>CM029922.1:19563375-24363375 GCA_017639245.1 Myiopsitta monachus | reverse complement strand
GTATCTGTTTGAATCACCAGTTCTCTTTGGGCAAATGTAGTTACAACACACAATACTATTAATTAAAACACTGAATTCATGGCTCAGAGAGTCAACTGCTGTGAGCAATTCAAGACAGCCATTGAAACACTCCTGGGAAAGAGGTCTCCTTTTATGACCCCTTTCACTGTGACCCCTTATGGTTCTGCAAAAAATCTGCAAAAATATTTACTCAGACCTTCATGTTCTTTCTTTTCCTTCCCTCCCTCCCTCCCTCCCTCCCTCCTTCCTTCCTTCCTTCCTTCCTTCCTTCCTTCCTTCCTCCCTCCCTCCCTCCCTCCTTCCTTCCTCTCTTCCTCCCTTCCTCCCTTCCTCCCTCCCTCCCTCCCTTCCTCCCTTCCTCCCTCCCTCCCTCCCTTCCTCCCTTCCTCCCTTCCTCCCTTCCCTCCTCCCTCTCTTCCTCCCTCCCTCCCTCCCTCCTTCCCTCCCTCCCCCTTTTCCTCCTTCTTCTTCCTCTCTCTTCTTCATTTTTTTAATTTGAAGCTGGACCTCTACCGTAGAAACCCTCCATTATATTCTGACAGTGTTCACCTCAGACGCAGCATTGTACAACTCTGTTTCAGTTCAAAAGAGCAGAAATTCACAGCAGTCACTTCTGTGCTCAGGCTTTCTCTCTGGTCCTCATATTACTTTTTTTTTTTTCTGTGTACATCTGGTAAAGTAGTTTTCTAAATTTTTCACTATTAGAGCATTGCAAACTGTTTATGAGAAAATCTCCAAAACACATGGAACTCACCTGCTTCCATGTTTCATTACAGATCTGAAATTTAGCCCAGCTTCATCAAACATTTTACAAAGTTCACAAATCTTTCAAATACACCTGACTTATGTACAATCCTGCATTTAAGTTATCCAAAATTAATTTATCCAACGCCCAAATGCATGTGAAATCAAAGGAGCCTCTTCAGTTTTTAGGTTTTTTGCTTTTTTAATTCAGGTTTGCTCTGTGCTGGCACAGTTTATTTGGGCTCTAACTACAAAATAAAACTTTTCCTTCTCCCTGAACTTTTACCCAGCTCTTCTCTGTCTGCCAAAAAGGTGATCAACAAGAACAGCTCTGAAGTCCTCACCTCAGGCAAAGCTCCCATTTCCATTTTCCTCAAGGGCAGCTTAACCTGGCTAAGGAGAATGATAATGAGCAAGAATTAGTAGAGACTGCCTCAGGTACTTTTGACACCAGAATGTTACTTCTGTGTAATCAGCAGCCTGCTGTGAAATGCATCAGCAACTTTGAAACTGCGAAAAAGATGATTCTCAACAAAAAGTTTGTATTTGCCTGCAGTTATTTTTTACTGTTTAACATGATGTTGTCAGCACAATCTAAGGCACAAATAAATGTAATCGCTAACCAATAAAACAGAACATGGATTTATATAACAATAACTTATCTGAAAGTTTAGTGTGTCCAGGTTGATCTCGTAGGGAACTGGCTTAGCGAATTCATTTTTTCGGTGTGCTAAAGTACAACACTAAAATAGAGATACTTTCTATTCCATTCAGTTCCAGAGAGAATGTTATACCTCTTATATCCCAAAGCCTTTGTAAAGACCATCATGTCAAGTAAATAGTACCCGTCATATTGATATCATCTACCTGGACTTCTGCAAAGCATTCAACAGTGTCCCACACAACATCTTTGTCTCTACAGAGACAGCAATTTGATACATGGATGACTGGGTGGATAAAGAACTGGCTGGATGGCTGCACACAAAGAGTAGTGCTCAATGGTTCAGTGTCCAGCTGGATACCAGTAACGAGTGGCATCCCTCAGGGATTGGTGTTGGGATCGGTCTTGTACAACATTTTTGTGGGTGATATGGACAGTGGGATTGAGAGTGCCCTCAGCAACTTTGCCAAAGACACCAAGCTGTGTGGCTTGGTTGATATGCTGGAGGGAAGGAATGCCATGCAGAGGGATTTTGACATGCTTGTGAGGTGGGATGATGCCAACTTGATGAAATTTAACCATGACAAGTGCAAGTCCTACACCTGGGTCAGAGCAATCCCAGGCAGAGCTACAGGTTGAGCAGGGAAGATATTCAGAGCAGCCCTGCGGAGAAGGACTTGGGGGTGTTGGTCAGTGAGAAAATGAGCATGAGCTGGCTTCAGTGTGCACTCGCAGCCCAGAAAGCCAACCGTATCCTGGGCTGCATCAAAAGGAGTATGACCAGCAGGTCGACAGAGGTGATCCTGCCCCTCTACTCTGCTCTTCTGAGACCTCACTTGGAGTATTGTGTGCAGTTCTGGTGTCCTCAACATAAAAAGAACATGGAACTGTTGAAAAAAGTCCAGAGGAGGGCCATGAGGATGATCAGGGGACTGGAGCAGCTCCTGTATGAAGCTAGGCTGAGAAAGTAGGGGCTGTTCAGCCTGGAGAAGGGAAGGCTGCATGGAGACCTCATAGCAGCCTTCCAGTATCAGAAGGGGGGCTATAGGGATGCTGGTGAGGGACTTTTCATTAGGGACTGTAGTGATAGGACAAGGGGTAATGAGTTCAAACTTAAACAGGGGAAGTTTAGATTAGATATGAGAAAGAAATTCTTTACTGTAAGGGTGGCGAGGCAGTGGAATGGGTTGCGCAGAGAAGTTGTGAATGCTCCATCGCTGGCGGTGTTCAAGGCTGGGTTGGACATAGCCTTGGATGGCATGGTTTAGTGTGAGGTGTCCCTGCCCATGGCAGGGGGTTGGAACTAGGTGATCTTAAGGTCCTTTCCAACCCTAACTATTCTATGATTCTATGATTCTATGCAGTTTATCTTTCTTCAGTGCAAGGAGATTGTCAATGCATGTGATTGCATTTGGGTAACAGTTTTAGGGAGGGAGAGTGAGATAGCTGAGTGATAAATTTGCTGGATATATCTAGCAGAAAAATGGGTTGTATGAACTCCCTGTTATAGTCAGGACAACATGGGTCATTGGTGGGGTTTTTTTTAGCATGTCTTTTCCTGTGAGAATTAATTCCAGAAACTTGGACCAATCTCTGGAAAGGAATGTTTTCTCCTCTACACAGACAAATGTTACCTTCTGTATAGAAAGCCCTGCTGTGCCTGGGGAGACGATTTTGCATCCCAGGTTCCCATCCTGGTTCCAGAGAGATTCTTTGAAAACCTGTCCACAGTGCCAGCTGCAGGCAGATTCTCTCCTCCTGCATTAACCCCAGAACCAGAAGGGCGGTTCTGGATAAACTGCCAAAACAGGCCTGGAAGCAGAAAAGTCACGTTCACACACAAAGGGCAGGGTATATTAGCTTGGGCATGGTGCCAAGTACATGCAGCTATACTGCTTCCAGATGCAAACTGGTGAGTCCACAAAGTCCCACTCTGCATTTGCATGGACTTACTACTTCGGATCTTTGGACTGTGTGCTATTTTGTCCTTACCTATCCTAAGCCCAGGTCATCAATCATCTTGCAGGCAAGGGGAAAGACTTTCAACTCACTTCTTTTTATTTTCTTCTTAGAGGAAGCCAGTGGAGAGAGAGAACATTATAGGATAATTGTACAGCTTGTGTTGTTGGGTTACACTACTGCATTTAGTTGCAAATTCCTAGAGCAGATGGCTTAGGGCGAAGGTATATCACATTGCTGAATTCCAGATGGGAGTTGAGAAACTCTACTACGAACTCAGACCAAGGTCATCATTTACTAAGAGAAGTGGAATCTTGTCAGAAAGCATGAACAGAGAAAAAGGGAAAACAGTTGTACTCTCATCATTGCTGCATTGCACATCACATATTTAGAGGAAATTGGAATAGAATGGCATGGAACAGGATGGAATGGAATGGGATAGGGTAGGACAGGGTATGACATGCTAGGATTGGATAGACTAGGATAGGATAGGATAGAATAGTTTCAGTTGGCAGGGACCTACAACAATCATGTAGTCAAACTGCCTGACCACTCAGAATCATTGGAATTAGTTGGAAAAGACCCTTAAGATCATCAAGTCAAACGTTAACCTAACACTACCAAGTTCACCATCAGACCATGATCCTAAGCATCACATCTACATGTCTTTTAAATATCTCCAGGAATGGTGACTCGAAAACTACTATGGGTAACCTGTTCCAATGATTGAGAACTCATTAGGGAAGAAATTTTTTCCTAATATACAGTCTAAACCTTTGCTGGCACAACTTGAAGCCATTTCCTTTCATCAAATTACTTGTTACTTGGGAAAAGAGACTGATACCCAGAACTGAACACATTATTCAGGGTGCAGCCTCACCAATTATGAGTGAGTTATGGGCAGATGCACAATCACTTCAGTAGTCCTGATGGCCACACTATTGTTGATACAGGTCAGGATGATGCTGGCCTTCTTGTACACCTGGGCACAAGCTGGCTCATGTTCAACTGCTGTCACTGTCAACAAATACCTCCAGGTCCTTTTCTGCCAAGCAACTTTCAAGCCTCTCTTCCCCAAGCCTGTAGTGTTCCATAGGGTTTTTGCTTCCCAAGTGCAGCACCCAGCATTTAGCCTTCTTGAACCTCATAAAACTGGCCTCAACCTATCAATCCAGCCTGTCCAGATCCCTCTGAAAAGCCTTCCTACCCTTCAGCAGATCAACACTACTACCCAGCTTTGTGTCATCTGCAAATTTCCTAAGGGTGCACTAGATCTCCTCATCCAGATAATTTCTAAGGATATTAAACTGAAGTGGTCTCAGTACTGAACCCTGGAAAACATAGCCTGTGACTGGCTGCCATTTGGATTGACCTCCATTCACCACAACTCTTCTGGCCTGGCCATCTAGCCATTTTTTTACCCAGTAAAGAGCTTATCCATCTAAGTCATGACCAGGCAAACAGAAGTTAAAGTATATTATCAAGGGCATTGTCCAAATGCTTCTTAAACACTGACAAGCATGGGGCATGGACCACCTGTCTAGGAAGACATTTCCAGTGTTTGAGCTCTTGGTCAAGAAATGTTTCTTAATGTCAAGTCTAAACCTCCCCTGATGCAGCTTTGAACCATTCTCATGTGTCCTACCAGTGTATACCAGCAATAATAGATCAGCACCTCCCTCTTAAAATATCAAGTTTAGGATTAGCACTTCACTTTCTTCAGATTCAGGGATTGCCAGAACATTTACATTGTTGGCCTCTCTTGATTTAGAATCACAGAATCATAGAATCATATAAATCGAAAAAGACCTTTAAGATTATCGAGTCCAACCATTAATGTGGCACTGCCAAGTCCACCACTGAGCCATGCCCCTAAGTGCTACATCTACATGTCTTAAATATCTCCATGGATGGCAACTCAACCACTTCCCTGGGCAGCCTGTTTGAGATTCCAGTGTGTCGTGGTTTAAGCCGTGAATTTCACTTCTCCCTCCCTTTCCCCCCCCCACTCCGATGGGGGGAAAATGGGGAGAAGAACCGAAAGAATGTAACTCCCATGGGTTGAGATAAGAACAGTCCAGTAACTGAGATATAATACAAATCACTACTGCTACTACCAATAATAATAATAATGGCAAGGCAAATACAAGGGAAAAGGATACAACCGCTCGCCGCCCAACTGAGCCGAGAGAGAGAGAGAGACACTTCCGGGTTCCTGCCCCCAGTATTTTACATCCTGGGCATGACGTGCTGTGGCATGGAATAGCTCTTTGGTCAGTTTGTGTCAGGCTTCCTGTCTCTGCCTCCTCCCGGCTCCCCCTCCTCCCCAGCATAGCATGAGACTCGGAAAAGCCAAACCCATGACAATCCACCCTTCATTCCATACCATTCACGTCATGCTCAGATCCCACATTTTCAATATACCATCACATACACATATATATACATCCACACACACACACACAGATGGAGAGATATAATCCCTTAGTGCATGGACCAATCCCTATGAAGCTGCTGAGTCCATCCAGTCAGTGATGTTAGGCTCCATCTTTTGTGACAGTCTTTCAGAGCAGGGGAGGCTGTGTGCAGTGTTGGATCATTGCCTGCTGATGCTGATTGTTCCTTTACTGCAGAACTCGTCTGGTTTCATCAAAGTTCGTTATTTGTTGGGATGATGGTCTGAGGGCCAGTCGTGGATGACTTGAAGACATCTAGTTGATGGGCTATAAAAATATTACATAGCAGGCAACAGCATGCAATTGAGTTCATTGGCTGTTTTCTCCTAAAATCAAATCTCTTTGAGGTACACATCGGACTCCCCCATCTTCCCGCATTACCCACCAAGTATATCCGGGTCCCTGAGCAAAAGCAATCCCACAAGTGGGTTTGTCTTTACCTGAAGCAGGAATAACCCAGACTGTCTTCCCCAGCAAATTCTTTATGTGCACCACAGGAACGTTGTCCCCCTCTACAGTATGTAGAAGTTCTGACTGGGCTGGACCGGCCCTTGTTGGCAGATCCTCTGGTGTTGACCAACCAGGTGGCTTTTGGTAAATGTGTATCCCAATGTTTGAAAGTCCCACCATCCATTGCTCTCAGGGTAGTTTTTAATAGCCCATTGTACCGTTCGATTTTCCCAGAGGCTGGTGCATGGTAGGGGATGTGATATACCCACTCAATGCCATGCTCTTTGGCCCAAGTATCTATCAGGCTGTTCCGGAAATGAGTCCCATTGTCTGACTCAATTCTCTCTGGTGTGCCGTGTCACCACAAAATCTGTTTCTCAAGACCCAGGATAGTGTTTTGGGCAGTGGCATGGGGCACAGCGTATGTTTCCAACCATCCAGTGGTTGCTTCCACCATGGTAAGCACATGACGCTTGCCTTGGTGGGTTGGTGGGAGTGTGATATAATCAATCTGCCAAGCCTCCCCATATTTGTACTTCAGCTATCGTCCTCCATACCAAAGAGGCTTTAACCGTTTAGCCTGCTTAATTGCAACACAGGTTTCACAGTCATGCATAACCTGAGCAATAGTGTCCATTGTTAAGTCCACCCCTCGATCACAAGCCCATCTGTATGTTGCATCTCTGCCCTGATGGCCTGAAGTGTCGTGGGCCCCCCGGGCCACAAGTAATTCACCCTTATGTTGCCAATCTAAGTCCATCTGAGTCACTCCAATTTTAGCAGCTTGATCCACTTGTTGGTTGTTCTGGTGTTCCTCAGTAGCCGGACTCTTGGGTACATGAGCATCTACGTGGCGTACCTTGATCACCAGGTTTTGCACTCGGGCAGCAATGTCTTGCCACAGTGTAGCAGCACAGATGGGTTTACCTCTGCGTTGCCAGTTGCTCTGCTTCCATTGCTGCAACCACCCCCACAGGGCATTCGCCACCATCCATGAGTCAGTATAGAGATAAAGTACTGGCCACTTTTCTCGTTCCGCAATGTCCAAGGCCAGCTGGATGGCTTTCATCTCTGCAAACTGACTTGATTCACCCTCCCCTTCAGTAGTTTCTGCAACTTGTCGTTGAGGACTCCATACTGCTACCTTCCATCTACAGTGCTTTCCCACAGTGCGACAGGACCCATCAGTAAATAAGGCATATTGCTTTTCACTTTCTGACAGTTCATTATATGGTGAGGCCTCTTCAGCACGCATCACTCCTTCCTCCTCTGGTGACCTTCCAAAATCTTTGCCCTCTGACCAGTCCATGATGAATTCAAGAATTCCCGGATGACTGGGATTTCCTATTCGAGCTCGTTGTGTAATTAATGCAGCCCACTTACTCCATGTAGCATCAGTTGCAAGATGTGTAGAGGAGTCCCTGCCTTTGAACATCCAGCCCAGCATGGGCAACCGGGGTGCCAGGAGGAGCTGTGCTTCAGTGCCAATCACTTCCGAAGCAGCTCGAACCCCTTCATAGGCTGCCAATATCTCTTTTTCAGTTGGGGTGTAGCTGGCCTCAGATCCTCTGTATCCCCAACTCCAAAAGCCGAGGGGTCGACCTCGAGTTTCCCCTGGAGCTTTCTGCCAGAGGCTCCAGGTAGGACCATTCTCCCCAGCTGCGGTGTACAGTACATTTTTAACATCTGGCCCAGTCCAGAGTGGTCCGAGGGCTACTGCACGAACTATCTCACGTTTAATTTGCTCAAAGTCTTGTTGTTGCACAGGGCCCCATTTTAAATCATTTTTCTTCCGGGTCACATAATAGAGAGGGCTTACAATCAAACTGTAATTCGGGATGTGCATCCTCCAGAACCCCACAGCACCCAAGAAAGCTTGTGTTTCTTTCTTATTAGTTGGTGGCGACATTGCTGTTATCTTGTTGATCACATCTGTGGGGATCTGGCGGCGTCCATCTTGCCATTTTATTCCCAAAAATTGAATCTCCTGTGCAGGTCCCTTGACCTTACTCCGTTTTATGGCAAAACCGGCTTTCAGCAGGATTTGGATTATTCTCCTCCCTTTCTCAAAGACTTCTTCTGCTGTATCACCCCACACAATGATGTCATCAATGTATTGCAGGTGTTCTGGAGCTTGCCCCTCTTCCAGTGCAGTCTGGATCAGTCCATGGCAGATGGTAGGGCTGTGTTTCCACCCCTGGGGCAGTCGATTCCAAGTGTACTGGACGCCCCTCCAAGTAAAAGCAAACTGTGGCCTGCACTCTGCTGCCAGAGGAATTGAGAAAAAGGCATTGGTAATATCAGTCATGGCATACCACTTGGCTGCCTTTGACTCCGGTTCATACTGAAGCTCTAGCATATCTGGTACGGCAGGTGATGTAACTTCATTCAGGCCATGAGTCTACTGTTAGTCTCCACTCTCCGTTAGACTTTCGCACTGGCCATATGGGGCTATTAAAGGGTGAGTGGGTCCTACTGATCACTCCTTGACTCTCCAATCTACAGATCAGCTTATGGATGGGAATCAGGGAGTCTCTCACGTAGCATGAGACTCGGAAAAGCTGAACCCATGACACAGTGTTTGAGAACTAAGTAGGGAAGAAAGTTTTCCTAATATCCAGTCTAAACCTCCCCTGGTGCAACTTGAGGCCATTTCCTCTCATTCATTCCTTCTGTTATGAAGTTGCACAGGGCAGAGCAGCTGGGGTGCACACTGATATATTGCATGTGGCAGCTTGGCGAGGAAGAAAATTGGTATAACAAATATTAGCTACACTATCTGGAAGAATTCAATTACATAAACTCTACTGAATTTTTTCCTAAAATAATTTTCACACAGACTAACTTTCCCAGATGCAAAAAAAGGAGAAAATGTCTTACTCAAGACCAAGAAGACTTGGGTCTCATATAGGGGAAGTCTTAGAGGCTTCAGAGAAAACCACTAACTGAGAAGAGCATTTTCTTCACTCTGTCCCTTCATCTTAACATTGCAAATTCAAGATAATGAAAGCCAGTGCCATTTAATTCAAAACCAAGGCTATTTTCTTAACATCCAGGAAGAATCCTAGATGACAAGGAGTAACCAAAACATGGTTTTGTAGAAACAATTAGCTTTTTGTCCAAGAATGGAGCTCTCATAAGAAACCAGTGAAAGAAGAAACAATAGGCAAGAATTGTTTTCTACTAAAAATCATCCAGGCTAAATAACCAAAACCAAATCTGAATCTTAAAATCTAACCAGCTTTTAGAAACCAGTTTGAAAAAGGATACAACTAATCAGGAAACCACATCACCAACCTTCAGGCAAAACAAGATATTGAAAAGCTTTCCTTTGGAGAATTAGGGTGAAAAAAAAAAAAAAAACAGAACTGAAAACAATGTTCAGAATGTCCCTCCCTGTCTGTAGAAAGATTTTAGTGTTCCAATAATCTCTAAAGAGTTTATTTAAATTATGTCCTAATAGTAGCTGAAATTATGGAAAAAAGCTATGTGAAAATGAGAAAGCTGATATTTTTTACATTTTAAAATATTTAAATACAATACTTTAAAAAGCATTTTTTAAAGTTTTATTTTTGTTCAAGTATTATTATTATTATTATTTTGTGCAAGTTATTACAGGTGATCTTTTTCTATAGAAAATTTCAAACAGAAAATGGTAATTACACCAGATAAAAATCAGTGAAATTCTGAATCAGCAGCAGAAGGTAGTGGGAGCTAGAGATGTGCAGATGAAGGCCATGATTGTTGGCTTTCATCTTCCATAGGCTTCATTTATAGAATCATAGAATCATAGAATAATTAAGATTGGGAAGGATCTCAAGTTCATCTAGTTCCCACCCCCCTGCCATAGGCAGGGACACCTCACACTAAACCACGCTGCCCAAGGCTCTGTCCAGCCTCGCCTTGAGCACTGCCGGGGATGGAGCATTCACAACTTAAATTTTGGCTGCCTCCTACTAATCTGGTTTTATCATTACAATCTCATCCATTTTATCCAAAGGTCAATAAAATAACAGTCATAAGCTTCAGTCCCCAGTGACTGGCAAATCAGAAGCTGAAGCTAAGATTTTATGACATAAACATGTTAGGCTTTGTATTGCAAATCCTTAGCTACCCTTAAAACAAATTAGAGACTAAAGGAAGGGGAAGCATATGTGTAACTAAGAGCTCACTCAGTAGAGGAAGGCGAAATCTCCTCTATCCACAATGTGTTACCTGTTTATTGACCACTAAAGTAAAAACTCCTCCTGCTTTAATCTGCCATAACTATTAAATTAAATGGAAATTGAGTGAATTTGACTCTACAGAGGACTATGTTAAGACGTAGTGTTCATTCCCTTTGTTTTATCAACATTAAAAGTAACAGCAATCCTCTACTATGTATGTTTTGTTCTTTGCATTTTTAGAGTCTACTTCTTGTTAAAGATATACCTGAATCCAAATTACTGGGATAAGGAGGAAGAAATTCAAAATTATCTCATTCCAGGTCAAGGTGATTGAAAGAAAGGAAATAGCACAAAACTGGGTTTTTTTTAGCCTGGGTGAAGCTTAAAACACGACAAAGGTATTTTGTGTAAATGACCAATGAACAGTAATTAGAAGTTATGACGAACACAACAACTTAAAACAGACAGATCATTGTACACAATATCCTATTCCTTTTCAAGGACACTGTTACTGAAAGCAAGTGATGTTAAAAGCTTACTATGGTTCAGAATAGGAGTACAGAATCTATATAGTGTTATAAATATTATCAAAAGAACTTTATTGTGTTTGAAGACAGCAAACATACCTTTACTTGAGCTTCATAAGTATTGTGAAATCAAAATATGAAATTGATCTAGGACAAAATATGGTCTCTTGTCCTTCTCTAGTGGTCACACAACCACTGTTCAGATTACATCTAGTCAGTTTTCCCCCTTTTTTTTTAATTTTTATTTCTTTCCAAACCTATAATACAGCTCAAAAGACACAGCAGTGTTTATGAGACTTCACATGAAATCTGTGTTATTAATGTATAAACAGTGTAGAACAGTCATTTTTCAGAAGAAATTTTTGTCATAGAATTCAAATAAGATTTGTCATGATGCCAGAAAATTTCTGTGGCATCCTCAGAATAACTAAGACCAAGTGGAATTTGAAATGAATTATGATTATTTCAGAAAAAATCTGTTCCTATCTAAGGGCTTTCAGCGAGCAGAATATTTGTAGCACTAGGCAAAGCAGTTCTTTGTTCAGTTAGTATAGAATACAGTCAGACTTATACAGTAGAATGGATTTCTTCATTGAAAAAATGAAGAGCAAAATTCTTATATATATATTTGTAAGTATATGGTAATTGACATGGACTTGGAAACAATTTTTCCCGTAAGAAGTGATCTCTACTTGAGACTGATAGCTGATTGACAGTGAAAAGCAAATAAACAAAAAAGTCACCAGAGCCGTTAAGTTTTTATCTTTCCATTTTACAAAAAAAGAAAAAAAAAAGAAAAAAAAAAGAAATAGACTTTTTAGACTTTGAAATAATAATGAGGCCTAGTGTAATAACTTCAGTATGAACTGATTTTTTTCATATATTCCAAGGGCAAATTAAAAATTTACATATAGGGGATTTTTGTTTGTTTCCTCTCTACCCCCACCTCCTCCCAACCCCAAGAGAAAGAGGAAGGGAGGTGGTTTTCTGTTTTGGGGAACAAAAAATCAGAAAACAACTTAATAAAAATTTCCAAAACACTGTCCAGGAGAAATTCTGCTAATTACTTTGGTTTGCTGAATTATACTGCACAGTGTTACATCTTTAATTTGGATCTTTAATGTAGACTGACAATAATTGTAAACCCACAAATCCTTAGAAATTGTGGGCACCAAATTTGTCAGTGGAGGAGATTATTGTCAGGAGATTAGTGCCAGCTGAAGCTCACTGCGTAGCCTGCATCGGCAGCTAGCAGAGAGAGGTGTCTTTGAGGGAGCACTTCCCCTCATCCGAAGAGAGGTGCTTACAACACGTGTGCTGAAGCACCTGGAAAGATGTCACCCCTGTCCACTCCTTGAAGATAGGTTTAGGTGTTAAATTAATAGATGTCAAGCTTCTTAATGCCTAGTGTTAGAGTAGGATATATTGTCTTCCATTATAATTATGTTTTGAACTATGTTTCAAATTACAGAGATGACAAAGCTTGAAGAGATCAGAGCCGTTTCTCAAGAAAACCAAACAAAAACCCCTCAGTTTAATTCAGAAATATTCACATTTTAATTATTGCTACAAAACTGTTATTTTCCACACATCTACTGCACACTGTGTAAATGCATCACAAAAATATGTTTCCCATTAGAAGCTTCCATTGTAAGCAAAGTTTGCAAACATAGTTTAATACCTAGAAGTTGTCATATTTCTGGGTGACACACAGATTGCCTGAGTTGAAATTGTGAAAACACATGTATCCTGAATCTGAGCTTCTTCTGAAGAGTCAAAAATTGCATCAGTTTTCCAAATTCTTTGTATTTAAATTGATTTTTCTCTACACACATTTCCATGTGAAACATTAGGGAGAAATCCATTAGCTGAGCCACACTTCTGGATTTGGAAGTAGATGGAACCCCCTGCACTTATTTTTATGATTCGTCCCAAATTGACACATTTCCCTACAGAGCACTCCTTGGGCTCTGCAAGAAACAGGGAAGCAGCTCATTACTCATGACTTCTGCCATTACTTGTAGGGGAAGAACAGTGAGAACAGCTCTGGTGCTTTTTATTTCATGTGGCCATGGCCTTGCTAAGAAAACTACAGAAATGCTTCTTGAGAGGCCCATCCTGGGACCTGGAAGCAGGGGTACCTGCTGCACCCAAGATTAGAGCCAGTCCTCTTGACAGACAAGCACAGATGAAAAGTTTTAATGCTCCATCTCCCATGTGTCTGGTCCCAGGTCTGCTTTAAAGATCTTGCCTTCACTTATCAGCAATACTTGCAGGAGTTACACCCGCTTTCTGATAAATTCATTATGGAAGAGCTATAACCTCTTCTGTCGCTGACTTTTGCTTTTATTCTATCTTTCAGAACATACTGGTCATTACTTAAAATAGGAACATCATTATTTTGCTCTGTAATTTTTTTTTATAGGCTGAATAATCTGGAAAAGGATGGCAGAGAAGAAGGTGGATCCTGCTGAAAGATCTTGCTGATAAGCAAGGAAATGCAAGCAAGAATAAACAGAACCTTGATCACTTCCAGCAGCTAAGTAAAGAGGAGGAATGACACAGGGGGAAATTATGAAGATTACCAGTACCTCTCTCAGAGAAAATCTATCCAGTAGCCATCTCACCACCTCCATTTCACAATATTACTGGCAAAATTAATTTTTCTTATGTCAAATAAAAAACAGAAGGGAAAGATGCAATAGACCACATCCCAAGCAGATCAGGATAAAATACTGCAGGGGGGTGGGGGGGGGGAAAGGGCAGGGAGGGGAGGAAGCAGGAACTAAAAATTAGAGCTGTATTCAGGTTTTGAACAGTTGCAGTTTCAAGTTTTTTGACAAAACTTCAGAGAGGAGCTTGACTGGCTCTCTTTAATGAAGACAGCTGTGACAATTACCATCAAATAGATTGGACCTCATAGACTGTTGCTTCAAATAAATTATTTAATTAATTGTTTAATTTCAGTTTCTAACAGAAAGGTAACAGTTAATGAAAACTGTACACTTTTTAGCTATTTGTAGCTAAGACACAGCATTTTTTATTATTCTTTGCATATAATACATATTGGAGTCTCATATCAGCTTTAGTTAATATTGAAAACTCTTTAACATTGGAATAAATAACAACCAGAATATTTTGTTATTTTGCTCATTATTTGGTAATCTGACCACCTAATACAGAGAAGCTACAACTACCAAATTCTTTCATATGGGCCACTGAGAGCTAGCACAATGATAAAAGATAGATTTCCAAATATCAGACCAGATAGAGCAGTATGAGACATTACTCTGATTCACACAGAGCTTTTGTCAGATATTAATGTGGAATATAAGCACAAGACATTGAAAAATAATATAATAATTAATCAAAATGACATTGGGTTTCCGTAGTTGTATGTCCTATACTTCACAACAATTTTTCTGACAATTATGAAATACCAAGGCAGAGACAAAGAAGTAATAAAAACAACACTGCTGGAATATATTCATCATGTAATTCATTATTTATCAGCTTTGGCAAAACTCTGCTAAAAGTGAGAATTACAGAGAGGACAAATTCTCATTTCTGCTAAAGAAAGACAGGAACACCATGCAATATGAAATAGCTGATTATGAAGAAGAGAGTGGGTGCATTGTTCAAATGTAGGGTCAAAACTGAAAAATGAGGAAAGAGGGAGGAGGGTAGATCAGAAAAGTAAATTAGGTGTGGTATGTTCAAAAAGTTAGCTAGTGATGTAATTTTCCATGTGCTTTTTTTTTTCCATAAGATGCTAGTTTCAAGGACACTGCATCAAATAAATATCTGCTGAAGCATACTACAAAGAAGCCTGTGTATCTTGCATGAAGAGCTCAAGTTATAGATGCCAACAGCTGTTTATTTCTCAAATACCCACCTTATAATAAATCTAGACTGTCTTCCAGTCCTGGAAAGATTAAAGTGTCTTGAACAAGGCATTGTTTGGCAGCTCATAAAAGATGGAGGAAACCTTTCGTCCAGTTGATCCATCCTGTGGACGCTTGGCAGCCAAGCCTTGCCACACAGCAGGCCAGCTCACTTCCTTGAGCACAGCGTACCTGGACACAGCTACGCAGTGGTGCGGGGCTTATGTAAACCAGATTGTGAAAAGTTGGGCAGCACAGGAAAGGAGTTACAAGGGCTTTAGCAAGCTATTTTGGTGCAACAGTCCCTTCTATTTCAGACAATCATGTAATGCAAGAATAAGACACTTGGTGAAAGAGCAGTAAATTCAGAACAATCTCTTCTTCTTGGGGGATAAAATATAATAATTCCATTTGAATACTGGAATTTACTGACAAGAAAGGCAGAGAGACAATTGCCATCCTTAGACATAAGAATTAGGGTAATTTGTTGACAGGCAATATTTGTAGATATGCAGTATGTTTAATCTTACCTTGAAATAAGTTCTTTAAGGCTTAACTGTGTGCAGATGTTTAGACACACTTTTTCAAGTAATATAATGTATGTGAGGGTCCTAAACAGGTGCGAACCCATATTGTTCCAGAAATTCAGAGGTGTCGTGGCCATTTACTGCATTTCTGGATCTGGACAAAGATTGTTATACTTACTTTTTCCTCAGTACATTTTCAAGAACAGGTTGTGCAGTTACTCTACAGCAAACAAGAAAGTACATTTTCAGCTTAAGTAAATTTTTATAGCTCCGTGATTTCAACATATATGTGGCCAGTTTCCGCTGCTAACATGTGCTTAAACATCAAAATGAAAAGAATTTTTTATTAGTAACTTAAAGATGCTGCTGTTTGATAACCAGTTCCTCAAAATACTACTGGTCTTGAGCAGATGTATGACACATGAATGAAAACCAACCACTATGGTAGAAGGCAAATAACTCAGCTCAGTGCCAGTCCACTTGAATTTTTTCAGTGATTCTAAAGGCCAACTGAGGATACAGCTGGGGGTATCTGCAGCTGGTATAAAGCCATCAAATATAACTAAATGGCCAGGGAATGGGTGTGGGTAACTACTACAGTGTTTCAGTGATAGGATGTACTAAACTGTGCTAGGGGCCAAATTGGGAAGACAGAAGCATTGGTCTGCTAAGAACACATCCTTTGTTGCACTCCTCCCACTGTACATCTCAGCCAAACCTGAAATTTGAAAGCAGCAGTGAGTCCAAACCACAGCGCATGGTGAGTTAGGATCTGGGGTGATTTGGCCCACTGTGAAGGACTGTGTACTGACCCTTAAAAGTCAGTAGGAAAACTTTAAGCTAGAGTGGAGTTGGATCAAGGCTCTGTATCAGTTTCCAGCCTTTTTCCTAATATTTTGAGGGATTGTCAGAAACTTTACTTGACTCCTCTAGAGCAAAACAAAAATATTCTAGAACTGTGGAAATCTGCAAGTATGCATGCATGCATACATATAAAGAAATATAAATAATGCTATCAAGCTTATAGAGCATACCCCCAGTTAAACAGGGGTATGCCAAAAAAAACATATTGCTGATGGGTTTTAATTTACTTATGTCTTCAGCAACCAGAAGGTAAGACCAGCTGTCCATGCGAGCATTCATAGTGTCATGCTCTGTAACTGAAATGTCCTGGCAGCAGTAAAGTTATAAGGTGTCCAGTGACATGTGTTAATCCACTGATCACTGACTGGAGTGGATTTAACTGACCTTGCTGAGTAGGAGAATGTCCTTTTGCCATATAGAATTAGTAAACTATAAATCTTTCAAGATTGGATAAGGCTGAAGATTAGCGGACAAAAAAACTACATGGTGTAATATGAATACCAAGCCTTTTTCCTTCCTTAATAACCATTTTTGAGTATTTATTACAATGTTTTATTCAGGATGTTCCCATCTAAAGTTGTGCCATCTCTTCTACTGAGGAAAAAAATAAAGGTTTCCAGTAATATAATGTGGTTTGAAACTTGTGTCTGCAAAGTCTATCTTTGAATTATTTTTTTTTTTTAATTGGCACAGACACTTTTGCATTCTAAATTTAATTTACAATGAGCAATGTCTTCATTATTTTGGCTTGGCTATGTTAGTCTATTTTCATAAAATGAAAAACTGACAGTCGAACTTAGATGAAATTGAGAAATGAGCCTGAACCAAATTGCAGGAGAAATTTCTATGTAGGAAGTTTGCAATCAGGCCATTCATCTGCCTCTGAATCATGTAATAAGACATAATCTTTAGAACTGGGTATGCATGAACACATTCAAATCCCTTAAATGAAGTTACTTCATAAAAACATAGAATGGTTTGGCTTGGAAGTAATCTGAAAAAATCATCTAATTCAAACCCTCCTGCCATGGGCAGGGGTGCCTTCCACTAGATCAGGTTGCTTAAAGCCCCCTCCAACTGGGCCTTGAACACTGCCAGGGATAGGGCAGCCGCAGCTTCTCTGAGCAACCTGTGCCTGTGTCTCACCACCCTCACAGTGAAGAATTTCTTCCTAATGTCTACTATAAATCTATCCAGCTTTTATCCATACCCTCTTCTCCTGTCCTGAAACACTCTTGTTAAAGGTTCAGCTTTGTTGTAGGCTCCCTTTAGGGACAGGAAGGCTGCTCTAAGGTATCCCTGGAGCCTTGAAGTTGCACTTAAGAGTAGGGGATGCTGTTGATGAGGCACACATCAATCATTGTCGTATTTTAATATCATCCATATTCATTCTACTGTTCTCATGCAAAACATGATGAGAATTAGCATTTCTATTGCCAGGAGTCCAGGCTTAACAAGCCCAACTCTCTCAGCCTGTCTTCATAGGAAACATGCTCCAGCCCTCTGATGATCTTTGTGACCCTCCTCTGGACTCACTCCAACAGGTCCACATCCTTACTATGTTGGGAGCCCCAGGTGAAAACACTTCAGAAGAAAAATTTTTAATGCTTGAGATGAATTTGGAATGAAAATGTTACTTCCAAATTGTCATCACTTTTTTCCTACGTGGGCTAGATATCCACAGATGCCAATGGAATGTAACCTGCCTAACACCCAACAAGCAATCATGCAGTAAATAGGGAGCAGCTCAGGTGGGGTGGCTTATGGCAGGAGAAAAAGAGGATTGACACCAACTTCTCCAGATTGCAGTGGACGCAGGTGCTATGGTAACTGCTGTCTTCTAGCTTCTACAGAAATGTTTCTTTTCTCTGTTTTTGCAAGCACAAGATGATCTCAACATATTGTGAATATGGTCTCTCATCCTATGGAATATGACTTTCTGTTGACTTAAACTGCCTTCCTCCTTACTTTCAAGGCAGGTATTCAAAGGCAAGTGGAAAACTTCAACAAAGTCTTCTTCAGTCCTTTTCGTAAACTGTGTTTGAGCTTTTTGCCTTTTATGCTCCATCTCCTTACGCCATTTGGAAGTAAAAAATGCCAGCAGCTCATCTGGCCTGTTATTTTGCTGCATAAGTCAGGAATGTCTTCACTGGAATGATAAAAGGAATTAATTTCATCCTGCACATTCGTGGCATTATTTTCATCCTTCTTGTTATCTGTGCATTGCTGCTCTGGAACTGTGAACTGTCAGGGGTCAAGATTGCTATTTATATATTTTTTTTATACTTGAGAGAGCTCTTTGCATCCTCCCACATCTCGCAGGCTTTCTCACCATTCAATATAAAACATGTTGAAATATTTAAAAACTTTTATGAGGCAATTCTGGGCAGGTAATCACTACAATGGTTTCCCATAAGATCACTCCATTAGCAGTTTAAACGTGCTATTGTGGAGATTCTCAAGCACAGAAAGAACTTCAGGGTGTCTTTTATCCTCACACGGCTTTCATTCTGTTGCATGCACTTCCAGTAATGTTTCTGGACCTGTCTAACAAATGCTGTGATCATCCTTTCTTTAAATCATATGAAATCAATCTTTTGGTAAACAAAAGGATGAATTGGAAATTACACCTTATGTTGTTTGGGATTTTTTAAATAAGAAAAACCCTATCAAGTTGTTCTATGTGAGAAAACATGATTCAGTTTTGTCTCCACTGCAGGAACTTTTACAGCCTCTCTACTCATCTTACAGCAAGTCCCAGAGCTTTTCCTCAAGGAAACAATGTTCTTCAGAGGCTAAGAGAGAGTTTATTGGTCATTCTTCCATCTAAAGAGTTATGTTATGGTCAGTGTCTTCTGTCTTTTTCAAGGTACTCCCATATCTCTGGAGTATGCAGCTGGTCCTCCTAAGATAAGCTCTGGTGCCACTGTATCTTAAAGATTTAATAGTTGAATGATCATCAAACTGTTTAGTTAACACAGTCTTTGGTTTCCATATTTCTCAAAGCCAACTTAATTTCAGATCAGTCCTCTCACCTTCCATCCTCAACAGTACAGAGTCCCTGGCCTTTCCTTCATTTCTGAGAAGTATGCCAGCATGAGGAATATTTTGCAGCTGACAGCAGAGAAATCATTCGCTGGACCAGAGCCAGGGTTTGTGGGTAAGAAAAAGGTGCGCCTGGAGCATGATGTGCTACCTTTTGCTGCCACACTTCCTACCACTGTGAATCTCAGCAATGTATGTAAAAGGTCTCCAGACTTCCATCATTAAGGTCACTTTATATATTAACTCTCTGGACAAACCATGACTGCTCAAGCAGGGAGATCACAGACTTTTCAAATTAATTTCTTAGACTCACCCATTACAAATCTGCAGAATAACAAATGCTACCATGTCAGCTTTCTGACACATAAAACTCTGGTTTTTGGCCTTTTCATTATCATTTTCTCTCTGTTCAATCTTCCCTTTTTTAAGATAGCGTCTATATTTGGCTAAAGATCACATCTATTTTTAAATATCAGCTTATAAATCTTTTTCTATTATTTTATCATTCTGCTGGAGTTCTGTGTCATTAGAGTTCCCTACTGTTATGGCGATCATCAGTGGCTGGTGGCCCTTTCAATTCAGACCAGACATCAAACTCTGTTTTCAGAGTCTATTTTATATTACACTAAAACTTTTG
This sequence comes from Myiopsitta monachus, assembly GCA_017639245.1. Lineage (NCBI taxonomy): Eukaryota > Metazoa > Chordata > Aves > Psittaciformes > Psittacidae > Myiopsitta > Myiopsitta monachus. The sequence goes on along the minus strand of CM029922.1, from coordinate 24,343,434 downwards.
ATTACACAAAGAATAGAATAATGAAAAGTGAAAGTGTGTTTTTCATTCATAAGGATGCAGAGCAAATCAACACATTTGTTCTTTTTCTATGCATAATGTGATTCAGTGTGTACGAGAGGAAAAAGATAAAGTAGCAAAGAATTGCAGCAGTGTGCTTTAGACTTCAGCTAGGCTTGTTGCTACAGCTAAGTAAAGAGTGCATTGGTATTGCAAGAGGTAAATAAGCATAATAAAAATGTTCTAATGGATTAGCCCTTCCAATTGCTTAGTGAATGCTTGCATTGCTTTGGACCATTGCCATTTATTTGGCTAAGGCACCATCCCTGAATGTTGGACTAGGATGCTCTTGTTAAACCACTGGAATTACTCACTTTGGAGATGAGTAATGTTACATCTTACTCTTGGGGTGATTCATTCCAAAAGAAAAGGACCAAAAAAATCTCCCTATTTCCTGCTTTTCATTAAAATCATTGACAGCGAGTTACTGGTCTTGGCCCACAGGAATCTGCATGAGGCCAGTATTAAAACCTGCAAGAGGAAAAAACTACCAATAGTAACTCTGTTTTCCCCATACGAAGCACACTGCACCAATAATCATTAACAGAGAGTGGGAGGGGAAGCATATCCTTTAGTATGACATTGACAAGGCTACTTCTGTACTTTTTTTTACTCCTTGTCACCCTTTGGAATATCAACAGTGTTACATCAATAGCAATCCTATGAAAAAATGTAGCTTGATTTGTAGCTTGTAACCCTGAGAGTATAATGGAGTTTACTTAAATGTCATAGCTCTCATACACTCTTAAGAGTAAACCAGTTATGTGTATAGGTATGTCCCACCTCTCTCCTTCTTTTTACATTTTTAAATGTAGTCTTTTTAAAGAGTTGCACATCTCTGCTGAGACCATAGTGACAGTTTAAGGCATTGTAATTTTTGTGCTAAAAGAGGGTCTCACCTCTATGAACTTTCTACTTTGGTATCTACAGTGTGAATGTTTCCTTAAACTCCCTTTGAAATCTGTGGGAAGAAATAGGAGCTACAGAAATGACTATTCAGCTGACTAGTTCTAGGTATCTAATTTAACCTGAAATAAATCAAAGTCTGAAAGTGTCCTTTTCTAGCCACTGAATACAGTGGGAGTTTATCGGGACCACTTTAGATGTAAACATCTATATTTGTCCAGATGGAACCCATCTGGCTGTCTTTATGTGCATTGCCCAGAAGGCATCCAATTTTAAATGTTAAGCAACTAACAATAGTAACAAAAGTCTTTACAGAGACTATAACAGCAACAAGCCTTTGCTTGGACACAATGATATGTGCTGTCACTGGTCACATGTCTCTAAACATGAAAAAAAAAAAAAGAAACATGTATGGGCTCTTGGGAAGTTAAATGAAGGTGTTTTTTTCCTCTTTTAGTTTTCACTGATAAATGAAAACTTTGAAGAAATCAAAATGCCATTATTTTATTTTGTTTTTTCCACTTACATACCACTATTTATCACATTTCTAATGGATGAAAACAAAAAATTTTCTAACTGCTCTGGCAATGAACTTCATGTCCTGTGCTATTCAGGAGAAAAGAGAGGATGATCCCGTTATCACACAAGCTCCAAAAGCAGAATGAATGACGAGTTGTCCCCATTGTTTAGGACAGTATGAGTTTGTTAGCAAGGTCAGGAATGTAGTCATAGCCCCAGCTCCGTGCTTACACTGTGCAGCCAGCCCTGCACCTGTCACTCTCAAACCACATAAACTGCCCATACCTATCCTGAATCATTTTCCCTATACATGAATTCCTTCAAAATCGTTCTGAGACATTTTAAATCATTCAGAGTCAAGATAGCTACTCTTCACTGCACTGAGCAACAGTGCAACTTCTCTGGCAAATCTGCCCTAACAATGAGGTTTTGTGCTGAGTGTCTTTCAGAGGTATTTATTACTTGAGGCCATACAGTCTTTTACAGGCCAGCATACGCTTTCATTGTTTTATGTGAAGAAAAAAAGTTACGCAATGCTGGGTTAATGTAAGCTCCTTAGAAGCAAATAGAGAACTATTGTGTAATAGCAGATGTTATTGTGTTGCATTTTTCAACATTTACTATAGACCAGCAAAAAGGGCACACTTTGAATGAAGAACTTTGCATTAACATGCCTACAAGTCAAGGCTGTGCTTTCTTCAAGAGCTTCTTAATACAACAGGGCAATTTTATCAAATTTCTAACTCAGACAACTGTGATAAGCCCACTGAAATGGTATTCTAAAATATCGGCAGTCACCGCATGGCATAAATGGGGGAAATATGTAGCTGCTAATAATTTCTGAAAGTTTTAGGTTAAATGAAAATAGTTTTCATTCTTTGGTTGGCTTCAACATTGAAATTTTGTAGTTGCCTCAGTGATAGCTGTGAAGGATAACATTCCCAGGACAGGGAGACAGTGTCACTCATGAAGTGAAATGGCACATACTCTAACAGCAGAAACAGGGATATTTGAAAGGAGACAAAATCTATTTTTTTTTAAATATGCACCCAGATTTTTTCTGCATTTACTGAACACTAGATTCAGATGCCTTCTCAGTTAAACAAGATACAAAGAAAATCATGAGCCGCTCAACTTGCATTGAGGCACAGGATGAACCTGTCTTCTGAGAACTGCACTGAGTCCTTGGAACACACAGCAAGTAAGGGAGGGTTGTTTAAATAAACGAAGACACAATTTCAGCCCTCATGCTTTTATTAGTAACCCATACATCCTTCTCTTGTGCTGTTTTCATCTGCATGAACTCAAATCTTCCTAGAACGTGTTTCAAAGCACCCAAAATGAGCACAGTGTGAGCTTAAATTTGATAGTCTAAAGCAGACATCCTCACAAAACATGCCTAGTCCTGGCTTATTTTTAGTTTCTACAGAAATCAGCTTGGCACTATTGACTTACTGTGAAACAGCAGTCATAGCTGAGATGGATGAAGTTTTTTCTGAACACAGCATTTGTCCATGCTGAATATTTTTAAGTCTGGTAGCACACCGATACACATAATGTAGTAATTTACCCTGCTTCTCAGCTTACAACTAATCTGCTTCTGCCATGAATTTATTTACAGTTATTTAAGAAACTCTAACATACATTTCATTCTCTCCGTAAATTTTTTCCCCCATAACCAATGTATATTAGGGAGAATCAAAAGGAGTTTGACAACTGTCAGTATAAATTTTCCACACTGTCTCCCATGATATCCTCATAGGCAAGCTCATGAAGTGCAGATTGGACAGGTGGATGGTGAAGTGGATTAAGAACTCGCTGAATGACATCAGCGGCACAGAGTTTAGTTGGAGAACTTTAACTAGTAATGTCCCCTAGGGGTCAATACTGGATTGAATATTTTTTAACTTATTTGTCAATGGCCTGGATGAAGGGATAGAGCACCTCCCCAGGAAGTTTCATCCTATTTCACCTGAATATACTTTTAGAAGTATTCAGAACCAACACTGGTTGGCTGTTTCAGCCACATCATCCTCCTTCTTAAAACTTCCAAGTTATCATCTTTCAGGTCCTGTTCCTGCTTTAATCCTTTGTATTTCCACACCTACAAAATATCATCTACCACTTTCCTGACAACCAGTTGAGGGGGCTGAATGCCTGTAAGCAGTGTGTTTACCCACCCACTGTGGCCCATGCTCCAATCGCTGATGTGAGAGCAAAGTTGACAACAGCGTTCTGTCCCCCAAGAGGTGGTCTTTCTGTCCAAAATGATACCCACCTCTGATAGTCCAATTTCACCAAATTCAGTTTGAGGCTTTATTCTCCCTATCCTGATGAGCCATATTAGGATTCCCTTAAAACTTCTTTTCGATACAACCTTCAAACAGCATCGTAACAGTTGGCCTAAGAGCCAAAATTATTCTTTTCATTCTGCCAATATAAAAAATTCTGCTTTCTGTGCTTGATATATTCTTCTGCAGTGTTTAATACTATACTCAAGTTTCAAGCCTTTCAGGTATGGGACTACCTTTCATTACATGTTTGTACAGCACTTAACACAACCAGGCCATGTTACTGTCAGCTGTGGGTAGCAGTTCAAGCAAAGCTTGAACAAGATCGTCGAAGGAAAAGGAGTATCATGTTACGCCTACAGTTACATATGCTCTGTGGGACAGTTTCTCATTTCAGCCGCAACAGTGTAAATCTGGAATAATTCCACTGGAAAACTGCTCTTCTGCACCAGAACATGGTGTATTGTATCTACTGTTTGCTGTTAAACATGGGGGATGACCTTTCCATTTATATATCATTTCTTTCAGCTTTAGCATTATTTCAGGCTTTGCATGCTAGGCTAGCTATGATTCATAAGGCACCAAAATAAATCTCTTCCTCCTGCCTCTCTGCCTCTTTTTCTTATTCAACAGAGAAGATGTGCTAATTAAGTCCCTTCTTTATTAAAGACAGATGCACACTTTCAGCAGTTTACTAGAAATGTCATTTCTACAAAAAATATGGGAAACTGCAAAATAATCACTTCAAATATGCCTGCAGGAAGCAAGGAGACTTTTATCTGCTCTCCAGAAGTACTTCTGTCATATTAGCAGGCAAATACTATTGGGTTTAACTTAACCCCAGATATAGCCTATCGCCACAGAGCCTCGTCTTGGTCTTACTTGCATTCATCGCATGTCTAGGTTTATTCTTTCAAAATGGCCAGCAAACGCTGAGAAGAGCTTGTGGCTAGCAGAAATAGATGCTGGGGGCTCATTGGAGCTTGAAGCACTCAGAAGGACTGGCTTTCAGGATGGATGTGGGTCACAGTGATAGTTTCACCAGGCATGGAACTCAACAGAAAGGGCAAGAGAGGGGTCTGGGAGCAGTGCAGAGGTGTCTGATGGGGACCTAGGAGGTTTCATGGTAGATGCGTTGCTTTGGAGCAGGAGGGGTCACTGGGCATTTGGGATAAGAAGGGAAAAGTGGTGGGAGTTCATGGGTGGTAAGAAGCTTTGGTTTACAGGCAGAAGCACACAGAAACCTGCTCTCTTCTCTCTTCTTATTCACAAGTTTTGTCCTTGCTTGACATGAAACTTCTACTGTTAGCATTATTAATCAAGCAATGTCACCAGGTAGTGACAGTGCTCAGTCCTGACTGTGGGTTGAGCTGAGGGTTTCCAGAGCTCTGTATTGTGTTGCAGAAAAATGTATGTGAGGTGCCGGGAGTCTCCAGGTTGTTCTAAAACTCTGAGAAGTGAGGTGCCAAAGGAGTTAATGTTGATTGAAAAAAATAAAGCTCCCTAAAATATGCTTTATTTAATAGGCTAGATTTGTCAACCTTAATAAAAGAATGAATAGCAATCAGGAATAAACTTGTGGCCTAGAAGGATGCTGGGGAGGGACTCTTCTTTAGGGACTGTAGTGATAGGAAAAGGGGTAATGGGTTCAAACTTAAACAGGGGAAGTTTAGATTGGATATGAGGAAGAAGTTCTTTACTGTAGGGATGGTGAGACACTGGAGCGGGTTGCCCAAGGAAGTTGTGCATACTCTATCCCTGGCAGTGTTCAAGGCCAGGCTGGACAGAGCCTTGGGTGGCATGGTTTAGTGGGAGGTGTCCCTGCCCGTGGCAGGGGGGTTGGAACTAGATGATCTTAAGATCCTTTCCAACCCTGACTCTTCTGTGAGTTTATGATTCTAATAAGGGATAATATCACTGATTTTTTTAAGGGTAATTTCCCTCCAGACAGGTAAATGTCTCCTAAAATATCGTCAGTTAACTTAGCAAAACTGGGATATTGTTGTTAATTCTTTTTCTTTTCAGATTTCAAGGTATTCTGTTCAGTGACCCTGAGAGAGAGAGAAGTGCCATCCCACAAGGAAAGGCACTTTGGTAATCATATTTATTTATTTCGGGTAATATCCATTTGGGAAGTCAGTGAAAAAAATAACAACCAACCACAGTAATTCTTCTAAAAACAGAAGAGCAAATGATGTTTTAAAGAACACAACAAAATAATGACAACAGTTTCAATGTCTAATTAGGAATTGTAGCTGGTTTAATGATATTCTAACCGAGAGAGGTTTTCAGAGGCAGAGAAAACACCAAGGCCTCCCACAGTGGACTACCAAGTTTCTTCTGAAAACTGTAGGATGTATAGGCACATGAACATCTTTGTGAATGTGTCTTAAATATCTTGGTGCCAGTTATCTTCTCTGATCTCGGCAGCTTTCAGCATACAAACCATACTATGTAAGCATTTTATACATACTATGTAACTATAAAAGTTAAAGTTTAAACTATGTGCTCTCCAAAAAGCATGTGGAAATCTACAGTCAGAAAAAGTATTGGCTATGGCCAAATGTTAGAAAGAAGCTCCTAAGATCTATAAATAAGCAAAACCTGACAGATTAGCTGAGAGGAGTAAATGCAAGCCTTTGCTGACTCAAATATCCATTCCTGCTACTAAATAGAGCTTTTATCAAGAAGCAATAAACCATTATTCACTAACTGTCAATGTCTCTATTCTTGACTCCGTGTTATGAAGATCACTATCTAGGAATAAACATCCTCTGAGATAAAACAAGACTGTGAGCTTTGGAGACAACAGCAAGATTGTCGCCCTAGCTGAAGACACTAATCCTTCAGCATTTTAAAGAGTATAGTGTATTCTTCAGATTGTACCTAACACAATTACACTTTGTTAAAAATTGGCGCCTGGTAATACAGGGGATGGAGGGATATGTACTGTTCCAGGTTTTTTTCTTTCCTTTCAAAAGACCAAGTGGTCACATTTTGCCCTCAGATTACGTTTGATTGTCTCCCCCAAAGCTGCATGCATGTACATTAAGGGATATTTTTCATATGTTTTAAGAAGCTTTGTAGAGTTAAATATATTTTTATTCAATTATTATCTCTGATGTAGATAGCGGCATTCGATTACTGCAGTTTGCACAAAAAAAATTGAAGACAGTATAAACCTAAGCTATATATCAAGAATCTAAAAAGGAAAAAAAAAAAACATGTTAGAGTAACTACTTTTACCAGTAATGCAGCTGGCAATGCAGCTGTGACTTTGCAGAAAATAATTTTTATCTCCAGTCTCCTTACATAGTACAACAATTAAGTAAAATAGAGCCATATGGTATTACTGATGGGAAGGGGTTCTTTGAAATATTTTTATTTCAAAAAAAAGAAAAAAAAAGGAAAGTATGAAAGTGTGTCTTCATATGCACTGGTTCCACTAGATCAATGTCAAAAAGTGAAGGGGGCAATACAGCAGCCTGAGACTTGATAAAACATGATTGGCTCTGCTCTGCCTGTGGCACGTGCAGAACTTATGCTGTTGTGTAGTTTGAGCTACTTATATAATGCGACACGTCTAACTGCTTCCAGCTCCAGTTCTGTCACACCCACTGGTGCTTCCTGCTTGCAAGCTCCCCACCACACAGTGCACAGGGTGCATTTACCTGCTGCAGTGCCACAGAGTCAGGCTGGGCTAAACTGCCCATGGAAAGCAAGTACAGGTGTCCTGCAGCTTTTGGAGGGCAGGATGCATTCAGTCTACCCAAGCCACTCTGCAAAGCCTGGAAGGTGCATGTGCACTTTGTGAGATGCTGATGATCACTGTTAGGCAAAGGCACTTTGGCTCTTCAGTTATCTGAACCCCATGTGTGATAGCCCCTGTGTTGCTAAAATACAGCTTTTCAAGTGATTTAGGCTTCACCTTCATTGCATTTCAGTCATAACCTGCCTGCCTGATATCTATATTATACATCTGTACTACAGATGCATGGTACAGAACAGAAGGTGATATACGATGGATTTACCCATCATATTAGAAAGATGGCATGGTAGAGTGTAATTCGTGTGAGGATGTGCTGGTTTTTGATAGGATAGAGTTAATTTTCTTCATAGTGGCTGGTATGAGGCTATGTTTTGGATTTGTGCTGAAAACAGTGTTGATATTACAGGGATGTTTTAGTTACTGCTAAGCAGTGCTTATACAGAGTCAAGGCTTTTTCTGCTCTTTATTCCACTCCACCAGTGAGTAGGCTGGGAGTGCACAAGGAGCTGGGAGGGGACACAGCTGGTACAGCTGATTAAACTGATCCAAGGGATATTCTATAGCTTAGGACATCATACTTAGCTTATAAAGCTGGGGGAAGAAGCAGGAACAGGGTATGTTCAGACTGATGGTGTTTGTCTTCCCAAGTAACCATTATGCATGATGGAGCTCTATTTTCCTAGAGATGGCTGAACACCTGACTGCTGATGGGAAGTGGTGAATGAATTCCTCAGTTTGCTTTGCTTGTGCACACAGCTCTCGTTTTACCTATTAAACTGTCTTCTTCTCAACTCATGAATTTTCTCATTTCTACGCCTCTGATTCCCTCCCATCCCACTGTACAGTGGGATGAGTGACCGGTTGTGTGGAGCTTAGTTGCCAGCTGGGATTGAGCCATGGCAGAGACACATAGAATCATAGAATCATAGAATCATAGAATCAGAGAATCAGAGAATAGTTAGGGTTGGAAAGGAACTTAAGAGCATCTAGTTCCAACCCCCCTGCCATGGGCAGGGACACCTCACAATAAACCATGCCCCCAAGGCTACAGTCCAACCCAGCCTTGAACACCGCCAGCGATGGAGTATTCGCAACTTCCCTGGGCAACCCATTCCACTGCCTCACCACCCTTACAGTAAAGAATTTCTTCCTCCTATCAAATCTAAACTTGCCCTGTTTAAGTTTGAACCCATTACCCCTTGTCCTATCACTACAGTCCCTCATGAAGAGTCCCTCCCCAGGATCCCTATAGGCCCCTTCAGATACTTGAAGGCTGCTATGAGGTCTAAGCCTATGGTGAAGTAAACAACTTTAGCATCCCCAGTTGTGAATAGGAAGGGTGCTCCACACTGTAAACTCTTGAAGAAAATGGTTTGCTTTCTTTAAAAGGGAAAGCAGAAAGCAGGTCTGACTGAAAACAGTTTTCTAAATTTTCTAATTTGCAATTCCTATATTAGCAGAAATTTAAAAAAATAGCTTTTTTTACCAAGCTCTGCTGTTCAGTTGATACTCTGGAGGGAAGGAATGCCATGCAGAGGGATAAGGTGGGCTGATGTCAACCTGATGAAGTTTAATCATGACAAGTGCAAGTCCTACACCTGGATCGAAGCAATCCCAGGCACAGCTCCAGGTTGGGCAGGGAAGAGATTCAGAGCAGCCCTGCGGAGAAGGACTTGGGGGTGTTGGTCAGTGAGAAAATGAACATGACCCAGCAGTGTGCGCTTGCAGCCCAGAAAGCCAACCGTATCCTGGGCTGCATCAAAAGGAGCGTGACCAGCAGGTTGAGGGAGGTGATCCTGCCCCTCTACTCTGCTCTCCTGAGACCTCCCTTAAAGTACTGTGTGCAGTTCTGGTGTCCCCAACATAAAAAAGACATGGAACCATTGGAAGAAGTCCAGAGGAGGGCCACAAGGATGATCAGGGGACTGGAACACCTCCCGTATGAAGATAGGCTGAGAAAGTTGGGGCTGCTCAGCCTGAAGAAGAGAAGGCTGCGTGGAGACCTCAGAGCAGCCTTCCAATATCTGAAGGAGGCCGATAGGGATGCTGGGGACTCTTCATGAGGGACTGTGGTGATAGGACAAGGGATAACGGGTTCAAACTTAAGCAGGGGAAGTTTAGATTGGATATATGAGGAAGAAGTTCTTTACTGTGAGGGTGGTGAGGCACTGGAATGGGTTGCACAGGGAATTTGTGAATGCTTCATCGCTGGTGATGTTCAAGGCCAGGTTGGACAGAGCCTTGGGTGGCATGGTTTATTGTGAGGTGTCCCTGCCCATGGCAGGGGGTTGGAACTAGATGATCTTAAAGTCCTTTCCAACCCTAACTATTCTAAGATTCTATGATTCTCCATTATTATCAAAGCAATGGTTACCCCTGAAATGCCAATCGGCAATGTAACATATATCAATCAATTCAGTGATGGAAATCACTGATATTAAAACATTTTGAGGGCTTGTTCATGTGTGCAAGTGAATTTGGTATAGGTCTTGTATGGATATTAGCTTTCCAGAAGTAAGAGGACCTTGTAAGAGTCTTTTTGCACAAGATGTCATTCACCCATTCTGCCCTCTGAAATGATGTAACAATAGTGTGAATAGCAAGTAAGTGGAATAACCCTCCTTGCAGCCATCCATGTTGCGAAGTTGCTACAAAGCTGACTGGCGGGCTGCAAGTATTTGCTCTCATAACAGGTCTGTCAGATCTGAGAATATCATGTGGGTCTGAGGCAATCATTGAATGGCTTTGGTTCTTGTCAACTTGTGACTTACACAACCCTGTTCCCATATGTTTTGTATTATTTGAAAGAAAGCTGGATCCATTTTGCTTCAGATGAATTCTAAAAAAGATAAACATGTATACATCTGAGAAAGAAAAATAATTTGGTATTTTGTCTTGCAAGACTGGCCTCCTGTGATGGGGTAAAAGGCATCTCCTTCAACAGGAGCAGTGCTGTTATGGGCTAAATGTTAAACTCTAAATGCCACCACAGTATGAAAAATTGTGATGATGAGAACTCACCCTTTTGGTCCAGTCTGGGAATTAGGCTTTTTCCCATTTTCAGGTATAAAAAAACTCGTGGATCAACTCTTATTTTCTTTCTTCTCTGTTGTATCAGCTTCATCGAGGCCCATATAAGTTTTCAGCATATGGAACTATTCCCTTTCACCCTAACCAAAACTTCATGACAAATCAGGAAACACATAGGCCTCTTCAGAACACAAAAAGCCAGCTTTATGTAAGATACCCACTCTGATTTTAAATTGATGTGAAAAAACATGTTTGCAGTGTTCTATGAGGAAAATCTAACCCCCGAAGTGTGTCAGAATTTAAAATTGCTCTGGGATTTTTGTGGGTTTTTTCTTTTCCAGAAGGGCTCTATAGCCAAGGAAACCAATAACATTTTGCTGGAATAAGTTTGTTTTGAACTGGGCTGACTCAAACAGTAAACTTCACAGCTTTGTTTTTTCTTAATTGTGTTGTGCACTTTTTGCCAAATATTCTTGCTGATAATCAGAGCAGTGGTCACTCCTCTGAGTCTGCTGGGAGACTGGGTTTTAGTTGGAGATCTGTAGATGCTCAACCAAACTATATGATCTAGCATAAGAGAGTAAATTTGAAACTGAAATCTTTGTCTATCAGAAGCAGGTGCCATTTGATTTCATGCAGTCTGTTACCAAACATCAGTCCTGGCATGACTGGGGCCCTGTGGTGTAGTGCAGATGAGCAAAATGGGAGCAACACTTACAGGATGGAAATGCAGGGTCTTTCCATCTTATCTGAAAGGATAGGTGAAACATTTTTGGCTGCAGTTAGGCATTTTCTTTTTTGTATGGTAGGAAAGGAAAAGCCTGGGGAGAGATCTTGCCAGTTTGTTTTTAGTTTTATAAAGAAAGTTATTTCAGTATAGCTTGCTCAAACTGATAAAGTGGGATTGTTAGCTGGGAGCTCTTATCTGTAACAGGTCAAAAGTGAAAACTGCAACAGAAAAAAAAGAGTCTGGTTGCAAGAAGCATTTAAATATTTCAGTTTTTTCACCCTGAATTTAGGGTTAAAAGTTAAAATATTAAAATTTTTCTTCAAGGGAGAGGTTCCAACTAGTTGTAAGCCATTTAGTGATCAGTATTATGGTTTTATATACATTGATATCTCTGAATCTTAATGCTTCAGTTTGGTTTATTGAACAGAAAGGTATGCCTGGTATTCAAAATCAGTTCCACATTAACTGCATCACTCCCAGAACCTTATTGATCTATGTAAGCTTCATTACTTAAAAACCTCTGCTTGTTCCACATGCATCAGTCTCCTTGGCTACAGTACGTTTCCTGCAATGTAGTATCAGCTTTATTAAAGGGAAACCTTAAACATTAAATTTTAAATATGAATACTTTCTGCCAAGCCAAAACACAAGAAAATCTGGGTTGGACTGACCTGAAGCAAAATTTTGATCTTTTGGTTTTCCCAATAGATTTTCTTTTCTTTCTTTTTTTTTTTTTTTTCCCCTCCATTGTTGTTGAAATTTACTTATGGAAAAGTGAACAGTACGCTGACAAAAATGGCCCATGAGCTCTCATGTAAACCATATGTATGAGCTAGTCAGGCACTAGATTTAATACATTAAACTGGTTATTATTTCTTTGGAAATTTGGGGTATATATACATGTATTCATATTCATTTGCAACATATGTACGTAGTAGATTTTGTGATACTTTTTATAGTTATTTAAGGGTAAATCACATCAGAGATAAAAAGGCCATCTATATCCTGGAAAGAATATGGGTGAATAGAACCAAAACTTTCTCATTATTCTGAAATGAGAACCTCCACCAAAATTTTGCTGGATAATTTATCATGCTGACATTACCATTTCTGAAATGTTTTATTTTCATAGGAGACTTTTAAAGCTAGTTTTTATCTCTCTCTTGGTAGCAAAAGACACTGAAACTAGTGAATGTATGTTAGAAAATGTTTACTTGAACTTTCTAAAACAAACTGTTCATCTTGGGTGTAACAGAAATGCTCTCTTTTTATATTACTGTTCCCATGTCACTCTCCAGCAACTGGCCAACCAAAACACCTACTTACAAAGATGAACTGTACCATTACAAGCTCCTTGGCTACTCTAACATTGCATTTCAGTCGATAAATATGCATTTAGCTTATAATTTGTTCAGTATGCCTTACTAATTTGGCAATATTTATTTTGGCATGTAAATTAGAAGGCAGCTGCTTTAAATGTCCTGCTAAGTTCTTTGTTTTGCTTTGAGAGGTTTCTTTTTCTCTTTTTCTTTTTCTTTTCTTCCCCCCCCCTCCCCCCTTTTCTTTTTCCTTCATAAAAGGATCTAAGATATCAAAAAGCTTCAGTGTCATGGACAGGGTTGAGTTTCCTGTTTATGAATCACCATAAATATGAAAGGTGCTGGTTGACATTTCTCAGCTGAGGGATTCAACACAACTCTGTGTTGAGAGCAAATCCCCAAGCAGGGTGGTCTTGCATTGACTTGTCGACCTTGTACATTGTTGAACAGAATCACTTTTAAAGAACAGTAGTTAAAGGAAAAGTCAGCTTCTCTAGCAGGTCTTCTTACTGTTACTTTGTTTAGAAAAGTGTGTTATTGTGTCTTTCCTGTGTAGGAGTGATTTTTTGAATCCTGGTTTTTAAAGCAAGAACAATTAACAGCATACATGTGGATTTACTCCTCATTTGCAGAGACCTTAATATCCCTCATTTCCCAGTGTTTTTATGTTCCTTCTTAAAACTCAAGTAGCCAAAGCATTGCATAACTGTTGTTAATGGGCAACCAAGATAAACACAAGTGAAATTTTTAGTGTCTTATTTTGTGTGCACATCTGTCTGGCATGTCTCTCAGCCACACCAGTGCTTTCTTTACAGGGATTTCTTTAGACAATTAAATGCAGGTGCAAAAATGAAAATATAGATATGGTTAATGTCTGCTGAAAATGTGGAAGCTGGATAGAAGAGGTGTATGGAAAGTGTATACATGGAGGTTTGTGCTAAGATATGACTGAGTCATAAATAAGTGCAAGTAAATGAACGCATCACTGGTAAGAGTGTCGCTCAACTGCCCACTCTCTAGGCTGTGAAAGATACAAATGACCTGTGAGTGAGTTTTCTATCTAAGCTCCAGAATTCTTGGTTTCAGCATTAAATAGACCTGGGATAGTCCCTTTTGTGGCAGCACAATGCTGCAATAAAAATAATAAAAGTAATAATAAAAGTAATAAAATCAGCAGCAGGTATAAAATGTGCAGGAATATATACAAGAAGACAGAAAGGATGAGACACTTCCAGTAAGCTCTGAGAAACACACTGCTTCTTGTGTATTTTATTTAAACACAAGAAATTAATGTTTCATGTCAGTGCCCACAGCAGTAAAGAAAAATTACTGACAGGACTTTAACATTCCTTGGTTTTATTCTACGTGTTTAAGACAAAAAAACAAAGCATGTATGTGTATGTTTGATCCATATTACTTTGAAGGTGTGCACTTCTCCAATAAGACTATAGTTTAGAGAATGGAAAATTAAGAAGGTGGAATAAGGAGGAAGAGGTGGAAAGAATCATTTCCGTAAAAGAAGATGACATAGGAGATCAACAGATGCGAGTGTGTGGAAAGCTAGATTGGAGTAATGATTGACAATGGCTACCAACAGTCATAGCTTTTTTCCAGTTTCTGAAGTCTAGCTATTGCCTTCTTTAAAAATTGATGGTGGTAAAATACACATAGACAAAAAGAAATGTGTGGTTGCTGTCTGTCAGTAAGGGCGTAACTTTTCTGTGTTTAATTACTAGTAGCCTTGGAAGACCTACTTTTTATTTTCTTTTTATTTTCCTTTTCTTCTTTTTTTCCTAGATTACGTCAGTTAGCATATGCAGGCAATATTCCAAATGCTTCTTACTTAGCCAATGTCCGGCTGAATAGCTCAAGCACCAAAATATTATAAGATTCTTCCTGATCTTGCCTTTCTTACTTGCACTTGTACTTTAGATAAACCTGGTAAATATACATTGCTGAGTAAGAAATAAAATAAAAAATAAAATCTAAAACTTCTTTGGGTGTTCATTTGATGTGTATAACTTTGTAAGTAAATGTATTAAGAACATGGAGATAACATGGCACTACCCACAAAATCCTCACTGCTATTATAAGTACATTCTGTTTGGTGATACATGAATTGTCATTCAAACAGATTGCAAACTATAATAACTCATAGGACAATTTTCTTGAAAGTAAAATTAACTTTTGGATAAAGGCTCACAGAGCTAAGACCCATGATTTTAATATTCTCAGGAATGGTGGGAAGGAGAGAAAGTACATTATTTCCTTCCTTTTTTTGTTTTCTTGTGTTCCCTAATAAGCCAGGTCTTCTATTCACAGTTACATATGTTTGTTTATACTGCTCTAAAATAAATTATTTTTAAAACACTACATCAAGAATTCAGCAACATCAAGGATTCATTCCTACTCTCGTGCTTGAAAACAAATACTCAGTGAAATGGTGCCAGGGTCAAATAACTTGACTGCCAGCCTCTGCCCACGTCAAGACAAAACATCCCAGGGTACTTTCATATTTTGAAAGAGGTAATCTGTTTTTCTCTCCCAGCTTTTGCCCAAATCTTTCTTTGATTTATAAAGCCTGAGTAAGTGGGTAATAGTTTTACACAAACTCCTGCAATATATTCACAGCAAAGGGGAAAACATGCTTTCAACCCAACAACAGGCTTAGAAAAGGGCAGAGTTGTCCCCATTCTATTTTGGGGATCTAAACTGCTGTTCACATTCCTGCTTTCCACCCTGAGGAAGAGTATACATAATATAGTTCAAATAAATATGAGGGAAAAAAATGAAATGCACTTTATGTGGAAGGCACTTGGTTTATGTAGGCATATTAGGCTGCAAAAAATATTTTCTCATATCAGTTATTCTACCTTTCATACATTATCTTATTATGTCCCTTTAGTTAAACATAGGGGATTTTTTAAGGGAAATCATAATTATATATCTATGGCTTGTAATCTGAATCTAGCATTCTTTAGTTTCAAATATCTTTTATCTAAATATAATACATTTTGTTCACCAGTCATTTTCTTCCTTATAATTAAACACTACGTTAAAAAATTCCATGTAGAAGAAGAGTCAGATTCCAGTCAACTTTTAAATATCCTGTCAATAAAACAATTCTATGCAATTTATTTGCATTGTGTTTTATTGGCCAAATTGTGACTGCTGTGAAATAAGAGCAAGAAATCCCCTAACTGTGGAGCATTTCCTGGTTTTAAAAGATTAGTTCAAGTTTTTTACAGTTGTTATCAACTTCTGAATTGAACAGAAATATAATATGGATAGGATCCTGCAAATATTTCAGGGAACTTATTCAGAGCAGTTTCTGATAACACAATTCTAGAGAAAGAGAAAATACATTTCTTTTGATGGTCTGACAATGATAACATGTAGCTGTGAATCCCTGCATGCTCTATTGATATGACCCATAAAAGGCCCATGGTTTCATCTCTTGTTTGTATTCTTCATTTTATTATCATTCTCTCTCTAAGGTCAGCAGTACTGGTCTCACAGAGACCATTAGCATGCTTTTGCTTATTTAATTCACTCGCTGCTGAAGTGCATGCTGCTTTTAGTGGCACTCATACAGCTCCAAGCACTGAAAGGTTTGGTTTCATGTACTTGAACTCAAGTGACACAAATATTTCAGTGGTGAATCAATACTGGGAAAGGATGGTCAGTAAGGTAGGGAGTGTTTATAAAAGATGTTTCATCACTACTAGTAAAACATGTCTTATTGTTAGTTCAGGAGGTGCTGGTATTTAGCTCTTTGAAGGAGGCTTCTGACAAGCCAACAACTTTCAGGCTGCTAGTAAAATAAAATTTAAAAAATTGCACAAGGTTAGAAATGTAGCTTTTTGCAAAATGTCTGTGGATTAACCATTTAGGAATTCTCATTTCCGTTTAAAAAGACATTTCTCCTGTTCCTTCAGTATAAGCAACACTGACTACTTGGAAATGTTGATCAGAAAGTACGTTGACTATTTCATTTAACCCAATTATAAATTAATATTTGATCCTTCCTTACAAAAGCCACATTATAACATTTTTGGGAACACCTGGAAGCTGATGATTGTCTCACATGACAGTGCTAGCTGGAACAGGAATAGGATTCTTGTTCAACTACTCCAAAACCAAGCTCCTAAAGCTACATTCAAACTGAAATGCCAGTAGCCGTTATGGCAGTTCTGACTCAGAAATGGCATTTAAGGGAATCTATTCTGCTTTACAACAGCCTGTTTCTCTACCATATATAAAAAAAATCCATATAAATAATTCCATAACAAAGACAATTATCTGCATTTTGCAGCACTTCTTCAACATGAGATGACCTTTTTTATTTACTGAGAGAAGATAGATAAAAAGAAGGACAGCAATGCTATATAATATTTCTACATTTCAGTGTTATACCTGGACTGAATGAATTGGCAAATGAAAAGCTATTTTTGGTTTCCTGTTAACATCATGAGTGCTTCTGAGGAACTGAAGCCCTTGAAGCACACTAGTGGCTAATCTTGGGTAATGTAGCTGGCAGAGGGACCAAAAGAAGAATACAGTTATGAAAACACAAGGAGTCCTTTGTCAAGAAATGCAAATAAAAAGGAAATATTTTAAGAAAATAAACAAAATTACTGAGTAAAACATACACAGAGAGGAAAAGGGAACAAAAGAACATTTGAGTCGTGATGTCTTAACATTTTGTGGCAACATATGTGATAGTCCAGCCAGAGTGTGTGAAAGAATGTTACAGCTGTATAAGCTATGAGATATCCATACACGCCTTGAGATCAGCAAGCCATCAGGAAAGCCCACCTAGTTTGCCAGCTTTTCAGGTCTGCTCTGATTCTACTAAAAATAATAAGTTCCATCCAGTCCCATCCATGTGATTGCAAAAGCTACACAGTGAGTCAAGGGGCTGTTTGCAAAGCCTGCTTTAAATAGAAACCTGTATTCTTTTTCTAAGGTGCAATGGTTTATAGCAATTTCCTGAGGCTATAAAACATTTATTTTAAAAGAAGACAACTTTCTTCTGTTGCACCTAGCCTATGCTGTTCTAGTCTTACTGTGGCTATCTGCCAAGGACCAGCAAGTGGCTATTAGAAACAGAAGGCTATCACAAATATTCAGTCAATTGTACTGTAGACCATGTCAGGTGAATGGTTTTATATAGCGCACAAAGGGAAGAACGAGACCAGCAAATAATATGGCCTTAGAAATACAAAAGACTCAGAATCTTCACATGCCAAGTTCATCATTTATCCCCATGGTTATGACTTCCTAGGCTGTGGCTGTACCATCAGAGAACTTGATCTGGAGCCCAGTCTCATATTGCACATGTTGCCTAGACACTGCTTTACTCTGTGGCTTCTATTTAGAATAAGCCATCTATTCCCTTTTCCTAAACTCACTCCATCTCTGGCTCTGTGGACACAGCTGCCTCCAGCTTGTTATCTCATCCTTCATTGGTGTAGGCTTGACTTCAGCTGCCCAAGGAACCATACAGCATCCACATCGTCATGGAGCAAATTCAAAGTTTGTACTTTTTCTCTAGAAAGTTATAAAAAAGGCACATTGCTTTAAAGATTAATTGAGATAAATGAAGATCCAGGATCATTATCTTCTTCTTTCATTTCTTCAGGTTGTATGCATAGGATATCAAGCCAGGATGGAAGCTTGAATGAAAACATTGTATAATTAAAGACAAAATATGCCTGTAGCTTCTGTTTGCTTTAATTATGTGAATATAAAGAATATACAGAAGATTCTTTTTAGTGTCCTACAAGAAGGTTTGGGGTTTTTTTTTTAATTTTTGCAGTAATTTATGTATAGATGTTATTATATTTTACAGAATTTCAGCTGACTTTTTTTCAAAGTAACCCAAGTATAGTTTTAAGTTCCTACATGCTCTAGACTTCAGGGTTCTGAAAAATTACTAGTTGTCACGATCCAGTACAGAATATCTTATAGCTCTGAGTAGCAGAGATCCTCCAGATTTATCAAGAGAACTTTGCTGAGGAAGTCCATTATCAAAATCTCTGTAGTACAGCCAAAGAAAATTAGACAGAGAGAAGTAACTTTTTGTAGGTTCATATCTTATCCTTTATTCTTGCACTTATTCTAAACTATAAATGAAGTTTTGTTGCATAACAGTAGGAGAAAACTGGTGTCTAGGGAGGCTCTGTTGATACAAGAGTAAATCAGCACCAATGTGTTTTCAACTTTACATGAGCATGCCCTTAATATTCCATTTTTTTAGATAGCTCAGACTGAATATAGAATTCTAAATTCAGCACTGCTCAAAAAAAGCATGACAAATAGCTAGAAGAACTGAGAATAGAAAGGTGTGAATGATGTGGGACTCAGGCGAACTATTTCTGTGTCACACACCTCCCATATGAAAGTCACAGACATTTTTAGCTATGTTAATTCAGTTTGACATTTTTTTCACAAAAACATTCATTTTAGAGTAGCTTTACTGGTAAATTTACCATCATGCAAAGTTGCAGTGTGCAATATTTCTTCACTGTCCTGTGAGTGGAAAGTTAAGATTGTATTTTCAGTTTTACCAGAGACTTGCCATTGATAAATTATTTTGCTTGTGGTGGTTCTTTTTCCTGTAAATGAAGGTAACAGTACCCCTCTGCCTCACAAGAAGGATTAAAATATTGAAAGACTGAAACACTAAACTTAGGGGACAATAAGAAGCTTAAAAATTAGTATTTCAGTTTAATTGCTTCTTGTTTGCCATTACATTGAACGTATGGAGTTATTTAACTTATGCAGGAATGAGATTCAGCTGCTTAATCACAAGCGAACTACTAGCACTCAAGCTCTTTGTAGATACCTAACTTATGTGACATATGCCAAGGCTGGCAGATATGTTGCAGAGCTTATAGCTTTTGTACCCTCCTGGAGTGGCAGCCTTGCAGGTTGTCACAGGGCATCACAAATGGTGCAAGATGCAATCCCACTCTCCACAAGCAGCAGCAGCAGCAGGCACTTAAGCACCCAACTCATCTGTAGACTCTTACAAGGAAGAATCTTAGCCTCAAACTGAATGTTGCCCAAGGCAACTTTTTGAGCCTTGTGAAATTACTCCTATTACTGACAATGAGGTCTGTATGTTTAAGCATATGAAGGCCTTAAGTTTTAAAATATTAGCCTGCAGGAGAAAGGATGGTCAAATCATTCCACATACATATGTACAAAATTTGCACAAACTGACCTTGCTCTGAAGTTGGCATTGTAGTAGAAAAGTAGTATGCTAGAAAAGCGGTTGAACTGATGCCAAAGATAATAATTCATGTCTATATATTTTACAATGAAGAGGAACACTTATTAACATTGACCACAGTGATTTTAGATTAATTTTTGCTGTTGATGTGTGCAGCTACAGAAAACATGCAAAGTCCTACAGAGATCAGTATGTATATTTCAATCTCCACTAAAGTCTTAGGACAAATATTCTAGTTGCGTCCCTACTTAAGACTTACTAATTTCATTTAGCCTTGTGCATAATATAGGCCAAAAAATTCAGTTCCTTTCCAGTTCACAATTTCTATTTTAGACACAGTGTATCTTTTGAACACATAAATTTCAAATGGTAAGAGCTCTTTATGTGAATTGTACCAGTTTCATGACATTCATTGTCAAAAATGTGTGTTAACATTCTAGTGTGAACTTAAGTTCAGCATACAAAATATTCAACAAGTTGTTCCTTATTAGAAATCAGAATCTTCGCAAATTTTTCATACTCATAGCCCTCACTTTTCTCTACTTACTTGTTTCAGCTTTTTCAGTGTCATTAAAAAACATGTTTTCCAGATACGGAATGTTTCTGACCTTAAATTTAGAGAGTCTTACTAATTTGCTGATAAACCTTTAAACTACAGGCACTTGCTTTTCAAAACTTCATTTGCTTGTTTCTAGTACATCTATAGAAACTTCACTTATTACACTTGGCTTCCACCTGCAGTTCCAGAAGGAAAGAATTCTCTTTTAGTCTGCTACTCCTGTATGGACATCTTGGATACACTAAGCGTTAGTGGCTCAAAAGGCATCAGGTGCCTCTTTTTAGCCAACTGACCCAAGCTAAAAGCTTTTTACATACTATCTGCAGAATTAACATAATATGCCACATCTGTATTATTACGCTGTCTGAAAACAGCACTTACTTCCCAGCTATAGCTGAGCATGGGCTTGACTGGTTACCTGTAATGACCAGAAGGTTCTGTTTCGGTAAGTACCTTCTGAAAGAGACTGCCTTTTTTTTTTACAGCTAGGATTGCCATTCTGTTGTTTTGATGTCTACTGACTTCAGTGGGAAAATTATCTAAGATAAGACTCTGACTTGAAAGATAAAAGATTTATCACTCTCGTTTACTTACTTTTCCGCTTATAATTGTGGCATCCAAAACCATCATTGCCAACAAATACATATTTTCTCACGTATTTCTATCTTGTTTTGTATCAAGACCACTATTTCTTGCCTTGTCCTAAGTCAACAAGGAGAAAAAATTATTGCCTAATTCTTTGCAGCACAATTGTACATATTTGAACACTGTTATCATGTCTCCCCTTATTCTTCTCTTCTCTAGACTAAACAAATCCTCTTCTCTCAATTTTGCCTCAGAGGTAACATTTTCTAGACCTCTGATCTCTGTGCTGGACACCCTCTAATGGCTAAAGGTTCTTCCTGATGTGTGGGTTCCCTAAACCCAGGAAAGCTTTAGAAAAGGCTTGACAGCATGGAGTAAAGGGATTACAACTCTTACACTGAACTTATGTGTACTTTATATATGATTCTTGGTTTTTTTCAGAAGGCTATGACATCATGGTCCCAGCATCTCCTACTGGAGATGGCCAAAAACAGACTGTAAAAGTATTTTAAGATGGAGTAAAATGCCAGCTGAGAATTTTTATTGGTATTTGGCATTAGTATGCAGTTGACTCATGTACAAGACCATAAGCACTTCTCCAAAAACTCGAGTTATATTGCCATGACATTATGGCTTTTAGTCAAAAGAAAATCATCAAGAAAAAATAAAAAGCAGAAGGAGTAACAGACTTCAGTAAGACTGAAAAATGCTTTTTACATCACAGCTACAATTATTCTAAGCTAAATGTCCTCAGTATCACATAAATAATTCTATACATTTTTTTCTGAATGTAATTTAACAAAAAATTTTCCCTATGCCAGAAATAAGTATATTTGCAGATCTCATATTGAATGTCAACAGGAATTTTTGCTTTCATATAGTACTAAAACCTTCTATCTGAACAAAGGAATATGTTATTTTTATATGATAACTTAGTTTTAAAAATTCTCTGCCTTTAAACATATTTATGTGTTATTTCATTCATCTTGAATGAAATTAAGAAATAAGTTTACCTCTTAAGTCTCATTTTTTTTAAAAAAAAAAAGAAGAAATTTACACATGGAGAAAGGAAAATTTCCTGTGGAACGGAAGGTAACTTATTCACCTACTCTACATGTATTCATTTATTATTTAGGCTATTGCGCAGAACTGAAATACAGCAACATTTCTACTGGCATGATTGTTGTAAACTTTTTTCTCTGACATGCATACTATATTTTTCTTTATTCCCATTTAACTGCAGATTACTTTAATGTCCATTTATTCACATGGAATAAGTACAACGGAATTTGACTCAACACATATTTCCACAACTATTTTAATGTGAAATGGCAAGCTTAGCCCAGCACTCCTCATCCTTGTCCTTCAGGCACTGATACGTATGGCTGGCTAACTATGTCCATATGAGTGGTCCCACCAGCTTCAGACAGGACTTTCAGACACTCTGAAATCACTTAACTCAATCCTGCCCGTCACTGGGAAGCATTATAGATCTGACAGAGAGGACCAAGGGCTGAATCTGCTACACACTGAACTCTTTCTGGTCAAGCAGAAAGTAGGGGAAGGTTGTGTTTCTTGATGTGCCAGCTGAGTCTCAGACTCTCTGTCAGGGGTCACTGTTCTGGGTGTAGGAATTCCAGCACCAAACAGTCTGCATTAAAGTACAAATAAATAACAAGAATAACATAAGCATGTGTTTTGTTTTAGCTTTTAGACACTTAATACAAAACTGAGCCATTAATAAGTAATGGCTTCTTGTTTCTTAAAATCATAACAACCATAAAATTACAGAAATTATGTTACAACTTGTCTCAGTTCAATGGTAGATAAACCTGAATTAAGGCATCTCTTAACACATTAAAGAGATGATTACAATAGTAGGTAAGTTACAGACTCTGAAGCAGAAAAGACATTGGACTTTTGAGGATCTATCTGCTTACAAGTAATTATAAATTAATTTTACTTGCAAGTATGAATGGGTTACAAACCACCATTCCTTTAAGCAAATTTAAACAGTACCTTTGATCTCTATCAGTAAGTCTTTTTCTGTTAACTAATAACACATTGCAGCCAAATCTTTCACTGCCATCTGTTCAAATGGAAACATGTGGTATTAGAGTTCTAATACTGTGCCCTTGGTAAAGATATACCTTAGAGATTTCTTTTGGAAAACTTCATAGTTAGCAAACAATTTGTGGGCAGTTAATTTGATCCCTTGCTGGGATTTGCATTCCCACGTGTGAAATGTGCTATTCTGATGGTAATGTTAAATTAAATGAATGTACACAGGATCATATTTACATAATATGGATTGTATTTACTCTGTGGGAAACTTGACTGTCCTGCACAAGACCATTATTGAACAGAACAGAGAGTATTTGGATTTATTTTTGTTATTCTAGAGCTCTTCCTGTAGTATAAAGTTGTAGAACGAAACGTCCTCTTCTTGCATTGGTGCAAGCTTTATTACATCGCAGAAATGAAAAACACCTTTAATCCATGCAAACACGCATGGAGCCACACACACTCATCTTGCAGTCCAAATTCTCAGGGGGTTATGTTGATGGAAAATGCTCCATGTATTCACACTATAAACACATTTCCTTTTGTTTTTTTCTTTTCCCTTTTCCCTAACAATCACAAAACAAACTATTCTGAGAACATCTTCAAAAAAGAAAAAAAAGAAAAATGCTAGACTGTGAGACACTTATGGCAAACAGTGTGTTGTGTTTCCTCATGTACTAAAGTTCTTCTCTTGTGAGTATGGCCATCACAATTTTGCTAATCATCTTAGGAGTTGAATACATAGAGCAATAAGTATCTTTTGCAATCAAAGGTTATCAGTAGTAAAAGCTATTCATTTTGTCATCGTAGAGCTTAGTGAATGTGTTTGACAAAAGAGAATGAAGATCAAGAAATGAACAAGAGCATTTTGCAGACACTGCTAAATTCTTGTTCCAATAGTAAGAAAAAATATGGTGGTTTTCAAGTCCTGAGATGTATAAATTAATTCTGCAGGTCACCCGACCATTATCAGACTAGAAGTTCAAAAGATGGAGAAAATATTAAAAAAATAGTTAAAACTTTTGTGGATTAAACCCCACAAACTACATGCCACAGCTCCAGTTAGAGTTTGGGTTCTTGCTTTCCAGATCAACTTCGTGTATATGAGGCTCTGCAGCCCTTTCTTTTACATCAACCGTTTGGGCACAGCCCTACACCTACCAAAACATTTATGCTAGGAAGGTCAAGCCAGACTCAAATCAGCATCCTGCCTGCACCCCTGGATGAAGATGATTACTAGCAGGGGAAATTGAGGGTAGAAGGACAAACCTGAAGCAGCATTTCTTTTGTTGTGTCTTAATCGTATTTCCCAGCAGTCAAAAGCTTAGAGGTTTCCAGAAAGTAAGGTTTGTACCTGCATTTCCACATCTAATTCTTCCATGATTTTCAAATAGTTTTTAAACACCTCTATACTTTTTATTTGCCTATCTGTGCTACTTATATGCAGCAATGAGTTCCATGGCTTAAATACACCCTGCAAGGCAGTGTTTTTTTGGCAGCCTTTAATACAAGTTCGTGACATGAAAGCAGTATCCTTACTTGCCATCACTTTAACTTTATTATAGGAAACTTCTAAGCATGTTTTTAGAATGCTATGAACAGTTTTACAATATCTCAGATAGCCTTCCTTTTCTAATACTGTAACTCTGTTGGCCAGCAGAACTTTTACCCACACAGATTAGATGGGATGACTTTCTCTAATGAGGCACCACTTATTGCCTTGCCACTTCCTTGCAAGGAGGTTCCTGGCCCCTGCTGCATTTGCCCATGTAATTGTGCTTCCTTCATGATTGGCAGGTACCCTCAGGAATCTCCACAGAAATACTTCTTGTTTTGTGCAAATTAGGAAGTGAAGAAAGAGTATAGCACCACTGAGGTGCAACTTCACATCTTCAAAGATGTCACAAGATTTACTAAAATTAAAATGTTACTGGGAACACATTATTCTTAATGTAAAGGGTGTGGTTTGGGGATTTTACATGAGAATAGATAGAGAATATTTTCAAGAACTCAAGTTTTCCTTATTCAATAAATTTCCCAATAAATGCATAAAATATAAAATCTCATGAAGAATTTAACTGAAAACTGCCTTTAGTGAATATCATTTCTGCAAGATTTCCACATAAGGTTTTCTTGGTTTGCATTTTAGTGATATCATTGACATTTACAAACAGAACTTTTCAGCAAGAGTACAGTTGAAAAAGCCACATATTTCTCAAAGGCAAGCTGACCTAATGCAATGTTAGATTGAAGTTACATTTACATGACATGCTGTTTTGTTTGTTTTCAGTGGGGTTACCATTTTATAACAACATTTGGAAATGATAAAAGGATAAAGTGAGGACCTTCTGTCTGTTTATACCAACACTGTATATTCATAAGCAGGAATGAATCAATGAATACAAACCCCCTTAATTGTTTTATGGGTTTGTTTATTTATACTACATTTTATGTATCCCAATGAGAAGCATTAAGTTATTAATCATGTAGTATGCTATATTATGTATTAACAAAACTCTATGTAAAAAAACTCTTTCCAGTTTACTTGTCTGCCAAACAGATTACACTAAATCATCAACAAAATAACTCCACCCATAGTACTTATTATAAATGGGCTAATATCACAAGTGTATTAAGTATTTATGGTATTTTCTGTAGTCATTTGTTAATCTACAGAATGCGTAACAAAAGAATTAAGATCAGAAATGTCTCTGAGATCTCAAAACCCTCAAATTCTGGCATTACTCTTAGTATGATTTCTTACCTGAAAACTTAAATCAACATCTGGGGATTTCAAGAACTATACTGATATGTAAACTCTTTCAAGAGATCTTGTGAAGGGGATCATAGTGTATGTCAGACACTCTACTCTGCTTTGTGAGCAATATTCAGTTAGGTGAAGAATCCATACAGGCAAAGAATAAAATTTAGTCTAAGACAGAATACATTGGCAATCCTCTGTGCGTGAGAAGCAGATAGAGTCGTGACAGTTATACATGTACTAGAAACACAATGGATTTAGGTAAACCTAAAGACATGAGAATAGCAGAGTTTTGTTCATTAAGCGCAATATCCTGACATTGCCCATATAGGAATTTACACTGTTTCATTTGAAGCCATTTAATATAATGTAATAAATCATTAACTACTTCATACATGAATAATATCTGTTCAGATTTACAGACTGAACTCTATCGAGCTGTCAGAATAAAGCATTCATTCTTAGAAGGATGGTTTGCTATTAATCTATCGATCTTGAGCACCATGCTTTGAGGTACACAGCAATGACTTTTTAACAGTGAAAAGAAAAAACATGTTACAGCTTTGATATAAAGTGGAGAAGGAGAAATACTGAAACCAGATGAAACCTTGTGGTTGCTTTTAGAAAACGTGAATGTAATTTCACAGAATACTAAAACTGTCAGGGCAAAAAACCTTTCATAGTTGTAACGCACTGCTAGATCTTTAACTACAAGGTTGCTGAACCTCATTTCAATGAAATGTTGTCCAGTTTTCAGAAGGCATTGGAATTCTATTTCAGCAAGAAGATATTTTTACATTTTATTTTTGTACACTAACATTTTGGTCCATTGAATGTAGGCAAACACCAAAAATTATTTGATTTGGGAAGAAAAAACTCCTGTGAGAGTGGAGAGTCACCTTTTTATAGTTCTGACTAAATGTGGTATCTGATCATTCAAATAGAGTGCAGGATCACTTACTGGATGACAGAGCCAATTCTTACCTCAGAGGTATGGAATAAATTTACTCTTGCCTGCCTGGGTAATCTAGGCACCTGTGATGTTCTCATCACTGTAACACTGGCAGTAGTGTTTGTTGTCATTGCTGTTTTTTTCCGTGGAATTCACCAACTACAAAATAATTCTTATTTTGTCCTCAAATTATGCATTTCTAATTTGTCTTCAAATCATTAGATTTTTTTTTTGTGTGTGTCAGTGAAAGTGAGCATTCATGGAAATTTAACTTTAAAATATTAATCTGAATAGAAATATATTAGGAATAAAACCAGATAAGATTATTCCAACCAATTATAGCTTAACAATGCAAGACAATGTGAATTCATATATCAAAACTTCATAACAAATAACTTAAGGACAGAAAAAAATGTTTACTGACATTATTAGGAAAAAAAAAAAGAAAAATGGAAAAAGTTCATTGCAAATTGTTTATTTAGCTTCAAATGAAAACCTAAAAAATCTGCTTTGTCAATGACATGGATGGTAGGATTGAGTGTGCCCTCAACAACTTTGCCAATGACACCAAGCTGTGTTGTTTGGTTGATACGCTGGAGGGTAGGGATGCCATCCAGAGGGACCTTGACATGCTTCTGAGGTGAACTGATGCCAATCTGATAAAGTTTAATCATGACAAGTGCAAGGTCCCTTGCAAGGTACCTACACCTGGGTCAGGGCAATCCCAGGCACAGCTACAGGTTGATCAGGGAAGAGATTCAGAGCAGCCCTGTGGAGAAGGACTGGGGATGTTGGTCAGTGAGAAAATGAACATGACCCAGCAGTGTGCACTTGCAGCCCAGAAAGCCAACTGTATCCCGGGCTGCATCAAAAGGAACATGACCAGCAGGTCGAAGGAGGTGATCCTGCCCCTCTACTCTGCTCTCGTAAGACCTCACTAGGAGTATTGTGTGCACTTCTGGTGTCCTCAACATACAAAGGACATGGAACTGTTGGAACAAGTCCAGAGGGCCATGAGGATGATCAGGGGACTGGAGCACCTCCTGCATGAAGATAGGCTGAGAAAGTAGGGGCTGTTCATCCTGGAGAAGAGAAGGCTGCATGGAGACCTCATAGCAGCCTTCCAGTATCTGAAGGGGGCCTATAGGGATGCTGGGGAGGGACTCTTCATGAGGGACTGTAGTGATAGGACAAGGGGTAACGGGTTCAAACTTAAACAGGGGAAATTCAGATTGGATATGAGGAAGAAGTTCTTTACTGTGAGGGTGGTGGGGCACTGGAAAGGGTTGCACAGGGAATTTGTGAAGTTCCATCGCTGGCAGTATTCAAGGCCAGATTGGACAGAGCCTTGGGTGGCATGGTTTAGTGTGAGGTGTCCCTGCCCATGGCAGGGGGGGTTGGAACTAGATGATCTTAAGGTCCTTTCCAACCCTAACTATTCTATGACTCTATGGTTCTAAATTGTCTTTCTGTTAGCACTGCTACAGTTAAAGTCCAACATTTAGAATCATTGCATGCTTTAGTTTGGAAGGGATTTGAGGAGTTCAATGTCACCTCAGAGAGACGCTAGCTTCAACATAAGAATAATTTTCAAGGTATTTTGGGACTTGCTTGTTCTTGCTTCACTGAGGATTATGTATACCTATGGTAGATAACTATTCCCCAATATCTAGTAGATATGGGGGTAAC
Organism: Myiopsitta monachus; assembly: GCA_017639245.1. Classification (NCBI taxonomy): domain Eukaryota; kingdom Metazoa; phylum Chordata; class Aves; order Psittaciformes; family Psittacidae; genus Myiopsitta; species Myiopsitta monachus. The sequence goes on along the minus strand of CM029922.1, from coordinate 24,314,963 downwards.
TGTATCATTGCTGCTTGTATATGCACATAGCTCTTATTTTGTAAACTAACCCTTGGGTCCCTTGTTACTCTTCCTAGAGTATTATTCAATACCTAGCCTTAGCTGAGAAAATGTACCTCCCTTTTGCAGCATATAATTCTGAAATTGTATTAATATTATTTCCCTTTCTCTAATGCATTGCAATCTCACTTAGAATGCTGCTCTCCATGCTTATGTGTTTCTTTGATTATTAGATCAAGGGTAATTTTTCACCTGATGCCTTTGTATATTTTCCAAGATGAATCTCATTTTGCCATTCTTCCGGCCCATTATTCTAATATCTCCACTGATCTGTTCCAAAACTTACTGAAGTCAATGGGAACCTTGGATCTGTATCCAGGTTCCTTTGTACCATCTGTCTTTCATCACCTTTTGCAACTCCACCCTCTTATTCATCATAGAGGACTTTCATTAGTGGGTGGCTTACTTCTTTTAGATCATTAGTGAAAATGTTAAATAAAACCATGCTGAATAAAGATCCCTGAAGTACCTCACTAGGAAAAGACCTTCCCACAAATCTATATTTTAAAGGTTTGTCTTCTCCTTTTGTTTATAATCCTTCAGCTACTTTTCATTCTACAAGATAGGGCTCATAACCCAGGCAATTTAAATTAATTTGGCATTTTCTATCAAATAGTTTCCATATCCTGGGCCAAGCTCTTCCCCAGTTCTTCATGCATACACTTACTGATGTCAGAGGGATTATATACATACAATGCATGAAAGAATCTGGTCCTTCCCCTCTCCCCTTTTCTCCATCCCTTCTCACAGCCCCATGTTTTCCTTTCAATTATAGATTTTGAGTTTCATGATAATCTGGAATTTGAATATCAGTATATTTGTTCTCCACATTGTCTGTGAGCATGTAGTACACTGTTATCCAAGTAGATAGAATAATCTGATTCAGCCAACAGAAAATATTTTCTTCATCTCTAAAATATGGACTTAATTTATGACAAAAAAAAACATGATGGAAGCTGTAGTTCCTTTTTTATATACATACAAAATTGTATATTTATGTGCATAAATTTCTTAAAAAAAAATTCTTCGTCATTCTAGAATCTAATTAATTTTATGCCAATAATCTTTCTTGAAGCTGAATTTATCTTTTAGGAAACATGTCAATATTCAATTTAATTGAAATTTGGAACTTTCTGAAGTACTGAAATGCTGTTGGATTTTTTCCCCTAACTTCTTGTATGAGTTGGAACAACTTCATTGTCATTACATGGATCTGACATACAGCAGAAGATGCATCTTGAAATATTTTAAGTGACAATCTGAGGAATGGAATCTGAGTCAGAAATCATAAAAATTGCCATAAGATCAGCCAACGAAATGCCTTTTAAATTAACATCCTATCTGGATACTTAAATGGTATCCCCAATTACTATTAACAAAACCTGTCTAAAACCAGATCTAGCTGGAATAGCTGAGGAGCCTATTGGTAAAGTTCCTAGGTTGCTGATTAAATTCCAGTACAGATCAGTAAGGACTGAAATTTATGTTTGGAAACAAACATGGAACATTTCATTTAGTTCAGACTAGTATCTAGTACAAAGGTGACAATATGATTAAAAAAGACAGACATATTTTGAACTGTTGTTACCCTTGGGAAGATCTCAACAGAACACAGAACAGACAGGGGACTTTCTTGGGATCACAGCAAAGAAATCACAAGTTACAGGATGAAAAATATTAGCAAATAATCTTGCCCAGCTGTAATCTACTCCTTCCCTGCTATGCTCATCAACACATATTAGTTGAATTAGGTAAGTAAAATCACCATCTGTGGGTCTTCAAAGGTACCTGACTCCCTTCCTGAACTATATCGGGAAATCATTTTATGCAAAATGCTTCTTTAGGAACCTTAAATTTGAGTGCAAATCACATGTTTAAATTGAGGCAATTAAGTCAAATCTGTAAAAGAAGCTTTGGATATGTGTATTCAGATGAGCAATGCTAATCCCTTCTTTTAAATGCTTAGGTGCTGTGCTGAAAGTTTCTGTCATGTCCCCCAGATGAGACTAGCTCAGAGGAGCAGATATGTGCAATGCCATTTAGGCTGCAAAGACTGATTCTCTGCCTTAGTTCCATGAAGATGCTGCTTTGTTTAGTTTGGCAGAGGCTATTTGACACAAACACTGGTTTCCACCATGGAAAGGTGTAACCAGGTCCGGACAAGTCCAAGCAAAGGAGAGCATCTAGGATCTACATCTATGTCAGACGAAAGTAATGGAAGCCTGCCAGTCCCATGCCACAGCAGAGGTCATTTACTAGCACCTGCAAAGTATTCTGAATAAGAAACTGCCTCAACCCCAGTCCACTTTGCATCCATGCATGAAAGATTCATGGGACTAGGGAAGGAGAAGGCAAGCAAACCCCTGTGCCTTCATGAGTTTAGTATTCACTAATTTGGCATAGAAAAAACTATGATTCTAGTCACCACAGCCTGAATAGTTGTATTTTATGATACCAAACCATTCAACAAGTGTCAGAACAAAAAGAGACAGAAGAAAAGCATTCTTCTTTCCTGGATATCCTACCCATAAGGATCCTCATGTGCAAAAGGTAGGTAAGCAACATCTCTGTCACCATTTCCCCAAACTCATTCTTCAGTTTTTAGAGGTGCTTATTCATCTTCCTGCGATGGCATCTAAATTTTACTAAAACTTAAATACAAGCTTGCTTTACATCTTTCCATACTGTAGCACTCATAGAATGATCAGGAAGTCATGATGTGCCAAGTTAATCCCCCCCAACCAGAAGCGGAAAGCAAGGGTTAGATAGAGGGAAATATATGCTTAGACCTTTAGTCTTTCAGGGCTTTGCAATGAGCACCCTGCTCCCTGGAGCAACAAAATAAATCATGCTTTGTTTAGAATTACTAATCTGCCACTGCCATGGGTTCTCAGAGGAAAAGAATTTAGGATTAAATGCAGTTGTGACCTGAAAGATGTATTCTGGAGGGGACAAAATAAAGAACAATATATGAAAATGTATCTGTTCTGCTTTTTATCTTCAAGGTTTCAGACTGTATACAAAGCATAGTAGTAGAGGCAAAATACATATATTACAGTTGGAGTATATCTAACCCCTATGAAGTCACTGAAGGCCTGTCCTGGGTTCAGCAGTAGCAGTCATTTTTTTCTCCTTCTTGATAGCAGCTGGTGCAGTGCTGTGTTTTTGACTTTCGGCCTGGGACCAGAGCTGATAACACCGAAGTTTTTAGTTACTGCTCAAATATTTAGTCTGTCCAAGGACCCTCTGAGTCTCATACCCTGCCAGGGAGGAGGGGAAGCCGGAAGGAAGCAGAGAGCAGAGACAGGACACCTGACCCAAACTGACCAAAGAGGCATTCCATACCACAGCACATCATCTCAACCAGTGGGAGTTGCATTCTTTGGATTCTCCTCCCCATCCCTCCCGGGAGGGGGCGGAGGGGAAGAGGAAGGGAAGGGGAGACTCCAGAGACTGTATGGTTTTTCTGAGTTACAGCTGGGCTTAAACCACAACAAGGCCATTCTGTCTTTTATTAGCCATAACTAACAGACTTATTTTTTCTGCATGTAGTGATTAGTGTTAAAGTCAGGGATCTAATTGAAGGCAAAGTGAAAGGTTTAAGAGCTGGTGGATGGAGATGGCCTAGAAGGATAGCAGAGGCCAGTGCATAATTGATATTCTAGACTCCAGTATCAGCTATGATTTCTTCTCTTGAAGCTGTTGGGAGTTGCCTGTCCACATCTCTCATGTACAGGTCCAATCTCAATGTTAGGTTGAAAGATGCCTGGAAGAGCAATGGCTATTTGGAAAGAAGTAGAGCATGCAGCATGGTGTCACCAGTCACTAGTTGCAAGAAAAACATACATGCAAGAGTGTCTTCCTTCTGGTTTATTAGAACTCAATTAATTCTTGGGAGCAAGCTAATACCGTGAACCAGCATGGGGTTGTCTAGCTGGGACATTCATTTAAGTCAATGAGGGGAGGTGTCTTTGATGTGTCCATAGAAAGATTGAGCCCACAGAACAGAAACACTTAAATTTGGAAATGAACTCCCTTGAGCCTGATGTATTGAAAACTTGGGCAATGAGAAGAGGGAATTTATGTGCAAAACCGGTTAGTGCAGTACATAGACTGAATCCCACCTATTTTTATACTGTATTTGAATTCTTCTCCTAGACCCATCTTCACTAATGCATTAGCAGTGTCATTCCTGTAGCTGACTGGGGATTTTGTGTCCCAGAGGCACTGATTTAGCTAATCTTCCCAAAGATGTCACTTTTGAACCAAATTCATCATCTGTATTCTTTAAGGAAAAGGAAAAAAGAACTGTGTGTTTGGAGAAAGGGGAGGGAGAGGGAGAGAGAGAGAAAGAGAAAGGAGAGAAAGAAAAAAAAAAGAGAAAGAGAAATATAGAGAGAAACAGCTCCTGAAGCAGGTATAAGATAAATATGCCAAAAAAATTAGACATGAAACAGGCACTGATCAGGTACATAGCAGGGTGCCTGTTTAATGTCAACTTTGTACCTATTGCTTGTACAAATAGAAAGCAGTGGCTTCACACGCAGCCTTCACTTTACCTGCTCCGATATTGAACAGACCTACTTTCCTACAGGAGACAAGAAGCAGTGGAAGTACAGGTGCTGAGCAATAATAGCCACAGGAAAAATCTGGACACACAAAATAAAACCCATGAAACTTGCCTCTGCTCGAGTCACAGCTAGGAAAAAAATAAACCAAATCCTTTATATTTTACATCCATTAATATGCACATGTATTCACACAAGGCTATATATATGTATATATGTATGGATGTATGAAAAAAAAGAGAGAAAAAGAAGGAATGCAGGTTGCAGCTTGTCATTTCACTAATTTTGCTGGATTTCAGTACCAGCTTGATTCTTTTCTCCACTGACATCTTCTTGATACCAACACTCTAGAAATATGTTACCTTTATAACTGATAGCTTGAAATGAAGTTTCTAAAACCACCTACATTATATCAGTTAGTTGACCTGTGACTGTGGAGAAAAGAAACAAGAACTATGTATTTCAAGTAATGCCCAACACATGGCAAATATCAAGTGAGGAATGCAAGGCCTATGCTAGTGAAGAATGCAATAAATATAGACCAGACCATAAACACTGCTATAATAAGACGATTGAGGAAGAAGATTTGGAAAGATAAAATTGATTTCCATACCTTTGCTTGCACAGCTTCACCAGGAAACAATTGGACAAATAAGTTCAAACCCATCACCTCCATGTTCAGTTCAACATAAGCTTTTGAGCTCCACATACTTGCCTTTGAAAAAGGGAGAATTATTCTCTCCACAGCATGCATTAATCTGCAGAACTCTGGCTTGTGTTATGCAGGAAATAAGAGTTAGATGATTACAGGGCTACCTCTGGTTTTGAAAATCTGTTAACTTTAAAATTACCTGAGCCAGCTGCTCTATGGTGCTTAGTTATCAACTAGGGTTAACCACAACAGCTTCATATCATTTAAACATATTAGTCCACTTCTTATTTCCTTCAGCCATCAACCCTGCTTAGTAAGTCTACTGTTGTGGGCTAAATGGGGATACCATCCTGCCTCTTCACAGTTTCATTTTTTTCTGCCCAAGGCTAATAATTCAAAGGTTATAGCCGAGGTAATTGTCATTGTGCTGGAATAAGAATTATATCACTCGGCCCTTGGACTGTAAGATCTTCATGGTAATGTTGTCTTATCCTTTATTTTGTTTTATTGCCAGTTTTCTTGTGTACCAATACAAAAATATTAATAAAACTGATTCAAGTCCTCTTTCACTGGCCATAGGGAATGTTGCACCAATTCAAGTGTTCATCCTTTTTGCAGTTTTGCTGGTGGACAGAGGAATCTGAAGGCATCCCAGATCAGTTGTAAGACAGTTGAATATGCATTGCATGCCTATATATGAAATTACATTTACTTAGAAAGGTTTGTGATTGGTTTAAGACGTGATAAAAGGCGGCTTTGTATCAAAAAGGGTGTTGCATTTATTAAAATGTTAACAAGGGTTTTCTTGCCAGTCTGGCAATATGAGCATTCAGAATTTCATCTCCAATACTCCCACACATTTTTAGAAAGTCCGTAATATTATTAGTGGTCTCCATTAACAGTTCCACAGTATAGTAGCAGCTGACAAACACTGAGATTTTCAGTGAAGGTCCTGATACCTTTAACCCTATACACAAAAATTTCTTGTATATTAATTAGAGGTTTCTAGTGACAAGATTAAGAGACTGGATAACCAGACTCTGCTTCAGCTTTCCACCTCATAACTGATTCTCTGTATGTGCTAAATGACAGTACTATAAACTGTCTATAATAAAACTTACATAGCATATACACATAGAGTGAGGGTTAAATTTAATCTTTATAAAATGCTTTGAGATTCTCAGATGAAGAGCAGTCACAATGCCTGGAAAATATCAAATCTTTACTATTGTTAAAAATAATCAAAGAAATAGACAAGATGTGCTGCACACAGAAGACACTTCCATATTTATTTCTGGTTTTGCATTAAGCAACCTTTTGCTTCCAAGGACAAAAAGTCCAGTATAGGTAACATCGTGGAAGCCCCACTGACCTGGTGGATTAGAGGTTAGATGTACAGTGTTCATCATTCAGTCTGTTATGTGTACCCAGCACCCAGAGAAAGTGTGAAATAATTGCGTAGTCAGGTAGCAATGGCTTTCAAGTTATATCTAATTAAATACATAGAACAAGTGAAAATACACATTCAATGTGACATTTATTGGATTCTTTCAGATCACATGTGTATTATTTTGCAAATATATCCCATTCTGTTGATCCAGGGAGTTTTCTTGGACTTGCAGTATTTCAAACTCTGCAAAGTCCTAAGCTTCTCCAATATTAAGGCAAAGCTCCTGATTTCTGAGCTGCAGGTTCAGCCCTTCCCCTGCCTGTGGGTAGCCTGAATGGACAGCAGAAACCTGTATTCCCAAGCCTTAGGGTTTTCACCAAAGCTCCAGGATGAAAAAATTGGGGTGAGGACTCATGACACCTCATGTCAGTGGAAATTGAGAACTTACGTCGCCTCACTAAGAACTTCTGTCACTAGCACTTCAAGAAAGGACATGAATCGTCTCTTGGTTTTAAGATGGGGTGAAGAGACAGGTGGAAGTATCTGTCTCTTCCCTTTAAGACTAAATGATTAAACAGAGTAAGGGGAGAATTCAGCAAGAAATTTTGACACCCTAATTCAATTCTCTACACATCAGCATATATAACAGGAGCCAGGTGCCTAAGCTCCTTAAATGGTCAATGAAGATACAGTTAATACAGTCAAAGGAGCACAGAGAGTGATTCAGCTAACTATGGGACAGACTGAGTTGCTTAAACTCAAGTTCCTGGTGCCTGTCCTGGGTTCAGCAGTAGCAGTCATTTTTCTCCTTCTTGATAACAGCTGGTGCAGTGCTGTGTTTTTGACTTTTGGCCTGGGAACAGCGCTGATAACACCAATGTTTTCAGTTACTGCTCAAATGTTTAGTCTGTCCAAAGACTCTCTGAGTCTCATGCTCTGCCAGGGAGGAGGGGAAGCCGGGAGGAAGCAGAGACAGGACACCTGACCCAAACTGACCAAAGAGGCATTTCATACCACAGCACATCATGCCCAGGATGTAGAAACAGACAGCAGAGACCCAGAAGGGTGGGGGTGCACTGCTGGGTCAGGCTTGGTATCGGGTAATGAGCAGTTGTATTCTCTTTCCTTGTATTTCCCTTGTCATTATTATTATTGGGGGTAGCATTAGTGATTTGTGTTATACCTTAGTTACTGGACTGTTCTTATCTCAAACCATGGAAGTTGCATTCTTTCGATTCTCCTCCCCATCCCCCTGGGAGCTGGGGGGAAGAAAGAGGGGGGAGTGAGTGAGCAAACTGCGTGGCTGACTGGACTTAAACCATGACAGTGCCTTTTCAAAAGCTGTAGGGCACCTGACATACCTGTTCCCATATCATATGAGATCTCAACCATCTGGACTGGCAGCTGGGCAGCAGCAAGTAAGGTACCCACAAAAGCATGCATGCTTTGATATGTGCATTGCAGGTACATGGATGAAGCAGATAAAATCACTGCCACCTTTTAATTCACAAAGTCAAGGGAAACTGCTTAAAAGGTACTCCTAAGAATTTTTAATCATATAAAATGGATACGAATTTTTACCTGACACTCAGTGAAAATTGCACCCATTCAGCTCTTGTGGCTGCTGTGCCTGCTGGTACAGATGTTTTAGAGTTCCACTATGCCCAATAAATTCTGACTACTATGCCATTCAATATTTAAGGAGTAAGATTCAACAGCAGTCCATTTCTCTTATAAACAATGACTGACTCAGCAAGGGGAAGTTTGAGCTGGATTTGCACAACAAGTAAAGAAATGGCCATGGACTGTCAGAAAGCAGAGTTTCTAGAAAGCCATTCTAGTTGTCTTACAGCTTTCACACATGAACTGTGGAAATATGTTTCCTGTTCCAGTTATATAAAACTTCCATTTGCACATAATCTGTCCACAGTTTGGCATTTAAAAAGCATAAAAAATTGTGCAGACAACTAACAATACCATCCTACTCAGACAGAGGCACCTTGCTGAGTGCAAAATGGCTAAATAATTTCTGGCTGTACATACATAATATGTAATTAAAATTGCTTTTCAGGACAACAATCTGTATTGAAAAGAAATTGAGCACATGATATTTAGTTTCTCTGAAATGTTATATTCTTCCAATTTTTTCCCACCATTCACTGACATGTGTAACATGTGAGTTTATGGTCTCCTTGTCAGAAAGTGATGGTCATTTTAGCCATAAGCACGTTTAATCTTGTTTTAAAACCTACTGAGATCCTGACCTTCATTATATTGACTTTTCCCCAGATTCTGACTAGCATGGGCATCAAAATACAGGGTAAATATACTCCGACCCAAATACATTAGTGCACTGTCTGACCATTGTGGAACAGGATTGAAATCTGGGCAGAAAATAATAAATAGTCACTCAAAAGCAGCAAATATAGCAAGTGCAGAAGACCACATAACATCAGCAACAATGTTTATTTTTAGACATGCAGAAATGCTTCATACTCTGCTGCTTGCAGTCAGCAAGCTGTTTAGTAGGGACCCAAAGAACAGCTGCTCAGTTACATTTTCAGTCTTGTGAGCTGTCCTTATTTCACGGACACCTCATGATTTCTAGCTATCAGAATACATTGCACCTCACTAAAGCCACAAATTATTAGTATTTTCAGAGCCTTTGGATTTGCAATATTTTCTATCAAGTCATAAGTGACAAAATCATGTGGTTGCTGGACAAATTTTGATAACACATGAGCTAAATTTGACTGAAGGAACTGAGAAATAACTTATTCTAAAACTCAGAATCAGATGTCCTGTAAGGATGGGATGGCAGTAACTTTGCAGACAGTATTCTGCTGAGGAAGAAAACATACATTTAAGACAAATTCAACTCTCATAGGTTTCTCCAGGACAAGGTTACTTTTTCACTTGCTTTAGTTCTGAAGCCGTTGCTTTCAGGCCAGGAGGTTTTAATGCAAGTTGTAACTATAGGAACTTGCAAGAAGCACAAAAAATATGCTTCATCTCCAGATGAGGGAATATATTCTAATTAGTTATGTCTGCTCTGGTGTCTGGCTACCAGCTGACAGGCTCGACAGCTGATCTCTCTGAACCAATCCAAATTGGAAAAAGATTTGGGTTAGGGTCACTTTTTGAGTGGGCAAAGGTTGGGGATGGTTGTTATTTAGATTGAACTAGTTCATTCATCTCTAATTACCCATATGTCAATACAATAGAATCTCTTAACATAATATGCCGTGGGCTAAAATCTTTCTGTTTTCCTTCTACCTGCATATTTTCATGGGCTGCTGCCAGAAGAGGAAGGCAATATGTCCTGGGACAAAGAGGAAATTCTGGACATTTCTGGAAGAGCTCCAGAATGTGCTATGAGAACCAACACTTTGGATGTAAAACCTTCAGGCTTTGTGTGCTTCAGGTCAGGCTCAGACAGTTAACCAGAAGCTTATTTGTATGCCTGTGAACAATACAGTCTACATGAGGATTTGGTATTTTTATACTTCCGACCTGCTGTCACTATCCCTGTGCTGATTTGACTTTCAGTATGTACTTGAAAAACTCAGAGACTGCTATAAAATGCAATAAAATCAGTTTAAAACTTCCTATCAGATCCAAAAGAAACTGCTTTAACTGTTTATCACATAGATTCAGCACAAAAAACCTCAGGTGACTGAGCAGTTAGCAAACATTATTTAATGAAAACATCCAGTTTTGCTTATCGCATCTTTATCTTCAAAATTCAACATTGTAACTTCATTATTAATTTTGCATAGAGACTTCTGAACAAATCTGCATGACTCAAAAGTGAAAAGAAACATGCCTGAGAGTCAATCTAATAGAGGCATTAGAGAAAATTCTGCACCGGGTATAGAGCTCCTGAGCCCCCAGATCTTCACTTAAAGGCAAAGAATGTTGAAAGTGAGAACTGATCATAGAATCATAGAATCATAGAATAGTTAGTGTTGGAAAGGATCTTAAGATCATCTAGATCCAACCCCCTTGCCATTGGCAGGGACACCTCCCACTAAACCATGCCACACAAAGCTCTGTCCAATCCAGCCTTGAACACCGCCAGCGATTCACAACTTCCCTGGGCAACCCATTCCAGTGTTGCCAAGATAGAGCACAACTTGTTTTTCAGAATAACGGTGTTACCACCATCATAATTTCACTAGCATTAACAAGAACAAGTAGTTTCTTTACATGACAGATGTTTTTTTCATTACTTTTCCTTCCTGCTTGGAGAACTGAGTGTGTGTGAATATTTGTGGGACCAGTATGGATGATGCTTAGAGCAAAACAGGGTACATGTATTGAGCAAGTAAATTAAACAGTGTGTGCCATCAGCCCTTTTGTAAACAGTTCTTGGGCAGTGTTGGGAAGCATGCATGGGTCAAGGATGATTCCCCAGAGGCAGGGTGGTTGCAGTCCTCTGAAGCCTCCAAATGCTGAAGAACTTTAACAGCTTTCTGTGCTACTTATCTCAGAGCCAGAGAACAGCCTGTGATCTTACTCGTAAGGGTATGGCGAGAGAGTCCTGAGAAGGGCTTCTAAGACCTATACATTCTTTGCAGTCCTCTTAGGAATAAAAGACAGAATAAATTAATATTTACGGACTCATATCACATGAAAAGAGCAAAGCATTTTTCAGCAGAGCATTTCCATTTTTACACTGACTGACTCACTCCCCTGAGCTCATAGACACAAACAGGAAGTACAAAGCAGAATATTATATATGGCATATTTAAAAGCCTAGAAAGGATCCTTCATATAAGATTTTTCCTTTTTCACAGGTGGATGACTGAGCAGTATTGTTTTGCTATCTTCCCTTAGCTCCTCACATCCATCCTCTGACACGCTTTCCAACCCTTCCCTTCCCTCACCTGACCCACTCCCCTTTCTGTATCCCACAGCATATGTGTAGGATGTGCATAAAGTTAGATTGTCCACACTCTTTAATAGAGGTATGATCCATTACACTCCTGACTACTTACTCTCTAAAACATAATCTTATTATCTTCTTTCTTCTTGTGTTGCTGAAGGTAACAGTAGTCACCAATCTGAATTCCGAGCACGTAGATGTTCTGGATTATCATCTGGCAAACATAACAAACTTCTCCCTTCATGATTATTTTCTATCTATTTTATGGTCTTAGACTGCAAACTAGTTCCACTGATTATAAATTACAGGATGGGGAGAGATCTGATGAAAAATTTCACCTTTAAGTGGCCCAGAATTTTATGTCTGTGAGAAAACACATATTTTTCATTGCTAACAGATGCAGCTCAGACCACAGCCAAACAACCACACATAGCACACAGATACACACCTATGTCACACACATTGCACATGCACATGAACACATACCCTGTATTATTACAAATTCAGCTTTCGATTTATCACCATAAAAAATAAAATCCAAATAAATAGTGAACAGTCCAGAAATTGCAATGCTTTGCTTGTGCAGCTGTCTGGCACTTTCAAGTGGCAAAAAGCAAGTGCCATGACAGCAAAATGGGTCACAATAATGAATGACATTTGCAGATTTCTTTTTATTTTGACAGAACTCCTAAATGCACTGCTACTAGCACTCTGGTACTCCTTAAGACTCACTTCAGCTGCTGGAAATGTTACTGAAAAGAATATCAACTTCTGTTTTTGACTGGAAACTAATACTCAGGTTCTATATTTAGATGCCATTTCAGAGCTAAATTTTTCAATGTCTACATATGAAAAATGGGGAATAACGATATTGACCTTTGTAGAGTGCTTTCAAATTCAAGAGAAATAAAGCTACAAGAAAAGCTGGCATTATTATTTTTCTCTTACCATATGTGGAGGAAAAAAGAATGAAAGTTGATACAACAAAGGCAAAGAAGTAGACTTGTTTTGACAACTCTGTATAGAATCATAGAATCATAGAATAGTTAGGGTTGGAAAGGACCTTAAGATTATCAAGTTCCAACCCCCCTGCCATGGGCAGGGACACCATGCACTTAATTTTGTCACCCAAGGCTCTGTCCATCCTGGCCTTGAACACTGCCAACTATGGAGCATTCACAGCTTCCCTGGGCAACCCATTCCAGTGCCTCACCACTCTCACAGTAAAGAACTTCTTCCTTATAACAAATCTAAACTTTCCCCTGTTTAAGTTTTAGCCCGTTACCCCTTGTCCTATCACTACAGTCCCTAATGAAGAGTCCCTCCCCAGCATCCTCATAGGCCCCCTTCAGATACTGGAAGGCTGCTATTGAGGTCTCCATGCAGCCTTCTCCGGGCTGAAAAACCCTAGCTTTCTCAGCCTATCTTCATATGGGAGCTGCTCCAGTCCCCTGATCATCCTTGTGGCCCTCCTCTGGACTTCTTCCAAAAGTCCCATGTCCTTTTTATGTTGAGGAGCCCAGAACTGCACACAATACTCCAAGCGAGGTCTCACAAGAGCAGAGTAGAGGGTAGGATAGGCTTATGTTATCTGGGTGGAGGGTGGTATTTACATGGAATGCTTTGCCAATTTGCAAGAACAAATACCACAAAATCTTAAAACCAAGAGTTTATTCTTCACACCACTGGCATGTTTAAAGTCTGAATTCAAAGGGGGATTGTAGACTAGTTAACGTCCTGTTTTTATTTAGTAGTTTTATCCAGCTGTTGCAGACATGCAGCTTGAGTTTGGCTTCTGGAGTCCTCCTACATACATGTCAAGATTTGAGACCTGATTTTCCTGTTTTAAATTGGGCAGCCATCCTGGAAACCATAATAAGATGCAGCACAGTTGACAGACTTTCTCATGGAAAGTCAAACAAAATGCTGTAGAAACTGTTATAAGCAGAGAACTGGTAAAAGCTTTCAGTGTCTCCCAAAAGCCCTTGAATGTTGCTCCTTTTCTACCTTTCTGTGTTTGTTTTTTTTATTTACTATTATTTCATAAGCTTGGTTTCATCTCACTAACCATTCCAAATGAAAATCTGGCTCTTTGTCCAAGTTAGTTGTCTGGATTCCCTTTATCACAAACAGTCAGTGACAGGCACATCTAGAGTACTACTTGGACCTACCTGTCAGGTATATATTTCTTTGGATGGGTTAAACTGCCCTCTGAAAAACCTTTTTTCTTTCCATTAGCTAATGAGGACGCCAAAAAGGCAAGCTCAGACTAGGTGTTTATGTGCTTGATGCTATAGTTTGATGAGAAAAATCCCACTCCCAGTTGCACATAATAACATCAAGGTCTTCACAGAAAACATAGATAAGCAGTGTCTTGGCCCCCCAGTCAGGAAACTCAAATCAAAGTGATGGACATACCAGAGAAGTGAGGATATGCCAGGAAAGGCAATAGTTATGGAAATAACAGAACACAATTACTCATTTTAGGAATCCATCTGGTTAGGTGTGTTGTTCAATTTAAATGATGTGTAAACGCACTCACTTAATGGCCCTCATTTATACATTTATATATGTCATGTGAGCACTACAACACACACGGTTTTAATTTTAAAACCTAAAGCACAAGTAGCAGACCTCACCTTTGCTGGATGCCGTCGGGTGTCAAAATCGAAAAGTTCAGCTTGTGCCCCTTCCAAGGAAATATAATACATACGCATCTGTGCACCCCAAGGTCTGCACACAGCTGCACAATGTTTTATGAGATGTTGCAGTGGCTTCTGCTAGACTTCCTGACGTAAAACTACAAACAATCAAACCCTCCTTCCCCCACGTCCCATTCTCCCAAGCAAATGCCTTAGAAAAGAGGGTTTTTTTTAAGCCATATATGTCCTTTAAACACTTTTGATCTCAAGAGCAGAAATTATCTCAGTATTTACAGAAGAGCATGATCTTGGGTATTTGAGTTTTGAGTAGAAGGAAGTCAAACTTCTTAGCTTCGGTTCAAAACAAAAGTTTCTCTCAATAAAGTCTAAATCAACCTTAGGAGGCAGAAATAATTATGCTCCACTAAGCAGAAAAGCATGAGCTGACATTTAAAATCTGCACACCGCTCTCTCAGCCACCCAAGAGAGAAATGATTCTACATTAACAGAAGAAAAAGGCAACCCTGAAAACTGATATGTGTGGACTTACACCAGGACAACTGCATCACAACACAACACCCTGGCACTCTCCTGGCTTATACTCTAGCTTTTTCACTCAGTTTATCTAACTTTCTAACAAGCTCCAGGTCAATAAAATGCAACAGAATAGAATACCACCTCTTTCTTCATTTTGAAAAGAAAACGTGAATGTGATAAACCAAAATATTTTTTTAATTGGTGTTGATTCTGGAAAATGGTTTGGTTTGGTCCTGAACTCTAAGGCCTTTAACTTGACATTCTGAGAACAAAAGAGTTTGATCAAAAGTGACGTTTCATTTTTTGTAAGTGGGTTTAATTTCACTAAAAAAGAACAAAAGCATGAATAAAGCACTAAATTAAATTAAATATTTGTAACTTTGCATGTAGCTCACAAAAAAAACATGGCAAAGAATTCTTTCTAATGAAGTCAACACAAAGTGATTTGAAATTCTTTTTTAAAAACTACCCAAAAAATGAAAAAAGATCAGGCAATATCTCAACTACCCCATACCTGATTCCGAGTAAAAACCAGTATATACCTTGTGTGCAAAAGCTACTTTAGCATTTATTTTCCTGTTTCGAGAAAATGAACATGAAGCTGTCAGTACAACATATTCAACATCCTAGAGTATGGTGCATTAGGAATGAAACTAGACACCATCAGGTCTGCTTTGAGCCCTCTGTCAGACTGACACGGCCACATTTTTCAAAACAAATGCAGCAATACAGTTATTGTACTTGTTATCATATAGAGAATCAATAAGGAACTCTTTTTATCATGGTCATAGCTTCAGCATTCAGAAGCACCAAATGCTCAGTATTTCAGCTGTTTCACAGTGCATGGTCTGTGTTAGTCTGAGATTTCAAAAAAAGCCTTGGATGGAAAGTATGAAAATTCTGAGACAGCTGAGTGGGAATAAAGTAGCTTATTCCATCAGCTATCCCTGAAAATTCAAGCCTGAGTGCTCTTATGCCGTCATCTGAACTTCCAATCAGTGGTATCTAGAGCAATACATTTCTAGATGGAAATCCTTTGCTGGTGGCCTTTCTCTTGGAAAATAGTGGGGGCTTGGGGGGTGGAAGTACTGTGAATGACATTCCCTCAGTACAACTTCACTTAGCACAGTTCCAGCATAAAACTCTATGCATGCACAAAGTCATGGTGGCGTCCTGCTATATGAATGTTCAACAGTCTGAGTTTAAGGGATATATGATCACTCTTTTCAAGTGTTACCCTGGAAACAATTTGTCTCTTGGCAGATGTTGCATACTTACACAGGAAACTAAATTTAAATCCTTAGGCATAACATCTTGGTCATGCCTGCCCTTTTGTTTGAACTCCTTTAATAAAACTCTTGCCCTCACACTTGGCTGTACTAAATCCAAATATGATCTTTACTTCCTCCTCATTATTAGTTCAGAGGGAACACTCTAGTAGTTGTATGCAGGGTTATCCATTACCTAAAAGGAAAACTCGCTAACTTGGAGCTCTGTTCCTTGACTTACATGATGTTTACCCAAGGATTTTCATGCAACTGGCTTATAATGGCCATGTAATTTGCCTCTTCTGAGCAGCTTTACAGAACTAGCATTCATCGTCAACTCAGGCTTTTCAGCATAGAACAGGTGAGTCAGTTTGTAGGTGGTTTGGGAATAAACAACAGAACAAGGTGGAGTATTTTTAAAAAAGTGAACTAAGAAAATAGAACTGGTGCAATCAGTCAAAAATATGATCTTAAATGAGTAGTTTCAGAAGGGGGTGACGACAAATGAATGGAAATGTTATGTACACAACTTAGCCTCATACCTGGCTGAAGGCATATAGTGCAACTGGAAATTTTGGAAAGAAGTACCTGCCCACCTGCCTGCTTTCTTGGCCAGCAAGAGCAGCGCTTTCCGCATGGATGAGAGACCAAGGCAGCTCTCCACCTTTGCACACAAACACAGGTGTATGCAAAGAGGACAGGGGAGAGGAAATCATCCTGTTATTCCACAGTGCACGTAAGCTTGGACTCACACTGCCAATTATAACAACCCTCATCTCTCAGACACCTACAGGGTGGCAGGTCTGGTACACAGCTCAGGAGCCTACATCGTCCTTCAGTGATGGCAGACTGCCAAAATTTGTGTCCCAATGAGCATGCTCAACATCTCACAGGTCTTTTGGGGGAGCTAAGACCTCCCGCATTAACAAGGGGGTTTGGGGATATTTTTTTCCCTCACTTTTGCCCTTTCTTTCTTTTTTTTTTTTTTTTAATTGACCCTGAAATGATCTCAGTGGGCCTGAAAGCATGTGTAAAGGGAGACAAAATTGGATACAAGTCTCAGGAGGATGGCATAAAGATTTAACAATACCTCTCAGACTTAAATCCACTGATGAGGTAGACGCTGGCAGAGGATTCTGAGGAATTATGCAGCGTTCCCTCCCTCTTCTTTTTCTTCACAAAAGAGCTTGTAAGCCAGAGAGTGCCTGAGACATGAGCAATGTTTTTGTTGGGAATGGATGTGTTTTAGAAGTGGGGGGAAAAACAATTTTAGAAATTTACTTTTCTTCACTGTGCAACACCTTGAAAATATTTTGGCAAAAAATTCAGGTGTTGTGCAGTTCCAGGATTCTATCAGAGGTTCAGTTTCTTTGGCAGGTAGAATAGAAAATGGTACCAGCATATTGGAGGAAATATGAACAGCTCTAGTCAAACGCTGTAACCAGGAAAAAGAGCGCATGTGAAATTTTCTGTGTCTCATCTAAATCATCCTTAGGCATGAATTAAGGAAAGTTAACCTTTCTTTTACAAATTCATCACAAATTAAGGCTCTGTTGTGCTGGGGAATTTTGAAAGACATGCCAGGAAGCAGTTGCTGTATTTCACTACATAATGCAAGTAAATGGCACATACAAAGGATGAAAGAAAAGAATTCCATACTCATTTTGCATGTCATGAGCTGGAAAATTATGTCTTGCAGAAGGTCTCACAAAAAGATTGTGATAATGAGGAATTGCATGCAAAGCCCTCAAATCCCATTCTAATGCTACTAAGACAAGCACTTTCTTCTGAGAAGTATGCTTTAGCTTCCTCATTCACACAGCAGGTACTACTCCACTAATGTCAAAGGAATTATTTTTGTTGAATTATACAAATAAGAATAAAAGTCAAACCTAGCCAAAAGCATAGTCACTGAACCAGGATCACAAATATGCTCCAGTTGCTCCATGTTACTTCAGTGATACAAGGCAGCCATAAAACTAGATTAACTAATGTAAAGCTTCTGTGTGTTACCAGAGAAGTACAGAGCAGCTGGTACATCTATACGAAATCTATATTGCAAAGTTTTACCATTTCGACCCTCTCACCTTTCTGACTTTCTCATCAAAGATTAGTACCAATTCCAGATGCAGTGAAAATACATGGAAAATAAATTACTGGAAAAAAGAAAAACTAAGCATTTCATAGCAGTAACCCAAACAAGTTGTAACTTCTGTTTCTTAACTGAGTATGCAAGCACATCTCTACTGTTGTGATTTTAAACTCACTACAATCATATTTCTCTGTAAGGAAGAGATAGCAATGTTGAGTTCTTATTAACATCACACCATGCTCCAGAACTCTGAAACCAGGAGTTTCTAAGCAGAAATGCATGAAGTCTAGAGCAGGCTGAGAATTCCTTAACTGACCATGGATATTGAAACAATATCCAAAGATTTGAAATCCCTTGTCTCTCATGTGTACCAGATTCAGGTAGCTTCATTGTACACAATTGTCACTGCTTAAAAATCATATGTATCTATAAAACATGCTTGGAAAATAACTTCACACTGTCCCAGTATGGTTTAAATGATCTGCAGTGAAATGGGTTGAAAATTCTTTTTAAAATGTAAAATTTCAGAAATTACAAATAAAGGGAGAATAAATGCATCCTCTTCACATATTCTTTTCCCATAATCAGAGCATTAGAAAAATTTTTATATCCATTTCAAAAATAAGGGAAAAAAATCTTAAAATTCTGTCTGAAGGTGGTTTTCCCATATCAGTCCATGTAATACTGTAGTAAAGCTTTAGACTGAAATCTGAAACAGTTGGAAAAAGGCAGAAAGAATTTCCTTAAACAAACTTAAATAAGATAGAATTTCCTAGCAGTGAGAATGATTAAATATTGGAATGACTTACTCACACTGGCCTATCTGTAAGAAAAGGCAGTAGATGGCTCACAGCCGGCGTTCAAAGAGGGAAGATCTGGCTGAACATCGTGGTATGTATTTTTCTGGCATGGGAATCTTTGAATCTGAAGTCTTCTCCTCATCTCTTGCCTTTTATGCCATGAACATAGCTGCAATGTTTGCTATTCCATGATAAGATAATGAGGCAGAGCACACCGTCAGAGAGTTCGAGGATTATAATAAATTAGGGGAAGTCAGTGACAAACTGAGTAGCAGACATTCAGAGGTAATTTGATAAATACGAGGGCAGGGTCAACAGAAAACTTTTGAAGTACAATGCAGAGAAGTGCAAAGTCCTGCACCTGGGACAGAAAAAGTCCATGCATTAACATAGGCTAGGAGCTGGTGGGAGGTAGCCCTGGTGAAAAAGTTGAGAACCAGACTAAATATGAGCCCATAGAGTACTCTCATCATGAATACTGCGAGTTTAGCTACATTTAGGAGTAAAGTGGTTAAGGGATCTAGGAAGGCCACTGTCCCCTTCCATTTGGCACGGGTGAGGCCCCACCTGTGTCCCATTTTGAGCTCTCCAATACCTTTTTGAGGCTAGAGGATGGAGCTGGGATTTAAATATTACATGGAACAATTCTTAGGGGAATAGATGCTTGGATTGGAGATAGAGATATTTAATGTTTTGGAATAAACAGGAGGTCCAGATGAAACAATTCTCATTTGTCTCTTCTGTCCTTAATTTTAATGTAATGTAAAATAACCAGCTCTATGAAGTCAGTTCATTTCACTGATGGTTTTGGCAGGGTTTCTCTCCCACCGTGTTGCCAGAAAACATGGCAGAGTAAAATGACTATTGGGCTGTCACAGCTTTAGGCCTTATGACTCTAAGGGATGAATGCCAAGGCAATCATCATGCTGGGGAAGTTGCACACTTTGCAAGCTCTGCAGCGTTACATGTCCCTGTTAAAGGGAAAACTCATGAGGTCAGAGGAGAAAAAAGACACGGAAGGAAGGAGCTAGAAAGCAATTAATCCCACCATTTAATCTGTATTGGACTACTACTGCCTGTATTTCATTTGAGCAGATGCTATCTGAGCAGACAATCTAAAGACAGCAATACAAACTGAGAAATTAAACAATGGCAGCGCAAAAACTCCTCTTCAGCAGAAACGTGATGAGGGATTCTGTAGACTAGCCCACTCCACCTAGCTTTAAACTTTGACTTGTCTTGCCTTATCTTTTTTAATATTGTCTTATTTTGTCTTTCTTTTTTTTATCTTATCAAGATGCTCCTGTTTGAGCTAGCTGAGAATAAATAAATCCTAACTTTTCCACCAGGTTTTCCAGCCTGTATTAAATTTACCACTCATGGATAAATAATCTGTTATCCTTCTGCAACAAATTAATTGCAGGCTGTTACAGAATGAGTGATGTGGGTAAAAATTCTGTGAGTCTCTGCTATATAAAATTCAATATAGCCTTTGCTGTTGGGATAATACTATGCCAATATACTTGGCAAAAATACAGAATATGTGTACACCATGCAGGAAATTTTCAGGTCAGTATTGACAGTTGCATTTTATGTACTTTTCAAAAAACTTAAAAAGATATAGAAAGGATTGTCCTGAAGTATTCCTGCTACCCTGTGTACTTTATAAACTGCCTCGGGTTCAACATATGGTGCATTTTTCTAAAGTAATTGTAAATAAATGCTTCTGATTGCTTTCAGAACTGCACCCAGCTCATCACTGTAATCCTACCATAAAATGTATGTCAGTCATTTAAAAATGAATCAAAAATCTACAGACATGTGAATGTCATGTTCTGTTAACCTGGCTTGGCTTTCTACACATATGGTAGATGAAGGAGTGGAACAGCTATGGTATAATTAAGATTCAGTCCTGCAAATAGCTGCATAGGCTTAACGATCACTCTTTTGGGGGATGACTATACTGAGGTCTGCACTATGACTGCAATTCATACCATTTGTTGAAGCTGATTTATCTTTAAACTAGCTCATTAGGTACTGCTAGGAGAGCAATTATCCCAGTACAGAACACAATATGGGTAAATTCCATGAATCTTGACCCACCCCCCTGTGGGTTTTGCATCTTCGCACTGAATCCTACATTTCTGTCTACATTTCTAGTAGTGTCCAGGCTAATTTACTTAGAAATGGCTTGTGACTGTATGTATAAATTGTAGCCACAGCACAGAAAAATCCTCAGGCGGTGAGAACTATTTAACACAATTAGGCTTTTGCAATAGTACCATAAAAATGTGTTTACACATGGATATGGACCTCTCCTGGGACAAACAGATCCCAGCAACTGGTACAGTTGAGACTCTGAAGTACATGACTTTTTGTACTGGAGGGAGCTCTGTGCTGAGATATTTCAGAAACTGTGGTTAGTCTCCACTTAGCTTAAAGCTGTATGTTGTGAATCTGCAGCCTTGGTTGAAGTCAGCAGGAACTGCATGTGTGTAAAGGAAGAATTTGGCCCATTAGGACCTAATATGGCACATCAAAGCAAGATAAAGCTGGCATCTTTTGGAGAACATTCTGATATTCACATGCAAATGCACACTGTGGGTGGCATTGAGCTGGGTATGAATCGATTGGAGCACAGACAAGAACCAGAGCAACTGCAGCTAAGAGGAGGTCTGCAGACCACCCCCAGGATGCTATAAGACCACCAGTTTCCTTCAGAAGAAGGAAGGAGGTTAGGGTAAATGGAGACTACAGAGCATTACAGGCTCTTGCAACAGAAAGTAATTTACTGTTACCAATGCGAACTGCGGCTAGGGAGAAGGGCTGAGTGCAATTTTTCGTTCATACTTGAAACTAGCTCCTGAGAACTTACTGAGAAAAAAAATCAGTTGAGCAACCTTGGTAAAGTGGTGAAAATTTGAAGCTCAGGCATGATAGGGGCTCAGATTCTAGTCTATTCAATTTAGCAGAGTTTTTTCCAGTCATTTGAAGATCATATCTTGTCATCACAACGAAATGCACATAGTGTTGTCTGATGTTATAGTTTATTCTCTTTTTATAATGTACAGGTGAATGTGCACATGCATGCTAGGGTATCTGATGGTGTGTATTTGTTCTGGGACTGGTTGCTCTCCTCAGTGTCACAGCTAGCACATTAAAGATACATATTTGAATCTAATATGCTGTATTTAAAACCTTTTGATACACTGCTTTCTACACTCTAAGGCTGTGTTCTGGTTTCTCCTTTCCTAATGTGTGTGGGCTATTTCATGTCCCTCATTACTCCTCAGATTCATCATGCCAGACCCCTCTTACGCTGGCAGCAGCAGCATGTGCACTTTGGTGATTTATAATACAGGGCTCCTTGGGGAAGAGTGTGTTCCACTGGCAGTAAAAGGGGTTGTTGTGCAGGTGGAAACTTGTTTAAACAAATCTGAAGTTGTGCTATAATGGAGGTTGGCAGATTAACATAAGCTCTGAGTGTCCAGAAAACCTAGGTTATTTTATGCATCAGAAACCTACCTGGGCTCTTCATTTCAGAGATTTCCATTGACTGAAAGGAAAAAGAAAGTACTGTTGAGGTAAATCTGAAATGAAAATCAAATATTATTTTATATTAGATTGCAGGTGATGTGCATGGGGGAAAAGACACAGAGTTATTGTTGTCAGCACGATTAATAAATAAATTGTGTTTTCACAGCTCACTTAACTCTTTGGGTTTTTTTCCAGGTTCCTGAAAATATAAATATAAAAATGTCTCACAAAACCTGTCATTTTGCAAAATACTGAGGGTGTGAGGGGGAGAAAATTTAATGTACTGGTAGATAAATATCAGAAGTTGCTGACTAAATATTCTTCCTTGAGTAATCTACTTCCCAGATAATGCTGCTATCTATAAACTACAAATGTGATTTTCTATTCAGACAGCTGAATGGAAAGGTTCAGAGTGCAAGTTTGGTTCAGACAATCATCCAGATTTCTGACTATTTATTGAAATTATCTGAGCCTATCAAATCTCCAGTTTGAACTGGCAGTCTCCTGAAAACCAGCAATTCATGTGAGATTTCTGGCACTTACCTTTCAGGTGCTGGCCAGAAACATCATTTTTGTAGTGTTACAGTTTCAGACCTTGATGGCAATTGCAATTGTCTAAATAAAAACTTTCTTTCTACTTGTTCCAGGATCTCAGAAATATTTGGTTGCAGTTTGGTCCTGAAAGTGTGAAAAGGCTGAGGAGAAGGTTTTCAATTTCCTTTTTCTTTTATTTTCTTTCCCCTGATTCCCCTTTTTGTCTCTTTTGAATCAGTTCTTTATCACCTTAGATGAAATGTCACAGTAGTGAAACAATTCTAAATTCTGTTAAATATGGTAGTTCTTGTGCTTTTTCAGAACATCAAACCTATAAAGCAACTGTTACAGTAGTTTATTTCTTTGTCGTCAGCTCTGTCTGTTGAAAATTAAAACATTTTCCTCATCTCGATGTGTGGCATATCTAACTGTGAAAGGCCTCACCATCTGTTTTAAGGCCTATAGAACTTAGCAGGGAATGTGAACACCATTGTAAGAAGCTTCCAGTGTTTGTTTTATTTCATTTCATATGCAAACTAACTTCATATACTCTCAATACAGAGCATTTTATGTATTTTTTAGAAGTAAAAACTGCTTTAGATTGAAAAACAGATTTCACATCCCATCTTCTCAGGCTCCAGGAAAAATCTCACTAAGGTACCTTTTTTTTTTTTTTACAGTACACAGGGAGAAGTCTGTGCTGTAAGGCAAGGTTGAGGTTTCTCTCATACAATTTCAACTGTTTAAGACAGATATTCAGCTGAAGTTAAACACCTATGTTCCCTCTGCTGACTATTGACAGATCTCACTCAGCCCTACGCATGTTGAAAGAGAATTGCAGTCTGAATCCTCAGGTTTGGTCCATTTGCGTGGAGGAAAGTTGTAGTTGCATTGTGCCACCACAAGGTTTTCTCTGCTTGCAGTACTGGATTCCACCATTTGAAGCTCAAAAGGTTTATCACAGTCTTTAATGTTGAATCTGCGCAGTCAGAGAAACTCAAGAAATAAACTCATTTAACTGTTACAACTTCTGTTCATTCGCAGGATTATGTCTATACATACAGGAAGATGTTTATTACAGTGGACCTGCTTTCTCATTCAAATAAGTGCCAAGATAACATGTGGATTTATCAATGGTTAATTACATCTTAGTGTTGTTATCCAAGAAAGGAGACCCTTCTGGGTTTCTCTAAATAAATGAAGTCACACTCATTTTTAAAAAAACTATTTCAGTATTATCAAATTAAAGCCTATTGAAAGCTCTTGAGTTTATAGGTGCAGTATCTTCAAGCATTTATGTTTTCATGTAAAAATTTGGGTTTAATTGAAGCTTTCTTTATAGTTTTTCTTGATTTATCACAGTTAGCATTTGTTCTAATATTACTGGGAAAATGTCTGTACCAGCCAAACTTTGTTTCAATTTAGGTATCTTTCCTATAGAGCCTGGGGTTTCTTCTCCAGTTAAACTGTCAGGTAAAATTTTGCATCCTGCTTAAAAATATTTACTGTTGGTCCCTTGACTTTAATTTAATATTTTTTAAAGTTCTGACACAGTGTTCTGTTAACTTTCACAACTCAGCCACAAACCTGGCTGATTACTATTCTGGCTTAAGAAACCAACTGTGAAACTTAAATCTTTAAACAATTATTGAAGGCTTGGGGTTAGAGTGATTCCACAGCAGTTAAACTAATTACTTATAAGACATATCACCAGATTTGGCTGGTAGTAAGAATTTCTGCAGTAACATGCAAATTTTTTTATACGGAACAGAAAAGAATTATTTATCCTTTACCTCTGACTGCAAGTTTGCTTGTAATCTTCTACAAAGATACTTACCTTTAGCTTGACCACTGAGGGCTATTTGGCACTCTTTTTTCTTTCTGCCTCTGGTGCTCTACTGACCTGAAGTTAAACCTCCTTCCTTAAAGCACAACTCGGGTTTGAAAGCACTGACTCCCAAAACAAGCTGCATAAATATCCCAAAGATTAGGACGCATTTGTAAAATAAAGAGAATATAAGCAGGTCATAAACAATATACCTAAAATGAGTTTGACTACTGCTTTTAGCTTAACAGTTCATCACCTACTGTTGAAACTAGATGATCTTAAGGTCCTTTCCAACCCTAAGTATTCTATGATATACGATAAAACTATTGTTCCCCCAAAAATCACATGTTAGGGGCTGTTTTCTAAGAATATTTACAGCAATGGTGACTGTCCCCAAAATCAAAAGGATAATAATGAGTGTCTTACCTTCAGGATGCAGGGTATGCAACTGTGCAAATATGAAACTATCATATGTTGCAAAATATTAATGTGTCTGAGAGCAGGATATGATGGTAGACAGCACCTAGTAAGATATATAGCAAAAAAGACATATAGTCCTTGGCATAGCTACAGTTTCTAGAGGTCTCATGGGCCTCCTGAGATATTTTCTTCCAAAAATAGGAAATCCAACAACCCTGAAATACTGTTTCTTCCTGAAATTCCTTATCAATAAGCAGTCTTCAAAAGTCTTCAGACTTCATGATATTGAGATAGTTAAGGCTTTTCTCAAAATTATTTTGGAAAACTGGCATTCTGGGCACAAGCCCATTGATCTTTCTTTGCTTTACTGGCCTGTTAAACCTACAAATTAAGGAATACACAGTGTAAAAGCCTATTATTTTTAGCTGTGTGATATGTGGAAAATAATTTCTCTACATTCTGGTTTTTTTTGGTTGTTTTCTGTTTGGTTGGGGTTTTTTAATGAGTGCTGTCAACATCCTATCAAAATCATAATCCCTTGTCTCAGGCGAAAAATTAAAAATCCATTTGTCTTCTTGTTGTAGACATGAAAATGTCTCTGCAGGTTGAATGATACAGTAGCTGGTCAATATTCTGTTAGTCCTTAGTCAGGAGAACATCAATAGAAGCTTTTTAGAACTGGTAGTGGTTAAAAGTGTAAGAGTTTTAAAATCTGGCTATCAAGAGATTTCCTAACTAAAATCTGAGTATGGGATTCAGAATTTGTTTTAAGATTGTTTAATATTGAGGCATTGTTTTAATTTTCCACACATGTAAAATTTGGCAGGAAGTAGTGAACGTGCTTTGTTTGACATCTGTTGACCTTATTTAATAATTGTCATTAATTCTTCTGTTGCAACTTCATTAGAATCACATTACTTTCACAAGAAAATATGGGTGCCCTCTGGTGGCCTCACTCTTTGCTGATAATCTCTGATCACAAAAAAAAAAAAGAAAAAAAAAGTAATTCTTTATCACCCTATTCACACAAATAAACTTTGATTTTACCCATAGCTCCAATCAGAGATTAGACAATTTCTGAATCAGGGATAATAAAGTCAACCTGATGGCGAGGGAAGAGTTCTTGCTGTAAGAAGGTTCTTAAGGAATAATTATTCAGATGCTTAATCAAACTGAAAGACAAATTTTAAAAATTTGCGAGATCATGAAAAATGGAAAACTAGTTTGGCTTCTCTTAAGACTGAAAATCTTGAGAGCAGCCTTGTCCCTTGCTATCCTGCTATTTCTGTTTTGAAGCCAAAACCAGGAATTGCATGGGAGGAAAGGGGAAAAAAAAAAAAAGAAGACAAAAACTACAAAACCGGAAAAATTAGAAAAGCAAAAGGGTTTGAAACTGGAGGAAAAGTCAGTTTTCATTTTATTCAAATCAAGTTTCATTCTCATCTCATGTGCATTTCTCCATCCATAAAAGAATTCTGTTACTAAGACATGGACTTTTCATGTGACATGATTGCACACAGACTCATCAGACAGTAATTTATATTTCCAAACAACATTTAAACTGATCCAAAATGCAGTATGCATCCAAAGTGAAAGCTAAGTTAAGGAAATAAGTGTTTGGATATTTAGGAGAGTGATGTTTGTCAAAACAGACAAGTTTTGTTGGTTTGGTTTTCCTTTTTAAAAAAAAGATGAATCAGGATAAACACATTCCTTTCTCCCCTGGGGACAAAAATAATTGCTAATTTACCAACTGTCCCAGAGGTGGAGTTGAATTAATAATTTTTTACAGAATTGCTATCTGAAAAACAGATGAGACAGGGCAAGAGGAGTTGAGATATGAGACAACGAGAGGAGACAACACTGGGCAATAAATAGGGAGATAAGTGATCAGCCATCACAGAGCCTGAAGCACCTTCACAACTTACCTATGACAATCAGTGCTCTTGAAACTGGGCAAAATACTTCACCAGTGACAAAAGTTTGCATAATCAAGGTGAATAAGAGTGCTTAGCTGTATGGACTTTAAGGGAAATTAAATGCCCACCCTCCTGGCACCTCACCTTCTCTTCTCATATGTTGTCTCAGTGGAATGGGATGACTGAGCTTTGAAAACCCATCTCTGTATCTCTACAGTTTCCACAGCTGTAAAAAGGAGATTTAGTTTACCTCTTCCAGCTTCAGTATCTCATGGTTATAGTGCTGATAATTCCTGTCCAAATCCTGATTTGTCAGCTGTCAGGAGCATTGTCGCGCTATTTTTCCTATTTTATATTTGACATTACTGATGTAATGGAAATATTACCTTTTGCTGGTATGAAAACCAGCAAAGGCAACTTTAGGAATTACTTTATAATCCTGTTTCAATGTTAATGCTTATTTAGACCTTCTGCATAAACTGATTCTTCTTCCAATGTTTTTGCAGTAAAAGTCTCTGGATTTTTCTTGCATTTTTAATTTGTTACTTATTGCTACAGTGTTTGCAAGTCACCCATCCCAAACAGAAAGGTTTTCGCTGGAGTTCATGAAGCCTCTGACAGTAGCGTTAAATCCCTGATTGAGGTCAGAGATTGGGAATCAGGGATGATGTGGGGTTTAGAAATAAAGAAGGGTGCCCACATGGTTGCAGCCTTCTTGGTAGAAAAACTGTTTTTAAGGGGAAGACATTGGGACTTCCTCTAAATCTGTCACCCAGGTCTGTGACAGCTTCATTCCAGACCCCTGATGTTAATTAATGTGTGTTCATGGACTGCAGTTTAATCTTTATGTAGCTGGAAAGTGATTAAAAATTAAAGACTAATCCAACTCTGGATCTGACTTTGTAACATTAAACTGAGGAGGATTTG
Organism: Myiopsitta monachus; assembly: GCA_017639245.1. NCBI lineage: Eukaryota > Metazoa > Chordata > Aves > Psittaciformes > Psittacidae > Myiopsitta > Myiopsitta monachus. The sequence goes on along the minus strand of CM029922.1, from coordinate 24,286,901 downwards.
TAACATTAAACTGAGGCACTTAATGCTATCTCTGACCTCAGGAAGGTGGCAGCTGTAAGGTGTGCCAGCTGGAAATTTTGCTTCATTCAGTTTCAGATGAAGCCTTTAATGAGGTTTCAAACATACAGATCACTGACACCTTTCCTCATTATCCCCTCAGAGGAAAAGATGCCATTTCCTCAGAGGCTAGAGAAGAAGGAACCTTATTTTTCAATGAATCACTCTGACTACTCTGTTTTAAAGAGACATGAGACAGAACCTCTGAGCAACAGGAACATTAGTTACATTTAGTGTAAATAAAGCTAACGTTATTAGTATTTTCAATTGTTCTGCTTCATTTGGGTACAATGTATATTTTGATGGTAGCACCAGTGGGAACAACATTTAAGGCTGCATGTCAACATATTACTAATCAGCCTAACCAGTTTTGTTCATTCATCAGAAGAAGAATCAGAATGGATTCCATTAGCCTTCTACCTTTGAATTCTTAAAAAGCTGGAGAAAATGATTTGCACTCTGAGGAGACAGAGAGAAGCACTTGGAGCCATTTCTCCTTCTGGATCATGGCTGAGCCTCAAAGCTGTCTGTGTCAAAACAGGAGATGCCCAGCTGGCCAAGTATCAGGAGCTTTCTTGTGGCCACAGCTATAGGAAGACACCTTTTAGAGTCACTTATGCCATCTCCATATTCTGCTTTGTGTGAACTCTGGCAATGTAGAAGGCATTTGTTCATACTACATTTTGGAGCTGGGTTGTTAGCACCTTCTCAATTACTTTTACTACTTTGAGTTATTATTCACCTTCAGTTTTCAATACTTTTCTTCCTTTTTTTGCATTCTTACCCTTTTTCTTCATATGCTTCTTTTCACCACTAGTTTCTTGACAGTCAAAAAACTAAATGTGTAAATGAGAGAAAATAATTTTTCTTGTGCTAAGAAGGAAAAAACAGCTGGAAACATTTTATCAAAAGACAAAAAAACATGTAAGGCATTTAGAAGGAAATATGTTTTGTTTCTTGCAAATTTGCTCAGTATTTTTGAGCAAATCTACTTAGTGCCTATTTTAATGGTTTACATATAAATATGTATTCTAATCATTAGTCATTAAATAAATCTCATAATTGTGATTGCTAGGAAAATAAAATGCAATGTGTCTTATGTTTCTTCCCCTTGGAAAGTGCTGGTGTTTTGGTGCACTGAAGGAATCAGAAAGATCTGAGACTCGCACGTTCTCACACAAAAGTGATTCTCCTGTAGTTCAAAACAGAATAAATAATTTGTACGTATCTATACACATACCTTCACAGTGTTTTAGCCCAGATTTGTAGATAATTTAAAAAAAACCAAAACATCTTCCAACATTTTCTAGAGGTGAGATTATAAAAACAGTTCCAGTATCAAGATGACTGCCTAGAATTATGGACTTTCATTTAATATCTTCATTCTTTTGGAGGTCCTGGTTTTTGGCTAGTGCCAATGACTGGTTTCTCTTACATTTCTATTGTACTAATGGTAAATTTAGAAAATGGTAAACTTACCTCTCTGGTATTCCAGGTAAGGAAGTGACAAATGAGCACATTTTCCTCCCCAAATTAACATAGCCGTGCTGATCTGTGACTCTTCCATCAGTTCCACCTCTGGTTTGGATATGTCATCTTTCTTGTTCTTGGTTCTTTAAACTCCAATTAAAGAGGTATTTCTGACAAAAGCTACTGGCCCACATGGCTCCTCAAAAAAAAATACACTTTGAAAGAGCTCACAGTGTATTTTGTAACAATGCTGTCTAAACAAATCATTTTTGTGTTTATAAGAATGTGGAAATTGAGAACAAAAAACCTAAATTATCCATCTTGCTATCCTAGAAAAATGTCAGGTTTTGAGTCTCACACATCATCAAATCAATGGCACTAGCTGTCTCCTGAGTTCCAGGAGTTTTACTAGCTCAGAGATATGTTATGGTTTTCTTTGCAAAGAGATGGGAAAGTTAAACACAGGAAAACTTTTTAGAATAGCCAGAGGATCAGTTTCATCAATATTTTTCAGTGTCATGTCTCCTGACTCTTAGAGCCTTTTTTTGAGGGGGGGCTGGTTGAACAACAGCAGAAACCAAACAGTATTATATTTGTTGTATTTAGATCAGAACTCCTTGCAGCCTAGGAATAGAGATTGACTTCAAAATGCACATAAAATAAGAAGAAATCACTTAATGCACCTTTTATAAGGAACATGATAATACCCTAATTTCAACCAAGAAAAGTCAGGCTGAGAAGTTAAATGATATTGCTTAAAAGAAACAAACAAACAAGAAGGCTTCATTTCTGTAAATCTTCCGAGACATGAAAGTTCTCTCTATATTAATAGTGGGTCTCAAAACAAGAGATATTTTTATGAATCCATTTTTATTTAAAGTGCTGGTATCTCAGAGTCTCTCTGCCTTAGTTCTAATGGAAAACTTGACAATAGCACCTGACCGTGACGGGCTGCTGCATATTTACCTTAAGAACAAACATGTGAGTTGGAATATTCTTGTCCCCATTAATAGAAGAAGAACAAAAAGTACATCAAAATTAAAGCTTGAGATAAATATGTACCCTCTTCATTGCAACTAGCCTGGCCCTGTAATTTACAATATAGGATTCTGCTTTTCAGGAAGACAGGTGATGTACAAGTAAGCAAACTCCTTTTCTTCCAGCATCCAGAACATTGTGCTCTAAGTTTGTACAGATGCTTTTGAAGATATACAGTCTTAATTGTCAGTCCTTATTAAGCCAGGATGCTTTGGCCTTATTTATACAGGGAAGTTAAACAAACCCATAGAACATTGCTAAGACCTGGAACTCAACTGTCAGTACTGCTGAAAATGTTAGACTGGTTATTGGTGAGTTTTTACCTTAGACCAACCAACACTCCCTCTGTCAAACAACTCTCAGCACACTGAGGCACTAACTCAGGCCAAGGACCACAGTGAACAAGGAGTTTAGATGGACTTTGACTCATTTTGGATAGTAAAGGAGTTTAATATTGTGCCCATTGTCAGACGGTGTCAGTTGACCTTAAGCTAAAGAACAGTCTCTGGGGTAGCAATTTACCAGCAAAGATGTGCTACTACTTCAAGTTCAGAAACTCTGGTTTTACTGCTAGTCAGTAACACAAGCATCATGATTGTACCCAGGCAGCAGAGCACGTGGGTGGAAATGGATATTAGTGTACCCCAAGATGGTTTTTCCTTGCTGGTTCTGCATTTCTGATCTATGGTTCCCTTATGTTTTCAGGGATGGGGCATCCACAACTCCTGGGGGCAACCTGTTCCACTACCTCACTACCCTCATGGTGAAGAATTTCTTCCTCATATCTTAATCTAAATCTACCATATTTTAGTTTAAAGCCATTAGCCCTTGTCCTATCCCTACATACCCTTGTAAAAAGTCCCCCTTCAGATTTCTTATAGTCTCCTTTAGGTACTTGAATGCTGCTATAAGGTATCCCTGGACCTTCTCTTGTCCAGGCTGAACAACCCCAGTTCTCTCAGCCTGTCTCCACAGGAGAGGTTCTCCAAACCTGTGAGCATCTTTGTGGCCATCCTCTGGACTTGCTATAACAGGTCCACTTTCTAATCATGTTGGAGGCCCCAGCACTGAACACAGTACTGCAGGTGGGGTGTCAATAGGGCAGAGTAGCAGGGAAGAATCCCCTTCCTTGACCTGCTGCCTATGCTCCTTCTGATGCAGCACAGCATACAGTTAGCTTTCTTGGCTGGCTCATGTTGAGCTTCTTGTCAACCAAGTCCTTCCCAGGGCTGCTACCCATCCATTCTCTGCCAGGCCTGCACTTGTGCTTGGGATTGCCCTGACCCACATGCAGGATCTTGCACTTGGCCTTACTGAGCTTCATGAGGTTGGCATTGGCCCACCTCTCAGCCTTTCAAGGTCCCTCTGGATGGCATCCCTTCCCTCCACCATCTCAACCACACCACACAGCTTGATGTCATTGGCAAACTTGCTGAAGATGCACCCAATCCCACTGTCTGTGTGACCAGCAGAGGATGAACAGCACCAGTTCCAACACTAACTTCTGAGGAACACTAATGGTCACTGGTCTCCACTTAGACACTGAGCCACAGTACCTCAGACAGCAACCCTTTGAGTCTGACCATCCAGCCAATTCTGTATCCACTGAGTAAGTGGTTTGTCAAATCCATGTTTTTCCAGCTTAGGGAAAAAGATGTCATGTGGGACAGTGTCAAATGCTTTGCACAAGTCCAGGTAGATGCTGTCAGTCTCTCTTCCTTTAATCACCAAAGCTGTAAACCTGTCATAGAAGGCCACTAAATTTGTCAGGCACTATTTCTCCTTTGTGAAGCCATGTTGGCTGTCACCAATATCTTCCTTATTGTCCATGTGCCTTAGCATAGTTTCTATGAGGATATGCTCCATGATCTTGCCAGGTGATACTGACCACCTTGTAGTTTCCCAGGTCTTCCTTTTTTCAGCTTTTTTAAGAATGGGAGTTATCTTTCCCCCTTTCCCCTTTTCTAGTCAGTGGGAACTTCACTAGACTGCCACAGCTAGTCAAATATGATGGATAGTGGCTTAACCATCTTATCCACCAGTTCCCTCAGGAACCACAGATGCATCTCATCAGCTGCTGTAGACTTGTGTGCCTTCAGGTTCCTCAGATGATCTCAAACTTGATCTCCTACATCAGGTGATTCTTAATTATCCCACTCCCTTCGGCAACTTGGGCATTGTGGATGGAGCTCTTGCTGGTGAAGAACCAAAGCAAAGAAATCATTGAGAAGCACAGCCTTCTCCATGTCCCAGGTGACCAGGTCTCCCATTTCCTTATGGAGAGGGCCCACATTTTACCTAGTCTTTTTATCACTGATGTACTTACAGGAGCTTTTATTATTGCCCTTCACATCCCTGGCCAGATTTAAATCCATCAGGGCTTTAGCTTTCCTAACCTGATCCATGGTTGCTCAGACAACTTCCCTCTATTCCTTCTAGGCTATCTGATCTAGCTTCCACCCTTTGTAGGCTTCCTGTTTGTATTTGAGTTTGTCAAGGAGCAAATTCTTCATCCATGCAAGTCTCTGGGTGTTTTTCTCTGGTTTCATCATTTTTGGTATGCATTGCCCCTGAGCTTGGACGAGGTGATCCTTAAATCCATCCTGAGCCTCTCCATTGAGGAAAACCAGACATCAAGAGAAGAGATGGAGGTTTTTTTTTTTTTACAATTCTTCTTTTCTAGGAGCAGATTCTCCTGGAAGGCATGCTAAGGCACATGAAAAACAAGAAGGTGGTTGGTGAAAGCCAGCATAGCTTCACTAAGGGGAAATCCAGCCAGACCAATTTGGTGGCCTTCTATGGTGGGGCTACGGAACTGATGGACAGGGGTAGAGCAGTTGATGTCATCTACCTGGACTTGTGCAAAGTGTTTGACACTGTCCCACACAACATCCTTGTCTCTAAGTTGGAGAGACATCAATTTGATAGATGGACTACTCGGTGGATAAAGAACTGGCTGGATGGCCGCACGCAAAGAGCTGTGGTCAATGGTTCAGTGTCCAGTGGTTGGAGACCAGTAATGAGTGGGGTCCTTCAGGGATGGGTGTTGGGACCAGTCTTGTTCAACAGCTTTGACAGTGACATGGACAGTGGGATTGAGTGCCAACTCAGAAATTTTGCTGATGACACCAAGCTGTGTGGCTCGGTTCATACACTGGAGGGAAGGGATGCCATCCAGAGGGACCTTGACACGCTTGTGAGGTGGGCTGATACCATCCTGATGAAGTTGAACCATGACAAGTGCAAGTCCTACACCTGGGTCCGAGCAATCCCAGGCACAGCTCCAGGTTGGGCAGAGAAGAGATTCAGAGCAGCCCTGTGGAGAAGGACTTGGGGGTGGGGGTCAATGAAAAAATGAACATGAGCTGGCCATGTGAGCTCGCAGCTCAGAAAGCCAACCGTATCCTGGGCTGCATCAAAAGGACCGTGACCAGCAGGTCAGAGGAGGTGATCCTGCCCCTCTGCTCTGCTCTTGTAAGACCTCACTTGGAGTATTGTGTGCAGTTCTGGTGTCCTCAACATACAGAGGACATGGAACTGTTGGAAGAAGTCCAGAGGAGGGCCACAAGGATGATCAGGGGACTGGAGAACCTCCCGCATGAGAATAGGCTGAGAAAGCTGGAGCTGCTCAGCCTGGAGAAGAGAAGGCTGCATGGAGCCCTCATAGCAGCCTTCCAATATCTGAAGGGGGGCTACAGCGATGCTGGGGAGGGACTCTTCGTTAGGGACTGTAGTGAGAGGACAAGGGGTAATGGGTTCAAACTTAAACAGGGGAAGTTTAGATTTGTTATAAGTAGGAACTTCTTTACTGTGAGGGTGTTGAGGCACTGGAATGGGTTGCACAGGGAATTTGTGAATGCTCCATCACTGGTGGTGTTCAAGGCCAGGTTGGACATAGCCTTGGTGGCATGGTTTAGTGTGAGGTGTCCCTGCCCATGGCAGGGGGGTTGGAACTAGGTGATCTTAAGGTCCTTCCCAACCCTAAGTGTTCTATGATTCTATGATTATGAATATTAACTGGCTTTCTTGGTTAACATTCAAATATCCCTTGGGCTCCAGGGCTTTATTCCATAATGCTCTGCCAAGCAGATCCACAAAAAGACCCAAATCTGCTATCCTAATGTCCAGGGTAGTGAGCTTGCTGCACACCCTCCTTCCTACTCTAAAGGTTTTGAAATCCACAATTTCATGTTTTCTGAATCCATTGGGTTTTGCTCACCTTTGGACTCTTCCCAATACACCTACATGTTTCTTTAAATACGATGCTGAAACTAGGCAAAGTACTCCATCTAAGGATTCCCTGGTGCTGAGTACAATGGAACAATTTTCTCCTCTGTCTCAGAGGCAACACTCTGGTTATCACACTCCCAAGTGAGAGCTGCCTTTATTCCAGTAGCATCAAAGAACAGTGAATAGATTTTGTGCTCCCTTATAGTCCCTAGAGCCTTTTTGACACTGATGTTTTCTGCTAGTTTGTATAGTTGATTTTTTTCTTATGTGATCCAGAGTTTGCAGAGTAAGTGTGTATGACCTGCACCTTGGTGATAAGTGGAAAGGCTTGTTGATACAGAGAGACCTTTCACCCTGGTGTTTTTTTCAAGACCATTTACATGCTGGAATTAATACAGAAAACTATTTCATGAATTTATGCAAATTTTGTAATTGGCCTTCAGAACGGGTGACATTCACTTTGGAATAAGTGAGACGAAGCTTTAAGAAATGAAGCTAGCACAGACATACATCCATGTTACAAAAGTAAGGATTTGTTGTGTATGATTTGCACTGTACCTGTCTATTTATGTATGTAGTTTCTAATGTTAGAGTATTCTCCTATTCTGTGGTTAGTTAACCTTGGCTAACAGCCAAACACCCACCCAGCTGCTCACTCACTTGTCTCTCTCATCACTGTTCCTCACTGGGACAGAGCAGGGAGGAAATTGGATGAGAAAGCTTGTGGGTTGAGAAAAAGACACGGAGATTGCTTGCAAATTACCATCACAGGCAAAACAGACAGAACACGGGGGGAGGAGAGAAAATAATTTATCGGGTAGTTAGGATCAAAAAGACAAACACTAAAACCTACACCTTTGCCCCTCCTCTACCAAGCTCAACTTCATTCCGTCAATCCAGGCTCCTTTACACACACCCCAGCAGCACAGGGAGGATGGAGGTTGTGGTCATAAAATCATAGAACACTTAGGGTGGGAAAGGACCTTAAGATCATCTAGTTCCAACCCCCCTGCCATGGGCAGGGACACCTCACACTAAACCATGCCCCCCAAGGCTCTGTCCAACTCGGCCTTGAACACCACCAGCAATGGAGCATTCACAGCTTCCCTGGGCAACCCATTCCAGTGCCTCACCACCCTCACAGTAAAGAATTTCTTCCTCATATCCAATCTAAACTTCCCCTCTTTAAGTTTGAACCCATTACCCCTTGTCCTATCACTACAGTCCCTAATGAAGAGTCCCTCCCCAGCATCCCTATAGGCCCCCTTCAGATATTGGAAGGCTGCTATGAGGGCTCCATGCAGCCTTCTCTTCTCCAGGCTGAGCAGCTCCAGCTTTCTCAGCCTATCTTCATACGGGAGGTGCTCCAGTCCCCTGATCATCCTCATTGCCTTCCTCTGGACTTCTTCCAAAAGTTTCATGTCCTTTGTATGTTGAGGACACGAGAACTGCACACAGTACTCCAAGCAAGGTCTCACGAGAGCAGAGCAGAGGGGCAGGATCACCTCCTCTGACCTGCTGGTCACGCTTCTTTTGGTGCAGCCCAATGTGTAGCAGTTTCCTTCTGCCACTCCTTTCTCCTCATTCTTTCTTCTGCTGCAGCAGGGGTCCTTCTCACTGGCTATATTTCTTCAGGAGAAACCTGTTCTGGCACATATTCTCTTTGGGCTGCAGCTCTTTAGGATAAACCTGCTCTGCAGAGCATGGGCTCTCCATGGGCTACAGAGAATAGCTGCTCTGATGCTTGGAGCCCCCTACTTCTTCTCTGACCTTGGCATTCCTCTCTTGTTTCTCACTTGCTTTTGTTCTCTCCTCCTATATTATTCTAGTGTTATTTGCCCTTTCTTGAATGTGTTTTAAGAGCAGCATCACCAGCTCCCAAGGCTGGCGGAGCCTTGGCACAGTGGGTCTGCAGCAGCTGCGGCTGGAACTGGCTGCGTCTGACACAGGGAAGTCTCTGGCCTCTCCTGCAGGGGCCTCTTCTGCAGTACCCCCCACCACCACCAAAACCTTGCCTTGTCCATTCATTTACAAAACTAAACACTGACTCACTCAGTAGGCTGTCTGGGGATGTGCAATTTTGACATTATCCAATCCTTTCTAGAGCAGCATCACAATAGCTGTGCACAGACCCTGCCATTTCTCATAAACCTCTGCCAGAATCACAGGAGGTTAGCAAAGGAAAGCTTGTGGAAAGTCAGAGAGAATAAAGTCTATGTTTTCAGAAAAGGGACAAGCATCAATAGGTACGAGCCCATTTCAACTTTGAATATGTGAACCATCAGCTACAACCAGCATATAAAAGTACGGCAGGATAACAGCCATTGCAATCCAAAGCAGAGCTAGATTTACTGCAATAGCAATTTTATGGCCAGAATATCATGCATGTTACCAGTCTGAGCAACATCTTACACAAGTAATTCTAAAATGGCTATATCATGGGAGCATCGTAATAAAGAAAACTATCAGAATGTAGTCCACATACATATTCTTAGTAAGCTTTTCACTGGGATTTTTATTTTTTCCTATTCTAAAAAAAGAAAATATTATTACAGATGTTATTTTCCTGATTTATTGTATCTACCTTTTCAGACTACAAAAATTATGTCTCTTTTATTTACATTAAAATATAGCATTTTTGTGGTCATTAAGCAAATTATATTACTTGAGGTAAAGCATATTCAAGGATCTACATATAAATAAAAACAGGTACATTACAAGCACCATTGTGATATTTATCACTGATGGAGCTTATGATTGCAGAACTATATAAAAATATTTAGGGGTTACCTTAGCTTAATGGTGTTCTTCACTTTCAATCACCATCCATTTCTTATTGCAAACATCTGCTTGGAAATAAAAAAGGGTTTATATTTCCCTGGGTCATACTTGGCTGTACAAGAACTTGCTCATTTTATTTAAGAAATACTTAGGTTTAATCAAGTTTTTAACTCCAGAAATATTACAGCCACTCATCTTGAATGACTTGCGACTCTATATATTTTAAAATGTCATTAATGAAAAAGAATAACGTAATAGCTATTGTTGGATTATGTAGCCGAAAATGAACTTCTTTGCTTTCTCTCTTGATTAGTGCTCTGGCATTTATTCAGTGGCTTGGCCTTGTTCATTTTAGGATTGGTGCAATAATAATAACAAGTGAGCCCTATTACTCTTACTGTTTACTTACTTCTGTTCTAATGTTAGGTACTCTCTAGTTCATCTTGTAAATTACAGCTAATATAAGGGAGAAATATCTCTGTATGAATAAAAGAAAACAAGCTTCTTATAAACTTCACAAGAAACATTCTTCATGAAACAAATCTAAGGGGTTTGGGGAGAAGAAAATTACGTGTTTTGCACTCACACTGATGAATGCAAAAATTATGTACCGTATTTTACTTACTAATATGAACTAGTAAAATTCATGGCATGCTGTTTTACAGGCAGTAAAATACTTTTTCCAGATGTGGCTTCATAATTCTCCAAAGACTATCATAGTTATCATAAGATTTATGTGGGATAATTTATTAATCACATTTTTTTTAACTTTGGAAATCTGTTTAGTAAGATGAAAGGGAGCTTTAAAATAAGTCATTTTAACCAAATGTGGATGGCATTATGATATCAAGTTACTCCTTTTGTTCAAATTATTTTTAATGACTTTATTTGTTTTATAGCCTCCACAAGTCAGTACCAACTTGGTGGTAATGATATATCCGGCAAAGCTAACATTTTTAAAACCAGCAAGAAAACATTTTCTAACATGCTAAATTAGATGAACTGTGCCATACTCTATTGTTATAGCTTATTTAGGGATATGTAAGCTACTTAAATTTATTTTTATAAGATTCAGAGGAGACAAAGCTTATAAAAACTGTGCCTCGTGACTTTAACGCAGCTTCCTTAATGAAAGTTTGTAAGTGGATCATATGCATAAAACACTGCAAGGACCAAATGCTGATTTAAAATCTATATTTTACAGCTAAGTTTATATTGCTGAAGCAGTTTCATTAAATCTGCAGTGAATATTAAAGCCCTGATAGATCTGATCCTGGAAGCTATTTCATGCACAGATGGTCTGATCCAAAGTATAACATGGTTAGGGAAAATAATTTTCTTAACCTTTGTAACATTTGGGCCATACCCAGAGCTCCTTGTTAATTGATTTCAGCACCTGGGCTATAGTTCTGTGCCAGATCAATTCCTTCATCGCTACCTCCAGCTGAACCATGTGAATAGTGATAGATACAGATAGCATGTAGGTTAGGTTTGTGAATGTCATTCCAGACCACAACGGCTCAAGTTCAGTTGACTACAAATAGGCATTTGGTGTCCACTGATTTGCCTTAGTGTCCTGCTAGGCCTCCAACTGCTGGAGCTCAGCAGAGGGAACTTTTGTCACAACTTCTAGCCGTCTTAAGATATTTTAGGACATCTAAAGTATTCTTAGGTTTAAGCAAATGAGTTGAGCTTTAGGTCTTCACTGGCTCTCATGGGATCTCAGATGCTAGCATGCTTGAAGATACCTGCTTCCTGACATCTAAATGCACCTTAAATTGAATAATGCCCTGTGTGTCATGAAGCCATGAAGGAGACGTGAAAGCAATTCGATACCCAATTGACATTTGTCTGATTGAGTGCAACAGAAATAAAGTAAAAAAAAAAAAGTTTTAAACAAATTAGGATTATTGGCTGAAGCTCAAGAGAATACTGTCACAAAAGACTACCATGTTGGAAGAAGCAACTGGAGGAGATGGTAAGGATTACATTGGCTTCTGTTATGGGAACTGATTCAGCACTTGATATACAGGTTTATAAATTGATGCTCTGAGTTACAAATGGCTGTCAGAACTATTTTTCATCTATACCATGTCAAATACCCCGAGCTTTATCTTTGTGATGCAAGCACTATGACATTTAGCAATACCTTCACCACTTTACCAGAGACTTTATGTAAAGTGGAAATTAAGTCTTTACCTGCTTGTTAAAGATTTTCATACAGACTTTAAAATTTCAAATACTTTACCTTTTGTCAAGCACTACCTAGCAGCTAAGCAACCCTTTAACTCTATTTTATGATTTGTGGCTTATAGTGATTAAATATTTCTACAGCTTACCTTGTATATTATATATTGTGGCTTTCATTTGGAGCTGAAGCTTACAAAATAAGTGAAGGAACTTTCCACCCTCAGTGCTCTAAATTTTCTTTCTCAGTTCCATAGCATTAATAGGAAAATCTTGTCTGAGTAACATGAGTGGTTTTTGTATGTAACATTGCAGAAGAAAGTTATCAAGATGAGTATTTCTGATATGTCTTGATAGAGACTATATATCCTGCATATCAACACAAGTAGATACATGTATATGTGCATATGCATGCACAGATTTTGAGGTAACCAAGCTAAACCTAAGGAAATTCAACCATGTATCTGATTTCTATACACAAATTTGAAGTAGACAGAGTACATGCTATTACAGTCCTGAAAATAATGAAGGTGTCTTGCCTAACTGTAGACTACATTACAGATGTTTACATCCAAGGTAGTCAATCATGTCTGTCTTTGCATTCAGCAGTGAAAAATGAATATTTTCTGGGAGCAATTCATCTGGACCATTTCAGATGCGTTTTATAATGGGGATGAATTGTTCTTCGCAAGAGCTTGTTTTTCTTTATTGATTACGTAGGGCCTGGAAAACTAGTTCAGACTTAGATGTCTACTTTGTAGATGTCTAAATTTGAGCAAATTAATCCCATACTCCGTGCTAAAATCATTTCCTACTGATTTTGATGATTCCAGATGTTCACAATTTCACCATACAAGTTTTTAGTCAGGCTTACAAAAGCAAATAATCCGCATTAAGGGAACCCACCTTTTAAAGTGAAGGGTATTATGTTCATGCTGTTATTTCTTCCTTTTTCCTTATCCCTGCCAAACTAAATTCCTTTAAAGCAGTGAATATATATAACCCATTTTGCAATTTTTAAGATTCTTTTATAATATTTTAAAAGATTTTTATGATTTGAGGAAGTTTTGAAAATTTCAGTTTCTCACATCCCTAGAAAGACTGGTGTGATATCTGAAAAAATAAGACATCAACATGCTGGTTTAATCTTTCACATGGTTTTATTCTTCATTTCCAACTAATATTAGAACTGTAAGACAGTTCACATTCTCTAACAGCAAGTTCACACAAAGCTTTATATTCCTTTGCTGTTGGTATAAAGAATATTGGAAAGACAATTTCTTGGAGTCTTCTACAAAAAAACAGGCTATTTTCCTGACACTTAGCTAAACTTTTCCTTGGTACATAGCTCAGTAATTAGAATTCACTTGTATAAGCAAGATTTTTTTATGATGTGTTGGGACCGGTCTTGTTCAACATCTTTGACAGTGACATGGACAGTGGGATTGAGTGCGAACTCAGAAACTTTGCTGATGACACCAAGCTGTGTGGCTCGGTTCATACACTGGAGGGAAGGGATGCCATCCAGAGGGACCTTGACATGCTTGTGAGGTGGGCTGATACCATCCTGATGAAGTTGAACCATGACAAGTGCAAGTCCTACACCTGGGTTGGATCAATCCCAGGCACAGCTCCAGGTTGGGCAGAGAAGAGATTCAGAGCAGCCCTGCAGAGAAGGACTTGGGGGTGGTGGTTGATGAAAAAATGAATATGAGCCGGCAGTGTGTGCTCGCAGCCCAGAAAGCCAACCGTATCCTGGGCTGCATCAAAAGGACCGTGACCAGCAGGTCAAAGGAGGTGAGTCTGCCCCTCTGCTCTGCTCTCGTGAGACCTCCCTTAGAGTATTGTGTGCAGTTCTGGTGTCCTCAGCATAAAAAGAACATGGAACTGTTGGAAGAAGTCCAGAGGAGGGCCACAAGGATGATCAGGGGACTGGAACACCTCCCGCATGAGAATAGGCTGAGAAAGCTGGAGCTGCTCAGCCTGGAGAAGAGAAGGCTGCATGGAGCCCTCATAGCAGCCTTCCAGTATCTGAAGGGGGCCTATAGGGATGCTGGGGAGGGACTCTTCGTTAGGAACTGTAGTGAGAGGACAAGGGGTAATGGGTTCAAACTTAAACAGGGGAAGTTTAGATTGGATATGAGGAAGAAGTTCTTTACTGTAAGGGTGGTGAGGCACTGGAATGGGTTGCACAGGGAAGCTGTGAATGCTCCATCACTGGTGGTGTTCAAGGCCGAGTTGGACATAGCCTTGGGGGGCACGGTTTATTGTGAGGTGTCCCTGCCCATGGCAGGGGGGTTGGAACTAGGTGATCTTAAGGTCCTATCCAACCCTAACTATTCTATGATTCCATGATTCTATGAAAATTTGTATTTATCTTAAGAATAGGAGCATTTCTCAGATGATTCAAACTGTGATTGGGCTATAATAATTCAGGCTCCACAACTCTTCAGAAAAATTAAATATCACAACTTCACTACTTAAATGTGGTTCCTATTTCATGTCTTCTTTTAGTTACCCCGAGGACTAGAAAAGCCTTATTTCGGATGAATTCTTGCATATGCACATATTATATAGCTCACAACGAAGAAAGAGAGAAACTACCAAAGATTACCATAACCATATTAAAAAAAAAAAAATAAAGAAAAAAGGGTGAGACCTTGCAACCCTGTGCCACTGGTCAAGAAACTATAAAAGGCTTGCAGACCACAGTGCCTTATCAAGCAAAGATGTTAAATATAATCCTAGATTTGACACTGGTATTCAACAGGTTGGCCTTCATAGCCCCCAGTTATTTCATTTAGAGTTCATAACCAGAGAAGGACTTCAAGACTAATCACACAGTATTTTAACACCTAAAAGCAAAAGTCTATGCTCCATTAGGGAACTTTGCCCCTTCATGAAACAATGATAAAAAATGGGCATTTCCAAAGTATGACTCACCTACTGGTGCGAGCCTTCTGTCCAGGTTGCTGCAGCTCCACATCTTATATCATGCAGTCTAATTGGACATTTTGCCTGCAGAGTTGTGGAGTTGAGCAACTTGATGAACTTTGTGTTTCATAAGCTGACTCTTTGTAAGCTGTGGTGAGAGTTCTGGTCACCACATAATTAATGGGGTGAGGTTTGGGAGGAAATTCTGGCTTGCTATTGCATATAGTCTCACAATCAAACTGTCAATGCATTTTTCTTACGGTCCTTGACTGACACATGATGGTTACAATGTTTGTGCCCAGTATCTGAAGGGGGCCTATAAGGATGCTGGAGAAGAATTCTTCATTAGGGACTGTAGTGATAGGACAAGGGGTAACGGGTTCAAACTTAAACAGGGGAAGTTTAGGTTAGAAATAAGGAAGAAGTTCTTTACTGTGAGGGTGGTGAGGCACAGGAATGGGTTGCCCAGGGAGGTTGCAAATGCTCCATTCCTGGCTGGTGTTCAAGGCCAGGTTGGACAGAGCCTTGGGTGACATAGTTTAGTGTGAGGTGTCCCTGCCCATGGCAGGGGGGTTGGAACTACATGATCTTAAGGTCCTTTCCAACCCTAAGTGTTCTATGATTCTATGATTCTATGAATAACACTCTGAAAGAGCCTTTTCTCCCTATGTACCACCCAAAAAATATCTATGAAATGTTTGTGAATCTCAGTGTCACTGATTTTCATGCAAAATGGATCAGACTTATTAGATGTATTAGGGTTTTCTGTTGGAATGTTTCACCTATATTTTTTAGTTACTCATTTCCTGGCGACCATGTTGATAATTTATTACAACTGAATTGCTAAGACTTCATTTTTCATTCAGAATTACTACTAACCTTCCACTAAGAAGACACTAATATTATTTTGCTTTACATACAGGGCAAGCATAATAACATCCATTGCAAAAGTTCTATGCTTAACAGTAATCAGGTATTTCAGTTATTTGCTAAATTGCTGTCAAAAAGTAAATTACCAAAAAGAATAGAGCTCCACGCAAAAAAGTTACACTATTAATAACCAAGGGACAATCATAAAGTCTAGCTCTGCCAGATGTGTACTATAATGTATATAAAATCTAGAATGAACTTTAAACTACTTTTTCCATCCTGTTAACTGAAATGTGTAAATTATGAACTGGTTGGCTATTAAACAAAACATCCATGGTTGAAGACATCTTCTCTAACAAAAGAATGATTGTAGCCCAGTTTAAATTATTTTGGAATCATCCCAGACTGAAGAGAGAAGTTCACAACTCTCAGAATAGCACGACCGAGAAAAGGCAGGCATTCTTTTAACAACCGTGTTGGAACACGATCAAGCAAATTCTGCACTATCTCAAAAATGCCTGACAAGAATACCTGAGAAAATCCTTCTAGATTATCCAATTATAAAAAATGAAAGATCCATTCTCTTAACTGATCAACAACTGTATTTTCACAATGCAGCTGTATCTAAAAAACATACAGAAATATTACAAGATGTCATTAAGCAGAATAAAAATGCCCTTGACCAGTCTCTCACTTAAGAACTTCATCAGTAGAACAGAAGAGAATATCATGATAATTCCTTGCCTCAGAGATAATCTTCTTCCTGTAATGTAGCACCTTGCCAAGGTCTTACAACATTTTAGCATTCCTAATATCTGTTCCAGGCAAGATCTGTACTTTGGTTTTCTTTTCATTCAAGGGCATAACATCAACTGCCATTTAAAAAGTATCATACCAAACAGAATAAAAAAAAAAGCATAGTCTGAAGGGACTTGTCCCATCACGTCCAGGATGTTCTTTATAAGAATATGAAACGTATAAACCCCAATATGGGTACAGCAAGTTTGTTACAAGAAAATTTGAAGAGTAAAGAGCTCGTCTGGTTTTCACCCTTGTTTATTATCACAGCACACAATAACTGAATGTTCTTACCCTATTATGAACAGTTTTCTACTTTGCATTTGAATGTGTCTGTCTTTCAGCACTGACTGAAAAGATGACTAATTCAAACTAGATGTATGTTCTGCGGATGGCTAACTTCAGGTGCAGTAAATAATTTCCATTTATTTCAGAAAATAAATGAATTAGCAGTCACCCAGAGATCCAATGGGACTTACAAAAGCTTTTTCTCCCACTCCCTTCTGCCAGACCTCACTGTTCTTTTCTGCTTACTAAAGGATCCTGTTCACCTCCTCCTTCTCCTTGGCCTTTTCTTTATGTTAGGGTCTGCTCTAACCACAAGAAAGTGAGGGCTTTCAGCACAGCCTCATCTACCTCAAGCTAAAAGAGCTGCTAGTGAAACCAAAGCTCTGACTATGATTCTGCCATCCTCCCATCTTTCAGGTCACCTCCATGACATTCTCCTTTAAAGGGAGAGGCAGGGATTTTGGAGGAGATGGGCTCACACCATCCCCCACCAAGAAGGAGATGTGATGCCCATGGAGGCATTTATGTACTATTCCTACTGTCTGTCATAATGCAGACAGAATAGACAATGGGGCCTCCATCTTCTCTGTCCCATGGGGATATCAAACCTCATTTGCTCCCTGACGCTTGCTGCCTTGAAGCAACCATGCACCTCCCAGTCCAGAAATGCAGCTATCATGTGCAAGGGAAGTTGGGCAGCCTGTGCTGTCTGGAAGCCTGAAGTGTATGACCAGTCCCAGGTCCCCTTCCTCAGGAACCTGGAAAGTCATCATGGTTCTCTCCACAGAAACTGTCAACTGAGCTTCTGCCTGATGTGTCCATACAATGAAGGACGAGAAGTGAGCAGGAGCCATTGCTCCTCCCCAGGTGTGGTGATTGCCAAATGCCCACCAAGCCATTCTCTCACCCTTCTGCCTCAACAGGATTGGAAAGAAATTAAACTAATTAAAAAGAACCTGGGTGAAAATAAGGACATGGAGATCACTCAGCAATTACTGTCAGAAGTAAAACAGACTTGACTTGGGAAAGAGCTATTTAACTTTTTGCCAATCTAACAAAAGAGTAAGATAGTGAGAAATACAGCCAAAAACACCTTCTCTGCACTCCCACTGCCCATAGTAGATGCTGCAGCTCTCAGACACCTGATCTGATTGCCCCCATGGGGCTCCCTCTCTCTGTGGCAGTGTCCATTCTGCCTGGCCAGAAAAAGAAGGACACATTTTGTGTCCTCTTGCTCCTTCATGGTGGTGCCTGGCAGGACCTCCTTCCTGGCCATGCTAGTGCACTGCTTTCCTCCTACATTTTCTTTTACATCAGGGTGTCTCCTCATCCTCCCAAGGCAATTCCTGAGCTGCTCTCAGGAAGGCCGCTGGCCCAAGAGTGGACTCAGTTCTGGCAGTATTTGTGATACAGGGACAATGACAGCGAGGGAAGGTAGCCCTCCCCGAGCTGAGCTGAACCAAGGGAGGTGACAGTCACTCAAGCGCTTGGACAACTACAGTACAGCTGGACCAAGCTCAGCACAGCTGGACTGTGGGCAGCCTGCCCTTTCCTGAGACCTGTCAGTGTGCAGCGACATATAAAGCCTCTGGCCTCTCCCCAGGCAGGGCCAAATCCTAGCTCCTGGCCTGGCCTGCCCCTCCAAGAGACCATAAACTGCCCACCCAGCATCAGCCTGTCCCCATCCCCAAGGTGCCATTCACTGTCTGTTTCGGACTGCCCCGCCAGTACCATGCCTTCTCTGATCTCCGTCTGGGGTTTCATCCCTACCCCTCCTGCCTCCCTGGCTCTGCTGGCCACCACTGCTGTCACCTGCCCACTTGGAGATCCCGCCCACCTCCTCTTCCTCTTCTGCAGACCTGCACTGTTTCCAGCCCAGAAACACACCTGTGATGTGTGGGAGACCTCCAGTAAAGACAGGCAGCCCATGCTGCCTCTGGAATCCTGAGTTGAAAGGCCAGCACTAGGTTGAGATAAAATTTTCAAGATAGATACATTTCAACTCTGTTTTCTTAATTTACAGTATATCTTTTTAAATTTTCTTGTGCTGTGAAGTGAATATTCAGAATTTTGCACTTTTCTTCAGTTTGACATAGTTACTTAACTCACATGGCATTTCTTTTTTTCTGAACAGAGAACAAAGTAGCAACACTGTGAAAATTTTAGCATCTCAGCTGCCTTTTCTATATGCCCTCAGGAGGAGGGAGAATTGTAGCATTCATTAGAAAAAAACCCAGTCATTCTAAACAAACCCTTTGTTAATACAAATGTCTGCCTCATGGTTTCAGACAGACCAAACTATGCACTGAAAGTTGTTTACAGTCTGAAAAGTCACAGACAGGTACATGAAGTGATACCACATTTCTTTTTTAATGTTCAGATGGGAATTCAAAGGGTTACTCTACAAATTATATACTCTGATTTCTTGAAATTGACAGATGAGTAGAAGTAATGTTGTACTTATTGCTGAGCTTTTATAATTTTACTGCTTGTAAACTGATACGAAAGACTCAAACAGTAGGAGGACCATCTTTACTTAATTTATACATTTTATTCAACCAAAGGGAACATTTTCTCCCTTTTCTGGGAGTAGAACAGTGACTTTTGCAATAACTTTGCACACATGTTCATAGTGGCTCATAATGGCGGGTGGTTTCTCATCTTTATAACATCTTTAATCATAAATTTTCTATGAATCACAAAATGTTTTCACTTGAAAGTTTCACAGGATCAACATCTGTTGTATAGAGTGATACAGCTGAAGAAGACCTAATGCAGACAGTTTAAAGTTACTTAAAGATTAGAGATTGCAGAGGAAGTCTTTATACACACTCTCAAGTATTAATGTATCTTCCACAGCTTCTTCCAAACCTTTCTATCCTATCTATCCCAGTTCACATCACCCATGCAACCTTTATTTTTGCCTTTTGTGTTCTTTGTCAAAGTCAACTAAAAATGTCTGATAAAAGAAAGGAAAGACTCATAGCTTTATACAACCAAAACCACTTTGCAGAAAAATGTTTCATTGCTGCATATATACTATCTAAATGCATTAATTTTATTTATGAGACAATAGACCCTTGTTAGGTGTAAGGTTCATTGTGGGAGAAAAAAGATGGGAGGTTTTTTGTTGTTTTTTTTTTTTTTTTTACTTATTTTTCAGAATAGGGAAACCAAGGAGCAGAAATCATAAATTATTTATTTAAGGTAACATTGGAACCCTGTAGCAGAAGCAGGAATTGAATTTGTTATCTAGGAATCCTACCAGAAGTACATGTCATGTGTCTCATCTCTAAAATCAGCCCATCATCACATTGTAGGTTTTCTGTTGAATCTTATCTGATAGTTTTGCCCATTGTTAGACTGTGGTTTGGAAGATTTCCAGGTTCTGATGCACCACGTACATGTTTGTTTCTCTGTGTGTTGTTTTTTAATTTGGTTTGGTTGTTTTGGGGTTTTTAAAGAAGAGATTCAAGAAAAAATAAATGCGTAGAGTGACAGTGAAAGAAGTAATTTTTCACATCACATCTTCCAATTATGTGCAATCCCTTTTACATGTCATGTTGTTTGCATATGCAGACAGATAGTCAGAATTGGACTCAGCAATAGCATGCATGCAGGCAGAAGTCTTGTGTTTGGAACATGCAATTTGTATTTTTTACAGTCTGCCATTAAAAATGGTAAAAAGTTTGGAAAAATCACCAAAAGTTTACTATGTCAGGCAGATAACTATAGTCTGCACATGTAGCATACAAAAGATTTAATGATTTATATCATTCTATATATTTTTCAACTGGAAATTCCTAAATGCTTTTTTTTACCCCACAGGATGATGCCAGGCCCTACTGAATTTGCAGGGTGTGTATGAAGTTGGTGGAAGACAACATTCACATTAGGCTCACTATGGAATACGAAGTTCAGATGTTGCTAAAACCTGCAGCATAGGCTATCACCAAAAGCAAGAGGGCAGCTTTTCCCTGGATCTAGCTGCTTCCCATTACCTGTAACCCAGGAATTTGACTCATATGGTGGCCAGCTTCCCTCCATAGGCTAGTGATTTTTGCTGAGGGCAAATCCCACTGGAACTTGGAGAAGTCTGGATCCATGGAAAGAAAATTTAATGCATCTGGAAGTTACTAGTAGGCAGCAGAGACAACACTGAAAGAAAAAAAATATGATTAAAAGAGCATGA
This sequence comes from Myiopsitta monachus, assembly GCA_017639245.1. Taxonomy (NCBI): domain Eukaryota; kingdom Metazoa; phylum Chordata; class Aves; order Psittaciformes; family Psittacidae; genus Myiopsitta; species Myiopsitta monachus. Next base: position 24,266,056 of record CM029922.1, on the reverse strand, counting down.
CTGAAAGCTGGGAAATGGATGAAGGAGACTGGCAGAATAAGAAGGGAAGAGTTGTGCACAGAAACTAATAGGGAAAAGAAAGCAAAAATCTCTCCTCGTGTTAAAAGTTTGGAGCTCAACAGAAGAAAAAGAAGGCTATCTCTTGATTGTGTTTTAGTGTGGTGGGTATAAAGCCTACCTGAGTCAAAAGGACTGAAATCAGCTGGATTAAGATTCTTGCTTTTTGTTTGTCAAATAAGCTACCTTTCCCCACAATTTCTGTGTCTGTCAGGCTGTCTTGGCCCACCTGAAGCAACCCAGTGACACTCCCAGTGAATCCGTCTGCCTTTGGATCCAGTCCCACAGGGGAACCATTTCACCAGCCCCTGAAACCCAACCCTTTGGGCATGAAATAAAGCTATTGTTTAACAGTTCAGAGAAACAAGCTGAGGGCAGGAAATGAAGAATAATGTCTCCACTTGAAACAGCTAATTATACTTGTGTTGATCTAGTGTTAAACTTTCCTGTTATCATTGGCTATACAGTCTTGTGTGTCTTGCCTGTGCTGAGGTTTTCTAGTGGCTTCATCTTGGGCTGCAGCCTGTGTTATGCAGAAATGTGGGAGAGCCTTATTCAATACCAGCTGCACCCTGCATTTTTTTAAGCACTGCTTGGCAGCATAGCTGTACCGTTAACATCAGACTGCCTCTGGTTAGGGTAGCAGACCACACATCTGAGAATATAAGGAAGTTTTGATGTCACCTTTGGTAAGTATTATCAGATAGTAATAAGATCCCTCTGACCAGGGGAGGACTGGAGTGAATAATTTCAGTAGCAAATCCTCTATTTTTCCAATGTGACTTCAGAAGCCCAGCACCCAATTTTTTTTCATTGCAATCACTTCCTGAAAGTAGATCTGAAGAGGATGTCTTTGTTGTAGAATTGTTCAGGTAGTCAACACCAATATCTCTGTGGCTAGATCAGCTTATCCAGCAATAAAATTGTATCCAAGTTGCTGAGTCCTTCTCTTGGCTGCATTCATTTGCAGGCAAAATCCAGAGGGACTTTGTTCTCAAGCTACCCAAGGTACATATGATTTCACAACAAATTGAGGCACTTGACTCTTCTTGGGTGTCTCACCACCACTATCTGCTTGTGCCCAGATTTGCCCTCACTGTAAAATGAGGATGGGATCCAGAGGTTTCCTGATCAGGTGAAATAAGAACCTGAACTTTAGTTCCTTCACCATAGAAGCAGCAGGACCTGAACACACCACCAGAATTCAGTACAGTGATTATGTGTTAAAACCAGAAGTGAGATGTAATATGCAAGTGTCATCTATAATGAAGGCATACAAGACATGTATATGTAGCTTCGCGGTTCCAGCTATGAACAGCCATGTATTTCAGTGTACCCTCAGGTGTAGACTGGTATGGAAACTCAGAAAAGCTCCCATAAAGAGCAGCGTTCAGGTGTCAGGTTTCCAGGAATTCTCCAAAAATTATGTTTGGGTGGGAAACAGACCTACTCCTTCAGGTTGAAATTTGAAACCCACATCATCTGGGGAGAAGAGAATGCTTCATATTGTTTTGGTTTTGTGAAGATGGATTTTCATGACAAACTTGTAGTATATTGTTCATATACCACCTTCGTTTGAGAAAAGGAACATTTTTGAATGATAGAAAGTAAATTCCTCCTCCCAGACTTTTAAGAGTAACAGTAAGAGCATACATCTGTTCCCAAGTTTTAGAAGAAACTTAGTGCCTTTTTATTCCATTCTGCAATGCAGAATGAAAATTATGTACATCTTTGCAGAATCCAGGTTTATGTATAACTGTCCTCTCAATATTGCTACTTATATCAAGGTCTGACTGGCATTTTGCTAGTTTCTGGTTCTGTACAGCACCTGGTATTTTTTACTACTTCTATATTAGCATCCTAAAAAGGGCCAGGTCATGACGTTAAATTACTAGCACACTTCTTGGCACTGATTCAATCCAAAGTAATACCCTTCCAGACAATGCCTGGACACAGTTTTCAGGTCTTAGCTAACCCAAGAAACAGCAACCTGTTTGGAGGCAACCACACAGTTTTGAAAAGTAAGAGTTCAGCAGTCTGCTCATGAGCATCCTCATGCCATAGGTCACAGAGCCAGAGGAAAGACCTGATCCATTTTATTTACTGGTAAAAATGTAGCCCCAGAGCTCTAGTTATGACTACACAGACATGGTGTTAATAATAGCAGAATGATTTCTCAATTCAGTTGCTATGTGAGTAACAGCTATTCCACTTTTCAGTTTTTACAGCAGCCCCAGCAATTATCCTTTGCATGTGGATATAATTTTTAAAAGTTTGATTTGTCTTCCATAGATATGCACACAGACAATTCGGATCACCCCTATCTTTGCTGAAGATGTAAGTAGCTAGTAAATGAAACAAAAACAGAATTTTATTCAGTGTGACTGCATGACAGATGAGTAGCACAAGTGCGTCTCTTAACCAATGGGAAGAAACAGACTGACCAAAGGTTATGGCTTACAGGCATAATAAATTTATCCTCTCTGATGAAATGTAACCAGATCCTACCAGTTTCAGCTCTGAAGTTTTCCTGAACCTGCAGTGTTACAGGTCTGAACACATCTCTGACTCTAGTTGGCATGTCTTTTGATTTTCTGCATTTTTTTTAAATACAAAAATAAGAGAAAGGAACTAAATCAAACTATGACATGGTAGAAATTTCAAAATTCTTTTAGAAAACCACAAACTTATGCTCCTTAGCACAGTCAACAATCCTTTAAAAATATAGGGCACAATACTTAATACTTGAAGAAGAAAATCCATTTTGCCCATATTTCCTCCTAAAAAGCCTGTATGCAGTTAAACAATAATCATGACATCTATCCTTTGGGTGAGGTCTACATTTCTTCCACTTGTGGAAAAAAATTGCTTTTCCAAACATCCTAATTTACAATCATCCTTTCAGAGTACAATATGAGAAAACAATCGTATATGGAATTAGACAATGGTTAAAACTGTCTACTGTGTTACTAAGATCTTCTACTGAGGTCTTTCTATTTTAATACTAATATTAGAGAGAAAGAACTAACAAGCTTCTCTGGTAAGGGTAGGAAATGCTCGTTTTCTTGAGTAAAAATGTCTGTAATTCCCTTCAGAAAATGCATAGAGTAAGTTAATAAGCCTTGTTACACAGAAGCACAGTCTTCTCCCAGAAGATGCTTCCTGAAATCAGTGAGACTACAAGATGGACAATGCTTCTGTTCACAGAGAGTAAAAGTATCAAGATCTGATCATGAGACTGCAGAATTTTCTTGCATAGCTATATGAAGAGATGTGAACCTTGCCTAGTATAACTATCCCAATAGTATTTCAGTAGTACAAATTTTTTACGGCATAGTTTCATCTCATACACAGGAGAAAGTATTGTTTCATTGTAACAATGCATAATGAAGCTTTCCTGATATTGCAGGCTGGAAAATGAGATTCAGATAAATTAATTCAATAGCCTGCAATTATGGTCCTAGTCTCAGCCAGAGTTCTAGTCCTTGGAGAGGTACAGGTACATCTACAAGGCAACTCCTGCGCCAGGTGTTCTAGGAAAGCGGCATAAATCACTCTATCTCCACTGACAATAAAGGGAGTTGAAGAAACTGGATTTTTGTCTGAACTCTATAACTTTCAGACTTACATAAGAAGGTAGCAGTGTGTATTTAGCCTAACCAAAGGTCCAGATAACTAATTTCCCAGTTTTCAACAATAGACCGTGTGTGAATTCATACTGAGTGTACCAAGGTGAGTGAGTTCGTACTGAGTGTAAAAACAGGTCAAACATATGCAAACTTATCCCTTTATTTCCTTTTAGTTTCCACTGTGAGGATGCTTTGCTAGCACACAGCCATTCCTCCACCTGCAGGGGACACTGGGCTTCAAAGACTTTTTCAGAAGTTGTTCAAAGTTGTTTTTCAGGGATCAATCCAACTTTGAGGAGTAAAGCTGGAGAAGGTTAGATGGAAACACCACCATCTTTCTGGGGGAAGGGATGGTTATATGCAGAACTCGTTGTTTTTATTATTTCCTGAGTCATTCAAGCAATATTAATTTGCCTGTTAGAACAGCCTGCTTCCATCCTACATGGTCAGCATCGTTTACCACAGCAGTTCTGTGCCACAGGAATGTAACGCTCAAGCTTGTGGATTCACCACAGACTTTTTTTAATTTTCAAGCTCTGGAAAAAAAAAAATCATAAAAGCTGATGATCAAGGAGTGTTAAAGCTCCAAAGTCAAACATCTGAAATGAAGCATTCCCCCCACCACATGAAATGGAGCCTCCGCACTAGGGCCTGACTCATCATGGAAAGGATATAAACTGAAGCAGAGCTACCTCTGTGAAGAGAACGGTAATATGACGTTCCCCAACCTCCAGAGAAGTTGAACCTTTCATCTTTAAGAACTTTTAAAACAGTAGATTGTGCTTATGTATTTATCTGTGCAATATGAGCTTTCTTATGTATGCTGTCAATCTGTTGTCCATGTCCTCACAATAAGCCTTCTGATAGAGATCAAACCTGGAGAAAGTTGAATGCATGTAAAAGACAAAGCTATAACAAAAATTGTTTGACAGCTTTAACTGCAGTGGGACTGACTTGCGACTGCTGCATCTGGAAGCCAGTGCAAAGTTCTCAATGATCTCCATCAGGCTGCCATTTGCTCTATGGTCATCAAACTCCTGATCCCCAGTGAAAAGTCATTCACTGCAAAGGACAAAGCTTTTAAGATTCTGGTAAAATATTCAACTGTTGTTCCTAAAAGGGAGGGGTATTTTGATTAAATTCCCAAAGGAAAACTTATCTTTTCCATAGGCAATGCAGTGTAATGAAAATGTCCTGTATCTATTTTAGTCTTAAGAATATATTCTTCCCCCTTATTTCACCCTGAAAAAAAAAGTTTATTTCACCTTGAAACTAATGCACTGTGGAAACTGCAACAAGTGTGAGCCATGAACATTATCCAGACATGGTGGCTTTTCTAATTAGCCAACAGTTGGTTACAGGACACTGGTCTCTCCTGCCTGTGTCTAGTTAGTGCTGATTCCAGAGGAACTAGACAGACGACTGACTGCTCAGTCACGTCAATACCCTTTTTTTCCTCACAGTGTAGATATGGAGAATAATACCATGCAGATAAAAAAGTACTTTCTGAAGTGCCTTCAATGGACCCACATCGCTTACATCCTCACAGACACCCTAGCAGCAGAGAACCGTTTCTCAGGGATCCTGTTTTCCCAGCACAAGATAACACAAAGAATTGCTTTTATCCCTAAATCCCTCTGCTGTTATAGTTAATCTATAAGCCATATGTGTAAAAGATGCTTTCTAAAACACAACCCACACTCAAGTGAATTTTCAAGGACAACCTGTCAGCCATACATAGAAATTTGGTGAACCCAAAGATTGCATGCAAGTCTTAGCTGAGACCCTTTTAGAAATTTGTTTCCAGTATTTACTAGTTCAAATGGACTCTTTCAGTTTAATATTTTCATCAGTATAGAAAGATTTATGTCTTTGGTCCTTGGCCATTACAAAAGCCTTTCCAATTCATGATCGAGATATTTAAAAGAACATCAATTTACCCTGAAAGCCCATGATCTGAGATTATATTATATTCTCTATACCTTTACAGAATTTTGAGGTTCTATATGTTTCTCAAGGACATTTTTATTGGACACCTAGGATTTTAGGGATCCGTGATATGCATGATATAAGGACTTTTGCTAAGGTTATGCAAGTTGCTTTTGGAATAGGATCAAAACATAGCCCAAAGCTCCCTACCTCCTTACTTACAGAGCTCCTGTTATTGTATTTAGGTTTGGATAAACTTTTCTCTGGAAGGTGATTGCTCACAGCAGTTAATTTTAAACTTGCAGGCTTAGATCTGGCTCTATGTGTGTGGACAGGCTGTCATCATGCATTCCAGGTTACTCTCAGAAATGAATGTGTCTTTCCTCAGCAGTTCCCAGTGCTGGGGTGTCAGACATTCTTTCTGCTCTGCATTAATCCAATTACTAAACACCTGCAGACATGCAATAACAGTTTTTGTGCCAAGTCCCTTAGAAATGGTTTTATAGGAGAATGTAATCTGCTGTCCTGCTATCAGGAGTCGCATTACACACCTGCCAACTCCTGAGCTGAAAAATAACAATCAACATTCTAATTCATTGCAAGAATGTTTGGGGGCACGTTAAAGAGACAAAATGACATTCTTCTTAATTTTACTGCCATGGAGTCCATTAAGCATTTTGAACTTGTAGTTAATTTTATTAAAAGCCAATTTCAGTACTAAAATATTTACAGTACAGCATGATAAAAACGGGCTTCTCATGGCAACTTAGGCAAGTTCCAAAAGACCCATTAAAGAGAGAACTGCTTCAAGCATATATATAGTGACATTCCAATTCTGTTCTTAGGGATTTATCTGATAATCACCAAAATGCACTTCAAAGTGGAATTTTAAACTATGAAAGAATTTGTTTTTCTTGTGTCTTTTTTATACTTTTCTCTACACATGTGCTCTTTTCTCCGCTGCTTTTAAAGTGGTTGTGCTCCTTAGAGCTGAAGCAAAACTTGTGTCCAGAAAAGAAGATTTTTCAAGACACAAGTGTTAGTTAGGTGCCAAAGAATAATACAATAGAATGAAACAGAGATTTAGGAGTACGAGTCAGCTCCTGACTGCACCACAAGTTTTTGTACAGCCTTGGGTAGGTCATTTCATCCTTTTGTGGCACAGTTTTATTTGTAAAATACACATTGATGAATCATAGGAATGTCAGTGTGACTAGGAAAACAATTAAGATGTTCCTAGAAATCCTCTTTGTGAGTCCTAAGTTTGCTACATAAAAGACAAAGTGTGGTCCTTTACTAAGCTAAACAGCTCATCTTTTTATTTGCAAGACTACACACCCAAATGCCATCTGATTCCATCATGCTCCATTAGCTTCAATTACAAGTGCAGGAATGCAAATAGGGAAAAATTATTTAAAGAAATGCAAAAAATACCAAGCAGAAATTTGAAAGAAATTACCAATCACAGAATAGTTAGGGCTGGAAAGGACCTTAAGATCATTTAGTTCTGACCTCCCTGCCATAGGCAGGGACACCATGAACGAAACCATGTCACCCAAGGCTCTGTCCAACCTGGCCTTGAACACCACCAGCGATGGAGCATTTACAACTTCCCTGGGCAGCCCATTCCTGTGCCTCACCACCCACACAGTAAAGAAGTTCCTACTTATAACAAATCTAAACTTCCCCTGTTTAAGTTTGAACCCATTACCCCTTGTCCTATCACTACAGTCCCTAATGAAGAGTCCCTCCCCAGCATCCTTATAGGCCTCTTTCAGATACTGGAAGGCTGCTATGAGGGCTCCATGCAGCCTTCTCTTCTCCAGGCTCAACAGCTCCAGCTTTCTCAGCCTATCCTCATACGGGAGCTGCTCCAGTCCCCTGATCATCCTTGTGGCCCTCCTCTGGACTTCTTCCAACACTTCCATGTCCTTTGTATGTTGAGGACGCCAGAACTGCACATAATACTCCAAGGGAAGTCTCATGAGAGCAGAGTAGAGGGGCAGGATCACCTCCTCTGACCTGCTGGTCACGCTCCTTTTGATGCAGCCCAGGATACGGTTGGATTTCTGGGCTGCAAGCGCACACTGAAGCTGGCTCATGTTCATTTTCTCATTGACCAACACCCCCAAGTCCTTCTCCACAGGGCTGCTCTCAATCTCTTCTCTGCCCAACCTGGAGCTGTGCCTGGGATTGCTCGGACCCAGGTGTAGGACTTGCACTTGTCATGGTTCAACTTCATCAGGTTGGCATCAGCCCACCTCACAAGCATGTCAAGGTCCCTCTGGATGTCATCCCTTCCCTCCAGTGTATCAACCAAACCACACAGCTTGGTGTCTTCGGCAAACTTGCTAGGGGCGCACTCAATCCCACTGTCCATGTCACCGTCAAAGATGTTGAACAAGACTGGTCCCAACACCCATCCCTGAAGGACCCCACTCATTACTGGTCTCCAGCTGAATATTGAGCCATGGAGCACAGCTCTTTGCGTGTGGCCATCCAGCCAGTTCTTATCCACCGAGTGGTCCACCTATCAAATTGATGTCTCTCCAACTTAGAGACAAGGATGTTGTGTGGGACAGTGTTGAACGCTTTGCACAAGTCCAGGTAGATGACATCAACTGCTCTACCCCTGTCCATCAGTTCCGTAGCCCCACCATAGAAGGCCACCAGATTGCTCAGGCAGGATTTCCCCTTAGTGAAGCCATGCTGGCTGTCACCAAGCACCTTGTTGTTTTTCATGTGCCTTAGCATGCCTTCCAGAGGAATCTGCTCCAAAAAATAATAATAATCCACATAGTTGTTTTCCTGTTTGCCTTGGCAAGGAATATGCAGCAGTGATAGCATGTGCTCTGTTCAGGAAGAGAAATTGGATTTGACCAGTGTCACCTGCAGTTTATAGCACCGCAGTCACTACTGAGGGATATCCATTATGTCCTAAGGGGTCTTTTGCACAGCTGTAGACAAGACAGCAAGAGACTGCTAGCCAACAAAGAGCATTCCAAGGCTATGGCCCTGTGCACTAACCCCTTCCAACTAACTTTACATTCCCCCATCCCATATGTAACCTTCAGCCCTCACTTGAAGCAGGCAGTCTGACAGTAATAATAGTAGTCACAAGAAAAGGTAACCTCTGTCATACTAATAATTTTTGAAAACTTAAATGCCCAGGATGTGATTTTAATTAAAATGCACACTGCCTGGCTTGTCTGTTTCCAGGAGAAGGTTCTCTCACAGAAGGATGGTGATCTGTTGTACCTATTTGCACTCCCACACTTAGAGGTCAGTCCCATCATTACACAGCCTGATGTGTAGAAGCACATAGAACAATATATAAACATGGGAATTAATATGTTTTGCCTTAAGTTTGGTTCTGCTCAATAACCTTTGCATGAACGCTATTTTGGAATGATCAAAACAAAGAAGGTTTTTTTGTTTTAGCAGCTCCTGTCAGTGTTAAATAAGATTTACACAGTCTCCTGTAGAGCTTTTAGTGAAAAAAAAAGATATTTGGACTGATTACCTGACAAATCTATTATTTCAGTTAACACTTGAATAATATATAGTGATGATGAAGTATTGATTTACAAGTGGATTTGCTTAGGGTTCCATGTAGAATTTTGCATATTTTTTGTTTGGGTTGTTTGTTTGTTGTTTTTTATAAAAGAGGATCCAGTTTATCATGTCCTTTGGGAGAGTGGGATGGGGAGGGTTACCAAGATCTATGTTTCTCCACAAGAGAAGCTGAGAGAGCTGAAGTCTTTGAAATCAATCTTCAGTGCATTATGCTTGAAGCAATACTGCAGAAATTAGAAAACACACCTTTTATTCCTATCCATTCAGAACACTTGCATTTTGCCTTCCACAAAAATGCACAGTAAACTGTCTCCCAAGACAGTGCAGCTAAAATACTCATAAATTATCATGCTCATGATCTGGTGGAAATTCTGAGATGCCAAGACTGAAAGCTTAATGTCACAGTCTACTATATCAGGATCCTTTGCAAAATAAAGGACTTGTGAAATGCTTTGACTTAGCCCTTCTGTACCCTCTACTTTTTTCCTACTACAGGGGTTGCTATTCACTGCCCTGTTTCGCTGTAACATCACCAGCTACTTCGCAGATAAAGAAGCTCTATTTGCAGAGAAACTGAAATTTTGCCATACATGTTCGAACTAATATGCATTTAAGGTAGCCTAAACATTGTACTTGTGTGAGTAATGCCTGTATTAAGGATTCTCAGGGATCCATATAACTTGCCTTTTTTATTTTCTGTTTTCTCAGAGGCAAACTTAATGTTCACTCCCCTTTCCACAGAAGTCAAGAAGAGTCTTGATACTTATTTCAAGAGGAGGAAGGTCAGTCCCACTGAGGGTCCTATACTGCCTAAAAATGATGCAACTTTTTGGACAGACAAAGGCCCAAAAGGCTCCATATGTTGCTCTCATGTTGGGCTGACTTACTTGAGATGAAGGTCGGCCCATTGTGCAAAGGGCCAGGGAGCAAATAACACATTTGCTGCATGCCTGGGAGAGGAAGCTTGAAGCTGGGAACCAGGTCTGGCTTTTAATTCCCACTAGGCCTAGCATCCTTCAGGAGTTACTCCAGCTCAGAGTGTATACAGCTTCAGCATGTATTTTCAGCTTTGCCTCTTTTTACAAAGAAATAAAAAGTTCTCTACCTTTTGGAGGCTTAATATGCAGGCCTCGATTATGAATTAAAACTGTAGTGTCCTACTCTATACTGATGCTTTACTTGAGAAGACAATGACATATGTAAGCTGGATAATGGACCTCATCCTTTTGCACCTGCCTTCAACACTACCATGTGAACTGATCAATCACAAAAGGTGTTTCAAGGACATTCTTTCACAGATTTTTTTTTGCATGTGTGGATCAGTGGATGTATTGGAGGGCATGAACTTCATACCAATGGATTTCTTTCCCCTAGGAAACAGTTCCCTTTCTGCGATGGTCAGTCAAGACATTCCCTCTGGATAAAGAGTAACTTTCACATCTGTGCATTCCAAATGGCACAGATGCTTCTCTAGGATCTATCTTTTCTGACAGAAAATTAGATGCTATTATCATGCATCTAAAAGAAAATATATAGAAAAAATCAGTTTGTTGTCAGAGCTTTGTTGGTTTCTTCTTATGTATCATTTGACTTCTTTCAAATTGTGTTTTGATTGCAAGATCAAAATTAAAATAAGTTTTGATGCTTCAGCAGTCAAAAGGCAGTAGTTTAATATTTCACACAGAAAAAAAAAAAAAACAACAAAACAAACAAACAAAAAAACCCCATCATTTCAATTGCCTGCATTTTTTTTACTTTGCTTAGAATTGGGCTCAGGCTGGAGGAAGCACATTTAAAGCTGCAGTCTGAACTTGTTAACATGAGACTTAATCAGATAGGAAAAAGACCACCAGGTAATCATAGTGGAAGGGACAAGGATTCCCAAATAAAATTGTTATTTATTTGCAACAATGCCCAGATGCAAGAGTTATCTGATGGGAGGAAGTTATCTGATGGGAGGAATACACATTATATGTTGAAGGAACTGAGCAGGTAGAGCACTGGAAAGCTGTCCCGAAAAGAACAAGCCACAACGACAACTGATCAAAATCCATGCACAGAACTAAGAGGTGCTTACAATTGCCCGAACTTATCCTTTTGCTTTGAAATCTTTTTTTTACAACAACACATTGATGTATCACATCTGAACTACCAGGGAGCCAGTTGCTACCAATCATCTTTAGCCCTGCCGCCTGTGATGTTGTCTTCTCCTATTCAGTTCTTCAACCTATAGGCTTATGAGTGCCAATGCTTGAAAGGATTAACCTGCAGTTTAATTCTGCACAGTACAAAGTTAAGCACACTTTGAAGAAAGTAGCCTTAAAATGAAGAATGCAAAGAGAACCTAAAAGGACATGCTCTAAGTCACTCTTGCATGGATTTATACTACAAAATATCTTAAGGTCATGTATCATCATTTTAACCTGTTTTATCATCCTGATTACACATTTGCTCTACACTCCCTGTCCATGTTATTATCTTAGTCTTCATTTGTTTGACACAAAATTTTTCACTGTTTTTGGCTCTGGTAAAAGCTGCTGAAAGTCATAAAGCTACTCGGAAAACTGTCACTTTTGCTGGAGCTATCACTTGAAAGAATCAACATCATATACACAGACTTGTCAGTGACATACCTCAGTCAGTAAACTCAAGGAATTGAAATTGAAAACTTGCAAGGATAAAGCTATCTTTAACACGTGCACTGAAAGTAAGGTTCAGCTCTAAACACAGTTCCAGAAACTACAGCATCCACCTGAGGATTAAGCAAAGAGGTAACACTTTCCAAAATGTTGGAATGCTTTAGAACATTTCATAGACATTACCCACAGCCCAAGAACTGCAACAGGTCAGAAAAATATGGTGTGCACGATATTTTTGAGAGTATTCCTAAAGCTTTACTTTATTGTCACAAGATTAATCTCTCTAGAGAAATCCTCTACAGAGAGAGGAGCAAGATGGGCTTCCCCATGGGGCCTTGGGGAGTAACTCTATTAGGCTAAACTAACCTTTGTGAAAACCCCTTTCAATGTAAAAGAAGCGCCATATTCAGATTACCTATCCTCATTTTCAGACCAGCTTTAGCCATAAATCTGTAGGCAATTCACAGTGCAGGTCATGTCATAGTACCTCCCTCTTGGCTGGAGCCCAGTGGCTGCAGCCAATTCTAGCAATTGCTTAAGTGCTTTGCTGGATCAGAGCCACATTACTCTGCACCTTACTGGATGTAGGCCCAGATGGGTATGTGTATGTCTGTATATACAGGAGCAGCTCTGAGGTCATCAAGGAGTTAAAATCAGACAGTATACCTACCACAACCCTTTGAACAGTGGTCCTATCAAATTTTACAAGCTAAACAGGATCAAACTGGGTTGTGTAAGAATCAGAGATATATAAGGATCCCAAGAGGCTGCAGTGAATGATTTTAATAATGCAAGAGGTGGCACTTTTTCTCTGCACACTAATACTGAACCACAAATCAGGTTCCTCAACCATGATCAGAAAAGATCCCACAGACTCTTAGGGAATGGGAAATAAAGAAGGAAAATACGTTAACTTCAAAGTCCTAGCAGGAGTCTATTACAGCTAACAGCTACAGCTAGTCAAAAAACAGTAAAGACTTGCTTGGTTGTTTTGGTTTTTGTTTTTCCTGAAATTGAGCTATTTCAATGCACAGAAGTAGGTGTCTCCCACATATTTATCAGGTGTTTGGGGATACCACCAACTGAAAAACACTAATTCATAGCACCATGTAGTTACACAATTAATACAATACAGTCCAACCATAAAGTTGATTCAGCCACAAAAGTGCCAATATTTTGAAACTTTTATATGTAATTCCTAAGTGAGTAGACCAGCAAGACAAACAAGACAGGCAGGTTCAAGCAGGCAGGTTCAAGGCTCAAGCTCAAGGTTTCCTGCTCACTGCTGACCCATTGGGTGCTTCTGCTAGCAGAGAAGGGTGATAAGTTTCCCACACCAGGCCTTTACCATGAACACCCAGGTAAAACATGCTCCCTGAAACTTCCACCCAAACCCAAGTGGCCAGGAAACAATGCATCTCAGAAGATCTGTTCAGTGGAAATTGTAGCAAAGAAGCAATTTTTATGTTTCTCCTGACAATATTTCAAGCAACGGCCTTCATCCAGTAGCAAGGCAGAACAGAGCCCAGTTCACTGTTCTTGAACGCTGTATCTACCAGCGCCATCTGGTGATACCTATCACCTCTCTTCTCCCTGCCTGACTGCCGTATTGAGGGTTTCTAGGCTGTTTCTATCCAACAACATGACAGAACTGGGAATAGACTTAATCACTCTAAGTTTGATTTCCTTAATGGACCTAAATGAATTAGGCTGTTTGGTTGCTCTATCTGCCTCCGCTGTGTTTTTTGTACCAGTTTTTGAAACATTTTTCTTCAGGAAAATAGTGGTTTACTTCCGTACTAGCAAAAGGAATAGCTGATGGAAATGCACTAATTAGACAAGACTGTAATAAATTAACAGCAGCTAACCTCTACTCTGGATTCACATAAAGTACTGTAAATGGCTGCCCAGTTCACTCTTCAACATGGAAAGAAAAGAAGTCCAAAACCAGATTTACAGCCAACTGTCAGGAAGTGAATGAGAAGACCAGACACATTGTTGTCCTGAGACTAGATCATGCAACCCACTGCCAAAGAAAAGCATTTAGCCACTGATGTCAGCAGGAGCTGCTTCTATCTAGTAACTGCCTATTTGATCACTTGATGCTTGCACAGTGTACGACAGATGGAAGTGGGCACGTACTTCCATGTCACCCAACAGGAAAATAAAGAAAGATCTGACTTTGCAGAAAAATTGGGTGATGAAAGGAATGAGGATTATATTATAATAACAGTAAGAGCTGGATTTCATAAAATCATCAGTTCATAAGTTCATGGCTTGAAACAAGGCTGTTCAGTGTAGCCCTGCTACAACTCCAAAATGAGCACTAAGGAACGGCAGGATCTTTAGGTCTTTGCATTTTTCTCTCTCCATTAATAAAGATTTCTATGTGGAACATAAATCTGGGAGGAAAACAATCACAAAAACACAACTGCAAAAGCAGGTTCTTAAAAACACTTACCCACCTGGTATACACATCATAAAATTCAAGTTCATTGGAGTGAATGCATTTTAAAACAACCTATCTGTGCATTCAGATGTATTATAAAATGTGTCAGATAAGTAAAGGAAGAGAGATGAGTCAAGGAGGCCAAGCCCCAATACTTGCCACAAAATCAAGAAATATTGTGGAAAAGAAACTAATTCCCTTTAATTAATCCAAGAAGCCATGACAGTAATCGTATTCATCCATGAGGTTTCATTATAGAAATGAACACTAAAACCAAAACCAGTCACTGGGTTATTTGAAACATTGCAAAATAAGTCAAGCCCGGTCTTTGAATATTTCAGTGCTCTGACTGTGAATAATATCAAGTCAAGCAATTCTGATAGAATCTGTGAAAAAAAGTTGCGAAGTATGGGTCTACATTGAACGTGTAAGCTCATCCAGCTCATCTAAAATCAGTCCTGAACTTTTGTCTGAATGTTCTGGGCCTAGTAAACTAGAGTTCCCAGACTAAGGTCTTATTTCTTCTATGGGTACACAAGTCACATAAACAGGACCTCCCACTAGAGGCATCCAAGTGCAAGTTCATCTTATAGCTGCAAAACTCAGCATAGCAGTGGGTGAAATTGTCAGTCCCAATATGTAATACACTTCCACCAAAGTGTTATAGCTTCCTTTTTATTGCCTTTTGATTGTTCTCAAAAGACAATCTTTTAATTTACATTCTCCTCTTACAATTCCCTTTTTTTTTCCTCCTGGATAATACTTTTTTCCTTTTTAATGCAAACTGTGGTTGAATTACATAAGAGAGGTCATTTCATAAGTGCTAAAAAAAAAAAAAGAAGCCTATTTTCTGACAGGTTTGTGTTTCACGGTTGGCTGACATATTTAGGTGAAAGATACCAACATTGCAGCATGAGTTCATTCTTGATAAATGTATGAGACTCTACATGGGAGAGAGATGTTGTGAATATTTCAAAGTGAGAAGAAAAATATTAATTATCGCACAGTTCTCAGAGGAGAGAATTCTGTATTCTCCAGTGACTAATTAAAAGCATATGTCAAATTGAGCTTCTCTCTGGAGTATAGTTGAGCTTGCACCACATCTTTTCCTTCAACAGCATTAGGAAAGCCTCTCACCTTTACCTAGATATCTGTTTTCACAGTTCATGATGGAACGTCATGTCTGAAAGATACATAAAATGTGTAAAACTTATTATTTCTTATCTCACTCACCTGACTCAGCAAGGAACTCAAGATTTTTGCTTTTCCTCGTGTTTGTATTTTTCCTTACTATTCAAAGCAATTGCTTTTAAAATTCATTCCCCTTCCTTCCTTCATTGACTTCAGTTAGTTCCAGCTCTGAGCACACTAACTTCAGTTTCTCAGGAGATGTCAGGAAGAATTTAAACTGGACTGGCTCACTCAGTTGAAAGAATTTAGCATCATGTCCCAGCAGCAATCTCCAGCATTGCATGATCAGTAAAATTGGCAATGCGTCCATAAGAGATTTTCAGTTAAGAGAGTTGTCTTCTACTTTTATACGCCTGAGGCAAGCAGGAGTTAAATACTGTATTCTGCCACTAGACCCCAAAGGAAACTAGGTTAAAAACAATACTGAAAACCTTATGTTCTGTGCATAAGTAGCCTTTATCAGATGAGTGAAAAATTAACAAGAAATTAAGGATGTTTTTAATAGAAAAATTACAAAGACTGATTTGATACTAGATAATGACACATCTTCACTAGAGAACACCTATGAGAACTAACAGGCTGCTCAATCCAGCTAAACATCTAGAACCAGATTTCTTTTCCGATGTTAAATAAGTTCATTTCACAGAAGAATATAGATGGAAGAGGCTTAAAAAGAAAAGACACAATACAAGCAAAGCATTTTGGCTTAAGGCATTTAAGAATGCAGAGAGATTATCATTTTGTGATTACCAGATTCGTATTGTACATCTGTGCTTAAATAATCTCTTTCCAGATGTACAACATTGTTTAAAATGGCTTATGGCTAATTCTTTTTAATTCACAGAAGGACTTGATTGAAGAGATTGAGTAAAGCTGAAGAAACCTTGCAAATTCAATAGCTGGGATCTTTTTTTTCAGTTGCCAGGGCAGAGGTTTCCATTGTTTGTTTGTACAATAATCTAACTGGAACAGCAGAAAGTGTTTTCAATGAATGAAACACCTGTGCAACACTATAGGAAACAGAAGAAAGACAGTTTTCAGCATTAGTTATTTGTTTATGTGCAACAAAAAAAAAAAAGAAAGAAAAAAAAGAAGGAAAAAATACCATTTATCTCTTAGGTAACTGGATTACTTTTTTTCGAATCAGTCGGGAATATTGGATAGAGATATGCTACATCAGTTCCTCCCCACGTGCACACACAGTTATCAGTGGGAGTGTTCAATTAGATATTCTGTGACAAAATGCTTATTTCAGTCTTCAGGCAATCACACTTTTCTAGCACTGAAAACTCCTGTGACTAAATGCTCTTGTTCTTGCACTTTGGCTGTTCAATGTTAAAACACAGCAAAAGCATATTCCCATGACCTCGTTACAAATGTTCCCTTACTCTCTGTCACGTTCTTTCCCACCTTCTGTTTCTCTTTCATGTTCTTTCCTTTCATTGCTGGTAAGAAATAATCTAAGTTTTCTCATATTAACTTTAGATCTGTGAGTAAGCAGACAATAGATCTCTCTCTATATAATGGGGAGGGATGAATCGAATAACATTAGAATAGAATAACAAAGAATAACTAGAATAGAATAACACAAAGTGCAACTTTTTCAGGAATCTGGAAAGAATGCTGGTCTGGAAAACTTGCATTTGACTTTTGATGTCCCTTAAAAATGATAAAGCTTTTTTTTTCTCCAGGGGGAAAAAAAAAATGTACAATTTAAGAAAAAAATTTGGAACTTCCATATTTAAAGCTCACCAAAATTTGAAATTAATCACATGTTCAATCCCTTTCATGCCTGGAAATATGCACAAAATAGCACCATAACTTTGGAACTAGTTTCAGCCAGCCACCATTTTTGTGTATTTACTCCCATGTCTCCCAACCTTAGTTGCATACCTGTCTTATTTATTATTTATAGACTTCTCTACAGAAGCACGTGGAGTTTTATCCTTCTTAAAACTTAGTGAAACCCTGAGCCTCCCAAAGTCAAAACAGAGACCTTTGTTGATTTTAGTAAATCTAGAAGTTCATACTGACTTCTTAAAACTTTAAAAAAAAAATTTTGCTGTTGTTAATATTTACACTTTTTTCTTAAAATGTGTCATATATAGAGCACTTGCTTTTGTTCTGCTGCGTGAAAAGTTTCACATATCTTTCTTACTTTCCCTCCCTTTTTAGGCATGTGACAGTTAAGAGTGAAAGTGGTGGTATAATTTCAAAGCGTTTTTTTGTGAAGCATTCAGGTAGTGAGCTCCAGTTATTGTTACTATTACACACATTCATCTGAGAGCCAGCACCTGCACTAGGAAAGTGAAGGAAGGAGAAAAAACTGTGGTATGTGTCTCCAAACAATATATGAGTAGGTTCCTCTGAGTACTAAGTACGTCAGAGTGGAAAACGGCAAGGGAGTGGAACGTAAAGCCCATCTCATATATACTGGGAGGGCTGCATTTGACTTCGTTGTAGTTACTTCTGATTTACTCAAGTGTCAGTTAGAGAAGGACCACAACCCATGCTTTAAAATGTTTTTATATGCTCCTCTGAGTACAAAACCTGGAAAACTTTGTGAAAACAAGCTACTGTTGCTGGTTTGCCAGGTAGGCAACCTCTCTGAGCTCTGGTTGAGAGCTGGTCCAAATAAAATGTTTTTCACAGCTATGATTGCATTGCACTAATTCAACTAGAATCAACAATTACATCAGAAAAATATGTTTACTTTGGTTATGGGCCACAGAGACTGGGCCCAAATATGATGTAGAACATATGCCTGTTGCTGCTTATAAGGACAAATAATTTTACAGGTGGACATTCCTTCCTTTTGCTAAGTATACTTCTCCTGGCAAAGGACCTGGAATGCATGCTTATTATTTATGGAATTATACATAAACTTATTTAAATTAACAGTGGAAACAGTAACTTTGAGACTAGAAGTGATCAGAATATGACTTTATTTCTCTTTTTGTTTACAGGTACATGACCATGATCCTCTCATTAAAGCTACATCTGTTTACACCAAGGTCTGAGATCCTCAGGTACTCAGTAATCTTACACTGGTGTAAATCAGAAGTAACCAAAGCCACTAGGATTACATTCATGTAAAATTAGCACAGTGGAGATTAGAATCAGTCTTGTTCTTTGCTAATGAACTCATCAAAGAATTGATCTAGACAGCCTGAAGGAAAAGACTATTTAGCCAGACTGTCAGTTTAAATGTTATACAATATCATTAAAAAATCTATAAATTTCATCTCTACTACCAAGGAAATTAAACAGAAATATTATCATATTTTTCTTGCCTAAATTTAGCCATCTTGTCCCACTATAAAGGTAGAGAAATTATAAATTGCAATTTCATTTAAAAATGGCTGGATTAAACTATATGAGAGTAGAGGTCATTGGTTTATTGGTAAGCTTTTTGTCATTAACAGAGGTGAATATAAACAACCTGTATGTAATAAACTTTACAGAATAAATATAAACAATTTAGAGGATACATCTGTATAAGGTAGAAAATGTACTTAAGCCTTTATAACACAGTAGCTTTTATTCACATGAAATGAAAAAAACATTGGATTTTTAAAGTTGTAACTTAAAAACAAAATCAACAACAGTGAGTAAAACTGAGCCTGAACTTCAGCACACATGTATCCCAAGCTTGAGGCTTATTTTAATCTAGTGTTCTGGGTTTAATCTACTGAGACAACATAATGAAAGCTGTACAAATTTAAGGTACATCAAAATCACCTCCGCCTTTTTAGTTTGGGAATATAATCATCAGAGAATGGAATATTTAGTTACTACCAATGCCACCAGCCAGTGAAAAATGAATAATCCCCCATTTAACAGCTGTCTGACTGAGCAAGCCAAATTGGATGAAATAAGGACACTTCTGAACTTTTATCAAGAGCCCTAAATTCAAACCATAATATTTCCTGGAGTTCCAGAATTAGGAGAAAACAAGCTGAAAGTAAAATTTCCGAGATATTACAAAAGTAGCCACTTCTATCCAAACTGACATCTCATAAGAATGCTCTCACGAGATGCTGACCCCCCCAGTAGAGAGCAAAGGCATTTAAATAACTCACATAAGCCTTCATGCTTTTGAAGTACATCTACTTCTCCCACATTTTTAGATTACTTCCGTTTAATTCACTGTGTGCAGTAGGAGCTTAACGAAGTGACTAGCATCATGAAGGTAGATGGGATGTAGTCATTAAAGTCCCCACAGTGTATTTTGTGATGATTATCCTTCTGTCCAGAAAATAATCAAACTTGGGTCATAACATTATTCCACAAGCAGTTGTATTCCCATACAGCATACTTTTTAAATTCCTTTCAGAAACTGCTGTGCAGCACTTCAGTGCTTCCTGAAACTGATGCAACTGTCACGAGGGTGTTACTGGTGTGACTACTATCATAATAGGAATAGGAATTTACCATAAATTTGGAATGCTAGCGTTTCTGGATGCTCAATTTTGAGATGGACAAGATTTTTTTTCCAGAGAAAGAGCTAAATGTCAAGGAAGAACATAAAAGTCTCCTTTGCCATGAAAATCAGAGCTGTGCAGTCTCCAGGTGTGGAGTAAGTCCTAACATGAAGGGACAGTTCTGAGAATGTTGTTCTTCCTGACAGAAAGTGAACTAAGAACTGCAGTGCAACCCAGCAGAGAAATCCAGTGTTTTCTTAATTTACATGCCACCTAAACTATTCCTTTTACATTGTATGAACTGCAGAATGTCTAAAGTATTATTGAAAATGTCATCATTCTACACATTAAGGATAAACTTGTAGTAAATTATGTTTGTATGTTTTTATTAAACCTTGAACTGCTGCTGACCAATACATGTACTTGAGCAAGCATTGAAAAACCATTAAAACATTGCTTAAATACTTTACTTCAGTCTAAGAATTGAGCTCCAAAACCTCTGGGATTTGGAGACACACAGGGAAGTTAACTGAAGGAAGTCTGGGAGAGGTCAGTAAGCTCAAGCACACTCCTGCAAAATCTTCCACCTCCCTTATCGACTTTAATAAACTTGACTCCTACTTTCTGCTCTTGAAATTCAAAGGGCATATACAAAGAATTCAAAACTATGTAGGCTGTGTTCACAGCAATCTTATCTTTGCTGTGTAAATGTAGTGTTGATTAAATGTCTAAACTGTTTTGGGTTTATTTGGTTTTGATTTACTCCAGTTTTACACTTTCAGAGTCAACTGCTTTTTGTACCATTATGCTGCACAGAAAGCAAGTCAGATGCAGATTATATTAAAAATGACATGGGCTGGGAAACTATAATAGCACCTCTGATTTCATTTACTCAAGTGAAATACTTTTCCTCCTGTGAGACATATCTTTTCAAGTTTTTGCATTTCATACATTTTATCCAAGATTTACCTCATGCTAAATGGTTCTCAGAGAACTGCCTGCAACCCAGTTCACTTAATTCTACCTAATCCTATGCCCTTATGTCCTATGTCAAATGTCAAGAGTCCCATCTGCTCCCTCTTTCTGGCTCAATAAATATTTTATTCTTTTGGCCTGATAGAAGATCTCCAGCAAGAGAAACAGAGCCAGTTCTCCCCCTTTCTCCTGTGAACAGGGTTAGGATGCTCCTGGAGAAGGTGGGAGAAGACATTCCAGAAACCCACAGGGTTAAGGGAAACTAAACCCTCCTTCTGCCAGAGAACAAGGTCATGGTGGCATACACAGTGGGAGCCCTTGCCTGGGGTTTTGAAAGAAAAAAGTCATAGGAACATTTTGTCAAGATCCTTCACTTGCTGGAGCACATTTGTGCTCCTTGAGAGGCCTTCAGTATTGTATGTCCTAAAGGAGTTAATAGAGACCTTGCTTTTAGAGCTTACTTGAGTCCAAGCACAAACTAGGTAACGAGCCACTCGCTGTCAGAACTGGGCTGATTATCTACATGAAAACCACCAAAACAAAAGCAGCAGGACTCATCTCACCCAGATGTAGACCTCTGCAATGTAGAAATCAGTGCCTCAACCAGTCTCCTTCACCAGATCTTGTTACTGTCAGTAAGGTCTTGTCAGACCTATTTCAGATAGCTACTTCAGGATGACATGACTGTCACCTTAGAAGTGACTGTTTCTCTCCATTGGAAAAAAAGGAGAGTTGGCGCTGAGCTTAGACGCAGATGCCTGCAATGCAGATGACTGGATTTGTTCAGATGAACCCCACCTCAGTTCCTAGAGAATATACATGCCAACAGCACTGAGGGCTGCATGCTGGCCACTTTTTGAATCCTATTTGTGTGTGGACTTGGGGTTTTAAATCTTTCTGGAGCATAAAACTTACTTTCACTAAAGTCAGACAGTCTTAAGCACCTTTTAAAATACTAACTTTATTTTGTTATGATAGGAGTTACCAGGTGGTCATGTTAAATATAATCTTACACATTCCTTTTCTTAGTCTATGAGGAATACATGCACTTTCAAGGAATGCTGTACTGTGAGGTTTTGGTGATTCAGGTTTATGGGGGAGCTTTTGTAAACAACCAGAAAGTTCAGCCTATCTTACGCTCTTTGATTAGACTCAATTCTTGGTGAGAATTATTTCCTGAGAAGTGGAAAGGGGCTTTCGGGTTAAGACTTCTAAATAAGGTTTTGCCTGCATGTAGTCTATGACCACCTATATTCAGTGACTGTTATACACAGTATAAATAAATGATTCTAAGTAATTCTGTATCACTGATTTCTCACCTGATAGAAAGCTACGTTGCAAGCCTTCCAAATCCATCACAAACAGGCAATCGTGCTGTATTTATGGATCTATCCTTCCTTTCCCAAATGTGCAAAGCTGCCATCAATTTTCATTGAAATCACTTGAACTCAAATACAAGATAGATGCTACTCTGAGATGCAGCCACTTAATATATGAGAACCTTCTGAGCCTTACAAGCAATCTGGATTGTGAGTGAGTTATTTGTTTGTTTATTTTATTCCTTAATTTATAAAAGGGACGATGGCCCACCCAGTGGAATTTTCCCATCAAAAATAGTATGAAACAGAATAATGGAATGCAAGATTGATTAGATGGTGTGCTTGTTGGCAATGGGTGCATGTACTTCTTAATCTTAGTGGATCATAAAAAATATCCTTCCATACTTACATAATGCATGTGCTAAATTGTGGGTTCCTAGCCAATCCAAAGAAATATTCTATGATTTCCAGAGATGCAAGTAAGAGTTTCATACAGCGCATAAGTGGGGCTTCTATTTAAATGCATAAAGATAATTTCTTAATTATGACAGTGATACTCATTAAAAAGCTTTCCAATAGTACATGCAGTTCCCACACTGGTCTCTCTCCCACTGTCTGACAGACAGACAGCTTGGTTACACATGCTCAGAAAGGAGGGTGGAGGCCCAGATTCTTGGCTGTCTTGAAGTGGCCACATCCTGCCATCTGCTGAATCCTTATGCTATTGGCGAATCCAGTGAAGAATGTTTCTGAGGTATCTTAAAATATTCCACACCTCTGAAGGAATGTTTTATCTAAAGACAAGTATCCAAATGCTTTCAGGGAGGGAGAAATCAATTTAAAATATTAGCAAATAATAAGGTGGGGTTTTTTTTTAAAACCCCAGATTTAAAAAAAAAAGTGCCAGGAAGTCTCATCCTGATGGAGGACCAGTGTCTAAACTTTACCATGCCACAGCTGATCAGAGCAGTACACAAAGGAACTTTACTTCTTGGGATTTTTATAAAACTCGCAAGACAAGAGACAGTCAAGAGCTGTAGAGTAAAAAAAAAAAAGGCATCTCCTTAGCTCACCTTTCACTATTGCAACCAAAACAACTGCATAATTTGTAAGACAAAGATGGTTACATGTATTTTGTAATATCTTAATTTTCTTACTCCCTTTCTCTATTGCTTTTTTTGTGAAACAACCTTCAGGTTTCCTCTAATAATCTCTTTGTTGCCTACTTTGTTGCCTAAGAATTCACGCTACAATTTTCCCCACTTTTTCATCTCAGCTGCTCAAGATTCTCTCGTTCCTTAGTAGTCACATAATATGAAAACTGTCATGCTCCCTAGCAAAGCACTCTTGGTAGTCTGTAAGAGCCCTGAAAACAGACAGGAGAAGTTAAGATAACACATCCCTTTTTGAAGCTGAATATGCTGCTCTTGTAAACAAAAGATCTCAGACCTCAGTCTTCGAGTTGGTGTCTCACACCTGAAGAACTTCTGGAAAACAGCAATGAATTTAGTCTAAACGAGCCTGACCACAAATAGTCTTGGCCTTTGGGGTATGTGGTTCATGCGCCATTTTGGCTTGCAAAAGATTTCTTTAGAGGATGGCCCTTCATGATTTCAAAAGCTAGCATTTTCTAAATTCAATGCTAGTTTTAACTACATAATACTTGAGCATTTCTCTTAGATCAAGCAAAATCCCCTTCAAAATAAATGACAGGTTTGCTTCAACATGTATGCTCAGGCAAGGCCCTTAATTACTCAGCACTGACATTTACAAGAATCACTGCTATCATCTGCTATGCCACACGGCTTGGGTTCATTTCCCAGGGATAGAGGATATGGACTTATTTCATCATAAGGACTTCTGATGACTACTTTTTGCTGTAATGTAAACCATTACTTAATGGAAAAATACCATAAAGTGATGAGTATGTTTACAAAATGTCTTAGAAAAATGAAATTCTCTCTATTGAATCTAAATGTCCACAAAACTATTTTCCATTTTTTTTTTTTTAAGCATATGCCTCTTCTGGGCTTGTGTCATGCCTTCTGCCTAAAAGTTTGTTTGAAGATGCTCACAGGCCATACTGGGTCCATTTTGCAATGCTTTACTGCATTACAATACTTTGCCTTTTAATACTAAGGTGGTTGCTGGAAGCATAAAAGCATATACAGATTCCTTAATGTTGTCTAAAGGGAAGTTAAAAACTACATTATGCAAAGCGATAACGTAAAAATTATATCCATCTGACCTGTGGTAAGCTACAAGCTATACAGCATACATTTTGGAACAGCGCAAGTTGGCCTAGGCCAAAACTATGCCAGAGATTGTGTTTAAAATTTAATAGTAAAAAGTAAAAGTAATTATTACCATCACAAAGGGAAAATGCTAGGTAGGAAATCTGCTCTCCAGTTATAGTTTTTCAAAGAAAACAGCCTTGTCTACAGAGGAGAAAATGGTTCATGTCATTAGCTTTCTTTTCTACAACTGTGAGGGGAGGGTCATTGCCTGCCTCCATGACCTGGGCTCTCCAAGAACCAGAGATCCCCAAAGGGACAATCTCTCTGCAGATTTGAAGGTTTGAGCCTGGATTTTCTTCAGTCTTGACTTTCACATACTTCTGTCATTCCAACAGTTGCCAAAACTCCATTCCCATCAGGAGGATTCATATAAACTGCAGGCTGTCCAGGCTGCCAAATTCTGGGACAAATTGTTCCCTTCAGAGAACTTTTGGAGAGGACAGAAGCATATAATCCATGATTGATAATTATATTATGAAATAATAGAACAGTTTCTTGGTTGTTTCAGGCCAGTAGGGGGAAAGAGATAAAACTGATAAAATGGATGAAATCTGAATTGTGCCTTCTTCAAAAATCATCTGTAGAAGGTCAGACGTCCACAAAAGGCTGTGCAAAACATTAAAAGCCTTTGGAGTTAAGGAACATCTTTCTTTTTTTAATCAAAACCCGGCACACAGTTCAAAATTCAGTGATACTGCAGATACATCTTTGTTTGCAGCTGCTGATATGCTGTTGGCCAGGCAATATATCCTGTAGGGTCTTGCAGTCTTGAGTGAATTGTGCTGCAGCTGCAAAGTTCACCCCTTTTCATCTGGGTGGGTTTTTAACAATGGTCTCTGCACTCCCCACTGTCCAAACAAAAATATCTGTAAACAGCAAACTCCCCCTTCCCTCTAAAACCCTGAGGTAGTAGAATGAAAGCAGCACACATGGTTCTAAGTGTTTTAGAGCAAAAACATGCCTAATACATGCAAATACCAGCATTAACCATTATGAAAAGACATGATTTATGTGCCTGTCAGCAAGACATCAATCATGACAATAGAGAGCCAGCAGCAATATCAACAACAGTAGCAGGAGTGGAGGGTCAGAGCCAAGATGGGATGGTCCTTCCCAGACACACAGAGGGAGGAGAAAGATAGATAAAGTAGTTGGAATCCCCATACATTGTCTTTTAGGGAAAAAGATGCTAAATTTTAAAACATCTCTTGAGCTTAGTTAATGTCCAACATTATTTCTTTGTTAGATCTATAAGGAAGAGATAAGTGGGGACATTTGGAAATGCCATCAGAGAAGGGATCTGAACATATCAAAAAGAAGTCAGGGGTTTAAAAATATGACATCGAATGTATTTAAAGGGATCTTTGCAGGAGACATTTTTAACAATGGGATCTCTGATTTACAGTACAGTGCAGATGGCAAGTGTATTTAACTGTGAAACTTTTCTTTACTACTGACACACAAATTGGATCTAAGAAAGAAGCTGCATGGGAGATGCACTTGTGCAGATTATTGCATAGCTCAGGGAACATAAAACCTAAGACTATCTAGAAATACCAGTTCATACTAAGAATAGGGGTGGGAATTTGTCATATTTGGATTTTTTTGGTCTTTTGTAACTGGCAGGAGAAGGTTGAGCAAGAGGAGATGCTGGCTGAGATACCAGAAAAAAAAAAAATGATGTTTTATTTATATATCTCAGGCTCCACTTGCAGTTGGCTCGGACCACTGGATAAAGATGCCTAGATTTTACTAATAAATTGATAGTAAAGGAAATTGTTTACCTTGAGAAAAAGCTACCAAGGAGAAATACAAAACAATTCGACATGTGGTAAGAAGAACTGATTTGGTATATTTGCTTCTTGTATGTCCTGTATGGGACATACAGAAAAAGTGTTAAGCAACTGCTTACAATTGCCTATAAATGGACTGCCTGTCAAATTCACAGAATCACACAAATGCAGGCAGTATCTCATCCTGGGTGGATTACAGATCAAATAATGAATAAATCTTTTGAAAGCAATGACAAAATTGCTACTGACAAGAATGAGACCAGAATTTCATTTAGTTTGTTTCTTTTACACGATTGTGCTGGTGTGTGAGTGGCTTTGTGGTGTTTAGTTGCCAGGTGGGGTTAAACCATGACAATTATGCTAGCGATTCTGTTAAAGTAAATCCTTGCTTGCATGTCTTAAGAGCAGCACCTTAGAGATACTGTAGCAGCTGTTGAAATTCCTCACTGAAGTAACAGTAGAAGTATCATAAACCTGTTGTGAACTGTTCAAAGAGCTGAAAAACATAAGTATGGAGGAAGGCAAAAGAATAGATTAAATGTAAAGAAAAGAAAGAGAATTCAACTGAGGTTCCCTTTTCTGAGAACAGAAGTATCCAAATTCTGTTTTAGACAATTGATAAGACAACTTAAGAAATATGAGCAAGTGTAAAATTCAGTCCAAAGCAGGAGGAAATTCTGTTCATGTCACACAGTGCCAAAGGGCTAATAACATATGTTGTTCTGTGATGACAAATATTTCTGAAATTGCTTGTTTGGTGTTTTAATAAATACTGTAAACTGTTACTGACTTTCTTGGTTTTGCTTTAACACTGAAAACTGTAAAGCATTTAATAATATTGGATGACAGACATCAACAAACTAAGTTCAACTGCATCATTTCAGTATGCACTTGATATATGCTGTTCTGCAGCCCTATAAGATATTAATTCATCAATGCAAATGTAAATGTGAAATAAAGCTGATGATTTCTGTTTCTTTATTACACTGTCAGCAGTTTGAAGGAGGTGATCCTGCCCCTCTGCTCTCGTGAGACCTCCCTTAAAGTATTGTGTACAGTTCTGGTGTCCTCAACATAAGAAGGACATAGAGCTGGTGGAACAAGTCCAGAAGAGGGCCATGAGGTTGATCAGGGGAATGGAGCACCTCCCATATAAAGACAGGTTGAGAAAGTTGGGGCTATTCAGCCCGCAGAAGAGAAGGCTGTGTGGAGAACTCATAGCAGCCTTCCAGTATCTGAAGGGGGCCTATAGGGATGCTGGGGAGGGACTCTTCATTAGGGACTGTAGTGAGAGGACAAGGGGTAACAGGCTCAAACTTAAACAGGGGAAGTTTAGATTGGATATAAGGAAGAAGTTCTTTACTGTGAGAGTGGTGAGGCACTGGAATGGGTTGCCCAGGGAAGTTGTGAATACTCCATCACCGGTAGTGTTTAAGGCTGGGTTGTACAGAGCCTTGGGTGACATGGTTTCGTTCATGGTGTCCCTGCCCATGGCAGGGGTGTTGGAACTTGATGATCTTAAGGTCCTTTCCAACCCTAACTGTTCTATGATTCTATGATGAAGCACATCTTGACAAATACCAAGGGAAAAATTTAGAACTTTTAAGTTTGCATGGAGTTTTTACCCTACGTTATCTTTTGATGGCTTCTGTTCTTGTTAGCCTGTATCTTGTAGGCACCCAGTACTGATGGAAAGAATCCCAGTGATGGAGAATTGATTATATTTGTTTGCCATTTTTTTTAATTATTAACTGTGCTCACTGTTAAGTCATGTGCACCTTATTTATAGCTTGATTTGGCCATAGGACATTTGAGGCGCAATTCTCTACAAACAGGATTAGAAGTGAAATCATTGGTGAAATAGTACTATAAGACAGAGCATGTTATCAACTCCAGACATAGGACAACTTATATATTTTTTGTAAAATTCTCAACAGACCGTTTTGCTTAACAAGAAGTTAACTTAAGCTGCAATATGACTGCCCACTCATTTTTTTTTTTTATGGATTTTGTCTGATTTTAATTAAGACTTTTTCCTTAATGCTTTTTTTTCCCCCCAATCTATGCCTTCTTGCACAAAATGCAAGTTCTCCCCATAATAATAGAGTTCCTGATCACAAACTATTTATAACTGAAAAGTAGCTTCTTCTACTTTAACTTTTACTGCTGTTGTTTTTCAGACTTTCTGGAAATATTTATATTATTAATCAGCTTGACGGAGTTCAAAGAGATCTAGTAAAATGCCCTTTTTTCACATGCATTAGCCTCAGAAATGTTGCCTAATTGATTTATTTTGAACTTTAATTAATCTTCTAGATCAGGAATAAACCACATATGAAGGAATTCTGTTTTGCTCTTTTGATAACATGAAAATTTAAAGTTTTGGGGGCTGGGGCTTTTTTATATGTTCATGACAAGATTTTCTATTAGGTTTATACTTGGTCTACGATTTAACACTCTGAAATCTCATAGGCAACAGACTTGTATTTCTGCTTGTTGAAAAGCAGCATTGAATACTGAGAGGCACAATGAGGTGTTTTAATGCAGTGAACACTTTCTTGGACATTGAAAATCCACCAGTACAAAGTCAGGTCATTTTAACAGTGATCAAGAAGAAAATATTCTCCTAACACCTTCCAGGACCAAGAGAAATTACCTAGGATCACAGCAAAACTTCTGAAGGTAGGTCTCTAACTCCACTGTAGTGCTAAGAGGCTACCTGAAGATAACTGTGGGTTGTTTGGATCCATTTGTCATTTTGTGGTCCTGATTTGATCCCTTAAGTTTCAATGTCCAACTCAGAGGCCTAAGATCTCAGGAACAATAGTTAAGTGAGGAACAACAATGTGATGATACATCTACGTTGGTTATGTAAGAAACTGTGCTCATAATAAACTCATAGTTCATGGATCTCTGTACCATGCTCTATTTTCTGGACTAAGCAGGTAGAGCAACTGTTGTCACTGACCAATCTTATTTCTTAGGGGGTTTAGGGCTGAAAAACAAAAACTACCCATCATCATCTTTATGTTACATTTGAGCTAGGAGCCTATTAAATAGAAATCTAGTAAAAGAAAAAAAAAAAGAAAACAACATACAAGATTTAAACACTCAGTGTGTATACCCACTTTTCTGCTCAACTGCACATCTCTCACAAGTCAAAGAAACACCCAAGGATATAAGTCACAATTCTGCTGAACTGTGAGTTTCCAAGATTTTTATAATTACTCTTCATTATATATCTATCTGTTGCTTTAATTCTCCTTTTCCTGTCTCTTTTTTTTGCTTTCTTTCATAAAACTGACTTCATCTGGATTGTATTTACATCTCTCTGGGAAGGCCTGTCTCATAGGTTAGGAGCAAATTTGTAAGTTACCTTTATCCTAAGCAAGTCAATTACACCTTAGGAGTGACAAAAGCATGCATTATACAGTGATTCCAATATTATATGGTAGTATTTCTAACTACAGTAGCTAAATCAATGCAATCAGTTGAGCTTTTCTACCCTAAAATAGAAATCCTGTGCCAAACATACTAGTATTAACGTGTCTTCCTCTTTGGTGATGAAAACTCTTCTGAAGACCTAAACTGCCAGAAGATGTGGAGATAGATCTGTATGTGAAGTAGAAAAACATATACTTTCAAGAAAGAAATTAAAAAAAAATAGAAAAAAGTAGACATTTTTGTCGACAATTGATAACGCAAAAGTAACTTGTTTTCAATAAGGCAACTGCCTAAGTCACATAGGAAATACAAAGACTCTTACAAAGGCTTTGTCTACACTCTGCCTTCATTAAAGCAAAACACATTGTTCAGAATTTTTAATGTTAAACTATTCTGACAAATGCCCTCACACACATTTTGTGGTTGAGTATAGTAAGCTGCTGATCTTTAACATGGAGACTTTCTCTTTACTCAGTATGTATAAACATCAGCTCTTGTCTATACATTAAGAGTTTTCTTAATATAGAGTTAACTGGTAGAAACGTACTAGTAAGCCCTCTTACAGATATTTTTTTAAGACCCTAACTCATTTTCTTCAGCTTAAATTAAGCTGCTAAGGAAAAATGAGGGGTTTGTCGGTATAATTGCAGCTGGTAAAAAAAAATATATATATACCTGTATCTGACTGTTGTCTCTTTTAAGCATAGTCTCTTTTAAGCACAGCAAAGATATTCATAAAAGCAAAAGGAAGAATAATCATGGTATTTCAATTCTCAGCTACATCAGTGTAAAATCTGAGCACTTAAACTTAGCACTGATATCTGTAGTTGGGTCATATTTTCACAGATGCTGTAGCTTTTGCAAGAGGAAACTTACAAGGGAATTACAGTAACAAGCCATTTATTTGCACATTGTTATTGAAGATGTAAAATAGAGCTGGAAAATACCCTTAACCATTGCTTTTCCTTAATATGTTTTAGGCCTCTTAAATTGTACACTCAATGTGACTACAAAGGATTCAGGCTTGGACCTCACTTGCATTATGTTGGGAAAAAACAACAACAACAACAACAAAAGAAAAAAACACAGGTAGAATAAAAATGAAAAGGGATTTAAGTGTGGGTGTGTGCATGTGAGTATTTGTGTGTGGCCCTGGAGATGACTCCCCATTCCAGATCTGTTCATGAGCCTGCCTTGTTTATACATCTTGTATATTCAGGTAAGATAGAGGTATCTGTGAAGCACTCAGCTACAACAGAAATATAGGTTAAAATGTTTTCAGAATAATGATCTCAAATGCACTTGCAATAGACCAGCTAGAAATGTTTCCAGAAAAACAGAGTCTAATCTGCGGCAGAACTGACTGTATGTGTGAACAGATCTTGGAAGTTTCAGGTAACATCTGTACTAGTAAACTAAACAGTGCCAAGACCTCTCTACTAGCCAAGCGGCACTACTTGGCCACACCTGTATAATTAAGGTCTCCTAGCTTAAATTGTAACTTCCATCTGGGAGGGGTACCCCACCCATACCAACTCCTGCATATTGTCCAGGAATACTTGGGAAGGGGGTTAGCTGGAGTGGGTCAAAGCCATGCGAGGGGCTATGCTAACAGCTCAACAGCTCACAGCTGAGTTTCAGTGTTTGGAAATGTTTCTAGGTACTCTTTAACTTGCCATTATAGAGGCAGTTTCAGAGCTACAGAAGTTGAGATCCTTAGACAGATGGTACCTGACTAAACCTTCTCCCACATTTCCATTTCTAGTATGGTTCATTCTGTACTACAAGGAGGGGAAAAGAGAGGAGAAGAGAGGAAGGGAATCTTTGAGTTAAGATTTATTTACTTTGATTTCATTCCTCTGTGGACATCAAAGTTGAAGGAATTCTGCAATTTTCCACATGTTCATGTTAGCACATGCACAGGGTAGGTAAGCAAGTAATAGAACAATGTTATACAAGAGACTCTTTCCTCAAGACAATAAATATTCTTAAGGCCTTAGGATCATATAAATGAAAACCATGGAAATTTGCACCTGCATTTTTGTTAATATTAAACTAACAATATTTCATATGGTTGAGGGAAATTAATAATAACAGAATAAGGAACAAATCTTCCTTTCTTGCTTTAGATGGTAGCAGCAATTTTTTCTCCTTCACTGTTCACAGGAAATCTAGAAAGTTCAGTCATTATACCAAGAAGGTTTGCTGCTGGTGGTAGAAGTGGCGATGTGTATCACATAGAAATGTTAGGAATACCTTTTTTCTTCAGTTTTGTAGCTCCTGACAACTCTGTCTTCATTGGAGAATTGAAGCAGAACACAATCCACATGCTAGCTATTTAAAAATTAACATTAACATTATTTATTTTTTAATGACTGCTAATGTACTTCTGAGAGAAGAAAAAGGTGGTGAACTCAAGACACTCTCTAGCCATGAGTCTCAATAAGAAGGAAAACCTCTTTCTGTACTATTGAAGAATCCTGCCTTTTAAAGTGGAGTAGCTGTGCCCAAACCAATTACTGGGAGCAGTACCCGGTATATGCATACTCCCGGAGTGTGGAGGAGTTGTTTAGGGAAATGCAAAACTGTCCAGGCCAAAATATCAGGGATGTTATACATCAGGCAACACACTAGCAATCCAATACGATAGATGAGTTAATTTCTGTGCTGGAAAGACTACCTGGCATTGTTTAATTTACGAGTAGACACATAGCCAGTAAGAGTGACATGGTTTAGAATTTTCATAACAGAAGAGTTAAAATGAAAAGAAATGAAAGTTCGAAAATGTGAGATGTGAGTACTGGTGACACAAGGAGTATCTTGCTGAAACATATCAACCTTCAACCTAGAAAGTCACTACAATCCACTGGTTTAATCAGATGATTAAAGTTACGACTTGGATTCTTGGTTGGGAATAACCTATACGGGATGCCTAAAAGACTTAAAATTCTAGATGCCTGCTGTCCTCACCTTTGTTTTCTCCTCAGTACAAATATTAAGTTTCTTGTGAAACAACTGAACTGCTGTAATCTAAATTTCTAAGGCAAATTATAATTTAAGCTAGTTTGTCTTGTAATACTGGACTCTAAACTGGAGCAGTGCAGGATTTACTTCACAAGCAACTCTTCTTTCCATACAACGGGGCATGACAGAGTGCTCAATGTAGAAGTTATGTGAGGTTTCCTACTATCCCTACTTGTGAATGAAAAGCCTCAACAAGTGGTATACACCTGTTGAATTGATGCCAGATGAATACAGAGAGTAAGTTATATATGCTCTGGAGCTGAGTGGATGGGCACGAGAGCCTAAAGTGATCACATCATCACAGCAGTCATACCAGGAGCTCACCAGCTGATAGGTGGTGATTGACAGGATATGTGCTCCACTACACATTATAGCGTTAAACGTATGACCATAAAATGTCTTTATGAAAACATACAATTCATTAGTCTATCCCGATAGTCATTCTATAACTTTCACTTATGTTTCAGAAGTTTCAAATAGTGAGATAAAGCAACTGAGTCAGAAAAATTGGTTGCAGCCAAGCAAAAGGGTGGACAGGAGAGGAGGAAAAGTCAGAGACACAGAAGGAAATTCCCAAGAGATGCATATTTACAGTAGTAATCATAGACAAACAGGCAGACAAATCTGATCTTTGTGGCCAACTCTGAAGTGTTATCCAGTATTTCCTAAATGACTTATTCCTATTTCTGAAATAAATCTTATAGTGTTGTTGCATAAAAATGCCTAAAAGCAAATAAAATCAAGAAAAGAAGACAGGAACTTGACCTGCTTGACCAGCCACCTCCATAGACAATGCTGGTATCTTTTACTGGACTGGAAAGTCCGCACTTTATGAAGCTAAAAAAGATAGGCCTCAGAGACTAGATAAACCTCCTTCTGCATTGAGCTATCTGCCTGATCCATGCTGAGCCTTATAACTGTTTACTGTAGCTGGATATACAATGCGCTACACAGTGAGATGCTGGCACAGTGTTCACAGTCTGGTATAAACACTAGGAAGCCATAGCAATATTGGTCAGTCCTTCATAACTTCATTTCCCAAATGTTCATAATTAAACAGTTTTTATTTAAGTAATCAGCATGAAATCCTTAGCTTTGTTTTTGCAACCGGTATTGTGTTTATGGAACCAAATATTGAAAACTTTGATACTGAATACCTTGTATGTGTTAATTTTGGCAACCTCTAAAGATTCTGTAGATGCCTTGCTATGTTACCACCACCCACTCTTCAACCCCCTGGCCATCAATCCCTCTAAACCACAGAGACATGTTTCTCTTTTAATACTTTCTTACAGTATTTCTCATGAAAATCACAGGGAATCGTGTGTGATTTCAGAAGACTGAAACTTGATCTCAAAGTGTCTGTAGGACCAGAAGTTTTTAAAGAAAACATTTCTTAAATCTTGTGTTCACTGCTGCTTCAGCAGGCCAATTAGACTTGATGGGAATTCTAGAAAGCTGTCGCCAGGCATTGCAGCAGGAATAGCAAACAAGGCCCAAAGCAAATAAACGAATGGGTAAAGTGTGGCCATCCTCAGTACCTCCTTGCTGATGACCTTCTCTTCTTTACAAAAGGATGGTGGAGGTACTGGATGAAGGGACTCCAGGTTAATTAGGTTTGACATTAGTTAACAGCAGCAATTACTAGAAAGTAATTAATCAGGGAAAGTCTCCAAACAGAAGGAGAATAAATAAACGGGCAGTAACATTCTGATCCATTTACCCCCTTAGATAAGGATGTGCCCCAGGTGTCAGGCTGAGGTGGGACTAATCTGTCTTGCTCAGTTTCTCCCTGGAACTTGGGTGACTCTTCACACATCCATCTTCCTTCACACAGAGACAAACAAGCATTCACTAAACCATTAACAACACAGTTCCTATGAAAAGCCAGGATAAAAAAACATTAAAATTCCTCTCTCCTCCCCAGTCCTTCTCCCCAGTCCCCCCATTTTCAAAAGAGCTCTTCAATGAAGTTTTATTAATGCAAGTCAAGTCACCTTTTCTATTTTCATTAAGCCAGAACAAGTTCCATATTCTAGTAGCAGTGGCTCCTGCATCCACAGCCAGCATTTTTTCACTTCAGCTAATACTAAAGAAGTTCAGCTAACTAATCTGTTAATAGCAAGTTTCCTGTTTTTCCTTTTCATGAGGGCCATGTGGCACACCCCGGAAAACTACAATGAACATCACCAACTCATTTAGAAACCAGCCATGGCTTTACCATAGGAACAGGGCATGATTGCAGCAGGCAAACCAGAGGCAGCCCACTAGACCACGACTCAGTTGTGATGCAGTCACTTCTCCTCCTGCACCAATGGGCTAGAATTCCGTACCTGGCCCAAGTTATTTCCACTCCCATGTGCCAGCTCAGTTCTGTTGGCGGGGGCAGCATGGGGATCAGATACAAAGTTTAGAGCAGCCCCACTTACACAGACAAGGATTAACACTACAGAGGGTGCTCTACCCCACACAGTCAGAACATAATAGACATTAACTCTTCTTGCAAGAGAGGCTTTCCAAGCATTTTCTGCATTAGTTGGGTATGAATTGAATTCCAGACCCACTTTTTGAGTTTATAAGACATTTTTGCCCACAGCATATTTTTGAATGTAAAAGGATTGAACAGATAAGAATAAAGTTCATAATAATATTAAAGGCATAATGTTTAAAGTCATATTCCATTCAGTTATTTTATTCAGTAAGACAGACATTTCCAGGTAGACTATAATTATGATGTCGGGCTTTTTCCATGCAAATATCTGTATCTTCCTGTAAAAAAATCACCAAAGTATTGAAACAGAACAAAAATACTGATATAAGTAGTCTCAGATTATGGTCTATTCAACTTTGATGTAATTCTGTACAGTGCATATTCTGTTCAATATTGCTAGGTTTAAATAACCTAATAACCACTTTAAATAACTGCAGAAAAATCACAATTAAATAAATATCACTTGATAGTTTAGCTTCTACTTAGCTGCCAGCATGTTTGTGGGAAGGAGCAAGTAAAATTTTGATTATAAAAGTATGGTTGCTTCTAAATAGTTTACTGAAAGAAGGTAAGTTTACAAAACTGCAGAAGTTGCTGAAGCCACTAGAGAAAATAAAAAATTAAGAAAGGAAGAAAGAACTTAGTTAAAAATAAACATGACAGACCAAGTTATAAAAATGAAGAATACTTCTAAATTACTACACTGTGATTCACAGTTATTTTCTGAGCATGCTTTCTACCACCAAATTAAAAATAAGTAATGTAGACTTTTGGAAAATGAGAATATACTGCACAGAAAGTCTGTGGGTGAAAATCTGGACCCAGTGAAACCAGCAGCAAAATTCCCATTGGCTGTAGCAGTGCCAGAGTTTTCTCTATACATGCAAGCTCCTATTAACCTGGAGTGCAAAAGCTAGCCTGTAATCCCTTTTATCTTTCTTTTTTTTCTTTTATAATATTTGTCACCATCGAAAACCTAGATTATGTAGTGGATAACTAATGCACAGCAAAACAGTAAGCAACACATGAAGATTCTTTCAATGTTTGACAAGTACACACTGAGTTTATACAGTCTCCTGCTAAGCACTGTAACAGGGCAACGCGCGGTTTACTCAAGTTTCGAACAAGTACGGGATTTGATCTGTATGCTGACACATCTTTATAACCTAGAAGAAGAAAAGAAAAGGCGTGCTAATCTGAAGATGGAGCAAGGTGTTTGAAGCATTTAACGCAGCCTGGGATATTACTGACATTATTTAGCATTACCATTCACTACATCAGTGGAAGGAAATAGGTAACTGATGATTTGAGTTAAATGTTTCAAGTTACATAAAGTGACTACACCTGCCTTGGACTTTCTCTGTGACCGCAGGTACAGAGCAAGGTACTTTCTGTGCCTCAGTTCCTCATTTGTAAAATGGACTAATAGCATTATTTGACTGAAGGGGAAGTTGGGTTGATGTAAATGCAGCAAAATGTGTGAGTTTTTCAAAAACCACAGTAATAAAGACTGTAAAAGTAAAATGGATGATCACTTTTGTAGAGACAACAGACTTTCACACATACTGGTGGAGATGCTGGTTTGCAGTGTATAACACAGCATTTATGCACAGCTGCACTGAGAGAAAAAGGTCTCAAACAACTTCAAAGAGACTTGGTCGCAGCAAGGCATGAACATGGCTGTCCTCTTTTTGGTTTCCTGTCAATGTATCAGCAGGATGCTGATGCACAGAGAGACTTTACTGACTTCCATTTCCATAAGCATAGGCATATTTGCTTCACTCCACTGCAAATGTTGGCAAGCCCTCAGGTTTAAGGAATGAGTGATCAGAGATTTTAGGTGTAAAGCACTGTGAAAGAGAGAGCTTGGAAAATTATTTGGGGCACTTGTAAATACTGTAAGATGATTTTTAAAACTATTTTCAAATGCACTGTGACAAAAGAAAAATCAGCTTTTTCCTACAGCAGTGCAAGTTGACACTAGACACAAATACAAAGCTGGTTTGTTGTTATTTAAAGTTCTTTAATCCTGATTACTGGTGCTTTTGGAGAAGGAAGGCATAGTTGGAAAGAAGTCATACTTTTTCAAGGTGATTAAAAACACCTTTTGAACAATATATAAGTTTAGGGGGCTGACCTCTAAATCAGACAATCATGCAAAGTACTGCAGTATAAAATTAGATTCCTTCTTCCAGCTTTTTTCAATGTTGGCTTGTCAAGTTTTCTTTTTGACAAGTTTCCGGCTTAAAGATCTGTTATTTACTTCTTGTCAAACAAGTATGCTTCCAGTAGACTTTACAGGTTAAAAATATTCAAGAGAAAATAGCATATCTTTGCTCAGTGCTTTTTGATCACATATAGATAGCACTGGAGAAATTGTTGGCATTGTTTCATGTCATCTGATAAAACAAGGCAATAAATTTCACTGCAAGTTGGCAGCAGGAAGAGCTGCTGCAGGTCAGGTCTGAGGTGAGCACTACTTTTATAAGGATTGAAGGAGAGTGAAAATAAGTTAAACTGCAGGAGCTGGAGAAAGCATAGAGCCAAGGGGTTTGCACCCAGTCTTTTTTTTTTTTTCCTTCTTCTTCTTTTTCCAGCAGAATTGGCTTATAAACTTGAATTAAAAATGGGACTGTATTTTTCTTGACTTGGTTCCATAACTGGTGCCATCCACATTCATTCCACAACATCTGTCAGTCATCACTATGAAAAATAGCTCAGAAGAAAAAGCAAAAAAAGTAAATAAGGCAGCAAGGAAGTGACACACATGAACAAGGAAAAAGGCATATAATAGGAAGACATATTAGTTTACCGTATGAAAGGATCTCACTCTGCAGAGATATCAGTTGCTTGAAAAGCTTGGCTGCCTAAATGAGGGGTCTAAAAATGAAAAAGATTGCTATTGTCACAAAAGTCACCAGGCTGCAAGTGCTTACCTGCTGTTAACCCAGCACTCTACCAGCTCTGCTTGTTCCTTTTTTATTCAGCTACACACAAACTGATATAAAAGTTCTCCTCAGAAAAAAAGTTTTGATGTTATTTCCCCTCAGTCCTAATGTATCAAGTTTCTAATTGTTTTCCTCAAGGTCTGAGGACAGGATAGCTCAGCTGTTCTCCAACAAAAAGTTTGCTGAAAAGGTTTGCCAAAAGATGTTTGTTTCTCTGTAAATACTCCTTTAGCAAACAGTTTCCACCATCAGACCTGCTGTAATTTAGGATGAGGGAAGAAGGAAGGACCTTCTATGCTTTTACGAGTTGCAAATTGCATATGAAAGCATCAGTCCCAAGCTGAATGTTGAGTTCAGTGGTAACCTACTCTCTCTCAGCAATAGATGAAAACACTGGAGCCACAAATGTCTTCCACGGGTTACCAGGTTCCACTGTGGTTTACAAAAAAACCCCACAAACATCATTAAAGCAAAGTATTTTCTTCAGAACTCTTTATTTGAGCTCCCAAGAGTGTTTTTCAAGACATGACAAAGAATCTAAATTTCCAAGATAAAGCATATGAATTCCAACCTAAGCACTCAAGTGCTGTAATAGGCCCATTGCCTCTTGGAAGAAATACTATTTCACAGAAATTTTAAAGTTTATTTTGTCTTTTAAGTGGATATAACATGTATTAAAAGTCAGCCAGAAACTTAAATTTTGTATTAGCCTTAGTCTGTGTGACACAAAGCAGTAATGAATCAAGTCCAGAATGCTGAAGAGCTAATCCATTGTTACACACATTGCATCTTCATAACTTGCAATGAAAGATGGACTGCAAGTGAACAAGTAACAAAACAGTAAGCTTGTCTGTAATTGTAACAAACTGCATCTAAAT
This sequence comes from Myiopsitta monachus, assembly GCA_017639245.1. Lineage (NCBI taxonomy): Eukaryota > Metazoa > Chordata > Aves > Psittaciformes > Psittacidae > Myiopsitta > Myiopsitta monachus. The sequence goes on along the minus strand of CM029922.1, from coordinate 24,226,993 downwards.
GCATCTTCTTTTCCTAATATGTGAGAATAAGTAACCCCAAGAAAATATGATGCATCTTGGTGTGCAACACTACAGAAAATGAGGCATCTTTTTACTTTCTCCTCATAATGTTGACACTGAACCTTTTCAATACTTGGCATAAACACAAGCTTCTCTAAAGTTATGATTTGTATCTTCTATTATAAGTAGCTGGAGCACTTGAGATAGACACTACAAAACTTATTTAATTGCATTCATGAAAATTTTCAGCAGAATTACCAGCTACAAAAAGGTAATATTTTATACTGTCATAGTGATTTTTTTATGAATAGCTGACTGTTCCAGAAGCCTTTTAAGCCACATCGTCCCCCATAATCGTCTAGCATTACGCAGGCTTTGCATCTGACTACTTGATACAGTGCAAAAGACCAGTATCCTGGAAACTCAGCTGTAGTTTATTACACTGGGTATGTCCACTACACAAGAACAGTCTTCTGAAAGTTCTTTACACCTACCTTAGATTTGGAATTATGAAAATAAATTAAAATTAAAAATAAAAAAAAGGCAAAAGCTTTACTAGTTTTTTGGGAGATTTTTTTCAGGCAATGCTTTCAAAAAGAAAAAAAATAAGAGTAATTCCTACTTTAGTATTACGATTATAGGTGCACTCTCAGTTCTCTTTAAAAATGTACAGAATTATTCTTGCCAGCATGTTTAAGTTTTAATCTGTTTATTTTTTTGTCAAAATAGAAAATTTCCAAGTAAAATATGAGTACTTTTTTTTTTCTAAATTTAAACAATTCAGACCATTATTTCTAGAAGCTTTGTGTTTTAATAGAAATTTTGTGTCTCTATAAATGTGATACCAACTTCTGTCTGAACACTTGCAAAGCTAGTCAAAGCTCTGACATTCTGGACAATTAAAAACTGAACTTAAGTACAAAAGGATTTCTTTTAGAAAAATGTCATTTCAATCAGTGTTGTTTCAATCAGATTTAATCTTCACCTTCCTGACTAGAAAACATTTCATTTTGTTTCACGGTACAGGTGAGGACATTCCTTCAGCTGTGACTTAGATGCAATAACATTAGACTAAAACAATTTTAGTATAGCATTTGTAGAAGCACTCACTTTTGTTTATTCTGCAGTGTTTATTTGAAGCAGCTCTAATTTGAATGTGAAATAAAACATAATTTCAATAGCCACAAACAGAAGGTATTCACAACCATCTCTATTTTTGTTGTCATCTGCAAAGCCTGCTAACTAGAAGTAAAAAAAAAAAAAAAACCAAACAAACCCAACATTTATTAAGAGGAGTTTATTCAGTGGATTTGTCCACTTTTCCAATCCCAAACTCAGACTCAACTACTTAAAAAAAGGGAGGATTAGACTTTTTCTATAGTTAGTTTTAATGACTGGAGATTGTTTGTGTAACCCTTGAGAAACTCGCCCTTTCAGGGTGATCAATCTATTGTTTGGTGACCTCACGGAAGCGTTAGCCCAAGGTCAGTGAGGACCAGGAGGGCTGCCAAAGGCTCAACCATTTTCTGTGGGCTATGTGAAGCATCCAGAGAGGCAGCTGTGCTTCTCAGGAACAGAAACAGTATGGTTTCCATCTCTGCCTCAGTGTTATTTTAATATTACTGACAGCTAGGAAAAGGGGGTTGCTTCAGCCTTTGGGGGTTTCACTTTAATTTTTGATTCAGCTCAGTTTTCATATCCATAGAAACAAAAGTCCCAAATTCTAAATGGCTTACAGGAACCTGATGAGATAGTAGATTTTGTTTAACCTATACAAAAATACTTGTACTGAAACATTTATTATCAGTATAAGAACTTTTCCACGGTAAAATTATAATTTTACCAGTGGGCAGTTTTGTCTTTTGGGGGATACCACAAAAAGCCCCAAGTGCTTGAATAGCTCAAAGTCCCTAACTTCACCATTTATCAAATATCAATAGCACGGATATTGTAACCAAAGATAGTCAGAAACAAGATTTACTTTCTTACTAGAGAGACAAAATTTCTTACTTTCTTTCTACAGACAAAATTAGCTTCCTATGAAATTAAATTCCCTTGGAAATTATTTTCTGGAGCACTTAAGTGTGTCTTCCAAAGAATAATTTTAACACAGCTATATAATTCAAAATAAATTAAAAGTTAAGGAACATTTAATAAAATAAAATTATTCATTTGGAAAATAAAATGAATAGGTTTGAGCTTATCAAAATAATTCTGTATTTTACTACGTCACTAAAAATTGCTTCCTTCTGTAAAACAAGTTGATTTTGGTGAATCCAAACCCAAAGGAACTTCCAGTGTAAAAATATTCTGTGAGAAAAATTTCAGAAAGCTCTAGATGTGGATATTATTGATTTTGAGGTACCTAAACAGAATAGCAAGCAGTAGGTAAGATTATACATATAAGCCTAAGTAATATACAACTTATTTGTCTTGTTTTAACCAGGACTTTGAGGGGAAATTATTATTTTGCTCATTTTTCCAATACAGTATTTGCTGAATTCATGTATACTATGTTGTTATCTACCAACGGTTTTCTTTTTTTTTTTTTTTTAAATATTCTTGACACTTTTCTGGAACCCCCAGGCTACTACACGCTAGCAAAATGTTAGCAATATAAATGATAGCAAAATATCTGTTCACATTTCCTCTCTTATGAGGTTGAAAGTCATCTGTTCTCACAGACACATACACATGCACAATCATGAGTTCAGTAGCAAATCTTTGACAGCAAGTATATAAGGCGCACTTTTTGGAAAACACATTGAGATCTACTTATGCAAAGTGCTATGTGAGGGCTAGAAGGTATCATCACAATGTTGGTATGAGTAAACATCTCACAAGACAAATAGATGGGTTGAAATGTATTTGCATTACAAACTGTTTTTAAAGTAGTATCTTAACCTGAAGAAAAAATTCATCAGAGTGTTTTTTCCCCTACCAATAGGTCAGCCAGCTGCAACAGGCATCACCACCACAGTTTTTTCAAAGGCCCTTACATGCACTGCACAGAGCAGCTACCAACTTTTGATCTCTACCAAATTGGAAGTACCTGAATTAACTCCCTCCTGCACCTCTAGTCCCATGAGCTTCCTGATGTCTTTATTGTCTCCATTTTGTAAATCCTTTAAACATAAAAATAGAAATGAGGAAACAAGCCTAAAGATGTGATGAGAACACCAGCGGAAAGGAGAGGGTTTAACAGGTTTCTGAGCCAGACACATGTTACCACATGGTTCACATTACAGTCCAGTGTGTTAAGAGGAGACCACCACAACACACAGGTGGAAGTGTGAGTCTGGGAGCCATTGAAGTTGGAACACTGAGAATTTTCCCAGTGTATCAGAATTACAGAAACATCTGTGCTAAACAACTTTGTGCCAATCTGCTGTGAAAATTTGGTCTTCAACAGCCCTCAACATTTCTAATTTCTTACTTGTTGTGGGGTGGTCTCATGTAACACATTGTGATCACTGGTTTCAGAGCCACAAAGTGGTTCCTTTTTCACACCTTTCTTCTATGTGTGTGCTTACCATTTCAGAATGCTTTCTGCTTTCATACATAGCATGGTGTACACTGGTGTGCAAAAGAAAGTGAATATGAGTTAGACAAAAATCTATGCAAAGAAAGCTCTTTTGTCAAATTAAACATATTTATACCAGCTGAAAATATTAATTCGAGGGTTAGAAATGAAAATATAGTTCTCGACTGATATAGCACTGGTTAAGGGAGTGAATGTAATTTTGGCTAATGAGCATTCTGAAAATGATCTAAAGGGATTGTTAGGACACAGTATACAAAAGAGGACATAATAGCAGATTGAATGAATGATGGTAGAAAAATGCACAAGAGGACAAATGAAATTTAACTATGCTTTAGTGCTAATTTTTCATTACCTTGTATCTTGGATACTAATTTATAGGAATTGAAAAAGTTGAAGAAAAATAATAAGCAAGAAATACACACTCTGATGTGCAAATTCTGGACAAAGTATGAGAACAGAAAAATTATTTAAGAAATACGGAAGCAAAAAACTTATTGAGGAGAGAAAAAAACAGCTTTTCTTAGCACTTCCCTAGGAAGGGAATAGGAGTGTGTGATTACTTTTTCTATAGTTTCAAGGACAACAACCAGTCTGACTTCTAAGGAGTACTGCAAGGTTTTCCCTCACCTACTTCTGTGTAAGCAAAGAGTCAGTGGAAGAGCTGTGGTGTAAAAACCCAGTCTCACACTGGTAACAAATAACCCAAAGTCACTCCTACAACCTTTATTGCAGAGTTACGGCCTAAAACAACAGTCATCTAAGCTGTTGCTGGAGTGGGGGGGAACTGGGGAAAGAAAAGAAGGAAAAAAAGCAGATTTTGCGATTGCACCCCCTACCAAGTAAATAACACAGGCCAGGACCTGCTCTCTGGCTGGGTGCCAAAGGACATGGCATTATTCACTCCCTGATCACATCAGAACCTCTGCAGCCATATCACTCATGCAGTTCCACAGACTTTGCCAGGCATTGTGCAGGAATCTGCTCGCTGGCTGTGGACAAAACCACGCCAGAGACCATGCTAACAATTCAACAGCAGCTGCATGCAAGTGCCCTGGCCCGTGCCCTGGCCCTGTTTCATTCACCAGCACTGTAACTTCCATGGGGAACTGATTTGAGGAGCGGTGGTAGAGGAAGGCTTGTGCAGAGAAAACCAGTCCAATAACTGTAAGGGGAACTTTTGTCTGTAAGTTTTTGTTATTCAGTTGAAAGGCCTAATTCCAGGGCAAAACTGTACACATTTCAATAGCAGATCAAGTCTCACAAAGGGCTGCCCTAGTTCTTACTGTCCAATAAAGAGTCATCAAATTTATGTTGCAATAAAACCAATTGGGAGTAAAATTTCTTAAAAAAAAATACTCCATTCATCTGACTACAAAGTGAGTTGCAATAAATACAGTACTGAGAAACAGAGCATCTTAGCAGGGTTTTAAGTAGTCTGAATTCTCACTGCTGCTCCTATACACACACACATACACAGGCTGCCACACACTCTTCATCGTGCTGCTAAAAGCAAACGGTGGATATGACAGACAAACATTGTAAGCACAGATGTGTCCATTATAACCAGCATGAACTATGCTCATGAGGAGCACTGTCACTTCTGAAAATCTAAGGTCTCCGGCTGCGAAAAAGCAGTGGGGTGTGAGAACAAAAGAAAGTGATGTTGTGATTAAGGCAGGGCTAATGGTTCATTAACATTATCCAAGTCCTGTCTCTACAGCTTAGAAGATAAGGATTTATTTCAAAATTACCTTTTGGCTTTTTTGTTGTTGTTGTTGTTGTTGCTGTTGTTGTTGTTGCTGTTACTGTTTCTTTTCTCGGCCTTTTAAAAAGGATTTGTAGCTTCCTCTCTTGCCCTTTTGTCTGATGGCTCCTAAAATATGAAGCAAATGAAAACACAGATCTAGTGAAAACAATATTTTTTTTCCTTTTCTCATCTCTTTTTTCAACTCCCTGATGTGTGAGTCTAAGACAAGGATGGAGGAGAGAGACAGCATTCCCTGTTTCAACAATGCCCTGGCTTTTGGGGTCCAGCTGGCAATCTTCAGAGCATGTCCACTACTCACCTGAACCAAAAGCATCACTGACAACTTTCCAACAACTGAAGAGCAGTGCGTTTGTGTTCCAGTCCCCTTTTTGGCACTGATTCATTTCTTATAGAGGCACTATGCTAGCTTGTGTTTACACTGCTAAATGAAGAAGGCTAATGAATGAACTGAAGGTGCAGTAGGGCTGTTGTCAGACATCCAGGAACAGTTCATAGATTAGATTGTGCCAAAAACGTTTCCAGCTGCCATTTAGGAGAACTGCATGAGATTAGGCTTCTTCTGCTCCCTGGCACTGTCCAGCATTGTCCTCAACAACGATCATCAGTTTCTGCTCATGCCTTAGACATGCAGGACGTAATTTTAGTTCAGTACAGCAAAAGCGCCATACTGATGGGCTGAAGTAAAGCCCTGAAATTGTTTAAGTCTGAACCAGGAAAAACAAACAAACGCACACAATATCAGAATTAGGCCATAAAGAATTGTACATAAAGTCCAGAGAAGCCACAGGGTCAAGTGCTATATGGTGGAAGGTCGGTCAGCCTGCTGCAGAAGGAGCCAGTTCCAGATAGTCAGTGCACAAGTGGATGTCTGATGAGGCATTGCTCCCTGCTGCAGTAAGCATACAGACAGTTGATACTCCTCTGCAGCTCACAGAGCAGTTGTAGAGCCCCACTGGTGTCTCCTAGCAATTTTCAAGGTTTCCCTGATTTGCGTGACTCTAAAGTGCTCTTTTCAATGTGATGGAAGGGAGAAACCTTTCTGTCCTTCCTCAGTCACTAGCCCAGAAATGTCTTCAGATGTTTCTAGATCTCATTATTCCTCTCTTCCCAGCCAAAGGCATGTCACATGTCACAGGCCTGATCCTTAGATCTTCCTAATTGCACTGGTAGCACAGAGATGCAAACAGGATAACACAGAAGCACTGAGGAGCATTTTGGACATGATTTCAGACTCCTCTGGGCAACAGCGAATGCTGGTGAGGTCATCTGCAAGCTTCAGTCTCATGCAGAAATCACTATTATGCCCCCATGCTACTGCAGTGAACCTGCTGTAGGTCAGGGATGTTACCACCATGAGGAATTCATAGCCTTCAGTTTGGCATTTCCATTTCGTATATGGTACCTGATCTTCAGCAAGAACTAACAACTGGAGCATAGAAAACCTAAACACCACTACATCAGACCTGGAAATTGCTAAAGATGGTCAGATTGTACACAAGGATGTATCTTAAATCTCATATTTTCTTAAAACTCCTCAGGTTATTATCTCCTTTTCTCATCCAGAACCTTCTTTGACTGTTGCCACCTACACATTCGCTCTCAGAAGCGTTATGAGAGCAACTTATTTAAGCTATAGCTGGAATTAGAAGAATGAGGTTTACCATAGGGTTTAGGTAACTCCTGAAAGGAACCTGTGCTGTATTAATCCTTTAGTTTAAACAGTAACCTCCTACAAAGCTACAGGCTGGATACTGCCTGGCTGGGAAGCAGCTCTGCTGAAAAGGCCCTGGTGTCCTGGTGGGCACAAGATTGTCATGTTCTAGCAGCGCACCCTAGCAGCACCCTGGGCTGCATAAGCAGGAACAAGGTATCACTTTAAGTGTCTTCCTCCTTTACTCAGTGTTTATTAGACCACATCTAGATATTGTGTCCAATCTAGATATTGCGTACTCAATCCCACTGTCCATGTCACCAACAAAGATGTTGAACAAGACCGGTCCCAACACCCATCCCTGAAGGACCCCACTCATTACTGGTCTCCAGCTGGACATTGAACTATTGACCACAACTCTTCGTGTGCAGACATCCAGCCAGTTCTCCATCCACCTCGTGGCCCACCTAACAAATTGATGTCTCTCCAACTTAGAGACAAGGATGTTGTGTGGGACAGTGTCGAACACTTTGCACAAGTCCAGGTAGATGACATCAACTGCTCTACCCCTGTCCATCAGTTCCATAGCCCCATCATAGAAGGCCACCAGATTGCTCAGGCAGGATTTCCCCTTAGCGAAGCCATGCTGGCTGTCACCAAGCACCCTGCAGTTTTTCATGCGCCTTAGCATGCCTCCCAGAAGAATCTGCTTCAAGATTTGCCAGGCACAGAGGTAAGACTAACTGGTCTGTAGTTCCTCGGCTTATCCATTTTCCCCTTCTAGAAAATGGGGGTTATAGTTCCCTTTTTCCAGTCATCGGGAACTTCACCTGACTGCCATGATTTTTCAAATATGATGGACAGTGGCTTAGCAACTTCATTTGTCAGCTCCTTCAGGACCCATGGATGGATTTCATCAGGTCCCATCGACTTGCATACATTCAGGTTCCTAAGATAGTCTCGAACCAGATCCTCTCCTACAGTGGGCCTAGGGTCTTCATTCTCACTGTCCCTGCATCTGCCTTCCAAGACTTTGGGTGGTGTGGTCAGAGCGTTTGCCAGTGAAGACCAAGGCCAAGAAGACCTTAAGAACCTCAACCTTCCCAAATCCAGGGTAGCTAGTTCTCCTGATAGCTTCTGGAGAGGGCCCACATTGTCCCTAGCCTGTCTTTTATTGGCAACGTACCTATAGAATCCCTTCCTGTTATCCTTAACATCCCTAGCCAAGTTGAATTCTAACTGGGCCTTAGCTTTCCTAACCTGGTCCCTAGCTTCCCGGACAACATCCCGGTATTCTTCCCAGGCCGCCTGTCCTTGCTTCCACCTTTTATAAGCCTCTTTTTTCCTTCAAATTTTCCTCAGCAGCTCTTTATCCATCCAAGGAGGTCGCCTGGCTCTCCTACAGCACTTCCTTCTAGTAGGGATGTATCACTCCTGAGCTTGCAGCAGGTGATCCTTGAATATCAACCAACAGTCTTGGGCCCCCCTTCCCTCTAGGGCTACATCCCATGGAACCTTACTGAGCAGGTTCCTGAAGAAGCCAAAGTCTGTTCTCTTGAAGTCCAGGGCAGTGAGCTTGCTGCACACTCTTCTCACTGTCCTGAGGATCTCAAATTCAACCATCTCATGATCGCTGCAACCAAGGCTGCCCTGGAGCGTCACATTTCCAACCAGCCCTTCCCTGTTGGTGAGGACGAGGTCAAGCATGGCACCTCTCCTTGTCAGCTCCTCTATTACTTGCAGAAGGAAGTTGCCTTTGGCACAATAGAGGAACCACCTGGATTGCTTGTGCCGGGTCATACTGTCCCTCCAACAGATATCAGGGTGGTTGAAGTCCCCCATGAGGACAAGGGCCTGTGAGCGTGCGACTGTTCCTATCTGTCTATAGAGCACTTCATCCACAGAGTCCTCTTGATAATGCAGTCTGTAACAGATCCCCACAATAATGTCTCCCAGCGCTGCTCTCCCTTTAACCCTGACCCACAAACTCTCTGTTGACTGCTCACCTGTCCTCAGAGTTCCATACTCTCCAGCCTGTCCCTAACATAAATAGCAACTCCCCCTCCCCACCTGCTGTGTCTGTCTTTCCTAAAGAGCCTGTAACCTCCCATTCCAACGCACCAGTCATAGGAGCCATCCCACCATGTTTCTGTGATGCCTATTATATCATAACCTCGTAGACATGCACACATCTCTAATTCCTCTTGTTTGTTTCCCATGCTACAGGTGTTTGTATAGAGGCATCTGAGCCGAGCTCCAGTTGAAGCCAGCTCATTGGCTGGAGCAGATGGAATTTCTCTACATCGCTCCCAGTATTTATTATAGGTGCTGACAACTGACTGGGTGTGTTGGGATGGGACGATGCCCCTGTTCCCCAACACATCTAGTTTAAAGCTTCCTTGACCAGTCTGGCAAGCCTCCTACCAAAACTGCTGTTCTCTTCATTGTCAGACCAGCTCCACCAGCCTCCAGTAGACCTGGCCTCCCAAATAGAGTCCCATGTTCTAAATACCCAACCCCCTGACTATGGCACCACCCTTCTAACCATTCATTAACCTGGCCAATCCTCCTAGACTTTTTAAGGTACTCCTCTTCATCCTGGAGAATTGATAAAAAGACTATCTGAGCTCCAGAGCCCCTAACCACCTCTCCCAGGGCTCTGTAGTCCTTCTTCATGTTCCCTGGGCTACTGCTGTCTATATCACTCACACCCACATGGACAACTAGAAGTGGGTAACAGTCAGTGGGACTTACTAGAGCAGGTAGCTTCTCTGCAACATCCCTGATCTGAGCCCCTGGTAGGCAACTCATCTCTCTTGAGACTGGGTCTGGCCAACAGATGGGTGCCTCTGGTCCTTTCAAAGTCGAGTCCCCTACTACTGTGGCTCGCCGCTTTTTCCTGGCATCACCAGTAGAGATCTTCTTTAGCAGTGCATCAGCTGGCTGTTCATGGTGCAAGTGTGTTTTCTCATTAGCCCACTGCAGAACTGTAAAGCAGGTCTGGGTGGGGACATCAGATTTAGGAGGAAGCCCCTTGCTTTTAATTGCCCTCTTCCTCCTTTTTCTGTTGTTTTTTGTTACTGCTTCCCAGCTTCCTGGGTTAGCAGCCTCCTTTTTCCCTCTATGAGCTACAGTGGACAGTTGGGGCCCCTGCACAGTCTGGTGCTGGAGCAAGCAGTGCTGCTTCCTCTCAGCTTCCCCGACACCTTTCAGCCTAGTTACAGCGTCCTGCAGCTCAGCCACCTGCAGCAGGAGGACCTCCACCAGGGAGCACCGAGTGCAGCCCTGCCCATTGTGCACCCTCCCCTCAGGAGAGCAGTGCAGGCGCTCTCTACACCCCGAGCTCTGCGCTGCAGCCTCCCCTCTTATCGGCTCTGTCTGGGTGCCTACGCTGGCCACCACCGGGGAAGCCAGAACAGAGCTCCCAGACCGGGCCCTGGCCATAATGCGAGTGCTCAGCACTCCACTCGTCTGCGCGTACAAAGCGCCGCGCCGTACCCCTGGTCGCCGCGCTCCCTGGGGCAGAATTTTACCCAGTCAGGCCTGGGGCCGCTCCTCCTGGCACCGCCCCCTCTGAGTCAGATGCTCGCGTCAGCGGAGGTGTCGGCTCCTGGGCAGGCCCTGTGGAGGACTTGAGGTTCAGTCGCTGGCTGTTGCGGCTCTGAGTTGAGGTTGTTGGGTACTGAGCTTCTCCCCGCTCTGGTGTTGAAGGCGTCCTCTCTCGAGGTACTCACCTCAGCAATTCAGTAAATTCATAACAGAAAAATAAATTCAAACAGAAGAGGTTCTGACTTTATATAGGAGAAAACTTTTCAATATCAGGATAGCTAGGTTTTGGAACAAGTTGTCCAGAAAACGTGTGCAGCCTTCATTCTCTAAGGTTTTCCAGACCTATTGTAGAATGGTTTAGATTGGAAGGCACCTTAAAGATCACCTCCTTCGACCTTCTGGTCACACTTCTTTTGATGAAGCCCAGGATACAGTTGGCTTTCTGAGCTGCAACCACACACTGCCAGCTCATGTTCAGTTTCTCATTAACCAACAACCTAAAGTCCTTCTCAGGGCTGGTCTCAGTTTATTCTCCACTCAACCTACATTTGTGCTTGTGATTGCCTGGACCCACATTCAGGATCTTGCACTTGGCATTGTTGAGCTTCATGAGGTTGGCATTGACCCACCTCTCAGGCTGGCAAGGTCCCTCTGGATGGCATCCCTTCCCTCCAGCGTGTTGATTGCATATGAATGGATAAAGCTCTGATCAGCCTGGCCTGGCCTCATAGCTTATTCTGCTGTGAGGAGGCTGAACCAGAGACCTTCTGAGATAACCTCTGATCTAATTATGCCATGATATTAAAGCTGGATGTGTTGAGCTTGTAGCACTGCATGCTTTCCTCTTAGTGGAGAGTTACAAGCACCTCTCAAGGATTATTCATGTGACCTAACTCAAACACTTTAAATTGAGATGTCTTACCTGTGAAAGCTCTTGTTTAATCCATAAGCAGAACCTAATGTAAGTAATTTAAACTTAGCTAACATGACTACATAGCTAAAATTTGGTGAAAGTACCTTCAACCTTGTATTCTGTCTCTTCTTTTGCCTGCTGAAATGCAAACTTTGCTCTTTAGTGATCATGTTCTAGGATGGTCCTGGAGGCCAAGGGACATCCATAGGATGCCTTGTACAGATTGCTGTTGTAAAATAGATGGCCAATGCCTCTATTAGCAAACAAAATGTGGACAACTATGTGTGCCAGCTAGAACAGTGAATAATTGCCTGTGCTCTGTAACTATTAACACCCTCTTTGTCATTGCTGTAGTTTCTGCCAAATGCCACTTTCAAACGTAAAGCTTGACAACACTTGGGGACTACCTTGTTTGAGAGAAGACAGAAAGCCAAACTGTTTGCGAGCCATGCTGTCTGAGGTCAGGGACGATCTCTAGCCCTATTGTAGGCAGTTCTGCTTCTCTAACCATAACCAGTGGATGGTCCTGAGCTAAACTGGTAGGAGTGTAATCCTTCCATGATGACCAAAGTTCAGTTTATAAAACCTGTTTTATTTTCCTCATAACTAAATGACCTTCCTGTGCTAGCTTCATAACTGGAGATTAATACACTCTGGGATCACTGCCCAGTCACTTCTGCCAACACAGAAGCCATTCCAGGAGACATGTTCCTCCGCCTTCCTGGTTAGATTTCAGTATATTTCAATTTTCCTTTTGTAGATTATAATTTTTTCCAGCCCATGGTGTTCTGGTAACATGCTAGATCTATTGGAAAGTAAGATCAGCTGCATTTTCCCATGTTAATTTTTCTGCCACAGTGGCAATAGCTAAATGTCCACTTGAAATCTCTTCGGATAAATAAATCTCCTACTGTAGTGAAGTATGCAGTAGTTTGCTCTTTGCATCATGCTGTTTTAAATGTCTAGCAGTAAGACTGACTGCTAGAGAAAAATTCTGTAGTCAAACTGTACAGTATAGTATTTAACATCAAAAAACTGATCACAAATGTGATCAATGCATCACTGTGAATCTGATCCTGCTCAATCATTCATGTATATTCAACTTCAAGTTCCTGTGGGAATGCCTACAAGTTATTTCAAGGCACTTCTCCAGAACAAATTAATAGCAGATTCAGGCAGCAAATCTACAAACACTTCCCAGGCGTGAATGGAGGCCACCCTCTCAACTGAGCAGATCCTTTTAAGCTGTGGAGATGACACTGATCAGTTTAAAGCAAGAAAACCACTAAGTGACGTAATAGATCAGAAAAGCAGTTAGCTTTCCTGGACATGAGGTAGGTTGCTTTCTGAGCACACTTCTCCATATCCTTCTGCTACTCCAGATGTCTTTTTACCAAATATATTGATATAATCCATTAGTGTAGTATAAGACATGTTTGGGATGCTAGTGGCGTGGAAATCTTGCAAAATTAGGATCTTAGCACATCAGAGACCATACCCTTCAACAGCAGTAATGATGCTAATTATAACTACACTGTTCATAAAAAAAGTTCGTCAGCCATTACATGTGGACCTCTAAAACTGCATTGCCAGTGCTAGCATACAGTCCTTTCAACATGAAATATCTTACAAGGACAGTGTGCCTCTCTGAACCTATGAGAAAAGGGAGCCCCACAGAATAAGACACTGTGACTGCTACTGCCTTGTCATATGAAGTTGGTAAGGTACTGGAATGGGTTGCGCAGGGAAGTTGTGAATGCTCCATCCCTGGTGGTGTTCAAAGGCCCGGTTGGACCGAGCCTTGGGTAGCATGGTTTAGTGGCTGGTGTCCCTGCCCATGGCAGGGGGGTTGGAACTAGATGATCTTAAGGTCTTTCCAACCCTAACTATTCTATGATTCTATTCTATGATTCTATGATAACTAGACTGACCCTCTGAAGCTGCTAGCACTGATGCACCATTCCAAAGTCTGTGAGAAGAAGTGCTCTTCTCAGACCAGCATAATGCAGGTGCGTGGCAGATAAGGCAAGGTGCATGGGAGGGGGTGGGGAGCACTGACCTGTGCACCAGAAGGGTATAAGGATCCTAGGGCAGTTTGTTATGATAGGTGATAGAAGTAAATGAAGGAATATGTGTGAGCTAGAGGCTTAAATGGGCTTGTTGGAAAGATCAGCCAGGTGAGGAGCATGGGATTGGAGTCTGTATTTGAGGAATGTAAAGAGGATATGAAGGTCAGAAGCCAGAGAACCAAAAGCTGCTGCTATGCTGCTCCTGAGGCCAGTCGTCAAACAAACTCAGTTTGAGAAACCCCTGGTTTATTTCACAGACTTCCTCCCACTATTGTATGCAGACCAGAGCACAAATCCTGTGTATTCTCAGCAGCAAATCTAGAAGTCTTGCTGCCAGCATGGGGACTGACATGAGTGACATTAAGCATGTGCATACAGTTTGGGTGCTACTGTGATATGCATAATAAATAATAGCAAGTATAAAAACAGACTTACCTTTTAGTAGCTATATCTCATCTGTATTTGTAGATCTACAGTCATAAACATTACAAATATAGCTGAAGTCATCCAATATTTATTGAATGCAGATATTCCAGGATGCCCATAAAACACATTGAAAAATGTGAATTGATTACATAAGCAGCTTTTTTAATGAATAAGGTCTATAGATTTTATAGTATTGCTCTCTCTCAAATCTTGTAAAATATATGGAAGTCTTAATTATAGCTGAAGATATCTGAACTATGCTGGCCTTTGATTTTATAATACAATATGTAATTCCTGCTGGCATAATAAACCAATAAATTCAGTATTTGTTATAAATGAGTTTAGATTTATAAGTCTATCAAAATACCTCATGGTTCCTGTTAATGTTTAGGAAACATTTCAGAAATGTTTCAGGTTCCTGGCTGAAAGAATTGCCTTGCTCTTTGCTGAGCTTCTGTTGATCCAACGTCTTGAAGTAATCAACAGTTATGTGTACTGTAACACACATGCAAATGTTGTATATCTAGGTAAGAGAGATACAGAAAGAATGGAAGGAAAGTAGTAGTAGTAGTAGTTCAGGTGTAAGTACTTCCTCCAGTAAGAAGTTTGGATCCAAGAGACCCATCCTGAGCCAGCTGTAAATCATGTTTTCTTTGGAAGGTGTGAAATAGATGGTTACCTTTCAAACAACACCCTCAAATCCCTACAGGCACTGGTAAGGGACATGCAGTTTGCTAGGAGAGAGCCAGCTAGTGAAATTCATACAACACCACTGTCACATGCTCAACCTCGTGGCTTTGTGCTGAGATTTCAGCTGTTGCGTCTTGGTCATTTTCATATCAATGCTCATGTAAAATTCATTTCACTTCTCACTCAGTAGATAATTAATACCTGGGTCTCAGCAAAAGAGTCAAGTGTTGTCACTGAAGATAGTTAAAAATGGTTCCCTCTCATGATAGAATGAGAGTTGATAAGCTGTGTGATTCAGTTGATACACTGGAGGGAAGGGATGGCATCCAGAGGGACCTTGACATGCTTGTAAGGTGTGCCAGTGCAAACCTTATGAAGTTCAACCAAGCCAAATGCAAGGTGCTGCACCTGGGTTTGGGCAATCCCAGGCAAAGCTACAGGTTGGGCAGAGAAGAGATTCAGAGCAGTCCTGGGGAGAAGGACTTGGGGTGTTGGTTGATGAGAACCTTAACATGATCCAGCAGTGTGTGTTCGCTGCCCAGACAGCCAACATAAGGGCACAGAACTGTTGGAATAAGTCCAGAGGAGGGCCACGAGGATGATCTGGGGACTTGAGCACCTCCTGTATGAAGACAGGCTGAGAAAGTTGGGGTTTTTCAGCCTGGAGAAGGCTGCATGGAGACCTCAATAGCAGCTTTCCAGTATCTCAAGGGAGCCTATGAGGATGCTGCGGAGGGACTTTTCATTAAGGACTGTAGTGACAGGACAAGGGGTAATGGGCTAAAACTTAAACGGGAAGTTTAGATTGGATATAAGGAGGAAGTTTTTTACTGTAAGGGTGGTGAGGCACTGGAATGGGTTGCCCAAGGAAGCTGTGAATGCTCTATCCCTGGCTGTGTTCAAGGCCAGGTTGGATGGAGTCTTGGGTGACAAGATTAAGTGCATGGTATCCCTGCTCATGGCATGGGGGTTGGAACTTGATGATCTTAAGGTCCTTTCTAATCTTAACTATTCTATGATTCTGTGATTCTATGATGCCCTTTGACATGGATTCTGAAGCTGCAAACAACCAAACCCACAGCAGGAAGGAAGGTCAGTAAAAGGAGATGAGAATTGTTTGCTGATGTTATCAGGCTAAATAGGTGAAATAAAGAACATCTGATTCTACTTTTAAAACTGAAATTTAGAGCATGTACTAGCATAGTCTGATAATATTTTGTGACAGAAAACCAGTAAAAAATACTAAATAGCACATAAAGGAGTTACAGATATTGTATTTAGGTAGATTAGCTAAAGCATGGCATAAACTGTAGTTTCTTGAAATTCTCTCCCCAAGGCAAAACTAAAGTATTCAGTGGTTGAAGGTTTTTGTTGTTGTTGTTCTCAACCAAAAAAAAAAAAAAAAAAAAAAAAAAAAGCTTTAAAAATATGCTGCTTGTAAAGCGTTATACTTTTTAAATTATGCTGGCTTTTGGCTAGGTACATGTTTTCTATTGAAGTTTACACCATAATCTGCGACACGTTAATTTAGTGTAGGCGTCTACTCAGTCAGCTGTTCAGTAGAATGTATAAGCATATCCATTCAAGGCCTTTCATTCCCTGGAAGCTGGAGGAATGTTTTGGATATTGCCTTTCAGCACTAAAACTGGTCAGCTTATGGTAGCATTTTCTCATTTCAGTTTCTGCAGGTCCAAACCACAACGATCCACAAGGGGATTAAAACATATATTAATGAGCTTTTTAGCCCCTGTAGATTTTTCCTTCTAATTTGCCAGAATTTTATGTACCCCTTTCCTGACCCCAGAAGTGATATTTTCTTCCATCTGGAATGATTGTTTCATGTTAATATGTTGGTTTGAATATAAAATATGGGAATGTTGGTTAACACAAAACCTAATGAAGGCTCTGGGGTTTTTAGCTTTTTTGGCTTTATTTTTTCCTTAAAGAAACATTGCTCATTTG
Source organism: Myiopsitta monachus (assembly GCA_017639245.1). Lineage (NCBI taxonomy): Eukaryota > Metazoa > Chordata > Aves > Psittaciformes > Psittacidae > Myiopsitta > Myiopsitta monachus. The sequence continues at coordinate 24,210,421 of CM029922.1, read as the reverse complement.
TTCAGGCAAAGAATGTAAGGTTTCAGATGTTACTCATGCAAATGTAATGTAAAACACAAACATTAGGCAGTAAATCCATATTTAGGCACCTAAATAAGCAACCTGATTCGAAGAATTAGCATTCTGGTAAAAGTCTATATTTTATTTCCTGAACCCTGTCATCTGAATTCGATCAGACTTAAGAATTCAAGCACCATCTTATAAGAAGGACCAGTGTCTACTAACTGGTATAACTAGCTGTCCTGAGTTCAGCAGCAGCAGTCATTTTTCTCCTTCTTGGTAGCTGGTGCAGCGCTGTGTTTTTTGATTTTGGGCCTGGGAACAGCACTGGTAACACCAGTGTTTTCAGTTACTGCTTAGTAATGTTTTAGTTTGACCAAGGACTTTCTTAGTCTTATGTTCTGCCAGGGAGGAGGGGAAGCTGGGAGGAAGCAGAGACAGGACACCTGACCCAAACTAGCCAAAGAGGTATTCCATACGACAGCATGTCATGCTCAGAATGTAAAATGGAGGGCAGAGACCCGGAAGGGTGGGGGGCTCGCTGCTGGGGGGTTCACTGCGTGGTCAGGCTTGATATCGGATGGTGAGCAGTTGTATTCTCTTTCCTTGTATTTCTCTTGTATTATTATTGGTGGCAGCAGCAGTGGTTTGTTTTATACCTTAGTTACTAAACTTTTCTTATCTCAACCTGTGGGACTTGCATTCTTTCAATTCTCCTCCCCATCCCCCTGAGACTGGGGGGAAGAAAGAGGGGGGAGTGAGTGAGAGAGCAAGTGTGTGGCTGGGAGGCTTAAACCACGACACTACCATTGCAACAAGTACACTAGAATAAGATCCTGAAGAAAGTTAGACTTGAACAAACAGTCATTTTATTTAGGTTTTTTTCCTGGACTGCATCATCCATCTGAAATGTCCATTGTGAAATGGAACCGTACCTCCCAGTGGATGAAAATCCAGCTCATGCAGTTACCCATGCAACTTCCCTCATAAAGGTTTGGGTAGCTGAGTACATTTTTGAGGACAGAATTTGATTGTAATGTTCTCTTGTTGAGAATTTCCATTTGTTGGATTTTTTTTTTCTTTTTTTCATATGTTCTACTTATTCCCAAGTAAAAGTGTATGTTTTCTCTTGCGTTAATGAAAACTCAACAACTGTTAAGCCCCCTGAATTTTTACATAGTTCTGTGAGAATGAAAAGGAAAAAAATAGGCACATGGTAAACACAAACGTGCTTAAGTAGATACCCATATATGGTAAAACATACGAGTTAAATGCTAACATATTTAGCAGAAATGCTTGACAAGAATCCCCGTCCAGAGCCAAAGCCTCATAGACAAAGGGCAGAATCTACCACAGTCTTCCCTATCTCAGCTGCACGCAAAGCACATTTCTTTTTTGGACACATCTGGACCATCATCCATTATGCATTCCATATGACATACATCTCAATGGGGTTTACTTCACCTGCTTGCATGAAAAGAACCTTATTCTTCTTGCTCTCATATAATAAGAATGTTTGCTACTGAATGTTAAAATGTGTACAACATGTGGCAGACATCTGTTGTGTGCTGCTGTTGCACTTGACTTGCACAACAAAGTGAGCCATCTCACCTTCCAAAATCAACCCTGCGTGCTTTTGAAATACATCTTATTTCAGAAATGCAGGTGCAAAGCAACACACCTCAGCAAATACTGAACATATAAAGGGCTTCAAAGAGGTTTTGTTCCACTGTGTTTTGCTTAGATGTGTCTGCGACAGCACATATGTAAGAATCACTTTTCGCTTGTCTATTCCAGGGTTTTTCAGTCAGCTGGTTTTTTGGGGGGTTTTGGGGGATTTGTATTTGTTTTGTTTTGCTTTGCTTTGCTTTCACTAATTCTTTTTCAACAAAATTTAAAATTATCCATAAGAATGCAGGTTATTGTTAGCGGAAGGAAGTTTCATGATTCCATTATGTAGTGTACCACCCTAAGCTACTCTCTATCCGTCAGCAGAAAGGTGGTAATGACTGCATTCTTTAAACTCCATGGTGAGCGTGAAATAAAATGCATTAGCTTCATGTACAGTAAAAGATATTTAAATGAATACATCTTACTTCACATTTCCAATGTCTTAAGTGCATGCACAAGACAAAACTTTGGTAGCATGTGTTCTTGTAAGAAACAAAGTAAGATAAATATAACTGAGATCCTTTCCTTTTGAATGAGTTCCTGAAGCCTTTTAATTATCCTTAATTAATCCACTTTAGCAACAAATTCATACTGCCTCTCTTAAGCATTCTTGTGTCATCAGGTTCTGGCTTGCAAATATGGAAAGTGGAAAATCTGCTGCTTTTAGACTGCATCCACAAAAGACAGATGTGTAAGTGTCAAGCCTCTCGTGCCCAAATTTCAGCATGTGCTGCCTCTGCTTGCATAACTCTTGAATAATTGTTTACACCTATGCCATATCAGTTCAAAACTCCAGGGTTTTGCTCTTATTTACTATTTGGCAATGTAAGAACTTCAAATTGGATGTTCTTAAAGGTCATTCTAATATGTCAAGTAGCATAACAGCATATTAAAGTAAGGCCTTTCTCTCTCATTCATCACCTACCATAGCAGTGGACATTTACTCTTGCTTTGTACTTGCCTTGTCACTGACTTGAGGCACAAGAACCTGGAAAACTGGACCCATTTTGTGCAGAAGCTGAGCATCTTGTGTCACTTTCTTATGTTGTGCTCTGTGCTTCCTCTGATCAGATATTAATATGTAAATGAAAAGGTATTCAAAATTTATTCATCTTGTGTAGAATGAAAAGGATCATGAAAGAAATTCAAAACAGATAGAGGATTTTTTTAATAAGTCTTTAAAAGGCAAAATAAAAAACTCTGACGCTTAAGGGATTTCTAGAAGCTGCTGAACCCAGGACAAGGTAACAGGTCATTCACACCTGCTATCTGCAGTGGATAATTTGGACAAGCACGCTGCTCCAGGATAGCTGCAGCTGCACTCCTACTACCTTACTGTAATCCTGTGCAACCCCTGTTACTTCAAGAAGAGTTGATGCTCTGACTATTCACAGATGGGAATAGGAGCCATCTGTGTGAGTATTGCGTGCCACAAGGTCTGTTTCAACACCAAAGATTGACTCACATAGGCACATAAGCAGAAATACACATACCCTTTGAAAAACTACTGAAGAAATTCCTGGCATTCACCACTATACCTGGCTGTGCAAGTGTTACAGCTGTGAGCAGTGTCAGTGTTGCAGGCATGGAACATTTGCAATGTATCAAGAAAGCATATTACCATTATTATATGAACACAGCAATTCAGAGCAATTTTGACTGAAAAGGCCTCATTTTAATTTACAGCTGGGGCTCTTCCACCACCCCTGCAGTATAAAACTGCCTTAAAATGGGTATAAGTAATCCTAATCAATCCCACTCTAGGCACATTTATGCTGCTTTAGTGAAAAAAACAAAAATTCAGGGAGTAAAGAACTATGTGCATATATTACTTACTGTACTGGGCCTACTGCTACCCTACCTTTGATGGCAATGCTTCAGGGCAAAATACAGAATCACTGCTTCACCATATCAAACTCTATATAGAAATAGGGTCAGGCTTGCTAGAGAGGTTTTTGATGCCCCAAGCCTGTCTATGTTTTAGAGGCTTTTAGACAATGCCCTTAATAACATGCTTTAACTTTTGGTCAGACCTGAAGTGGTCAGGCGGTTGGACTACATGATCTTTGTAGATCCCTTCCAACCGAAATAGTTCTGCTCTGTTCTAATCCATTCTATTCCATTTTGTAGTGTGTAGAAAAGTGATAAATCAATGGGACATGATTGCATCCAGACTCATGTTACAGTAAAGAAGTTCCAAAACAACCTAAAAGCATGGTAAGTTTCAGAAAAAACAGGGGGAGAAAATACTCAAAAAAAAGTAGTCTAGTCAAAGGAAGCATAATGTATTTAAGATAATTTGAGGCTTTATATCTGATACCACAGTACTGTGTTTATAATAATTAGATTTCATGAGGGAGCTACTCTCTTAAGGCTCAAGCATGTAACTTCAGGCATCTCTGCAATGTGTTTTCAAGTAAATCCTAGGTTATTTCTTTCCTAAGGTGCTATAAACTTCTGCACACTTTGTTCTTACAACCGTGTAAGCATGAGAAACCAATCCTTGCTTGGTTATTATTTCTCTGTAAGCTTGCACTTACTGTAGAACACATTAATCCACTGCTTTAGGCAAAATGGTTATTCCTCCTGGCCTGTTAGGGTGATGAACTCTTCAAGGCAGACACTTCTACTGGATGTCCATTCACCACCTAAGTTATTTGATCTATCTGTGTTTAAGAGATGATGTCAGTAAGTGATTAAGACCAAATTTGTGTTTGCATCCACAGTGAAATCCCTGCTACAGCCACCTGATCATAAGAAGGAAACAAAAACCCAAACACTGAATTATGGAGGGAGGATGGGTCCGTTGTTAAGACAATGGTCCTTGCTCTTGGCAGGCCTGGGAGTGCATCTTTGTCATCCTGCCATCTCTGGATGTGACACATTGCTTGGTCTCCATTCATAGTAATGGAGACGGGAACATTTCCTACCCATTCCGGGGTGTGAAGCTTGAATCCAATAAAGAGGTTGATATGAATGTGAATATGGGTCTCTAATAAGAGGCATAGTGTAGACAGAGCACTTCTATAAGTCCTTATACTGCCACATACAGCAGAGCTGAGCAAGGCATGGCAAGTCTTTGCAGCGAAAATTATGTGGATGTTGGAAGCAGCAGCGCCACATTAGCCCATTACTGCACCTGAACTAATAATACTGGCACCTGAACTAACAGTGCCATGCTGAGGTGATCATATACTGAAATGAGCAAAGCTAGCTCAGTAACTGTGTTACACTTCGTAGTGTATTTGTGCCACAGGCTGTCCTTCCTCAGAAAAGTCATCATAACATGGCCAGCTACAAGCTTAAAGAGAGATATTTTGTCTTTGATTTGACTAAGCAAGCAAGATGCCATCTGTCTGTGTTGAAGGCATAGCTGTAGATGGTGTTACATATACCAGAATAAATGAGGAAGACATCAGAGTCAAACAAACAGAGAAATGGGGCAAGTCAGATGAGAATTCAGCTCACGACTTCAGTTTCATTCATTTTTTTTCATGTCCCAACTGGTGTGTGCAGAGTGAATGATCCTTGGCAGCAGACCAGGATGAAGGATATTGAGATCAAAGGAGTACCAGCACACCACTGTACTTCACAGAATAGTGTGTATTTGGCACAGAAACACCTCTGATAAGAATTAAAAATATCTTTTTAATGGATATTTTCCTCTCTTGACAGAGTCTATTTAAGATTTGAAAGTGACAGAAAAGTAATTTATCCTCACATGTAAAAATGCAGTCTCCAGATAGAGATACCACATTAATTTTGCTCATTCATGTAACACTCTGAAAACTAATCTTGGATTCCTCCCTCAGCACTGTAGCAAAAATTAATTGACTTGGGCAGAAGGAAAGGAATGAATCTGCGCTTGCTTTACTTTAAGATTTTGCTTTCAAAGTAGCAAACCTAGGTCATCTGCAAACAGTTATTTGTTTTCTACTACAGATTCTGCTTCATAATGTATTTAATATCTCAATTCCTTATTAGTACGTTTGTTCATTAATTTCCATTTCACAGCACACTTTACAGTCCATGATATTTTTAATTTCTCCAGTCATCTGACATACAATACATAATGTGGTTATAGTTGCATGAGAATGATTTTTGTATTTATACACTGCCTTTCAACCAGAAGAATCCCAGAGCAGGTTCATAAACTATCTCCTGTGGATAGGCTTATAAACAATGGTTTAGGGCAAATGTAATTATGGATCTGTTATACCTTTGTATAAATCTTTCCAACTGTTCTTTTTTAGCTGGACATGTATAGCAGATCTGTCATAATGTTGGCCATTGAATCCCTTTTATTCTTGCTAATCAGGAAGTTTCTTCTTCTCTTGTCCACTTTGAGCACTCTTTCAGTTACTTCTGGTGTTATTATCAGGATTCTGAGGCATGGAAAAATTTAGCAAGAAATTGCAAAATAAGAAAAACTGACAGTGAAGACTACAGGAGAGAACATTGTATGCTTTCTTTGCAAGACTTCATTGCACCAAAACCAAAATGGGGACCTGTCTCTGGAAACAGAAGATCCCTTGAGGGAAACAAATTACAGTTCAGAGATAACAAAAGCAGAAGGGTGTTAGAATTGCATATCTCTCATGGGCCAAATTTCAAGAGCTGTTTACACAGCACTATGAATTACCTAAGTCTCATGTAGCAGTATGAGGAGGTTCTACAAATTATTACCTAGCCTTAAAGGCAGTCAGGCACAGAGCATAAACCAGTATATTTTTTGTGAGCTCCAGAAAGGATAGTTCTATCATGTGGAGAAAAGACAACTTTGTTCAGAAGTAAGATTAGCAACTCCAGTTTGGTGTTAGATTCATCTATGTATAAGTCAATTGAGATAAGTAGATTACCCTTACTTTTGTACAGGCATATTTAAACACAGAACAGCTTTTTTGTGGAAAAGGTCATATGAAATATGTTCTCCCTGAAGTGATCAGAAAAATATTTTGGGGAGAAGATTTCTCTTGGAAGACGTTAATGAAAAAAGAAATACATCTAGCTTTTCAAGGAAATCAAGTAGTTAGAAATAAAATTAAATTTTTGGGAAAAAGCAGTGCCTCTGAAATGCTTTTGGGGAACTCAAAAACCTGCAATTTTGATGCTGCCTGCCTTCCACCTCCACAGGCTCCAAAGCAGTCTAAATTTTTTTGTATAGACCCTTATTTCCTCTTCTGGTGGTGTATTGCAGTATGGGAATCTATGGTCATTGTTTTTAAACGATAATGCCATCATACAAAGAATAAGACTTGAGACCCCTCCCAGACACACTTCAGTAGCATTTAATAATATTTTTCTGTTTCCTGATCTACTCTTTAAACAAAAAGCCGTAATTTTATAAAGTCAGCACATTCTCTTACAGGGATACCTTTGGAGACTAAAGGCTTGAAAGTAGTCTGGGAAATTTTTTATGAACTATGCTGACTGGTGAGGTTCATCAGAACTAACCAAGTGTTTTCCTATTTTGCTTTGGACCTTATTATCTGAGTGAATTAGTCATCTAGCAGCTAGTCAGCTGGAGACAAGTCACACACACACTCTTTCCTTTACTAGTATCATTATCAGTATATAGTCTGGATATATTAAAGTCCTTGGCCATGAATTTAGTCTGCACTGCTGATAAAACAGGGCCAGGTACAGGAGCAAGCACTATCCTGTGATTGTCCCTGGTGTTGAATTGATAGGGCAGTCCAAGGCACAGCTTTGGATGCAATAACTCACAGTGCATGAACACAGCTTCAAAACACAACAAACCAAGCAAAGCTCCCAGCCAGCAGCCTAGACAGCCATCCTCTTTGAGGGGACAAACCAGGTTGGACACATGGGCAGTAATCATGCTCTGCCACTTAGCTTCAGGGCCATGCAAGCAGCCCTGGCTTATTTTATTTAAGAATATAGATGTAGTCCTAGTGATTAAACAGCTGACCCCACAGGAGTATCCTCCCACTTCATGTGCCTTTCTGTTTGGATGCTGAGAACACTCTTCAGAAATCACAAACTTTGAAAGTATGCTGAACTGACAGACAATCAATCAACTGTATTTTATGGTTTTCCCCAAGTTTTCACATCACAGTTCAGAATAATTACCTTATGATCGTGATTGATAGATTTTTAGGTGACAGTTTTTCATTCTCTGAGATTTTTACATGTCTCCAAGGTATATATTTTATTGGTGGATGTGAGTCTATTATTAACCCACAGTAGGAGGTCTAGGTTGCTCACTTCCTATTTTTAGCTCTGCAGACCTCGATCTAATACACAGTGCATCAGGCAGCATCTCAGCTGTCACATGAATGTATTAATCTTCAACTGCTGATCTTACATCTCTGTTAATTGCTGAGGTGCAGTGTCCTGTTTCTGTAGTCATACAAGGTTCTGATTTCTAGATATGCAGGTTGTGAGATATTCATATGCATATAGAAGTTCTAAATAAAATTACCACAAAAATTATTTAATGACACTGTAACTTACCAGAACTTTTTCGGCTATTTAAAATTAGTCACTTGTTAATTACTTCATTGCATACAAAAATATCTTTTCTATGCCAGAATGCTCTGAAATACAGTAAAAGTTTATGTGCAGAGTAAGTTTAGATGAGGTTCATCATGTATGCACTGAACTTCATAACATACGTATAAGGTTCCCTGTTTTCCATGGTATTTCAATTAGACTTGGACCATTGCTTCAAGTCAAACTTGTTCTGAAGTGATGTTCTGAGCAGAAATGGACTTAACGTACATCCCTCACTGGTCTGCTGAACCAGCAATTCTAACACTAATTAGTATCAGCATTTAAAACCCCCACCAAGATGTAACACTGAAATTCAGCAAAGGCTGGATAAAATTGCAGCTTGCATTCTTTAAATATTTATACAGTACATCAAAACAAATGAAACTGGAGATTCCATTTCCAGCATGAGCTGCAACATTGCTAGAATGGGGTCTACTGTGTCATGCCACTTATTTTCATTCCTTTGATATTTTTTTTTATGACACTTCTGCTGAATTAGTAATCAGGGACAAGGGACAGAGTCATACTGTTTTAAATCTTTAGTATTCCTAAGAGTAAACAGATATCCAGTGAAGAAAGTTAGAGAAACCTTTAACTTTGAATTATTTTGAGAGCATGAAAGTCACTTTCATAGATCAAGTTTATCTCAGCACTGAAAAAAAAAATGTAACTATTTGTATTAAAATTTATATACTTCAAAGAAAAATGCCTAGGAAAAATATGTCCTTTTAATATAGATTTCACATTTAGTCAATCAGATCTGAATGTCTCAGATCTGACATACACAGATTCTCATGGAGATTAATATTATCACTAGAGAAAAAAATGGCTGTAGAGCTTGATAGTAAGAACTATTTGTCTGTTCTTTTTTCTCTGTTTTGGTACAACATGAGTATAGCAATAGATCAGTTTTAAGATCAGCAACTTCCAAATGACCACGACATTTACCAAATATTTGGAGAAATATTTAATTAAAATGTGCAATAGTCAAGACTACTTCTGCCACTCTGCTTTTTTGCAAGCTCCTGAACATTGTGATTACACAGAGCCCTGGAATCCAATCCAAAGCTGTGGTGTGTGTGGTTGAAGCATTGCATGTGCACAAGTCTCTGCTGTTATCACTTTTATTACAGATTTTTTTTTTTGTCAATTGCATGGTGTATGTTTTCTTTTACTCAAGATGGAATGAAGTAAACAGAGTAAGGTCTGATAAGATATGTGAACTAGGACTTAATCTACAAAATAAAAGACTAAAAGGACATAATAACATATAAAAGACTGCAGCTAAGAAAATGGGAATAATACATTTCTTATTGAGGTTGAAAGGACCAAAAAGGAGTATGATGAAACTGAAACATGGAAGATTTGTGTTGGGTCTTAGGAAATCATGTTCCAACAGAAGCCAAATGTCTGGGGATGTTGTAACCTTTCCATTACTGAACATCTCTAAAATAGATTAAAACTACTTCTGCCAGAAATGACAGAAATACGACACTTTAGGTCAGGAGAAATGTAGGTGATTTCTTGAGATCCATCCCAGCTCTGTGATTGTGTAAGCAGTTGATGTATTGGTGCTTGGAGAAGGAAAGGGTATGCTCTGAGTTTCCCTGTTACAATGATGTCTTCAAAGCTTGTCTACTTGCATATTAAAGAAAATGTTGTTAGCATCTTTCATTAAAGAAAGCAGCAATGTTTTAGCCAGGTTGCTTTTGTAGAGGTTTTTAATCAGTTCCCCAAAAATGTAGGAGCAGAGCACTACTATCCAGTATTTTGACTAACGATGCATTGTAAATGAGAACCACAGTAACAAGTCAACTAAACATCCAGCTAGTCCAGTATACAGGAGGGAGATTCTCACAGAAGAACAGGGAGAGTACAGTGAATAGTCATTTCTTTTTCACTTTTTGCTTGCCTCACAAGATTTTACAGGCCTTTTCCAGCCCATTCAGTTTCTTTCACTATAATGTACGATACTGCCCCACACAGAAATCTGTTTGAGGGAAGATGGGCAGCAGAGAAATGAGGACCCAGATCTCTCATAATTTTTGATAGGAGGAACTGAATACTTTCAATTGCAGAAATGCAATTAACTGCAGTGAGGTTACATCCCTTATTAAATGTTCCAAATCTTTTACAATGAACCCTGCTGTCCTGGCTCTTGCGAGTTCCTTGGATGGGTAGGAGAGCCTTAGACTGTCGCAATTCAACAGTTTATCTAAAAGCAAGTCTAGAAATTGGGATATGCAGTGAAGGAGGGCTGTTACCTACCTTACAAATCCTGTAACAGAGAGGCCACATTTTAAGCCTATTATAAAAAGGATTCAATTTCTATTAGCTTATGGCAGCGAAAGCAAACAATTTCCTGCAATTTTATTGATACGGTTACAGTCCGCACACAAACTCTTCAGACTTACACTTAACTGGAAATAGAATTTTAAAATCACCTCACACATCAATTGTATTTTCCCAAAGAAAGTGCCTCATGTAGATCTGACCTTGGTGCACAGAAACTAAAAACACTGAAGAACCTGGGCTGATCTCAGATTGGGTGTAATTCAAACAAAAATATATTTGTGTCATTTCAACAACTTACAAACTTGCGCAGAATTTCTGCAAGCCATTTATAGGTCTGAATTTCAAAGAATTTCAACTTCCAAGAATTTCCCCCTGCAAACTCAGGTCTAAACCAAGTCCACCAGCTGAATCTCATTTATTTACGTATTTATTTATGCATGTGTTTCATTGATTTGTTTATCAGTATTACAATAGAAAGGGTATGAAAACTCCTGCCTGCTACTGGGTTTTTTTGAACAATGTCTGCATACTGTAAGAATTGCTAAGGTTCATGTTCTATCCAATGGACCTTCCACAGTTCATTACAGCAATGTCCAAAGGCAATTTCTTTGTTTTCTCTGTGTTTTTCTCCCCAGCCTTCTAACAGTACATTGCAATGAATTTGCAGTGTCTCCCTCTGACCATGATCTGTGCATGCTCATGAATTTTTTCAGCTCTCAAGTTCTTAAAGAAAATTATGATTTGGCACAGCCTCAAGTTCTTCTTTTAAACACAAACACTATCTTCCTTGCTTTGGCACTTTCCTTGTTTTTTCTGTCAGCCTCTTCCCCTCCCTTCTTCCTTGCAGTATCTAAGTTCCCTCTATCTCTCACTCAATTCCTCAGTGAAGAAAGCTAACACTTAGAAAAATCCATGCTTTTATGGTGATTGTCTTAATTTAGAGCAAATCTACTGGGCAACATCATCAATAAAAGACTTTTCAGGAGTATTGTTAGTTAATCTCTATCTTGCACTTTCCAAAACTTTCATGTACTTAACTGTTTTGGAAAATTGGTTTACTTCATGCCAACATTCCCATCTGCTCTAATTTTGTAGGTCTGTAATAATAGTGCCACTTAAGGCTTTGCCTTATTTCTGCATTGACTTTAGGGAAACTTTAGAACTTGAGCCTGAAAGCTGCGATCTCCAGCAACAAGAAAGTCCTTTGGTATGACCTAAATCTTTCTGTGGTAACTAGGTTCTCAGAAGAAACATCTGTATCAACATCAGAAATGTTAAAGCAGACAGATCAAGAGCTGCTGCATGGTACCTCAAGCAGGCCCACACCTATCTGGGAGCATTCTGCCTTACATGCCAAATCTCATGGAGGAGCTCTGAATATAGCTCTTGCATCTTCAACCTTTGGACATAAGGGAGATGAACAAAGTAACTGAACTTTGACAACCTGCTACACAAGGGTCATGAAAGAAGGAGGCTGTTCTGCACTTTCCCAGTCTTTCTTACATGTATATGGCCATGCGTATGAACTCTTAAGTGAAAAAGAAATACCATAATCCTCACACAAAGGAATCGTGGCCTGGTAAAAATAAGGCTAGGAGTAATTGCTGCTCTGCTGATTTCCATGGTAATTTTGAAATTGATCTCAACTGCATGGGGATTTTCCTCTTTGGTTGAGATAAATGAGGCCTGCAGAAAGTTCTCTAAACATGACAGACATTTTATGGACAAAACAGAACTTGCAGACCATATTTGGTCTTTTCAGGGTTTTTTTTTACATGCGTATTCATTTACTAGATTAAACCACATTAAAAATAAATCTGTCAAATGCATATTAAAGTTACTTTTTAAATAGCGGATGTCTATAAAATTGCATTTCCCTTAAATTACAAATATATCCTTCTGCTTTTCTTCCTTGGGGGCTACATCATCTGTTTTATGATGGTTTCTTTAGAGTTTTCAGCCTTTCATCTATGATTGTATTTAGTGACCTTCCTAGGAACAACTGGTTGCTGCATTCGCAGTGATTTCTATGGAAAGAGAAGCATATTCATATTAAGCATATAATGAGAGCCCTGGAACATTAGTTTATGTTTTGCTGGCAGTCACAATGGCTTTGGCAATGGATTTTAGATGACCTTAACATTCATGTCTAAAAAATATGCAATAACTAGCCTCAGCCTTCACCCTACTGTTGATCTTTTAAAACGGTGAACATAAGATAAAGATCTGTTGTGGTTCTCTTTGCAGCTCTCCATAACATTTCATAAATAGGTCAGTTTTAGCATGTTTATATAAATTGATTCCCCTTCTGGGAATGCTGGACTGTGATAAACAGTTCTTCCAATTAGTTTGCTGTTTTAAAAATAGTTTGGGATTACTATTACATCTAAAAATATTTTAAATATAAGTATCTTCTAAGTCAAGAAATGTTTCCTGTTACTGACAGATGAACTGCAAATGCTCACTCCTGTTCCTTTTAAAATCAATATTGCAGTGTCTACAGTTGCAGACTTCTTCATTTTGACAGTACACAGAAAAATAAAGATCTAGCCTTGCAACACAGTGCCACTACCACGAGTCATTTTAACCATAGGGAAGGAAAGATAGAGGCTAATAAGACTCCTTCAGTTTGTAATCCCTGTATTTAGTAGATGTCTACAGGATCAACTCTGTTTTGTCATAGTTGCTTTAGAAGTCATTTTGTTGTCTTACAGATTTGCACATTCTTCCCCACAACAGCTGTTCTTTTAATTCTTATTTATAACCCACTTTATTTTATTTTGTGATCAGGTATATTTCTAGAAACAATTGCATGATAAGTCAGGTCAACTGGTAAATCAGTTGCCCAGTTATGTCCTTCAGCAATGAGTAGCACTAGATACATCAGAAGAAGAAGTAAGAAATGATAAGAAATCACTATGCAGGAGAGAATGGATTTCTAGGTTTTGGCCATTATTAGTCATCTTGATGATGCTATCTTTCTTCAGAATACTTAGCAGAATGATGGTGACAGATCTGAGCCTTATACTCCCACTTTTTCATGTCATTGCAACTTTAAAGGAGAGACAGGCTCTGAGCAAGCCCAGCTCTGCTGCTTACTTTGTGGTAGGTTAGATCTGACAGCAGATGGAATCCCTAGGCATGTCAATTTAATTTAGGTTGTGCATGTCATACACATGTTGCCAATTACAGTGGTGTATGATGTCTTTCTAGGAAGGAGGTCCTTCTCTTTCCCACTGGGTGAACATGTTAAAGATAAATTTTGAGAAAGATATTAAATCTGGGCTCAGTCATGTCTTAACAGCTTGCATGAGAAGGGGCATATCTTTCAAAGATTATTTCTGACTCTCTAGAAACAAGAGATTCCTCTCTTACTGCTCTCAGCTATTCTTTTAGCAGTAGTAGATTCAAGTTCCCACAGAACAGTGCAAAAGTTCCAGGTTTCAGACGGACTTCGGTATTGATTTGGTTATACAGTTTCAGTCAAGCAAGGGTCTTTAAAATTCATTTGCTGGAGCCTTATGACCACAGTTCCGAGGAAACTGAAAAATCCCAAAACAGTCTCCCAAACAAGCATTAGGATGGGTAGGTTAATGGCATCAGCTACTTAGCTCCTTAGTAGAGAAAAATATCCCATAAGTAAGATTAGTGTCCAAATTGATCTAAAACCACTCTTAGATGCAGGACAGGTTCAGAAAGCAAGTTCTCCTGCTAGCTTCTGGAGAGGGCCCACATTATCCTTAGTCTGTCTATAGTTTATGACATGCCTATAGAAGCCCTTCCTGTTATCTTTAACATCCCTGGGCAGATTCAATTCTAACTGGGCATTAGCTTTCCTGACCTGATACCTAGCTTCCCCAACAATGTCCCTGCATTCTTCCCAGGCTGCCTATCCTCGCTTTCATTTCCCATAAGCTTCCTTTTTCCTTCTGAGTTTTCTCAGCAGCTCTTTTATCAAACATGGAGGTCTACTGGCTTTCTTCCCCATTTTCTTCTTGATGGGATGCAGCACTTCTGCACTTGAAGCAGGTGATCTTTGAATATTAGCCAACATTCTTGGACCTCTGTGCCCTCTAGGGCTTTATCCTATGAAACCTTACAGAGTAGACTTCTAAGGAGGCCAAAGTCTGATCTCTTGAAGACCAGGGCAGTGAGCTTGCTGTGGTAGTCTTTTTGTTTTACTCAATAATTACTTAATACAAGTATAATTAATATTTTTCATAGAATCATGGAATCATAGAACAGTTAGGGTTGGAAAGGACCTTAAGATCATGTAGTTCCAACCCCCCTGCCATGGGCAGGGACACCATGCACTAAACCATGTCACTCAAGGCTCTGTCCAACCTGGCCTTGAACACCACCAGCGATGGAGCATGCACAAATTCCCTACGCAACCCATTCCAGTGCCTCACCACCCTTACAGTAAAGAATTTCTTCCTTATATCCAATCTAAACTTCCCTTGTTTAAGTTTGAACCTGTTGCCCCTTGTCCTGTCACTACAGTCCCTAATGAAAAGTCCCTCCCCAGCACCCTATAGGCTCCCTTGAGATACTGGAAGGCTGCTATGAGGGCTGCATGCAACCTTCTCTTCTCCAGGCTGAGCAGCCCTAACTTTCTCATCCTATCTTCATACGGGAGGTGTTCCAGTCCCCTGATCATCCTCATTGCCTTCCTCTGGGCTTGTTCCAACAGTTCCATGTCCTTTTTATGTTGAAGTCACCAGAACTGCACACAATACTCCAAGTGAGGTCTCAGGAGCGCAGAGCAGAGGGGCAGAATCACCTCCTCTGACCTGCTGGTCACGGTCCTTTTGATGCAGCCCAGGATATGGTTGGCTTTCTGGGCTGCAAGCGCACACTGAAGCTGGCTCATGTTCATTTTCTCATTGACCAACACCCCCAAGTCCTTCTCCACAGGGCTGCTCTGAATCTCTTCTCTGCCCAACCTGGAGCTGTGCCTGGGATTGCTCTGACCCAGGTGTAGGACCTTGCACTTGTCATGGTTAAACTTCATCAGGTTGGCATCAGCCCACCTCACAAGCATGTCAAGGTCCCTCCAGATGGCTTCCCTTCCCTCCAGTGTATGAACCGAGCCACACAGCTTGGTGTCATCAGCAAAGTTTCTGAGTTGGCACTCAATCCCACTGTCCATGTCACTGACAAAGCTTTTGAACAAGACCGGTCCCAACACCGATCCCTGAAAGACCCCACTCATTACTGGTCTCCAACCATTGCACACTGAGCCACTGACCACAGCTCTTTGCGTGCGGCCATCCAGCCAGTTCTTTATCCACTAGTTGGTCCTATTGAGGAGGTTCCTGGATTGCTTGTGCCAGGCCATACCGTCCCTCCAACAGATATCAGGGTGGTTGAAGTCCCCCATGAGGACAAGGGCCTGCGAGCATGAGGCTGTTCCTATCTGTCTATAGAGCACTTCATCCACAGAGTCCTCTTGATAATGCTGTCTGTAACAGATCCCCACAATAATGTCTCCCAGCGCTGCTCTCCCTTTAACCCTGACCCACAAACTCTCTGTTGACTGCTCACCTGTCCTCAGACAGAGTTCCATACTCTCCAGCCTGTCCCTAACATAAGTAACAGCTCCCCATCCCCGTCTGCCAGTTCTGTCTTTTCTAAAGAGCCTGTAACCTTCCATTCCAACGCACCAGTCATAGGAGCCATCCCACCATGTTTCTGTGATACCTATTATATCATAACCTCATAGATGTGCAAACATCTCTAATTCCTCTTGTTTGTTTCCCATGCTACGGGCGTTTGTATAGAGGCATCTGAGCCAAGCTCTAATTGAAGCCAGCTCATTGGCTGGAGCAGCTGGAATTTCTCTACATCGCTCCCAGTATTTATTATAGGTGCTGGCATCTGACTGTGTGTGTTGGGATAGAATGATGCCTTCCTCCCCTGACACATCTAGTTTAAAGCTTTTTTGACCAGTCTGGCAAGCTTCCTACCAAAACTGCTGTTCTCTTCATTGTCAGACCAGCTCCACCAGCCTCCAGTAGACCTGGCCACCCAAACAGAGTCCCATGTTCTAAATACCCAAACCCCTGACTATGGCACCACTGTTCTAACCATTTATTAACCCACCAAACCATACTTGAACCGTAATTTCCATTAATTTTGCTGGCATGAAGGATTCAGACACCAGATTTGAAGGGCAGGTATGTGAGTACTTGTGGAACCCAGAATTGCAAAAATATTCCTTGGAAGTATTACTTGTACACGTCATCAGGAAAAGGAATATTGCCAGGCAGCCAATCAAACCAGTGATACTTTGAAAAGCAAATATTGGCTGTCCACAAACAATTTACGTATCAAAGATCACCTGGACAACATAAACACTATAATACTCTAATATAGCAAATATTTTTTCACAAATTTGGCTTATTTTGTACTTTGTTTTAAACAAGCATTCCAAACATATTTTTATAAATTGCAAATAAATAATAGACTAGGGACAACGTGGGCCCCCTCTGGAAGCTATCAGGAGAACTGGGTACCCTGGATTTGGAGAAGGTTGAGGTTCTTAAAGACTTCTTTGCCTAACCTTCACTGGCAAATGCTCTGACCACACCACCCAAGTCTTGGAAGGCAGATGCAGGGACTGTGAGAATGAAGAGCTTAGGCCCACTGTAGGAGCGGACCTCATTCTTGACCATCTTTAGAACCTAACATGCACAAGCCCATGAGACCTGATGAAATCCCTCCTCGAGTCCTGAAGGAGCTGGCAAATGAAGTTGCTAAGCCACTGTCCATCATATTTGAAAAATCATGGCAGTCAGGTGAAGTTCCTGATGACTGGAAAAAGGGAAATATAACCCCATTTTCAAGAAGGGGAAAATGGATGAGCCAGAAAACTACAGACCAGTCAGTGTCACCTCTGTGCCTGGCAAAATCGTGGATCAGATTCTCCTGGAAGCCATGCTAAGGCACATGAAAAACAACAAGGTTGTTGGTGACAGCCAGCATGGCTTCACTAAGGGGAAATCCTACCTGACCAATCTGGTGGCCTTCTATGATGGGACTACAGAACTGATGGACAGGAATAGAGCAGCTGATGTCATCTACCTGGACTTGTGGAAAGCGTTCGACACTGTCCCACATGACATCCTTGTCTCTAAGTTGGAGAGACATCAATTTGATAGGTGGACCACTTGGTGGATAAAGAACTGGATGGATGGCCACATGCAAACAGTTGTGGTCGATGGCTCAATGTCCAGCTGGAGACCAGTAACGAGTGGCATCCCTCAGGGATCGGTGTTGGGACCGGTCTTGTTCAGCATGTTTGTCAGTGACATGGACAGTGGGATTGAGTGTGCCCTCAGCGAGTTTGCTGATGGCACCAAGCTGTGTGCTTCAGTTGATATGTTGGAGGGAAGGAATGCCATCCAGCCGGACTTTGACGTGCTTGTGAGGTGGGCTGATGCCAACCTGATGAAGTGCATGGTCCGTGACAAGTGCAAGGTCCTGCAGCTGGGTTGGATCAATCCCAGGCACAGCTCCAGGTTGGGCAGAGAAGTGATTCAGAGCAGCTGTGCGGGGAAGGACTTGGGGGTGTTGGTCAATGAGAAAATGAACATGAGCCGGTACAATGGTACAAATGGGCTATTTATAAAGGTACAATGGGCTATTAAAAACGACTGCTACTGCTGAACCCATGACAGCCGGCTTCAGTGTGCACTCACAGCCCAGAAAGCCAGCCGTACCCTGGGCTGCATCAAAAGGACCGTGACCAGCAGACCGAGGGAGGTGATCCTGCCCCTCTGCTCTGCGCTCCTGAAACCTCACTTGGAGTATTGTGTGCAGTTCTGGTGACTTCAACATAAAAAGGACATGGAACTGTTGGAACAAGTCCAGAGGAAGGCAATGAGGATGATCAGGGGACTGGAGCACCTCCCGTATGAAGATAGGATGAGAAAGTTGGGGCTGCTCAGCCTGGAGAAGAGAAGGTTGCATGCAGCCCTCATAGCAGCCTTCCAGTATCTCAAGGGAGCCTATAGGGTGCTGGGGAGGGACTTTTCATTAGGGACTGTAGTGACAGGACAAGTGGTAACAGGTTCAAACTTAAACAAGGGAAGTTTAGATTGGATATAAGGAAGAAATTCTTTACTGTAAGGGTGGTGAGGCACTGGAATGGGTTGCGTAGGGAATTTGTGCATGCTCCATCGCTGGTGGTGTTCAAGGCCAGGTTGGACAGAGCCTTGAGTGACATGGTTTAGTGCATGGTGTCCCTGCCCATGGCAGGGGGTTGGAACTAAATGATCTTAAGGTCCTTTCCAACCCTAAGTATTCTATGATTCTATTTATTCCCTCAGCTTTTGCCAAACTCCATTTTCAGATTGGTGTTTCTAAGATACAGGCACAATCACTAAGCCAGATAGTGTATGGTTTGATATGCTGTAAGTATAGACACATTGGCATTAAGCAGAAGCAGTAGCTGATTTGAATAAAGGGTTTGATTCATTTTCTAATTTGTCCTAGGTCTCAAGTGCTGTTGATTTTGGTGTGTCTTCAAGTCACTGTCTTAGAACACTGTCTTCAATTGGGAGGACATGTGACTGTTGTCACTTACAGTGAAAAATGATAAAGAGGTTGAAATATTCTCAATTTGAAATATTATGAGGTGGCTTATACTATGAAGTGGTCAGGCAAGTCTCCAGTATAACCAATTCCCTATTTTAAAGGTAACTCCTATTTTGTGGCAAATTGCCCTCCAGCAGATCAATCCTCACTTCACATCAGCAGAAAAGGTGAAAGGGTTAAATCTCAAATTACTTCTCTCCACTAGTTTGTCAGCATTTTGAGGGATTAATCCCTCTGAAGATCTGAAAAATCATTAAACTATGCCTTAGTTGAGAAAAACTGTGAGCTTTACCACCTAGACTTGGAGTTCCCCAAAGGTTACAAAATGGTACACAAATGCAGCCTAGGAGACATGTACACTTTGTCATACATGCATATTCAGGCAGGAATTACTGCCCTCATCAATGCCAGCTTCAAGGATGGCACATACTCTCAACAGGGCTTGTTATGATAGGCTGAGAAAGTTGGGGCTGTTCAACCTGGAGAAGAGAGGGCTGCATGGAGACC
This sequence comes from Myiopsitta monachus, assembly GCA_017639245.1. NCBI lineage: Eukaryota > Metazoa > Chordata > Aves > Psittaciformes > Psittacidae > Myiopsitta > Myiopsitta monachus. Next base: position 24,190,831 of record CM029922.1, on the reverse strand, counting down.
TCATAGCAGCCTTCCAGTATCTCAAGGGGGGCTACAGGGATGCTGGGGACAGACTCTTCATTAGGGACTGTAGTGATAGGACAAGGGGTAACAGGTTCAAACTTAAACAAGGGAAGTTTAGATTGGATATAAGGAAGAAATTCTTTACTGTAAGGGTGGTGAGGCACTGGAATGGACTGCCCAGGGAAGTTGCAAATGCTCCATCGTTGGTGGTGCTCAAGGCCAGGTTGTACAGAGCCTTGGGTGACATGGTTTCGTTCATGGTGTCCCTGCCCATGGCAGGGGGGTTGGAACTAAATGATCTTAAGGTCCTTTCCAACCCTAACTATTCTATGATTCTATATTAACTCTTGTTCCTAACAGCAGCAACATAAAACTACCCAAAGATGGATAAATACTATTTTGGAAGTCAAGAGCCAGACAGCATTTCTGAACCACCTTTCAGTGAGCAGTAACTTTTTATTTCTTTTACTCAAAAGTACAAAGAGACAGGTTAGAAATTCAGGATGAGTTAATATAAATGTCCTTTGAATGCATATACAAAGAAATACTACAGTATTCTAAATGCTGCTCAAATATCCATATGAGGTGAATAATTTCACTATAAATGCATATAATCTATATTTCTTCATGTGCTTTTTTCATTTGTGATGTATTTTTATTTATATAAATACACAAATTGTTCATGTAAAGAAATGTCAATATTTGAAATTTTTGTAAACAGTTCCCTTTCAATATATGTTATATAATATCTCTTACCTATGTTCCAAGAAGTTATTCTGCAATGAGGTTTTGGCTCTGAATCAGGAAGAAGCCTTCTTTAGGAGCCTAAGGCATTTATGGCTATATTAAATCAACTGGTTTTAATTGTGAATTTTTCTGCTTCTGCATCTAGACAGATGAAAAAAAAATGGAGTGGGAAAGGACAAGATCTTCAAATCAGGAAGATCACCACCCACGACATGAGAAATAAAATATTTTTATTGAAGCACTAATATCAGTTTGTAGTCCGCTGAGATTTTCAGTGACCATTTTAAACTGCCTGAATAAGTCTCTTTCCTCAGAACAAGAGACAGCCTATGGAGAAAACAGCATCCATGGTCTTTCTTTGAATTCTGCAACTAGTTTCATTATTGAATGTTATTGAAGAGTAGAAGTGAAGACATCAGCATTGATAGCAATGACAGTGAGATACAAAATTTTACTCATCTTAGTCTTACCTCCCGGTTTCTTATCAACGTAAAATCCAAACGTAAGAACTTAAAATGCAGTTTACATGACTCCTTTTACCCCCACTTGAAACGGGCTAATTGATGTTTTGCGATACTGCAATTTTCTTTCTCTATAGTTAGGTTTCCATTACATTGGCTCATAGGGCTGAATATCTGAATTAGCATTAGAGCAAAATACAGAGTTGTCATGCCACAGCTCCCTCAGCAGAACAGTGAACGATGCTGACTGCCTGGGCACTTTAATATTAGTGAATCTATGGCATTAATTTATTCATAACAAGGCTGTGCTGCTGACCTAGTTTGTTCATTAAATTAATGGCAGTTGGAGAAACTAAAAAGAAAAACCTAGAGGGGGTTCATATCTGTGCCTACTTGGTTGAATCAGTAATTCCTTTTATTTTCATTTCTTTTCTCCTGGCTGTATAACTGGATAAATTTGGTTTAGATTATTTTCCTATTAACTAAAATTTCCCAGAGGTTCCTTGTATTTGCATTCAGCTATTTCAGTAGCAGATATAACATTGCACTGAATACACCACCTACTGAAACAGTGAAGTCGTAAGAAAATCAGACACATGTTCCCTACAGATGTTTGACCTAAGGCATATTGGAGTTGCCAAATCCACCTTTGGGTCACACTCTTCTCCATCTGGAGATATACAAACATTATGCCAAATGCAAGAGCTGATTTATAAACTGGTAGCCCTACTAAAGTCAACTACCAATCTCAAGTGCAAATACCAAAATCAAAGCTGTAAGTCCTAAGAACTTGCAGCCAACAAAGACTTCATTTGCGACTTTGTCACTCTATATCTCTGAAAACTGGGACAACCATGAGTTTGGTGCTTGCATGTTAAGTTTAGAAGTTTGACTTTGGAGTTCTGACTTTCAAATCCATATTCACACCTCCAGGTTTAGTCAAAACTCTCTTGACCTTTTGTCTTCCATATTCTCCACAGTGACAGGAATGGGTCAGAGAAATTTGCCAGCGCTGAACAGACTTACATCCAGCGTTTCTGTTTCATTGTTTTCCCATGGGATTGCATGCAAATCCACATGCCTATAAGATGGGTTGGTTTTCTTGTTCCCTATTCAGTCCCTCCTGATGCAACTCATTGCTCCTACAGGACTGACAGCAGTAATGAGAGCTTTGCCCTTATGATCAGTTTCATCCATGTTCATTCTACTTTAGCAAGATTGCCATCGAAGAGAACCTACCCACAGCATCTCAAGAGAAAAGGATAGTTTGTGTCATCCACCTAGGACTAAAAAGTCTGTCTCCTTAAAATCACAGGTGATTCATATGATGTTTTCCTCAAACTCAGAAGACACAAAATACCCACCTTGTAAGTAATACAACATCTCAGAAAAAAAAAGACAGAAAATCTTAAGCTAATTTGTGCCAGAGGAAGAGTAGGAGACTTCACAGGCATTCTAAATAAATGGCACCAAACACTGAGCCCTCCTTGCTGACGATTTCATATTGAACAAAATCTTTGCAGAAAGTTAGTGTTATTTCTATAATGTGATAATCAGGCTAATACCAGCTCAGTGGGAAGGTTGTGTTCAGGAATATTAACAACTCCATTTGCTTTCCCCTTCCCTTTTTCCCAAATGATGCAATTGCTTTTGTTATGTTTTATAGAGTTTATGTATCTGATTAGATACATTGCAAAGTTAAGAAAACTGAGCCATTAATTTAAATATTTCCTTTATGGTGCAGGAAAAAGGGAGTTTGATGAAAACACTGTGTCACTATGAATGTTCTTCCTTTCCCATTTTGAGAATGTAGTTTTCCTTTTTTGAATCACTTTGAAATAGGCTTATTAATCCACTGAGGGAAATAAACTGCTGGAAGTAAACATTTCCCAACTACTGGAGAAACAGTGTTTCCTAAGCCATATCCAAATGGTCACCAAATAAATGCTTGAGGGAAAACCAGTTCTTGGCCTGAATTTCTGCCTGTGGTAATGAAGAAATCAACAGTAGAGGGCTAGCTGAGTCATTCTTCAAGGATCACCAAATGTCCAGCTTCTTAATTATTGGTCACTAAGGCCAGCAGCCAATACTGTGATCAAAGCTGTACAGGGCAGCCTTCACCACAAAGCCTAAATTGAGCATACCAACAGTATCCAGCAGCTCGCTGAACGTTCAATGGACATCCAGCAATGCACTTGATGGGTGGTGAAAGCCAGAGCTGTTTGTATAGTGCTAGAGAAGTCACTTTGCAAGGGAATTACTTTTTTAAGAAAGAACATGAAAAGGAATACAGGGTAGGCACTAAAATATTAACTGACAGTTTGAGGAAAGGTGGTGGAAAGTGGCACATTTTTGAAGGTCTGGGATTTCTCCTTCTGTCATAGATGATGTTATTTTTCATGTCCTTTTCAAGACATAAACCAAGTTTCATGTGTGTAAAGGAGTAGTTACGGAGAAGAATCTGTAAACACATAGCCAATATAGTTTTACTCATAATACAAAGTTTCCCATCTGAAGTGGAAAAAAATCACCTTGGGTACAAAAAAGAATTTCAGTGATGTTCAGATCAAACAATTGCAAACCAAAATAAAAATATGTAATTAGCTACCCTGTTACCATGCTCAGTTAAAAAGAAACCCCATACAAAAAAAAGCCATCCTTGAGGCTTCATGACAGTTTGGCCAAGCACATTAACCCATGAGCGCATCCCAGTGAGACCAGCTGAGTGTCAGGCTGAAAGACTCACCAGCATGAGGCTGCAGTTGATCTCTGTACACAGCAGCAACAACTCACAGAGTGAAAAACCCACAGGACAAAGGTGGCTCTGCCCAGGGCACTGAAGTGGTCTCAGCAGCCTTTTTAAGTTAATGAAGAAACACAGGGATTTGATATTTGTGAGGCTGGAGAGTTCAACTAATAAGGGATTGAAGAGACTGAAAGAGGCTTTTCCTGAGCAGAGGAGAAATCCCATGGCCCTATATAGCAGTGTATCTCTGATGTCCAGCTTCATTCTCTGGAGTGCAATATGGTCCTTCCTCTAGACCACCTTCACTGGCTACAGCAGGTGAGGAAGGAGAGCAGGATCAGGAGCAAACTCATTGGTATATCAATATTGCCCAAAGATAGCATTTAGCACACAGACATCTAACTAACTTTAGTTGAGGTCTTCTTTTACCTACTATGATATCTCTTTACTGGGGAGTTTTCTCTGCTGTAATCTCAAAATATATATGTGAATTTTCTGTAGCCTGCTGCTGAACTCCTGGAGAATAAATAGATAAAGAAACAGCCTCAAAAGAATTTACAAGACATAAATAAACTGTCATGCTGTGTCTGTACAACTCTTAAATGAAAAAAAGTTAAATGGATTAATCATTCACCCATAATATGTTATATGAGCAACACCAGTTAGAAGCCAAAAGATCAGAGAGAGAAAAGGTGTCACGATTAGAGAAAAATAGTAATAATGCAGTTGCTTGAATCAAGTGAAGGAAGCAAGAGGATGAAGAGGTGGATGAATTCAGAGACTCAGAGAAAGACACAATTGTGGTGACTTTCATCCTGGAAGACACTAACTTGAACTTGATGGAGAAGGCCAAAGCATAGATAAAAAAAGGCCAGGTTGAAATAGAATCAACAGGTCCAGTGATATGACAAATAAAATTACAGTTGCAGCAACATGCAGGCAAACAAATAGAGCTGAATAAGAGGAAGGAAAACAAACTGAGAAATGAGGTGGGCAGGGCAAGAACTCTAGCAACACGTCAGAAAAGAATTAAAAATAAAAATTAAAAGAACATTACCTGAGAAATAAAGATGGAAAATTAAAAAGTAAAAGAGGAAAACTGGGATCAGGTCTCTGTTGCAAGCTGATATACCTGTTGCAAAAGCCAGTAACATTTTTTTCCCCTCAATTTACCCTAGTATGAAATACAGACAAATAAGGACAGAAGACAAAGTAAATTAAAATAAAGTAAATAAATAAATAGGTTTTATTTATATAAAAAAAAAGTAAAATAAAACTTAAGAAAATTAAACTACAGGCAAAAAGTGATAGTAGGTCTCAGCAATGTGGTGCTTGTGGCTGCAGCAAGACCATCAGTAGGTCTAATTCTCTTCTCACAACTTTGACTGTAAAAATAGAATAGCTCCACTAGATTAAGCAAGTCAAATTTCTGTAGAAGAGATGAACAAGCCCGTAAACTCAGATTTCATTATTCCATGTGTAAAATGTAAAAGGGTTGAAAATAAAATGCAAATTCCATCACCAAAGATCTAGTAAAGACAGAAGGCAAGTTAGGAATCAAGAAAAGAGATATGACATTTATCCCTTAGAAAATAGTTGGGGTGCCTCCTAAGACCAGAACAGATATTCTACTGCCTAAACTTAGCAATACAGTTCTTTAACTGTTTGAGTTGACTTGTTCCTTAAAAGATATAGTACGAATGCAGAAACAATAAACCTTGCAAATAATTTAGATGATTAGTTGTGTCTACAAGCCTTATAGACAAACTTTTGATAATTACTGCCACTGAAAAAAATTGTTGTTTTATTTTTCAATAGCTACTGCGTCAGGAATTCTTAGTATAAACATTTTTGGTTTGTGCAATATCAGACTCCTATAAAGCATAAGCATAAGGTTCAGGGGGAGTCAGCACCAGCTACTAAGGCACAGGTGAAGGAAAGAAAGAGCACCCCTTTTTAGTGATTTACCATGTTCCATGGCAGTGGAATTACAGCCCCAGAGAATTTAAAGGGAGATGTGGGCTGGAAGTGGCAGAGACATATAAGTGTGATAGGGAGGAGCAAAGCCTATCAAGAGGCAAAGCCACTGCTCTGCTCACAGGCCTCATGCCAGTATTCCTGCAGGGTGCTGCCCTGTGTCACGTAAACATGCTTGCTGGATATCTGTGGCATACTGCTTCACCAAGTAGTATGGACAAATGCGAGTTTCATTTTGGAGCAGCTGGGTGTTTTGGTGTTGGGGTTTTTTCTGAGTTCTGCTGCATGCTGGGCACACTTCGGCTGCTTCTTTAGTTAAAATAAGGTAAACTTGACTGTGTAAAACAGGTCAATGGTTTAGCTTGTGTCTCCCAGACTCAGAAGTGATTCATTCTAAGACAAGGAAAGTTCCTTCACGGCTTCAGTTCTCTGAGAAGTTACATATGCATGTGGCCAAACTCAGTCCTCATAAAACCCAATTGACTTCATTCAAAAAACTCCTATAAAGATGACTGATGTCATTGGAGTCCCACCAGGGAGGAATTTGGCCCATGCCATTCCTTCTGGTTAGTCATTGGATAGGAATGTAGAGAAGAAATGAATTCTGGGCTCTAGGACCCCATCTCTCAACTAAACTGCCAGGACTGAAAAAGAATTACACACAAACATAAATTTGTCTTGCACACACCATTAGATCTCCCTGACCAACCACTGCTTTCAGCTGCCCAGGTACGAATAGGAATATCTCCTTTCACTACTGAGGGCTAAGCAGGAGCTTCTACATAAGTGTGCCAGGCCTCTTGGGGGCAAAAGCAGCAGCATTATCCCAAATTTACAGATGAAGAAACCAAAACAGGGAGCTGAAGTGAATTGCTTCAGATTACATGAGGCGACAGAGCTAGAAGAGGTATTGAAACTGAAGTACTTACGGCTCCTCACAACTTAGGCCATGTATTCCTCTGATATATCTTTTTAATTTCCCTCTCATTTCCCCATCTCCCTTCTCTCCTACCCCTAACCCCATCTACATTGTCTGTAGCCACACAACTGCGAAGCTGGGATTAATCCATCCCTAGGGAAACTGGGATTAATATACAACTCATGCGGAACCTTTAAAAAACCTAATGATTTGTGGTCCCCTTTTCAATGCACATGTAATCCACAGCTGAAAAGTAACTATTTGCTGTTCCAGTGCACATTCTGAGAGAGGCTTTTGCTCTGTTTCATGAATGCACACTGAAGACCCCATCTGACAGGATTTCTTCCTGCAGCCAACAGAAAAACCCAGCTTGAGCAGGCTGTGCAGAATCAGGCTTTTGCAGAGTAGTAACAGTTTATGGGCAGAAAAAGAATGACTGGAATGCAAAGGGGGGGAAGAGAGAGAGAGAGATGTGCCAAGACATCTTTACATTTTCTCCTGTAACTGGAAATGGTTAAAAAAAAAAAAAAAAAAAAAAAAAAAAAAAAAAAAAACCCTGTGTTTCTCTTGTTAATCTCAAAGAAAGAAACAGCTAGAGTCAGGTGCCCTGTTTTTTTTTACTCTTGCAAAATCCTGTTCAGTGATGTTTTATGATGAAAATGCAAAATTTAGGGCAACTGTGAAAACAGAATCAGCTCTCAATTGGCAGACAGAGGCCTAAATAAGTTTTATTCACTGCATGAATGTCAGATTAAAACACATACAAAGAGAGAAAACAAGAAGAAATAAGGGGGAGGTAATTAATCATTTAAATTATTTGTGATCCTGATTCGAAAGTCACATTTCCTGTCTAATTCCTTTCATTTATTTTGAGGGTTAGTACTACTTATCTCTTCTGACTGTCATGACTTCATGTTTACTTTGCTTTCCTTGGAATCACTGAGCTGATACTGTCTAGCAAAATTCAAAACACTGGAGCAAATGGGCGAACTGTTCACCAGTGCAGCTGAGAGCATGACCAGAGAGATAGCCTTTGCACGAGGTTGAAAGTGGCCTTCTGGGAGAGGAAATACACACATGTATATGTGTAGTACAAATGATATTAAGAGGCCCTGCGTGAATCCTGTGTTCAGTATGCCCACGTAGTTTTAATACATCTGTAATTCTGATTATGTCAGTTCTGGGGATTTTTGTTTTAATTGCACATAAAAATATATGTCCAAGGAAATTCCTGGCAGGCAGATCACCAGGCTTCAGGCTTACAAATGAAACGCTTCTCATGCCCAGCTGGGAGGAGTGATTTTTACACCTTCACGACCTTGCAGTTATAATAGTTCCCAGGAATCAGTAACTGACACGGATTCTTAACCTTGCCACGGGTGTTTCGGTATCCTGGTGTTAAGGAGATGGTGAGGCGATCGTGGGAAAGCCTCAGTGGAGTGACCCTCCCGGCATCCCTTCCTCCCTCCCTTTGGATCCGACTCGGATTTCTACCGCGCAGCCACGACCCCTGTAAAACGACAGGCTCCCAGCGACAGAGCCCTTCACTTTCTCTCTCCACGACAGGACTCCGGGAGCATCCCTGTTCCTTTGCACCACGAACGACACCAGAAGGAAAGTTCATCGGGGATTTTTTTTCCCTGAATCTCCCTTTAGAAGAAATACACAGAGGGGAGGAGTGTGGGTAGGGGGTGAACCACCCATCCCTTAGGCTACCAGTTATCGCCGTGTCAATGCTAGTGGCTACAGGTCCCAGCCGGGACGCCGGGACCCTGTCCCTGCGCGGGGCCGGGTAGCGTTTTCCAAGGAGCGCTCTGCAGGCAACGACCAGAGCGGGTGGGGCGGCCGCTCCCTCTGGGCTTGCACAAGGCGATGCACCTCAACCCCAGCCGAGGAGCTGGAGGAGAGGGGGGCTTCGGAAGGAGGCAAATTGCCCCCCAGAATCACTGCCGAGAAAACGCAGCCCGATGCGGCTCGGCCGCGCGAGGCCAGTACAGCAAAGAGATTGCTCCTGCCAGGCTCCGCGCAAAACGCGTAGAGTTCATCCCACGGAGGGTTAGCCCGGGCTTCCTGCAGATTTACGTTATTTCCCTCTCTCACTCCTTCCTTGCACGGAGCGGTTGGTTTTCAGATGCTTTTTAAGATAAAAACAAAAGCCTTCTCACGGTGTGGAAAGCCAACTGTGGGTGGGAAGCAAAGCAAAATCAAGCCGACTTCAAACTCTGCCCGTTCTCCCAGCCTCCGGGGCTGGATGCGCACTGGGGCGTCATCTCGTTATCCTGCGCTTCCCAAGGGCTTCCCGGCGTCGGAGGTGGCCGCTGCAGCCCGTCCAGCAAGTGCGCTTAAAGTAGTTACCGTGAGCTCGAATGGGTGTCCTGTAAAAAAGAGGGCAGAAAGGTTTCTGCCCCCTCCCCTTATATTAAACGAGCTACAACCGCAACTTTTCCCCTGTCGTTAATAGGATTCTTTGACCAAATAAAGAAGTATTTTCTGAAAGCGAAGCGGAGAATGGGGAAAAGGAACCGCTTTGGGCCGAGGCGCTGCGGCAGCGCAAGAGCCACAGGGGAAGAGATAATTTGCAGGAGGTTTTTCTTATCGCGAGGGGCACTGGTTTGGACAGGGGGAAGAGGGTTTAAGGTTTGCCAAGGGGACGGGAAAGGACGGCAAGAGGCCCTTCAAAGGCTCAGGCGGATCCCCCAGCTCTGAGCTTTCTCTCCCCCATCTTTATCCAAAGCTGTTTCGCAGTGGAATAAACATCTCTTATCTAAGACAGCTGCCGGGAACCAAAGACCGCACCGATCAGCGCTGAGCCAGACGAAGACGCAGCCGAGAAATGCCAGCTCCTGACAGGAGAAGAAGGGTGCGCCAATGCGGCTCTCCCGACAGTGCCCTCGGGCTGCGAAAGCAGGACCAGTTCTCCCATTATTCATCTGATTTATTTTATAACACTTCTGACACCTAATCTTATCAGCTAAAGCCAGAGGTTTAGTTACCTGAGACAATTTTTTTTCTTATTTCTACTTTAGCAGCAAAATTGTGAGTCCTCGAAGGTCTGTTTACTTTTGTCAGCCTCAGGAAACAGAAAGGAAAAAAGAAAAAAGAAAGGAAAAAGGAAAGAAGAAAGGAAAAGGGAGAAAGAGAAAGAGAATGAGGCGGTTGGTAGAAACAAGCACTGAGGAGATATCAAGTTAAATCCAAAAAAAAAAAAAAAAAAAGGTTCTCTATATCCTGCATATTGCCAGAGAGGCTTTGCTAGGGAAAAGAGCAGAATTCAAACGGACACATATGTAGCCCATGCAGACTTGCCTGTAAAATAACGATTTATTTTAATACTTAAAAAACCACACACAATCCAGTGATAAATGTCAATTACCAATAATCAGCATAAAGTGCCAAACAGCCATACAATTTTTTTTTTAATAAACAAAACTTATTGGAATGTCTCTTAGTTTGAGTACACTGTTCAGAAAGCCAGCATTTAAAAAAATATGCTCTCAGATTAAGATTTGTTCTCTCTCATCAGGATGCACGATGACTTTAAAGTACCACTAAAACCACATTGTGCATACCATCAGTTTGATGCTTTGCCATCTTTCTTTCCTCTTTTTTTTTTTTAGGTAAGTCCACAAGTTACAAACCTCCTCACAGCTCACAAGACCATAAGGCAAAAGAAAAAGTCTCCATGTCCCATGAACACCGATTTATCCCAAATGCCAGAGACCACAGGTCTAAGATCACTATGAGTTTTCTAGCTCATGATAGGACTCCTCACGTGAGAGACTTAGGTCATTTCCAAACATCAATTTTCTTCTCCTTTGAAGAAAATAAACAAATGAGATTTGCAAGTTGCCCTTCTGCTTGTCCTAATGGTGCTGTGAATAGAAACCACCATTTCAGTTCTTAATCATGTTCTGGAATTCTCTGTATTTCCTGAAGTGTAAAAATAAGAAGCTTTATACAGTCAAAAAAGGTATAAAATAAGAGGTTGGGATTTTTATACGTAATACTTTTGCTACGATTCTCCGTTCTTTTGTTGGGATTGGGGGGAGGGGGGCGACTTGTGGGGTTCTGTTTGGTTGTAAAGAGATTCCTGTCCAACACGTGAGCACCACCTTTTGGCATAAAGTTTGTCAAAGCCACACAAGTCAGCTAGCATTCCCTGCATTATTCTTATGTATTCTAAATGCAAAAAAAAAAAAATCTTTTCAGCCATGCTTGGAAAGTTAGCTTGAGCAGGGAAGGTGGTGGTGTGGATTTGGCTCTTTTGAAAGTACAAACAAAAACAAAATGCAAAGTTCAGTGCTTCCATCCTGAAAGTTTTGTTTCTGCTCTGGTTTTGGTGTAAAGTCTGAGGGGGAGGAGAAGTTCATAGAAGTTGGAGATTCAGCACTTAAGTTTGGCAGGTTTCAGTTCCTTTACTTGCGTGTGCAGTGTCTTGTGGACAGCCAGCGTTCTGGACTGGCAAAATCCTTTCCCGCATTCTTGACACTTAAAAGGCTTTTCTTTAGAATGGATATATCTAGGGAGAGAACAAAAATGAGATGTCAGAAATAACCAACCTAAACTCAGCAGTGAGCTACCTGCTGGAGAGCATGCTGAAGGTTTTTACACCTTCTGCTGAGACTGAGAGTGCTGGCGTGCAGCACTTGGGTGAATAATCTGTGCCTCTGTGGGCAAGAGAGGGGGATATCAGGCCTTACAAGGGGGTCTTTCTTAAGGATAAACAGTTTCTCTCTAACTCTGGGATCATCAGGCTTCATGTCTTCATAACATATCCAAATAATCATAAAGGCAGAGGACACAAGACCATGCAAAAGGAGGGTGAAATATCTGTGGAAGCTAAGAGGGAGGATATGCAAGTCACTTTTGTGGGGTGTGTGACTACAACAGGCCTGACTTCCAAAGTGAGTTATCTGAGCTTCTCCACCAGCAGTGGGCAGAGGAAAACTGAGAGAGAATGCTGTCGCTGGTCAGGAACATGGCTTTTCTTACAGGCACCTTCAGGAGTGTAGGTGGGTAACTGGGAGAGTACAGCTAGACAAGGAGAAAAGGACAGAAGAAATGTTACCTGTGATCCCTCAGGTGATCCTGTCTTCTGAAGGCCTTGTGGCAAATGTCACATGTGTAGGGCCGTTCATCAGTGTGGGTCCTTTCATGGATCAAAAGGTTGTAGGACTTGGTGAAGTGCCTGCCGCAGAATTTACACACGAACTCCTTCTTGGTTTTGGATGGTAACCTTCCCCGTGTGGGTTTCTTCTCTGGAGAGAGCTTAGTCACCTCAAGCAAGGACCCCAGCCCTGGGGGTGAGCCCTGACTGTCTGCCTGTCCCAGTTTAGAGTGGTCCTCTTGTGTAGCAGCCACTGCTAAGTTGGCAAAGTCAAAGCGGGGTTTGGCTTTGAGGGTCACATTGGTTGCCTCTTGCTTGGGCTGGATGACATGTGGAAAGAGTGGGAAGGTTGGCAGCTGGAACCGTGCATCCACCAGGCTCGACACGCTGGGCACCTTGGAGAAGGAGGAGCGGGGAAGATGCATGGCCGGATACCCCAAAGTCCATTGGTGCAAGTGTACAGCATGCAGGGCACTGAAGCCATAGAGATTGGATAGGTGGTCAGAGGGCACAGCAGGCAGCCCGTTGAATGCTTGCAGGAAAGAGTAGTTGGTGAGCTGGAGGGAAGGATGGATAGGCACTGGGGCCGGCAGGGTCTTACTTCCCATGGTAGCCACCAGGAGGAGGGTCTTGGGAGCAGGGGAGGAAAAGATCTGGAAAAAAAAAAAAAAAAAAAAAAAGTGGAGTGGGGAAGAGGGAGAGGTGGATTTATACAAAGACAAAAGCAGAGCGAATTTTTCACCTCACCCCCCATAAACACCCTTCTCCAAAGCCTCAGGAGGACACTGCCTTGGAGCTGGAGAGATATGAAAAGCTCTTTGCTGTATCTCCCAAATCTCCAGACTCTCACCATCCCTCACACACAAAAGTTGTACCCCAACCACAATTATTCATCCACAACAGCACCTCTGTGCTGTGGAGACCTGCAATAATGCTCTACAGAGACAGCAAGAAGATGCCGGTTTGGCCCACAGATTTCAAGCTTCTCCCATGTAATTTTAAATCTCTTCCTGAGCACCCTCAGCATTTAGAAAATAGTTGGACACTGCCCACAAAAACTGCCTTTAACCCTGACCCTTGAGGTGACGTGGGAGGAGGTGCAGAGAGCTCGCTGCCTCTGGGTCACTCAGGTCCCTGTGGTCTGGCATCAGCCAAGCCTCTGCCTCTGGGGTGGTGGTGGCAGTTGGGTGCCCAGAACTGCACGTCCTCCCTTATTCAAAAAGGGAAAATTCCTGGTTTTCTTTTTTTTTTAGGGGGAAATACCAGCCAACAGCACTCCCTCTTATGTACTCAAAAAAGAAATGCGAAAAAGCTGAGTTTGGGTGACAAATCTGCAGTGCCATTTGCTCTCCCAAGGGAGAAGTGCCTGGCTTCAAGCTCACATCCTAATCTAGGCAATCACTTAATTAGAACCCTTCAAAAAGAAAATAGGAGAGGACTGGAGGGATCCTTCCTGTGGGGACACTCAGCTCACCAGCTGCAGGGCTGCAGGGCCACAGCCCTACCCCTGGGCTGGGTGCCACCACTTTGCTCTGTGTTTCAGGGTCCTGCCTAGCCCCCAGCCTCTTCTGTCAGCCAGATCCCTACCCATTTCACCCCACAAGCAAAACATGTTGCAAGGCCACAGCAGCGAGGCGCATCTGGCCCTGCTTGCAAATGTAGCCCTGGCTGCTGTCATCCGATTGGTAGGAGATGCCTCCCAAGGGTTGGTGGTTGGGACACAGCTTCCTCTCTTTGTGGGTGTGAGAGAGCACCCACAGCTTTTGGAGGCATCACATCCCTGCAGCCCAGGGAGCCTCCTCCTCACTCCACAGCCTTTACTCACTTTCTCCTGAGTGAAATCCAGGATTTGCATTCCATGGATCTGCTTTCCAGCAGAATCCTCACAGGGTCCCAATAAAGACCCCACAGGTGCTCATAAGATCCTAATAGGTTTGCTGCAGTGTTCCCACAGATCCACATAGGGTCCACTATAGGTTTCCTGCTGAGTCACCGTAGGAACCCCACAGGGTCCTGGCAGGATTCTTGCAGCACTCAGTCTGGAGTTCGTCCCCACCTGAAGAGTAAAGCCCCTTTGGAGAAAAGGAGGCAGCAAAGTATTGCAGAGCAGTAATCATCCCTCTGGGCTAGAAGACTGGGTGGGTGGAAACCAGCGGTGGAAGAGGTCTAAAGACCAGGGAAACAAATCTGATTTATAAGTAAGCTGCTGCCCAGACTGAGGAGCTGCGGTTGGAAGGGTGTGAGAGGGAGAAGGTTTTTCGGTGCAGTTCTATATGCCGGGCCCACCTTTCACACCACTTTACATAAATCAGCAGCAGGAAGATAGACTCAAACCTCAGAGGAATTCCATCGCAGTGACCCAGAATAAGAGATTGTGACATTTTGCCTTTTTTAATTGCATACATTTTGGGTAGTGGCTGATTAAAAAATGCGCACGTTACATTGTCCCTCTCATATTTTATTTATTATTTTTAATTTTTTCCCCCCTTCCATTCCTCTTTTTATATATATATATAAAAAAAAAAAAAAAAACACAAAAAAAAAAAAAAAACAACAACAACAAATCAAAACACAAAAACTATTTAGGGCCAATGAACCAACCATACTGTTCTGTTGTTCAACTGGGGAAATGCTTTTTATTTTGTTAGTGCTGCCCATATGCTTGGCGCATCCACTTCGCAGCACAAATGCCCCAGTCAGTGACCTCGAGAACCAAGTGTATGGAAAACACTCTTTTCCTGTACCTGAAATGTATTTTCTGCCTGTCATAACGGCTCTGCACCTATTTTCCTGCCGGGGCAGCTCTAGATTTCTCAAGCATGAAATACATTATTGCAAACTGAGTTGATTTCTAGCCTTACCCCTCTTTCTTTCTCCATAAACTAAGAAAACATTTACTATGAAATATATAAACTAAAAATTACTATGTTTGGGTAAATACTTGCTCAATAACATTTAAAAAAATTCTCTTTTTATTTCCCCAATTAAGAAGGGGGCAGAAAGGAGAAATACAGTAGTGTCATAACATTATCAGCAGTGCCCGCATTTGTTTTGTTTTGTTTTTTTTTTTTTTTCCCGGAGAAGTTGCAATACTTTAAAAAAAAAAAAAAAAAAAGAAGTAAAAAAAATAAAGAAAAATAAAGAAAAAAAAAACAAGGGGAAAAAGTAGGAAGGAGGGGGAAAAAAGGGAAAAAAAATGAAACAAGAAGAAAAGGGGAGGTGAGAGCAGTGTGTTCACGTTAGTACAAGTTTCTTGGCACTTTTCCAGAAATGTAAGTTACACTTTTGCTCTGTGAGACCGGGATAGTCAAAAACACAGAGGAAGAGCAGAGTATTTCATACAGAAGTCCCCTCTCTCTGCGACATCAAAGCGAGCGGGTCGCACAGCGCGGGAACCCTCCGCTCTCCCGCTGCCCGCAGAGATCAACGTTTCTTTGATTTCGGTGTCACCTCCACCTTTATTTCTGTTTCATGTAAATAGATCGTTATCGGGCTTCTTTTTAATTTAGTTTTATTTTATTTTATTTTTCACAGAAGACCCCTCGACTTCTCTGCTTGAATTCCCCCAACAATAAAACTGTGCGGGGTTTTCCTTTTTTTCTTAACACAAACTAGCTCGGTGAGTAATTAAGAACAAACCACTTCTGTTCTGACTGAAACAAATCCCACTCATGCCAAGATAAATTTACCCTGCAAAATAGGATCATAAACTTGAAAGACTACATCTGTCTCCAGCTTTCTTACCCTTTGTCCTGTTTCAAGATACGGTAATGCTATTGTCCAGTTGCCATTGTTTTAAGACCATTGTAAACTTAACCTTCCAGATTAAATTCTACCTCCTCTGTTCGCCATAAAGAAAAAAAAATTAGATAAAGAAAAAGAAAAATCCACCAGGCTTTTTGCTGGTAGTTTAGCAAGGGGAGAAATTAAGTGGATTTTTAAGTCACCTTGTGGCTACCCTGTGTTTTTCTTTTCTACCTTGAATTATCAATTTCCGATTTGTCTTTTGAAAGGGATATTTGTTACATTAAATACCTGACTCATAAATAATGAGGTTTTCTAATTAGTTCCACATGGAAGAATGGAGGAGGTAAATTACCCTGAGAACGTTGCTTATTTTTGCAAACATGACTAAAGTAGCGGACATAAAATGCTGCATTCTTGAGGCAGCCTCAAACTACAGCAATCAGGTTCATCTGTCAAAAAAAAAAATCCCTCTTTTTGGCTTTAAAGTCTAGTGGTAGCCCTGTCCTTTCGGCAGCATCACTTCAGTGTGCAGCATTTTACCACCTACCTATTTTTTCCGCTTTGAGGGAAAGAGATTTTCCCTTCCTGTCAGTTTAAGCGAGGAAACAGAGCTTAGAATTTATCCGTGTTTAGGAAACTAACTGAAAAGGGAATAAAATTGCCCTTTCGCTCCCCTTTATTCGAGCATGGTGCTCTTGAGAAATTAAGTGCGTTGTTCAGCACAGATTTATTAAAAGTATTAATGAAGTGTGCAGAATCTATTAAAGCAGGTTTATTCGGGGCTAATTGAGCGTGAAAGAGTTAATTGCTAACATTAATGAGGACTGGAAAGAGCCAGCATGTGCCATGGATATCTGCGCTCAATCCTTATAAAATCATCATTCACATTTTATCGCGAAATCAGTGTTGACAAGTTTCTCCAGACCACCACTGCGACAGCAGATGAATGCGCCGGATTTTAGTCCAAATAAATAATAATAATAATAATAATAATAATAATAATAATAATAATAATAATAGTCGGGGATCGACTGCACCGGCAATGGCTACGCTTCCCGGGGCAGCCTTTATCCAAAACAACCACCACCACATGTCGGGTCCGAAGGCTAGGGGGACAGTGACCCCAAGGGCGGGGAGTGGCCGCAAGGCCATGCTCCTCAACCCTCTCCCTACAGTAGCATTTAGGTTGGTTTGGGAGTTCTGTGTGAGTGGTTTTTTTTAATCCTCTTGAGTGTAAAAAGGCCCCCAGCACAAGACTTGTTTTCGCTTTCTCCCTAGAGAGACGCCCGGTGCCTCCCCTGCGCACGATTATATCGTCCTTCCTTTCTCCCGGCAGCAGGAAGGATTTCTTCCCTCGATACTCTCCGCTTTCCACTGCCGCAGCAGTCATAGCCGCGGGTGGGGAGGCAAGACACTGTGAGTGACAGTGCCCCAGGCCATGCCCAGGCCGGGCCGAGCGAGGGCCCGCCGCCCTGAGCAGCGGCCCGCGGAACGGCAGCCGCCGGGCCCCCCTTTGCAGAGCTGCCCCTTGTGTCTACTGACTTCGGAGTTACTGAACTGGACCTCCAGTGCACCTGCCTGGGACACGGAGCTCACCCTCCTGCCCTGCCCGTGTGTGACCGGACGAGTCCCGCAGCGCCACGGTCAACTCCGAAACGCTCTATTTTTATAGTTTCCCTCCCAAAAGCCAACTATAACAACTATACCCTAATCCTCAGCTTTGCGCTGACACTTTATAGGCTCGGCCTCGAGAGAAGCTCAGTCTCACCCTACACTGAACTTGTTCCGATCCATTCAGACAAATACAAACATCAGGTTCTCTTCTATTAGGGCCTTGGGATGAAGCAGAGAAGGGTTCTTTGACCTTAAAACATTAAAAATGGAGAGAGAGAAGAAGAGAGAGAAGAGAGAAGAGAGAAGAAGAGAGAAGAAGAGAGAGAAGAGAGAAGAAGAGAGAGAAGAGAGAAGAAGAGAGAGAAGAAAGAGAAGAGAGAAGAAGAGAGAAGAAGAGAGAAGAAGAGAGAGAGAAGAGAGAGAGAAGAGAGAGAGAAGAGAGAGAGAAGAGAGAGAGAGAAGAGAGAGAGAAGAGAGAGAGAAGAGAGAGAGAAGAGAGAGAGAAGAGAGAGAGAAGAGAGAGGAGAGAAGCTGAACTTTCAAAGGGCATCCAGGCTTCTGTTTTGCAGCTCATATGCGTCATTTTTAGCTATGGTTAAAAGCACAGCTCCTCCTCAAGGGGGAATAAACAGCTTTGAAAGGGGAAGACAAATCTTTAAATAGCATCAAAATAGCCGAGACCCATGTGAAGGCTTCCCACAGCCCTCCGCCCGCTACACGGAGAACAGTCTTCCTCACGTGAACCACAACTTCTCCACTTCTGCACCATCGAGGGGATGGTGGGAGAAGATAGAGGAAAAGAAGGAAAGAAGTGAGAGAAATGGAGGCGTCTGCATCGATATCCCCAACCCCGAGGCTTGGCAAAATAAATAAAAAAAACAAAACAAAACAAAACAAAAAAAAACTGAAAAGAATGAGTTACTCTTTTTATTTACCTAATCCCGATCTGTGCTCCACCGCTGGCAGCAGTTAAAAGATCCTGGGCTAAATCTGAGCTGGTAAAATAATAGGGGAAAAAAAAGTAACAGGGAAAAAAAAAAATGGCAAGATGTTGGTGTCAGTGTCTGTGCTGGCCCGGGGGGCACAGCGCTGTCCCCCCACCCCACTGCTCCTCCGGCGGAACCGGCAGATCCGAGCGAGCAGCAGGGCCAGGTGCCCCGGCTGATGGACACGGAGCTGCGCTACCTCCTCCGGCTCCCGGCGCCGTCTGTGTTTGCCGGAGTGCAAACGCGCCCGGGAGCAGCCGAGCCCAGACTGAACCGATCCCTTCCTTCCAGCCTCCTCCTTATTTCAACCCCCCCTCTCAGCTCCCCCCTCAACCTCCCACCAGACTTTGGGCATGCGCACGAGGGGAGAAAGTTTCTGGCTGGGAAGAACCAACTTTTCAACCCTCTTTTCCCGAAGGCGCAGCACCTCGGGGCTCACCTCCCGCCAGCGCCTGATCTCGCCCCCCACCCCCGGCTTTCCGCGCCCTCGGCCTCCGGCGGGGCATCTCCCCGCGGCCCGCTACGAGCGGCCTCCCGCGGAGGAGCAGCACGAAGGAAGGAGGGGGAGTGGGGGTTCCCGTGCTTTCTGCGCTGTCCCAGCCGTCCAGGTCCGCCCCTCCACACCGTTCCGTGCCGTTCCCCTCCGCTCCCGGCCGGCTTCGCTGCGCCCCCTCCCAGCAGATCCGCGGGACAGGACTCTCCGGGACCTGCCCCGGGGAGTGAAGGCAGGAGGGTAGAAAGGCAGAAAGAAAGGGGGAAAAGAAGTGGGGGAGGCTTGGGGAGGGATCTGCTCCAACCATGGGGATTTGGGGACTGCACGTTGTTCTCCCTCTCTGGGAAGATCTCCCGGGAGGATCCCAAGAGCAGGTTAACTGCAAAGAGTCCACCCCAGGAGTAGAGTCGCTTCCTCCCCCTGCCCCAGCATCCCTACCGGATCTCACTTTTCGCCCCAGCTCTTCTGACCTCTGTGCCTTCCTCCTGTCCATCCTGCTCCCCGATGCGGGTGTGTCCGTCCCTGACCCCGGAGGGGATCCACGGCGCGCAAAATCCTGCGTATCCCCCGCGGATCGGGAGCCGCGGAGCCCTCTTTAGTCCGAGGGAGGGAGACTACCCGGGTGAAGCAGGCAAAGCAAAATAACCCTCGAAAGAAAAAGGATTAAACGTGCTTTATAATTAATCCTGAGGCCATAATCTCCTTGCCTATTTGTTTTTCTATTCATCCATCCATTCACACTCCTTTAGATCCGTGAAGGGGGGAAAATTGCTTGGGTGTATTACATTGTTCCGAGGAACAGGGTAATATAATACGCTAGCGAAGACAGATCCGTCAGGATAACATGGTACCGTGCTCAGGGACAAGCTTGTGTTTTTTTATTGTTCGTGTCACTCCAGTTGTTACACTGATTTTTGCCCATCTCCGAAGGAAAAACAAACAAACAAATAATAATAAAAAACGTGACCAAAACAGCAACGAGGGAAAACTACGTTATCGTCCTGCAGAATGAGAGCTCATGAACACGACAGTGGCGTGGTGAAGCAAGCCCTTAGCACTGCCATTTCATCCCCAAAACATCTCTGTTTCTGAGGAATCCGGGGTCCAGTTCAGCTCACTGCTCTGGGCAGGCGAAGAGGTTTTCATTCTCTCGTTTTGTAAACGAGTGGCATTTTTATGAGGCAAAGACGAAGCAAAAACTCTCCCTCAATCCGACTTGTCTTGTTCTCTCTTATTTCGTGCTGTTATTTTCTTTCTTTCTTTATTACTGTTCTCTCTCTCCTCCCCCCCCCCCCCCAGCCTCTTCTATCTTCCTCCTCCCCCCGCCCCCCCCAAATAAATCCCAGACCTTTGCACTTTTATTCCTGGTCTGGGGGTCGAATTGTCGAGAGTGCGATCCTGCGTCCAATGCTGTAAGTTGATGCCTTCGAATGCGTTTGCATTTTCCAAAACAGTTTTCGAGTCCTGTTGTCAGAGCACAAATGGAAGATCCCCAAGTGTCTCCAGACCAAGAAACAGACCGGAGATACGCGCTTCTAGCTGAAGATTTCTCTTTTCCCAGAGGAAGAATCTTGGTGCAGCTGGGGGTGGGTGCATGCATTACTGAAAAAAATCGCAATTACCCTTAGAGAAGTAGCAGATTAGTTGAGATGGCAAACACGGCAGCAGCAATGATTACCTGCACGTGCTGCCTTCAAAGAAACAAAACACATAGCAATAAAAAGAACGCGCTTCCAGTTACAGAAACCATCATTCCGAAAGAAATACTTATGCATCGAAATAAAAGGCAGCAAAAGATCCCAGTGTCTAAAGAGGAAGGGGGCACAGAAAATTATTCCCACGCGAAAAGAGTTTATAATCAAAGCGGGACGTTGGGATATTATTCTATCCCAGAGTATTACTGGAAATGTAGCTGAAAGCTGCCTGGATAACGTATAGTCTGTTATTTAGGTATTTGTTAAAAATAAAAACATTTGGACTTGTCACTGGCGATTGAACTGAAGTTTCAGGTTAACTGTCTTGTTAACTGCATTTATTTTAAATACCTGGTGTTTAAGTTATGACGGGTATGCCGTTCCAAAGTCTTTATTCTCGGATGGATTTTTATAATGTCCCTTGCTAATTTGCATTATGTCAACTTGTAACGGTGGGGAGCCTAATACCGGGAACGGGATACAAAACCACTATTAACACTGACACACAGGGAATACGTTGCGCTTTTCCACAGCGAAGATCTGCTGTCGATTAGGAATGTTACAACTTCAAGAGACTCATAAAAAGTGAAGGCATCTGCTCCCAAAGCCAGCCACGTTTGTAGGACTTAGACGTGACAGCGAAACTCAATTCGTTTCAGGAGAAATCCGTGGGGTGGTGGGGGAGACTGAAGTCCTTTTCCCTACATTCCACCTGTGTCCCCTGCTCCAAACCTTCCCCGTCCCCATCCTGCTCCATGTATCTGCAGAGTGAAGTCCCCACCGGGCTGTGCCGCACGTTTTGTGGGGAGCAGCACCCAGAACGTCACCATCCGGCCACTACACCAGGGCTGCCCTACCAGCTGCGCGTCCGCAGCGCCGGGGCCGGCACCGAGCGCTGCCTCCTGACCACGCCGGTGCTGGTTCCGAGGGGGCGGCTTCGTGCCCCGACGGCGAAGCAGACTTAAGGGGCGCGGGGATTGCACCCTGGGACAAGTCCCCTTCTCTCTCTCTGCGAGCCAGCTGCCCTTGTCACCTCGTCTCCAACGAATTCTGGGTTCGAGGGCTAATCCTGCGCAGCGCAGGTACTGGGGGTCGCTCCTCTGTTTTAAGCTCCTGTGGATGCCGGGCATCCCTGGATGCACCTACAAGTGTGCTGGGACAGGGCTGCACAACCTGACTGATGTTCCTCTTTTCTCCTTCAGCTGGGAGATACTCAGCTTCACCTCAGAGACCCTGCCAACTTTGGCAAGACTAACGATTCCTGGCCCATCCCGTAGCCATGTGCAGGGTAAAACTCCCTTTTGCTTCTCTTGGAACATTCTCTCCACCGGGGAACGGCGCTTGTCCCTCGAAAAATCTTTTTTTGAGGAGAAACAGCAATGCCACTTGCGAAGCATCGGCCGCAGGCGCCTCTCAAGGGCTGCGAGGAGAAGCGGGTCCGGCTGGGCAGGGTGGGGATGTTTGGCTGCTCCGAGTCCACCAAACATCTCGCCCCCAGCAACGCGCCTGTTTCTGGGGGGTGGCTGGTCAAAGCTGCCTCTGATCGGCAGCCCTGCTGTTCCCAAATCTCCCGGGGGAAGGGAGCGGGGAGCTGGGCAGAGCAGCCGGCTGTGCTCTGCGGTGTTTCCAAAGCCCCTCCGCGCCCGGAGCTTCGCTGGGGGGATGGAGCCAGCGCCGGCTGCGGGGGCGCAGGGAAGAGCGAGCACAAGTGCACTGCGGCGTGCTCCCCTTGTCCTCATACCTCTCCGGGCAAGATGTCCCACCCGAGACAGGCCCCCTGTTTAGCAGTGGCATCTGGGGGCTACAGATAGATATAATTACTTTTTTCCTGCTTTCCTTCGCTTTGCCTGTTTTTTAACTCTTCCTGCTATTTTAGTGTTGACCGCGGTGAAGGATTAGAGTGTGTGGGTTCTGACAGCCCCCCTCCCTCGGATAAACCGGACTCAGATAGAAACGGGGGAGCCACGAAGGGAAACGAGCCCGTCGGGGGTGAGCCCGAAGCTCGCTAGAGCTCGCACGGGAAGCGCGGAGTCCGCGGAGATGAGCGCCAGCGACAGCGCGGGAGCTCCGCACCCCTTTTCCGAAACCGGTTCTCCTTTTCTTCCGCCCTCCCCAGGTACCCAGTTCGCTCCTCAGGTCCCATGTAGCCTTATTATTTTAATGAGCTGCTAATAACAAGACGCGGAAGAATAGCGGCAAAACAACGCAGAAGCTGCTCCCGCGGTGCGAGTAAACGCTCTTCTGCTGGTGGCTCCCGCCCCCGACCGCCAAAGGAAAACCGGCATTGGGATGGTCATAACGTTGTTATGCCAACTTTTGCAATTTTTTTAAACTTCTGCTTCTAAGGCTTCCTGAAGATAAAATCCAAACTTCGGAGCATCTCCATTTTGTTAGCGAGGGGGAAATCGTTTGGTTGGTTTTTAGTGCGGTGTTGAGACTTAGCGCCTTACTATATCGCTGCCCCTCTACGAGCTGCTGCAGAGGGGGAGCGATCCGCCGGCGCGTAAACTCAGCGTCCCCACGCCGTGGGCTGGTCACCCAGCAGGGACAGACCTCTGCCAGCAACTGCTGTGGGCTCGGCAAGGAGATCCAGGGCACGGACTAGAGGGATAGGGGATTTGTCTTCAAGAATCACAATGGATTTTGCAAGCGACTAAGTGACTAAGTGCAAGATTCCCTCCCCCCCCCCCCCCCCCTTTCCTACACACATACCCCCTTGTTTGCAAAGCAGTGTGAAGTCGGTTGTGCAAATGATTCCATTTCAACTTCCAGCCCCTTTAGATCGCTAATAATGCCGTTGTGGTGCTGCTCACACTGGTGCAGCGAGAGTCAGCATTTCCATTATAATTTCCTATTTTCAGGAGTTTTTACAGTGGTCATAAAAATTCAATCCAGGCTCAAACTTAGCATCCCAGGGCTCCTCCCAGGAGTCATTTCTTTTTGTTGTATTTGAAAGAGGAAACCATTTATCTGTTTTTACATTACAAGGGAGCAACAAAAGGAAGCAAGAGCAGGGCTCGGAGAACATTTTTGTATTTTATGTTGCTTGCTTTTCCTCAACTTTACAGTATCTACCATAGATGTTAAAGGAGTACAGTACACAATAATTAATAACACATGAAGAACCATCAGGTTATAGAGAAGCCAGAGTCTGCAATCAGAACTGGTCATATAAAATACCTTTATCATTCTGAAACACTTTGCTTTTCTGAACTGATAATTTGCTAGTAATATACATCCAAAATATAATTTGATGCTGGTGGTCACTTTGATTTAAGATGAAATGATAATTTTGGAAATCTGAGAAAGCTGATGTGCTCAAATTTAAGAAAAAATTCTTAAGTACGGATGTTTTAACTGCAGATTTGAGGGTTCTGTCCTCTGGCCCCCTTTGTGCAAGCATATATATATATATATATAACAGTCAAATAATCTTTGAATTTAGGTGTCCCTAAGTATTCATTTATATGATGGATTGTAACGGCTATACAGTTCCCTTGAAAGCATTATATTCTATCAGGTCAAAACCAGCTTCTTAAAAAAGTTCATTTAAAACAAGGGTGGCTGGAATGATTTGTGTACATTGCATTCACTTACATACAATTCCCATATCTGCTGGAAACTGAGTAAAGATTTAGTGACCCCACAGGAACTGAAGGGTTTGGTGACATGAGTTTGGTGACATGAGGGCCTGTGAGACAAAGACCAGTGTGAATTGGGACACTCAAGTAGAATGCCAGCAAAGCCTGGACATCACATCATTTTGCTGTGGATTATGCCTATGCCACATGTTTCAAAGAGAAGTCCTTTTTCTACTGCTATTAAATATGCATTTCTGCTAGCCTGGAAATATAGTAGGGGTAACTTCCAACTCGTTCAGCTCAAGTTTGTCCAGGAAAAAGGATCACAAAGAACGGTCTCTTACAGAGATGAATGAGTTATTTTTAATAAAATGGTATGTATGGAACTAAAGTTACATATGCATACATGTATGTGCATATATGCATACACACATGTAGAAAAGGAAATTGCCTTTATATCTCTATGTAGGTATAGACAGCCTTATGGTATGCATGATAGAATTAGGGGTATATGTATATCGATTCAAGGAATATCAGCCATCTTTATCTTTTGACATTTTTGGAATAACATGTATTTGGTAAAGCTTATATTTACTACAGTTAACAGTTACAGGAGAACTCCATAACTTTTAAAGAATAAAGGCAATATTTGCTTGCCATGGTCTGTCAATCACAGGACTGGAATCAGCATTCCACAAGATTTGTCTTCCCTCAAGGGATTTCATCACAATAACATTGGGCTAGTAACCCCCAGTGCATCCAGCACTTCCCGGAAGCAGATGAAACTCATTCTCTGACCTCACTTATATCTGTACCTCAGTCCAGATGTGTAAGTCTTCCAATTATACTGTTGCACCTATTTAGGAGTGTTGGATCCCAGATCTTTAGTGGGTGGAAGTAAATGCAACCCATATTGAGATCTGATTCACACTTCAGAGAAATCTTTATTTTTTTTAATTGCCTATATGCTGGCACATACACAGAGCCAATGTTCCCTATTTTAGGCATCTCAATTAATGCCTGAAGGTGAGATAAGTCTTTTCTAATTCTGCACTTTTATCAGGCTTTATCACCAGAAGTCAATAAAGCTTATACCTGCAGTAGATGATAGATCATACACCTACCTTCAAGAATCTCATTACAACTGAAAAATGAAAGCTTTTCTGGTGCAAGAAGTAGTTGGAAACGTAGTAGTCCTTTTGCTAAGACTTACCACATGCAGCACATGTCAGCAATTCAGCATCTCCTTTGGGCTTAGCAGGACTGGAGATGGTAATGCAACAGTACAGGATTCCAGGTTTTATATGCTAATTATTTGGGATCGTGTTCTGGCTTTGTTCACATAGATCCTAGGATACTTAATGAAACCAAGCTCTAAGTTAAGTCAGTTGCCAGTTCTCATATGTCCTTACTCTGGAAGACTGGGCACCAGAGCCCAAAAGCACATTCAATCCACGTGCAGTAGCATGAGGGAAGATTTGACCAGAAGTTGTGTTGCAGAACTCTGACCCTCTTCCTGCTGTGAGCACTAAGGCATTTCATTTCCATGCCTTTGATACACCAACAGCCATGCCTGTCCAGAACAGCAAGAAGAGTGTAGAGGTGCTGAGGTTTCTTAAGATCCCATGCAAACCCACCCTGCAGCCTTGGGCAGGCTCCTGAGGCAGCTCTCCTGAGTCAGATCCATTGACTCACAGTCTACAGCTTAGAAATGTGGGTGGTATTTTAAACAGCCAGGGCCTTGGAAAGCCTGCATGGGGGGCCAGAGCCTGGCCCAGTAGTCAATGGGCTTAACTTTAAAAACAGGTTTGGGACATGCACTTTTTTAATGAATGGCTGGAACTGCCACTATTTCAGCTTTTTGGAAGTAACAGGGGAATCCAGTACAAGACTAAAAGGCACAGGCACTGGTATCACCTTCCCCAATGCGCACAAATGTGTTGTCAACAGCCGGTGACCCCAGTACTGCTTCTTCTTCAGCTGACTGCAGCTCTGCAACTAATTGACCTGTGCTGCTGGCAGACACAATGGCCAGCCCTCTACAGGGGACAAGGACATTTTTAATTCAATGACATCAGTCCCCAGTCCTCTAAATCATATCCATACCCCATCTCTTCTATGTAATGATGATTGCCAGAGACCAGTTGATCCCTAGCCCTGCACACTGCTGACATAACCACATGACTGAAGCAGCCTTGGAGTTCCAGCTTCCTTGCACAGACATCTATGTGAGTAACATATTCAGCAACAGTAATATCTAACAACTACAGTACTGTGTCATTGTGCTTTCAATTTCTTGGCCTGTACTCAGTGGAAAGGTGTTATTTTATCACGAAGCATTATTGTGCTTCATACTGAACTAGTTCCTGGCTAAAGTAGATAGAAATACTGATCTGGAAAGAATTTTATTATTTAGAACAACCCTAAAATGAAGTTTATTGAGGATTACGTATATGAAATCAGAATTTTAGCGGTATAATCACTCACAATGTTTTTCCTGGTTTTAGCAGCTTCTAAATAGATACCAGCTTTATAGAAAAAATGGCATTGTTTTGTTTTGTTTGTTTGTTTTAGCCTTAGCTTTCATAAAGGATATAAATTCCCACTGAAACTACATGGAAATAAACCCGAGAGATCAGCTAAAAGTCACAAAAGTAAAGGAAGTTAAGAGTCAAGTTGGAAAGATAAATTTCAATCATACATAGCTATGCAGAAGTATTAGAGATAAAGGTCATCTAACACGGGGGCTTCTTGCACCAGGTGATCCTAAATACCAAATATGCAGCAATACCTCAGCCCAAGTGGAAGGTTAGAAGTGACAGAATTTCAGCCCAAACTGAGAACTTCCTGCTATTTGTGGTTTGGGGTCAGGCCCTTAAGGTTATTTTCAGATTGGCTTTTGTGTGTAAAACTGTAGGAATAATACAGCCAGGGCGTTATTGAGCAGGCAGGACCATCAAAATCGCCTATTGCAAGTGCAATCCTGAAGAAAACTCGCCACCTGCTGGCCAGCCTTCTCTTAGTGCTCCACTTTTCTCACCAGCATTTGCTAAAATCATTATTTATTAGTTCAGAGCAGGTGAAGTCGTTCACAGTTCATTCTCTCTCCAGTTACAGCCTCGATTTGGGAAGCTTCTGTCTTAAAGAAAAAAGATATTAATCTGAAAATCTCTGTGTGACACTGTTTTGCACTGATGATTGGAGACAACACTTATCAAATATTTCAACATGAATAATAGTCCCCTGAGGCTTACATGGTTTTGTATGGGTGAGTTTTGTTAAATACTATTTTAAAATGTGTATATCCAATTCTTTTCCCCTTTATGATTATATCAGGAATCATTGTGGTTTCCTTGTGTTGCCACAGAGTCGTTTATTTGCTGTTACAACTAGTTTTATTTACTGTTACTAAAGAGTAACTGGAGATTTTGACATCTCATTAGAAATAGTTTTCATTCCTGTAACGGTAAAGGGAACACCTCTCTATGCTAAAGCTCACCATCTTATGACTTACCTTTTCACATGTAGACATTTTGGTAAGCAGCACTAGGCTATTTAGTAGAGGTAACAGATATTTTTTTCAATTAATTAAGTCAGGTATATAATGTTACCTTTTTTTCCTAGTGTCTGCACTACAGCCAGCTAATCTAGATGACAGATCTCAGTGATTCCAATCCACTTTGGGTAGACCATTGCACAGTAACCCCAAACAATGTCTATATTCTACAGAGCTAATATTGAGTTTACAATTTCTTGCTGGGATTGTGAATGCACAAGCCGCAGACAAAAGATTCACAGCCAGCAGGTTTTGTATTCGGCTATGGAGAAGGCAGTGAAGGCGGGGTTCGTCCAGCCTCAGTGACCAAGTGTCCCATGCAAGGTGGCAGCACTCAGTGTGGGGTTAGCATGTAGCAAAGTGAGGGAATTCAGCTGTCAGTATAGTCTACAAAGAAGAGAAGAAAAAGAAAACATATAGAGTTCTCAAAAATGGAAGAGAGCAGTACAGAAACATGACCTTACTTACTGAAAGCCCATACTTTCAATTGATATTATATTTAAATTTCAATTCAATGTTTTCCATCACGAAAATGAAAAAGGTACTGAAGTTCACAAAAAATTGTAGAAACTAGAAATAATGGAAGAATTAAAAGAAGGATGCATATATCGTAAAATGTAAGCATAATACTGAGAAGCCAAAATGGAGATATTGTCCAAAAGAGCCAAAATAATTAAAAGAGGTTCCTGTGAACTCATTTAGAAAATAATGGGAAAACAGTCTAACAAAAAGATGAATGCCAAAATAAGAATTTCTGCTCAGTTTGTGGTAATAAGGATGATCAAAGAACACCAGCAGAGTAAACAAATGCAATTAAGCAACTGAGGAGAGGATGTCACTAGCGTAATGGTGAATGTGAACAATAAACCATGCTTCCCTACCCAAGGAAAAGGAAAAAGGGGGTGCAAATGGAGAGGCCTTGAATTAGGTCAACCTCTTCTACCAATCTCATCTATAGCTTTGTTCAAATCACTTGATCAATTCTCTGCTCTGGTATATCATATGTAAAAGGTAAGCAAAACCACTCACTAAACTACCAGGGATTATATAGAGAAAATATTAGATATCATATTTCATAGAGGGGAAAATAGATGCTAGCAGTCTGCATTTTCTTTGACTTGGCCTTGTCTCAGCTACCGTTATATTTTGTCCTGGTTTACTCGCAATGCAGTTTTTAAGTAATTTCGGGAGAACTTGGCTGGAACTGTCAGTTTGCCAAAATTGCTTCCTAAATTGTACATGTTTTCACAAAACCTTGCTCACATAAAGTGGCAGTAAACTGCCAGTGTTTCTTCTGGGGCAGATTTAGGGCAGGACCAGAGAGATGGATTTCTGACTTCAAGCATAAATGAATGAGGGAAGAGAGCTGAGGAAAAGCAGAGGTCTCATGTCAAAACGGATATAGTAATCTGTCTTTTGTGCATGTGGCAGTGGTGCCCAGAGAACAGGGATTGCTGGCAGTGCTAGCTGGCTATGATTTTAATGTCCTTCCACATTTGATGAAATAAACTCCATTAGAATCCTAAATTAAAGTGTATCAGGGTTTGGATAAGAAGATAGGAATCAGAAATCAGTTACTGTGGCACAAGCTAGGTTGTCTTATGTTGACCAGTTGATCTGCAGCAATTACACACATCCTTTAATCTGCTGTAGAGAAAAAAAAAACAAACCAAAAAATAAAAACCAACCCAACTTTGATTTCTAACTTTCATGCTTTTACCTGCAGCATATCCATATATGCCACAGAGCACAAGGAGACCAATATACTGATACAGAGCTACAAAACAGCAGAAACAGTACCTGCTGTAAGCTCATATCCTGGATGTAGCCTGTCCATACCTTCATTCCACCTACGTTCAAATACTAGAGAAAGAAATCCAAGAATAAACAGTAACATAGGTGCTAGGATATTTGTGGTTGGTGAGGAAAGCTTTAGATAAATTATGACAGAATAAGATTCAAGATCTGAGTAAGAGCATCTCATATTGCACCTCATATCCACAATTAGGCTAGTGACTATCCCAAATAACTTTCTCTACCCTTTCTGACTCTGATGGGAAAAAATTCCAGACTTGACCAGCTGAAGACATTACACACATCTTAGAGCTAGGAGTAGAGTCTCAAAACTGAACCTTAATCTTCACTAACAGCTGTTCTCTAGTCAGGCATCACAACTTCTGGCTACTTAACTACCCTGTGATCATTACAATCCCCTCCCAGAGAAGAAGGACAACCCTGGAATCAGGTAATAGTGATTTTTCTCACCTGTGGATAGTTATCCAAGGGAGAGGTCTGCCCTTAAATTTCTTGATGCTCTTTAGAAGCTGTAGAGGCTGCTTTTTAAATCATGACTCTAAGCATATACCTTAGGGAAGGAAAATATCTTAAAGGTACCACTGAGACCTATAGTCACGGGAATGAACTGAGGCTAGAAACTGAACCTGAATGTTTTTTCTGAGTCAAGGCAGGTTGGTCCTCACTGTCTGGGAATCCTGTTTTGTACCATTGCTGCGGTTTAACCCCAGGGAGCAGGTAAGCCCCATGCTGCCACTCACTCACTTCCCCCTCCGTGCCATTGGGATGGGGGAGAGAATAGGAAGAGTGAAAGTGAGAAAACTCATGGATTGATGTAAAGCCAGTTTAAATAGGGAAATCAGAAGTGGTGTGCACAAGCAGAGCAGGGTAAGGAATTCACTCACTGCTTCCCATCAGGTGTTCAGCCATCTCCAGAAAAGCTGGGGTCTGTCATGCATAATGGTGCCCGGGAAAACAAAACACCATAACTCCAAATGTCTCTCTTCCTCCTCCTTCCCCCAGGTTTATATGTTGAGCATGATGTCATATGATATGGAATATCCCTTTGGTCAGCTGGGGTGAGCTGTCCCAGCTGTGTTCCCTCCCAAGTCCTTGCGCACCCCTACCCTACTTGCTGGTGGGGTGGGGTGGGATGAGGAACAGAAAAGGCCTTGACCCTGTGTAAGCATTGCTCAGCAATAATAACTCTGCATTATCAACACTGTTTCCAGCACAAATCCAAAACATAGCCACCTACCAGCTACTATAAGAAAATTAATCCTATCCCAGCCAAAACCAGCACAATTACCTTCTCAGTAATATCTTATGCATCATTGTAAAGCTGCTGAGAATTATTTGGGGGTTTTGTTTGTTTATTTATCCCTATTAGAAAACCCATTTCAGACTCTAACATCCTACATCATACATCTCTTGGGCAATTTATTGCACCTATGTGTTCTTGTGTTAATTTAAACTGCTTCTTTTCCTTGGTATTCTTCTCCCTTGGCTTCTGCATCAGAATACAAGGTAAACAAACTGTGTCTAGAAAGATGAATGCTTCAAGTCCAGCTTCCTTTTGAACTTTCTCTGCATCTGTTTCATTTTGAATTTGTATCTTGGTAAAAAGATACAGATAAGTTCTTAATGGTGGCTTCTACAGTAATATAAGTGCCAAAAGTGCTTGGTACCCAAGGCAGGGTACACAGTGTTTGCACATACAGTCACACTCATCCATACAAATAGGCTTGATTAACATACACTACATGAAATGTAGTCTCCTTTGGAGTAAGACTGTGCTGTTCACAAACCAAACACTTGTATGGTTTAGTTGTTTTTTCCAATTCAGTTTACCTAAATAATGTTGTTAGTTACAAATCTACTTTCAGAACAGATACATTCTGTCAGTGCATACCTCAGTACTTGAAGTGTTCCTGTTCACAGGCCAGCTGAGTCTCTTTCCTCTTAGCAGAGATCTTCTTGAGGCTCCCTCATCTCTCTTGGCTTGAGGGAGGGGGTCTGCTGAGGAAAGAGAGTATGAACAAGGTTATGTTCTTCAGAAATGAAATTCTTATTGTGGCTGACCATGCTCAAGCTCAATTTCTTCCACTGAGATCCAAACTGTCCTGTCCACTACAGTGGGACTGGTCATGTTTCCATGTGGGGGCCATTAGCCTTTTCCAGTAATGTCTACCTTAAACAGCATAAGGCTAATTCAAACCAAGAGGACAATTGCACCTGCTTCCTCTCAGCCAACAGGGCAGCTGAGCATCCAGATGTTTGTAGCTGTGGTTGAATTTGTATATTTTCCATTTACTTCTCACAGGAACTAACAGTATTGCATTCCAGTGACCATAAAATACTGGCTTCCTGTCTTACAGGACTATAGTATTCCTTTCACCTTTTTTGTCAGTCAGAAAACTTCCTATTATATTTCTTTTTTTTTTTTTTCTGCAGCAAAATGTTTTGGTTTGAGTTTTTGTTACTGTTGTTTGTTTGGGGTTTTTTTTTGTGTTTTGTGGTTTTGTTTGTTTTGTGGTTTTTTTTTCTTGTTGTTGTTGTTTCATGAAGACTCAATCTGTACTTTATTGTTCTTACTTGCATTCTTTAGACTTTTAACACCAGGTTTTAAGTCAACTATTGCTAGAATTAGCTGAACTACTGTATTGTTAAATACAGAGGAGATATTGGGGAATATTGACTGGTTTTAGCTTTTCAGATGAGAAGAAAATCACGTCACTTCATGACATTTTACTTATGGATTCTGAATTAAAGTTCTTTCTAATGTGGTTTTATTTTAAATCATTTGATAGAAGGCATATTCTCTTTTTTATCTGGCAATGGATTGCAATTCCTTTGCAATGGAGATTGCTTTGTGTTTTCACACATTCATTAACTTTCTGATCATATATTATTGTTCTACTTAGACTCAATACATTGTGTTAGAGGTCTCAGCATGGGAATGTAAGCAGTAGACATTTTACAGCACCTTTATGTTCCCCAGATTTTAATGAAAACAAAATTTCAATCTCCAAAACATTCTTGCAGAATAACGTAATAAAAAATGAGTAAGATTTTTTTGACTGAATCCTTATTATCAGGTATTATTTTTGTATCATTTACACAGCCTGACTTTGACTATCAGGCTGAAGGTTCACTTCAAAGCAATCTTCTGCAATGGAGTATTCCTTCAGTCTCTATGGCTTTATAAAGGTAGTCATCATTGAAGTACAGTGGGCTTAACCCCCGTATACAACGGACTCTGCAGACACACAGTGAGCTTTTACCACTGTGACACATGCACAGGGTTTAGTATAGTCCAAAAAAACCTGGATGATAGAGAGAAATTAGCCAAAAGATTTTTTTTTTTTTTTAAGTATCTGCTTTTTTGTGTTTGTATTTTGTTTTGCTGGGTTTTTAAAAAAACTTGTATTACCAAGAGAATGATCACTGGTAATCACTAATAATTATATCTGAAATTATTCTTTTTTTCTGAGTAGGAAGTGTGAAAAATAAGAGGGAAGAACACCACCTTATTCAGTTTTAGAAATATGCAATGTAGAAGTTTCCCTCTGAAGCAGGCTGCCTTAGAATCAGTAAAAAGAAGCAGGCAACTGCAGAGTGCTATTCACCTAACCTATATTAGAACCTATTTCTATAGCATCTGCTGTACACAAATACACTCCTGCAATATTTGGCACGGAATCATTTTCTCATGTTGCTTGTGGCCTTCAGGATACAAGGTGGTAAAAAAGATAGCCCTATCCTCCCCTCATTCAATCTATGGTTTCTCTGTTGATGCTTCCAGCAAGCCTTGCTGAACAATACCAGTGGGTAAGGTGTAGGCTTTGCAAGGCACAATCCTGCCTGGTAAGACTTGGCCTAACCACCAAATATGTTGGTTTCATGTTTAGTTAAGTGAAGGTGACGTTACAATTCAATGACTTCGGTTAATCATATTTTTCCAAATAACCCATGAACATGCTTGAGCCTTTTAAGTTTTCTTAAAGATTAATCATTTGAAGGGGTTTTCTCTTTGCAAGGATCACATCCACCATTCATTCATTAAGAAAATAAAACTGGAAGAATTTGTTCTTAAAAGGGGTTTCTGTTGGGGATGGGAGGATGAATGGCTCTGGCTAATTTTCTTTACCAGCTCTCATTGCCAGGAAGAAAAGGTGTGTCATCTGTTCATTGATTATGTGGTTGCATTTTAAGCAGGTACAGATTTCCTGGAAAGACTGAGTTAGAGGGTCTCTTAATATGAGATATTAATCCCTATCTCCTATTCCCTGCTGTAGGACTAGGTGTTCTTCTTGCATTACCAAAGCAGTGGGAATGAGTTTTGCCACCACCACATCATAGGAGAGGAAACAAGGTGTCAGAGGGAGGGGGAATCTCTTGCTGTGTTCATGGCAGGTGGGATCAGCCTGAATAGATAGGCTGGTTGTAGCCATGGCTCAGGTTTGGAGCTCGGCCTTGGGCTGCACTACTTTCACTAGCCCTGCACTGTGTATGTATCTCTCCCACCACACAAGTCACCACCCTTGTACCGTGTCATTCACTTAGGAGCTGCGTTTAGTCCCATTTAGGGTCGAAGTATAACATTTCTTGCAAGTGTTAGAAAAAGGACCAGAGGGAGAAAAATCCTTACAGTTTCCAGGGAATGGTCCCAGTAATGGTTTCATGATCAAGCACGATTTATGGATGCACAGAGATAAACTTGGGTGTTTGTATGCATACATATGTGTGTACGTGCATGTCTATGAATGTGCGCAAGAGAATAGCGAATGTTGCCTTCTTTTGCTGTCAGTCTAATACTTTGGGTAGTTTCAAATAGGGTAGGAGCAGAAGTTTCAAAGTTCTTCAGGCTGTGGTGGGTCTGATCCAGTGTCCCATCTACTGCAACATAATTAAAGATGTTTGTCTAGTTCTCACCCATTTTTTAAGAAAAGTGGCTGTGCATTAAGCATAAGTATGATCAGAGTATCTTCCCTTTCAGGTTCTAGACATTATGTCTATGGTTAACAGCGCTTAGGCTGGACCCAACACTCAGCTGTCCTATTTTAGGTTACTTTAGGATACTGTGTGTGTCTTGGTTAGCTACAGAAGCACTCCAAAGCCAAAATATTGATTTTACACCCTTTGGGGAATTAATGGTGTTGGAATCATTCTCTAAAACTTAGAATCTCTAGCTGGTACTTAAACAGACACAGTCAATATGAGTCTCGGTCTTTACTTGCTGCAGGAATAAGAAGGAAAAGCTTTCCCCTCCTCAGTTCCAGGGCTGTTCAGATTTCTGTTAGCTTTGGCCTTTGTTCCATTCCTTTTTCTTTTTGCACTGACACACTCACTATCCCACAACAGCTATTTTGTTTCTTACCATTTGCCCTCAGTGGGCTATCTTTGGCAGATGGTTTCTGCTAAGGCAATGAAGAAACCATGCACATGTTGAGGAAACTGTTTCTGATGGGAACAGAGTCAAAGCCAATTAAAGGGAGAATTTGTGCAGAGATACCATAGCCAAGTTTTGACAGTAAAAGTGTTTACAAGGTGAATTCTCTCCATCAGGCAGAAGAGTAGTTCCCCACGCAACTGTTCATGTTCTCAAGAGAGAGGAGGCATTTTGTGTGTTTTAGGTTGTTTGGACAGAAATCAGCATACCCACCAGGGCTGAGAGGTGTGTGGACAAACTGTGATCCTTTACTCTTGTAGCCTGGTTGGACAGGACCTGGAATAGAGGGTGGTCCATACATACATGTTGCATCACGGTTGAGGGGTATATAAACACAGCACAGCCAAGATCTGCAATCTAAGAAGACAGATTCAGTGAGAAGCTCATCACCTGCCAGCACTAAAGTTTATAGCTTTTTTTTTTTTTTTCCCCTTGGGTTTATTAAGACCTTAAATACTGCAAGGTGAGTATTCTTTAACATACATCCAGCTGCCGGGTATATGCTTATTTCTAACATACAGATTTTCCAGTAAGAGGGGAAATTCAAATTGAAACAGAGAAAAAAAAAAAAAGGGTAAATTATAAAAAAAACCCAAATTACACATCTAACTGACACTTTAGATACTTAAAACCAGCTGTAACTCTTAAGGTACCTGCTTGGATGAATCCTAGAAGCATCCAGGTTTTTGTCAGTAAGATGTCTCTGTGCTTGCATACACGCAATATCAGTAAAATGTGTCTTCTACACACTTACACAACCCCAGCCATTGTTTAATAGATTTTTTTTGGAGGATGGTATAGGACCCAGCTTTTTCAAGTTAATATACAGGCTACAACCCAAACCAGAAATTTTTATCAGGCAAGCTAGAGAGAGAACCTCAGCCCACATTCACCTATAGAGCAAAGGTGCTGCTTCCCAGGAGCAAAATACTCTAATTCAGATTCCTGTTATAAAGCAGGAAGAAGAGGATATATGGGGCTCTTGTACACCAATGACCAGTCTAATCTCTGCTCTGTTGATCGTAATACCATTGGGTTGCTCCTTGTGAGAAAGGCACAATCTGGGCTATGCACGTAACTTTAGGTGAGTATTTAGTCATAAAGCCAGAGGCTGATTTAAACTGCAGATGGACTAGGGCAGCAGCTGAAGGCTGGAAACTGATAAAACCCCAGTGTTCACTCTACCCACTTTGTCAATGGCAAAGCTCAGCCATTAGGCTTTTCCTTTCTCTCTGGTCAATGTTTAATTCCCTTTGTTCTCCTCCTCAGCAGTCCATTCTTGTCTTTGAAATAATACCATTCAGAGAGAGCTTCTTAGTAGCCTCAAATTGGTGCTGTGGTACAGAGAGAAGCTATAACTCCCGGATAGGATGGAAGGAGAAGCTAAACTGTTTGTTTGTTTTCATTAGTCCAGGCAATTATACGCAGAAGGCAGTTTTCTTAGCCACTTACTTAGGTATAGTCACTGAACATTTTGTTCTGGGGCTAATGGTTTCATGGAAAGGCAAATTATTTGGGGTGAAGATAGTATAGTGCTTAATCTCCAACATGAAGTAGAAGAAATACTGCTTAGGAAATATGAAAAACTAAGTCAAAACAATATCCATCGAGGATGTCAAGACACAGGACCCATGGAGGGTTGGTGCATTTGCTATCTTCTCAGCTGTTTGTTAACAGTATTTTATTCTGGTTTTTTGAAGGATATGACTCATATATTAACTCCTTTCAGAGTAAATTCAAGTAGCAATAAAGTTGTTTAGATATAATGGAAAAAAATGGACAAAAGCTTAACTAAGTACTTACTTCCTATTACAAACAGCATCCTCTGTGCTGGACAATGGTAGTGGTGTTTGCCGTTTGTACTTTCTTACTTCTTCTCTATAGACTTATATTTCCCTGATGCTATTTCTTTTTCTGCTAACATTAGTAAGATTCCCTGCCTTCATTTGTTGAAAGAAGTATGTGCTGGCATTGAGGCTGTGCCATTTAAAAAATGTATTTTTTAGTAGCAGGGCAGTTATGACTAAAGTCACTAGACAAAGGTGTACATATGAGCATATATAAAGATTCTTTCTTGTTTCTCTCACTATAGGCTCCTAAGCCTCTTTGAAACATGAATTTTTCTCAAAATGCTCAAACAAGAAGCTAGATTCTCTGTTGACTCCTTCTGTGACATTTTTTGGCATTAACCTTTCTGTCTCTTAGTTTCCTCTGCTGTAAAACAAAGATAATAAAGTTTAAAGTTGTTTTTTTTTCTCCCTAAGACTGTTATAGGTCTATAGTAATTCACAGAACAATTCTAGTTTCCCCAAACTACAAATATTTTGGCTAAAGGGGATGTGTGATTTTCAGAGGTACTTGCCCAACAATTTCTACATCTTGAACTCCTGTTAGTTTTGTCATGTTAATCACCACAACAAGGATACACATTGACATGCAGAACTTGTAAAAATTGCTGCTTTTACCATTCTTGCTGGGTGATTGAAAAGAAGGTATATCCAAACCAGTAAAAAGTAGCAATCTTCTTTATAAGAGAGAAATGTGTATTTTGATAATAATGGAAATCTTACATACTTCCGATAGGGAAGATTTATCTTTTTATTTGACAAATCTGCAAAAACACCCTTATCCTTACATACACTAACCTTTATACCCTTCCTTTCATAGTGCATGAAATACATGTGCTGCCACTAATGCTTCAGCAAAGCTCCTACTGGTAAGATATCATGTTACCTGAGTACACCCTGTGAGGGAGAAGTTCAATTAATAAGCAACAAGAAAGAGTCATCTGTAGAGGAAATGGTTAAAAGAGGCAGAAGTGCTGTAAAACAAAATCAGAGAACGCACATAATCCCAGCTTGATGCAATTATTCTAACATGAATTTAAAATAAAATTAAAGTTAACAGTTTAAACTGATGTTTGAGGGATTTTATAAAGATTTAGTTTCCCTTGGAACCACTATGTCATTTGAGCCACTGTAATCTCAGAGCACAGTCCTCATAACTTCTCTCAAGCACTGTTACTACTAGATTATGCCCACAGGTTAAGTTACAAATGTCTAAAAACTTTAAAATTATTAAATCTAGATTAAAGTGTTCAGCGAATATGGTGTTATTTTAGTCTCCTGCCATATCCTACATTTACTATAAAACTGTTATATTGGCATTCTAATAAAATGTCATAAAGCAAGTATGTAAGGAGGTGTTTTGGGTTTGTTGCAGTCTGATGGAAGCCAGGTTAGCATGGCAACCAAAATGTGTAACAGAAACACTTAAATGTTTTTCATAAACTGTAAACCTTGTAAGAGCCTTAGAGAACATGGACTACTGGGCAGTGCATTACTGAAGGTTACTGCCATATATTCTTGATGCTTCATCTTAGGTCATTTCTACAGAACTCAATTATCTCAAGTGAATAACTTCATTTCATTCAATCACACTCTTACCCACTAGAGCTCACAGGTGTCCCTTTGACTCCAGCAGCCACATTTAAAAAGGAAGGCACAATTTGTTCCTTGAACCTTGGGAGCAAAGTTATTACATGCTGACTGATATTTAGAAAGTTTCAAAGCAGAAGGGACCTTCAAGATCCTTTGGGATGTCTTGTTTGTCTTATGATTCCCCACATCTTGAAGAACATCTTATCCTGGTGCCTACACAAGGAATATACAGCAATAAGAGAGTCCATAATGTCCGTAATGCCTCATCTACTGAATATGCTCCTGTTATTTTTCCTATCTGTAATGCACTTGTTCTTTATTCTGGTACACAGATGTTTCAAAGTTCTTTATTTAACTCAATAAAAAAAAAAATCTCATTATTAGACCTCAGTTGTTTTTCACAAAAATAGAAGGGTTTATGATGTCTGGAGTATAACAAAAATTTTTGCCTTGTGGCATAATCACAAGGAGCTATAAAGACAGTCCACCTTAACTAGCAGGTCATGTCAGCGTTCCCATTTGAGGCACCCAAATTGGCACTCTATTCCTGCTACCATGCAATAAACAAGTTTACTCAAGCTCAGTTTTGAGAGAAAGAAAATGGCTCAATAA
The DNA here is from genome assembly GCA_017639245.1 of Myiopsitta monachus. Classification (NCBI taxonomy): domain Eukaryota; kingdom Metazoa; phylum Chordata; class Aves; order Psittaciformes; family Psittacidae; genus Myiopsitta; species Myiopsitta monachus. The sequence goes on along the minus strand of CM029922.1, from coordinate 24,151,902 downwards.
AGTTCCTTTCACTTAATGAACTCCAGATGAGTCCTTTAAAAATGCTTAGTGTAATTACCTGTGATAAGGCTGTTTTTTTGTTTTTCTCAGTAGCAAACCCTCTACTGAGAGTATGAGTATCTAAATTATTATATTCACATATAGTACAGCAATATATGGTAGACATCAGCTGATTGAAGAGGAAAATGCAAGAAGCTGCTCTGCTTCAAGAGTCAGCGTGGTCATTCACAGACCAATGAAAAGGATGTCTAAAAAAGATATACATCTGATCAGAGAATCAGACAATATACTTTGAATTGGTTGGCAAGATTTGGGCAGTCTACCAGAAAAAGTGCTAAAAACATTGCATGAAGGCCAACACCTCAATGATCCATAACAGAAAATCTTGAGAAATAGAAGGAGGCCAAGTATATCCAAATAGATAGGAATAATCATAGAATCATAGAATGGTTTGGATTGGAAAAGACCTTAAGATCACCTAGTTCCAACCTCTCTGCCCTGGGCAGTGACACCTGCCCTGGGCAGTGACACCTCTTTCCTAGACCATCTTGCCCAAGGCTCTGTCCAACCTGACCTTGAACACTGCCAGGAATGGAATTAATTGAAGAGAAAAATTAATTAAAATGATTGAAAAATGCAGTTCATAATTAACCATGATTTTCACTGAAGCCAATATGAATTTAATAAAATAATTTCTGCTGAAAAAGTATTTAGCAAAACATTACAAACTATTTTAAACTTTTTTTAGTTTATATCCACCCCTCAAAAAATCCAAACCAACCTACTGAGCATTTAATTTTGTGACAATATTTAGAATTTGACAATCTTTAATTTTTGATTGAGGGTACAAACCTGTCAAGATAAAAGGAAAGTCATCTTTGGTTGGAGCAGGATGGTGAATAATCAGTTATCTGCTATTGCTTGACGGCTTTTGTTTTTGAAAAGATGGAAAACCAAAACTTTCAAACTAAAACACCTGAAAAGCGATCGTGGACACAACCTCAATTTCAACTACAGATCCCAGCCGCACCAATGAAACTAAGGAGGTGAATACAGGCAAGTGACTTCAAACTGCCCTTTAATCACTACCTAATTTGAGCAAACTTGTTCTCACTATGGATTTAGAGCTCCTGTTCCCTTACTGCCTGTCTCTCTGATGACAGGTGAGCTAAGCCTGTGCTTAGAAATCTTAACTGATGCACAGCAAACAAAGTGCAAGCATTCAAGTATTGTATAAACACAAGACTGAAGCTAAATTCCATGCTTTGTTTGGAGTTTTTAAAATCTGAATTAATTAAATTCCAATTATTTGCAGCACAAAGCAGAAAAGAAGTATTAAACCAGCATCTGCAAGCCAATCATATCACCAAAATAGAACAAGCCATAATAATACTGCTAGAGGAAACACATTATAAAGGCAAGGGGCTTCTTCCTGTCAAGTCTACTGTATTTGTTTCCAGCCAAGTAGCAGTGAGGGTTATTTGGAGTCCCATCTGTGCCTCACATAGTCTTACAGAAAGGGAATGTAAAACGTGCCATAAAAGTTTGTAAGTCTTTAACAGAGAACTGAAATATGTTAGCACTGATGGGCCTAGTACATCCTTTGGATCATTAATGGGTAAAATGCATTGCATTTGAATGTCCTGTTTGGCTAGCTCAGACACATCAATGTTTCTGTAGGTACTGCTGGCAGAACTTGTAAGTCTCCTTGTTGACAAAATGTAACGTTCCACGAGCCACGAATATCACTGATATAGCTGACAGAACTCACCATGAGATAAGTGATGATACTGTTTTAGGCAAACGACTTCTAGATTTCTAGGTTACTTCCAGACCGGTAATCCAAATTTACAAGGGCTTGAACACAAGCCCTTCCCTCATTTTCCCATGACCTTCTACACAACTGCTGGCATGATTCTGGCCCACACTCATAAGCACTCTCCCATACCATACCCAGGCACACTGTGAGGGATTTCATCAGTCAGAAGCTGCTCTCAACAGCATGCGTGAGACAGTTTGGAGATTTCACACTTACACATGTGAACTTTACCAGAACACTGAAATACTGGAGAACAGGCACTGTGCCATTTTACTTACTAGTAGAGATAGAGCCACAGGTCCTACTTGACTCAGATTCAGGGACACTGGCAAATCAGCCAAGAAAAATGTCTGGGTTTCTGTAGCATCTCTTTTCCATTAGTACTTTAGGTTTTGTACTATCCTACACAGCCAGTCAGAGAGACAGGTGCCTCAGAGATGGATGTGAGCCATAGCTGGGTTAGCAGCTGTTAACATCAGGTTTAACTTAGATTACTAGATCACATTTCTAAAGTTAAGCAACATAAATAGCAAATGTAGTTAGATAAAGGGAGAATCAGGACACAGCACTTCAGCATGAGTGTTTCTAGACTTGGTTTGGATCCAGAATGGCATGTTAGTTTTGAATTCTTCCATGAAAAGAGACATTTCACAACAGATAAACCTGTTATAAAGCAGACACACTGCATAAGGCCTTCAACATGAAAGTTTTGCCAGCACCTTATTGTACCTGAGTGATACCAACTCACATTCCTGCCTTCATATCAACTTTTAAAACAGTTTCATAGGGAAAGAAAGCCAGTCTCTCAGGTAACCAACTCCCAAACCACTGAGGTCTTTATAGGTTAAAACCAACACCTTGAACTCAGCCCAGAAATTTATTGGCAGTCATTGCAGATTTTGGAGACTGGTTTTTTTTATGTCCTCTCTGCATGATGCTCCACTTAATAAACAGGTGGTTGAATTGTGCACACTAGATTCAACTGCCAAATGACCTCAAGATGTAGCCTCACACGGAGTGCATTAGAGTAATCTAACCTTGTGGTAAGAAAAGTATGGATAACTTGAGCAGGTACCACATGTGACAGGAAAGGTTGTGTTCTTCTTGCCAAACACAGCAGGAAGAAAAAAACTTCTTGGCCAGCTGTGTCTGCTACCACAACATCAACAAGCTGTCCCAGGTCTATGTGCTCCAGGACCCGAACAGTCAATGGAGAGCTGGAACTAAGTTCTGAAATAAGGCATTTTGATTCTGCAGTGTTCTGGAGCAGGAGGCTGGAAATTATGTGACAGAGTCACTTAAATTGCATAATGGAAGTTTTCATGACTAAATGTAAAATGAATAATCTAGCCTGCAATATAGTCCTGTGTTATTTATTCTGATACTAAATGTAATTTTATGCTGTTCCTACAATTTCCATGTGGAATGTGCTTACTATTTTGAATTCATAAGAGCACAAGTTCATCACTGAAGTGGGAACATGAGGTTTGAAAGAATGCTTGTGGAAAGAATGCTGCTGAAGATCAAGAAAATGGTGAAGTGTAGCATTACAACACTGATATGCCCTTCCTGCTGAATCAGTCAGCAATGAAGTAGTTAAAAATGTTGACATCTTAACTGTCGCTTGTATTCTCCAGAAAAGTCTAAGTGAGGGGATTATATTGGAAATCAACATTGCATTGGTACTTTTCTTAACTATTTTCTCTACTGCCTGAAAGCTGAAATCAATGCCTTAGCACAGTAACAAAGATCTACAGTGGTGGGAGAAATTTAAATTCTCCAGCAAACAGTCTTAGCTAAAGAATCATGAGACATCTAAACCCTAGATTATCATAAAACTGAATCTGTTGATTGTCAGTATTAAAGAAGGGTAAAAACCTAAAATCAGTGAAGTCCTCACTTTACCTTGCCCAACTCTTTGGTGAGTTGCAAATTCTACTTCATCTCATTCTCATGTATGTATCAGCCTCTAATAGTAGCTTCCACTGGATTCTGGTAATCTTAATTAAATAAGGATGTAAAATTAAATAGATTTCCACCAAATACAAATTTAAACTATCTCAAAAATTGTGGTATCATTGCAGCTTTTTCAGCTTGTGTGTTTTTTTCAGGTTGTATCTGTTTTCAGGGATACAAGGAGTTGTTCAAAACCTTATTTAAAAAAAGAGCTTATTCATTCCTAAAGCAGAGGGAATATTTGCTTAAGTATCTGCACAATGTAAGAATATACATTTTGTTTGCCTATGTGGGGTAAGTATCCCGATATCTGTGCCCTATTGTCTTTACTGCAGCGTTTAGTATGGTGCATTTCTCTAGAAAACAGACATGCAAAATGTAGCCTTTACTCTGTTCTAAAAACGTACACTGCAAAGGAATACTGTTGTAAAAACAATTACATATATTCATAATGAATTACTGATACTATCAATTAACTGATTTTAACCACAATGAAAATGAAGAGTGGCTGATGCAGAGGTCTCTGCCCAAGAAACTATATATCCAAGGAACCTCTATAGGTGCTACTGCTGCATTTCCTCCACTCCTCCTAAGAAAGCTCCTCCTTTGAAAGAAAGCTCTTTCTGGACTACTGAAAGGCTGCTCAGCTTCTGTACCTGATCTTAGTGTGGATGGGGGCTTACACTGCCATCAAGGAGGCTCACTGCAGGGTGCTTCGATAAACTCAGTTTATTCTTTTATTGCTTTAAAGAATTGTAGTGAAAACAGGATTTGCATGTCATTTTTATTATAATTTGGTTTCCTGTTCAGGCTAAAATAGCTTTTGAAACTGCAGTTTATCCACTCGTGAACTAGAACAACGCCTTGTAAAACTGTGCTGGGTTTACGCTAGTTTCCCTTATTTGAAACATATGCAGAAGCTTATGGTTGTGATCTAGGATTAATACTGCTATAGGCTGTGCTAAATCTGGTTGGAACTGCTGGGTGTGACCGTCACTCTTCATTTAAGGTAGTAGAAACAGACTCATTTATGATGTGTTATCAGTATTCAAACTGAAACAAAGGCACACCCAAGACCACTAGGGAATTTGAATTATCTCGAAAGAAGGCTCTGCTGGCCATTTTTGAGAAGGGTATGTGTGTACATGTATCTGTATGTCAGAGAGAGAGAAAAGCAATCAGCACAGAGTAGCTCACATTATGAAGCCTTTTGTGGCAAAGCTAGGGTGAGAGACCCCTTTCTATTTCTCTCGTGTCCTATCTGCTTTGTCCCGTCCATGACATCCCTCCACTCCTCTGGACTTAATTAGCTATCCATTTTTTTTCTGATGAAGCTGTCTATGTGGCTATGTTCTCAGACATATCTTAATGTTAGCTTATTTTAAAGAAAAAGGTTTTTCTTTACCTTTTGCATCCCATCCCCCAATAATTTCCCTGGTTGAAAGTACTGGCACAGAAACAGTTGCACTGGCACAAAGGGAATCTACATCAGGGCCAAAGAGACAGCAGAGAACTGATTGAGCTGCTGCAGTTAGGAAGGTTTAGGTTGAAAACCTTTCCCTAAAGGAATCGTACCCAGATTCAACTAGATACAACTTCTGGGTAAAGCAGACCTTGATTTGAAAAGACTAAGAAGCTACTTTGGATGATTCAGTCCTTTTAGCTCTCCTGGTAGCCTCCAGAAGCACAGTGAAGAAAAAACCTCTGCATATTGTCTATTCCTGGAGGCATCTGAGTCTGGTTTGTTCACACTTCCTATTATATCCTGCTTCCAGCTCACCTGGCTTCCTTCTGCTTTCTCTTCCCACACTGGTGCCTTCCATGCCCAACACATAGGAAGGCCTCTCTGTTTTCTTTTTTTTCCTTGCCTGCACCATTCTAAAGCTAGAAATCTTTGCCCTCACAAGGACCTATATCAGAGGGAATGGGTCTCTCTTTGTGATTGAGACAATGTAGAAAGGTCCTCAGAAACCCTGAGAGGTGGTCTATAGCCAGCATTGGAGAGCTGCTCACTGACTCCTCTCTGACAGCATTATGCAGATCAAAGTGTGGACTCCTTCCCTGACTTCCCCTTGGTATTCAGAAAAGACAGATTTCATAGTCTTTACAAGAGTTCAGAATTGCATCAAAACCACTGAATTGTTGAAAGCATCTTACTCTGTTCAGTGGCTTTTCATTCAATTAACAAGGGGCAACATTTACACCTCTCGAGTAATTTCACACATTAGTTCAGCTCTGCTGCTGATAAGCTCTAGAAAGACTTATGGAGAGTTCTCAGGGACAAGGAGAAAACTTGGCGACAGAAGATGTAATCTTTGCTCTAAGCTGTGTTGGTCACCCTAAATTTGCTGTTGCACTATTCACAAAACCACTGTGTCCCCACTGGCAGTTTTACATTACAGAATAGATTTATTTCAGATGATTAACTGTTTAGGCACTGTCACTTCTGGGTTTATGTTGCCTGCAAACATTCCAGAGCAAAATTTTGTCCCAAATGAGCATGTATAACTACAGTCAACTTCAAAACTGGGCGTGCATCCATAACGTGGGTCAAATTATTGGGAATTTATCTCAGAAAATAAAAATAAAGTAGAAGTATCAGTTTTAGACATTACAGTGTGAGACGATATGGTATGATTAGCTACATCGACTCAACAAATATACAATAAATCTTCCTCAAATTATTTCTATTTCAACTAGAAAAATCTTATCAAAATCTAATGCTTTCCAGAAACAGAGGAAACACAAGCCAAGCGTTGTAAGTCATTTCAGTGATCAATTAAGTCAAAAAACCCTAAAATTTCCACTTTGTTTCCAGGCTGATTTTGATAGTGTTCATTTCCAGTAACCAGTTCTGATAAGTTGTAGAGACTTTTTTAAGTGTGTGTTCATCCACTCACATCAAACCTGATTCTTGTCAACAATCTCATTCACAGATATTGCAGATAGAGCGGGGTCCCCAAGTCTTAGCTGTAAAATGTCTTTTGCCATCCTATAGTTTAATGTCCAAGTTCTTTCTGCCTCCACAATATGCTACAGGACTTCAGGTCTATCTCAAGGCACAGCACCCCATCACTATATCCAGAGATAACTTCATATCCTCTAGGTTCCTCCAGCTTTTTCTCCCCATTTTTATAAGAACTTTATTACCCTTTTTGCTTCAATGATATATTGGGATTTGAGCTCAGCTGTTTATCCTTTACAACTCTCAAGCCATTCACAGAGGTACTTCTTCCGTAGTCTGTAAACATGGTTTGCTTATACTGAAAACCGTATCAGTTGCCTGTGGCTGACCACAGAAAACAAATTATTCAATTTAACTGATTTATTCTCTTTGTTATAAATCAGTCTTTCTTATCAAGGTCATCTCTAAATATGATATATAAGAATTCTGTATTTTACTCCCGTTAATTAATAAAAATATTAATTAGCAGGTGACCATGAATTAAAGATTGTAGAACTCCACCAGAGATGTCTCACAAGTGAATCCTTGTTCTCAATTCCATAAGGTTCTCTTACCAGTGCTTCATTTAATGGAACAGTACTCTGAATCTCCAACATAAATGTTGTCAAAGTGAAAGAAAATGGCAAATCAGATACCCCCCAAAATAAATATCACTATTTAATTTCATCAAAGATATGGGAGTACAGACATGATATGAAAAAAACAGACAAGATCTGCTTTCATTAATTTTTCATCCTGATATTAATTTCATTGTTCTTTAATTCTTAATTAATGTAGAATGACCAGTTACATTATTTTGCAGGGACTGATGCCAGAGCTGGCATTCTTATAATTACCCTTTCACAGTATTACCACAGCTAAGGCCGCCTTTTCCACCTCTACAATTTCTTCAGTTTTTCAGACTGTTCATGTGTTTTCTTTCTTCCCACTTGCAGATGTGGGAATCCTCACCCATTGATTTAACAGACTCCTACTTTGCTGTAGAACTGGAAATATTTTCAGCACTGCCCTTTGATAAGAATGTGTCCTTCAGCTTTGTCCTGAATAAAAAGTAGAAATACCCATTGAACACCACTTCCTTTGTGTCATTAGGAGCAGTTGGAATAATATTTTCAACTACGTAATGGCATGCACACTCACAGGTTTTCTCTAGTGCTATTGCACTTCTCTTTGACAAAGTGTTCCTTCTTGCCTACTTTGGTCTTTTTAATAATTTTTGCTGCAGTTCCTTGTCTAATCCTGTGCTTTGATGCTGTTTTCCACATTGTGTCTCTTCCTTATAGTTGAATTTTGATTTTTGTATTTGTTATAATTTCTCCCCCATATTAGATTATTAGATTATAATATTAGATTATTTTACTTTATCACCATTAACAATTTATAATTCTAGGGCTGTGAATCTGGGATGAGTAAGAATTTTTTTTTAGATACTTTCTGATTATCTACCCTTTTTTGAACGTTATTTTCTACAGGTGGCTTACATTCCTCATTCTCATCAACTCTGTGAAAGTAAGTCTTCTGGAACACCAGCCTGTAACCACATCCTTAATCAAAGAAGACATGAATATGTATTTCAAGGCAATTATAAGAGTTCATCTCCACAACAGCTTGTTTGGTTTATGTCAAGATGAGAATTAGGCAATACTTTTTTGTTGGCTGCAGGATTTTTTTGAATTGTTACATCTTACTTTCAAAAATTATGAGTGTTTTAAACAGCCAGTTTGAGATTTCCAGTAAAAGTATTAAATATCTCCAGGATCATGAAAAAAAAACAATCATTCAGTTTCTAACATGTATTTTGTACTACACATTGTGATTTTCCTCTAAGTGCATGGATTTAGTAGTGTATAGGATTATTTTCCTATGTGGCATAGGAACAGGCGGGTGGAGATCACCACCTCCTTTTCCCTTTTGCTCACTAATCCATTTTAAGTATGTTATAATCCTTAGTGCTGCCCTATGGCTGGGTTTCCTGGACATTTCTTCCTTCTTTTGCCAGACAGTTTTGTCTAGGCAGACTTGGGGAGGTGGTTATGCATTTGGATATATACATTTGTGATTTCCCGATGTCTGGTCGCTCTAGATGGACATGTCCAACTCAGCTGCTATATATCCAGAAATACATGTGGGGCTCACTAGTTGCCTGTGCCTTTACTTATAGGAAGCATTCTGTTTAATGATTCTATAATCTCTCTACAACAGTGCAGTAGGCTCAGAGTTTCTAGGAAGTATCTGTCCTTCCCAAGCAGCCCGTGGCACATTGCCCTGAAATATCAAAGTAAGAACATTAAAAAAGGCAATTTTTGATTGTACCAAAGTACAGTCCAGTGGCCTGTCTCTGGCAGTAGAGGAAGTCTAGGGAAAAGAGAATGAACAGAGCAACACAAAGTACTCTTCCCCAGCAAGGAGTGGGAGGCTCCCCTGTTCCAACCCTTAGAGAATTAAGAACTTCCCAGATTAGAGGTAACATCTTTGTGCTTAATAGTCTTTGTCAAAATACTTTTGAGTGGATAAGCCTCACCAGTTTTTGAACCCTGCTTGACTTTTGGCAGATCCTGTGACAGTGAGTTCCACTGATGCATTGTGAGTTGCATGAAAAAAAGTTTCATCATACTTGTCTTGAATCTCCTACCTGACAGTTTTATCTGATACCTCTATTAGTGAAATACTATTAAAAATAATACTTTTCTACAGCACACATAATTTTATACACCTAAATTTCACATAGAATATGATTTTATGTCCTCTCAGCTGAGTTTTTTCCTAGGTTCAGTTTTTCATCCTATTACTGTTCCATATCTTTGATCAATTCTGTCACCTTTCTTTGTAATTTCCTTAGTTTTCCTATGGATTTTGGCGGATGCAGGACCAGATCTAAATTTGAAATGTGAATGCACTGTTCATGCATTCACTGACATACCAAAGATAGATGCTCAATCTTCAGTGTCACAAATTCATTCATTTTAAACTATAGTTTGATCCCCCTCTCTCTTTAGCTCTTCACTGGATGTTCTCCTGGCTCACCTGAAAAGCACATCCTCTCAATTTTCTCATTTCTTCCCATGAACACAGATCCTCTTTGTCCTTGTCATAACCAATTTTACTTTTGACTCTAATAATATCAGTGCTGAGAGAGAGCTAAAAGCATTGACTGGTTGACCCCAGCCAGAGTCATTCACATCAGTTGCCCTTTGTAGAAGCAGGACACAGAGACACTCAGGCTGGTTCTGGAGAGAAGCAGCACACATCCAGCAAAGTTTTTCTCCCTGGGCTTTGTGCCACAACTTTCTGTAATAGGATCCCTTTCACTCAGGAGTAACTACTACCCAAGAAGCCTGATTCAATGTAGCCACTCTATGTGGCTGTTGCCAAAATATGGCAGCAAGCTTTGCGTTCAGGTTTTGAAATATTTTGCATTAGTTCTCACTCTCGTGATTTTGGCTTACCCATCATCAAGACCACCATAGAGAAATAGTGACTGGTAATTGAAGTATGTGCCTGGAAAGCTTTGTGTTATTAACCTCACGTGTTCTGGGTGAATTCCAGGTCAGATAATTAAATTCCACCCTCCATAAATTCTCCCTATGATTCCATGTGGGCATGTGTTAAGGGACAAAATTAGGCTGTTGATTAGGTAATTATTTCCCTAAACCTTAACAGAATGGATGAACCAGGTTGGGAAAACAGTACATAGGTTATTCACAACTTCCATTACTTGGTATGAGGTTACACATTCCACACAATTCAGTTCAAAGACACCTTATTTTTTTTGTTTGTTTTGTGTGGGTTTTGTTTGTTTGTTTGTTTGTTTGTTTGTTTTTTCACTCTGGTATTATTCTAGTTACTACCAACTGATAAAACAGTTTCATTTATTCTGCAAAAGAAATTGTGTTTCATCTTCCCTTTCTTATTTTTTGTCCCCTGCAGAAAAATATCTCAAACTAGCTCTGTCAGTAACAATTTATCCCCTAACATACAATGGGTTTCCAATTCTCAGGAACTGGTTCTGACCCCCAATAGGTGCTTAATGCAATTATCATTTATTCTATTTGATATCAAAGTTAAAGAGGTGTATTTTTTTTCATAACAGCTTTGCATATGTTTCACATTAACATTCCAGTGCTGCCTAGTAAAAATAGTTGGCTATCTGCCCACTTTTTAAAGTAAATTTTTGGTTTACTATTTTTTAAATTTGGATTTCTAATTATAGTTAGCTCTTCATAAATAGTTTAGCAGAGCTGGAGAGAGTGTTAAGCGCTGCATTTCTGACCCTTTCCTCCTTAATAAGTAACTGTAGCCTGGCTCTGACACACCTCAGCTATCCAAATTCCTCCAAAATCCAATATATTTTTGTAATTTCCCCTTCTTTGTTCTGGAGACTTAGTATTTCTCCCTGAACTTTCTAAGAGGAAACATCCTTCTTACCTTTGACCCTGGCAGCAAACTGTCATCCTTTCTGCTCTCTTGCGTCCCATGAAACCAGTTAGTGTCTTCAGGTGGACCTGTGGGCCATCAGCTGGAGAGCTGCAGGTACTATGTCATCACAGAGCTATTCTTTGATGATGTGGTCAGCCTTCTTACGGTTTCTAGTAAGCCAGTCTTGGCAGGTTCATCTTGCCAATGCGCCAGCTCATACAGCTGTAATTATAATTGAATCCACAAAGTTAGATTTAGTCTTCCAAGTCCATATATCAGCCTTAGTTACTGGAGTTTTCTGCTACTTAAGCATATTTAATTTACAAACTACTGTGCACATTATATTTCCAGTGGCTTTTGAGATGAGTGGAAAGGTGTGTGTTCAAAACAGAGGTATAAAAATCTAAGTAACCACACATATAAAAGATAAAAAAAAGTTTGAGAAGGCAGACAGTAGGGGAGGACATCGGTGCCTTGTGCTATAATATTTCAAATCTGTGCATCCCCGTTCACAAGGGCACAGCTAAAACTGTGTGACAGACCCTGGGATTGTCAAGCCAGATACCTCTCTACAACTCCAGCTCATTTGCCAGGATAAAAAATGATCTTCCCAGGGATGACAGCAGTATGAGAGCACAATAGCTTGTGGTGATGAATCTCATCTTGAAGTTTTTCTTTGGGGCACAAATGCTTTTCTGTGACCAGCAGGGAACTTGAAAGCCACCAGAGGTCTAGAAATAATTTTTTGCCAATGTAACTTCCTTCATGGTTTACAATGAAATCCCTGTTGAACCAGAATGCTCCTCTTCAATCACAGTCTTCATTGGATCATGAGGGAATAAGACTTGCTTCTGGTCTGTAAATTTCTCTTGCAAATCAACTGCATTATTTCTTATTAATTTCTTTTATGATCACTATTCCACCAATGTACGGTATCCAAACTGACCCTTTATAGGAAATATTTTTTCCAGTATCCAAAAATCAGCTAATCAGTGTCAGTATATGTCTCTTCATTTTTAATCTTTAAAAAACACTACTCAAATTATGCACAGATGTAGAGGCATATTTTAATATATTTTTTGAATATGTCGGTTGTCTCTGCCATTTCCTTAAAACTTCATGATGTGTCCAGCAGAAATCTTCAGAGGAGGGACTTTCATAAATGTCTAGAAAGTTTTTATTGTTTTGCGGAGTAACAATCAGTAAAAAAGAGGTTTTGAGAGAAAATTATTTGGGACAGGATAGGACAGAAAATAGAAAAAGGAGGATACAGGTGAAAATAGCTAGGAAAAGTCTCATGTACAGAATTCAGAATGCTTCATTTCAGAAATTTTGATATGTCCTCTCATTGCAGCTGATATTCTTCAAATTCTTATCTACTTCTATATATTGCACACACAGCCTGGATGTTATTTCTTATGATGTACTACTCCTGAAGATTCTAGGAAGACACCTTGTTACAGTTCTTCATGAAAAATGTAGTTTAACTAAGAGATAACTTTAACTAAAATATAAACTTAAGTAAGTGTAACAGAGAAAAAGTGTATCTAAGGCAATCACATGAGGATTTTGGAATCCTTTTCCTTCCATTGTTCATGATTTCTTGTTAAAAATATTTTCTGACTATTCCAACTGTTAAGAGTGACAGAAATGTTCAAAATATTTCATAAGGAATCAGGAGAATAGGAAGAGGAGAAAAATATGATTGCCAATTAACAGCAGCTTGTGAAAGTTTACAACTCGTGGCAAAAGCCAAATGCAACTCTAGCACCAAATTGCTAGTAATGAATTTAAAAGAATGATAAAAATAGTTAATACAAAAAGATCAGAGATGGCATTGCAGAACCCAAGCACAGCTACAGGCTGGGTAGAGAAGGGATTAAGAGCAGCCCTGAGGAGAAGGACTTGGGGGTGTTAACGAAAAGCTCAACATGAGACATCAGTGTGTGCTTGCAGCCCAGAAAGCCAACCATATCCTTGGCTGCGTCAAGAGAAGTGTGACTAGCAGGTGGAAGGAGGTGATCCTGCTCCTCTACTCTGCTCTTGTGAGACCCCACCTGGCATACTACATCCAGCCCTGGGACCCCAACACAAGAAGGACATGGACCTGTCAGAGCAAGTCCAGAGGAGGCCACAAAGATGCTCTGAGGGCTGGAGCACTTCTATGAAGACAGGCTGAGAGAGTCAAGTTTTTTCAGCCTGGAGAAGGGAGATCTTATAGCAATCTTCCAGTACATAACAGGGCCTATAAGAAACCTGGTGATGGACTTCCTACAAGGGCATGTAGAGAAAGGACAAGGAGGAATGACTTTAAACTGAAAGAGGGTAGATTTAGATTAGACATTAAGAAGAAGTTCATTACTGTGATGATGGTGAGGTACTGGAAGAGGTTGCCCAGAGCAGTTGTGTACGCCCCATCCATGGAAGTGTTCAAGGAGAGGTTGAATGGGGCTTTGAGCAACCTGGTCTAGTAGAAGGTGTCCCTGCCCATGGCAAGGGGGTTGGAACTAGATGAGCTTTAACGTAAATTTACAAGTCTAACAATAAAATTGTAGAATTAAAAAATATTGTTAGGTTCAGGAAGTGACAGACACGAAGGAATGTAACCTCTATCCTTATACCTGAGAAGAATAACATGGAGGCATGAAGCTATAGTGATTTCCTGCCATCCTTTGCTCTCCCGCTCTTAATCTCCTGAACTGTTCCATTTTTGACTTAAGCCGGAGTCTAGCATGCTCTTTCAATCACTCTTTAGGACCACAACACTACCCAAGTTTTAAAACAGTAACCTCAGGCACATTTTGTTCTCACATCATTCCCTGCATGTTATGCTCCTCCTTGGCACATTCTTCAAGTTGCAAATTCATGAGTGCCTATGGACAGAAGTCTCATGGGGACTTTCAGTGTGAAGTGCAAAGGCCTCCTTCAGTGTGAACTGCAGCTCCAAAATCTCCCGTTGACCGCCTCAGTCACTGAAGAGAGGCTGGGCTGTAAATGATGATCTTGGCTGAAACATTTTGTTTATTAAGTTCAACCAGAAAGCATAGGACACAGGTTGGTAATTACTCAGTCTCAACCATCAGCAACACACCATCTTTAAAGTCTACAATCTAGCAATACCTTTTGAGTACCTCTGCTAACTGATCTATTTTTAATAAATTTTAGTTGTCATTTTTGTATATAATGATTCTCCATTGTCATAATTTTTTTCCATTCTATATAATACTTCAGCTCTGCAGATGTTTGTAAACTTGCAGTTTTAGAGCAAATACTGGCACATTTCAGATCATAAAGGGTTTCCACCTTTTCTGCTTTAAACTCCCACTCCACTGTGTCAGATGCCAAGCTGTTGTTCTGAAGATTTTCCTTTAACATGCGTATGACTTACCCTAGTTTGTAACAGATGAAGTGCACTTATAAACCTCAATACCTGAGCAACTGTAATGTCTTAGCAATTTCATAATGAAATTCATATGGAATTTAGCAACCCAAGCCAGATTTGTGTCAGAATCTTTAACATGTTCCAGTTGCATGAAATACTAATTAAAGGCACTCATTGTTAACTGATATAAATAGTCCCCACTTAGCCCATTATAGGTATGGGTTGTAAAACAAACAATTATGTGACAGATGATACATGTTAACATAGAGAAATTCTGTAATGACATTTCTGTAACACTGTAACCTCTTCAACCACCATGTGTTCCACATTACAGGCTAAAGGGGGTGCTGATTGCAAAGGTGACGTACTTTCCAGTTTGTGACTTTTCTTCTAAGAATAGAATTGCCTTAGAGCACCTCCAAATGATTTACATCACAGATTTAGTTCAGGCAATGAAATCATTAATGGAAGCTTGATTTTAACTGCTACATGTGTTTGCTATTCCACGTACTAGTGCCAAACAGTTGAATGTGCCTACCTACCAAAGTACCCTACCTAGAAACTGACTTGGTAATCCAAGCAAACGGTTGTTTCCTATTTACCATTTCTTTCATCCAATACCCATTTTCCCATCACTCTGTACTATGAATAAAAATGATTTGGACCAAACAGGAAACTGACTTTGGAATGTATATATTTTCTTTAAAAATATGTCATCAAAACTTGAAGTTAATCATGGGATAGAAGCAATCTCTTGGCTTTAGGATTAGATACACAGATTATTCAATTAGTAAAAAATGGTGTCTGCTTTTCCACTAGGCAACATATTCCTGTAACGTTAGAAGCAGGTGACCTCCTTACTCAAAGTGCAAACATGCAGAAGTTGCTTAGTGCATTTGCCCTGCCAAAAACATACATATTTTTGCGTCTGTGAATGTACAATCCTGTGTTTAACCCTTGAAACTGCAGAATTTTTAATGCAACAAAAGAAGAAATGAACAAGGTACATGTGTCCTCAGGGGGCAGCCAATGAAGAAAATGTGATCAAGTTCTAAGGACAGTACTGCAAGTTATTTCATTCATGACTTTCAAAAGGGACTGCTAAAGATGGAAGCAGGGTAACTGAGAATTTTTTGAAAAAGCAAGACACTCATACTGGTGTAATTGCTTGTTTAGGACTCAGAAAACTCCAATTTTGACATCTACTTTTAAAAAACTTTGGCCTTTTGTACAAGACAAAACTACTTGTTAGAAGATACCCATCTCCAAATGCTTTCTCAGAGATATGTATTTCACCAGGACCAAGCCTAACTGAGCTATAACATGTACGAGACAAAACTAATATTTTGCTAGTATTAAAATGACTGATTTGATGCAGAAAGTGAAAAAGTAAGAGCACAAGAGAATGGATGATGCAAAACTTATAGGTTAAGGGAATTATCTTCCTTTACATCACAGCTAGAAATTGGCTTGGATAGAAACCCTTAAGCTCATCAGACTTGTCCTTGGAGGGGCTTTTTATCTAGGTCTGGTTTCAAACTTTTTGGCTTAGAGCTACTTTCTGATAAAAGTGTGGAAAGTCCTTTATGACACCTGACCTGCACAGTGGATTGGGGGTTTTCCAAGTCCACTGGGCTGTCCCCTCTCATGGTAGAGGCTACACCCATTCAACTCAAGCAGAGATTGAAAAATAACATCTGATTTCATGTCCTGCAACTCAAAAATAAGATATGTTTAGGCAAAGTCTGTGGAAGAACTGAAATATCAGAATGTAAAGTCAGTACTTAAAGACATTACTACCCGGAGCTGTCTAAGCGCTTTGGAAAGATTGTGAATAACACTAATTCTTGAATTTTATTTTTTTTTTTTAAAGTAACACTGTTAATCCCATTTTAAGCCCTAATTAATCTTGCCAGCCTCCAGCAGACCCACCTGAAACTTTACCTAGGAGTCAGCGGTCTTATCCCAAAATGCACATTTGTTTCTGGAACGCTTGAAGCCATTTGGATAGGACATTTGTATGATATTATTGTCCAAAAATGGGGATGTTCTCACTCTTTGGACTTTTTCCTAACCCTTTTTTGGTTTTTAGAACACAAAAATGATTTACCCTAGAAATGTCAAACTTGATTCAATGCTTGCTTGGCGAAGAGACATGCCTTTGGAGCCTGTTAGAGGGCTTAGGTGGGTAATTGTAAAGTTATTGTTAGTTTTTTCCACACTCATGGCATACAGTACATGGCCAGCTCATGTTAATAAATACCTGTTGGGTACATGTGTGGTTTATAAAGGCTTGATTCAAAGCCCACAGAAGTCAATGAAAAGACTTCTCTGGCTATAAATGGGTCTGGAGTTAGGCTGCAAATGTAAATGACAGGATGGAAGAGAATTGTCATGGGAAAGGTAGAGTGGGAGAATAACATCTCCTGCAACTCTTAGTGTCTTCATGGGCAGGTGGAGTGTGGAGAGAATGGGAAGATACCCATTGTCTGTGGACATCATGTACTATAGTGGCCAAAGGATAGAAAAAGGAAAGGGATCCTTGAGAAAGGGGAAATCCTATGGTCAGAGTGGGGTTAAAAAATCGTTTCAATGATAACAGCTAATGCTGATAAAACATACCTAGGCTTCTGCACCAACCAAAAAAACCCAAAAAAACCCCAAAAACAGCCAAAAAAACCCACGACCACCCACAAAAAGTACATAATCTAGATAAAGTTTTATCTCTGCAGGACTAATATACAGGTGTTCAATTGTTCTTGAGCAATATAATATGCATACTAATATGTTGGACCTACCTCATATGAGTGCTCATGTTGATGTGGGGACTGTCAAATAATTGCAACACCCGGCTGTAGAAGGAAATGAGCTTCAGCAGCAGGTCACCCTCCAATCCAGCTGCATGTCATGCCTAGCCCAGCCTCATCCTGCAATAGAGCACTGGAGCTTCTGGGAGCCCCTGGGAGCCCCTGTCATCATCTGCTTGAGAACTATTTCCAGGACTTCCCTCCTCCAGCTCTCAGAGGCATTCTTTTGTGTCTCATGGGTCGTGCCAGCATGAAGATTTTGGTAAGCAGCTGGGAGGGTCAGGAAGGGTGCATGTCCACTACTGAAAGTACACATTTCCTCTGTTTCCAGGAACTAGACAAATGTCTACTGAATCAGGCTCTGAAAAATCTCCACTACAAAGTATAGATCCTTCATAAACCCCCTGATTTCATGCAAAACCTTTTGCACAGAACCTACTTATAAAGTCTAGTTATTTGTATATCTGTCAAAAAGGACACATCTCTAGTCACTGCTTTCTATGTGGTCTGCACTACATTGATTTCTTTATTTATTTACTTATTCTCTCTTAATATTTTTTCATACCTCTTTTAAGGTGGTGAGACAATGATTTGCCTGAAAAAGCTTTTGTTTTGCTATGGGAGTGTGAAGTCCATCAGTAGCTAGTTGGTAGATTGCCACTCAAAGTTGATAGTTCAACAGCCACCTGTGTCACATCCCTCCCTTTTTTGGATCAAAAGGGTGCTATAGGAAAGGTGTGTTTGCTTTTTCTTTTTTGGTAGGACTAAAAATGGAAGGGAGTGTTGCCTGTGAGAAACTTATTTCCTAGTGTAGTGAACTAGCCAGATGGCAGCCAGATGGCATCAGGCCATAAAGAGGTCAAAGGCCACTGGACAACTGTGTGAGATTTGTTTCTCACTCAATGTGTTTGGTTTTAAAATCATTTATTTCTGGAGTAAGTCATAGATATGGAAAGGGTTTTACCTAGGGGACGGTTGTTTCCCCATCCAGTTGAAACCACAAACAGACAGAAAGCTGGTCACTGGCCAAAGTGAAAGGCCAGAGGCAAATTGTCCCATATTTATCCTTTACTGGGTCAAAACTCAAAAGCTGGACATTGATGGCAGTTCATAAATATTTCACTGCTCCAATCAACAAATAAGATAGAAGGATACTGCATGTCAAGAAACTTGTGGACTCTTGGAGAGTAGATAGCCAGCTGGCATAAGCACCATTATTGCCCTGTCTCAGAGCTGAAAGGCCAGAGTCAAATGGTGTCAGATTTGTTCCTGGTTTAGCTAAAACAACACAGGAATCATGTTTATGTTTTGATCTTGCTGTGGTGTTGCCTGTGATCCCCACTGGCCATGTGATCCTAACCTATTAGTAAGAGGAGATTCTCTGAACTCTCCAGAGAGAAATTCTGCCTGAAGCCTTACAATTCCTATTTCATTCAAGCTTCCCATTCATCTCATATTTTATCTTCTCTTGTGTTTGCAAGTGCTTTGGGAGTCACCAAGAGATGATTTTAACATAGCATAGGGGATCTGATCCTGTACCCACAGCTCTGGAGAACTGTGGGTCAGGTTCTTTGCAAGTATAGCTGGGCAAAAAGCCACTGAGATCAGTGAAAACAGATCCTGGTACAGATAGGTACAGATTTCATCCTGACCAGCAAAGTATTCATTGTTATGCAGGAGTAGTGGGCCAGTCTTATTCTGGAAGTCAATGAACCCCTGTGGCACCTCCTTGCGCATATCTGGAAGGGTTAACACTTCAAACTTCTGCCCCTTGCTAAGGATAGGAAATAAACAGCCAATAAAGAATCAGCTACATGCTTTCCACTGAACATGCCAATAGACAACCTTTTGGCTCCTGGTCCTTGGGGTGGCTCACTGCCCAGCATCCTTAGTGATCCAGAAACACAACTTTTTCACAATACCTGTAGCAGGACTGTTAAATTTAGACTTTGATCAGTCTGGCAGTAAAGGGTTACGAGCATGACAGTTGGTCCCCTGTCACCAGCTCTGGCTTCTGGAAGGGAGGTCTCCTTCCAGAGAGTATGAATCCTCTGAGGAGATGGATTGAGTAAGGCTGTAGGTTTTTAGTTACTCATGCAAAGGAGCATGGCAAAACAAATTTCCTTGGCCCTGTATATGCCTTACAATGCTGCTCCAGGGCAGCGCAGTCAGTGACAGAAGGAACTCTGTGGTGGTCCAGTTGGTGTAACCTGAGAAGTCATCCTCTTCAGCTCTCTGCCCCAAGCTCTCTGCCTGGAGGCTTCCTCCCTAGCAGCAGTGGTGGCAACAGAACAGTTGGAGTGTTTGGTTCCCCAGCAACTGCAGTTGACTGTCTGGTATATCAATTTAAGTCACACTTGAGTTCAGTTTGTGTTAATGAGCATGATGATCTGCGAACTCAGCTAGTGGAGGAGGCAGCTCTGCTGCTGCTGCTGCTGCTGCTGCTGCTGGGGAAGGAGTGGCCACTGGCAATCCTGGAGGTGGGTAGGTTGGATGGGGAAGGTCTAAATTCACCCCAGCGCAGCTTGATGGAAGGGATGCAGCTCCCTCAAGCTTCATCAGGGTCTGGTTTAATTCTATTTACTAAGAGCAAATGGAGAGGAAGCAAAAGGAAGGGGGGTGTGGGAGTACAGCAGAAGATGGTATGGAAGTGCAACTGGGAATAAACTGCTTCACTCAAAATGGTGAAGTCAATGAGGGAGAAGAGGATGTTGAGTAAAAAACTATAATTCCCTTCTGTCACCTCTTGTCCTCTTGCTTATTCTCAGCGCAGGGAATGTTATTGACTTTCAGTTTATTTTATATTAAGTAATTTTTAATTTTTTTTTAAGCCAGCAGCTTTGAAATGGACAAAATACTATGTGTCCTTTCAATTATGACCTGTGAAATCCCTATCTGATCTATTTTGTAGGTATCCTAGCTGAAAGTAAATTAATATCTCCAGTTTTCAATGCCTTAGTGATCTGGTGAATGTGACTTGATTAAGGGCCAACAGCCAAGAAAGAACACATTCACTGAAGATGACTTTTAATGATTCTGCTCCATCTGTAATGTCAGATCAGTTCTGAAACACAGACTTTCAATAAATACAAATATTCCAAATACTGATGCATTAATGCAAACTACAGCAATTAAGTTTCCTCTTATAGGACAATTAGAGCCAGGCACTTGTATAAATGAAGGACAAGAACAACTGCAGAGCACAACAAAATTGAGAGTTAAACTTCTAAGTAGTTCAGTCCCTCCAGATATGTAGGACAAGTAAATTGAATGATTCTCAGATTGATCTCCCCTTTTCAGAAAAATGATATGCTTCTTGAGTTTCTTTGTACTCTGTGTTACAATTTTCATGAGAGGAAGGTAATAAGAGCTTCTTCTTGTGATAGGTACTATGTGTAACTGTGGTAAATCGGTGAATATAAGGACTTCTTGAGAATAGGAAGCAGTACTACTGGAAGCTAAAGCGTTTGGTAGAGATTCAAGTGTTACCACAGGATTTATATTTATGGGTTGCCACAAATTATGCTGAACAAAAACACTAGACACAATCCCCTCCCTGCTCCCTGAAACTCCATCTGCTTTGGGACTGCACTGAGGCATAGACTTGGACTGCAATCCAAGAATAAAAATTGTGGCTTGGACCTATACCTATACATACCCAGGAGAAAGACTGACCCTTGTGTATCTGTGAATGAATGGTGCATGCTTTTTACTTGTCTGCGTCTTCCTTACACTCCCTGCTATCTCTGTCCGCTTCCTCACTCTATCCCCATCAGCTTCCTCACTCTATCCCCTGGCATGGATGTACAGCACACTCTCATGTCACTTAAATCACCAGAAGCTGATATTAACTTTTGGGTCAAACATAAGCTAACTCATTTTTGTAAATAGGAACACAAACTGCTGTTTTAAGGACTAGAAGCTCAGGTTGCAGGCAAAAAGACTATATGCTACCTGAACTTCGGTTACTAATCAGTTAAAAGTAGATATTTGCTCCTTCTGCATTTACTTAAGTTTTCTCTCTATTAGCTAATGTGTACTGATGGAATCTCATCAGCTTTTTCATGACCATTTTGAGATGTGTGCTTGCCAAAAGTGTTAAACTACAGTCTTGCTCTCCAAACCCCTGTACAGCTGAGCTAAAAATGTCATGCGTTGGCTTTAAAACAAAGCAGAAATGAAAACTGAGTTTTGCTGCTGCATTCATTTTAGATCTCAGGATAACTTCCATAAAGGGTATAGGCCAGATTCTTAGCACATTGAAAACTGCATAGGTCCACTGATTCCCATGAAGCTATGCTGATTTACAGCAGCTGAGAATCTGGCCTAAAAAGCTCAGGGCTATATATCTATCTTACGTTATGTTAAAGTCCCTTGACCTCTTACTTGATTGCCTTATTCCAGCATGTGATACTAGTCTAGGTAAATTATACCTCTCCTGGCCACTAAGCTTGCTGTTCTAGCAACATTAATAACCTCAAGGCTTCCAATTTTCTTACCAATGCTTACTAGACCCCCTGTGCAAGCCTCTGGGGCTGCTCTGCCTATAATCCCAATATATATTGTTTTGAATGAAAATAAACTTTATTGCAACTTGTGCTGGAGGCAGACCCATGAGCCTAGGCTCTAGAATGCCTAGTAGGCAGCTGTGTAATCATTAGGAATACTATAGGGAACAGCACTAGGATCAGTTCAGAAGGGTTCTTCATCCAGCTGGGACTATAATTTACAATGCCACCATCACTACAATAACAAGGTAACAGAGGGAAAACATGCTGGGAGGGGTGGCAGTGAAATTCAGCCATCATAAGGTGTGGTCTTTGGGGCAAAAGCTTTAATTGGCAGAAGGTTCACTAACTTCTGGTAACCCCAGACTTTTCACCTTTCGTTAAATCTGAATCTACAGTCAAAATCAGCTTGCAAAAGCACCTACATAGAAAGGGTTAGTAAGCAACGTCCCGCCTTTCCATGCAGAGCCAGAGTGATGCTGTTGTCCTGGGCCCCTTTTTCTTAACAGGTTCCTCTTGCCCTTCTACCCCACCTCTTACTCACTCCACCATACTGGACTTGCAGCTTTCCTTCCTGCACAACAAAAAAAAACAATAGAAGCGGTAGCAAACTGCCAGATTCTGTTTCTGCTTGACATCCAGCTCACCCACATTTTTCTTTACCTTATTTTTATATAGTCCATCTGATTTAGATCTCAAAAGTTTTAGTGTAATCATTAAAGTCAGCTCACACAGGTCACTACTGGCCACTTTCATAAAAAAATAAGTTATAGGCTGATATTACATCCAAAATCATGATGCTGAAGAGGTACAAATTTTGGTTTGAAATCTCATGTGATCACATGGGGTTGTAGGCTATTCCCTGAGTAGATAAGCTTAGCCTTCAGAGCAGGGTTTTCCCTTTCTGCAAACATGCTCCATATCGTTGTGTATTCAGTTAGTCTAAGCCCCACCCCCATTTTGAGAGCTAATTAGCTGAAATAAAAATGTTCACTTTTGAAAATTGTGAGTCCTTTCACCCCTCTGTCTTCCTGAAAGTTCCCTGAATGGCTTAATAGCATTTCAAGGGCAAAGACTGTGGGATTTGAATGAAGGGTTTCTGCTTTTTTTTGATCAGCATAATTTGCTATTCCTGTTGTTCATCTTCTGTTGTTGTGTTTTGGTTTTTTTTTGTTGTTGTTGTTTAAAAGCCTCCTTAAGCTTTCTCCAGAAGTCTGTGATCCTCTCTAAACTCTCTTGTGACCCCTAGAGCGGTCATGACCTGTAGTGTGAGGAACAATGCCAACATCCAGGAAAGCAAAGGCAGAAAGAGTAGGAATATACACAGATGCAGTCCAGGTTTCAAGACTTGTATAATATGTCTTGGAAAAATCATCCAGCTTTACCACCATTACATATCCTTTCTTAGGTGAAATCATAGCTCTTTCTAAGTTGGTTTTGTGGACTGGCAGCACACAATGGAGAACAGCATTAGTTAGGACTAGAGAATGATCCTCAGATCCTCAGAGTATCGATATGTCTGACAGCAGAAGGTAACATATTCTGCTTCAGATGTTAGATTATTTAGAAAATAGGTATGGTTAATAACGAAATAGCATGCTCCTAGTTTTTCTCTAGTGCTAGAAATATGAGAGGGAAAGAAGCCCATACTAAAAAGTAACCCATCAGTAGACAACACATTGTTTCCAGAAGAACATTAAGCAAATCAATATCTAAATGATTTATTTAAATTCAGTAAATCAAAGTCATTTTTATCATCCCTGCCATCACTTGTTCATGCTGTTGCACTGAATTGGCTTGCTGATTTCCTTAGTCTATTGAATGAGCTCACTTATGTCTCAGATCTTGTGTATTTACCTGTTTTTTTATTTGATCACGCAAGGTTGGTAATATTCACCTACCTTCTTAAATCACTGGGATATCTTACTGAATATCTTTTGGATAATGAGAACATGGGATATGTAATTACAAGTCTGTGCACTGGTCTAGTCCTGCACTGCCTTGTCCCTGGGCTTTGACAGAACTACTTCACCACTTCAGGTTTCAGTTTACCCAGCTGAAAAAGAAATTCTGTTTTGTTTTGTTTTTTTTTACCAGATTAAAATCAAATAAACAAAACAAAAAACTCAATAAAAACCCAAACAAACCAAACAAAAACCACAACAAAATCCCAAAATAAAAGGGAAAATCTCAAAACAGTTCTAAGTCAGTCTAAAGCTGTGGCCTTGAGTAAATAGATTGGTGAGAATCTACAGCTCATTGGTGGTGGTGAAGCTCAGACTTATTCACGATCATGTCCACTTTAAAATCAATGAACCATAGGTCAGACTTACTTTTAATATTTCATATATTCTTTTTTTCACTGGAAATAGAGTTGTAGACCAGCAGCAGCAGCAGACCATGGTAAAGGGAATCCGCAAACATCGCCTATTACAATATTTTGTGCAAATGTCAGTGTAATTGAATGCCAAAATGTGAATAGATGTTATCTATTAACTTTCACAAGCATTCACAAGCACCAGGGTCACAGTGAAGATGGTCCAAAATTCTTCAGGCATATGAACCAAGAGGTTTTCATGTCAATTACTAAGTCTTACACAACTCTTCAAGAACACGAAAACAGTTTTCATTTAGATCTTCTCATAATACTTTTTTTTGGAAATGCATCATACTCATAGAAAAGGCATGAAAACCTACAAAGAGAAGTCATGACTACATCACTCTCATCAGCCTCAAGGGGATCCATGGGGAAACATGACATCCCAGCTTGTCAAAGAAGGTTTCCAGGCAATGTCATTTTCAGGCTATGTCATAGCAAAAACTTCGAACACACGAGATCTTACTTAGCTAACACTATGTTGATCATTACTATCTGATCAGAGAAGATACAAGTAAATCACAGTTATATCATTCTGATTACTTCAGCTCTAGTTCTGCTTGTGATAAGGACTTAAAAATTGAGGCTAAGCTCATTATCAAGTTAAAACCAGCAATTTCTAGTCAAGGCAAATCTTGGGGAAATGCCTTGCCAGTTAATGGAAAAGCAGTTTACAGGGTTTGGATTATGAAATCAATGTGCATTTGGCCCTACTGAGTTTCTTCATTCCTAACATAAGTTTTTAATTAGCCCAGATTTTTTCCTAGTAGAGTCTTACTTGACTTTTACGGCCCGGGGTCTACTCACACATTAAATGGGAAGTGGTATAGTCTTGCTTATGTCTGCTGAAATGTGAGATAAAGTACTGTATGGTGAGTTTGTCTAGTGTCGCTTTGATTTTTAGGTTATTTTGCTACAGTTAATGCTTTGACGTGTAGTTAACAAACTTCATGTACAAAGTGATTATGTCCACTGAACAGGCATCTGAAGTGTATCAGTTCATGCATCCATGTATGTGATAGAGAATATAAAAAAGGCAACACAAACTAAACTTTGTAGTTGCCTGAACTGCAGCCAGATGAAACTTGAAAGAGGGCAAATTTTCAATTCCCCCTGTTGCCCAGGAACAGGCCACTCATCTGTCCCAGTGGACTGGTGTTCAAGTGGGTATTATGGTTACTTTTGGCAACCACTGGTTGCCACAATACTCTTCCAAGAAAATCTATCTTGACCGATGTCTGTAGTTTGTTTTTTCTTGAAAATGAAAGCATACAATGAAGAACTGATGAGCATCTGGCTGGCTGACTGCATGATTCCAAGGCTAAGCAAACTAAGGTTTATGAGATCTTTAAGGCAGATCCAACTTGCATTGTTGAAGCTTTTAGACAGGACAAACACAATGCAAAATAACATTTGAAATAGTAACCCCACACCTATATATTCATGTCTTTAAAGCTCAGTTATTACATGTATCATAACTCTGCACAGTTTCTTTCTCTCCATCTTACCAATCAGCCATGTATTTATCAACCTCTAATCATGGTAGTGCCCTTAACTTTCAAAATGTTTGAATTTTCTGACATATCGCCAAGAAGAAAACAATTCTGTCTGGAGACTCATTGGCCCCCTTACATGGAAGCTCATGGGATCTCCAGAAACTCCAGTGTTCCACAGAAAGGGGTCTCAACATAAGCTATGATTTCATAGCTAAACCCACTGCTTCTTGGCTCAGACAGATCCCTGCCTGTACAATTACTCTTCTTATTGTCCAGTCAGCATGAATTCAGGCAGTTTAACTTAAACAGTAGCAAGCAAGAGCAAAAAAGGTCTGTTTGCACCAGTGTCAGTTGCAAGTAGTGCCCTTTTCTCTTGTCTGGCACTTATCTGTACAAGTGCTCATCTTTTATTCCACTGTCTGTAATCTAAACTTCCACCTTGATGGCAAACATTAATCTTAGGCCAACCACAACATTTCAGCTGAGACAGATGCTCATTAATTAGCAGACTGTTGTAAAACACACAGAAAAGAGAAAAGGGCACCCACACAACAGTGAACGGGCTCAGCTGTGGAAGGGCAGGTAACCAGGGTTAACCACTGTAAGTGCTTGTGCTCCATCCTGCTTTGCATCTCTCATGACCTCAGCTAATCTGTTTGATTTAACACTGCAGTCCAGCAGTCACTCTGACAGGTAATGATCTGAGCTTGAGGCAGTAAAAGAAGTGATAGCCCTTTCTCAGCTGAGATTAGTCACTTGGAATGGGATTCATCTTAACCAATGTAAATATCTAGGTCTCAGCTACCCTCTCTTTACAGAAAATGAATAGGTGTTTTTAAGGTTATATTCATCTCAGTGTCACATAGACGCCTAAAATAGGTCCTACGCATTGCACTGTACGTGATAGAAATCTTAAGTGAAGAGCTTAAACTCTCCTTGCTGATACCCTTTTCATATTTTGTTATTGACCAATAACTTTAGCTATATGATAGTGTATTATGATGCACAGAATAACAATAATTAAGTCGTAGGTGTAATACAGGACTTCAGTGGAGACATCCTACGTTTGTGAAGACACTGGGTGTATTCCCATGAACTGAGTGAAGCGAAGAGAGAACTGTGGTAAGGCACAAGAGGGTTATCTGCATCTTTTCTTCAAATTTATCACACTAAGAAGAATAATAATCAAAACACAGACTATAACCCAGAGCTCTGCAATTCATCTTGCTTAAATCAAGGCATCACTCCAGTTGGTTTGGAGGCATTTCTTGTTGCCAAACTGTGGGCATCAGCTAAGTAACTCCACAGTGAAGACATAACCTTAATAAGAAAGATTTTTGCTGCTTTAACCACATCTCACTCCCCTGCCCCCTCCTTTTTATTATCATCTGTCTTGAATAATTTCCTTGTGGGGAACTTCAGCTACCAATGCTAATCGTATCACACATAAGAACTGACACTGATGACAACACAAAGGAGAACAAATTATTTTCTGTTAAAATATAAAAATTCATGGCTATATTTGAGCAGGACTACATTTGAAATTTATTTCACTTTATAACATGCACATGTTTGCATTTAACAGAAAGCAAAAACTAACATATTTGGAACCTCAGCAATAGTTGCAATAAGGAGACTAGACAGAAAAGCAGGGTAAAGATAACACTAATACCAGGATTAACAATAAAACACAGTTGTCACATGCCATTTACTTGTTCTAACATCTTGAAGGTTTTGGGGTAGTTATAAAAAAGATACTTGTTTAATGTCTGGTTTCCACTCTGCCTCATTTGTACTCACATACTTAGTTTACACAGTTCCTTGTTGGCTCAATTATGTTTCTTAGAAGCTTGCATTTTTGAGAAAATGTGGGGGTTGAGACCAGCAAGAACTTCATAAGACATTCTGCATCCTAATTCCCTCATCCTCCTTCATCACATGGCAGAGAACAATGTCCAGCATGAATTAATCTAATATCACAGGTTATTTCTCCCTATCTTGTCCCTTGCCAAAGCAGCCCATTCTTAACACAAGACTAAAGAAGGAAACAAGTGTGTCTTAGCAAGCAGTAAGGTGAATTCCTGACTGCAAAATTGGAAACAAGAAGTGAAATATGAAAGCAGGAACTTAAAATATACCTGACTCCAAATTTCCTTTTTAACTGTTCCAGTATCTTGGCTATGATGAGAGCAAAGGTCTGGCAATGTAATGCCTTATTCTCTCCCTTCTCTTATTTCCCCTGTTTTCTTCAAAGCCTGGCCTCACCTTGGAAAGCTTGCTGAGCTTACATTTTCTGTTTTCACTGCAGTTCAAGATACAGGCTGCTCCTTCTCTGTTCTTTAGCCTGGTGCACGCTGGCATTCAGTGTAAATGTATGAAGTGGGCTCTTCCTTTCCTACTGGGAACTTTTTCAGGAATATCTTTCCAGTTCGGTCCTAAGACGCTTCCTTCTTTATTCATACTCTCTTTCTGTGGCAACATTTTGGGGTTATCCTAATATTTTATAAGTCATCTGTTAAATTGAAAGTGTCCATTGTGCATGGTCTCCCTCATTAGAACTCTTTATGGCCCTTCTCTTAATGCATTAAAGGAAATGTCCTAGCTAAGTTATCCCCTGTCAGCTGTAAGGGATGAAACAAGATGAAGGAAAAAAGGAAGTGGAGGAAAAAAGGGTTAAGGATGTGGTGCATTTCAATTTGTTTTTCTCCCTATCAGTTAAATGTTCTCTTCCACACTAGTGTCCCATCAATTTTAAATAGCTAGCACTACTGGGAAGTTGTCCATCTGAATTGTCTCACCCTAGTGTGTTTCTTTCTGTGAGTAACAGGTCACTAACTTAATGGGGTCAGATGAATCTCTTTTTTGCCGTAGCAGTTCTCTCTGCTAGAGGTCAAGGCTGTGTTTCCTTGAGGTGCAAAAGCTTTCTCTTTCATGTCATTTCATAAGCAATACTGTTCATTATAGTGGGAGAATGCAGCATGCAGCTTGTCGTTCAGTCTCTCCCTGCCACGGTTTACTGGGCAAACCTTAAGATGGCTCTTGACCTTTTTGTTCTGCAGTTCAACCTAAGAATCATTTAAGCAATGGCGGGGAAGTTAGAACTCGATGATCTTAAGGTCCTTTGCAACCCCAACTTTTCTATGATTCTAAGTCAATATTACTAGTGTTTTAAGCCCACTTATAATCTGCTTCTTCATGATGCCTGCAGTGTTGTTGTGTTGCAATAAGCCTTGAGAGTCTGAAAAGTTAAGTTTGGACAGAATGTTCTGTAAATCTTACATATGAATGATACAGGCCAAAAAACACCGTTAATTCCTTGAAACACTACAAACCATTAGCAAAATGTATACTTTGTTTTGAAATTTCCTTATAAATCTGACCAATTGAGAAGAAATTTCCTGGAGAAAAATCTCGGTCAGATTGCATATTGTTTGTTCACAATGCATTTTTTTAACCTGAGGTATAATTTGTTACAATTTTGATACTGAAGTCTATAGCATACCAAGCTTCTGAACTGCATTCAAAGAGGAGGATGATTAGAAACAAGTACATAGTTAAATGACATACTGATTCATCTGGAACAGCCTTTTATATTTTTTTTTTCCCCTCAGATGGAGCTCTGAGAATAATTATGAAGAGCCAGAGGTTGCCCAAATGTGTAAAAGAAAAAGTTACTCAGTTCAGGATGGGTTACAGTGCATGGATTGATCACCTGAACTGTTATCACCAACGACAGTTCAGTTCACCATCACTGACAGTTACATCTAAAAATGCCAAATTATATAATCCATTGGAATAAATGACAATACACTAACAAACTATGACTGACTTGAAATCGAACACAAAAATCTGTGTATATAAATTCTTTTATCCTTATAATCCTACTTACCTTAACGAGGAAATTATTCTCTCTGTAATTGTCATTACCTGTATTTGTACTGTTTCTGATGCCTGTGATATCGCAAAACTAAAAACTTCATACCAAGTGTCATACCTCTCTAGCATGACATAAGCTTACTGGCAGGATGGGAGAGCTATTACTGATACATAGTCTTGCTTAGTGTGGTGCAGAAATTTCCAGACTGCTGAAGTGATACATAACAG
Organism: Myiopsitta monachus; assembly: GCA_017639245.1. Lineage (NCBI taxonomy): Eukaryota > Metazoa > Chordata > Aves > Psittaciformes > Psittacidae > Myiopsitta > Myiopsitta monachus. The sequence continues at coordinate 24,122,072 of CM029922.1, read as the reverse complement.
CAGTAGCTGCCAGGTCTGTCTAGGTGGAGGCATTTAGTAGAGCTGCAGACAGATCCTTCAGCTAAGTACTTGAGCGCAGAAACATCTTTGCTTTCCAAACTCTAGCACAACCCAGCTGTTTCCAAGGTCTGTACTTCTGCCTGAGGATGCAGGACCAGGTTAAGGAAGAAAAAAGCCTCTGAGAAGCTTGCTGGGGTATAGCATGCCTTAAGTAGAAGGTAAGTTTTGGATTAGTTCAGCTGGTGGTACATGGTAGATGCAGAGGCTGGTGTAGGGGAATGGCTGGGTTCCCATTGTGTTAAAGGTCTGTCATTTCAATTGATTGTGTGAAAGAAGCAACTGAGAGAAAAATATGGAAATGTGTCTCCCAGTGCCTATGCCTAACAGAGCTGGAAGCTACCATTCTCACTTAGGGTACTTCTTGTCACCAACAATGATCTTCCTGGAGCATGGAATTCATCTCATCTAATTTTAACATCTGTATGTCAGAATCACATGAAAATCCATCATTTAATTTTATAGACGGTTGAGTAACTGTTTTCTTAATTTTCTTTCTGGGTGGGTTCACAGCTACAAGTTTTGCTTGTGTTTCAGGTCCAAATAAACTTAAAATCTCAAAATGAAACAGTCAAAACTGCCAAATTTTATCTGGCTCCTTGTCAAAAGCATGTGAGAATGCAAAGCATAAATCAGCCAAGGTTCACTCAAAATCATGCTTAAGATTGACTCAGAAAGTCTAATAATTTTATTAAACATGAAATCACATGAGTTTTAAATAAATTGGAGTCAAGTAGATTTGCGGTTCCATAAACCTCATTTTAGCACCCCATTTATTATTTAATCTGGCAATCGGTCTCATTTGCGTTGTCCACATTGAACCTAAGATTCCACTGAACATAGTGATAATTTGATTAAATCCTAAGAATCAGCTTTAGAGTTGAATCCACTGGGCAAGCTGAAAACAGGAGTCTGACTGATTCCAGATCCCTCTACAAGCACAAATACTCCATTTCTCTCAGACAGGAATATTTAAGAAAAGCAAACATATAAACAAAAAGCCCCACATATCCTTTTCTCTTGCTTCCTCATGTATGCAGTCTCTGTAGATGCTGTCTCTTAAGAGATGAGTACCCAGAGGCTATATTTATTTATCGTAATGATATGTTATGATAGAAGACACTTTTTACTGCATGTAAGTATACACATATCAAATAGTAATTTCTGTCATACGCATAATTGTGTTGTTGAGCATTTAGCCAGACACATGCACATCTTCTGATAGGCATCTAGCACACTGCTCCAAAGCAGCATGAAGTGGAAAGGAAACACTGCTTGATAAACTCATTTATGTTGTTTCTTGAGTCAATAGTAAAGGATAAATATAGTCACATGGTGCACTAATTTAATCCTAAATACACGTCTGAAGATGAGGAATTAATTGTCTTGTGCATGTGTGCATCTCTGTGTGCATTTCATTTCGCACTAACTTCACAGGGAGTCAAAATGACAAGCTTACTCTATTTATTAATTTGAGATTAATGAAATTACATAGGTGCTTCAGATCTAAGCATCACCTTTTAAAATTTTCCCTATCAGGAGAATTTACATCGGTAGCCAAAGCTGCTTTTTAGCTAGCTCTAGAGCTCCAACGATAATGCTGTTAAAACTCTAATTTAAGAACTGTATTTCTTATATCCAGCTCATTTATCTGTTTTCAGAAATCCACACTGGAATCAAATAACAGAAAGAAAATACTTACGGTTTTGATTAGCTAGTATTTGGGGTGAAATAATTATTTTCTCTACTGTTGTGTGTAATTTTTTTGCAATAAGAAGCAGAAAGCAGAAACATTAGAGTCACTGAGAACATTTAATATGATGACTGATTATTTTAAATATGCTGTGAAGCACTTTGGGTTTAGAAATACTTATGCCCTGAAGACTATCATGAAGAATGGCTGCATTCCACAGCAAGAACAGTGTTTGGAAAGCTTAGCTCACTCCAGCCTACTCACAATGATGATAAATTGCATGTAGCGTACACTCAATGCACAGTTTTTATGCAGGTGTTTTTGTTTTGTGTTTTTTTTTTTTTTTTACATAAAAAAACCTCCTGACCACTTTTTGCTTTTTGTCCCCCCACTAAGAACACGTAGAACCAGATTGTACTAGTTCAGCCCCTAAAGTACAAGTAGTACAATTGCTACATAATCTTTGCAAGAGGGATGAAGTCCTGCAGATTTTCTGGTATGTTCTGTCTCTAAGTACTCTGCTCTGGAATGAAACAGGGAAAAGTCCAGAACTACTTTGACTCCAAAGTTCATAGTGTTAACCTAGCTAGCTCTGTGCTGCCCTTTGCCTTTTCCACTGAGTGGGAGGAAATGGAACTGTGACCGTGTGTATTCTTGGTAGGTCAAATTGGAGCTTCCAGGCTCTCACATTTGCTAGGAACTAAAACAGGGAGCAATTTCTCACTGTCCCCTTTTTCAGCAAAAGCTGGTTAGATTATCATTAATAAAATCAAAGACTTCTGCAGTATTGACCTTAACAGGAGCAGCTTCAGAGGTTACAGGCATGAGTGAAAGACCAGGTACTCCTTCCTTCTCCTTTTCCCAAGAAAAATTCCTTTATTCAGAGGGAAGCAACTATGAAGAAGAGTATGGCTGGGTCATCTATGCCTCCCTGTCATCATCCTAAGGCTTGAACATTATTTGCTTATCTGTTTGAAAAGCTGGTTTTCCTACTCATTGGAGCAGGGTTTTCAGGTAATCATTTATCCATAGCGACTCAGTTATTAGGTTACATCTGAAGTAATACACAGACTGGAGTCAGTGCGTGAACCCAAGCATGGCAGGATTGTACCTCAGAATATTTTTCACCCGAACTGGCTGGCACTGACTAACATTCAGGATGGGGCATGGTCAGGAGTTAAGAGTGGGTTGGGTATTTATCTCAGTATGACAGTTTGGAGGCAAAGGAGTAAAGAAGTTTTAACTGTATCAACATAACATATTCACCAGAGATGACAATGGTATCTGGACATTTTATTTACTAGCATAAATGCAGTCAAATTGCTTTATGGGAAATATCAACTCCTTGTAACCATGCAAGAATCCTTAAGAGTACAAACATATACAAGAATTCTGCAGATGCACACAACCTTACATACTTCTCAGACACCAAAATGTTTCATTACAGATTACCAGCATGAGCAAACAAGGTTTCCCTGGAAATATGTTGAAATTCTTAAATCATTCTATTTCCTTGCCAGGCAGGAGCAAAATTTTAGGAAGCATGGGATGCAATATTTCTGGCCATGTAAAATAAGTGTTGCAAAACTGAAGATGCTGCAAATGTTTTTGTAGAATTTTGTTCCATGCTATGCATTTTGCCTGCAATATTTCACCAAAGAGAAACTCCAATTTCTCTCATGGCTCACACAACAGGCAATAATGCAGTAGAAGGGTTAGGTTTTGTTCTGCTTTTCATTCCCCAAAACTTCACTGAGCTAATTGCATTTTATCTTTTCATTTTAGGAATGTAGTCACAGAGCATATTTTCACGTTCATGTGCAACATATTCAAGAGGCTCATCTACTTTATTTTTTATTCTTTTCTCAAAACAAAAGTATGGGAATTGTGCAAAACTATATGCAAAATAGAGAGACTTTGTCAGGAGCAATTTGGTTATAGATTATTCTTTTTCTTTTGCCTACACTAAAGCCATTAGCACCTAATAATACAATGTAATTCACTGATTCCCTTAGGCAAAGAAAGATTGTAGGTATGGATAGGTTGGGGGAGGGAGAGGAGTGTGTTGAATGAGAGTCTCTAACCTCAGAAATAACTCTGTCACTAACCAATTTAAAAGATAAAAGTTAATTTTTTCCCCCACCCTTTAGGAAGATAGTTAGTACTTCATTTGAAAGGAATTGCTTACTTACCTCTTGAAAATGCTTCATTGTCTCCAAGCTGGCTAAAGGCATTTCTGAGCAGCAGAGAATAGGACTTAAATCACAGTCCTACCCTCCCTCTCCTCAACATTTCTATATTGGGTAGATTTTTGTCTAGTAATTTGGTTTCTGAAACTCCTACTATTATTCCTATGCATCACAAAGTTCACACAGAAAAGCTCACACAGAAAAACTGGGATTGTGAGTTCCACAGAAGTTCAAAAGCTGCAAGGCACTGTGTTATGGAATGTAATTGCTGTCTTATCCATTGCCTTTTTATACAGAAAAACCATGAAACAAACAAAACCATGATCTCCGTAAATTAGGTTTGTTTTACCTTCTGCACTTCTGATATGAAAACAAAATAAACGCCACAAAACTGCTTATTAAAATAAAATTCTTAACTCACAAAAATCAGAATATGCTTTGCTTACTGTAAGGAATTCATAAATTCTTTTCTGTACAGCACTTTTTGGATGATAACAACAGCTTTCATAGACACATACCTATAACAATGCTGACCCATCCAGTATGAAGCAAACTAGTCTATAACTGCAACATGGCTAAGAACATGATAATTTGCCAACCAGCTGTCACTGAAAAGACCTTCATAGACTAGCTGTAGAATAAGGCACTGGTCAACATATGCAAGACCACAACAACCTGGTCCTTTATGAATTTATTTGACAAAAATAACAATAATATTAGGAGTGAAGAGCCTCTAATTCTCCTTGCTTGATCCACAATTCATCTTGACTGTCCCTCTTGTAATTTGCAAATGAACCAAAATTATGTTATGACTTGGGATTCTCTGCTATATATTCTTTCAGAAAACTTTGCTATGTGGGTTATGGTGGGACATAACATACATGCTGTTTAAGTCACAGTCTGTACAGAATACAACTTGAAGAACTAAAGCCAAACTCAATCAAGTCTGAAAGAGGATTAGGCCTGTTCTTGAGGAAGAGCAGTTTAAATCTTAAACACAAGTAAAGTGTCTCTGTGACTCTGACCTAATAAGTATGCATAGAATCATTCTAATTATTTGGAGATTGATAGATTTCTCTTTAGGTCACTAATTCTTACATATGCTTCAGCTAGATAAAAAATGATACTTAATAAACCTCAGGAATTATATCAGGAAAGAGAAGCACACCACACCAACTAACTACGCCAAAAAATCGTTCAGGAAATTAGCAAGGTAAAATAACATGTTGTGCATTTTACTGGGGTATTTATTTATTTTGTAGTTTGACTGGTTAATTCAAAACATCATAGATAAAGTGATTACAACACAGGAATAGCAGCCAAAGTCCTGGCACAAACCATTAAAATCCCCACCTTACTTTCTTCAAGATCAGCATCATTCTCAAGCCAAATTTCATAAACAGGATAAACTACTTGAAAACAGAAGAGTGAGAAAGGGATCGCTAGAGACTTAGAGTCTGGCAACCAAATTCCTGGAAATTCCTTTGAAAAAGTGTCTAAACTGGAAGCTGTGAGAAGCCTTCCTGAGCTTTAAGTGGGACCTAGATCATAGATGCAGTGTACTCATCACAGAAAAGCAGATATTCTATCAGTCAACCATTTTTAAAATTCAAAAATAGCAAGTGGACCTTGGTCTTTATTTATATATATAAAAATCCCAAACAAAGAAAATAATAAAAAACAAACAAACAAACAAAAAAACACCAACAAAACCCATTTTGCATTATTTATTATTTATGTATTAGTTTTTCTTGATCATATTAGAACTGTGCATGAATCATGATCCTGACCACCAATGTGATGACAAAACGTCAAAACTCCTTTTCCCTTTCAACTTTTGCCTGTGTCAGACATAAAGGAACTTGTAACTTTTTTGAATTATTAGGATGATATTGACACTGTTACACTACAGCACACACAAAACCACATACTATAGTATTAGCTGGAACAATTCATATAGATTACTTCATTCTAATAGCAAATATTTTTTTTTGTTCTCCTTGACTCTCTCTTACATAAAACTTTGTAGTGTCAGAACTCCCTTTTTGACTAAGAAAAAAAGTTGTACTTTTTTTTCTGTCTGGTCAGGAGAATATCTAGCAACATAAATATTATTTCCTGACTATCATTACTAAACAATTAAAAGGGGAATAATTTGCTGTGTAACTGATTGTCTTTAAGGCATGCATAAACTGCCTTAGAAACAGTAAAAAATGTATAAAGCTTATGACAATCAACCAATCTGGTCTAGTGGGAGGTGTCTCTGCCCATGCAGTGGGGTTGGAACTAGGTGATCTTAAGTCTCTTTCCTACTCTGACCATTCTATGATTTTATGAAAGAGCTGTCACTTTGAGAATGAATGAGCATTTATAGAAAATAATAACTAAACAGCATTGTTCACTCTTCCATTCAAAATAGAATAAAAAATAATGCATGTTGGTCTCCAGCTACCTATGTAATGCTTATGTTGCATAACACTGAAAATTACCTGAGTCATGATTTGACCTTGTCATAATTTGATCTCAAAGGCTGATTATCTCTGTACCCTGCAGCTGGAAAGAAATGCTTTCCAGAGAAGTCACTCTGCGCACTAGGCAAAGCTACCCAGTTCCAGACTTTTAATTCTGGAAGGGTGGCAGTCAGTGGAGTGATGGAAAGAAATGTTCGGTGTCTGAAAACTGCTTACATTTCTCACACAATGTGTTATAAGATTTATATGATTCAGTTTAAAACAGTCTGATTTTCCTTATGTTGAAGTTTATTACCTCATTCATTTATTCACAGAAGGTTAAATTGTATCAAAGAATTGATGACAGATCCTCCAGTCATAAACATAAGCCTTATCTGAGAACAAATCATGGCAAACTGGAAGAAATGGGAAAGGATTTCATTTAGTGACATACATTAGTTCTCAAATATCTGACTTCAGCCTTTGATTTCATCAAACAAAATTATGCTAACCCCGTTCACCCACCTTTTCTTCCTTTTCAGGAAATTGTAGGGATTACTGAAAACCGAAATTTGATGACAGGTAATATATGTGAATGTGAAATACATAGTATTAAAAGATCCAGTAAATGATGTTGTATCTTACAAGTCCTGTGCTAGGAATTGGCATAATGCTGTACTTGTAGATGATACTTCTCTTCATTCTTTAAAGCTTTTATGCCCATTCTTACCTCATAATACAGAAATAGAAAAAAATTTTTTTTTATAAAAAGGTGAGAATAGATTCCACTTCTCTCCTTGCCCCTTTTAGACTGGTCCTTAGCAGGAAGAAGGGTGCAGTTTTCTTGTCCATCAGCTTCTCTTTAGAAGACTATAGACAGTACTTGTTCCCTGAACACTGACAGCATATCTACAGTGAAGAATCCCATCACAAAATTTCATCCTAACTTTGCTAGAGCTGTAAAATAGTAGAACTGTAAATACTTTGTTAAAAATTCTCCTAATTGATTACAAAGACCTAGATACCTATTTCCCATTGACTGCAAATCAGCTATCCAAATCCCGTCTTAAATCTGGGCTGTGAGGATCATGGCCAAAAATTGTGCCTTTTACTGTAATTCACATGTAGACTGTATTGTCTTGTAAAAACAGCTCCTTCTTCACCACATAGCTCAATCTGATTAATTTGAACTCAGTAAAAGCAATGACAATCTTCTTTGCAAGAAAATTTTCTTACTCCACAGATGGATCTTCCACATGTGTTTGCATATGCACAGTGTATAACCATCTATTTGACTTGAAACAGGATTAGAATTAATACGTGCAGCACAGTTGTGTTCTTCATTTGAAATCAGTAAAGATCTGCTAAATTAGATCTCTACTTACTTCCAGCAACTGACTATTGGAGTAAATTCTCTGCTGGTGTTCAATAGTGAGTATGCCAGCAAGAACTTGCCATAACTACCGTATAAAAAAACCCAAATGGACATGTACTACTGAAGGTGAGTAATGATAAAAAAATCAGGCCTAAAATTCCTAATGGATATTTAATACTTTACCCTGGTGCTTGAACAAGGAGACTATGAGATAGAATGCTAACTATTAAAATAAAAGCATTACTTTTAGATCACATTTATTACACTTTCATATTTTTCTGAGTGCTGTTACCATTTTTTTAACCTGTCATGATAACTTGTTTCTGGCTCTTCCTCTATTTATGTTGATCCAAGTGGCTTATTCAATACCCACTAATAAAGCAGAGGGAAACTTTTCCATGACTTCAGTGAACTCTGGATCAGATCTCACATTTTCTTAAACTTCCACATCCTTTGAGACCCCAGCTCTCACATTTTACCTTAGAAAATACTGTCTTCACAAATGGATATTATTTTTACTATGAAAATCAGTCTTGTCTTCTTGTGATGCCAGCCCCCTTATTTATATCACATTCAGCAAACCCACAGGAGCTAAGCAAATCTGGAACACTCCAGGAGATTGACTGCCTTGATGAGTATAGCATAAGTCACCCAGGCTGAGGCTACTCACTCAGATATTTCCATGTGTAAATATTAAGTTACAATATACTGTAATGGAACTAACAGTGCATGCCCCAAGTCAGGTGCAAAGAATGAGCTCAGGTTCAGTACCTGTACTTAAATACATGCATCACCCTTTGCTTTCAAAGCGACATGGATTATCTCAGATATTTAGACCAAGTTCTCTGTAATTTCACATCCCTGGGACACCACTGTCTCCTTTTGCTGCAAGTCCAGCTCTTACACTGCAGGTAAAATTGCTCACAGCCTGTAAATGCTTGCCTCCACCTAAGGCACAGAAAAGATGGTACACATGACCCAAACAAGGACTACTTGCAGAAGCATGTCTGTTACTGCTATAACAGCTGACTCTTTTGAGCTTAAAACCAGACCTGTCCTCCATTAATGGTCCTCTTTTCAGTTTGGAGGACTATTACCCAAACATGTGGTTGCTTTTTTGTGGTTTTGGACCCTGAGAGGAGAAGGAAGGTGATACAAGTTATTTAGTACATGAGGCACCTTACAAAGCTTTGTTTCACACGGATCACTTTTCTCTGTGGATTGTTTCTGGACAGAACATGCAGAACTTCTGTGCCATGACTCAAATACTAACACAGAGAGTCTTTATGTTTTCCATATTACTTACCCATCCTACAGAGGAGAAAAGATCTGTACATTATTTCACTTGATATTTCTCCCACTTTCCCCAGTAAATATCAAATGATACTTTAATGTGGCCCAAATAGAAAGAGCATTATACCTTAAATCATGATATTTTCTTAATTCCCTATTAAAGCACCAATGAACCTCCTAGTGAAAGATAATTAACCAACCTGCATGGGAGCCATTTCTCCATTTGAAATCCCCTGATTTAATTTCTTTTCTTCTTTTTTTTTTTTTTAATGTACACATTGGTACTAGGCTTTGGTGTCTAGAAAACTTCCAAACTTTCATTGTGGAAAGAAATACTTTTCACATTATAAATCTGTAAAATGAGCTTCTGAAACTTCTTTATGTCTAATTCATCTAATTTGATGTTGCCTTCTAGTAAGTTACAATCATTATTCTTCCTGCACTCTTTGGTTCAGCCATCATTCATCAAATCTCAGACTAAAAGGAGTTTTTACAGCTGGATCATAAACCAAATCAATGGAAATGTTGATGCAGAATTAACTATATCAATCCTAACAGATGTCTACATAATAACCCTTGTAAAAGAAACACCTCTATGCAACTCACCAGCAGGTTCCAAGGAGTGTGCTAAAGTAGGGAGCAGCGAATAACGAGTAGTTAGGGTTTTCACTGACCAGAAAGATAGGTTCTTTCAATTCTGTCTATTGAAAGTCACATATGTAAGCATTATGGTAATACAGATCTCAGCTGCATACTTCTCATAATGAAATATTAAAAACCAACCCAAAAGAGAAATTGCTAATCTTCCAGTTACCTTACTCATTACATGGAACTCCATGAGATCTGCCACATATTCACAAGCAGATGTCCAGTTAAGGTATTTTTACCAAGGAAAATTGTGGCCATTGGAGTGACGGGGAAGAAAACTATGACACTGGCCTGGTGCATCTATTACTTAAATCACTTTTTAGCAAACATCTTCTTATTTTGTGTTTGAAGCCCAAGCTGAGAATTCCCTAGGAAGCTGATCAAGAGCTCACTGTAGAGAACACCACCACATCCCTGGAGGTGCATCAGGACAACCGTGAGTTGTCTGTCAGTAGAAGCTCTTCTGGGGCGTGCTCCTACACACAGAGGCATATTGTCCTAGAAAACTGGTATTCTGATGCTACTTGCTTTCTAACTTTTTCATACTGGAGCTTTCTTGTCCATGAAGATCAATCTCTGATTAGCCGTGCCCAGTGAAACTCAGTCTATGCCACACAACAGACCCCTTAACACTTCTCTCTTCATCACTGAATTTGCCTGCATCCCTGCAGAGCAGTAGCATCCTCCATGTGCTTTGGATAACTGTATGTCTGCATATACTAGAAAAATATGTAAAGTCAAAGCCACTGATTTCCCCCAGAGAGTGCTGAAGCACCTCCAGTGGTGATAAGTCTTTTATTAATTTTTGTATGACTCACAATGTTCTAAAAACTATGAATAATTCCACTTCTAATGGTGCAAAAATCAGTAGCAAAATTAAAAAAAAAAAGCAGGGAATGTATGCAGTGTGCAGAACACCTGCTCCTTGTCAAAACCCAGGAGCCTTTGTTAGTGAAAACCTTTGGATGCAGGCACATTTCTTTGTTGCTTAAATTGTTTTTCTCTAGTGCACAGTACAGCAGTGTATCTGAATCTCTAGAAGGTAATTTTGCCTGTAAAATGTTACACAAATGACTTGTGAAACACAGAAAACACTAGTGTACTGTCAAGTTGGCAGTGTTTTTAAGGAGTCTACATATCCCTTAAAACACAACACTTGACAGGACTGGCATGAGGCACAATGGCCCTGCCCCAAGAGCCACACACCAAACAACTCCGAAAGCTTCCCAGCAGAAAACTAAACTTTTTTCTTGTTTCAGTCTCCTTTGATGTGCCTTTCAGTAGCAGTGACTAAGCCAGGCCAGTGGGACTCAGAAACAGCATCATACTTGTTTTCATCTGTTGAACCTTCATTGATCTTGGGGGGGATAAAGAGTGATAAGCGCCTACAAAAGGCCACACAGGATAGGAAACTCTTTCTTTCCCACATTTCACTCCATTGTAAGAGACAGACAATTACTTGGGAACATTTACAGCTCTGATACCTCTAAAAATGTCCCACGCCCTGCAATGTCTCTGAAGACCAGTATGTAAAAGTCTTCCTCAGAGGATTAGTATATTACCCAATAGGTTTAGAAACTGGTCTCATGCAAATGTTTGAAGGAAAACTAATCAAGTTGCCCCATCAGAGACTCCTGGAGTGCTGGAGTCTTTGCTGATGGGATGCCTGGACTTTGCCTAGGAGGGAAAGAAGAATGAGGGAGAAGAAAAGAAACATAGCACAATAGGTTGCTGGAGAGTCTACTGGGAGCTATTAAACTAGGATAAAAACATGGATTTACAGAGGAGCAGAAAGGAATACAACACTTCTTCTCCATGGAAAGCAGAGAAAGAGTTCTTTCTTCCTACTTTGGTCATACTCCAATGCAAGTCCCCCTCTGGCCTCATTAGCACAGCTAGAGCTCCCTCTTCTGACTTACTCCTCCTTTTTGGGATGTGGACCTCAAAATTCACATGAGCAATGGCAAGACACATGCTGCACCGAGCCCAGCTGGGGTCTCTACTACTGAGCTGGTATCTTCCATATCTTGTCTGTCAGCATCCAACCGTGATTTACAGGGATATAACATCAACGGATGCAAAACCTGGAATTGCGTATAGGCAGTTTGATTCAAAGGGCTTCTTTAGACATGATCCAGGCATGATGCAAAGGTAGGAGTACTAACTCCAGAGGAAACCTACCATTTGGAGGTAATCAACTGCCAAGGCTGCTTTGGGGTAACAAGGGTTTGCCATGTGACTCTTTTATACTCCCTGTGCAACTTGGAGGTTCCTTGTGGACCTCATGTATCAAAGAGATACAATGAAATGTGTTTAAAGCTTTTCATTTTCCTGTAGTAATAGCAAGATCCTACACAAATCCTGGAACAGAATAACTTAGTAGCCTCTCACAGCTAATTTTTATCTTTTTTCTTGCAGAAAAAAAATGTAAGTACTACTTGATGTTCACATTTTCTATCACCTTGACATTATAAAATCTAAAGGAAAAACTAGCTATTCCCTTTTTGTTCTGCCAGCACTGATCTGCCTTTTATTTCCTCTTTGCTATGCCTAAATGTGCAAGCACTATTTAGAGAGGCCAGATAAAAAGATGTGGAAAATGCAGAGTCTGTTCTTCACCATTTCTTTGGAGGGTAAAATCAAAATGGAGAGTCTGACATTTCCTAATGAGTCACTCTGTTTTTGAAGTATGTTCATGTAGATGTTTTACCTTACTAAGTTTAACCTTATGAAGTTCAACCAAGCCAAGTGCATGGTCCTACACCCGGGTCAGAGCAATCCCAGGACACAGCTACAGGTTGGGCAGAGAAGGGATTCAGAGCAGCCCTGCACAGGACTTGGGGGTGTTGGTTGATGAGAAAATGAACATGATCCAGCTTCATTGTGCACTTGCTGCCCAGACAGCCAACCATATCCTGGGCTGCATCAAAAGGAGCGTGACCAGCGGGTCAAAGGAGATGATCCTGCCCCTCTACTCTGCTCTCGTGAGACCTCCCTTGGAGTCTTGTGTGCAGTTCTGGTGTCCTCAACATGAAAAGGACATGGAATTGTTGGAACAAATCCAGAGGAGGGCCACGAGGGTGATCAGGGGACTGGAGCACCTCCTGTATGAGGATAGGCTGAGAAAGTTGGGGCTGTTCAGGCTGGAGAAGAGAAGGCTGCGTGGAGACCTCATAGCAGCCTTCCAGTATCTGAAGGGGGCTATAGGGATGCTGGGAATGTACTCTTCATTAGGGACTGAAGTGAGAGGACAAGGGGTAATGAGTTAAACATTAAATGGGGAAAGTTTAGATTGGATATAAGGAAGAGTTCTTTACTGTGAGGGTAGTGAGGCACCGGAACGGGTTGCCCCGGGAATTTGTGAATGCTCCACCCCTGATGGTGCTCCAGGCCAGGTTGGACAAAGTCTTAGGTGATGTGGTTTAGTGTGAGGTGTCCCTGCCCATGACAGGGGGGTTGGAACTAGATGATCTTAAGGTCCTTTCCCACCCTAACTATTCTATGATTCTATGATTCTAAGTAGCTCAGTCTCTTTAAAATAAAAAGGTGATACTAAGGGGGAAACATTCTCCACTGTTTAACCCCTTTAACACGGCATCTGAAATCTAGCCAAGTGTCACATATGTACAGTGCTCAGTATACACAGAATGTATATGAAGTCAGCAAAACACACAATTGCAGGGTTTCTATTGTGAAAACAGCAGACCTGACCTTTCAACAGAGCAACCACTGCTTTCTTACCCAGATACATAAACCAGTTTTAAATTTCATAAGGTGCTTTGTTTGCCTTTTATTTTTCCCTTTTTTGTTTTATTAATCACTCTTTTTAAATTTTCCCTGATCATCTAAAACCTGGGGGAATAATCCTAATGATCATAATCCTTCCCCTGCAACCCTCCTCCTGTTCCGTCCCTTTTTTTTTTTTAGTTTTTGGCAGCCCTGATCAATGTTGATTCATTGAAGGGAGCAGAATCTGCAAACTCTTCAGTAACACTAGACAGGCTGCTACTACAAGCAGCTGCAGTTGCAGTTCGCATCTCACTAGGGGTTTTTCAGAAAACCCACCCACAACACACAGGGGGAATTCTCCCGGACAAGCTGCAGGTGCTATGGATATTTTCATTTAATATTCATTCTTGCAATTCAGCACATTTGTAATCCATGTGGTAAACTGTTACTTACATTTCTCCCAACAGACCACAACCAGATGTCAAAAATAAGAAGTCCAGTGGAGATATCGCTTCTTCTCCTCTTCATTGTGCATTTCAATAGTCTTAAAAAAAATCTGCTTTCTCAGGACAAAAAAATGTGTTTTTATATTTAAAGACACTTCTGTTGACATTAAATAATAATAAATATGTCCAGAATTTACAGGCCCCATGTAGATTATTAAGTGCTTTAATTGGATGAATATTTTTTGCTATATTAGAGAAAATGTACACTTTTTTTCTTGTCGTCACTATCGTATCATTAACTAAAAGGCAAAAAAAGGATCACAGTGGAATATTACATGCATTTATAGTCCATCTTCTGTATATGTCTTAAAATTTTTCCAGAAAGCTTGATTTTCCCAGTGTTAGGAGGTGAGAATTCCTGCAGCTATTTATTTGTTTTATTTATTTATAAGCATTTCTATTACACTTTTCACCGTAATGCTTGTGTTTCTGAAAGCATACCAGAGTTAGTAATTTTTTGATACTAGAAAGAACTAATACCAGATTTTTCTGCCAATCTGCATTTAAAGATACATCAGAAATTGGTTTGGTATTTGCTTGTTTAAAAAGACAAAAGAAAAACATAACATTTTTATCTGCTGCAGTTTTACAAACAATCCCCCAAACTGTGCATCAACATACATGCCAGCAGTACTTGAAGTAACATCAAAGCTTTCAGTAATAACTCCTCTAAAAGAGAAGCAGGGGTGGAAAGAAGATCACCTAAAACCTCAGGTACAAAACTATTTACACTTTCATAAATTTTTAGGGTAAAAATGTTATTCTGCAAATGAATATCCACAGCATCCTGGCTTATGCAAATATCTCCAAACTCATAAACAGTGACAGGACGGTAACATTAGATAAAGATAAGAAAAGAGATGGTTCTTTTCTCGAATGTCTTTAGATTATGAACAGATTTTGGTATTTTTCTCAGTGTCAAACTAACTCTTTTTTTGTCATACTCAGTAATTTCCTGATCCTAAAGGCCCTATAAGAAAGCAGAGGCCCACATGGATAAAGGATATAGAATTATATTGAAGGAGATAACCATTGTCCTAAAGTATTGTCCTAAAATACTTTGAACAGAAGTTCACTCTCATTGAACAAAGTCGTACTCTTTTCCTGATAGTTTTGTGTCAGAAGGAGACCAGCATCTTTACCCAATCTTCCCGAGAATACAGTTTGAATGAATATAAAAATCTGATGAACAAGGATACCACTGTGGTGCATTTCACTGGTTTATTAGGGCCCCCAAAACTGGTTTCTTTTGCATCTGTCTCTCCAAAGTCAGGAATTCCAGCATAAGCTTAGGTCATGATTAGATTAGTGACCTCATCCCAAGCTCATATTGCAGACATTGGCCATGACCTCCAGTTTCAGGGCACATGGGGTGAAATCCTAGCTATGCTGAAGCTAGAGGGGCCCAGACTGGCTTTCTCCTCACATTCTCAAATCCTTCAGCTTTTGCAGCTGTGCTGCAAAAAAGTGACATGGCTGCAGAATCCAAAGGGTGAGTCAACTGTCTTTTCTACAAAGTAAAAATGTTCACATAGAAAGAGTTTACTTCTTTTTATTGGGTGTGTTTATCTGTGCGTGGAAATCAAAGCCCTTTTAAAAGTTTGCTTGAAGATGTTTGGAAGAAAAGGATGCTTGCCTCAGAGAAGATGATATGCAAGAATAATGGATACACTATATAGGGTACCAAGGAAAATCCTAGAATTAGCAGCTACCAATGATGTACAGCTAGCAGCACAAGTAGATCTAGATTATACACTTGGAATCACATCTTGACATGGTTACTGCGACTCCTTCATGAGAATTACACTGATTTACATGTTGAGGTGGGAGAAAGATGAAAAAGCTCAAGGGCCTTAATCACTGCATTTTCCATATGCATTACCGTTACTGAAACACCTGAGCTAAATAACCTATGTTAAGCTGCTGTAAAAAAATTCAATAGATCTCATTATAGTCCAGAATTTCTCATTTCCTACTTGTGGTGAGATGCTGGTTGCACCCTGGGTTGCTGTCTGGAGCATGTAATGACAGTGGTTCAGGGCCCTTTAAAGGTATTCTCTTTTTACAGTGCCAACAAGGTAGTGGCTGTAAAAAGACAGAGGGGAGGAATTGAATGCATAACAATATTCCTGAATGAGAAGCATATGTGCTGACAGAGGAATGCATTCTGTGGGGAGTTGCAGAAAGTTACTTAAATCCGGATGGTCTATGGGATTCAGAGATGTGACAAGAAATAAGGAAGGCAAGTAGAAGGGTGACACGAGACACAAAGAGAATAAAAAGATGAGTGTATTTGCTTGTTGCTATTACAGCAAGATCATTTTTACAGTATTTTCAAGAGAAAGCAAATGTGAAAAAGCAATGGCAAAACAGTTTCTAGACTCTGGACTCCATGGAGCTACATAAAGGGATAAGCATTCCAAAGCACATAATTTACATTCCATTTTCCAAAATTATGCATAACAGTTAAGATTTTATCTATTACAATGCTTCAGTACCAAATCTGTTCTGAAAATGGGAATTCAATGTTAGGTCATTTTAACTGTTTGAACGTTTTATTCTGACACCATTGCCTTTAACAAAACCGAGCCTAAGATAGCTCCACGAATTATATTAATACTAATTAGATTAGTGGAATAATGTTAATGGAGATAATAAAGGGCAGTTTATTCCAGCAATATAAGACATAACTGTGAAATACAAGATTAATTTACATTCATCCAGACTTCAGACAGTAACTGAAATATGTTTTTTAAAAATCATGGTATGGCCATATATAAAGCGTTTGACTTGTCAAGATGATACCTGAAGACATTGCCTTAGATTCTCTCATTTTTGTGATCATTAAAAACGAAAACTGAGAGCAACACTGGAAACAAAAGTAAGAACTCAAGGTATTGTTTGTAGGTACTAGATACCTAAACTTTCTGGTCCTGAATACAGATAAATGCAGTAAGAAATAATTCACAGAAATGGCATTTGAAAGAAATCTGAAATCAGTTAAATATATGCCTGGATACTTTGCATTTTATGTATAACGATATTAAATGCCAATATTTTACTTAGCAGATAAAATTTTTTGTGGAAATCTTATGAGTGCCTTCACAGTTTGCCTCTAGTCCATGCTTTAAGCTTTTCTTTACTTTTTTTTAGTTCTCTTTTCTCCTACTGCCTTAACAATGCAAGTGCCTCATAAACCTTATTTTTTCATTCATGAACCCAGAGCAAGCCTTTTTTAAAAAACAAAACCTCAGAAAACACATGCTCACGTTTCTCCAATTCCTTGTTCCATTTTTATCCAAAGGATATTCATGACCTTTTGGTAAAAATATCACAGTAAAATATCACAGTGATAACATCTGCTTGGTGGTCCTTGGTTTCAGTTACCAGTACAAGCCTTTGGATGGAAAAGTCTTCAAGCTATTGATCTTTAATTTTGATTTTTTTTGAACTTTCAGTCTGCTTGGTGAAGTTTGCAATTTATTCAGTCTAATAAGTATACTGTATGCATATTAGAGGAATTTGGAGTCTTCTGTCGTAGAAATTAAGCAGGTAGTTCAAACAAAGCATATATAAAGTGTTTCTTTTGATTTTCTGCTACACTTTCCTTCTTTCTAAAGTTCCTTTTCAATGCAAAATGTACCTTGAAAAATGAAATTTCTAGGCTTCTACCGGTAACAGAATTTATAATTTTTTATTTCCATATACAGTGCCACCAACTTCTGTGACAGCACTTGAAAGCAAAAACTTCATGATCCATATTACATTTAAAGACCTCTGGGAATTTTGAACATAAAAAGGACATAGAGCAGTTCGAAAAAGTCCAGAGGAGGGCCACAAGGATGATCAGGGGACTGGAGCACCTCCCGTATGACAACAGGCTGAGAAAGTTGGGGCTGTTCAGCCTGGAGAAGGCTGTATGGAGACCTCATAGCAGCCTTCCAGTATCTGAAGGGGGCTATAGGGATGCTGGGGAGGGACTCTTCATGAGGGACTGTATTGATAAGACAAGGGGTAACGGGTTCAAACTTAAACAGGGGAAGTTTAGATTGGATGTAAGAAAGAAGTTCTTTACTGTGAGGGTGGTGAGGCCCTGGAATGGGCTGCCCAACGAAGCTGTGAATGCTTCATCCCTGGCAGTGTTCAAGGCCAGGTTGGACAGGGCCTTGAGTGACGTGGTTTAGTGTGAGGTGTCTCTACCCATGGCAGGGGGGTTTGAACTAGATGATCTTAAGGTCCTTTCCAACCCCAACTATTCTATGATTCTAACATTCCATGAATAGGGTTCAGCAACACTTTTTGAGTCTTTATGCTTTTTAGATTTCCCTTGTTTAGTAAAGCTATAAAGCAAGTAGTTCCAATCAAACTTAGATGTCAGTCCTTTTTTTTGCCCATAATGATGAGGGAATCAGACAACTTCATAATGAATAACACTTCTATACAGTTTTTGTCTTAGATAAAATGTTGTCATTACTCAGCTTAGATCCTATGAAATTCTAACACATCTGGGAAAAGAATTAGTTCTAAATTTTCAAATCTGTATTGTCCAGAACATGTATTGGTGCCCAAACTTTCTCCAGTGAAATACCATATGAATAGAGCCTTCAGAAACTGAATGGATCACTTCTGAGAAAGCTTGACTTCGAGGTTATTGAGACCTTTGCAGCTGAAGCCAAAAGATATGATGCGTATCAGATAAAGTATGTACTGCTTCTGCAAATGTAACCCTTAGGGATACCTAATATTACTTATGAGGAGATGGGATTCCAAGGAATAAGGTCAGAAGCAACTTGTAATGAGAGAAAAAGATTGTACAGTACCAAGAGAAAACTGACAGTGGGAAAAGGTTTCACAGCTCTCAAGAAAAAGTCAAAATATGCTTCTTGGAACTTGTGTATATTTTTTAACTCCCATTTGGATGATCTGGGAAAAAATCATTCTCAAAATTCTCAGAGACAGTCATAATTTTCTGAAGGAGAAGGTGGCCTAGAAAGTATTTCAATCACCAAAAAAATATACCAGCACATCTCCCTTCAAGCACATGTGGGTTGCAATTCACGAGAGCACTTGATTCAGTCTATGAGCTGTGATTCCTTCACTAAAATCTTATAAGAAGAAAGGAAACACAAGAAAAGCAGGGAGACTATTCAATGTGTTACCCAAGTGCTCTTAACTGCTGGCTATCTCACAATTTGTAATCATACTGAGGGGGTTTTGAGATGGCTTCACATTTCTAGAGTAATGTTGGAAATGTTCAAGTCCCACTGAAGATAGCAAAATGTATGGGAACTACCTTTCTTTCTGCAACTTCATTCTGCTCTGTGCAAGGAAAGCTTACCATTTGAGCACAAGGGAATAGAAAGACCTGTTAAACAGTTACTTTCTTTTTGTCTTAGAAGATGATGGAACAATACTCTGACTAAACAAAGGATCAATTTTCCAGAGACAAAAGGAAGACAGTATATAGTTAAATGCCAAATTTATAATTAGAAAAAGAAAAATTGAGAGCATTTGTGGTAGATATAGCCCCAGGTCCAAATAACATGATTTCACAAGCATTAGTAAAAGGCATGAAATTAACTGACAATCTTTAAAATTAAGGAGATTCCTGAGGATTAGGAAGCGGCAAGTACAAGTCCATTAGTTTAAAAAGGATCTAGAGATTAAAGACTAAGAAACTAGAGATCAGTGAGTTTAACATCTGTTGGAAGGAAATCTCAAACTTTAAACTATGCACTAGGAGCAACACCTGTGAAAGTGATTTGGCTAAGTGCAAGCAGTATAGAATCAAGCAGGTTGTGTTCATCTAACTATAAATGCCAGTAATAAACAGATCCGATCTGCTGGAGTTACTTGAAGGCAACACCCTTGTGATAAGAGAAAGGGAACTTAATGTTTGTGCAGACCAACATTCTGTCATACACTAGAATGCTTAAAATAAAATAAAATAACTAAAATAAATTAAAATAAAATAATATAAAATAAAAGGCAGTAGGCCAAATGCAGGCTGGATAGAAATGTATAGGATTATGAAAGAAAGGTTGGGAATATTTTTAAATTAGAAAAAAATCCAACAGAAATAAATGAGAGGTTAGTTTGGGTACTCTCTTAAATGTAATAAAGACGCAATATACTATCATAATAAAGCTATTAAAAGTAGTATTTGAGTATAAAGTGAATTTTGAGAGTGCAAAAGTGGGTTTGTTTATGCATTATACCATTACGCATTCACCTATTTTAAAATGTGAACTGATTTCAGTGAGAACTTCCAAACATATATAATCATTCAGTTTTGCTTTTATGTCCTCTCTTCATCCATTCTGATTTTTTCCAGCTAAATCTTGCTTGGAACTAGGTACTTTAGTCTTTGGAATGAAAATAATTCCTATCTGTGTCTTTATGTTGACTATAATGTGGTTTTAGTAAGGCTGTGACCCTTAAATAGGAAGTCTACAAAGTAGTAATCAATGAGCATGCATGGGATTTCTCTGAGCAATTGGCATTGTATAAAAGCCCTAAAGCTCTCTACCTTAAAATCCAGGGGTGGCTTTGAGAAAGACTGAAAAGTCAGGGGACCTGGGCCCTGCTCCCAGCTCTGCTACAGACACCTTGTGCCTGTGAGTACATTCTTCTACTGCCTCTGGTTTAGTTTTTCTTTCTGTTAAACATAGATGGTAAACCTAGCAGTTTTTTTGAGGTTAAAAGTGTTAAAGTTGTGAATTCCTGTGAAAACATAGGATGGGAAAATCTGTAGAAGTATAAATTACTCTAATTCAGAAGGAAATATGTAGTATATGAAATACAGAAGGGGTCCTCATTTGCTGTGAATCAGAAGTAATTCATCTGCTCTACCAGATTATAAACCTTTTGAGAAGACTTGATTATTAATGTGTCTCCAGATACATTTGACCTCTTTCTGCTTTACCATCATCATGTTCATTACTGAAATAGTGACTGTTAGCTAGGACTGGGCAAAAGAAAGCACACCACAGGTTTAACAACCTGTGCTGCTTCTCAGACAGTGACATGATACCCTAGAGAGGACTCGGGCCATCAGGTGACATAGAATTAAGCTGTCACTGAAAATTTATATGAGGGACTTTTCTGACTGGGTTATTTGACCAGCTGATCCTGCTGACAGGCACTAGTTTCTCTGGCAGGTATTAGGAATAAGTCTGTCCCCCACAAAGGAATGTCTCTACCTGTTCACCAACCTGCCTCTAGCATCACTCTCCAGTATGATGACTGGCATATTGGGAAATGGGACTTGACAGAGTTCAGGGGCCCAAATCTCCAAAAAGAGTGCAAGCCCACATCTCCCAGCAAAGCAGGAGGAAACTCTCTTCATATACTGCAGTGAAACAGGATGAGGATTTAAAAGGGCAATTAGACCAATAGGAGAGGAAATCTAGGCCTAAAAGACTGTTTGAAAAGCAGATTTTCCAAACAGATGCATTATGACTCCTAATGAAAGAAGATACTTCTTTTAGTTGCTATATGAAATGCCTCCCATAGCATCTGTTTCTGTATTTATCCTTGAAGGGATACAAACTTTATTTTTTATCATAGCTTTGTAATGCAAGTTACGTCTCTCAAAATGCAGCTGTTTGTGGTGGTGATTTTATCAATATTTTCCTGTATAATCCCTATGTTTTCTCCCTTGTTGAACAGTACAGAAAGGCTAATGGAGCACAAGCTGCCCAAATTGGTTACTTGCTCCTAAGTATTAATTTACATTCACCAATGCTGAACTGCGTTTTCTCCTACACAGCTGATGTTTTTTGAGGGCAACATGATGGTTGTGGGTTTTTTATCCTTTTCAACATTGATTTATGGAATAGAGATAGACAATCTCAGACAAAAATGTAATATTTCTTGAAACAAACCCCTTGTTTCCATTACTGCTCTATCCATAGAGCCAGACATAAATTAACATGGCTCCAGTGACTTCAGCTGTGTGTACCAAATTTTAACAATAAAAAATCTGGGCTGTAATATGCTGCATACGGTAAATTAGTTTCCTGTACACTGCTTCAGATCCACCTCACCTTGATTTAAGTAGGTGAGACATCTTCATTTGGGAGCATTCTCACATCATCTACAGCCTGTTAATAGAAAAATAGCTGCTCTTGTAACATGAAAGACAAATGCATTGCCAGAGATCTTAGCTGTAATTGTTTTTTCTCTGGACATGTCAGCTCAGGTTGATTAGATAGCTATCTCCCATAGCTCAGATCAGTGCCCCAAATTGTGTGATAAATCTGAGCTTTAGACCTTTTCCCCAGGCTCCCTGAGGGCAAGTGGGATTCAGCTTCAAGCTTAGACACTTCAATTTAGTTATATAAAGAAAAGGATGCAGGGAATGCTCTTTCACAATGAGGCTGGTCAATCACTTAAAATTACTCATAGACTTATGCCAAGAAGACAGAGCAAGTTAATTTTTTCTATATATATATGATTTAGCAAGACAAAAGTTGGAGATATAACTTTTAATTAAGAAAAACATCTTCTGCTCGTAAAACTTCTGTTGTGATATTTCAGGGGAAAAAAAAAACAAACCAAAGCAAAAAACCCAAACCAAACTGGTTTTGTAGCCTTCTGCTTTTGATGGGAAGTTTAAGTTCCCAGGCTGAACCACTAGTACAATGGTATCCAGTCTTAGTAAGTTGAGGTGACACTATCATATCCTGCAGGAAGTACTCTGAGATGTGGCATTATAGGGCTTGGGCCTTACTACTACTAGGATACACACTTACTTCAGCACTGCAGAAAAAAGAATCTAGTAAAATACTGTGATTGTCTCAAATAGGTTTTGAGGGAATTTCTGATCAAAATTGGACAAATCCCAAAAAACTGTATATAGACAAGGCATTTTTTACCAACAATAAAAATTCTAATCCAATATTTAGACAATAATTTAGGCAGTTTTTTGATCATCTTCTGGATACCATCTAATAAAAATACAAAAATTATAATTAAGGTGTGCAATTTTGGAAAATAAACATTGTGAGTCAAAACCAGCTTGTTGCTTCTCACATTTTCCACATTCATCTGAGTGATCCACTCTGAAATAACATCAGAGCTGAAGCACTGTAGGTGTAATTTTGATCTTAGGATGACCTCTCTGCATTTCCAGAAAAAAATCCTACCCTTCATTTTGCCTAATTTAGTGAAAGGTTTCATTTCTGAGGCACCTGAATTTCATCTGGGTCAGCAGTCAAACACTAATAATGGAGGATGAGAATAATGAGCATCACTTTGCGACAGGCTTCTTCACTCCTTTTGCAGCATGGTTTTCAAGTTGAAGTATTTTTAAAAGATTCTTTATTTTACAAAGAGAAGACTACACAGCAGCAGAACCAATCTATCAGTGTTTTTGCATGTTTCAAATACCTGGGGTTTCTTTATCATCTGTTGTGATGAAGTGAAAGCTCCAAGTGAAAATCCAACCTGACATTTCAAGGTAGGGAATAATGCGAAGCAGGAATGGCTAAGCTGGAAAACTGCTGGAAGACCTATGGACTGGTTTCCCTATTTGTGTGACAGGGAGATAGCACTTACTAGTGTGTACAGGGTAGTTAGAGCAGAGCAGTGCTTTAGAGATGAAGACTAATTAGGACTTTGGGTGGGAAACTTTTCACATTTTTGCAATAAACCAAGCTGTCAAACAATACCCATGAAGCTGTTTAGCTTCTGGCGTTCAATATTTCTTAGGAATGATCAATGGAAAAAGATCAGTGGTTTAAAGGCTAGACTACTAAATTTCCTGAAGACTTAGCGCCAAATATCCAGTGAAACAATCACACTGAATAAGCATTAGATTACTAGTCTGCATTTTGTCAAATAGCTAAATAATGAAAATTTGATAAGACATGATGCTTTTTCAGGGAAAACAAAAAAAAAATTAAACCAAACCAATAAAAAAAAAAATAAGATGCCCACCTTAATTTACATTCCAGATGGCAAAATTGGGAAAAATGGGGGTGAAATATTAGAAAAGGCATGAGACCAGCCAAAGCCTCGCTTGTTTTTCCAAGACTGGGCTAGGTAAAAAAAAAAATAAAAAAAAAATGGTGTATTTCTGACTTGAGCCATACACCACCAGAATTAATGTTTCTCAGATCTGGCAAGCCAATTATCAGACACTCAGTGTATAAATAACAGCCAGACATTTTACTAGTTTTTCTACAAATTTTTCTATTTCAAGAATCATCAACTTAGATTTGCTTTCTAGATGCTTGGGAAAAAGAATACTAATCTTGAGCATTTCTGAGGGGATGGTTAAGAGAATTCCAATTAGTTTTAGGGCCAAAATTTGCTCTTCTAAACAAACCCTTAATTCCCAACAAAGAATGCAAATCAGAGGAGAATTAGAATTAGCATTCACAATGATGAAGAAAATAATTGCTTATGGGAAGAGGAACTAACTGGCACACTTAGAGATTGGGGAATCATTAGCTGTCTGAACAAAGTCTGTTGTGAGCCATTCCAGACAGCACTTATTCCACAGTATTTCCATATGGTTACAGGGAAACCAGAATTGCAGGATAGTAAGACACTTGACCTAAAACACATGGCAAATTTAGGGGATGGTAAATGCAGTTCATCATGGACAAATAGATTTGTTTTGCATGGATCACGAACACAGTGAAAGAGAACTGCCATTGTGAGACAGTAAGGGAAATTAAGACTGTGCTTTCACTTGCTGCATGCCATGTTTAAGAAGATGCAGCCCATCATTGTAAAGATTTTATGCAAGACTCCAAGTAAGGCCAGACAAACTAGGCCCATGGATTTGGATAAAAGCATCTCTCTGTGGCAAGCAGCAAGCCAAACTTCTCAAGATAGGCTAGATATCCAGCAAACTGTGCACGCAGTGAGTTCATCCATGAGCACAGGTTATGGTACAACATACGCACATAAATCCAGACCATCTGAACAGAGCTATCTCCTTGCTAAACGTGAAAATTCAGGCTGGTAAATATACGATAGCTCCATTCTTGTTTTGACAGTTCTGCGAGTTCAGCAGTAAATTCTGGAATGATTTTTATTTGATCCTGTCATTGTCTCACAATAAATTTGTGCCAGCACGGACTCTCAGAGTGGGGATTATATGTTTCCCTTTCACATCAAGAGACATTAAATTCCACATATATCACACATTTACAGCAGATGTTCCTAAACAGACAAACCAGGTGCTAAACATATTTTATTCTGATGGGTAATTTTTGAAATTATTGCAATCAATGAGCTAATAATACTGGTTGTAATGATGAAGTCAAGTTATTATTACCTATTACATTTAATCATTGACAGCAAGTTAATTGGACCTAATTGGAGAAATCATCATAAATAACATGGAGCAGATGGTAGACGTTTGTTTTTCCACTTCCAAATCTATGTAACAGAGTTATAGATAAAGTTTGGATGAACCAATGTAAAAGGGCAGAGAGCATGTATATCCCCCCCATGTGTATATAAAGCTATAGTTCACATTGGCAAAGTTTAACAGGCACAGACAGCTTTGACAAGGTTGGGTAGATAAACACAACTTTTTAGCTTTTAACTATGTCTCAGTTTTTTTGTACACTGATCACAACCCCATGTGCTCTCTCAGTTGCAGCAATGAGTTTCAAAGGTAATGGAGATAAAGGGGTGCAAATTAAAAAGGAAGCAGGAAAGAGGAAACTGATCTGCTCAAAACAGATGTGTTTAAAATATGAACTTCTGCATCTGACCTTATCACTGGAGCCTCCCTTTGGGGAGAAATAGGTGTTTCCTGGGTGTGACTGATCTTATCCTAACACAGACTTCTCAGAGAGGCTAAAATAGCAAGCCAAGCTGTCTGTTCTCCCTACCAAGTATAAACGGTGTCAGATGGAAATGTCGACACACAGATGTCTAAGTAAGAGAATCCCACCCAACTTGTACACAAATTGATCCAAAAGCTAGAGATCGGAGAAACAAATTATGGCAGCATGTCCACCCAGGACAAGAAGCAGGTATGGGAGCAATGCTCGTGCTAGCTTTAAGTACCTTTCACAGAAGTCAAAGAGTTACGATTTCAACACAGGTTAGCAGCTCAAGCTTGCACTCATTTTCACAACTAAATCAAAGACTTTCAAGACACTGAAACTCAGTCCAGTTTAATAGCAGGAACGGTCCTTTGCACGCACAGGGCCTGTACCAATTAACACTTTCTAGGATGATTCCCAGGCACAGCTTCAGTGTGAGAGAAAACCCTTCCCATTAAGAAGCTGGAGTCAGCTACCCAGTTCTGGAGGGTAGGAAAATTTAGAAATACAGAATCAGACAGACCATCACAGTAGTTTGTCAAGCCACAGGAGAGTCCCTGCTGCTGTTCTTTTTGCTAGTTCAGATCTAACAACACTGTCCATAAATTTGTGTGAGTAACTTTTTCTGCTGAAGTTCATGCCATTCACTGGTTTTATCACTCTTGATTCTAAGGAAAAAAAGAAAACCCAAACCAAAAACCATAAAAAAGGGGATATGCCATCTTATGATATACCATGCCTTATTTTTGAGACATACTAAGAACATATCCTTTTGTTCCTGTTTTGTTATATCTATATGTATTTCAGATTTTCCTCCTGTCTAATAACTATTTGCCTGTTGTCTGATTTAAATAGGACGTATCTCACCTAGTTTTTTATATT
Source organism: Myiopsitta monachus (assembly GCA_017639245.1). Lineage (NCBI taxonomy): Eukaryota > Metazoa > Chordata > Aves > Psittaciformes > Psittacidae > Myiopsitta > Myiopsitta monachus. The sequence goes on along the minus strand of CM029922.1, from coordinate 24,095,455 downwards.
GCATCTAAACTACAAGGAAGTGAGAAATAGAACATACAGGGTTGGTGGTGTTATAAATCTAAACATATTATTCCATTTCTTACATCAGTGCTTTCAATCATTTCTACATGTTCCCAAGCTGCTAGGAAAACACTTGACAGCAGTGTAATAATCATCTTCTCTCAGATTCCCTTTGCAATCACTGTGCATATCACCCTCTTACTGAAGAAACCAATAATTTATGCAGAGCCCATTGCCTGGCTTTCTTCTTATCTTTCTGCAATGCGTGACCTGTAATCTGCTACTTCAAAGCTTTTTTTCTGCTTTTAAAACCTGGCACAAGTAAGTGTATTAGAACTACTAAATCACACAGGTTTTACCCTCATTGCAGTATGCAGATTTCATGCTCTGAAGTCAGGTAACAGGGAAGGGCATGACATCGTTCCTAGGCTCTGGTTTGGTTTCCTAGATTGCTAAACCTCATAGCAGGTGGTTTTGAGAAAAACTGACTACAGTTGGAGTTTACTTCTGGTTCCCTATGATCAGAGGTTTTACATAATGGTTTAATATTCAACAGCCAAACCACAGTTGGGAAGTATTTTGATGCCTGCAGATCTTTTTACTGACTCAGTCCAAGGTTATTTGATAAATTAAACTAAAGGTTTGAAATACTATAAAACACTATATTCCAACCTATATATATATACACATACACACATATATATATACCAACCACGCTAAAACCCCCCCACATTTTACATGGTTTAGCTGATACACAATAGAAAAGATTTTTAAATGATATTTTAAAAAGTTTTCACATTTTCTTACAAATGGTTTTAAATTGTTTGATTCACTCTACAATGTTGTCATAATGTTTTATATTTCCATTTCTTCAGTGTAAATTACCATTCAATACCTTGTATTAAATCCTCAAGTACAATCCACACTGAAAGTGCAATCTACACTGAAGATTCTACTCATTCATCTATACACATACATTCACACTTCAACATCTTTGTCGGTGACATGGACAGTGGGAATGAACGCGCCCTCAGCAAGTTTGCCAATGACACCAGGCTGTGTGGTTCGGTTGATACATTGGAGGGAAGGAATGCCATCCAGAGGGACCTTGACACGCTTGTGAGGTGGGCTGATGCCAACCTGATGAAGTTTAACTATGCCAAGTGCAAGGTCCTACACCCGGGTCAGAGCAATCCCAGGCACAACTCCAGGTTGGGCAGAGAAGAGATTCAGAGCAGCCCTGCGCAGAAGGACTTCAGAGTGTTGGTTGATGAGAAAATGAATATGAGCCAGCTTCAGTGTGCACTCGCAGCCCAGAAAGCCAACCGTATCCTGGGATGCATCAAAAGGAGCATGACCAGCAGGTCGAGGGAGGTGATCCTGCCCCTTTACTCTGCTCTTGTGAGACCTCACTTGGAGTACTGTGTGCAGTTCTGGTACCCTCAACAGGAAAAGGACATGGAACTGTTGGAACAAATCCAGAGGAGGGCCACGAGGATGATCAGGGGACTGGAGCACCTCCTGTATGAGGATAGGCTGAGAAAGTTGGGGCTGTTCAGGCTGGAGAAGAGAAGGCTGCGTGGAGACCTCATAGCAGCCTTCCAGTATCTGAAGGGGGCTATAGAGATGCTGGGGAGGGACTCTTCATGAGGACTGTAGCGATAAGACAAGGGGTAATGGGTTCAAACTTAAACAGGGGAAGTTTAGATTGGATATAAGGAAGAAGTCCTTTACTGTGCAGGTGGTGAGGCACTGGAATGGGTTGCCCAGGGAAACTGTGAATACTCCACCCCTGATGGTGCTCAAGGCTGGGTTGGACAGAGCCTTGGGTGGTATGGTTTAGTGTGAGTCCCTCCCTATGGCAGGGGGGTTGGAACTAGATGATCTTAAGGTCCTTTCCAACCCTAAATATTCTATGATTCTATGATTCTAAGTTAAATATACATTGTTTTCAGTAAAATGAGAACCTACTTCTGACATTCCCTGACTGAATTACTATACTTCTCTAAAATGGTTTTGAGATATTAATATTCATATGATTTTTCCTGTCTGAACATAAGTCAGAGAACCTTAGCTCCAGGAAGAGTATCCTCTCCAAGCTCTATACTCAATATTAAATAATCTTGCTGACCAAAAGTTCACCAGCCTGCAGTGGGTCCACTGAACAGTTGTTGCCTAAGATAGACTGTAAGAACAAGGCTGGCTGGCACACCATGGTAATTTCCCTTTTGTTCTCTCAAAACTTCCAGCAGTTGCAGCCCTAAGTCCTCCAGCATGAAACTGGGCAGGCATTTAAGAAGAGTAGGCTGCACTCTTACTTTAGTACTCATTTGAGAGCCTGAAGCCAGCCAGGATGAACCGGTATTCCTCTGTGTCAAGCAGGTTAGTGGTCCCCAAGGGCAATGTTTCCTCACTGAGAAGATACAAATACAAAGCAGCTGATGTGTAAAGCCTTAACAGATAAGTTCTGTCATAACCATGTTCCTTGAGCTGCATTTTGAGAGGACAATAGAGCAATCTGTGAACATAAAAAAGCTGAAAAAAACACAGCAAGAAACACTGCCAACTAACTCAAGTTAAAAACCAGAGAAATTCTTGCAGGAAAATAAGATCAAGTAGCTGTTCTGTAGCAACATGCTCTGATTAGAACCTATTTACAGGGATTAGACAGTCTAGGAAAAAAATACTTTATACCTATTTGTCAGTCTTCTCAGACTTTTGAACCATTTGCTTCCATTTCTTGCAAAGTGGGAGGACTTACGTTAAACTTGAGTAGCATTACCTCAGGTGGAGCTTTCAATAGTGTCTCAGATACACTATCACACATTTTTACTTTATCCTTTTTGAGGGGAATAAGAAGTAGAAAATTTTAATTACCTGCCAATTTATTATTTTCTTAAGAAAAACTAAACTTCTGCTAATGGGCCACTTGTTAAATTGGTCAATATTAAGTAGTCAATATTAAGGTATTAGTAGTCAATATTAAGGAAAAAAATACAAAGACTAGGAAAGGCTTTGGAAGCAAAAGCATCTGGGAATCCCAGACTAATAGAAGTCAGGTACAGAAAAGATCTATTAAGTCATCCAGTCCATGCCTCAGTTAACGTAAAATCATTCCCAACAGCACAGTTTCTAGTGCTCTGTTCAGTCTGGTTTTAAATATCATGACCAATGGGGTTTCTGACACTTCCCCACTTTCCTGTGGGAGATCCCTCTGCCAGGAATTTTTTCCCCTCATATTCTGCCCATATTTGCATTTTCCCACTATTCAATGTATGTTAAAATTCTTAGGGTAATTCCCTTCCTTTTTTTTTTCATTGTCAATTATAAGATTTACATTAGTTTTAATTTACCAACCTGTTTTATACTTTCTGTTTTAATGTTTGTAGAAGAAAGATTCTAAAATTACAAGCATTGGCCACTTCTGAATTTTGTTCCATTGGATCGAAAATTCAGTGGAGTTGTTTTTAAAAAATAAGGATAACTAAACTTTAGATGAGGATGGTTAATGTTGGGACAGCTTACCTAGGGATGGGCAGACTCTTTAATACTGAAATAAAATTTGAGTCAGTTTCTAAAAATATAAATGTATGCTTAAATAGAAAATATTAGGACTGATGCAAAGGCTACTGGGTGATTATATACTTTAGCTTGTGTTATACTATGTTGTGATAATGGTCATGTGTCTGAATCTATGTATTAATTTCACTGTTATGGAGCTTCATATTTTGTTCTGAATCCACACTAAGTGATCCAACAAAAGAATGAAAAAGAGAAAAAAAAAGACACATTTTCATTTCACTCTTGTAATCAATCTATAATTATTAAAGGTAGACAAGTGTAGTAACTTCACCATACACTCTCTAATTTTACCTCAAATTTTTATCAGAAATTCCTTATTAATTAAACCACTTCTACTTGGTTAACCTGCGGCAGTTGCACAGCTTGCTCTAATGAGCAGACTTCTTGGCCTGGTGGCAGATTACTATTTCAAATCAACTGCCAGGTGCAGGACACAGGAAAGCTGGGTTCAAAACTCCATAGGTCTTAGGATGCACTAGTATAATATTTCAGCAAAAAACACTAGCACTTTCTAGAAGTCCCAGAATAGGGGGAAAAAAAAATCCTCTGATTTAGTATGTTATTATGCAGCAAGATTATTTTTTTGTATGCCAGAGTGAGAAAAATTACCTTATATTTCAGAAAACTTGAATTTTGATCACCACATACAGTATGAATTTAACAGAACTATAGGGCTTCCAAAGTACCCCAGGATCATTTTACAGATTTCTGAGACAGTTTATTGACTCCTGACAGACGTTTTAGGTTTAAGAACACTATGTTTTTAGACTAAAAAGTGAGAGAGTATTAAGTTAATATTGTACATTTATTAGAAAAGACTGACTTCCTGATAAAGCCTTAAATCATTAATATTGAAATAATGGCATTAACAGTTTATTAATCAAGAAAGAGAGTTTTAGGTAAGAAACTACAAGAAGAATCAGAAAATCCAGTTTCATTTTTTGCCTCTGGTGCAGATTCCCTGTGCAGCTATGACTGGTTAGGTACAATGCCTTTTCAATGCCTGAAAAAGGAATTTAGGTGTCTAATCGTGTTGGTGTGAGAGCCAGATATCTTCCATTTGGTGATCACCCTCCTTACTAAATACCTAGAATATGTCTCGTAAATTCAGCTTATGGCTGTAGGGGACTTACAACACAATTGCAGAGAAATTCTAACTACTAACAGTTCATTACAACTTCCTTCTAAGCATTCTTTAAATCAATCCATTTTAGGGTGACTTCCATTTTATGCCACACTAGTTCTTTAGGCATCGACGTGATTTCTCCAGTTTGTAGTAAAATATACTCTAGTAAAGGGAGAAATGGGGAAAGGTTAGTTTCCAGTGAGCAATGAAAGAAATGCCTTTGAAAAGATGTATTGAAACCAATAGCAAAAATCCTCAGTTTCAGTAACGCACAGTAGAATGGGATTAAACCATCCTAATTGTTTTAAATGATGCATAAGACCGACAGAAATCTAAAGGCAGATTCCTAGAATCAAATTCCACAGCTCTTTAAAAGCATCTCCAGAACAGACACTATCACTGTGTTTCTTAGCAGTTGTATTCTACAGACCACCAGGTATTTTTCATTCACTTTCCACTAACACAACTTGCTTGTCTGCACCTACGACATCTATAACAAATCAGTTTAAGTCTGCATCTATAACAAATCAGTTTAACTCCAGTTTAACATAATTCCTATGAATTCTGAAAACAGATAGATGACACAGAAACAAATCTTGGATTTTTTTTTCCTTTTGTATGTCATTTTCCATGTTTTTAAGTAGACAAGAAACAAGTAAATGTTAATACACACAACTGTTGTTATTTCATTTAAATGTAAATACCAAAACTTTTCAGGCTTAGCTGATCACTTTGATTTAGTCACAGCAGTGACTTGTCATCAACATGTAAACATTCATAGAAATCTACCAAACTACTTACCCACATAGGTGACAGTAGACAGTGACCTTTAGCTGTCTAAAATGTAGACATTTTGTCTAATCTAGTTATCCGGGTTTACTTTACAGTCAGTATAGTGACAGAGATGTTACCAAAAGAGGACCAATCCTGTGGTTAAAAAAAAAAAAAATAATTTTTTTTTCCTAAGATAACTGAATTGGCTTTCTCTTTAGAACTGCATTTTTTCCCATTCACTACAGACAAATGCTGGCCAGGACTGAGTCTAGATGCCTTACAGCTGAGATTAGGTCAGATAAAACCCACCTGGTTGCTGTTTTTGTCTCATAAGTGTCATGTACTTAGGAACTTAATTATCTTATTAGTTATAATCACAAAACTATGATTAAAGCCAATAAAAAATGAACATAAACAGTAGGTTGAACAGTACAACCCCAGAGGAACCCTTGGCTCTAGGAGATAGTGTGATTAGAAAAATGAATCCTTTATATCATCTCCTGCTACAAGGGATATATGTAATTCACATTTCCTCTTGTCTGAACACTCAACTGCAGCTTGTTATTGCTAATGACCATAGCAGCAAATGAAGTACTTTCACATGATAGAAGCACATACAGACTCTCCTGGCTATTGTTTCAAATTTTAACTAAAGCTTTCCTTTTGGTTAAAAGGGCAGTCAAGGTACCCTTTATCAGACAGATGTAACTCTTGTCATCTTATTGTTTAACATCTCTGTAGTGATTCTCACATCAATGGAGCTAGGCTGAATGTCAGGGTTATGTGTGGGAGTTGCTCTATAGCAGAACAATTCAAATTTGCTTGTTTCAGAATGTGCTTTGCAGATTGCACATTTCCCTCAACCTCTGCATTCAGCTGAGAGGATAACAACCCAGTTGTAACGTGACAAAAGTTATGCTTGTCTCTTTATTTTTGTCTCTTCTTCAACAAATAGGATGCCTTGGACTGTGATAATTTCATCTGGGTTTCTCCATTTTGCCAATATATTTTTCAGCTGATTTATGGCACTTGCACTAAATGTATGATCTCCAAATATCTGGAAAAGAAGCCATGTACTTTTGCCTTTATCTGACCAATGTCAGTCCCTGTGCTTTTGAGGGTGTGAGTGATTATTAATGTTGTGTTATGCTGGCTTTCTTAACAAAACTCACACTGGCTAAGATCACAACACAAATAATATGTCTGTTTCCTAGCCTCTGGCTCCAAAACAGCCCTTTTCACAACTTTTAGCAATGCCCAAATAGCCCATTTGTTCACTGGAAAAGGAAAAGCATGACATTTCTCTTGGAAAATGCATTTATCACAAAAAGTAACTTTTCTGTTTGATTGTATAAATTTATATCTTTTAAAAAAAACCCTTTACATACCAATGACTTTTTGCAGTCCTTCAGTAGTTATAAGCACCTTTAGAAACAGTCTGTCTGCTTCACAGAGTGCTCTGAAAGCTGTGAATTTCCAGGCACTTGCCGATTTCATGCACTGGCCACATTCAGAATACACAGACACGCACTGTGATCAGGGCTTCACTGGACATGCTACCCCTCTTTGTCTCATGTCTTGCCATACGTTGAAATCCTCGTTACTTCTCTGGTACACATAAGCAAGCTTCACAGTAAGAAAAAAAATTAAATTCCTCTTTTTCATATACACAGGCTAAACCATTGCAAATCTTAGGTTTTTTATATAACATGTAAATGATTTCAGATTATCATCATCATAATGGCACCAGCACTTGAAGAGCATCACAAGCACCATAAAGTTATCCTCCAGAACCTTCAGAAAGGATTACCCTGTTCTATTTATTGCTGTAGTTTAACTCAACGTTCATTTTGTAGTGCTTCTGCTAGGTGTGCTTCCAATTAGGTGTTGAAGGACGGTATGAATATTTTCACATGCTGAGATTTTTTTAGGAGTCTATATATTACTTTTGAACCTAGGCACAAGTGTTACACATTTATCATATGTCCTGAGAGGTCTGCCGTATCTGACACAACAGACACTTTTCTGTGTCACTGCTGTTTAGAGTCGCTGACTGAAAATTGGCTGTTAATCAATCAATTTGGGTGCATTTAATTGTTTTTTGTTATCATTTGTAAATCTGTTCAGTTCTGTGTAATAGAGAAATACATAGGCAATCCAGTCCTAAGAAAACTTACTGTCAAGGAGATGGATAGAGAAAGAGGATACTTATAACCACTCAGCACTAGCTATCTAATGCAATCAGCTACCTCTGCTCATTTTCTTCTCTTCACTGAGACCCTCAGGAATTTGGCAGCAAAACTACATGCTCAAGCTGGAGCCTACACGTATGTCTGTTTTTATTTTCTTTCTCTTTCATAAGTTTTGAATACAGATTTAAATCAAGGAAGAATTGAGGTCGCTTGTTAAGATTTCATTCACATGTCTTCCTTCTATTTTCTGCATTGTTATCATAATTTTCCTTTGACATTATTTTTGTGCAATAATAATAGCAATTCTGTGGCACCAGAATTATCCTAGAAGTGTGATATTTACTGTTATCGTGGCCTTGCCTGAGCACACAAGTTTATTTGGTGTGAAATATGTCATATTTCTGAGGGGAAATAATTGGTCACTGCACAGCCTTGGAAGGATGCCAATGCGGGTTCTGCCACTGGAATCAGCATGTTTAGTTATTTCAGTGGAGTGCACTTACCCTCATTAGTAAATATGCATGTGCAGAAAGCACTAGACTAAGACTTTTTGTATGTCTGCTCAGTATGATCATTTGGTCCAGCTTTCTGCTATCATTTTGCTGAGTTTATGCTCTAGACTTGTAATTCTTCTTAATGAATTCACACCAAAAAGTTTTCATTATCTTAATTCATAGAAATAAACACAAGATGAGACCTCAAGCATAAATGTTTTTTTCTGTTAAAAGTCACAATACTAGTCACTACATTAGAATACTGTTGGTAGAGAAAAGCAGAGTAATAAAATAGCCTTATTTCAAGCCTATTTCATTATGTGAGTGGTTTTAAGGCAAATTAGTTCAGAAAGTCAACATGTAATTGATCTTCTCAGATTAGTATTGTCATAAGAGACAGAAGATATGAAATAAAATTTATTATTAACACAAAGTAGTTGTAACTTCACTGAATTAAATTAGTATCTATTGAGATTCAAGCACACATCCATCTGGGTCGGGTTTAAAAGATCTTTTAAACTAAAAGGTGCACTAAAATTGTTACCTTGATGCTTCAGGGAAAGTCTAAAGATAAGCCTGAAGTTTTCTGGTTTTACTCCAGAGCTACCTTGAAGGCTATGGAGAATCACAAAAGTGGAAATGAAAGCTCTCATTGTATTATAAAGAAGAATGTTAATGTCTTTTCCCTGGGCTCATAGATGTTTTGGGTTAACAGGAATACTGGAAAAGAAGACTCAATCAGGGAACAGAGGATGGAGACTGAAAATCAGAATTTTTTAAAGAAGTGAACAGGAAAGAACTACAGTCACAAAACAAGCAAACAAGGGGAATCCGTGAAGCTATTATATAGAAGGTTTAACAAAGAGAATCATGCTTTTTGTAATCGTTTGGGGTTTTCTTTATTCTTTTCCACAGGACAAAATTGTGCTGTTAATTTTCAAAGTAAATTTTGGATGCCAAAAGCATAGATTAGCTGGAAAGAGAGTTAGGCAAATTTCTTGGTGTCCAGAGACAGCTATTACAAATGATGGGCCAAAGGCAAACTGTTTTAAGGACATCATGGGATAGTCTGATTGTGAGGTGCTGTGAGTGTATAGCTGCATCTCCTCTGAGCATCTTTGTCACCATCATAGGCAAAATACTGCACAAGAAGGAAACTACTTTGCGAATTGTTATAGTTCAGACTCAATAGTCTAAGTAGTCTATCTGAGATCTCTTTAAACAAACAAACAAACAAACAATAACACTCACCCCTCCAAACCCCATAAGGTCTTCTGTTTCAGGGAAAGCCTGAAAACAGCTTGAGGGCATTCATCCTGGCAATGTGAAAATAGTCTCATTGAGTTCAGATTCAGGTTTCTTCCCTTACTGTAGCCGTGGGGTACATGACTGCTCAATATCAAATAAGACCCTGTGGTCTAGCAGAACAAGCAATGAAAAGCAATGAGCATTGTTTTTTGTTACCTGAAACTCCATGAGAATCTAACCAAAAGATACCTTCACGACCAAGGCCTTCATTGTTCTGGGATGGGACTCATGCCTAGAGTATAACTGTGATCTGGATCCGGCAGAGGGATGGGCTTGGCTGGCACATGGGAAGTACAATGTCTAATTTAATGTTATAAAGGAATCAGTATCATATGTATAACATCAATCTTCTTGCAAAACATGCAGAGAGAAGGCAATCAGAACCTCAGATCTAATTCTTCTTCAGCAGTAACATAGCCACTGCTATTAGTTCTTTTTTAAAAGCCATTGAAAAGTTTGTGGAATGAATGTGTGTGGTAACAGACTCCGTGGTTTTGCTCTATTTCATGTGAGGTCATCACTTTAGGTTTAGTATAAGTCTGAAATGTTTCACCCAAGTTTGAACCTCAGCCTACCACAATTACAGTGTTAGAGTTCATCTGACTTCTCCCAAAAGTCTTGGTGGGCTATTTTATTTTTTTCTTGATGAAATTGTGGGAACATCATTGTATTGCTACTGCCGGTCTACTGTTCATGTGTTCAATTTGGTGGCACTGAAACACCCATACCACATATCTAAGCAAAGAACAACTATTAAAATTAACCTTTTGTTGCTTAACCAAGAAACCATGGTTTAAATGGTTGGTCATAGCATGTCTCAAAGGACCTGTGAAATGGACTTGGAGCCAGCCTTCTTCATCAACTAATCTACGTGTGAGAGCTAAATAAAGGAACTTGGAGGAAAGGTGAAAAAAGAGCAGGTAATTAAATATTAGAAAAAGGGGGAAATAGAAATATGATTTATGTAATTTTTAATGTTTTTTTTAATTGAGTTGACAAATATATCACGAGACAGAGGTTAACTAAACAACCTCTGGTGAAAATGATATAGACTAACAACATAATAAAATGTTGCATGAAGCAGAAAATTCTATGACAATTTGGTACATGGGATATTCCCTCTCTTTCAGTTAGAGGGCATTTATTACCCACTAATTGTGCCTTGATACTCAAGCAAGACAGATGTTACGGTGACAGATATTCAAGACTGTGAACTAATATTCAGTCTTTTATAGTGAACAACAGAAAGCAGTAGAATTATTTATTTTTTCCCCTAACAGGTTGCATCTCTGGGAATGGAATTGAGCAATGGTTCCTGAAGGGCTGCAGAGGGTTAGGGATGGAGAAAAAAGAGATGTCAGTCCACTCTCAAATTTTTATTTCAGCCCTGCCTGATATGGCTTCAAAACCCTAAAAACACCAGCAGAAGTGCTCTGACCCTACTCTTTGCCAGTGTTAATATAGATTTTTAAAGAACTTATCAGGCATTTGCTTATCTTCTGTCTCAGCCGACCACAGGATGAGTGCACATTATATTCCTTTGAAATGTCAGTATTCGTGAGGTGGGACACTGTTTCAAAGGAAATTCCTAAATTGCAGATGACCAGCTGAACAGTTAAGCACTCTAAACAGAGTCTATGAAGATATCTACAGACTTGTAATAACGCAAAAGATATAAATATTTTGATGAAAATCTACAAATTTTCAGCTGATCAGCTGAAGGGTTTATTTTATGGTGAGGCAAATCACTCTAAGTGGTCTCAGGTTGTACTAAACAAGGCTTAATTCATTTTTTCATATGCAGGAAATAGCACCCTTTTGCTAAATGTCTGCCCCCTGAATCATCTTATTTAACCTTCAGCAACTGCAGAAGTGCATTGATCAGTCATAGTCATGTGACATATTTGCTATCTACAAGCAGATGTCAGATGTCTCAAATACCTTGTGTCTCAAAAGGTATTAGCCATTTGTGTGGGCAGCTGAATCAAATCCCATTCCCAACTGAATGCAGTAGTCTTAAACACCTAGCACATATACAGCCTCTTGCATTGTAGGCACTTAGAGCTTGAAGATGGTACTGCCTTAAATTTTACTGGTATGCCCAGATGGGCAAAATAAGAAGCAATTTTGTCGTAAGTTACTCTGATATATTTTCAGCAAAAGAGCTTGATTAGTCACATGAATTAATTGTTCACAAATTTGGTGTAATTAAACAAATTTCCTTGGATGGGTACTCATTTATATCAAGTTCTCTTGCTGATTTCAATCAGTATTGGATTATTTCCCCAAAAGGCTATTCATGCAAGCTATAAATGCCTAACAGCAAAGTTGTGTAGTCTCTGGACAAACTATCTGCTTTCCCATTATACTCAATATCCGGTTTAGGTTTTCATTTTACATGTCTGCTTAATGCAGGTGAACCCACTGAGCAAGATATCACTGAAGTTACAGGTAAAGTTTTATCAGCGGTTGTCCCTACATAAACCATTTCAGAAGGCCAACATAAGTTCTACATTTTTATGTTATTCACTCTCAGGCAGTTAGAAAATCACATGCTGTACACATAAAATTTTGCAAATGGAATGATCTTGGAGTCTTGCTCTTTGAAAACACCTGTAGGATCAATGACAGCACTGATGGTTTCCTTCCCATGACATCTGTCTAAACATGCAAATCAGTATCACTTCCCATTGTACATTCTGCCAGGCAAGACACTATCTGGCAAAAAAGGCTGTCCAGCATCTGTCCGTCCTGAAGCCATGCAAGACCTCCATGAGTGCTGATATTCTTGCATGGGTGATGCAGACATTTGAGGAGGTTACTCTATTATCCCACACATACTCTAAAGCTCTGGTTTATTGCTTGGTTTAGAGCAGAATTCCCAACAGAAATGTTCACATTGTTGACTGCCAGCTAAAGAACCTGCTCTGCAAGCCCATGACCTACTGATATTTGCTGCTCAAAGGCTGGCACTAGAGTTTCCTCTGCTGAGCACGTTACATGATGAATTCCCATAGCTCAGGCAGAGAGGTGAGGTGTGGGCTGAAGGAGAGAGGAAACAAACCAGTGATAATATCTCAGGAGAGGAACAGGCAAATGTCATGTAAGGCTGCGTTCAAAGATCACTGGTCACCTTTATCTTGTTTAAGACCCACAACTAGAATCACATTATTGTGCATGGGTTCATCTGCATTTGCAATACAAGAAAAGGTGATGCTCTTTCTTTAAAATATTTTGGATTCCTCTAATGAAAAGAAAGTAAAAATTATCTGTTCCCCCTTCAGCAGAACATCCTAACCTAGAATATTTTGATAGCAGTAAAAGATTCTTGGAGCCGGAGCTGAAATAGGGAATTTCCCAAGGGAAAAGCTAGAACAGTATTTTTTCTCTTTTCTATGTTTTCCCACTACAAATAATTAGTATTAGTACCAGATACAACCCAATACTAATTTTGTTTGGTTTTTTTTCACATATTGCTCCAAACTCCCACAGTTTGAGTATATCTGAGAGAAAATTCTGTCTCTCAAACTGTGCTCCACTTCCAAGGTGCTATTAGCTTGAGATTTTTCTTCTAAGCAGCGATCTTTTACTCCCTAGGGGCGTGAAGCATTCACATGGCTACCTCCAGATAGGAGGTGCAGCTAAAACCACCCCTCAGCAAAGAAATACAGACAGAGCTTTCCACCCTCCTGGATGCTCCCTCTGAACCATGATGTATATAAAAGTAAGCAAAGAGGCTACTCATCCTACAGTGCTTAACCACCATAGGATTAATTATCTATGAGAAACAAGGTAGGCTCCCATCTCATACCTTTGTGATTTCATAAAATGAAGCACACAGCATAATGAAGCACACAGCATAATGAAGCAACTTTTATGCTGGAAATTTCTCTCTCTACCTGATTTACCTTATCTCATCCAACTGACCTTTGCAGGCAAAGCTGCAGACTTGCTCATATTGATTGGTCTACTCTCTCTTTCCCCTCCTTGAGCATCTCAGGGGTATTGTCCACCTTAGAAAGCAGAGAAAAGAAAGTAGCCTTGGGGACATATAATTTGTCTGCATGGGAACTATGTGAAAAATCAAAGCCTCATCATTCAGTCCTCAACATCAAACATGTCTGAGAGTGAAAATACTAGCATACCCATATGGGTCTTTAAGCGCATGTGTTGAGATCGTGTAAAATAATGCCCCCTATAGACAGTATTTGTGAGTTCATTAGTTTATGCTCTTTCAATAAAAAAGGAAAGAAAAACATATTTAAAGCATGTTTAGTGTCAGCTTTTGCTGGAAATGGGACTGTGGTCTAACCATTGATATAAGCAATTGAGGGAGCTCCATTGTTGCCACAACTGCAAGAGAAACAAATCAGCCAAAACCAAGGAAATTACTGATGACCAAACTCAACCACAAAGAAAATCGAGTTATACAAATCGGAAATGAAAAGGCTTGGGTTTTCACCTAGGTTTTTCCTTTGTTTTCTGGTGTAAGTTTTTCTCTCTTCCTTGTTCTTAAAGCTGCTGTGGTTTTCATTTCAATCTCTCAAAAAGGTTCGTGCTACAAAGTAAAGTCTGCTGTTACGCCCACTATTTTTTAAAGACCCTTTAAGACCTTTTCTTTTTCTGTGTAATATGGAATAAAAAGTTGTACGTGATTCTTCATGACATTTTGGAGGGCTATTTTTATAGTTACCTGTGCTGTCGGACATCTTCAGCCCTTTCGTGAACACAAATAGTCAGGGCTAAACTGTGAAAAAAAGCATAAATCTCAGAGGATTTGCAATCTGGAAATCTGAAAATCATTGCCTACAGACCCAAAAAAGAAAGTAGAAGCATATGGACAGCTTGGGCCCACTATTCCTTTTTGCAAGATCTAAGCAACTGATATACTACTCATGAAAGAACAGAGTGTTTGGACACATGTGCCAGCCAAGTACTCACCCAAGATGTTTCATAATCATACTTATTTATGGAATCAGAATGGGATGCCAAGTCAGGTGGGAAAATAAGAGAGGGTGCATAAGTCATACCAAATATCCAGTGAGAGGGCAAGGAGAAGTAGTGCTGTTGTCAAGCGGAGAGTAGTGGGTGAGAGGGAGGAAGAAATAGCGAAGAAAGATTAGATCCCACAAATAGGCAGAGCAGTCATCAGGGAGAGGGATGTGGTAGAAGAAAAATGGAAGGTTTTTCTGAAACTCAGGGGTAAAGGAAATAAACTGAACACCATAAAAACAGCTTACAGAATCCCAGTCTCTGAAAGAGGCACCAGCAGTAAGAGAAAACAGTTAAACAGTGTCAGCCTCCCCAGGCATGGATGGGTGCCACAAGACTGAATGAAAAAGAAAACACTAAACTGGACTTCAGGAAAATGATGAGTTATTCTATCTGCTCCCTGGCTTTCAGGGATGTTATTCAAATGTAGGAGAGAGGAAGCACCTGGGCACCTGGTTGACTTAAACCATGGAATGTCATTTGCACAGGAAAAAGTCACTAGAGAGGCAAACCACCAGAGTAACGAATGACGAGCAAATGAGAAACTGAAATAAGAGAGGAACAGACTTGAAATGGTTGATAGGGATGCTTTCAGACTCAGCCGGTCACCTCATATATTCTCCACAAAACTTTCAGTTTCCCCCTCGAGTCCTTCCCATTCAGTCTTTGTTTGACACTCTTACCAATCTCATTTCCTAACAGCTTTTCCAACTCCCATTCCCTTTCCTGATATCCTTGCCAAATCCAGGCAGTATCTTTCACTTGTTCCCTTCCCGACATCACATACCAGAACATAATTTTCACAACCTGAGGGTGCCAGCTCTGTGTCGTGCATTAAAATGACATTAAGCATTATGTGGATCAACGGAAGCTAGAATATTTTTTTTGATGGGGTGAGGGTGGAGGGATGGGAGAGAAGGAAGAGGCCTTGTAAGTGGGCCTTCTTAAGCAGAACATCCTATAAGAAACATATGATAATGTAATCATCACAGATATTTGACAAATGCAACCCAGTTCATTTATTCCCTTCCTGATGACATATCCCAGGCTTTACACTGAGCTTCCCAAAGATAAATTGTGCACACAGCAAGTATCTAAAGGAATGCAAAAGCAAAAAACCAGAAACACTGCTTTTGAGAGAAATTCCTCCACACTGGATTCTTCAGCAAGATCAGCAAATAAAGTTATTAAGACAGTTCACACAAGCCAAGGTTATCTGAAAGTAAGCAAATATTTTATCGTGAAAAATAGTGTTGTTTATTATTAGCATTTAAATCAATCCACACAGTAGCTATGTTTTGCCCTTTTGGTTGTATTATTTACTCTTCATTAATTTGTGAAAATGCAGAGGAATGCCTTTCAGTTAAAAAAATAAAGATAACAAAAATTAGAAAAAAATTTCCTGAGAATCATATCATGTTTTGTATGTTTAATATCATATAATCTGTAGCAAAAAGTGCTTTTAAGAATATAGTCTAGAAACTTGCCCTAGAATCTGCATATTAAAAAAAAGTCAGTATCATCTCCATGAAAAAAAAAAAAAAGGAATAATTCTTACTGCAGGTTATTATTTTAACAGTGTAATTAGCAGAAAGTATGGTATAGTTGGAAACATTTTAATTTTCTGTGTTTTGAAAATATGCATTTTTTGAACAATAGAAATGTCTGGAGAATTTAAATTTTTCCTTAGAAAACAGTATTCTTAAGTTATTTACTCTGCTTTCTTCTTACTCTAGAACTTTGTTGAATGGATGTCAGTATCAAAAGTGGAAAAGTATTTATCTATGTTTTCATATTGTTTGCAAACTCAAGGGAACGGAAAGCAAAGAATTCCAGAAAAGCATGTAACAGAGAACAAGGAAACAACGACTTTCAGAATTTCATCAGGCAAAATAGTCTTTCCTATAGGAGAATTGTGTTAAAAAAAACCCGCTTACACACTTTATCAAAATAATACCCCTACCTGGATAGCTTTTCATGTTATTTTCATTGTATCAAAATTGTCTCAGCAGCAAAGGAGCTAAGAGGACTATACCCTTTAAAGCCCAGAAAACAGCTGATCCATCTTGTTGAGTTAAATCTTGGATGATGCTCAAAGTGAGATCAAGGCTTCATGTTCCTCCAATTCTCTACCCATGCTGAGGAGGTCACACTTTGATTCCTGGACTTTCATGAAGGGAAGAATTTACAGTTTCCCTTTAAGATGTTTTACTTTTCACAGATTTTAATTTTTAGCCCTGCTAAGCAATGTATCAGTTTGATGTTTGGACCCCAAAATGCCAGACAAGAGGAAGGATATTCAGCAAGTCCCTGTGTTTATTTGACATTCCAGAATGAATACATGTTGTGTGGACAAAAGCAATGTTTTACAAGTTTTCACATCACATTCTGAAAAGAGTGTTTTCTTTATAATCTATATATCTTTACATAGGCTGTAGGCCAGGTTAAGCAGTGTGATGCAAAGGCTGGACAGAGGGCCTCTATTCACAAAGGAATACTTATTTCACTTCATCTTACATGGCTATCTGTACAGCCAACCTCATGCTGAGGGATGTTTTACACACATCACACAGCATGTGTTGTGCTCCTGCATTGCTATACTTTTATCCTGTCAGTGCAAACTGGGAGGTGGGACCAGCAAATCTAACCATCAACAGTGGTGATGGGGCAGAGGACAGCTTTTGAAAAAGAGCCTACAATTTCATCTGTTTGACATATCTTGCCATCAACCCACGTTATTGCCAAACATCATTTCTCTAGTTTCATAATGTCATGCCCTGAAAGAGATCCCTTGGAAAGTGGTAGCAGAGCAGACCACTCTGAAGGGGTGATATAGTGATGCTAACAGCCATAACATGGCATAGTGCCACGCTTTCTCTTTGAGAAGTGCAGTGAGAAATGGCCTGTATTTCCATGGCAATATATTATCTGCCTGAGAAGCAAATGTTGAAAAGCATAAAAATTCAACCCTGATCCAGCAGTAACACAGATATTTTAGCAGAAGAGGGATTACTGGTAAAGATCACAATATCCTTAATGGATTGTTCAATTAAAGTTTCTTTTGTAATGTTTCCTCTTTTTCATTTGTAGTTAGAGAAGGAGGAGAGGTCCCTGACAGCTCCAGGTCATTGGAAAAAGCATGTTCAACACCTTGTTGACCTTTTGGCTCCTTGGGTAAATTTGAGTCAGTAAATTCAGTATATACAATTGAACCACTACATATAATTAAAGATGCAAGGGTCTTCCACAAAAGTAAAGCAGATTTAAGTCAGAATTTAGGCCCAACATCTTGATCCAAACCCATCAACTGAACTGTCCGTGCAGCAAGTATCTAAATTCCTCAACTGATCTGCAGAGGTTTTAATGTCCTGCTTCTGCACATGTCCCATGCAGCTGGCTTGGTACACCTCTCCTGTATACCTCTGGCAGACCAGTAGACTACTGTATTGACAGATAGACCCTCAGGGATTCAAACCCCATGCCCAGAACATGTCTCGTCTGCGCACTGATTGGCTTGAGCTCCTCATAAAACACAACATGGCCACTTTTTTCTAAAAGCAATTGCAATCAGAGGTTGTTCCTCCACCTTTGAGATGCAGCATCCCATTAGCTAGAGCTGCTGCTCAGGTTGCAGGAAGCACCAGGTCCCCAAGAGGTCCTGGCTAAGCCCAGTGGTAACAACACCATTTTACCTCCTCAAATCATATGATGGGTAGAATCAAACACTTCATCCATGACCCCATAAAAAGAGAGAAGACAAATTCAAGCACAATTCAGAGGTTTAGTGGCTAAGGTACTGGCATGGCTGAGGGATATAATGGATTTTGTTCTCTTTGTTTCTAGATACATTTTGTTTTGTTTTGTTTTGTTTTTCCCAAAAGACAATGGACAGTATGTACGATTACACATAATTATATATATAATTTTCATTTTGAGGAAGGGGCTGGAAGTTAAATTCCTCCTGGTGTCCCCAGTGAAGAAGACATGTTTTCTGTCTCCCCTATTTTTCTCGCTATCCCTGTGAAGTTGTATCGGTCTCACAGGAGGGGTGAAAGCCGCCTTCAATCCCTCCCACTTTACTTATAACTCAGTAAGATAAATTAGTCTTCTTAACAGGATAATGCATAGGCTTAAATCACCTTTGACTGATGAGCACCTGATGCCCCATTTTCTACTTTGTTGGCAACTTCTAGACTATCACATCAAATCTGCAGCAGGCTTATCTGCAACCATGGCTGCTTACAGTGCCTTAGAAGCATCATGTGAGCTCTGGTTAGATTCTCACGCATAGGTACAATTGACAGAGAAGGCCACAACGTTTTAAAATTTTATATATTGGTTACTGTGTATTAATTTATAAAGAATTTTTCAAATAAAAGAGTCAGAGGAGAATCTCATAGAATCAGAATGGTTTGGGTTGGAAGGAACCTTAAAGACTATGTAGTTCTAAAACCCCTGCCATGGGCAGGGACATCTTCCCCTATATCAGGTTGCTCAAAGCCCTGCCCAACCTCCAGCAGCATCTATAGGTAAAAAAATAATTCCTGCTTATTCTAGAAAGTGTTGGAAATGGTAAAGATTTGTCTTCTTTCTAGTGTCATCTGGAGGAAAACCATCTTTGTGCAACTTCCAAGAATGATGCAATAATGGCAACACTGCCTGGCTTCATTAGTCTGAAACTAACATAGAATCACAGAATCATAGAACAGTTAGAGTTGGAAAGGACCATAAGATCGTCTAGTTCCAACATGCAAACATGGGGCATGCATCCACACAACCACGCAGAACAATCAGGTTGAATTGACTGTACTATGGCCCAAATGTGCTACTAATGAAAACCAAACCTAATGAGCTCCAAACAGGACTCCCTTAATTAAATTACACAGAAAGCTTCCATTCTGCTTCATAAACCTTATCTTGGTCCACAGTTTTCCTGTTTTATGGTTAATATAATAGACTAAACACAACTTTACAAAAATGCAGCAATTTTATAAGTTATAATATAAAATGTTTCTCTGTCAACAAGTATATTTAGTGTTTTTATTTATGTTCATACACACACATATGCACTTTGTGGTTAGATTTCAGGACAGTTTGGTTAATAGCCAAGGGAAGAAAGGCAGAAAGAGATGATAGGAATTACTAAGCAAAGTAGACTGCAATGAAGTGGACCTTCATCCATTTTGCACTTAGTACCTAAAGCAGTGTTTTAAAATTATTGTTATCATGATCTAAATTGAACTTATCATGACAGGAGTAATTCAGATACTGAGCTACAAAGGAATAGTGGTCAAATCCTCACACTTGTTCCTTTTATAACTAGGGGGTGCCTTAAAGTTTTGTATTCCAGATGACAGAGAATTCCCTTAACAAAGAAGATAGTTTTAAAGACATATTTTAAACACCGATATCAAACCATGGCTCCAGTTTACTTGGGTTAAACTGCATGCCTGAGGTTATGCATTAAAAAACACTTTGCAGTTCTGAAAATATAGCCATAGAAAAAGTTTTTATTGTACTGGAAGACAGTAATACAGGAGCTGGTTTTTGTTAAATTCAGTGGTTGCTCATAATTTTGGTTTTTTTGGGGGGGGGTTTGGGGGCTTTCTTTGTTTTTTTTTTTATTGGGAGTTTCACTTGAAAGAGTAAAGACTTCAGATTGTTTTGTTTTGTTTTATTTTATTTGTTTTATTTTGTTTATAAATATGTTACTTTCATACAGCAGTGTTCCAAATGAAGAAACACAGGCAAAAAAAAAAAAAATCTCCTTACGGTGAAAAAATTCAAGAGAAGAAAATTTTACCGCTGTAGACACAGCACTTGTGCTTCTTACTTAAAAAAAACCCAAACAAACCAACAAAATAAAAATAAAATAAATTGCCAAACTATGACCCTTCACGTCAGAACTTCGGCATTTTTATAGAGACAGAAATGTACAATAAATCTAATGCAAGCAGAGGCTATCATAATGTGCCCATGGACATTATAGAGTCATAGAATCATACAATAGTTAGGGTTGGAAAGGAACTTAACATCATCTAGTTCCAACCCCCCTGCAATGGACAGGGACACCCCACAGTAAACCACGCCACCCAAGGCTCTGTCCAGCCCAGCACTGAGCACCACCAGCAATGGAGTATTCACAACTTCCCTCGTGTCCTGGGTTCAGAAGCAGCAGTCATTTTTCTCCTTGGTAGCTGAAGCAGCGCTGATAACACCAGTGTTTTCAGTTGCTGCTTGGTAGTGTTTTGGTCTGGGCAAAGACTTTCTGAGTCTCATGCTCTGCCGGGGAGGAGGGGGGGGCGGGAGGAAGCAGAGACAGGGTGCCTGACCCAAACTGACCAAAGAGCTATTCCATGCCACAGCATGTCATGCCCAGGATGCAAAATACTGGGGGCAGGAACCCGGAAGTCTCTCTCTCTCTCGGCTCGGTCAGGTGGTGAGTGGTTGTATCCTCTTCCCCTGTATTTACCTTGTCATTATTATTGGTGGTGGCAGTAGTGATTTGTATTATATCTCAGTTACTGGACTGTTCTTATCTCAACCCGTGGGAGTTACATTCTTTCGGTTCTTCTCCCCATTCCCCCCCATCGGAGATGGGTGAAGAGAGGGAGAAGTGAAATTTACAGCTTAAACCACGACACCTCGGCAACCCATTCCAGTGCCTCACCACCCTTACAGTAAAGAATTTCTTCCTCATATCCAATCTAATCTTCTCCTGTTTAAGTTTGAACCCGTTACCCCTTGTCCTCTCACTACAGCCCCTAATGAAGAGTCCCTCCCCAGCATCCCTATAGGCCCCCTTGAGATATTGGAAGGCTGCTATGAGGTCTCCAAGCAGACATTAAAGCTTTCATTACCGTTTAACATTGACGCAGTTCTCTTTTTACTCAGTTCACTAGTGAGACAATGAATGCTTAAAATCCTACCTCAACTACCTATGTTAACAAAATTGTGTTATGAACACCTTTGTGCTTAGTACTCTGAGCCCTACTAATTAAGAAAGAGTAAAGAGACATTACTGGTGAAATATGGGCAGAGAAAACGAATGTATTCTTCTTCATTGCTATAAAGAGAGAAATACATACCTTAGCTCCATCCAAGGTTTTAGTTCAGTTCTGATTAAATTAGATTACACATTCTGAAACCTCTGCTATCACAAGAGTTTCACTATTTCTGTCTGAAATTTTGTAAGAGCAGTTCTGGCTACAATGAAGAAAAGGTCAGGAGATCAGCCTATTTGTGAGCATGTCTGGATAAGCAGATCCTACTTTCTACAGCCTCAGCTGGAAACTATTTGAATCCATTTCAGTAGATCTTTCAGAGATTTAATGTTGAAATTAGTTTGAGATACCAGGTAGAAATACATGTAACCGTTGAAATGATCTTGTGACTTTAAAGTATAGCTATTGCAGCTAAGGAAAGACTAGTCGCACTCACCTCTGTATAGCCAAATGAAGGAAGCTGTCCTGGAACAGATATTTTCAATTTATAATCTATAGGTCCTGTGAGGTCCATAAACTACTTCAAATGCACCTGTGAAAGGTACAAACAAAATTCTAGGGGATTAAATTCACTAAGCAAGGAATCATGACTTTACAGGATATTTTCTGAGTCCACTAATCAAAAAGGATGAAAACTACTGTCCCAAAATATTTCTGTGCCAGTCCACCCTGTGAGGGTTAATAGTATACACAGGAGTTCTGCTAAATGTCACAGTAGTTACTATGTTCTAATCCTGATCCCCTACCTACTGTAGCTGCTATAAAATATATAGTAATGATTTCCTGAGGCAGGGTAATGTATAAGGAATGTCAGACCAGGATCTGGACATATTTGCCTTAGCTCTGTTTTATTAAAGTGAAACTTTTATTAAGGCATGTGGTGAATTGAGCAATCTGCATGATTCATGCAGTTGTAAACCTATTGCTACACTCACAATAAATCAATGAGCCATTGTCATATGTTCACTGTACTGTAGATTAAATAAGAGAAAAAAATGAACATGGAAGTGTTATTCAGCCATATGAAAGTATTAAAAATGTACTCTAAATGTATTAAAAGCACCAAATTATACTTGAACTAAGCTTTATTCCATAAACAAGTGTCTTTCACTGGGTTATTTCTGATTAGAACATGCTCTTATGATTCACACTGTAAAACTTTGGGCCAAGGCTTCAGCCTGACCTCTGCATACCCTCAGCTCTACTGCTCAGAGGGAAACATGAGAAGGAACTACTCCTTCAGGACCACGGCTGTCATAGGAAGTTGCTGATTCATCACTCCATTGACGCCAAAGTTGCAAAGGGTCATTTTGGGTTGGGGCTAAAAGAAATGATTGTGGTTTCTCTGTATATTTCCACATATCTCTGATTTTCTCTCAGCCCTATCTGAATTCTTATCTCCTTTGGACACAGCAAGACTGCGCAAGGCATTAAAAGGGGCAAGCGAGAGTGAAATTGTTTAAAAATTCTCTTTTTTTTTTTTTTTTTTTTGCAAGAGAAGGGAGGAAGTGGATGAAAGACTTTTACCAGTTCCTGGATGGAGCTGTGCTCAATATTAATTGAAAGTGATCATATAGAAGTGAATACCTTCCATAAGAATCACCGTAATATAAAGGAAGAGGTGAACACAAAATGCGCTATGCTTTAGATCTTGCACATGAATGATGTTTCACAGCAAGAAGTAAAGTATGCCCACTCAGTGGCTTATATAGATTATTTGAAAACGTATTCAATTTCTATTAGAATAATTATAATTACAATTTATTCCCATTATATTTCCAATGAGAACCATGAGCAGAAGCTTCTATCTTTGCTGTTTAAAAATACAACAGTGAAATATATTAGAATTCTTTAAGATTGCAGGTTTAATCAATACAAAGTAAATTCATTTTCTCTATTATTTTCCCACAAATTCTTTCTGTTATTGTTGCTAAGCCATTGAAAAGATTGAACAGATTTCTCTGTTCCTCAGAGACAACCACTTACCTTCAAGGAGTGGAAAGACCTGTGTGTCCAAGGGACTAACAAACAGCTGACTGCATGACAACCACATCTCTCCAAAATTATTCCCAAAATATGCTTTAAAAATCTACAAACCATACACTTGACAATACCCCTAAGGATAAATATCCAGATACAAACAGGAAAATTGAGACTTGGGTCCAATTTTTCACACTATCATGTCAAACAGCCATTCCAACAGTTGTTGGAATGCAAAGTAGACCAATCAAAGATTTTCCTCAAATGGGTGACTAACTGGGAGCAGGCTGATAACATCTTTTTCACCTCTCAGGAAAAACAGCAAGTCACATGCAACATCCAATGTTATGGGTCATCAGGTAGATATTGTGTCTCTTCTTGGCAGGAGTCCACAGTTTAATTAATGTTTTACCAACAATTATCTGTCTTTCTCACAGGTGGCTGAAAAATAAGGACAATATTTTTGATTCATGTAGTGCAGTGTGCTCTCAAAATCCACTTCTGAAATAGAGTTGAAAGTAGTCAGTTTTACTTAATGACTAAGAGCGTCCACATACCAAAGGGAATCCAATACATGCTGATTTGCTATCTGCAGCTTAAAAGACTGTTGTATACATTCCCACTTACCACAAGCCAAACCACTGCATTCTGGTTCCCAGGTCTGAAATTTACAGATTAAAAGGAGGTAGAATAAAATCACAAACATTTTAAGGATTTCCTTGTGGGAGGAGTTCAACAGCTCATACAATCTCCTTTCACTTGTCCTAGCCTAAGCTGGACTCTTCACCAGGAAGTTGGACAGGAACAGCTTGAATGCTAAGAAAGGGTATAATAGAAGGAGGATTTGAACTGCCAGCACCTCCAGATCTATGCAGGTCCCTGGAGCCCCATCTTCATGATACACTTATTAACTATGATACATTGGACCAGGTAGACAGAGAACTGGACAACATCCTTTTACCTTCAGTCTCTGTCCAAGTTGATGGATTGATGACATTCATACTGTTAAGATTTTTCAGTATATGCAGACATTTGAACAGAATGAATGTCACTTACATTGATTAAAACTGTAAAGAGTACTCACAAACAAGAATACAAAGATGAGCTTGTAAATTCTGTGAATTTCAGCAGATTTATGACTCTTTAGCACTATGTTTCTCCATCTCTTAGATAATTCTTGAAGAAGAGATCAAAATTATATCTTTTTCTATTAAATATGTTAATTACTAGGGAGACACAAATCTGAGTCTGCACTGATACTCTAGCTCTGCAGACATGAGAATTGGCATTGATGTCTTCACAGTTAACTAAAATTAGTGATGGACCTGAACCAAAAGCCATTATATTAATACACTCAATTTATAAAACCATGATTCCACCCACAAAAACTTCAAACACTTATATTTTGGGGAAAAGTTTCTCATTTTATTGATTTGAAAGTGGTTGATAGAACATAAGCTTTCAATAAGAGTCAGCCATTTCAATAGTTAAAGCACTTTTTAAAGTGGAACTTAGGTTCTTAATTTGTAAAGATGGTTTTGAAACTTAGCTTTGGGCCTGTCAATTAGATCTTTCAGTTAGGTCTTGGCAAATATCAGAAGCTGCAAAATTCCACAAAAAATGTACAATGTATGGAAAGGCATTTTTGATAAATATCATTACTGAATACTCAATGCATGAAGAAAAATAAAGACACAGGAGGTAAATGTCTGAAGCAAGAACAGTAAAAATCACTAATTTATTCTGAGATAATGTTTTTTTTTTATTTTTATATCTGTGGTGTTAGTGTCCGATTGCACAAAGACCTGCTTTTCTTCTGACTCTGATGGAGAACAATGTGGAAGCCAAAGGCTAGCTCTGAGCAAGCAATGCTGCAATGAGAAACAGCATTGGTTGTATTAGCACAGTCTTGCACCCAATGTAATAGGGTCTTGTCAAGGAGCCACAGTGGACCCTTGTTACTGGTCCTCTCAATGCATTGCACTGATTCTCTTTTGGTGCGCATGAAAAGTAGGCTAATGTTTGGGAACACGAGTACATCATGCCCTGTAGATGTTGCAGGTCACTCTGTGTTACTGCAGGAATTCAAATACACTGCTTCATCACACAGAGTGGATATGATGAAGTTGCTTTAATTGAGAGGGCAAAAGTATTTCTCAGATGTGGAAATATACAGCCAGAAATATTCCTACTATAGTTCAAGATGAGATAACCAGTCACTTGTCAAAGCATGTGCAGAATTCATCTCCTGAATCCATGATGAGTGCCTTCTCCATTATATCAGAGGAATTGTTAGGTATTCATATTACCCCCTTATTTGAATGATTAGGAACCATACAAACAGGTTTAATTTCAACACAATAAATGCTAAGAAGATGCAAGTAAATAAGAGGAAGCCAAAATAAGCAATCACACCTGTTGCAGCTTAAAACCTGACCACCTTGGTTAACAAGAGTTTGTGAAACTCATCTCCTATCTTCCTTTTGTAAAGACTTCCTACTTTCTAACCTAAGCCACCAGGTTTTATCTAGTTGGGCGTCAAACCACTGTATTTTCCCTGGCTTGCACCTGAAATCATAACTCAGCATAGACTTGCTTCATCTAGCCTCAAATCTTTAGAGTTGTGAACTCTGACAAACCCTTTAGAGAACCTGATGTGGGTTTCAGACTTGTAAGGAAACTCAAGCCTGGGTGGGTTTTGGGTTTCATTACAAAAGCTCTGCACAGCTGCTCTAAAAACTCAAACCAGGTTTCATAAAAGTACCTGTTGTATTTAAGCCAGGGAGTCACACTGGGAACAATCTTTAATAAGTAAGAAGTTGTAGGAGTGCTGATGTAACTGTGTAAAAATGGTTTTTAAAATATAGGAGATGTGACATGGAAGGCCTTTTTAAAAGCAGTGGAATATTTGGTCCAGGGCTGTTGTCCCTCTAAACCCTGCACATTATTAGACCCAGTGCAATGCCACTTCTGTGAGGAATGACTGCAGACCCTACAAAATTTAGCTCTTGAATATGTTATTATTCTGCAATTCTTAACTCTTACAAAAAAAAAAAAAAAAAAAAAGGGATAACTTTCAGGAATTGTGCTTATCCTGTCACAGTCAATTGCAACTCTTCCATGGAGGGCACAATCTCACAGCTTTTGTTTCAGCCATAATAATATTCTTTTAAACTGTACAAGTACTTGGTTATGTACTTGGTTATGTAGGGCAGTGTCGTGGGTTCAGCAGTAGCAGTCATTTTTCTCCTTCTTGGTAGCTGGTGCAGCGCTGTGTTTTTTGATTTTGGGCCTTGGAACTGTGTTGATAACACCAGTGTTTTCAGTTACTGCTTGGTAGTGTTTTGTCTGGCCAAGGACTTTCTGAGTCTCGTGCTATGCCAGGAAGGAGGGGGAGCTGGGAGGAAGCAGAGACAGGTCACCTGACACAAACTGACCAAAGAGGTTACTCCATACCATAGCACGTCATGTCCAGGATGTGAAAACGGAGAGCAGAGACTCGGAAGGGTGTTGGGGGGCATTGGGGGGTTCGCTGCTGGGGGGGTGCAGTGGCTGGGTCGCGCTTGGTGAGCGCTTGTATTCTTTTTCCTTGTATTTCTCTTGTATTATTATTGATGGTAGCAGTAGTGATTTGTGTTATACCTTAGTTACTAAACTGTTCTTATCTCAACCTGTGCAAGTTGCATTTATTTTCGATTCTCCTCCCCATCCCCCTGGGACTGGGGGAAGAAAAAGAGGGGAGTGAGTGAGTGAGTAAAACTTCGTGAGTTTTAGAGGCTTAAACCACAACAGGCAGGTTCTTGCAAGAAAATCCAGATGCAGCCAAATTACTTAACTTAATTCTAGTAGGAAACAGTTTCTACCCTCTACAAGCTGACTGAATTCTTTCATTTCCAGCTCTGTTGTCCATTCCTTCAGAGATGCTCCTATAAGATGCTGTGTGGTCTTTAGTCCAGCTCTGCTGCATGAAGTTTGGAGTGGAGAAAGCATTGAGTCTTTCTAGTGAAGGTTTGCATGACATTAGACGTATCAGGATGCTAACCCATGGCTGGGAATCTTGGCCAGTGATCACAAGTTTTCCAGAACGATACTAATAATGACAATAGCAGTAAGCATCAGTTGTAGTAAATCAAGAGGCTGTCCTGAACTTGAAAGAAACCAGTAGGGCTCTGATCCATCAAGGTGTTTGATACATGCTTGCTATAAGCATATAGGTAGTCCAATTAACTTAATTAAAATTGAGCATGTTTAGACTGCTTTACAAATTGAAGTCCAAAAAGAGATGGAAAATAAAAAGATGTTATTCTTAATCGAGATGGTAACAGAATGCATATGGCAAGATCTGGGCTGTAACAACGATACGAGTCCACTTCCAAGTGAAGGAGGAACAAGCTGTATTGAATGCCACAGAACAGACTAAGATGCCCGGAGGTTCAAGCACAGATTCAAATGATCCAGGAGAATTAAAGTTAAGCTGAAAGCAGCACTTGCATGTTTGAACAGGGAAAAAGGAGCCCTTAAGATATCTGGGTGAGATGGAAGACAACACCAACTTCAAAACACAGAATGTGAAAGAAATGAACATTGCTAAGAATCTCAAAAGTAACTTGGACAAGGGTTTTGTATGTCTGCTTGGGTTGTTTTTTAAGAAAAAGAGAATTGTTGATTATTCTTCACTGTCCGACATTGGCTTAAATTTCAAGCCTCTGCATGCTTATAGCTAAATAACAGGACAGCTTGGGGCCATTCAACATTGATAATTTTCTTAGCGGATCAGCACAAATATCTAACACAACTGTTTCTGCAATTGTGCAACACTGAGAAAATCCACCACTTAATGACTCTCTGATGAATACCTACACCTCTGAAGTGATATGAGGATGTCGTTGCCTAATGTTATTATGTTGGTTAATAACATAAAATATATTGGAACATTGGCAGGGTCAACACCTGCTAAGCATTTTTTTTCCTGCTGACACCATCTGCAATTATTAATCCACATGTTTTGTTAACTTTTACATTTATTTTGAAACAACATTTTTTTTAAACTTTATTTTAAATAAGTATCTGACCAAGTAAACTGACAAAACATCATCATGACACAAGTTAAGTAATTCTTCTTTTGGTTTGCTACGTCCCCATCCCCAAAATTCCATTTCTCTTTTAATGGATTATAAAGTCTTCAGGTCTGAGAGATTATACTTTAGAATCACTAAGTGCGTCTCATCATGTCATTCCCATTCTCAAATAACTCCATCTTGAAATAAATAATAAACAAATCTATGAAGAGCAAATGAGGAACTGGATAAAAATCCACCTCCATTAATGGATATTAAAATTTATGGCTGTACAAATGGCTATCATTCATTACATACACAAGTTAAATATTTAGTCAGCTCTGTTACACAGGAACTCTTGAAACGCATTTCTGCTTTAAACTTACTATATTATACTGCAAGAATTTAGAACACCTATGAATGTATGTATATGTGCACGTGTATTTGTATTGAACACCATACTGGCAGAAGGTTTCAGGCCAGATTATGTGCAGATTTACATCTTCCATAGTTCAGTACTTACACTGCTAGTCAGTATGGATTTTGTGGTCTCTATCTCCTCTCTCCATCCACAGATGAGTTTAGATTTTGTAATGTCACCCTAAGTTTCTCCTGAATATGAGACTCTCAGCTGACAAGAGAATTGAGAGTCAAGTCATTCTTTAATTTAGGCCACAGCATTAGGTTTGAGGTGGGATGCATTGAATTAATGTAAGTAGTTCCTTTAAAAATAAAGTGTGGTCTGCGTGTTGAAAGGCAGGGGTTGTACCTGCTAAGATATAGAGCTCCCCCAGCTTTTCACCACTTTTGTGGGGAAAAGGCCTTAACGAAGACAGAGGGTTTTTTCACTTAGGATCTTATGACTGCCTTCCCCTTTGTACAGGTTAATTAGAAGTGGAGGAGGAGTCAAACAACACTGCTCTCCATCTGCTCTGCAGCTGCAACAGCTGAGGCTAAAGGTGGTGATTTTTTTCCAGTGTCATGCTCAACAGTAGATGTGTTGGTTGGGAAGCGCTATATTGCTACTAGTATGAGACCCACTGCTCTCTTTAAATACTTTTTAAAGAAGCCCAAGAGGTTTATTTGGCTCTAGATGCTAAATAACTTTCTGTTTATTCTCTTCTGCATTTTAAATTCTTTGACTTTAACTATTTAGTTTACTGCCTTTTTTAATAGTTCTATCATTGTCCAGCTGATTTCATCCAGCTTTGCTGAGAAATCAGATCTGAAGCCACTGAAAGCTCAGGTGTATGATAGTGTTAATGTGACCTGCCTGGTTTCTGAGCATTATATCCATCGCGGATATAATTATATTATATATAGCATGATATCCATTGCGATTGGAACTAGAATCATAGAATAGTTAGGGTTGGAAAAGACCTTAAGATCATCTAGTTCCACCCCCCCTGCCATGGACACGGACACCTCACACTAAACCATGTCATCCAAGGCTCTGTCCAACCAGCCTTGAGCACCGCCAGCGGTGGAGGATTCAAAAATTCCCTCGGCAACCCATTCCACTGCCTCACCACACTTACAGTAAAGAACTTCCTCATATCCAATCTAAACTTCCTCTGTTTAAGTCTGAACCCATCACCCCTTGTCCTCTCGCTACAGTCCCTAATGAAGAGTCCCTCCCCAGCATCCCTATATGCCCCCTTCTAGATAATCTTAAGGTCCTTTCCAACCCTAACTATTCTATGATTCTATGATACCTCTTCTCCCATGAACAGTCAACAAACCCACCATGTCTAGAAACAAAATGTGGCCCCATCGTACTACACTGCAGGGAGAGGAAACAGCGGAATGGTAGGCACAGGGATCATCTTTTCCTTAGACTTGATAAATCATATGATTGTGGAAAAGCCTAGGTCTTTAACACAAGTTTCATTCTTCAACCTTTCATTCTTCATTATTGTAATGGTGTCTTTGCAATGTCATAATTAAAGGAAAGTAGCTATTTTTGTACAGTCTTCCATTAGATGTTGTACTATGTGTGAAAGTATTTTCTGTCGTGAACTTTAATCCAAAGAATATCCAAGCTGAAGTTCCTGAATATATAGGGTCTATACTGAGGTCTGGAGCTATTTAAGTTGATAGATCCACAGAAATGTTGTTTGGAAGGAATGTCTGGTTTGTCCATTGAGTCCAGCCTCCTGCAGGACATTTCCCACCAATAAATCATGTCAGTTGTGGGTTTGTTCAGCTGAGTGCTAAAATTGCTTAAGAGTGGAAATCCCACCAGTGTTTCTGACTGTCTAATCTGAAACTCAATTTTTATAGTCTAGGTGAGGTCCAAGAGACCATCCTTCTACCAGATCCAGCATGCAGGACCCCATATTGTGTTGCTCACAACAGCCACAGCCCAGCACCCATGGAAAATTTTCAGTTTGACAGGGTGACAGTTTCACAGGGAGCAGGTAAATTTCCTCTTAGTAATGAAAAACAGGGAGAAAGAGAGAGGACGAGAAAGAGGCTTGCTCACTCCCCTGTTACTTTCCGTGATGAGATTTTTGACATCAAAGAGAAACACTGCTCAGTTGCCTTTTCTCAAACTACATGCTTTCACCACTCTTTATCAGGCAGTGACTCTCCACCCTGTATTTTTTTAAGTGATCAATAATCAAGGTGTCCATGATTTAAAGGTGAATTTACAGTAACTGCTGACTGCTTTAAGTGCAAGAAAGTCTGTCTCTTGCTTTTACTATGCAATTGGTAGAAACACTATGTGCTCTTGGCAGGAAAAATAGCTAGAAACCTCAGGAATGCATGATTTCTAATTTCAACAGAGTGGTAGTTGATTATAAGTATTAGCATAGCTTAACTTTATCCACTATCCAAACTTAATATTATCCTTTGTTTAATACACTGATAGAAAAAGAGCAGTCTCCTTTGTATGACGATTGTTTTTATTCTCTGAAGCCAAAGTTGATGCTGACATAAGCAGGATCCAGTCCACAAAAGTGAATGAAGTTAAACCTTATTTTGCCAGCAATGAAAGTTAGCCTCTAGGGCAATGCTAATTATGGTTTATTTGTATTGATTAATCAACACAATGTTAACTTTCAATCTGCACATGGAAAAAACCACAACACAATTAACTGAAAAACATTACAAAATTCCTTGATTTGCCATAAAGTGGAATATTTCTATAACCGCAGAGAACAAGTGCAGGAAGAACAACAAAAGTAGCTCTGAACAAACAATCTCCTGAACTACAGCTGTGTCAGTAGGGCTCAGGTCAAGGACTATGTAGTTATACCTCTGAGCTGCTGTGCTTCTTAGAGCTGGGGTGGTATCTTATGTGGCATCATGCTATTCCCTGTAGACATGCTAGCTCTTTTAGTACAAGTTGACATGCTGCAAGCACAGTGCTCTGTTGTGTAATGTAGATATAGCCAAAATGTTAGGTGCACCAAAGGAATGCAACTTAACCAACTACAATTAGGACAACTTCCCTAAAGAATGGAAACAATACTCTAGGTTTCAGAAGCTATCCATTAGACATTAGAAAATGACATGCAAAAAACTTCTGGAAATATCGAAGAAATTATAGATGGTAAAAACAAACTATATTCATCACCAAAAATTTCACGGTGATGCCTGTCATTCACCCTATCTAGTTGCTAAATCAAGTGAAATCATATCATATTTGGCTAAGTTTAGTGCTCAAGACATAGGAGACTTTGGTTTGTTGAGAATTTTAACAAATAGTTCATAGATGATAACATGAAATCAGTAATTTCTTTGAAAAGTGTTCTCATGTATTACACAATTATGGTGTACAGAATCCAAAGCACAGAAGAAAGTTATTTGTCACCTGTCCAGGCAAGACTGAACATTGAGTTTGTCTAATTGATTAAAGAAATAAAAAGGTATGTTTGGTTCTGTATCCTGAGTTGTATCATAAGAACTTTACTGACCTCAAATGATTGGAATTTATGGTTTTTATTTTATTTAAGCATTGAGCTTTCTACTAGTCACGTTCAAGTACCTCAATGCAGTGAGGTGTAGACAGAACAGCGCATGAACTTGAAAGGTCAAAGAGCATTTAGAGGGTAAAGAGCATCTCATTTCAGAAAATAAAGTTCTCATGTACTAATGAGAAAGCGCCAAGAGTGATAGGGACAGTTCTGGAATTGTGAAAGAAGTGTCAAAATCAAGCTGATCTTTAGGCAATGGGACAGTTTTGAAGAGACAGGTCTCCTGACTCCCCCTTTAGAAAGAATGTAAGGGCAAGTGGGCTTTAGAGAGCATTACATAAAAGTGCTCTCTCCTTGAGCAATTCATTCATATTCTTTTGATAAAGTAGCTTCACTGCTTGTATACTAAGTGCTAATCAAAGTTTTCTTCTTTCAAGTGTTCTGCAGCTGAATGTAGGCCTGTGATGGGTGAAGTATTTGAGCGTGATTTTAACCTAAATTCCATCCTCCCCATTAGAGACTAGAATCTGTATTATAAATAAGGCAAGAATATGACTGGTTAAGCCTATATACCAAGCAAGTGAGCTGAGGAAAGCAGACTCCTAACTCTAGGCACCTAAATTAGTGTGAATAAAGCTCTCTCATTTTTTCCCAGCCTTGCAATTCGAGGATCCTCAAAACCACTGAAAGACTAGTTCAAATGAGTTCAGCAGAACATTCCCCAGATGACCAGCCAGGAAAAGGGCCAGAGATTACAGTGCCTTTGTTACTAAGTCAGCTATGGAAACCAATGAGAAGAAAGAGGATTTTATATTTTGGGGGGAGGAAGGGTGAGTGCAGAAAAAAAGTGAAAGAACTGAGAAACAGTATTCTTATGCAGACTGAATTAGGCTTTCTGAAATGACATGTGAAGTTGAACCATTAGTATTCTGTTAGAGGATTAAGGCTTTCTGAGATACCTGTAAAACTGTGCTTTAACATCTGAGAAACCATATTTCTAAAGAAAATGTAGGACATTGTTGTGAGTTTTTATAAGCAATCAGTAAAATACAGTCTTCTCAGAAAAATAATGCAGCCAGTTTTGTCCAGCAAACAGAATACTCAGACAGACATTACTGCATTAAGGAAGAGCAGGGACATTAGACAAGCACACAGAATGAGTAGCAAAGGATCTTAAGTGAAAGCCACCAACCAAAAGGATGATGGAGAAAGGGAGTTCATCATTTAGCAATTTGCAAGCCTTTTAGTGGTACCAGATCACCAAAGGACATCTGTGTAACATTTTCATCAGTCTGACAAGAGAGCCAACATCAACATTTGTCTGCAGGAACCAAACTAAATATTTAAAGGTGAACTGCAAAGCTAAAATGAAAGTTGAGTTAATCATGGAAATATGCACTGAATGACCCTACTTACCAGTTTGTTAGAGACAATTCATCACAGAAATGTGTTGAGACTCCTATTTATCAAGTCTTTTTCTACTTTTCTGAATTTTATTATAGATTTCTTGCTTTTCAAAGCATGATACAATATTCTGTGAGGACAGCAGAAACCTTCTGTTATCATAGACATTTGATGTCAAAGAATAACATACATTTCCTAGTGAATTAAACCCAGAGGACGCCCTTAGATAAAAATGTAAGGTCAGTCATGTCATTGTAGCTAGCCTGATTTAACTCCAGGGTGCAGTCTGGATGGGCCCACATGTCTCCACACTCACTCCTTGCTTTGCCTCTTTGGGTGTTGAGCAAGCAAGTTAACTATACCTTCACTGAGGTAGATTTTAGTAAAGAACATATTTGAGAAAAATCAAGAGTCTTGCAGCAGTTATGTGATTTTGACTTGGGTTCTGAAAGGGCTGAGTAACAGGAACAAATAGATTATTTCTTCTAGATAATTACAAGGAAAATGGAAAATTATTTGTTAGAAGCATCAGAGTGTTTTCAAAATAAGATTTCATATTATCATAAAATATCCCTGGAATTTTATTCTTGGATTTTCTTGGCACTTTTTTTGACTTACATTACTCTTACATCCGTAAAGTTGCCCGTAAACCTATTTTTCCTTCATTCCAGCAAGTGTTCAACCTGTGGCACACACATTAACTGACACATAGTAAGCACACAGTCCAGCTCATATTCTGTCTTCTGCTTCCTTCAGAAGAATGGAAATAAGCAGAAACAGAGACAGACTGAACAAACTGATTCAAAACTTTGGAGTCCAAGAAAGCACAGGGACATTCCAAAGCATAAAACCCATGAACACTTATTCCAAAGCCCAGAAAAAGCAGTGGGAATCTGACCACTGAATTCAATAGGCTTTGGAGCATACATATGCAGGCAGCAGGAGTTCACCTGCACAGCCAGCTTTAGAAAACTGTGAACTAACCTCAGCATCTTTTGAAGGTGGCTTCCCACTGTTGGCTACTACTTTGGAGGCATGTGGGATCAGCGAAGGGTTGCCAAGCATGGATTAGCCAACACTTCCTTGGGAGTTAACATGTCAGGCACTGCGCAACAGTGGTCAAGCTCTGCAGCTTCTAGATCAGTTTTCATTCTCTTTCACCCGGGCCCTGGTGAGAGCAGATAGGCAGGACTCTGCATCCAGCATGGAAAAGGGTCTCTATGTAAGGTGTACAAATGCACCAGAATTCAGCTACGTGGAAGACCCAGAAAGTATTCACACTTACAGGTGAATCCTTCTTACCTGTGAGTTTCTGGCCAGCCAACAGCAATTTAATCCAATTTTTTGCTCATTTGCACATTGATTTTCTATTTCCATGAAGTGCCAACAAAGTATTAGGACACTTTTTGCACACTAAACGTGAGAGCAAGCAGAGACTCTCTTAACATTAATATAGACCCTGAGCTTGGGGAAGGTTTTAGCAAATCAGTCTGAAATTCTAAAAGGTTACTCAAAAATATTAAATCATTAACGAATAGTTAACAATTAATGGTTAATTGGAAAAAAAAATGAGTGAAAGGAATGAAAATTAATTTTTTTATATCTGATGGGAAAATCAAGCAGAAAGTGATGGCTTCACCTCAGCTTAGTTATAATATTTTGTCTAATTATTATATGGAATTGATCCTCAAAATTATGATAGAAAAAGCAACTTGGGACTAAATAGAGGTTCATATCAGACATAAAATCTCACAAAGCACTTTTGTTATTAAAAAACCTGTGAAGTCCTAAAATCATGGGCCTGTTTCAGAACCCAGAGAAACCAATGGGAGCTCATCCACTGATTTCAACAGGCGTTGGAACAAACTCTCTGTTAGCTAAGCACACAGCTATCAGTGTGGCACTGAGCCTGGGTTAACATACTCTGCCTATCATCAGAACTCTGTTCCGTGGCATGTCTCAAGAAAGCCTCACAGCTAGTCATTAAACAAACATGCTCAAAAATATATGGATGGTTCAGAGCATTGTCATGAAAACTTTTAAAGAACTGGACAAGACACAGCTTGCAAAGCACAGAGACTTGTGATGAGCATAATGAGGAGACAAAAAATAAGAAAATATTCTTCTTCAATCTGTAAAAAAAGAAATCTGATAGTATCAGGCAAGGAAATAGTATTTTAGCAGATAAAACGCCTTCCAACAGCTGGAAACTGGAGAAATACAACTCAGGCATGAAATTACAGCAAGGATTACTAACTGAAGGAACACCACACTAAGAATAGTAGTGAATTCTACATGACTGGAAATGTGTTCATCAGATTGGCCTTTCTAGTGAAACGTATACTCAGACATCCCGGGAATTCCTATGGCTTTCGTTAAGTAGGAAGTCAAGTTAGTTCCAATGTATTAACGTTCCAATGCATTATAATTTTCAGCTCCTTGAAAAATATAAGATCATAAAAGACATTGTCACTCACAATTACTCATACACCATTTCTTGCTCTCAGACCTGTCTGATTGCACTTTAAATCAACCAGCACAGAACTAAAGGGAATTCTACCCTACATCATCTCCAGTTGTTGGCTTGATCAATGGTCATGAAGGAAAGGAAACATGAGAGAACCAGCTGACAAACAGCTTATTGACAAGGCTACATGTAACCAGAACAGCAGCAGGACAGTCATCTAGGGAAAAGTTGACACCTGCTGTAGCAGAAATTAAGAGTTTACAGATGTTGCAGTTAGGGTAGTCAGCTTCTAATCCACACCCTCGTAACTCAAACCTCAAAAATTCTCCAAACAATTGTAATAAAGAAGAATCCAAGAAGTTAGGAAACTGTAGCAAACAAGGCAGAGCAGCTGTTTTAATCAATGCTTTACTTGACCTGAGAACCATATGCCAACTCACTTGGATCATTAAAATAAATCAAGTTTTACATGGGTAATAGCATTTTAGTTTGCTCTCCTGTAACATCACTGCTAGAGATAAGCATTTGCAAAGAAAAGTTAGAAATACTGTAAAAATCTTGGTCATAAAAATAGAAAATTAATTCCAAGTCACATACCTGCCTAGCACTATGATGGACGAGTTTTCTGGGCTCATCTTTATGTTCCTTTCACCCAATATTTTTTTTCCCTCTGAACAATGAAATTTAAACCACAGCTGTCCACTGCTATCTTCATTCCTGGAGAGTGTTCTAAGTAGTTTTATGAAACATAGTTTATGAAGCATGAACAAAACATGTGAGTGTATTCATAGGCACATGTCTAGTGTTATGTTAGAGTCAAGGAGATCATAGTAAATAGCAGGTGGTTACAGGAACGACTCTTGAGTTCAACGTAGTTGATAGGGTCAAAATGCTATTCTCTAAATCTTTCAAGCTCATTTCTACTGTATTCCACAATACTATAAAATGTATTAGCGGTTCTTAATTAGCATACATAAATATATTGTGATTAAATGAGTGAAGAGAACACCCAACCACTGGCCTGTGAGTGCTTATGTCTTGGCACAGTTTTGTGGTGGTAAACTGCTGTGCCAATACCAACACTTCATAGATGTATGCACTGGTAGGCAGCTACCCTCTGCTGTATGTTCTAATGCATCAACAACACAATGGGTAAAAATGCAATACGGAATAAGAACTAATAGGCAATTGGGTAGAAAAATATTTTTGAACACTTTTTCTGTTCTTTGATGGCTAGAAATCCCTTACCCGATTTGAAGAAGAAAACAACTTTCTCAAAGCTGGAAAGTTCTAATATTCTGGAACTCTGTTTTGTTTATATTTGAGAAAGTTGTGGAACAGCAACAGGCAATGAAAGCATACGTTGGCACAATTAAGTCTGGTAACTCAAGAAGCCAGATATTGTTTTCAGTTCTACACATTTTAGTTGAAATTTGCCAACTCACTCGAATAGGCTATTTTGGAAACCAGAGGCGACAACATGTGGATAAAGTTCTGCTCTGCTACTTACCAAATAAAGGAGTTTTTGGCTGGAAAAATAATGATTTGTGAACTGAAATGAAAGGAGGCAGGATGAATCTGTGGAGAAATGTTCAAGAAGAGAAAGACTACATACATAAGTGGTTCTAAGGAGACACTTTCTCTGAAGTAAAGTGTAGCTATCCTTACAGGGGATAGAAAGATCCTTATATGTTAACATCATTAAGGGATTTATTTGATGAATTATAAACAAACAAGCAAATGAGTGAATAAATAAATAAATATAATAGTCCTTCTCCTCCTGAGATCTTTCGTGTATATTCTGCAGTTTCCAATGCATCCCTCTTTCTGGAAAAAATAGACCTTAAAAAACTGATCTATGCTTACCAATAGAAAATAAAAATATCTCTTGCTGGAGGGGCTGAAAACAAAAGCATCATATCAGTAGGAAGAATGATGGTTTTGATTAATTACCAGATAAAATGCCAGTAAACTACATTCAAGAAGTTTTGTAAACCGATAGATATTTTTCCTCATATAACAGCTTTTTTGAAGAAGCACAACAAGAGAAGAATGAGACGACATCCAAGTTAGCTCTAAATCAAGTAGTTTGCAAAACAGAGGCCACTTACCATTATTTCTTGCTCTTGATTCCAATTAAAGTGCATGACTGACCATATCTTTTTGCTGTGTCTCATTTAGAGTGAGTACCATAAAAGAAGCACAGGACTTCTGCGCCTGTGCCAATGTAGGCATTTGTAGTGAAATCTATTTCTCAGAAAAGAGCCAGAAAACTCACTCTTTGAAATCCTTGAAGCAACACCATTATTTTTTTGTGAAGTCTTGTTCAGACTTTTTAATTTTTGACATTGTTTCTTATTTTATATTTCTGTAGTAATTTCTTAAAAAAATATATTACTCTTTTTTAATATGTGTACTTCAGGTAGTAGCTAGCACTGTAGGCTACCAAATCTGCACTGGATTCCTGCAAGCTTTATTAATGAACAGCCAATCAAATATGGCAAATTTCTTGTTTGAGCTAAATGCAAGCTCTGATTTTGACATGACTCCAAAGATAAGTTTCATATTTTGTCCGTGCTTTGGGTTCAGTATTATTTATATTGCTGTACACCAAGATAAAAGCCTAACAGCCTGTCTGATAGATGGCTCAAACCCTGATGACATTACTCATGGAACAGGGTGAAAGCTGATAAGAATTAGAGCTGAACATATTGGCAATTATGAAATGTTTTCTTTAAATGCTGTAGAGTGGGTTTCAGAGTAATTTCTTCACTATTTAAAGTCATCATATTATGTGCACTGTGCCAAGTAAGATTTTGGCACTACAGGCATGCAGAAGATAGAGATTTTGCCAACGTACCAAAAGGGCAAAATATCTGTAACAAAGAAACCACAGTAAAAGAGAAATCACAGTGCCTTTCCCCAACATGCGTGCCTATAGATATGGAACTGTGAATTGTACGTGACTAATCTAAGTGTGCGTAGAATTGCTGAAGATTTTCAGTATTGATCCAACTTAGCTCTCTGTTGAGTCAACTCAGGTCTTATCCTTGGCTATTGTGTGAGTAGAGGTAGGCCAGCAGTGACTGAGCTTTAGAATATTCCATCTTGCATATCAAAAGCTAAACGATTCAGTAACAGTACTCTTGGGTTAAAGAGAAGGTGCTACCCCATACAATCATTTTACTGTATGTAGGATCTGGAAATGCAGTGTGATGAATTTCTGTGACTGTTAAAACTATAACATCTGGAATGCCATCCTGGAAGTTTTCCAGGTGACTTCCATGAGGAACACTTTGTAAAACTTGTTACCCTTCTTAGCAGATTATGTTCCCAGGCCTGCATAGGAGCAGAGATTGGATTATAAAGTTCTAAATGTTTTTTACAACTGTATCAGCAACAATACTGTATGGATAAGTATTCAAGTGAAATTATTTTTACAGACAATTTAAATGGATTTGTTCCAGTCCTCAATCAGATTCATATTTCTGAATTCAGAAATGTAAGATAACTTATCCTATACCCATCTCTTTTTGAACTCAGGATACCCAATGTCAGGTCAAATCTCTTCAGTCTTCCTGTTTTCTGTCATTTTCACATAATGTTTTCAATACCTAGGCATGAGAAAAATGGCATGGGGGAGAGTATAGAGAAGCTCAGACCCTACAAAACGTACAGAGCTGATTCTGATCATTATCATGTGGCCTGGGCATCCAAGGAGTTTGAGCATTTAGCCAGTAGGTAGGTACATGATTATGGCTGCAAAGAATAAAAGGCATTTCTGAATACAGTTTAGGCCTAGGGTCTGTCTCAAGTGCTCACAAGGTGGAGGAATGAGGTGTCTTGTCTCTACATTAGGAGTTTAGGTTTGGAGGCACCAGCTGCTTGTTGGGTGTCTGTTGACTTCAAAGCGTTGATGAAGTACCCCTGCCCTGCAAACACACCACATACATACAACATACTAGAGGAAAAGTATATTGAAAATCGCTACTTTAGTTAGATTAGAGAAGGAGAAGAGTAAATGTTAGGGGAGAAAAAACAAATAGGAAGCTATCTCAAGGTTTTGGATTAAGCCTCTAGAACTGACCTTATGAATGTTTAGGATTGATATATGAGGAAACACTATAAAGAACAACAGAAAAATATATGAGGCAGCTAAGGTAAATCAACCAGCTATAATTTTTTGCATAACCCATGAAAATGAGTCTGAACGTGCTGTTCAGCATGGGGTGCTAAAGGAAATATGGATGAAGTCAGAAAACCATCTCAAAGAGAAATAGACTCACAACCCCTGTTCACATTGTTATATGTCCTGTAAGAGCAATGTTTATTCAATAGTTTCAAAAGCTCACAGCACAAAAGCTGAGGGGAATCTCACAGCAAACCAACAGCCTCAGATGAGTTTTGCCCATGATTTATAGCTCTAAAACTATTTACCCAAATTAAGTATTCTGTAATGCCTTACACACTTTTCTAAGATATTTTTTCAGAAAAGCACACTAATTAATGTGATGTTATTCACACAAATGCCACATGTAAGGTATGATCACAAGAATAAGAGTTGGAGAAACAATTTTTTGTAGACCTTTAACATTTCATTGTTTAAATCTATTTCTTGGTTAAAGAATTACAGACATCAACTGTATTTACAAATTAGAGAGGTGTTTCTAGCAAAATAATAATACTGCACATTAATGAAATAAATGGATATAGAAGAAAAATCAGCATTTTTTTCTCAAGCAGAAATGCTTTCTGTTTTTCTTTTATTTTCAGTAAAAACAGTGCTAGACTATGATGTGCTATAATAAAAATAATGAACTACAATTTTCTGAGTGCAAGTCTTACCCCGTCTAAATTGCATTTATGATTGTGTAGTTCTTAAACTTTAGTTCACCCAAGGTACTTTTTTAATTTACTGATCACCCAGTAAAGAGTCATAACCATCTTTGTGTTATCTCTCCTAGCAATGTCAAAACTATGTTTGATTTGTACAGATACTGGATGTATTTTTTAAAGATTCTTCAGCTCAACGCCTTCTAATCTAAATTACATTTGACACAGCAATTGCAGAAGTTCAATGATTTTTGAGTGCAAATAGTACCCTTTAGCCAGGAAACTACTTAATTGTTTCTGAAAAAAAAGACAAAAAAGACTGTGAGTTCAGTTTAGAGACTGCTCAACTGAAGTTAGTGTCTTTTAAATTTGAAAAGCTCAGATATACAACAGTCATTTCTGTGAGCCTGCTTGTAAGCCTCCTGATTGGGAAAATGGAAAAAAACCCAACATAATTCTGGGAAAAAAAAAAATCTGCTGAAATAAGAAACCAGGTCATCTTAAAAAGGAGGAAAGTGAGCAGAACACTAAAAAGGCACAATCACACAGGGAATACAGCTTTCTTACAAGGAATTACTTCTTACAGATGAGTCAAACCCCTGAATAGTCAGTCATTAACTTTTCAGACCAGTGCTGAGAGTGCAAGATCTGTCCTGCCAGGAAAAGTTACTCACAACCTTTTCTGAATTCATAGGACTGTAGACACTGTAAGGTAGGACACCCAGGCTTAATGAACATCATCCTAACTATGCCCCTTTCCTTCCATGGCTATACAGCTAACTGATGCAGATCTGGGCAGCTGAAAATAACACTAGATCAATCCCTTTGTGTCCCAACAAGACAGAGACAGAATTTATCTAAAGGCTCACTTCTGAGCTTTGATTTCCTTGTTTTTATAGATAACAATAAGTCTGTATTGTATTATTATCCCTTCCTTCAGTACTCTTTTTCAGGATTTTTCTTCTGAAAGGCTTATATCTTGAAGTGTCTTTCCCCCATGCTTGTAAGCTGAGGCTCATAGTGCTGTATTAGTCTGCTCATCAGGCAAAGGGAAAAAAATAGTATAAAGTTAAAGAAATAAAATATTTCAAGATTAGCCCTCCCAGTGTAAATCAGCGTGTGGACTTTCTTGGGTCACATGAAAACCTCACGCTCACATTTAATTTGCCCATCCTGAAGTATTTTTCCTCCTAGTGCCAAATACCATAATGCTCTCTGTCAATGATTTGAAATTATTGTATAAGCTACATATCGGGTACACTATTGTTAATGAAATGCACACAAGATGATGAACAACTTCCTTTTCCTGCTGGAGCCCAGCTGCAACCAGGCCCTGTATCCTTGATGCTGTAAATCAGGCCTTTGTACTCCGGGAGGATTCAATCAGCTGCAGGTGTGGGCCCGCCAAGGCCCGCCTGGGATTAGGTAGCAGTATTTGATATGAGATCCCAAACAGCACCAGCAATCTACACACCACATGTGGCCAGTCTTTGGAGAAAGCAAAGGAAAACGCTGATGAAATGTGGCACAGGACCATGGAATGCAATTTCAAACTTCCACATCTGCAGGAAAGAGAGAAAGAAAGTTCCTAATTTTACAATGATGATGTCATTGAGTATACATGATAGTGAAAATGATGTGCCAAGGCTTTCATAAATTTAACCATTTAAGATGCTGCTAACCGAGGCGTGAGAGCTGTGTGATATTTGTTGCTATAATTCCATTGAAGTTCTGCAAAGCAGCACGTTATTCTGCTGGTCTATCAAAGGGCATCTGGTTTTGTTTTTGTGTTGTGGACGTGGCTGCATGGACCCAGGATTACCATGGTGCTTGTAGTCTATACAGACACAAATCTGAACATTTGCTGAAGGTTATTCACTGGACACTATCATTACAGAGAGGTGATTTGGTCAAATTTATTCCAGCCTGAATAAAAGAAACACTTTCCTTCATTGAGAAACAACAAAAATGGTTGTTCAGTTCATTCCCTGAGGTTAAAAGTTGTGAAGAGTTTATTTTTAACATATATCCTAGATATCTGAAGGATAAAGTAATGTTAAAACAGGTCTGGTTTTGTTATTACTGTAAAGATAAAATGTATTGAAAAGAGCATGTCCTTGATTTTTTTTTTCTTAAAAAAATCTGTTTTCCATTAGCTTATCTTGATAGCTGAAGTTAATAATTATTTTCAACTGTATATGATTTAGATATTATGTCATTAATTCATGTACAATCCATCTGAATAATGATTGTGGTTTTCTGCTTTACAAATTCATCTACTTCACTGGGAAACCAAGAGTCAAATTCCATGCAACATCTGGTTTCCATTTTATGTAATTGCTATTTTCAGAGTTATAATCATGTGTTATTGTAAGGACCACAGTGTCAATCATGCCGCTAATGGGGAAAATTCAATGCCTAAATACCTGAGAGAACAAGAAGCTGACTTAAACAGGTGCATTTAGACACTTGGTTTTAAGTATAATTCTAGTCTACCAATTTAAATAAATCATTTTAAGAAGAAACTGTATTCTTTCCATGCCTTCTACTGAACCAGAGTTTAATACAAGCTTTCTACACTGTGAGTCTTGTTTTGTTGCCATCAGTTCAAAACAGTAGGATTGGATTCCATGCAAGTTCCAGTACCATTAACCCAGTGCAACCCTAAATCCAGTTTACTTAGCCAGTGTGAGTTCACGAAGTTAACTCCCTCTTTCAAATATGAGTGTAGGAGAGAAAATTTTAATTCCTTTTAAAGAATATAAGGTACACATCTGTCTTAATGATCCCATCTATAAAAAGGTGTAGAAAATAGACAGATATGCGACAAACATTAAAATACATGCTTTTAAGTAAATTACCGTACCAAAAATGCAGTGTAAATATATTCTCATGAGCTTAATTTAGATTTTGATTATAAGTAGGGTGAGAAGTGGCATCAATATTCAGAGCAGTTACAGCTCAAGGTACAGATCATGACAGAAAAAGCTCTCTGATCAATCTTTCTTGTATTTACCACTTCCTCTTTTTTATAATGTTGTTCATACAAATTTTCAGGTAGAGCTGTCTAGCTACTGCATAAAAAAAAGTATGAAACTAATATACATTTTATAATGTGCATAATGTTTTATTATGAATAATTATGCATATGTAGAAACTATATATTTACATGTGCAGTAATTTTATATGTTTTGGGGGTAAGAGAGTTTACTCTGAATAATTATATATGCAAGAATAC
This sequence comes from Myiopsitta monachus, assembly GCA_017639245.1. NCBI lineage: Eukaryota > Metazoa > Chordata > Aves > Psittaciformes > Psittacidae > Myiopsitta > Myiopsitta monachus. Next base: position 24,051,081 of record CM029922.1, on the reverse strand, counting down.
ATTTTTTTTTATTTAAGTACATGTTATATCAACCAGCAGGTGCTCACTTACCCATTACCTTTGGGTAGCAACACTCAGTAAATACCTAAAGTATAGTTAATCTCTGCTTTTCAAAACAAGATTAAGAAAACAGTGACAAGTCTTGCAATTCCAGCAGCAGAGGGCTTCTGTGAAACTTGCCCTTAGCAGGAGAATAAAAGCTTCTTTTTGTTAAGAAAATGAAGTTGTTCTTTTTTGTCTTGGTAAATAAAGTTTTGAAAGCACATCAGTTTAAACTAATTAGATGGGACAAAATCCCCACATTGTCTGCACTGCTTGCAGGAAAAGGGAAAAAAAGGGAAAAAAGCCTGGAGATATTTACATGTGTGTAAACCACTGCCATTAATACCTTCTGAATACACTCCTATTTCATCCCATCTCTCCTCCTTGAAACTTTCAGGTACACAGTGGTGTAAGTCCAGGACATGAATGGATTGTGTTTAAAAGAATTAAGACTGGGAACAACTTTCATGACCTAACTGAACGCTATTCTACATTAGCTCCTGAATCTCAGGCTGAGACAAGCTGCCAAGCTGGAAGCTGTGCCTGTTATTGCCATGAAAGCCACAGCAGGCGCACCCCGGTCCTGCTTCCCTGGGGCTTCAGCCTTAAATTCTCTTCAGCATCCACACAAGTAGTTTTGCATGTACGCGCAGCCTCAACTCTGCAGGGTGTGGTTGGAACCTTTTCCAGCTTGGATATGTGCCTTTGTGCACTGAGAGGGAAGAGCTGCATTTACCCATCTGGTAATTTTATGGCCATATTAATTGACCCAAAGAAAATTTCTGCATTAGCTGGTATGCATACATCAGTCAGCCACAATTACGAAGGATGCCTAAAGTGATTAAAAAAGATAATGACATTTAGGAAACCCTGAGCTGCCAAGTCATCTGAATTTCAGGCAAGATCCCATCATTAGTAGGAATGTGCAAGTAAAGCTGATTTATATTTTCACTATCCCCAGAAAAAAACCGGCTTAGGTGAATGCTCATCAGTACTGCTTGCAGAGAATGCAAAAACATGAACATGACAAGAAACACACTGAATTAGTCCAGAACATGGTGGAGAGCACTGCTGTGTATTCTGGATTGTTTTCCCAGGTAAGTTAATAAATTTTTATGGCAAATACAAATATGCAGTTATGAAAGTCAACCACAAAAGTGAGCTATGTGTTAACGTTAGGGACTCTCACAGTTTTCATAAAGTGTCCCTCAAGCAAGGGGCTGGTTTTGTTTCTCTTTTTCTTTTTGAAATCACTTTTCACTCAGGATTAAGTACAAACCTTAGTTTTTATTCTTTCTGGAAAAGACATATCAAGCTTGAAGAAAATCCAGAAGACTATAGTTAACACCCTGATGACAGAAAGTAAACCAAAAGAGCTCAAGATTTGTGAATACTTTTTTTTAACCTCATGATTTTGAGAGGATGAAGGTCATGATTTGTAATGCACAGAAATGCAGTCATACTCTGCATTGAAAGTCTGTGTGTAAAGAACAAGACACACACTACACCAGTGGCAGTATGTGTCCTTACTACTTAGGTTGACAGGAAAAGTCCAGTGGCTAATTTCACAGGTTTTATTGGATGACTAACTGTATTGCTGAATTTGTGGGAATAAGTCTTAGTGTATTATGTTATTAGTTCTGTTAATAACTGTGTTTGCAAAACATTGTCTTAAAAATAGGTAAATCAATAGAATTCTTCTCATATGTAAATAAATACATTTAGTGGATTTTGTGATGCTTTTCAGTTATTGGCAATAAAGAGTGTCTCAGTTCACTTCTTAGGACTCATCACTGTGGTCAAAGGCATAAGCATTCAAACAACAGAGTTCCAGAACAGTATTTTGCAACTGCTTTCAGCAGGTGACAGTCAGACACTCTGTTGGTTTTAGACTTTCAGTTCAGGTGATACTCAAGGACCCATGCTTCGTGTTTGGTATATTATATGGTTCGGGGAAGAGGAAGTAACTTCGAATCAGGATACTCAATGTATGGAAACAGTGATGACAATGTAAATATTCCAGGTGTCCATCAGTCATTGTAATCATGTACTTGATAGCTCCCTGCTTTGGCTATTATTTTTAAGCATACTTGGATTAAATATCAATGGAGTAGCCATTATCTTCTGGTTTAATCTCTGCTGCACTATAAACTGGATGCACTAAATTAACCATTAGTGAAAGGCATTAAAACCTAACAAAAAATGATCTTGTGTGGTTATATTAGCTGAATTCTTGAAAGTTTTGAGAGACATCTTGATATCCATCTCTCTCAATATTCATCATTCAAAAATACAGGTTGAGATTCAATTATCTAAACATAGGTAAAACATAGGTACTTAGCAGCATTTTAGATGGTCTAATGAATGCCACCATCTCCACAAGTTTTTCCAGAGGGGAGAGTGGGTCTGTTGCATGTCCTATGTCATAAGTAAAACAGTGTGCATCAAGTTTGGATGTGTGAGAGCATTTCAGATGACAGCAGACATGTATGTCTAAGTAGCTGACTTTTTTCCATGGGATTCAGCTCACACAGCAAAGGATATTATGTAGGCTACGAAATACTACTGTAAAAGGTAGCCAATAATATCAGAGAGGTGCAGGCCAGGGTGACTGTAGTGTTCTTTAGATATCTTGGTCTAACAACTGAATTATCTGAATCCCACTTCTATCTCTTCCATCCTGTAGAAACTAGGTAGGTGCAGTTACAGATTACGCCTAGCCAGAAAAAAAAAAAACAGGTCGATCCCAATACCCAGCTTTTAGCATGGAATCCTCATGGAAGACTTTTCTTAAGATTTCACATTCAGTTATATCATACTTACCTTACTCTGAAGACTCACATTTGTATTATTGGGACTCTTTGTGCAACTCAGCTGCCTTAACACAAGCAGTGAATGACATCAGAGACACTCTCTGACAAATCCATATAAGGCTGGCAAGGTCTGACACAAGGCCTTCTGGATCAACAACTGAAGACCAGGTGGGATCCCATCCTGAGCTTGAAAGGACACAAGATACCTAGTGATAGGCAAAATAATCAAACTCTATATGACCAAACCCCAGGTAGGAAGGTTCACAGCATGATTTCTAATGCTCCTCAATATTCTGATGATGCCTTAGAAAGATTTTTTTTTCATTTACATTAATCATAGAATCATAGAATACTTAGGGTTGGAAAGGACCTTAAGATCATCTAGTTCAAACCCCCCTGCCATGGGCAGGGACACCTCCCACTAAACCATGCCACCCAAGGCCCGGTCCAACCTGACCTTGAACACCACCAGCGATGGAGCATTCACAACTTCCCTGGGCCACCCATTCCAGTGCCTCACCACCTGCACAGTAAAGAATTTCTTCCTCATATCCAACCAAAACTTCCCCTGTTTAAGTTTGAACCCGTTACCCCTTGTCCTCTCACTACAGCTCCTCATGAAGAGTCCATCCCCAGCATCCTTATATGCCTCCTTCAGATATTGGAAGGCTGCTCTGAGGTCTCCATGCAGCCTTCTCTTCTCCAGGCTGAATAGCCCCAATTTTCTCAGCCTATCTTCATATGGGAGGTGTTCCAGTCCCCTGATCATCCTCGTGGCCCTCCTCTGGATTTGTTCCAACTGTTCCTTGTCCTTTTCATGTTGAGGACACCTAAAGTGCACACAGTACTCCAAGGGAGGTCTCACGAGAGCAGAGTAGAGGGGCAGGATCAGCTCTCTCGACCCGCTTGTCATGCTTCTTTTGATGCAGCCCAGGATATGGTTGGCTTTCTGGGCTGCGAGTGCACGCTGCTGGCTCATGTTCATTTTCTCATCGATCAACACCCTGAAGTCCTTCTCTGCAGGGCTGCTCTGAATCTCTTCTCTGCCCAACCTGCAGCTGTGCCTGGGATTGCCCCAACCCAGGTGTAGGACCTTGCACTTGGCATGGTTAAACTTCATCAGGTTGACATCAGCCCACCTCACAAGCGTGTCAAGGTCCCTCTGGATGGCATTCCTTCCTCCAACGTATCAACCGAATCACACAGCTTTGTGTCATCAGCAAACTTGCTGAGGGCACGCTCAATCCCACTGTCCATGTCACCAACAAAGATGTTGAAGAAGACCGGTCCCAACACTGATCCCTGAGGGACACCACTTGTTACCAGTCTCCAGCTGGACATTGAGCCATGGTAAATAATAAATGATAAAGGAAAAAATAATCCAAGAAAAATATAGTCTAAATGCCAGAGTCGTGTTCCTAATTGGTGAGGTCTACCAGCCAGTGGAACATTTTCCCAAGTGAACTCACAGTAAAACTGTTGATTAGCTACTTAAAACAAGACAAAAGAGTACTCTTAAGAACAGATATTTCTGCAGGGAATGTTTCCATATGAGCAGGGAAATCAGCATGATGACCTCTTAGCTGTAGTCCATAGACATTTTCTTTGAGTGTGTGATACCAGGTAACGAATGTACAGGCTCAGTGTAAAAATTAGCTGGCTTAGGAGGATTTTAAAAGTAAACATGTGGAACACAGTTTGAAATATTCATGTTTTCCTCCCATAGTAGGCCAATGTAAATATTATTCCACATGATATCAAGTAATTCCAAAGCTAAATGCACTCACCCCCAAAATGGTCATGATCTAAATCTAACAGCGTCCTTCTGAAAGGGCTTAGTGTATAGAAATTAAAGGTAGCCCAAAGAAAGATACAATTCTATTCCAGCTCCTGGGGAAAGAACAGAAGAACACTTGCTCTTGCTAATTCAGTAAACCAGATCCTCTGCTTGCCCAGTGTGAGCTCTTAGCAATCCATATGCAAGGCAAGGAACAATCTATCTATGCCTTTGTACCTCATGGAAGCCTGACTCAGGACACACAAGCAGAACTTGGTGCATAAATATGGACACTTCTATGCAGAGCACAGCAGCCATGGTGGCATTCATCCAGACTGAAGAAGACAGCCATTTACAAAATGAGGAATGATAGGGTCATGTACTGTGCCGGTGGAAAATTGCAGCCTGGTATAATTTCATTCAGCCTTAGGAGCTCATTCTGTTCCCCTGACTAGAGCACTCTTAACACCTCTAAGAAAAGGGGATTTGCAGTGAGTTGCTTTTATCTTTGCAGCCACTTAATCAATGTTGCTTGGGATAAGCTTCTCAGAGAAGAGTAGCTATGCTTTTAAATCCCTTCCACACTGGGAACAAGTCTTCACTTCTGAGCAATTATTCAATTTAGATAATAAAATTCCTCAGCGACGTTCTCTCTGCTCCCTACTGAAGCAGGTGAAGGTGCCTGGTAAGCATCTAGGATTTAGAAGATGCAGTTTGAAATAAAATGCTAACTCCAGGTCCCTGTATTTGGCCTATCCTGTTGGCTGGTTTTAGGCTGCTTCTACTTAACTTTCAGGAGTAGGGAATGACTCATTGGAGGTAGTTTCATCCCTACAGGGGCTGTGTAAGAAAACTGTGTATCTGGATTTCCTGCCTGTGTCCAGACATTTATAGACACTGCACTGCCAGAAACAGATACGGAGAGAGGGGACTCTGAACCTGACCCAATGGTAAATAATAATGATAAACCTATCACAACAAATTGTAATGTCAGAAATGGTGCAACTAACAATTTACTGATTTGATTTACTTTCGGCTGTATCTTTGGTTTTGCTTTTCAGTGATTAATGTCTTCTTTACATGGCATAATTCGAATATATTTCCCAACAGACAAAATCAAATAGTTTTTATTGTTCCTATATGCGCCCTATCTATGGGTGCTACTCTGTTTTAGTAAACAGTTACATTCCCTGATCCCAGTGATTAATTTCTTCCAAAGCCTCAACTGTAAATAATTACCTCTTGATAGGCAGATCCTATATTTTAGACAGGTAAGCTTTTTTAATCAATATGTTCTGAAAATTAGTCTCTCAGGTTTCCTTCACAATCCATTTCTGGAACATTATTTGCAGTGAAAAATCTCTGCTACCAGTTACAATACTTTCATCAGCCCCATAAAAGGAAGAGGAGCTGCTTCAGCGGGAATTGTTTTATGGATGAAAATTCTGTATACATGCTCAGCTTCTGCAGGATGCTAAAAGCCCATGATTTTCAGTCAATCTATGATTCAGACATAGAGGAGTATGTGACTGCTGCATTGCCAACTCTCGTAATTTGCATCCTGAGTCTTATGACAGTTTGTTGTTTCTTTCCCATTAAGCTTCAGCTCCTGGGGTCGTATGATTAAGCAACAATCTCAGCTTTCCTCCTTTAAAACATATAGGTTCCAGTTTCTAAACCAGAACTGCAGGCTAGAAAGAATGAGTCAAAAGAAACCAGAAGCTTACCAGTTTTGCTTAGTTATGTGATTTTTTAGTTATTTTTTGACTGACGACTGGTACGATTTCTGAATGTGAATGGTTGACGGTCTAGGGGCTCTCTCAGCTTACTGCAAAAAGGAAGGAAGGCGCTTACTTGGAGGGTTGCTTTATAGCATGACAAAATCCAAGGAGGATAATTGAAATGCTGGACCAGTTGTTAAATATATATTATCTAAAGGCCACCTGCCTAGCAGATCAAGGCAACAAGTCCCTACAGAACTATTGAGGGTGCTGATTTTTGCACTTCCTTGACTTCAGCATGGTTTTACTTAACACATACACCTGCATAATTGAAATCAATCCTACCATAAGTGATACTCATGGACAAAAAAAGCATACAAAACAAAACAGAAAAAATTGCAGAGTTAACAGGATCGGCACTAGACCAGTAAAAATAGCTGATGAACCTTGCCAGCTGTTGAAAAACTGTCTGTGGGATCAGTTCCTTTGTTCTTCTCTAATAATAGCTTTGGTTTGTGTTTCTTTCCCCCCCCCCCTCTTTTCTTTTATTTTTACTGTTTTCATTTCACTTTGATGTTGAAAACAGACACAGCTGCAATACAAAAATTATTGTTCTTACTTTCACACACAAGTTCATGCACTCAGAGGCAACTTTCTTTATACATACATATTATACATGCAAATGCATACTCATGTGTATAAGTATATACATGCAACAGCACATGCAAACTATACATTGTTAATGTATCTTGATGTCAAATTACTACAAATAAAAATTACATTTTGTCTAACAAAAAAGGAAAAATTAAAACTTGAAGCTCCTTTTGATTACAAATTTCTAATAACACACAAGAATTTCTTCACTTCTGTGAAACTCTGCAAGTTACCTCGAAATGTTTCATATCCTTATGCAGATATTACTCTTTCATTTATTTAGGTATTGAAATGGTATTTTTCCTGTAGATACACTGAGTATCCTAGACAACCTTTTAACTTACAAGTATGACACCAGCCCAGATCAGCGGCAGTGTTAAGATTACAAAAATCAATCTACCCATCCAACTTACTCTAATGTAGTTTTTCATATGTAGAGGAGATAAGATAGACCCTCCAGGGTGCTCTGAAGTCTGATGCTCTAAGCATATTAAGAACATGATGTAGTAGTGTAACTTCCAAAAGCCAGAACCCTACTAAAAGTTATCTCGTTTCTTAACTTAGTCTCACAAACCTCCTGTAATATTAGTAGATATAATTGTTCCTTTTTTTGATGGGAGGAAAGAGAAGAACTGGGAAATGTAAATGGCTTATTCAAGGTGACACAGGAAGTCTGTGAAGTGCTGCAAATTGAACCCAGGTCTTCCAACTCCCAGTTCAGTCTTTATATCAGTCACAAAACCTTCCTTCCTCCCATAGATATTTAAAAACAAAAACATTTATAACTTGACAAACAGTTTCTTTCTTCATGCATCAAATTGGATGCTTGAAGTGGATTTATTCTTTTTGAAGTTCATTCAGTTTATTGCATAGTCCCGATTATCACAATATTTCTTAAATTACTAAAAAGATAACAGATCTTAACTTCTGGAATACAACTTAGAAAAAGTGACAGGCAAGCATATCACACCAGCTCAGGCTGTAGAATCACTTTCTCAAATGGGTCAGGCACTAATCCAAGTAAATAAACTTAAGGTCATTGATGTAACTCCTTGTATATCGTTGCAATATAACTACACAAAAGAGTGGGAACAGGGGTCAAAATTTTTTAGTTCTGTTTCTAATCATTATTATTATTATTATGCAGCATTGACATTTATTTCAGGATTTTACAGCATTTTTACAGCATTTGTATTTCCCAAATAATATAAAATAATGCAGATCGAACTTCAGAGTTTACCTTCAAAAAAATGAGATCATAACCAACCACAGAAACATCCAGTATTATTTGGTAAATTGCATCTATTTTCTAAATCAGTTTTGTTCATGGTAAATGGATTATAATAATTTCTAACACTAACAGCTTAGTTGCAAGGCCTAAATAGCAGGGTGGGGAGGTAATTTTGTCTTTACAATTTATGATAGAATCACAGAGTCCTTTTGTAAGATGAGAGGCCACAGGACTGCATTCCAAAACTAGAGGTAAATCTCTAACTAAATACCACCTTCCAGGAAAATGTTACCAGCTCTGAAATATACATATCTGTGCATGCATTAAAGTTATATGCGTATAAATACACAAATAAAAATTCAAAAAACAGGATTAGTAACTGTGTTGAAATGCATACACACATGTACATATGTGTTAAAAATACTGCTATCTCTAGGAAATATCCCAAGAACAGCTTCAAGTGCTAGAAATTGTTACAATTAATTCACCTTACCAAAAAGATAAAAAGAAATTGTTCCAAGTATCTGAATAAAGAAATATATTTAATGAAGGTGACAGGAACAGAGCTAAGCAGTAGCAGCTTATTTAAAGTTTTTAACTATTTAGGTATTTCTCTTCTAACTTACTCCCAGTTCTTTTTACAGTGCCAGCAGCCAGAGTGAACTCTCCTTCCTTTCATCCTGTCTGCTTCCTCTGGACACTTCCCACCCCTGCTAAAAACATTTTGCAATGTTCAGTATTGGGTTAGATCTGCAACAGGAAACAGCTGGTATGAGCAGCCAGCAAGCATGATGCAGCAGGCAAGGTGGGGCTTGGGTCCCAACAATGAAGTTCCCCTGACCCAGCGCATTCGGTGGCTTCAGGTTTTTACGTGGTGAACACTACCTAGAAACAGCAGCTCAGCCATCAGGGGAGGCAAAGCCTTGGTCTGAAACAATGCTGATCACTGATAGGTGATATGGACCATAGGATATGAGGAGAAAAATACGATCCAATTTCTAGCTTTCCTGGAAAAAAAATCTCTTATTGTCTGCCACTCTTTGTGCCCTAGGGAAAAATACCTAATGGGGGAAAGTCAACTGCTCTCCCTTTCCTCTGGGGATTGAATATTGTTCTTACAGAAGGAAGGAGAGGACAGGAAAAGCCCAGATTTTGGGGGAGCAAATTCTTTATCCCTGGACTTCTTGCTCTAGTGTCCTTTCACCATCCTTCCTACTGCTAAATGAGGGAAATAATGGAGGAATACGAAGATGGACACCCTTATTTTGAGTGGAGATAGGGGTGCAACAGGGGAATATGTCTATTTTCAGGACCTCCAAGATGATAAAAAATGCTGGGAAAATAGGGGAAGAACTAACAAGGGCAGAGCTTTCTCTTTGGAGGAGAGAAAGGGCTGTACGGAACAAATTGATAAGTGGGTGGTGTCAGAACTGATTAGACTAGAAATTATAGGAGAGCTCTAGGAATGGGCACTTACCCATGATGCATCTTACCCTATGCATCTGTTAAGCTGGGACTTTAGGGTGACCCTCCAGAGGACCAGATGCTCTGGTCTGAAAAGGGATGGGAAGGATTCCAAAGCTTAAAGACAGATCAAACATTCAATGTGTCATTTTTAAATAAATCAGATGAAATATGCTCATACTTTGGAAATTAATCACACAGTTTTGCAAATCAGGCTTGTGATTATTGGCCGTGTGGAATTGTCAGCATTGTATGCGGTGCATAACCATAAATGCGATACAGCTTTTTGTATGGGTGTATGGAAGAACAACAGAGTGTCTCTCAGAGCATTTACAACACTTATAAAATGACTTCATTTTCCTTTCTCAGAAACCAGGTTCATGAAGAGTGATGGTCCATCAGCAATCATTTGTAGGAACAGCACACCAGAAGGCTGAGTAGTTGAGTTAAGGTTTTTTCTGTTCTTGCCCATCAAATACAAATTTACTTGCTTCATTTATTTTGCTTTTCTTGTTTTCTTGTCTCTTTAGGCTGGGGCATATAGTTCCACTGTTCAGGTCTATGATGAAGACATACCTACACAGTTTTTCTGTGCTAACATCATGCACCAATGTCCTCCCACACTGCCTGGATCTCCCACTCATTGACTGGCCATTCTGTTGTCTACACAGCACACAGGGATGGAGGTTGGTACTCAGTTACAACCTTGGATGAAAGCAGGCAATTATTGAAGGGGACCCTTATATAAAGGTAAAAACTATCTTCATTTTTGTACTCTTCTTTATGCTGCCAGATTTCTTGTGACTAATGCAGCAGTCTAGTCAACTAGAAAGTTCAACTTCTTTTGCTGGAGCAGAATTAACAAAATGATTGGATAATGTTGCAATTAATGGTACATTACTCTTCTGTCTTACAAATGCTGCCTGAGCACTAGAGGTTATTGTATTCATTTTATTTGATCTTGTGTTTTTCTAGTCCTGACCCTTTCACCTTTGGACCTGCAGTCTGTCACCCTGCCATACTAGTAAGTCAATCAAACTATAGCCACAGTCACAGAGGATGCATTTATTACATTTATTTTTTATTTTATTTTTATTTTAGAATGGGTGAAGCAAGGGGCAGTGGTTGAAAAAAACATGACTCATCAGATTCCCAGGAGGATCAAAATCTAATAGTTTTAGTAAAGATTTTATCATTATAAATAGGGTTGATCCCAAATCCATAGTCACTGTGAGCAAATGTGCCAGCTCCAAGACACAGCGCTTTGGAATGATTTGTGCTCCATCTCCTTGTTTCCACTGTTTTCCATTCAATAGTACTCCGTGCAGATGAATTGCAGGAAAAAGCCTGAGAACTGTGGGAGAAATTAGATCTGGACAGCTAGAGCACCATGACTGTAGAATATACACCAGTATATACTGTCATCTAGTATGCAGTCCCATCTACCAAATTATCTTGTCTGAGATTTTCCACAGATGCAGCCATAAAGTACGTCTCCAAGGCAATATATGGACCTTTTACACCATGATTCCTGTAAAGGAGAAGTTTAAACAGGTGAGTAGAAGAGCAGCACTAAAAAAAATACTAAAAGATTTACCAACTAGCCAGAAGGCACTGGGTGGTAATTTGGCTTGACTCATATAATCACAAAGTGATTATATCTAATAATCACAAATAATATCTAATATCACAAAGTGACCTTTCACTAGTTGTTTGACCTCTTTGTGTCTCAGCAAGTTCAGCTTGAAACAAAAGCAAGACTTCACTGGAAACCAGACATTGAGGGTAAACTGTGGTTTCCTAGATAAATAAATTACAGAAGCAAGTTTTATAGGAGTCACACAGCCAGTGTCTAGCACTTTGAACAGACAATGGGTAACAAAAACCGTATGTGGGAATACTGTGTGGCATTACTGCTGTATTACAGGTTCCCCATCCAAATTTGCCAATGATCTAAACAGCTCTTATTTCTGACCCTTTGAAAGGACAGCAATCTGAGATAGAATCCCCTTGGGGAAGTACCATATCACAGTAACATTACTGCCAGTTGCACTAAGATAATTCACAAAGTAAAACATAATGGCAGAAATGAGAAAAAATATATCTCTTCATACCATAAACATCATCTTTGCTTTTCTTTGTATAGCACTACTTCCCACTGATAAGCATTTACTCAAATGAATTATCTCATTGAGCACAATGGGATTTTCCTTAGCAGTGTGAGATATGGCAAATAGAAGGTTGACCCTGCACTGGCCACTCACCAATATTTTAAGCATTTTCTTCCAAATTTGGTCACGTAAGTATTTTAAGTTTGGTTGAACAGGGAGTGTAGTCCAAGTAATTGGGGAAAGCATATGAGAAAGGACGATTTCTCGAGGTCCCAGCTGAACAACTTATCTCACAGATCTGAACCACAGCAAATTCTTTGTAACTTTTATATCAACAGGCTTTCTAGAAGCCTATCATCTCTGATGAGATCTAATTTAGCACTCAGTTTCAGATCACTTGCTACCGTAAGAGCATTCCCAATTTTGACATGGTCAGTCAAGTTCCATTACTGACCAAACCTGATATTTGGAGCTGAATACTTCAAAATAATTTGCGTGCATTGTTTCAAGCTCAAAAAGCCTGTGGAACTCAGGAGATGAAAGTTGCGATGAAGGAAACATGCTACACCCAGGCTATCTTGACTTCATTCCTAGTTGGAGTGTGATAGCTCATAAAAGTAGCTGCCAAAATTGGGATCTATAGCAATCTAGTGGGTTTGAATAGCTAAGTATTCTGGACTTACCTGGGAATTTTGCACCTTCTCTTCAGGATTCTACCTTGCCCTCTTCTACAAATTACCAATATACTAGACACCACTCTGAACCCATTCATTTCACATTTGATTGATTGATATTGCAACACCAAGGGAGCCTGCAACCCATATGCATGTATGGTCAAGTGCTCTGTCACAGACACCATGAAGGCACTTCAGTCAGAATAGTGGCGCATGCTGATTGCTCACCTGACCTCCCACTGTATCATGATCCCTTTCTGCCCCTGTAACACACATCAAATTCTGCTAATCCTTTATTTTATCTTTCTCACACTAGGGCTTTTCAGCGGGATCTCCCTGGCAGAAAGAATGTGACTGTCAGCTGCAGTGAGCCCCTTTCTGGCTGGGAAGCTTATTGTTTGGCAAGCAGCATTTAATTGCTTCAGAGTCATACTGAATTGTTTCCACTGTGGTCAAACCTAAAGAGCATTGCCAGCAGACACAGATGGGGTTGTCAAGAAAATCTGAAGTGCTGATATGGCCACGTGCAGACTATGACTCAGTAGAGGACTTTCCTCTGTAGATCAGCTTAGTTTAGGCTGACAATTCTGCCACCAAGAATGTTGTGACTTGGCTTGTGCAAATGCTAGTAATATTTATGTGACCTACATGATTAAGAATCAGAAAAAAGACCTCTAGACCATTATTCTTAGAGTGCAGTCTACATGTCACTAATTCAAAAGATTTTAACTGTTGAATCAGCTAATACAAGGACGCTGCATAACAAAGCCACTTCCTACTTCTGAATTAAAGTAGATTCTTATCTTCTACACTGAATGCAAAGGACTTTTGAGGAAAGCCTTGTCAGAAACTTGCATAGGTGAGCTCCACAACATACTGGAATAATACTAGAAGAAATTTTGCTCAAGTTTGTTAGGACCTTGACAGAAGCAGGTATTGCAATATAGTAGCACTAACTGTGGTCTGTTTCTATAATCCCATGCTTCTCTCTTCCATTTTTCACTCACCTTGATTAATTTGCTGTCTGGAGAGCAGATAGTACAGGCAATTCTCGCTATGAGTGGTCCGTGCTCTGCTTGCATATGCGGATGAGATAAAAACAAGTTTCTTAATATATACACTATTCTTGCCCTAATTGCTTTCACAAGAGATGCGCACAATGCAGCCCTCAGAGTGTGTGTGAGTTGCATTCCAGATTGCTGCCTATTGTGCTCCTCCTTGCTCTGTGAAAAGAGCTATTCTGTATATAAAAAGCCTGTTGGGAGAAATGTGTTTTTTTTCCCCAACAGTGAGCAGATGGCCCACAGATTTTGTGCATCATTTGTAAATTATTTCAAAGTCTATGTATCTATTTAAAAGAGATTACTGGAATCTACATCTGCATTTTCATGTAATTGTTTCCATGTCACATGAATTAGACATAAGAGGGTTACAAAGGAAAGATGATCACCTATAACATAGCTGGCTGACATATGCAGGAATTTGGGGCACCTATCTACTAAACTCTTGCGTACTACACCTCTTCCCTTATTACTTCTTAATAAAGTCCCTGTTACTTCTTAATAAAATTTTCAGGGGAGAACTAGAAATTAGTGTTATTGAAAAATCTTCAAGATGATAAATCATGAACTCACAGCAAGGACTTCAAAATATCATCTATTCCAATTCCTAGAAGTAAAGCAAGATCAATTCTTCCCCACATAGCCCTGGCTGATTTTTGTTTACTTTGTTCTAGAAAACCTCAGAGAAAATATGAAAATTTTACTGGTTATCAAAGCAAAAAAGGAAGGACGAAATGTGAAATATTATGAAATCATAAATTTTATCTCAGGTCCGAATCAAGAGTTTTCTAGGTTGTAAAAACCCAGGAAACTTCTGTATCATCATGACCATAATAATTGTCATGACCATAATAATTGTCATGACCATGATAATCTGGCTCTTTCTTTAGTGCAGACTAGGTTATTTGTTAATGTGTGGAGGCAAAAAAATTTTAAGCATCTTTTCAATTCTTGAGATGAGAGAGTTTTTCAGAGGTGACTTCAGAGATAGGCCAGAGGTAGCTGGATAAATGGATGCAGAATAACTATGGACAACCACATAATACCAGACAGCTTCTGGGGTGGCCTTGAATAAGCAATTACCAGAAGGCTGCTTTGAAGAAAGTATAAGGACCAGGCTCTGATTCTGTGATTCTAAGATAGATACATATGGGGCTTAGCTCAACAGATCTTAGGAAAAACTTGAATGAAAAGAGGATGAAGGCCTGCTGGGTAGATGAGGTCAAGAAAGCTCTCTCAGGAAGTTGTCTAACTTAAATGAATTTTTCAGCCATACTGAAATGCAAACCATAACAATCTCAGTTGAATCAGTTTATTAAAGATTAAAGAATGGAGGTACTCTTCATCTTGTTGATGAAGTCATGATGCAATTCAATACAGGGAAGATAAAGTCAGATTTATGCAAGAAAAAAACCTAAACTTTAAATCCCAGTATCACTTAAATCTACATCTTAAAGGACATACTTATCAAAATTGTTTTTTAGTTACACCATAATACTTGTGAGAAACCATTTGCCCAGTTTTGGAAAAGCACTGAGATCCTTAATAATACATGATAATTCTACCTAATAATTTACTTCTAACCATTAGTTTAATATCAGTCTGTAGAATAAGGATTTGAGAGAAATTTTTTGAAGGGCAGAAGGAGCAAGAAATTTTCATAAAGACTAGTGGTTATGAATGGGGACATAAATCTAGTTATCTTGATCGTATCATTCCTAAATGATGCTTATGAAATCCAAACATTAGATAACATTCATACTGGTTTTATGTATTCCAGTATCATTTATGCAACACAACACTAGTTTTATGTATTCCAGTATTACCCAAAATTTTCCATCATCCATTACACACAGTAATTCCTGTCTTCAGAGAGCAGTCATAGTTAAGAATAGATATCATACCCTGCTTATTAAAGGATAAATCAGGTCATTGGGAGGTCTGCTGAGGATTTCACTTGAATGGCAGGAAGGATGCTGGGGTCTCAATATAATCCAAGACATTGGAAAGACAGAGTCCTAAAAAGCTAACACAGGATACAAAAGGTTCCTCATTATCAAAAAAATAATAATTAAAAAAAGTGAAGGAAACCAACACCACCAGTAATTTTCAGCATTTTCTTGAAGTTTCCTGGGCTTTTTCCTAGGCTCTGAGTGCTTGGAGTGAGAATGGCAAGGGAGCAGAGAAGCACAGACAAATTAAGGGGATGCTCTTTCTAGCCTCCTAGCAGAAAAAATAGGTAATCACAGAATCACAGAACTGTTAGGCTTGGAAGGGACCTCTGGAGGTCATCTCGGCCAATCCCCCTGCCAAGGCAAGGCCACCTAGGGATGTATTCAGGTGGGTTTGAATAAGCTGCATGATCTGAGATCTGTCTTTTAACCCTGCAAAATTTAAGGAATTATTAAATTATTACTATTTATTAGTAAAACTAATTGCTAAAAATTTTCAGAAGTGCTCCTATCTCTTTCCATAAGGAGGGTGCAACTTCACTGGATCTGCACATGAACAAGCAATGTATCTTTACCCCTCAGCACCTTTAATTCTCAGGGTACACCTCCTGAGGGATTAAATATATTAGTTTTACCTGATACATGACTATCTATCTAAGAGCAAGGCAACGTACCTTCATATACATCAGCTTAGAACCGGCAATGTTCTTTTCTGTACTTAAAGCAGTGTTAAATGTCTCTGAAAATCTACTATGAAAAGCAAAATAGGTAAAGTCTATTTCTAATTCACTTTGGACATTTGCTCTTAATTTGAGTATTTTTCTGATGTTTAAGTGTGTTCTTGAGACTTGTTTCCATGCGCATTTAGTTTCCTCGTTCTGTGTTTATGCAAGCAAAGAGTGTGGGTCAGGGCTTAAGATGCAAGAAGATGCAAAAATACAAAAATGCTGGGGCAGCTTATCTGGCAGAAAGAAAAAATGTATTATTCACAGATTTATTTACCTACCCTTACATCTGTTTGTGTCCTTATTATCACAAGAATCGCACAGTAATCATATATATATTCATAGTGGTATATGTTTAGCTGGCAATGTGCGCAAGCAATGCATCTTTCCCTCTTGGGCATGCATGCACAGAGAGGCCCAGACACCTGACCAAGGCTTTTACACTTTCCTGTCATACAGATGAATCACATGGGTCAGCCACCAAATCAGAGGCTATAGGAAGCTCTGGAATGTCTTGAAATTGTCCAAATGGAGTTTGTTAAGGCTGGTTTAGTTGAAGAAATGTTTATGAATGTTAAGCATTCAGACCTCTAGAGCTACTGAACCAATCTATTTAAAGCTTGGCTTGAACACTCAATGGGACATACATAAGTCAGGCTTTAAGTACAAATTTTACTGTCATAGCAGCTGTGAAGAACATACTGTTTCATACTTACAACTGAAGAAAAGTGCATTTGACCTAATGTCCCCAAAATATTTGTTTGTGGGTTTAGGCCAAAGATGAACATTTAATTCTAATAGGAATTAGCTTGTTAGAAACAGCAAGGAAGTAGTTCTTTACTGTGAGGGTGGTGAGGCAATGGAACAGGCTGCCCAGAGAAGCAGTAAATGCTCCATCACTGGCAGCATTCAAGGCCAGATTGGACAGAGCCTTGGGTGACATGGTCTACTGCGAGGCGTCCCTGCCCATGGCAGGGGTGTTGGAACTAGATGACCTTAAGGTCCTTTCCAACTCTAACTATTCGTGAGTCTATGATTGATTCCTTTCCAACTGTAACTATTCATGAGTCTGTGATTGAATCTGTACTTAAACCAGAACAAACAAGAAAGTAAAACTGGACGACATGCTCTCATGGTTTAGAAAGAAAATTAACTCTATCTCAGCTGAACCCAGGACTCATGTACAGAAAAACTAGACCATGTATTTAGCATTGACACAGATATTGCAAAGTACTACGAGAAACATTCTTGCACTTTCTGAGCAATCTATTGGATAGTGTGTTATGTTTTGTTTTTGGTTTTTTTTTTTTCCTTTCCAGCTTCAGTGGTCATTTCTTATAGACATGTTTCAGTCAGTGTTTCTGCAGAAAGTCCTTAGGTGTATGTCCCTGGCTGCTTCAATACACTACCAGCTGGTCAGCAATCTGTGTTCACTTGTCTATGAACTTACAAAACTATCATTTCACCTAATGCTGGTCTCTCCCAAAAGAAGGAAGTCACTATTTTCAGCACTACTAGCACTACTATGCATTTTTCCTGTTGTTATTGCAATATGATGAAGCACACCTAGCAAAAAGGCTCAAGATACACAGGTCTTAAAGAAACCGTGTTCTGGGCAGGGGAAGGAGCAAATGGGGTGCCTGTGGGAGCCCAGGGAAGAACTTTGGCATGGGAACAAAAATGGTACATTTTCACCTAGTAGGAAAATACTCTTCAGGGAATATAGATGATGAAATTTGACCCTCTTGGGAATCTAATTCAATAAGAAGAATATAAGGTTAGGCAAAATTTTCAGTGTGTATTTTGAAAATCCTTTTTTCAATATTTTTAAATACCTTGTCATGGTACAAATGTTTAGGGTTTGGAAGTGCTAATTACACTGTAATTCAGTATGGACAAGATATCTCTGTACTGTTTTTTCAATATTCCTTCCTCTCCTGCTTTTCACTCAAGTCCCAAATGCACTTTCAAAACACACATCATGCCTACATTCTCTTCTTCTGACATTTTATAATCACAATTTCCTTGACTATAAACTGTTTATGTTATTATTACATGACACCAAGCTTTTCTGATAAATCTTAAACATGGGATCAGAGTCTTTACGACAGAGTCTTTACGACATGAACAGACCCAGGACACCGATAATGGGCAAATCACATCCGCAGGTATGCCTTTCAGTAGAATGTCCTGGTTTGATCTTTACTCATTAATCAAGCAAAACTCCCACTGATCAGCATCTGAACACAAAGCAGTGGATTAATTCCTGCCTCTGCAGAAAGATCTACATTCTAGCAGTAGTAGTAAGAGACTGGAAAACATCCAGTACAAGTTCTTCTTGCTGAGATTTAAAAATTCTCTTCACCTTTGCCTTTGGACACACATGAAGAGGAAATAATGTTTAGTAAATACTTGCGGTTAGAACCACTGAAGAAAAATCTGGGGCTTTTCTTTCTGCATATTTAGGTCCAGACCTTACACCTATAACTATAAACTGACTTGTAGTCACACTTGTTAGAATTAATGAATGCTTATTTCAGCTCCTGTCTGGAATAAAAACTATCAAATGTTTAATGCATATCTAGCTTCCTTTACATCATTAACAGGAATACTGAGGCCTAATCTAATTATAGAACCTGTCATTAGGTGAATTCCAAAGCATTTTTAATACCGTGTTGTGCATTGTATTGCATTTCCCCAAATTTAATGCATGCACCTTCAAGCAAACTTGTGGCTTCTTTTTTTCTATATAAAGTGACTTTTCCTAATGAAGATCATGTTAACTGGAGGCATTAACATAACTGAGTGAATGACAATTTCTAACCTTTAGGTAGAGAATGTGCCATTGAATTTTTCCAGAACTTCCAAATTTACTGGTGAAAATCACAAGAATGAGAGTAGTACCACTGACAATGGGACTGTCAGTCAGCCACATACAGAACACATCTATAAGCATCAATTAAATCTATATACATCATCAATTATATTTAAGCATTAATTATTTTTAAATAAACATACACATGCACATTCCACCTTACCAAATGCAGCAACAAAAAAAAAAAGGGCCTCCAAGGAAAAAGAACCAACCCAACAATATTCCACTAGTCTCACTTCTGTGCTTGAATTCATCACTTTCATAATATGTTTCAACTGTGAATCCTCAAGGCCTGCTCCCCTCCCATTTCAGCAAGTACCATCTACTGAAAAAAGAAGTCAGTAAGTCTGTCTTTTTTTCATGGCCCTGGCCCATGCTGGTGCACATTTACCCTTGCATGCAATGCTATTGAAGTCTCAGCATCTTAACTGTGTAATGTAGTCTGAAGTTGGATAAGTAAGAGGTCCCAGAATGAAAATCCATACTGAGAATGGCCATGAATGTTATTCTTTAAAGAGCTTTCAAAAAAAAATATGTATCTAGATTACCTCATCTACTAGTTTACTGCAATATGCACACTTGTGCTTTTATTGTACGTTCCCAAAGACATTTTCAGGCATATTCTCAGCATGTTCTGGACTCTCAGCTACTGAAGCCACATGACTATTAGTAATGGGTAATTTGACTTCTTGGATTCACCACTGACACAAAAATAGAACATGTGGCTGATACATAAGTAAGTGGATACTTTAGCAAATTATTGTTATTTTAGAGGGTCAGGAATACTCTCTGCAGTATAATTTATGTGGGCAAGGATGAAATTAAGCAACAAAATTCAAAACTTTATTTGCATCCCAAGTTTTGTTAATGGCTTTTCTGTGTTTTTTGGCACAATTCATATTCGGTAAAGGAAGAAACTGGTAGCCCATTAGAAGCTTAAACACTAAGTGACACACTTTCTCAGGCCAGGAACAAAGCAATCAATTACTAGCAAACAGCAGCAACAACAGCTGGTAGGGAGCATTGTATAAGAGTAATGCTGAATAAGCTTAGGGTAAATGAAATGTATCTTTTGATAGAAATCGTATGTCAGGCCTTCACTTATAAAGCTGCAATATTTCCCATGGTTCATACTAATGAAAAACAGTCCTCATGTCTTCCGGGAAAAGTTTGTCTTTTTCAGCAAAATATTTCTGGTTTAATTTTGTTATTTCTATGGATGTTTTCTGGAAGAGAAAAAATCACTGTTAATTGTCTTCAACAGTTTCCTATTTATAGCCAAGATCATTTCTCCATCATGCTGAAAGTATGTTCAATTACTGTTTAAAAGAAAATACCAGAAAGTAATGATATTTGTCTTCTGGTTCAGGTGCCTATTTGTATAGAAGCTGCTTTAGTACTGCCTAAAAGCAGTCCTTTTCTTTACATACCTATTACATTCCTTTTATTTTTGTTCTCAAATACAAGGTACAGGGTCTTACATATCGACTTTGAAAAATTTGACTTCAGTTTATGGTTCAGTCATATCTCTCAATTTGACAAACTACCTTAGTTCATGACAAGTTCAAATAAACCGCAATTGTTCTTTCTCAGTTTAGCCATCAGATAATGCAAATAGCATGGCCTACAAATTAGTTAACATTTGGGAATCAGCCATCCCAGGCTCTTGATACATCCAGTGATGAGAGAGGGAGGAACCTCCAAGTTTCCGGACGTGTCTGTTTCTTCCATGGAGGAAACATGTGCTGTCTTCGGGTGTGTAAAACTAAGTGATACAAACCCAGGCTGAGGGTTTTGTGTCTCTGCATTAGCTGCACAAGGTGCTTGGGGGAACTCTGATCTCCATCAATATTTGGATTAAGTGGTTCAGGGAGCTGATGCAACTCAACTTCTGATCATGGATGTGCCTTTTCTGAATTAAAAGTTCCTCTTTCATGCCAAATTGAAACCATTTTAAAAGTGGATTAAATTGTTCATTTTTTGTTGCACTCCAGTAAGTACTTTGTGTACTAAAGTTCAAGGTATAATACCACCTCACAACTTTTGGTACTAGAGCAAGCCAAGTAAATGATGGATAAAAAAAATGATGAAATTCAATGTCATCTTTAAAGGATTATGTTTGAATCTTGGCTAGCTCCCTAAAACACCAGAGTCATAACACATGATACGATTCATGTCAAAAGATGTTAGGATAACACTCTGGATCAAACAGAAAAGGAACTGAGAGCCTGTCACTCTCAATGACCACCTCTAAGTCGGGCCATGCCAGTAGAAGTCCTCAAAATCTACAATCAAGAAGGTGTTTGGCAACCCCTATGAAATGAGTAGGAATTCTTTATCCAGCTGAAAGCAGAATGCTAATCCTGAAATGTTTGCCTCAAATTGTCATTAAAGAAGCTGCAACTTTTCATTTGGGCTGTGTTCTGTTCTGCTCCTACAACAGTGATTAAAAAAATGTCTTTCCCAGAAATATAGCAACAACTCACTCCAAGTGGTGTTTCTAAGCATCGTTAGTTGATGGGGTGCAATTCAGTAAATGGATTTATCTTCAGCTCCCTGAAGAAATTCTGAGTTTGGATTATACTTAATGTTAAACATTTCTAATATTATTCAAAGAGCCATTAAATGATGTCACTGCCAGGGGGAATTAAGATGGTTTGGGTGTATTTCCAGTGAATCTGCATACCGTAGAACGTTTGCATTTATTTTTAAGTACACTTTAAACTACACTTATATGAAATTTTAGGAGTATTTGCAACCAGTTAAAGTCATATTTTCCTCACGTTATTGACAGGAATCTCAACTGCCATTCCAGCTTTGGACATCAGAATGCATAAAAGCTCATTTCATACAGAATACACAACAAAGGTATAAAATCATGAAGTAGCTGCCTCAGAAGAGCAAAGGAAGGATTTCATTAGGCTTATACCTCTAATAGCCATAACTAGCCATAAGCACTAATTTAACATAAATTTAAATGCTTTTGTAAAGACAAATTTGAAAAAAATTCTGTCTGCTACCATGGAAATATCTAAACAAAAGCCCCCAGCTCCTTGCTATCTGCTCAGTATCCCATGATGGGAAGGCAACAAGGTGGAATGTGCAATACATTTTACCATGCTGCTGGGCTCACATGTTAAGAGATTTGTCATTGCTCGATTAATAATAAAAAAGATATTCATAAATCCATAGCAACTATCTAACATTTCAACCCCACAGATATAATTCCCTGACACCAAGATGTATAGGTTGTAGCAAGTGTTACATCCCCAGAAGTGTTATAAAGCTCAAATCTGCATGTACACTTTTTTGTACTATAAATCTGTGACCCTGGTGTGAGCACCTCCTGTTACAACAGAGGGAGTGTGGCTCTGAATGGCAGCCAGAAGGAGGCTTGGACACTTCTGCACCTTTAATGACTTGCAAATCAAAAGCATGAAAACCAAAGTACACTTCTCAAATGGTTTTTCTGTTCAGGCTTGTAAGTCTACCTCATTTTCTCCTGTACCATTCCTGTTAATCTCAATGCTAAGAGTGTCAGTCTTTTCACTGCATATTTTAACGTGCAGAGAAGGGGGTAGGGTGGGAGAAGGGATCTGTCCAATGATCTCAAAGCATATGTTTTTGATTCTAATAAGATTATGGATACCAAAGGAATAAAAATGGAAATCACTACTGCCAAGATATGAAAGAAAGTTTGCATAGTAAAATAATTTAAACCCTAACATTTGGACCCAATAAGGCTAACAGAACGTTTATTCCATATTTTTGGAAAGTATGCTTTTTCTGCACATTAAGTGGTACCAATAAAAAATAATGATTCTCACTCAGTTTATTTCTATAAATTATATTGTTTTATAGTTTTCCAGGGCATGGTTATATGTCAGATTCTATGGCAAACACCTGGGTGTAAAATGCAATAAGCTTGTTACTTCCAGTGGGGGTTGTGGGGAGGAGGGCTACAACCCTCCTTTCTCCCTAAAATGTACCTATTTCCTAGGAAACTGGATTGCAGATCATCTGAAAAAGACCAAATTCTTTTTCACACTTTAGGAATTATCACTTGCATCTCCTCTCGACTTGCTAGTGATATAAAACTGAACCTTTCAGGGACTTGGAACCAGACACAGCAGCAGCTTCAGACATGAGCATGAGTTTGGTGTCTTCGCCCTGTGCCTAATGTGTGACTGCCTAAATCATAGTTTTGCCCTTTAATTTAGCATGGGTCAAAGTACATAGAATACAACATAGTATATTCGTGTGAATTTTTAAAAAGTTATGAATGCTACAAAAATTTCATAACTTTCAAAAATGTTGATGTTACAACAACTAACACTCAGCAATTATGGATAGACTACATTTAGGAATGCCCTTACAGAATCCATTTGGCCCCTTTTATGTGTGCACTATAATTACAGCTGGTTGGAAAGATTCCATCAAAATTTCTTGTTTTTTTTTAAGCAAAAACCAGTTTTCTGTGGGAAAATGTTACTTTTTCCAGAAATGTCTCAGTTTTCCATAGGGAAAATATAAGCAAAATACATTCTTTTCAGTGAAGTAAACTGGATTCTAAATATTTTAACTTGTCAAGCTGAATAAAAACACTTCCTTTTAGGTCAGCGTGATATTCATATGTATATGCCAGAATTGTTATGTTGCAACACAGAGCTTGCTGTTTAGATCCACTCCTCTGCTGCAAGATGCATACAGTGCAGTGATCCTCTTGCCAGCTTCTCCACTATCATGCAAGTGGCATCACAAGGCTGTATACCATGAAAGCAACAGGACTCAACATAGCAGCTCAGGAGTCACCTGAAGCTGAATGTGATATTCATTTCATTGTATCTTAGCCATCTAAATATTAGTAATGGCAACTAAGCATCATGGTTGAAATCTCTTGATTAGATAAATACCTCCAGAAGTCAATTTATCCTCTTCAAAAATAGATAACAAAGACAGGTATCATTGAAGGGGAATTCTTCTCTACCACCTTCCTCCATTGATTAATGATCTTAGACTAGATACTATGCTGAAAGCAGTGAGATGCTTCTACCCTTTGGTTGACATGCTTTCCAATCAACTGTCTGTTCTGTTTCTCAAGGAAATATGTCTTCCTTCAGTCGCAATGTTGAAAAGAAGGGGCAAATCCCCACGCATGATCATCATGCTGATGAGCTCACTGGAGTTTCACATTAGCAAAATCTTCTGCATAAGCCTGGGGCAGTGAGTATCAAAATGGAATAGTCACATAGCATAACAAAAGAGTAATGACTATTTATTTATAAAGTAAGATGCACTATAATAGGAAAATTGACATAGTTTTGGTACACAAGGACAACTTTTGTCATAAAATGTGATCTCTTGCAAGGCAGCAGTTGCTTATCTAAAGGCAATAATTCGTGCCGTAACACATGTTTTTAAAGAAATAATTATTGATGAACTGTGCTTCCTGAGAAGTGTCCAAAGAGCAATCAAGAACAATACACCTACACAGTAATCACTGCCACACTCCATAGAGCAAGTAACCTTTTCCCTGCAGAACTCAGTATGATCTGACACGACAAAAAGAAGATAAGGCAATACAGTGCCACCTCATGATGGCATCTAGTGCTGCGTTAAAGCCACATGTGAAAGGTGCTATCTGCTAAGAAGGAAAATTATCCAGAGAAGAAAGGCATGGAGGAGAGAGAGGAGGAATATGAGAGGGACAAGCAGGGAAAGAAGAAGAGTTTGAAGGTGTATATGGCCAGTTACACTGGAGAGAAGGAGAGTCCAAAGTGCATGCCTCAATAACTTTTGCGTTTCTTGAATTTACAATACTTACTTTTGCAACCTTATAAAATGTTCATAATATTGTTTTAGAATACAGAATACAAACCATATGAGCCTGTGTCAAACTACATATAATATTCATGTCCTGGGTATTGTGTTTTGCAAATTTAGAAACAGTCTCACACACAAGGCTCTCATTAGCATATGTGCAACTACAGTGAGGTTAATAGGATTAGAGCTTGTCAGGAATTTTTCAATTAAACTTTTTTTTTTTTTTTATTGGAAAATACCACTTCATTGAAATTTAAACTGTGCATAAGAACCTAGTGGTTTGGGTGCAATTTGCTTCAGGAATAGTTCCTCGGGTCCTGGAATTTTGATCAAAACTGGGAAAAATAAAAGTTCAGAGTAACATTTTAGCCAGAGTACAAGGCTGGACGTTGGAGAACAAAGCATGAGTTCGTGCTGTATTATTTGCACAGCATTGATGAGATCCTGACTTATCCTGTTGCTTATCCAGAGGTAAATTGTATCATCCCAGTCTGAAATTGACTCTATGAAATCCTGTGTGATCACGAGAGCATAACTTCTCTCTGTATTGGGGTAGCTTCTCCACTGAATAGGTTTCACATATAAAAGTTGAGAGGCTTTTTCTTTGTCCCAGTAGGAAAAAGAAAAAATCTAAAAGTTTGGAGGAAGTGGAAAAATTTTTACCACCCTTCTCTGTGCAGACCTATTTGTAAAACATCTCAGAAAACATCTCACCCTCATCATTGCTTTAACTAGTTATTGTTACTTTCAAGATTCAGCAAAAAAACATGCTGCACTGAATGAAGGTACTCGAATACACAAAGGGAAAATGTCCAGATTAAAAGATATTATGCTTCTGTTTATTGTCCAAACCCTTTTGAAATCTAAATATGTCTTTTTTTGCTTTCCCAATAGTTTGCAGCATAGAATTTTGCCATGTCTGTAAGCTCCCACGCACATTTTGGCTACCTAGTGCCTCTTTGCAGATGAGCCTGTTAGCTGTCCTATCATCTTCTTCTTGCTTTAATTTAGACATTGTGTAGGGTTTTTCTCCCCCTTGAATGCATTTCCTTTAGAAGAAAGGTAAAACAGTTTGAAATCAACAAGGTTAAGGTTCACTGAAATAACTCTTAAATTTTGAAGTGAAAGTACTGTCAGTGTGGTATCCCTTTAAAGAGCCGCAGATATGCTGGAAAGGCACCAAAGAAACTTCTATACTTCTGAACAGCATCTTTAAAACAGCAGCACTAGAACAGAAGAAATGCTCAGGAGAATGCACAGAGCCACTTACTCTCCAAATATAAAGCTAGTGATACTTCACCCTGTTGAAGTTACCAGCAATTGGTCATTGTTGGTCGAAAACTAAAATGTGTACTTCTACATTCTTAGCACACGTACACAGTGCCAGTTGGCTTTATGGCTTATATTTGCAACCTAGGGGGCTTACAGGATCTCAACATCTGCAAAATTATGCTTTGATTTCTGGCACCATCAGATCTCAAGGGAACAAAGCCAAAGCAATCACCAGCCAGAACTCACATTTTGACATGTTAAGCAAGGGGCTGTTCCTCAGAGTTTTTGCCATTTGGAGAAGAGCAGTAAGCTATATACTTGAAGAGAAGAGAAGAAAGAAAGAGAAGCCGACAGACATCAGTGTTACGGTATTTTTGCTGCAAGGGAGAGTGGCTATTGGAAACAGCATAAAGGAGCAAATTATGAAATGGATGGGAATGGAAGGAAATTGGCAAGTTATGTACATTAGTGCTTATTTTTCTGTTGCACCAGCTTCATTAAAACCATTGAAAAATTAAAAAAGTATAATTATATAGTGTTGAGGTTGATGCCAAAACACAAAGAAGACAATATGAACTTCAGTGTGAGCGAAAATATTATCCATTATTATCTTTCATCAAGGTTTTTACTTTTTTTTTTACAATAACCTGGGGTTTTTTAAAAGATTTATGGCCCTGCAAGCAAATATATGGAAGTTTTACATTAAAAAACATCACATAAAGAGTTTAACATATCAGGAAAATGTTGGTACTGTACCAGAGTGCTCCATAGCTTTTGTTGGAAAGTACAAGCAAAAAATCTGAAACCTGTGCATAGGAACTTGATTTTCCCCAAGCTGCTCCTCACTCAACACTTGAAGAATTGCCACTCTGCAGCCCTAGAATTACTGCCTGACACTCATCATGGCCGTTTGCTGATCTCAGGGATTTACAGTAGGTCACTGGTGTTTAGTGACTGGTAACTCTTACCACTCTTTCTCACAAGAAAATGAACAGAGAAAATTGGAGTAAGAACAGTTTTTCAGGATGAAGACTGCAGTGATTTCTTTCCTGAGCATCAATGTTGTTTCCATTCATATCAGCTCAGAATGCCCCTTGGAAAATCTTTTTCCCAGCACATCACTTTAACCATACCAATTCTTCCTTTTTGATTTGCTTTTGTCCTTTGATTCTTTCTTTGCTGTATCTTCATGCACTTCCCTATGCTTTGGCCACCTCCCTCATCCCATTTCTTATGAATACCAGAAGAGCAATATTCTTTGGCATACAGCATGAGCATCCATATTGTCAAGTTGGCAAAGAAGCACCTTATACTTTAGCCCGTGCTTCCCCTTCATGGGCAAGAAAGGATTTTTTTGTAATCAAAAGAAACAAGGAAGTTAGTAAAAAATATTTAAAAAATGAAGAAGATGAGAGGATAAAAATTTTGCACTGTCCTTCCTTGGCAAGAAGTATCCTTCAGGCTCATCTGTTGAACTCTCCTCTGTCATGATATCTAAAGGAAAATGGAAAATATGTAGACATTTGATGTGCCAATACTTTTGAAGACTAATAATGTCTCACAGCTGTCTCACGCTACTTTAAATTGTTTAACATGTTTTATACACCAGCACTTTAAATTCACTGTCAGTATGGTCCTGGTGAGGCAGAAAAGGCCCTTCTGTCTCATGTTTGTGCAACACCTCACACAACTTCTGTGCTAGTTTCAGCTGCTTATGATCTCATCAATACAAACAAATACATTAATTTTAGAAAGGCATTGTACTCAGATTAAATTTAGGGTGCACCAATATGTTACCTCATGCTCAGGAAATCCCAGATTCCTGGAGGCTGGGTGGGAGGAGAAAGAAGACAGAAATATCTCTGCATGACCTTCACTGGCTTTGGATACCTCCCTTGGTGATTGTCAGAGTCAAGAGACTAGGCCAAGGGGACCTTTAGTCTGACCCAGCATAGCCATTCTCACACACGTATGTCCTCTCCCTTCATCTGAATGATGGACAGGAGTAAACACTGAAATGACCATTTCGGGAAAAAAGAGGTACATTTGGTATATTTAATACATAGAAAGACAGAAAAGACATCCTCAAGCTTCAAGGAGAAGACACGATGACATTGAAGAAAGATAAGATCTATTAGACTGTAGGGAAATGATCTTGAAGGCAAAATGTTCTTTTCTGAAATGTGATCTTTTGCCATCCCTAAATGTAAGGTAATACTTATGCTTCCCGAAAAATGAGACAATCAGCCTTAGAAATACAAAGAAACATAAAATGGTTTTGTTCTATCACAAGAGGATCTCTTCTTCACTTGGATTTTGGTCTGATACAGTGCCCTCTTGTCCCATCACCCCCAGCAACCCCTTGAATAGGAGATACAGCTTCACTTAACAGGAAGACAAGAGTTTAACATCCTTCAGTCTTGGGTAATCTACAGATCCCAGCCCACCCTCTTCCTCCTGGAGGGACTTCAAAGCAAGAGCAGAGACTGCAGTCCTCCAAGTGACCCTCCTGACGGGGCTCTGGCCAGGGCACAGGATGGGAGCTGAGCAGGCACTAACAAACAGGATGATCATATGTAATCCTGTTGTGCACTTCTCTCATCCTCTCCAGCAGCAGCCCTAAACGCTGCTCATTTGACAGTCAGCCTCTCTCAAGCAGTGAGCTGAATGGTTTCAAATACACATTCAGCATGCAGAAAAAGAACAAAACCAGCTGGAAATGGCTTTGATGACTAGGTAGAATCATTGCAGAAGGAAAAGCTCATGGGATGGGATAACATTTATTTGCTATCTGTGATTGACAGATCTTTAATTCCTGTTTCCTGACTGGCAGGACCACAAGGCAGACCATAAAGGGGGCTGCCAGGCAGGATGAAGAGCAGAGGCAATCAACAAAACCTTTTGTTGTTTTCTTCCCTCATTTTATTTTTAACCTTACAGGACATTTCCCTTAAGATGACTTTACCTCAGTCTTTTCATTATAGCTCTGCAGAACAAAAGGTCAATATGGCCTTGTCGTCCAAGCACTGTCTTACCCACTTGGACTGTGTTTTCAGCTGTTTGCAGTCCAGATAGCTACACTTATTAAACGGGAGACATGTTAAAATTAGCCTCTGGCACCTGCCTCAGTTTCTGCATTAGTAGAAAAGAAATTTGACTATTTGCCTATTTGCTTTTGCCACTGTGTATAACCACCCTAAAGAGCTCTGAGGGTCTAGTCTGGAAAACTACTTCTAGAAATAAGAGATAACAGCTTTTTTAGTGATTATTATGCTGTGAATCTGAATCCAGGGAGCATAAGTAAATCATAGAAATTACAAAACAGTTGACAAAATCAGAAGAAAAACCCCAAAACTAAATTTCATGAAATCAGAATGGGAGCTCACAATAGTATGAAATCAATCAAAGAGTATGTCTGTACTGCTGTTGCGTTTGCACTAGGAATGCAATTCTGAATTTTCCTGATCCACTTACAGTGCCACTTACAGCACTTTTGTTCCCGCTGCAGGAATAGGAGCCTTTTGAGATTAAACTTACCTAGAAAATTTCTCTCCAGGAAAGCACCCCTGTGAGCTAACAGACTCTCAGTCCACAAACCGGACAAAAGCTGCTCTGAGGTAAAACCTTCAACTTAGCATTCTGCAGTTTTCTACTGGCACACAGTGTTGCAGGCAGCGTCCATAATATTTCAGTAAGAATTTAATTCCATCAGTTACTCAAGGCCACACACAGACCTGCAGAGGCCATATTAACCATCAAGCTGACTATGAGCCCTGCAGTGCAGTAGTGCTGCTTTAGGGGCTGCACATATTTCTTCCAGTCTCACCAGACAGCAAATGCAGGAGCAGGGCACTGAGCCCAGGGGCAGGTCCTATTTGATGGAGATTGTTTAACACCAGACCACTTAATAAAATCAAAACCAGGATACACCTGCAATTATAAAAACTTCCTTTCCATATCTTTAGGTTTAAAGCCCCAGAGATGGGGGAATTAAACATAGAGAGTGAGATCAGGCCAAGGAGGGAAAGGCATAAGGCTGTCATATCCTGATGTTAAAACCACTCTTGCCTAAATAGCAAAGATATTTCACCATATATGTTTTGTCTGAAATCAGAACTGACTTTCAGCATCCACCATCATAACCTAACAAGCTGACCAAACACCTGCACCAGGAGTGACCTCCATTTCCCTTTTGCATGACTTGTCAGCTAGCAGAAGGGTAAATTGAGGACCCACCGAAGCCACAGTATCGGTTCATATTTAACTGCAAGTGCATGAGCTACTGATTCAGCATAAAGGGCTCCATACATAAAGAAAAAGAAAACAACGTTCAGAAAAAGATGTCTGACGCAGTAAGATATTTGAGGAAATTAACTTGACCCCAAAATAGCATCCAGTAGTAGCACATCTGTAAAAAATAAACAATTCCTACTACCTACAGGTGGCATATTTAATAAGCAAATATGAACACAGCAGCAAAAAAATGAAACCTAGCCGTTACTCCACTATGACCTTGAGTGATCCCTTTTTCCGTAGGAGCATAATAATCTGTTCAGAATCAGAACACAGATCAGTACTTTTCTTTCAAATTTTATAAGGTTACGAATTATCCTTATGTTCATTTTAGAGATTGGATAGAGTGTGAATGAAAGCTACTTGCTCAGAGCCTCTCATCATACCAGATACAGAGCTGCAATAGAAAATAAATCTTCCATTTGTCATACATAATTAGGTTGTTTCTAGAAATATCGTGGTTATTATCAACTGCACAGTGAGAAATAATTAACTTTGTTATTGAAAGCAAGTAATTAATATCAAACATTTTTTCCACAGTATGGAAAGTAAGAGAGATATTTAATGACCATTGTAATTGACATGCTTCAAAACGTTTTCATAAAAAATAGATATTTGAAATTAAGTTCACTAATTTCAAACAAATTTTACATTAAGCTATTGGAATTCCTGTAAATAACAACTTTTTGTGTTTGAAAATCAATAATACTGGTGATTTGAATGTAGGCCTTCACACAGCTAAGACTACTCATGTGCAAACCACTCTGTGACACAAGTCAGCAGGACCAGGGCTTCTGGTGGTAGAAAGCACAGTGGAAACTGGAAAAGTTTATTAAGACTTAGTAAATGAAAACCCAAGACTACTCCCATTGCCCTGTGGTCTCACTACTGTTTTACACAGTATTGTCTGTAAGAGAGGAGAAATGCAAATGCTAGGGTGGGAGGAAGATGCCTTTGCTCTCCCTCCTGCATCTCCTTCTTGCATCCCTCCTCCCATCCTCCACATGACTGTGCAGAGGGCTGCTTCACCACACACACATCCCACTCCTCTGTTTTCCCATGCTTTCCAATTTCTACTTGTTAACCTCATCAAGCAGAAAAGAGAGCTGCAGCCACAGTCCCCTGAAAATGCCTGCTGCTAGAGGCGCCTGGCTAAAATTTAGATCATTGAGGAGTCCTGACACAGAAAGGCACTAAGTACACTTACAGTTCAAGATGGTCTCCATGCTAGCAAAAAAAACCTAGCAAAGCACCAAAGCACCTGCTTCTGAATGAGAGCAGAATGACTACTGCTAGTCTATAACTTTCCCTGAGATTTCTTTTTTTGTTGTTTTTTCTTCCTTTATTTTTTGAAACCCAATGAGTGAGAAGGATCTTGCTAATTTAAGAGAACAAACAATTTTACATTTCAAATATCAAACCGTGTAAGGCTTTAAGATTACCAGAGACTTTAAAAAGTTGGAATTGAAACAGCAGCTATGTGAAGAAAACTCTATACTGGTTATAAATCTCTTTGAAACTATCTACTTAAGCATGTGGAATGCCACCACTTTGAATCTAACCTTTTTATGTCTGTGCTGACAAAGTATTGTAATGTTTCTTGTCTAAGGTGGTACTTAATGTCAAAGGCAGGAAACATGTTACTAATTACATCTTTAGCACCCAAAAGAAGAGGAGAACAAGAATAGCATGTCTGCCCTCAAAGTTTGAAACCTTTAGTTTTGCACTTTAAAGTTGTCATTCAGTCATCAAATATAACATAGCAAGGGATGGTGCTTGCTACAAAGATATTAGTAAAGTAAAATAATAAGAGAATACATAAAAGGAGGAGGGACAAGACTACCTCTGGTTTACAGTAGGAGCATTCAGAGTTTAGCTGGCCTATTTAAAGCCACAGGGCCTAAGGGCTGATGCACTGAACTGCGGCTGTGGTAACTGTGATTACGGCACCATTCTTCTTTGTTGTTGGGCCACACTCAGTCACTCATCCAGCCTTGTTGCTAAGAAAAATACCTATCACCAGCCTCTCCCAGTGTCAGCTTTTTAAAGATAAGGTCGTATGAAAACCAAGAAGTCTTATTCTGCAACAAAAAATTAATGTCCATTTAATGAGAAAGTCAGAGGAAGATAAGTTAATGCGAGCAATACTACAGTAATAGACCACAGTGCAATAATACCTACATTTTGCCACATTTGTTGACAAAGACTCTTCCACCTAATTTCATTTTCCTACATGCAGGTTACCTAACTGAAGGCCATTACTTTCATCGACCCGAAGTTCATAACTTAGCTCAAGTCCCAACTTTTGTGAATGGGGCTTTAAGCATGTTTTATGCTAGCTGGGAGGAATCTCAGACCCTCTTAACAAAGAGACGTCTAAAAGACTCTTCCTCTCTCTTACCTTCCTCCAGGCAGAATATCTCAGTACTTCTGTCATTGCCATGTTACTAAAAAGAAAACTAAGGACTATGTTCCTAGCTCAGGGTCATATTTCATTCAGGTTCATAACTCCTGCAGAGTTTACTAAGCATTAGATATTGAAATATATTTGAAGATTAGAAGTGAAAAAGCCAAATTTTTAAATCTTTATGTGATGCCTAATTTCCCAAGTAATATATGACTGGTTTTAAGAACCACTGTATGTCCACTGCCATGCTAGCTTGAAGTTACAGGTATTCAGGAAAAAAAAATACAGTTTTTTAAGATACTACTTATAAGTTCTAATTGTGCAGAAACTTCAGCCTAAGCAGTAGAATGCCCCCTGGCTTCCATATTGGCTGGAATGGAAGAATCCTTGTAAGGGGATCTTGCATGTGCCTCTTAGACCAAAATATCAGACTTCTGCATTCTTCTGCCTTGCAGGGGAGAGTCTCTCCAAATTATGTGGTTACTTTTCAAAAGAATCTTTTTGTTACCTATAAAGGGAACTTTGACACTTTGAGGCTCATTAACTAAGTGCAGAACATTTCATTGCAAGTTAAACGTCGAAGCTAGACGACTGGATTGCTTCCAGAATTTATCAATTAATGAATCATAGAATCAGAATATCACAAGTTGGATGGGACCCATAAAAATCATCTAGTCCAATTCCCTAGATGGAAGTTCAGGGTCAGACGAGACATATATATCACCTAAATTGACCTTGTGTTTGCCACAGGTCATTAAATTTCACCTCTATATGATAAATTGAGCAAGCTCATAAAAAAGGTACAATAAATACATTAAAAAATGTGAAAAGTCAAACAAGAAAGAACTAATCATAGAATCTATGTAGAATCTATGATTCTATGAATCATGACAAAGGAAAGAGCTGACTAAGTTCCTGGCCAAAATGCTGAAAATCTGAACTGTATATATTTCCATAGAATCATAGAATGGTTTGGGTTGTAAGGGACCTTAAAGATCATCTAGTTCTAAAAGAAGAAAAAAAGCATACTGTCACTTGTCTTAATATGCAGTCATCACCATTAAATAAAAGAGAAATATGACCAAGATTTCCTACTTAAGGACTTGGGAGGGTTTTGGAGCCACGGGTGCATCTTTGCATCTTTTTACTGCTTGGGTGGTAGACTTAGCTCAGACCTATAGAACTTGCATGTCTATGGGATAATGTCCAAACAGAAATTGGCATGTTAATGTCCATATAGTCAAGAGGGGTTGAGGAGGAATGTCTCAGATTTTTATTTCCAATACCGCTTTATGGCACCAAAACAAAATTTGTTCCCAGAAATGAGGAGATTACTTCTGAAAACACCCTCCAAGCTCAAAGTTGGCAAAACTCACACCTTACATATAGGATATTCAATACTTTGGGGAAATATTTTTAAGCATTTTTATTTTTATAGGAAAAAGTTCAAAAATTCACAAAAAAAAAAAGGTCACAAAAGTTCACAAAAATGTTCAGAGCAGCCCTGTGGAGAAGGACTTGGGGGTGTGGGCCGATGAAAAATTTAACATGATTCGGCTTCAGTGTGTGCTCGCAGCCCAGAAAGCCAATTGTATCCTGGGTTGCATCAAAAGGAATGTGACCAGCAGGTCAAAGGAGGTGATCCCCTCTACTCTGCTCTTGTGAGACCTCACTTGGACTACTGTGTGCAGTTCTGGTGTCCTCAACATAAAAAGGACATGGAACTGTTGGAACAAATCCAGAGGAGGGCCATGAGAATGATCAGGGGACTGGAGCACCTCCTGTATGAAGATAGGCTGAGAAAGTTGGGCTGTTCAGCCTGGAGAAGAGAAGGCTGCATGGAGACCTCATAGCAGCCTTCCAATATCTGAAGGGGGCCTATAGGGATGCTGGGGATGGACTCTTCATGAGGGACTGTAGTGAGAGGACAAGGGGTAACGGGTTCAAACTTAAAGAGGGGAAGTTTAGATTAGATATGAGGAAGATATTCTTTACTGTGCAGGTGGTGAGGCACTGGAATGGGTTGCCCAGGGAAGTTGTCACTGCTCCATCTCTGGCGGTGTTCAAGGTCAGGTTGAACAGGGCCTTGGGTGGCATGGTTTAATGTGAGGTGTCCCTGCCCGTGACAGGGGTGTTGGAACTAGATGATTTTAATGTCCTTTGTAACCCTAACTATTCTATGATTCTATGATTCTATTAATATGTTTTCCTGGTTAACAAATAGTTCATCTTCCAGAAAAGTAGCTGAGCATCTTCCCAGGGCTTGATACAAACCATATCATTTCCAAAGATAAAAAGAGAAAGCAGAGGTTCCTAACGCACAGCTACACTGCTCCTCTCCAAGTGTTCAAGAACAGTCTGTGGAGAAACCTCTTTTTTTGCATTTGCACATACCATTATCAAGAAGAAGGAGCCTATGTAAAACAGTATGCTCAAAGTGATTTTTTTAGTAATGAAACATAATTTTATGAAAACTACAGTTGTTGAATTTTTGCTAGAATACTTACCGACACTGACATTTCCTTAACCTTCATAATAAACCACACTTATTCAATACCACTCTTTGCATGTCACACTGTCCCAGTGTTATGTGATAATGTAATGAAAGACTATATCATAAAATATAATATACACAAATGGAACAGAATTAAGGTTCCCAAAAGTGTCTTAATTCTGAATTTCCTGACTCTTGTGGGTTTAAATCTCAAAGTTAACACTGTATTAACATATTTTTAATTGAGCAGTGGAGGAAAAAAAGCACATACTAAAAAGCTTTATTAGTTAAAGATGAGGATTTCCCAACAAACATATTTTATCTCTCCATTTTTCATTCCAAAATTTCTCTGTAATTTAAAACTATCCACACTGGTCTCTTCACAATGACTTGTCTTAAAATTAAGGGTGATGTGACACAATTCATCTTTATTTTCTGTCCATTTGATCTTGCAGTCTCTGATCTTGCAGGACTAGATCTTATTCCCTAGAAAGCGCCCCCCAGCTCCTGTTAGCTGGAAAGAGTAAGACTTGTCCTGTTATAATTTAGACATTAATATTAAACATTTCAAAGTAAATAATAAGAGGGGGAGTAGTAAGTTCTGGCAACAAAATCTAATTGGTATTGGTGTAACAGTTTAGAAAGAATTTCATTTGTTCAGTTTGTTCTACTTCTACAAGTATAAGATTCAAGAACAGAAAGAAAGCTATTGTTTCTTTTTCCCCCATTCATTTTCTTATATAACAATGACTTTTTACCAGAAGACTTCAGGTTTTATAAGACTTTAAATCTTATATAACATTTTAAGCCACAATAGAGAATTTGGTTATATTTGTATTATTTTTTTCACATCATTCTGTTTTACTCACCCTATGGAAATATAAAACATTTGATGTTGACTATTGTATAAAAACCCTTTGACATGTCTCTGAAAATACGGCAAGTTTGTTGCCTTTGGAGAAAAGTCTGCTTAATTGTAAAAAATTTTACAAATACAAATTTTTAGTGTGTACCTCATTTAAAACCAATTTAAGTCTGCAGGAAAGGTTTTCTGAAATTTTCTGTTAATCTTATTTTTCTTCTCTTTTTTCTTGTGATTCCTTTTTTTTTTTTTTTTCTGGTCTTTAGCTGTTTGAAGAACTAGACTACTTATTGTAGCTATTGAATAATGTTCCAGGTGAGGCATTGCTTTAAAAAGACAAAAATTCCCCAACCACCAAAGAAAACCCAGAGCAAAATAGCAGTCCCTATTTTGTGACTTACTTCCATAGATTACGAAATGGAATTTTGTGATTCTGTCTGTCTTCATAAAAAAAAACACTGGAGGAGAAGTTCTTGAGATACATCTTTCTGAACAAAGAATTCAGCATGAGCTCATCAAAAGGTCCACTTGATAAAAGCGGCGTTATGCATCTCTCATCTGAAAGGAACCTGGGGTTACTTTGGTGCTAGAAATCAGTGTGTTGATTAACACAGCCAAGCGTCCTCTGTGAACCCCACTGGGAAATCAATAACGTTTTATGAGGTTAGCTGCAGTTTTTGTGTAAACACCATAACATTTTATGATGGGAAACATAGTCTTTTGCTCCTAATGTAAAAATGGCATTGATCAGGGGTTTTAATGTCCATGCGGCTGAATTTTTGGGGCTGTTTGAAGTGTATTTGCTGTGGTTTGAAAGTCTAGCTGCCCAACAGCAGATAATGCTTTATTTAAAATTATTTTTTGCCCACTAAACTAGGGATCTGGGGACCTTTAAACTAATGAGGTAATGCAATAGATTTTATTTTCTGAGACTAAATTCTTAGATAAATTACAATATTAATATGACACATTTTATATTCATTTTTATTATGCTTCAAACACGTACCAAGTAAAAGACCAGCTGGTGTAATTTCCAGATGACATTACAGACAACTCTTGATTTTTAAGCTGGGATGTTTGCCTCCCTCAAGATTCAGGACCAGTTCTTTGTTTCTGGTATTTATTTTCTGTCTGAGAATTTCATTCATACTGCCCATCATGTCACAACATGTGCATGAGGGGTGACTCCAGTCTTCACTTTGAGTGGGTGTGGTGTTTGGATGAGGAATTAGACTACATTTCAAATGTTTTGCAAAAAATACATATGTATGCGTGTGTTGGCCTGACCTAATGGAAGTTGAATTATCCCTCACCAATCTCCCAACAAGGGTGTAACAAGAGGCCTTGCTGATTGCTTCTTGGAATCTTAGTGCCCCTTGTATCCTCTAGGTCCACTTGTAGGAAAGGATTGTCTTCTCCCCCATGACTGGGGTGGGTGGACAGAAGATGCTCAGCTTTTGCAGGAGAAAAGCTGCTTGTCAAGTACCTGCAACTGTGACTAGCCTTGCATGACTTTTCCAAGATTTTCTGAGACATCCTGAAACTTGTAAGCTAAAGCTCGTGGCTCTTTTTGCATATAGTCAATAGAAGTAACATGTGATTCCCAGTGTTGATAAAATAAAATGCTATATTTAAAACCAGATATATTTTAAATGAAGGAAATATCAACAGTGAAAACATTGGATTCTGTGGAAAACTTCACAACCCCACCAGGAAGTGTTTGTGACCCAGGTCATGGTTAAAGCTATACTTCGGCTGGGAAAAGATATTTCCAAAAAACCAACACCAGTGTTCATACAGGGTGAAATAAAGCTCACTGAACACCCTTGTCCATCCAGTCCAAACTAAAGCTACTCCTGGAAGACAGCGGCAGCTCAGAGAAGTAAAACTTTCTGGACTGCAAATAAAATCATTGAAACATTCCTAATGTAAAGGTTATATTTTTCTCCCCACTAGCCCCTTATAAAAGGTGAGATGATCTGTGTGCAACCATTCCACTCCACATCAAAGTGGCTTTTTAATTATACTCCAGTGCACTGGGTAAAAACATATCTGCAGATCTTCTGAGGACGTCCTCCCCCCCCCCCCCCCCCCCTTAAGAACAGTATTGGGATCTCTTTTTTTTTTTTCCAAGATTTTCTTGATTATTTAGCTAAAAAATTAGAAGACAAGCCTTTTATTTACCCACAGCCCAGAATCTGCAGCTGCAGAACAAGCAAGCTTCTTTGTGTCGCCCTCAAGGTGACCTCAGCTCTAATCTGCAAGGACCACCCTTACCGGAGGTGAAAGTTAATCCAGGTCCTGCTCCTGCTCTGCCTGGTTCTCCCCTGGGCAGAAACTGGTGTTTTATGAGACAATTGCAAACTGGTGAGGACAAAGCTGAGGCCACCATGTCAATTCTGACTCTGGACGCAAATGCGGAAAACCAGCATTTTATCACCAAGCCACACAAGTCCTTGATGTTATTCCCAGTTATTTAAGACACAAACATAAAATTCTACAGGCCAAATTCTTCCCCAGGTCTCAGCCCAGCAGACTCACTACCTCAGCTCACCTCCTCTCAAAGGAGTTGCAAAGGCTGCGAGCCAGAGGAGAATCTGATCAACTTTATTTCTTTTAATTTACCCCACCGATTTCTTTGCCCAGGAGATTAATTACATTTTTACTTAAAAAAAATCCACTTACCTGTCAAACTTTCCCCCAAGTTATACCGCAGAGCTGAAATAACAATCTAAAACCTCAGAGTAAGATCATGTGCTGTTGAAAAATGTAGGTCTTTCAGAAGCTGGTTAATTTTTAGGATCTTAGAAAAACATACAGGGTTGCTTTAAATAGCAGTGAAAGGCTGATTCAAGCCATTAAGTTTTATGTTGTGTGTAATGTTGTAATTGATGTCAAGCCTTCCCCTTATTCTTCACACTGACATTGGGCAGTAGATGTTTAGAGTGCAGTTACAAAAGTCCAGACCAAGTAAAGTACCAAGAAATGGGTGAAAGAAATGGCAATTTATTGCTAAGAAGAGGAAGGTTCAAATGTTAAATAATTAAGCATGAGCCAAATTTTGCCAGTTTCTTTCCCATCCATTTATTTTCTGGATAATTCGGTGCATTAAGCATTTTGCTGCAAACTGTTGCTTCTGTGTATGCATATAAAACTTTATCACCCTTGTAAAAAGCATGCTGTGAATTCTGATGCTTCTGTGTGTTTGGGAGCATATCATTATTCTCTTCTCAGGAAAATACTACCTACATCCTAAACTCAACAAACCAGCTTCCAAAGCAACAGCTGCTCAAAAGCACTATGCTCAGCTTCAAGCATCACTGAGGAAAAAATGCTGATTCAGCTCTAAGTTGAATAAAAAGTCTTCTCTTTCTACAGGAGATTTTAGTCCAGTGCTTTGCCTCACTGTTGCCCTTTTCATGATAATCCATTTGTAGTTTAAGAAAACTTGTAATGATTTAAAGCTTTAATCCTGGCAACACTAAAACAAGCTGGGTAACCTCAAGAGCAATACTTGAGGTCAGCAAGAGAAGTCCACATGTAAAGATAGAGATGCAACTATCAAATTAGGATCAGAAACAAGGGAACTAAGAAAAAGAGAAGTTTCCCTTTGCTATACTGTGTTCCTGAGGGGTTTGCTCACATTAGTAAACTAAACAGAAACTATCCCTCAGCACTGGTTACGCATTAAATTAGGCTGGGGACCTTTCCCAACAGACAGTTTGCATGAAGCCACCCTGTTTTGAAGGATAAGGAGGTTTGCTAGCACAGAGATGTGCATATCTCAGAGGTGGTCCCAGAACGACGTAGGTTGCTTGTTCAGGTGCACTCAAGCCTGCCACCCTGAGCATTGCATCCAAGAGATGCAGTTATCCAGGCCCTGGCCTCTCCAAAGTTCAGACAGTCCTACCATCCAAAGACAGCTTGTGTAGAGCTACCTGAATAGCTTCAACTTCTTTCCTGAGCAGCAGCACAGCTCCATCTGATTTGTGGCTGCTGCTCAAATGTTTGCCCAGGGGGAACTTCTAAGTGGTCAGGTTTAGGATTTTTTATTTCTTTTTTGTGCTCCTCCCTTGTGCATTTGCTTTATGACGCAAAGTAAGTGTGACTACAAACTCTCAGGGCAAAGCAAGCTCCCACAGGGATTAAAGACTGTCACCCCTGCCACCTCTCCTCCACTGAGCGCAGGATGTGGTTCTCGATGCTGTCCCCTCTTACATTTCACGTACATTTGAAAGGAAAATATCAAAACCAGAACACTCAAATCAACAGATTTAGTTCTATTGTTTTGGAGAAGGATGCAAGACAGAAAAAAACACTTGCAAAGTGTTAGTTCTGTTAGTTCAACACATCACTTACTACATGACCAGAAGACGTGAAGTAACTATAGTGATATGAAACATTGATATAACAAAATCTTTTAAAATTCAGTAGAGCATCAAACTGGCCCCTACAAATGATTCCAGTTTGTTTATGATGTTTACCTCAGCCATGAGGCTAAGCAGTAATCACTGCTATGTGAGATGCACATACTACTCTGACAAAAAGAGTGCATGGACTTGAATGAGATACAAATGGGGTTTGTGCAACCAGAGCATTGGTGTGAGGTGCTAAAAGGTGAGTGGATACTGAGGACACAGGCTTTGAACTGGGGGTGTTACCCAGTTATTGCCAGTTATTGTTACGGTCTTCTCTTCCCCCAGGAACAGGTTGTGTTGCTTTCCTGTGATTTTGTCCCTCTATGGACAGCTAGCTGAGAAAAGAAATGCAGCTGGAACCATACATGACATGATGAGGAAGTGGGAAGGAGGAATAGGACTTTCAGTGATTATGGTGAGTATTTGGACCAAGGGGATGACTCCTTTCCTTAAATGGCCCATGCCCCTATAAATATTTCTCAATATGTCAGGGAGGGGCAGGAGGAGGTGGTGGTGGAGAAATAGTTTGGATGCAAAGTCACAAGCCTGCTTTGACAATTATTCTTGAGCAGTGATGCTGCCTTTCACTGTGAGCCAAAAGCCTCTCCTGGAGATGAGGTTCATCTCACCCATCATCAGCATACAAGAAACTTCCCATTGAAGCCAAGGGAGCTATTTTGAGATATGTGGATAGCTCACATAAATAGTGATTTGCAGAATGCGGCCCAGGATCTGTTCAGGGAGGCCACACCCCGTCTTATACCTTAGGCACACATATCTGTCCGTTTTAAATCAGTCCATACTGTGACTTTTAACCTTAACACTAAAACTTGAGTTCCAGGCACTCCTGCCCACGGCTTGCAGGCACCAAAGAGAGGCTAATTATTTCTCACCCTGTTACTTGCCAGATCTCATCTCACTGCAAGAACTGCAGGTTGTGTTTCCTGGAATAGAATCTTCTCTTTCTCTTTTTATGCCAAAATAATTCATTTCTGATTCCATAATTCCTTTGGAGAGTTAATAAATATCTATAAGCAGAAAAGGGCAGCTGCTGCTTGCATAGCACTGAAATCTTAAAATGTTGAAAGCAGCAGGATGGTCACCTCTTCAGATCTTTAATTTCACCCTAAGCAGATCTGATTTGTTGGAGGAAGTCACAGTTTACACGTTGCAAAAATAAATGGTGCAGCAGGCGTTCATACACAGTAGGAGGTGTGAAAAATGGGGGGGAAGGGAAAGGCAGACTGATGGAAACAATCAACTAATGCAGAATGAAAGCCTTTTTCTCTCTCCAAGTGGAACTAATAGGAACATCAAATATGTTAAACTAAAAACAGAAACCTGAACGACAAAATTGTTTTCCATTTTTCTTTTAAGAACTGTTTTTTCCAAAAGTGGTCACACATACTTGTGGAAGAAAAAAAAAAAAAAAAGGGCTTTCCTCTAAGCACAAACTAATATTTTTAAGTGCCTGATTTTGAAAAATTATTTTTGTTGATCTACATATCACGTGTCAGTTCAGAACAAGAAGCCTCAGTGGTGGCTGTAGATGGCCCATACAAGAGGGATATTCCCACAGGTGATGGAAGTCAAATAATATCACAGCAATCAACAGAGTAGGACTCAGTGATTCTGTAATTGTGAACATTCCCCAGGCCTTCAAGAAGCAGAGGTAGCAATTTACAGTGGCTTCAGTGGGTATGTTTTATGTTTCATTCTGTTGTAGGTGATGCTAGAAGAAAACAAGAGCAACATCTGGTCCTGCCAAGCATCTGGCCAAGGGAATGGGCATAAAAATGCCAGTTTAACTTTCATCTAGTACTGCCCATAAATACTGCTGTCAGACCAAAACCAAGTGGTGGCTCCATCTAGTCATTTCTTTATCAGAAAACCCATTAGATGTCAGAAACCATTTAATCAATATCACTGTTTGGAAGCAATGAGCTTCCCAATGGGGTAAGGGGAAATTCTTGAAAGAAGCATCTTTGTCTCAGAGGTTAAAACAGTAATATAAAGAAAGCAAACAGTGAGTGACATAATAGCCCAGTTTCATTTAAAACCACCCAAGTTAATGTTAATGTCAGAGGGTTAAATTATAGATATTTATTCATGACATTAAAAAAATGTCCTATAGGCTAAAAGAAAAATGAAAACAATTTCTTACGAAAATTTTACACAGAATGTAATTCTGTCCCTGCTGATGAATGTAAAATAATGGCTTACTCTAGCAACCATGATACTCAGTATCAAATGTTCATCCTTTTAGAGGAGATTAAGTAACAAAACAGCTTTACTGGTCTCAATCTTACAACACTCTCCAGGGCTCTTCCATAAGTCTGGCATTATCCCAAACCCTGTGAGGGGGCACTCTCCAGTTCTATGCATCTCTTGGAGCTCTCACATTTTGGACATGCACATTTTAGCTCTCAGAGCTGAAGAACACAAGAGGAAAGGGAGGTTGGCAGCATAACCATTGTCACTTCTGCTAGGCACTGTCACCACCACTGTCTAAAAGCACCCTCAAGAACTTGACAGGGCTTCTATGTGCAGCATGAGACATTGCAGTTCCTCAGCATCTGGTGCTGCACTTCCCCTGTAGCTCTTACCACTGTTACAGAAATATTTGTTACATCCATGCTGGTACATTGTACTGGTCCCAGGCACTGGAACTTGATTGTCTATATAATTACTTTGCCGAAAATATCCTTTGGAACAATTTCCAGGCATCACTGAATATTTTATACAGCACAGGGACAATTCCCAGTGGGGAATTTGGATGCAGCATCCCTGTTTTGGAAGATGAGAGTTTAACTGTATGCCCAAACTGGGTCACTTAACCTCAAAAGACATATAATAGGCCCTAGCGCTGCTTACTGATGCAGATGTAGCCAGTAAACCATGCCTTGTATGAATGTGGACTACCTGGACTAATTTACACATAGGATCATAGAACCATAGAATAGTTAGGGTTGGAAAGGACTTTAATATAATCTAGTTCCAATCCCCCTGCCATAGGCAGGTGCACCTCCCACTAAACCATGCCACGCAAGGCTCTGTCCAACATGATAAAGAAGTGACCCAATGCCAGCAAGTATTGCTGTTCTGGCAGCCATTATTCATTTTCTTTGTGCTGAAGAACACCTAGGAGGGTATTGCACCATTTTGCTTTAACAATACCTGTGATAAATAAGATAAAATGTCTGGTGATGGACCTGACATGGCTAAATTAGGAATCAGAAGAGATTTGATCCAACCAGATCCAAAGCCAGTCAAAGAAGCAGTGGTGATTCTACCCAGAGATTAAACCTCAATAAACAGAATGAAAACAGTTTAGCCATCCCAGACAGTTCTTCA
Organism: Myiopsitta monachus; assembly: GCA_017639245.1. Taxonomy (NCBI): domain Eukaryota; kingdom Metazoa; phylum Chordata; class Aves; order Psittaciformes; family Psittacidae; genus Myiopsitta; species Myiopsitta monachus. The sequence continues at coordinate 24,007,058 of CM029922.1, read as the reverse complement.
TAAGCTAACTGATGCAGCTAATTCTGTCCATGACATCACTTCAGAAAACTAACAAAGTGCACTCCAAGTATAGTGTATGTGAGCTTAACTATTGCAAGACACGTGCAAATTTAGATTTGGAGTAATCTACTTGAATCAGAATCCATATGTGTATTTTGGACAAAAAGTGTGAAGCAGCCTGAATATTCCCTAAAACAAGGATTGCATTTAGCCAGCAAGCCAGTGATGCCATAAATGACCACCTCTGTGTGTTTCTTATTGCTAGCTGTGCAAAAACTAACCAATGGAAATGAAATTAACGTCATAAATTAGTGTAGTTGCAGTTAAAATGATATTTAATTCCAAGATGAGCTGATGCTTTTGGGGGAAAACTGTTCCTTAATTTTGAAAAAAAATCTTTTGGAGACATTTTAATACTCAATTTTTTTCTACTGCAAAGCAAAGCCATATAGAACTCTGGTTGAAATACCAGATCATGTTTGGCATAGCTTATTCTTGGTGCCTACCCATTATCCTCATCTAATTACTTCAGTTTTTCTTGTGAACTCCTTCAGTGTAAACAAACTGTGTCAGTGTCCTTTAGCTATGGGCTTCAAAAGGCCTACAATTACAAATTTTATTGCTCAGCATTACAAGATGATGGTATCTCAAGAGAAGGTGACAGTGAGTTAACAGATAGGTCCCCAAGGGCAACTGGCCCAGACCTACAGACTCCCTTTTCCAAATAGAGAAACAGGCACAATTAGCAACTTTCAAAATGACAAATCTCTTTCCTTCATTCACCAAGCCAAACGTGGTTGAGCAGACTGTCTTTCATTCATATTTTGGTACTAATTAACTGGTAACATTTGGTTTTGTCTCGTAAGACCCCCTAACTCTTTAGGTGCCATCTCACATGAGGGAAAGTCACACAAATAATGTCAGAAAAAACAGTTATTAAAGGAATTGTTTTGCAGTCTTTTAGCCAGCTATTGAAGGGCACAGTGTATTGAATTTAGGTACATACTTATTTTAGGTTTTTCTAATGTGGCCATCAGCTCAGAATGGCAGTACTAGCAGTAGCAAGAGACAGGCAATAGCTAGAAGCCTTAGAGGTGCATGTAGCTGTATTTTTAACCTTCCCACCACCGCAGTGTATGATCACTGAAATAGACATGAGAAAACACAGCACAGTAATATAAATTACTAGTTGCTTGGGTTTTAAATGAAAGTGGGATTTTTATTTCCAGCTGCAAATGTATTGAAGAGACTGGAGTTTTTCACTTGGGTCCATTGCTGCCTTGAAAATCTCTTGGGTGCCACCTAAGATTTTGTCGAGAAATTCTATAACACCTTTCTGAAGTGAATGTATTTGTATGTCTTCTTTTTAATTTTCCTCTTCACCTTGTCATATAGGGCAGAACTATTATATTAGGCAGTAAGTGGTATGATATAGAAGTTGATTTGGCAGAGCCACAAGAAATACACAGCAATATCTAGAGAATTCCTGGGATATGATTCCACTGCATGTGTAAGAGTCATTGAGGAAGACACTCTTAAATACCCCAAGAACCATCATAATAGAAGTTTTTTGTCACATTTCCTTCCTCTATTGGGAGTTAAAATCTTTGAAAATTTTCAGTATATGCAATTTAAAAACCAGTTGAGTGTAAAAAGTGAGACTAAGAATTCATAGAATCATAGAATAGTTAGGGTTGGAAAGGACCTTAAGATCATCCAGTTCCAACCCCTTGCCATGGGCAGGGACCCCTCCCACTAAACCATGCCACCCAAGGCTATGTCCAACCAAAAGTAACTCAATCTCTCCTCAAGATGTCACTGGTGGGATCATGCTGTAAAGGATCAATATGCTTTCTGTGCTTACAAACATCTTATCATTTTTTATTTATCCAGAATAAGACATCAATAGCTTCTGAGGAGGTAAAAATTACCTTTCAGTCTCTGCTTTTCATATTCTTTAGAAATGCTTAAAATGTAGTTATTTCCATGCTTGTTGTACTCTCTGCTACCTAAATAGGAAGACGACTGGTCTCTCATCTTGTATAGGAAATTTAATTTCTTAAAGAAACCTTAATTCTTGATTTCTAGTACTGAATAAGAATCAAAAACCCGGATCTGGATCCATGGGTCTACTCTTTTAAGAGCAGGGTGAGTAATTCACAGCCCAAAATTTTCTTCCAATGTGCTGGTTTCTACAGCTTTGAGATGATAAGTAACTGCAAGTGGACAAGTAACTTTATACCTGATTTCTGCAGATTTCTACAGTTTCAAATAAATTTTAAAAATATATAGATTTCTATAGGTCCTTTCTCCGGATTTGCTTAGGTCACAGAAGTCCAGGTTCAGTCCAGCCGTAACAGAATTTTTGCTAAACTGTATAAAGTTTGCTCATCGTTATTTCAGGTAGAGAGCAAATAGTATGTGTGATGCTTTTGGCACCTGCAGACATAATAACATAACTAATAGAAAGACATCTGTTTCTTTTATGACAGAAGGATGTTTGCATTTTGACAGATTTGCAAGCTCTACAGAGCAGAGGCCCTGTACTGGTAAAGGAAGTAATATTTAGTTTGTTTAGCACTGAACACTTGGTAGGGCCCACCTTGATCAGTAACCTGGAAGGCAGAAAAAGTTGTGGCTCTTGGCTTCCCAACAGGTTAAGCTATTGAGCAGAACTTTGGGCCAGAGAGCAGAATCCATCTTCTTCATTTTTGACAGCAATGACTTTGGTAAATTGCAGGGGAAGAAGAGGTCTCTTCCTTCAGTAGCTCTGCTCTTGATTTTGTCAGGTGGCTCAAATCTAGATATATGTGGCAAACTCAGTTTCCACAATTTGGAGGTTCCAAGGTCGACAAGCTGATAGACATGGAAAGTATCTTACACTCTGAGAGCAACTGCTCAAAGCCGAGGGCTGAGTAATAGCGGCGGGGAGAGAGGAAGCTCAGGCTGCTGGGCACAGGTGGGGAAAGGAGAAAAACAAAGGCAGTAAGCGGTGGCATCACATGTAAAAGCAATCTAAGTGCAGCAGCTATCAAACTGAAAGCAAAGCTAGGCAAAACTGTTAAAATTATGACCAAAAAAAAAATCAGTTGTTTGCCAGGACATAGTGATTGTCCTAAAGCAGAAATGTTCAAACACAACATAGTGAGACCTTGTTGTGGTTTAAGCCTCTAAGCCACACAGGTTTTTTTACTCACTCAATCCCCCCTCTTTCTTCCCCCAGTCCCAGGAGGATGGGGAGGAGAATCAAAAGAATGCAACTCGCACAGGTTGAGATAAGAACAGTTTAGTAACTAAGGTATAATATAAATCACTACTGCTACCACCAGTAGAGAATACGCTACCACCATACAAGAGAAATACAAGGAAAGAGAATACAACTGCTCACCAAGCCCAACCCAGCCAGTGCACCCCCCAGCAGCAAACCCCCCAATGCACCACCACCACACCCTTCCGGGTCTCTGCTCTCCGTTTTCACATCCTGGGCATGATGTGCTGTGGTATGGAATAACCTCTTTGGTCAGTTTGGTTCAGGTGTCCTGCCTCTGCTTCCTCGCGGCTCCCCCTCCTTCCTGGCATAGCATGAGACTCAGAAAGTCCTTGGCTAGACAAAACACTACAAGCAGTAACTGAAAACACTGGTGTTATCAGCACTGTTCCCAGGCCCAAAATCAAAACCACAGCGCTTCACCAGCTACCAAGAAGGAGAAAAATGACTGCTGCTGCTGAACTCAGGACAGACCTCTCTCTGAGCTGAAAGAAAAAGTACATGAATATGAATCAAGTATGTATATGTATATGAATCACAGCAAATCAGCCTGGAAGAAACCTCTAGTCATCCTCCCACCCCAGTGCTGACATAGTTTGACCTCTGTTGTTCTAAGTATTTGCTTTTTAATTGCTCTTGACTAACAACTCTTCAGCTTCCCCAGGATTTAATCTTTGTAGGCAACACATTGAGATTAAAATTTATTCACTTTAATTTAAGCTCATTATTCCTTGCACTACCCCCTACTATGTGGAAAAGTGTTTACTCAGTTACTCTTGCAACAAACTTTTACATATCTGTAACATATTATCGTGTGTCCTCTGAGGCGTCTTTTCTCTGTATTGAGACAAACACAGGTTTTCTGTCCTATGTGTTTCCAAACTTCTACTTATCCTATTGTTACCCTCATGAATTTCTCTAACAGGCCCTTGTCTTTCTTCGATGTGGCCTGAACTGGCTACAGTGCGTCAGGGGAGACTCCACAGATGCTGAGTGGAAGGCAAAAATGTCTTTATGTGTCTTATATTCACATTCCTGTATGGCTGTGTTTGATATTTGCTGAGTTGGCTTTCTGTTGTTTCCTTCCAACAGCCTGAGACTGTGGAACAGTTTGAAATACATAAAACTTTTCTTAAAAATCAAATGTCACACACCAATTTTGAATGCAGTGCTCCCCATGGGTTACAAGCATTTTTTTTTAAGCCCTTGGAAGGACAGCAGTTCTGAAAGGTGTCAGTTCCCCATATCTGCATGTGGCAGAGTAGGGCAAACACCTTTGAAACATTCCCAGTATTTGAAAACTGCCTGAGAGATGAATTGGCCCTTGGGTTAGCTAAATGTAGCCTCAGTCAGAGCCAGAATTGCTCTGACTGCAATGACTCAGGCTCAGTGCATCACTTCATGTTTCAAAATACTAAAAATACAACATGCCCTCAGACTATATCTTCTATTTCCACTTAGAAACCCTCCATCCAGGGTTGTTTATAAAATTCTGTCTCCATCACTGCTACCAGAAACATTTCTGAAATCCCACTGTAATCCACTTTACCTTACCTAAATTGTGAAAAGAAACTTGAGATGTGATGATTGGGGCCTGGAATCTGTATCTTCTTCCAGAGCTTTCACATCACAGTTATATCATAGAGGAATTGTAAAAAAAGGAAGACTTCATAGGTAAGTGACAAGAAAGCTAGTGATCAGCTTTTTGAGTTAAATATTAATGCAGATTTTCTATGAGGAGCTTAAATGCCTTTACACATGTTCACAGACTATACATAGCTGAAGAAAAGTGCAGAACTTCAGTACTAACCTTTGTAAAAAGGAAAGTTAGAACCAGACAAGGGAATCAGGCATATTTCCAGGGTCTGATGAAAATAATGGTGATGACACTGGTTGAATTGTTGCTGGCTGGGTATTTCAAACTAAAAGCTGCTGCTGAAGATGATCAAGAAAAATACTAATACTAATGTAATGTCTTAAGTGATACTTTTCATCAGTAGTGTTCAGACACCTCTGCATATTATAGAAAAGGAAACTGAGGCACCCTGAGAAAAATAATTTTCCCAGAGTCTTATGACTGATGGCAGAGACAGGAGTAGAAAAATGTTCTCCTGAGTCTGAGTGTGGTGCTCTAGTCATTAACTTTATCTTATTTACCAAGTTAAGCAAACAAAATACTTATACTGTTAAACCTTAGTTGTTTTTTCAGAATAAACTCCACATGAGATCAGAATATGTTGCCATTCATGCACTGGAACCCAGTAGTAAAATGAGATATAAGATGGTAAGAGGTCTGTAAAATATATTCAATTGTTTCAACAGCTGAAGAACAAAAACTACCAGCAATATTCCATGTCACTGATCCCCCCACATCCATGTGCCTTTTGTGGCATTCAAGGGTGGGAGAAAAAGATGCAAGAACAACTTGTCTTAATGTCTGATCATACTGGATCTCAGTTGGAAGGAGAAAAATTCTAGAGCATATAATGGTTCAGTAGAGTTAAGTTTTGCCCTCAACGGAAAACCGAAGGTGTCAGTCTTCTAAGGAACATGCATTCTAGATAGGGAACGTATTTCTGAGACATCATGTCTGTTATGCATCATGATCAGCATTACCATTAGAAAAACCGTTCATGTATTGTCCTCAATATAACTTACATTGTTATTAGAGGTCGAGATTTGGTCTCAGAATCTAAAACCTCATTGTTATGTATTGCTAGTCTTGATGTCAAATTTTCTTCTAATGCTGCACACCTAGATAAGACTGAGCAATAGCACCCACCACTGAAAACCCCCTCTATTCCTCACTGCATGGTCTGTGCCATTTTTGACATCTGATAATCTGGCTAAGACATGTCTGTGACTGGTAATACTACAGTGGTAGAATTAACCCTTGATTCATCTAGGTCATTTGCCATCAAGACCTGTGTCTTTTCTATTTTTGGCAATTTCTGTTCTCTCAAAGTTCCAGTAACGGAGACATTACAACCTTGATGGTGACCCTTATTTTTTTCAGTTTGTCACTGTTTTTTACCTATTACCTATCAGGAAAAAAAATGTAAGAGCAATCTTTTCTATAAAATAACCCAATTCTTTTATTGCTTACCATTGACACAAAAAGCAAATTTTCCCATTCTTCCTTATGTCAGCCTTATATGTAATTCATGTCCCTTAGATGTCTTTGCTCAAACAAACTCAGATGATGCAATCTTTCCTCATAAGCCATGTTTCTTATACTTTGGAGGACTTTTGTTTCTGTCTCTGATTTTCTTACCAGCCCATATCCTCCTTAAACTGGATACAGAATTCTTGCCAGGATCTTGGTAATAATGGACTGCTGCATCTCCGCTGCAACCTTTTGTCCACATTTCCCATTATGCTGATCTCACAACAGCACCACATAAACTTACGTGCAGCTTGAGAATGACTGTAGTCTCCATAGCCCACCCCAATCTATTTTACTGTAAAAATTTATTTTATTCTATTTAGACAAGTGTGCTCCATTTGATACCTAAGCAAGAAACTATTATGAACTAAGCTCATTTGTTCCTATTGAATAACATGAGGTTTTCATCTTGTTTTCTTCAACTTCTCATTTCCAATTTACCAACATTATTTTGTATTCAAATATTGCTCTCCAGACTATTGATGGCAACTGCCACTTAGGTGCCTGCTGCATAAAAAGCATCACAGTCGATGTCCAGCAACATTCAGCATGTCTTAAGTTATCATGTTTGTCATCTAGCCCAAAAGGACACAAATTGACATATGAATGTCCTATGGGCTCTGTACCACACCTGCCAGCTGCACCTGTATGTCTTAGATGCTCTGAAACATCTCAGAATAACTCCTTTGTAACTGAGTAAAGCCACTGCTATGTGCTCAGCTGGGTCACACTGCAGGATCTGCTGACAGTACCGACTCCACTGACAACAGGCACTAAGATGCATAATGCATGTATATATATAAACACAAATATAAGTGTTAAAGTGCTTTTGACTCAGTTGGGGCATTTTGTTGTACATATTACTGACCCAAAAACTTACCTTCCCCTGCTTTTCTCCCTTTCTGTTTTTCTATCTTCTTCACCTCATTTGTTGTACTGGTTTTGGCTGGCATAGTGTTAATTTTCTGCACCCATATGGGTGTTTCTTCACCCATATGGGGCTGTGTTTTGGATATGTGATGAGAACAGTACTAGCAACACACTGGTGTTTTAGTTATTGCTTAGCAGTCCTCATGCAACATCAAGGTCTTCTGTTTCTCACACCACCCCACCAGCTCACAGGCTGAGAGGGCACAAGGAGTTGGAAGGGACACAACTGGGACAGCTGACCCTAACTGACCAAAGGGGTATTCCAGACCATGTGACATCATGCTCAGCATATAAAGCTGGGGGGAAAAAGAAGAAAGAGGGGACTTTCAGAGTGATGGTGTTTGTTTTCCCGAGTAGCAGTTATGTGTGATAACCCTGCTTCCCTGGAGATGATTGAACACCTGCCTGCCAATGGGCAATTGTGAATTAATTTCTTGGTTTTCTTTGCTTGTGCATGCAGCTCTTGCTTTCCCTATTAGCTGCCTTCATCTCAACTTGTGATTTTTTTCACTTTTACCCTTCAGATTCTTTCTCCCATCCCACTGCAAGGAAGAATGAGTGGCTATGTGGGGCTTAGCTGCTACCAGGTTTAAACTATGACACTCTTTTTTACCTTCTGAGAGATTTTTTGGTAGGGAGGATGGAATAATCACCACAGACACACATTTCTCCCAAACTCACCCAGGATGCAGATGTTCTGGCAGCTATGGGCACTAGCTCCCCTTCCCACACTTCTTCCATGCAGAGCAGAAGCAATGCCCACAGGCTTTCAAGACGTGCTCAGGGAACAGAGGGCCCTGTCTTGCTTGATGGGTCTTTTTATTTTGGAAAATCTCTTGCACCCCTTCTCCTTATTTCATTCATGGTCCCCTGAGATGTCACAGTTTCTACAGGTTTTGTTTTCATCATATTTCTCCTTTTTTCTCAGAGAGGGAGCCAGAAGATTTTGTTAGGGATGGCCTCCACCCATCCATAAAAAGAGAAGCCAGTAAAGACAATGGAAATTAAAAAGGACAAGGATACTGACTCAGCATTTCAAAACCATCATGGCAGCTGGGATCACAAGCATCCCAATAGGAAATATATATAGTGAGGGGAAGATGCCTTTCAGCTAAAGAAGCAGAAATAACACAGGAAAGCTGGATTGCTGATGCACACTTTACATTTAAAATAAACAAATGCAACACAGTCTCAAAGTAAAAAAAGGCTTGTAGTGTCAAAAACTACAGGGGTGACAACTTCATTTTGATGATTTGCCTCTCTTATTTGGCTTCCTAAGTAACAGCAATAGCAGGTTTTTCCAAATTTCACTAAGATAATTTTTACAGCAGGTTTACACACAAAGAAAATAGAAACAGATGGTATAACAGAGTAACTAACAATCTGGCCAATATACAAGAAAAGGGTGTTCTTCAACATTAAAATTCAGAGAGATTTTAAGCTTAAAAAGATGAGATTGTAAACAGGCTGGGTCATCAATATAGACAGGAGCCTGATTCACAGGGACATACTGAAGGTGAGCCATGAAACATAAGGTTTCACATCAAGGCAAAAGCTTAGATTGAGTCTGATAGTAAGACCTGAAGTTAAGCTGATAAAGAACCTCTTCCCTTTTTTTGCCACAGATGAAATTTGTGATCTATTCAAGCCATTTAATCTCTCCAAATCTAACTCCCCATGTAAACTGAGACTTTCTCTTACTCTCATTGGTAAAAGTCTTTGAGAGCCACACATTGGAAGTGATGTTTGCACAACACTGATCAAATGCTGGTTCCTTTCCAGCTCATGGCAAAATTCCTCTGTGTGTCTTTGGCTATGTTGATATTGATAAATTAAATATGCCCAATGTTATTCTCTGGTGCTGAAGCCAAGTGTCAGGGAACAGCCTGCATCTATATTACTAAGCAATTTTACCCTCTTAAATAGAGTGGTCATACCCAAACTGTTCATTGGGAAAGGCTTTTGCAAGCTCCCAGACTGTTCACAGGAACTGCTCACTGGGTGCAGGCTGCTGCCTGGACTCAGACCAAAAAACATGCCAGGGTCTTTTCTGACATTTTAAATGCACAAAAAAAAATCCAGTCCTGGTGCCTGGAAGCGTTCCTTAGCACTGTCTACCATCTCTGAGTAACTCTTGGGGCAGACACTTGACCTATTAATTTTAATATGTAATACAATTAGAACCATTAACTGCATTGGCATTTCTTTCAAGTGTTCAGATCATTTCTTTTTATAGTATTTGTGATTATTTCTATATTCTGAGGGTGCCCATGAAATACCAGCAGCATTCCGCTTGTACTTAATCTGATTACCAGTGCAAAATCCCATCCTGCAAGATCTCCATCTTGGATTCCTTTCATCAGCTCATTCTACAAAGACACCTTCACATAATTACAGGAACATCCTGTGAGCTCTGGGTTTGTGAATCACTGTGTGCTGTTCAGATGGCTGGTAGGACAGAGAGGTTAATCTCAAATCTGATCCAGAGACACGGAGGGCTGATAAACTTCAGTGAAGCACAAAGATCTAAATTATTAAGGCTGGGCAGGTTTTTACACAGCACTGCCCACTGAGTGCATGCAAAATAGACTAATTCCTGAGCTACCAGAGTCAGCTGGCTGTTTCCAAAAGCCAGCAGCAGCTAGGAATCTTTTGTATGACTTCTTTTTGAACAACAGAAGTGAAGATTGGAGAAAGGAGGGGCTGGGTGGGAGTGGAGCAGTTTGACATCTCATCTATCATTTTTATTAGGCTGAGTCTGCAGACATTTGAATTGTGTTTTCCTCACTTTTAAAATTAAATGGAGAACAGTAATACTAACAACATAGTTCCTCATGAGTGATAGAGTAATTTAAACTTTGTGGAGTCTCCTATTTCAGATAGCGTTAATTTATGTGTGAAGGAACCTGCAAGCGTGGAATTCCTCTTAAAAAAAACCCAAACCAAACCAAAACAAGATTTTCAGAGTGCTGTAACACAACTGCCTGAGGGCACATGCAAAAGATTTAGCAGGAAAGTGGAAAAAAACAACATTCTCCAAGTGCACACGTTTCCACACATACATGCACACAAAATGACAGAGAAGACGAAGGGAAGGCAGAGGCTGGGTGCTCCTTGGAAGCTGTTTTCTTAACCTCTGCAACAGCCCAGCCTCCCCACCACGCTCCCCCCGCCAGCTCTCCTCATGCGCTGCACAATGTCATCCAGAGCACCAACAACAGCTTGAGTAAAAACAGCTTTCACTGAGAACGGGAAAGATAGGAAAGAGATTAGTGCTTTTTACATATAAACCTTGTGGTTGGTGACCAAAGCTGAAGACAGACTACAGGAGTGAGGGGAGGGGAGTGAACATGAGGAGAGGCAAAGTCTAGGTGACTTGGAAGATAGTTTAAATCCATCAACAGGCAGCTAAGATCTGAACTAATCATCTGCAACCAGGGGAGAAATCACAGTCCCAGTGTCAACGGCCACAAATCTTACTGCCTTTGAAGTGGCCAGTATTTTACCCAAAAGTTACTACCTAAGATTGTTATCTGGCTACTTGCTGGCCTATGTGAGACAAATTGGCAGTCTTCAGATAGATCCTGGTAGACTAATTCCACAACACCACATTTGGCATTCATTAGCTGTCCTGGCTGCGAGGCTAAGTAGGAACAGTCAGAAACGCTGAACCTCCATTTCACCCCTCAGAGGTGGTCTTTCCAGCACAGCTTTGAGCCCCATGGATAAATCAGTATGGGGCAGTAAGTCCTGTAGTAGGTACACGGGTAATTAGATGACTTTGCTTTGAAGAACTCTGAATATTTCCTTCAGCAGCACTGCATATGATTGCAGATAGTTAACAGCGCAATAAAACTAGATAAAAGTAATTTTTCTTTTCCCTTCAAGCATCCTAAGTGTGAATAATAGAGAAAGGAAAAGAAAGAGCTGAGGTCCCTAACTGAAAGACACGTGGCTATCCCAAGGGAAGGAAAACCAGAAGAATGCAGATAATAGTATATTAAATATTTGTTTACTGAGCAAATGTAATTTGCTCTTTCATTTTTATTGAGAGCTTTCCTGGTATTCTCACAGACAAATTGACATTGCAAAATATCCTCATCCTTAGGATCAATCTGCATTCATAGACTTTATTTAGATTGACTGTTCCTATGTGGCAGCTGAGACCACTGTTCCCCTGAAGCACTCTTACTGCAGGTACAATGCAAACCAAGGAAAATCAAGTCAATCAGACCTAAACTTACATTCTGAATAGCCTACTACAAAGCACTTTTAATGTTTTAAACACCATTTGTCACTGTCACAGTGGAAGAAAAATTACAGCTCACTTCAGTTAAGTGGTAGCTCACTTCAACAACATGAAAATCCTCTGAACTTCTCCTTTTATTCTGACGTTGCACACAGTTTTCTGAGAGTTAAGAGTCAGAAAAGAGGGAAAACGCAGGAGTTGCAGTGTGGCTTCAACCCTGCAATCAAATGGAAAGGCTCAAGTGTAGTAAAGGGGATAAGCGAGTATGAAGAACTCTACCACAATGGTCACTGTGGGTCCTTATTTCAGTTAGAAACTGAAGATGAATCTCACATCTTTGGAAGACAAGAAGTCTGTAGGCCATATTGTAGACAAAATAGTGTTTGCCAAAGACTGTTAGCTGCCAAGTAAAGCTTTGATTTGTCAAACTGTGAAGGGCAAAAAAGGAGGAAGAAAAGTGACCACGGCAAAGCTCATTTGTAGACTGATTTTGGGAAAAGCAGTTTGATAATGACTGACTTCTGAAACTGAGCACAGGCTCAGGTCTGAGGAATATCTCTGAAGGTGAGCAAGCTTATGCCTCAGGATGCCTATTTGCTCATGTTCTTTTCTGATTGCACATTTTTGGGAAAATTTCCACTGAAACACAGTCCTCCACTATTCCACAGAATCACAGACTTACAAAACAGCTGTGTTCGGAAGGGACCTCTGGAGATCATCCAGTCCAACCTCCCCACTCAAAACAGAGTCAGCTAGATCAGGTTACCCAGGGCCATACCCAGATGTCTTTTGAATTTCTTCAAGGATGGAGACTCCATGGTCATGCTGGGCAACCTGTTCCAGTGTTTGACCACCCTCAGAGTAAAAAACTGTTTTCTTCTGTTTAAGCAGAGATTCTGGTATTTCAGTATGTGCTTTCTTCTCCTCTCACTGCTGAGAACTGGCTACACATCTTGTTATTCCCTCTATCAGGTATTTATAGCCACTGATAAGATCCCCCCTCTGAGACTGCTCTTCTCCAAACTGAAGAGTCACAGCTCTCTCAGCTTCTCCAAGTTAATTCTTTTTATTTCATGTTCAAGCATGTGCTCAAGGGTGTGCTGGATCTGCTTTAAGAGAGAGGCTTTAGCCCTTTATGCAGCAATATGAATTCTCACGTACATGAAAATGTTCATATTATGTCAAACAGTAAAACTGGAAGGAGCCCCAAAAGCCTTTCGACTCCTCTGCTTTCAGCTCTAACTTGCCAAAGCTGTTATCTGGCACTTTCTTTTTTTTTCATATTAGAGCTTTTTATAGCAGAAAATTTGTTGCTTTGCTTTCCTGTGAGATTACAGGCAGTGCAAGTGTGCTGGATACGGCACTGCCGGCTCAGAGGAGGATGCTTTGCAGGACATGCTCAGGGATGTCCAGAGAGGCAGCTCCCTGCCATCCACTGGCTTCTCTATTCAGGACACAAGGGGATGATTTCCTGCTGTGAACAGACCTTTCCTTTTGCAGAGGACTTCTTGAAACTTGTATACCCTTTTTGCTCAAGTTCTCCTTTCTAATGTCCATCTGGTTTTGAGTAGAAAAGTCCTCAGGGCAAAGAAAGAGAGAATATGGCTCTACTTCTTTAACCACAATATTCTGATAAGGGTATATGAAATTCCCATTAACATAGGAGCCACATACTTTTTATACTATATTCTTTCAGTACACATTAAATAATCAGGAAATGTTGTTGGGTTTTTCCTACAGTCGAAGTTAATTTTCCCCTTTAAAAAATAGTGTTGCAGATGCTTATGAATAGAATAGTGATTTCATTAAAAACTCACTCTTTGTATTTGTGGACTTTTGAATGTTAAGAATAAACTCGATTTCTGATGCAGAATTAAGATTATTTTTCTAATATCTTTTAATAAATACTGAATATTTTTATTCACTGAATACTTAATGTGCACATTTTTAATTATTCTGCTTTAAGTTTTAATATTGTTTTCATGTGCTAGAAGAGAACTTTATTCTCACAATAAGGAAACAGATGATTGTTTCAAAATAGTTTCAGAAAAAATGTCAGTTAAAAATGTGATAAAATGTCCTCATCATTGAAGTAACACAATGTAATGTATTTCCATTACACTGAATTTTTTATTTTATTTTATTTTTTTACTTTTTTCTTTAGAAGTTACTTTTAGGCAAAACACTCCTTGAGCACGTTTTTTATGATCAGCTGAGGGCTAAACTGAATGTATTCGCAAATTAAATAAATGCAATGCTCTGTTATTGCTTTCCTTTCATGACAGCTATCTCAGTGTTAAATGCTTCTGGAAACAAAGCACGGTAGGTTTTTTAAGGGTTTGTTGCTTTTTTTTTTTTTTTTTTTTTTTTTTCCTACTGCTATATAATATGGTGAAGAAATGTCTACATTAAAAAATAAAACAACCCAAAAATAATTTGCTCCCTGGATGCAGCCCAGAGAAGGTAGACACATATAATAAAGTAGTTCTATTCAGCCTTCATTGTTTTTTCAGTTTCTCTTTCTGCTTTTCAAAATTTAGAAATTCACTGTCAACAGTGAAAGGAAATAACAACATAGACATAAATGAAGCTGCTTTGATAAGCATTAATTTTTTTTGCACACTGCCTCCAACTCCCATTACCACGTTGAATTGAATCCTAAAATAAAGGCACTGTTCTTTACCAGGTTAATATGTTTGCATAGTTGATATGCTGAGTTCATGTAGGTAAATTCAGATTATTCTACAGAACTTCACTTCACTTTACCTCTTTTTCTGAACTGAAAGTCAAAATGTCAAGATCTGAAAAGAATTTAAAGACAACTAGCTAAGGAAATCAAATTGTTGCATCTCTTCACAGAGTCATGCAGAGGAATTCAGAACAGCAGTGACAGATTTTTTTCTTAAGCTCATACAGTCCTATAAATATGAATTGATGATTCAGCTCCTCTAGCAAGAAAATTGTAAGACATAAATATAAGATAGGATAGAAATAAAAGCGTTATGTGCAATTATGACTACAGTTCTTACTTCTGGACATACAAAAATGGGAAAAAAATTACATCCTTGATTCAAACAGGATTATTTTCATCCACTATCATCTCATACAGAATTATAAAAGCTTCTGATAAGGCAAAAGCTCCTAGGGAGTTCACTTTCTGGAATATATGCTGCTGAGTCCTTGCCAGAGTAACAGGTCTGAGTCAGCCCTATCCTAATCATTTTATCCATAGACTGATTGTCCATGTGCCTTATAATCTTGGACCTCATTCAAAATAAATAATGGCAGTAACAAGCCACAGGCTGAACTTTCCTCTGAAATTTTTTTAACACATCTTCTTGCATAAGGCAAGCAACATCTGCAAAACCAGACAACGAAGAAATCCTTAACGGCTAGGATGCAGAAGATGAAAATAAAGGAAGATCAGTGAGAAGTCCTACCCCACTGGATAGCGGTAGGACCAGAGGGACTTCTGCCTCAGGCTTCAGGCAAGCTGGGGATGTGCTCCTTACCTCCATGCTCATGTTCGTCACAGCTCTGAGCTGGGTAAATTAACACCTCTGTGGCTCTGCTTCTCCCTGCTCAATGTGAACAATATGTTCTATTTAAATACCTCAGTCTTTTAATAAAAGATTTAGCCTCTTTGACTCCAGCCTGCACACTGGAGTTCAGAGGCACTCAGCACTTCTTTGGTGCAGCCTAGATATACAGGTATTGTTATTTGTACACCCATACTCCTCAACCAAAGGTTGATCTTCTGCATTCAGCCTATTAATATCTTCAGAATTTGATATTGCCGCAAACACATATAAATCTCCACATTAACTTCATGTATGATATAACTCTATCTGCTGATTATGCTTCAGGTTTTGCTCTACATTCATGCGAATTTTATTTTGTGACATATTTTTGTTATTTGTAGGTAGCAAAAGACCTTTTCTGAGACAAAAGCACATTTTCCACCCTCTGTGAAAATACCAAGGCACTCAAGAGGCATTTCCCAGAGTTTGGAATTGCCTTTTATGTTAGCATGATGTTGAAGGATGTCACATTTAATCAGTTTTAATACTTTTCAAGTTGCATTTTCATATGTAGAAGTATAACAGAAAGTACAATGACATTCAACAATGCTGAAGTTAGAGTAAATCAGTGATCCAATTGCGCATAATTCAAACTCACTAGATTTATTTCTTTCCACTAGAGAATGTCTGTCAGAGCCAGGAAAAAGTTTTATCACCAGGCTAAATTCATATCAACAATTAAATAATCATTTACAGAAATGGCAATTTTGCTTTGCAAATAGCAGAATGACTCCCTGAAGCCTTTATTTTTTTTTTCTCCCTGAATCCCTCAACCCTTTACTCTTTTGTGTCCTTGTACATTTTTAGTTCTTTGCAACAAGCTTTTGTTTGCCTGGGACTATAACTATCAGGTATCTTTCATGCAAAAAAGCACACAAAAACTATTCACGTTTGAGAGTGGAGAAGTATATGTTTTTCTTTGAATTGATTAGCTGTTAGCAATAAAACAAAATGTAAATAACTGAAAAACGATGATCTGGACAGCAAAATTACTTTTTGCTTCCGGTCTCAGATCTGGACTAGATGGGAGGGAAAAAAAAAGACAACCCAGCCTAAATATCTAATGCTGTTTTGCCTAAGTGTGCTGGATATTTTTGTGAATTTAGTGATTTGTTAGGATAGGCTTGGGATCTCTGAAGGGAAAGGATATGGGACACAGGAATGGGAGTAGGAGTGACTTGATATCTGAGAAAAGCACAGGACTGTGTGAACAATTGCAACCGAGGAGGTTTCAGCACGAAGTCTTCCAGAGCTGCAAGTACTCTGTTTCTGTCTGAAGTCACACTGAAGTTGTGGGTGAAATTATGTCAGTCCAGTGAGGCAGCTTCTGAAGGGAGAAGAAGCTAAAAATGGAAGACCATTTGTACACGATTATCTATGGTAAACTCATGATCCAGGCCATCCTTAATAAAAACGTTGAGTTCACACAGACCTTTCTACATCCTCAGGAATGCAGAACTGGAACAGAATGCTGAATCAGTGTGTCTCTTTTCCTGTTCCTTTGGGCACTACATTGCAAAATATCTTTCATAACTAGAAGAAAATCCCCAAATCCTTCATGAAGGTGATCACTGTCTCAGTATAGAATCATAGAACGGTTGGGGGTGGAAAGGACCTTAAGATCATCAAGTTCCAACCTGCCATGGACAAGGATGCCTCACACTAAACCATGTCACCCAAGGCTCTGTCCAACCTGGCCTTGAACACTTCCAAGAACGAAACGTTTGCCACTTCTCTGGGCAACCTGTTCCAGTGCCTCACCTCCCTCACAGTAATTAATTTCTTCCTTATATCTGACTTGAACTTCCCCTGTTTAAGTTAAACCCATTACCCCTTGTCTTATCTCTACAGTCACTGATGAAGAGTCCCTCCCCATCCGTTCCACAGATGAAGAAACTTGATCCTTGGAAAGGTAAAATCACAAAGCCATGACGACCCAATAGCTCAGTAAAAATAAGTGGGCTAAACCCCTTTTCCTAAGCATCCTCCCTGTTCTGTAGCCACTATGCTAAATAAGGAATTCTAAAGGTGCTTTCCAGATTTTAAAGATAAGTGTCCCACAACATCATTGTTATTCGTGCTTCCAATGCTTTTGCCTTACTGATTTATGTTAAAAAGGACTCAGTGCTCTGTGATAATACTGGAGAAATTCTTCAGCACACATTTTTTTCTAGCATTTCTCAGAACACAGGATTGCTCCCAAAGTGGCTGGCTTCTAGAAGCTATTGGAAAACAATGTAAAACCTTCAGTTTCTGAATAAAACTTTCCACCTGTCATTATGGATGCTGAAAATTAAATTTTTGTAATTTTGTCAATTACAATAGAAAATACCAGGGCCATTACTTGAGATGGCTATGTATTAAATACAGACCACCCCTGAATGCCTTTAAACAAGAGCAGGAAAGAGTTTACTGTTCATGGGGCTGGGACCTGCCAGTCAGATCAAGACTGAATGCCTGTCAGTCTCCCTCATATTTGACTTGGAAGCAGCTCATATCAATATGTAGTCAGGAAATGGGTCTTTAATCACTGCAAAGTCTCTCCTGATTTTAAAGATTAAATCAGCCATAGGCTGCTTGAGTCTTTTTCTTCCTTTTTTTTTTTAACTCCTCCAAGATAACTGATGATAGCATTTGAGAATGATTAGCCATGCCGCACAGCATAAGCATACAGCTTGCTCCGATTTTGTGCATTACAGGCCATGCTATACAACACTGATCTCAGATAACAGGACATCCAAAGAGAACTGACAGACTTGTCTGTGAGTGATACATGGAGAAAAGACAACTTGAAATATGGAAGGAAAATAATTTGCCCAATATATTAACAAAGATCTTGTTAGAAATTCTATAGAAAGATGGTCCAGGAAGGAAGCAGTATCTCCATGGAGATCCCAGTGAGATGGAATTCAAAAGGCATCTCCTGCATAGTACAGTTTGAAGTGCTACTGCTCCAGGAGTATCCAGCAGGATGAATATGTGCTTACAAATGTACCTTTAAGACTATCAAAATGGCAACTGCTGCTGGCAGCTCTGGATTAGCAAGAGATAGCCGAAGACACTGCAGGAACGTGATTCGGAGAAACAGCAAAGGTAGGGGAGAGGGTAAAGAGGGAACAAACCTCCAGTGCACAGGTCCCTGGAGTGGACCAAAAGTGGGATGTTGAGGTGGGAGATGAGAGGAGCAGATGGCGAGGGTCTGTCTGCCAGGGCTGTGATGAGAAACTGCAGTTTCAGGTAGGAGAGGACTTGAGCCAGATCTGCTACTCTTAAGAAAGATGATATGATGTGTGTCCTTAAGAGAAGTGATATGATGATATGATGTGAGAGGGAGTTGAAAGATGCATGGACATGTGGATGTGCTTCATGCAAACATCTGTGCACTTGAACAGTGGAAACCCAGACAAGTACAGAATGAAGGAATGAGAAAGCACAGCCTATACATTATCAGCACCCTGAATTACTGAATTCACCCTGAGATGGCCTGTGGCTCGCTGGTGGCATGCCGCTTGGTGTGGGAAAGGGGCACAAGGGTGGCAGAGCTACTTCTGCACTGTCTGCTCTGTTGTTTGTCAAGTCAGCCCCTGTTCTCACTTCAAGTAGAGAAATAATCCCCAGCCTGACACATAGACAAATAAAACCTCTTGGAAGTTATTTTTCTCAAATCCTGCATTTCTCTAAAAACATATGCCATGTTTCACCCACCCTTCTCCACACTTTTTTCTCCCCTATTAGATTTAGAGTGGAAACAAAGTACTGATGCAGCAGTCCCTCACCCCACTCCTGTCAGTGAACTTCTATTCTTTCCATGATGTTTAAGGAAGATAAAAATGAACTATTGAGTAAAATTTTACAACAAAAGCTTTTTCTTTAGCTATGAGTTTTCTGTTTTCCACAGAGACAGACTGTTTGCAAGTTGCTGATATTCAAACACATGTTAAGCATGCTCACACACCTCATTTAAACTCAGAAAATGTGCAGCCAAATGGACTATCTTGTTCCATATTTCTGCCATTCAAGCACCAGTACAAAATTAAATGGAGAAAAGACAGAATTCATTTGGTTCCTCGAGGCTTCTCGAAAAGCCACTGAAATCAGCCACATGACTCCTTTTAACGTGTGGAGTGAGTCAGGCTCTACAACCTCAGTTACGAATTCCAGTGGGACCATGTAAGGGTGGGGGTGGTATGCACAGAAAAGCTGTAAGTGCACATATACAGCCATTTTAGAAAGATGTATAAAAAGTAACTGGAAACCTTGAGATCTTTGAAATACCCCAAGAAAATAATAGGCACAAATTTGAAGTTTGCCTTCCTGTGTGTCTCCAACTGCAATGAGTTCTGACAGAATTAACTATTACTTTGAAACCCCACACCATTATCACTTTGAGTCTCCTTTCACAGAGATTTGCCTTTTTGCTTTAGGAACTGCAAAACTTGAGCTTTTTTTCAGGGAGCAACTGGATGATGAGATCACAATCTTACTTGGCCACTCTTTGCAACACAGACGTAACATTTCTTCTCGACAAGTCATTCCCACAACAGTAACCAGACTTTAAAAATGAATTTCCAAAGAGTCTCACAGTAAATTAATGAGTACAAGAGGCTGTACTTACTGGCTTTTTCAAGATGCTCTCTGAAAATTCAGGATTTTCAATTAATTTACCTCTTTGAAAAGTCCTGCCTTATTCCAATCCTTTTCCTTAAAACCACAAAAAAAGAATATGCCAGCACCACAAAATCAGTTCTTCAAGATTACCGACTTTGTGTTATTTGAATAACTAACAATGCACTCTTTTTTTTTGTGAAAAACCTCCAGCTGAGATATTGCCTCCTGCCAGATTGGACTAGGTAAAAATATGTCAGCCAATCTCCATAGCTCATGATGAATTGAAAGTATTTGATAGGGGAAATTAAAAGATGAGTGAATAATCAGTAATGAATAGCCTACTGAACCAAATTTGTTTCCCTATGTGTAGGGAAAACACATAGTTCCACTAATGAATTAATATTATCTCTTTTTCTACCTCTTTTATCAACTAATTTATATGATCATCTCTTGGGCACTAGATTCTTTTTAAAAACTTGTGAGCATTTATGACATGGAATTCGCATTGGAAAATGTATTCCATAATATTTTCTCTGCTCTCTTGTTAAATAAATGTGCTTGGTCTTAGTCGTTGAATTAACGTTGAAAATGTTTTGCTTAAAAGATACTATACCATTGTTGAGGGTTTGGGTATTATTTTTTTGTTGTTGTTGTTGTGAGTTTTTTTTTCTTAAATGAACTAGTTGCAGGGTAGGAGTAATACACTCCTGATGCTGGTAACAGCAAAAAAGTACCAGTAAATAAATCTTAAATGCATATAAGCATATACAAACTTCTTTACTTATTCGTTAATATAAAGATTGAATAAAATGTTTGGAATTTTGGCTTTAAATTGCCTCAACCATGCACTTTCCTCACTTCATCCTGCTAAATTTTGTGTTTGATTAGATGTGACAACTGCTGCTAAAAATATTGGAGTTTGTGGAGTGACAGTATAAATCCAGTCTGCAGAAGAGAGGGCCAAATTCAGCTCCACTCAGAAGTTATAAATCCTGAAATACTTCACTGGAGTCAGGGGAGCTGGTCCAGATTTGCACCCTATGAGAACAAAAACTGGCTCACAAAGCTAAAAAGTGCAATTCAGCTGGCAGTCCTGTACCAATTTTTACTTTGGTTGAACTCCTGCCAATATGTTTAGCAGCTTCACTTCTCTCCTGGTATTGAAAATCTCTGGATTTTATGGGAAGATGAGAGGCTTCTCCATTTCACCCATATTCACTTCCCTTTCCATTCAAGGAGTTGCTAGATAAGAGACTGGAGAGGCTGGTCTGCATCTGAGTTCAGGACACAGCAGTTGCGTTGAGGAAGATACACAGTGGATGTGGACAAAAAGCAATAGTTTGCAAAATACACCAGAGCAGCTTCCTTCTGTTAAGCTGCATAGGCACAAATCGTGGTTTGCTTTTGCCTAGTGAGTCAATCCTGGGCTTTGCATCAGGCACCTGGATGTGACTTGTATCTGAAAATGTCTCCTTCTTCCTTCCTTTTTCCTGTGGTAGTAGAAAATGGAGATGACCAGAAGAAATACTCCACAGCACTTTGTGCTGCTCCCAATGGGCACAAAGGTATTATCTTTTCAAAGTACCCTACTTTCTAGGGAAAAACCTGCTGGAGCAAGACACACAGATGACATCTGTGCACTGAAGAGTGCTGTCTCCAAGCAGCTGTAATCACACCATACCCAGTCTGCCATACTTCCCTCCCCTTTGCTCACAAAGTGTTGAATGTCCCCATGTGGCTGGTTCAACAGTGAAATTATAAATGTAATCCCAGAGTTCAAAGATCAAAGACCTAATTTCTTGCCATCACCCCTCTGCCAGGTCAGGTGGACCACTTCATAAGGCATGCTAAGCAATACTAAGATCTTTTTTATACTGCAAGTGCCCTGCACTGGAGATATGCACCTCAGAATTTCAAAGGAAATTTTTTACAGGTGAAAAATGGAAGAAAAAAAGGTAGCTAAAAATGGCCTTCATTTCATTAAGATTTCCGACCCACACCTTTGCTGCTGCCAGCCCAATCTGAAGGAAAGCCTTTGGGGTTGTTCTGACAGCAAATTAGCAGCTCGTAATGTCTGGAACAGATTCAAGTGTCCCATCGGGATAACGCCATGCTTTCTTTAGTAAAACATCCCATACATGAAATAGGCTTAGCTGGGGCTTACCTTTCCCAACATAATGGGTCATGGTTAAGTTTTTGTGTGAGTTACCAAAGAAAAATGTTATTAACTGTCCGCCAGGCCTGTACTTGTACATACATAAAAAGAATTTTCCTTTGTTACCTTCCTTTCAAATTTACTGTTACTTTCTGCAGAAGCTTAAATAATGTCTCTCAGGACTTGTCAAAATTCAAGGGAAGGAGTAAACAGCAGCTTTAAGATTCTGGGTAGTTTGGAATTGCACACAGTGCACAATTCCTAGCTTCCATAACAGTTTCATAAGCCTCCAGAAG
This sequence comes from Myiopsitta monachus, assembly GCA_017639245.1. Lineage (NCBI taxonomy): Eukaryota > Metazoa > Chordata > Aves > Psittaciformes > Psittacidae > Myiopsitta > Myiopsitta monachus. The sequence goes on along the minus strand of CM029922.1, from coordinate 23,984,805 downwards.
TTCAAAGTGATAAATATAAGTAGCCAGACTATTCCACAGTTGTCAGCATAATGCAGTATCAAAGTCCTGTATTAAAATGAATAGCCATCAAAATAGAGGAACAAATTTTCAGTTGTAGCCCACAGGAATTTCTGCATCTAGATCTCATTAATCTTCAGAGTTTTGCATGGAGTTCCTTGTACAAAACCTTTAGCATTTAGTTTAGTATGGTAAGTTATGACAAGCACAGGACCACGGCCAAATTCTGCCCTTAGTTATGTCTCAGCAATACCATTAGCTTTTGTCAACTTGCACAGCTGCAGTCAAAATCAGATCTGGTCATTTGGATGAGAAAGTTGGGACTGTTCAGCCTGGAGAAGAGAAGGCTGCGTGGAGACCTCAGAGCATCCTTCCAGTATCTGAAGGGGGCCTATAGGGATGCTGGGGACGGACTCTTCATTAAGGACTGTAGTGAGAGGACAAGGGGTAACAGGCTCAAACTTAAACAGGGGAATTTTAGATTGGACATGAGGAAGAAGTTCTTTACTGTAAGGGTAGTGAGACACTGGAACGTGTTGCCCAGGGAAGTTGCAACTGCTCCATCGCTGGTGGTGTTCAAGGCCGTGTTGGTCATAGCCTTGGATGACATGGTTTAGTGGGAGGTGTCCCTGCCCATGGTAGGGGGGTTGGAACTAGATGACCATAATGTCCTTTCCAACCCTAACCTTTCTATGGTTCTACGATTCTATGACTAGTGTGCAATTCTCACAGCACATCAGTTTCAATGGGTCCATTTATATGCCTTAAAACCAAACACATAACTAGCACTTGGATAAATATGGAACCAAAATGAAGTTTGAGATATGTCTTCTTACACTAGGAAGAGTTCAACATTTAGGTTACTGCCAGAGTACACAAGTCTGACACTATCAGATGAAGATTGTCATGAGATGTCAAAATGGTAATTTTGGTAATTAGCTCTGGCTAATTCAGCCAGATTATTAGCTGATTATTATTAGCCAGATTATTATTAATATTATTAGATAATAATTATTATCTATTATTAGATTATTTTTCAGCCAGTAATTAGCTCTGGCTAATTACCAAAATTAGCCAGGGATACTCAGGTTTTGGGTCTCAAAGGAAAAACATGTGAAAAGTATACTGTTTACATTTCATGAAGAGCTACTCTTTATTTTTTCATAAGTTTTTATTTTTTAGTGCTTTGGAATAAATATGCTTGCTTAAAACGAGGGGGGGGGGTGTTTTTCCATTACAAATGACAGAAGGAACCATTTAAAGTGTTGTGGTGAGCTTAAAAGACTACATCAAGCTCAGTTTTCTTCCATGCAGGCTAGAGCTAATATTTGCTACCCGGTTTAGGTAGCAGTTTAATTTCAGAAAAAATTGCACACAAAACATTTGGCTTAATGAAATATTCACAACCATTTTTCTTGGCTTCTGTTCACTGTCAGGCAAAAGGGCTCGGTTTAAACATAAAGCATGGGTTTTATGGTATATCTTTGCTGTACATGGACAGTGGTGGAGATTCACCTCTTTACAGTGCAATCAAGACTTGAAAGCTACAATTTACAATAAGTAATTGCACACAAGAGGCAAACATTGTATCTGATGCCTTTACCACAAAGATTTGTCCATGGTATTTTCTTGCTGAGTACTCAAGCTAAAACTCAACCAATGAATCATCTACTGTTGCTTCTGTAACTTGTGCAGTATGAAATGTGCTACTTTTTGGAAGGAAGATTTTTTGATGGCTAAAAAAAGAATGCAAACCAGACACAGTGAGGCCATATCGGTGAGCTTAATAAGAGGTAAGAGAGCTAGTCTTTCTGGGAGTTATAGCATTTGCGAACAGTGTCAAAATGGAAATCAGAAATACAAAACCAGTGTTACCTGGCAGGATTCCATACGAACTTTTGATATTTATAAATAAAAATATCTAAAAAGAAGTATGCCAACCCAACTTGGATAATGGTATACATAAATATATATGCGCTCATACAGTGTAAAACTCCATAAATCTGAAACAGAATTGTGTTGGCTTTGTTCAAGCACTCACTTGGCACCTAAACTTTAGGCACCTAGTGACATTAAGTGCTTAAATTCCCTTTACAGTCAGGAGAAATACAGGTGTCTTTGAAGGGCTGCAGAGAGAAAGGATCTTACCATTAAGCAGGCTCTTTTCTGGATATCTTCAAAGTCACCTGGTCTTTTCTGTTGACTACAACAGAAAGTGGCACGGTTACTCTAGGAGAGCTACTTCATGAGATTCATAAAATACAGGAACAAGTTAGGCATCTAAGTTCAGCTAACTAGATCTAACCTTGATTTCTGATATTTCAAGATAGGGAAACTAAGCAGGCTCTTACTGAGCTGCCTGTGTAGTACAGGAAGAAGAAGAAAGTAATTCATGAAATCAAGTTCAACAAAAACACCACTAATCAATGTCTATTTACCAAGAGTATCACAAAGTATGACAGATGCCAGAAACTCAGGGATTCCAGGTTGGTTAGAGCTGCAACTGCACGATAAGAGTATCCATGCCTATAAACCACAGAAATCACTTCTATCCAGCTCAAAGAATTTACACCGTCAACCATCAATAGTGCCAACTATCATTAATTTTGTCCAGAAATTTCTCCACCAGAAGTGTTCTCAGTAGCTCAGGAAATCATTAAGCTTTAACCATTTAAGCTGCTTCAGACAGAATTTTGAGCTGCCTCTAACAAAATATTCTTTCAAAACTTCTTAGCCAAAACCCATCAAGTATTTCCATGAGTTCAGCCAGAATAGAATACATAATTTTGTCCATATTTTAAAAATTCTGGCAGATTTTATTCTTTCAGTAGTTGACCTCCCCTCCCTGTGAGAAGACATGATGCCAGACAGGGACCCTTTATGTTAAGAATAGGCTTTCATCTCCCCCTAAGTAAATCTACTCTCACAACAGCACTGATTGTCCTCTAGTGACATAGGACTCCCTTTGTGACTACAAACACCTTAACAAACCAGCTAAGACCAGGCTGATACTAACATTTAGCTGTTTCAAGTTGGAAAAGGTAGACTAGTTATTTTGATATGCCATCTATTTTCTTTTTAAATTAGCCTAGAGAAACTGATTGCATAGCCGATGATAAAGCACTCTCTAGTAAACTCATGATAAATTCAGAACACTCTAGTTTGGCAATAGTGGTTATGCTCATAGCTTTGAAACTTTCAGTCACTTTCCAGATGCATCCACCTGACTCCAGAGTCTTTCCAGGGCAACTGGGTTCCTAACTTTACCAGCTCCATAAAGGCGTCTATGCACAGAGATTAGGGCTACTCCTTTAATACAATATCAATCTGAATTTTTCGGGTTTAGCCTAAGAAGAGGTATAGGCTAAGCTGAAAAGGTTACTTTTACACTCAAAGGAGCCTTCACAGGCTCAAAGATATTCAGGGTGTGGTTACACCAGCTTAACTTTGTCTATATAACTGGTAAAACTTTCCCATGTCAACAGGGCTTTGTCTTCAGGAAATCTAACTGCATAAGGGAATGTGAGTTCAAGGGGCTCTAAATTACTGTATGACCATCTTAGATTACAGGGAACCATGAATTTGGCTGAAGTGCATTGAGTACAGGAAGCATTATAGTCCTGCTTAGCTATGGTGCTTTTTTTGTTAGTGCTCAAGCCTAGCCTACTGAGGCATAGCACAGACAGATCAAGTATGCAGCACTTTGGCAGAAGGAAGCCAGACAAGAATTGCCTTCAGTGGTGAAGGATAACAGGGCTCCAGCAACGCCTCCCTGGAGTGCCACAAACTGAATCACCAGCTTGGCTCTCAGCTCACCAGCTTTTACTACTGCGGCTTTGCTCTTCCCTCACTGGAGCAGGGCAGGCAGGTGTGTTGTGTGTGTCCAGATGAAAGCCTTCACCCCTACAACTTGATTTCCTGTTTTACACAGGCTCTTCTTTAGTGCCTAATCTTGTGTTTAGGACATCATGCTCTGTTGCTATGGAAGTTCATGGGATGTCAGAGGTTTAGCAGAATGACTTCACTATAGGCCTAGAGCTGGGGGTAAGGGAGGAGATTTACCATGAGAGAAACCAGGGCTGTAACAGTGACTACTTGATTGCTAGCATATATGGAGATGTTCTCTCAGCCCAAAATGTGAATGTGGTCTCAGGAATGTTTTGTGTTTCATCTTCTCATGAGTTTTTCTGAAAGACACGGAGCTTACACTCATACTTTTTCATGTTTCTCAGAGCATTGCATTTCCTTACCTCCTCCAATCCAGCCCCTCACACACTTTTCAAATGAACTATGTTTGTATCTATGGTAAAGCAAGTTAAATTCCAGAGCACTTTTCTATAGCCAAGCCATCAATTTTCCTTCTTCCTTGCTGGAATCTGGTGTTTAAGTCCTTATTGATTGTCCTGGTTTGTAGAAGTGACATCTGTAAGTCCCTATCTTGTTTGCTAATTTTCACTCTAAATCGCAGCTCAAATCATCTCATGATAAATCCCTTTCCCTCATCATTCTCGCCCCATCTGCTCTCCCTAAGGAGACCTTAATTTTCCATCTTCCAAGCTCATCTCTTTGAACAGCAAGGAAGCTGTCAGTTGTGAAGATTTGTAGGACACTAAATCTTATACATCGAACCTTTAAATACATTTATCCAGGTAAAACATTTTGAAGCAAATATATAAACTCTGAAGGTTTATATGGTATAATGATTAGCAACCAGATACCAGTGAATTTCATTCTCTTTATCATCATTGTTTTAACACTATAAAATCTCTTTTCCATTTATCAGTATGCTTGAAAAAAATGCTCTACTCAGTTTATGCTTCATCAGCTTCATCATTTTCATTACTGATGTAATGGGTGAATCCAGAAGTCATCAATTTCATTAGCTTAAACACCCTACAACATGCATTCTGACCCTGACCTGTCTACAAGAACATTTCTGATGAAGTTTCCTTTCTAAGCAAATATAGCATCAGAACTATCAAAATTATTCTTTCAATGATTTGAGCCTCATTAGTCACCAAAGAAGTACAACGTGTAAAAATTAGCTATACTGCATTCTCCTGAATGTCCTGAGTTTCATTTCAAGGGATGATTCACAACATGGTTTGATTCTTTGTTCATCCAACTTCATTTGTCCGTTGCCTGAGTACAATATGAGTTATTCACCAAATCTGCATGCCAGGATTCCTGCCTACTGGAAGATTTTAATATCTGCCAGCATATCAAAACACAATTTTTTGTTTGTTTTTTTTTTCCAAACAGACTACTCTTTATTAGTTAAAAGCGAAAAGGCCCTGAAATTTTCTGGTATAGGTTATATAAGTGTCAAGCCTGCATTACTGACTGACTTGTGAGCTGCTTTGTATCACACGGCTGGGTGCTGGCAGGGTTAACAGGAAAATACACAAAAGAAATTGCAGGAATCTGGGACAGAAAGGGACTATGAAGTCTTCTGGTCCATCTTTTTGCCAATATAGGCCTGTTCCCTACCGTATATCAAAGTATGAGCACTTTAAAAAAGCTTTCTTAAAATGAAGAGGAAGTATCTAAAGTTAACAGACACAGGTGTGACCTCAGAAGGAGAAATAGGTGGCTTACAATGATACAGGGCAGCCCTGTGCAGTTGCTGCATGGAAGGATGGCTTGAGAGCCTCACTGAGACCAGCTAATTATAACTGGATTACTGTGTCCTGAAATGTATAGGCTTTCTCAATCTATTTGTTCTCAGTCTGCTCTCCCTTTGGGAGGAGCACCGGGATGTTAGCTTATTCCAGTTTCTGAAATATACTCTTATTTCCATCCAGGCCTTTCTTGAAGCTGTAGGATTGTGCTGTTAATTTAAAGTTGTTCTTCCTGGAGGGACAAATTCAGCATCCTTGTCCTATGCCACAGGAATGAACCTGCTGGCTTTGGCTCCCTAGTACTTTAGTCAGACTTCTCTGCAGAAGGCTTCTCCACAGGTACCAGTGCAAGCAAGGACTGCAGATTCAGGCCTTGAGGTAGTAAGACTAAATTTAACTGCACAACACATCTCATGTGCAGTTAAATAAATGTGGTAAACCACCAATGATTCATCATTTACTTATTGCAGAAAACAAACAGGTTTTCTTCTGAGTCATACACATGCTAAGATTTTTTTCCTTCTCAAGCAAAACAAAATCCAGTGTTATTTTTAGGATGGGTGAAAAAAGTTCAGATAAAATAAGAGCTCCTTGAATCTTTGTTCAAATCAGGAACTTGAACATAAGCTTATTTGATGTTTTGTGATGTTTGGAAATTTCATTTTCCACCAGATGCTGTTGCAGAACTTGCTATTGTATAACTGGGGGCCACAGAAGGTGGTAGGGTATGGATATATTGGGATTTATTTGAAGGTCATGAGACCCTTTTCCTCTTCCCCTCTCACTTTCAGAGAATCTGAGTGAGCTGCTGATAATAATACAAACATGTTACACTCAAAACTGACCTGAGTTCTAGTGATGTGTGCCCACTTGGTATGGGCATATATATGCCAGCGTAAGAGATTGCTCACTTTTTTAAATGAGCAAAGTATCATTGATCTTTTTTCTAGAGAGAGACAAGAACATGAGAAGGAAAAGAAAACAGAAATAACTAAATAGAGGGAACTGAAATGACTGGAGAAAGCATTTCTTTTTATCCAAGATTGAAGCAACTTTGGAACTTAAATTTTATTTCTTTTTTTGTTAGTAAGAAAGCACTATTTTAGACCTATGTGTTTTGGGGGTTCAGACTGTGAATTGGATACAGATTCTTTTGCCATTAGTTTAAGAAACATCTGTACTGCCTGTCACAGACTTCAATGTTAAAGCAGAGAGAGGTGTGTGATGCCTATCACCCCAAGAAATTCCACTTTTTATACTGAAGGATGCTGAAGAAGAATAGCAGCTAAAGTTGCCAGCAGGTTCATATGAAAAATCCTTGATAAACTGCAGACTCCCAGACTCCAGCTGAAATTCAGGATCTGTTTCAGTGACACATTCAGTATAAATATTGTTGTGAAAATCCAAGTCTATGACATAAGCAGCGCAGTGTAAGCTCTAACTAGGAATGCGTCATAGGGATGTAAGTTAATTAACAAATTTCATCCTTTTTTGCGGGTGCACTCAGCACAGGCCAAGCTGTTTCCCTGTATAGGTATCATAGAAAACTTTTGGGATCTGTGTTGCTGCATTTGGCTACTATCATCTTTCCATATATGTTTTCTATATATGTTTTCTATATCATCAGTTAACTGACACATCATGACAGCTAGTATACATTATTAATGTAGTGCACTGTTAATACACAAATTGGGGAGTAGACTTGGCAAATGTTGTGGAGGAAGAAGTAGAAATGTTCAACTGAAGCATTGAGGAGAGACCTTAGTGGCAGAAAGGGATGGGAATTGCTGTCAGTGGCAATGAAGTGAAGTTTGAGACAGCAAGTTGTGCTGAGGTGACAGCCAACCGCTAAGAAAGACAGTAGTGGTAAATGAAATGACAGATGAAATCACACAACATGGAATCTCAACATAGATACAACTTTGAAAGCTCTAAAAATAGTGTTTTGCTACATCTCTGGGGTGAAATTATGTCTCCAAATGAAAGGAGAAAGAAAAAGAGCAAGAGGAAGGCAATAATTTGGCAATGCTTTCTGAGAAGTTTCAAGAGAAGTGAGGAGATGAGAGAGCAAGAGCTACAAAGGTGGAAGGCAACCAAAAGGAGAGTGATGGAAGACAAGGAGGAGCATGTATCAAGGGAGGCTATCAAAAATAGCAAAAAGTTGAAGAGAGTTAAAAACCAGTTCAGATGTTCAATAGTTCCCCAAGGAAAGAGCTTTGAAGAATGGAGTGTTTGAAGAGCAGAAGAGCGAAGGGAGGGCTCTGGATTTTAGTCAGATGTCCTTAGTCAGGTTAGTCCACAGGTGTGTCTAGAAAGGAGCCTGTGGTGCAGAAGTTAGTAGAGAAGTTATGTGAAGAGTTAAGTGCAGAGGAAAATAAAAAATAATAATTAACAATGGGCTATGGGTAGACTATAGAGGTCTGAGGAGCAGGTGGAATTTGAACAAGATACCTTCAGGAGATTATGCAATAGTGAGAGAGATGGAGGAATACGTAGCCAGAAATTAGAAGTCCCAGTGAAGGTAAAAGATATAGAATTAAGCAACAGGATTGGAATTAGCATCAGCAAATGTACATACTTCTAGGACACAACTAGTCTTATCTTAATGCAAACAGCTACATGCATTGATGAATCACAAGCTACAAGTGCCAGTTTCCTTCAATTAACTACAAAAGAAGTCAAGATACAAGGTTGTATGGGGCCTTGGGTGACATGGTCTAGTGTGTGGTGTCCCTGCCCATGGCAGGGCAGTTGGAACTTGATGATCTTAAGGTTCTTTCCAACCCAAACCATTCTATGATTCTATGATTCATGTCAGAATCATAGAGTGGGCAGGTGGGCAGTGAAGAGACACACAACCTGATCAGACAAAACTTATTTCTGCTCCAGGTGCAGCACACTCCCACTTGTGCAGTACTGCGCCCAAGCAATGCAGGTCCAGATGAGAGATTAAATAGCTCAAATGCAGCCCCAAGTGAACATGATTAAACTATTTCCAGACTCCAGCTTATAAGTCCCCATTCAGACCATGGGCTGGAACATGTGGATTCACTGCTCAGGTCCTGGAATCTCTGCATCTGGTTGACATGACCTAAACTGCACCATCTGGATACTTGAGAAAAAGCAATGCTTCCCCACTCGTAAGCAATATTTTTAAACTAACAAGACTTTCTTAGGAGAGCAGGCCAAAGCAGAACACTAGCTTGGAAAAGCTGAATAATTAACAGTTGAAAAAGTTCTCATTTTTCAGAGTGCTGTGGCAACGGCTCTGAACCTTTCCTTCTACTGTAGCTAGGACTGGCTACTGAGGAAGTCATGATTATACCTTTCTTGTTGTACCACTTCCAGCTCAGTGTCCAAGCTTGGAGGCATTCAGGGACATGCAATTTCCATGACTTTTACTACTAAGCCTAGCTGAAATCACCAGACAGGAGACGCAAGCAAGGACAGAGAAAACAGAGCAGCTCCATTTCCTGCCATTACTGGGCTGCTGAGAGTTTAGCAGGCATGGGTTTAGCTCAACACGATCAATCAGGAATAAGAACAGATGGCAATAGTTTCACTAGAGACTAAAAGTCCCCCAGTACTGGTTGAATATGGAGGTTTATGCCTCAGCTGCTGAGCAGGATTCCTGTGGACTCAGCGTCATATCACCTCCCCTCTGATACTTTGGCAGCACCTGAGCAATGGAGTTGGAGCCTGTAGCACAGAGACACACTCCCTCCTCTCCACGAAAGGGAGCATCCTCCTGTGCCTTCTTCCCTCCCCTCATCCTTCTGCTCTGCATCTTTTCTGAGAGTCCCTTACCCTGCTGCAGGGTCTTTTGCCCAGGCATTTGAAAAGTTGTATTATTAATGAAAATCATTCTAGAACAAAAAGTGTCTGCCTGCTACGTAAAAGAAATGCAAATAAGGCCTTAGCTAGCCAGCAAAATTTTCATTTGTTCCTTTCCCGGGAGGCATTTCTGCCTATTTAGTCCTTCTCATGGTTTTCACCTTCTCAACAGGTGTTAACAATGCTATGTACTCTTTTGTGGTTTCACACACCTTAGGGCTTCAAGCCCTGAGCACATGGATTCAGGATGGAGCAGAAAGAAGGAACATGGCAATGCCGAACGGAGAGTGGGCAGCAAGGCATGAAGGAAGCTTTCAAAATGAATGTCATTGTCTTTCAGTTACTTTAACACTTAGATACAACAGCGTAAGAAGTCCATTTCATCCTGTTGCTCTACTAGGTAAACAGCATGGATGGCACATGCAATGGCTAGTCCATGGGAGACTCCAGCAGGCTCAGCAACTGCATTTAAATGCCGCAGGATGGTAGACTGTCTGGATTTAAATGGGAGCCACATTTGCTGGAGCCACAGATAAATAACATTTGTGGGAGTCAGAAACTGGGATACAGAAGTGTTTGCAAACATAAGCAGAGAGCATCAACATTTAAAGGCAGGTATGCTGGTTGCAAAGCAAGTGTCTAGATGTCATTGGAGCAGCTGGAACAGCAACCGGGGTGGGCAGAGGGCCCCATCCCAGGTGCTGTGTGCTCGGCCCCTGCTGACGTCAGTGGAAGTTCAAGGCATTTAACACCTCCCAGGACCAAGCTGTGAAAACGACTTCCAGAAGGAAACTATCTTGAAAACAGATCATGTGCTGTTAAATGTAGAATAGATGCAAAAAGGGCAGAGCAGTGCGTGTTGCAGAATGTATCTTCTTTAGTGCAGTATCCCCAAGCTGTGAGCTTATTCACTCTTGGCTTTCTCTTTCCCCTGTCTTATCTGTTACGATGTTGGCACAGAGCTGAGTCCGTTGGGACTGCAGAACTGGAACAAAACAGTAAATGTTCTCCAGGTTTTCTTTTCTTACAGAATTCCCTAACTCCCAACCTACTTAAGGGGGAGCCATGAGCTAAAGTAAAATCATAGTTTTGTCTTCTTCTCAAGCCGGATACCTCCAGAGGGAATTCTGCTCTTATTGTACTTTTTCTCCAGAACTACTACCATCACCACAGCACCTTGCGAGGAAAACAGGCTCTTTCTGCTCCCTGATGAAGGTTTTGATTAACAAAAGTAGATTAAATGAACATTTAGTCAATTCAGTTTTGTTATTCTTTATATCAGTTGTTCTATGCACTGGAATTTTATATTTAATCTTTTATAGCCAGTCTGAACATTTATATAATGTTATAAAGTCTGCAGCTGTTATATGTGATTTGGCAAAGAAAGAAATATGTTTGAGAAAATAAATAAAATTTTTAAAAAAAGGGGAAAAAAGGGGGGTTAGGTCCTTTTTTTTATTTTCTAAAAATTCAGAGTTTCTAGTTAAAGTTTAACCATATAAATATAGCACTAAATGAAGCAGCCTCAATTTCAAACTTTGGTGGCTCTCCGGATTATTTCGAAGAAGGCTTGTAATCTTTTCTAGCAGGAAAATTAAGCAAGTATTGCTTATTGTACCAGACATAACGAAAACATTCAGTAATTCAGTGGCTTTCAGGGGTCTGTTCTCTCTGTTCTGTTTTAATACACTGGACTGCTGCTTTTCAGATACAAAAGGCAAAGCAAACTTCTTTTCTTAAATCAGGAAAGATGTTTTAAATACATACATGCATGATCCGCCCAAAGGATGTCATATCTTATATATGAACACTTATCCTAAATCCCTGTATCCTACTGGATACATACAAACAGGATATTGCATCTATTGGACCTCAAAGCTGCCTTTAGTGTTAAGAATTTAAATACACTGAACCTCCGGTGCTTGATAATTTTCTATTACATGTCATCATTGTATTCACTGAAGGTCAGTATATTTACCTTGTTTGTTAAATCACTCTATATACAAGGAAAATCCCAGCGGATGTTGTTTTCTCTTTTACTATGGTAAAGAAGGTTATTATGATAATAACTGTGATAAAAGCCAAACCAAACCAAACCAAAAAAAAACCCAGCAGCTTTCATTTTCTTGTGAGATATTTCTCATTTACAGCTTGGTTTTACTTGGGTTTAGTAGTGGTCAAAGCTGCTCAATACAAAACAGAGTTGCTGCCCTCTGGCATAAACGTAGAAATCCCTTTTGAGGGGTAGGACAAGATCTCTGGGTCCAGCGCAGAATATGAGATTAGCTGGTGTACTAGAGGCTATGCCCTTGGTCCTTTGGTCCTACAAAAATGTTTTAATCAGGCAAGAAATAAAACAACCCTAACATCTGCTCTGCATCAGGAGGAATAGTTGACTGTGTAATGGCCTACCCAACTTGCCATAACAAGAGCAAAATACAACTTTAGCCCCCTTCAGCCCTGTGGAAATATTCTGTGAAGACAAGAGAACCGGGAATCAATGACATCAACCATGGCAGCTAACAAAAGGTTCACTACTTTAAGAAGCTCCCCAGTCTCCATTCCCTCTGTGTCCCTGGAAGATGGAATGAAGAACATGACAAGAGACTCATAAATAGTCAGCAAACAAATTTTTAGTACTGTAGAAAATAAAATCTGAGTTCCAGTGTTAGAAATGCTGGCAAGGTTTCTCATGGATATTCAGCTCTGTCTGACCAATATTCACAGGAGAAGCCTAGAGGACAGACGGAGTATTCCAGCAGAGGCAGGAGGTATTTAATAATTCATTAATTAGGGGGGTTTAGCTGCAGTCTGGTCTCATGGGAAGCACAATGGAAGATTAAATGGCAGCAAAGATCATGATTCATCCCTTATCTGTTCGCATCCAGATTTCTTTCACATATGAATTGTCTATAACATGCTGGACTTCTGTAAAAAATAACATTGAATGGAGGCAAAACAAGAAAGGGTCAAATGGACTCAGCTTCATCTTTTCTCTTTTTTTTTTTTTTTTTTTCCATAAGCTAGTGCTTGTGTGTTTGGGAGCAATGAACTAAATATGGACTTTGCTCAAACAAAGACAGATTCGAGGTTAAGTGGGAGACTTTTGTTGTATTACGCAATGCTCTGGGGCAGACTATTGTTGGTCCTTGCTGTGCAGATGTAGCCATGGCTGATTATCCCTACTCCCAAACCTCTTTACTCACCCGCACTGTTTGGTTTCCAAGAGAATGATTCTCTAGTGACTGATTTATTTTGCAGAAATGTGTATGCAAAGTAACTTATTTTACAACTGTTCACAACTGCACATCCTGTACCCTTAGCAACAGTCAAAAAAGGGTTTTACAAAGCATGCAGTATTATGCAGTAGGGTTTGTTGTTTGTTTTGGGTTTTTTTAAATATTGTGGAAAATGTGAACATTTTGTGTCTTGTGGACATGAGGATAGAAACCAGAATGAAAGTTATGGAAGGAAAATTAACAATGGAACATCCTTTACTATTACTGAAACAAATTCAGAAAAATACTTTTTATAATCTTTTATATCCTTGAGTTTCTGTAGTGCTTGTAAAATTGTGCATTCAGTTTTAAATTTGTCGTAATTAGTGCTGTAGGCACCGAGCAACTAGCTCTAGAGTAAAGAAGTTACTAGCACTGAGTTCCAGCTATGTGTAGTGGGATAGAGGAGGGGAATGATGTGGATCAGCAAAAAGACAGTTAAAAGAGTTCATGAAAAGAGACATATATTGTTTTCTTCCTGGATGAAGTGACAGCTCTGCATATCTTATATAGTGGATCGAGTAGTACCTGAAGAAATTAAAAGTTGGTCCCAGAAGTGGACTGTGTTTGCAGGATGCTCCTTGAGAAGAATAAAATTAAGTGACGCTTTGAAGCTGTCTAACATAAAATGACATCACAAAGAAACAGTATTCTAGACTGCAGTATCTGAACACTGGTACAGACTCTTTGAGGAAAAAAAAAAATGTTAGAAGAGAGCTGAATTCCTTTGTACACAAAGAACAAATTAATATCTTTACTCTGAAATCCAGGAGAAATCAAGAAACAGATCTGAATGTCTCCTGTGTTTCTTGGTGAAAAGAATGGCAAAAAAAAAGGGGGGTGTCAAAACCCCAACATGCTATAAATATGTAGTAAGAAGGAAGAGGTGAATACTTCCTGATGGCACACTTCTGAAGCCTTTAAAAAGTAAGATCGCTGCTGTAGACCAGTGACTTTATTGGACTCACTGTGAATTGAAAGGGAATCATAGAAACTGAGAACCAGGAAAATCAAGGATGGGAACAAAACACGCATGGATAAAACTACAAAATGTAGGGCAAGAATATACAGGAAACACAAACAAAATCTATCTACACATTAGAAATCAGAAGAAGGCTGAGTTTCACCATGCAAGAAGAAAATTCCACAGAAGTCTGTTAGTTGTTCCACTGTTTCCAATTCTTGTTTATTATGACAGCATTAAACACATACTTAATCATATGTTTATGTTTGGTTGAGATTTTGATTGAAAAATAAGATAAGGGAAAAATACATTTAAAGAATGGAAGATGTTGCATACAACCAAGTTCACTGTTAAGAACTTAGCTAGAGTAGCCTGAAACATTCATGATTATTTCTGAGAATTCATGGATGACAATGAATCTCAGAAAAGCCCATCCCACCATACTTTAAGAGCAGGATTTAGAAGGCCAGTGAGCCTAATTGTCAGTCATTATTTAAAGTAATCAAAAAGATACAAAGAAAATAGTTAAAATAAAAATTTAAAAGGAGAATTCTGTTGGTGTATCAAAAATAAACCATATCAAGCACACCAAATTTCCTTTCCAGATATGATTGACAGCCTCCTGGATATAAGGATTGCAGAAATAGTCCTTGCAAGATGTCCGGAACAGACACTACATCTCAGAAACAAACCAGGGAAGTAGAATTTAGGTAAAACACCCATAAGTTCTTATGTAATTAATTGGAAGCCCTACTCTAAACATACCTATCAATAAAGGGGACCACTTAAAGATAGGGGCTATTAACAGGATCTTTCTATAGGCACAAATAAGAGACAGACTAGGGACAACGTGGGCTCCCTCTGGAAGTTATCAGGAGAACTGACTACCCTGGATTTGGAGAAGGCTGAAGTTCTTAATGACTTCTTTGCCTCAGCCTTTACCAGCAAATGCTCTGACCACATTACCCAAGTCTTGGAAGGTAGATGCAGGGACTGTGGGAATGAAGACCCTGGGCCCACTGTAGGAGGGGACCTGGTTCAAGACCATCTTAGGAACCTGAACGTACACAAGTCCATGGGACCTGATGAAATCCCTCCTCGGGTCCTGCAGGAGCTGCAAATGAAGTTGCTAAGTCACTGTCCATCATATTTGAAAAATCATGGCAGTCAGGTGATGTTCCCAATGACTGGAAAAAGGGAAATATAACCTCCATTTTCAAGAAGGGGAAAATGGATGAACCGGAAAACTACAGAGCAGTCAGTCTCACCTCTGTGCCTGGCAAAATCTTGGAGCAGATTCTCCTGGAAGCCATGCTGAGGCACATGAAAAACAACAGGGTGGTTGGTGGCAGACAGCATGGCTTCACTAAGGGGAAATCCTGCCTGACCAATCTGGTGGCCTTCTATGATGGGGCTATGGAACTGATGGACAGGGGTAGAGCAGTTAATGTCATCCACCTGGACTAGTGCAAAGCATTTGACACTGTCCCCCATGATATCCTTGTCTCTAAGTTGGAGAGACATCAATTTGATAGGTGGACCACTCAGTGGATAAAGAACTGGCTGGATGGCAGTATGCAAACAGCTGTGGTCAGTGGCTCAATGTCCAGCTGGAGACCAGTAACGAGTGGTGTCCCTCAGTGATTGGTGTTGGGACAGGTCTTGTTCAACTTCTTTGTTGGTGACATGGACAGTGGGGTTGAGTACACCCTCAGCAAGCTTGCCGATGACACAAAGCTGTGTGGTTCAGTTGATACATTGGAGGGAAGGAATGTCACCCAGAGGGACCTTGACATGCTTATGAAGTGGGCTGATGCCAACCTGATGAAGTTTAACCATGACAAGTGCAAGGTCCTACACCTGGGTAGGAGGAATCCCAGGCACAGCTCCAGGTTGGCCAGAGAAGAGATTCAAAGCAGCCCTGCGCAGAAGGACTTGGGGGTGTTGGTTGATGAGAAAATGAACATGAGCTGGCAGTGTGCACTTGCAGCCCAGAAAGCCAAATGTATCCTGGGCTGCATCAAAAGAAACGTGACCAGAAGGTGAAGGGAGGTGATCCTGCCCCTCTGCTCTTGTGAGACCTCGCTTGGACTACTGTGTGCAGTTCTGGTGTCCTCAACATAAAAAGGACATGGAACTGTTGGAACAAATTCAGAGGAGGGCCACTGAGAATGATCAGGGGACTGGAGCACCTCCTGTATGAAGATAGGATGAGAAAGTTGGGGCTGTTCAGGCTGGAGAAGAGAAGAGAGAGACCTCATAGCAGCCTTCCAATATCTGAAGGGGGTCTATAGGAATGCTGGGGATGGACTCTTCATGAGGGACTGTAGTGATAGGACAAGAGGTAACGGGTTCAAACTTAAACAGGGGAAGTTTAGATTGGATATGAGGAATAAATTCTTTACTGTGCAGGTGGTGAGGCACTGGAATGGATTGCCCAGAGAAGTTGTGAATGTTCCATCGGTGGCAGTGTTCAAGGCCAGGTTGGACAGGGCTTGGATGACATGGTTTAGTGGGAGGTGTCCCTGCCCATGGTAGGGGGGTTGGAACTAGATGATTTTAATGTCCTTTGTAACCCTAACTATTCTATGATTCTATGTATGACATTAAGGTGAAAAGGTTGACAAGCACTTGGGCTAAAAGCTCAGAATTCAGTGTGATCTTGGGAGAGGAAATAGTCCAAACAGGATGAAATTCTTGAAAGACAAGTTGCAATAGTTTATGTGAAATCCAGGCATCTCGAACAGTTGGAGTGAATTGCCCTCTAGAGACATCTGCATCTCTATATTACAACTAGATGAAGCCCAGGGAACTGCATAGACAAAATGCTTAGCTTTTGAGTGGCTTTTTTAAGGTGAGATAAATTCCAGTTCCTAAGAACTGAAATGTAGATATCAAGTGGAGAATATTTGTGGCTGGGCAACAGTTCAGCAGGAAAGATCTCAGAATTACTGCAGATCTAAAACTCATGATGAGTCAAACGTGGTGTTTTGCAGAAGAATCAATCCTCATTCTGGGATGTACTAAGAAGATAGTTCCATAAAAGAAATTGAGCATTTATTTAGCCCTTTTCAGAATTGACAAGGCCACATGTTAAATCCCATGCCCAGTTTTGGAGGGATAGCAGAAATAATCCAGAAGGGAGAGCTTCAGAAAACATCATCCATTGATATTCCCTTCAACCTTACAGCTGTATACTTCTTTAGCCCAAAAACCTTCTGTCAGCTGCATGATTCACTTAATAAAATATTACTGGATATTAAAGAGTTCTAGTAAAATAATTAATGTAACAGAGAAAACTGGTGTTTGAACTGTGGAAACCAGTTGTAAAGAGGCAATCTTGGCTTCCCTACACACGAAAACTTCCTCCAAAGGCTATATTTACCCTGCTTGAAAACTATCTGGCTGGCTCCTGAGCAGATCTCTCCAGCCTGGGGAGAAGTCTGTGTATGCAGATGTTGAAGATAGGGATGGTTTCAAATTCCTGCTTTGTGTCCTCATGAAAAAGAAGAACGAGGCTCACAGGCTGCAGCTCTCCAGATCTGTCAAACTGGCATCTCTCGCCATCATTACAGTTGTATTACAATTGCTGTCACAAATTACTTATGCCAGAGCATGAATTCTGTGGGTGAAGACAGAATTCTGGGGATGCTCAGTGTTGCATCAAAATCTGCTCACAGCCACAGTGGAGTTGTCTTACAGCTGGTCCCTTGGTGGGGTCAGCCTAAGGCCAAGGACGTGCTCTGTCCAAAATTCTCCATTCATCGCACTAGGAAAACGAGGGAACAAGTCATCTAAACAAGGTAAGGCTTTTACTATCCCAAATAGAGTTCAGCATGTGGACTGCTGCCTGTACTGGAAAATTTAAAGAGAAAAGCAGCAACTGAGAGGAGGAGGATGCCTGATGCTGATGACATTATATATGTCATCTTGACAACCTGATGAGGGAATACTAATTGCCTTGATACATAAAAACGTTGAAAGCTTTTAGATCTGAAATACTGGAACTGGGTGGGAATCTGACCAGAAGTTGCAGTACTTTGGGTTAGTTTGGATTTCTTCCAAGGAGCATTTCAAAACTTTGCAATCAAAGAGCCTTTGAAACATCTCTCAACACAGTGATGGCAGTCATTCCCTCTGTGAGGCACAACCACCATACAAAGCACTGCAATTCTGAATTATTCATTAGTTATCTCATAAAAACTGCAGAGAATACACACTGTGCCAGCTCATCAGCTGGTGTAAATCAATACAAATCCAGTGTCTCCCACATGAAGCCTACTAAAAGCATTAAAAGTCACTTAACTAACATTTCTGCAGTACAGATTTGTTTATTTAATAGAGCCAAAATACAGGCGGAATGAAATGTTTGTACAGGATGTAAAGCCACAGATGAAGTGTGCTATGGTTTTTAGCTCCCCTTTTTGTCTCCAATGTTTAGCACGCAGTGGAGAATGACTGGAATAACATTGTGGGGCTAATCTTGCTTCCTTGATACAGGGTGCTGGTGATCTCTATGTGTGCTTTGATGATACTGGGCTCTGAGAGGTCTCCTGCTCCCTGAGAGCAGGGAGAAGCTGCAGAGCTTTGGGAGTCTCAGTCTTTCCCTTCCCCCCCATTTTCCTGGACATAAAAGGCTCTTTGTCTTTCAGGTGAGCTCCATATATCACAAAGCACTGCCCTTCAAAACAGAGAGGTTTTTCTCCTGTATTTAAAAAAAAAAAAAAAAAAGAGAGAGAGAAAAGTATAAACAGGTGTCTCCAAAAATTTCCATGTATTTCTTTCTCTTAAAACCCCATTAGTTGAACATTTCTCCAAGACCAAGCACAATAACCTAGAACATAAAATAACTAAGCTCTGATTCACCAAGGCATTCAGTCACAGCAAATTTAAGGTGCATGAAATGACTGCTTTTTGCATGTTACAATAAAAACTCATGCATTTGAAACACAGCCATTTAAAAAAGAATTAGAAGGGAACTTGCAATGGTGGTATTCATGGGTTGCTAGACACATACTGGAGTTTAATCTTTATGTAAATCTAAAACAGGTCTCCACTCTTAAACTGAATTACTCTCATTTTACACCATGGTTCACTACTTTAATGCAATCAATATGCAACCTTAGAAGCCTCTTAGTGGATGTAAATCAGTTTTCCATATATCAGTTAGCCTTTCCTGAAGTCTTCTCTGCTGGGCTGACCTTTCTACTAGAAGATAAACTGTCATATATTTGAATATTTGCATTTTACAGTCTTATTTAAACAAATATTTTCAATGCAATACTTGTCAAAGCTGTAAGATCACAAGTTCAATACTTTATAAAACAGCTGTTCTTTTAATACAGTGCTTTAGATACTTCAGGCATTTAAAGAGAACATAAAGTACTAGCCAAAGAAAAGAAAAGAAAAATAGTTAATATTCACTTTCTGTTGCCACAGACTTGTATAACATAATTTTCAGTCTTGTGATAAGATTTTTGAACAGCTTTTTTTTTTAACTAATGGTTAATAGCAATGATTTTTGCAGAGCTCTCAGTAGCAACACATTTCATAGAGTGCAAGTAGATAAATTAAATGGCAAGAGATTAATTGATGAAGAATTTTTGGCTATGGGTACGTGAATATGGATAACAGAAGTAAAGCTTGATGGTTTTCATCTTCTTTTTCATGCTGTTTTCTAGCAACCTGCCTTTTTCTCTCTTGGATGTAGGAGTTGCAGTTGTTTTGTACATTTCTGACTAAATTTTGCTGCTTCTTCACAGAAATGTTCAACCACCATTTTAGAAGACTTTGACCCATACAACGGAAGGGTATATAAATCACATATTACCTGGCCAGAAAATTAATGGTCTAGGTCAGACACTGGGTCCTGATTTTTAGCAGAAGGACGGAAGCTCCGGAAGGGTCTCTGGAACTGCTCAGCACCACACTGACAAAAAATACACCTTGTGATTTTTTGTTTCATTTTCTCTCTTTAAATATCAGACTAAAATCAAATGTCAGAATGAGCATGTCCAAATAAGGTGAACTACTGAATATTAGTTGAAAATAAAATGTTCTTTGATTACATTTATTTCAATGTCAAGTCTTTGAAAATGATGATGAATTCACAGTTAGTCATAGAAATATTCGTGGACTTTTGTTACTCTTTCTTCGTTATTGTTAACTCAAACCATATCCTCAAGGTTAATTTTCACACCATGGCTGCTGAAACGTCCATCTTTGCCCATGTTCTCTAGGTTTTGCGTCTATACACGTATCCATACTCCCTAAGGCCTGAAATCATTGGAGCTAGAACAGCTACCTCTTCAGATCATGTCCCATCATTTCAAATACTTTAAGGACAGTTTGTTCATCTTTCATCTGTCTGTAACTTGACACAAGTAATCAAGTGAGAAAAGCAGAGCTCATTGCTTCAAGCCGTGCTCTGCCACATGTTGCATACACCATATATGGGCAAAGCAGCCATCTACTGAAAATCCAAACTGTAATAATTGAGATCAGTAAATCAACTATGCAAAGGAACATGAAGTTCAAGACCCTTAGAGACACTGGTAAATATTTCCCCACCCTCCCCATCTTGCTCATTACTGAAAATCTATGAGAACTGTCTGAGTGGAATGCTTTGGTTTAAAGCCTGATTGAATCTTGGACAAGATGCTGCACAAAAAGCATTTTCTTCCAGCAAGCTACCAATCATACTAACAGTTGTTGATTTCAGATTTATCACTCCTCTTAAGTGAAAAACTATCGTTACAGCTTCCAACACTAAGAAAATCTGCCAGAGGTAAGAGACATAGTGAAGATAATTAGAATTGAAGGAAATTGATTTTATTTTTAATGAATTTTGATCATGCATATGTTTATTTCCCTACAGTTATCCCCATTTTATTGATATCAATATTTCCACAGGCAGTAAATAACAATCTGTATTTTAGTTGTCCTTTTTCTCACTAGATCAGTTATAGGAGTCATGATTCTTAACAGATTCACAAATAAAATAGCATTTGATAACATTCAGTTCTGATAGCTTGCCAGATAAATCTTCAGGAAAGGATAACAGTTGTCTACACGTGCTACATTTCATATGTTTTCAACTATCCATTCTCTGTAAAATTTTATATATTAATGATGACATTCTTGAATTTGTTTTAGATGGAAGGAAAAGTCAATGATCATTTTCAGTTGAAGGTTCAAATATAATCTTTACAAGCTTTTTGAAATTGAGAAAGCAATAAAATTGATTATATCCTTGATGATTCCAAGGTCCAAATTAAAGGAGTTTAGCGATAAAGTTAAAAACATAGAACAAGATGACCAGAATTCATCAAACATTAATTGATAAAACCCATTAAAATATTAGGCTGCAAAATTTTCCCAATTACTTTAAAGAATCCTTCATTCCACTTAAAACTGGTGGGAATTTCTATTGCTTTCTGTGGGTAGAGATGGACTTTGCAGTTTCCAAGTGTGATTTTATTCTTTTATGAGAAAAATGTACCATTAAGGTACTGAACTGAAAGTGGGGGATTTGTAAGTTATTAAAGTACCATGATATGTTAACTACTTTTCAGCCATGACTCATTTAAAAGTATGCAAAATTGTGAAGGTAATGAATTCAAAATCAGACTCTGAAATCCAGCCATGAAATTGGTCACTAAGAGAGGTGTCCTTCTATTACAAAACATTAGGTGCTATTCAGCTCCTTTTTATTTTCATAAACAATAAATGTTAAGTTTCTTGCAAAGTAAGACTCATGAAAAATCCACCTTTGGAACATTGCCATTAAATAGGGCAAAAGAAATCATTCCAGCTTTCTGATTCTCTCCAGAAAACGGCTGTTTTGACACCACCACCTTCCAAAGTGGAGAAGTGATGGAGACTTTATAAAACCTTATTAGCTTATGAGTATTGCTTTACTTGAAAGGCAGTTAGACACATAGTGATAGTTACATCACCTTAACCAAGATGTAACATATATATCTGTGTGACCTGAAGTGACCAAATCTCAAGATAATAGGCTCTCAGAGCTGCAATTTG
This sequence comes from Myiopsitta monachus, assembly GCA_017639245.1. Lineage (NCBI taxonomy): Eukaryota > Metazoa > Chordata > Aves > Psittaciformes > Psittacidae > Myiopsitta > Myiopsitta monachus. The sequence goes on along the minus strand of CM029922.1, from coordinate 23,963,050 downwards.
GGTTATTTTACTTTGTTTACAGATGGTAGCATTTCAGTAAGGTTTTCCAAAGGAAAAAGAGCTATTTTAGCATGCAAAGTGTTTTGGACTAGGCTCATAATTACCTCATCCAACACAGATACAAAAGCAGCTATGATGAGAAGTTTCATAATGCTCTTTCCACATAAATGTTTCTTTTTTTTTAGTGTCCATAACTTGGATTTTTCTCAAGCCACCTGTAGCCCAATCCTCTAAGAAGTCTCCTTTTCTCCTGTAGGTGAGTTCATTTCACCACATCATTGTTAGAGGGCATCAAGGTCAGTTTGGAGCAATTGTGTGACCCTGTATATCAACTTGGTTACAACAGGAAGCCTCTTACAGGTGAAAATCGTTTGCTTCCAAAGGTACTCAAGTAAAATAAAGCAAGCAGGAGGTTGCGATCATCACCTGCAACTAAGTGTTTTGCTGAGCAAAGCAGTGTATTTGTTTCAACTATGTTGCTACCTGCATGCTGAAGTAATGAGAGACACAGCTCTCATCAAGATCAGGAGGGGAATGAGTTTGTCTCCCCAGCAAGTAATAAAATTATCCTGAGATTCCTAGTATATAATGGGAGGAGATAGAGCCAATTCTAACCTTTAAGGTTATATAGGGGAACCAACACAGGCAATTCTACCAGTGTATGAACTAGTTTGTTGCCACCTTATGCACCCCCTTTTTGCAGGGTAGCCAAGGAGGAGAAGAGCTCTTTGTCCCTTCTCCCAACCTCAGCTATCCAGAAAGGAGCAACGATAAACAGACTTCAAGCTTTTACTAGTAACTCATCTGAATTCTGGACCTTTGCTTATAGAAATGGGCTTGGTAGTTAAAAGAAAATCCCCCATGTTTTCTAATCATTTGCAGCAACTAAAAATTGAAGATCATTATAAACATGAGGCTTGGCAGCATACTAAAATCTCTTTCCCCTCTAATTTAGCTCATGTTGAAGGCCTGATCCATTGGCTTCTATTTTGGGAGGTGAAAGAAGGTAGTCACGGGAGCACTATTAAAACCAGAATTCCTTCAAGATATTCACATCCCTTAAATAGGTCATAAACAAAGGCAGAAGGAGTATTTACAGTGCTATTAAGGTAAACAAAAATAGCAACCCACAGGTAATTATGAAACAGATTGAATCTGGCAGGTGAGTTCCAGCAGTCTGGTTTTGATTTCCAAATGAGGGATTAGAGCCAAGCTATAGACCTGCCATAATAAATTAACTATATTCCCATATTTACATGGCTTGTTTCTTTTCACTTCTACTTTCATTTTACATTAGCAGCATTTGGCACTCTGATGTAGAAACAGGCCTTCTCATTTCTTAATCACCTCTGAGCCCAGAGTTGGTTTTGTGGTGGAGCTACAGCCACTGCACAGTAACCAGCATGGGGCCATCCTGCTAGTCCATACCTGCGCAGCACTGACCCCAGAACCTGGACATCCATATGCAGCTCAAAAGGAACAGAGAAGATTCATTTATATTTTTGAGAAGAAATGGCTTGTCAGTGAAATCATGAGTCCCAAGAGCAGAAACTACAGGGTAAATAAAGAAAAAAAGCAGCACAAAACATTATGATAGGACCAGAAAGCGGTACCACTCAAGGGAATGGAACATGGAGGAACAAAGAGGAAGGGTCTCAGCAAGTTTGTGGAACATATTTACAAAAGAAATACGTTTGATTTAATTTTCTACTGCAATCTTGAATATAAGCTGGAATGTCTCTTCAAGGGATGCTCTTGGTAGCAACACAGGCACTGAAGAAGGCTGGCTTCATTACAACCCACTTCTGAAGTAGCCTGGAAGTGAGGGATGAAGATGCCAATAGCCCAGGACCCCTTCACACAACCTTCACATTGGCATACCCACCCTACTGACTACCAGGGCTTCCTTCTGCGTGCGCTGCTACTGCCCTTGCTGCTGCTGCCTGGCTTCAAACACAGTGACTGTAGGTGTGTACCTACATTGTGAACACAGCCCAGCTAATAAACCCCAAAAAGCAAGAGTACTTCCAAAAGTGGGGACTTACAGACTTGGAGTACTGATGTGCCCTTGGGACATTTACTCACTGCAATTAGCAGTGTTTTCTGAAAAATGCATTAGCTGTGAGGACAGCAGGCAGAGAGAGAGTCTAACCCTGGGGTCCAATGTGAAAATCGTCAATCCTGTGCAAACAGTAGCACTGAGAACAAGCGCAAACTACTTGAATAGCAAGTAACCCATGCCAAAAGAGGGAGCAAAGGAAAGTACATCAAGTATGATTTGTCCTTTTGACAGTCAACTGATATATGACCATTGTGCTGAAGCGCCTGCTAGAACTAAATGTTCATCTACTTTGATTCTTTTTGCTTAGACCAAAATCCATGGCCCATGGACATGGCCCAAGAAGTTAAAAACTGGAAAATGACCAAAATTAATTATTACTTCCAATTTTCAGTAGTAGAATGACTAAAAAAAATGCAAAATGGTGATTTTTTTTTTAATTTAAATTTTACTACATTTAAAATTTTAATGGATAATCTAAGCTTTTGTAAGATTTTTGTCAAACATTTTGTCACATTTCTAGTTTCAGCAGTGCTCATTTTGGTATGCAAGTATCAGAATTCAGAATTATATTTAGAAGTACAAATATGTTGTTCATATAAACTCTGGATTTGATCAGCAACTACTAACTCTGCCCAGTGCAAAGTTCTTATTTTCAAAAAGGGACAGATCTTGGAAAAAGAAAATGTCATACCTATAGACCTTTCAAACCTACCGACCTTGCAGCAAGGTCAAAAACACATTCCTAAGGGACCTTTTTAACCGCCCACCAGGACCAGTTTCAAAGTCTCCTTATTCACAAAACCTTCCAATCCCACATCTTCTTCAGTGACAGCTGCACCAACAAAGTTCCTGGCTGACCTTTGTAGACCAGAGCAGTGTGCCTGGCTGCCCATAGTGCTTGGCAACACTGTCCTGGCTTTCCACAACCTCCCCCCTTTCTGTTTATATCTACCTACCATCTCCCGTGCAACACCTAGACTGTAAACTCTTCGAGACACGGAGCAATTCTTCTGCTGCATATTTCTACTACGTCCAGCACACTGGGCTGCCAATCCACAGATACCTCCTAGGTGACATGATACAAATACAGACTGTGGCCACAGTGGTATTTCCACCAAAAATACATGTCATGCTCCTACTGAATATGAAGGATGAGAGAAAGAACTTATTAAATCAGTGCCCAAAGATACATGCTCTTTACTATCTGAAAGTAGAGTGATGATCTTATTAAAGCATTTGTCACTTCATTCCATGTTAATAGAACAGACTGTGATCCAGCAAATAGTAAAAAAAAGAAAAGACATGAACTAAAACGCTCCACCTGGTGTGAACTGATACAGGTTCATTACCACCTTCATCACTTCTGTAGACTGAGCTGAAACTAAACACATATTATCTTTGTGCCTGGTACTGTTTATGTTTGAGGAAGAAAACATTAATGATGTTCATTTTCCTTGTAAAATCAAAAGTACTGTATTAATACATTATTATAACTTAATAGCTGAAAGTGCAGTAAATAAAAATAAGTAATAGAGCAGAAAATTGTTCCCCATGAAAGGAAAGAGAGATCTTCTTTCCAGAATGGAGCTCTGTGCTGGCACTGTCTGTGGATCTCAGCAGTGACAGTGGAAAAAGCACTGGAAACCCACATTGCTCCATTAGAGAAAGTTTTCTCCTACCTGGAATTAAGGGAGAAGAGTTCAGATTTTCCACTGTAGTGTAGACAGACCACAAAAGCAAGCATCTGCTTCCTGTTGCTCACAGCAAAAGGCGAATAGGGAAAATGAGCACCTCATCATTGAAAAAAGGCAATGGGTTTTGTTGCAATACATCCTCCTGGTGTAATCTAATGTCACAGGAAAGATGGCTCAGAAAGGTAACAAAAATAACCAGAGTTACAATAGCTAAAACTAAGCTGGTGATACAGTGTCTAATGTCCACTATGTGAGATTAAGAATCTGTACTGTGTGATAAACATCTTGTCTCTAACTGTGGGATTTATGCATCCCCTTCTGAAGCATCAGGTGCTGATCACACCCAGCATGGTGAACTGAAGAGACTATGAGGTTGAGCCAGCAAGAAAGGCACTATGTTCCTATTTAGAAGCCAGAGCTGGGGGAAATCCCATTGCAAAACAAATGCAAACTGAGCACTGAAGTCATCTGTTCACACTCACACTGCTGAACGCCAGCTTACTGTGGATGACGAGTTTGGAGACGTGCGCTCCCACATGTCTAATTTCCTACACAGGCATAGATGGGCATCTCTGCTGAGACCTCTGAAGGTACAGTAGCAGAGTCTATTGCACCCTGAAAGAATGCCTGTCTTTTTTTTGTACACAAAGTATGACAGTTTGGTCATATATTTTATACATGTTGTGGTTCAGCTTTTGAACTCTTTGGTACTACCTATGGTCACTCTGTGTGATGACTGACCCTGCTCTTGGAAGACACCCAAGTCCATGCACATGTATATAAGCACCCTCTTTTCCTTCCTATAGAAATCCCTATCTGAGCAAGACACACCAGTTTTCCCAGGATCACAGAAACCTTTTTCAAGGCTGTAGCAGACACATTTCCAAGGCATTTGTTCCATATTTGGAGAATACTCAAACAGCATGAAAGTATAGTCTTCATAAAAACAGGTTCTCCATTAATGTAAGTGCCTTAAATTAAGGATACATAAATAAGGAATCCAATAGGAGATTCATTATGAAAAGCTCAGACAAATCCAGTGTTAGCATAATTGGACAAATGGATAATCTATAAATTAATAAGGAGATGAAACTTTTTTAGGAAGCTGGAAACAGATTTGAACTCCTTCACAGTCACTCTATCATGGTTTTCCAGATGTCCCACCATCTGTGTGACAGGGAAAAGAGTTTTACCTCCTTGGATAAGCACCTTCCATGCCTTTCATCTGATAACTAATGGCAGGCTGTCAGTCATGAGGATCAATTCTTTTAAGAGGGCAAATTTTATTGCAAATATGATAAATTTACTCCTAAAAAAAACCTCAGATTTATTTTTGTTGCTGAGGACTAAAATATCTATGAGATATTTTACATGACCTCTAAGTCTGCTACTGTAAGCAAGTTTGATTCTTCCTGACAACTCTGGACTTTATCTGTAACAGTTAGAAGTACATCTCCCAACTTGTAGCCTTAAACTCAAGTCTGCTGTAGTTTCTCTGCTAGATGTTCTTCATGAAACAGACCATTGTCAGACTTGATCTTTTCTACCCAACAAAGCCAAGATCAAATTCTTGATTCTTGCTTCAGTACCGTTTTTCTGGTGTGGGAAACAATCTGAGTGACAAGTGTTAGAAATTTAACAGATGTAGCTCTTCTCCTGAGTTAGTGTAGTTAAGTGTTAGTTCATGGCTGCTGCCCCACCTCAGACAGGGACAGTAGGTACCACCTGTCCTGGGTTCAGCAGGTGACGGTAGAACTAGTCATCCAGATTTGGGGTCAGTCACTGGATAATAGTGTAATGGTGCTTAAATGTTGCATAGGCCATCTGCTTTTCAGAGGGAGAATCGACTTGCCACATTTGATACTGCCGAAGGCCCTAATCTGTTTCATAACATGGTGGGAATAAAGACTGAAGTTATACTCTGGAAAATCAGGAATCAATGTATGCAGTTTTCCTCCCTAGTATGTTATTACAACAGGCAAAGAAAATGGTTCTAGAGCAACCATGCTGCAGATCACTTTCGCAGATGAAGCAATTCACAGAGATCATTTGAACTTGTAGTAGGATTTTTTTTTGCAAATTATGATAAATAACTCCAAGGGAAGAAGGAGGAAAGAAGCAATGGCTGCCATAAGCATTTTGGTCTGCACAAAGAGAGAGAGTCAAACTCTATCTAAAACTATGCCCTTCTCCAATCTTAAGCACAGGCAATGATCTGTTGGATGGAGCTCTCTGAGACTCCATCTGGCCAGACTCCTACAGACTGTGAACACATCTGTACTGGTAACAAATATGTTGTCTTCTTTTATGTTTTATTTGTAAATGCTAGTAGGAGAAGTCAAGTGCCCAATAAAATAGATTATTTAATTATTTTCATTGAGCAGTTAACAGAGATGTCATTACAAGCTCAATGCTTTCTAGAGCACAGCCAGTAGGGGAAAGAAAATTAAATCTGGAGTCAGAATTGCAAGAGTAAAACAGAAGGGGAGTTTGTTGCGCTTATTTTTTTCATGGGTAAGGTTGGATGAGGGCTTCTTTCTTCTAAACATGCAGTTGGGCAGATCCTGTCACCAGCAGAGCTTCACCAAGTTCAGTATATGGCCACTCTTCTGCTAACTTCATCTGAGATTTCCTGTAGGGAATCATTTTTAAGCTTTAAATATGTAGAAAATAAATAGCTTTCAGGTTTCAATAGATCTACTCTATGTGCCATTTTTTTGTGGAGATGGCAGACCCTGTTCACCTGCAATTTGGACAAAACTAAAAGAAGTGCGATGCTTGAAACTAAAGTTCTCGCTGCGGCCTGGGAAGTTTACTTGCAGGGCAGCATGACTGCGTGCTTATTTTACATTTCCCAAAGATGTACTAAAGCACACACAACTACAAAATGATTGAAAAGTTACTACCCTTCACAGTGTCTCAGTTGACCTCACCTGTTACTATAGCAATATTGATGAAGGACCAAAAGTAAGCAAAGGGTTACAATGTTCTGCAGCTTATGACCACAGTAAATATGAAAAGCTACCTTTCGGATCACTGGAAATGCCTTCTGAATAGCTAAGACATGATGATTAATTAACTAATTTTTCAAGTGTTCATTTTTCATTTCATCACAAAAATAGCTAAATCAGAGTACATTTTAATCCATCACCTTTTCATCGTCACCCATGGCAAAACCCTCCTTTCTTGACCTTACCTTTTCAACTTCCTGCTAAGATGTGTGTTTAATGAAACAAAAAACTGCCTAATTTTCAAGCTCAGATCCAGCTCTTGCCTTATTACAGTCATCAACTGATTTCCTTAAAACATCATCACATAATCAAAAGAGACCCTGGAGACCAGTGTCCTAACCCTGTCTTGCCTGACAGATGGAAGATTCCTTTCTTATAAGTCCAAAGCTCAAGGTTGACATGGGTCCTTCAGGGAACAATGCTCATTTTTTTCCAAGCCAGTACCAGCTCCAGGTCAACTGTGGCACTATCTATAAAAAAACTAAAGACTTTTCCTGTTCCTCTGTCAATGCTCTTTAATGTTAACCTGAAAGGACTACCCATTCCTCATACAATTGAACTAAAACCCAACAAAAGTGCATACACGCATGCTATTTCGTGAGCTGAACATTTGACCTCCTTCATTGTTGCCTGGTTTACTCTGAACAGAAATATCCAAGGCATTTGTGTTTGGCCAGTTTCCCCCTCCTAGTTCCTTCAATGCTCTAACTAGATGTTAAAGAACAAACTGGTAACCTTCACTGGTGCAGCTACTTACCTCTAAAACTCAATAATTAATCCCAAGTGGATGACAAATACAATTCAATTTATTCTCTGCTTGGCTGCAGTTTGAAGGAGCATGGGCTCTGAATTAGTGAGCTCTTTGGGTTCAATCTGGAAAGCATATGTTTCCCTTCCATCATTCAATCCATCAAAATGCAAAAAAGGCCTGGGAAAGGCACATGGCACGTTTTGATATTATTCATTAACATTAATGTCCTTAGTTATAAAGATATGTTTCATTTGCAGGTAACAACAGCCTTATGGGCATCTGGGAACACTTTGAATGATTGCCAAAAAAAAGAAATTTGGGTCATAACTAATGATCAACATCCCCTTTTAATCAAATGAAGCCATCATAATGTGTCAGTCCTCGGGGGGAACAAGGACCTTTCACCTTGCTGGGGCCTGCTGAGGCCAGCAGTAGCTGCAAGCAACCCTGGCAAGTGGTCTTTTACTTTACAGAGGGGAAAAATGGAATCTATCCATCAACACACTCGCATAACAGTATAAAAGAAACCATGTCTGATCAATGGGGTAGTGGTGTTGCTTTCAAGTTAACCTGTACGTTATGGAGCACCCATTTAGGGCTTTCCTGATATCACAGCAGTTCTCCCCTGGCACTACTACAGGGTGGCCATTGCTCTAACACTCAGGAGCCTCCTCTTGGGACAGATCTTCAATAAAAATATGGAGCTCTGGCTGTAGCTCCAGTGGTTGTGCAAACAAGACTTAACGGCATACTCTGGAGCTCTGCAAGGACAGCTTTCCCTCTGCAGTGTTGGTTCCACAAAGGGAAAAGGTTGTCAGGTGAATGGGTCAAAATTTTCCATCTTTTTTTTTTCTAATCAGGACACAGTATTTTTGTAAATAGCTTTTGAATGGATTTAGAAACAAAACCAAAAATAGTATATACCCAAATGACACTAAAACAAGACAAAGAAGTTAATGATTTTTCAGAAAACAAACAAACCAACCAACAAAACAACAGAAATCCTAGCTATAAACATGAATTTCAGAAATGAGAGCTTCAGGTGACTCCTGGTAACTGCTGTCAGCCAAACCACTCATTGAACTTCTGCCATTCTGAAGAGCTCCTGCTGCTGTCAGGCTCCCACAAGGCAGAGTAGATGCCCTATAGAGACAGACAAACCCAGGACAGACAGCCCACCCTGCAAGAAAATAGAGGTATGAAACAACTGAATATTTTCAAGTGGACAAGACCCCAGCCTTCAGCCAAAGATAATGATTTGTCTTGGAAAAAAATCCAAACATATAATTTCATGGATTAACTTCTTTTTTAAACTGGTTCTCACAATGCAGCTCACTGCTGCAAGGGACATTTAAAAATAAAGCCTGAACCAAGTGCCTTAGTTATAAATGAACCCACAATGAATATGCATCTCATGGAGATGAGAAAGGTGAAAGCCTTGCTCAGACCACACATCCCAGCCTCTTGCTGCCATTGTCTTGAATAATTTTTAGCCAATTTTAATGGCTCAAACATTAATTTTCTTTTACATCCCTGAAAATTAATGTAAAAGAGATATCGCTGATGTGTCATTGCACTTCACAATGCAATGAAGGAAGGAACGACTGTCCTACAGGTACCCAAAAGCTGCAGAGCAAACTTTTTGGTTTTTCTTGAGGCATCAGAGAAAAAGGTTAATTAAACACTGTGCTGCATATTTTGCCGTGAGATTTTAGGTAATTGTATTCTGGCTTTTTTCACTGCCACTGAGAGCCGCTTCAGTGAACTGTAATATTTAATCTGCAGCATTGCTCCATCTGAAATTACTCGCTAGATTTGTGTGAGCCTACTGTACATCTCAGATCGCTCCCTGGATAATCCTCCATCTATCAAGCAAAGCAGCCTTCTGGTGAGAGCTTTTCTATTAACTTACCCTGGGAGGTGGGCTTTTAAAACCCATACTTCTAAGTAGCTCAGTGCCCCTTTTCCTGCACCATCAGATCACTTCCCATGCTGTCATATACTCACAGCCACCACATTTCTGTGAGGTGAAGCTGGGCTGTCACCACTGTTAGACGTAAAGGTGATCTAAGCACACATATATTAAACATGCTTAATGAACAATTTAATCCAACTGCTGCTGCCAAAAGGTGGCTCATGTCATCTTGCTGAGGTGGCTCACATCCAGTCTCGAATGTCCCCACCTCCCTATAGGTGTGTGGCAAACAAGACTGGTTAGGCTTCTGCCAGTAAAAGGAGGGATGTTTCCTAGAGGCAAGACTCCATTTCTCAGTAGCCATGACCCCTCTCAACCTCTGGTTTGAATGAAGCCTCTGGGTCTTTTCCAGCGTCACTGGAGGTGCCCAGCAGGAGTGGGTAGTCCTGCTTCAGGCATTGGCACTGTCTCCTATAGACAGAGCAACTTTGCTAGTCATAAGGGCTTTCTAGCATCAGGTGTTGAATTCACCAATCATGTCTTTATTTAATTACTGAAAAAATAAACCAGCTACCAACATTATAAGTGATGATTAGCCTGACTCAGACTGCAGTGAGCCAGTGCAGAGACCCCAGTGCAAAGCCCCCTTCTGCTTTCCTCTGGCTCGAGCTTAGTTTCTGAATAAACTAAGGGGCAGGCAGCTCTTTTTAAGATCCCTTCCCAAGCTATTGCATTTTCTAACTAAGCATGACATTAACCACCCTGTCAGCACTGTTAGCTCACAGCATTTTTACGTTAGGTCTCCTAACACGGCAAGAGCAGCACAGTATGGGTGTTTAATATTTGGAGGAAGGTATGAAGTGGCACATGCTGGATTTGATAGTTTTGGATTTGGCACCATTTCTCAGTAGTGGTGCTTTCTAACAGTCCGTTAAAAACAACTGATTTGGAGAGAAAGTATGCAGGCCTGCCCTTACGCCCAAGGCACTAAAGCCAGTTGGCAGGCCTGTCCTCAGGACTACTAGTACTCTCAAACACAAGAAGGATATTGCATTTACTTATGTCTCCGTTCCAAACTGGAAATGTTTTTGAGCTTCGTCCTATGCCTGGTTTTTGTTTCAGTTAGAAACTCAGGAAATCAAAAGAAGAAACATTTAGCATTTGCAGCACACAGCAAAGATGGAGGCCTGACTGAGATAGGACAAGAAATGATGGCAAAGCTCATATGCTCAGTAAAATCTCCCAGTTACACTTCCAATCCCCTTCCTTCACAACATGGTGACAGTTTGCCCACTGAGTATTTTCAATGCAAAAAGTCCCACAAGGAAAAAAGAACATTTGTATTAAATAGCTGCTCTCCAGAGAGAGAGAAAAAAATTCCCTGACCAAGTGATAAAATCAATAAATGTTAAAGCATTGTAGATAATTGCAAAATGATGTTTGATTTATATAAAACCACTCTTATATTTTGGAAATTAGTTCTGCAAATGTTGCATGTAAAAGAATAAGCTTCCCCAGGAGCATCACCGAAGATGATGGACGGGACTAGGAAAGAATGCACAATCATGTTTTCTTCCTCCCAGAGAGAGGGCATAAATCACAAGTTCCTCCATAATCCTCCTACCAAGGCCCCAGAAGGAAAGGGAAGAACTTGTCATACCTTTAAAATTGGACTTTTCTGGTCTTCGGCATGGTTGTTTCCACTGGGCTTGCAACAGGCTTGACGGCATCCTTGAATTTCTGAGCACAACAGAGGAAACTGAGGCTGTATTTTTGAGCTGGGGTTACGCACAGGCCTTATCCCTTCCCATTCAACAATCTTCTTTTCCACTTTGGTCACTGCCAGGACCATATTTCAGAAAGAAAATATCTTTTTAAACCATCTTGTCTCTGATTTTGGGCACCTCCCATTTCCATTTGCTGGAAGCATTTCTCTGCAAAGGCAGAGGTCGATGCAGGCATGAGGGCAAGGCAAAGCCCAGGCCAAGATGCAGTGCATCTACAGGACATACCACAGCAGTATGCCTTATCACACTTTCCCAAAATGGACTGGTTTCTGAGTTAGATGACACTGTAAACCAGGTTAGTATCTACTCAGCATCCATAGCTGGCAAGTTTGGAGCTCAGCTCCAGTCACACAGTGAAGCAGCAGCAGAGCTAGAGCAACTTTCAAGAGTGGAAAGAGGCAAATGAAAGAGCACAAGGAAGGTTTTGATCTGTAATATGTTTGAACATTTTGAAGGTCTCTATTATCAACTATAGTCTCCCTGCTGCGGCAATTGAGTGGAGGAAATAATAGTGGAGATCGAAAGGCAGTCACCATTCGACCTCCCACAACCCTGACATTATTCAGTAGAAAATGATTGGGACTGGGCACATCTGCTCTCAATAACAAATATAAAAAATGTCCTGCAGCTTTAAGGCCTGAAAAACTTACAGTTGGCCTAAAGAAGAGCATAAATATGTATATCTGTAGACTCAATATAAATTTAATAGTTCAGTAGTACTCTGACTGGGACCACACCATGTTTGGGAGTGCTTTGTCTCTTGGAAATGCCCAGGAAATGCAGGGAGGTGGAAAGTCAATCTCCACTTGCAGTTAGGTACAGCCAGCCTCAGGTGACATGCAGGTGCAACAGCAGAGCCACCTCCTAGCCACCACCAAACGCAGCACAGACCAGCAGCTGAGCCCTCATGTTACCAGACACCTTCACCAGGACTGGGGTGGCACTGAGTGGAGACACCCAAGCTGTAACCCTGCACTTCTGGACCATGGCAATTTGCTGTGAGAAGCACGTGTTAATACTGAAGAGAGCTGAAGATATAACCAGTGCTGGCTTAGCATAGGTCCTTTTGCACCTTGCAATTCAGTGAGCCCCTTGGCTTTGTTTCCCAGCAAAAGAAGCCAGTCATACTGGGGACAAGACTGCAACAGGCTGAAAGATGGAGCGTGTCCAGTATCTTTGGACGCAGCTGCTTGCGCCAAGAGTATGCTACAAATCAAACGGTGTTGCTGATTCATCCCATTCCCACTAACAAATAAGAGTCATCTGTACACTCTGGACTGTTCACTGAAGAAAAGTTTCTTTTTAACAGGTACTGGTTAAAAATAAATATATACATCATACAAATGAGTAAAGCACTCAGCCCCAAATTGGTATGAATGTATTTTGACAAAAATTAGCTAGCTTGAATGCAGCAGGAAACCTGAGAACCAGTCCTTCCCTTACACTGGCATAAATCAGGAATAACCCCACTGAGATCAGTTGCTGTTTCTATAAGGAAGCATTTTTAAGGCTCTGATTGAGACTGTTCCCTTAACCTAGTAGGACAATCCCTTCAGAGGTTTTATTGTTATCCAGTGTTCACAAAAAGAGAACTCTCACAGCAAGGGTTTAAATACAGGGTTTGTACCACCTTTACTGTTATAAGTGTCTAACATAAGCTCCTTGTTCAACCTTCCACTAAAATAAAATGAGAGAAATGATCATGTCCAACCCATCCTCTTATAGGTCTCAACAGTGGGGAAAAACTGCCCCTCGCAGGTGCAGATATCTCTGCACTGACCATAGACTTGGACTAGACACCTGAAGTTTGGCAAGATGAGCAACATCTTACGTGATCACAGCAGACACAAGAACTGAACTCTGCTCCTCTCAGCTCTAATGAGAGGCTCCATGTGGCTGAAGTGGCTAAGGATTTAAAGACTGTCTAAAAAAAGTTTGCTAATAAAGCATATGGGTAAAATTCAGTGATATGCAGCAGGACTAATTAATAGCCTTGCCTGGCCTGGAAATAGCACATCAAGGGCCCCTACTTTGCAGCTACTCTGAGCTGCATTATGGCTTACAACCATCAGGAAAGCTGCACAATATCAGCCACTGGATTTAGTCTGCTTCAACAGAAAACACATTTGTACCACATGGAACCTGACAATTGCTCTCCCTGGGCTTTGTCATGGACACTGTGGTCCTTTTACATCTAAACACATACATGAGCAGAGTGGTGCAGGCACATGTGGTCTCCTACGCTGAGAGCTGATATCCCGAGATGTGCAACATAAAAAGCATGGAGGGGTGGGAGGCAACTGAATGTGTCTGTTTAAAACAAAAATAAATAATTGGCACATACATACACTTGGATCACAGAAACAGGGCAGAAGCACCAGTAATTTCCCTTGAACATTTCTCAGGAGCAGATGGCATGTGGTAATTTTGTGGTGGGACTTTGAAGTGACCTGCTCTTTCAAAACGTGAGACTGAAACAAACTTTTCAGAGCAGAGCACTTCCTTCCTGTTGTCTTTCACTTCAGGCGAGCAGGCTACAGAGAGAGAGATGTGCTCCCCTTTCTCACCAAGAGTTAAAAAAGTCCCAGCTGTGTTGTTCTTTGCACTAAGCATTAGCATGGGAAGCCTTTCAGGGCAGGCACCATCTACTGTTCTGCCTGTGAGCTCTGCCTCCACCCGGGGTGTATGGCCTCACGGCACTACCACACTCAACCTCGTACAATAATGAAGCAACATCAAACTGTGGGCAGCATAGCTGGTGTTTCCTGCAGACCTCAACCGCCCCTACTTTCCGCCCTGAAGGGCAGGCCTTCCTCTCCTGCACCCACCTCCCCTGCTACTCAGGTTACCCCATCAGCTGCCCCTTCCCCTCCATAGGCTGCTCCACACAACACACTAGGAACAGGGGATTTGTTGTTCTGAAGATGGTTGCTCTGGAGACCTGCACACATAGGTCTAGGCACTCCTATTACCAACGGAGCTCTGTCCAGGGGATCAAACTTGGCACATGGGAGCTATATGAGAAGAAAGGAGAAGACTTGTGATATGGGCAAAGAGAGCCTCACATGCCCTTGGTAGTGGACCACCCTTCTCTGGACAGGGAAAATGGACACAGTTTTTGTGCATCCTGGTAGGCAGTCACCACACATTTACTTCCTCTTCTCCATGTTGGACAATGTTCTCCCACATTTTTCACTTCTAATTCCACACATGCAGATGGCCACAGGGGTCATTCAGTCCTTCTCTTGCTGCAATACTAGGAGTGAATTTCACCCACAAAGAATATGTCTAGGAAAGCATTTTATCAATTGAAAACAAACCTATCTCCAGTACACAAGGTAGTCAGTAAAGGCATATGTCCTGGATTTGGAGTAGACCAAAGCATTAATTTGCTGTTGTTAATTACTTAATGCAACATTTTGTCTTTAACTGCTTACAAAGAGTAATAGCCAGTAACTACAACTTAAAAGGGGGCAACTTTGGATGCAGAGAAAATGTTCTTTATGAAGCATTTCCTGTGTCCTTCTGAGTGCCTTATCTGACCAGCATCTCTCACTTTTATTTACATTTTATCTTCTTTAAGAACACTTGTGGTACGGACTGAGTCATCAATAAGGGCACAACATGAAAGGAGGGATGAAAAATAAGCTGTCTTAAGAGCACTACTCTGCAGGAAACTTACTAGCATTTATTGTGCAGTATCAGGTTACCAGAGTTGAATGGAAAGAACAGAGTTTATTTAGGTGGCGCAAAACACAACTCTCTGGAAGTCACATCCAGTATTTTGAAAGTACATGATGGAAAAGGACATAGGAGAAATCTCTTAGATTTTGCAGAAGCAAGTAACAGGTACAAGTTGGGGATTGAGGGGCAGTGTTAAGGCTCCTGAAAGCCTTAAGAAAAAACTCTTGGATAAGGGAAATGCCACAGAATTAGGGAAGAAGGGGTAATTTACAGTGGGAGAAATCCCAGGACTATCACGTTTGTAACCTACTTGCACAAAGTCTACATCTTGTCGTTCCCCCCCCAACTCCTCCCCCCAAATAAGAAAAAGAGACATACTTAAGAAACAGCTCAGTAGATTTCCAAAACTGATTTCTGCATCTGGAAGACTTCTGAGCTTTTTCAATGGCCAAGTCACAAACCTCACTCCCACATTAATAGAAGCTGATTGCTACTGATGTAGACTGTAGGAAAACTTTAGAAGCCTCTCTTTAGGGGTAAAGCAGGATATATATTTACAGATGACATGCATGTGCTGCCACAAGCAAGACATACAGTTACAAATGAGGCTAGGTTTACAGTTCTGAGCTCTCCTTTGCCTGGATAATGATAAAGCGTGCATGGGTGACATTCGACTCTGAGAAAGCAGACGTGCATGCAGAGAGAGAACTTCACCTTGCTGCAGGAGATCTTATTCTCCCCTGACTTTGTTCTCTCAAAGCAGGTCGTCATGATCTGAACTTCCATTATGGCTGTTCAAAAATGCATCAAAGGTTCGATGGATAAAAGAATGTTATTTTCTAAAACCACTGGGACACTTCCTGTCAGTTCACGTAATTGAGTATTACAGTATTTAAATTACAAATTGAAGATTATTTTTACAGGTGTCATTTTGAATATAATATGAAATTTCTTGACATTACCTCAGCCATGCTACACAACCCAGCTGCTCTTGGACTTGCATGTGTGATGCACATGGCTGAAATTTTGTCATATTACATCATGGGCTACAAAAACACACAGTATAAATAGACGAAGTAATATTTGAAAGAGCAAAAACACATAATGCTGGCCTCGTTTTATGGAACTCCAGATCTAATACGGACGTGGAAATGTAAACTGTTATTAGAGTTTAGATCAAAAACCTTTAGGAAGGAAGGGTCTTGGAGAAGCGCAGAGGAGGGCAGATAGACGGTCCTAGGTTGCCCTCCAGTGGGCTCCCACCCAACCTGCCTCCCATTGCACCCTGGCTGAGGAGGAAAACTCGCCCGCAGGATTTCACCAAGCCGAGCAAACGGAACAGCTGTAGCCCATGAAGATGACACACGCTATTCACACTGGCAGATCTGCAGACCGACTAGAAAAACGTTAACTTAATTAAGAAAGAGATCTTTAAGAATCCTTTTGCCTTTCTATCCGCAAATTGACATTAGCGGCTGCAAAGAATTTGCCTTCAACTGTTCTAATTTAATGTGGCTTTCTAAAATGCTATTATCTCCACTCTGTAATTTGTTATTTCATTTTTATGGTTTCCAGCAAACACCATGTCTGGAAGGGAAAAAATCCACCTTTTCTTCTTCTCTGTTGTGACTTGCAATTTGCTTTCATTCTGCATGAAAAACTCAGCATCCATCGAAGAATTCTAAGCAAAACAAGAAAAATAAAGAAAACAAACTGTCAGCAACTTCCTAATGTTGTTAACACAAAAAATGTCAACAATACTCACTAGGTAAATTAAAACTCCTCTGCCCTTTTTCTACTCTCTTCCTAAAGAGGAAAACGAAGCTTTAACTCAATTCCAATCTTTTTAAGCAGTTCCAGATACAACACTTGGTGACCACAAGCTAGGCTGAGTGACTGGGCAATAACTTACAGAAATTGCCAAACTCAGAAGCAAAGAGACAACATTTCGTCTGCAGGCCTGTCCACACAGAATAAGACACTGATAATTGTAAGATTAACTGAGCAATTTTTGTTTTCTTTATGGCTGGGCTACTGCTCAAAAAGCGAGCAGGGTTTCAGTGATTCAAGGAATAGATTTGCAATGGAAAAGGCACTAACATATTGTGAATTAACTTTGAGGTGTTAGAATCTCAATGCATATACAGCTACTGAAATGAAGGACCAATATCCTTATTCCTTTCACTACCTATGTCTTTTTCATTTTTTCTTCCTACAAAGAGGCATTAAATGAAAAATAAAGCAGTTCCAATTTCTCTTCAATGTTTTTTTGTTTCGTTTTGTTTTTTTATTTTTATTATTTTTTAGGAGGGGGCTTAAAAGCACTTAAATAAAATTAAAAAAAAATCTTGTAATGGTCCCATTCTATACTAAACAATATTTTCAAGAAAAACTGCATGATTTAGTGCTAGGAAGTTTGGGGTGTCTCCATGAACAGTGTTTACTCTTTAATTGAAGACAGAAATAAAAACTATGCAGAAATAAGAGATTGAAACAGTTTCTTGTCGTGAAAGGAACATAACTCGAGGCTATCCTGAATCTAACCTGGAAAATGAGCATACTGAGATAGGTCTGATATTAGGAAAGCCCAGCTGGCGATATGTGGGGGTCACAGCTGAGGCCACAATGTAAAACAGAATAAAGCAGGAGAGGGAGCTCTCATCCAGCCTGTCAAGGTGGGAAGGTGCTTTTAGGTAGTCCACTGCAGGTTGAAAAAAATAAGCCAGAAACCCCTCAAACAGGTGAAATTTTTATATCATAAAACTGAATCACTGATTTTCTAGGACTGAAGATTCATTATGGGCAGGTAACCACTGATGTGATAATTTAGGCTGCATATTTTAACCCAAAACGAAACAAAATTGAAGTGTTTTGGGGTTGTTTGGCTTTTTAGTTGTTTGTTTCAAGGGTTCCTAATGTATCACTGGAGCTGAGTTTGAGTTCAGTGATGTTTGGTTTGTTCACATCTGAAATTCAAAGTGAAAAATATCAAGGAATGGGAGTTCATATGGATGAAACCCAAAGCAAATGTTTGCAGGAACCTTTGAGAAATGGAAGCGCTGCGTTCACATAGTTCTAAATATAACACTGCATTTGTAGGATTCGTATGAGTTAGGGCCCATAGAAGAAAAAAATAAAGGAAAGCTGACTTAAAGGGAAGGCAAAATACTATATGGAATTTGGATTGGAATCTTCTAATGTGAAGAAAATCTCCTGCAGAAAAGTGGGAACTACTTAAAAAACAACTGGAAAGACCACAAGTGAAAGTCATCCTGGTTATAATCTAAACAGAAAGAAAAGGGCAACAAAGGCCATTTCAGTTAAGCAAGGATATAAAGTCTTATACTCCATGCGCAAAAAAAGCCTAATAAGGGGTCTTTAAAACATAAATAGCACTGGGAACTACATAAAAAGTAGACAGAAGCTAGTTAAAATGAATAAGAGGAGTTCTAAAGAAACGTAAACTGTAAAGGATACTTCTGTTAATCATAAAAGCTTCTTGCATAGTCCCATGGCAAAGACAAGGGAAGGCAGAAAACCTCACTATTTAAAATTATAATGAAAGAGATGGTGCATTAGACCCACTTTTCATGCTGAAATTATATTGTTCTTGATTTAAAGTGTAATACAGCTTTCAGTATTTTCTATCATGAGAACATTTGTTTTCTGCTCACAATATGAGTGATTTTTCTCATCTCACCGTATCCACGTAGAAAAGGGACAAGCTATCCAGTTACTCATTCAGACACTACAGACAGTCAATAAAGGTAGGCATTAAAGCTAAGCAAGGTGAGGCACCTCTCTTGAGGTGCCTGTCTCCCACCTTAAGCTATGAGAAAGCTATGAGGTGCTAACATTAGGTGTGAGGAAGTGACTCTGTGTTTTCACAGATATAGTTTTAATCCAGTTACAGATTTTCAAGAAAATAACCTAATGACTTGAATCCAATGAACCATACTGGTTTACAGAAGCCAGGGGTATCACAGCCTCAGAGTAGCAAATTGCAGCTGAAAAAGTAATGGGAAATCTGTACCCAGATGAAAAAAAAAAAAAAAAAAAAGAGAAAGAAAAATCTGCCTATAAATGACTTTCTTCCATGCAAACTGATGAATTGCATCTGTGAGTCATTTTTTATGGAATGGTAAAGTTATAAGGGGTAAATGGCTTGTTAGGCTGCAGACATGCTCAAAGAACATAGCTGGAAAAAGGCTCCTAGATAGTGTCTTTGCAGTGCAGTGGTTAGTTCTGGAGCTCTCCCTTATTATTATTTTCAACCGCTCAGTGTTCTACCATTCCACAACATCAATTGCATGGATTTCAAAGAGTAATAACATCTTTGCACAACAAAGACCAGCCTTCAGATCTATCTTCTTGTATTTCAGAAGTACAAATATGCATTACATGAAGTGTAACCTACATGATTTGCAAGAAGGGCCTTGCAATGATCTGCTCTGAGATCATCAGTAGGGAGAAAAGCATTTGACATCACAGACTAGGGCTTAGCCCAACCTCTGATGAAAGCCATTTTTTTATTAAATTTCTCCATTTCATTTTAGTGCCATAATTAAATGACTTTTGAAAGCAAAACTGCAAAGGGGCTTGACAGCTTCTCCAAAACAGAGTCTGTTGTGTGGAAAAGTACTTCAGTATTTCAGTGAGCAAAATCTTTTATTTTGAAGTTGCAACATGAGATTATTGGCCTGTGGAATCCTGGCTTTCAGTGACATTGTTGGGATATTTTGTACTTGAGCAGGGATGCCCAGAGTCAGTGTGACAGAGCCATCTGCACAGTGTGGGAAGTGGCACTTTCCTATCATCTGTAGAAAGTGGAATATGGAGGATGATCAAAATGTTCTACAACTTAACTGTGGGCCATTTTTGTGAGGTCTTATTGTTAAGAACCCACAAATCTTGAACAACTGTAGCAATTGCTTTCATCAATGTAGTGAGTCCTGGATCTGGCCTAGTATCCCAGAAGCAAAAAGTTCATACACTTACATATTTTCTTCACAGGCAACCGTGGTCCAGCTGAGCAGCTCCCTGAAGGCTGAGCAGTGTTCCTGGATGGTGCTTCTTGAAAGACAGTCCTTTTGAAATAGTGACATGACTGAAACGGGTTGACAAAATATTCTGTTATTTTACATGTTAGGTGTCCATATCAAATAATAATAAATGTTGTTTACTCAGTACTTGTTATCAAAATCCTCATGGCTCTTAAAAACACATCTCAAACAAAAGATACGGTAGCTGGTTTAGCAAAAGCCCTCTTTCATGAACTACCAAGACGAAATTATTAACTTCCTCTGAAACAAGAGTTTTGAGAGTTCCTACTGTGTAAGGTCTATCCACAAGTCCTCAAAGTCTGTGGGAAACTTTCCACTGACCTGCAGGTTCCTTTCACAGAGCACACGGAAGTAAAATGTCCCAGATATACAGTCAACATTTGTGCTAAAAGAAGCTAAATTTGCAGTTCTAAAGCAAGGGAAGAAGGAAGGCCAAATTCAGGGCACACCTAAGTCAGAACTCAGCTGATGATTTTCTCAAAAGCTGGATATCACTTGAAAAAATAAATCAAATAGGATACACCAGTGGTGTTTTCAGTCCTGTGGCCACATATTGAAATACACAGTTTGCATTAGAAATTCAAGTAAATGATCTTTCAGGTGCAGTGTGATTTTTTTTTTCTTTACAGAAGTCTTTTTTGTCTTTGTTTTGAATAGTCATTAATCAGAGCAATAGAGAGGAAAAAAATCCACCAGAAATGGAATATCACTTAAGAAGCCTACAATTAGCAGACTAAAGAGTTCATTATTTTTGGACTTTTTCTCACTGTATGACCTAACAGAACACTATCAAGCATTAACACACCAGAGTTCTAGCAAGAGCATTGTGGTCTTTCACAGCATGCAGAACCATACTGGAAGTCTCTGTGAATTTAGCTGTTGTAGAGCTAAAATACACTTGATGTCTTGTCCATCTCAATTTATCATGAATTGTATATCAAGAGCTCAGTATTGATGAAGACAGCTTATGAGCAGTCGTGCTTGGACATGTTCCAGTGTTTAAGCATAATAGGAATCTCAAGGAATTTAATTCTATCTTGATATTTGAAGAACAATGCAAATAATATCAAATTTCAGAACCACAAGAAATGCTTAACACAGAGCCAAACCAGAGAAATGTACAGGTGTCTTTTCCTGATCATTTCCAAAACCACCCTGTCCCTCTACATTTCTAGTTTTTTGCTCATTTGAGAAAAAAAAGGGAGAAGGCAAATATTTTTTGATTAACAAAACTAAGAAGTTGTGCAACAATGCAAAGGGAAGGTCAGAGTTCAAATTCAACATGCTGGATTGCTTGTCTCCCTCAATCCTATTCACTAAATCCGCAGCACTGAATTGCTATGATGACAGGAAGAATTTGGAAAGGGAGGAAAGTTGTGCTAGTATTGAAGACAAAAAATAAGTCTACAAAGTGATTGTCATTCTCTTTCCAAAGTCAGAAGAATCTGTCCATTAGAAGAATTAATGACTTCTACCTTCACTGAAAAAGGATGAATTTGTGCTTATTATACTGTCAACTATGAATACACATTGTTAAGTTGTGTTTGATTCTAACCCAAAATCTGTGTTAGATAGGAAACTTTTCCCAGCAATAAAATGTTTCTCACATAAAATATCCATTACCACAAGCAAATATTCTCCCTGGATGTTTGCTATTCAAATGATGGCATTATGAGAGCTTGCTACAAAACTGACTACACATTGACTCTTGCCCAGATTACCAAAAACATTTATGCACTTGGCTTGCATTGAGAATTAGAAGCTTAGATCCCTTTGAGACCCTGAACTCGTAATAAAGTCAGATCCGAAAAATAATTCTTAGTGAGAAATCAGATCATGTCATGAGATTAAGGAATACTCCTATTGAGAAATAAAGGCATATTTCTATTGAGTAAATACTATCTCACTGAGAAATTAGCAACGCAACTTAAACACAAAACAACTGAAACTGTGCAGTTCTTTATATTATTTTGATTTTTAAAAGCCTTAGCAATTATCAAGCCATAAAACTCGGTAATAGTCCTACCTCATCTGAGTCCTTGAAAATATTAAGTATACTTTGCAAAAATTTTTTAGACTTATAGCCAAGACTATAGTGTTTTAGACTGATATGCACTTAGGGCACTTAACATCGATACCCAGTGGAACTAAAAAGCAGACTAGGGACTCAGAAGGAGTTAAGTTAGGAGCTGAGGTTTAGCAGACATAGTGAGGTTTCTCTGGAGCTTCAGAATGGCTCATCCATGCAATACTGAAACTTATCTCCATCCATGGATCTTGGGTAATGCTACAGCATGTTCTGGTGCACCTGGTCCTACAGGGGGAAGAGATAGAGAGAGGGCCATGGCTGAGTGACTCTTCATTCAAAACTGCAAAATAGGTATCTCCTTCCCCAGAGAGTTCCTGGTATAGGAGAAACAGAGGTGAAAGTGGTCTCATCCTTCTCTCAAAAGCTGGTCAACAGACAGCAAAATCTGCAAGACCTTTGTTGGTGGGGTAGGGGCTAGTGCAGCCATTGGTCCTACAGGACTATTATTATAGATACATCCTGGAGTGCAAGAGTCACTGGAGTGAATGTAGGCATTCTCTGACAGGGAACAGTGTCAAAGAAAAGTCTGAAGCATAACAGTTGTACAAGATGTCTAAAACAGTGTCTGAGATTTAGGTATCTAATGTCCACAAATTTATCCAGCTTGGGTGGCCTGAAGGCTGTTTTAAGTGACTTGGCACCTTTGGGAGGAGCACCTAAATCCCTTTGATTTCAATAGTAATAACTGCCTGGGTATTTCTCCTTCAAGTCTTGAAGATATTCAGTGCTCAGAAACCAGCTCCAGCACACAACCAGACACCTTGGCTGAGATATACCCCACTTGTTTTAAACCCTTTAAAGTTACATGCCTAGTCTAAACTAGCCACCAACCTCCTTTCTGAAGTCTGTGTGAAGAGATAAATCTGTCCAGGAAGGAATTCACTTCATCTATCCTAGACATTTCTCTTAATTTATTTTCTAAGAAATGGCTTGTGTACTGATTTGCTGGAGTGTGGCCCTCTCTATTGTTTCAGCTCCTGCAGATCTCAGAATATTGACTCCTGAAAATATATTCAGCTGCTGAATGCGAAGGTGCTTTAGAAACATGAGTATGAGATTTTTTCACTCTGTCAGAATCTTGCTTGTAAATTATAAGCAGAATGAACATATTTTTAACTGTTTTTCTTAGTTCAAGAGTTAAATATATTTTTCTGTGATCTGTAAGTATCTATCAAGTTTCTATTGTCAGTGAAAAATTCCTTGACAAGAAAACTAAAGCTTCTATTTTTTAACAATTAGCCGTTTTTTCTTTTTTTCCACAGTAGACAAGAGAATATCTAGAAAATTAGAGGTGCTCTTAACCTCAAGGTTACTAAAAAGCAAATGAACACATACAAAAAAACTCTCTAAGAAAAAAAGATGAACTGAAATTGTGGCACAAGGAATAATCCAGCATTTTCAATACAAACCTTGACAACCCTATGTTGTCTTACAGTACAATGTTTAATATATGCAGCTGATATGCATTCAATGTGTCATATTTTTGGATGTGATAGCAAGAAATTCCAAGAATCGTTCAGCCAAAGGTAACTGTAAGTATAATATGATGTGTGGGTATAAAAACTGAAACCCCTTATTTTGTGAAGCACTTCACAGAAGATTTGAAAAATCCACCTTCCATTAGAGCCAAATTCCAACCTCAGATACACACTTGGGGCTCTCATTAAAGACACTGGGAGCCAGAAGTACTTTGTCGAGGACAGACTTCAACCGATTTTGGTATTTATCCTCACAGAGCAACTCTACTGAAACCTTGATTAGCCAAATGGAACAGAGACATGAAAGTAGTTTAGATTAACAGGGTTTGGATAAGTAGGAGAGGTTTTAGTGTTTTGTTATGCACTTTAATAGATGTGACCTTAGGCCACAAATCAGCAAGACTCCTGGGCACATGCATAACATTAACCATATGAGTAGTTGAGTGAAGTCAGCAGAAGTATTTGTGCTCTTAAACACAGGCTTATGTGTAAATACAAGGTAAAACTTGTAACCAGTTTTGAAGACTGGTGGTAACTAAGGACTGTGTATTGCTCTGATTTATTTTTTACTCTAAACACAAGCATAAAGCAAGTCCCCTGAGACAGATACTACCTATTTACAAACAAATGACCCATTCATGCCAGCCAAATAAATGAAGCTAAACCAACTAACTTTGGGTGCAGGTGAGGAAAATCTTAGACAACAACAATTTAAAATATCTGCCAATAGAACTTAGAAAAGAATCACTAACAGGTCTGGTGGGGTGTGCTGAAATGCCCAGAAGAAATTCATTCTTCTCCTGAACCTCCAGACCAGAGTATTGAGTCCACACTGATCTTTATCCCAGTTTCCAAGGAAAATGAGGCTATTGGAGGACCTGTCTATATTCCAACCTCACTCCAATAACTTTTGCACCAAGCTGTTGAGATCCAGAAAGTTTCACAACAATGCCAAATGCTGTGGTAATGAGACAATAAATTACCTAGAATAACTTTGCAATTTATTTTAAGTTTACACACTCTTTTATCCTAAAAGCCCCAAACTTGTCTTCCATTAATAACTACCACATTAAAAAACATTAAGGAGCGGTTGTATGAGCTAGAAAAGGCACATGACAACCCTATGAAATTTAAAACAGGGGTAACACAGAGCTGTAACAAACTCAACCTTACCCAAGCACTAGCTGGTAGCTTTTCCTTGCAATTAATAATAATAATAATAATAATAATGATAATAGGAGTAGCAGTTTCCTATTTGAAGACCTGGATTATTTGCACTGACTCTTTAACATGTTTTATGCTTCACAGCAGTCTGCATAGGAGTTCACTCCTCCCCACACCATGCTGTGGAATGCAGCCACATTCCCCCCCCCCGTTCATAGCACTTGGAAGATTGTACTTGGAAGATGGGCCAGCAGAGTCTGCCACACTGGCATGAGGCTGGGGTATTACATGATGAAAAATCTTGATCTAAATCTATTCATCTAATCAGTAAGAGGGAAAGATTGAAAACAGAAACAGATCTCCTTGTGGACATTTCCATTTGCTAACAAAATAAGTATGTGCACAAACCAGCACATCTGAAGTTTGGGGACATGTCACTTTTTTTTCTGTTGTATTACTCCTGTCATACCAATGCTTTATTAGTAATAACTTTAATAAAGCTTCTGAAAAAAAAGAGAGATAAGAATTCAATATTAATCTGTTTTGGAAGAATAAACATCTGTGCATTATGGAACACATGCATCAAGCTTGGTTCAGCTGCATGACAGCAGGATGGTCAATCTGCCTTTTCAATCTTAACTCCCACTGTGGGATTATTACTGAGAAGGAACCGAGGAGAAAGGCTATTCCTTTATCAAGAGAAAGCAACTCTGTATGTTTTAACAAACATGGAGACACAACAGAAAAAAAGGGAAGTCCTTTTGTTAAATACCCATGAGTTGAACCTGTATATAAGGACCTTTTATTGAAGCAAAAGCATGTCAAGGAAATTGGGAGCACTGCAGTGAAAGCAAGTCATCTGGGGGATGTAAGAAATTGGTGTTGGTAACAACAGAACCATAACAGAGAGAGGCAACACATGCCCTGTGTGCAGGCTACGTCCCTCACATGCCTTTGCCTTCAGCAGAAACTCAGTGTGAAAATACACAGGAAAGCTTCTTGCCTGAGCTACGACGGAAGTTGTAAAATTTCAGGGAAAAAAAAAAATAGCTCCTGGGGCTGCAATGAAGAGAGAATGAGGGAAAAAGTGTTAATGGGGCAATAGTAGTGATGAATAGGAGAAGCAGATGACAGTAAGTACAGGTAACATAAGCTCTCCAAAAAAACAGTGGTATTCAGTCATACGTTTAACTTCTGCACTACATTCATTTCAGGTCGTCCTTCTGCCACTGAACTCAAACATCAGTATACCTGTCACAGGTCTGTATCAGGTATAAACCTGACACAGGTCTGCAGCACTGTGCCACTTACTGGGGTATGAAACAACCACGTCCCTACGCTTGTGACCTCTCTCCCCTCATCACAGCTCCCATTGGGATAATTTGCATCACTGATTCTGCTTCAAGTTTTGAGGAGAGCAATTATGAAAGAAGCAAGAATGGAGCCTCTGGAAGTGCTCCCAGAGTGTTGCAACTTCAGTGCTCTGGGGGAAAGGGAGCAGAAGGAGGAAGGCATGAAAACAACACTAAGCCAGGAACCATTTGTGTGAAAGGCTGGAAAGCAGCTCATTACTATTGTCAAAGAAATTTCTGTGATTATCTACACACAAAAGATTTCATTTTTCTCCTTTTACATATCAGACAGCGCTTTGTGATGGAGGGCATTTACTAGGAAAGGCACAGAAACTGCTTCTTTTCCCCCCTGGGTTTCTAGATAGGGATCTTGAGCAGTAGTATTCACAAATTTTATGGGGAATCTTATTATTTCATCTGACCCTCTTTTGCTGCTGATAGAACTTCACAGAAGATTCACATGTGAATGTAGGAAATCAACCCCATAGACTGCTAACCAAATAGCTCTTGAATTGGATTTTGATACAGCCTCATAGAAGATTAGTCAACTATTGTTTCACGTAATTCTGTGACACAATCCAAAAGGGAAAGCCTGCTGGCTCGAGCATCTATACATAACGCAGCAGATATACAGATACAAATATATATATATAGAAAGAGAGAGAGAAATATAGATATAATTTAAATAGGGTTTAAAAAACTGTAGGGATGGTAGAATAGTATGTTAGAAAAAATGTCTACCCTGACAGAAAGGTCAATGAATTTTTATTATACTTGCACAACATGAAAGATCTTAGACCTTCAGGCTACATCTGCAATGTTTTATGCATCAAATGTACCCTGGACTGTTTTCTAGCTCAGGGGCCAACTGGCATGGGCTGTTCCACATCCATGTTCTCCAAAATATCCTGCCCTACAAATCAGGATGGTTGCATCCAGACTGTCTGCTGGGATTAATCCTGTCCTAATTCCTGAAATGCCTGGGAATTTGCTCAGGATAGTGCCGGTCAGCATGGGCTGAAAGTATGTCACAGACTTACTCTGACTAAACACTATAAATGCTAAAGCTCCAGTGCACAAGGAAAGTTCTTGGCACAGTTTGATTTACTAGCATAGGCATATCCAAGGAAAGCCCAAAATCAGGACCTTAAGTAACTTTACTGGATACAACAGTTTCTGAGAAATGAAACATCATAAAGGTCCTGAATCTCACACTGACAAGTGTGAAGTTTCCCTGGGGCTTTTATGATCTTCAGGAGGAAAACCAGTTGCACTTCAATGAAAAATCCTCCTCAAGTATTTCTGAGGCCCTCAGGATAAAAGCATATAACTATTTTACATAGCACCTTGATTCATGGATGTAGTACTGCATGCTGCTGACCTTTGATATTATAACGTGTGTAGCTAAACCATAATTCTTAGATTAGCTATCTATTGCCTGCGTGAATGTACATCTGAGCTCTTTAACTCTCTCTCAAGGAAGTGCCATCAATTTCATTTTATGGTAAAGAAACTGAAGAACACATCAAGCTTTGTGTGCAGGTATTTGGGGGCTTTGCTTCCATGTCACAAGTGATCTGGGCAGTTGTGACATGAATTTGGAAGAATTTGGGGGCTTTGCCAAAGGAATTTGTGCAGGAATTTGGGGACTTTGCCTCCATGTCACAAGTGATCTGGACACCCTCAAACCCCAGCTCCAGCTGAGTCTCCAGAATAACCTTGTTACCCTCAGAAGGTATCCACATCACCTGCCTAGAACATGTCAAATTTGGAAACAGAAATGCCCAGTCTCAAGTCAGAGCCTTAGCTATAGGACAAGCTTCCTGCTGTCTTCCTCTCTCAGAAAGATTTTAGAAGGGAACAAGTGTCACAAGCAGTTTTCAAGCAAATTTTGAAGCACTGTCATTTCTAGTGCTTTGTACAACTGGAGCAACAGCCCAAGGCTGACTTCAGACTTTGTAGAAATACGGTCCTCCACACCAAGTATGAAAGTCAGACTCCCGTATGTAGGATCATTTCCAAATGAAGCCTCATCCTGCCACCTCTCATCCATCTCACCCAAGAACACAAAGTACTATTTTTTATCCTCCTTTTCAGCCTGCACAACTATGTTTTTTCTGGCCTGTATCTACAAAGGGGAAAATATAACAAAAGAAAAATCAAGGATGGATTATAGCTCTGAAAGAGATTTAATGACAAACACATTGGCATTTTCTCTTTTATTTTTACATTTTATTTTGCCAGTTTCATTACAGCATTCTGCTAGGTAAAATGCTGGACTTCGTTTAGTACAAAATAGCCAAAGCCTATGATTTGCTCCTGCTGTGCTGTACTGCTCCAATAGTACTCCGTGACTTCCTCTCTCTGCCCTCCTTTGTCGTTCCTGATCTTGAGGAGAAATGTCCAAACTGTATAAAAGAGGTTTTGGTAATTGTTAAATGCTCTTTTTTAAAATTCTTTTTCTTCTCTTTTCTCCCACACTAACCTCCCACACTTGGAGGTGTGAATATTCTAGTGGATCACATTAGTTTACAGGGAAACTAAAGAAATGAAATGTGGCTTATTTTCTAGGAAAGATTAGTACATCCTGCCTGGGAGGCTGCTTTTTTCATGGAAGTTAGGATTATAGATTATTCTTTTGCTTCATCTTGCATCACTTGAACATTAAAGTGAGATAGTTAAATTGGAGCCTATTTTTCATCTATAACCAACAGATGCAGACAGACACGCTCATTGCCTGTATAGGGAGCTGAGGAGTATGAACCCTTAGGCAAGTTGGTCTCGTGCCTAGAGTTAGACAGAATGAATCCAAGCTGAAGGTCTTCATTTTGCAGTTTGTGTTATTTTAATATGATCAAAGCATCCAAGGCACAGGACATGTATTTTTTCCTGACAATGGGAATAAAAGAATGGGAAGACAATGGGACCTCTTGAGACATAAACACAGGGACATGGAAGAAAAGTCCTGGTGAGACCATCCCAAGAGCTTTGATAAAAAGGTAGAAAATAATTTAAAAAAATAAGGTATGGAAAGAAAGCTATAAGAGTATTTCAGGGGTCTGAAAAGTCAATCTCTATTAAAAGATACAAAAACTCACCAATGACCTATGCAACCCATTTACTATATATTACTCATAAGCTTTTGTTAGATGGGTTTCTAGCATTGTTACCAACACAAACAGAATTTCTGGGTTTTAAACATTGCAGTTTATTGTAACTAGATATATGCAAACTATAAAGGAGGTGCTCATATGCAATGGGATGCTTTTAACTGTCCTTAACAGAGAAAACCATGTCCCCACCATGACACATCTGGGCTGGACATCCTCCTCAGAGGGATTCTCCAATTCATCTGGAGATTCCTGCACTTGGTGATGGGACTGCCCTGTGAGGGTTTTATCACCTAATTTGTTCTGGTCAGACAAAAGGTTCATCCTGGTTGTAATTTATGTAAATCTCTGAAAATCCACTTCCCCTATCCCAAATGTCTCTTTTTTCTATCAATATCAAGTGAAAAGAAAGATGGGAGTAGTAATAATGCAATATGAAACCACATAGATATATAAACTAAAATAATAAGCACAAAGAATTTTCTTTTCTTACCAAATTTCATGATGCATGCCTGGATCCTCCCACCTCTTCTATAAACCATGGTGAACTGACCAACAGTGTGATTTTGCTCCTTAAGACAGCCATAATACAATGGCACCATTCATAGAAAAACCAATTGAGGATCAATTAATTAAAACCACACAGTAGCATAGTAAGGCAGTTTAAGCAGGGAGTTGGCATCTCTCACACAGGAAACAAACATTGGCTAGAAGATGCTTCTGAAGATATTGGCCAAAGCATGAGATAACAAAAGTGAGTTGTGCATGTATCAAACCAGGTTCAGGCAACTGTCCTCATTAACAGATACTGCAATAGGTAATCTCATCTTTGCCACTCACATAGACACCCTTTTTCCTAAAATGTCCCTACACCTGTATCATTTCCTCCTCTTAAGTATTGTAGGAGGAGTATTCTTTCAAATTGTCACTTTAGTGAATGACCCCCTTAGACCTCAGGTGACAGCAGGGCTGAGAGAGTTAGACTTGTTCAGACTGGAAAAGAGAAGGGTCTTGAGAAACCTCAGAGCAGCTTCCAGTTCCCCCTTTAGGGGCTGACAAGTAATCTGGAGAGGAACTTTTTGCAAGGGCATGTAGGGATGGGACAAGGGGGAATGGCTTTAGGCTGACAGAGAGGAGATTTATATCAGATATTAGGAAGAAGCTCTTCCCTGTGAGGCACAGGCACAGGTTGCCCAGAGAATCTGTGGCTGCCCCATCCCTGGCAGTTTTCAAGGCCATGTTGGACGGGGCTTTGAGCAACCTGGTCTAGTGGAAGGTGTCCCTGCCCATGGCAGGGGGTTTGAACTGGATGATCTTTAAGGTCCCTTCCTACCCAAACCACTCTATGTTTCTGTGTTGCTATGATCCCTTTGGAATACACTGACCGACTATTAAGCGTTAACTGAAGATGGCTTGCATTAAAGCTTTAGTGATACACACAGCAAGAAGGTAAAGAGTGACCAGAAGCTATAGCAAGCCTAATTTGGAACTTATTTTGACCTGGAACAAACTTTGCAGAACACTGAAAAGCACCTTCATCTTGAGTTATTACTCATTGACTGTTGAAGTGTCATGGTTCACTTAACTTATGAATATAT
This sequence comes from Myiopsitta monachus, assembly GCA_017639245.1. Lineage (NCBI taxonomy): Eukaryota > Metazoa > Chordata > Aves > Psittaciformes > Psittacidae > Myiopsitta > Myiopsitta monachus. The sequence goes on along the minus strand of CM029922.1, from coordinate 23,932,292 downwards.
TCATTTGCTGGAGTTTGTATACATCAAGACCACCTGGTTCATAGGGATAAACAATCCTTTTACTTAGTGTATAAATCTACAGGAGCAATTTTAGCTTTATATTTTGCTTAAGTTTGTTGCTTCTTTAGAATCAGTAGTGAGTGTGGAATGAGAAAAAGTGAGCTCTATTTCTCTTTTTATTCCAGAAAACCTGTCGAAGCAAGCAAATGACTGTTCCAAAGGAATTTTCCATGGATATATGTATAACTTTACTAATTCAAATAAAGGACAATTTAAACCCTGTTCTTCTGTTTTTAGAATTAGATGTATGAAAAAGAAATTCAATACAAGAGCTGATAAAACCAGGACATTTGAGATTAAAAACACCTTTGGTCTCTCCATCTTTGGATATCCTTTTATTTTGAACAATTTTTTTGTAACCCTGATCCTGCTATGTCCTTGGAATTCTCTCCCCAATTAAAGAATCCACAATGGTGAAAAACTGTGCTATGAGTAAAGGTTCTTTTATTAGAATAAGTCATCAGTTCAGGGTGGTGGAATTTTCATTTCACAATATCATGTAACTCTTCAAGTCTTTGGTACTTAATGCAAGGCAGTTGTGCCAGGGGGTTCCTGGAAATTAAAAAGATCAATGAGACAGATTTCAGCACCAGAGTGTAAGCTGGTTAAAGCAGCTATAATAAAAGTAGAACAATTAATCAACTAAGTGAGTGGATTATGTTATATGTCTCAGACATTTTTGTACCTCTTTAGAAAGTATATCATGGAAAAGAATTATAAAGAAAAGAATGTGTGAAGGCATGGAACGGAAGCTAAAGGACAGAATGAAAAGTGTGTGGATGTATCTGAAACAGGTTATTACAGGCAAAACTCATCTCTGATTATCAGATAAATAGTTTATGGCTAAGGGAAATACAGTGAGCTAAAATATTTAGTTTTCACAAAATAATTAAAAAAAAAAACCAAACAACAAAGCCACACTGAGGATCACTATTTCCAAGAAAAATAATAGAGATTACTGTCATTTTTGCCTGTTAGGCTGAAAAGAATATTACTTCTTGGGGGGTGAGCTGTCGGTCTTATTCTTCCACAGAGCATCCTCAAGGAAAAGTCTTAATACCTATTTTATTTCCATTAATCATTAACTACCTGAAAGATGCCTTAGAGTTGAAGGTGAAAGAGCTGGGGATTTCACCAATGTAAATTTTCGTAAGAGGTGATTCTGAGCAATAGGAGAAAAAGGATGAAAGTTAGCAGTAGTAAATTTAAGTGACACATTGGCAAGGATGCTGCGCTTGGGTGTCCATGTTAGCTGTCTAAACTGAGATTCTGAATTAGTCTGGGAGGCTACAGCTTCTCTTTACTTTATAAAAGCCTTGTAGACCCTAGATTGCAGTTTCTAGACTTTAGAAACGACTTAAAGCCATCAATATGACTATAGTTAAAGGAGCTGTGCGACAAAATCACTTGCTTGAAGTTGTAGGCCCATTGGTTGTAAAAGATTAATATAAAAAAGATCTGGATAAATTGTTAAATGGCAATATTGAAGAGCTAGGATGTAGATGGGGAGGCATTTCATACAAGAATAGGGACACATAAACACCACTGTCAAAAGCAGCATCAGAACAATGTTTACTGTACTATATTGTATAGTCTACAGCTCTGCTGATCCAAAACCATAGTTCTAGTTCTTGACAGTTGACTTATGGCTAGAGAAAAGAGAAAAGGGAAGTCATTAGACATTAAGAGAAAAAGAAGAACCTGTCTAATGAGATGAAATTAAAACACTTATTTTGTTTAGTCTAGCAAGTAAAGTCTGAGAGTGGCATGCTCCATAAATACATTGAAAGAGTAAGCCCAGAGAGGAATAAGTACTATTTAACCTGAAAGCCAGATTTAGCACAAGAATTAATTAGCAACAAATACATGATATTTGGCAAATAGAAGAAAGTTTGTGACTGGATTGGGGTTCTGTGACAGTCTTTCAGTAGCAAGAAACCTAGCTAATTTCAGGATGAAGCTTGATCTGCTTAAGAAGGGTTGACTAAACTGTTAGGGGACAAGGGATCAGGAGCCAGGAGTTTCTTCCAGGCCTATTTCTTTATTTCCCTTCTACCTAAATCAGAATTGGTTTCCTAGAATTCTTTAAGCATGATGACAAACTAGTGGTTAAACAGCCAATATTATTTATTGGGTTGTTCAAGTACTACTGAGTGACCTTTACAGAAAACTACCATGTAAGCTTCATACCTTTAGTAAGATATACGAAAATTCTGGTTTTCAGAATATAATTCCCCATTTGTGTTCTTTCTCTTTTATATATGAAGTATCTGGCAGAAGACGTGTTGAGAAATGGGATACCAGACTAGATAGGCCACTACATTCATATTACTTTGCCTATATGTTAAGTGCTGCATTCTTATATTTCCAAAGGTTATACAGCTGAAATATATTATCTTAGTCTTGGATTTTTCACTCTTTCTGTTGTGATTTTCTCTGACATAAACCATAGCAAAAAAGCCTACATGATTTCAACACTAGGAGATTGCAAAGTAAACCATTTTTACATACCATGTCTGGTAACACTTTAAAATAATAGCCCAGTTAATTAATGATGAGCTACAGTGAATATTCTTATACCAGTACATATGACATTCTCATTAGCGCCAAATGAGTTCATCATGATTAATATTATTACAGTACATACCAGTGGAATTCATAAAGGCCATTATGCTGAACAGTTACCCCTCACCAAAAAGCACTCCTCCAGCCAGCAGCCCACACTCAGTAAGGAAGATGAGCAAAGTTCTATTCTAAGACTTGTGGAGTTGCATTATAACCAGCTTGGTATGAGATACAGGCCTTTAAAGGAGATCTTCAGAGGAACCTTCTGTTTTAGGAATTCATTCACAGCCAGACATGGTGGGTAATGGGCTTAAAATTCAGGCAACTAAATTAGATAGTGCAGTGCTTGACTTCTCAGTAGTGCAGGTAAAGCCTATGGAGTTGTGCATGTTCATCCTCTTTAGACAATGTTTTCTTTATCGTGGTGTAAGAGTGTGGGGAGTGAAAGAGATCAGATTTGCATGAAAAAAAGTTTGGGAATGAGCTCTGAGGCCTTGGTGTTTGGCAAGCCCTGGGGCAATAAGTTGGAATATTGAAGCATAGGAAAGGTAAATAAGCAAACTTGGGGGGATGGACTAGGATATAGGTGTGGCGGGAATCTCAGTTGGAGGCTGGATGATGTGGGGGCTGTGAGAGGATCTGCAGCATTGTGATTGGACTATTTACCTGGAGAGTTTTACAGGGGCCAATGAGATTGAACGTGGCATGTGTGTGCAGGTTGGGAAAGTACCAAACAGGAGGATAAAAAGGGCTTGGTTGTAATAAAGTTGGATTTGAGTCTCGATCAGGATTTGATTCTCCTTATCAACTTGAGTCCATGTCATGAAACACTAAGTAAAGATTAAGTATGCCTGACTGAGATCAGAGGTCACCACAGGACCTGCGTGAAGAAGGGTGCTTAGTCCCATTGCCCTCTCTTTCCATCAGCTGTATGGCAGGGATCAGCAATATTGCCTCCCTGGGACTTGCAAGGACAGTTCTTAATGCCCAGATTTTACAGCACAAGCAGAGCCACAGAGGCAGCATCTCTATCAATAAACTCAACAGGATGAGTGCATGGAACAGATTTCTGGCAGACATTCATTCATAGTGCTAACCACAGGCAGCACTCCCTGGCGTAATTTGGTCTGTGCCAGCTAAGATTCTTCTAAACACCACAGCAGCATGTTTCAGGGATTAGCATAGCCAGGAACCATTCCTCGCAGGCAGTTTGGATGTAGCCATTCTGTTTTGGAGTAAGGTCAGCAAGTTTAAATGTATGCACATGAGCTATATGACAGCACCTGAACATGGTGCCAGAGAATGTGCCATGATTCATTTCTCTACCTCCAGCAGATCTAGTCAGAGAAGCTGTGCCTCCTAAGACCCATACCAACCTTGACTCACTGCAGCTGCAGAGAGTACTTTTGGCTTTCTCACGTTCATGAGAAATTGAAACTTATGGTAGAAACTGAAGGCAACTTCTGGGTGTGGAAATATGGGATAGTACCAGTGCACTCTTGCGCAGAATGTCCTACAATATCAAATGTTTAAGCATCAATTTAGCTTTAAGCTTGTGAGTAGTTCCAGTGTGATCTGTACCTCTAATCATGCTGATTATGAACACATGCTTAAATATGTAAGTTTTAGTATATTTTCTCTTTAGTCTTCTCTGCAGTTCCTCTCTTTTTAGGCTGAATCAAACCTTCAGTTTCTCTATGCCCTGTAAAATCTTCTTGCAGGCTTAGATACAATAGTAAGGGTTTAACTCATAAGAAATAATTTACCTTTTAGCTAACCCAGCAGGAACTTTCAAGAAAGACTCATTAAATTCTTGAAACCTCAAATCCAGTATTCCTTATATGAGACCACATATCACCAGTTTCAGGACCTCCTACATTAAAGCTTATTGAAAACACCCGGTGTCATCTTTAACATCCTGTTAATCTCCAATGACACAGCACCATAAAATGAGATGTCTCAGGTCAGGAGAACCAACATGACTTGGTGCTTTATATGTCAAAACCAACCCATGGCTTACAACCAGAAATGAATCCACAAACCATACAGTTGGCCATGTTTATTTCCAAAGAGGTATTTTGGAATACAGATGTGAACACAAAATCTGGATATGTTTGATGCTGCTGGATAAGGTAGCTGAAAAAGGGTAATAGCTAGGGTACCTGATCTAAACTCTCATATCGATTCAGTCATTTATTCATTCTAGCCCATATGTGGCTCAGTTTTCTCAAGGGCAAAGTGTGGCTGATTCTTTTCCATTTAAGTAAAGTTCTCTGATCACATGGATGATCATGCAAATGTATTATTTTTAGGATATACAACAGTGGTGGAGTCACAGAATTTTTCAAGCTAGAAGAATAATAAAAACCAAGCAAAATCAAAGGAGGGGCACACACTGTCAGTCAGCTCTGTATTAAGCTCTGAATCCAGTTGTGTGGCTGGTGACACTGCCTATTAAGAAACTTGTCCCATTTTAAGTCCCTCTTCAGTGTCACTTAAACACAGTTCAACTGTTTTGACAGCTTCTTATACGCAACAGGTGTCCAACACAAAATTCCTTTAATTTTTAGGTAACATGGTTATCAATTCTGGAAAATGAAAATTGGGGAAAAGTACATGGCAATTTAGTTTCAATAAAGAAATTCTTCTTTCTTTCATTTAAGAAACTTGAAATCTGCCATTGAAGAGGGCTTTGTATATTAGGTGTATGACTTTTTCCTCTCAAAGGAACAGAAACAGTCCAATAGTAAGAATCAGAAAACTGTCTGCATTTGGCCTCGCTTTTAATACAGTCATCTTGGAAGTCTGCACACTCCATGACCACCTGAATCTGCTCATAACTCCTAGACACAAGACGTAAGGTCAGATGGACCTTTGTTGTCACCAATATGACCATTCTTAGATTTTTATGTGTCCTGCAGAACATTTTAGCCTTATATCTGTTATAGAAGGCAAGCCATGTATTCCAAACTTTATCTAGGCAGTTGCTATTAGAATAGTCTTCATTCTATGAGTGACCATTCTAAGAGTTTCATAACTGATCCACTTACTGGGAACTCAGAACTGTCAATAAGGACAACAAGACCTGTATTTTGAACATATACGGTCATATACAAGGCTGAAATTTGCAATAGATTAAACTCAGGGTATCTTGAATCAGGCATTTAAATTTTGGCATGAATTGTTAATGCTCAAAGCTTTTGTGATAGAACTGCCTTGTACCTAATAGGGGCTTGGGGAAGATTATTAACTCATAAAGTTTGGTCATATGAAGCCTCAGATTTTAAAGTCATAGACAAGACAGAAAATACCATAAGGAAATTAATAATTCTGACTTCATGGTTTGAATAGATATTTAACCACATGATAAAGAAAAATTGTTCCCTAAGTCAGTAACATTCATTCCCTCCCATAAAAGTGGTAAAGGTCTCACTGAAACAAAACACACTGGACCATGCAATTAGTGAATGTATCACATGCACATGAGATTTTAGTTCACATTGCATGGACAAGCAATTTCCTAACACTTGAGTACTTGACATTACAACCTGAATAATATCTTTTTAATATAACTTTGGGCAATTAATTTGCATTTAAAGACTCTGGAGCATTTGGGAAAATGATGGATTGGCACATTGGTCAGGCTTTTCCTTTGATGAGTGGGATTTTACTTTCTAGTACATATAGACTTAGTACTACACTAGCATTTATTCTCCATTTTCCCATGCTTACACCTTCATGTCAAGCCACTTTTAAATTTATTTCCAGAGGCAAGCAGCCCAAAGTTCAACCAGCACAAGCTTTATAAAAAAATCATGGAAAGCAGAAATTAATTCTGACACATCTGATCAGCAATTTGCGGCATCATCCATCGCAAACTCCCCAGACAACTGAAACCAGCAAAAGATTATAATCATTTTTAAGTACAGTATTCAACTGGAAATAATTTTCTATCTTCCCCAGATCCTCTTCTCCCCACCCCCAAAATATAAAGTGTTTTACACAGTAACATCTTTAATCTTTTCTTTTGTCTCCCTAGTACATAACACAGATGGGCTGTGATAGGAAAACCTGGCCACAGTCCACTTCTCTCCTAAAGAATGAGAAACAAAAAATGATTGAAACTAACCCAAACTGCTCAATGTGCTAGTTTCAAAAGCAGAGAACACAAAATATTAACCTTTCAATTTTTTGGCCAGTTTTGTTTGTGTGTTATTTTTACTTGTGTTATTCACATTATAATAATTTAGGGCCCTGAAACAAATCAGAATGGCTTCAGGCTAGTGACCGTGGGAGAGAGGCTGCCATCCTGTCAGAGAAATGTGATATACTATAGTCTGTCCCGAGTCATCTTGTAATCACATTCACATTATGAGTGGAGAGGGGGGGTGTGCAAGTGAGAGCAGTAGAGGAGGAGGGGAGGGTAAGTGGAGGTACTGCAGAGGAAAGGTACCTATTTCTTTCTCTTGAGGTTAAATGGATGGAGGGTGACAAACTGGATATAGCTATATACTGCTGAAGTCTGAAATCAAGTGGGATTCGCAGTGTCTTCTCAATACTTTGTAAAGAAGGATATGTGATGAAATTATGGCTTAAAACAAGTAAATCAAACACTTGGCAACAATGAGTAAAATTTCAGAAAGGGCACAGTCCCTGGTGAGTATAACAAAGTACATTGGTTTTATCTACATTTGTATTTATCTACACTCTAATAAAGGCCTCTTTTTATACTGAGCTATTCATTTCCTCTTGATAGATAGCACAGTGATTAACATTCCTTGGCAGATCTTAGAGAAGTTCTGGTGTCAATAAAGTCTTGTTAAATTGAGTTGAGTTCAGATGATAAATGTCTCATTCTTTGTATCCCAGTTCCGTTATCAATCAGGCAGAAGTACAGTTGGCAAATAACTTATCCCAGGTTAAAATGCCAACTTCCCCAGCTCCTTTCACCTCAGAACAGAGGGCATGGTAATTTGAGTGAACTTACTCAAAACCACTGGGATACCCAGTTACTACACGCAACCCCCAAGTTTTAATGTGGCTTATGTAGCATAGGCCAGTTGTACAAACATGCTAGTAAGATTTAAAACATATTCTATTTTGAATACCACAGTTTCCTTAAGGGCAGTTTAATGCAGCATATTTTTCAGATTTCCTGTGTGTTGCATGCCACTGTGATGTAATCTATCGAGATGCTCCAAACTGTGACAGACGTTCTCAAATGTGAAAAATGTGTTTCCAAAAAACAAGGTTACTATCACATCAGACTTCAACAACCAAGAAAAGGTGGGCTGACAGGTTTGAACTACATTTTATGCTATCTCAAACCTCTAATGGCATGTAACTCTGGTAATCTGTGCATTATAAGAACTTAAACATACGCAAACAAGAGACAAATGAAGATTTATTTAAAGAGATCATGTTCTTTACTTTTAAGAACAGTGACTACTACCTGAATGGACATCTTCTGAAAAGTCAGGTATCAGTAGGAATGCATTTAAAATTTAAGCAATACTCCATTCAGCCTTAGCAAGACTTTAGCTGGTACACTAGTTTGGAGCACTCTGCGGAAAGCCAAGCCTATCGAAAAGGAGAGGAGCAAGCAAAGGTCAAGGAACCATCACTTACAAAGGGAAGATTGCCAGAACTATCATTGTTTAGTATAAGTTTAAAAAATTACCAACTTATGGTATTGGAAAGTTTTGCAAAGTATTGTGAAAAGAACAGTAATACTCTGCTCTCCTTGTTTCAAGAATGAAAAGTAATGGACTCTAACTGCAGTGAGGAAGACTCACATCAGGTTTTATGGAAAATTCCTAATGCTAAGGATAATGAATCACTGGAATAGATTTTCTAGGGAAGTTACAGAATCTCTAGAGGATTTTAAGATCAGGTTAGGTGAGCATCTGGCAGGAATGACTTAAGCTTAATTGATTCTGCCCTGAGTCACATGGCAAGATGACCCCTGGAGATCTGTCCCACACAGCTTTATTTTCAATGAATCTGTATTATTGAGACCTGCAGCAGAAGGCATCCAAAGTACCTGGTTTCAAATAACATTTCTCTTTACGCAAAATCTGGCCATAATGTCTTCATTTCAGCTTTGACTGCCTTTTTGGGTTGCAAAGCTAACTGAAGGGGCAATCTGACTACAATACATAAAAATGCATGTGGTAAAGAAAGCCAGCAAGTTTTAAAGGGCCAGTTTAACATAGTAATTTCGTAAGAAGAGTCAACAGTCAGACACAACAGGCAGATGCTTTCAAAGAAGAAAAGTACATCTGAATAAAAGTATGAGTCAATTATCACTGAAATTATCTACCTAGGAAATGATTAATTACTTCCTCTCAAAGACTTTGACCCAAAACTGTATATTTTCCAGAAGCTAAACTGTAGTCATATAAATTATCAGATTCAATATAGAAATAATTAGTTAAAATACTGTGGCTGTGCTTTATAAAAGATCAGCTTTTTGTCATGTAAATAACTCTTTTCACCTTTCTCTCCTGGAGCTGTATTCTTTTTTGAAGTTATTCATGTTGGTCTCCAAGCAGCCTTTAGCCTGGAGAAGACAAGGCTGCATGAAGACCTCATAGCAGCCTTCCAGTATCTGAAGGGGGGCTATAGGGATGCTGGGGACAGACTCTTCATGAGGGACTGTAGTGATAGGACAAGGAGTAATGGGTTCAAACTTAAACAGGGGAAGTTTTGATTGGATATAGGAAGAAGTTCTTTACTGTAAGGGTGATGAGGCACTGGAATGGGTTGCGCAGGGAAGTTGTGAATGCTCCATCCCTGGTGGTGTTCAAGGGCAGGTTGGACAGAGCCTTGGGTGACATGGTTTAGTGGGAGGTGTCCCTGCCCATGGCAGGGGGGTTGGAACTAGATGATCTTAAGGTCCTTTCCAACCCTAACTATTCCATGATTCTATAATTCTATATTCTATAACCAAGTAATCTCTCACATAATCAAACAATGATTTTCTGATCTTTTTTCTTCTTTTTCAAAACATATCTTCTCCACCTAAGATATTCAAAATGCTCACAAGCAAAATTCTGAGAACACTAACGTTTTCCTAATTCTGTGGACTTTTGGATGGGAAGAATATACCATTTTCTAGTTTTATAACTGCCTATTACTAGAATTAGCTTACATTTCAGAACAATGAGCAATTTTAAAGAATAAAATTGGCCTTTAAGGGTTCAAAAATGTTGATATGAATTATATCAACATCTTCAAAATACTGTTCTGAAGATTCTGCCATATAAAAAAAAAAAAATTAGTCAAGTAAAAGAAAAATTAACCGAGCTTTGATTCACAAAGCAGCTTTTTCCAATACAAAATCTATTGTTGAGTGTTCCCATTCCACTTTAACTTTTTTTTTTTTTTTTAATAAAATAAACCACTCTTTTACTTCAGTTCTGTCACTAGAAGTCTTTTTCTCCAGTATTCTTATGGCTTGGGTTGGTTTGGGGCTTTTTCAAAATCTCCGACTAATTGTATTTCTTTTCAGAAACAATAGGCTGAAACTAAGCAGAACAAAGAGAAAAAAATACCTTCCTATCTTAGGCTCAGTTAGGCAAATTATTTTTTATTGGACCAAATGATCTGGATTACCCTGTGTAATCATCATAAGAAATCACTTCAACAGTATTTGTGCTTTTCGCAAATGTTGGCAGTGATAGATCCACACTTATTTCCACAGCACTGAGGGAAAATTCACATGGCTTTTGAGCCAGAAGCCACAATTCTGGAGCTCTGCTGAAAGTGTTTCTATTTAATGAAGTTACCCACTGACAAATCTTTTAAGATTTTGTCAGGTGGATCATAATAGACTCAGAGTTTACCTTGTTGATATCATGTAGTGCTTTAGTCAGAATAATACTCGATACAGATCAAAACACTCTCTAACACATACTCTCTGCTGATACTAAAATCAATTTAATTTGTCATTGTAAAAAGTAAGACCCAGGTTATTTCCCTAAACCATTTGTTCAGACATTGATTATATTAATGTAAAAATTAATTTTTTATCAATTGAATCCTGTATCAGACTGGCCATTATTTGACTGGAAGGTGATGCCATGTAAACCAGCCTACAACTGTCAGTCAACTCACTCTTGCTATTTGATTGCTGGCACAATATTGCAATTCTTCCTCTGTTCTGGAGGTTCACCAAGATTTCAGGACTTATTAAAAATGAACATCTGTGAAACAGAGATGTCCTCAGCCAACTCTTTCAGGATTCTTAAGTGCAAGTTAGCCAAGACAGATGATATAAAAATGTTTATCCCTAACAAATCTCCGTTGTTTTCCTTTGTTACTGATGAGCTCGGAAGGTGGTAAAATATGTCACAGTACATATTTTCAGACGGAGATGAAAAATCCTCATTACTTCTGTCTTTTTTACTTCAGCACTGTCAGTTTTGTCTAGCATTAAGCCTAACTCTTCCCAAAGGTTTCTTCTGTTCTTAGTAGCCTTATTGCTATCTTGTCACCAGGATTCTGTAATATGATTTCTCTTAACAATGAGTTTAATTTCTCTTAACAATGAGGTTTACTTCCCCTTAACAATTTCACAATTTCTATTTTTTACAGGTTCTATTCAACTTTCTCTGTTTTTTCCTATATGTCAGTTATTTGGGGATGATTATAGCCTTGTTTCTCCACTAGACCAGAATTTATTTTAGCAAATTACATCCTCTGAAAGTGGAATCAGAACCTACTAACCAAGCTAGCAGAGGAAATCTCTGTTTTGATTCAGACTTTTCCATCTCTAATTTTCTTCTGAAGCAAATTTATTCATCACTTCTCCCTAACTTCCACAAATGCGCTAGTTGTTGGGACTGTTCTATTTTAATATATTAAGTTACATAATGCTTGCAATCAGATTGTGATCATCAGACCCAAAGGCACTAAATGCTGCTGCACAGTGTTTCCTTCATCTATATCCATCAGAACAACATCCAGCATAAAATTACTTATTGTCAAACCCAGTATGTTTTGTGTTAGAAAACCATCATATATCATCCATCATTTTTAGGAGCTTTCCTACCCTCTGCTCGAAGTGGATCCTGGAGTCAAGTCTCTCACAATAATTATTCTTTCTATATATTAAAGGCAGGTGTTGCTATGGCTGGATTCAGTGGGCTGTAACTAACTTACATTAGTACATAGTCTTGGCCTTTGTTAATTAGTTTGTAGATTCATAGGCATTCAAGACTGCACATTTCAGGTCTCCCTGTAGCCTTTCAAATTTCGAAACTTCAACTCACCACATTCAACCTTTTTACTATTTACTTTTTTTCTATATTTTCCATGTAGTTATATAGACAGCTTTAATCACAGAAAAAAGAAGATGGCTCTTTCTTGACTTAATGAGAAACATACATGGAAATTAATCTGTAACTATGAAAAGATACATTTTGCACCTCTAAACTATTTAGTTGTAATACACTTCCATTTATTAATCTGGAGACCTTAAAAGACTATTAAGAATCTCCCTCCCACCTGCTGAATAACACAGGCTGTTAAAATCCACTGCCTGTTCCTCTTTGGATCAAGTTTGTTCCCGACTGAAATATTTTAAAGGAACTGATGATCCTAGTACTGGTAATGAACACTTTGTACCAACTTCATCTCCATTCTGACATGAAAGATTAGATGACATCATGCTGTGAAAGCTTTGCATCCTTTCTTTAAAATTGTGTCAGCTAAAAGCCTACCTGACTATTGTACTCCAGAGTTACCCCCTCTATGGACCTTCTGTAACTTGTTTATATTAAAGGTATCTGTCTTCCATACGTGATTCTAAGGATGAACTCTAAATTCTACCTATGTTATGCTGAGGATTTCATCCTCTAATACTATGATGATGGACAACAAAGGAGTTCCTTTGTAAATGAGTAGTACCATCGAATTAAATGTAACTTGTGTCAATACTTTCCCATAAAATCCTTTTGGTGTTTCCTAACTGGAATTATCATAATTCATGTGAAAATTATTTTAACCATAATTGTACAGCAAGAGCCTTGGATCCCTACATTCAATAGAGCTTTTTTTTTAAATGCCATGGATTTGTGCATTGGAACAGCATACATATTTGACAACCTCTTGATTAAAAAAGCCTGCAAGGTTCCACCATTTCACAAGCTAAGGAACAATTTTCATAATTATAATTACACAGAAGCATGCACATAAACTTGGCAATCCCCATCTAAGCAACTACCTCAAACTAAACTTAAATTGTTAATGCTCCTTTGCATTGAACCAAGCCAAGGGGAGCTGTAAAACCTGATTTTGATAATAAAGCTGATTATCTGAGATAACGCCCACCAAACTGCCAGCTTTTGTTGCAGCTACAAGGTTCATTAAGTGCAAGAACATACATAAAAAATCTCCAGAAAGAACAATGCTTACAAACATTTTTCCTGTTGAAAATGGTTATGCCCACACTGCAGACAATGTTTCCAGACACTTCAAGCCCAAGTTAGTGCCACTGATGAAACATCAAGACGGCATCTTGCTTTTGTGATAACAAGCAATGGGTCTGAACCAACCACCATGAACTGGAGCATGTGAAGTTGTTCATGTCATGAACACATGCCTAACTTGTGCTGGCCAAGAACAAGGAAAGGAGACTCCACGCCAGGGCTCTACATCTGAAAGCACCAACTATGCTGACGTGATGGGCCCAAATACGCTGGCTTGAGAGTCAGACTGCGCTACAAGTTCAGCAAAAAAACATCCAGAGCGCCCCAGGGAGTCTGGCTGCAGTTATCCTGTTATGGGACTGAATCCAAATCCTAATGCTATCCATACTTGTGCTGTGGGTAGGAACACGCACTCCCTGCCCACTATTCCCTGATAGAATAGGTCAAGTAAAAACCTAAATATTTGCAAAGCTCCAAAGTCCTGTAAAGTTGCAAAGCTTTGTTATAAATTAAGAAGTTTAAACTGATGCTTCTGTATGATGACATGAGGTAGAAATCTTTGGTAGTTTGAGCCTATGGTTTAGCACCAATTTGTGTTGCTTCCATCATCTCTACGGTACCAATGCAATGTGAAAGCCCCTAGTACTCAGAGGTCACAAGACATGCAGGTTCAAGGCTATCACAGTATGGAAAATATGTGTTTCACCCTGAAAAATGACATTTTCATTTCCTTTCTCACCCATGCAAGGAGTCTGACTTGGCTCCCTTAGTCCCTAAATTTCTTGTGAATTGAAAAAAAAAAAAATTATTAAATTTTCAGAAAAAATATCACAGCTCCCATTTGTACCCTGCAAACAGAGGAAATCAAGGTCGTGGAGCACTGCCAAATGACATTTTTTCCTTTTTCACAGTTAGAATGGGTTTCAGCATGGATCTTGGAAGGAAAAAGGCTACCAATGAACCAAACTGATGCCAAAACTCATATATCAAAACAAAAGATCCTAAGCTACAGTATATGAACTTTGCTACCACAGAGGATGCCCCAGCCAGATTCTCTCTATAATAGGACAATCCTAGATGTTTTTCTGACTCATATCCATGATGTACCATACCTACTCCTTTGCTTTGCATTGTCTTCCTTCTGGAGCAGGCAGAACATCTTTCAAGCAGCTAAATAATGTGGGTTTTTTTTTAAAAAAAAAAAAGACCAACAACAAAATAACCAAAAACCCAAACAGCCCCACAAATAAAACAAACAAACAAACAAACAAACAAACAATACTTGTGTATGTTGTTTAGTTTTAAGGTTGCAAGATGGCATGGAGCCGGTTTCTAACATCCGAGTCCTCAGCAGACACTGCACACACAGTGTGAGTAAGCATTGATGAAAATGAGATTTTATTAGAGTACCGGTATTGGAATATTTCTTTCAGTAAATAACATTTTAATGATCTGTATGATTTTCCATACCTGGAATAATTGCACAATACCACTGTTAAAATTGTACAGTGCACTTTTTGAAGCAGATTGTCAAGGGATTTTTTTGACTTGAAGCAATCAAGTCAATCAAGAAATGAGTTATTTCAATATCCTGAAACACTAGCCATTATCAATAGCTCAGCCAGACCTCACTGAGCCTTAAAGCATTCCCCAAAGACTTAGTCATTCTGCAAATATCTCTCTCTACTCTCAGACATACAGTTCTACTCAGTGGGATCAGCACTTCTAAGCTAGCAAGAAGTCATCATGTTGTTTACCATGGAGCTGTACTGTAAAAAGACTGGAGTGGGATAAAAAGAAAAACTATATGTTCACCTATCATGAACATACAATGGTGTTATGGGAACACATAGCTGGATGCAGCTGGCACTCCTTGACATATTCAAGATTCTCCTGCATTTCACTGGGGCTGTTTTGAATGATGCATGGATCAAGGTCTGTAAAATTCTCAAGAATCTTTCAAAACTAGCCATGTACCTGAAATGCAGCAGCAGTATTCGAATCCTACACATGACCTAGCTGAGTGATTTCTGCTTGTGGTGATTTAACTAAATTCAGGGTAAATGCAGTTCATGTTTTCTGTAGCAGGTTTATGGGGATTGCAGAAATAAGCCTTCCAAAATCGGATAAAACTATTTGAAATCTGTTTCTAGTGAATTAATGTGTCTTGCTGCATGAAAGAGATATTTTAGAAGTTCGTGAAGACAGAACTCATTGCAATGCACTGCTGGCTGACCTTCATATGCTTCTTCTATTCTGTGCCCCAAAAGGCATTATATGCATGTAATTTCCAATATGGGAACAATTTGAGTTGTAATTAGGCAAATCTCAGAAGGTTCCGCCACTGATTTGTTCATTCTTTCAATATTATTCTATAGGACACACCAAAAACACTACATTAGGTTCAAGCAGGAGACAATTAAGAAAACTTTAATCCTGTTACAAGGGTATGTAAACATATCATCACTTCATAATGGTGTTATTATACTTTACATATTGGGCAGATGGGTCCTATTGGTGTTCTGGCATTTAGTATTGCACATGCTGTCTCCAAATATAACTTGCCATATTAACAGATACATTTCACATTGTCAGACACATAGGATGTCAGTTTCTGCTAGAAACTGAATTAGCAAATATGGATCTGTCAAAAGAAGAAGTGACAAAGTCAAGAGTTTGGGACAACTTCAGTAAGCCTTTTGGTATAATGAAAAAAGTCAACAGATTAGTATTATGTTGAGAACATTGACACCAGATAATTTTTATTTTAGAAATGCTTTTCATGATGAAGTGAAAGTGTCATTTGCCTTCTCTAATATGGAATATTTTTTAAATTTTTTTCAGGTTTTCAATTTTCTTTTTAGGTTTTCAATTAATATATCATTTCTATACCATTCAAATACATCCAAGGTTGGTATAAAAAATATGTCCATGTGCTTAAACACATCAACACCTATACATATGTATATGTGTATGTAAGGTAAGGGATATATAAGATACATCACTAT
This sequence comes from Myiopsitta monachus, assembly GCA_017639245.1. Classification (NCBI taxonomy): domain Eukaryota; kingdom Metazoa; phylum Chordata; class Aves; order Psittaciformes; family Psittacidae; genus Myiopsitta; species Myiopsitta monachus. The sequence goes on along the minus strand of CM029922.1, from coordinate 23,916,226 downwards.
ATGCACTAGTTGAAGATTAGTTGAAAGTCAGACCTTTAGCATACTGGTTAACATTGTTGAATTTAAGTTAAAGATATAGCCTTATAATAGTTACTGATATCCATTACTGTAGAATGTTTTCTCTATTCTTTAAACTAAAAAAGACAATTTATTCTTCGAATAGTATCTAAGAAAATTACCCTAAAGCAATTTCCACATTCAGGAATAAATAAATAAATAAATAAATAAATAAAACAAAAACAAACAAAAAAACCTAACTAATTTAGTAAGTATTATGACCCTCTGTCAGGTGAACAATTACTGTAATATCATAAATCTTTCACCTTTATTTGAATTCCAAAGTGATTAATCTTTCAAGGTATCTATTTCAACAACAGAAAAATATTAGATATCAGCTTACTTAAAAAAATGGCTGGAGGAATTCAGTATGAACTCCAAATTTATGTTCTACTTGATGTAAGTTTAACACAAGTTTATATTGACTGTTGTGCTTATGTTCTTCATTTTGCAAAATGAGGACAATGATTCATCTGGGTCTGTGGCTGGTTGAAGATGACTGAAGTGCAGAATAACAGGGGAAACAAATCTTGATGCCATTCCTGGTATTTCTTTCCTGCTGCCGATAACCAGAGGTGTAAGGACTTCTTAAGCCCAAGATTATTTCTTCATGTTCAGAGCCTGAGTACCTTTTTTTCCATGAATTCATCTAATTGCTTGCTTAAATTCACATAAACTTTCAGGATTATAAGTGCTGCAGTTTAACTATGCACTGTTTATTTTGAACTTGCCACCCCCCAACCTTCTCAGAAGCCCCTTCATATTTTCTTTATGATAAACAGTGAATAATTATTCCCTGTTCACTAAAATCATGCCACTTCTGAGTCCTAACATGTCTTCTACTCTTCTCAATCACCCAGCACACTAAATAAGCAAAACTGTGCGCTAAGAGAACATTGAAGTCTTAAAGCTAACATTCACTGACTGCTTAATTAGATTGTCTTTTAAAGTGAAAAGCATTTACACCTTTTCTCTGGAATAAGTCTATATTTTTCTAGGTTGTTGTCCAAAAAGATATGCCTCTTTTCTTGGGGCTGCGCTCAACAAACTTCTGAGCAAAGTGATAGCAAGGAAAATTAATAGCACCACAGCATGGTTAGAATTCAAAGAGTATAAGGCAGACCTCAATTCATTTTGCAGCACATGTGTGTATGCGACAAGCATCCAAAACACTTTTAGAAAGGGAACAGGTTGTGCAGATTTAGCAGGTGGAACCTTCTCTGTTACAGGAGTCCTTCTGGCATAAACCAGCCAGTGATTTAAACAAACCACTCTGCTCCTCAGCAAAGCAAATCACATCACATAGCTGGTATTTGGGCACCACTAGTTGAAATGTGTCTGGTTTTCCAACTGAATCTGTCAAAGTCAATGCAATAGTAGCATTCAGAGACCAGAGCCAGCATAAAATGGCGAAAACAAAAGAACATGCTCTCCTTACCAACCAAAACATTACACAAACAAACAAACAAAACCTGTTACTGATTAGGTTGATGTATGATTCACAGCTTAAAAAAAGAAAAAAGATTTACTTCCATTTTCATTGCTGAACTCTGACATGGACTGTCATGTACAATTACACTGTGTAGGTGTTTGACAGAGCATTACTTCTTTCTGCAAAAAGACGACGCTAGCTCTACCAGCCAGCCTTTAAAAGGGCTTTGTGTCTTCTCACTTTTTGGTTCTTTTTAATACACAGCTCCAACTAAAATGTTTTTAAGAGAAAAGTCTTCCATTGTATTGATTTGTTTGCAGATGGGCTTAGGCTATACCCTTGACAGGAGCAGACAGAGTATGGAAGTGATTAAACCTTCAGTCTTACTCAGGTCTGTGGCAGAACGTAATGTTGAATTACCAGCTTCGAAGAGCAGAAGCAGAAGGGAAAACTGTTATTCCCTGAACTCCTTGAGACCAGAGCCTCATGGGTGTCATGGAAAAGATGTGCTATGAATTCCAGGCAGCAAATCACAGTTGCTTCCTTTGGGCTCTGTTGCAAGTTAGTTGGTGTGAGCAGGGGATGCAGATGTGTGGTATGAGCAATCCTAGAGAAGATATCCGCTGGGGCTCGCTCATGCACCCCTGCAGCCCAGCTTGCTCCTCTCTGCTGCCTCAATACCCACAGTGTGTCCCCCCACAAGCACACACAGGATTCATCGCAGGAGTTCTCACATACACTGACAGAAGAGAAAAATTAAAAGTCAGTCAGATGAGTAGGGAATACTGATGGGAAGAAGGATGAGGTCTGGCAACCCAGACTGGAGCTTGCTCAGAGACTGCCATCTAGCACAAGGAGATGTGGGAAGGAAAGGGAGTGCTTAGAAGCACCATCCAAAGTTTCAAACTTTGCCTTTCAGGTGTCAGTCTTGGAAGTTCACTTTGGGGGAAAAAAATAAAAAAAGAGAGAGAATCAGAGTCTTTGTTTTATTTTATTGTAGTGTGAAAGCACAAAGTGACCCCGATCTCTATAGACCCCCATCAAGTCCAATAGATGTCACAATCCAAAACCAAGGTCATCATCTGTTCCCAACACTCCACTGATGTCACAGAAGAAAAAAAATAGATAAATCAGAGGTATCTCTGCCACTGTCCCATTTAATGTTCATATTTCTATTAGCTGAATAGACTTTATAGGCATTATGGCCACACCATACCATGGCTATACCTCCAAAGCTGTCAGAGTTACACAGTGCTCAAGTTTAATAACAAAACTAACACAACAGTGTCCTACTTATTAGAGTATTTTGATCAACATAAATGTTCCATTGATAGACCCAGGCATCTGCAAAAGCTCTGTTTTCTCAGGCCAAAGTAGTGAAGTCATTTGGGTTTTTTTTTCAAATAACTGAGTATAAAACTGTTGTGTTACGTACACATAGGGCTTGGGCAACAGAGTCATATACTGGAAAGAAACCTTCATTAGGATTACACAAAGTGTGAGATTAACAGATGGAGAGGACAATGAAGTTGTAATACTAAAATGATATTCATTTCATTTTCAAAGAATTAACAATTACCTGGACTGCCACAATGAACATAAGAGTAGTCCTTCAGCATGTACTGTGCCCAGTTCAGCAGTGTGTCCCATCAATGTGATATTAGATTAACTCCATTTAAATTAGCTGGGTCACTGGCACAAGATAGCACATACAGTAAAACTCAAGAATTAATAAGTACTGAACTAACACTTTCAGATACATTTATATGAATATTGCCAACATATTAATTTGTTAAAGTTACCTAAAATTTCAGATCTTCCAGATCTACCTTATCAACCATGTAGACTTTTACATATTGACTTTCTGTTGTTTCTTATTTTCTTCAGCTTTCTTAATTTTCATTTTCTTTGAGTTCCTCTGACCTCTAAATTCCTCTGCCTTGCTCTCTGCTTAATAAAAATGTAATTTTTAAAGAACTGGCCTTTTAAATCATATTATCTATCAGTGGCTGGCTTGGTCTTATACCATCTGTTCTTTGCATCACAGTGGAAGAAACAAGAGTCTCACAGTTGCAGGAGGCTCTCAGATGCAATGACTACCACCTTACCAATAAACCAGTCAGCTCCAGGCCCTGTTCTCCGGCTGTGGGAGCAGAAGCATGCTGTCATAACATGGCCACATACATTTATTAAACTCTCCTGGCCTCTAAAATAGGGAGGCTGCATCCAAACTGTCTTTTTGATGGTCCCTGGCCCAGCATAACTCCTGAACTTGGATCAAGAATAGTATGAAAGGTTTTCCATAAACCCAAGCCAAAATCATGCCAAGGACAGCTCTAACAATTTAATGACAGAAACATCATTCAGGGCCAAGGGAAGACCTTTGGCACTGCTAATTTATTAGTATAGACACCGCAAATGGAGATGGCTAATTGCCCAAGAAAGAGGTGATTCTTGGCCTTACCTTGCAGCCAACACTAACACAAATAGCTCCTCAAGGGCCATGCAGGCTCCCCTGGGAATGCTGTACTGCGAACATGGGGATTCCTCTGCCTTCAGCATGCTGCACCCTTAATCCCACCTCAAGTACGTTGTTATACACTTGCACCACAACCTTGTTATAGACCCTTTTTATTTCTTGGTCAGACCAGCTGCTGCTACCCCTTTCCTCTGTGGTGCCCCTCAGACCATGTCATTAACTGCAGTCCTCTTTCAGAATCTCAAAGTCTACAAATTTAGGCTAACAGAGACCTAGCACTATGTAAAAATTAACAAGGCTGAGCATATTCACAGTATGTGGGCATGTTTCCCACTGATGCCAAGAAGAACTACAGGAAAATAACCAAAGAAAGAATTCACTGCAACAAGATTTGGATCTGCAGCATACTTTATTATGGCAACATCATGAGATTATGTTACTAACAGCGCCTGAAATATCTGCTGCTGAAAGATAGATTCATATTAACAGCATGTGCCATTTGCTGGGAGCATTGTGATAAAAACAACTATCATATTGCTAGAAGTTTGATGCTTTATAAAGGCTTTGTGTCATGCAGCAGTCTTTTATCATCAGTAGGAGAGACTGAAATGATACTTCTTGGCTTCAGAGAGGAAAGCCTATCACTTAAATTCGAAAAGGTACAAAATCCCAGCATTTCACAATGTAATATCTACTTTATTTATTACTGTCTTTATTCTCTTGTCTTCCTCTGTCTGCTGTTGACACTTGCCCTTTACCACCTCAGAAGGCAACTCCTGATAGATTGAGCTCAACAAATCTGTCATCGCTGTCACTTAGAACGTCAGAAGTCTTGCCAAGTACCTGACATATCTGCATAGCCCCCCACCACTCATTCCACCTATGGGCTATCAACCCTTGTGCTAACATGACATCTTGACTTGAGCCCTACAGCCCAACTCACACCCAGGTACATCAGAGGGCCAGTAACTCATTTGGGGCAACTCTTTACAGGGACCAACAAACATGACTCTCCAATCCAGTCAGCAGAGCATTTGTGTGGATGAAAAGGTAAGCTCCGGGTCCTGTCCACTACCTGTGAACGTCAGCACAAACCACTGCAATAGCCCATGGAAGATCAGGATGTATCCACCACCTGCTTTCCCTCTCCTTTTTTAATCTTTTCCTGCCAAATCCAGAATTTTTATTATCCTCATTAGAAATCTCAAAAAGAGGAAGAAGTCTGTCTTTCCCCTCTTTTGCCCTTTTCCAAGCACCCTGGTGGACAGGACATTTTCAAGACATGGAATTGAAGGATCATCTCTGAAGGAAGAGGTCATGAAACCCCAGCCACCCATTGCTCATAAATAAGGAGCAATAGGCATCATCACTTTTATTGTATATTTTTTAGTTGAACTAATCAAAACAACTGCTCGGGCTTTGTGGCAGCTTATGGCCACACAGTTTTGAGCAAGCCTAAGAGAACAATTATGTCCCCATTCTGTACTGGATTCAGTCAGAGAATCCAGGATGGTCTTCCCTGGGCTACTCTGGCACCTGTAGCATGAAAAATTTAGGTGAATATGAGCTTTACATTCGAAAGTCAGGTCAGGTACCTACCCACAGACATTAGAGATCCATCTATTTCAGAAGTGGCTTTGAACCTCACACTTATAAACTCATCTCTGTACTTTCTGACAAGACTCACCCTACATGTCCAAAGACTTTGGTAGTTCTGGCCAAATTTATATAAAAAGGTCAACAGACCATTTAAAGTTAATTTAAAGTAATGATCTGGTGAGGAGCTAGATATTTACCTAACAAAATCTTTCAGAGAAGCCTAATTTTGGCAACTACAATATTTCCTCTCGTTAAAGAAAATCTTCGTCTCTTCTACTGACTTATCATAATGACAACTATTTTGATAGTAACAAATAATAATTCTCTCCTCAATGCTAAATTTTTTTGTTTGTTATTCTAACAGTTTGCTTATAGGATTATTAAGTAGCATTGGTCTGGGCTTTTTTCACCCAGAAAATCACTTCTCCAAGAGTGTCTGTTTTAGAACTACCATCTTCTCCATTAGAACAGGGCAGATCTAAATCCTAAATCACTGCACTGACTCCAGTTGGTTTTGGATCAAGAACTAGCAGCCCTTACAGCTTTCTGTTCAAGGAGACAATCTACTGAGATAAGTGCCTTCAAATTAACTGTCTTCCCAATGACTGAAAAGAAGCATCCAGTATTTTTCTTCAGAACTTCCAAAAAACTACCATTGGCAATAGAAAGCAGTAAGATAGAGCACTTGTCCAGAACAAACCAGAAATGCGCAATCCCTAAAACCCCTTACTTACGTGGTTCCATTAACCTGGTCAGATACTTTCCCATTCTTTTGTTTGGACACATCTCAGAACCTTGGTTCTGATTGTTGTTCTTCACCACGTCACAGCTCTGTGCCATACATGATTTCACGGTTCTTTTCCAGTAATTAACATAATACCAAAGGTCAAGGAGGGGTTGTGGCTGAAAATTAATGCTATAGAGTAGGCCCATTAATCATGGCTTTCTGCAAGCCAAATTAACCACAGAAAGTAGTGCTGATAACAAAACAGAGATTAACTACAGAAAGTCGCTGAAAATATGTAAATACAGCCTAAGCTTTTGGAAATCTTGCCTTAAAAAGGTTTTAAAAGAACAAAACAATTCTTCTGCTTATAGGAAACAACTCGTCAACTTTTTTCTACACAGTTTTAGAAACAGATCAGCCCAACAATATCTTGGTGTGGTTTAGATTCTGTTTATTGGTTTCTAACCAGGATCTAATCTGTGAAGGAAAAACAATGCTTAAATTTTTGATGTAATTCTGTTGCCTACAGATGTGCATTTATTAATAAGTATCAACTTCCAGACATACAAAGCTAGAGAAGGTGAAAAAAAACCTTTCCCAGTGTAAATAACTGCACTACTTTTCAGTTAAAAATCACAATGTCCTTAACATTTGACAACAGTATCTTTTGAATTATGGAAAAATTCACTTTTGGGGTTTCATGATAGAAAAAAATGTTATATACTTTAGACCATAATTCAGAAGTTGCTGAATTTAGTGGAAAGACTTGGACTTTGGATCATGTTGCAACTTTTCCCAGGAGAAGTATCTCTCTTCCTGAGGTGAAAGAAAACAACCACCATTTATAAAATTCACTTACAGAGTAGGCATAAAGCAAGTGTGCTCATCTCTGAAAAGAAACAATATGAGACACAAAGGATCTTTAGTTTGCCATATCACGTTTCCAAGAATGTCATATAGCAACTAAATAAACCAAATCACTTCATCAAGTGGAAGATATAAGCAAATCAACAGGGGAAGTTTAGATTGGATGTAAGGAAGAAATTCTTTACTGTAAGCATGGTGAGGCACTGGAATGGGTTGCCCAGGGAAGTTGTGAATGCTCCATCGCTGGCAGTGTTCAAGGCCGGTTTGGACATAGTGCTGGATGGCATGGTTTAGTAGGAGGTGACCCACTAGGGTTGGAACTAGATGATCTTAAGGTTCTTTCCTACCCTAACTATTCTATGATTCTATGATTCTATGTAGGATTCATCTCCCATAACTCATGTGTCTGAGATTTAGATGTTTAAGCCTGAACTAATCCCTAAGTTCCCTTTAGGGCTGAAGAAAGAAGCAGCCACCTCCAAGAAGCTAGTTATCCTGTGGTAGACACAACAGTCAGGGCTATATGCTGGAGATGCTGAATTCTTCATCTGAGAGCTGAAGATGAATATTTCCATTTTCAGATACCAATTTAGGTCTTTGCAGCTGGGCTCACTGTTAGAGTGAGCACTCATGCTTAGATGAATAAACCATACATGAATATATCAGTCAAAAGACAATAGATCTGTGGTTTTCATCAGCAGGAAGCTCTGAATTAATGCAAATTCTAAAAAACCCACTTGGATGCTCCCTATTTTTATACACTACTGGGGGGAAACTATGAAGGAAAATGTGAAAAGAAAAGGAAAAAGACTGAGAAAAATGAAAGACTTCTACAGAACATTCTCACTTTTGGAGTGGAACTCACTAAAAGTCAGTTCTTTGCTGAAATTAATTTCCGTGTTTCTTCAACTCTTTAGACAGGTTAACTTGAAGCTAATTTCTTCACTGGATTTAAACGTTTTTTATAAAATTTCTTCAAATTTAAAAAACATTTTTGACATGAAAGTTTTTGAAATCCAACGTAGGTAGTCTTTGTGTGAGTATGTGTGAGAGAAAGAGGGAAAGAGACGTAGCCCATCTGCCTTATCAAAAATTATGCAAGAGATTCAAATCATGACTCTACAAGGGAGGCAAAAAACAGATGTTTCAGCCCACGAAAACCCTTTCATAAAATGCCTGAGGCTTTGGTCTACTTCCAATGCAAGAAAGGGAAAAAAAAAAAAAGTCACATTTTGATATTTTGGGGGGTAAACAGAATCCACCAGGAAGACTATTTTTAGCCTGAATAGTTCTGGTTATACCACAGGCACTTAGATCGTCACAACTACAGTGATGGTGAATGGTGGAGGCAACTGGCTGTCGCTGGAACCAATACATCATTTAAAAACACTTTGTGACTGAGGTTATCAAATCCAAACAGTGAAAAGGAGAAGAAGAAGGAGGAAACAGCCTGGCAGAGTCTATCACCGTTCACCCAGTGCAAATGCAGAACAGCTCTCCTGCCCTTGGAAACATTCCTCTGGATTTACACTGGAGTAAATTAGAGAAGAATTCACTGCAATAATATAAAACTGTTTACAGTTTTAATAGGAAAGAAGGTTAAAAATACAAAGGGAATAGTGAAGCATCTTTTTCACATTACCAATGTTTTCAAAACTTTATCAGACTCAAATTTAGTTTTTAAATGTAGGTCAGAATCAGAACCAGGATTCAAGTTCGCCAACCCGCCCATGTTTTGTGTTTTCTACTACAAAGAAGGCAAAGTTTATTACATCAAAGTTGATGGAACTGGAATCTATAAACACAAACTTACATATCCTTGTTGTTGTTCACTATTGATTTGTTTTGTGATGATTTAAAGTCACCACAAGGTAAAACAGTGTCTAAAAAGAAATACCAGGAAAACTAAAAAACAGAAAAGGAGCGAGCTTCTTAGTACCCCAAATGCTTCAGGAGAAGAAATGTGTAGAAATTTATCTAACTCAGAGGAACCTTATTAGCGCTTGGAGAAGGGAACACAAGTGCTATACTCCTATAAAATTTGGAGGTGACTGAATAACCTCATGCTGGACCAAATACAGGCCCATTAAAATTCCTGGGAATCTCTCCATTGACTACAATAGGCCTTGGATTAGGTCTTTTTTCCTTTTTTAGGCAAGGCAACACAAAATAGGGTGAAATCCTATATCCACTGAAGTCAACGGGAGTTTTGCCACTGACTTCATTTGGAGCAGGATTTCAGTCCTCCTCTGTTATCAGAATATGAAGTGTGTTTTCCGGATCTAATCTTCTGGTTGTAAAAGAAGACAGGAACAAAAAAAATGCAACTCTATCCAAACACAGCGTACATCATGAAATGGCAATAATACCATGTTTCCAGCGGCATAAGGTACTCAAAATAATGATGGAACATGAAGCAGCATGAGTGCAAACTAGAGGCTAAATTACCTGTCAGTACTTCTTCATTATTGCAAACTGAGGCATAGAGATTTTGTGGTAAATGAAAAATCAGGAGTTACCTTTCCAAAAAGACTGACCTACCTACCCAGTCCTGCTGGTGTTTCTGTGGTTGCTTATCTTGTTAAAGTTACACAAAAGATCTCAGAAGCAAAATGTTTGCATCTGATTTTCCATGCTTAAATTTCACTCACCATGACCAAATGAAAAAAAAAAAAAAAAAAAAAGAGAGAAAAAATTCTTTTTCCTGAAGTTGTTCTTAGATGTGTATACATAAAAATGAGAAATACCAAGTGGATGCCGTCCAATTTTGCTAGTAGTTAGGTCTGGTGATTTTGGGGCTGTAACAGAAGGGTTGTGTTCCTTTCAGAGCAGCCCTTGCACTAGCTCATCACAGAGCCACATAGGTGTTCATCTGGAATGAGGGAGGCAGAGGCTGGGGGCACACTTTTTAATTTCTTCACCGAAAGTGTGATCAGGCATTGGAACAGGCTTCCCAGGGAAGTGGTGGAATCACTGTCCATTGAAGATGAGGCTCTCAGTGATCTGGTTTAGTGGTGGACTTGGCAGTCCTGGGGTAGCAGTTGGACTTGATGATCTTAAAGGTCTTTTCCAACCTAGCTGATTCCATGATTCCATGATTTTGGAGCTCATCCCCATCAGTGTAATGCTCCTGTGAAAGCGCAGCTCCAGCTCAGAACCAGTGGCTGTTCTGAAGAGAGGAAGAGATGCAGGAGCACCTGCCCCAGAGGTCACCTCCCTCAACCTCCCAAAGGATTTTGAACCTGGCCTGCTCATTCACTAGGAGCCAACCTAGGAAACACACTGGAAAGTAAAGAAGGCACGTAGTGAAATTAAACATCTGAAATCTCTCACGGTCCAGAAGCAGGCACATAAAAAAGGAAACAATAAGGAGTGCTGTCTTTTTCAGCATAGATTGCAGATCACAGCCTCAAGACTGGGCCCCAGATGAGAACGGCAGGATGCAGCTGACAATGTACTGACTCATGTATCCACTGACAAGTAGCAGTATTAAAACAGGGTGTAAAGATGCCACAACTCCGCATGAGCGATTCATCAGCCAAAGCAGACACAAGTGCACTAGCAAAGCCAGCGGTTCCCAACTGGTAAGGCACGAGCCTAAGCAGAGGCAGGGCTGTTTTGAGATCCAGCATATCTTTGTACCAGTAAAATAAACCAGGTCTGTGGCTCCCCCCACCAGATTGTGCCTAGGAGAGAAGGTTGGCACATGCCAGGGACCATGCTGGCAGTTCCACTGAAGGGATTCACTATGAACCAGATGGTCCCAGGCCCCTTAAAACCCTCCTGACTCCCTGCCAGACCCTCATCCCACTGCTGCTATCACCAAACTGAACGGTAAGGCCTGAGACTAAAGGCAAAAGAAGCACAAAGACAGCAGTAAGGCTCCCTGAAATGCAGAGCACAAAAACTCTCTGAAGGGAGATCTGATGGCAGCAAGTCTGAAAAACGCTGAGCAAAATCAAGAGGACAGCAGAGTCAAGAGGACAAAACAAAACATGAGGCAAGATGGGAGGAATAAGAAGTTCAAGAGCTTGAGGTCATGCTAGAAGGTATGCTTAAAGCAGTCAGTTTGAAGTGATTTCAAGAATCAAGAGCAAGTCCTGGAGGTATGGTAGTGACTTTAGTTGGTTTGCTTTGACATCCTGGACCCTCAGGGGTCACAGAAAACCAGACTGAAGACATCCGCAGAAGAAAAGCATTTAACATTTAAACCTGAGAGGGCAAGTGGTACTAGGACAGGCCCTGTGAAAATGAAACAGGACAACTCTTCATCAGAGTTGTGTCTTCATAGAAAAACCGACAATGGTTTAAATACCAAGGGCCAGAATATCAAGGACAAGCTTCAGACACTGCCTAGGTGACAGTGGACAGCTTTTCAGGTACTTTAAACTGCATTGGGTATTTAAGTATCCAGACTTTAGCATGATGCCCTGCAGCATCTCAGGATTGACACAGATGTAGAGCAGACCTGGCTGGAATGGGGATGGAGACAGGCAGCACAGGGGACTGCTGAGAAAGCTGTGCCACAGGCGCTGCTGACATGAGAGCAAGATGAGCAAGCACACAGCACTATGTTTCAGTAGCTCCAAAGCTGAGTAAGTTGTAGGCACCAGGAACGCAGCACTGGTCTGTGCCTCCCACCAGTATCATACCCCAGACTCCAACAAGGGGGATGCAAACCAAAGCACAAGTATCTGAGGGACAGAAAGGGCTGCACAAGTCCATCCAAGGCTGAACCAGCATGCACAGCAGTTTCCCAGTGTCACTAATCGTGGATTCACAAATGTGCAGGCCAGTCTGACAGCTTTTTTCTCTCCCCCCCCCCCCTTTTTTTTGCTTGGATCTGATTTTGGCAGCTAGTTCCCTGGTAATCAGATCTCCTAGTCACTGTCTGTCACTATTAAGTCAGTATTCTTTCATGCTGCAATTGCATCCCATATGTAAAGTTATTCCTTAAAGCTGCCTTTGATAATTGCTTTTTCTTCTTTGTATCGGGCAATCATTAAAGACACAGGCACAAGTGAAACAATAGACTGTTAGGATTTCTTTCTGATGCACTCATGTGGATGTGATCCAGTTGGCCATTCACAGTATTTCGAAGACAGTGTATATTTACTCACCCAGCTCAGCTCCAAGGTAAGCACCTAGGCTCATTGCTACAGTGGTGACAGGCTTTATTTATTTTTGCTGTAATGAAGTGAATTCTGCCACAAAAATTACCTTTGTTAACTGCAGGGGTATGCACAGGAGAAAGATTGACACCACGGTGATGAACTGTGGATCACGGGAATCTGCTACAGGGATCACGATGTGACAGCAAGAAGGGGGGGGGGGGGCAGTCACTTTAATTCCATGCTAAAAATAGTAATGCTTTGGTTTAAACATAGCAGTATTGCCTCCACACATGGTTTGGTAAGAACCCTGTGCAATGTGTCCAGCTCTGGAATTCACATTTTAAAACACATCAAAAGCTGGAAAGGTTCTGGAAAATATATCTTTTAACAAGAAATGCAAAGAGTTCAATCAGGTTTGGCCGTCAAAGAAACAGAGACCAGTTTTTAAAGCTTCTGAGGTGGAGAGGCATGATATGAGCAACCTCTTAACTGTATCAGAGAAAGGTTCTACAAGATCAATTGGCTGAAAGTGCAAAGTAGAAAAATGTAAACTGAAAATAGGATACAAATTCCTTACAGTGAGAGTGTAATTAATCACTGAAACATATTACCCAGGGAAGTGGTAAATTCATCATTGCTTGGAGCCTTTAAATGTAGATTGGATGTTTAAGTGACATGCTCTAGTAGTTCAACAGAAAGTTCACAGCCACAGGATGATTCAATGGTCTAAGTGTAAAACAATTCCAGTTCCTCACACTGCAAAAGTGCTACCTGGAATTAGGTGGCTCTTGTCACACAGAAGGTCAGAGAAACTGGGACAGTGGCCCATTTCAGCCCCCAAATCTATGAGCACCAAATCTCATTAGCCTGTGAACATTTAAATTGTTTTATTTGTCAATTCATCTCTAACTTGACTACGTTACACATCATGCACCTTTAATATGCTACAGTTATGCTGCAAGTAAAGTTTGCAGGTAAAGAGAAACTGGAAAAGAAAATGCATATATGCAGGCAACAGAGTTAATTTGCGACAGCAATTTGAGCCCTGGAATGCCTTACCTTTTGTGTGCCAGGTACTCAGCCTTAGCACTTCAGTAATTAATTACAGGAAGTTTTTGCTTACTTTATTTTTTAAACCTATGAATCAAATCTTACTGCTTCAGCTGGTAGAATATAAAGGTTTCTGTACTTCGTTAATCAGAAAGACCCAACAGGCTTAACAGAGACATCTTAAATTTAGCTTTCCCTAGCTGACTGAGTAGATTGCCTTAAATGGGAATTTTCAATCTGTGGAGCTGCAGTCCTTATTGACCATACCAGAAGAAAGTAATTTTATAATGGAAGTATTGCTGGATAATATTATAAGATAAATCAGATAATATTGTAAGATAAATTAGATAAGTTAACTCAGATCTTGAATAGCTCATGACTGAGTTTCGATATGTCAGAAATGCAGGATCCTAAATATTGATGGCTCAACAAAATGAGTAAGGTTCAAAGGAAGATTTTGATGAAAGGATAGCAGGCTATGAGTCATGAGAAATGTCAAAGTAAAAAGTGGAATGACATAGCAGCTGCCTGTCATTCACCAAGGGAAACAAGTCCATGAGGTATTTGTATGTGGTAATTCTTTATGATGGATAAAGGTGAATTGAATTCTGAACAGTAAACCAGTACTTGATCAGAAACTGCAGGTCATGACCAGTTTCTATTTATTCATGTAGGCAAACACAGTGCAATCCAAATAACAAAAATACTTGGGTATTTCCAAACAGTTACATTCTGACATTGGGAAAATATAAGAAAAATCTTCCAATAGGCAAACTGTAGACAAAGAGATGGCAGACAGTGGAAAGATCTTCAAGAACTTGTTAGGTGAACAGATAGTATATGATCAACAAAAAAGACAACATTGCCTGAAATCTTGCCTTGGTTCAGTGATGTACTGAATGCTTGCAATTTCGGAAAAAATTCAGATATCAAACACAAAACAAACCTTACAAATTAGCAGTTACAAAGGGTACTGGGTGAGTAGAAAAGGTAAAAGATCCTAAAGGAAAAGTTCATGGCTGGCAAAACTAGCTGCAGAATACATTGAGATCAAAGGAAAGCAGATTTCTTAGTGACAAAGGTAAAATTCTTAATAGCAATACTCAAAACAAAAATTAAATAAATATCTGTTGGCTGTTTGGCCATGATGTGTTTTAATCACCTAATTATGATTAGGCTTTTTTTTTTTATTTCGAAGACCAGAAAACAAAGGTACAAAAGAAGGAATTAGATAATATCTACTAAAGATGCACATTTTCAAGCCATCAGCCTGGATAACTTGAACCCGGGAGCCCTAAAGGACTTGCCTAAAGAAATCTCCTCTCACTTGTTGCTTATTTTTACTAAATCCCAGAATAACACAGAAATCTGAAAACACCAGATGAGTGATCACCTTGTGCAAACTTTCGAGAGGGGAAAACTGTACCTACCAGAGCTACAATATTGATTATCCTGACATCAACCTCAAACAAAAGAATAAAAAAAAAAGCACATATGGAATTTAACTGATAACAAAATAAAGGAGAACGATATAATGAATACCAGGCAACATGAAACACTTTATGGAAAATAGTGTTGCTTAAACAACTTGAGTACATTCTCTAAGAAGTTTTTTTTGGATAAATGTAACTGTGTGGATGTAATAAAGTTTTATAGGTTGTTTGACTTGGTACCACACAATATTCTGATATAAAAATCAGCAGTATATAGTACCAAGAAACTGCATACAAAAATATTGAGGATTAGCTAACAGATATAACTCAAAGTATTTTGTCAAAGTATTTTAGTAATGTCACTAAATAAGGCTGTTTCTACCAGGGTCACAAGATGATAGCTATAAACCTGAGACACCATATTATCCTCAAATATTTGAAAGGAAATATAAAATTGCTGCTAATAATTTTTGTTATATGTAAAGATAGTTGGAATGGCAGAAAAAATTGGGGAGAGGACAACCAAAGTGAACTGAGCTGCTAAGTAATCTGGGGCTATTCAAAGAAAAGGCTTTTCACAAATTTATATGCCTAAGAAGGAAATAACAAAACAAAACAACAAAAAAATATGCACTTCTTATAAAAAAGGAATTGTCTTCTGGAAAGCAGCAGTTCTGAGATGGATTTTAAACCTGGGATGGGCCAGGCTGAGATCCCAGCATCAAGCTGTGGCAAAAAAATGTTGCTGCAGTCCTGAGAAACCTATTAAAGTGATGTTTTCTAAGAAGATTAAATTCCTCCTGTATCTTTGCGGGGGCCAAAGCCACTACACTGAGTAAAAATCTGACTTTTTAAAGAACATTGCATTACCCTTTTCCCTATGCCTCCCACACCCAACAAGCACAGGCCGAGACTGAAGAACTCTACTGCCTATACAATCAATCTAGTATTAACAATCATTAAAGTTTCAGTAATTTGATAATAGTATTTCACAACTTTATAAGAACAAAGTAATGGCTTTCAAAGTGACCTTTAATCTACCAAAACACGCAAGGACAACTACTGTCAATAGCTAAAATAATTTTTTTAGTTAAATATTTAATTAATTTTAACACTTAGGGAAACCAAACAGCAGAAATCAAACAGCAGAAGAAACAACATAACAAAAAGGTGAACAGACTGAAAGTGGTACTTTTCTGCTGTATGCGATTTGGCCAATCACGACTTTTAGGCTCAGAAAGGGGTTAACTGCATGTAGAGAGGCCAAACTAGATGATCTCATGGTCTCTACTGACTTTAAACACTATGGAAAAGGACTTTGCAATCAGAATGAGATGTTCTCAGATAGGCAATCCCAAACTGAGGCATTAAAACCACACCACTGGAGAGGTTCTAATAAGCTCATGAAAAGCTGCTGAATTTAAACTTTTGTAACTTCAAAATTACTGATCCAAATTTCTTGGATTTTTGTCAGTTTATATTATATTCCCTTTGAGGCAGGATTATTTCTTGCCAGTCTATAAAATACATCATGATGAAGCTACTTGGAATTTCCTTTCTCACCGTGTAAAATTCTGACTTTTTATCAAAAAATTAAAAATTAAAAAAAAAAAATCCATTTTCCGCCAAAATACTATTTTCAGGGGAAACTTTTTCCCAAGAGTGATTATTTTTTTCACCAAAATAAATTGCTCTGTCAAAAGAAAAACGTTCATCCAAAACCAATTTTGACAGAAAATTTTCAACCCGCCATATCTACAACACTGGTGGTGCTATAAATGAGCAGAACAAAAACATATTCACTTTAATCAGTTACATGCCACATAAACTATTCCTTCATTTTATCCTCAAGCTTATTAAATTTGAGCTGTGTGGGATGGTTCTAGAAAAAAATAAATATCGTCTCTGGTTTGTATTCTGTAGGTGTGGAACTGGATCATCTTTTCATCTCCTGTCTGTCTACAGTGACAATTGACATTTGGACTTTAGCTTTATATAAGACAAGGTAGATTTGATTTGTTTCCTACACTTGGAAAAGCTAAATAATCGAAGTGTGCAGATCTCAGCTATGATATCACTACTGACTGAGTGGTGAGTTTCCTGGTATCAGAAAGGAGGTTTGAAGTTGTATCCCACGCTGTAAGGATAGCCCCACAACTTTGTGCCAAACAAAGGCTACTCTTGCAGGCACTCACAATAAACGTGTTTATTGAGACAGGTTGTTATGAAATATACTGCAGGTTGAAAGTAACTACAGTTGCTTCCAGTGTGGAAAGAACTGGATGAAATTGCTCCATGCTGATTTCCAATTTGATTTCCAATTTTCTTGCTTTGACTAATTTGTGTCAGAATTCACATTATTTACTCTATGGTCAATCTTTCATTTCAGTTGCTACTGAATGAATAACTGCTTTATTCTGCAGGTAATCCGGAGACAACACAGTATATTTCCAGACTGAAGTGTTTATAATCAAAATTTTACTCCTGCTAAACAATATCGGTTACCCCATGACCTTTTTCTCTATGTAACAAAAACCTTTTTAACTGAAGAGTGGCAAGAATTTTCCAGGCAGCAGCTCCTTATCTTAAGGCCACACATTTTACCTATGCACACAAGTCACGCGTAACATAGCGCAGCACACAGAGCTGTCACCTGTCAAAAGTCACTCAGCCATCATCCCTCCAAACCAGTCTGGATCCCACTTTCTGTTCCTATAGGACAAAAGTCAGTGCCAGTAGAAGAGTCATTGCTCCAGGCTCCAAGGAAAACCCACAGGAAAAAAAAAAAACAGAAGCACATGTAGACATCTCTGGAAGAACACACAGGAAGATAACTGCTGTTAGATCTCATTAGGTAAGACTATTGGAACTGACTAACAGAAAGGAGAAGAAATTAGGGCTTTGCCACTCCTTCCAGTAAAAGTAAGTAACCACATTGTTGGAAACACAACTCTTTTTCTAAGGTTAATCATACCAGAGCACAGTTTGCCCTTCAGCGATATGTGATGTCTGGCGATTTAAAATAAATCTCTAAGTGGCCAGGAGGAAATAGGTCTCAGCCCAGGATTTTCAGAGGCCCATGTGGAGAGGTGGAGGACCTCTTAACTCCATCCTACAGAAGGTCATGGCTCCTGTGATGGATGAGGACAGGTAAGCTCTGAGGGACACTGGAACAACTGCACTCCCTGAAGAGGTAACTCTGAGCTCTGTCCCCTTCTTTATCATCCTCCTTCTCTGGTCTTTTCTACACTATTTCCAAATCTCTCATATTTTCCAGTAGGTGTCCAATGCAGGGGATCCAGCAGCCTGCAGGTTACACTGCAGCAATGATTGATGTTCCAGCCCAAGCTCTTGTTGGCAGCATTGGTTTTCCATGGCAGCAACTATACATGCAGCACTCACTGAAGGCAGAGCTCACATCCCACCAATAAAATGAAGCATCCTGAGAGGTAAAAGAGAAAGTTTTGGAGAGGCACAAGAGAAAAGATTTCTGAAAGGAGAAGAAAGTAAAAGGGATAAAATCTTGGCCTCTTCATAGTGGGAGGCTTGCTACTAGTTTCAGCTCTTTCCTGGGCTGCAGGGAGCAGTGCTTGCTGAACCTTTGTCCTTTTGAGGAAGCAGCTGCCCACAGAAGAACACTGGAGGCCTCAGAAAATCTCACTGCCTGTCCCAACTGTTTTTCCAGGTGCTAATTTATTCTTCATAAAAGACAAGATCCTGAAGACACAGATGTCATTATCCAAGGACTCCAAAAAGTGCACAATTCAGTGACAACTTGCATGGGAAGATGAAGTGTGTTGCAATAAGCAGCTGAAGTGCTTGGGACATGGAATGGCAAAGCAAGAAGCCACACTTGCAGTCATGCACTTAGTCAACCCCACTCTTTCCAGGCTCCTTAGCTAACACCATCTGGCTATAGGCCCAGAGTACTCCCCTGAAATTGAGACTGTCAGTGTAAATTCAGAGAAGAAAGTAATCCCAGTCACCAGCCACGAGAGTTCACAGCTAGGATAGAAACCTCACCATTACCACTCATGTCAGTACGAAGGTTTGGCTATTTTTTTCAAACCAACCCACATCTGTCCTTCACAAGCAACTTTCCCCAACAGACCATGTCTCTGAAACAACACTCTCCTTGGCTTCTGTAAGGGATTTTTTTGCCTCAAGAAACCAGGATAAAGTCCTTAAAGTTTTCTCTGCAGTTACTCACTCTGCTGCCAGTTAATGCTCGGTACAAATTGCAGACCTCAAAATTCTGGATGGATCCAAACACACAAAGTAAAAGTAAGGGGAAAAAAAAATGTTCTGGCAACCATCCAGTCACCAATGGAACTGGAGGAAACCCTATCATATGAATCATTTAAAAACAAGATCAGTCTGGACACAGCACTGGAAAATGTACCGTGGGGAACAGACTCGTATTGGCGGGGGAATGAACAGGATGAGCTAATCCTGTAGGTCTCTTCCATCTCTAGTTCCTGAGGGCCCAGTCCTCAAGGGACCTTGCAGGTTGGGCTCACGCCACGTCAGATTGCTTCAAAGAGCATTAATACAAGATCTACAATAAAGCTAGGACCACAGAATCACAGATCTACTGTTCAACTTGACACAGTAAGCACCTTTGCAGAGGTCTCCCAGGCAATAAGGCCTGGTCTAAAAGGTCAGAGTAATTTTGAAAATACTTCATGAAGAATATTTGAGAAAGCTTCTCTTCTTTGACCAGACAGAGGCTCAAGGCTCAAAATCCCTGATACCGTGCCTGTTTGGAGCTGGGATTCTGGTTCAGTGTATCAGTAGAGACAAGGCCCAGCTGTGAAGCTTGGAGCTGGAGTCAGTCTACTATGGTATCTGTTTACATCCAGCTATTTGGTTTGGGACATTATCTAGACAGATTATATTGGCAACCTGCCTCGTCCTATTCAAAACAAATGCCCTGGATATTGCTAAGTCCAAACATCAATCAGGAATCTTTTTTAGGGGGAAGATGATAGAGTAGAAAAAGACCCCAAGCGTTCTTCCCAGTCGCCACTTCAATAAACTGAAATGTCAAGCAATGGCTGCGATTAGTATCGAAATCTCAGATCCGCCCTTCTCTTCTCTGCTCATTTTCAACTTGCTGCGTATAAATTTGACTGGAGAGGTGAGAACAGGCTTTTATCTATAAAGGCCATGAGACGAGTTAGGAGATGTGAGTTTCATGTCTGTTTCTAGTCATCACTCACTTTCTCTCCCAGCTCCTGAACTTCTTTTTGCAATGACTATAAAGGAAGCAATAGTGTCTACTTCTTGCAAAATGCTTTTGAATTCTCAGCTAACTGGTTCTTTAGCAGTGTGAAGTGCTAGTGCTGCTAACAAGGAGGAATGAGAGGAACTGTTGAGGGTGGTGCAAGTGGGTAATGGGACAAAACTAGCAAAGGGATATTTTAGGCTGGAAATCAGGAAAAAATTAACAATGAAGCCCATTAGACTGTGGAATAGGCTCCCAGAGGGAACTGCTGGCAGCCCCACCACTTGAGTCATTTCAAATAAGACTGGACAAAGCCCTAGAAAATAGACTGTAGGGAACAGCCCTGGGCTGACCTTCAGGGAGCGGAGTGAAAGGAGGGGGGGAAATGGACTGTGTGACCTAATGGGTCTTTTCCATCCTTAACTTCTATGAATCTGTTACTGGCTAGTGAAAAATGTGATGTAAGGGAAGCCTGCAGTGATTGGCAGACTAAATGAAGGTCAGGAGTAATTTTTTGGATGCCTTGAGCTCAGTGCGTGTCCCAAGCACTGACCACACTCACTCGGCATGTTTAGCCACCTGGCAGCTCTGCTGTAGCCAACCCAAATAGTTCATATAAAATTGAAGCGAATTAGCAAACAACCATCATTCTCAGAAATGTTCACTTTTCCTGGGATTTCTTTTTCTCTCTATTTTTTTTTTTTTTTCTCTTTTCCCCAGACAAATCAAAAACAAGCGATTGAGTTGAGGTACTTGCTGAGTGAACTCAGCCTGGTCAGGGCTGACTGGTGTCTGGTGGAGCCATTGTGGGAAACAAATAAGCATTTACAAGAGGAAAGTCCACCTGCTGTATTTGGATTCAGCACTGAATCAGGCTCAGGCTACTCTTGGGACCACAGACTGATCCTTATACTTGACAGATAAGCAGTTGCAATCACAGGCTAGAAAATGACAGTTGTCCCCCTGTAGACAGACCTGTATCACCCCAGGCTGTCCAAGTTCCCTCCTCAATGTCTTCTTTTCACAGAGCCTTTATAAATAAAGATATGTGTTGCAAGAACCTGGAAAGCCTAGATCTCATTCCAGTACACTGCTAAAAACATTCTGTATCTCGTGATTACCAGTGCTTTCTTGTTCCAGAGTTTGGTGGCAAAACTGTTTACTGATTCATATGCACTAGTTTTGTGTGTTTTGCTGGCACCTTGGCCTCTTCCAGGCTTGTCTGCTGGAAGAAGGCAAAATGAATGTTGGGTGTTGCTAATGAAGAGAGCACTCTAACTGGCAAAGGATCTTGGTAGGGCACCAGAGCAAAGACGAGATGAAAAACATGGGCAAGGAGAGGTGGGGGAAGTGGAATCATCCAGTAGAAGAAAAAGAGGCATGACTAACTGGAGTAAGTGGAGAGGAAAGAGTGGATAATCGCTAATGAAAGGAGCATCTACTGAAGCAGTGAAAAAACTAGAGGTGTAGAGTTAATGCACAAGTGGTCACACACAGCTGAAATGCAGCTTTTCAGCTCAGGAGGATTTGCTTTGCCCTAACTTTGGAAGGCTGCCCAAATTTTATGCCAATTTTTATTAAGGCATTTTTATGGACTCCAAGTGGTAAAAGCTCACTGTACTGGAAGCATTCAGCACTCAGGGCATGACCTGAGGGACCTGCATGATCCCTGTGTACAGCCCGACAGGTCCTTGGCATATGCTGGAGCCGCTGTGCAGAGAGTCAGACTTCAGGAGGAAGCAGCAATTCTGAGCTCTCCCTGAACAGACTGAGGACAATCAGGAATGCAGCCCCCCTCCATTTACCACCAAAAGTAAACACCACGGCTGGCTCTGCATCACCTCAGGAAGCTGAGGTCCCTTTCTTTGATAGTCCCTTTCAATGGTACTCAAACCTAGGCAGGGCAATGAATGTTGCCCTCTTAGTCTATGTGCCATAAGGTGCTTTCCCTGACTCACAGCCCTCTGAAAGTTTCCTTTTCAGTTACAAGAAGAGGAAAGCAAGGAACAAGGAAGCTTCACTCTCTTCTTTGCTTACCTGGCAAAGTATCCATTGGTTTATTTTTCTTACCTGTGGTTTTATTTGTCAGTCCAAGTATATCAAATCAAATATAGGTTTTGGTCAGGATAGATCTTGACAGGAAAATGATACTTTCTCTCAATATTTTGTAGATCAAAAGAAATTAAGCAATGGCTGCAATTTCAGTGGTATAAGCAGCAAGTGATGTGGGAGGAGGGATCAGATGTTTACAGACAAAATTAATTATGTGTAACAAGACCAGTAGACCAGAGGCTGCAATGAGAAAGAGTGAGACAATTTGCACTGCAACCTACATGAACTGGAGAGCATACTCTGCAAATTTAGCAGTTGGAAAAAGGAATATTGCCTCTTCATAGATGGGTTCTTCAGAAAAAATGCATAAATGGAGGGTGTGTCTGACTCTTGTTCACCATCTGCCGATGTTTGCATTTTAACTATTTGTTTATCAGAGGAGCCAAAACAAGTGAAGCCCACATTTAGTCATTGCCTAAAACCAAAAAGCCAGGTTGAATTAATTCTGTTAGTCTGTTCAATTTCCAAAAAAGAAAAAAGATTCTCCGGAGTCCTTCACAGGGGCTCTTCATGAAGATTGCCATTTTAGTTTGGGCCTGCCTTATACCTCTCAAGTATAAAGGGAGAAATTTACAAGCCATACTGGTGTTTTTCAAGTTTTTGTGACCTGGATATCCTTAAAACTCTCCCAGCAGAGGCATGGATCTCATTTAGAAAATATATACCTAACGTTGCAATCTACAGAGACAAGGCTGAAAAAAACAGTGCTTGACAGTGGAGAGAAACAGGAACTGTCTCCTCACCAAAGTGCACTTCGAGGGAGAGCACATTCAAATACTGAGTTCAGGTTTATTGCTGTTCCCAAGCTTGGTCTTCTTTCTGTCAGACAATATCAATGTCTTTGGCCTATACAACAGAAACCAGCTTACACCTGCTTTCACTCCAGACACAAGCTCAGGGCTCCTAGCTCAGCGCTTCAGCAAGCATATCTGGCACCAGCCTTGGTCCTGTTATTAACTTCCAACCAAATCACATGAACTCAGTATCTCCTGCAGAACCAAGGATATGATTTCTCCTTTTTCTCATACCTCTCATAGCCGCCAGCAGCATCTCCAACCACTTTCTGTTCACAAAAAGCCCTCCCCTCGACCAAGGCTTCTCAAAAAAGGTTCAGGCTGTTGGTAGAGAAC
Organism: Myiopsitta monachus; assembly: GCA_017639245.1. Classification (NCBI taxonomy): domain Eukaryota; kingdom Metazoa; phylum Chordata; class Aves; order Psittaciformes; family Psittacidae; genus Myiopsitta; species Myiopsitta monachus. Next base: position 23,892,999 of record CM029922.1, on the reverse strand, counting down.
ACCTGAGGTCCTGTCCTCACTGGCCAGGGGGCCCTTTGCACACACCTGCAGTTTGCTCCTCTTGAGCACGGTTTCAAAGCAAGAATCAGATGTTGTTTCTGTCAGCCCAAGTGCAGGATATGAGAGCAAACATGAATCTCTGTCTGCCCAAGAATTAACAAGCAATTCAGTTTAAATGCATTAATATTCAAAAGGGCAGAGGAAGAGATCACTAAGCTGTTTCCCATGGTGTTCTCTTTCTACTTGAAGACAAGGCTCAGAGACATTTTGATAGCAAAACTCCCCTTTTTCCTTTTCAATCAACTAAATGTAAGACTTGTTCATCAGTGAACTATGTCGGAGCAGGCTGTTTTGCATTTGATAATGAATTGCATACCATCTTCAGATAGAGATCTTTTGGACTTTTTTTTGGCATCTCGAAGGAAATATGCTCTCCACCTGCTGCTCTCTCTCGTGCAAACACCATCCCACAGCTTGCTGCGGGCAGACCCTGCCACCTAGTGCATCCAGATGTGTACTGGCCCCACAGCACGCCTGAAACAGCTGGCCGGACCCCCAGTCCTAACCTGGGGCAACCTGATTTCTCCATAATGTTCTTTCCTTCTGTCGCTGAAGGAAGCACACTGCTACCAACAGCATTTTTCCCAAGAGATGGAACTGTGCAAATGTTCTCCTAGGACCTGATCAGTTCTTAAGAAAAGCCATTTTGATATTCATTTCCAGTTAGAAAATGACATCTCTGTATTTCTCTGCTACCAATAAAACAGGTAAGCAGACACTGGGGCATCCTATTTTGTTCTCCAATAATTTCTAGGTAAGCCCCTTTGCTCAAGCTTGTTCAGTCCAGCATCCAACAAGCAACAGTAATGTCTAGCTTTATGATCTCTTGCACCATTATTCTGTGGTGTTTGCTCTGTGTCATGAAAGGAACAGAAAGCCCTCAGAAAGTTCTCAATGCACTATGACTCCAGTCATAGGTCAAGCAGCATGGCTAGTAGAAAAGGAGAGGGTACAAAGCCAATGGCTGTACTTTTAGATTTAGGTGACCTGACTCCCCTCCACAAGACTAAGCTACTCCCTCTGTGTGTCACACAAAGCACACTGACTTCCTCTGACAAATCGTGTCTGGGCCAGTGTCAGAGAGGGAATACTAAAGTGGACACAGCAGATATGATATTTGACAAATTCTGGTTATCAAAGCACAACTCTCCTTCGTTTTTACAAGAACAGTTTATAAATCTTAAGTCCTGGTTTGAAAGTCTTAAGTCTTCCCCATTTTCCCCTGCACAGAGCCAACAACCCTGTTTCCAAGAGGACAACCATCAGTTTTTTGCACTCCATACTGAAAAAATATCCACTTCTTTCCTCATCTCTCATCTCTGGGAAGAAGGTATTTGTTTTCCTCCACAGTAGCAATATAATATATTGCTTCAATCCTTCGTTAGCTGCCTAATCCAATTCATGTCAGCTTTTTCTCTCTGCCCTGCGTTTCTAACCCTGTGTCTAGAGAAAAGCTCTCTTTGCCATCCATTTTTCCAGCAGCTGACCAGCCTTGCCAAACTTTGCACTTTTTTTCTGCCCCCTTTCTTTTTCTCCCAAGCTTCTGGTGGCAAATAGACTCAAACTAGTAAAGTGGTGTGTGTTTTTCACAACACTCATTGAAACGACTTATCAAGAGCATTGATTGATAGACTCTTCACCACTTGTGTGGCTTTTATTTAAGGTCAGAGCCAAATCATAGCAGCAGGTGAGTAGGGTTGAGCCCCAAGCAGTGGGAAGAAAGGATCCATAAGCTGCCTTCTCCTACAGTGCCAGAAAAGAGGCAGAGCTCAGCTGGATACTGGGGTAATGCCTTGATCCTGCCCCAGGGGAAGAATTGGGATTAGTGATGGGGCATAGGTGGAGTGGGAAGTAGTTCATGCCCCATCCTGGTGCTTCTAGCAGCAGAAGTGGATAGAACCACTCCCCAGGTCTCCCTTCAGCCTCATACCTCCTTCCCATCCATTTGCTTTAGTCCCCTGAGGCATGGTAGGGCAAATAGGAACTGCAAAATAGGGATGTGTTTCTCACTCAGAAGGGTCACCTGCTGTATGAAGCACAGATGGGGCTTCACACCCCTCCAAAGTGGGGGAGCGTTAAGGCAAAACCAGAGGGAAAGGGGTCAGATGGGGTGAGGGAGGAAGCAGAGAGATCTCTACCTCAAATGACAGTCCCCTCAAACTTCCCACATCTCTCAAATCCTTCCTGGCTCCCCACTTGGACCTCACAAAAAAAGCTTCCCCTCTTCCATCCCCTCTCTGGAAACCATGACCTTTCTTCTCTATCTATGTGAAAAGCTTCTACCTCAAACCACCTTGCCGTGTGACCTCCTTCTGAATCATGCACCTGCCAAAAATAACCTTAATCACCTCCATATCTTCTCTTCAGTCCTCTGCGATTTTTCCTAAACTGCTTGACACTTGTGGTGTCCAAAAGCTCACTGCTCTCACATTTGCCTTACTGGAGTCTTCCTGCCGGTCCCAGATCCTCACCCCCACCTCCTGAAAAACCCCTGGCCCCTTCCAGCCCTTTTCCTCTCACAACCCATTCTGCTGCTGCCCTGAAAAGAAACTTTGCCTACACTGCCAAAAAGCCTTCAGCCATCTCTGATCACAGTGGAAAACTTTCTTCAAGTACTCTCTCTTTCAGCTGCAGGAAATCCTGTGGGGGCTATTCAGTGACCTCCTTAATGAAATAGGTCAGATTAGATAACCACAATAAGCTTTCCTGGCCCTGAAGGCCTCCTGCAAAACAAATTGCATGATCTAGCACATGTAAGAACACGGATTAACAGGGACATTCAGGGAGGTTAAACCCAACGTTCCTAAAGCCTCTGAAACTACAGATGCCAACAGCAGTCTAAACCTGTAGATCTAAAGAGGGAGGAAAACAAGGGTAAGCGCAAAGGAACGATCTATGTAGCCCTGATAATACCAGCATTACACCCATATCATTTGTTTTGTATTATTAGACAAGTTACATAGACATCCCGTATTCCCCAGCTTGAACTAGCAAAATGCCAGTGGACAAGGAAAAAAAGCCCGAAAGTTTATTTTTGTAGGAATAATGCGATGACACATTTTCAGCAATATATACTATATTGTCAAGCCCTCATTCGACAAGCCAAATATTTTTGTGTAATTTCTGCAATAAAATATGAAAGCAGCAATATTCAGACAGAGAGGCTGGCTTTTGTTAAAGTGGGGCTCCAAGAATAACAGCTTGTGAATTACCAACATCATTGTTTGAAGGAAGAAAGTTGCTTGATATTAACAAATTCATTAAGCCAAATCTGACATGCCTGTGAAAGCAGCCATTAGCACTCTCATTCTTTATGGACTTGTGTCCCAAATGTACCAAACAACACCAATTGTGGATATTGTGTCAAGTGCTCCGACAGAGTAACCTACAACTGCTAGAGCACAGATACATTTTCCAGCAGATGTTAATGATGATTAATGAGTCAGATTTCTTCCGTGTACTGTGGCACTCATACAAGTCATTTGCGCTACATGCTTGCAAGAGTCATTCCACCCATCCATAACACTAGTGAAATGTAACTGCTTTGAAGGAAAAAAAGCAAGCAAGGGTTGGAGCTATTACAGTAGCAGCATGCAGATATCTAAAACAGGGGATGAGGAAGACTCACCTGCTAAGGCCTGCCTCCATAATTCATTCCCTGATCATGCATCCCAAGTTATCAGCCCAGTGGACAACTGACCCACAGAGGCTGGCACCACTGCCTTTCTCAGACAGGGGCTATGCACTGAGACAGAAGATGAGCCCAGACCGAAGTGTAGTCCAGGGCCTCAGCACATGGCAAACCTTTTCTCTTTCTCCAGTAGAAAACACCAAGAGAATTTAGGAAGATGGATAGTAATTTGCCCAGGAGACATTTGGCAATGAAGCCAATGTAAGAGTTCCAAGTCCTCTGACAAACTTCACATGATATTAGAGCTCTAGGTATGCAGTGTGAGTGTCTGACTACATGAGTGCAAAATTTATTTATTTGTTGCTTGATCTATTTTTATTCAAATCTAATGGACAGTTTCTCCTTCTCTTCATCCTGTATCCTTGAGAATTGTAATCCCAGATAACATGAAGAAGAAATGGCTCAACAGAATTAACGATCCAAATTACAACAAAATATGTGGGAATCTGTATTTGAAGCACCTTGATGTTGAGCTTTCATTTTCCTTGTTATCTATTTCATTTCCAAAGGAAGTGTTTCAGTCTTCCACTTCAGCTCAAATTCCCATTAGCATAGGACACTTCTGAAATCTCAGATTTGCTGTGTAAGCCTATCAGGTTAAACAGTCAGATTTGGATCTGGAAGGTCACAAACTTGAGTGAATATCAAAATATGATGCTACTATGGTGGAAATGCTCTTTCCTCTCCTTAAAAATTGTAGGAACATTAACAGATATTGAACTATTAAAAGATTAAAACTTTTACAGGTATATTTAATGGAAGCAAAACTATTTAAGGCTTGGGTTAGCCCAGGTTTAGGCCAGTTCACCAAGAAATCTTTTTTGAAGCTCAGATAAATCTGTTTTAGACAAGATTCATGTTAATTTTCACCTCCTTACTTGTCAACATAAGTTTCATTTCTCTCAGAAGTAACACTTCACTGACAAAAGAGATCCCATGTAGAGATGTGCAACACATCACAGATAATTAACATCCTGCTACACCATTTATGGACCACTGTCATTTAGAAACCATTTATTCCCTGCAGTAGTTTATGGCTTATATAGAAGAAAAATGTCAAGTTTGGAGTGACGGAGACTTTTAAGTAAGAAAAAAACTCAAGGTTCACTTTAATCCCTAGGTCCCTGAGTAACTCATCTGCCAAATATCTGTCCTACCCAACAAAGAAAGTCAAAGAAGCCTTATTTCTACATGTCACTGTCTTTTACCAGTCAAATAGAGCTAAGCTTTAGCTGGATTAAAGCAAAACTGCACAAACCACCAGAGATACATTATCAAACAAACCCTTAGACAGCACGGAGACTACTATGACAGGATCAGATAGGAAAGACAGATCAGTGTATTATGCTTTTTGTGTAACCAAAGAGTAGTACGAAGTAGCAGCAAATCATCTGTGTTATTCCTCCACCTTCCTTAGGGAATGCATGTCCCACTGAATCCAAATCCAGTTTTTCTGCAGAGCTTTCAAAAAACCAGTGGAAAACCTGACTCTTCCCTCTTGCTCTGTGACCAGTGACACAACCTGACACCAAAGCACCCACTCCCCCAGGAGCCAGTGGGAGCAGCATTAGGTAAGGAACAGGAGCAGGATGCAGACACTTATAATATTAAGCCTGCCCTGTACCAATATTGACTGATAACCTATGCAATGTGCCTGTGATCTATATACATACCCCAGTGCCCACAAAAAATCAGCACTATATTTACAACTTATGCTGTCACTGTCAAAAGAATTTCCCACATTTTTCCACAGGGACCAAAGACCAAACCACAGTAGCCACCATTTAAAACACATTACATTTTTCAAAGAAATGCTCTGTTGCAATTGAGAACAGAAAGAGGAATCAATAATAAGGTGCAGTCTTTTATGCTATATAACGTTATACAGGAAAACACAGGAAAATACTGTCATGAAAGGAAGTTCATGATACCACTGCCCCTTTATTGAACTTTTCCTGTGTGTTCATTAAAGCTTATGGTGCACAGGATGCTTGCTCTAGCATGCCTCACTAGCATAAACTCTTGCAAAATAACACTATCAGTTACAATCATACCAGAAAACAAATGAGCAAATTAATTACATAAGAGGTAAGCTTGTTATGAAAGGACTGAAGGTGATGCTTTAGAACTTCTCAAGGGCATATGATTTGTAGCACTGAGCTTAAATAGCTACAGAAAATTCTGGTTTTTGGAAATATGGGTAAGGTTCCCAGTTTGTCTCCCACTTTTCTGAATCCTTCCATTTACTCACTCTCTCTGCTTTCGGTCCCACATGTAGACACTGAGTTCTGGCACCCTGTCCAAATCTCCCCATCCTGGGAATACCGACCCCATTGGTTCTGGAATCAGAATGACCACACGGCACTTATAACATTTCCAGACAGACATAAATACACAGATTAGTCTTTTCTGCATTTTTCCTCATAAAAACAACAGCAGCTTCGAAGCTCATTGGCACAAGCACTGAGATTAAGTATTGCAACCTGCTATTGTTGGCAGGATTGCTCTGGCTTCTTCTGCTTTCCCCACCTCCTTGTAATTCTCTCTCCTCTTGGAGAGTAGTTAAATGCTATGTCCATTCATGTCACCACGGAGTAGTCTTGGCAGATGCATTCCCCAAGGCTGGGATGTTTTACGAGAACCGTTTTCATATTTCACTGTTTGCCTGGCTGATCCTTTATCTGTTCTAGCAGTTATACAACTAAACATACTGAACCTTCTGTCAGATGATTACATATTCCATGCTGAATTGCAGGATATGGAAATACTGCCAAACACAGTCCTGGTCTAACTCTGTTCACTTCAGTACACAGCTAAGAATGAATTCAGCCCTTAAACTCCTTCACATTGGTCTTTGAGAATAAATAGAAGCAAATCATCTGTAATATGTCTTGCATTTTATGCATATATGTCTTTCTAGACCCAAAAGCTCCTGTGGATACCCTCTGGCTCTGAGTGACAAGCTTGTATATACTACCCCTCTGCTCAGATGTATGTATTTAAAGCTGAAAACATGTAAGTCTAGAAAAAATGGTTGTCAGGCTTTAACAAAAAAGGAAAGATGACAGCGGATGGAGCCCTTCACTCCTTGCTGTTGACTCAGCAGTGCCAGGAGGGAGGTGGAGGTGAGGGAGGCAGGAGCAGAGAGGAGCTTATTTCCCTTCTCCACTTGACAGAAGCCTCCCTGCGTTGCCTGCTCCCAGCTACACAGCAAGAGCTCTCTGTCCTGGCAGCAGCTGCCTGCAAAGAGTCATTTGGGTTTTGTAGAAAAATTCAGGGGATTTTTCAGGTTGCTTTTAGACATCCCCAGGCCCAAGGAAAACATGGGGTGTTTGTCTTCTTGCATATATTTTCATTACTTTTTAATTTCATGATTCCCTAAGAAACTGTTTCAGGAGAAAAACGCTCATCTGATCTATTTCTATGTCATTCAGCTATTGCTACTGTATCAAGCCACTAAAACATTTCCAGGGCCTGGTTTGCACATGATCAGAAGTGAAGCAGAAGACAGTTACTCTAATGACGGCTGCCCACATGCAACCAGCATTCTTTTGTATCAAACGCCTAGGTTTGTTTACTCATTCGTTCACGTGTCTTGAGAAGAGTGGCAGCCCCATCTCCTACCAGTGAACAAAACAACATAAAAAATGCCAAAGCAAAGGAAAACGTGATCATAAAAAGGTGGAAGGAAAGTTTTCAGCAGGAAAGCACTTCAAAAAATATCACAGATAGTGGCTGAATAATTGTCCTTTAGTATTCCTGGGTGACTCATAAATTGAACTGCTAAAGAAAATAGATTGGTCCTGATAATACTGTATTTCAGCTCCTTGGACCACAAAGATGGGGGTCCATATAATGGCTCCTCAACCTTGAATCATTTTCCCCTTGCATGACTTCTGTGCAGCCCCTCTCTATCCCAGCTTATCTGGACCCTAATAATTTCTGTGCACAGCAGATTTAATGAGGACTGCATGTTGCTGCTATTTAGTTGGCTGCAACTATAATTAGAGAGCTGACAAAGACTGGCTTGTTGTGTGCTCTTTTTCTGTGATTACATATCATATTTGGTCTATGTGCAAGATGAAAGATGATTTTTCTTTTTTGTCACTCTCCAAACTCCTCAAGGGATTTGATAAGCATATTGGCTGCTTTCTTGCCACTTACTTCACTACTTGTAATAAGAAAGACATTGTCATCATTACTAAGCTGATAAGTGCATTGAAGTGACAAGTCAAGGAATTCAGTCAGTCTCCTAGCTATGCGTGGTTTTCCCCTTTCTTGCAAGTGTTGCCTTTTGGGGGAAAAAAGCTGATGAACAAATATTTTAATTTTGAATTGTTATGCTGTTTGTTTCATGACAGTAGTTGATTGAATTTCATCTCCCAGTACATCATGATGTCATCACACAGCAAAGGGAAGCAGGACAAGGCACTTTGACTACAGCAGGACACACAGATGGGGATCAAGCCCGTATGAGAAAGTGAGGACATGAGGGTGGCCTGAAATGGCAATTTCTAAGATGTTTTTCACCTGCAATATTTCCTGGCTTTACTCAAATCTTTGAATTTTTCATGTGGAAGACACAGTCTTCCCATGAAAGTAGAGCCTTTAAAGGCAAAAGTCCATTTACATGTTTTCAAACAAAACATGCTAGTAGGACATTTGTTAGTTCACTGAAATAAAGACATTATCTTTAGTAATCACTGACAATAATAACTTCAACTCAGAATCAACCCAGAGCAGATATTTTGAGTGAGAAGAGGGCATTTCCAAGACAGTTACTTTTCTAACCATAGTTCAGGACAAGAGGCCCTGAAAACTATCTGTAGAAGTACATAAAGCCATTCTTCATCTTCAGTTCACCAAGAAGGGCTAGCAGAGTATCATTACAAGATAAATGAATAAAATTCCCCCAAAAAACAAAGCCCAATTAAAAAACAAAATAAACAAGCAAGAAAAGACTTTTGATCCCTAGTCTGTGAAATCTCCCAAGTGAAGGCAACAGAAATTATATTAGGACAAGGTTTCTGCCCTAACAAAAAAGGCCATAAATACGGAGGAAAGTTGAGTGACAGAACTTGCACTCCTCATGACCTGGAGTTGCTGTGGACCACACCACACCTCTCCAACCAGAACCTGAACTGAAAAGTAACATCTTTGTGGTCACTAGCCAGAAATGGCATCATTAACACTAGGCTTAATTTCAGGGCATCAGAGGGGCAGTGGAGGAATGAAAGTGAAACCTACAGAGCTTCAAGAAAATCTTCATCATAATTCTATAATGACCAACCTAGCTTACACTGCTACACGCTCCTATCATATTGCTGCTCACAAGCAAGCAACAAAAAGCAACTTACTCATTTTAGCAGCTGTCACCAGTTTCTACCTTTCTTCCTCCGTTAAGAATGCCTTTCTAATCGCCAGCACATGAAAAGCTTTCCCACTGTCTTTTCTTTTTCCTTCCCTGTTCTGTAATTCAGCAAAGCCCAAGCACCTTGTAATGCTCAGAAATTATACCCCAGGGTATAATTCCTAGCACCTTCCCAGTCCCCCCACCAGCTACCCCCACTTGCCTTTTGGGCAGACCTCCTTGTAAGTCAAGAGGCTTGGTAAAAATAGTTCTCCCTGTCTGCCCCATTTCTGATTCATGGTCCACTTAGGTAACGTCTCTTTCAGTTACATGGAATGACTGGGGCCTCCTGGACCCTAGGGACATTACATCTTCATAAATAAGGAGATTTATTTACAGATATAAATCAAGACACAACATTTAGAACATGCTAAAGGGAAACAGTAAAATGCAAGGAGAAGGAAAAAAGAATAATCAAAAGTCAAGGATTCTGGCCAAATTCTTCTTAAAATAGCTCTTCCAACACATAGTGAACATTGTATCAAACTCACACAGGATCTCTAGCCAGCATCTTGGCTTCTTTCATGACTCATTTCACTCAGGCTGGGGAGTAACAATTTCCTCCCTAGCCACTGACTAACATGGCTAAGGCTAGGTAGACAGAGATCAACCCATTGTGATTGATCAGGTCCCTCTTTAGGGGAAACGATACATTTCATCAAACGCTACTGTGCATCAAAATGTCAGTGTCAAGAAAGTCATCCTCTTTCACACATACCCCGGCACACACACACACATACAGGCACGCTCAGCCTGGTGGTCAGATCATCACCTGCTAGTGTTAACATGCACGCAAGCAATTACAGAGCAGACATCTGTTCAGGATGTTGCTCATTGGATTAGCATCTTCGCGCTGAGATGTCTGCAAGTCTTTGAAGCATTTATATTCTAACTCTGTGCTGTCTACAAGTGTAGGATGGTTTGTCTGTAAACGTTTCTCATGCTGGCACAGCATTCATTGGCATGAATTATTCTCGTTTAGGGCTAAAGCAATGATGCTAATAGGGGAAAGTCAGCCTAATGCAGGAAGGCAAGATGAAGCTCACTTCTTTCAACTACTGATAAGTGAGAATTACAGAGTCTTACATGGGCCCCCTGCATGGGAGAGGTTTTGCAGATTTTCTTATAAACAGTAAATAAATATTGTATGTACCATGTTCCGTTTGGCAAGAGAGTCACTATTTCAGAAAAATCAAATAATGATTTGGAAATAAAAAAAAAAAACACAAGTCAGTTACAGGGTTACAAAGTTTTAAAATGTTAATCAGAATGAATACCAAAGCAAAGTTTGAGTTTTCAGAGTGATTTCTGAACTGCAGGCTGACGCAACTCCCTTCGAGGGCATTGGTGGTATCTTGAGATTGGCCTTAAACTGGACAGTGGCTGTCAAGATGTGGCAAACGCCCTTGCCAAGTCCCTGATCCTCTGTCCCCACACACGGGTAGTCTGGCCAGGACACTGCAGAGGTCATCATATCCAGACTCCTGCAACTGCGCACGATCACACAAATGTCAATTATTCCTGAGCCCATCGTTTCTGGGAAAAAAAAAAAAAAAAAAAAAGAAGAATGACATTTGAAACACATGTGAGCAAGACATTATTCTGAACTTCACCACCCTGGACCTGGATTAACCAACAGGGATCCCAGCATCTTCATACATTCAGCCTAATGGCCCTGTCTTGTGTGGGCTAAGGGCCAGATTGATGAGATTTTCAGGATGGTCTTTGTTACATGCCCAATTTGGACCCCTTCTCTGTGTTGCTGCCACTGTGCTGTCTGGGTGCCTTTGGAGATGTCTCTTCAGGTGCACAGAAGATGTTGCAAAAAACGGAGACAGATTGGGAGGGAAGAAAGGAAAATGCACAGAGAGAGAGAATGGACATACCTATCAAATATGCACACAACAAACTATATACCTACACAGCTGACTAATGCTGCCCATGTCAGGAGCTGAAGCACACATGCTGGAGCTAGACACAGTGGTGAGCTACACCTTCCTGTAGTGCAGCCCCCAGTGGTGCAGCTGGCAGCAGTTCATGTGCCAGACAGGGCATCATGCCAGACAGGCGTCATCTTTGGAGGACCATCTCCCATCCCTGGGGAGGACCATCTCCCATCCCTTGGGAGGACCCACATGTCCCCAGGCTGCCCTGTGGAAAAAGCTGATCCACAGGAGTTCTTTGAGCCAACAACAGAGCATTGTCCATATGTGGGAGGCCATGTACCGGAACATGCGACTAGCACATGCATTTGCCCCATGCTGGGATGGAGGCAAAGCCTGCAACCAGCTGAACCAGCTGCTGCAGAGCACCCAGGACCTCTCTCACATTTATTGCCCATGCTGTATTCTTATTCTGAGCTGATATTTCATGCCTCTTAGCCACCGTGCTGTGATGGCTGTGGTTTGCAGCTCGCTGGGCTGCTGCGCAGCTGGGAGCACGGTGGGAGGAGGGAGGGATGGCCGACACTTCATTCAGTGATTGCAGGCCTCCTCCAAGGCTCAGACTTTGAAACAAGACATTGGCAGGCCTGTTTAGAAAAATGATTTCATCCATATAAGAATTAAGCCAAAGAACACAGTACTTGTCCCTTTGGTGTTTGTTTTAAAATAATTATTACATGTTCCCTTTTCTTTCAGGAACATTAAACACAATGCTGCACATGATTTTGTTCGGGAGGGATGCAGATGTCTGCGATGAGGGAAAGTTAGTGGCAAATACTGACATATGCATTGTGGCAAGCACTCAAAAATGAATTTCTCATTCCCTTCAGCCTGAGGAATGCTGAAGTCCAATACCATTTTTGGGGAAACTAAGATCAATAGCAGCTAGCTGATTTATAGGGTTGCTGATTTTTCTAGTGCTGGGCCACAAGTCCTGTTGTATTTCTACTCTTTAAATCGAGTGCAGACCTTTACAACAAAGCACTAGCATTTGGTAGCAAGAGGCTTCCCTCAAGCAGCTGTCCTCTGAAAAACATGCAGTGGTTTGAAAATGTGGTTGCAAAATGTGGACAATGTGCACAGGAGTTATTAATGTTCACAAGAAAATGTGCTGCTTCATCACCATTACAGTCATTAACCACAGCTGTGGTTTTGCAAGCAAGGAAATCTACTCCCATTCTTAGAGCTCAGATTTGGATGCTTGCAAGCAGAAACACAGGTAGTTCCTAGAATTCCCTTACCGGCTACAATGAGAGCATATACAGACACTGGAAAACGACTTACCTTTATCTTTAGACCTAGCACACAAAATGCAGAAGAAATTTAAAACAAGGCTTTAATGTCAGATGTGAAGTATAGACCATATTTCTCACTGTGAAAAAGGAATAAAAATATATATATTAAAAAGAAAATAAAAAAATAAAAGGGCAATACTCTGTCCAGGAAAACAAAGCAAGCCAGCCAGCTCTACAACCATTTGACTAGGAGACAGCTCAAGAGTCATTCCAGTACTGGCAGTACAGCTAAGCCAGAATTCTCCTATAAGCCAGATGACACAGTTGGAAAAATATATTCCAGAGCTTGTTATCCATCCCCTGGACCTGCCAAATTTGCCCATATGGGACCACAGGTGTTGGCTTAACCCAAGGAGGAAAAGGACGGAAAAACGGCAGCAAGATGAAGAACATAAAGGACTCAAGCACTAAGTATCATCAAGCCAGTGCTGAAGTTACTACAAGTGCCAATTTCTGATGAAAGGACTGTGATCTTCATAAAGTCCACTCCGGGTAAGAGGGTGTTTATAGATACCTGCATGGGCAGATATTTAAAAGCTCAAGATATAACTTGGGCTTCCAGTCTGGGACACTCCATTTTTGCACATGTATCGACATGGCAGTTGCAGGTACAGTGTGCTAGAAAGGACAGCCTTCAGCTTCACTCACAGAGAAAGAGCCTCTTTTTGGCAGTGTACCATGAAGAAGCAATTCCCTGAGCACTCTTAAGATAAGTCAACTTCCAGTGGTGTGGACAGGCCAATGCACTCTACCCCGAATTCCAAGCTGGCTAGACGCAACCCAGCTCCTGTCTGGAAGCTGTCTAGCTGTATTAGTGTAGCAGAGTGCCCAGGCTAACTACCATGCTGCAAAGCAGGATATATTAACTGAACATTGCTGTGTTAACATGGCTGTGTGGCTTCTGGAGCTGAGGTCTTTCTGAATCTCTCAGATGTAGTCAGGGAGGAATTTGCTTAGCACCTGCACAGGTCTGATCTTTCTTCCAAGCCAAAGAAAGCAGAGATGTCTTTGACCAAGTGCAACATACCTGAATTTCAGTTCAACAGGCTAGCCCGAGGCTGCTGGCTGCAGATGAGACAAACCCTGAGTTTCACACAGATCAGCACTATATTTGTCACTGGGAATCAAGCACAGACAGGTTCCCATACTCGTGAACTTGTCTTTAAATAAAAATTACACCACAAGATATGATTCTAATAACACATTTGGGGTAGGTTGCATTTACTGTCTAGGGTTTTAACCACTGGGGTCCACTTCCAAACACTTTCACAACAGGAAGGCTCAGAGCTCAGAATATGTTATTCTATGTTATTTTTCAAATGAAAGCCGAGATTCTTATACATTCAACTCCAGGAGCTGTGTTTTTTAAGGCACACACCAAATGTCAAGGGACCCACAATAAAATCACAAGAATTGGCAAGACTGCCTTCATTGGCTTTGGGGAATGAGCAGGTGGTTGTTGGAGCCACACATTAGAGGGAGACATATTCACATGTTCTTAACCAGTGAATTATGCATAGAGGTATAATGGCAATCTGCCCAGCACTGACATACAGCAACAAGAACAGGATGCACAAAATTCCCAAGCCTCTTAAGCTAATGGAGAAGCTTTGTTAGTTTCCCTAACTAGGGAATCAATGACATAACCTGTCATAAACATGTTGGGACCATTATTTACGCAGGCATGAGATATATTCAAACTATAAAACCCCATTTAATAATCAAAAAGACAGCTGTGTAATCTGCACTTTACACTCATATAAAGGAAATAAAAGTAAAATTAACTGGAACACGAGTGTCTGGAGACAAAAGGGGTGAGAGAGACCTGAAGACCTCTCAGAGAAATCTTCTAGGATCTGCTTCAGTGGAAAAGCACTCCTATCCTCCATTCTCTGTGGTACTTTTTCAATTAGGGAGAAGAAGATGGGAGCAAGACTTCATCTTCTCCACTGACAAGGGAAACTGCATCTCTCTGTCCAGACTCACTGGGTACCATCACGTGGGATCAAGACAAAGTCCAATGAAGTCAGTGGACTGATCCTTGTGTTTCTTGCATTGAAGTGCAAACACTGAAGTGGCAGGCACAGTATGGCAGAAAAGAAGGATCTACTCTCTTCATCGCACTCTGCCTTTGGTCTTAAATGCACTACAGATTTATGTGCAAAGCAAAAAATGGTTCAAACCTATTTAACTAGCACTATTCTTACAATGTATTTGGGGAGTGAGTACTATGGGGTATGGAGGTTTTCATAAGTCATATCACTTTTGTTTTGCCATCTCTATGGAGGATATATTCAGCTGCATAATAACTCATTGAGGTTTTGTCAGGATCAATTTACATTTGTCAGATGCTCCAGTCTTCAAACAAAAGTAATAAATAATGGCACTGCACCAGTATTTAATCTTTTTAAATGTTACGATTTATAGCCTATAGAATGGGAAGAAGAGGCAGTGGAGTGATGTATTTCTTACCCAGATGTAAGTACTGATCTTCTCAAGAGAGGAACCAATGAACAAAACTCAGCAACATCTATCCCTAATACCAAAATAGGGATTGAAAAACCCCTCCAAGGTGCCTTAATGTCCGTATATAATTCATGGGTAATTTACAATGGAAATAGACTATATAAAAATGTATACAAGTTTGTAGCCTTGCCCATTGGGGCAGATAGATAGTTTAACTACAAAATAATGAACATGAAGTGTCTCTTGTGAGCTGCCAGGTAGACATTTTGATTGCCCAGTTTTCATTAAACTCAAACCAGAGAGAGCTTGAAGTCTTCCAAACATTCTTTAATTCTATCAAGTGTGTCGGTGCTCTACAACTGATGACAATATATTTCACCAGAGTTGCCAAAAAAATTGTTTAGTTTTAAGGCAATGGATGCCTGTACTGCATTACTTTTTACAAGCTGAGGCAGCGTGTAGGGCATGATCAACTCCATAGAAAGGTAAGCATATTGTCAATGTTTTCTTTGCCTCCGACAAACCAATTTCACACAGACATTCCTTAAAACTGGGGAGAAGACAACAAAAACAACAATAAAACCCCTGTTGTGCCCTTCTCTTCTCTAGCCCTCAAGTGAGCTTTGCTTTTCCCAACTTTGACAATCAGACTCAAGAAAGTGAAGAGTTACAGAGAGTGTCTGTGCTGCCAAGAGCTATTTCCAGTGGACTTTGATCAAATGATGCTGTAATCCCTAATGGGAAGCATACTTCATTTATAAGGTATTCTTTGGTGTCATTCCCAAGGGGCAGGCATACAAGGTTTTGAGCAGCAAAGCTCTTTCTCTGCCGAAAGTGCTACGTTTGTGCGAAGGTAGCCCTGCCATGTTCAGTGCAGGTGCACAGGCCTGCCTAGAGAAGTGGGCTTTAGGCATTAGTCATTGCTACGGTACGAAAAGGTGGTCAGAGGCTAAGTCTTAGCGTTAGAATTTCTTCAGCCACAGCCCTTTACCAACAGCAATAACTAACACACTGCAGTGCTTTTCAGTTTTATCATTTCCAGCAAGGGACACAACAGCAGGCTGTTCTCGTATTTGCATTTTGCTGCAACGTTGTTGGACTTAAGAGGCTCGGGTTATTCAGAACACTATTTTATTTTCCCTGAAGTTTTATTCCAAGACCAAAGACAATTAGCTCACATTTTAACAAGGAAGCAATTAAAGAGCATGACATTCATAAAAATGATTTATTGTGCTATTAAATTAGGATGAAAATCATCAAAGTTCATAATAGCCAAGGAAAAACAAATATAAATTATCTTCATACCCTGTTTGTACCCCGATGCTTATCAGCCTGAAATGCCTGTATTAATTCTCCAGTGCTGCTGTGCAATTTCTGTCATTGTATCTTACTCTTTGGAAAACTCATCATTTTCATTCTGTGCTGAATAGCAGCCCTTTAAATTGAAAAGGTTTAAACAGCCCCCATCTGCTTAAAACTTCCTCTGAAAGCATGTTAAGCTTCCAGAGTAAATGCATTTTGGGTACTCCCAGGGCAAACCTCACAGAGCCAAGTATCTCACTAGGCAGGAGCAGAGCCCCTTGCTTACTAAATCCTCTGCTTCTTCCATCTGTCCAGTTGTCTATGCATTTATGTAAAAGTCTGCTTTCATAAATACTAAAAACTTTCTTGGTTTTGTTGTGCCTTCACTTTTTCCATTAACTTTTCCACTGCTTTTACATGCAAACCAAAAAGACTAAGATATTTCTACTGAAATGGCTTAGAACCATCATAGAATGGTTTGGGCTGGAAAAGACCTTAAAGATCATCTAATTCTAATCCCCCTGCCATGGGCAGTAACGCCTTCCACTAGACCAGGTTTCTCAAAGCCCCGGGTAATCTGGCCTTGAACATTTGAGCATTCACAACTTCTTTGGGCAGCCTGTTCCTGTGCCTCACCACCCTCACAGTAAAGAATTTCTTCCTTATATCTAATTAACTAACACACTCTGCTCCCATTTTCTTCCCTAGCATATTCAAAAATATCATAAGTATCTATTTATTACAAGATAGAAATATGTCAATAACTCCACAAGAAAAGAAAAAGCAATGAGAACATGTCCCATTATAGAACCAGAGATCAACAGTCTTTCTACCACTGGCTGCCTCTGTGATACTAGGAAAAAAGTTTTTTGTGCCTTAGTTTTGTTAGTGGAATAACAACACATTAACTCCTCCATAGGACTCTTGCCTCAGAAACATCTAGGCACCTTCTATGAAGAAGAATTATGTTCTCTTAAGTCCAAAAAATCTGGGTTTTCCTTTCATACCAATATACAGAAGTCCATTCTAGGAGCCTTCTGCTCTTCACTAGCATCTTTCATGGAAATCCTTCCAGCACCTCACTTCACATTTTGACTAGAGAGCAGCCTTCAAAGCCTGCAAAAGCTGCATACCTGCAAAAGATCCAGTATGCACAAAGTTTCTCACAGAAGCTAGCCCTTTTTGATGTTGCAATGTGATGAGAAGATCCACCTGACAGAATTGTAAATAAGGCCTCCTGAGCAGTAAAATCATCAGGAAAAAGCTATCCCTGAAGTTAATAGGCAAGAGCCAGAAAACCTGTGACCCTATCCAGGACCTAAATTTGGAGCATGTGGCAAAGCAGGTCTCTAAAAGTGAGCGCCTTACTTACTAATCCCTGGAAAGATTTCTGGTTTAGATGTCTGAACTTTATGGCAGTGGCAGAGTTCATTATGCATTTAATTTAAGGGAATAGCTCATCTACTAAATACATGTTAAATTGATTTGCTGAACCAGGACCTGTGTTTTAAAGTCATAATAAATCTCTATTAGTGTGGACACTGTTTCTCTTACTATAACTTGGTAAACATTTATTTATTAAAAATTTGAACTTCACAATTTGCAAGTAGTTTTTATAGGTTCCTTAAGAAGGTTTATTTACGGCTTGGAAAGCATCATGCATTATCACATCAATGCAAAGGAAGCCAGTAAGCCCTTAAGTACATCTGTTTGCTAGAAAATAAAATTTAAAAAAAGTGTTTCAATTCCCCATTTCCTTAGTAAATCATCCTTACTCATTTGAAAAAGGAAAACATTAAATACTCTGCCTCTATGATGAGTTTTTAAATAGATATTTTCAATGAATTATCCTGATTGAGCTGCTTGTCAAGGCAATGGTATAAATTGCCCCTTCAATCTACATTTACAAACTGATTTGAGCAGCTTCAGTAATGACTCAGACAAAAGTTAAAGGAATCTGATGTAAATCAACAATGAGATTAGTGTTCAGGTCTCCTTTAACAGACAGGCTGTGCTGCAGCTGAACAGATTCATGTTTCAGTTTCTTTTCTGTTTTGCTTTAATTTCCCTATTTCAACTCTGTTTAAATGTAAAAAGTATGAGTGACAGTCTAGAAAGAGTGCTCCGAAATAGATAACGGAATATCGGCAGAACCTCAGGTACTGCGTCTGAAAAACTCGCATTCACCGAATGAAGGGCTGAATTCTACATGCAGAAAGTATGTTCTAATGTTAAAATGCCAAAAAAAAAAAAAAGGCAAACCAGGATTTAAAAAAAAATGGGGATTTTAGAACACTTTACATGTGATATGGACTTAAAAGGTAAAAGTATTATTGATCTTATTAATGAACCTCAATCTTATATAAAGATGTTGGTTTTAGCTTTTCTTTTCTCTGCTATAAAATACTTTTTGTTGATGTGTTTAGTTTAGTTTTTAAATCACTTGATCATTACAACGATAGACATTTCTTTTTGTTTGTAGTTAAGAAGATTTAGGTGTTTTAGTACTGGTTTACCTTTTCAATTATTTCACAGCCATTTATGGAAGAAAAAGAAAAAATGATAATTGGATATAAAGTTGCAGTATTCGTGTTCTTAAAAATTATTAGAAGCCTTGAAAAATGTTGACATACCTCACTATTCTGTTTTGCTCTGTTTTAAATATTGGTGTATTTATTAAAGCTGGTTGGAAAATTTAATCATATATAATATTTTTGTTTTTCATCAGATTTGAATTCTTTCCAGGTTTTTCAGGACTCTCATTTTTCTACACGTCTCAGAAAATCTGTATTAAATGAGGTAGGATTTATTCCAAGTTATCCAGTGCATATCTTCAAAGAAGTATGTTATGTATATATCTTTTACAATAACTTATTATGTAAATAGTTATTAATACAGAATAGCTGGAAGAAGATTACTTTAAAAAATGTTAATCTTTTAAAATGCTGCGTGAGAGAGATTTTGATGAACGCAGTGAATATCCTGAGTTATAGTTCATGCAGTATTTTGCATTAATCTGATTTAAATCTTGAGATTATTTTCTACTTTTTTTTGTTGTGGATACATGTTATCTGTTATTTTCCATAGCTAGAAACTAATTCCTGAAGGGCAAGAGTTTTGCCTTTTTAACTTGTTGCATGATACGTGATTCTTCACTGAAAATAATCTGGTTCGTGCGTGTAGTGCAAAACCATCCGCGTGGAGAATGTGGATGCTCAGACTCTGATCTCACAGCTCTGGGCACAGAGGACAGACGGCTGCAGTCACCCACAGCCCGCTTGAGCCCGTGGCTCTGGTTCAGGACCCATGCAAGGAGATGCAGCAGGAGCAAGACCAGGTCAGTAACTTTGAACAACCAGCTCAAGGTCAGGGGTAGCTTTGAATGCAGGGGCTTTAGTAATAACCTTATAGGTGGTTCTTTGAAATTAATACCTGAGGGCATCCCTTTCTGACCCCAGCTTTAGGGACTTTACCAAGGCCAGTTTCGGAGCCCAGGCACCATAAATACCCAATACGGTCCCAGAAGAAATACAGGCTTTGTTCCACTTCCAGAGCAGAGTTGAGCTAAGATCAATGTGATGTCTGGAGAAGCTGACCTCTATTGAATGCTGTAGGAGTGTGACCTGAGGAGGTGCTTACTTAGGCACTTCAAAAAATTTCCTGAAGCTCGGCAGGATGGATCCAGGAATAGAGGTACTGCAAGAGAAGTGGCACAGCTGGGTCATGGATTTTGCCAAAGATGCTTATTATAAGAGTGTTTATATAATTTAAGCCTGGAATGAAATCCTGCTAGACATATGCTTCATTATTTTTTTTACCCTCTGAACAGACTTCCCCTCAGTCTCTGTGGTGGTAACCCAAGGTAAAGCCCGGTCAAGCACTGCATGTAAACACACGTAAGTTGAAGCACACGAGCAGTCCTTCTGGAGTCAATGGGTTTGGCTTGTTGAAGTAGGATTACTTGGCATGTGTGTAATGAGCAGAACTTCAGAATGATGATGGACTTGATGATCTTAAAGGTCTTTTCCAATCTAGTTGATTCTATGATTGGGTTATGCCCAAACAAAGGCCAAGGGCTTTGAAGGGAGCAAGGCAGGCAGCAAGTAGTAGTTCAGTTCCTCTAGGTAAAAGGAGTGAGAAATGATTGAAACCACTGCTTGAAACTGTTTCTCCTAACCGTGGAGCTGCTCATTACCTGTCATTGCCTGAAGCTGCCCAAATCCCAGAGACGGAGGGGCACATGGCCATTAATTATAGTGATTTCTCCCTTGCCAAGGGAACTGAGCTGCTGCATCTCCATGTGGGCTCACTCCAACAGAAAGAATATTCTCAAAATATTCTTTGAATTAATTTGCCTTGAGATTTTGCTTTATGTTGGAGGATGGGGGCAAACCTTGCAAGTGCAAAGAAAAGCAATCTCAAACAACAAATTCTCAACTCTAGAAGGTGCATAGGAGAAAACAGTGATTATCAAGGTCTCAGAGTCTGGCCAGCACAGAAAGAGTTCTGTTGCAGATCTTGGATTCAGTATGATACTCTGTGCAAGTAAGGGCAACCTTGACTGAGCTAGTGTCAGTTGAAGCTTTAGGCATGTCTGGTTCCAAATCTATTTTCCCCAGGTTGTTGCACATCACCAGTTTCTAAGGAGGGTTATCCCTACTCATCCTAGTAAAGCCTGCCCCTTTCTTTTTTCCTGTGTTTTACTGCTTAGAATACAGTATGCTAAATGTCCCCCTTGACCTCTATTAATTGGGCCCTTTTCTTCATATATGTCACTTTTGGCCTTTCAGCAACACAACTGTCTGGGGCACAACAACAGGAAAAACACTGGTGACAGATTGCTGTTTTCATCTGTGATTTAATATCAGTCCTGCCCAGGCTCTGAACTATTCCACATTGCTCAGGAGCCTAAATCAACTCACTATGCAATCCTGCCTCGCTCAGCAGTAGGCATCCTCCTTGCTCTGGGCAACAGGAGAGTGTGCTTAAGCACACCAAGGGGGATAGACTTAAGGATATACTGAAGTGCTTCTCTGATTTGCAGCCTAAGGAAAACAGCTTTACTGCAACAGCATAGATCTGCCTACTAGTTTGGTCAGTCTGGAATCAGTGGTAGAAATGAAGGCAAAATGAGGTCAGACACCGCAGGAGTAATGGCTGTGTTAAAAGGTGAAGCAAGATCATGAATACAGGGAAAGCCTGTAAGTTGAGAAGATGATCCAAAGTACATCCAAGAGACAAGATGAGGCAAAACCAAGGATTGGAAGGAAAGCAGTTTCAATGCAGAATGCATTGGGCAGGGAAACACAGCAGAATGGGAACAGGCAGGGCTGAAACAAGCTGGTGAGAAGGCAGAGGTCAAAGAAGACATTATCAAGGCTGAGGATGAGATCAAAGGCACAGGGACAAGTAGGGCTGGGAGCCAAACACAGAAATGCACTTATACTAATAAACTTAAGCTTTCTCTGGTTGCATCCATACATTAAACACTTAGCCCTCACTGCAGTTCTCCTGCCCCTGCTAACTTTCAGACTGCACCTGGAAATGTAAAGTACACAAATTTGCCTGTGCTAGAAGTGTGCGATGACCTGTGCCTGTACTCTGGCACAGTTTAGAATACCAATACAGATGCACCCAGAAATCCTTCACCCAAGCACCCATTCATTCACTAACCACTTGGTCTGTTGCCAGATTGATCTAGCCCAGGGTTCATTTCCCACACACACAGGAGCCAATGCCAATTACGCATTCTCTTTTTCATACTAATGAGACAAAAGAGTTAATAATACAACATTGTGAGAGTTTCACTTTGCAGCCTTAATATTCTTCTAATACAAAAGGCTTCATGTCATTTTACCTTGTCAAATTACCTTGCCAAATTACCTTGCCAATATATCATTCTGGCAATATGGAAGATACGTTTGTCAACTTTGTGCAGCATCTTGGTACAGAAACATGACCAGGGGCCATGGGGGAGGAAGGCCATCAAGGGACAGATTCCGTCTCAAGGCTACCATGACCTTTTTGCAGCAACTACAGTTTCCTAAACTCACCTTCCTCCTGAGGAAGGAAACTCAGCTTGACAAGTAGGTTTCCCATCAGGCCATCAGGGTGTTTGTTAAGTGACAAAACCAAGCAGTCGTTTTTCATAGGGAGTTATGTTGAAAAGTTACTTTCCTGTTATAAACTGGCCCAAGTCTCTCAGTCATGTCTGTTTTCTATGTGTGATCATTACAGGGGAGAGAGGGGAGTCAAAGTGATTCAGCGCTTGGAGCCTCATCCAAGACTGTGCAAAGCTTGGATCACCATCATCTTGGGAAGCTGGAGGATGACAAGAGACTCGGCTAGCGGAATACCTCAGATTGTTTGTCCTTGCACTTAATCCACTTTATGATCCCTCCCATGCCAACACTAGCAGCAACCAGCAGCTTTGAGACACTGGAGTTTTTGTGTAGCTCTTGCACATTATTTTGTTTCAATTTTTCCTCTCAGTGTTGGATACTTTTTTTTCCTCTTTTGTGATGTATGTGATGGTTATGAAAGGTGCGCCTGTGAAAACAATACTGACAAAGGATTCAGTTCAATTCACTGGAGAATACAGCAGGAATTATACCGAAAGTGTCCAGCTATTGTAGATGCATGGAATTAATTAGGTTGGAAGAGACCCCTGGAAGTCATCAGGTCAAAACTTGTCCTCAGAGTTATATCAGGGTTATCCAGGCTTTGTTCAGTCATGTTTTGAAAACCTTTAGGGATGGAGATTGCACAGCGTCTCTGGGCAACTATGCCAGTGGTTAAACACTGACTGTGATTTTTTTTCCCTTATATTCAGTCAGCATTTCCCTTGCTGCAGATTGTGACTATTGACTCCTGTCCTTTTCCTATGAACATCTGAGTACAGTCCAGCCACCCTATTTTTGGCAAATGCATACAACAGTGAGGTGAGATATCCCCTCTGCCCCTGTTCCTCACACTGAGGCCCCATAAGGCTATTTCTTCAGCTTGTCATGTCTCTCTGAATAGCAGTCAAATATCCAGCACACTCAATGCACCCCACAGCTAGGCATCATCCACTGAGATGCCTGCCACCCCATTGCCTGGGACCCTGGTGAAGGTGCCTGCTACTGGCAGCTGAGGAACATCACTGAGCCCTGACCACCACCCAGGCTTCAGCTCATTAACCACTCACCTCTAAGCCCAGCACTCCAGCCAGCTTTTCAGCCACCTCGTATCCCCCATCTCCCAGGCTTGGCTACAGCTGTGTGTCGTCTTTTGCCTGAGGACATTAGCATTGCTCTACGGTGAAGGAAGCAGTTGCAAAACTTTGAGCACAGAGATCAGAGGCAGGGGAGCTGGGCTGTTTCCCAGTCTCTGCTGTATGACCTCCAGTAAGTCACCCAAGCCACAGAGACCAGATGCTACGTGTTGTTTAAATAAGTCAACCTATCCCAAAGATTATAGATGCAGCTGCATCGGGGGCAAAGCTCTGCTTGTGTGACAGCTGAACCAACAGCACTGTCAACAACAGGAGCCCGTGCTCAGAAATCATAAATAAATAAAAATCAAAACAAAACTTTCAAAAGACTTCGGTGAAGAGGTTTCCCTCCGGCACTCGAATCTTGGGACAGTGTCAGCCTCAGGCTGAAGTCCTCTCCTCTACAAAACGGTGACAAGATAACCTTGTCAGGGGTGCCAGTGCTGTCACATCAGCATTGCATGTGAAATAAGAATAAAATAATGCAGTCAGCTATAAAACTTTTAATGCCATAAAAATCCCCAGGCAAAGTGATCTGCAGGTGAGGAGCAAGCCATGGCAACAACTGGCTGATCTCTGTGAATCGCCTTCACAACCTGTCGTATTTTGTTCAACAAATAATATCGGATCAGCAGAAACGTGTGTCTAGTGTCAAGATACAAAAAAACCTGAATAATTTTAGATAGCTCCATGTGATGTCACAGAGGCTACACAGGGCCAGACTGATTATAGCAGAGGTAGGATGTGAAACCAGCTGCAGAAAGAGAGGCAAATCCTCCCAGAAATCCCACTGCCAAAAGGGCCTTTTCCTCTCCACAATAAGGCTTAAGAGTATCATTGCCATCATTCCACACTGGGATTCAGGGATGGGGTACGAATGTTTGTACTATCAGGTGGCCATCTTTGCATGTTTTCTTCATACATCTGTAACACAGGGCAATATCCTAGGCCCCAGAGAGGGATGGCATATAGTACCTGCTACAAGGAAACCGTCCTTCCCTAAGCCCTTCTTATACATTATTGGCTTGCTTTCCTGTCACCAGGAAATCTGGGCTCAGCCTGAAACTCCATTGAGGTGGGTCTGATGGAGCTGCAAAGTAAGTTGTATGGATACTCAGTGGTTTGCCACTGCCTGCAAATACATCTGCCTCCTTGAGCAGGGATGCTTCTGCCTCAGACTGCAAAGAGCCTGAGGAGCTGAGTGCAACGGCCTGACAGGTGGGGAAAGCACGGGGGACAGCCCCGCACAGTGGGGCTGGTGGCAGGGTCCCACTTCCTCGTCCCACCAAGGAAATTTCCTGTGCAAAGATCCCAGAATATTATCCAGCAACATGGCCTGAGCCAGAAGTTCAGCCCCAAAGGGAAAGTGGGACGCCAAGCCGCAGTGACCTATTGATTTCCCCAGCTCAGGCCAGTGCGTGATGGGTGACCACTGCCAGAACATGCACAGCTCCAGCTCGCTCATAAGGAGGAAAAGGGAGACACCTAATGGGAACAGGCAAAAAAAGCACCCACAGTACAAGTGCGCTAGAGACAGGAAAGCACGGGTGAAAGGCAAAGACCTGCAGTGCTCTCTGAAGTGGCCTAGGGAGGTGGAAAGGCATTTGGGAAGGGGTTGGAGAGCAGCATCTGCACAGAGTCTGATGCCAGCACTGCCAGTGCTGTGCAAGGGTCCTAGCTGCACTATGGCTGTGCCACCAGGACAGCAAATAGGGGCAAACAACCCTCAAAGCTGCCAGCAACTATTGCTCTTAACACTACTCTTTGAAATATGGCTAGCCATGGCAGCAGCTGTACTACCCCTACAACAAAAATGTCATGGCTGCAGGTGACAGCAGCATCATCCATAAGATCAACCTGGATAATTGGGGATAAGCGTTTCTCTGGCAGCAACCAAACTCTCAAGGGAATAAAAGAGGACACTGCACCTTGTTCTCCCCCTCGCTGTGGACCGTGAGGGCCAGGTCCTACTGAGAAGAAAGGAAGTCTGACGGATCCCACAAAACACAAAGACTCAGTTTCTCCAGTGCAGCACTAATTTAATTCACCTATATCTGCCCATAGAAAGGGCACATACATACCAGTAATATGTGGCAGTGACTCAACAGATCTTCTTCCCAAACAGACCTCTACTCACAGAGAGACTGATCCTGGAGTTATAGCTCCTCTTGAGCCTCCCTGAGAACGCTCACTGCTAGTCCCACATAATCATCCCGGGGACCAAGTGCTGTTCCCTTTTTACAGATTTTAATCCCCGAGGGGATGCGGGGGTTGCAGCTCATCAGGCTGATAGAAACAGCAAGCAGCCCCCCAACTGCAAAACAACAAGAACAATCAGCCATTGAGGCCGAGTAATAGATCACCTCTGCAGCCAAACAGGCAAGCGTGGAGATCGCACCAGAGAAGAGAGCAGCCATGCAAACCACCGAGTGAAATCAGGAAGAAACCTCACAGATCACTGTTAATGACAGCTGCTCAGCAAGGAACAAAGTGCTTCAGACTGGTCATGGGCAGAAGCCCATGGTTGTCCTCACTGGCCGTCATCTTAGACAGATGTACAGCGTTAGCTTGCCAAGGATTTCAAGCTTTTGTAGTCCTAACCCGTGCTGCGGTAACCCGAGATAGGAAATTAAGTGTGTCTTCTTGCCAGCATTCCTGGATGCGCTTCAGGGTGAAAGCTGTCTGCTCCTCTCCGGCCAAGCCATGCCTATAACTGTGTGACTCTCAGGAAGCACAAGTGGTTTTGCGGTGAAAACATGACTCAGCAAGTTCTGCACTCAGTTGGATCTTGGAGGAGGCCACTGGTGTCTGAGAAGAAGGCAAAATACCCCCAACCAGCTGATGGTAGCCAACCTCCATGGCAAGCAGCTGCCCACCACCTGGGCTGCAGTCAGCACTGCTTCAGGTACCTGTCGGGAGCAGGCACCCACAGTACCCACACTACAGTACAAAGAACAGGGAGAGTGGAGATGATGTGGGAAGAATAGAGATGAATAACACGGGTGTTAAGGGTAGTCAAGGAAAAGGCCATGCGAAAGGAAGAAGCACAGGGCTCCTGTGCAAGAGAACAGAAGATAGGAAGAACATACTGGAATGGGGCATCTTAGCAGGGAGAAGTTAGGCTGGTAATAGGTTGGTAGCTGTTGTGACACTGACTGCAATAAGCCTATCAACAAAATATCTGATTCTTTAACACAGACAAGCTTTTTTTCCTCATTTCTTGCCACACTTGGCACAGGACACCAGAGGCAGCAGGAAAGGGAGAAGCAAAGGCATGCCCAGGGTCTGGAAAGGGTTTACTTGGGTTTAAATCTTAATGAAATACATGAGATTAAAGCAAAGTGCTGCATTCAATAGAGATGCTTTCTTGAATCAGGCCTTTCATCAAGAAATGTTAATTAGATGTACTTCCTTCCCGAGACATCTGCCCATGAGGACAATATCATCATCTCTGAGGTCCTCAAGTACATAAGTGACAAAGCCATATAGCCACCCAGGCAGGGAGAGTACTGAAACTCTCAGACCTCAGTTCTGCCACCTGTGCCCAATGACAAATAGTGTGGTTTTCTTTCTCTGAAATAACATCTAACTACTTTAGCAAGACTGATGCTGAAAGCAGGGCTGCTCCTCTCAAGAAAGATGACAGATTCCTGTCTTGGGCTGCCAGCTCCTTCATATCAGAACTTTGCAGACAACTCTGAAGACCACCGTCATCACGGGCACTACAGAAACATGCAGTGGATGCTCCACCTCCTCCACCTGCATGGAAAGAAAAGACACATGCCTTTGGTGGGAAATCAACCCATGCAGTCAAATACCAGAGTGAGGTGGGGGAAAAGTCAGACAAATTAAATAGATGGATCAGATTCCAGCATGCCCTGAAGGTCACTCCATGCAGGGTCTGCTGTAGGGAAGGTGGGAGCAGCATTGCTCCTCCAGGGAGGGTGCCAAGCTACCAGTCTCTTATCGATTAATCCTGGGGAGCAGGAGGCAGTGGAGAACACCCTGCCAATTGTAAATGTGGTGATGGGGCATTGGGGGCATATATATGCATCATTAGTCATCCACAAGAATTTTGTTTTTGTAACCTCTGCATTTTTATCTGTCACTTCGAGCAATAAATATGCACTCCTGCCAGTGATTTGACATTACACTTGCTTTGGATGGTTGCCTTTCCCAAATATTAATAGTAACTCATTGTGGACACAGCATTGGTATTTAGTTAGATCAGACCAGCTTCTTTTAAAAAACAACTTTTCATATGAAGAGAACAGATGTTTTTAATTTACACAAAGAACAAAAACAAAGTCCTATTGTTCAGTTACAGTGAACACAAACATAACAGGCACACAAAAATTAACACCAATAGCATGTTAAAAAAAAATTAAAAGCCCATCATCATACAGGTCTGCTTATTTGTGCTTTTTTCCACCACTTTAACAATTCAGTGGCATGCAATGATAGCAAGTGTTGCTTTCTGGAATTCATACGAATTTCAGTGTGGAGTATTGTAAAGATAAAAATGGCATAAACACAGAGACACTTTCTAAACACACATTATACATATAATAATAATAACAATAATAATAGTAATAGTTTTATAATAACAAATGAGGAATGTAAACCCTCACAGTCCAGGGCATAAACCAACTATTAGCTCATGGGGATAGGAACAAATTGCCTCTTTCAGCTTCTAATTCTACAGTTGTTCCTTACAGGGCATATTTTCCTCTGGACCAGTCTGCACACAAGTGAGGCTTCAGCCCTCTGAATCACACAAAAATGGACTGAGCATTTTAGTTGCATCAGTGAGGTTATCTTGTAGCATGGTATTAAATTAAACCAGAACTATCCTTATATGCTACTTTTCCCTGGGGATTTATAAGCCCCTTGAATGTACCTACAAGGGGGTACATTCAGGTACATGCAGGTGAGAGCAGAGCTCAGGTACATGTCCACGCCAAGGTGATCAAGCCCCTTCCAGAATGGGAGTGCTACCCTGCAGGTGGAGGTACATCTTGTACCTCTTTCTCACAAACACCCTGAGAAATTGTTTCTCAGGTATGAAGATCAGCATCATTCCCATTTCTCACACACTGGACCCATAACCTGGATGTCTCATTCTCAGCTTACTCCAAGGCATAGCACTTCCCATGGAGAAGAATCTTCTCTAGCATCTCATTTTTGAATTTTCCCTAGTGGTTCTCTCCAGTTGGGTGTTACATCTTAGGTCACCTTCTTGGGCAGCTACTTCAGGTTTAGAAATATTGATATACCAGTATTTCTATCTGTATTTCAGATTTGCCAATACTGCAGCTGCAAGAGAGCAAGGAGGGAAGGGATCCCTTATCTTGGCTTCTACCAACTCTACATAAGCAAAGATTCTGCTTTCAGTGCATTAAAAACAGACTTCACCCCATTTCCTTTCCTGTTGTTCACTAGTTTTGGTTTTGCCCAATAATGGGTACTATTTTAGTTTATTCCACACCCAGACTAAGTATCAAACTTACTTAAGATCATCACAGGGGACCTAGTGAAAAACAAACAAACAAACAAAAGTACTTCCTTGCATTTGAACCAACTGGGAAAAAAAAAAAGTTATAATTAAAAGACTTGGGACAGAAAAATGACCGTGTCTTTTTTCTGTAGCATTCAGGTAACCTGGGGATTTCAGTGCCGTAGAACAACAAAAAAGACAAACACCGTGACTCAAAGGGCTGGAGCCTTTTTCCACCACTTAAAGCAAGCCTCACTTGGCTGCTACAAGTGGCCATTTTAAAACTTTCAATCACACCATATAATACAAAATCCAGTTGCAGACCCATGCAGGAAAAAAGAGAAACCAAAGCATTACAGTCATACGGTACCTTTCAGCCCAAAAGGACCCAAGCCATGAATCATCTTATCCATCACAGAATGCATCACCTCAGCATCGAAACACAGCAGCTGTTTATCACCCTACAAGAACACTAAAATGGGCTCTCTTGTGCAGCCAAAACAGCAAGGAAAACTGTGTAGACAAATGTAATAACCTGGAATGCACAAGCTTATCCTCCCTACCTTTATAATGAGTACCAGAGGGATTTTAGGGACCACAAGCAGACGATGCTTCCAACCGCCCAATGCTAACAGTGCTTTCCACAGCACTTAAGGACCCTTGAAAGCCAAAAGCATTTGACCTGGACCTGCTTTGCTTTGCTCGGTTGACAGTGAGGCTAAGAGCTGGCTATTGCACACTGACCACAATTGCTATGTCACATCCAAAGTAATTTCTGACACATTTAGAACCACAATTAATGCCAGAAACAGAGTAACAGCGACGCACTGAGTTGTCCAAAAAGAGGTAAATTCATTCCTTCTGGCTTGTCCAAAGAATGCAGCTAATTGCAGTCATGTACCTGTCCTGGTGGTTGGCTGTTCATTAATAAATTGCAGTCATGCTCTCTCAAACATGGCTCTCTCAGACCTTGACTCTCAGTATCTCGGAGAGATGCTACATGGCTCTTGGAAGCAGCTTATCAAAATTGGAACCATTTTCTATCCAAATATACTGAAGTTTTCACTCAAAATCCAAAATCTCCTTGTTACACCACACTCATCACTGTGGTATCTGAGTATTGCCATTTCCAGTCGAATTCCAGCCCCAGCTGGATTCAATGAAGAGCCACTTCGAGTCCGGGGACACAGAGTTAACACAGGCCAGGATCATGCAGCAAGTTCTGCGTGGGCTCATGAGAAGCTTGTTGGAGAAGTTGGACTTCAGCTCCCGCTGAATGAGAAGGGTCTTGTGGCCAAAGGACATTAATTAAGAGATTGCTAAAGCCCTGGGGCTCCACACCAGAGCACTCACGCATGCACGCCACTTGTACAAAGTGAGCCTATCTGGCAGGACAGTGGTGTGGGTTCTGCTGTTTCTGCAGAGGTTCTGCGACAGAGGGGGACAGAGGAGGATATCACACTGATTGCACTGTGCCCTGGGAGTGGATGTGCCCAATGGATTCTTCTATCCAAAAGAACCATGAAGTATACTGTAAAAACAATCTCATTTTTACAGCACTGCTCTGCTCATGCATGTGAACCAAAGTAAGTTAAGAATGGTTCAGTAATGTGGCAAAATGGGGACAAAAAGGAGAATAAGCCCTGGGTTTCAATGGCTAAAACATCAACCTAAATGTCCTGTACTTCTCACCCCACCATAACTCAGCTCATCCATACCACACAAGCTGTATTTTTAGCTCCCCAAACCTCTCAGCCTTTCTGCTTCTCCGGGCACTGGCAGTCCCACAGCTCCCCTCAGGTGCAATGACTCTCTCTTCCCAGGCAAAGTGTTTGGCCATTTACCGACCAGCACATGGTCTGACTGATCCAGAGATATCAGAGCACTTCTAAAAACAAGATGTTTTCCCCAAAACACTCTCCAATAATCAAACAAATCAAAGGGCAACCTAACTGGATCTGCAAAAGCAAAACATGCAGCTGCCAAAGAACTGCTGTTATCTCTGGCATGGCTGGGTCACTGGGACATTTCACAGAAACAAAAATGTATTTCCTGCATAGACCCAACTAAAGTACCTCAGGGGAAACGTTTCATGTGCTCTTAAGACCTGAAGCCAAAGCTACCCAAGTGGCTTGTAAGGAATAAGGTTTCTTCCCAGGGGCTGATGGAAAGCACCGAGCACTCTGTGCTGCGTTCATTAAAATTAGGCTTAGCAGCAGCATTCGACCTTGTAAATACCTTGCCAGAAGGGTGCTCTGCCCTCCCAGCGAGACAGAGGCTGCCTCCCGCTGCCAGAGCTCAGATAACGCCGGAGGGCACTGCAGGATTCAGCCCTCCACGGCAGAAGCTACTGACCTCTCCTGATTCACACACAACGTTTGGGGAAGGGAGCACAATCTCTCTCCGTAAAAGGTCACCTTTCCTCCTGGGTCTGACAACGTTCCCTCTACACAGCTGGGTCAGCTTTACTTCAGAGGGAGGAAGACTTTGCTGCCCATGCACAGGTCTCTGGGGACAAATGGAGGCTGCGGGTTATGATATGTGCAGGTAATGGGACTTTGAGTGCTGCCTCATTCATTTTCCATCCTGATAATTTTTTCTCCATTCACCCCATCATTTGTTCATGTACTTACACTGCAGGATCTGGCTGCTTCTCTTACTGTTCTGGTTGGGACAAGGGAGGCAGATGGCTCCCCCAGGTTGGTGAAAACAAGACAAAAGTATAGTGGAGAGAAGTAAGGATGAAAACTTGGTTATTTTGCTTGTAACAAGATGTGCTGCTTCTCTGCCCTCTGGTCCCGCTGGCTGATCTGCTCTGTTTGTGTTCCCACCAGGTTTTGTAGAGAGCAGTTGTCGCTCCAGGATTTTTTGGATGAAACTGAATAAACTCTTGCTCCAGGGAAAGTTCTTCCAGCTGGAAATTAATGGTGAGTCACAAGTGGCTGCCCTGAGGACCATGAAGGCTGGGAAATCACCTAAGTGATCTGAAAGTCTGTGATCCAGATGCTGCTGCCATCTACACCATAATTGGTAACCCACCCCAAAGGACTTGCAGACATCCTTGCTACCTAGATCTGGCCTCTTGCGCTCAATTTGGTATATATCCCTATAGATGAGTAAAGCCTGCATCTACAGCCACAGTCCCCTTTGCCCCTTACAACTAACACACTGGGGAAAGGAGAAAATATGGTCTGAGGAGGAAGGACTGTCATTTGGCTTTCACTTTTATCTCTGCTGAGCCCTTACACATGTCTAGCAAAGAAAACAAAGGTGATATTGCAGCTTGGATGTGTCCTGGACAGCACAAATAACACCACCAGTGTAAGCTGGGTAATACCCAGAAAACACAACCTCACTGAGTGCTGAGTGATTAAGCAATTAAAAAATTCTTTTCTTTTAATTTCCTTTGTATTTAACACCACAATGGCAGTTCAGTCTGAACAAAGGGTTTCCGTTTTGCTGAGGGAAAGAAAAATCTACTTAACCAAATGAAAACCAGAAAATGTTCACATCAGATTGAAAAAAGTATGTGATTTCACCCCAAACCAGATTTCTTTCTGTTGAGATCAGTCCACTTTTTTCCTGGGTTTTGGTTTTTTCAATTGATTTGGAGGCAGAACTGAAAAAGTGAAGTACAGCAAGGGTGTGGGGGGAAGTGATAGCATTTATGAGAGCAACTGATATTGCTGGAAAAAACAGACCTGTCTTCAGGCACAATAAGGTTGTTTGTTTCTTCCAGCTCTATCAGTTGGTCTCATAAAAGCTATTCCCTCTTCTTCCAAAATCCTCCTCACTTATCTCCTTAGCCTACCCTGGCTGCAAGACTACATCTATTGAAGCAGCAGTTATTAGTACTGTTCGACATATAAAGATAACAGACAAATCTAGAAATTGCAATGACAGCTAGTTAAAACCCTATCTATTTGTACAGATTCTTGTGTCTAACCCAAGACTAAAATAGCTCCTTCATCAGAGGGCAGATAATTAACAAAATATGATGTTATTAACTCTACCAGCATCAACAGCTGAGCACAGCCAGACCCCATCATGCCTGTTACTTGGCTCCCCCAGTTAGGTTTAACAGCACAAAGCGCCTTGCCAAGCAGAGATGAGCAGGAAACCTGAACAATTTGTAGAAATGCCCATCCAAAATAGGTGCGTGACTGCATCCCTTGACAAGAATGAGCAGCAGATTATCACAATTTGAGGATTTTTAGAAATGTATGGGCTCAATAGCCCATGACACATTTCTGGAGAGCAAGAACAGGGAGGGAGTAATGAATGTGATGCCTCAGAAAAACTCTCTGTAACAGTACTTCATGGTGGCTGTGGCACAAGCTTCTGGATACAAAGAAATGGGCATTAAAGTGAACATAATGTGTGTGAGCTTAAGACATGCTAAACTGTCTCATGCACTCTAACACAGCATAACTTCACCAGCTGCACATGCTGCTGGAGAACACCAAACCCAGCTGGACCTCTTTTCAGAGGAGAGCTTTGTGAGGCAGCCTCGGTACTACTCTGCCCTGTGCTTTAAAAGCCCTGAGCTTTCCATCCCATGTGTCATTCCATTTTTCTTTAGATCCTTATGTTGGCCCCCTTCTGCTGGATGAGAAACTGGCATCTCGCTGTGGCTATGTCCTGTCAGAAGATGTGTGGGGCAACCCCATCTTCCGTGCATCGGTGCTTGGCTGCCACGTGGCCAACGAGGTAAGACCCAGAGATGGGCTTGAAAACAACTCAGACAGTACATCCTCCCCAAAAAGACAACATTGAGATATTATATGGCGTTCTATTGGTGTGTTTTGAGAACTCATGAAATAGTGAACTCAAGGATTTAGTATTGATGGTGTGTAGAAATGAATAGGCAAACTCTCTCCAGTATGAGGTTTGTTCAGTGTGACTGACATGGGATTTCCTCTCTCCATGAAATGACACTTAGCTTAATGCTGCTGACTAGCTGCCAGTTCTCAAGCATACCCTTGTAGCTGCTGATTTGCCAGAGAGTTTCTTGAAAGCCTCTCTGGAAAGAAGTAGGCATTGCTTGAAAAAGCAACATTTGCAGTGTGATTCTGGCAGATCATTTCCTGGCTTAATTTGTGTGGTAATGTGCCTGTTAACACATGCCTAGGAACGTAGATCACACACATCTGTTAGACCCAGATTTGTCTCACGTAACTTTAGCCATCTGAAAGATAATGTCTAGTCTAAACTAGTTGTTTATGCTCCCACAATAGTCAATGGAGAGAAACAGGCTTCCCTGGAAGGTGATTCACCCCTTCCTAAAATATGTGTAAAAGTGTAGCCTGGATTTCCAATTTCGAAGTGTTAGTTGAGATGAAATGAACCTAGAAACAGAACATATCAGGGTAGAAACTTCATTGCTTACCCATGTTTAGTCTGGCTGGTCCTGGAAGCCCCTCAGACAAAATAAGGTAAAATTTTATGAGCAAAAGTTATGCTAACAAGAACAGGGGGTGCACAGTGTGCAGTCCAAAGATCAGGATTTCCAGACTGGAAATTTCTCTGGAAAGGCTTTCCATTTTTCTGCATGAAAATGCACATCTGTGTCAGATAGAAGGATAGATCTTGGCTTCATATGTGGCTTCTGGAGAGCTGAAGGACCAAAAGGAGTTCACATCGAAGCTAGTCACTTTTAAGCTAGACTCTAAACATTTAAGAGCCTAAGAGAGATCTGAGCTACCTACACCAAAATAAAAGCTCCAGTACTTTCCTTCATGCGGAGGCACACAGCACTCATGAATGAAAGGAACATGAGCCACATGGTGAGGTAGGTCAGTTCCTCTGACTAGCTGCTCCTTAATGCTGTGGCAAGAATAGTGCTGAGATGTGATCTGAGGCAAAGGCTCTAAGTACTGAGGCAATGTCTCTGGCTCAGAAAGCCCCTGGGCACAAACCACTTCATACAGGGTGGTATATTGGAGAAGCTGTCACTGCAGCTCTCAAACTGTTTCCCTCACTACAAAACACTCTCAGAAACAGGACACTGGGCTGGATGGTGCCATGCAGCTGCTCCTGGGACCTTCTACGGTATCTGCTGAATCGCCTGTTTTAATTCCCAGGCAGATGAGCTGTTTTCACTGACTGTGAACATCAAAGTCTCCTCATTTCTGAGCATGAGAGCAGCTGTGACCTACACCTACCCTATGTACTGCTCCTATTCCTCCTGGGCTTCAAGAGAAATTGTGTGTGAAGAAAACTACATGGAGGTAAAAGCTTTCCCACCGAAGGCAAAGCTACATCCAAGCTTCCTGCCAGGCAAAACAAACTCCACAAATTCCTATCAGGAGTTGATTTTACACTATGTACCAGGCATAATAGCAACCTGCTCATATTCAGCAGAGGGTGTAACTGTAGATGCTTATTAATAACACATTTACATGTCATAGTTATTTTGGATGCAGTGAAATTCAGTTAACTGTACAGATGATGTAAGTCAGGCCACTGCAAGCAAATCAGCAGCCAGCCAGGTCAACCCATTTAACTCACAAGAGCACCTTTACATTCTGAAGTGCTGAAACACCTGTGAGAATGTCACTCATATACATGAAATAATAAAACCTAGAGTTTGCAGAGCTGCACCCCTGCTGCATCACACAACCCACAGGACATCACTGTGAGACAGATCATGCCTCCCACTGGGTGGTACCATCTGGCAGCCCAGCCTGTTACAAGTATCTACACACCAGTGTAGAAATAAGGCACCGAACCAAAGAGACCTCATTGCCTTTTGTACGCACCTACTATAGGCAAGACAAAGAAACTGGTTTTATCCTGTTAGGACTTGAGGTTGTGCAGTCACATCTGAGTGTTGCAACACACACCATGATACAGATGTCTGAGGCAAACACTGACTCCCACCTCAGTGTCCAGAACTCGGCTCACTCTGCAGCACATGCTAGCAAGATTTACACCATAGCAATTTACCTCAGGTACCTTGGGGATACTGCATTTTCAGGTGTTCAGCCTGCATGAGAAGAGGGAACCATGTTGAAGCCAATATCCTGCTTCCTTATACTTCCAGTGGAGAGACCCAGATGCCACCAAAAGTATCCAGAGTGGGATCTATTTCTTACCAAATAGGAAAAAGGATTTTGATTTAGCCAGTTATACACAACATATTCCTTCTGCTGTAGATGCACCACCATATATGCCATGGCTTTAAGGCCACAGAAATTACAACCATCAAGAGCCTCTTTGGGAACACGTTCATTACCTCCAGTGAATTGCTAAATCACAACAGACACTGGAGGAGAAATCTGAAAGCCCTTTCTCTGCTCCCCAAGACTAATAATGCTGAAGATTGGTCCGTTTCCCAAAGAATCTGTTCTGTCTTCCCAGGTATCAGTGAAGACTGATGTCCCTGCAGTTTCAAATGACTACACTGTAGCGTGGATGTCAGCACTGCCAGAGGTATGAAGGGGGAAAGTTCCTCACAGTTCCTAGCCTGCCTCTTCTCACTAATCTCATGAGTCATTCCTGGGGCATAGCTCCATCTCTGTCAAAAAAATGGAGATGGTAAAGATGCCATCAAGTACTGGAAAACCTTTCAAGTTTTCTTAGAGCTCTAGACTGCAAAAAGACAT
The DNA here is from genome assembly GCA_017639245.1 of Myiopsitta monachus. NCBI lineage: Eukaryota > Metazoa > Chordata > Aves > Psittaciformes > Psittacidae > Myiopsitta > Myiopsitta monachus. Next base: position 23,856,473 of record CM029922.1, on the reverse strand, counting down.
TTAGGTGGGAGAACAGAGCCATATGCTTGTTACATTAGTGGAAATTGAGTTCAAGACAAACAAAGGTACGTGGTTCTTCACACAATGGGTAGTGAATCTGTCAAAGTCCTTGCCAAAAGATGTTGTGGCTGCTAAAAGCTTGCTTGATCTCAAGAAGAGTCTGGAAAAGTTGACTGAGAAAAATTCAATACAAGATGCAAAATACAAAGAAGCTACAGATAGCTCAGGAGTCACTGAGTTTTATTCGAGGCTGGAAAGTATTAGGGGGGAATATATACACTTGTCCTATTTTTCTCATCTTACTTGCTCAACATGCCCATTTTCCTTCTTGACTATCATCTCATATGGTTATCATTTCAGGATCCTCTGTTCTAGACCAGTACAGTCATCCCTCTCTTCCAATTTTTGACACAGTATGGATACATGCTGTAGAAGGCAGTCTGTCATTTAGCCTTCAGACTGCCCCAGCAATCAAGAGAAATGAAGGCAATGGTTTTATTAACAACACAGGCATTTTGTCCAAGGGAATTTGTTCAAGACCACCAGTCTAACTTCCTTCCAGGGCCTCTAAAAGACTATCTCTAAAGAGATGCCTTAAAGAACTATAGAATTCCTTATCTTCATATAAATTAAGGGTATTTCTTGCCTGGGGTAAAGTAGGAGTGTCCAGTGTCATTCCAGTTACTCCACCTTCTAACAGGAAAGTAGGTGCTATAATATCAGAGTTTTTAAGAGGCTTTGGTAGACTTTGATCTGATGCAGCTCATCTCTCTCTTGCAGACTCAAAATGTTGCATACCAGCTATGGCAACTGATGTTTGTTTCTCCATCAGGGAGAAAAAGAATAATGGTAAGCGATGCAGCAAAACTGGGCTACAGCTTCAATAACACACTGTCCCGAGTGTACCTCCGTGCACCCTATCACAGCAATGAGTCTGACATCAGCATGGTGAGTTGTTGCTCTCAGTGGAACACAACTGTGCTGTTTCCACTGCCACTCTGGAACATCAGTTTTCTTCTGCTTGCATCCCAACAGGTTAACGGTGTCAATATGAACATGGTCACTTCCACTTCCATGTACAGGCAGCGGTGGCTGCTTTTGCTGATTGACACCACCGTCTCCTGTCCTGTTGGTAAGGCTTTCTTCCTTGTTCACTAAAAATAACCACCTAAGGAGCTAGTAGAAAACAGTCTTCCCCTTTCCCTGTGACCTACTCTGTAAGAGAAGAGGTTTATAAGCTGCCCTCAGAGCAACATGAGCTAAGAGTCCATGGCTTTAGCCCTGGACAAACACATTCCCTGCTGTGATGCTACATTACTTGTGTTCCCAGTGCAGTGTGTCAAATTTCTCAAGCCCCCATGTTAGATACAGGGAAATGGAGTCAAGTAAAACTGCTGCAGAAGGGCCAGGAAGCCTCCCCTGCCAAAAAACTCCACACGGGAGATGCGGCACTGCATCCTTGTGACCCACGTAGTCCTTTCCTCCGGAGAGGCAGAGCTAGCCTGGCTTTTTGCAGAACAGTGGTGGCTGCACCTTCTGTCTCTCACAGAACAGTATTAATGTGAACAACTGATGAGGAGGCAGGAGGTTTTAAGTTATCATGACCTTGAAGCCATCAGAAGGTCCAAACAAGTGGTTCTGTGCCCCATTCCTTTTGCCAGCAAGGCAAAATTCCTCGGACCAGAAGGACAACAGAGCAGGCATTTGGGAGCTTGACTGTCTATTCTTCTGAATAAATGAATTAGTCTCCTGAAACTGGTGATTCAGTTTCCAGTCTACTTTGAGCACCAGGGTTTCTGTGACAAGATAGCTGTTGGTTCACTACTATCCTACAAGGTGTTTCATCAGTGGAAGTTGTAAAGGTACTCTGGTGGAAAGCAGTCAGGGAAAGACAGCCGTTGCAGAGCGAAGACTGACTGGTAACTACAGAGACTTCTGGGACTGTCTATCTAACTCAACAGATGGCATCAGTTTCACTGACACTGCGCTAACATGGACTGTGCCAAGGGTTATCCCCACATTAGTGGTTCAAGAATCCACCTTTCTGTCTAAAAACATTTTAATGGGAGTTGATGATCAAGTCATAGTAAACCCAGAGGAGAAGAACTACTTACTGGAGCACAACGAGACACTCATCAGAATAACTATCCCTATTGGAGCAGAAGGAGGAAAGCTAAAGGTTAGTATAAATACATTTGAGGGCCTGCATTCAAAGATGTTCCTAAATCATGATAATTCCAAATACTAATTGGCTGCTGCTTAAAATTCTTAGATACAAGAAATATTTGAAGACCTAGGTACTCCTCTGCATGAGGAGCAGACACTGAGTATTAATCAGACACTAAGTATCTATGATTACAAAACATGATAGAAGCAAGTGGCTGTCTTTTGTTTATAGACTATACTAGTAAATTAAGAGCGAAGGGATTCCTTAGCACTGGAGTTCAATTGTCTGTGTTGCTACATTATGAAACTAGTCCAGGTAAGCTTCTGGCCTGGGCCAATGAGTAGTTAGCTTCCCAGATAATTTCCATTCAGACAGGATGAATTAGCATGAGACAGGTTCCCAGCATGTAGTTTAGGTTCAGCTGCTTTGGACATAATATATGCCATTTCAATCTGTAAGTTACAGGTACAGAGGCAGTGTCCAAAGAAATGTTCAATAGAATAGAATAGAAGGGCTTGAGTTGGAAGGCACCTTTAAAGATCACCTAGCCAAACCCCCTTGCCATGGGCAGGAATATCTTTCACTAGATCAGGTTGCTCATTCAGCCTGAGCCTGAGCATTTAGAAAGAAGCTGGCAATATTATCACATGGCTCTTTACCAGTTCCATTTGTGAAGATGACATTGCTGTGACTTTGACTTACCCCCTTCAGAAGTTCACATTTTTGTGTATCAATGGACACTTTGATCACTATGCATAGACACCAGACAGGCTTAGTCTGAAGAAATGTTGGAAGCTCCGACAAACTTTCAGAGTGACCTAGGACAGAATGAGAGACATGACTGGTAATACAGGGATTGAAAAAATATAAATGCAAGTATGGTTGCTTACTAAACAATGAGGACACCCCCCTCAACCTGGTACTTCCTTATTGAGAATCTCAGCAGTATCTCAGCCAAACATGGACCAAATGGGCCAAGCAAAGAAACAAACAAACAAGCTCCCCTATCAAAATCTATCCCAAACTGTACTAGAATACCATATTCTCTTTGTAAAGTAAGAATTTTAACCATATTCTGTCATTCTTCTATTTAGCTATTGCGAATTAAGACTTAAATGCATATTTTACCTCCTAGAGCTCCATATCCGGCGGTATATATGGAATCATTTACAGTATTGACTTGTTTTTGGAGCATACGTGGACAGATGCAGATTGGCAAACCACAAAGTATACGGTCATCAAATCCATCACCACACCTTTCATGCCACAAATACCAACCGTTATCAACAGTAAGTCATTCCTCTTACTGACTTTTACCACTCTCTTGCTCTTGCTGTGTTATATGTTATTCTGTTCGACCTCTGCCACACACCTACATTCACCAAAATGTTCTCAACTCCCACTTCTAATTTGCTAGCCAAAGTCAAGATTCAAGGTGTTATAAAAAACCCCAAACATTTAGTGTTAATGGATGTATCATTAATCAGATGTCATTATGGGATGAGATGGAAATTTTAGGTTGCTGATAAGAACATAAACATTTCTTTCACACTAAAAACCAGATTTTTCCAGGGAACACTGGAACCCTGGAATAAAGATGTGGTGTGCAGTAAATCACACTGGGGAGAACAACTGTCTGAGGACAGCCTTCGTTGATGGCATTTTCTCCCCCAGACTGACTGCATTTGTTATCTTGGGAACATACAGAAATCATTGTGCCATTTAGTGGTGCAGTAATTTTTTTATGGTATTTTCCAATGCACTAAGACACAAAACCCCTTTTAATGCTGTCTGGACAACTGATATAGAAAGGAAAGGAACCTCTTCACATACATTAAGACAGTTTCTCCATATTTTGTATGGCTGAACTAGATTCTAGATTTCTTTACAGGAAAGTCACTGCACACCATAGTGCGCCTCTAGAAAGTTACTGAACCCACTTTCTATAAAGTGGTATGTATTTGTTGTTAATCTCCTGCAGCTTGAAGCAATTCTCATGTACTTAGAGTATTTCAGATCTCACTAGAACACAAACACTCATTAATCAGAGCCATTAAAGAGATTACTGTTGGCTAGATTTCCTGGAACTTGAATGGGAGGCCGCCCCAACCGTCTTCGTTACTTGATCCTCAGCAGCAGTAATTCGATGTTCTCTCCCTACAGACACTCTGCCAGAGGAAAGGCTATTTAATGTTGCATTTGGACACTTTCTTCCCGATGTCTCTCTAGTGACAATTGCAATAGGAAATGTGCCATTTACCCTGAGGGAAGCACAGCACCAAGGGTTTAAAATTTATGAAACTCCCTTTTCTAATAGAACAAAAGGATTTATCCTGGAAGTCTCTTTTGATGATCCATATGTTCTAAAGGAGGTAAGATACAGCAGGTCACTTCAGCAGGTGAGTGAAGGAGGTAGAGCAGCCCCTTTTCAGAACATAGTCTGGCTTTTATTAACCAAGAACTCTTACTTGATCATAACAGTGTCAATGCGTCCAAGATCACCTGAGTTAATGTTAGAGGCTTGTATGTCCTCACCTAGCTCTCTGTAGGTCTCTGGGATACATGCAGCATCTAGTAATAAGACAGTATGAGGTACAACTTCCTCTAGTGTCTGTCAGCATGGCTAATGTCCGAGCACATGCCCAGCAGGAAGAAGCTTGAAAAATTTCTATTAAATGCTGCTTCTTGATACAGAACTGCCTTGGACATAAAATAATTAATTATTGCAGTCCTGCAAACACCAGTTACCAACATCCAGTAATTCCTGAACCTACTGTTTATGCAGAGTCATTTGAACACTGGCACAGGCCATGCACTGTGCAAGCATGTAGAGGCAGGCTCAGGGTATTCTAAATGTAATTTTGTTAAGCTTCAGACCATTTGTAATCTAAATATTTGTAAAAAGTATAAACTCAAAAGGGGAATTCAGCCTCTTGTTTCAGTGGGAGGAAGCCCTCTACCACTGTTTCAACCAAATCATGCAATGCTCTGTTACAAGGAACAACATTGTGAACACACAGGATCAAGACTGGCTCAAAAGCTTTCAGGCTGCATTCAAACTACAGTTAAACGGCATTAAGGATCAAAGGAAGCCAAAAGATTTCAGAAGTATTTCTTTCAGCTTCAACAGCAGGTTTTGCTTTGGGAGCACTTTTAGTGAGTTAAATGAGGGTAGAGAGAGGGATGAGGGATCTCTTACAGCATCAGATAAAGCGTGATCTTACCTCACACCTTCTGGTTTACCACCTATTTATTCTCCTGGGTTCAGTCCACATTCTGAGAAAAGAAGAATAAGGATTTGGACCCAGCTCTCCCTCTACAGGCTCTTTCATCAGTGGGCTACAGAGGAAACACCACTGCGTTCACTTCTGCCTCCATCTTACGAACAGGCACTACATTCTCTACATTTATGTCTGGCTGAAAGAGCTGTTGGATCCAGTCCAGATTTCTGAATAGTTTTAGGCCAACTGAAGCGATGTTTTTAGAGACTGAACTATTTGCAGGGGAGAGGAGTGTGTTGGAATAATTATTTAGTACTGCTCAGGATATATATGCTTGTCTGTGCTGGAAGGCACTGCTACTGCAGCATTGCATTTCTCTCTTTTAGTATGTAAACAGAAATGAAACAAAATATACCCTCCTCATCAACTACACTCTAAGCGTGGGTCCGGAGATGACACTCTATTATCACTCAGCAGAGGTGGAGTGCGTGATTGCTGATATCGGTAAGCTTTTCCCTGATATTAACCAGTTTGCATCAACTGCATGAATCAGGTTTTCATTGAATTCAGTGAAACCCCCGCTAGGCTAAGGATGAGAGCTTTTGAGAAAACCCCACCCTTCAATAGCTCATCACTGGTAACATAGCCACTTGCTGCTTTTTCTGATGGCAGCCCTTCTGCATACTGGCAAGATAGTCTGCCCTCGAGACACTAACAGCAATGAATACTAGTATGTAAAAGTTGGCTTGCAAACTCAGTGAACAAGATGCCTCATAACTTGAACACACACCTACTGGCAAAGCTTTCAGACATTGCTATGAATTTCAGTTTGTCCTCAAACGCAATTCTGCATATGCGTCCAGGGCAAAACTCAACTGACTCAAATTAATTGCTGTAAACTCCAGAGACATATCTGTGCAAGCAGACACTAAGAGCTGTACTTAGCAGGTTATTGAAACAGCTGGGAGGTCTGACTGGTATTTTCTCAAACCGCTTCTATTTTGGATGCCATGAAGGTAACAGTTTCCTCACTGTCCTATTTAATGTTTGAAATAGCTCTGGGCTCAACCCAAAGAAGGCTGACCAAAAAAAATACTTTTACACACATAGTTCAGCTTGCCTTACTGAAACAGGGAGTAGTCCTCGAAGCCATGTGGCAGGCCACCGCTAAAGCATGAGGGTTCCTGATCCCACTGATCGTGAGCTGCTACACCCAGAACACAGCCAAAGCCCTGCAGATGATGCCAGCATGCACACAACAGCGCTGCTGCAGGGCCAGTGCAAATTTTGCCCATGACAGAATTCCCTGACTGGGCCAAACATCATCGCTCAGACCTTTCTTCATTGCTACCTCTTCACCCCTCCTTCCTGCAGAACTACCAGAAGCAGTTGGTTACTGCGATGAAGAAAACATGTATCTAGCCATTCCTACTTTTGGCTTGCTCCAGTACTGGAACCTGTATCTTGGTAACAAGCTCCTGAACCGGCACGTTGCACTTACCAATGGGTATCTCGCAGTTACCAATTCTACACACCTGATCTTGCAAATACCTCTGTTTGCTGCAGGAGTTGTCTATGAGGTACACAAACCATATAGCAATGCCTTCTTTAAAGCCCATAGGCCTGTTTGCTCATACAGCCACAGTCCTACAGCCACAGTTTGTGGTGCTGTGATATTCCATGTACTGGAAAACCTCCAGAGGGAAGGACTCCAAGCCAGTGCAAGTGGGACAAGAGGTATCAGACATGGACCCTTCTGATAGTGCCATGCATTATGCAATCGGCAGTGCTAAGCTGTCTCTAAATGATATGCACAGAGTCTTCAAAAACGAACTAGCTCCTCAGTATTTTTAGTAAGATGAGGCAAAATGTCCCATCTGCACCGAGCCAGAAACAATATTTCAATATAGCTTTTATGAAAGAAGCTCTTTTAAAAGAACGTTCTGCAGAAACATTAAGACATGGCAGGGGAAAATTGATGCTGTAATAAGCATCTGGACTGTTCTATAATAATCAGCCCAAATTTATCTCTGTGACAGTGACCAACTATTTCATACAAGAAAACTTCTTGTGCCCCCATGTTGTGCCAGGCTCGAGTCTTCACAGCGACTTAACTCTTGTCACTTCTCAGTATAAAAGTGGCACAAGCTAAAGAGCAGAACTTTGTACATACGGATCACATGCCTTAACACGAGACCTCTTCCATCACCTCCTTCACAGGAAGTGTCCTTTCAGAAAATTAAAGCAAGGTTTGATGTTGCCCTAAAGAAAGTGAGAACTATGGACACCTTACAGATGTTCTCCGTTAGATGCAGTTTCAATTCTTCAGAGTTTATAGGTAAGTTATACAACTAATCGATTAATAAAATGATCTGCGATTCTTTCACTGAGTTTATAACCTACTCCCCAATTTTCTCAGTATGCCACCCAGATGGTACCATAATGGTATCTGCTCAAATGAAGACGGTTCCTGCCATTGATATGAGTAAAACCAAACTAAGGGACAGCTCTTGCAAGCCTAGAGAGCATGATGAAAGACATGCCTTCTTCAAGTTCCACGTCACTACCTGTGGCACTTCAGCAAGGGTAAGCCCATGGCTGGAGCAGATACATCTGCTGGAAGTTTCTGTCTCTCCTGCATTTTCTGTTTTGTTCTCCTGTCCCAGCTCCCAACATGATCCAGTTTTTAACACACTTCCCATATGTACAGTTTGAAGGTGATCACATTATTTACGAAAATGAAATCTCTTATGAGAAAGAGACTCTTCCAGAACAGAGCACTCCAACAATCACAAGAGATCCAGACTACAGGTAGGAGCTACTGCTCACTGACACTGCTCACTTTGGTACTGCAGCTGGGAAGAAAAAGCAAACACAAAAGTTACTCTTTCTCCTATTATAGACTAACAGTCTTGTGCTACTATCGAGCAAAAGAGACCCTAGTGCTAGGTGCCTTTGCTAGTGATCTATCCACATCACCTCCCTTTGGCTCCAGTACAATGGTACCAAGATCAAATATTGCAGGTAGGCAATTCTCTTCCTCCATTTTTAAACTTCTGTGACTTTCCCAGTTGTAAGTTCTCATGCCCTGCTTTCTACTAAAGAACCCACTAACATTTCCTTTTCTGCAGTACACAGAAGGGTAAGACAAGCCCTGAATGTAGTTTCAAGAGTGTCCAAAGGTAAGTCTCCTCCTAAGAAATGCAGAAAACTTCCAAACATGTTTTAATTTAAATAAAATTAAACAACAATGAAATGCCCTGACACTTTCTCAAGATGAATCTTTCATGGAATTCTATGAGCCAAACATGGCAATACTCAAGCAACCTGTGGAGTCCTGTGTTTCTCGAGGTGGAGCTGAAAGACAAGAGCCCCGACACTGAGTTGTACCTGGAAAACTGCTGGGTAACTGGGTCTCTAGAGTCCAACAGCAGCCCAAGATGGAACATCACTGTGGACGGGCAAGTAGCTATTGAATGACCAAAACGCTCATCAGCAAAGCCCTAATTTCTTTTTGATCTGTTGATTCATTCTCTCAAACAGGTATGAGATTAACGGCAGTGAATACGCTGCAGAGTTCTGTCCAGTAGCAGTTAGCCCCAGGGTAAGACACCCTTCTCATTTCAAAAGACTAGCAGTAAGGACTCTGGCTCACCGACTGGAACAGGTAAGATTAAGTGAAAGGCTCACCTCCCTCATGGACACTATGCTCTGAACTTGAGACCATTTTAAAAATAGCCAATTTAAACACTTCATGGACTTAAGACCCAGTCAGCGTCAAACCCAAGTAGCCTGACTGGTGCTCAGCTTTAATTTAGTTCTCTTCTCAAATCTGTTCTGCCACATGGTTTCAATGACTTGAGATCGGACTGGCTGGAGTAAACAAAAAGAGTTTGGTATGTAAATATAATTTTTATATGGTGTTCCTGACTTTTTATAGGATCACAGTCACAGCACTTCAGCTCAAAATGTCTAAAACAGAAAATTCAGCTTGTATGCCACAACATTCACATGAAGTCAGTTCTGCTGTCTCCCATCTGTCCCAGACAGCCAGGCATCTCCTCAGACGCCAGGGCAAGGGGCAGGAAAGAAGAGGCATGTGGGTTTGGTCTTAACTTTTGAGGTTCTATCCTCCTCTAACAGGTCTAAGAAGAGCAAAGAAAACCCCAGGACAGTCACCTCAGGGTGCTTTGCTCCTACTGCACCTAGTTGAGTGGACTTCAGCACATGTACTGATATGAGCCATGGCAGTACCCCTACTTGGGCAGCTTAAGTAGCCATGTAATTTTTTGACTTGGCCTTTCATAAGCAGTTCAACTTCTGAACTTGCTAGAAATGAACATGATGCAATTCTGGCTTGTGCTACTTCCTAAGTGCACAGCTGCATCTAGCACTAGATTGTGTTTCTGTCTAGCTTTGATACATCACCTCACCACAGCTCATGAGGTTTTAAATTCTCTTGTCTCAGCCTCTCAGTTACCAAACTGCCTGAGGGCTTCTTTGACACCAAGCTTGAAATTCAAGGCAGGTTCAGCTAGAAGGAGCTGCGTGCAAGTGTTCAGCCTAAGTCTAATCAGCTGTGACTTCTGCAAAAGATGGACAAAAGACAAAACAATGCTCTGCAAAGCAGGATTTGGTACAGACCATGCAGTACTTTTATTCCTCCTCAGGTGTATGTGCACTGTTTGGTGGCAGCATGCTCTCCTACCAACACGCTACCTGGCAGCCCCTGCACAGGACAGCGCAGCTCAAGCAGAGAGAGGAAGGGTAGGTGTTCAGGAGAAAAACAGCCATTGCAAAGCACTCCTGACCTGATGTTTTTAAGGGATTTAGGACATCTGGCTTTGGCACGCATGGACTGTGTAACTTTATACGTTAATACATTAGCACTTACTGTGCAATACGTATGTATTCTTTAAAAACTACACAAATACATTGTGTATCATTCTCAGCCTTTCCAGGTCACGCTGCAGCCAGCCTCCAGGGCTACGTACTTGCTGGACCAGTCTGGATTGTCGATCCAGATCTAAGATGATGCATGTAAACAGAATTTGGTAAGAATACCAAGCCCTGCATACTCACCTACAGGGGTCACCATGCTTTGTGGCACAAGCGATTCATAGCCTGTCCTTCAAGACCTTAGATCCATAAATACCAGGACAAGAACTAGGGAACAGGCAGGGTTTGCAGTCTCCTGGTCTCAGCATGAGCCCGTAAGAGAAGGAGGGAGAGCCACCTGCCAAGCCAAACACAGGTAGCATGGCTCCGGAGCAGATGCCAGCAGCAGAGCAGGGCATGCTAGTTGGGCTGTATCTTCGGAAACTGATATTTTTTCAACAGGTTTCAACTGGGCTGCCCCCGGTCTGAAAGAAAGGGGATCCAAAATTTTAGAATCAATTACTACGGCACAAATCACTGCCACATTCCAAACTCTTTTGAAGGGTCCAATTCCTCCACACTGTTAGAGTTTAACCCTATAGCTTCACCTGCCCTTGGAGAACCAGAGCTATTCATCTATGTGCACAGCCTTACTCCTCTGCGTGTGTCTCCAACAGTACCTGAAGGCTTTGCCATGCTGCTGCTTTCCAAACAGAGCCACTAGGTACGGGAGCTACCTCTTTGAGTGACCACCACAGCTATCTTGATTGAAGTGAAAAGGCCAGACAGTGGGACTCAGAACACCACCACAACACTGGAAAGTGCTGGGTCTGCTAACAGGATTAGTACTTGTAACCTGTTGCCTCTCTGAAGTGGCTACAAACCAAAACTTACCAGAAAACACCCGAAGGCTGAAAAATACTACTTCTTGTTTCTTCCAGCGGTTGAAATATGGACTTGCAGATCATGAAATTTATTCCAACCCTGATTACAGCTGTTTCTTGTAGTATTTCATAAAGTGGCTGCCAATCCTTTCATGTGAATGTAAATTGCAAATCCGAAAAGTCAAATAAAAATATGTACAAAGTAATATAAGGGCAGACCATCTCCCTGCTAACGTGCAAAAGCAACCATCTGGTGTACCAACACTGGCTTCAAAGAGGCAAGCAATCTGCTGCTTAGGGCCTCTTCCACATGCAACACAACCGCACAGGTTTTCTTCCACTATTGCAGATTTTTGTCTTTAACATTGCATTGACCTGAGTGTCTTGCAAACCTGGTATTTCCACGTTTTCCTCTCACCTGGCCCTGTATGTAAAAGGCTAACTTACAGAAGAAGAGAAGATGGATGCTCCAACACAGGTAAAAGGACAAGTTACCTGGCATTTTGTTTTCTGTGCCCACAGAAAACGTTTTCGACTATTTCCTAGAGATCAGGACCACAGCAGGCAGACGACCGCTGGCCCTGACCGCTCTCAGGATGTGCCTGTGCTGTAAGTGCAGCGGTACCTGCAGCACAAGCAGGTGCTCATCAGCAGCGAGGGCACTGCCCTGCCGCTGGCGCGGGCCACAGCGCACACACACACACACGTGCGCAGCCTCCACGGGGTTTGCACGGTTTGCACAGCTTGCACAGCCTCTGTCTTCGCAGGCTGGCTAGTTACACGCGCCCATGAGTGCATGTACGTGGCACGCTTCCCAAAGACTGCAGTCATGCCTGTGATGATTGCTGGATAAATGTAGTCTTAAAGCTGAACCTACTGAAGGACTAAGCTTTGTGGAAAGGAATCGGAGCTTACTGGGATCCCAGGACCCCCGTCAGTAGCAGCCTGGGTGGCGCCTCCCTCTCCGCTGTAGGAGCAGCGCACTCTACTGTCCCGAGCTAACAGCGCAGAGTCAAGCGAGCTTACTGCTTCCACACGGTTTCCAGGAGAGCACATTCCCCGTTTTTAATGTTAACAGCAACAAACTCATTAGCTTACATGAACTTTCTGTTAACCTTAAAAGCAGCCCTTTTAATATTTGTTAACAGGGGTGAAGGTTAAATAACGATGACTAGATGCCAGCTCTTCATTCCCCAGTGCTGACCCCACACAGATGAGGTCTGGTGTTGCATCACAAAGGTTCACCCACTCTGCAGTCTTGCAGAGTAGATTCAGGTAAACTTGTCTGCAGCAAGTGGAATACTGCAGACCTTTCCCTTTTGCCCTGGAAAGCCAGGATGGGGAGCAGCAATGCTCCATACGTATCCACCCATCACCTGGCCAAAGGGGAGCCCTTTCTAGATACGCTGGAAGGAAAAGGGAGAAGGTGAGACAGACCTGCATTCATTCCCATGTCAAAAGGCATTTCAGGCTCCCACATTGTCACAGACAAGCCAGAGAAATTCCATGTCCTTGGTTCCCTTCTCCTACCTTAGTTGCTGTTCATTACAGATGGGTTTTTTTTACACTGAATCAAACAAGTGTGTTAGGGTTAGGCAGTCACTGTTTAGCTTTGAGGGTGTGTCTCCCAAGCTGATTCAGCCATGCTATTACATGGTGTATTGCTCTGCATCTAGGTTCTCCTGGGATTAGTCCCTCCTCTCAGGTGTTGTAGATGGGGTAGACTGCAGTTTTCAGGCCCGTGACTGTCACGAGCTGTAGGAAGCAATGGTGTGGACTGCACCCAATCCCTCCATGCTCGTAGGCTAAAGGGATCCTATAAGGAGTATCTCAGAAACAGTTAATCTTCAGAAATAGGCTAGAGTTCAACTCAAATGATCATGGCATGCTGCTAGGTGGGCCTCCACACTGACCAGATCTCACAAGGCTTTTTTCATCAAAAGCAACCAGCCTTTTTTTTTTATTTCAGATAATGTAGTTGGGCTCATTAAAAAAGCTCATCATGCATGAGAGCCACAGGCTGAGGTTGAACCTGTTGTACCGATTCAGCCTCTGCCTCTACTAAAAGGATTAGGCAGACCAACAACAATCTGCTAACACAAAAGAATATAGACCATCATCTTTCACCTAGCAATCTTCAGTTTTGAACATTGTTTTTGCTTCTTTCTGAACCCTATCCTTTCCGATAGTTAGGGGACAGCATGACCTGCTTAGGTGAGCTCGATTAATAGGGTGTTCATTCCCCACAGAATTTGAATAGTATGTCTTTCACTACTGATCTGCTTTTTACCAAGGTTACCTACTGAACAGGACAGCACATACTGCAGTCCTCAGCTCTAACACCCAAAGATTTTCAGGCTTTAATGCTGACTTACCTCTGTTGTCCACTCAAAGGTAACACACACAGAAAAGGAACACATTCTGGACATTTGACCTAGCTCTTTCCCCTCAACGTGCTACAGCTTTCCCTTTGGAATGGCTCCTCCTTGTTCCCCATGCTGCATCTCACACTAAACGTATATGAAACACTTCTCATGCTGCTCTGTGCCCTGCTAACCCAGGATTCCATCATCCTTTCCTACCTTCCTGTGTAAGCAAGGGAAAGGCCTTGTAACACTACAGTTGTTAGACAACTCCTGTGTTTCAGCAGGACAAATTGACTACTAGGGGAAAGCACTGGGTGATGATGCTGTTCTTTGCTTTGCTCTCTGAGCAAATTAGATTTTAGAGACTGCTGTTCAAGATAGGAGAGGGGGAAAACCAACACTATTCTGTAATGTATGGAGGAAATCCTATAGTTTTTGCAAGTTTAGAGGTAAATCACCAGGTGAGAACACTGTTACTCATTGCCAAATTAATCCCAGCTATGCGGAAAAAAACTAAAGAGTGGCTGCCAGTGGAGGCTGTGTGAAGGAAAGAGGGCATTTTAGAAAGTAGGTTTACAGGTAGGAAACCCTGGGAAAGCAGCTGTGAATTATTCACATCTGAAGCATTTCTGGCCAGAGTAAAGAGACAATGTACATAATCAGCAACCACCTGCTGGACTTACTGGTGCAGTGCCATGACTTTGACTAGCAAACACTTCATGAGGTCAAAGTGGGCAGACAGGATTGACCCAGACACTCTACAGAGGTTTGTAATTCTCAAGCAGAGGCAACCCCTGAAGCCCAGTGAAGGTGTAAAGCCACAGTACCTCCGCATTGCAAAGCATCCAAAGCACACAAGCCCTGCTCCTTTTGCAAGCTGAGACGTTGTCTGAATTTCATGTGGAAACATTACATAAAAAAGAATTTTACTACTCTCCATTAGACTTTTAATTCTTTATTGATTATGAACAGGAAACCTTGCAGGACAAGGGAAGTTACTGAACACATCCTCCTCTTCAAGTTTGGGTGTTTATTTTCATATGGGTAACAGTGGTTTGTACCCTTTCAACAGGCCTGAAAGAACACCGCACACTACTACTTAATAATTTCAGACTGAAAACCCCAATTAGTCTTGTGATGTAAAGCCAGAGAACCAAGTGACTCATGTGCACATGAGAGGGGAAAATGTGAGAACCCTGGTGGCCAAAATTACCTTGAAAGAATTCCAAATTATGCCAAAATGCACCAGCACAGTTCATCCTTTACAGAAGAACAAGGAAATACTGCAGAGAATCTGCAATAAAATTGTTCCCAATCCAATGAAGTATTTACATGCCAACAATGCGTCAGAATTAAGCCGCACCCACAAAACACCACAAGCTGGGAATTACGAGGGATATTACCACTAGAATCTTTGCTTTCTAAAATACTCATTTGCTGTTAATCTTCTGATTTTTTTCTGCATCTTGCCATTTCAAGTGTTCTGTGCAGAACCACATCTGTAATCTCTCCTCTTAAAGCAAAACTTCCTAGGTGATATTCAACTGTTCATACTCTCTTTTCAATTTTCTTGGCATGATACATCAGGAACAAGTTTAGTTCTAGCTCACCTTACCATCAGCCAAGAGCTGGTGTGATTTCTCAGGTTTTGAAACAGACATGGCATGATAAAACATGCCAAGTCCTTAAGTTCTTTCAGAGACAGAGCACTAAGATATAAAAACGGGAGCAAAGCACATGCTTAATATATTCAGAAAAGTCTAAAATTAAGCTTTTGAGAAAAAGAAGTCATTGTTACAACATCACAACCTGCTTTCCAAGCTGCAACTGGCTACCTCCTGCTATCATGCATCGTATTTATTTATCATATTTATCAGGGGAGTTAGAACTAGATGTTCTTAAGGTCCTTCCAACCTTAACCATTCTATGATATTTATGTCACTTCAAAATTGCAGCTGTCAAGTGCCGGGAGCATGAGAGGTCATTGCAGCATCTTCTCAGCCTCATGCTCCAAATTTGCTGACTGCAGCTGTTGCAGTTCCATCCCAAAGCTGAAAGTGACCACAGCAAGGTCACTGGAGAAGGTGTTCAGAGACTGTTCTCATGACTTACCCAGAAGGCCCCACCATCTTCAGCAAGCCCTGCATTTGTGCACGCTCTAGGATCATCCATGAAGAAACTCACTATAAGCAGCAGAACTGCCATAGCACTGTTTGTTTAAAAAATAAAAGTTCTAATGCTCATGTGGGCAATCAGAAAGTATTTCTTTCATTAGAACTTGCATCGCTATGAACAGGCAAGGATGCTTCTTACTGATGATATATAGATGTCAGCAATGGTTCCCCCTATGATAAGAAGAATGAAGCTGCCTGGGCATTCATAGCCAGATCAGAGACTTCACATGGTGTTTTTCAAACAATCAACCGTTTCTGTAACACGAAGAAAGCCACAACTCCTACTATGAACAGCCCAACTACATTATCTGAAATAAGCTCCGTAAAGACAATCATGAGATTAAAATTATGTTTTCATTTTTATTCACTCAATTATTACTCTGTCCAGTACTTTTATAACAGGATTAAAAAAATTAGGTATGCTCTGGTCCTGCCTGTTCAGCTAATTTAAAACTACCTCAAGGGGTGAATCAACTTACAAAAGACTGAATGCTTGTGCCACATTCCCCATGCCAGGTACAGATGGTGTTTCCTAAAGAAATCTCAGTGTTTCTGTTAAGTGTTTTTTAATACACAAACATTCCAAAGTGAAAAGAAAAACAGTTACTGCAGCATCTCCAGTACAACACCTTGTAACTAACTGCATGTTTAGCTTAAATTTACATCTGAATGTGGACAAACACTATCATTATTAAATCACTGTACTTCTCACAAGCTCCAATCTTAAGTACTTACATGTTTTAGTGATTTTTCTCCCCTTTGAAAGACTGTTAAAACAATCTATGAGTACAGAAAGTTATAACAGAACTACAGACTTCATCTGCTGTTACTAGGCTTCCAATGTGTTTATAAACTACTTCTGTACAAAATCTGTACAAGTATCTCACAGAGATCTAACATTATGCTTTTCCTCAACACTAAGAATATACAAAAATAGTTCATTTTGCAGTCATACTCCATTTTTAACTTATTTACCCCAAACACGGTTTCTTTAGCAGGCCGTAACAGATGCAAATGATCCTGTGGTATCATCCATCGATGCCAAGAATCCCGTGGTTTTGCACACCAGTAGCTGCATTTTCAATAACCCCGCTTTTGTTTTTCTTCTTTATCAAGAATAGCCTGCTTTAGACTCAGTGCAGCATCTTCAAACTGTGGGTTTAATTCCAATACTTTCCTGAAATCTTTCATGGCTTCATCAAAGCATCCTGTCCCGAAAAAGAAACAAAGAATTATCTTTCTGTAGCTGCTCAAACTCATATACCACAATTGAAGAATACCTCCTAATATATTCACTAACAAAAAGTAGTAACTGTATTTACTGGACTCATTACATTTGGATTCTCCCAAGCAGGAGTCATAGGTCTTATGAACATGAACCAGAGTGTGTTATTTTTGAACCTCAAAGGGGCTTAAGGCCCAATTCAGCCAGCTTATTTCCAAAAGAAAGAGCCAAAAGGCCTTTGCCAATAGCCAGGCTAGCTTACACCTGGAACACAAGCTTTCTGCTTCACAGCCTGTGCCCTTGGTTGGGCTCTGTCCTCCAAGGGCTTTCTCTAGTCCCTCAGCTTCTGGGTCTTGGGTCTGCAATGGCTAAGCCCCAGCAAAAAGAACAGGGGTGTAATTTTCCTATGGCATATTCAAAACTCGGGCAGCAAATTCCCTAGAGCGGGCTGAGAGCCCACCACTGGCTGAGAAGGCCGTGCTCACTACAGCTGCACAAGGCCAAGGGATACTTTACCTTCAGTTTAATGGCAACCATTGGAAATGGCTAGTATTAACCCAATGCAATTTCTTCCAAAACCAGAACTGCATCTTTCTCCTTACTTTTCCCTGAATAACATAATTTAAAATGACACAGCAACACTTCTGCAAATAGGGATATCTAACTGCACACACAGGCCAGGCTTGTAGCCAAAATGTCCTGTAATTACTTGAAAACGGCATATCCCTCTCTGCACCGTTCATTTCTGGTAGGAAGCCTTTACCCCCCTCCCTGCGCCAGGCAGGTCCCTCCATCTGTAAAACCGAGGGAATTAGCCCCCGGCTTCAGGTGAACCCTGGGACAAAACAGCTCCCTCCGCTCTTAGTAAACCCTAGGAGGGCGCTGGGAGACCTCCCTGCCCTGGCGGAGGTGACCGGGGGTGGCAGTCGGCAGGTCGGCAAGCCGTGCCGGGTCAAGGACCGCCGGCCGAGTCGCCCTGCCCCGCTCCGGGGCGCCCGGGAGAATGCTGGCGCGACAGGCCGCTGCCCGTACCCAGCCGGTAGAGCACCAGGCCGCGGTTGTAGTAGGGCACCTCGAAGCCGGGCTGGCACTCGATGGCGGCCGTGTAGTCCTCCATGGCGGCGGCGAACTCTACTCGTAAGTACTTGATGTGGCCCCGGTCGTTGAGGGCAGTGGCGAGGTGATGGTCGGCGCTGCGCGGGGACAGAGAGCGGACGTTATGACGGGGCGGTCCCCGCGTTCCACACCCACAGCCTCCGCCCGGCACGTACCCAGGCCCCGCGCCGTGGGCGATGAGGCGGCTGTACAGCTCCTCCGCCTCCGGCAGCCGCCGCGCCGCCAGCTGCGCCTGCGCCGCCGCCAGCAGCTCCGTCGCGCCGCCCGCCGGCTCCGGCTCCGGCTCCATGGCGGCAGCTCCGCCGCCCCGCAGGAAGGTGACCGAGCGCCGGCACCGGACCAAGCGCCCCGGGAACCGCGAAGGGAACGGACACAGTAGTGCCCGCCCCGCGGGTGAGGCGGCTTGCACTGCCCTCTAATGGGCACGAAGGAGGAAGGAAACTCGAGTACCAGGACGGGAAAAAATACATAATAGCGTTTAATATTTTCCGTGCAAAATGGGCTTTATTCTCACCTGGCCTACGTTTAGGCGAGAGGTGTTACTTGCATAGAAAGGCTGTGCAGAAGAGGCATTGTGATCTTTTCCCAGAAGCATCCAGAGGCACACACAACGTCGGGGGTTGAGGTCGGTGGCTGCTACCCGGCTGGTCCCAGGAAACTCATTGCATGGAGCAGGGCCTGCAGCATTTCCCTAGCCAGGGCTCAAGCCCGGCCATAAAACACAACAGCACAGTTCAAAATAAACCTGCGTGCAACACAAAACGGACAACACAAAGTCCAGAGGAGGCCACAAAGATGATCAAAGGGCTGGAGCACCTCCCATGGAGACAGGCTGAGGGAGCTGCACTTGCTGAACCAGGAGAAAGAGAAGGCTCCAGGGAGACCTTAGAGCAGCTCCCAGTGCTGAAAGAGGTCTACAATAAATCTGGGGTGTTACTTTTTACAAGGGCATGTAAGGACAGGACAAGGCAGAATGGCTTTAAACTGACAGACAGGAGATTTAGATTAGGTATTAGGAATAAGTTCTTTCCTGTGAGGGTGGTGAGACATTGGCACAGTTGCCCAGAGAAGCAGTAAATGCTCCATCCCTGGCAATGCTCAAGACCAGGTTGGATGGGCTTGGAGCAACTTCGTCTACTAGGTGTTGCTGCCCATGGCAGGCGGGCTGGAACTAGATGAACTTTAAGGTCCCTTTCAACTCAGATCATTCTGTGATTCCTTAAACTTCCGTGTACAACAAGGATGACAGTTCAACTCTTGAAATCTCTTCACTGGATGTCAGCTGCTCTTTTCAAGCTACTTAAAGGAGTAGCTTGTTTCCAGATTCCAGTATGATGGTTCGCAGGGGTTCCCTTAGTTGGCTGAAGACACCACCACAGCTCAAGAACCCAGACGCAGATTAACAGTACTGATTTCTAAATATCTGCAAGCCCTTTATTGCTCTCCTAGCTTTAAAAACAGTTGACTAAAGAAAACAGCACAAATACATGCCTAAACTGGTACCATCGCTATCGTAAAACAGTAGGAGAAAAAACATATACAATATTATCAGAACTACAGTGATATTACTTAAACTCAGGAATTATTTATTTTAAAAAACAGTGAATTTTGAGAAAACCCAATAATTTCCTATGGAATTATGAAAATTGGTTTTTAAGTGTTTCTCCAATAGTGGCACTATCTATTAGAATACAGTATTTCAAAATATTAGTACATTTAGTCACTAACATTTTACAGACTTTTTTTAGGATCTGCAACAGATATGAGGATAAATAGTCCTTTCTCTTCTCCTATATTGTGCTGTGGCACAGAGGACAGAAGCTACGACTGCTTGCCTCTTTGGGTTTCATACAATGCTTACATACACTGCACATCCAGAACCGCTGCTCCAGGATCGGTTCTCCTGTTGCAACACATACAGGAAGTTTCCCATCTATGCTGCTGGAGGAAAAGAAAAAAAAATAAAGCTGAAAGAATAAAAATGTAGTTTTAAAATAGCAAGACAAACTTGCATTGTAGAAATTTGCAAGACAGCATAAACACCTGCATCATTCTTGCCCAATATTTGGTTTAAAGCAGCAAAATGCCAAATTAACTCAGTCACACAAAACCTGCTAAAATGCAAAATACAGACAATAGCAGAAAAAAAAAATGCTGGTATTATTACCATGTCATGTAACTATAAACCCACCTATCAAGCATGTCATCCAGATCAGACTTTTTGTTACTCTTCGGACTATGTCTTGTGAATATCTCTAGAGCAAGGTCTTCATACTGTTGTCTCTGCTCTGGCGTAAGAGTTTCCAAGGATTCTAGTTTAACAAAGGCTTTTGAACAAATATCAAATGCTCTATTTGCACATGCACAGAGTGCCAAAAGAGAATAAATTTCAACTGCAGGGATAATGTCTTCATAATCTTGCAAATGAAGAGCTAAGAAATGAAAAAATCCAAGGAAATTATTAGATGTCTTCTGAGAAGTGCGGGCATTATATGTAATTATGAAATACTTGCTACTAATTGACATCATTAATCTCACAAATAGGACACAATGAACCAATGTCTTTTCATTGACATGACTATGAAGGATTGCATTAAAAATAAATAAGGGGGGTTGAGTGGGGAGTTAAAGTGCCTGAGACACCTTTTTTTGTTTGAAAACACGTTAGAAATATTTGAAATGGATCTCCATTACTTGGAAAAAATATAGGGCACTATTTGCTTCTGTAACTCCCACAATTTTTTTTTTTTTCTTATGAAGCTGTACAGAGAGGTCCAATGTGAATTCAGATATGTCTTATAATGTAAAGAAAGAAACAAAACAGACAACAGAACATCCACAGAGATTGTCCAATATAACCAGGTAACATTTGGCAGGTTATATTTCCATTGTCTCCAAGAAAATACTTTCCAGGTATCTTGACTGCATCCACATTCAATTCATTAGATTTCCTTCCTTGGATATAAGGAAGAAATTCTTTATTGTAAGGGTGGTGAGGCACTGGAATGGGTTGCCCAGGGAAGTTGTGAATGCTCCATCCCTGGCGGTGTTCAAGGCCAGGTTGGACAGAGCCTTGGGTGACATGGTTTAGTGGGAGGTGTCCCTGCCCATGGCAGGGGGGTTGGAACTAGATGATTTTAAGGTCCTTTCCAACCCTAACTATTCTATGATTCTCTGGTCCTAAATTCCATGGATCAAGCAAGAACAGTTTCTTTACACAGTTAAAAATAAAGTCCTACCTGTTTTAAGTGCTGCTTGTACAGAACCTTTATAGAGCTGTCTTTGCGCTAGTATGAAAAAATGGTAAGCCTCAGCTCCTCGCCAAGCATTGTCTGCAAAGCGATCAGTTGAAGAAAGAACATCTTCTTCTAGCAAACCAGCCAGAGCTGAAGCAGCCTGAAAACAAAGCAATATCACATGTAATTTTTATATGAACCAGATACAGCAGGAAATGGAGATATATGAAAAGAACTTTTCTGTATTTGGTGACTACACCACTGTCTGTGTTAACTAGGGAAAATATAAACACATGGACCTAAAGTGAGCATTGTTAGGCATTTTATACAGTGCATAGGCAGAACATATGGTGCAGATTTTAGAAGATAAATGTCATATACATGTGTACAAATATATTCGGTGCACATCTGCAGACTGGTTCATAGTTTGGATTAACACTGCATTTCAACACCAGAGCTCTTAAAACTGTTTAAACTGTTTCATTTGTGCATGTGAAGATGAAAGCGTGAGCAGAAAAAAATCTTCCATTTGCTTCTCCCCTATCTGGAGGCATCTCCCTGTTCAGTTCTAGCCAAGACAGCTTAATCTAATCACAGATCTCTCTTTCAGATTGATACTTAATCCTAAACAGGATTAAGTAAGCATTAAGACAGGAAAGTGAGAGTCTTGCAGGAAGAAAAAAAATAAATCTGGACTTTCTTAGTATGATTTTCACTGTTGCAGTGAAAATATTAAGAAAAACGCATTACACTTAAGAAGAAAAATATCTATTAACACATACGATTTAAATGTTTTCAAATAATAATTTAAACATTATGTCTCTGTGGAAGACTTGCTAAAGGAAAGCTTTGTTCTTAGCAGGAAAAAGGGTTATTAAATAAAAACTGTAATAGCCTCATTAAGACAGCTTGCTTTATTCTGCCTAGGTAACACCAGAATTCAGGAAAAAAGAAAGAAAATACCTCTGAACTTTTTCCTTTAACTTTTCCCCTTTGTGCATTTTGTATTTGTTCATGACACTGTTCTATAAGTAAAGCTGACAACACATAAAGCTTTTTAACTCGCAAAGGCTTTGTCCTTTTCTTTGACTCTTCATCTGCAATCTTAAAAAACAAAACCAAGGAATTTAATGTAGATTAAAAAAATTAATAGAGGAGTCACTTCATTCTCTTGGACAATTGCATGCTCGTACAAACCCAAAAATCATGCCAAAAAAAAGATCCTGCACTTAAATGTAGTAATTCAGACTGCAAACAGAACTATAGATTAAAATGTCAAAGTGAAAAATGCATACTTCTCTATATTTATTCAGCTAGTAAGTATATAAAGCCAGATTCCCAGGAATTATAATGCAGTATTACCCTGTATAAGTCTATTGACAATATAAAAAAATAGACTAAAAAATAGTAATTTTAAAACACTGAAGTCTAAGAAATATGTAGCTTTCAATAAGGCCTGGTGGTTTTCCCAGAAAAAAAGAATGGCCTTTGAAAACAGCATATAAATACATATTTTTTTACTTTAAATATTTACTGTAAAAATTACATATCACTCTTACAGACTTTATGAGCCATGTACAGAAATCTCTACAGACAAACCAAATACAAGCAACATCTTTACCTTAAAAGTACACCATAGCATTTTCTAATGAAAAGAACCAATTGAAGAAATACCAAAATTTAACTAAATTTATTTTTTTTATACTCCTTTACTAGGCAATCCTTGATGCTGACAACAGGATGTTTTCCAAGGTGCAGTTCATCTCATTCTGAAGTGAAAGTCTCTGAATAAATCAATCAGATGGCTTGTGTTCTGAAAGTCTCCTCTCCACTGGCTACAAAGGACATCTAGGTAACTATTTCAGATAGAGACACCTGCACTTAAGAGTTGGATTCATCTTTGCAGTATCCTGTATGACACCTGCTTATTGCCTGTATATTGTTAACACTAAAATAACCCCAAGAAAACCAAAGTAAAAAAGCCCAAGGAAAAAAAAAGCATGGAAAAATAAGAGCTAGTCCAAAACCCCAGTTATTTGACATAAAAAGAAAACCTATAATACCTTGAACATGAGCTTAGCAGCTTCAAAGAAATAATTTGCTTTACGATAGAGTTCTATAGCATCAAAGATTTTATTCTTTTCCAGTAAATGACTTGCATATCTGGCTAACAAGGATCCAATCTCTTTCATGTTGTGATTTTTAGCCAGCTCCACAGCTTTATCCCACTAGAAATGAAAGCACAGAATTGCCATTTTCAAATACAGAAAGCAGACTTTGTTTTTCAAATACATTCTCAGAACAAGCTGGTTATCCATGAATAGTTTGCAACATTTGTGTGCAATATTTCATCACCATTTAGAACCAGGCTACTATAAAATTAAAGTAAAAAGCAAGAGAAAACAAATGCTAACATCATTGCCAATCATGTGGCAATGGCCTGTGAAACAAATGCTGGACCTCTGTCCAAAACCACATACAAAGCAGTTGCTTCTGGTTTGATAAAAGCTTTGCAAAAATTACTTTGTTGCTGCTCACATTGATTTCAACACTTCTGAAATTACTAAAACACAGACTCTCAAAAGCATGTCTAAAAGAAGACTTCAGCCCATAAGCTTAAGGCACAAACAGTAACACTTTATTTATCCTTCTATACACATTTTGTCTGTGAATTTTCCTGATCTTCAACAGCTTGGCTACTGTGTTTGCCCCAGATCAAAAGTTTGGCAGAACTCAGGAAATTTATAGAATCTCATAACCTATTACCCCTTAAGATCCATAAACTAGGAAAGTGTTCGCATACAGACACAGCACTAGCCAGTCGTGCCATTCTCATACATCAAGTTCCTCCTAGCCATCCTCAGTTTCATTCTTATTTGTGTTGACACAAACATTTTCACAGGTTAAGTCATACTTGGGGACCAGGTGTATCTGTAAACATACAGATCATTTTTTGGATTAGTTTTTTCCCAGCTACATCCTAACGCAGCCACAAATGCATTTGCATTTGTACCAGGAAGGAGGGGGACGTAGAAAATGAGCAGCCAGAAGCTCTACAGCCTTCCTCTCAGTCCATCAGGAGGCAGTATAGCCTGGCTCTACAAATGCCACGAGCGTCTGTATGCTGAGCAACACTTGCCACAAGCACAGACAGAAGCAGCACTGCTGAATTTAGCTTTGGCCCTCCAGGGGTCTAATCCTGATTTCAGGTAATTTTGTTAAGCATGAAGAATGAATTTTCCAGAAATCATGGCAAATCATCAGACACTTAACACAGACTTATATTTAGCTGGGCATCAGAATAGAAATCTGGATTGGCAAAGCAGATTATCTACTGCTGGTTTACCTGGTTGAGATGTACACAGGTGTCTACCGCATCCTTTGGTCGATTACATTTCAGAAAGGCTGACACAGCTTGTTCACACATCCCCACTCTTACAAACATATAAGCTATATCCTGCAAAACACATCAGCACCATGTTAATAAACTCACTTCCAGATTTTTAGTACATTGCACAGCAACTGCAAGATTATTATATTCTTGTTTAGTTTAATTCCAAGAAGTTGGGGGAAAGAGGTCGCTTGCCTCATGGATTCTGGAAAGACCACACGCTCTGTTGTTGTAAATCTTTCGAAGAGTGTGCTACTTTCACATACTGCTTCTGAATTAAAAATTAAAAAAAAAAAACAAACATTTAAATATTTTTCTATCAAATCATACCAGCAGGACTCTGTTCTGACACAGAAGAGGCTATAAAGAAAGTGCTGGCTTGCTTTGTTCAGACAACTGAAAATGGCATTAAATAAGCATGTTTTGCATTTTTCAAGCATTTTGGGTTCATCATATGAGTTTTAGATTGGCTATTGCTTAGTAGGTCATTTTAGGCTATACCACCCACTTTCCTTCCTTTCACAGGAGAGAATCTTCAGTTTTCATTGAACATTAGCATTCCCACCAGAGCTACTGTGTAAGAAGTTAAAGGGATAAACAACCAGGAAGAATTCAGGGAAAAAAAAAACCTAGGGTAGACAACAAAATGAAAACTGAAGTGTCCAAACATGAAGAGCGACTTCTCAGTGAAGTATAGGTATTTCAGAGAGAAATGTCTCTATTTGGGGAGGGGTGCAGGAAATTCTGACTTAGCCAGGTGGCCATAAAGTGTGATGAATAATCAGGTCTTTCTGGGGAACCTGGACCCAAAGGAAAGGAAGAATGATGGAGGAATATTAGAGATCAGTACAAAGTAACACCATTATGCTTAAGCGAGTAGGTCGCACACTCCATTCCTTCTTTCTTTCTTACTTAACCCTTCTAAGATGGGAAATTTTAAATAAATGGTTGAGCATAAGACGATAAGAAATGTTTTTTTTGCTTACAGGGAGCAATTTATTATTCTCTGGAAGTGAGTTAGCTAGATTCTCCAGTCCTTGGTAGTCCTCTAGCATGTAGTAGCATTCAGCTAAACGTTCCTGGTTTCGTCCTTGTACATAATACTGTACAGCATTTAACCTAATAAGGAAAAAAGAAAAAAAAAGTGTGCTGGTTTCTGGTATATAAACACAAGTGAAGCTTCTCATTGTGTAAGCCTTTTGCATTTGTAAATTTTAAATGACATTATTTTAAATAGATAACTTTGCTTGAGAGAGCTTTTGTAGCTAGAAGTTCATTGTTTTTCTAAAATGTACTAAAATGTTTAACTTTCAGAGATCATTATGTTTAAGTAGTAGCACGACTGTTTCTGTAACTAGCATAAGATTAGGAATTCAAGGAATCTTAAAATTGCATTCCCACATCTGCACAAGTCGTGGCTGATAATGAACAACAGCTTAGAACTAATCTTTCAGAAAAGAGCTTTACTGTTGTGCCTGTATGTTTTAAAACACAAGCACTAAGATCTCCAAGACCAGTCTCCAAAGTTACCTAAACCATCTAAAAAAAAAAAAAAGTCAGATTGCAAAATCTAATTGCAAGTTTTAAACTTCTTTGGGACCTAAGTTCTTTGTGATAATATACTTGGGCTAGTTGTAATAAATAATGAAGCTGTGGAGACAGAGTGTTCTGGATGCAAAAACTTTACATGGGATTAGAAGGCAACAAGAGAAGTTCATGAAAAAAAATTTCCCTGGAAGTTCTTAACTATGAAGACATCACTGCTGGCTCAGTAAAGTACCTGACTGCAAAACGTCCTGGAGGAATACTATCACATGTGTGTGCTGCTTAAAAGTCTTCCTTGGGCACCCAGTTTGGATAGTAACTGCAGACAGCCAGACCAGAGAGAGCTCTGGACCTTTTCAAATATTTGTGAGTTTAAGCATTCCAGAAATCTTGTGGCTAGTTTTGAAATTCACTGATGTTTAATAATTCTCTCTCCTCCCCTCCTTTGAAGCAGACAATCTGGCAAAACTCAAATTTTTATCACCTTCATTCTTTAGATGATCAACAGCTTTATGTTTAAAGGTACATGCACTGATGGAACCATAAGGGTCTGAGCTAAGTCTCATCATTCCAAAAGTGTTGCATCCTGACTTCCCTGACATCTGTTCCTCCTCATAAATTAAGTCTTGTCATCAATCGTATAATTTCCTTTGTAATTTCCTTCTTACCAGTTCCTCTACAGAACATACCACTTCTGACGGTCTGCAAAGTAATCTCCAATAGCATTGTGTGCTTGTTCCAGAAGGGCATCATCTGAATCACCTGAGCCAGTTTTCAGTAGCTGCAATACTCGGAACCAATCTCCCAGTTTTATCCGCAGTCCAATGGCAAGATCTCTAGTATAAACAGAACATAGCAGGAAGAAGTCAGACAATGAAACTGCTAACAAAAAACTTGACAAAAGCATCCAAAGTATTTTCATGTTCATAACCTACACTGCAGGTGTAACAGTGATCCCAGATACCTTCTTTACAATTGAAACATTATTCTGTAAAAGCAAATACTCAGAGAGCTCGTAGGTTATATCATACATGCATTTCCCTATTAGCCATACTCCTGTGTGAGGAGTTAAACACAGCTGCTGAGACAGTTGGGACTGTTACTTCAAGTTTCCTCTTATTCTATATACCATTCTTTAACTTTCACTTCTGACTTATTCTATGATTCTATGACTGCTACAATAGATGTCAGCAGCTGCAAAAGGCTAAAAGCAGAAGAGAGATGAGGGGAAGGGCTAAGAAGCAAGGAATATGAATAACAGAGGCTAAAGCTGAGATGTAATAAAATGGATTTCAGAGACTTCTTTTTCGATTCAAGATGACTTCAGATGAAGAGAAAAGGACTCAGAAGTAGTCTTTCCTTTTTATTATTCATGCATACATATGGCCCACCATGCGTCTGCCTGGCATGTTTTTTCTACCATACAGAATAATTCTCTATTACTTCACACAGAAGTAATTCTGCTGGTTCATAGAAGATAAATAGCAGAGATCCATACACTTCTTTTAAAAATTCCCTAAACTTAAAAGTGAATTAAGGAAGGCAGTAGCAAGTCAGTGCAGTCAGCATCTATCTAAAAAAAATTATTTGAAAAATAGATTTATTTCAGCCTGATTTATGGTAGTTCCTTATTAAGATTTTTCTAGTGGTAAGGAGACACATACAGTCAATACAGAATTACCATGTTCTTGTAGCTGGAAATAAGATGTGCTACTGTTGAAGAAAACAGTAAAAAAAAGTAAGTCTTTGACTTCTGCAATCTTTTAACGGCCAAGTTTCTCTTCAGCCACGTGGAAAGGAATATGTCCTATGTGAAAATTGGTGTTGCAGTGCAACTAAAGTACTTATGAGGCAGTCCACCTCTCCAAACCAGCATGGTTCCACTGGTTAATTAGTCATGTGCAAGAAAGTTTTCTATTACCAGGCCATGCATCTCTCCCCAGCTCCTGCCTCTCCCTTGCCCTTACTGGGAAGACAAAGGTTTCCCGTTCTTGTGTCATAAAGGAAGAATTTAATTCTTTTCTCCATGTCATTCCCTGCTTTTCCTAAAGGCTCCATTAATCAAAGCTTTAAAATTTCACATGTGCATAAGTGATTCATGCTTCTCTATGTATGACTACAGGCATATGTATGACTATATATTACCTATAGGCTACATTATGCAACTGCTGCTTATTATGCCTCATTAGCCTTTTCAGTAAAGAGAGTGCTCTAGCTAATTACTTAGTGTTAATTTACATTTCCCAATAATATTGTAATTTTGCTTTGTGTGTTTTCATTCCTGAGCAAAAATTCTATTGATTGATCCACAGTTTCATCCAGAGTCTTTTTGCTCTCTCCAGAGATTACAGTTCATTAAGAACTCTGTTATGTGTATATGTAATTGGAAAGAATGTGTACTTGGCTACTAGCTAAGAGCAACACTACATAAATTAAATGCTAGTTGAGATTGTTTTTGGTTTTGAATCCCAGCTGAAATACCAACAAAACACTTGCAAAAAACCATGTATGAAACACAACACCACCTAGAGCGCTGAGGTTTTGCAATCAGTTTGGCATGCACTGATTTCCATATAGAATTGGTTATCTATCGATACAACAAAATTCTCTCCATCTGATCCTTCTGTCTTTCCAGAAACTGGCAGAGTCTTCAGTGCTAAAACAGCCATCCCTTATTAAGGAACGCTTTTTTCCCCCGCTCAGACTTTTTTCTCTATTTGCTGCTGAGGTGACTATATGCAATTACCTTCTGTCCATATCCAGATACATTCTCTCAGCTTCTTCAAATCTGCTGAAATAGGCTGCCACTTCTGCTTGCTTCATTGACTCACTCTGCAGGTTCCCCAGACGCTTCACAAATTTAATACCTTGATAATCTCTGCAGCGTACAAAAGCTTGTTCAGCAGTCTGCAGATCCAGCTTCTGAAGAGCAGCTTCAGCCAGGAGACGCCTGTGTGAAAAGTAAACAAAATAGACTGAAAAACAGCAATAAAGTAAATTAAGTGAGGATCCATTTAACTCATAATTATTTAAAGAAGACATGCAAGTTACTGCAATGGTATTGTTTACTAACTAATCTTTAATTCAGTTGTACGTTTGGTCCCAGTACAATCTGTGTACATTCACATACTTGCTCAGGGAAAGATGTTCAAATAATTGCTAATATTCTTTTGTTCAGGTGTTCAAATGACACTGGCTTGGGAGACACAGGGCAGGGTTGAGTATTACAGTTGTCTTATGTGAAATGGGTTGCTAGTTTCAATGCAGTTCCATTTAGGTATTTCTACCTATGCATATGTCATAACTTTAAGTCTTGATGGCAGCCTCAGTCTGAGGGCCTCCAACTAAACAGGCCATGAAGAATAAGTTATCCTTCTAATCCACCTAAATGTTTCTTGTACAGTTAGGACAGCAGTCTGGATGAGCAGGGCAGTTTGGGAAACTTTGGCCTGTTATTGACCCATTGGTTACTTCTACAAATAGAGAATTTCCACCTTCAGGTCAACCAACATCCATCAGGTGCTTTAATGAGCTCTATAATTTTCTGCAAAAATAAGGCTAAGTAAACGTTGTGAAACAAAGTCAGTGCAGTAGGCACCGACAAAAACAAGTAGTATTATTTCTTTATTCAATGCCCTAAGCCATGCTTATGCAAAATCAACTCAGTATTTTTTAATTAATATGAAGTTAGTATCACTTCAACTCAATTGCACTAAGGACACTGTCCCATTTTGAGCTAGAATATATTTACTTTATATCCAGTACTTCTAATCCATTTCTTGTGCATAAATATGTGACATACATTTCCTTGCATAATGAAAATTAAGTTCATGGTAATTTTGGAGTAAGATGAACAGCATTTAACATATATTTTGTTATTTTAGAATATAAGACTTTTACTGAGACACAGACTTTCAAAACTCATAGTCATTTTATATTAAATAAATACATGGTACTAGCAAAAGGCATTGAACAACTTTGAAATTCAAAAAATCTTCAGCTGGTTCAAGACAGTAAAAACGAAGACTCAAAAACACTACACACTCAAACTAATAAAATTGCAGTACTATTACAGACACCTTCAACATGTAACTATCAAATCCTTTTTCTCAAAATGTACGTTCTGAAGACAAAAGCAGAACTGGATAGGAAGGAATGCATTTTGGGACAAACTTTTAAGGTAAGTTGTCTTGGCCAGTCTTTCAGCAATTCTAAACTGCCCTCTGAACTGTCAGAATTAACAGAGAACTTGCAACCTGTCATGATGCAAACCAAATATCCAATGCTATGTGTTCCCTTTTCTGGGTTTTAAGGTTTTTGTCATCAATGTTCAATATAAAATATATAAATAAATAAATACCCTCTCAACTTATAACCAATTTGAATTTTGATTTAACCAACTTAGTTTTCTGCCAGCTTTTTCATATCCTTTGTATTCACCCCTACAAGCAGGGAGCACTGCATTTCAGGGTTCATATAGTACAGAGCAAAAAGATGTCCTGAGCTTATACCCTATACCCACTATCATGACACACACCACATGCCTTCTATTCTAGGTAATAAAACAACTGTTCCAATTTAGTAACAGCCCTCTTCTTTGGGTTCAAGAACTAGGAGGCCTGGGAAGCACTAGCCCCAAGTTCTTTTTTTGAGGTGGCCGCTGAGAAGTCTTGGAACACTTGCTCAGCATCTCCTGAAACATGAATTCTCAAATGCTCAGGAACAAAAACCTCCCTTTCTTGCATTCTTGGAAATCACAATGCCACACAGCTTGAAACTACCCAAACATGCTTGCTGTGAAAGAGGTGGGAAGCCAGGCTAGCAGGGGACTGCAAGGCTCATTTTGGGCGTTCCCATAATGCTGTAACATTCCTTGGGAGGCAATTCAGCCCACTGAAGAGATGGTCTCAGTTAGAATAGCAGTCCTTCAAACTACAGCAGAGCACTGTTACCTTTTCGAGGTTAATTTTCCTTTTTCTTAAATGATATGTTTAAAGTGTGCACTGCTTTGGCTGATTCTAATTGTACTTTTTTTACTTTAATACTAGATCTGTCTGAACAGGAAAGGAATACAAAAGAACACAAATATAAACAAAGTTGGCTTATAAAGCGATTTTACCAAAGTCTGGGATGTGGATTATCTTCTATGAATTGGGAAGATTCCTCAATGCCAACTTTTTCGATCAATGCTCGACTGTCTCGTAACGACCGAATCTCAAAATTGATGATGTAATCTTTGTTAGGATGTTCAGGATTCTAATATAATGGATAAAGAAACATAATTTTATTCCATGTCACCTTTATGTTCACCCAATTTAGATATCTACTGTTCAAATCATCAAGACAGACAACTTTTCCCTACAAAATACAAATTAATTATACTTACCTTTAATATTTCATCGAGAAGAACGGATTTGATTTCTAAGTCTTCAAAGTTGCAAATATATCCAGAAGTTTGTATAGGTTCCTTAAAGTTAAATAAGTTACAAAGGAATGAACTTGTATTCTGTCTGATTAAATCCTAGCCAAATCCATTGTGTATAACATAAAAGAGACTTTCTTAGTCCCCTAACTAGGATTTAATTGCATTTCCAACAGGAAACAAATACTAGATCAGTAACATTATTGACAATTCCATATACACAGACATGAAATATCTTCTATAACTAAATTATGACAAAGAGGTAAAGGAATACTTGCCACACTTGCCAATATTTAGATTCAGCTGAACTGTGTTTTACAAGTATCTGTACTGAAACTGTGTTTACATTTTCCAAAACATACAAAAAACATCCTCCTGAAAAATCTCTCATTCATGTAAGAAAAATATGACAGCATTTGTATCTTTCCAAGAGTGATAGTTCATTTTACTCACTTGTTAATAAACAGCAGTCCCATGTGAAAACTGACAAGATTTTGAGATTACCAGAAGCAAGTCTGACTATATAAACACTTGCCTAATGAAACTGTAAGCAGAAGAATAATACTACTCAACACAGAGCCATTCAATTACAAAAGAGTTTGTAAAATGAGTAGCTTACACATGTTAATATTTACCTCTGGATCCAAGTTTCTGAAAACATACATTCTTGTTTTCTCCATCATTGCAAACAGATCTGGGTTATCTTTGGCCCATTTCATATCCCAGACATCTTTGCGTTCCAGTTTCAGCTGCTCACCTACTATTTGCTCTCCTGTACTGGTTACTACCCGTGCATCCAAGTCAAAGAAAGTCAAAACACCTGAAAGGTCTATGACAGCAACACGACTGCAAAAGAACAAAAGAAGGAAAAAAAAATAATAAGGCAGCCAAATAATACTATTGAAGGTTGTAAATATAAAATAGTTCCCTAAACTGGCACACTCAGACCAAGTTTCCCCTCTAATCTAATACCAGCATAATTCCACAGATTCAGAGAGATGCATGTGATTTTCATTTATCTGCACAGCAGAGAGAGGCCAGAGACCTGGAAAGAAGTTTTTCATCTCTTCATGCAGAATCTGGCCCTGCAAAAGTTCTAAAATATGCCCATTTTTCATTCAACATTTTGAAGATCCTTAGTAGTTCAGATATCATGTTGGGTAAATTGCAAGTTTTGCCCCTCACCAAACTTTTCTTGACAGAGCCTAAAATTAACAACTGGACAGAACTGTTGCTCATTATTACTACGAAGCAATGAAGCAGGTTCTTAAAATAAAAAGACTGTGGAAATGTAAACTGTTAATCTCAAAACCAGGATCTCTTCTATTTCTCCGTAGCATTCTTTAGGATTTTTTCCACACAATGTGAACTATAATCCCATTAATCTTTGAAGTCATTTAAAATATGGGAAAAGATAATTTCTGAGGGGTTACATTGGAAAATTTCCAATTAAATAGGTCTTCAGTGAATCATAGTAGTCTGTATTTACTACAGTGCAATTTTAAATGCATTTATTGAAAGTTATTTAGACACCCTTAATCCCTGTTAAAATTTCAAAAGCAATTTAGAAAGTTAACTTCAAAACACTTATGGATCTGAGCCTTTTTCACAAGAACGAAGTAATTTAGGAAGGCAACAACTTGGGTTCAAAGCAAAATCCGTGCAGCTCTGACTAGATCACGTTCAACATGGCTTAGTGGTGGTCCTGACAGTCCTGGGGTAATGGTTGGACTTGATCTAAAGGTCTTTTCCAACCTATGATTCTACGCTGCCTTTTAAGTGGAGCCATCTATTTTTGGCCTCTACCTAAACAAGTGAGTGATCTAGTGCATTATGAATTTTGTTTGAATTTAGAAGGTTATTTTGGAGTGATTAAAGTTGTCTTACAAGTTCTCTTTAGTCAGCATATTTTTGTCTTTTTTGCTAAGACTCTTGCACTCTCTTGCAAAAAAATAGCTGTTAAGTAGAAAGCATCTTCAGTACTGACATTGCTGAAGCTTAGGAGAAAAAGTCTTGCCAGAAGCATTGCCACCAGCCACAACTTGTAACAGTGGAAAATTAACATGGGATGAACAAAGTTTCTAGGCATCAGACAGACACGGAAATAGAAAGAAGCCTTAGAGATGTAAAATTTCAAGTTATGACATATTTTCATCAATTCATGTCATGATCACATGAAGCTTATGTTTGGTTCATCTAGTAGCACAAAGATATTTCCATGTGTGTTTCCTGAATCTTCACACACGCTGTAAAAAGTTTAAAACATAAGACAGCTTTACTAACAGTCTCTCTGAGCAATCTGATGACTGGCATGGTGTAATTGCTTAGTAATAAATAAATTTTTACACAACTATTAATAACAACTAATAAATAGTTTATATTAAAGCTAAATTACTACATAGTTATTATAGAATCATAGGACTCATGTCATATAGGTTTATTTTAAAATTAGATACATGCATTAGAAGCAGATCTGTAACTTACCTGGAGTTACAGTTCAAAGACAGCTGATACGCATGACAGTTCAGGGTAAACTTCTGTACTATTCCAACATTGGGAAGACTGTATCGCTGAAGAGTACCAGACTCTCTTCCCTAGCAAAAAGCAGTGCATGGTTATTGAGAGAATTTTTCCCTTAAAAAAGGTTTTACTTATATGCTGTTCTAGGCAAAAGAGTTTTTGCATAAGTGACAGGGCAGAAATGGAAATGGAGAATGTCATCACCTTGAAAGATCCAAATTCTGCTATTTAGAATCACAAATGGTTTGGTTTGGAAGGGACCTTAAAGCTCATCTTATTCTAACCCCCCTGCCACAGGCAGGGACACCTTCCACTAGACCAGGTTGCTCCAAGCCCTGTCCAGTCTGGCCTTGAACCCTGCCAGGGATGGGACAGCCACAGCTTCTCAGGGCAACATGTTCCAGTGCCTCACCACCCTCACAGGAAAGATCTTCTTCCTAATCTAAATCTACCCTCTATTAGTTTAAAACCACTCCCCCTTGTCCTATCCCTACATGCGCTACAGCTAACAAGTCCCTCTCCAGGCTTCTTGTAGACCCTCTTGTAGACCCTTGGAAGCTGCTCTAAAGTCTCCCCAGATCCTTCTCTTCTCCAGGCTGAACAAGCCCAGCTCTCTCAGCCTGTCTACATAGGAGAGAAGGCTGCGTGGAGACCTCATAGCAGCCTTCCAGTATCTGAAGGGGGGCTACAGGGATGCTGGGGACAGACTCTTCATTAGGGACTGTAGTGATAGGACAAGGGGTAACAGGTTCAAACTTAAACAGGGGAAGTTTAGATTGGATATAAGGAAGAAATTCTTTACTGTAAGAGTGGTGAGGCACTGGAATGGGTTGCCCAGGGAAGTTGCGAATGCTCCATCGCTGGCAGTTTTCAAGGCCAGGTTGGACAGAGCCCTGGGTGGCATGGTTTAGTGTGAGGTGTCCCTGCCCATGGCAGGGGGTTGGAACTAGATGATCTTAAGGTCCTTTCCAACCCTAAGTGTTCTATGATTCTCATTAGAAAAAAAAAAAAAAAAGCACTAGCTGTTTGGCATGATACAGTACCTCACACGTTGGCTATTTACATATTAGTGGTACAAACTTTGTAAAACTTTGTGCATTTACATACAGACTAGAAGAGACTTCCTACAACTCAGATTACAGAATTAAGTTCAGACCTGTATTTTATCAAACCCTGTATGTAAGTACTAACTCAGGCTGTCTGTGCTTAAATTCTAAGCACTTAGTGAGTCAGCCCTCCTAAATAAATAGTCCAGGTTAATGGAAGAACCTGTTAAAAGTTATCACTGAGGACACCTAGGAAGAGATTTTATCTGTGTAAGTTCTAAATTCAGAAATGCTTTTAAATTGTGACTGCCCATGAACACACTGCAGAAGAATCTCCTACCTACAAGCAAAAGAAGCAATAAGGAGTTTTTTTAATTATGTAACTTACCACAAGTAGCATCTTATCAGATGCTGTTATTGCACAAATTGGATCTCTTGTTCCCTGAAACTATACAAGTAATATGTTTCAGTTTCAATGCAACAGTAAGAATGCACTGATAAAGACGTATTACTTAAATACACAAGAATGTTGCTAAGTATCCACATGAAAAGCAGCTATTAAAGCTTGTCAGCATACGGTATTTGGATGGTTTATGATATTAGCAGCCTTTCATATGGGAATCATGAAAATAATAAACAGCTTATTTTCTTCCCCTGCCTCTCCTCCAGAAAAATAAGAAACTCAAAATGTAACAGGTGTTTCATAGAAAACACAAGAAGGCAACTATCACTGACTTGTAAGGCCAGTAATTTCAGGTACATTGCTAAGTACAAAAGCAAGCATGCACATGCGCACACACACACACATAAAGTGAAAAAGGGTGAAAATACTAGAAAAGGTTACAAGGGTTATTGAGTTTCAATGAGCTTATACTCTGATGAAGTATAGGGAGCTGGTTCTCACCAAGAAAACAGCAGATGTCCACATACTGGACCCACAATACACTTTTTGACCTTCCCTACAGTTTGGTGTATATTTCCAGTAATACATAATGGCACAGTAACAATACACTAACTAGAGGGAAGAAAAATAACACTTATGTACAAAACACAGCATTAAAAGAAAGTTTCAGCACGACCACTTCTACTGATGAAAATCTGTGAAAGTAAATAAAGCAATGCTAAGTACTTCTCTGTCAAGCTACCGGTGACACCCCAATTAACTACTTAAAACCATCACTCACTTCAATAGCTCTGCTGTAATCAAGGTGTCCACCTGCAGATCCTGAAGGGGTGTCATCAACATGATAAATCCTGTAGAAAAGGGAACTTAGGAGAAAAAGTGTGCCCAAAGAAAATATTATTTTTCATAGCATATAGGTATCCTCAATCCTTGGAGAAGAAACCACTGCAATCGGAAAAGAGGATAAAAGCTATGCCTGTTCTTATGTTCCAGTAGTATCCCCTTTGATAATCCTACTTTGTATTGATATAAAGCTATGGTACCTGCTTTCACTTTCACTGCCTCTGATGGTCTATTCCCATGTGATCTATAAACTTTCATGCTGCAACAAGAAACTCCTGCAAATCATCAACAACCCCAATTATCTCTTTTCAAACATGCACTCCATATTTCCTCAGGCAGGCTCTTCTCCATACTTACGAAGAACTTCACTGTCATATTCATAAAACATATGTATTTCTACATTCAATACTTCATCATGACTTCTCTTTTGCCTTCAAAATTAGCATTAGAAAAGATCTTACAATATTAAAATCATAGTTTATGCTGAATTACAATGATTTACTTTTTCAGCATTTCTGTCAAATTTGCAATCTTGTTCAAGGCTAGGACATTCAGGTACTAGAACAACGTTAGTTATTACACCATGTACAAATTACTTATTATGAATATATGGTGACAGAAGACAGTAGATCTATAGAAAGCTATAGCATCTCTAAGGAAAAAAACATAAAACAACATGAAAGAAAATCATAACAAAGTTGCAAGATTGTGGAGGTGACAGAAAAGTTAATGCCACTAATGAGGACCTGGGAAGGAAGTATTTTGGAGGCAAGGAGAGGATCTGGTTCGAGACCATCTTAGGAACTGAACGTCTACAAGTCCATGGGACCTGATGAAATCCATCCGCAGGTCCTGAAGGGGCTGGCAAAGGAAGTTGCTAAGCCACTGTCCATCATATTTGAAAAATCATGGCAGTCAGGGTGAAGTTCCCGACGACTGGAAAAAGGGAAATATAACCCCCATTTTCAAGAAGGGGAAAATGGATGACCCAGGGAACTACAGACCACTCAGTCTCACCTCTGTGCCTGGCAAAATCTTGGAGCAGATTCTCCTGGCAGCCATGCTGAGGCACATGAAAAACAACAAGGTGCTTGGTGACAGCCAGCATGGCTTCACTAAGGGGAAATCCTGCCTGACCAATCTGGTGGCCTTCTATAATGGCGCTACGGAACTGATGGACAGGGACACAGCAGTTGATGTCATCTACCTGGACTTGTGCAAAGCGTTCGACACTGTTCCACATGACATCCTTGTCTCTAAGTTGGAGAGACATCAATTTGATAGGTGGACCACTCAGTAGATAAAGAACTGGCTGGATGGCCGCACGCAAAGAGTTGTGGTCAGTGGCTCAATGGCCAGCTGGAGACCAGTAACAAGTGGTGTCCCTCAGGGATCGGTGCTAGCACCGGTCTTGTTCAACATCTTTGTCGGTGACATGGACAGTGGGATTGAGTGTGCCCTCAGCAAGTTTGCTGATGACACCAAGCTGTGTGGTTCGGTTGATGTGTTGGAGGGAAGGAATGCCATCCAGAGGGACCTTGACATGCTTGTGAGGTGGGCTGATGCCAACCTGATGAAGTTTAATTATGCCAAGTGCAAGGTCCTCCATCTGGGTCACAGCAATCCCAGGCACAGCTCCAGGTTGGGCAGAGAAGAGATTCAGAGCAGCCCTGCGCAGAAGGACTTGGGGGTGTTGATCAATGAGAAAATGAACATGAGCTGGCAGTGTGCACTTGCAGCCCAGAAAGCCAACCATATCCTGGGCTGCATCAAAAGGAGTGTGACCAGCAGGTCGAGGGAGGTGATCCTGCCCCTCTACTCTGCTCTTGTGAGACCTCACTTGGAGTATTGCATACAATTCTGGTGTCCTCAACATAAACAGGGCATGCAACTGTTGGAACAAGTCCAGAGGAGAACCACAAGGATGATCAGGGGACTGGAGCACCTCCTGTATGAAGATAGGCTGAGAAAATTGGGGCTGTTGAGCCTGGAGAAGAGAAGGCTGCATGGAGACCTACTAGCAGCCTTCCAGTGTCCTAAGGGGCCTATAAGTATGTCGGAGAGGGACTCTTACAACGGGGACTGTAGCGAAAGAACATGGGGTAATGGTTTTAAACTTAAACAGGGGAAGTTTATGTTAGATATAAGGAAGAAGATCTTTACTGTGAGGCTGGTGAGGCACTGGAACAGGTCGCCCAAAGAAGTAGTAAATGCTCCAGTCCTGGCAGCTCAAGGCCAGGTTGGACAGAACCTTGGGCAACACAGTCTAGTGGAAGGTGTCCCTGCCTATGGCAGGGGGTTGGAACTAGATGATCTTAAGGTCATTTCCAACCCAAACCAGTCTGTGATTCTATGAAGACACTGAACAGAAACTAGTCCACAAAAGTCTATGAGATTTGGATAACAAACATACATTCGGTTATGATAAACTATTCTTTGGTAGTTAGTCTTATAGGCTGCCAAGTCAGCAAATCTGAGTAGAAAAATGTGAAGAGAAGTGTTCACGTTTTAAGCATGGGAGAATCCACCTTTATCAATGATACTGATAGAAAGGAATTAAAATGACAAAGCCAGAAGACAAACCTTTCCCTGCCTTCTTTTCTGGTCCGTGCTACCTGATTAAATTCCATTGCTGTGAGCTTCTTGGCCACACGATACTGCCAGACGTAAAACGCTTCTTTTGAAGCTGCTATCACATGCGTTTTAGTCATTGTGACAAACAACGGCCCTGTTATGAAACCCGAATGGTTGTAAAATTAGAGTGGCAGGCATTGGACTAGATGTTCAATTGTAAACATTTTCCCCAATGGATGACATTGTATCTTCATAGGTTAAAAAGAAAAAAAAAACAAAACAAACAAAGAACAAACCAACACCCCCAAAAAAATACTGAAATCAAACCTACAGCAGTTTTCATTAATTGGTAAGAAATGTCACTGGGGCCTTGTGGCCTTGGTCAGGAGAACAGTTAAATATTTACGAGTTCCTGATTTTAAAATCAGGACTGTTCTCCCTATTATTTCAGCAATTTTCCATGTGCTAAGGCAGAAGACATCAAATACATATAAGCGAATTATCAAGTTTATGATCAGTTCAGGAATATTTCCCATCTCCAACAAGATCTATAAAATACCTCCATATCTGACATATCTGTAATTATTCCAATATAAATAAAAGGAAGACTACTCAAAAGCTGACTATCCAGATGAGATTCTTTGATTAGCACCACTTACAAGCAGTTAACAAATTTTCAGTTAGACAAGAACTAGAAGTGCTGTTTGTGTCTTAATTAATACCTGGGCCAAATAACAGTTCTTCATCTGTATGGCAGCAAATTAAATATCTAGCAAAGTGTACACTTAAGCTTCCTTTATTGCATCCAAAGATCACAGTGTAGGAAGGCTGGGCATTTTTTTATACTTTAGCCCCAAGCCCATTTAGGATATGTGGATAAATTGAGTATCTCATTCCTGGTGACACTGATTGGTGAACAAAATAAAAAATATATATGATACATTTATATACTCAAACCATTACATTATTCTTTATAATACACTGTCTTGACTGCACTGTGGCTCTTTTTTTCCCTTTTACAATCCTTTCATTCATCTTTCTGAAAACCAGTGAATGCACATAAAAAGGCATAGAAAAAATGGTGAAACTTATTCAGTACATGACCCAATGTCTTTAAATTCTACAGGTAAATCAGTATGCTACCAGACAAAACAGGCAAATTCACAAGAATTGTGTAGCCCAGGTGGTTAGTGAAACGCTGAGTCATACAGATAATATGCTGAGAGCACAAAATCTGATACTTTTACAGCAATCCCATTTTTTTCTGTATTTTAGCCAGGAACAGAACTCTGGAGGGAGCTATAAGCCTACCATAAAGAAGAGCAGCGCCAGGAGAGACAGACAGCCAAAGATTGGTTGAACAGACTTTATTTCTTTGAAACCAAGAGAATTATGTAAGCTATCTGATGGCTGTAGAATACTTTCCACTATAAATGTAAATACTGGGGAAGAAGGCTTAGTGATAAAGCTTAACATGTGAGCAATACAGTTGTTTACATTATGTGCAATTCAGTAGTACTTCATATAGCACATTCATTTCAATAATTAGTCACATACAACTGAAGATGCAGTCTCCTCCGTTTCATTAACAGCATTAACAAATCCTATGTATTTGCTGTGTTCTTTTATTACCTCACAGCCGTACATGCTGTAACAATCAATGCTTTTATCCTTTAAAAATGAAACATTAGAATCCCCTGACCTGTGTGGAAGTAAGTTTTTTTCTTGCTCAAATTACAAGATTTTAGTACTAAGCCTCATATGTGGACTCAGTTTAATCAATGTTTAAACACTTTACTCCAAGACAAGGCTAAACTAAGCCCAACTCTGAAAGCCATAGGCATTTCTCAGACTTACCAGGGACTTCCCATTTGACCTACAGCTCCCCTGGAGGCTAAACTTACTCATTTTCCCCATCACTGGAAGTGTTCAAGGCCAGGCTGGATGGAGCTTTGAGCAATCTGTTCTAGTGGAAGGTGTCCCTGCCCAAGGCAGGAGGACTGGAACTAGGACAGCTTTAAGGTCCTTTCCAATCCAAACCATTCTATGATTTGTGCACACCTTGAAGTATCCCAATTGGGGGAAAAAAAAAAAAAAAAGAAAACATAGAATGTTCACATAAGCTCTGTTGCCATACAGAAACAAGACGGCAACACATCCATGCTTTATTCAGAGGAGTACAATCAATTAGGCAGTTTATGAGCATGCCTAAGACTTAAAATGATTGTTGCTATCAAAAAAATAAACCTACATACCCTGGCACATTTCCCTGCCATTTCTTTTGTATCAGCTCTAGCAGTAGTTTGGCCACAGAGTAAGCTGGATCAGTTCAATGATCTAACTGACCTCAAAACTAAATAAATAAAAGATTAGTTTAAGTTGGATTAAAGAGAAAATCACTAATCCTGAAGAGGGCAAGAACAAGCAGTGAGCAGGGAGGGCAGGGCTTCCCCTTCTTTCAAAGAGCAATGGAAGGATATAAGCCAAATGTGAAATCACAGGGAGAGGAGAGAGGGGTACACAGCACACACAATCATCAGTGTCACATCTTTTCAGAAACACATCTGGAAAAGCAGCATCTATGTGTGGGAACTAGAGCTTTTACAAAAATGCCAATATAGCCTGAGCAACTGGAGCTAGATGATCTTAAGGTCTTTCCAACCCTAACTATTCTATGATTCGATGATTCTATAAAAGGAGGACACGTGGGAATTTTTTCTAGAATGGCTCTAGCATTTTATACTAGACAAGCATTTAACAAACAAACAAACAAACAAAAAAGAAACAGAAAAATATGGGGGAAAAGAAACTAAAATCCAAGCACGGACTGAATATTAGGAAGCATTTCTTTACAGAGAGGGGGGTCAAACACAGGAACAGGCTTTCTAGAAAGGTGATTGAGGCCCAAAGCCTGTCTATGTTTAAGAGGCATTTGGACAATGACCTTAACAATGTGCATTCCAGGTCAGCCAGGGAATGGTCATGCAGTTGGACTAGGTGATCATTGTAGGTCACTTCCAAATTAAAGCATTCTACTCCCCCTTCTCACCTCAGAGCCTTAATCATTGGGCTACACTCTGCTCCTAAAATGCTTTCCTTCTTGGCTGTGTAACAGCATAGACTGAATATGAGGAAAGGATGCCCCAGCCACTCCCGAGTTTGGGCTGTTGCTGGGCAGAGAAGGAAGGAATGGGGTTTGTCCTTTCCTGGAAAAGGAAAGATGCTTGTTTCAATCCCTTCAGGCACAGGAAGATTTAGAATTCCTTTCCACGCAGCTGGTTTAACTACTTGGTTTCCTTTAGCGTAGGGAAGTATTATCATCTTATGCAGCTGGCCTCAGTTCTAGCAGCAACTGCTGCTCACTTGGGCATCAGTGCCCTTCAAAGAATTCATGCTCTGGCTATTAAGCAGACAGAAAAGCAAGCATCATAAGTCAGGAAGCAAGAGGATACTCCCCTAGTCAGCATTTCTACTGCATAGCAGCTTTCAATGCTAAACATGGGGACTTCTTAGATTGTCTAGCTCTTTCCACAGATTCTGCAGATAGCTAACTTCAGCATTAGTATCTTA
Source organism: Myiopsitta monachus (assembly GCA_017639245.1). NCBI lineage: Eukaryota > Metazoa > Chordata > Aves > Psittaciformes > Psittacidae > Myiopsitta > Myiopsitta monachus. The sequence goes on along the minus strand of CM029922.1, from coordinate 23,813,892 downwards.
ATACTTAATTTTCAGGCACTGAAAACATTTAAACAGTTGTCTTACTTTTCAGTGATCAAATACTGAAAAGGATTAAACACACCACCCCATCACAACAACATCAACATGTGGAACAACTGCCCTTTAAGTTTTCTCTGGCCCTTTTTTCTCACCTCATTTCTCTTCACTGTCCCTTCATAAAACCTCCTCTCTGAAGGAGAGAAAGTTTATTTCTTACATATCCAGGAATCTCAAACAACCTTTTGTGATGTCAGTATTTCATCCACACTCACTCCATCTCACTTCAAAACAGTTAGAAAACACCTGCTTTCATGTCTAAACTTCTTTAAAAAATAACGGAAAACAGATTTAATGCATGACTGTATTACTTCACTGCATGAAAAAGCTGAGACACTTTCTAGTATACTGAAATGGGATATACAAGCATGAGAGACAAGTAATCCCACCTAAATCTGGTTGAAAGGAAGCAATCTGACAGACGCAAGACTGAGCTGCTGCTTTCATACAATCCTGTTACAGGCTGTTCCTCAGAAACTGTGACCAATTTAGGTAGATGTTACCAATGAGACTAATTTTAGAGCTTGATTCAAATGTCTCTAGAACTGTTCACTCATAAATAAAAGAAAGCATCAGAGCAGCACAGAAAACTGAACTGCACATGGGACAACTCATGAATGGCCACGAATTAGAGAACACAACAAAATACTGAAGATCAGTTAAAGTTTAAAATTATCAACTTTAAGTAACAGCAGTTCAAGTGCCATTTCATATGCAGATCAGGCATTTCTTTATAATCTGTAATCTGTAGGTTATCATTTCTTAAAATGTCCAGGCAGGAGGCGACTCACTGAGGCACGACTCCATCACTCTGCCTTTAATTCACCTGTACACTGATCAGGCTGTTAAATCCATTGCACTGAATGCTAAGACATATGTGAAAGATAACTCAACACTTTGCTATGTCCTTTCTCCTAAGCACATGTAAGAAGATGACATAATCCAAGCCAGAGTGACATTCTTCGCAGATACCATCTGTTGTGTTTCCATTAAGAAGATATTATATAAACAAAATATTTAACCTTCTACAGTTTATATTAAGTTATTCAGAAAGGACTTTTGACAGAAAGCCTGTAAAACAAGCACAGAAGAAATTGTATTGGTTAATGTTTGTACCTATGGAACATAATAATGCTAGACAATAGAGAAAAGAGTAATTTATGGCCTAGCAAACACTAGCTATTGTGAATGGCCCTAAACACAAGGCACAGGAAGCACAGAAAGAAAAATGCCCTTGGTGAAAATAAAGAGCAACAAGAGGAAGAGCTTTAAGGTGTAACCATACATCAACCTCTAAAGAAAGTTGAAGGGATGGTCTTTGACCAGATAATGACTGATTAATCCTTTTTTGCCACCATTAGCAGAGGCAAGCATCAGAAAGCTAATGACATAATTTAAAATTCAACAGAATAAAGGGAATAAGCACCTTTTTTGAGCCCTTCTTGAACTACTTGTGTAAGATTTGCACCTTCTGGGGGTGAATCAAACATTGTGCATGGTCAAAATTATTCTGCCATCAGGAAATTAATAGTACTTTGTTGAAACAATTTTATAAAATGCTATAAATTGACAATTTATACAATTCAGATGTGTGCACCAACTAGAATCTTAAAAAAACTTACAGAAGGTCTTCTGCCTTTAAAGTTTTACAAGGTCTTCTCTCTATTGATCTCAGCAAGGCCAGTCAGCTGCTTAAGTTCAGCACCCTGTCAAACTGGAGCAATTATATTTTCTATTGCCAAGAAGCTCCAAATGTGATAAACAGCATGATATACTGCATGTTAAGACCTTGACTGTGTACAGGTGTCTACATCTCGCACAAACTGACATTATAAATATTTCAAGTTGTTCTATAAGGCTGTATCTTCAAAGATCATGGAAAAGGAAAGCAACTATGACAAAACCAGCACATGGTCTTTGGAATTGTCTTGCAGTTGTAGGTGCTTGCTTTTCACTTTCATCTTAAGTCCCTTCCATAAATTTGGTGGGTTAACTTAAAAGGAGTCTTAGAGACTGCATATATTAAGAAAAGGTTGCATTTTTGGCTATGTTTACTACACAGCAAAGAAAGGCTTGCTTGTTATGTTTGAACTACTGAGACTACAGAAATATTTCAGGACTCAAAAATCTAAATGTTCCTCACCTCAGCTATTTGCCTATCTATGAGGTTGAAGTCTATAATACCTAGCATTTTCACAAATGAACTCACACTAGGAAACCACATTGTAGATCTATGCACTAAACTGATCCTCTGACACTGGAGGGAACAGCAGCAGACTGCAGAATGCCTAGTTAAGCTAAAGGAAGACAAGCTTTTTCCAGATTGCTTAATCTCTTCAGCACAATTCAAACCCAGCTGGAACAACTACAGCATTTTTCAGTTAAATTGCATTTCTTTTTTACTGTTTCCAGTCATGGGGGGAAATTCTTTTCATGTGTTCAGACAGCTGAAGGAGATAGGCTGTACTGGGGGGGATCATAAACTGATACCTTTGTTTATAACATAAATAAAACTATCACAGATAGCTTTAGAAAGCTCACATAAACAGAACAGTAGAAAAATGCAAAGAGTTTAAATGCAGACTTAGAGGTGGACATGCAAAGCTAATTTTGACCATTTGAGTGAGATTTGTCTCACCTATTTTTAGGCATCTCTGACGGAGATGAGGTGGTTGCCCTGGGCTTCTTTGTACTCAGCAGAGGGCAAAAAGACCCTTTTCATGAATGATTCACTGAACTTATTTTAGATGTCAGCTGTAGAAATGATAGAAACTACTTCCTGTAACTCCCTGAATACTCCTCCCATCACCACCAATCCCACCTGTCAAGTCAGTCCAGGAGACAAAGTAGGCATACACAGTGAAAACATCTGATCAGGAAAGAGGATGGGACAGGAGATACACATAGACACCCCACCCGCACCACTACCACCCACCACACCATCTTACTTCAGTGCTTAGTTTGGGGTTTTTTAGAAGGGTTGGTTTGTTTGTTTGTTTTCTCTCCTCCATCCATTGTAAAATTGACATAAACAGAAACTGAAGTATCACAATATTTCACACATATTCCAGAAGACAAAACTGATTCATCAGAGCAGGATACTCTTCATTTCAATTATGATCTACAATATCAGCCATGAATTTCACAATATATACTGACTCACAGCTGATTTCCTCCTGCTGTCACTGAAAAAATGAACAATGTTAGGAAATGACACTTACAAACCTACTGTATAATAAAAAATAAAACTGTTCAGTAGTCTAACCTGTCATTCCGGTTAGAGCATTTATTTCAGATTTCAGTGACAGTAGCACTGATTGAGAAAAATAATCATATTTATGACCTCAACTATTTCTATTCCTGGCTTGGTATTTTTTCCTACCTATATGCTTCTATGAATTGTTGTTACTTCCTTGCTTCTATAAATTTTTGTTACTTCTTTGTCTTACTGTTCTTCACCTTACTTTCCTCATCATTTCTCTTACTAAAACTTTGCTAGACACTTTTCCCATCTATTTTATCAGATAGAATGGCTGTTTGTTTAATATTAACACCAAGTATTAGCATTATGGCTTGGAACTAACTTCTCTAAAAAGATTAATTTAGTTGGAAGAGTTACTTTTTGCAGAGAGGATAGGTCAATTCCAACACAAATTACAGTTCACAACATGGGAACCCCTGATCACACATTTATTACATTTAGGAAGAGTTAAGTCCAAGTGAGAAGCCAATATAAAAATCATAGTTAAATCATGCACAGAACAGAAGGTCAAAACATTTGGATGCCAGGGGTGTTACCACACAGTGATTGTTTCACTGAACAACAGACCTGCATAAGAAGTTCATTATAAATACTAGAAAAAATATGACAGACTATTGCAGGTTGCTTACCAATATCAATGTATTTGGGGTCTAAGGGAGTGCCAATAGAATTGCAGAGAACCAGCACATACTGTATGAAAATAAAAGCAAGTGTCATTACTACGACATTTTTTGTAAATCAGTAAGTTGTACAAGGTTTTCTGTGAAGGTGTATCTCATAACCCGCATTTCACACAACCTAATGCTGGTCAGCAACAGAAAAGGGGGACCACGACTGCAGTAAATATAAAGCAGCATAAGCATGAGAGTAATGAGGTATTTGCCAATTAGCACTATAAATGAAGCCAAGCACGAAACAGGGAAATGACTGGCTGTCTTCAGCAAAGGAGCAAATCTACCAGACAAAATACAATACATAATACAATACATGGATGTACCACCAGCAGGGTCCACAGATAACATACGGGCAAGACAGCCAGTGTCCCATCCCCTGCTGAGTGAGGCACATGCTGTACTGCAATGATTTACTAGCATGATACACCAACAATTTCTCAGTGACTCAACTGTTGCATAGCTGTCTATGCAATAGGTAATAAACTGCATCAGAGCCCCTTGCTAGCTCCCAGGATTCAGAACAGACCAATAGGTCTTCACAGACCTCAATCTACTTGAACCTCCAAGAAGGCTACAATGTGGGCAGAATTGTGAATAAGGCTATCCTCTACTCTACAGTACTGCAGATACTACAAAATTAGTGAGTTTTTAGTTTAGCCCTTCTTGTAATCCTGCTCGGGAAGGGTTTGGTACCATAGATACCTCAGCTTAGTCTATAAAACTCAGGAAAATGCAAATAAATAAAAATTGACCTACACACCAGTGCTTCATTGTTGTTGCTAATGTATATATTTTTCCAGATCTAAACTAAGGACTAAATATCTTTATGATGACTGTACAAGGAAATAAGAACGTCTTGAATGAGAAATTAAGTAGCGACTTTTAGTGCAAAGTCTACAGCAACTGCACAGCTTACCCCTTGAAACTGACTGATTGGTAGCTCATTCATTACATGAGAATGGCAGAGTTTAGGTTTCAGCTACTGTATGAACTTCATTCTTTCAATGAAAAAGTTATGAACAAGCATTTCTGTTCATTAATTAGCTTATTGTTCTGGCTCTGCCACTAATAAAACCTTCTGAAAAATAGTGGCTTTATTTCTTTGTTCATGAGTTAAGCATACCACCAGTATTCTCAAATTTATCTTTTCAAAAAAATTACGTTGAGTCTCTACCTCTGTAGGAAACCACTCCTGGCTTTTAAAATCATTTAATTTTTGTTCCCATTATGTTCATATTAATTATTCTCTGGTAAATTATCCCAACATTCACTCTATAATCAATTTCTCTTTTATGCACTTTTACTTATTTCTGAGGCTCTAACTCAGTAGATCAGGGACTGCCAAGAAGTGATGGAGTAACAGTACCCAAGACAGAGGCTGCACGAGCTATACAGGGTGGTGCCAGGAGCAGGAAGATCAAATCATTGTCTGATTTAATGAAAGCAGAAAGCTCAAACCTTGTATGAGTATCACCAGTAAGTTCTTTGTAACTTAATCATGTTCACCTTTAAACAGTTTCTGCTGAAATTAATCTTTTTTCCCCATCAGCTATTGCTGTACCTTTTGCCATCTTGAAATCACAATTCTAATGACCAAAATCTATTGCAAAACAAACTTGTTTTTCAGAAAGCAACTCTAATGAACTGCTACCCAAAGGATAAACTTGTTCACTTCATTTCATAAAAGCTGACCCCCTACAGTGTTAATAATTACACTGGAGCCATTTCAAAAGGATTGAAAAAATCTCATTATCTGTAATTTTTAGATGCTAAAATGCTCAAGACAGTTACACTATGTCCCTCCACTGTTTCCAATTATAAAGGAAAATTCAGAAAAAAAAAAATCTCATTTTATTGCACTCAACTTCACCAAATGGTTTTGGCCATGGGTACCAGATTTTCAACCCATATGACAGTACACCACCTATTGCGCAATCAAGCAAAACAGCATAAAGCATATTTTTTACCGTTGCACCAATTGACTCTGTCTCATGCTCCTCCTTTGTAAGCAATATACAAGTGATATAGAAAATAATTCAGAAGCAAACACAAGAAGAAAATCCATTATACATTAACCAAACATACATTAACCAAATTATATCATTTGTCAATCCATTTAAAATAAATAAACGGAACAGTTTGTAGGAACATGGAATTTACCTAAAAATTTCCCTTTTCCGCCCCCCATCTCTTCTGACTGATTAAGTCTTCATTACCATTCTGATCCTCTCCTGCATTTAGCTTCTTTAAGTATTTCTAAAGAAACATTAATTTGGAAGGCTGCAGTCTTCAGTAAGTTACCAATGGCTACAAGGAGTTAAAATACAGAGGCAGTTAATCAGTTCCGCACATTATCACTAAGACTTTGTTGGGGTTCTTTGTTTTTAAACACTGAGTCCATTCAAGTGCCATTCTGTCAAATGACAACTGAATGACATACTGAGAGAGATTCAGAATTTTGTATTTCATCTTATTCTGACCGTAAAGCATTGACACGGAGAACAGAGTGTTTCAAGTGAAAATTAAAAGACTTTTTACCTGAGGTTGATTTTCATCTGCTTTAGTTGCTAAAACACAGAAGTCTCCATAAGTTGTTATGGAAATCAAGCTCTTGACATATTTTACATACTTCTCATTGTTCTTTGTGTCCCAAAAGACTACACAGTATTCTGGACGATCAGGTCGGGTATACGCATAAACAACCGTATTGGAGCAGTAACCCCACTGCCAAGAGAGACAATTTTGATAAAGCCCATCAGAAGTCACAAGAATTCAATGATAAATTGTTCACAGCTATGAAAGAAAGTGCTTATTCCATATACACAATCAGTATTCAGTACTCTTTACTGTTCTGGTGATGAACTGATTTATTAAAAGCATGTGAACACAGTTCTAGTAATACATTGTTTGCATAGCGTTAAACTGGCAAAAGAAGCCTTCCTATCACCAGAATAGCCTATTGCAATCAGAATTGAAGGATCAACCTCAAAATGAAACAAGATATCACTTTCCCTTGTTTCTTCCTTGTTCAGCAGGTACACAGAAATACCCACTGTGATGATGGTTTTTGCAAATGCTTTATGCATTTGCTTGCTGTATGACTATTGATTTGAAAACTCAATTTTCATTTCCCAAGAGAAATAAAATAAACACCTCAAATAGTGCAATTACTGAAGCAGACAAAAATAACCAATTATATTAAAGCAATATAATAACTCACATCACATCTTCCATATTAACAACATGAGAAAAATCCTCCCTTCTGCCCAGAAGAATGTAATTATTCACGTAACAGGTAGGAGAAAGGGCAAGAGGGAAAAAGAAGAAATGGAATATCCAAGCACCTCTGAGCAACCTGGTACACTGGAAGGTGCCTGTGCCCATGGCAGAGGGGTTAGAACTAGGTGATCTTTAAGGTCCCTTCTAATCCAAACCATTCTGTGATTCTATTAATACTGTAAACCCCATTAAGATGCATTTTATTACATTCAACTAACTTAAATTATAGAAATTAGTAATGAAGACCTTTTCTAAAAAGCAAATCCAGAAAACATCCCAGAAAAGAGGTGAAGCTGACCAATAAAGGAGATGTAAAGCAAACCACTTAAGGATGATGATGCAATTGTAGAAAAACTACTAGAACTCCCTACATCAGTATTTACTAGAGAGAGCATAAAGCTTGCTAGAGAGCTGGCCAGAAGGCTACCCACACTCTACAGGGAATGAAATCGAGACAATAAACTATTAGCAAAAGAACTTTTAGAATATATCTATAAACTGAATGGTAATAAATTGTCAGAACCCAAAGGTTATCTGTCAAGTAGAGTTCAACGGGAATTCAAACATAATGCTGTGGAAGATAGCCAGAGGAACAGTAGTGGGCAAATGTAAAAAACACTGTGACTTTTGGAATCATAAATCAGTAAATCCAGCTTTCATAAGAGGTAGAAATGTAATAAATAAATAAATAATTGGATTAGATAACTATGGATAAATACAACACACTGGTCATCATGGTTTTAGCCCTAGAAGTTGTACCTCATTCATTTATTATTATTTGTTTATTATCTTTCAGAACTGCCACAGGCATGTCAATGAAGATGACCTAACTGATACAACCGACTTGGATTTTGAAGAAAATCAAGATTATTTTGGATACAGGAAGAAAAATAGAAGGGTTGTAAAAGACTACTATTATTCCAATCAGAGCACTACCCACCAGATCCTTCCCAGAGATGCAAACTGGAACTTCTACTATTCTGAATATTCCAAATTTATAAGTAAGTTATGAGGTAACAAGTCAGTAAATTGTAAATCATGTTTGTCAAATCTAAAACTGATTTTAAAAAGTGGCAAAGGACACCAGAATGCTGAATGATTAGGATATAAAGTGAAATCCAATGTAGATTTGAACAAGGTAATATACACCAGAAGAAATACAACTAGAGGCATAGACTCTAAATTAGTATTACAATTCCAAAGATATTGCATATAAACTATGAATAGCTTAAAAAAGGTCGACTCTATTCATAGTTTTTATTGTCATATTAATTTAGAACCCCTTTCTCTAATGATAATACCGGAAAAATACAGGAAACGGGATTATTCAAGAGATGGATAATGTGAGACTAACACTTCATCTCCAGGTCATTACTTCCAATCCAGCCAAAATTAATGATGGCTTTGAATCACTACCATTTAATGACTGCAACCTTGTAGAATATCTAGTTACTGATGTAATCAGAAATAACACAGCAATAGTAATGTGGGTTATTTATTGAAGGACAACACATCATTCACCATAAAAATACTTAACATTGAAACTGAGTATACTGCCAACAGGTTAAGAGTTTATTTGCTGCAGAAATAAATTCATTTGAGCACATCTTTTTCCACTTTCAATATGCAAACGGGAACAAAAAAAAAAAAGGAGCTTACACATGCAGTTTCTAAAACTAAGGTTTCAAAATATTATTCATTTGCAAACTGTGCCAGATCTTGAAATACACGTGGTCTCATATATACTGATGATTTTAAGAAAAAGCAATAGGCATGTGCTCCAGATGTTAAACATTTCCCAGAATAAACATTAAGTAGCATTTCCTGCAAGACTAATTTCCAGCTCAAATTTCCAGTGTCTTTTCCAGAAGATTTACAACAAGCTATCTGAAATTGCTTCCTAGCAGACTGGTGTATATAACTCCCTGACCAAAAATTTTTCACAAGTGAGTGGAACAATACATTTCAATATAGCTGCAGTATGTTTCTCACATTACATTCTGTCTCTTTAATCACAGCGGTTACACATAGATGATTAAAGAACATATAAGGTGGTGGGGAAAAAAAAGAATACAATACGGTATACTGGACAGTAATTGCCTTTTTTTATTAAGCTGTAAATTTAAGTTAAATAATCCTAACTCTAAACAAAAAAAAAATCAGCCAAACAAACAAAAACCCTATGTGGCAGACAAGATAAAAACATGATTCAGAATTAGCTGAATTCACGCTTTCTTAAAGTATATTTGGAATTGAAGTATAAGTAGGAAATGCACCTATCAGGTTGTATTAGTTTCTGCTGTTCAAGTCTCTAAACAACTCTCCTGGTTCAAACTAATAATTCATCACCAGAAGTACGACAGTAAAACTAAGGCTCAAACAACCACCACTTTATCACTTAGCCCACGCATTTTAACCAAACGGCAATGAAAACACTGGAACCTTACCTGCATGACAAGCCTCAGTTATTACCAACATGAGAAACATGCCCAATTCAGTTAATATTAACAAAGCATACATTTACATATCATGAAAATAAAAATCATAAATTCACTGTAAAAACAATGGCTAAAGTCATTCCACCACCAAGACACTCACAGTCCACTAAAACTTCAAGTCACTACTGCTGATCAAGCAGTAATAAGTTAAACTCTGATTTACGTATTAGCGAAAACTACTTTCTCAACACACTCAGAAACATAGTAACAGGAAACATTATTATGTGGCAGTTAAGTGCCACATTACTATGTACCTTGTAATCAGGACGAATGTTTGCAAAGTATATGTAAGAATCGACAGCCAGCGCAATTTTCAGTCCACTTCCCTCCCAAGACAAAGCAGAAATCTGTTTGCCGGGCACTTTGAGTGTGCGCAAATGCTTGTGTAAAACAAGGAAAGGAAAAGAGTCAGTATTTATCATAGGAAAACAGTTTTGATAGTTGATGAAAACCAAACACAGATCCTCTTTACAGAACCCTTTAATGACTCTCCAAATACAACACACATACAAACAGATATTTAACATGCATTTCCATAAAGTATTCTTTTGCCTAATTTTTTTTTCCCCAGAAAGAAAAACCAGGACTCAGTGGTAGTTCAAACTTAAAAAAATAAGTAACAGATGGAGAATGACAATATAAACAGTTCTCCTGTTTGACAACTTGAATCACCTTCATAATTTCAATTCCTACTAAAATATACACAACAGTAGCACCGCTACCTGGCATGCTTCAGTTGATGTACAACACCCTTAACTGATGGTTTAAAGAAATAAAAACAAATAGCTAATCTATGTCAAGAACATGCACTGAATTAGCTGCACAGGTACACAATTCGTAGTGAGGCAAAGGGCATTTTCCTCTTTATTCCCTTTCAAAAAAAGTCCAAGAAAGGCAGTTAGATGTCCATTTCCAATTTAAGAGCTAGCGAATAAACAGACTTTACATCTTTTTTTTTTTTGTATCTTTATTTTGCCACAGAATTTGAAGTTGAACAAAGGAAACGATTGAAAAAGAAGTTCTCAAGAACTGTAACCTTAGTCCCACAGAGCACTTGTTTCTCGGAAGCTTTTCGGTTGCAAATAATATGGATGTATGTAATAAAGGATACATTCATCTATTATTAACTGCCAGATTTTGAATAGTCTTGGACTTAAAAAAAAATACAGCATTTTACCGAGCAGACCACTGATACTTATGCTTAGATCTAACTTGCCTGTTGAGGGCATAACTTTGTGCCTAAATAAACTGTTATTAATGAATGGGCATAGTGTGGTACCTATTTCATGCCTTTGATAAGATACAAATACCAAGTCCACATATTGGTCACACACTATTCACAGAAGATATAGTCATCTAAAACATTAAGCTTGTACTTCAATATGAGAACTAGAACAAAACAATTCTAAAATCTAACAGATTTACTTCTAAATAGTAGATACAGAATCTGCAACACTGTTTCAGTTAATCTGAAGGACATTAGCAACCTGAGATGTAACATTATTACCAAAATCTTCAGTTCCATTTAATACTTTCAACTGAGGAAATCCCCGTAGATAATAATCACTTATTTCTAAGTCTGAACTCAGGTATCAGTTAGGTGTTCAAGGTTAGACACTACACATATCCTACCATTTAGTGTTTTATGAGATGCAGTCGTATTTTCAGGCTGACCACTAACTTGCTGTTCTAAAAGGGGACCTGACCCTGTGCCATCTTTCCAGATCAGGTAGCTATCCTAGATATCTTAGAGCACATTAAACACACTAAACACCCATATTTCAGCATCCAGATTCCACAAGTAATAACCACATAGACAAACCATACTATGATTTTAAAAAAACATTTATGTATTAAATATTTTTACCTCACCAAATGGAGTATAGAACTGTACAATGTTTACATCTTTATCTTGAGAAGCTGTTTTTAGGGAGCCAGCCACCGCCAATACACTTCCACAGTGGTTCCACTGAATACATACTACACTCATACCAGTGTCAATCAAAACAGGATCTAGTTTTTAAGAAATAAACACGAAGAATATAAATACAAGTCGACATTTTGGGTCACGAGTAGCTCATTAATTAGCACCCCACATTTGGTACCTACTATGGTCATTCTCATCTCTCATTATCTGGCATCTTCCATTGTCATAACAGACAGCAAGACAAGGACAGTCTGGTTCAATGTAGCCCTCTGTGCCATGATACCAATGTATTCCAGCAATGCTGAATGCTCCAGTTAAGTTCACTAAACAACTGAGCTTCATTTTCACCTAAACAAGAATCATTAATTATTTAAAGTCATATACAACATGCTATTTAAAACAATTTAAATCTCTACTGATATACTGCAAAAGAACAGATACCTATGCAAATTTTTTTCCCGTCCCAAGAAAAATTTTCATATTCTCAAAATTTTAAGTTTGAAAAACTTCCTTATTTGAAGCCAGATCAGAGGTACGAAAACATGTATTCTAACTACAAAGAAGCACTTTAATATTGCCATTTTCATTCTTTGTTTTTAAGTTACTTTTCAAAGAAAAACAAACAAACAAACAAAAACCCAACACCACAAACATGCACATGTACACACACAAAGAACCCTACTGGAACTTTACAAAAAAATACAAATAATTTAAACCAATCTTGGCCACAGGATTTTTTAAATAGGAAACATTTTGTCAGCTTTTTCTTCATAAAAATCACTTTAATAGTGTATAAAAATAACTGGAAAAAATACGTGTCCAAATTAGGACAGCAATTAAGATAATTATTACTTTTGAAGTAATTAGCCCTGGACACCTGGCAACACAGAAAAGGGCTTTTTCAGAAAGATAAGAGTGCACCTGGATCACTTCAAGGAAGGCTACCAGATAAGTTATGGAAGAGAGGGCAAGGGCTGGCACGCACAACCATACATAATGTTGGGTGGGAGGGACAACAACGCACTTAAAGAATTTCAATAATCTACAGTACATGGTAGAAACACCATGACCACAGCAGTGGGAAGAAAGAAAGATACAGTCAGGAGTTAAAGTAGGAAAGGGGAGAAGGGGAATGTGAAAGGGAAAAGGAGCAGGAAGGGGAGAAGGCAAACAGGAAATTCACCATAAGAGGTATCTAAAAGTAAACACGGTTCTATGGAATATCACTCATTTCAAAGTCTGTGTTTTACTTCCATTTAGCATTTTTCCATAGCATGATTATATATTCCAGTACTACGAATAAGTAGATAAAATAAATAAACAAGCCAAAGTTGCAGGAATGCAGAACGCACTTACTACTGGGTGTTCTTCGAAACATGTAACATTCCTTATGTAATAAAGAATGACAGCAGCAACGGAAAACACTGCTTTATTCTAACTATTGCTTTATACTACACTAGTACTTTTAATATGAACTTCATTTAATTAGTATCACATACGTATTTTCACATTTTCAATAACTACTGCGAGGCAAAAAGGCATTAGTTGATGTAATATTTACTTAGCTACCAAGAAAGAAATATTTATATTAAAATGCTGCAGCTGCATAAATCTTGAATAAAAACCTCTCTACGCAAGATCTTGTCCAGTTCTCAGTACAGAAGTCTACCAACTATGAATTCCACCAACTAAACAAACATGAAATACATTAACAAGAAGTAAGTTTTTGTAAGTTAAGTTTAGTAAGTTAAGTAAGCCTGTTAATACCTTTATTATACGACCATGAACTTACAATAAAATTTCCCTGATTGTCATAAATATGAATCTCTCCATTTGACATTCCAAAGAGTAAAACTTTACTATCAGAGGACCAGGCCACATGACACAGGTGGGTACCTTTCAAGTCTTTTCCCCAAATGCGATTACCTGTAACAGGACATTGATTGCATTTAATAAACATGACACAAAGTTAAAAAGAGGATTCAAGTTTCCAATGTAAAAACTAAAATATCTAAAGAAAATCAAAAAACAATTAGAAAGTAACTATTGATCCCATTTATCTAGAGAAACAGAGCCACTACATACATAATACAGAAAACAAAAGCTATGTAATACCACAATAATCAGTAGAGCTTAAATTTTACCATCCACTGATCCAACAATCACAGCACCATCTTCATACACAATACAAATCTTTTTTCCATCAGCATTCCAGCTCATACTTCGAACAACAGATTTATTTCTGTTGTTAATCATCTCTTCGTACCAAGCACCTATTAGTAGTGAATGAAAAACTGAGTTATACTTCTGATTTAATAATCCCCTGTTGGATACAAGATACTGAATCCAAAGAGTAAAATTATTCTCATTTTAAAAGACATGCAAATAGGATGGTAATGATGTTTCTTAGCCATATGAATTCCTGAAGTTGTTCAAAAAATAAATACATAATACATATGTATTATAAAATAGATAATAATCAAACTGTAACACAGACACACAAAAAGGTTATCAAAGTTACCAAGAAATCAAATTATGTGTTCGATGAAATGAAGAAACCTGAGAATGGTCTGCTTAAAAGTAAACATGAGATGGTGAGTTACCTATGACTTTGCAGTGCAATATACAACAAACAGAAAGCTACAGAAGTAGCTTTTTAGTAAGTTTTAGAGCTTTTTAGTAAGGTTTTTTTAGTAGTTTTAGAAAGGAATTAAAGTTGTTCTGCCTTTTCAGTAAAACTCTAGCAAGACAACTCCATAGTGTCCCCAGACTACACAGATGTAATTATTGTGAAACCCAGTGTTAAGATGTGAGCTACTTATTTCCAAAAAGAACCTGACAAATGAGGAATGGAAGAGGGGAGCCAAAGTCCAAGAGGGGCCCTACAGGAAGAGATCTGTCCTTACGTAATTTCAGAACTGACAAAAAACACACTAGGATACATAAAACAGAGGGAGCAACCATCTTTGACAGGAATATGTATCAAGTAATTTACTGGTTCTTTTCCAGACTAAGAGATAATTTATGTGACAGGAGCCACCATGTATCAGGCAGAAAGATTAATCAAGTGATATTCTTTATTCCTGAAATGAGAAGCTGAGCTCAGAAATTGTTTCCATTTTTCATTAAACAAAAATCCCCAGGAGAAAAACCTTTCATTTTCTTCTTTCCCACATGTGTCGGAAAGTGGTTAATTTGACTGTGAGCTTTGCTGGATTCCAACTGAATTTAAGTGTATCAAGAAAAAGTACATGTATATATGAAAAGATCAAGAACAAGAAAAGCCAATTAGAGTAACACAGAGATTAGTCATATTATTCCACTGCCTTAACTACACATTTCTAAAGGTTGCTTTTATGAAAGTGTATAATTGATGTTCTCAGCAGGGTTGCTTAGTTCTTGTAGTTTTACCACCAATACATCTGTGCTTGATGCACTTTCAGCACTCTTTAAATACTACAATACCCAGAACAGAACCTATACAAACAAGCACTGCTTCTTTTTTTGTTCAATATACTACTTTCCTCCAAGGGAATAAAGCAAAATAGAAGACAATCAAGAAATTTAGAGCAGTTTACCAAGCACATGGCTAAAAATTTTTATCTTTTCCTAAGGTACCTCTGCAGGACAACCACCTTTCTATATGTGACTACACTACGACAAATGTTGATGAGTATTACAATAAAACCTTAGAAATTGTTTAAAATCTATTTTGAACTTTACAGTCTGCAAAATAAAAAGTCTGGGAAAGAATTCATTTAATTGCTGGGGAAAAAAAAAAGAGAGAGAAGACAAAAAAAAAGTTTTCTCACAACATGGAATATTATCCCATCTCAAATTTATCCTGTAGAGTACCTTTATACAGCATCCACACAATGATAAGTCCATTTTGATCACTTGTAGTCAGTTTTTGATATTGCTCATTCCATGTCACTACTTGCACAGAACCTAGAAAATGATACAGTTTTTTATTTACACCATTTAAGTAAGTTAATAAAACCCACCACACCCAACGTGATCAACCTGAAGCTTTCTGGAAATTTGCACTGCAGACTTTAATTTTGGGCATTCTTTCTGTATCTCTCATTTCTTCTTTCAAAATCCTGCTAAACAGCTCCTTTTGCGTCTGTATTCACCCACTTGACTAAACATCCTCTCCAAATTCTGCTCAGAATATTGCTTCAATATGTGAAGCACATACCATAGCTTTGCAGTTTCTGACCACCGCTGACATGTTAGTTTGGGAAGCCAACAAAACTTTACTGTCATAAGAAGTTTTAGTTTTCTCTTCCCCTTAGTATGCTGATCCTCAGTAATGCTGCACTTTTAAAACAAAATCTTCCTCATGATTACCAAAAAGAGAACTCTACACACAATTCCTTCAGACTCTCAAGTCTCATATGGATACTACTCATCAATATTTGAGATGACACATCTTCAAACAGTGGCTTCTAAGCAGCATCTGATTTCAACACTGGATGTAAACTTGGCCACTTCAAGCATCACATTCCTTCATGCCTTCACTGCTAGCCATCCATTTCCTCTGTGTCCCTTCCGTTTTTCAGACTTTTAGTCATGAACTTTATCAACAGATGCAATCAAAGATACCATGAATGTCAGGTATTTGTGAAGGTAACAGTAATCCATTTCAGAATTTAAAACATCCATTCAAAATATCCACTAAACAAATTCATTTTTTTTATCATATTTAACCAGGCTCCTAAAATAACCTGACCTGGTAGGTTTCAACTGCAAATCCTCATGAAAAGACCACTTCTTCAAAGAATGTAAGGATTTTAGCATTCTCTTCATAGCCCACTGTCCACAGATGATAATCATTTAACATTTCTTTCACAAGTTTAATGCTTCCCTGTATCCATTTTTTACTTTCACACACTATCATTCTCTAGCCTGTTTTCTAACCTCTATAAACTTTGTCTGTATATGGGAGCTGTCCCTGCCCATGGCGGAGGGGCTGGAACTAGATGGTCTTAAGGTTCTTTCCAATCCAAACCATTTTGTGATTCTATACTGCAGTTCATGTACGTACACATATTGTAATTTGTCAATAAAAGGAAAATAAAGATATATTTAAGACAAAAAATGGGTGTACTGAACTAAATTTGATTTCTTCAGAATAAATGTGAAGCTACCATAACATACAAGGAAATCCCATATACTATAAAAAAATAAAAGCTTATTCATCTACATGTGTTGCTAGAAAAAATGCTTATGAAGGCTTTTAGTGACATTTCTGATTTTAGCCTATTATACAGAATTTAAAATTTTATATAAAAAATGTAAGAGAAAATGGTTCTCCTTTTTTTAAAAAGAAACCACAGTAGAACCACAGTAAAACCATAATTGTTTAGCTCAGCAATTTCAGCATTAACTGCCCATCTGTTTAGCTTTTCTCTTCTGCTATAAAACATTCTTTATCTGTCATCTACAAATGTAGTATGTGAACAAACATATCATGATATTCTACATAAACACTGAAAAAAATATTCCAGTCCCATGCAACTGTGTAGCACTTCCAGATTAACCATGCTAAAGTCAGAGATAAAGTCAGTGCTATATCAGTAGCACTGGATGATTAAAAAAAAACCAAAAAAATAAAGTCTATCTATAATATAACACATACAACAGCATCATCCACTTAAATAAAAATAAGTATTTCTTTCTCAAGATAATGAATGGGTACCAAATAATTTGGAAAAAGCAAAGCCTGAGGTAATACAAAGCACAAGCCAGGCTGTAAGTTCAAAGTGCACAGACTTAGCCTTGCAAAATCCACAAGCAAACTTTAAATCGTAAGAGGCAGAGCAGAGCTTGGTTTGTGCATCACACATTTTGCATTACACATCAGCCACAAGAACTGAGGTTAGGCTACATCAGTTTGATTCTCAATACAGTAATTCACTCACAGATCACGACTGTAGGTCTTTCATCAGATAACTTGGTAAAATATTTGCATATTTACAATATTTACATGGTATTACATACCTGAACTGAACACTGATAATCTTTGTTTCAGACTTGCAATAAAAAGTTATGGCAAAATTACTAACTTCACAAAATCTTGTATTTTTTTATTCTCAGCAAAAGTACATTAAATACCCAAAGCCACTTACCACTATGACCTTCAAGAGTTTGATTCACAGAAAGATTGCTAGGAGCTGCAAGTCCCTTTATTTTTGCTTCATCTGAAAATAACAAAACCAGCTATAAAATCAGCCTAACAAAGCACACATACTACTGTGTCTCTATCAATACTGCAGCTCTAATCACTGTTTACATAGATAAAATTATCCACCTAAAAGAATGTAAATTGTAACTGCAAAATGAATTTTCCACCTTCCGTTAAATGTGTTTGCTATTCACATCTGTCATCCAAATTCATACACTCTTTATGATCAAGCAGTTTTTCAGGAAAAAGAAAACAAACAAAAAACCACCAAAACACCACAACTATAGCTATCATGTTTTGTTACATTCAGTAAAAAAAGTTAACAATAATTTGAAAATATAATTGATTTTACTTTCCTTGGAACATTTTTATTTAGAAAAGAAAAAAATTGACAGCTTTCTCCCTAAAATAATGAAGATAGTAGAAAACATTGAAACAAAACAAAGAAATTATGAAATAAATTCCAAAATAACCTGGAAGCCTATACAAAATGAACAAGAATGAAACATGTGCCTTGAAAAAGAAAAATAACACTAAAGAAAATTTCAGCAGATATAACGGGTACAAAAATTACACATGTGCCATGTAAGACAAGCAGCACATTGGATGTTTTGGCAAATACATAACTATCTATGTACAGATTTAAAATGTGCAATATCATCAAGAAACTTGTGGAAGGATTTATGCTTCCTGAAGTGCAGTGGATTTTGTTCTTAAGAAAAACAAGGAAACAAACAAACCTAAAACCACTCACACTCATTTACCTGTCTGTGTTTCTAATTTTAAGACTTTCAGTAATCCATCCTCTCCACCACAGGCTATGAAACCTTGATCCTTATTCCAGGAAATACATCCTTAATCGAACATTACCAGGAATTGCAATCTGAAAAAGAAGTATTTTGTATCTCTACACAGCTATAAGAATCATGTTTTATTTTAAAATACTCTATCTGAACACCTCAAAGACACCTATGACAGCACACCAGACAAACTTATTTCTATCAACAGATCAGTGCGCGCAGAAACAAACAAAAGACAATCAGAATTACAAGCACTCGTGAAACTGCAACACAAGGCTTGAGAAAAGGCAACCTAACACATGCAGTAAATAATAATAGCAGGACATCTTAAAAGGTGTGCTGAGAAGGCATCATGAGCAACGAAGCAGAGGAGAGGGATGCACAGAGCTCTGACAAGAGCGGAGCCGACATCTCAAGACCCAGGAAGCCCCAAGCCCTGAACCCAGGCCGCGAAGGAGCTGGAAGGGCAGATCAGGGCATCACTCTGGGCAAGGGCCAAGCCCACGGCCGCACCACCAGCGCCAGCGGAAGAGAGCCCCGAGAGTCCCCTCAGCGCCCCCAACCCCCGGGGGCCCCGGGAGAAGCCCCGCCGCCCCGGCTCTCCTCCGTGCCCCAGAACTACCTTCTTGCACAGGTAGATGAACATCCTGGCTGAGCGGCGGGCCGCCCCTCGCTGCTCCCCACAGCGGCGCGGCGCGGTGGGCACGACGCGGCCTCCCGGGGGCCGCGTAACCCTGGCAACCGCCGCCGGAAGTGCGCTCCTAGCGCCCGCTCTGCTTTTTCCGGGAGCGGGAATAGAAAGGCGGGTACCATTAATGTGGCGCCGGCCGCTAGCGGGCCCCGGGCACAGCTCTTCATACCCATCTGGCCCCGACCCAGGGCGCCTCCTGAGGCGGTGGTAGCCATGAGGCACAGTCCTGCCTTCTGCCTGTAGCCTGCCGGCAGTCACGGCAGAAGATGCCCCCCCCGAGCGGGAAAGTGGGCTGGGGGTTTGCTCGTCCCACTTCAGTGGCTGACGGTCGTACGCACCTCAGGTAGAAAGCACTGATAATTCATTAGTAAAGATCGCTCTGCTTTTACATGAGGGAAACGCGAAGGCTTGTGAATCCCACACTGTTTGTACACACTGGTTTTAGTGTAACTTGCATCAATACATCCTCAGAGCTGCCCCAGGCGTAGCTGTTAACTGAGGTAACCTGTGGCTGAGGCACTGGGTGGCTTTCCCTCTCCCTCGGAAGGTGCCGCCTGCAGCTACAGCTAGGTCTGCTCAGTCAGCCATTCACAGATGAACAATGCTCAGATTCAGTGGGTTAGAGAGGGTAAGCGAGCCCCATGGAAGGATCAAACCTGGACTCGTTCTGCACGAGGGATGCAGCCTGGCTCTGCAGCTCTGTCTCCAGGCTTGGTTGGACCCAGCTGCAAAATAAGTATTTTCCATACTGATGCTGTTTTGTATCTGAACATGGGAGATGTGTAAAAGACTATCCTGTCTCTTCTGCAGCCTGCTCTTAAAACTTGCCTGCCTGACACAGGAGGAGCAGAAGTGCTATGTCTCCCAGAGTATCTCCCTGGCTTTCATAGTGGCTAAGCACTCCGCAGTACAATTATCTACAACACAAACACTGATATAAGCAACTTGTTCAATGTCAAAGGAGGATCACGTTAAAGTCAAGTTCTCGAACCTGTGTCTTGTTAGGGTTAGTGCTGTTAATGGAGTTATGCACACCAGTGCATGAAACAAAGCCTGCCCAGCTGAGAGCTTGCAAGACACACCTGGGCTTCAGGACAATTTTCCACTATCATATAAAATTATACCTCTATACTTTATCTTTGAGGTTTTGTTTCCTTTTTTTTTTTTTTTTTTTTTTTTGGTAAACCTTTTATTTCATAACACACATAATTTTTCAGTTGTATATACAAACCATTCCAACATCAGTGTGCATAATATACTTTATTTTATTAAAATAAGTTACAAGATCCCAACTTACTTTCTCATTTAATGGATAGAAGACATAGGCACACTATTTACTCTGCCTTGCCATTTCAGTTTCATACAATGTCATATACTGTATCTTTTTTTTTTTTATTTACTTCTAAACAAGATAAAAATGCAGTTACTGCAGAAAAGGAGTATCTGCTGCACTGCTTGTACAACAAAACACAGCAGGTACAGAAGCTTTATGGTTATAAAGTGACTGCACATGAAGATCCAGGGTCTGTTGTCTTCTTGAAGTCTTCTTGACATATTATTTGTCAACAACAACAAACCGACTGCTGTTTTGTGAGCTGTGCAACAAAATAAAGCTTGCTGAACTCAATAAAAAGGGTTGATTCTAAAAGAGTATTTGAAGATTAAGTAGAATGATAGCTCAGACAACCTGCTGTCTGCCTTGATATGCCTCCAGCTTCTCAGACACTTCATCTAGTGGTCAGTTGTTAAGGGTAAAAAATTCAATGTCTACAAGGTTTGTTTTACCTATAAACTTTCTCATTGCTACATTTTCAACAAAAGTCTGTTTTCCAGGTGAGATCAATACATGCATGAACCACAGGTTTCAAAACATTTTAGAGACGTGCCAATGTCTGGCAACTTCTCAAATGATCTCAGCAACCCTAATTTCTCATAAGGAGTTGGACCAAGTGACATTCAGAGCTGAAGAGCAGCAGGTGACTCTCTGCTGCTTTTTCCATGTTGCCTTGAAAGCATGCTAGGGATACAAATTGCCCACCAAAGAATAACTTTGGAAGAAAGCCTCAGTTATTTGTAATAAAGTATATTCCTAACCTGAAACCACTGCATTTTATTCCTTTGGGGCAGAAAGACTGATCTCTGAAGAACAGGATACTATTGAGATGATGTTACAGGTTTCATTATCTTGGTGTTCAGTTTTAACTACTTGGATTCCATGGAATTATATATTACAATCCAAGGAAAATCAGCTTCTTCCCTTCACTTTTTCCAGACTGAACTCCAAGCACACTGCAAGAAGAGGGATTTGCAATCAGATCTTATAAAAATAACTCTGAATTTATTCAAGCACTGGGGAAGTCTTATGTCATTGGCAGAAGTTTTCATCTGCCTTTCAGAAACCTTGGTGACCTGAGAAATTAGTTTATCTGTATAAATGAGTTCACATATAAAACTTACTAGTTTGCTCTCCTTCTTTGATTAATCCTAAATGCCCCACTCTTCCTTGATTTTGAAGCCCCAGGGATCAGGAGGACAACCACAGGCATAATGCTCATCTAAATCAATTCCTATTTGAACAAGAACACCTTTTACAAGAAAAAAGCATGCAGTCTCAAACATTTCCAGTGATGAAAATCTACCACAATCTTTGGCAAATCTTTGGCAAACTGCGATCAACCACTGTCACTATCTAAAAATTGTGCCTTATGATGAATCACAGTTTGCCTGGCTTTAACTTCCAGTTACTAGTTCCTGCTGTGCCATCTGTGAGGGCATTTATTACATCATTCAGATTCGCTGTGGTCCAGAGTTCACTACTTTCACGTTTTGTTTGTTTTTTCTCTCCTGCATGTTTGTAAAATGTTGGGCTCACACCCAACAGCCTGTACTTGGATGTCTCATAGAACCAAGCTTTGCCTCCGACATCATCACCCTGCTTTGCAGCTCTCCCATTCTCCTATATCCCAGCAGCTGGATGTTCAGAGGTCAGCACATTTTCATGGAAAAGAAGAAGGTCCATGAAAATTGCTTGGTGCAATACCTGCCTGCATAGGTGTGATGCAGAGGAATACTGTGGCTGATGGGACTGTGTTCACCCTGCCTGTGAAGTTGTCTTGAAAATTAGGGACATAGTAGGAGGGATCAAAACTGAGCATTTGCTGTAACAGTAAAAGTCATCTGGACGAATTATGAATAAAGCAGTTCAACATAGCATATATAACCTAGGGGATGTGGGTATATGTATTTTATCTGTACTTTGGTACTAAAGCCCTCCAATAAAATGTGAAAACATAGTAGTATTTGAAACAACCGAGATTTTGCTCCATAATATTTCTAAAATCACCATGAAAATACTTTCTGTGTTAAGGTATTTTCGTTCCACAGCTTATGTCAAAACAGGTACCTTCAAAATACCAGTAAGTAGCTGAATGCAGAATATCATGTAAGAAAAAGGATATATTTTGTAGACAGAGCTTCAAGGTGTGAGGTGACTGAGTCCTTCAGCGCAGCTATGGCTTCACACTTACAGGACTCTTCAGTAGTTACAAGACTGCTTGTTATGGCTCCTAAGAAAGAAAACAGCATTTACAACATTTATGACAATTATCAAACACTTAAATCCCAGGAAAACACTCGATTCTGCAATGGGAGTTGACCTCATGCTGTGAGACTATAGCAAGCGCTGAAACCCAGGGCAGTTGGGAAGGAGGGACGAGGGCTGGTGTGGAGACGCAAATTCTGCTAGACCAGGTTCCTCAAAGCCCCTGGCCTTGAACACTGCCAGGGATGGGGCAGCCACAGCTTCTCTGGGCAACCTGTGCCAGTACCTCACCACCCTTGCAGTGAAGAATTTCTTACTTATATCTAAATGCATCTAAATAGAATCTAAATCTATACAAAGTCAAGGTTGCTGCCCTGTCAAAGCAGGACTGTAATGGCATTTGGGGTACCAATCATTGCCAAACACAGCACTCCTGAGAATGCATTAGTCCAAAGTTAAGCCTCCAGGAGTTTTGCGAGCCAAGCAGGAAGGCACATAGTGATTTTAACCACATAAAGAGTCAGTCAGTGTCAGAGAGTTGTCAGTTTCCATCAGTTTCTGAGATGTAGATGGAATTTAGATACTGAAATCTCACCTTGGGAAGAAATAAGAATGTAATTTACCACTGGTGAATAATACAAAAATGAAAGCAGGAACACATGTATTAATTTAAAATACTGAGCAATAGAGTTCAGCTAGATTATCAATGCATATCACAGATACAATGTGTATCACCCCACAAGTACTCCTGGTTTGTAACGTTGGCAATATACATGCATAGGGAGTATAATTTTTGATTCAAGAGGTGTGAACATTCCAATGTCACATTAATATGGACAGAGGGAACAACCCATTCAGGTAGACCCAAATGAATTTAAAATCTAGTAGAAAGGCACAGCAGTATTAATTGAGGAGCGAGCTAGTATGACAGAGAAGTCATTAATCTGTTAAGCAAGAGAAAGCAAGCATTGCCCTAATCCACAGTGGTTCCATTGAATCTGTTCCTAGGTCTTGCCCTCAGTCTTCCAGACTTACACGGGACTAGCCTCAGCTGTCCTGAAGAATTCCTTTTTCTCCATAATCCATCACAAGATCAGGGATGATCACAAAGGACTCAGAGATGATAATTTCATTGTGGTATAATGTGAGTTCTTAGCTATGTGAAAGGCAATTTAACCTCACCTAGTCTACATAGAAAGTAGGAGTTAAGTTGTACCACTTGCTGTAGGCTTATAACAAACATATCAACAGCTACAGAAGCACAAGTACTGTAGTGAGATTACCATCTACATCTGAGACCAGACTAATAAGCTTCCAAAGGCAGAGCCTTCTTAAAAGAAGGCCCACAAGTATGAAATACCCTTTCAACAAGTTATCAAGAGGTAGTACTTGCATGTAATATCTGTCTCTTTATACATGCTTTTTTTTTACATTGTCTCCAAAGGCAATGACAGCAGATTATTCAGTAATTTTTTCTGTAGATATATAAATGCATAGCTGATAAACGCCAAACAAATAATGTGAGCATTAGAACAGTAAAACAATAGAAATATTTTACCTGGATATCATTTCTCTCTCTTTTTTTTTTTTTTCTGAATTTTGGGGCTTCTTTTTTCGTTTCTCAACCATGCCATTGATACTTCCATTTTGCAGGGAAACTGCAAAGTGTATGAACAGATTCATTTCTAGCAGTGGAGAAATTAGTTTGTCTTAGAGCCAGTGTTGAAACTGGTGTCTCCTTGATTCCGCTGAACTGGTATTTGTTCAGCTCCCTTCTTTGAACGTTTCACAGGCTTTATGGTCAATGTACAAAGAAGAGCTGTTCAAGAGTCAGCTGGAGAAAGGCCAGTTCAAAATACCACACCAACATGGCTGGTTTCTAACCAACTGCCAGGGGTTTTTTTATGTTTGCAATGAAATTCTCCAAAGACAGATACAGATCCAGATACAGATCCTTCTTGGATTATGTCTATTTTAACAAAATTACTTTTCCAGCCAACCTTGGCAACTGCCCAAGGGTAATCTGAAGTCTTCTACAGTCCTTCTGTGAAATGTAGAGTCTTCCAGTATTTGATATTCAAAATCTTGGACACCCCTATTGCCACTGGGATGCTCAACAAGTCATACTAAACATGCTAGAGTTATGTTTTTATACTGTATTTTACTGTTTAAGTATACTGTTATACTGTTTGAGTCCAGACCTATTAAAAATTACTATATTTACAGATGGCATTTGGCTATATCCACCTATTTTATAACTTTGCTCTTACATGGGGTTCTTAGCCATGTGGTGTAATGGCAAGTTATTTCTGCTCTGAACCAGAAATCGTACTCGGTACCTCTTGAGGTCCCTTCCAGTCTGACTATGATTACTTTGTACAATCTGTGCTCACTCAAACCACAGCTGCCTGGCCTGATCAGATGTGGAGTGCTAGACCACCTCCAAACGCATGCTAGGAAAAGTTTCCAGTAACACAGTAACTTTAGTCAGGATTCCGGGAAGGGAAGGAAGGAACCCTTCTAAAATGATTGCATTATTTGCTATGACACAAAGTCCCTGAGAAGCTAAAGAAACAAACAGCAACATGAAATTCAGTTGGGAGGGGAGGACATCACATCAAACTGTCTCCTGCATGGTGGTACACAGATTCACAGTACTGCAAAGTGTTTTACTGTGTGACTAACACCAACTCTTCTCTCTTTAATTATGTCTCAGTTCTAGGCTTGCTAAATATTGCATATTTTATATATAGAGGGAGTGAAAAGCTTTAGTTTTAGGATTATAAAGGCCAAATGGTAATCAGTTACTAGCATTGTTACATACAAAGTGCTTTATATCTCTGAGTGTTGCTCAAAGTGGTAAAGGCAGAGTGACATAGAACCTGTCTTATAACATGTCAATGCATGTGAAAATTTGTCAAACGGATCCAGTCCTTCTAATGAGAGCTGGGACTGTGAGAATGAAGACCTTGGGCCCACTGTAGGAGAGGATCTTGTTCAAGACCATCTTAAGAACCGAACGCGCACAAGTCCATGGGACCTGCTGAAAAGGATCAGGACCTGATGAAATCCATCCGCAGGTCCTGAAGGGGCTGGCAAATGAAGTTGCTAAGCCACTGTCCATCATATTTGAAAAATCATGGCAGTCAGGTGAAGTTCCTGACGACTGGAAAAAGGGAAATATAACCCCCATTTTCAAGAAGGGGAAAATGGATGACCCAGGGAACTACAGACCACTCAGTCTCACCTCTGTGCCTGGCAAAATCTTGGAGCAGATTCCCCTGGAAGGCATGCTGAGGCACATGAAAAACAACAAGGTGGTTGGTGACAGGCAGAATGGCTTCACTAAGGGGAAATCCTACCAGACCAATCTGGTGGCCTTCTATAATGGCGCTACGGAACTGATGGACAGGGACAGAGCAGTTGATGTCATCTACCTGGACTTGTGCAAAGCGTTCGACACTGTTCCACATGACATCCTTGTCTCTGAGTTGGAGAGACATCAATTTGATAGGTGGACCACTCGGTGGATAAAGAACTGGCTGGATGGCCACACGCAAAGAGTTGTGGTCAGTGGCTCAATGGCCAGCTGGAGACCAGTAACAAGTGGTGTCCCTCAGGGATCGGTGCTAGCACCGGTCTTGTTCAACATCTTTGTCGGTGACATGGACAGTGGGATTGAGTGCACCCTCAGCAAGTTTGCTGATGACACCAAGCTGTGTGGGTCAGTTGATACGTTGGAGGGAAGGAATGCCATCCAGAGGGACCTTGACACGCTTGTGAGGTGGGCTGATGCCAACCTGATGAAGTTTAACCATGCCAAGTGCAAGGTCCTGCACCTGGGTCACAGCAATCCCAGGCACAGCTCCAGCTTGGGCAGAGAAGAGATTCAGAGAAGCCCTGCAGAGAAGGACTTGGGGGTGTTGGTCGATGAGGAAACGAACATGAGCTGGCCGTGTGCACTCACAGCCCAGAAAGCCAACCATATCCTGGGCTGCATCAAAAGGAGTGTGACCAGCCGGTCGAAGGAGGTGATCCTGCCCCTCTACTCTGCTCTTGTGAGACCTCACTTGGAGTACTGTGTGCAGTTCTGGTGTCCTCAACATAAAAAGGACATGGAACTGTTGGAACAAGTCCAGAGGAGGGCCATGAGGATGATCAGGGGACTGGAGCACCTCCTGTATGAAGATAGGCTGAGAAAGTTGGAGCTGTTGAGCCTGGAGAAGAGAAGGCTGCGTGGAGACCTCATAGCAGCCTTCCAGTATCAGAAGGGGGCCTGTAGGGATGCTGGGGAGGGACTCTTCATTAGGGACTGTAGTGATAGGACAAGGGGTGAATGGGTTCAAACTTTAAGAGGGGAAGTTTAGATTGAATATGAGGAAGAAATTCTTTACTGTGCAGGTGGTGAGGCACTGGAATGTGTTGCCCAGGAAGTTGTGAATGCTCCATCTCTGGTGGTATTCAAGGCTGTGTTGGACATAGCCTTGGATGGCATGGTTTAGTGGGAGGTGTCCCTGCCCATGGCAGGGTGGTTGGAACTAGATGATCTTAAGGTTTTTTCCAGCCCTAACTATTCTATGACTCTATGATTCTATGATTCTATTTCAATACATGTACTGAGGTGGGGAAGGTATGGGGGGATATAGAACAGCGATCTGCTCTTACTTGAGCAAGTCTTCTTGTCTGGGTTCAGGGTATAGCCTTGGTAGCAGTCACAAGTATAGGATAGATCGTCTCTCACACAGACCTGCTCACAGTCATGCCTTCCGGGTTCACACATGTCCGCAGCTGAGGAAGACGACATGAGGAGAGAAGAATATTAATTAATACCGAAATCTTCAGACTTTTAAATGGGTGTTAGTAATTCTCTTTTGCAAACATATCTTCATTTAGAATCAAACCAGGATGTTTTTATTGCATGTCAGCACACTATTAGCCATAGCAGGGAAAACAAAGAGTGTTTCCATCTGGCAATCAGCATCATAAAATTAGTGCAATTTTTGGAATACTGGCAACACTATTTTGCAGTTATAACAGATTGCAAAAGGAACTGAATTAGCAGTGATCCAGTTGCAAAGTAATTATCTAAAGGAATTTCAGAGAACAAATAATTGGATTTTAAGAAATTATTTAGCACGATTTCAGCTCTAATTGGGTTGAGTAAGACACTGTTATACAGAGTGAAAACATCATAAACAGAAGAGTATACATGGCTGCTGAATGAAAAAGAACCTGGCACCCACTGCCAGTTAAAAAGTGGGCACCTTATGTGTGAGGCTGATGATTTCTGCCAAATTTAACACGTCAGCTCTGAAAGGGCAAGTTGAGAGGTAGTTCCTATATTTGATATCTTTGCAGTAAGGAGGTCCGTTAAGGCACGAGGAAAGAAAGAACGAAGGGAAAGAAAAAAAAGAAAAGACCCCTCCTGGACCTAGACTGTTTTTGTTACATCACAAAGACCTGTATGGATGCGAAACTCTTGAATAATTTATCAGAGAAATAACACAAATTAACCTGGTTTTTAAGAGCTACTTGCTTTTAGCTGAACACAGTATTTCCCTAATCAGGTCTCACCTGAGCAAGTCTTCTTGTCTGCATTCAGAGTGTATCCTTCATAGCAGTCACAGCTGTAGGATCCATCATTATTCAAACAGACCTGTGCACAATCATGCCTTCCAGGTGCACACATGTCCATGGCTGTGGTAAACCATGTTTTAGAAAAGAAACCTATTAATCCCTCCCAGACACTCAAGCATTTTAAATGCTTCAACATTCATAAATACAATGTAATTAAGATTCTAATTAGGATTCAACCAGCACCCTACTACATTATTATATTATGCTGCATACAACTAAATTCAGTTACTAATTATTTAATGCAGGAGGCAGATACCAGGACTGCAAGACATTACTACACCACATCTCACGCAATTCTGATTTTCATGAGCAGTTATAACAGTTCTGAATATGCCCAGTAAGGATGAAGCTAAAACACCATACTGAGAAAAAAAAACAAATGTGAAAATAAGCAGGACTACAAGAAGATTATGTTCTCTCTTCACAAATAAGAAGAGTGAAAACTTAAGTGGAAAGAATGCTCATGTGCTCTCAAAATGAGGAATGCACTAAGGCTGGTGCTCCCCAAAACTTCTGGATTAAAAGAAACAACAAAGAGAAGTATTTGGAGGGAAAAAAGTTTTTATAATGAGCTATTTTTTTCAGAGTGCCAATTCAAGGAGTAGGAAAAAAAGAAGCTGCTGTCAGTGTAAAACCAGGGTTGCTGTATAGCAGAATTCGACACAACTTTGGGAGCAGAAGCAGCAAGCTGTAAAAAATCCTGTGTTTCAACAGGAAAGATGGAGAGGACACTGGGAAAATCATCAGGCTCCAAGTTCTCTATGGACCTGTGGCACTCACTCTCCAGTGGAGACACAGTGCTAGAGGGCAGCTCCAAGTAGGTTCATTCTCTCTCCGGGACTAAGTTTATGAAGTACTATGAAGACCATAAAATGGTAGGTAAGTGCCACATTGCTTTTTTTTAATCAATGCATTTAAAGAAAAATGCAATGCTGCTGTTATTGGAACCAAGGGGAAAGGCTCCAGGTCAGCTCTCATTTTAAGAGTCGATGTCTGTAAGCAATTTTTCAACTAGAAACAATGAGGGTAACTCACAGAAAACATGTCCATGTCTCCATGAGTTTCATATATTAAAGTAGCCTTTAACTCTTACGTGAGCAAGTCTTCCTATCTGAATTCAGGGTGTAGCCCTCATAGCAGTCACAGACATAGGATCCGTTGTTTCTCATACAGATCTGGTCACAATCATGTCTTCCAGGTGCACATGTGTCCACAGCTGCAAAGCACATGTTAAAACACGTAATTGCTAATAAAAAGCGTTTAAGATGGAGTGCATATTCACATTATCAGACAGATTTGGAATCAGCTCAGAAATTGCAATAGTAATTGAAAGAATTAGATTAACTGGTAGGAGAAAACATCTATACATGTTTTGTATAGATGTCTCTACATCTGAAGGCTTTGTTTTGTCATCTGGCTCCTAATGAATGTATCTGTAGGCATACAGATAACAAGGATGGTGACAGAATCAATCTATTTCTCACCATTACTTGCAGCAAAGTTTTATTTATTATTTAAGATACAGACGTTCACGATTTCAACAGAAATACACAAGTAGCTTCTCAAATCCCATTATGGTGTTAAAAAGTGGTATTTTTCTAATTGAGCATATTTACAGAAGGAGTAATACCTGAGCAGGTTCTCTTATCTGGATTCAGAGCATAGCCTTCATAGCAATCACAAAGGTAGGATCTGCTGTTGCTCACACAGATCTGCTCACAGTCATGGGCTCCAAGTGCACACACATTCACAGCTACGAAGGGTATTTACAGAAAAAGAATTTCAGTTATCCCAAAGGAAAGAAACAGTCATGAATAATTTATGATTACAAAAGTACATCTTGCACTGTTTGCTGGATTACTAGCAGTAAACATCAGTGCTGCGTCACTGTCACAGAAAGTTACAGGCATCTTTTGCATCATTCTATAGCCAGAAGAAAGAGGTCATGACTGACACTTGAACAACTGCATTGAAATAACACAACACCTGAGGTGGCAGCCAGGATGGATTGAAAAGGGTGCAACAGGGAGAGATTTTAAGCATTTTGTAACATAACACTGGAAATGAGAACTCAGCAATGAAAAAGACCTGGTCTTTTTTATCCAGTCCCTTTCTATTACAGACAAGCAGCTGAAATAATCCCAAAATGTATGTCACTGTCTGGCAGCTTACTAGCTTCTGCTCACTGGCGTACAACCTGATTTATTAATTCCTGCTGCACTGTAAAAAACTCCCATGTAAACTGGAATGCAACAGAAAATAATAAATAAAATAAAATAAAATAAGATAAAATAAAATAAAACAAAATAATAAAAATAGCAACAGAAAGAACATCAGGACCAGGAGGAAGAGAAAAATGACTCAGAGGCACTAGGATAACACACTGTCTTCTCAGGGATGAAAAATGTGTCTGTGTCTGGATGTGTCTGGATTACCATAATCCAGATGTATCAGCCAGCAGAGAAACCCACCAGTGCAAGATGGGGGTGTGAGGGCTGCAGTTGCCCTGACCCGTCAGATTAAAAAGTCAAGATCAAAAGAAGACATGGAGGAAAGTTTCTACAGTAAGGTAGCTTTACAGGCACATGGATCTCTGAATTGAAGGACAGTACAGAAATAATGTCCAAACCTCAGAGAACTGAGAAGCTCAAACTGCAAACGACAAAATGAGATTGAATTTTTGAGGACCAGCTAATTCCTCAGCAAACAGTAAGGTCATCTGTCTCATCAGACTGAGAAAACAGCAAACAGTGATAGGAAAAGCAGTGTGATGGATGACAGCTGATCCATGTCTGCTGTGGTGACAGGACACACGACACTACTGTGGTAATGCTGGGCCATCTCTGCAATGCACTATATGTGTTGACAGTCTTTTCCTTTACAGCTGGTCTAACCAAATAACTTATTAATTACTGATCAGTTTTTCTCAAGTGTATCTAGCTTTGGATCAGCCGCTACTTTGGTGCCTCTATTTCTCCCCACAAACTGTAAAGGAAACCTAAATACTCTCTTACAATGTGGCTATGGACTACTGGTAAAATCAAACTGGAAAGCCATAGTGGTGAGATAAGAAATGAGAAGACAGAGTGCTTGAATCTTCTCATGTATTTCTGAATGCAAGGCAACACTTCCCTTTTTCTAAAAAATGGAAGATTTTGATGTCACCTAATACAGCTCATAAGGTCTTGTCCTTCCAGTTGTAAAAACAAATCTGAAAGCAATCCAGCATCTTTTCACTCTGCTACACCCTTGGGAATAGGAGAATTCATCTCCATGACTTATGAACAAAATCTGTGGGTGATATTTTCAAACATAACTGAGAAGCTCAGACTCAAATGGTCAGATTTTTGTGGTAGGAAAGTCTAGCCTCCACTGACTTGGACACAGATTCAAGACTTAAGATTTTCCACTTCCAGGATGGTCTCGTGTTGAATGATGCTCTCAGTGCATCAAGAACTTGATGTTAGCCAACCATTTTGCCCCTGAACATTAGTTTCACTGGTTTTGGTTCACCCTAAAAACCAAATTTATTTGCCTTGGCCAAAGCAAAGAAAATCCTAATTGTCACTGGTGGGGCTAGATTTCTGACCTAAATCAGCCTGGAGCTGGAAGAGACCCAGTTTACACACAAAGTCTTACAAGACCCTTTTAGATTCATTTGGTTTGTAGGAACTTCTTTAAAAACGATTCCTTTTACCCTGTTCATGTTCATGAATCCCACAGATTCTGGCTAACTGTACTCAGGTAACTTAGAGTTACACTGGAAGTGTGTATGTGTGAGCTCCCTCTGGTTTATCCTCCAGCCTAGTAAGACCATAATTTCTATACTTTGGCACTATAAATAGTGAGTTTACTCTAAAGAACAAGAGATTTTTCTATGGTGCTATGAAAGGACTTGCGTTGGCAAGAACATAAATGGAGAATTAGTGCTATGTTCACAGCACACATACCTGTCCAGTTAGATGGGCACTTGTACCTTTCCAGCTACCAGCAAGAGGGCCTGGTCACATCAGCAACCCAACATGATGTCAAGCCAAACCTCAAGGCTTTTCCTCTGTTAATTATTGGGCAAAGTGTCCTGCCTGCAGATAGTCCTACATTTATTTCATACCTAGAAAAAGACATCTATTCACTCCGTACGTATTCAAGAGGTATGGTGGTAATTTTTAGTAAGGTTCTGAAATAACAAAGTAACACATTGCCAGCCAAGTTCCTGAGGCAATGGCTGTTATTTTAATTCTCTTATAATGTTCTTTGCACCCAATTTTAGCCCTTACTTGATGGAGACTCATTTTACAAGAAATTTCCTTAGAAATCTACCAGAAAAATCTACTTCATACGACTTTTTAACTGTTAAAATGCTGTAATTTGATTTTTGTGACTAGGGCTGTGTCATAGCTATCTACAGGAAGTTCTAAATACTCCAGATACATGACATGTTTCTTCTGTAAATAACAACCCATGCTGGACTAAGATCATTAGTGGAGTCCTAGCACAAACCAAATAGACATCCAGCATTTTTCAAAGACCAGCCCTGAAAAAGCTAAGCTAATTCAACCTGTCCCACAGTTCTCTGTCTAAATCAAGTTGCAAAGAAACAGAGAAAGGTCCAAGTTTTGCTCACTGAAAAAGCCCAGCAATGCCTGCAGAGTGAAAGCTCATCCTGAGATGACCTGCTTTTGTGTTTGGGCACTTCATCCTGCACCAAATTGCTCCAGCTAGTGCGGTGGTTCACCTGCTACACTGATTTTCTTACTCTGACTCTATGCACCACACTCCCACCCTACTTGCTTCCCAGTGAGATAAGACATGAGCACAGCTCCAGTGTGGGCTCTCAGTAAGTCAGTAAAAATACATAGCCAAATCCCAGCCAGATTGACATGCACTAAATCAGGCCAACAAAAAAGGTCCACTGAAATCAGATCTGTTACTTGCATGGTAAGGTCACCACTCAAAATTAAAGGTCATTACTTGGCCTCCACTGAATAAAAGGGTTGGCTTGTTTGTTCAATAGATGGCAAATACATAACACTTCTGAAAACGAAACACTGCTTTCTTAGGGAGTAGGATCACAGTAGAAGCCAAAAGTAGCCAAATCAGACTGCCCTCTTGGGCTGACCACCTTACCACAGAAAGTGTCTCTGAACTGGGATGTCAGCTTTTCGATCACACCATAGGTCTCCACATAGAAGACATGTTTATCCAGTGGTTCACTGGCCATTATCCTCAGGGACTGCATGTCTGCCCGGTCTACCCCAATTGCATAGATCTCGATGCCAGAGGTCCGGGCTTTTTCTGCCACGTCTTGAACCTGGTCTTGTGGCCGTCCATCTGTCACAACAATGACTACCTTGGGGATATTGAAGGTTGCTGGCCGGGTGCCCATTTCCTCCGTGAAGACTTCATCCATGGCAGTTTGGATGGCAAGGCCGGTCATTGTGCCAGTAGACAAGGGCTCAATGTGCGATACAGCCTCTTTCATTGATGCTTTATCAAAGTAGGTCCGGAGGGGGAACTCTATTTTAACAGTGCTGGCATAATTCATGACTGCCACACGCGTTGTTCTTTCACCAACGTCCAGAGTATCAATCATTTTTGACAAGAAGATTTTCACTTTCTCAAACTCTTCAGGTCGGACACTGCGGGAGCTGTCTACGATGAAGACGAGGTCGAGGGGCCGGTTCTTGCAGGCAGCATCTGTCAAGAGGGAAGGGAAACATTTCAGTCATCTCCTACACAGGACCAGAGCTCTCCCCCTTGGGCAGTGAGAGCTGTCATAGCAAACTGCTCCTACCAGATAGATGTTGGCACCCTTCATTCTTTCCTAGAAAGCTTAAAATTATAGTGAGCAAACATTAGAAATTCTGAAGCGTTAAATTTGACAAGTAATCAGTAACTGAATTTTTCTAAGCACTAACTGACAGGTCCACATTTGAGCTCACAAAATGTCTAACTATCCTTGAAACAGAGGGTTGTGTTCACATGTAACAGCCAATGCAGTAATTCAGCAATCACATACAAATGTCCTTACTTTTTGTTTTTGTAAAGATAAAGCCTGAATCACATCTTTATAAGTTGCAGAAATAAAGTGGTAAAACAACAGGCTAGATTACATCGTGAACAGGTCCTAACAATACAGATTGCTGATTAGGAATTACTTCTTGTTTCTAATTCACAATCCAAAGTACATAACAAGAAGAAATAAAGGCCAACAGGAAAACGATGAAAATGGTACTGTGATAAGGGCTTCTTTATAAGTTGTTACTGTTCTAAGGCTTCTAGAGCACAGAAAAAAAATGAAATTACTTTTGAAGTAATTTTACATGTAAAAACAAACATTTACACAGATTTCTAGCTTCCAAAATTCCTCACTGACATATAAATCTACACAGAAACAGAAAAGCCAAAGCTTTTCTTTCCAATGCATTAAAAACTTTTTTTCTCTTGTGAAAAAGGAGGGGAAAAAAGTCAAATTGCGCA
This sequence comes from Myiopsitta monachus, assembly GCA_017639245.1. Taxonomy (NCBI): domain Eukaryota; kingdom Metazoa; phylum Chordata; class Aves; order Psittaciformes; family Psittacidae; genus Myiopsitta; species Myiopsitta monachus. Next base: position 23,778,856 of record CM029922.1, on the reverse strand, counting down.
GGTAGAGCTTACTTCTATCAGGAAGCACAGCAGCAGAGTTGATTTTGCCTTTGACAGAGTAATGGACTGGAGGGAGCTAGGATGCCCTCCAGGTGTATTATAGACAATTCTACACGCATTCCACACTTAGGTTTTTTGCGTGATGATTTAGAAGCATGGCTTTGTGCTCTCTGGGAAGCTGAGAAAACGAACAAATGTTTGCACATGCACATGAAGCTCAAGGCATGGAAGAAAAAGACTCACAACGCATGTCCTAAAAGAAAAAAAAAAAGACCAAATACAAGGTTTGTAGGCAGAAAAAAAAATTACATTTTAGATTAAGGGGGAAAAACCAAAACCTTTTCAGTAGCCTAATCCTTCCGTGACTCTGAAATAAAGGCGTTTCAAGAAGTGAACCCAGGTAGGGAAGAGCTATGTCAGGTTCAGAGATTAGCAAGGCCAGTTTTGCACATGGGAAAGCAGTTAGCACTTGTCCCTGCAAGCGAGCGGTCCTCGGACCACTGCAGGCACAGCGAGGTGTCCCTGGGGCGCGGGTTCCCGGCAATGCTCTCAGCAGCTCAGCACGTAAGGCGCAGGGAGCGGGAGCAGAAGCAGCGCGGGCGGCACCGGAGCGCTGGAGAGCGGCGAGTGCAGCCGGGAGCGAGGTAGGGAGCGAGCGTGGGGATCAGCCCCGGGCCGGGCCGGTACCTGCGGCGGCGAGGCCACCGGAGCGGCTCCCGGGCGGGCGCGGCTGCCGGCGCAGGCGGCGTGGAGAGCCCCTCGCCGCGGGCAGCAGCTGCGGCAGCAGCAGCAGCGCCAGGCAGCAGCCGAGGGTGCCGAGCGCCCGCCGCATGGTGCTGGTGCCGCCGTCGCCCGCGCGCCGCCTTTAAAGCTGCCGGCGGCTGTAGCGGCCACGGGATGGGACGGGACCGAGGGGTGCCCCTGCCGCCCCGCCCCGGGAGGGAAGGGCTGGGAGGGTCGGAGCTCGGCTTCGGTAGCTGGCGGCAGGGCGAGGACAGGCTTCAAACCTGGGAGCCGCGGGAGTTAATCAGAACCGCACCTTTCCTCCCAGCGCTGGAGTCATTGGATCAGGATCTGCCGGCTTTACGCTTCCGGTTTCAAGGCTTTTAGCTCCGGGCCACTATTTGCAAAGAATGCGAGAAAAAGCTCACAGCGTGATCACCGAGGCACAATAAACCGCCTCCCCTGTTGCCAGACCTAACCTAGGGCACTCTGGGGTCCCTGGCGCTGCAGATCCTGCCAGTTCCTATGGGAAGCTGCAGCAAGCTGTAAGGGAAAGCACGATTTAGGACACAAGTCCACTACAGTCTGCAGCATGGTCTTTTAAGAAGACACCTTTGCTGACCCCACAGTAGACACAGGGTGATCGTTTTGCTCTTGACCTCTATAAGAGGAACAGGAACACCAAGGATGCTCCGAGGGCTGAAGCACCTATGAAGACAGGCTGAGAGAACTTGGGCTTGTTCAGCCTGGAGAAGAGAAGGCTATGGGGAGACATTAAAGGGGCCGACAAGAAAGCTGCAAAGGTACTTTTTACAAGGACATGTAGGGATATGACAAAGGGGGATGTCTTTAAGATGACAGTAGATTAGGAAGTTCTTCACTATGAGGTTAGTGAGACACTGGCTCGGATTGCCTGCAGAAGCCGTAGCTGCCCCGTTCCTGGCAGTGTTCAAGGCAAGGTTGGACAGGGCTTTGAGCAATTTGGTCTAGTGGAAGGTACCCCTGCCCATGACAAGGGGGCTGGAACTGGATGAACTTTGTAAGGCCAGTCTTTCACTCACAAAGACTGCAAACAGCATCAGGGGAGAGGGAACACCTCCCTTCACACAGAAAGCCACAGAACACTGCCTGGTGGAGTAAACCAGCTTTCATCTCCAGGAGGGAGCTGCAGCTCTGAGCAATAGCACATGCACACACGCACACTCCCCACAGCAGCTTCAGGCAGTGTCTGCTGCTGCCAAATGCTGCTCACCCACGCAATCACCCAGCTGCATTTTGGGAAGCTGCAGTGCCCACGTCAGGCTCTGCTCATAGCCAACCCATCCAAGTTCCTTTGATGCCCAGCCATGGTCAGTCAGCCAACCAAGGACAGAGCAAGGCTTCAGCTTCGCTCTGTAACACACAGGGAGTCTCCCTTGCGCAGACAGATTGCGGCCACAGTGTGCACTCTGAGATGGGTACACTGAGTACCACACACCACCCCAGCAGTTCCAGCTGTGTTTCTTATACCACTTCAGTTTCATATGGTCTTTCTGCCCCCACCCCCCCCCCCCGAGTCAAGGCGTTTGGCCAGCACCTACAGATTCCCTGGCTAGGGAGCCCTTTTGTAAGCCCCAATGCAGTGCCTTTGAAACCTGGACACTGAGCACCTCTGCCAACAGAGGACACGTATGCAGGATGACAGGAAGGGCAAGTGGTGCCAGAGCAGCAGCACAAGGGCCTTGGACCACCATGGTCTAAGGTGCTCTCACAGACATAAAGCAAAAACTCACATAAAGGAAAACTTCAGTGAAAGGAAAACTCATTAAACCATTACTGATGGCACAGTAAGGATGAAGGGAATTTATAGGCATGTTAGGGGAACAGGAAGGAGACGTGATTGAACAGGCTCAAATAACCAACAGTCTTTGTGCCGCAGAAATTTGAATCATTTTTCCAGAGTTTGATCCCAGATCCCTTTTATCTTCCAGTGCAGAAAGCCATTTTTTCTTCAGATAACTTAGGTAGATCTGCTAATGTATCTTTTACCTCTTACTATAGAGAAGGAAGAGTCGAAAGTTGTTCAGACGAGTTTGTTGTTCCTTTTTTTAGAACATCCATTCAATAACTTAGGACATTTTCCAGTGTAAACCACATTGTAGTCCCTCTGTGTCTGTCCTGTTCTTAATGTCACAGCTCATCAGACATCAAATTTGCCCCGAGAGCCTGAAGCTTCCAGTACAATTCCTTTTTCCAGGCTTATATGTAAGTAGCAACCAGACAAGAAGACAACTGAGTACACGACCTGCAAAGGCTGCAAAGTGAAGGTAATACCTCAAGGGGAATTCCCATTCTCCACCCATAGGATGACATCTGCTGAAGAACAGACCAGCCACTAAACAACCTGTAGGAAGCTCATGTAAATGAAGCTGCATGTATGTGGGACCACTTGCAGCACACTGAAACACTTAAAGCCCAAACCCAACAAACAGACCAACCGAGGCTACTGGTAAACATTCTGTAAAAGATTTATTTAAGTATCCTTTATCACAAAGAGGAAAATACATATGAGATTAGAAGCATGCAACCATCTTCACATTTCTGTTTATTTTTCTTGCATTTGCAGCACATGGTAACAGAAGTCCTGTGCCACCCTTCACTTCTTCCTGAAAACTACTATGTTTCAAGACATGGGATAACCAAAAAAACCACAATGAAGGTAAGATAACATATCAGGAAAGTGCAAAGTAAAAAAAGTCACACATATACCACATTCAAACCCCGTCCCCCTCCAGAAACTGGACAAAGGCAGACTGCCATATTGCTGCACGACCAGATTGTCTTTATGACCTACTTTACAAAAAAATTAATATAAATTAAGGGCATGATCCTGCAGACTCTTATAATTGTAGCTAACTTCAATCTCAGATTGGCTCAGTTGGTATTACTAAAAGCCACAAGTTAGTCACATGCATAAGTTCTTGCAGTATAAGGCCCTAAGGCAATAAAATGTTTAAGAGCATTAAGGAGAACAAAAATGAAAGCAAACAAAATCACTCTCAGATGTGTTTTGCTTAGTAAGTTTGTATCAAACATTTTAAACAGAACAGTTTGCTCCTAAAGCCCTGAATATTTCTATTACTTAAGCAGTTTTGCAAGATTAAAAGACAAAACCCCCAGGAAGCTGGTACAGATGTTAATCAACATAAAAATTGCTTCAGGCAGGTATGTAGGGAGGTGGAGGTTCCTTCTCAGGCATCTTCACTGCCATTTCATAGGTGGGCAGAACATACTGAGGAGAAGACATGTTGAAGAGTTTAATGTAGAGGTTTAGAAAAAAAACAAACAAAACCAAACCCAAAACAACAAAAATGTTGTTGCCCCATCAGCAACTTAACCCTCTGCTGCAGGTAAATGTTTAAGAAGTACTTGCTGCTGCTCCTAGTGAGACAGCAATGAAGTGGAAGAAGGTGCAACGGTGTTAACTGCTCTGCTGAACCTAACCCACGGTCATCCATTCCACCCCACCACCTCTTGGTTTTGCAAAACAGCAACAAAAAATTTGACCGGTGCCATCAGACAGCTGTACTACAAGAACGTTCAAAGACTTCTCCCTATAAAGCCTCCTACTTTATGCACTGTAAGATTGTAACTAAAAAATAACCCACCATAACATCTGCTGCTTTAACTTTTTTCATCTCTCTAGTCTTCGTTTAGAAAGCTGGACAAGGCTTGTAAACATACATAATACAGTGATTTCCTACTTCAAAATGAAGCAATACAGGTTCCTTTTATCTCAAAAAAAGGTTTTACCTGTGGAGGAGCCTCAAAAGCCGGGTACACAGCTATCTCTGGCAAATTTCTGTTGTTGATGTATTTATAACAGTTCCATACACAGTTAATTAGATATGCCTAAAAGAAGATAGATATCTCTTTTTAAATACCTCATATGCATTAACTGGTTCAGAAATTAGACGCTGGCTTACATTCACATGACAAAAAGGAGCATAAATCAACTTAGTCAACACATCCCTGAAGCACAGTTGCCACTTCCCAGAGGTAGCCACCTCTGTTGTTCCCCATTTAGCTCTGCTATCACAATGACTCAAAGCATGAGCCACAGGTTTTAGCAAAAGAATTCACATATCCATTCAGCTAATCTATCTGCCTCAGCAGTGCTACTTGAATTAATCCTCAGCTGGCTTGTGCTTCTGTGGATATCAGTCCAAACTTGCCAGGAAGAAGACGACGAGGAGGAGGAGGAGGACAGACCAGCACAGTCCTACTCATCCCTGAGATAACATTGCTACTTATCCAACAATCAGTGAGAAAGAGAGGGCACAAACACACGACTGGGAAAGGCAAGAAGATGGCAGAGCAGAGTAGTCTGGACTTTCAGACCGCATTAACTGCTACAGAAAGACATCCTATCATGTTGGACAGAGCCTTGGTGGCATGGTTTAGTGGGAGGTGTCCCTGCCCATGGCAGGGGGGTTGGAACTAGATGATCTTAAGGTTCCTTTCTAACCCTAACTATTCTATGATTCTAGTGTTGTGTAGATGATTACATTAACCTCTCAATTTTTCATTGTCAGGCTAGCATGTGGTTATACACAAGGTACTGAATTTCCCAATCACTACAAAAATCTACCATATTAGGCTTCCACTCCCTCAGTGAGACATTCCTCTTGGAAAAAGCACAGAGGATTAGGAAAATTCTTTTTTATTACTTCATTTTTTCTTAAGTATAATATGAATGCAATAAAGGACTATTGTCATGGCCAATGTATATTATCAACTCATTCTCTAATCTGCTTTGTCAGCACAACAGTTTTTGTAATTCAAATGAATGCCTCTATTTAGATTTTCAAAAAGAAAATAACTGGTAATGTCACCCTTCAGTAGGCAGAAAGATGCAACTCTGAATTAACCTACTGCATTTCCTCCTTCCACTGCCTTCCTTCCAAAACACTCGCCCCTGGTTTGTTAGGCACAGTGAGTGAGAACACCAAGCACTGGGAATTAACTCAGATTGATAACATCTTTATATAGTAACTCGTGAAACAGACACATAGTTAAATTTTAACTTACCTTTAAGATGATAAATAAAGCAAAGACCACCAAAACAATAAACAAGAGACAGCTGGAGTCCAAGGCAAGAAGATCATCTTTGTAAGGGAAATCCGGCTAGTTAAAAAGAAATAAGGAAGGGAGAGAAAGGGAACAGGTAACCATGAACACTGCATAGTAACAATATGACAGAACATCCAAACTTCACACCAAACGCAACCAAACTCTAGCATAAAATACTGTCCCACAAACAAAGAGCTCTGTTTCTCACTAGCTTCTTTATCCTCCCATGAAGAAGAGTATTTATATTGCCTGTCCAGCAAGAACAGGTCACTTCAGAGAAGGGCCACCTATATAGCAGCCTTGTACTACGCCCCTACTCACTTTCTCAACCTCATGCTGATAAAAAGGAAATTTCATGGATATTTGTAACAGCTGTAGCACAGTATTTGTACCTGTGGTCCTCTACAAGTCTTTAATGACTTACACGTTGATCACCTCCTGTCAGTCCAGCAGTAAGTTACATGTGTGCAAAGTAGAATGCAAAAATTTGCCCCAGCTTCAGAAGAGCTAAAATGAAGAACTTCTGCGAGTTTCATTCTCCTGTTTCCCTGACCACAGTAACAAAGCCTCTCTCCAATACAATTTTTTTCATCTGTTTTAAAAAGTATTTTTTAACATCTACCTGAACAGATCTAAACACCAGCCAGAAAGAACTTGTGACCCCCATTAACTCAGCGTATTCTACCCGTTCAGTCTTCTGGCAGTTAAAACACAGGCAGTGTTAATGAAAACTCTGTTAGTTTCATTAGAAGATATTGTTGCAAGATAAGAAGAGCCATGCAGAACCTAAAAAAGAACCCTCAGAATCTCAGATTCCATCCCATAATCATGTAGGATCCTATATAGCTATCCTTAATCTATGCTTTTCTTCCCTTTCCCCACCAAATAAGCATCAACACATTCTTAATCTGCAGGAGCAAACCTACAATAGAACCACATGGCTTAAAGGGTCACAAACATTATTGTTTTGAGCACAAATGCAGCTAAGACAGTTTAAACCAGTAACTGCCATCACAATTCTTTCTTTACTCTTGCTGGCTTTCCTTCCAGGGAACAATGACACCTTTAGCACTTAAGGTCTCCTTCTCATAACCACCCTAGCACTCATCCCTGGTGGCTGCTGTAGTCTGAATTCCTCGTTCTTAGGCATAGGAAAGTAACTATAGCTCAGTCACACAATTAAACCAAAGTTTAATTTCAAATGTGAAGTATCAACTGAAACTGAAGAAACACTTACCAACTGATCCAGGTAATCCTTGATTCTGGGCAGGTAGGTTAGAGAACTGATGGCAACCAGACAGCTGAGCACAAAGTCAAAGAGTTGGTAACAGAAGAAGGGGATGAGCCAGCCTACACGATGCTAAGAAGGGGGGGGGAAAGAAAAGAGAAAAAGTGGCACCCTGGAAGATACTCAGTTAAAAATTCAAGTAGCAAGTTTTAAACCATGAGCTATAAACATACTTACAGCGATTGCACCATACACCATCATTGCACTGATTGTGAACATGAGGAGGGAGATTGCAAACAGAACACAGGCATTTTCTGCATTAAAAGAAAAAAATAATCATCAGTCATTTCCTGTAGCTGTCACGCTGCATCTGACAAGATAGCTGAGCTCTATCCACCACTAGGTTCTGCTCTCAACAGTTGCATTTGTGCAAATGAACAGCAGCAGAACCAAGTAAGTCTCACCTTTCCCAATGGGAGAAGACCTGAAAGAAAACCAGAAGGCATTTGTAAAGATCCCTCTGCCTTAATCAAAAGCCTGAACAAAGCTCAGACGCACGAGTTAGAAGTCTGACATAGACTGATAGTAATGCAACATAAGGATGCTGATTTGTAATATACATCAGTGCTAAAATTATGTGGGTAGTTACCTTTACAACTGGAAAGAAATTTAAGTAAAGCTAGCCCAGTATCAACCTTTACACTTTAAAATGGTTTCATTATATAATTCAGTCATTGGCAGCAGGAGTAGCACTGTTCCTTCAGCAAAAATAAGGAAAACAGGAAATCACTGTGTGGAAGGTATCCCATCATTTACAAGAAAAGGCAGCTGAACAGAAGCCAAGTGGTAGCAGAATCCAGGATGCTCAGGGAAACTGAATGATAAAGATTCTCCCTGTGCATCACAATTACTGATGACAGAAGCACAGCTGCTTTCCATGAGTTAAGATTATACTCACTCTCATACAGCAAGCACAGTTTACATTTTTAAACACAGAGAAAGAAACCAGTTTGAGAGTCTATAAATGTGGTAAGTTAATGTTTTTAGCAATGCTGAAGCCAAACTGTTGTGGTTCCCATATTTGAAAGAGATGATCTGAGAATCATAACTTTCTAGTCAGCAACAGATTTGAGAAGATACAATGCAGAAGCGCTCATTTACCCAATTCAGTACAAGATAATATCTACACACAGAGATGGCATCAAGAAGGAGGTCCTCCCATGACCAAAATATATTGCATTGATCAGGAAGCCCTAAGTACTCAGGAATAAGCAGCAAGTACTGTTACTCACAATATCCACATGGCACAATCAAAATTGTAATATTCCCTTACTGCATACAAAACCCTCTGACCTATATCCTAACATGGGAAACAAGAATCCTAGAGTCAAAAGCATATGACAGCCATTTTACACTAAAGCATTTCAGTCATATAAGCTTAAGGTTACCAAGAACACCAATACTCATTACTGAATATGTGACATTTTACATGTATCTGTTTTAATTTCACTTAAAATCTTGACAGAGGTGTTTGGCCCTATTCCACTCTCATTTCATTACTAGCAAACGTGAGCTACAGCCACAGGTCAGAACTGAGAGATCCTCAAGCCAGACCATGAATAATTAACATGAAGGCTATAAAACAGAATTCTCAAACCCTCAACAGTCCTACAGAAAAACTCAATCCCAGAATAATTAAAAAGAACTTCAGACAACAAGACAACCATATTAAAAAGCTGTATGTATACATTACACATCTAGTGTAAGACAAATACACCACGATGCTGCATGCCTTATTTCTAACCAGACAACAGAGCAGTACACCTACCAGCCATTCTCTCAGAAGCATAGTAATTTCCGATGACTTCGTAGTGGATATCAAGAGTTGGCACTGTATTTGGATGAGTCACTTCTACCGTCAGCAAGATGCCCATCAGCAAGTTCACCACCTGAGAAGGATCACAGTTACCTAAAGGTTATTTACACTGCAATAGCTATGAGCTTCTACAAACACACACTAAAAAAAACCTTTTAGTTAGAAGGAATTCTTTGCTTTACCTGTATACTGGAAGGAAAAAAAAAGAAGAACAAAAACATCCAACACAGAACTGAATTTACAATTAAGTTTCAAGATGGTTTAGTTAAACTACTATCAAAACAACCAGAAGAGCACTGAACACTTGCTAGTTTTAATGAATCACAACTAAACAACTTTGTAAATAAAGAGGATGGACAGGGTTTGTAGAGAGCAAATGATATCATTTAAATGATGCTGCATGATGAATGCAGAGATCCATGAACCAGAAAACTGGAAACAGTTAAAGAGGCCAGGAAGGAAACAGACACAACAAGGAACATTTGAAAAGTTTCTGCTTTCTGCAACAAATTGAAAGGCAGAGTTAACTCAATGCACAAATACGGTACTGTACCCTTCCTCTCAGGTAGCACTAGGGGGGGGAAGGCAGAATGAGGCAATGTGTAAAGCATCACACAGTTAAATACTGAGAGCATAAGGAAAAATTTCCACTACAGCTCTGATCAAATGTAGCTTGCTTCTTGGTTTCTCCCAAGAAATGATAGTTTAATACAAGAAGCGGGGAACCCACATATGTCTCTCCCCTTCCCAGATCATTTATTAAAACCTCATCAGGTCTTATCAAAAGGCTACACAAACACAGGTGAAGTTAAAATTTCACACAAAGGCTAAACCCCAGAATTTCTAAGCATTCAGCACTGGCTACATCCTTACCAGTCCTTTTCCTCACACTGCCATTGAAGACTACTTCTGTTTCCACATTTTGTTACATACCAGAAATGCTTTCAGTACTAGTAAGCTCAAGAGAATCAAAAGTAGCTTAAGATTCTGGAGAGAGGGGAAAAAAAAAAAAACGACCAAAACCACCAACAAACCAAAAAACATGCCTTCACAGTATTTATAACCTATTCAAGACTTACAGGGCACAGTTTCTGTTACTAGTATGCAGAGAGACATGCCAAAGGTTGCGTAACAAAAAGAAGCGTAATGGTGGCATTTTGAAGCCGCCGATCAGTATTCAGTGCAGGCACTGCCAGAAGGATCTTCTACAATTAGCCTCAAGAGAAAATAACCAACCTGGTTTGAAGTTTCTTACAACTTCCACATATCTGCCAGATAGTTCTTATGCTGGCTTGGTTCCAGGAGTTAATGATAGCAGTAGTGGCTATGCACAGTTACGAAAGTTTTCAGTAAGGTAAAAAAGCTTTTGACCATTTAAAAGGACTTTTAGCTTTTAAAACTTACAGTTCCTACCATAACTCACTTATGCTACCGGCTTTTCTTTTTTGTTGCTTTTTTTGGTTTGGTTGGGTTTTTTCCCCCCACTTTTAAACAGGATTTTGTTGTTTGGTTTAGTTTTAGTGTTTTGTGTGTCTCAAACCCCCGCCCCCCCAAGGTTTAGAGCTACCATGGCAATCAGCTTGCTTACTCTTTCTGCTAAGAACCTTTCAGTGAAATCAAAGCTGATTGCTCTGTCAAAATGTTATCATGTCATCATGTATTATACAAATTTATTAGAAATCCCAGCTACTTTCAGTCACTTATATCCTCCATTTTATGCCTTGGAAAGTAAAAATATAGTAACTAGTACAACTGTCACTGAACTAAGTTTAGCCACTAACATCTTTAGCCTTGAAACGAGCATATTTTTCCCCCTCACAAGACACTTCCTTCCGGGCTTACTGTCAAGTTGTTCATCTGCCACTTGTCTAAATCTTGTATTTTGCTTCCCCATTATTCAAATGTATAGACTACTACATTCTCTCACTATTCCCATTTCATCCTTCTCTACTCTGGCTTTCTGCTCTCAAGGTATTTTCAAGGCTTCTACTTCCTCCTCTCCAAGTAAACCAGCAGTATTGACCTACACTTTGGGAAGTAACTTCCTGCTCTATACCTGTTTTAAAAAGCCGATGTCAAGACTCAGATCTCTGGCAGTTGATGCACTGATTTCTACTTCATAAAACACAAAGAGGCACATTCATTTATTGTTTATACACAGTCAAAATTATAATTGAAAAAGTGATAAAGTTCAGGACGAAGTTAAATTATTAGTTAAATACCAAGTTTTACTGCCATGATAGGCAGTCTGCCTCAAGACAAAGAGCAAGCAGCACTTGAATTAATACAGAAGTACTGAAAAATCTGAATGCCTTGGAATGGCGAGGCTGATCCTGCATCTGTCGCTTTTTTATCCTATTCTCATCCTATCCATATCCATACTGAAGTCCTTTGCAATTTTCACTAGTTACTGAGTGCAGTTTTAAGTATTACTTTATTTTCTCAACCTGAAATGGCATGAAGGAAAACAGAAAATTAAAGAGTCATTCAAAACCCAATCAATTAGGACCAATCAGTGAGAGAGAATAAAAATAGTAACTTAAAACCAACAAGAAACCCAAAGCTCTGCCAATAAACACTCCAGGGTTTCCAGGACTCCATTACTACTATTTGTCAATCACATCACAGCAGTGAGCAATTCATCATATTCAATATATGGATTTCAACTAAGAGTAACCAACAACTCAAAATTAGTAGTCCTTTTAAGCAAAGCCAGAACCTGCATTTTAATCACCAACATTCTTCTTTCACAGAAGCTAGATTTAACAGCAAGACCACAATGCTGGCTTCAACTTGATAGTCAGCGTGACTACCAGCAAGAGTACAGTTTGAATTACAAGGCATCATCAGAGCTTCAACAAACATACTCGCTGTGAATAAAATATACGTTCACAAATGGCGTACATGGGGAAGTCAGAAACTCGCTGCACAGGTAAGCATCAGTGTAAACTGAAGATTACAACCACCATCCCTTTAAGAGCTAACAAATCCAACTTGGTGGACAGTGTCCCATTCTGAGGTGATACCTCTGGAGACCCAGCAGTCTCCAACTTATCTTTTTTGTTAGAAAGTTAAAATAAGAAATATGAAGTACAAAATGGATGTTCAAATTCTTATTCAAAAGGTAACTCCACTAAGATGAAAAAAATTAGTTTTGTAGTAATTTAAGAAATGTATTTTACTGTTATAATTGGGATAATGATCTTAAAGTTTCATGTAGCTTATATCAAAATTAAAAAACACAGTATCTGGTATTAAGTAGCAAGTCAGCTTTTTTGTTACAAACTGGTAACAGAAATATTAGCTCCCCATATGATCCGAACTTATATGGCTGTGGGACTGTAATAAGCATTATCTTTTCAATCAGTGAGCTGTATCTCCATGGTATACATTTAAAACCCAATTATACAAGTGTTTTGTCTCTCTGGAGGCCTGAGCACAAAGTCCAGGTTTCCACAAGCACTGCAAGTAAATAAAAGTCTTAAACATAAACAAGAATTCAACTTATAATTTGCTTATTCCCTTTTATGAGTGAGAAAGAAGAGAACTGCCTTGTGCTACTCCACCTTCTCATCTTTCCTATCTCTGACTTTCCCTGTGTTTTTCCTTAAACATGCTTCTGAAGAAACAAACCAAGATGGGGGTTTTGTTTTTAACTATGCTGAAATAATAAAAATAATAATTTTAAATGGCGTACTTCAGATCTTCTAGCATTTTCAAGATTAGGCTGGGACCAGTTACATTTCTTCAGTTCTGGTGACCTTGTTCAGTGAGCAAATGATTCGAGATCCTCCTCACCCTCCTGCTAACCAGTGGCAATTGCATCATTTTGATTCCATCGCTGAAGTTTGCTGCCAGAACAAAACAGCCACTCCTTCCAAAACAATGCTAGTACTTTTGGAGTGTTTATAGAACTCTGATCCGATTTTTTTCGGCACAGTGTTCATGCTTCCGGTTTCTGGAAAACACTATGCCTAATAAGAAAGTTTACAGGAAGAAACAAACTCCAAAGCCACACATTTGCAATTATGGAGCTAGGAACAGGAGGTTTCTTTCTCCTTCCTACACAGGACAGTAGTGGGTGTTGCAGAGTAAACCGAATTATATTAGCGCAGGAACTTAAGTACAAGTATGCTAGAAACATTCTTAATTCATCTTTTTGCACATACTGCCTTATGTATTTATCAGAAACAACAGCATGTAGACCAAAGCACGCTTAAAAGACACAGTTTGACCACACAGCATCAACAGCAGACATTTTATAAGATAATGTCTTTGCTCTCTCTAGACTCACTGAAGTACACAATAAGAACAGTGATATAATTGGTTTAATGAGGAGAAAAGTTAATTAGATGCAATGCTTGTAAGTACACAAATAAGCAAGGAATAGGAAAATGCCTAAAGAAACTGTTACCTAAGAATAACACATACACATTAAGTAGCCAAAACTCTTATCTTGCTAAAAACATCTGGGATAGACTGCTATGCAACTCCATTTTATGTTTGGTATCAAATTCCTTCAGGACTGCACAGCACAAGAACATAGTCTATCCAGTAAGTAAAAAATGATCAAGATTTTCAGTAACACAAAGCTACTGTTGAACTGAGCATTTTCCTCCACCAAAAAAGCTACCTCCCTTGAAAAACAAAGAGAGAAAAAACCAACCCCCAAAACCCCACGAATAAACCAAAAAATCCTACCCTAAAAGAGTTACTACTATTTGCCCCACTACAACTTTCATTAAATTTTTAATTTAGACATACTTATCACAAGCTAGTGTCTGAAAGACTGAAGTTTGTGTCACACTTAAACGCTGCATTAATTACCTTAACATGCCCTAGGCCATTTAATTTTTTTTTTGTCAGCAGAAAAGTAAGTTTAATTACCACTGTCCAAATCATACTTAACCTTCCAAAGGCATGAATTATAGTTGAATTCTGATTTAAAGCATTAGGCAAGACCACCTAAGGCTTCATGGTAAGACCTTACTTATTTCAGCTCAAACAACCAGCTGTTGTCAGACTTACGAGTTCTTTTTCCAGCTGACAGCTGGGAAGAAATGGGTAAATATTTTCAATACGTAGTTTAGGTGATACAGTTTATAGAAAAAGCACAGCTGTGAAGTACTTTACATGCATGCTGCTACCCTGAACTCACTACATTCTTCCTTTCTAGCAGCCTGAATCTGTTCAGTTACAAGAGAATAAAGCAACACTTGGTCTCACACACTACTCCAGCTCTGAAGCCGTCAGCCTCATCAATGACCCACATACCTTCCACTGCCAGTCCATAAGTACTACAGATACTTGCAGAGATTCAAGCAGAAGGGAGAGGTACTGCATCCAAGCAGCAAGATGAAACTGAAGCACAGCAAGAGAGGTAGAAGCTGTAAGTACTACTGGGTCTGCGGCCATAGAAAATACATCCCGGACCACCATTCCACCAAGTTCCTGGGTTTCTAGATACTCCTGCAAGCAGGAACCTGAAGTAGAGAAGGCAGCAGGGTGTTTTTGTTTTGTAACAAGGATGAGTGCCTCTTCACTGTTAACAATTTATGCTTTTACTTGAGGTACAGAAGCATACCTTCCACCAGCACGGGGTAAAACTTCTGGAGGGTCTGCAGGTTTCCAGAACAAGTCTGCTGTTCAGTACTGCAATGGACCTTACTTTTCTGTTTTACATGAACTAATAATAGAACTTTTTCCTTTTGAAAAAGAAAACAAACCAATCCCCCCCCCCAAAAAAAAAAAACAACAAACAAAACCAACCAACCAAACAAACAAAAAAATCCACCCCAAAAACCAAAACAAAATCCCAAAAAACCCTTTCCTAGAGTTCTGGTACACTTCTCACCACCCACCTTGCTTTTTCTTCCATTCCACTCTCCTGCCATTTTATTGTTTGCCTGTAATTTTTTTTTTATCACTGGAACTACCAAGATAAAAAAAAAGACTCTACCTATATATTTGCTGAAGATAAACCATAAACTCTGCAAACTTCAAAGCCCCAAACCGCCTGCAAAAGCGATTTCTGCACATGGTTCCTTTATATCAAGGCATAAAAATTCAGCATTCTCTTATTTTTACAATCTGAGGAATGATAAAGGAGAATACAGGCTTTGGTTACAGCTTCAGGAGAACAGAAAATGTATGATGTGACATTTTAGAACTATCCTCACATTTTTTACAGCCCATGAGGGTAAGAGGAAGGAAAAATGAGGAAATTACTTCAGTATAGAGGAACTCAGTTCCCCTATAAGAGAACTAAGGGAAGTTAATGCTCCATGCCTTAACTTGCTGGTACTATTGTGAAAACAGTATTTCACTCTACTGCAAAAATATCCCTTTAACATTTCAGCTCCACCACCACAGCACTCTCTCAGGAAAAGCACTCATCAGTCAGAAAACAAGAGGTGTTCTGGAAACCAAAACTGTTTGCATCACCTCTCTGTGCTGAGAATACATAGTACCAAACAACTGAAACTTGATGAAAACCTCTGTGGAAAGCTTTTCAACAGAAGTGGAAGCCATGCTCATTTTGAAGACGTTCACCTTCCTCTCAGAGGTTAAACACTACTCAGGGGAACCACATCTTAGAATCATAAAATCACAGAATGTTTGGGCTGGAAGGGGCCGCAAAGGTCATCTGGTTCCAATCCCTCTGACACAGGCAGGGACACCTTGTACTAGCCCAAGTTGCTCAAAGCCCCTTCCAGCCTGGCCTTCAACTCTTCCAGGGACGAGGCAGCCACAACTTTCCTGACATACCCCAATTCCAGTCTCCCCAAGCATCTCCTCTCTTATCGAGTATAAGTTCAGAACTGCTTGAAACATAAGGAATCCCCATCCCTCCAATCCAAGAGAAGTAATAGTAACAAAACCCCTCAGAGAGCCACATTAAGATGCCCTGAATTTCCGCTTCATGTTCGTTCCCTAGCCACCCCAGATGAGGCCGCTAGGGAACAACTGTGTTAGGCAAGCCCGAAACACAGCCCGGGAAGGAAGAGGGGCCCGAAGCATGCGGGTGACTGCAGGAAACCCGTGCAGATTGCCCGGCCGGAAGCAGCGCAAGGAACAGTCTTAACAGCTGGCACAACACAGCAGACTCCCGAGAGAGGACAGCCACTCCGATGAGGAGAGCGGCAACCTCGCGGTCCCCACCACCACAAACTCCCCACAGCCCCACTACGGCCCCTCCGCAGCCCCCTCAAGACCCCCGTCCGGACGCATGCGCGCTGCCCCACACCCACGCACCAAGACTAGGCAAAGTCCCAGCCCCACGCATGCGCGCTGCACCCTCCCCCCCATGACCGCCCCCCGAGTGGCGCCGTGCCCCCCGCGCCGGGGTCTCACCATGTACCAGGTGCCCAGGATGATGGTGCCGGTGCGCACATGGCAGCAGCCGCAACAGCGGGTACTGTAGAAGCGGTCCCGGCTTCGCTTGAAAGTCATGGCGGCGGTGGCAACAGCAACAACGCCGGCTTCCGTCCCGCCTGCAACTCGCCCGCTCCAACCACTTCCCCTCCAGATAAGAACCATAAAACCCCCGCGCGCGCGTCACCGCCGCTCTGACCAATCAGTCGCCGCGCGGGGAGTGTCTGCGGGAGGGTTTACGCGTTGCCGCGGCAACAGGGGACTGGCGGAGCCGCAGGCCAATCAGAGCACCGCTGGGCTCGGCCCCGGCTCGCGTACCTGGAGCGGCGGGGCGGGGTGTTTTGTGCCCGCCATGTTGGGGGCCCGTTTCGGGGTGCTGAGCGCGGCTGGTTTTTCCTGGCCCTTGGTTCCCCTCTGGGCTCTATTGGGGCACAGCTCCCGCGCTTCCTCGCGCAGTGCTAGTGAAGGCTGGCCGGGCCAAAGAGCCGGTGTGTGGCCTCCGAGTAGGTAGCCAAAGCCCTAAGGGGAAGATTGCGTTGCCCAGCTACAGCCTCTTCCATGAAAAACTGGAGGAGTTGTCTCCTTAGTAGAGCCCGAAGTGGCTTGCTTTGAGATGCTACCAACATTCCATGGCTTTGGCTGAAGTCCAGCCAGTACTTTAAAGGGTTTAAGTAGTCTAAACTCTTTGTTCTTTTGCTTTAATTTCTTGGATTATTATTGTTTTGTGTTCCATGCTAAAAGGATATGTGATAAAGGGTAAATAGAGTTTTAGCCTACAGAGTTACTTTACTTTTTGTGAGTCAAAGTCCCTGTAAGTGGGTAATAGTAATATCACATTAGTCCCACTGAAAATTGCTGGTGCTGCCGGATACATGTGTTAATTAGAAACAATGTGTATATATAAATTGAAGTTCTGCCTTCATATATGTGTGTGAGGTAAGTGGCTGCTCCACCACTTGGACGCTTGGTCCCCCCTTCCCACATGGAGCACGACCTACTTTCCCCAACCCAGGGGTAGCTGATGTTTTTGCAGACCTCAGCTGTTGATACAGGTATGCATGCAGTTTATTTTAACCTTGGTGCAGCTGCAATTATTTCCTTCTTGGCCCTGTACAACCAGTTTGAGACACTCATAGAACTGTAAGTATTTGCATATATACACAAAGACGTATGTCTTTTGTCAGTATTAATCCTGAGTTTCATCACTATGAACAATGAGAAGGTAATGAGGGTGACTGTACTTGTTCTTTTGATATATTCCAGATCCTACAATTAACACTTTTTATTGTTTTAGCTACTCAGTCTATTTTTAAACATGAGCTGTTGCTGAGTTCTTTGTCTTTATTTATTTAAAGGCTTTAAAACTGACCTTTTTATTTTAAATCCCCTGTGCTCCATAATTGTTATTTTTCTTCCTTAGGGCGTATCTTGGTTTTGAATAAACATCTTAAGTGCTGCTAAGACTGCTCTAATGATCCTATTATAAACTATTGTTTATTTCTTTAATGCTCCTAATGTTCTAAGCCTTGTGCACAGATGCTTAATTATCAACACTCTGATTTAATGTAGCAAAACCAGACTGATTTTAATCAATATGCATGCATGCATGTAAATAAATAGAAAAGGAATGTGCATTTTTTTGTAACCAGTCATTTAATAAATCAGTTTTTTCACAGATGGCACTTGGGAAGCCAAAGCCAACTGTACGCCTGAACTGATTATATTGTTCCTACAGAGCTGAGCAGCTCTCCCTCCTGTTGATTGGTCCCTGTGTGAAACAGGAATCCTTAGGACCAGCTAAGAGAAAGCAGCAGCCTCTTGTTTGAGTTTGGACATCCACTTGGAAACACCTAGATTCCATTCCCAAGTGAAATGGTTTGCGAGGGCAAGTGTTCCTATGAAGATCTTGCAGTTGGACACTTGCCTTGACTAGTATCGCTGGTAGCTCTCATGTCAGGCTCAGATCTTCAGGGCTATTTTCATGAGATGAAAGAACTCTTAATTAAGTGTTCATATCTTTGTTAGCCAGGCTCAGAATAAAAATTGATGTGATTCCCTTGAGCTTCACTGCTTGTTATACCCTGTAGACAACAAAAGACACTGGGAAGAATAATGTGAATGTCATTTAACATCACAAAGCAGCTTTCCGCAGCAAGATAGGCTGATGTCAATCTATTGAGTGTGCATAAAAAAGAACCCAAAATCCACTCTCCACTTTCGTCACCCTCAAAAAAAAAAAAAAAAAAAAAAAAAAGTATTTTGAGAATGACTTCCTTGTTTTCTGTACTTTGGAGAAGAGAGAATAGGTTAATGATTTTAGTCCTACCCTCTTTGAAAGACTCCAGTTCTTCCATGCCACAGGTGGCCCAGATGACCTCAGGCAAAAAACCTCCTTCTCTGAGCCTTAATTCTGTCATTTTTCCTAGTTCAGAGAGGATTTGTGAGGCTAAATGTTTTAAAAATTCTGAAGGACTCCACTGGACATGGCAGCTAGAGCAAAATCTCAGAGAAACAGCGCGTACCGATGATAAACTTTCCTTCCCAGATAGCAGAGCAACCTTGACATTGCAGGACCAAATCATCCACTGAGCAGAAAGCTCTACACATTCTGCAAGTGAGAAGCAGCTGCAAAAGAATCATTCAGATTCCTTTACCAGCAAGGCACTTAACTCCTTCCCTTTCAGCAGCTAGGGAGGGAATGAGTTTTGATATCACAGTGTTCCTCATTAGCCAAACTAGTTAGGTCTTTCAAAATCCATGTCTAGACAAGAGATTTGAGCTTGTCTTCAGAGGGCCTGGCAATCTTCTACCAAACACAAGTTAGTTTTTAATAATATTTTAAAATAATACATGTGACAGCAGACCAGTTAGGGTCAGGCAAACGAGATGCCAGGATGCATGCTCCTTCAGCTGCTTCAAAAAGCTGAGTTCAAAACCTGCAAGATGTCAGAACAACACAGCACTAAGACTGTTCTATGCTGATTTTTGTAATTCCCCAGTCTCTCCCTTTTATTCCATTCTTCAGTCCATCCTTGGCTAGAAGATGTTGGTTTAGACTTATGCTGTAATCATTACTTCTCTGTGTGCACTGAACTCTTGCCAGGTTGCTTATGAAAGACAAGGTGTTACTCTGCTTCAGCATTTGCTCGGTGTGTGGGGGTGTGTGTGGGGGAGAACCTATAGACCATGAGCTGATAATCATACATAACCTCCATAGGCAGAGTTGATACCATTTTATAATTAAAATCTTGTCCTGTTTGGAACTGGGGACACTGAGGCACTGTGAGCTGAACTGATTTGACCAGTACCACGAAGGCTAGTGAATGCAATAGGAACATCAAACACATCTCCTGTTGTATGGCTTCTTTGCCAGGGAATAAAAAGTAGAGTGCAGGACATGTGGAGCTTTTCCATCCCAAATGGAAGGCGCTTGACTATAAGCGCAGTAACAAGCTACTTCTATTTTTTTCCCCCAACTTTTCTCTCGGCATGTTTCTGCTACTCTATAAAATAATGTAATAATTAAAAAAAAAACAAGAGGATAGGTGACTTGGCTCTCAGACTCAGTTATTTGCTGCACTGAACAACCATTTTTAGATTAAAAAAGCAAGTTTTTTCAACATCACAGAGAAACTAATGTCTTTACGTAGATACTGCAGTACATAACACTGGATCCATACAACAGAATTTAGAAAAATCAATAGCACTGGTGCAGAAAGTGTGAAAAATATCTGGTCTGAGAGCATGGGTTAGCATTTTGCTTCCTTAAAAAATATAAGAATGTATTTGAGTAAAAGCAAAGCATTAATGTATCAACAAAGGGAAAAAAAAAAAAAAACAAACCAGAAATAAATTAGTCAGGAGGGAAACTTTCCTATTGGTGACTCGCACAGTGAGATTCTAATGATCCTGAATTCAGCATTAACAAATTTCAACAGGCTTTTCTCCAAGATGGATTCTGCTAGAAGAAAACAAGCTAATTCAAAGATTTAGTAGTTTCTTGCAAGAGATAAGAAAGTAACAAGAATGTATCACATGCAGTTTTGTGGTTATTGGCTTTTACTTTTGTTTATTGAATTAATCAAAATCACTTTGGGTTTCCTAATGTAATGGTCCAGGCTTCTGGAGTTTTCGTTATAGTTGAATACTGTTAGTGATATGAATTATCCTTTACCAGCAAGAGTCAATTTAACTCAGTTCCAGACCTTTTAGCTCATAACAGATGGATCAGAAAGTCAAGGTTAGAAAAAGCAGCTAAAATATGACGGCATGACGTAAAACTTCTATTAGCACAAGACTGTGTTTCTGGGTTACTTGCTGTTCGCTCAGATTTTCTGAATATCAAATATTGAATAAAAATTCTTGTATTCATCGAGAGAATCAAAATCTACTAAACTAAAAGAGCTGTGGTTCATTTATGGCTGCCTTCATGCAGCTGAGGAGCTATAAAAATGTCTAAAAATAATGTAATCTAAAATGGTACTTGAAATTTCAGATATCTCAGTACTTTCACATGATGAAAAGTGAGCAGTGGACTTCCTGGCAGTCTCCCCTTCCAGCCCTCAGCCCAGACTTGCCTCTCCATGAATGTTGGCATGATGAACAAGAAGAGCCTGAGGACCTGGACGCCAGCTGCTCAGTGAAGTGGGAAGTTACCTCTGGGTGATTGTTACTTCTTTACACGTTGGCTCTTTGAATGGGTTTGTAGTTTGGGATGTGGGCAAAGGTTTCCATGAGGAACACAGTGGCAGGCAGCTGATGCTGCCAGAAGTGCTCGATAAAGTCATGTATCACATCTCTGTAACTTTGCTTCCACCACTAAAGGAAAATAAGTGCATGCAAAGAGCAATCAAAGTTTGACAGGAAATAAAGTTCACCACATTTGTAATACACTCTTGATGGGGCAATACCAGGGTCAATTACTACTGGAGTGGCTTTTTCCCAAGAGGACACAAGGAGTTTGTTTCTGAGAGCAATGTATTACACTGTCCTTCCAGTACAGGAGGATGCTTCCTTTGCAGATGAGAACATCTGTGGAGCTGATTGCTGCCAGGTATGGCTCATACTGTAAAGTTCCATTTGCCTTGAAAAGACCCTTGGGTCTGGTTCAGTACCATCACGGAAGAAGGACAAGCTGTCATCTTTGCAGCCCACCACTTAAAAACCCCACCTTCTCACAAGGAGCCAGGTACCCTTAGAAAATGTTCAGTATTATGGAGCAGGTGTGTGTTACTTTCTGCCAAGCAATTAGCATGTCTACCTGCAGATATGTCAGCTGTGCCACTGATCTGCAGATTGGGTGGAACCTTGATAATTATAGACAATTACAATGATCATTTACAGATAATTATGGAACAACAGGACAAATTCCTCTCTGTGGTTGCCCCACTTACCCCTGATGGTATTATACCACAGTTGAAGTGTGAAGCAAAGCTCCAGCCTCTGCATCTGCATCCTGCAGTCTGCTTATGAGTAAACACAGCTTTGTAGGTCAGGAGTTCATAAATTACAGCATCAACCATATCTTAATCCCTGAAATACTCACAGACCCATCACTCACGGATATGGCCCTATTATTAGGGATGTAGCCAATCCTCCACTTTCAAAAGGCTTCCCACAAGAAAGAGCATTATTACAAAAATAGAGCAGACTGAGTTTAAGAGAAAGTTGAAACTTAAAGCAGAATTTCATCATTTGCAGCTGCTGCTGTAACAATTAATCGCTTGCTCCTAACCAGATCATAGATGTTTTCTCAGCCACGCTTCATCCCACCTCCTACACTGTGGCTGCACCAGAGGCTTGGTTTCTAGCCACTGGGGGTTGTCTGCAGGTGTGGGGAGAGCTTTTGGGTGTTCCCAAGGTATATGCTACTCAAGCAAGTAATAAATTGTTTCGGGAAAAAGAAGGGGGAGCCAGCTGGATCTGGCCCATGAACTGGCAATTAGACCACAGCAGATTGATGAATGACCAAAGGGAGGCTACTCTAGATTTACCCTTTTAGGGGATAAGTTACACAGAGGATGAAAACATTCAGCTGTAGCACAAGCAATGCTCCAACTTTTTGGAGGAATGCTGAATCTCCTGTCTGAAGATTTATGCTAGTCTTCAGCTGGTGAAGATCAGAGACTATGAGAATGAGCATATCTAGCACATTCATTTAACACTCCCAGTGCCAGAAGCAGCACAGCAGGATAATGATCTGTACAGAACGGTTCATTCCCACAGAAAAGAAGAGGAAACATGTCTTAAAAGCATAGAAACCAGGGAGTAGCCTAAACATGCAGTGTTGAAAGGAAGGGAAATTTCCTAAGGGACTCAACAGTCTGGATTTCAAAGGTGCTGGCCATCTGCAAAGACCATTTGTTAAGCTGAGCAATGGTTTTTCAGCCTCTGAGGACTAGGAAATGAAAAAGTGGAAGTTAACAGCAGTTGCTGAGTGCTTTGTGATTTGATTTGCTTGTTTTTTTAAATTCAGTCCTCTCACTGAAGAACCAGACCCTCAGCACACTTGCCCATTCCTGGGAGCCCATGTAGCAGCAGATCTGGGGGATGCAGTGCAGAAAGGCTTCAGGCATGTATCAGCCAAACAGTACCCAAATACCTTCCTGACTCCTCTCAGCAATGGTACCAATACTGCACATGAATCACAAAACCAATACAGACACCAATCTTTTCCTAAAGAGAGGTTTGCCATTACTTAGGAAAGCCTACAATCAACTACAATCAAGTATTCAGTTGAAGGAATGTATTTTCTTTGCTTATGTTAGGATGTGTTATTAAATACTGTGCTGCTATAAACTCCTGAGGCCGTCTGTATTATAGTGATGACTTCCCATCTGTGAAACTGGAGGCAGAAGAAAAATACAGCTCTTCTGATACCACTGATGTCAGTAAGAGTGTTACTGATGAATTTGACAGAAAAACTGGGTAATATAATTTGCTGCTGCTTGTCATCAGCACCACAGTCAACTTGTCAGTGTTACAGGTCTTGATTGCTCTTTTATCCCAACAACAGAAGAATGTCACGAGGATTTCCTAAACATAAAAGGGTTCAGATGAAGTAAATATATTAAAAAAACATTTACAGTACACCAGAAAAGCCTGAAAATTAAATGGTTTTAGCCAAAACCACATGCTGTTACTCGCACACATACAAACTAATTAAATAATACTGCTCTTGAATGCTGGGCTTCGGGAAAAATTTTGATATTTATTATTAAAACAATGAACATTTGAAATAAAACATAATTACACAGACATCAAAAGGTTTGCAAGCAGATACAGGGAAAAATACAGAAGAAATCTGGAGCTTCTCTTTTATCTCCTTCATTCTTCCTATTTTTTTTATTATTTTTTTTTTGAGGACAGCGATTATCTTCAATGCTAAACAAAGACCTTGAGCAACTTCCTGGCCCCAGTGAGGTCAATGAATGAATGTTTTCCATTGGCTTCAGAGACAGAGGAACTTTATAGTCATTACCCACATACTCTTCTAAATCCTTGAACTTGCTGTACTCGTTTCTCCAGTGACGCCATGTATTTTCTTGTTATGCATCTGCTCTAAACCAGTTACTTTCCAGATAAAAGCTCTTTGGTCTATTCAGTCCACTCGTAAACTGCCTATATTTTGCCTACACTGAGACACAAACACCAAGACATGCAGAGTCTAGATAGTGGGCTGCTAAGTGGTAGCAGTTAAGAGTACCCTTCACCTGCGTGTCTGAAACAATCCTGCTGTGCTGAATTTTCAGGACACACTGTACATATAACTACCCAAACAGTCACAGCACAAGAGAACATATAGTAGCTAAACTCCACACACAAATACACTGCTGCAATTAATTGTTTCTAGGAAGGATACAGCTGCTTTGACAGCTATGCAGATGAAGGCTGTCAGGTAATAGCATAGAACTGCAGGTAAAGCTGAGACAAGCCAGCATCAGGGACCGGGTGGCTGCAATGGCAGAAGTACATAGCTCTCTTCCGGCCCAGTGATGCAGTCAGGAGTACTGCTGTGGCAGAGTAAAGCCATTATCATCCCTAGTTACTCGATGTCACATGTGAAATGAGTTTCAGCACATCAGCCCAATGCTTACAAACTTGCGTACATTTAACACGTTACCAATGTAATCTTCCCACACAATCTCCAAAGGCACAAAGTCCAATGCAGATGGAGATTTGGCAATCACTACCTCAACGGTCGAGGCAGCACTTCTAGGACAGGTCAGGTGGAGGCACAGTCTCAGGACCCTCTGATGCAACCCTCGCAGCTGCCAGTAAAGCTGCAGCTCCTCCAGAGATGAAGGGCTTCAGCTTTTAGTGATGGCAGCTCTGCACTGTTTGTAAACCTGAATATTCGATTGTAACACATTCCCTCCTCCATACCATAAGCCCTCTGACAATG
This sequence comes from Myiopsitta monachus, assembly GCA_017639245.1. Classification (NCBI taxonomy): domain Eukaryota; kingdom Metazoa; phylum Chordata; class Aves; order Psittaciformes; family Psittacidae; genus Myiopsitta; species Myiopsitta monachus. The sequence goes on along the minus strand of CM029922.1, from coordinate 23,754,139 downwards.
AGAAATACACACTCTTCAATAAATACTAAAATGACATTTTAAAAAATTTCATTCACAAATTGCATTTATATTGGAATATTTAACAAAATTATAAAAACCTTCAGACATCAGATTTAGAAAAAATATTTTTAAAAGTTACTTCAGTCTACTCTAAGTACAAATGCAACATGCTTTGGACATAGACTTTAAACTTTAGCCCACTGTGGAACCTGAGGAGAAATAAAGGGTTTACATCATCTTTCCAAATAATTTTAAAACCTCCTTTAGCAATTTTCCCTTGTAGAACAAGTTAGCCTGATGTGGTGTGAAAAGTATAAATACGTCAAGGTATGAGGCAGCAGTCTGATAACAGCAGCCAACAAGGTTTAAAAAGATTGAGGAGGTTTAAGAATGATCCTTGTATTCTCCCTTTGTCTCTGACCAGTGGTTCCTTCTGTACATTACTGGCCTGTCGACGAGTACATCTGCAAAAAAAGCTGAAGGAGTCCAGACTAGCTGGTGGATCCGCCATGGGACGGAAGTACAATCACAGTCAGGAGCGTCCTGACTATTTCAACAATGGCATGTAACATTACAAGTTGACAAACAACATGACAGTGAAAAACTGAAAGGACTTAATGCAACCAGTCAAACCCCATTCAACAGCTTTTAACCAAGGGCAGCAGTTTGTAATGAACAGCCACTCTGTTCCAATGCCACCTCCTGTGCACAGTGTAGTCATTCTCTCTGTCTTCTCACACACTCACTCTCTCTGGCTCACTGCTCCTCTTTCTCTCGCTGGGAGGTCTCTTAGAGCTTCTCTTTGCTTTGGACTCAGTGCAGCATCACAGAAAGCAGAATCCTTGCAGCTCACTGGCATGCCTGCCCCATTATGTTGTCACTCTGGCAGCTGCGCAGCTCCCTCAAGTCTCTTTCTTCATTTTCTTCCTCTTCCTCCTCTCCTTTTTTCCAGGTACACCTGCCATACAAACAACAGGGCCAGTGCACAAACCTTCTACATGCAATCACATCCCTGGACACTGCTGGGTTTTCACCTGAAATGGGTATTTTGGGGTTTTCAGATGTGTTTTACAAGGGCCACCTATTTTCAAGGGTAATCCAAAGTCATGAGGAGGGCTGTGAATGTTTTTAGCAGGCTCTGACTCACTCACACATGCATCTGCTTCCATTTCACATTTAAAAGCACGTGCAAAATACTAAATGCAATAGTAGTTTTGCTTATTAACTCTAACAGGAGCAGGAATATGTATTTGTCACAGAAAAACCTCAACATTTTACAGAGCCTCTCTAAGAAATGACACAGCTGAAGAAGTGTTTTGCATATCCTCTTAAAAATGCATTTGTGAACACTCCTCAGATTATGCATTATTCTGAAACCAAAATTCATCAGATGTTCAAAAAAACAATCACTTACCATTACTGGGTGAATTATTAGCAACATCCAAGGAGTTTCTGAAGGAAGGACAGACTGCATCACTGCTATGTTTTCTGGATAAAAAGTCCCTTGGGCCTTCTTCCACTCTTGTTTCCAAACTTTGCTGGGGCTTAATTGAAACAATATGCTTCACTAAGCATATGAGTTAAACAAAGCATATGTAAGTACAAAATATGAGAGAAAATGTCATTATCAGAGGGAATTAGGGTATTTGAAGAAACTGCAGGACAAATTAGTTTATAAATTATTAGAATATTCTGGCACATCATCTACCTACTTTGTTTGTTTTAGAAGAGATTAAAGTGTTGAAATTGTCTTCCATTACCATCTTTCCCCTTGTTTTCCCCAGTGAATAGAAGTACAGCAAGATGTACTGAGGGGAAAGTACTGTAACTGTATAGTGAGACTGAAGACTAAGATGTGCTCAGTGACTGCTAAATGACCACAGTCAGTCCACAGAGGTAGCACAGGGCGTGTGATGAGCAACTTTGTATGTGTGGCTTCATATGTAATTTCTCTTTTTTATGTCTATATCCAAAGGATGAGCTTGCACAGCAGCAGACACCAGCATTTGGGACTGACATGCAACATGAGCTACCTCTGGCCCATCATAAACATTCCAGAAGAAGTAGTGCTGTCCTGAGAAGTCTGAACAGCATTATTAAGATTATTCATTAAAGTACATACAAAGCTAAGCAACTAATCAGATATGCAGGATAGAGAGTGGCCTGGCAGCACCCTGGCAACTGGTGGGTTGTTGTAATGACCACATGGATTGTGGTCAGTGAGATCGTTAAAAGCATCTCTCTTAAAATGAGAGCATCAAGAGTTCAAGGAAGCAAAACTGTCCTGAGGGTCAGGAAAGACCACAGTGGGTGTGAGGGGAAGACAAATGATATTACACAGCCATACAAGTCCAGAGCCACATTCAGTGACAAGTGAATGAAAAACAATTAGGACATTATGGGGGGTCCCCTATTTCACTGAGCAGCAAGGACATCACTGCCAAGGACTGGTCCAAAACCCAGTCAACAATCTGTTCCTTTGTACCTCCCATTCCAAATAAGCTGACATTTTCCACAGCCTTTCTCTGTTGTGCTCTGAGACATTTTGCTCTCAATAAGTGTTTTACTGGTATAACACTGGTCTCGCTTTATCTTCACTGGCTTTTGGAAACCACCTTTGCATTACTGTTAGTATCTCCAGGTGACCTTCCACCACGGATAAAACACAGCCCAGCCGTATACTAAACTTGAAGTGCATTTTCCTAATAATGCATTTTTTTCTTCCATGATTAAAGCCATCTGCTCCTCTCTGCATTGCAAAATCGAACTATTTTGTAAATGTGTTGAGGAATACTGTATTACAAAACCCCATTGGTCACAGTGCTCACCCTTTTTTCATGGGGGGGGCAGGGAAAAGAAAGAAGAGGAAGTTAGAAGATGGAGAGGGAGACAAACCCCCTTAGATCACATCATCCTAATGGAGAAGACGTCCCCCTCTGCTCTTGGAAAACCAGACACTACTATGGGAATACAAAATACTCACAAGCCTCAGTCCTGCTCCACTCTTTGCTTTCTTCACTTCCATTTTCTTCTTCTGCTGCTGCATTTTGCTTTTGAGTCCAGAAAGGCAGAAATGAATGCCTGCTTCACCTTTTAGCAAATCCTGAAAGCATCAGGGATTTTATGAGAGGAGGTATGGAGCTGCTGATTCATTTATTTCAGTAAAACTGGCTACCTCCAGGAGCATGTGCTGACAGTGTACAAGCAAGGCATCTCTCTGGGTAAGGTACACACCTCAGCTTAAGACAGCTCTTTGCAAAAAGCTCAATATGCTCTTCTCACTGCTGTCAAAGAGGGGCATTGCCCTGGGCTTCTACAAGGCATTCAAACAGCAAGTCTTCTCTTCTACCTCTCCACAACTGAACCACTGTCAGCAAACTCTCTCACTTAAATAAACACATCCCAGCTGCTTGCAACGGTGTGAAGGCTGGTGCCAGCTGTGGACTCTGCACCTCCCTTAAGCCCCAGGTATTCAGGAAGGTCAGGGGCAGTAGAAAGAGTTCATTCACACAGGATGGCAAATACCCAATGTTTGCTGCTCAGGGCAGCAATGCCACCACACGATGAACTCCCAGAACAAGCCAACTCCCCAACCCACCTCACGTCCTGCAAGTGTGTTCCAAGCTCCAGCTCTCTCAGACAGGTCAGGGGAGTGACCATGCCAAGTGCCTTCCCTCAGTATAGGAAGGCCCCCACAACCGGAGGAGCCCGGCTTTGGGGCAGGTTTGGACACCCTGGTCTGGCTGAGAGTGATCCCAGTGGAGCAGCTCTCCCTTGGTCATCAGCAACACTGTGTCACCTTCTCCTTCTCATCCCCTGTCTGATGCTCCTCATCTCCTGTCCAGTTTCCCCACTCTTCCAAGGGAGCCTTCCAGTCAGAGTCTAGGTCAATCTCTGAAGGATCATCTGTTAGGACAAGCATACAAATTAATTATGTTCAAATCTATGCTACTTCCCAGGCTCACACTAGTAACACAAATGCTGCAGAGATCTGTCATCTTCCTGCTTGTCAATGGGCTGTCTGGGTGTGCGGTACGCACATGCGTCTTCATTGTATTTTGAAAACTATAACTGACTGCTAATTGACAATTAGTGACTGCACTCTTCAGGACAGGAGGAAAATTAAAGAAAGACAGAAAAGTACATATAGGAACAAAAGTGCTTCCATCCTGCACTTCAAGAAAACAAGCTTTACAATACTAATAGCATGGCTTGTCAAACATTTTCTTTATTTCATGGAGAAGGATTCAGGCATATCCAGAAACACTGGCAGACACAGCAGGCTCTTCCACTCACTGCAACACACCACCCTCAGGGCAGTTATTTGTATGGAAGAGTAATATTAGCAAAGGATATATGCATTCATTAATGCTCTCATTGGTGTTTTCTTTCCTATCAAAAACGGAACCAAGTGCATTCTTGACTTAATCTTCCTGGTTTATTTTCTTTTCTTGAATGTAAGCCAGAAAGGCACCATCATGGCATACATGCAACTCTAAATATGCATTAAATAGGTAACACCTACCCTGCATCAATTCTTATCATTTCATGAGGGCTAGGCAAAAAACTTTTGAAAATCTTCTCGGTTTCTGTATCTGCCTGCCTCTGGTGCCTTTGAAAATCTGGCCACAAGCTCGGAGCTGCCTCTCCACACAGCACTGGCAAATGATACTCAGGCAAGAAGGCAAAACAGACCAGACTAATTCCTTTGCCCAAACTGAATGAGTTGCAAAAAACCAAATAAATCAGCATAAGATGTTGAGAGGACTACTTGATCATTTTTTAATGGTTTGAATGCAACAATCTTAAGTCTTATCTTAACAGGGAAAAAGATTCTGAAAACACAACATATAATAATAACAACTCTTAGCTGGTCACATCTCTTAAAATAAAAACAAATACAAAAAAATCCCAAGCTGGATGGAAAAACTTCTCATTGAAGAAGGGCCAAAACCAAACGCATGCTGGGGATGATAGAAGAAAATTGTTTCCAAAAAGTTGCTCTGTCCAGTTTGCTGCCAAATGTCATAAACATGATTCTAGATGTTGCTCAAGTTTCTCAGTTTAAAATCCATGCATAGACAGTGTTTCTTTCCTTCTTCAACAACATAGGAGCACGTATTTTTCAATGCATTCCTCAATAAAATTACAGTCTAAGTATTTTAGGCAAACGAATGCATCTAGATTTGAGAGATTCACAATATACATGAATGAGTTAGATGTCTGAAGAACGGTTTGTGTAAGCTGTAGCAGGGGATACCAGCACCAAAAAGCTCCTGCTGCTTCTCCCCAGTTAGGTAACCTGAGGGTCTGGCTCAGAACTCCGGAGAATTTAGCTGTCGTGGTTGAAGGCAACAGCAACCTGCACTCCCCAGCCCATTAACTACACCACAAGGTACATCAGAGGGAGGACACAGCAAGTCCCAGCTCCTTAGCCTGTGCAGTGCACACTCTGCCTGTGGTTTAAAACCTCTCCTCTTGTGTAGCATATTTCCCTTCTACACTGACATCTCCTGGAATGTTTTTAAACTTTGAATAGTCTCTAATATTTTTAAATCAGCAACTGCTTTTCCATGGGTTATAAATTCTCTCACAGGCTAAAGCTGGTCAGTAATTCCTTCAGTAGGAGAAAACCAAACACAAAAAGGAATGTGCCATGCAGCAACAAGTACTCCTGTTCCCCTGGTGGGTTTAGCACTCATAGAAGTGGTATCTCCCAGTGTACCTATAGACCAACATCTTGATAATTCCTGCTGTTCATTTTTGCAAAAGCAGTGCTCAAGGCCAGGCTGGACAGGACTTTGAGCAACCTGGTCTAGTGGAAGGTGAACAGGAAAGTACAGCTTTGTCTGGGTGGAGCTGCAGGTGGACTGAGGCGGGCGGCAAGCAAGAACCTAGTTGGAAAATCATAGAATCATGATTTGGGTTGGAAGGAACCTTAAAGATCATCTAGTTTCAACCCCCTGCCATGGGCAGGGACACCTACTAGACCAGGTTACTCAAAGCCCCGTCCAACCTGGCCTTGAACACTTCCAGGCATGGGTTATCCACAGCTTCCTTGAGCAGCTTGTTCCAGCGTTTCACACCCTCACAGTACGGAATTTCTTCCAAATATCTAATCTAAATCTACCCTGTTTCAGTTTCAGCTGGGTGTAGGAGTCCCTCATTTGGCACCTTCCTCTAGCATAATTCAGTACATGCAAAAGTAGATGCAAAAATGCCAAGTAAATCCCAGACTAAAGTCTTCTTTAATTGAAAGAAGCTGCTTATTCCCATGAAACAAAGAAATTAAAATTAATTTTAACCCCAGGACAGAAGAAGGATGGGAGTCAAGAGACAATGGGGCTTTCTGAGGGTTCCAGGCAAAATCTGCCTTGGCAATAAAGAAGGATTCATTGGGAAGATGCCAAGTCACAGGTAAAAAGACAACCTTCATGGTCATGAGATGCTGTATTTGCAAAGCAGAACATGGGACTTCTCAGACTGCCTTGTGCTATCGCCAAAGCACAGGTCCACAGCACTCTGAAGCAGAAACACTGGATAAAATCATTATGTGCTTGCCTTAGAACCTGACAGAGGTGCTCTACAACAGCCCAGCCAGCCACTCTGTGGAGGTTACATGTTTTGTAACAGCAAACCTATCCGCAGCCTATAATGTATTTTGTGAGATGGGTAAGTATATCAATGTCACCAAAGGGGCAGTGGCATACCTATGCAGGTGCACAAAGGCCATATCAGGAAACATACGCATGCAGTAAAGCTGTTGAGGTAAAGCACAGGAGGAAGAGCAGGAGGATCCAGAACAGCCCTGCAGAACAAGCAAGAAAGGTGCCTGGCAAAACCAGAGCAGTTCCCGGGCTCAAAAAAGTGAATTATTCCAGAAGCAGAAGAGATTCACCCCCCTTTCTTTCGTCTTTGTGGCAGGGATGAAAAGTATGCAAATACTAACGATGAGCAGGGAAAACTCTCTGAATGAATAAAGTTGCCCATTTTGGGGCCCCCTTCCCACATGGAAGAGTGCTGACCACTTCAATTTCCTGGTGGGACTGCAATCATCAACGCTGGCCATGTGGCTTCAGCTCCAAGACACTCAACACCCACAGCTAATGGCTTAGATTACTAAGGACTAATTTTTTCAATATGCAGAGACAATGACTGATGACAGAACGAGGATTACAGAATTGCTGAGGTTGGAAGGGACCTCTGGAAATCCCACTCTGCTGCTCACTGCAGGCTCAGCTACAGCAGGTTGCTCAGGGATGTAGCCACCAAGATCTTAATATCTCCAAGGGTGGAGACTCCACAACCTTTCTGGGCAACCTGTTCTGCTGCCGGAATACCCTCACCGTAAAAAAAAAAAAAAGAAACACAAACATTTTCTTATGTGCAAGTGGAATTTCCTGTGCTGCTTGTCAGAGGCAACCACCCCATCAGGTGTTCATACACATGACAGACTTTGCGGGACCTACTCCAGTATGTCCATGCCCATCTTGTACTGGGGAGCCCAGAAATGGGTGCAGCACTGCAGATGTGGCAGTGATTAAGAATTAACCATCAGCAGCTTGTATCATTAATGAACATCACCCTAGCGGTGTGCAATTCTGAAATAAGCCTGATTTATCCGTCTTTTAAACACACCCCTATCACAGTGACCTCAGTTCCCTAACTATTAACTCCCTCTCTCCATGTACATACACTTGCAGTGTCAACAGCACGTAAGCCTCAAACCTTTTGTTGGTTAGGGTGTTGTTATTACTGGTACTTCACAAAAAGATATCCCAATGAGGAGCAGAGAGCCAGCCCAGGCTGCTCTGTGAGCTGGGGCAGAGGCAGGAGTCCAGCACCATGCTCCTTGTTCTGTACCAGCCTGGCACAGAACAAAGAGACTCATTAAATGTAGTGATCTGGATTTGATCAAACGACCCCAGCTCATATTCAGGTTATGAATGGCTTTTACTTTTTTCAGTTCAGAGGCCTGCAAGCACTAACAGGCCTTGTTTAACTGTCAAAGAGCTCATTTTGCCTGCAGCACAGGCCTTACTGCCAACCATTACCTCATCTAAATTCAGGGAATACGTGTTTGTGACACTCCCCTCTGCATCAATATCAAGGCTGAAGATTTAAAGGAAAAATAATACTACTACTAAGAAACAAGCTGTAGGGCAGGCAGGAACCCTTCCATTTCTGCTTTCAATCAAAACACTTCTGCTCCAACGTTTGCAAGAGCAAACTGCTGTACTTGCCCCTGTCTGCTCTGCTCCCAGATGGGGCATTGAAAAAGTGGAGCTCTACCTGGCTTTGCAACTGCAGATCAAATCCCAAGAGCATCAAGTGTGACATGTGCTAAATGCAATGCAAGGAAAGGCTGCTGAAGAGCTACCTGCGCTGCCTCCCTTTTTCCTGTACGGGCGAGCCTGGGCTCAGAAGTTACGCACTGCCCAGCAGCAACGTGGTGGTGAACAAACGCAGCACTAAGGGAAGGGAATGCTTAGGGTTGGGGTTTTTTTGGTTTATTTTTTTTTAAGCAAACAATGCTAGTCACAAAATCCTCTGATGGCCAAACTGATCCATCTGCTTCAAAATCTCAGTTACTGCTGAGCAGAGGAGCATGATGACCACAGTCAGTTCTCCTCAATGCATGCAATCAGTCTGGGTTCTCCTGCAGATAAAGCAGTCAGAGCAGCTAGAAGAGCAAGAAGGGGTCTGCTTGGCTCGTCAGCCATCATTCCTGCAGGAGCAGGGTAAAAGCCTCCCAGCAGCAGGGGTATAAACAGATACTTCAGTCCTGACCAAAAGTTCAAGAGAAAAGGCCATATAATACCCACACTGTTCATGCCAAATTATTCCAGCCACTCAGGACCCACGCTGGCCTACCAAGCAGATTTTAAAAGTAACAAAAAAGCAGTCAGTCATAAAAAGACTACAATGCTCATTGTCAGAGTCCACTGGAGCTGGATTCTGCATGTGGGTTCTGGGTATTACAGAGGAGACTTTCAGTTTTGGCAGAGGTACCCCATGATCTAGCAGCTCCCTGTCCTCCCTGCAGCTCTTCCTCGGCCACTCCACAGAGCACAGGCCAGGGGCTGCCTGAAAAAGAGCCATTCAGCTCCACCTTCCCCACCCAGAGATGGGAGGGCGACAAACACAATGCTCCAGTTATGAAAACCAAACCCAACTTTGCATTCATTGCACAAATGTAATAATCTGCGATGACTGCTAACACATGGGGTTTTGAAGTGCAGAGACCATACTTTTGCCTCTGGCTCAGGGAGTCCATGACCCACTCTCAGCTGGGTGTAGGGAGGGATCACCCTGTGCTTGCCCTGTTCCTGTGCTTATCTGCCCTTAACTACTATGTGCAACTGCTGGAGAGAGGACATCAGGCTACAGAAGCCTTCAGACAGCCTCCCTACAGCCGGTCTTGCTACCCACAATGTCTAATTACACTTTGCACAGCAGTATGAATGCACTGAACAAGACTGTATGTACTGTATCCCTTTTTGTCACTTTCTAAGTAAAAACATAAATAAACTGCATGTTCTCACACTTCTCAAAGACCCCATGCAGGGCGCCTGCTACTCTGGCTGAGCTCACAGCAGCTCTGGGCATCTGCCCAAAACCAGACCCAAGCTGAGTTTCTTCCTTACCTCTACCAGCCTTTGTGCAGACGAGCCACATGGGAAGTGGACCCTGATTTTTGAGGGTTAGGGGAACAGACTGAAAAGGGTGTCAGCATTGGTACACTTGTCTTTCAACAGAAAGAGAGCAAAGGGACGTACCCTGCCCCTGCCATGCGTCATCTGTTGGGAGGAAAGTCGAGCTGGTGTGCCAACAGCATCTGGAAGGACTGGCCTCAGATGATTTATTCTTCACGTTATCTGCATACAGGAAGGCATCTTTTTAAAAAATAAAACCAAACAACCCCCCTCTAACCTAAAAGATAATCACATAGGTATATTCACATCATTAGAACCAATTAATTAAGCCTTTATCTGCTCGCTATGCCTGGATGTCACATAATTTAAACCCTGCATTAATACGTGCTGCTCATCACAGTGGATTCATTAACAAAGGTTGGAAGAGGACATTACATGCCTTATGCACGTAACACTAAATGTAATACCAAACTAATAACGTAATATTAAAAACACAGTATTTGGAGATGCAAACTTCTGACACATCATTCTTGGGGACACAAGAAGGGAGCTACAGCTCCTGCAGAACAAAAGCCACATCCAGTGTATCCAGCTCCAACTCTCACCGCCTTCAGTGAGGCGGCTTCTGCTCATTCTAACAGAAATCCATAATTACCATACGAATTACTCCAAGAAAGAGCACAGATGAGAGAGAGCTCTTGGAGGAAAAAGAAGAGTTAAGGGGTTTTATTATTATTTCAAACAACTAAAGCAACCAGTAGGATTCACATGCCCTTTAGCCCCTAAGGCCTGTACATAACTAGCATTTTCTTCAGTTTTTTTATACACCAGATTTTTTTTTCACATCTTTCCTTTCTTCCTTTCACCTAAACAGCTCCCTTGATTCTGTATTGTTCTGTATTGACTTGATTTTTTTTCTGCATAAATACAAATGTTAACAATATTAATGTTAATGTTCTCCCTGTTGAGTACTTGCACATTAGGAACTGCTTCACTCCGTTGATGCAATGTTGGAAAATAGAATATTAAAAATGGCATGATTATTGATTACCATGTCTGGCTTTAGAAACTAATTTCAACATTCTGGCTTACACCACACATCCTGTTCTGTGCACAGATGTCTATCTATGTATATCTCAGCTTGCCTTTAGCATCTCAAAAAGATTCAGGACCAGACTTCGCATTCATCAGCCAGATACCTGGATCTCCAGACAAATGTGAGTTTCTGATAGGCAGAGAGTGTATGAACCGGGCAGTGAGAAGGACTGACAGCTGCAGAGAGGCAAAGTGAAAGCCAGGAACAAGGCTCAACTCTAATGCAAAACCAGGTGTTCCATCCTTCTCAAGGCCATGTGTGGAGAAGCTTAAGCTGGAAATCCTTCGCTGTGCTGGCCAGGAAGCTTCTGGCTAGGCAGCCTCTAAGGGGACCTCTCCAACCTGGGGATCTGCTCCCCCCCTTTGTTCTGAATTCTCTGAATTTGCTGGTCACCAGAACACAACAGAAACCCCCCGTGTGAGCAGATCTAACAGGGGGAATTTGCTGGCAATATTTTTTTTTCATTTATTCCAAGATGAGACACAAGTTTGAGAAGTGCCAAGCAAAACATTCCGATGTCACTTCTTCAAATGCTGGTGTGCTGGATTGCAGATGGAAGCAAGCTTTACGTGGGAGAGTGTCTAATGAAATGTTGCTCCAAGGGGAAGATCCGTATGTGAGCAATAGAGTACTTTAGGCCAAACATCTGAGAAAGTGATAGAAGAATTCACATGGAAGTCCAAAGAGAGAGCACTCACCTAACTCCCTGGACAGGTCTGATAATGTCCCAAAGGTCACAGGACAGGATTTTACTTCTGCAATATCCCATGTTCCTGCATTTAGAAAGCAAACAAACAGTAACAAAAATGCGATGTCACATTCATAGCTGGCAACTGCAGTTCCTATCTGACACTCCCAATCTCATTACAGCCCTTCCCTGTTCACTCCATCCCAAGCCTGCAGTCACTGCTGTTGCTGGAGAAGAATCAAGCAAGGAGAAATTATCTTTTACGCACAGAAAGAGTTCAGCCCAGTCACCACGTACACATTCTCAGCCCTTCAAAGAGTCCATCACACCAGCATGGCACTTTTATGGACTTAATCAAAGTCCTCATTCATCTGAACTGATGCCTGTCCCCTTTATGCCCAAGTGGCAGAAGCTGTCATCATGTATCAGCTTGGAATTTGGCCTTTCGAAAGCATTAGAGTAAAAAACGGTAATAACATTCTCCCCGCATCAACCCTATACTTTGCAAAGAAAAGAAAAAAAAGGACTCTAGCAGAGAAAGCAACTCATGTAACCCATGTAAGGACAATCTAAGACCATTTTCTGAATCACCAGAGTACTGGATTACTGATACTGAAGGTGATTCATTGTATGACCTTATATACGAATCAATCCAGTCATCAAGATTGATTAATCATTGAGATTGTAGTGAAAATCAAATGCTTTCGAAAATTAACTGAAAAGCAGTATTAACAACTTTAACTTTTAACTTGTAACTCTCCCACCCCACCAAGAAGTCAGGAAGAGAGATATAAAGATAAAATGGTCCAATTACCTCCCTGTTACTGATTATTGGGTTTGCCCTAGAATCTACAGTATCACCCACAATAGAAATACATTTTGAAATATAACTTTGCTATAAAAATGCTCCATCCCCCAGGTTGGACAGAGCCTTGGCTGAAACAGTCTAGTGTGAGGCGTCTCTGCCCACGGCAGGGCAATTGGAACTAGATGATCTTAAGGTCCTTTCCAACCCTAACCATTTTATGATTCTATGACGGAAACAAAAAGTCATCAAATACCAGTGAAAGAGCTGATATCAGCTTCTCTCATCTTTAGCCTAATGGCCTGGAAGTTCACGCCTTCACTGCTTTAAAGGCGTCTGAGGTTATAGAGATGCAGTTTCCCACCTCCAGTTTATGTTACATAGAGAACGTCCCAACAGCACAACTGAGAGCCAAAGTTGCTCTAAATGACCTTGTTTGGACACAAACAAGGGGTGAATCAGCTGGGAAGCTGGGCAAACTATGTAGGTACAGCACAGCACTGACAGGAACAGACTACTTCCATCTGTCAAATACCCACACTGATATAGGAATACCCTGACTCATATTGCTTTGATCTACATGCTGCAGATATACTCTGAAGCCTAACTGACCATGCGTACGCACCTTGAAAAGGAAAGGAAAGTCTTTGTCTGCAAAGGAACCAAACACTAAATACCTGTGGGTAGAAAACAACTTGTACCCAACAGGTAGTCTGCAACACAGAAAAAAATTTATGCCATAAAGACAGGAATTATTATTGCTGGAAAATAAACAAGTAGCAAGGTTTAAAGGGTTGGACAACATTGCAGGTGTGCAGGATGAATGTTGGTGAGGCTGTACTGTGCGGGACATGAAGCTTTCCCTCTGCAAGGCTTGACAGGCGACACTCACCTACATTGGAGAAAACATCCTCTTCTGCCAGGGAGAGTGCCGATTCTTCCTGTATGGCTCCTGACGCCTTCAGTGTGGTCCCACACTCTGCCTTGGCAATGAGAGCACCTTTTCCACCACCACTGGTGTCCTCTGTGAGTGGCCACAATGTTCTCTTCTCATCCCAGTCAAAGGCTTGCTCAGCCACCAAGCTACCCAGAGATACTCTGCTGGGGTCTTCTTGGGAATAAACATTATCACAGGGTCATCATTATTTTTAATTACAATGAAGAATTTGTACAGGGGAAACAACAGAGCAATGCCATCAGAAGTAATAGCAAACCCATCAGAAGTAATAGCTATATTCCAACTGAAATCATTCACAGATATAATGACAGTAAAGCAGAGCCCCTGGGAGGGGACACTGAGACAGCAGATACAAAGACCATCTGAGAAGGAAGGCACCACGCAATCCAGCAATGAATTCCACAGGAGATGATGCTGCACTATAGAGGCCTTGGGCATCCCTTCCTAACTGCAAGGGTGGTTCAATACCTCCAGAGTCCAGCTGGGGACCCAGAGCAATAGAGGGAGAGAAAGAGAACAGCAGGACCTCCAAGGAAAAAGAAAGCAAACCTTTTGGATGTTGGTAATTCAAGGCTGCTACAGAAATCAGCACCAGGCACATTGAAATTTATAAATAATTACAAATATCTTCAACATCTTTCATTCTAAAGGGTTCCTAATGCACTTTATGACTCCAGCCTTCACAATAGCAGAGTGTTTTACTGGGGCTTTGGTGAGGAGGGGACCACTGCTGTCATTAACCCCACCTTCACACACCTTAATGCTGATGCTTCTTCCCTACTAGGAAGCAGCAATCAGCACTTGACAGGGTTAGGGATTTCTCCTGGAAGATCACATTTCTCTGTAAATATCCATACTAAACAGGACCACCACAATGACCTGGTTCAGCTTGCTGCACAACCCAGGCTCCAGGACTGCACCAAGGACTTCTGGTGCTTCAACTGCAATGTGGTCAGCTGAGCTCCCTTCCCTTGGGTCAGCAAAGCACTTAACACCTGATTGATGTTACTGTTAAACCAGAAGTTAACCTTCTGCATATGCAGCTGGAACCATCAATGCCAACAAGCCAACTTGCATGAAGAAAGACAAATACAGACCCATCTGTTTTGCTGGAGAGCAAGTAGAGACCTCAGCACCGTAAGCCCTTAGAGTGAGACAAGGGGGGGTACAAAATTACAAAATGAAATATATAAACCTTTAGAATCAATCTTAAGTAATGTTAAGTTTGATGGCTTTGTAACAGTAGTAATGGAAAGTTACTGAGATGCATGATATACAGAGAAAAAAATATAGAGTACAGCTAGAGAACATGCTGAGAATCCTTGTATAAGATAAACTGCTGTAGTTGACGTAGTTTAGGCCTTTATGACCTTAGTACAAAATGAGTGTAAGAAAAACAGGCTAGAAGAACAGGACGTAAAGATAGGGAGTATCTGGAAAGGCAGGGGCCCAGGATAGGCTGCAGTTAAACTAACTGATAAGCAGGAGGATGGGATGATTATTATGTCTGTGGTGCTAACTAACCGATTAAGCTGGTATAAGCATCTACTGCGCGTGCTTCAAAGGCTGCCAGCAGTGATGAAGATTGTTGGAAGAAGTAAACGACCCTCAGAGACCACCACCACATTTTTGTACGCATGCGGGGAACTTTCTGGAAAATGAGATAATCCGTACGTAGCCTCATGAATATATATGTATGCTCTGTAGCTATATAAGGACTGCTTGTGTAGCAACAGGTGGACACACGTTAGGAGGAGCTATCCCCCGTGTCTCCCAGCGCCCGTAATAAAGAATACCTGCTTGTCAACTAGAAAACTTTGTTGGCAAGTTTGTTCCTGGAGTTTTCTCCGAATCAGACTGTCATGCAGATATTTAACTCAACTCTTGATAATCCAAGAGTTAAAAATCTAAACTCAGTGTTTAACTTTATATAATCCAAATGATAAAGTGGTTCAAAAATGTCTGTATATTTTTAGATTAAAATTTGCTGTTCACTTGCCCTTCGATTTTAGTAGATTACCTGAAAGCACTTTAAGAAGTCTTATTACAGACAGTGCACAAATACCCATATTTATCCAGCTATGTCTCCCAATTTCAAACTTCTGTCTTAGCTTATAAATTAATATATTAAACTTACAGGTTTCACTATTATATTTATCATTTAACTGCAGATAATTAAAACATTTCCAAATACCTTAGTTCCATGACCTGCTTTCATATATAAACATAAGATTAATGTTATAACATTAATAACAACATAATTAGTAGAAATGCATATAGGCACAAGTACATGGCAGACATTTTAAAATCCCCAGAGGAAAAATGTGGAGTGAGCACAAAGCTTTATTTAATTTTATCCCCCTTTTATAGCTGTTTACCCTATGCAGGTCTGGATTAAAGAACCTGTTTGGAACTGAACAAATTACACAGGTTTTTATACATCCACTATCAGAAAACTTCTCTCAAGTCACACAGAAGTAAGTAATCCACATTACACAAAGCCTTTAGCAGATCTCAGATCTAACAGACATTTGCTTTCAAAGTCCTATGGGTAATACTATGTGTTTTAATGAAAGCCTGGAGTAAAATGCAAGCTCCCAAGTAAGAGCTCCCAAAGCTGCTTTTTCCTAAGTTAAGAGCCTAAGTGAATGTGAAGATTTTGCTGCCAAATGATGAATAGAGAAAAAAAAGATGTTGGAAAGTGAGAAGGGGTGACCAGCTCAGCCAGGGCAGATGTGTAAACTGAGCCTGTACATTTACCTTTTTGTTTCAGCCTTTCCTTCCTTAAGTGTCTCTTTTCTCGGCTGCTGATCTTGGTCTGCCAAACTCCTACAACACAGAGCAAAGTTCATTCTTAAGCAAACAAGAAACTTCCTTTACTGTCTTTATTGCTTAGCAAGAAGGTAAACAGCTATGTGGTAGTTTCTGATACTGGCTGTAAAAGTGGCACCAGGGCAGCGAGTGCTAGCAAGGCCTCATGCAGCATCCTCCCTGTGTGCAGCCTTTGCTGTCTCTGCAGAAACCAGTTACATAAGAAATCCCCATCACAAACCTGTCTGCCATATGTCCTGACTCATGTAACTGCACATATTCTTCTGTCCTTTCTGTCAGCCTGACATGACACCCGGTTCCCTTAGGGGAGATGTCACAGCAGAGCATCCACCGCCTTGTACATCTGACAGCAGAGAAAATCTTAATCATCAAATAAGGCTTCAATTTACTGGCTTTCTCTAGCCCTGAACATACCCTCAGACTTGTTCTGAGATGTGGAGACCCTCTGCCGCACAGCTGATTTCAACACATGTTCATTCACACTGAATGGGCCAGGTTCTGCCTCCATCCATGCTCTCCATGATCCAAGAAGTCAGTAGAGGGACCGGCACAAATGGTTAACAACAGGAAAAACACAGTCCCTGGATTTCATCAAGACAAATTCTTTGTTTCTCCAAAGTACCCCCAAACAATGTGTGAAACAGTTCAGCTGGCTCATCTGCTCAAAACTAAACATCCATTTGAAGAAAAGGCTTTGCTGCTTCCCCTTCTCTTCAGGCAGCCTTGTAGGCACTCTGCTCCAGGCGTAAGGGCCCAGAGGGAGGACTCTGGTCCAACAGCAGTGAGGGCTTCTCTTTTGCTCTCACCATGCAATGAATCACATTATGATCTTTTAAGCCCAGAAAAGCTTAGTTTCTTTTTTCCAGTATGACCCTTGATGGGTGGAGACAGAGAGGGGCTCATGGGATGCAATGTATTTTCCAGTGAAATTCTAGCTGCCCAAGCCTTGCTAGCCCCTGCCAGATTTTTTTGCAGATTTGCTTGCAAGCAGAGATCTTGACTTTGTTTCATGGGCATGCTAGAAATTGGCCTTATATTACCCCAGTGCCTTTACCAGCTTCCATCATGGGCACCACAAAACATTGCCTGGGTAGACCACAGCTTCAGCTGTGTGTCAGCACGGCAAAGGCCACAGGATTAAGTAGGAGCATGAAGACAGGACTCTGCTACTCAGTGGACCTCTGGCCACCTCAGAGATGCTGCTTCATCTGCAGATTTGCCATCCCTGTGAATGCGGTAAGAACCTGATAAGTCCTTACAGGAAAACACATGGTCCCTGCCCTAGTTACACATAGTAAGGAGCAGATCACAGGACTGTATCATAGAATAGTTTGGGTTGGAAGGGACCCTAAAGCTCATCTAGTTCCAAGCCCCTGCCATGCGCAGGGACACCTTCCACTAGACCAGGTTGCTCAAAGCCCTATCCAATCTGGCCTTAATAGATATAATTACCTCCCAAACTGGCATTTTTTCCCCAATAACGCAGAATACTAGAATAGTAGAGGAGACTTCCCTTTTAAAATATTTCATCCCATGTTATTATTCAGCATATATATATCAGATAACAGAAGTACCAGATCTCTTGTTACCTTCCTCCTCTTGCAGTTTGTCTTTTTCCACAGAAAGCAGATCTTTTGGCACCTTCCTATCTGAGCACTGGGCTTTCCTCTTCTTCTTAGGCTACAGTATACGGGAGATAAATCAGAAAGATAAACCAGGTATTTGTTACATTTCATCATGAAGGAAAAAAGAGTCAGGGTCATAGTTTTGAAACAGAGACCACACAGTGGTACTCAGAGGGAGAACAGTTGTCACTGGAATCTTTAGGGGGGTGCAAAAGTCTTCCTGAGCAGATTTTATTGCAAACTCCAAACAAATGAATGCTGCAGCTTTTGGCCTACAAAATTTGTCTTATCTGCTAGCTTAGGAAACTCAGATTTTAATTCAGGTTCCTGCTCTATAGTAAGATTTGCATTCATTATTCCTGAAAATTAATTTTCATCCTATAAAGGAGGAAAACTTAAAATGATTTACCCCCTTTATAATCAGCAATGCTGAAATCAAGTGTTAAGACCCTGCCTATGCTTAACCAAAAAAGCCCCCATGGAACAGCCTTTTTAAATGAAGGTATCTGTAGTTTACACTAATCTGAAAGGGCACAGCAGTGGCTGAGGCAATTTTCATATGCCTTGATGAAGCAGTAGAGCTAACCTTAAGCCTTCAATTTTGAATATTCTAGCTTTAACACAGTGGTTCTTGACTTTTCCAAAGCGGAATACCCCTATCAGGAACACACTTCCCTGCCCAGGGTGGGGGGCTGCTCCTCAATTGGAAGTGCCTGTAAAGCACAGACACTTTCCTCCATGACAGTACAAGTGCTCAATGCCCAAGATAAAACCCTTGCCCAGACCCAAGGAAACATTCCTGTCAAAGCTGGAACTGAAATACAGGAGATCCCAGCTCACGCATGGACCACGAGGCTGTCCAACTTGTGCTGGCAGTGACAAGCACCACAGCATGACTGTACCAGACAGCTACTTGGTCTCCTATTCCTAAGTCATCTCTTAAGTGCCACAACAATAGGAACAACAAATTATCTTTACAAAGGACTACCAAATAGGAAATATTCTTAAAACAAGACTCTTGAAAGACAACAAATAAACTCCAAAACTCTTGCTGGTACCTTGACGAGCTTTTTCTCTTTGATGTTGACTGATGTTATAATTTCGCCATTCACTGGAACCTAGAAGATGGACAGTAAAAAATGCATTATGGACTATATATGTGCATGTGTGTATATGTGTAAATATATATGCAAATACAGTTATTTCAGTACCTTCACATGATACGTATGATAAGCTGAAAGACACAGCTGAATAACTTCCAGTACAAATCTGGGCTAGAATTTGTGGCCCAAATCTAACCAAATAAAAGAACAGCTTGCATCCTACCTAGCTTCTGTGAAGTAAACCATGAACATTTAAGGACTTTTCACATTACAGTTTGATTGATGTCTTGGCTGTATAAGAATTCAGTGGCAGTGACCAACCTCCAGCTGCAGGGGTGGGAGGGTGTAAATCTGCAGCTGAGACAGCAATGGCTGCGTCAGCAAGAGCCACTGCATGCTACACAAGCAGCAGCATCCAAAAGAAAGCAGACCTCCCTCTTACAGGTGCCTCTTTCTGCCTGACACACATAGGAGCATTTTGCTGAATGTATGGCACTCCTCTCCCTTGCCTGGGTTGCCCTCCTTGTGCAATGCAACCCCTGTTCAATGCTGCTCAGGTTTTCTTCAGTTCCATTAAACCTATTGCACTGCCAAGCTGAACCCAAAGCTTGCAGCAGGGAGCCTGACCAAGGCTGTCACTGATCCGTCCCCCACCTTTGCCAGGGGGGACAGGGAGCCCCAATGCCTGGTAGGTGAAGACAGCCCTGCAGGGAGCAAAACCCCTGGCTGCATCCCAGAGCTGCTCCTCAGCATCAGGAGGTACCCTCTCACAGGTTTGTGATGAAGGGGCTCCAGGTGCCCTCAGTCCTTTTGGGGAAGGGAAGACTGCTGATGCTTTCCACCTTCTGCTCCTCCTCCCCATCCTCACAAGTCATCTCTGCCCTCAAGATGCTGTGGCAGAGTTTAGCCACACACACTCTAGAAGGCAAAATCTGCTCTGATTCAGCTGCACAGGAGCGGTACCCACTCTACACTGTCACAGATGCCATCTCAGGGCTGAAAAATAACGTGCAATTAATGAAAAGAGAGATAGAGATCAGCACGCTCCACAAACGCTGTGCAGCAAATCAGGAAAGCTAGAACCTGATTCTTTTTCTTTTAACATCTCACTGGATGGCCACAGTCCCTTTAGGAGACCCAGATGTGAGAGGCAAAGGCTCAGAGCCACCTTGTGACGGGTGAGATTATAGCTCTCAAACAGCCACATGCGACGCAAGGAAACTTTTCCACAAAGCAATACATTTTTATGTGTTATCCCAGAGGCACCCTGCAACATTGTCAGGGCTTGAAACAGCTTCTTCCAAGAGGTGAACCGGTCCTTTCTTAGACACTAAAAAAATAACCTCTGCTGATGTTTGCGATGATTAGTTTTCAGCAAATAAAATCCTGTACATGACTGGCCATGCCTATCTCCAGCAAACTCAGTGGGGCTGCAGTCCTTTAGCCTGTTAATGCTCAGTTCTTTGGTATTGTGGAGATTTTGAAGCAATTTTTTCACTAATCTCAGGAGGATCTGATTTGAAGTGCGTCTTAAAGACAGCACGACAGGCACCTGTATGCTGGCAAATGCTTTGTCCCTGGAAGTGCTTGCTTGGGAACCCGGATCAGTTACAAGCTCATGGTGGACAAGGGCATAGCATGGACCTAGCAGGAAGGTGTTCAACTGATGCACCACAACTACTTAGAGGGGAAGACCCAAAATTGCCAACTGCAACATACCACCGTGAATACACAGACAACACCGATTCCGGGTCTTCCAGTAAGATATCACAGTAGCAGGAGCTGAAATCCCTGATTTCACCAATAATGATTACACCAATAATACCACCATCTTCAAATTATAAGCATAAACCAAGTTGTCCTCATCTCCCTTAGCTGTCAACTGTAAATAACATAATTGTTTACAATTATGTTCTGAACATTCACTAGCAAAATAATGACTTCTGTGTTAAAATCCAGCAACCCTTTCTAATAGTCAGCAAAGCCATCTTTGTTTTTTCCACAGGCAGTCATTTCTCTTCTGAGATTCTCAGGTTCATTTACTAGAGGCACTCCACACAATCCACTACAAAACAGACCATTACAACATGTAAGCACAGTATTCCTTTATATCTCAACAAACCCTGGTGATTTCCCCATTCCCATAATGAAATCTTCACCATTTGCTTTTACCATTCTTTGCAAATAGACCTCCCATATTAAGGCATCTTCAGCAAGACTGCCATTAGCAACAGAAACAGCAAAGCCAACTTATGAGGCAAAGAGAAGGATGGTTTTCTGCCTTCTTTCAGACACACACAGAGGATAAGAGACATCTGATCTCCTGTTAGCCTCTCTTTACATCAAGATGCTTCTGCAAGCATGAGGGACTACACAGAGACTTGGTGTCAAGATTAAGGACATGCAACTGACTTCCCTCCTCAGGCTGCCATAAGTGAGCACAGCCCAGGGCTATACAGAGCCCTCACAGAGGCAGGGAGAGCTCCAGAGGGAAAATGTTGAGTGCAGCAGAGAATTAGGGAGGATGCAAACGCTATTGGCTCTGACAGACTTGTCTCAGTGGGGCAAGATCACGTTTCTGGACCTTCTCTCCATATAAATGACAGCAAAGAAGAAGCTGGAAAAATTGCAGCACTTTAATGCTTTGCCAGTCTGACTGCTGTACGCTTTTACCAGACAAGCACAACATTTGCTACTTAAATGATATTTTATCTGCTAGGCAAACATCCCCCTCTCTCTCCATCACTGACTAAGAGGATAAAAATAGAGTGTTGACAGTCATTTACTATATCCCAGGAGTCTTCAGGATGACTGACTGGCTATTCAGCCCTAAGTACCCGCCTGGGACTCCTGAACCTTGTTGCATCCTTCCTAATGAGCAGCTGAGTGCAAGAAAAATACCAAACCACCACTGACTGATGATCACCAAATAGCCCACCACTCTGGTGATGCTCTTCTTTCAAACCTGAAATATCCCTTGCTTCTCCACCATCCTTCAGTTAATAGCAGCAACTCCTTTCCTTTCATCACCAAGTATTTTTACCGAGTTCAGCTTCCTTTCAGTGGAAAGGTATTATTCTAGCCTGACCTTTTGTATTAAATCCTGCCTTTATCCAACCCCTTTTCAGGCAGTAAGCTGGTTGTATGGCTGAAGAACTCCATCCTACCACATTTTTCCCTTTCAAAGCCCTTAGGATGCGGGATTAGTCATGCCTCTTTACCATGCCTTTTGGCCATTCTGAAAAGGGAAAGGGAATTTTCATGATTTTATTGCACTTAATCTAATAGACTCATTAAAGAGAAATTAATTTTTGTCAGGGTAGATTTTTCTTAATGAAAAATGTAGGTTTGTACAGGGAGAACACATCTAGACCCTGCACATTAAGTGTCTGTATAAAATCATCAATGCAATTCCAAATACATTAAATACATGCAGAGAAACAGCATCAGGACTTTTAGTGGATTCGGACTTAGCATATTAATTTCTACTCACATTCTGTGGAACAATAGGAAGATT
The DNA here is from genome assembly GCA_017639245.1 of Myiopsitta monachus. Taxonomy (NCBI): domain Eukaryota; kingdom Metazoa; phylum Chordata; class Aves; order Psittaciformes; family Psittacidae; genus Myiopsitta; species Myiopsitta monachus. Next base: position 23,731,859 of record CM029922.1, on the reverse strand, counting down.
ATTTTTAGTTCATGGCCATTTGCTCATGACCCATAGAACAGGATTTCCCCCTCACCCCCTGCTTTTTTTCTTCCTTTCTGTGTAACCTGAGGTTATATTTCGAATGATTGCTCTGAAACCTTTATTCTCTTGAGCTAGCATTTAATCTATTTTACGCTGTTAATGCAGTTCTACATAAAGTCACAAAGAAAGAAGACAAAGCGATAGGTCTTCAAATATTAAAAAATACTGGCTTTAATCATTAACATATAAGCCCTGTATTCAAAGCCATAAAACTGTACCTCTAGACACTTACCTTTATGCATTTCAATAGCTCCATGAGACTAGTCATTTTTACAAAACCAAACACCTCTGTAAGTGTCTATCATATCAGGAAGCCTGCTCTCAAATCTCAGTGCCACCAACTGCTTACAGGATTAATTAAAAATAATGTGAACATTAGCTTCAGGTTCACTAACCGCCCCTTGTCCCACATGGGGAAAGTGCTTAAAATTGCCTTCCTTAAGAAGGCATGCAAAGCTTTCCCCAGTAGAGGGATACTAGGACAAAATAAACTCAGTGTATGAAACCCAAGGGGAGCTATTATATGCTTCACACATTGGAAATCAGGGAATTTGTTCAAGAACATGAATAAAGATTCAGAAAATTGTTTTCAGCTACCACTTTCAGAAAACTTGAATTAAGTGGCTTGGACACTGGAAATGAAAGGAAGCAAAACTACCCCATTCTGGCAGGGGGTCTGTGAACACAAAACCATTTCCAGATTTAAGAAATACTTCAATTAAATTGTTTCCTAGTGCTCATTTCCAGTGCAAAAACTATTTTTTTTTTCCCCTTTATGTTACACCACAAGATTAATGGTGGGCTTAGGACAAAAGGCAACACTGGTACAGGAAAAGCAACACCAACATGCACTAAATTAAAAAACAAAAAGGGGGGAGGAGAAAGAAAAGAACAAGAAGAAAGGAACCTTTAAGCAAGGTACTAAATAACCACCCTGAAACATGCTCTGCTGCTACTGAACAAGATAACACTGCAGTCTTCAGCTTTCTCAGTAGACCTTCAACAAGCTGAAAACTGAGCAGGAAGTCTTCCCCTCTCTCAGCATCCTCTGGAAAAACTGGTCTTTGCCCCCTGCACTAGGCATGACTTGGATATTTGCAATACCGCTTGCAGTCTGGTGTTTGCTCTCTGAAGATGGGCTTTCTCCCCTGCACACAGACACAAAGGCTCAGCCACAGGGTAAGCAAACCAGAGCACTGCTGCAGCCAGCCAACAGCTTGTATTGCTCCATCAGCAGACAATGAGCAATCTGCATGACAAAAGTGTTGGGAAATAAAGCAGCACTGAGTTGCATTAATTCTGAATCAGATTTTCATAAATGGAAGCAAACATCCTAGCCAGTCTGGCTTTGCCACATGGTCCTGTGCTGACGATAGACTTTTCAGCCTGGGAGATTTATTTCCTAAACCAATGCTATCCAGGTGAATGGGAAAGGACAAGCTTGCATTTTTCAGAGACAGATGGGGTTTAGGCAGAGCAAGAGCTCACCAGAGATACAGGAAGGCACAGCTTCAAAGAAAGTCTGGAGAGGGACTTTTTACAAGGGCATGCAGTGACAGGAAAAGGGGAAATGGTTTTAAGCTGAAAGAGGGTAGATTTAGGTTAGATATTAGGAAAAAATATTCCCTGTGAGGCTGGTGAGGCACTGGCACAGATTGCCAAAAGAAGCTGTGGCTGCCCCATGCCAGGTTGGACAGGGCTTTGAGCAACCTGGTCTAGTAGAAGGTGTCCCTGCCCATGGCAGGGGGGTTGGAACTGTATGAGCTTTAAGGTTCCTTCCAACACAAACCATTCTGTGATTCTATAAAAATTACTCATTCAGTCCTAATAGCTGAAGAAAGGACAACACAATGGCAATTTCTGCTAAGGTGACAATGGGAACCCACAAAAACATATTGGGTTTGTTAGCAAAGGAAACTGAGGGGGGCTCTTCATGCATGGCAGAAGAACATAAAGGAACATCTTTGGGCCACGCTTGCTTACAACACTACACATGTGTACCTCCAAAGTGGAGAGAAAAGAGATCAGGATCTTGGTTCATGGTCAATATTGAAAATATTAATAATCTTATTAACAGCTATTATATGTACATTATATATTTCATATATATTATATATACATTAATACAAAGTTCTCTGACAAAATCACTTCAGACAAATGTATTCCCAGTAGGAAAGAAGAGTCTGTTCAAATAGAAAATTACATGGCAAACACACACAATGAACAGACAGTTATATGGGAAATACGCACCGGAAATACATGAAATTTTTCCCTTTGTTTAAGGTCCCTGCTGGGGGAAAGACAGAGGAGCTGCTCCCATCAAATGCATGCTCAAAGAACTTTACAGAAAAAGATCTGCACCATCAGCACAGAAAACCTGTTACTCTGCACATATTCCCAGGGATGAAATTGCCTGTAGGAAGCCCCTGAGCACTAACAGGTAACAAATACAGGCTGGTGGCAAGAAGCAGGAGCCAGAACTGCAGTTGTAGCCATTCATATCCAAAGGCAATTCCAAGAGAAAATTAGAGAAGCAGACATAAGATGCTGCTACCTACGTTACACATCCTCCCACTGGCCAGCCTGCCCAGGATACACAAGAGGCCATGTACAACAGCCATAAATACAGGGAGCTGACGGGTACCTGCCTCAGCTCAGCTCCTCTTATCATCTCATGAGACATCTGGGGAAAGGCAGAAGAGAATTCACAGGGTGAGCGGATTAAAACCACTGTTGCAAGGAGGGATGAAGAAATCAGTTTCCTGGGATTTTGGCATTCTAATTAATTACAGCAGCATTACAAGAGATCAAGGCTCCGTTTTAGAGGAGGCAATTACCCAACTCCAACACCTTTCAGAATACTTACAAAATCAATTCTCATCCAAGAGAACTATATGAAAGTAATTGTGCAATTGTGTTGCACTGGCATGAAGAATACTGTGTAACATGAAAGGGAAGGAAAAAAAGTCTGTCTGCATATGTTTGCATACTTCTGGTCCTGTTAAGAAATCCCTACAAGCGGCAGAAAGTTATCTCCAGTTTATAAAGACACTTCTGAAAAGCAGAAACCTTTCTTTTTGGATGCAGCAGATAATACATATTTTTATAAGCTGCCTAAGGAAGGTGATATCCCAGCATTTGTGTGAAAAGCTTGTTTGGAACTGACCAAATTCCAGAGCAACCCAAAAACTTTGAATAAACATAAATCCCAAAACTTAACAGCAGTCTTGCTTACATCTGTTGGCTTCCAGCAAATCTTGTTAGCAATTTCCTAGAAGACTCTTTATTAGGGAAAAGGTTATCCTGAGAAAGACTGAACACCCTCCAGCACAATTTCTAGAGGTTTTGTGTGTGTGTGACAACAGGCAGAGTGTAACTTGTTATGTGTGATGCACATAAGATCACATTCAAAATGTGCTTGTATTATTGTGTGCATCCGTTTAAACAAAGTTTGTTCAACAGACTTCTTTGATATGGGCTGTGAAAGCAATTCTGACTGGGTCTTACAGCCTGCTCTGAGATGAGTAATCATCCTGTTAGTCTGCTATATGTAGATGTGCATTAAGTTAACATATAGTGAGATTAAAAGCTCGAAAGCTGCCTGCTGGCAGCATTTGCACTGGGAGAGACTGACATAGTTGTGCACTGCTGCATTTAGTGACTTGGACCCGGGCAGGATTGGATGGAGGCGGCTGGCAGGGCTGGGCTGTGGCCGGGACCTTCAGCCTGGGAAGGAGCCCCGAGAGCTGAGGTCAGCTGCACCCTCCAGTGAATGCACCCTGAGCAGGCACTGGCTGCACACAGCTAAGGGGAATAGGGGCAGGCAGAAGAAAGGAGATCAGACCTACATCAGACGAACTGCAGCCCTGTAAGAGCAGATTCCTGGGAGTCTCACAGCCCACCCATGGGGGAGCAGCTGGGAATCACTGGCAAACTTGCACTCCCAAACTGAAAAAATAATTAACTGCCTAGTTTCTTTTAATTAAGATCTTGAGTTATCCATCACTCCAGGATATGCAGATGTTTGGCTGCTGGGATGTATGAACACACCTGAGCACTGGAGGCGATGCGTCTCTTGGCTTCATACCTCAGGAGACAGCAAAGAGGGGCTCCCATCCTGTAATACATGCGCAGCCCAGCTTATAGCATTGGCTGTGTCTATGGATGTTAAGACTTTGTTACTAGTAATATCCCTGATGATACCTTGGTAGAGATTTTCATATGCAAATTTTAGCATATTAAAGGTGTTCTGCTGTTCTGGAATCCTTGCATCAGCTAAGTGCCAAAGTAGCATGCATCATTTTACACTTACGTAAGGAGATAAAGTTTTTGCCTCAAGGATATGATGTTCCAAAGACAGAGATAACATGATGGGAAATGACAAGGAGCAGTGGAGAAGGGGGGGAGCGAAAAGAAAACAAAAGAGACAAACAGAAAAGAGAAGGGGCAGGGTACTGCCATGGGAAGCCAAGCCTGATTTTTTTCATTTCAGCATGTAAGATGTTTTCCCCAGGTTATCTTTCTTTAGGATCTTTTAAGTTATTTTTCTTGATCATCGTCTTCTCATTCTCTACCCCCGTAGGAGCATTATTTTGCCTCCTCTGGACTTACGGAATAATCAGTGGGTCTCATATAGTGGATGATGCTACTCTGCGTAAATGCAGCCCCTAAAGAATAGGAATCACTCAGTGCCGTGAAAAGCAACATTAATGATAGAAGCTGTGGACGACTGTAGTTTTTCTCTTCCTCCTTTTCTTTAGTTTCTGTTCAGGCTTGTGAGTTACAGGATCTCTGACCAGAAAATATCTGTTCAAATCAATGTCTTCAGCTTGAACTAATAACCCTGCCACTGTTACAGCACCAGGCCTGTCTCTGACAGCAGCGGAGGTGTCCACCCTGTTCTGTCCTGCACTGCCTCCAATGACTGGTGGCTCTGTAAGACTTTAACTCCTACAGCCAAGTCAAGTCATCTAGTATTCATGATTATAAAGATATAATAGGATTGTTACTGAAATCCCTCTTCATCCCTTGGCATGAGCGGTTCTGTCTGGATTGCTGTTTAATTGCTTTTTACTAATTCAGGGATACCTATGCAGGTAAGATTCTGCTCTTACTGATGAAAGACAAAATACCCTAAAGTGGAATACCTTATTAAAATATAACTATAATTCAACTAAAAGTTAAAACTTCCATGACAAAATAATAAACCCCTGAAAGCTACTGACAGGATGGAAACCCTGACACATCTGTGTTCATGAAGAACAAACCCGCTTATTTTATACCCCACCTAGAAATCCATTTTGTATGTCTTTATCAGAAGTGAGACTTCGGAGATACTACTAACAGATAACATTGTTCAGAAATGCTTGATGTATTAATGTCAAGCACATACTTATATTCAGTGTGTTTTCCCGTTTACATATTGCAATACCTTGGTGAAATGGCTTTGTACGCTGAGATTTGCCACTACAGACAGCTTACAGAAAGTCGAAGTGACACAGTCATGACAATGTCATATGGAAACTCCATTGGTGTGCATCACATCAAACTCACAACATAGATTCAACAAGGTGGCCATGGTCATCAGCTCACAGCGACTAGATCACATTAATGCAATAATAACAAAGCTTTGATTCAGAGTAAATACACATTAGCACATTGGATTAACACCACAACAAAGATACTATACTCTCATCCTCCTTAACATAATGGACATTAACCAGAGTTTTCTTAATTCTCTGCAGAGAGGATCAAGCCCATGTGGAGTTACTGTGCCAGACAAAGTGGTGGAAGAAAAGCCAATTCCAGCAATCCCAGGCCAGGTGCTCCAGCAACCTGCTGCCTTACACTATAACCCTGATGCCACCACAGGGCTCAGAGACAAAAGCTGAACCTCCTAACCCCTAAACCACCCGAAGAGGTTTGGGACTCTGCATCTCTAGGCAGGACCAGCTGCCCGAGCATGCAGATGGGATAGGATGGGATAGGATGGGATGGGATGGGATGGGATGGGATGGGATGGGATGGGATGGGATGGGATGGGATAGGATGGGATAGGATGGGATGGGATGGGATGGGATAGGATGGGATAGGATGGGATGGGATGGCTGTAGCCCCTGGGAGCTGGGGGCGCACCCCTGGCTGCCCGGCGGTGCTGTCGAGGGCAGGGCAGGCAGGAGAAGATGCTGGGGAGGAAAGAGAGAAGGATGCTCGTCCCGGGGACGCCTCCGGGCCGGCAGCTTCCCCGCCGCCCTTACCTGAGCCGTGCGCTTTTGTTCCTCCGGCTGCCGCGCCGGGAGCGCCCCGGCCGCCCGGCGGGGGCCATCCTCGCCCTCATCCTCCTGCCCCCGCGCCCCCCCGTTGTCCCGGCGGAGGCGGCGGGGCCCCGTCGCGGCCCGGCCCCGTCGCAGCCCCCGCAGGACGATGAGCGCGGCCGCCGCCGCCCCCAGCAGTACCGCGGGCCAGAGCAGGGCCGGCAGCCGGGCCGGCAGCCCCAGCTCCCCCGCGCTCAGCGCCAGCCGCACCGCCGGGCCCAGCATGGCCGACCCCGGGCCGCCCCTCCCCGGGCTGGGGAGGGGGATGGATGCTGCGCTCCGCTCCGCCGCGCAAGGAAAGTTGGTGCCGGAGCTGCGCTGGTCGCGGCGAGGCGGAAGGAGGGGTACCGGGGGCGCGGACACGGCCGTGCTCACGGGAGTCTCGATGCGAAGGGTTTGGCCGTGAGGGCGGTTGCGCGGTGCGGGAGGGGGGGACGGAGCCCGGGGGAGTGGAGGAGGGGGCGAGCGCTCAGGATGAATCTCTGCTATGGGCGAGTGAACGCGGAGAAGCAATCGCGAAGGCGCTGCGGTTCAAAGCAGCGGGTCCGCAGGCATCAGCGTTCGAGAGCAGGTCCCGAGGGTCGGGATGCACAGGGGTGGTCACGAGTGATGCGTTTTCACAAAATTCACCAGTCTAGACAGAAGGGTTTTTGGGAACGCACATCTCAGGCGCCGTTACAAACATGCCATCATCGAGCAGCATCCTTGTGATGATTACAGGAACTGCCGATGTAAGGCAGTGTGTGATGCGTTCTCATCTAGCGCTGATCCATGGAGAAATAACTGCTCGTCGCCGCCAGCAGAACGCTAGGCAGAGTGCCTCAAACCACAGACCTCTTGGCTTTGCTGGATGGAAAATTTCTCCACCCACCTGATGAATAAGTGCAGGTGATGCTCTCACGAAACATTTTTCCAAAGTCACAGAGCTTCTTATAAAATGACAAGTTGTATTTTATCTTGGCCAGTCTGGAGGGGCAACCTCTGCGAAATAAGCAATGAATAGCATGGAAAGGAAGGAAGGAGCCCCTCTTGCAGAAGTATCTCTCAGTGTGGTGTCGTGGCTCACACCTGGCACAAACTCAGGTGTGAGCAGGGCATTACCACAAAGATAGTAAGTAAAGCTTATTTAAATACAACAGCAAAAAAATGGATAAAATTATGCACAAAAAGCATAAGCCTACATGTTTGTAGTAAACCCAGTGAAAAGAAGGGGTTGGTAAGGAAATGGCCTTTATCGCACTTGGCTTTACTTCACACCCAGTGGGGACCACTCTTCTCCCAAGAATCCCAAGAATCAGACACTGAAGCTCAAATCCAAACACACCCTTTCCAGAGACAGCAATGGGGAAGGCTCGTTATCCATCCTTCCGCTGTATTACCACCTCTTCAGGGATGAAAGATTAATCATTCCTGGGCCTAACTCCAATTCATCCTGAACAAGTTTAGGTTTTGAAAGCACAATAAGGTGTCATAGTACTTGAGAAATTTCCAGACAAAATACAGGAGGATTGTTTACAAATGGTGATGTGGTGATTGGCTTTATGGGAGAAGAAGGTTTTGCGAAGGGACTGAGAAGTCTTTAATAATCAGGAGAGAGCCATGGGGGTATGGTGGTACTTTGAATGCTGTTGTTGGGATGGTAAGCTTCCATTTAAACATGCATCCCACACATTATCTGTTTTCTGTCTATCTCATCCTGCCTATCTTCTAAAGTTCAGCACTGATTAATCCTGTGCTCTGAAACCTCAGGATTTGCAGTGTTTCTGTGCCTAGCTCTGATACTGATTCCTTATGAGAATATGTCTGTCTTGTACCTATCTGAAGCCATAAGCTGGTACCTGGGAAGTTATGTGCAAATATCAGAGATGGGGGACTTCCTCTGAAGTTAAAAAATGGCAGTTATGTGATTAGTTTTATGACAATTTGATAGTTGTTTTTTCTGTGTCTTGATTTTTTGGCTCATAAAATGCAGATGCATCTCTGAGCTGCTAAAAAGCAAGCAATCTCTACCTTGGATCATAAATAAATATCACTAGTTTCAGCTCATCAAAATTAGTTTGCTTTTCTTCTTCCCAGGGAAACATAAGCTGAAAGACACTTCAGGAGTCAGTCTTGCTTAATTGACAATGAGATCACTGCTTTGCACCATTCCTTTCTATTTCTTTTTATTTCCCTCCACAAAACAAAGGCAGTTACTGTGGCTGGTCTGTAATGGCATTTATTTTTGAAGAAAAGCATCACCATATTAGACCTTTTTCTAGTATTAATACAGGCTTGTTTAACAGCATACTCCTCACATACCCCTTACATACCTCTTACAGCGTTGGTCTATGAAAATAGCACAGATTTTCATGATGACGTTATATGGAAAGCCTGAAATTTTACTGCAAGCTTGAGAAGATGTTTTTCTATTTATGTGTGACACAAACTTACTGCAGATGTCTGGTGGGAGTTGTTCTCCATTTGGACTCAGGAAGAAAGTCCAATAACCAGGAATTGGAACCATCTATTTGTTATAGATCAAGATCCAGACTTTTTAACGTTTAAATGTTTCATGAAAACAGTTTGATTTTGACAAAAACAGATTGTGATTTTTAAAAAAGAGGCAAAAATCTCATTTTGGGTTGTTTCCATGGTAGAAGCAAACCAGAGTTTTCTAGCTGAAATTAAAACATAAACTTTCATTTTATTTTGTATTGAATTGTGAAAAATTGAAGTTTTCTGAAAAAGAAAGTAGGCAACAAAATAATTGCTTTAATAGCATTTCACAGAAATTATAAATTCTTGACCTGATGTATTAGCAGTGTACTTAAGGATTCACCCGTGGAAGCTAAGAGAAGTAACTTACACCAACACTGCTCGTGTTTAATCAGCAGCAACAGATGTGATAGAAAAAACAGTGATTTCAAACAAGTCAGAGATGTAAAGAGGAAGCTTTTAAACTGCCTCAGCAAGAGCATGTTTGAGGGGCAGCAAGAAGACCTTTTGGCAGTATTTAATACTCCTTAATCATCTTCCCTCAACTGAAGTTTAGAATACTATAGGTGAAACAAGGCAGATGAGTTTTGTTTCTATCAGCTGCTCAGACAACTTCAAGCGAGGGGAGAGAATGAGCTGTATCTTCCCTGCTAGGAAAAATTGGCGCTTACCACATTGTTCAGAACAGACCCTGCTCTTAACATTACAAGGCTGTGTCCTCCCCTCTATGAGACTATGGGAATTTTGGGTAAGTACACAGAAAACAATGGGGGGTTGCATTGGTTTAAGCAACATAGAGCAGCTCTTCTTTAGCTGGTTTCTGAGTTCTCTGTTGGAGCTGTTTCTGGGGAGCACTGTGCAGATGCAGGCGAGAGGATGTTCGATGGGGCAGAGATCAAAGCACAGGTCTCAATTTCAGGCATTCATGGGTAATGAAATGCAGAACCAGGATGTGTTCCCCAGGCACCGAGTCCTGACACGAGGCCCTGCTTCTGGCTGTGACCCTCTTGTTCAGCTGTAATGCAGCTAATTTACAGGCTGAGATGATCTTGCAACCTGTGGCTTAGTTACTTATAGGCTTGAAGGGACATTTGCTCCAAATCCCAAGGTTCATCTGCTGATGTACAGGAGATGTATTCATAACGTATTTGTGTAATTCACAAACCTTTCCCATTTCTCCTCCTGTCTGAAGCCCTCATGCACTAGTTACTGTCCGTGAACACGTGAAGCTGATAAACTTCCAATCTTGCTTTGCCTATTGTTGAGGAAACTGAGAAGCGTGATAGCTGCATGCCTGGCAAAGCATGACAGTAACCAGTAATGAGAGAGGAGTGTTCCATCTGTTCAGCTCTTTGCACGGCTGCCTACGTGGCCAGGTATTTGCCATTAAACAAGATGATTAATTCCTTGACAAGTTGATGTCTGGCCTGGCAGTCCGGCATTTCCTTTCGGCATCTGTGGCTGATTTGAGGAATGCAGCTTTATAGATTTTTACTAATTATCTAATAGCTTTTCAATCTCTTGTTTCAGTACATGGAACTGGTGTTAATGAACTGCAGATCTTCAGCATACCATTCTTAACTGATTCCCCTAGTAAGTATGTTTAACACTTGCCTTGGTTTCCTGTACATGATTCATTCAGCTGGTAAGTGATCCATCTTTGTTTGCTGTCAGAGTCTTTGAGTTGGAAAAGGACTTTAATCATGTTACTTGGCTTTTCTGAATAGGGAGAAGAAATGGAGTCAAATAAGCACGCAATGGTAATGCAGTCAAATAAGAACCATGGCCTGAGTTTCTTTCACTAATAAAATGTTGTGCAAGCTTCAATTTCCCTTTCATTTTCATAAAGAACATACTGGAAACATCTATTCAGCCAAAGATGTGAAATTAAAGCAAAGAAACAAAAACATCTTGAAAGGAGGAAAGAAGGCACTTTCCCAGCTTATGCGTTAATTAAGACCAGTCAAAGAAAACTGCTTCAAAAGAAAGGAGGAAGCCAGCGCTAAGCAGGGCTGCAACTGCTTTTAATTGGCTGTAGCAATGACATGCATGGTAGACAGAACCATAGCAGGCATTAATGCAACAATGTCAGTTCAAAGGGTACAGCAAAAAAGTTGGAGGCAAAACTGAAGTTACTGAATAATAAAGTTGTTTCACTAGCAGATTTGTCAGCAACAGCATGGGGCAAAGGAACTTGTTTAGCAGAACACGGTCATCTTGAGAACTGTAAACACTACTGGTTTTAAGATAAAATCAAAGACCTTGAGAGCAAAGCAGAAGCAGACATAAAAATATGCACAGTTGGCTTTCCTGAAGGAGAAGAGTTTTGCATCCCTGACAAACAATTCAGAAAGAAGCTGTTAAGTGCCCCAGATCACTCTTGCACTGTTAGCATCCACCTCCCCTGTGCAGAGCTGCATGAATATACAGCAACACTGGCAGGTTTTCTGCACATCATGCCAGCAGTGGAGATCTGGGAATCTGGCGGGAGAGTTTATTCCCTTCCCCTCTACAAAAAAAGCTGACTGCAGCTACAACACACTATTATAAATATTTAATACAATTAAAAAAATGGATTTCTCTAGCAGCAGAAGACAGGACTGTTACTATGTTCCTTACATGCATATTTGCTCTCAGTGTTGTTCAGCCTGTGTCTCTGATCCATCCATCTGTCTGGGAAACCAGCTGGTGATTTTCTATTTCTTTTGACAGGCAGTTCAAGCTCTGGCTTTAAAAACTTCCTAGGTCTCTTCATCAGAGATTGGCAGCACGTGTGCATTTTTGAAGATAATGATGACTACAAGAAGTCTCCTAAAATCAACAGAAGTGTCTGTTTTTGCTTTATTCCAGACTGGCACACGACACAGTTAACACAGACTAGATTAGTGATGACACACCGTTTATTGCTTTCAAAAACAACACTCAGATGCAGCTGACACACTGGAGGGAAGCGATCGTTACCCTCAGGGAGGCTTTACTGTCAAAAATGTATATGTATCCATAAGTGTGGCTTATGCTACAGTGTTCAGACAATATCATATTCTCATGCAATCTAGGTTTCAAAGGTCACAGAGTTTTCCCTATGTATGCTCATGCAACTCTGTGTCTGAAGACAATCTTTCACTTTGATCTGGAGGCATGAAGGTCTGAAAAATGTACCACATCCACCACATCCTTCATGGTTTCTTCTCATGTTTAGTCATCCTCCGCATGAAAAAAATACATCTTGTTGCTAAATTAATGTTATCTCTTTTCAGTTTCCCACCACTGATTTTGGTGATTTTCTCTGACAGAGATATCCTTCTCTTAGCTGCTGTGTTCTGCCTGAGAAAGCCCTTCAATGTCACAAGCACATTACCTCTTAAACTCCCTTCTGATAAACAAAAGATATTGAATCTCTTTACAATGGCTCACCAAAAAGCATTTCCACCAGGTCTCAAGCTATTTTTGGAGGCTTTTCTTTTGCACACCCACTTGACATCCTTTTTCCATGCGGTCATATAGAGAGGTGATATTCAGCCTCTTTAACCTAATTACTTGGTCCTAGCATATGCACTGTGGGATCATTTTAGCTCTCTTTTATGCACGAGCACATTAGGGGCTCCAGCAGAGCTGCCTGATTATGTTTGTCCTGTTCCCTAGCCAGTTTACTAGTTTCAATTCAAAAACATTTATTGGATTACTATGAGTAATTACCAGAGTAAATGACAGGACTTGTTGCTTGCCAGAAGGTGACTGCCCTGTACTTAGTTCCTTCCTCTGCAAAGGAGAAATAATGTTTCTACAGCACTTAGTCTGTCTTGCGAGCACAGAGTAAACTCATCGCAATGTTGGGAAGAAGAAGTTTAATCTTTTTTGTGATTAACGGGGAATCTGGAGCACTTACAGATAGATCTTTTTGAGGATTCTGAAGAGATTTGTGGTTGTTGCACTGGCTGGTAGCCTTGGTCAGTCTGCCGTCAGCAGACAAAAGCCTGATGCATTAGTGTTGCTTTCAGATGGTTTGTCCCATCACATCTTTGCAGCAGGTGTGGTCAGTGGATTAAATTTTGTTTCTGCACTGTTTGCAGTGCCACTTCCTGTAATGAAGTGGTAAGTAATAAATGCATTTGATTTCTTATATTCCTGACATACCTCCTGTGAATAAAAGTAGCTCTATTGACACTAGAGCTCTCTAGTAGCTCTATTATATGGAGGCTCTATTTACATGGTGCTCTGCAGGTATATGCTTATTTGTTCTACCCACAGTACGCAGGCTGCTCAGGCCTGATTTGTGTTCAGTGTTCTCACGTTGGAGACAGAGAAATTATGAGTCAGGCTTTAAAAGACCATAGGTTGTTCCCAGAGCTGGCCCATCACTAAAGCTCATGCTCCTGAGGAATGGCCAGAAGAGCTGGGGCAAGTCATCTCAGCATGGGGAGTCAGACCTGAGGCTTATGGGGCATCTGCCTCCCAGATGTAACCTGGTCGTAAATGATTTATTGCTTTGCTTTCTCTTCCTATAATTCCAGGTCTCCTTATATGTGAAGGAGATTATCCTTCTTGGGCATTGCCCGTATACTGTGGGTAGATAAACAGGTTTATTTCATTGAAGACTCTTCCAGATTGGAGGCCTGGAGTCATCATGAAGAAGCTTCCAGATCTAGCTTTGCAGAAGAAATTTCTATTAATGACCAAGCAGTTTTCAAACTGCTGTTTTGTCCAGATCCCAGGCTTCTGTTCCTGAGTTGTGCCCCAAGGATCCAGACAGAGTCAGAACAACCCACAGGATTTGTTGGAGTTGCTGGTCTTCGGCTCACCTTGCCCCACGGAAACACAGCCTCTTAGGATAAGTCCAACATTTCTTGTCTCCTTCTATAACTCAAAGAGCCACGATTTCGCCTTAGGGCATATGACAATGCAAGCAATGACGGCAATGGTTTCCTATTTTATAATTGCCATGGCAACTCTACTGTAACTTAGACCTGCAATTTCATTTATGGTGTTGTCTCTCTTAAAACGTGATGTAATTTAGCATTCAAAGCCATTCCATCACCCTGTTCTCACAGCACCCTGCCAGCCACCCCATACAGCATTTTGTTGAAGCAGTGCTATTGGTGACTCCCATGCAGAGGGTTACTTGTTCTTCCACATTTCCCAAATAACGCAGCATTTCAGAAGCAAGGGCTGTGATTTGCAGGTGTTTTTCAGAATGGAGTCTCCTGTAATTTTCCAAGCTTCTGTAGGAGTACGTGTTTAAGCCAAGCTCAAGTCCTTTAGCCGTTCCCTACACCCCAGCTCCCTTTCACATCACATTTTAGTGAATTTAAGGTCTTCAGTTTAAATTCCCTGTATGTAGCATCTCCAGAGATGAGATGTCTCTTTTCCCAGCTGTCAATAACTGCTGCCCGCAGCTTAGTGTGGTCTTTAGGTACCATGCAAAACATGCGGTTGGATGCATGCAAAGCAGGAAAACAAAATCTGTTTACCCAGCATGGATCAGAGGCAGTCCTATTTTTAATTCCCTAGCTTGAGAATCATTTTTATTCACTGGGTTGGGAATGTGGGTAGCAAAGTGTCTCAGGAGGAGGAAATACAGTCTGGAAATGGTAGGCAGCCGCAGCAGGGCCGGGCAAGCTTTTTGCCTGAGGTGTGCTGCTGATGGGCAGAGCCACAGTGACCTTGGGACAGGCAGGAGAGGGGCAGGTGGCTCTGTGCAGTCCACCCGACACAGAGAAGTTGCAGCGACAACTGGACCCTGAGGCCTCTATTAGGAGGAGCTTGCTTCCCATCACAGCTTGCTCTTGCTGAAGTCCTTGTGGTCAAAAAGGCACAGCCAATTCTGCCTTCTGCTTTCAGCCTTCCTGTTTCATTTGTAGTCCTGCTGCTGATCTGAGGCACCCTCTGAACCCTCCTGAAGTCAGGGAAACGGGAAGGTTTTCAGCATCACATAAGCTCTTAACAGCTCTCCCTTAATTAGCCTCAGGTTATGGGCAGCATGGGGGAGGGTAGCTCCCCTTGAAAAAGGGTTGGAGTAGGCAGCACGTCCTGTGGGAAAAGCTCAAACACTGGAAGAAAGTGCTGGCCATCATTATGTCAAGTGTGTCTGCTGACACTTCATCGTTTTTCTGTCTGAAAATGAATCATTTGCTGTTACAGACAAGTTCTAAGATGATTAAATGAAGAGAGGGGGGACAGCAATATCAGGCACATTTTCACTCTGCTAAATGGATTTTTTTTATGTTCTTGATAATTTTCATTTTACTTCTTAACTGGAAAACATAACTGTCTGGTTTAGGTGCCCCTCGGTGGCTATGTTCACCTCCCAGCTCTGCTGGGTAACTCTCTCTCAGCCATTTTGGCTCAGGAGTTAATGGCTTTGCTTCCAGACCCTTCCTCTGCTTGTCTCCTCAGATCAGTGTTCCCCAGATTCCACCAGCCCATGGGCTACAAGAGGCAAAAAGTTTTCCAGGCAACGCCACCCTTTGCTTTCCCAGTGAACCTCAGTTTTAACTTTGGAATTTCCTGTGCTTGTGAAAGGCATCGGGGCAGGTTCCCACGAGCCATGGCTAAGTGTGGCCAGCAAGGCGACGTCTCAGTGGAGGAGCTGTTGATGTTAAGATGGGCACCTAAAGCACTGAGGCCACTGTCGTGGTGTTGCTCCAACTGCAAATATTAACAATGCTTATTGAGCTGGGAGTTTTTCATGCTGTAGAGAGAAAAACAAGTCTTTAAAACTGCCTGAATCCTGAAACAGAATGGGATTGAATGCATATGTTTCTTATTTCTAACCAGTTTGTTTAAACAGTTCTTGAATGGTATGCTGGCCTTTCTTTATTTGCTGCCTAAGCATATACCTCTTCCTCATTATACAGTATAGATGACAAAGATGCAGGTCCTAGAACTCACAGTAATAAAGTCCCATTAACTAACTGCTAACATAATTCTGTGTCTAAAACATAAGATCTTTCGTTTCCTTTTAGTGTCAGTAGATAAGCATGTTAGCAGTGTGAGGCAGTTGGATGTAAATTACATCAGGAACCAGGAGCGTCATTAAAAAGTTCCAGGTCAGTTTTGTCTCCTGAAATATGGCTTTGTCTCCCTGGAGAGCTGATCTGTATAGCAGCCGCCTGATTTCCTGATCTGCCATAGACAGGTATGAAGTACAGCATGTCTGTTCTGCAGCGACTGCCCCTTGTTGAAATTCTGAAATTGAAAACACTTTTGCTGTGATTTCCCTGATCAGGGAAGGTGTCCATGCCCATGGCAGAGGGGCTGGAACTAGACGATCTTTAAGGTCCCTTCCAACCCAAACCATCTGTGATTCTATGATATATATCCTAATTCACTCTGCTTCTCAACAGGACCAGTTAGGTTATTCGCAGTACTATGGTGATGTTCCTCTGCTGCTTCCAGATCAAGATACAGCTTGTTTGGTACTAGCAAGGTGGTCTGCCCTGGTCTGCTGGGGGAGGAACTCTGTGCTATGTGAAGCCACCAGCAGAGAGCATGTGCCTAGGGACTGGGCATATGATGCATTCAATATATGGTCCTGTGTGAATGCACAGAACCACTGTGTGAGACAAAGAAACTCCATCTGTGTGATTCGAAATGTCGCTGGAATAGCTGTGTTACTAATTCATACACCAAGAGAGCTTCCAGACAAAAGCAGGCAGGGCTAATGAAATCCAGTGGGCCATATTTTGAAGAAAGTGGAAAAGCACCTTCTGTGAGCAAGCAAATTTCTTGAATCTCAGGGATGGCAGTAGCCCAATAATGAGGATCAGGCAGAGGCACTGACAGATAAAGCCATGGGAAATCCTAAGAAGTATTTTGGTTTTAAACCACTTTTTGAGACCCAGTATTCCCACCTTGCTGAGGGATGCTCCCCTCTGCCCTTGAGAACCTGTGGTGCCCTTTGCTCCTCTTTCTGTGGGGCTGGCCTCCAATGTGCCCCTTCCCTTCCTGCTCAATTTACCTGGAGCTGCAGCCTCCCTCAGCACTTGAAATGATACCTATTGCTAGCAAATATGCTGGGAAGCTGAAACTGCCCATTCTTTAGCTGTCTGTGCAGCTTCGCTGCTCACGGAACTGAAGAGCAATTCAGGAGGTTCAATTTTCTGTGAAAATTTAATATTGCAGAATATGGGCCTGCATCCTACATGTGACATACCACCCCTGATGAAATTACTTCTGAGCAGCACGGGCAAAGGAAGGTTCTTTCATGTGCGTGCCAAATCAGAGCCCTTCAAAGCAAAACAGTGGAGTAAATGACCCTGGGAGGGTTGAAGACTCCGATGGGGATGGCTGACAGAGTCACCCTGCATCTGTCCCTCGCATGGGAACAAATCACAGCCACGAGCAGACTGCTGGAGCTGGTGGTTGCGAACTGCTCAGACCCAGGGAAATTTGCAATTCGAACAGCAGATGGCACAGTCCTAAAACTAAAATCAGCCCGAAAGGCAGGCACGAGAAAACATTGCCTAGCCCATGAAGCTGAAAGCTCCTGCAAGGGGATCCTGTGGAGTAAGTCCACTCATTTGTCAACATAAGCAAGCTGGCTTTGAAAATAGGGTATTTTCTCTTTAGGAGAAACCATCTACAAAAGAAACCGCATATATGAGACAATCTGGTAGCAGCGGAGTTTTGTTTAAGACTGTCAAGTACAGCTGACATCTTAAATGTAATTGTAAAGGTTTTTGGCATCCATGCCTCATAAAGCACTCTTTTAATTATGCTTGTATGATCTAGAAACAACTTGTAGTAGCCACAGATGTAAAGAAATTCTATTTACTGTAAGGCAAATGAAATTTCAGAATGATTTAATTGAACACTAATGTCTTAAATTTGCTTTCATGCAGACTGAATATTCCTGTGCTTCTCAGCTATCATCCAGAATCTGTCAGAATTTGGCACAAACAAGTGGTCTGTTATGCTTGGAATTTTATGAACTGAGACTTGAGTGTATCAACCCCAAAGCCCCCAGCCCTGTAATGTGAGAAAAGCAATGCAGCAGAGTTGGCACTTTGGTTCCAATAGCGTCAACAAGATTGTTGGGCAAACGCGCTTATTTTGGTACTTTTCCTACAGACTTGCAGAATAAAACCTAGACATCTTTCCACAATAGGCAGTATGGTAAGCCTGGATGTATAATCCAGGACAACCATTTCATGATGTTTAAGGAATTAGGAAAATATCCATCCCTTTGATGCACTAAGGAATTGCTAGAGGAATTGTCTAGTGGTTAGATCAGGAAACTGTGAGTCAAGGCGTCTGTTCCCCCCTTTGTCAGTGAATCATTTCCTCTTCTTTAAGTCCCACAAAACACTCAGACAGAATCTGTCCCCAAGTAAAATAAACTCTTTACCAGATTCGGTCCCCATGCAGCTGCCATGTTACTGCGTGCAGAAGAAGCTCCGATGTGTGTTACATTTGGAGAGCTTTAAACGTCAAAAGAGAAAGACATGTTGTGGTCCTGTATGTGAATTTTCCTTCTGCAGGTTTCACAGAGCCCAGAGCTCTGTTATCAGCTACCCTGTGGTAGCACATTGAAGCAGCAACCTCAGCATGGTCCTCATTTCAGTAGATGTCAAAGTGCGGAGAAAAAGACTTTTCTAGTGCTAAGAAGCACATTATTTATATTGGTAACATTTGACTATCCACCTTGGTTAAGGATCTGGTGGCTTTTTTTGCAGTTAGAAAGAGGCTGCAACCTCCAAGCGATTCAACCCTCAAATTTAAAATCTTTTCCTTGGGATAGGATGAATGGTTTTCTGGAGCGGTCTGTCTACACTGTTCATATAAGGAGATGTCAAGTGATTTTACTCCTAACTTACTGCCTCTGTTCAGTGTTTGAATGGGCATCCTGGACTCCTGCTGTAGGTGTCAGACCACATTAAGCACCAACATCTTCAGTTTAACAAAAGTGTATTTGCTTCTGTGTTCTACTTTCAACAACGGCAGTTGCTGCTGCCATTTTTGCAGTTACCACATGTTCCCTGACCCCACTACCACAGCACACGGAGAACCGCTGCTGCTCTTCCGTTCAGTGGTGGTTGTCCAGAAACCAGCCTCTCCCAGAGGCAGTCTGTGGCAGGCAAACAGAGAAATAGCGTGATGCTTTACTGTCCAACACACTAATCGGTCATCCTCTCCCGCTGCTACTCAAGCGAACAAAAATATGTGCTCTCAGAGATAAAAATGTCAAAGGGTTTTGCAGATATTCCCCAGAGGGATTCCAGGCATTCCCATATTT
Organism: Myiopsitta monachus; assembly: GCA_017639245.1. Taxonomy (NCBI): domain Eukaryota; kingdom Metazoa; phylum Chordata; class Aves; order Psittaciformes; family Psittacidae; genus Myiopsitta; species Myiopsitta monachus. Next base: position 23,712,770 of record CM029922.1, on the reverse strand, counting down.
GCAGTAATTCCCAGAAGTTTACATCCCAGTTGCCTATGCAGGGAGAGCAAGGATCTTCAATATTCAGAGACACACGAATTGAGTCGAATCACACTGCAGAAATATCTCGAATGTTTGGGATTCCTCCTCCAAAAATATGTCTGACACAGAAAGAGATTAATCTTACCTAGCTTCAGCTTTCTAAAGGATAGGCTGCTGACCAAGAACCCTCAGTAACCAATGGAGGCAGAGTAGGATTTCAGACAAAGGAAATAGGAAAGAAGTAATGCCTTCAGCAGGGGAATCACAATAGTCTATTCTTCAGCTGTTTGTCTTAAAAACAATTAAAAATTGAACTTTCCCACAAAGAAAACAATTTTCAGTTTCATTTCTCTATGACAATTCAGTTTGCATTTGCCTGATACCTTCGAATTGGTATAGTTTTTTCCACTTATCTGTCATCAGAGGTTGTTGTGGTTCAGGTATATGAATGTAGGTACCTGGTTTGCCAATATTTACATCTGATCTAGCTATTCTAAGCTCTGCTTGCACACATTTCTACTGAATGGTATTTCTCAAAGGTAGAGTAGGCCTAATGAACAAAACCTCAGAAATGCTTATTTCTCCCCATTAATAAGGAGAGCCTGGGGTCACTAGCTCTGGTGTAGATCTCTGCACTGCAAACTTCTACAGTTACATGGGATAAATCTCAGGCAACAAGCTTGATACTTTAAGCCCCTGTTCAGCAAAACACTTACTGACAGTATAAAATGAAGCCTGAGCTTAAACGCTTTGCTGAACTGAAGCCTCAATTACTTGAGGAATGAGACGAGAGTTGGGGGGGATCACAGCAGTTAGAGTTGGGGGATCATAGTAGTTAGACTTGCATAAGGCTTATGTTGGATTTCCACCATGCAGCCCTACATAACGCTCTATCCCTCTACAGAAAACACTTTTCTTCCTTCAGTTTCCTCCTCCAAACATATTTATTTCCGACTCCTCCTGACTCTCACTCTCCCCAGCTGAGTCACACATGCAGTGCAACCCAAAACTGGGGCAGGCGAGCAAAAGGCACCACAGATTGCTGGGATTTGCAGCTCTTCGCCACTGGCTCTTATCCCTTTTTTTTTTGCTTCAGTGTTTAGCATCAAATTCTTCACCTCACAGTCAAGAGCTTTGCTCGAGAGTGGCAAGACTGCATAAGTATGGGGTGGTGGCATGAGTGTACTTTGTGTAATGTGGGGCTTGGTGTGTAAACTACAGGGCTAGATAGCTGGAGCTGGAAGCCCAGCCTGGTCGGGTGTGTTTTCAGCAGCAAACCCCACGCTTGCAGGGCACAGGTCCAAACACAGGCGCCAGTACCCACATCCGGATGCTGGCCTTGGCCGCAGTGCTGTCCCACGCAGCACCTGGGCACATCCAGCCCCAAAACACCCTCTGCATCCTGTCACCTCTTCCTGGCTACAGGAGTAAACCTGGAAGTTACAGTGATTATTTTTTATTGTCATCTTGCACCTTTGAGGCAGAGACCTAATCATTACCTTTAAGCAAAAAGAAGTTGCTCCAGTTGAGCTTGGCCAAGGCTTTTGGGTGGAAATAATAAATAATGGTAGATTTATTATTGTTGTTCTTATGCTGTAAAGATGTTAGAGGAGATGTCAAAATGCTCAAATCAAATTGACATGCTTTGTTTATACATGCCATCACTGTGCTGCTACGTGAGATGCAGAGACATGAAATTACTGAACTGAGGTCGGCCATCAGCAAGAATTGCTACAACCCTGAGGATGTGCAGAGCACAGACTAAGAGGAAATTGGTAACTGTAAAAATACAGGCACACCAATGTGATACTCTTTTTTCCCTGTTTTCACGATTTAGGATCTCTAGTCCCTGCTGCTCAATAAAATGAATGGAGACGCAATCCCAAATATTGAGCAATAATGATATTGCTAATCAGAGACACCTGAATTACACTCTAGTGGAATGCACAGTAGTTAACTACTTAATAAATCAAATAAGTAAATTAAATCCAATAGTAGCAACACAAATGTAATTGAGAATTCAGTTTAAGTGCAGTGACTGTCATTGCCATGGGCAGGTTGACCATGTTAAGGGACGAGGGAGACTGGGGTCAGCATTACTTGAAATAGTCAGCAATTTTCTGGGCTAAAGTACAGTCTGTTCTTCTAGAACTCCCCATAGCTGACTTCCGTTTCCCTGTGTTGAGGGCTTATGCCCTGTTTACAAATGGAAGTATGAGTCATTATCAAATGCATTTTCACTTTTTTTTTTCCTGGTATTTTCTATAAAACAAATGGTTGCAGATGTCTATGTAAAAAATTTCAAATCACCATGTCTTTCACTCCATTAGTGCTGAACAGCTTTGGAAGATAATGAGGCATACTCAAGTTTCTGCTTTTCCCTCTTGATGGTACCCTTACAATTTTGTAATGTGAGAAAAAAAAAAAGCTTTTTCTTCCAATTAATCCATGTCTCAAGTTTTTATTATTGGATTTTTATACATTTAGCAATAAATATTTTATTTTTATCTTTTTCCCACCTGTGTAAGTATTCCCAGGAGGCTTCAGGCTGCAAAATAGATGCCTGTGTGTTATAGATTTCTGAAATGCTCTTTAATAACATAAATACATTGGGAGCTTTTTGAAGTGGGAGAACCTTGGTAGTGGAAGTAAAAATGCTGTTATGTGATTGTTGAGAAATATTTATTTAATGTCTTGGACAAGTTTTCAGGAACAAATGGGTGAATAAGAGTTTTGTGGGTTTGTCTCATTTGTAATATTATGTATGAATTAAAATATCACTAAAATAACTTGTACAGATAGATTTAATTTTCCATTACTCCAACAGCAGTGCCAAGGACAAATTTATCCGTAGTTTTTATTTCTGATTTTCAAGTCCTCAAAATGTAATGAGTAATTAAAAGCTACCTGCAGAGCAAAAAAATCAATAAATTCAATAAAACTAATTAAACTCTCTCCTTGCATAATTCTCAAGGTTTCACAATTCTGTAGCATTTCTCTTTTATATAAGACAACTGAGTCAGAGACTTCAACGCAGTTCATTACAAGCTTATTTGGTGAACAGTCCCTGTTTGCTTTCTGATTATGGTCATAAGATGATCTACGCCCAATTAAATTTCTCAGTCTGTGAATTAGATATTTATTACACACCCCTGACGACTGCATACAGCAACATTGCATAATTCCTTCGTAAATCTTATTTGAATGAATGAGTTGTTGAATAAAAAAGTGATGTAAAGCTTAGTCCTGCCCTTTCATATGTTATATTTCACTACACACTTTCAAGAACTAACAGCTGGGGAGATGAGACTCTGCTTTCCCCACAACACCTGGGGAGGTAATGAACAAGCATTCAGGGTCATACTCTGACTCAGTGGTTATTATACAAGCAAGGGACTTGTATAGGTACTTGTTAAGGAGCCAGAATTTCAGCAGTTTATATTGAAGCCCGTATTCCCTTGGCATTTATTTTGATTTCATAGTGTTTATTTTGGGGTCAATAAGGCTTCTGCCCACAGAAGGGAACTGTTGTAAAATCTAAAAATACAATTGTATGCATGGTAACATCCTGGCCCTATAAATACAGAGAAAGCCTGTTTGTTTCTGTGGATTTATGGCACGTGCATTGGCTGTGAAACTGGAGTTCCCATGTGCATCAGCCCATCACGCTGCCATTGAAAACTAGCATGCCTGATGCTGAGATCGTGTCAAACTTCTTGTTTCGATGATACTGTAGAGGAGTGAACTTTTAATAAGTAACCTTGCTTCGTCATGGTAGTCTAAGTCACAAGGTCCAGTAAATTTCCTACAGAGTGCTGTACCACATCGCTGCATTACATAAAATCTCATCTCCCGCGTTTCTCAGTACATTTCCAAGGGAAGTGAAAATAATGCTCACTGACCTGCCTTTGGGTGTGAACTGTGCTGAAAGCAGTTACAGCTGTTAACAATGAGCCCTCAGAAACCTGTCCCACTTGAAAACCTGTCCCTTGCTTTTCACAAGAGCAAACAGGCAGAACAGATAAGTGCAATGATTTCAGCTTTCCATCCTCTAAGTCTGCAGGAGTGGCAGAATAGTCATAATCTGGCTGATATTACTCACAATGTTATATCCAATATCCAGCTCGATAAATTAAACGTGTTTACCTACAGGTACATGCCCTGATACTTAAATCTCACCAGAAGTCATTCCTTGGTGTTTTTTTTCTCTTCCTTGGACAGTAAGAACATCAAACCTGGAGGTTAATTTTGTCTTGCTTTCCTGTGGAATTAGTCCACAAGAGACTGTGCCAGTTGTCTTAGATAATTCCTCTGCCACCTCTTTCTCTGTCAGCAGCCTGGCGAGATGCCAGAGGACTGGGAAGTACATGTAGACTCATTGACAGTGTTCCTGTTCATAAACTGCTTCCATGCATTGGTCAAGTGTTTAATGGGAAAGTAGGTTTGCAATGGAGTTCAATCCCCAGGGGACAGGTCACAGCCTGGCAAGAGCTCTGACCAGAAAACTGGTTTCTTGCTTCACAACAGGAGGAGACCACTATTTTTAAAGATGGAGAAAGAATATGAGCAAGTGAGAAGCCCCCCCCACTTACTCCAGCATAGCCAAATGTTCAAGGTCCTTATGCCAGGTGTGGTGAGAGAATGCTGAAGCTTTTTACATTTAATTATACAAACAGTATTTTTTTATTTCCCTGAGAAAAACCCAACCCACCCTTAGAAATATCAAATCTATTTATAGACCTAGGTTAAGTTTGGCCAAAAATATAGACTCTGAAAATAATGGAGGCAAATTTTTTAAAAATATTACTTCGATATTTGCCAAACACAACTTTTCACTTTTCATTAGATTTTAAAATTTTCCTAAATTTACAAGAGAAAGCCTTTGAAAGGCGGAGTTCTATCTCTCTCAAGAGTCTGAAAACATTGTGGTTTAGTCAAAAAATATCTTAGATGGTAGCAAAACTATTTATCTTCTTTAGAAACCCCATATTTCTGTTTCTTGGTTCAACCCAAGCCAAAACTTCCCCTCCAGTTTTTCATTCAGCCTCTGACTAAATGGGAAATGTGCTTTATTTATACTCAGATTTAGGTTGTGGACGAAAGGTCAAGTCCCTGTCCTCATGTCCACCTATTTGTAGAGAGGACATTTGAACTCTGGTCTAGCCAAAGGTCCCTGACACTGATCTGTTAGCTGCCCTAGTGGAATGTATTTCTCTTGTGTGAAGCAAAAAATCTCCACTTTTTTTCCCCTCCAAGGTAGATATTCATGTTCTAGCACATGTTCTAGCAAACTGTTTTAGTTCATACTAACCAAAATCTTCAAATACAGAAGCTTTCTGGAGGAAACTTTTAACCATTTCTAGCTGCCAGGGTACTTGTGGGGCAATTTCCCATTTCACCAAGGGAAGAAACTGTCACAGAGTTGGTAAATGAAGAAATTATTCCCCCGGGATTGCTCCCCAAAAAGCAGCTTTGCTGGGGCAGGCAGAGATTCAAACCACCTTGACCCCATGGGAAGGGAAAACATACCAGCCGTCTATCTGTCCTCGCAGCAATGCGACCAGGACTGGCAGGGACCAGCATTGCTTACCATCCCTATAATTCGAAAAAGCACTTGACGTAATAAGTGTCCCCATGGGAGCGTTTTTCTGAGGTAGCACAGTGTGAGAGTTCTGGAGCCTGTGTAACGATAACATTATATTTCTTAAAGTTTTTGAGAAGCAGTGGGAGATGCAGAAGACATCCTGGGTAAAAGTTAAACCATTTCTGGCAAAACACCCTCACAATTAAAAAGTGGAATTAATTGCCTCACAGTCAGGAAGGATAAAGAAGTTCTCAGTCTCTCTTCTCCTACATAGATAACAAAGAGAAATAAAGAAATGAGAATCTGAGAAAGAAACGGCTAACATGCTAATTTTATTTCACTACATTGTTTGTTGCTAAGCTTAAATGATGCAGATCCAGTGTACATGTGTGAGCTCATCACAGTCATTTCTGGAAGGAAGAGAGGTAGCATTTGTCTAGAGTTTTTTTTCTGGTGATAGAGAAACAGATTTAAATAGGATTTATTTAATGAAGTTGCTCCACTGAAACAGGAGCCCAAACTGGCAAATTGGTAAGTCCTAAAATCTCTTCTCTGCCCGAGGACAGGAGGGAGGCCCTTTCACCACATACCCAAGCCAGGGGTTTTGTCTTGTGTTTTTGAAAAAACATTATCTTTGATGCAATACACTTGAATTCTTGGATGCTTTCTCCTTCCCTGTAAAGTAAGGATGGGTAAAGACCAGCTGTATGTGGTACACAGAGGACAGACAATGGGAAAACAAAGGCAAGACATCCTTTAATTCGTGCCTAAACACATAATAGCTGATGCCTCTGCAGCCATGAGGGGGGCTGCTCAAAGATCACTCACAAGTTGTAACGATTCCGGGCTATGCATGCAGCAGCAGATTGATTTGTTGTTGTTGTTGTTTTGGGTTTTTTTAATGTGAACCAGACTTCTTCAACAGGGAAAGTCTCCATTCCTTCCCACGACTCCTCCTGTCAGCTGCAGGAATACTGTTGGTCCAACCCTTTATCCCCCTTGGGCAGCCAGCATGTCCCAGGCCCAAAAGCAGCCTGGGCCAGCACTGGGTGCTGAGGACTCTGTTCTTCTGTTTCTCCTCCCAAGTCTTCCTCAGCACTGCTCCAGTGCTTCTGTTCTCCAGTGAAAGACCAATGGTTGTTTCCTTGCTCCGAGGAGCACAACGTACGTGAGTGAGCTGCCTGCAGAACATGAAAGCACACGTAAGTAAAAAAGTAAAAGTAAACCCCACATTTTTTACTAGGAGAAGGTGAGGAGAATGTCAAATACTCAGCGTTTCTCTTGACTACTGTATGTCCATGAAGCACACCCCTGGGAGCAAGGCAGCCTGGCTGGGGGGCACTGGGAGACAAGTGTTCGCAGGGTCCGGCAGTTGGGTTGATCTGCCATGGCTTTCACCCCCCAGCTTCCCTCACACTCCATTATCTCCATACTCAAGAGAGACATTTCTCCACCCCCAGGCTGAGCCAGCACCAGTGCCTGTAATTCAGCTGCAGCTTCAGCCAAGTCAGACCAGCCCAGATTTTGTACTGTGTCACATCTGCCACCCACAGCGAGCTCCAGATCCATGCTTTCACATGGGAGAAAACACGCTGAAAGCTACAATGCCTATGGTCCATCTTTTAAAAATGTGGGTGCTGTGAAGAGCTCATTTAACCCTGTGCGTGCTGCTCTGTGTTCATGGGGATGGGGCACTGCTCAAAGGGAGTTTCTGTAGCATGTAATAAGAGAGAGAATAGGTCATTGGACCTGGTGGGGAGGTGCGGGGGAAATGTAAATATAGGATTATAATAGCACTTGGCAAACCTGAACCAAATGCAATTCGTTCATGATGTAAGGACCTCCGAGGCTAATATCAGTGCCAAGTTATGCCGAGGGAGAAGGAGGAGAGGTACCAGTTACAAACAAAGATTTCCAGGCTCTTTTAGATATCACTAGCACTGGTGCCATTGTGGCTGTCCAGGCAAGAGGTGTCCTGGTCTGCAATCCCATGGACATAGTGTGTGCTGGTAGCAAAGACTTAAAGGGAGAGAAGGGAGAGAGAGGGGATATCCTCAGGGAACACTGTAGGTAGGAAATGGCTGTACCATGCCTCAGGTCAGCTATTTCTCTGCCCCATCCTTCTTTCCCACCCAGGTAACGTCATGTGCTCTACTCATCCTTTTCCCCCTTGCTGTTTCCTTGTTGTTTCCTTTCCTTACCCTCTTTTTGCATCATGACTCCCCCTGCACCTCAGCATGCGTCCATCTTAGGCATCAGATGGCTATCATCAACCACATTCTCCATTGCAAAGGGGCCACCAATTCACTACCTACACTAATTTTTTTAGCCCACCTCTCTTTGCATTACATCAGTTTCGGACATTTGGTAGAGTTATAATCCTCTCATGGATCATGTATTATTTTATCATCAAAGCCATCATTGTTTACTTACATTAGTCATAGCTGTAAACTTTACATTTTTGGCCTTGTTACAGTGAAAACACATAATAGGAGACAACTGTTGCATACAGAGGGCTTGTAAGTATGATGGCTGGTTTTCTTAAAAGTGTGGAGTCCACTGGCTCCGCTGGTGAGCCTGGAGAAAAGCCACCTCCAGTTTCTCAAGGGATCTCTGGCCACATGGACTTGAGGTGAGGAGGTGGCCTGAGAGTGATGACTGTCCGGGGGAGCAGGTCCCCAGCTGTAAGCAAGAAGTGTTACTGCAATGAGCCACAGCAACCCATGGCAAAACCGGCTGCATGGAGATGCACCGGGCACCAGTCTGCAGCAACTGGCGATATCTGCCTAGCCTGTGGGTTCCATGGGGACATCATTCATCAGCAGTGAGTCTGGGATCATTGTCCATGCGACTTCAAGCCCTGGAAATGGCCTGACCAGTCACTCCACTGAACCATCCTGAACACAGGCATGCTTCAAGGGGAATGTGACCAGGGAGGAGAGAAGCAGCTGTCCTTCTGGCACCGTCATAGCTGCAAGCAGAAAGCTGGGTCCAGGCTAATACTTTAATAACTAGGCTGAGGATCTGGGCTTGGGCTTGCTCACTGTTAGTTCAGGTTTCCCAGACTAATGCTTCCTTCTGTTTCCTAACCTCTCTTCCCTCTATTAAAACTCTTCTCATTTAAAACACTTGGCTAAAGCTTGCTACGGTGACTGGAAAACACTGTTTAATCCAGGATGCAGAGAGAGGGTCACTTAGCTTCCGTAGTTTCTGAATGGGAGATTGAGTCAGGTTTGCTCCAGTTTTCAAGGAGGCATAGTTCAAAAATGGACCCGGCTTAACAGCACATGCTGAAAGGGTTACAAAAGTAACCAGACAAGACCAAAAAAATGAGATGACAACAATGAGGTGAGGGATACTCCAAGGATCCCTCATCAACTCAAGACATTTTGTAAGTCTCTGATCCAGCTGTGGGTCCCTTCCAACTTGAGATATTCTAAGATTCTCTGATCCAGAAGACCATCAACAGCAGAGTGGAAAAGAGATCTGAGACAGGTTTTTCTGCCTGACAAGATATCCATCATGAGGCTGAGCGGACATGGACTGACCCTAATGGATCAGGTGTTTGGGCTCAGTTTGGCAAGTCTGAATACACCCAGTAAAGTCTCTTACTCAGCTGTGTGAGAAGCCTCTTTCTTCTTGCTATTGTCCCTTCATTTCTTCTGTTGGAAGTTCTCACACTGCAGTGCCACCACCTGAGAAGAGTCACTGTCAGTGACGTAAAGGTGGCGATAAAGGTAGGACGGTAGATATGTCTTGGGAATTTATTACCACCTTTGCTTTCTGTGCTCTGCAAAAATGTTAAAAGATGACAGAGACCAGCGCTGCATCCACAGAAGTGATCCACTGTGACCTCCTCTAAAAATGCAAAACTCACATAGACAAAGTTGCAACACTTAGAATGGCAGAAAGAAGAGTAATGCAAAGGATGTAAATCAGCACTGGTAGCCCTTGATATTTGTACCTCTCTATGCTCTAAATAGAAGAAATAAGAATAGTATTCTTATTTTCAATTTTCAGTCATCTTAATTAAGACCAATATATGATTTTATTTGTCTGTCTTTTTAAATTCAGGAAATTTATTGTGAACTTAAAGATTAATCCTTTAGGAAGTCAGGGTAGGTTTCAGCTCTTTATTAAGACTCCTGAACTTGTGTCTACAAGCAAACCATGCCTTTTACATATGAGACCATCATGGTCAGCAGAGAGCTTGTCAGTACAGCCAGTGAAGCCCAATGAGCAATTCAGGTCACCAGTCCCCAAGGGTATTCAGCTCAGTTGGGCTGCCCAGACACACGTCCTGGGGTCCATGAGATTTTCGTGTGGCGCTGTGAGAAATGACACAGCACAAGAAAGGTCCAATGTCTTTTGCACTGCTGTCCAGAAGCCAGGAAGGACATCGAGAAGGTCTCAGGTGATAGGAACTGAACTGCTCCTTTGCCTCACATGTTGACACCTAGATGTAGACAGCCCAACTTAGTGTTCTAAATTGAATCTTGCTTTTTTACAGTAACTTACTGCCTCCTGCTAAATTCTGATGTCTGAAGTGCTGCTGAGAGCCTCATTTATTCTTATTCTCTCATGTCCTGGCAAGATAAATCTTAAGATATGAATAAAAAAGTAGTTCAAGGACTGCTTCCTGCCCCATAGTCTAGAGTTGTGGCACGCCTCATGGCCACAGAGATAAGGAACCTTCTCCCCCAAAACTGAGCGGCCACATCCCAAATGCCTGCTGTCAATGGTGTCTAGCTCCTGAGCCCTGCCTGAGCTGTGACTGTGAAAGTGAAAGCTGACCTGGGCTGGGGATGAGTGATGGCCAGCCCACTGGCCTCTCTGCACTTTGCTAGTGCATCTGTATCCTCTGTTCAGAGTGATGCTTCTCAGTGTTGCCGTTTTCAGTGTTATAGCCGCTTTTTATGACAACATGATTTTTTAAGGCCAGGTTGAAATGTGACTGAAATTTTCTAAAATATGGGTGTTCTGTATAATGAAGGGAAAATCTCAACCACAGTGCTGCTTCACTTGAATCAGAAGCTTTCCATGGATACCCTGCAAATGCCAACTTTACTCAGCTAAGGCAAACTTGCAAAGCCCAGGAGTGCAGCGTTTTCTGAGAGCTAACTGGGTTTTGCCCTTTCATCCCACCTTGACTTCACATTGTAAAAATGCAGATGCTTAGGAAATTGCCTGCAGGTGTTGAGTGATCCAAGCCTCACAAAAATAATAAACCTTAATCTGAGATAGATGACCTTGTTGTCAGCATAGGATCTTTGGGTCTGCAGAAGAGAATTTAAAACGGTCTTTTTGCTTTCCCTTGCTGCTGCTGTAGTGCTCCTTGGTGAGTCTCAGAGAGACTCAGAATTTCTCCATTTTCTTGGGCAAGAGAGTATTGCAATACATACAGAGCACAAGGCTGGTCTGAGGGTTTTGTGAGATATGTGAGCTAATGCTAAACATTCTCATTCATATGCTGTCTGCTAAGTTAGTCCTGGCACTCTGATACTCAGTGTGGAGGAAAACATGTATTTGGAGGTATGCAGATCACATAAAACCATATAGGTCTCTGCACAGTGACCTGCACTTCATTTCTCTGGACATCTTGTGAACCAAAAGCACCTTTCTGTCTTGTTTTCTTCAACTAGAAGAAAACTGTTAATACTATTTTGTTTTCTTTTGAAGATTCAGTGTTGGTTGATTTATGAATGGAGATGAAGTCTGAAAGTCTTTACATAGAAGCTCTCTATAATGCCCATATTTTCTCTAATGTCTCCTGACAGACCAAACTATGCATTAGCGACATCTGATGCACACCAGCAACTACTGCCCAACTGCCTTTATGGCCCATACAGTATTTACTGTACTGAAGGCTTAACAGTGCTGGAAAACGTGCATTGTAGATACAATTTCATTGTAGAAATTGTTTAGAGCCTGCTGAAACTTTAGTCAAAGTATATGGGGTTTTTTCCTCTATAAAATCCCTGAGGACTAGTATCAAATTAACATTCGGAATGCAAGAAATACTTCCAGCACTTGGAAAGAGTGAAGAGCATCCTTCTGGGATCCCCAAGATGAGATACTAAATCTGGTAATGAACTTGCACTCCTTGTTTTTGCTATTACAGCAGACATTGAGTGGTAGCAATTGGGTCCCTGTACATCATCACTGTCAGTAACAAAACACATTAACTCAATGCTGCTAATGAGCACAGGGTGAGCACTGGAATTGGAAGCTATGTTGACATTTAAAAGGTCCCTGTTATCAAGCTCCGTGTTGCCTAATTGCAAGGGTTGTGTGGGAAGCGCCGTTTCAATGTCTCTATCTAGTATGGACATGACTGGCAGGAATACACTACCCCTATGGAATGTCAGTTACTGAAGGAAACAATTATCCTTTCTGAATATTCAAAATATGCCAAAACATTCTTCCTTTTCCCCTTTTAGGGCCCATCAAAGCTGTGAGTGTGTCAACATCATTCCACCTACTCAGAGGCGATTCTGGAATATCTGATTCACAGGCGTTTCTCTTGCTTGGTGTTGAACCTTGTGCAGCCATAGCCAACTCAAGCCTCTGCCAACAATACAGGCAAAAATTGATTTTGCCAAGTAAAGGGTGATCTGGTCAGCATACTCCACCATTACATTGCTTTCCTCTCCAAAATAGGGTGCCTGTGTCCAAATTTCCTATAGCCCTGGACTATGCTCATTCCCAGACTGTGCTATGTGTGTCTGGGAGAGGGCTAGTTGACTAGGCCAACTGCACATGAGGGACTAGCCTAACAATTTAATAGCATAGGTGTTCATGTTCTGGAGTCTGGGTCTGGGTCCTTTAACTTACTTTAACTTATTAGCAGAGATAGAGCCAATGTGTAATAACAACAGGATCATCCATTCAACTGGTCTGATGGAATATCACGGACTATTATGTCTCATGTTACTTTCCTTTCTTACGGGTTTGCCTGGGGCATCTCTACTAGGAAGATATTCAATCTTGATCTGAAAACATCAAGAGGCAGAGAATCCAACCCTACTTTTGGTAAGTAGTTCCCAGGATTAATTGCTCTTACTATTAATAATGCATGCCTGAGTCTCTTTGTATGAATTTGTTTGTCTTCAGCTTCTAGCTGTTGATTCCTGCTATGCTTTATCCACCAGATGAAGGAGATCTTTTGCATACAGTACTATATTCTTGTGGTGGTAGTTGTATGCTTTAATCAAGTCATGTCTCCATCTTTTTGATAAGGTAAGCAGAGAGATCCCTTCAAGGCTTTCTCTAGAGAGACATTTTCTCTCATCCTCTCTCTGACCTGTCTCCAGCTTTTCCCATTTAAAATATGTGCACCAGAACTTTTTTCACTCTGCCAATATTAGTCTTACCAGAGCAGTGGAGATAGATAAGATCAGATCCCCACTCCTACTCTCTACTTCCTTGTTCATATATCCATGAATCACATTATCTTCTGCTTTACACTAGGAGCTCATGTTGCTGCCCTTAAATTCAGTTTGCAGCCCATGACTTCCATGGCTATCTACACAGTAGGCTTCATTCCCTGTTCCTAAAGGAGCACCAATACTAAAACACAGCTTTCAAATCAGTTCTTCTGCACTGTGTTTTAATGTCCTGGGAGTGTGTTGCAAAGTTAAATCCTTGAGTTGATCAGGTATGATTATTGGGTATGGAATAAAGAAAATAAGTAAGAATTGTTCCTTAGGAAATGAATGACAAAATTCACCTTAAAGTTGATAGCGGTAGGATCAGCTCATGTCATTTGTTTTACCAATATGAACCTGTAACTAAATTTTCCAGGTCTGCTAAAGGTGAAATTCCATGCTGCTCTAATCCATTTCTTCACATACAAGATCTTGTTAGTGCTGGAACCAGTGAACACACGTCTACTCCTTCCCACTGCTACTGACAGTATTTTCTCATCTTAAAAAAGAATAAATCAAGTCTAACCTGTCTTTCCAACAAAGATTTTCTGCTTGTTAAAATTGGGGAACTGCTGCATGGATTTCAGAGTGACAGGCAGAAAGTATCTAATTCATCCCAAAGGCAAGTGTAGTCTACATGGCAAAGCCAGCATTACAAAGGTTTTGAAGTCAAATCAGAGCTATTCTTTGAAGGACTCTGATTGTGCAATCATCAAGGCATTTTTCATGCTGGCAAGAAAAGACAGAAAGCAAACTGATCTGATGCATTTTAACAGGTAATTTTAGACATGTAGATTGAAAGAATAGCCCTGAAACTTTTATGTGAGTGATCCTTACATCCTTCGTCTTACTGATTTCGATGGGAGTTTCTGCTCAGAAAAGGATTTCAGGATTTGACTTGTGCCGATATTTTCTGCTTGTGTTTTTTTGCATGTAAATATGAGGTCACATTAATGTCATAACACCAAGAAATCAGTCTTGCGGCTTATTAACAAGGGACAAGCATCTAAAAGTCTACAGGTTTTTGTGGCTAGCCAGGATTACAGCGTAAAGCCAGCTGCAATACATATTGATGCCTGAAAGAAGAAAGTACATTTAAGTTCATGTAAGTCTGTTGATTCCCCTGCACAATACGCTTTATATTATATTGCAGGAGCTCACAAACTCTGCAATTAAACAGGAGTCGGTAATTCTGAGGAATGCTACAAGTTGTGTCTGACACTACTTTTAGAGACTACTTGCAATTAGTGTTCATGTAGCTGTCATTGTCAGATGCCCACATCAAATTATATGGTTATTATTCCCAAAGAACAGGGACGCACCTCACAGCACTTGGGAGGAGGGATGTTTCTCCAAGGCCCATGAGGCAGTGGCTCTTAGTGAAGACTGAGGACAAGGTTAGGATGTTTGTGGAGACTTGTGCCTCTGCAGTATGAATCTCACCATGGTTTATTTGTGCCGTGCCAGGTCCCTGTAGCACACCCAGTATGTGATTGCCTCTCAGTGATGTATTATACTAATCAGCTACTTGTGAAATTGCATTTCAGATGCAGTTTGCAGTCAAAGAGGAGAACTCATCCCTCTCTGATGGCTAGTCCAGCATGTTTCCATGCAGGCACATTCTCTTGCACTTCCTAAAAGTTCAAAACCAACAAGTAAAGTCAAGCTTGTTTTATATAAACATAGCAGGAACACAAACATGAAAATCTGAGTTAATAACTGTTAATAACAGTAATTCTATAAGCAAAGGACGCTTTTTTCCTGTCAATGGAGTCGTAGCTGTCCCAATGGCTGGGTGACAGTAGGGTGTGTTAGCCCGTGGGAAACCTGACCCAGGGAGTTCCCACACAGGTGACTAAAATGGGGCCACATTGCCTGGGTATTTGTTGAGAGACAAGTTACATATCTCAGTCCACCAAATTCTATCTTCCAAAGTAGTGGTGTCAACTCATGGTTTGGAAAGCAGAAATAGTGGTTGGATTCCTCAGTTGCTTAAAAACTTGGTGTAATTCCTCCACTGAGAAAGGAATCAAAATAGCCATATGCAGAGTATCACCTACCTAGCCACAGGCATGCCTGGGAAGCTGGTGTGTGGTGTTCTGTAGGTGGATCATGTAAAGAGAATAAAGAAACCGGGCCAGCAGAAGTCAGGTATGGGTTTGAACAGTTTGAGAGAAAAAGTTGTTCAGAGATACTCATTTGTCTTGATATTGTTTCTTGGTATTTGGGGATGGAGTGTTGTTTGGTGCTAGTGTGCAGAGCAGGTCTGCTTGCCCTTGAGCCATTTCAGTTTACTGCTGTCTGTGATTGTATTTCCATCATTATGGTATTTGCTGTGTTTCACTTCCTAAGCACATTTTTAATGTTAAATGTCATGTTTTGACTCAGTGATGAAAATTAACCCAAGTGGAAAGTCATAATTTATAAACAAGATGTACAGACTTCCCTCCCTCTGCCCTTTTTTGTGTAATTTTTATTTTTTATATTTTTCTCTTTTCTTTCTTCTTTCCTTTCTTTCTTTCCTTTCCTTTCTTTCCTTTCCTTTCTTTCCTTTTCTTTCCTTTTCTTTCCTTTCCTTTCCTTTCCTTTCCTTTCCTTGTCCTTGTCCTTGTCTTGTCTTGTCCTTGTCTTGTCTTGTCTTTCTTGTCTTTTATTTTCTTCTATTTTGTCTTTTCTTTCCTTTTCCTTTTCCCTTCTTTTACCTTCTCTTTTCCTTCCCTTTTCTCTTTTCTTTAACTTCCTTTCTGCCTTTCTCCCTTTCTTCCCTTTCTTCCTTTTCTCCCTTTGTCTTCTCTCTTTGTCTTTCTTCCCTTATCTCTTTCTCTCCTCACGCCTTTTTCTCAGGCAGCTCACAGGCCTGTTTTGTGAACTTGGGTGCACTGAATGACATAGTTACACCCACAGATTCACCCTCCCTGAAACCATTCACAGTTAGACTTGTCGCTGCATGTTTCTCTCTTTTCTGAAGCTGAACAAATCACACAGAAAGAATTGAAATAACTTAGATTTCCTTTCTAGCATTTTTCAGCTGCCACAATAACTGAGAATAACTTATTCTTGACTTACATATTATGCAGATACAGAGAGCAGCATACATTGCACAGAGGTGGGAAACTGGGGTGGGTTAGTCACAAGTTATAAATATCCTGTGGTTGTTCCAAAGGGGCCAGGTACCAAACAGAGCTAGGTACCCTGGCCAGGGCTGGGGCAGTGCCCGGACACCTACCAGCAGTGTGCAGCCACAGCTACCCACCCTTTGGGCTTGTGGTGCTTCTTAAAGGTTTGTTTGAAAGTAGCCCTGAAGAAAATGAAGACAATGTGCTAGCCTAAGCATCCACTTGTGTGTGTGTGTATATATATATATATGTAAGTGGTGGGTACTGGTAAATATTGTAGCTCAAAGCCAGAAGGATTTACTTCTTGTACCCTCAATGACAGAAGTGAAAACGAATGTTAGAATAGAATCATAGAATACCATGTCGGAAGGGACCTCAGGGATCATCTGGTCCAACGTTTCTTGGCAAAGCATGACTTAGACTAGATGTCCCGGTGCCCTGTCCAGCCACATCTTATAAGTGTCCAATGCTGGAGAGTCCACCTCTTCCCTGAGGAGATTATTCTAATGGCTGTTTGTTCTCTGTGAAAAGTGCTTATGGTCCACAGGGTGGTTTCTTTTAACTTCCACCTTAACTGCAGTTCCTTGTAGAAATATCTACCAGCAACAGTTTCAAAAATGAAGTAGCACATTTGTATAGCAGTTATTTCCTTCTTACTTCAGATTCAGCATCTTTTGTGAGGCTGCAGGAGAACTATTTCTCAGAAGCAGCGTACTCAAGCTAGGAAAGAAAGCGGAGCCCTGGGTGCAGGGCTGCTCTTGACAGCTGTTTGCAGTTTTCATCATGAGCCTCCTAACAGGAAAGAGATTTGTTCAATATAGATTTCTCCTTTAAACCATGTTTCCTTTGTGTTATATAATTTCCTGATATATTTTCCTGACCTCAAGAATTAGAAGAATTAAGAGGAATTAATCAGAAGAGGTTAAAAACTTCCTCTAAGCTTTTATCCTGCTGCAAGTCACACTTACAGAGAGAGAGTACCCAGATTTTTGTCTCTCAGAAAGTAAGGCTCTACATAGCTAGGAATATAGTATCTTGAAATTATAGAGCTGTAGGAAGGTCAGGGTAAGAGCGGAATAAAGGTCAACAAGACCTTATGGCTCCTGGTAGATTAGTAAGCAGCTCTCATTGCAGGGAGCTCAAAAAGGAAAAGCAGGTAGTTCCCACTTCCAAATGTCTTGTTACTCCTCTGAGAATTTTAGGTATGTGTATGTTAGGGTACTGCCCACAGACCTTAACCTACATTGGGACTACTTGGTGTGAGTGAGGAAAAGTCAGTGAGGAAGTAAGTCAGTGAGAAAGAGTGCTGGTCAGCCGTGTAGGCCGTGCCTGAAGAACATGTGAGGTGAGGTCAGATGGACCTGGCTAGTAATAAACAACTCCTGTTTGCATGTAAAGGTCTGAGAATTGCATTTCTAATAAACGCTTGAATTGTTGCCTTTATTATCCAGCATTTTAAATGTAGATTGAATGCTTCAGTAGGGTTTATGATAGTACCTTATGCCTTGAGTAATGAAGGCTGTAAGTATGTGTGAAAACCAGGTAATATAATTTGCAGAAAGAAACATCTCAGTAAATGCCTAATTATACCATTTAAACTGTGCTTGATGGAGCCTTGGGCTATACTCCACTGCTTGAATTTTTGTAAATCCTTGACATTACAGCTGATTAAATCCATGCCAGGAGCAACACTGGATCTGTCAACCAGAGAGGGAGGCTTCATTGTCCAAAAGTAAAGATACGTGAAGCCTCAGAGAGCTTTTCACTCTTAGCTACTCTGCTTCAGTGTTGGAGAGCCTGTGTGAGAGACACAATGCCCAGTTGCAGGGTCATGCCCTTGTGCAATATGTGCAATAGGTATCACTAGTACATGTCTGGGTTGTGCAGTACAGCAAAAAGCCACCCTGCTTGTGATTTTATTCATGTTTTGAGGGCTCTGGAGCCGGTCCGGCACCCTGAACAAATCACTGAAGACATACCAGCCCAGGCCATTGTTGGAGTTTCAACTAAATTGGTTACAGAAGTTTCCAGTGCAATGCTAGAAGTGTTATCTGTATGACCATGGAGATCTCCTGCAGTGCACTTCTCAACACAATTCTGGCTCTCTAACTCAACTAGAAGCACAGCTTCTTTCATGGTTTAGATAAATACTCCTAAGGTATCTTCAAGTTGGGAATATTTCCCTGAAAATAATTACATGGGCATGACTATTCCAACTTCTTTTGGAAGAAAAAAAAATTGGTTGCAGAGAAAGTGATCAAGTAATATGTCAACAGGAGAGTCGGAAATAGCCATAAACAAAAGGAGTTTCACCCAGATCTCCACATAGTCTTTCACCTTCTCAGCATTTTAGGAGAGTTTAGGAAAAAAAATAAACTGAGAACATGATTTTTTTTTCAGTATTCCCATTAAATTATGATTTCTCAGTCAAAACACTTGTTTGTTCTCAATTTACCATAATTGAGCTGAAAAGTAAATAATGCTCCTTCCATGCAACTTGCAGTGATGGGTCCTTGCTTTGGTGGTCATAAAACAAAAGCAAGGCTAATATGCTTTTGCATTAAAGATAACCTTGGCATATTTTTATCACAAAAGACTCAGTATTTTGGGGGATGCAAAGTATCTTCCTAGAATTCCTTGCAGATGGAGAGCAATGATACATCTTTCCACTTCCTTGCATGGTTTAGGGTTGCTGCATGCTGTTTGAACAGCTGCACTTGTCCCATCCCTGAAGGTGGCTGCAAGTCAGTGGAGGAGGAAGCAATCCAAGAATATATCATTTTAAAGTGACAGACAGGATGAGTTATTAAGTTTTTATTCCACTGATAAATCCCTTGTTTCTGTTGGTGATACTGAACATGCTGTCATGACTGAAGAGTTTCAGCAACTCAGAGCAGTGCTCAGATCATCTGTTGTGTAACAGAAAGGTTTCTTTTCCTGTCCCAGCTCAGATTTCCTAATATACAGATCTCTCTAAACTCCCTTTAAACCCCCAAAAGGTACAGTCCACTCCTCTGTGATTTGAGTAACTTACTAGTTTCAGTTTTCCTGCAGTTTCCTAACAGGAGAGTTCTTGTAAAATCGTTCAGTAAGTGCATGATACGTGTCTCCTTCTTAGAAAAATCCCTGTGTATTTGTAATTTCCCCCCATATTTAGTAGCCTGAACGGTGTAAGGTTCAAACCCATTATTTTTTGCCAGATTCTTCAAGAGATCCAAAAAAAGCACGATTTCTTACAAGAGAGGGAAGTGTCTTCAGTCTACCATGATGTTGCTACAAGACTGAAGTCTGGATAATTTCCCACACAGTGAGCTCACCTCCATGCTGAATATTGTTGCAGAGGAACCTCTAAAACACACCTCTTCTTTGCTCTGGGCAATCTTACTGATTCACAGAGAACATCTCAGCAGAGAGATGTGCCCTCAGTGGAGATGTTTCGCTGTCAGTCAGTTCAGTGGCGTTTGGTTCAATCTGTGACTGGCATTTGGCAATGAATTTAAGTAAATTTGGTCGGGTCTGTGGCAGTGGCACTGAGCTGGTCAACATCCCCAGGTCTGGACACCTGCCAGCCCCCTGTGCTGAAGCTCAGCTCACTGTTCACCCGGTTTCACCTTTGCTGTGTCTCACTAGGACTCCTCCTGGGACAAGTCAGGCACAGACTCCAAGTGGAATCAGCGTCACCTCAATTTCAATATGAAAAGTTGGTATTCGGCTCTCTCTGCCACCTGTGGTGTCAAAGGAGCACCCCGAGGAGATATTTTTCCTATTCAAAGGGAAATGCCAAAGTTAGATAAGAAGAAAAGTTTCCTGCAGCTTCCTATTTTACCTCTAATGACTTTAAAGGATGCCCAGAAAAGCAGCTGAGACAGAGGATTAATTTTACATATCTGAATGTAAGGGGTAGGAGATCTGCCATCTGTGTCTCATATTCCTTCATGGAGGCGCACAAGCCTATTGCTGCTGGCCCTTAGAATACTCACAGCTCCCAGGCAGAACATTTCTTTCATTTATTTACAGATATCTATCCAGAGGAGGTGGTGAGTTTGTGGAGCCACAACGCGCATCTACAAGGGCACACAGCAAGTTAGCACTTACGCACAGAAACAGGCAGGCTTTGCATGAGGTTTGTGGCTTTTCATCTCAAAGACTGAAAAACAGAGGTTCAGGTGGTTTAGGAGAAAAAAAAATTGACTGTTTCCTTAAACCTTACAATTTCCACAAGCTCATCTGCTGGAGGCCAGCAGAGACAACGGGGCCAAGTAGTTCCTGTCATTCCCTCTCTGCTTCTCCTTGATCAGCTCCAAGGTGCGTGATCCACACCCCCTTCCCTCCCAGTTCTCCCACAGAAGCTCACATCTGAAGAACTAGTTTGCACCAGGCAGTGAATACCTGCTCTCTCACTGCCCCTTCCTTTAAAACCACAGAGGATCAGTAATTCCCTATGGCTGCTCTCATGCCATCAAATTTTCCCTCCTCTTTGCAAGCTAGTTCAAAATTGAGGCTAAAATATAGCAAAGCTTCCTCTCCCCTTACATTTATAAAGTCGCATTTGTGACATAGAGTTTGCAGACTCCAGAATCATTTCCATTGGCTAAGGGAACACAGGGAGCTGCCCAGACTCGCAGACGAAAGGTGAGCTAGAGGGATAGACATAACATCAGAGCGTTTGTGGTCTTCTGAGGGCAATATAGACTGTTGAACCCTGAGTTTAATACAGTCTTCTGAAAACCTGCAGAAAAGTAATTTTTCTGTAAAACCCTTTTGGTCAGATATAAATTGAGTTTTCTATATGTGTAGTGAATATTTCTTCAGTTTAAAGAAACTGTGAATGTATTGGCTGTACAGGAAGATGTGCAGTGGCTTTACTCTAAAATCTTATCTGAGAGTCACAAAAAAAAA
This sequence comes from Myiopsitta monachus, assembly GCA_017639245.1. Taxonomy (NCBI): domain Eukaryota; kingdom Metazoa; phylum Chordata; class Aves; order Psittaciformes; family Psittacidae; genus Myiopsitta; species Myiopsitta monachus. Next base: position 23,691,723 of record CM029922.1, on the reverse strand, counting down.
ACCATTCTAGTTTTAAGAATATAACTAAAATATAAAACCAATACATCTGCGCAGTCTGTTTGACAGTGTATTTCACATCTTTTCAAAATCTATGTCAACCTAACAAGTCTTCCAAATACTTCAAAGCAATCTCTGGTGTACCCTGGTACATACTGGCAATATGACTATTATAGATACTTAGTTTGTGGCACGATGATTTGGGTGTTGGATCTTAAAGAGAGGAAAATTCTAAATTGAAACCCTTAATTCAATCATATCTGCATTTCAAAGATGTATTAAAATCTTAATCTGGATTCAGATCTGTAATATACCACTGTCCCACCAGAGTGGACTTGGTAAAATTCCCAGCATAAATGCCACATACACTTTGGAATATATCAGATTTAAATCAGCAAGTACAAAACAAAGCAAAGTATATTTTTCAAATGGCTAATGTAGACAGATTTGATGCATACTTTTTATATATATATCTCTCAAGTATCAGTGTTGGGACCGGTCTTGTTCAACATCTTTGTCAGTGACATGGACAGTGGGATTGAGTGCACCCTCAGCAAGTTTGCTGATGACACCAAGCTGTGTGGTTCAGTTGTGGAGGGAAGGAATGCCATCCAGAGGGACCTTGACATGCTTGTGAGGTGGGCTGATGCCAACCTGATGAAGTTTAACCATGCCAAGTGCAAGGTCCTGCACCTGGGTCAGAGCAATCCCAAGCACAGCTCCAGCTTGGGCAGAGAAGAGATTCAGAGCAGCCCTGTGCTGAAGGACTTGGGGATGTTGGTCGATGAGGAAACTTAACATGAGCCGGCAGCGTATGATCGCAGCCCAGAAAGCCAACCATATCCTGGCGCTGCATCAAAAGGAGCATGACCAGCAGGTCGAGGGAGGTGATCCTGCCCCTCTACTCTGCTCTTGTGAGACCTCACTTGGAGTACTGTGTGCAGTTCTGGTGTCCTCAACATAAAAAGGACATGGAACTGTTGGAACAAGTGCAGAGGAGGGCCACGAGGATGATCAGGGGACTGGAGCACTTCCTGTATGAAGATAGGATGAGAAAGTTTGGGCTGTTCAGCCTGGAGAAGAGAAGGCTGTGTGGAGACCTCATAGCAGCCTTCCAGTGTGTGAAGAGGGCCTATAGGGATGCTTGGGAGGGACTCTTCATGAGGGACTGTAGTGAGAGGACAAGGGGTAATGGGTTCAAACTCAAACAGGGGAAGTTTAGATTGGATATGAGGAAAAAATTCTTTACTGTAAGGATGGTGAGGTACCGGAATGGGCTGCCCAGGGAAGCTGTGAATGCTCCATCCCTGGCGGTGTTCAAGGCCAGGTTGGACATAGCCTTGAGTGGCATGGTTTAGTGGGAGGTGTCCTTGCCTATGGCAGGGGGGTTGGAACTAGATGATCTTAAGGTCCTTTCAACCCTAACTATTCTATGATTCTATATATAAAGATAAATCCTTTTATGATATTTTGCAATATTTTATTTATTTAACAAGTAAAAGGCATCATAAAGGAAAGCCAAAAAGACAAAATTAACCAGAGCTAACCAAAGCTGAAACACAGGAAAGCCACTGGGGAAAGAGAAAAAAGGAATTCTAGTTATTTTACATAACACCTGGCAGCAAAACAGAGAGCAGCTGATGTCGGAAGCCTAATGGAATTTTCCTGTGTCTCAAGAAAAAGAAAATTTAGGATATATAGAACCCCCCTTAAAAGAGTTTCATAAAAAGAGTGTCATACTTACTGTGCGACCTTTGGCATCTGTGCATCTTGCCAGGGCAATTCACTCACTTCATAGCTCAGTCTTGGTGATCTTTTTTCCTATGAATGGTGGACTAAATACTCTCTTCAGTGGCATCCCTCTCCCACTCTGCATGTTCCCAGCTGGTTTGTCCCGCTACCCCCTATACACACATTACACTAGGCTTAAGGTTTATAACAGGAATAAGCCAAACCACTAAGTCAGGTAGCTTGATTTGCCTCACCAAAAAGTCCTATGAAGGTAGGTACAGTAAAAGCTGTCTAAGATATCTGAACCTGAGTGTCTTAGCCGAGCAAGATATACAATGTACAAAGGAAAATAAGCTGCAATGAGGAAACCCTGAAAAATAACAGCATAGAAAAAAGAAAGGTAAACGTGAATAATCCCATGCAACAGCATGGTCCGGTGCTGCTTGGAGGCTGATGGGCTCAAGTCATTTTGGGCTACATGCATATGAATGTCTGTGCCTGTGTACAAGGGGTTCCTGGGCTGCCATTTGGAGTACAAAGGAAAAATAGCTGCTGACCTAGTGCCACTTGACCTAGCACTGAACATACCTCTGTTACAACTGTTAATATAATGGATAGCAATTATTTCTCCTGAGTACATTATTGCACCAAAAGAGAAAAGCGATTATTATTAACTAGATTCACTCTTCACTAAAAGCTACATGGGGGAATTTTCCACGCATCAGTCCAACTCCATTCCTACTGAACCAATGTGTTTTTTTTTTTTTTTCACATGGATTCAACTAGAAGCAAATCAAGGCCTTATATCTTTTTAAACACCCAACTAAATAAGGAAGCTTTGCCATGTTGAGAATGATTTTTCTAGACTTTGGAAAAAAGGTGAAGATTGAGCAGCCTCAAAAGGAAATAGACAGCATCAGTATAAAAATCTTCATGTCAGCACTCCTAAATGGGAAATTCTTCTTCCATCCAAGTCCTAAGAAGTGGTCTGTTGAGTGGTGTGCTCAGTATCATTTTACTCCCGATATAGGTTTCAGATGTGTGACTCTCATCACAGATCTTGCCCATTACTGAGACAAGGGAAGGACACAGTTAGCTGTTGTAGCTGGCCATTTCCAGGTAGAAATGCTCTGTTGTGATGATGCTCTGGCCACAGTGCTTCCCCCTTTACAATTGCAAGGCTGTACTAGCTCAAAGCTGGTGTAGCAGAGCAGACTGACACCTGACACCTATTTTATAGTGGGATTTTCTTTTCTCAGGGGTTAATTTTTCCACTGACTTTTCTCCCTTATATTTCACCTCTTTACTCTGTTATTTTGTTTTGGTAATTTTCAGTTCAACTGATCTTAATGGAAAAACACTTGGAAACAACAGTACGATTGTTTTTGAATTCAGCCACTGTGCTTATCACGGAAACTAGCAATTCAAATAAATTTTACTCAATAAAACTTGTGAGCAACAAAGCAAATCATATACAGGACACAGGGATTTTTTAACCAGTGTAACCTACCTAAAAGTTCAGTGTGGAACAAAGAGGGCTAAATCACTTTGACACACTGTACCTAAAGGTACATTTCCAACTATCCTGTCTTCTTACTAGCTCCACAAAATCTTCCTCAAGGCATTTTTCATAACCAAGATGAGATCCAAAGAAGCCCTGTGAAGACCACTGAAGAGCAGGGAGGTCCAAACCCATTCTGCACAAGATGCTCAGGCTTTCTCTGACCTTGTATTAGGGTGGTATAGGATAGTGGTCTCTGGGAGTTTTGGTTTGGAGTCATCATCAAGGTAGAGAAGGAAGGTGATGACAAGGAACTCTGGCATTATTATGAATCCACGGCAATCTATATTCCCTCAGAATTCTAAATATTAGGAAACTTGGATTAAAATGGCATTCATTTTCTGGAAAGGAGGAGAAGAAGAAAGGATGGGATGGACAATTATTTAGTCTCTCAAAACCCTAGTGAATTTACTGGCTTAAAAATGCTGAGGACCAAATTCTATTTTTAAAATACAATATAATTACACTTGTTCTGATAAAGTAGATTATGGTGATGGGAGTTGGTGAAAAAAACCCAACATCAAATGTACTTGTGGAAGTCCTTGAGAAGCTGGGGTTTTGGTTAAAGAGGAAAAACAGAGACCAAGGCAGCTGTAGAGGATTTAGGAAAAAGAAAGGCACAAATGAGAAAGGAAAAGAAAAACAAAGAGTGCATCCATGTATGACAAGCTCTGGAGGTGTATGTGAGCACATGGAGTATTAGTGGTCCTGCAATCCTCAGTGAGGCAAGCTGGAGGGCTCCAGAGCAGGGCTGATATGCAATGAGCCATTACCCCTTATCAGTGATCAGAGGATATGCACCTGTGGTTGCTCCAAGCGCTGTTTATTTAGCAGGGTACTAGTGTCTAGTGGCATTCATGCATGCTCAGCACAAAAATCACAAGCTTCTTTAGCACAGATACTATCACCTGTGGTGTGTGATGAAGATGGAGATGGGGCCAACTTGCTGATGTTTCACCAGCATCCATTGTCTCAGGTAACCCTGTGGAATGTAGGACTAAATGTAAGTAAAGGTACTCAAAGCAAGAAACGAGCTCAAGACTCATCCCAATGCCTCTAGATTTTTTACCTTTACAAAACCAAAGATTGTTACCTTTATAAAACTGTGTCACAAGCTCAGCAGAGGATGTACATTTTGATATCACCTGAAATATTGTTCAGCCAACCTGGTGGTTCACCCCTCGGAAGACTGACTCATCTACCACATATGCTGATGTAGGCCATGGCTCATTCCACTTCTATGCAAATAAATTAGACCATGTATATTTATATATATTAAGCTACTAAATGCCTAGGACCTGTCAATGCCACAAGGCCAAAAGCAAGAGGTAGCCCACATCCATACTACTGGCCTCTAGTAGCCACTAATGCAGTGTCATAATCAGACTGCTTGCTGGGAATGGTCCTTGTCCCATACTGACTCCTGAGTTATGGACCTGGCCAAAGCCATGCCAGAGACCATTCAAACAGCTTCACAAAGAAATATTCCTGGAACTGTTTATTTACTCATCGAGATTTAACCTCTCTCTCTGTCTACGCTTCACAAATTGATTGGTCAGGCTTAACATGCATCAGATTCTAACTTCACCCCACATTCCTGTGCGCTAATGAGCATTAGATACTGCATTTTTCCAGAGTATGTACCACACATGAATCCCCTCAGGCACAAAGTCAGTAGGTTGTTCTCTGCATGTCGTATACATCAATTTACAATTAATGCATGTCAACTGACAGAGGAACACATGCAGAATTCAGTACTCAGGGATACTGTGTGGATTTCTGGCTTCTGGGAAGCTCTGCTCTGTACATCATTACAGGACTTAGACCCTTCCACATGAGCAGCATTTTATTTCGGATATTTAGGGGAGCACTATTCAGACATGTACTTTTCTTCAGCTGCCCAGAACATGCAGTCAAGTACAAATTCAGGGTTCGATTTTCTGTTGGGAAGGTGAAGTACTTTCTGCATAGTAATGGGAGGACTGTCCAGATGTTGCATGTCTAATGGTAGCAAACCACTGCTGTAACAAGAGACATGCTAGCAAATGCAGACTTAACTGCAAAGGGCTACAATATGCACTGATGAGCTCTGTGGTCTTCAATCTGCCCTTAAAGCAATCCCTTGCAATATGTGAGAGGGTCGATGAAACACATGAAGCTCAAAATAAGTCAAGGGATCTGATCCTACCCCAGATTTCCTGTGCTGTTTTAGGCCATTTCACAGAATCACTGGGGCTGGAAGGGACCTCTGGAAACCATCTGGTCCAACATCTCTGCTCAGAGCAGGGTCAGGATTTCCCCATCTGAGCTGCATGTTCAATGTTTGTTTGCTCTGGCAGTTCACTGATGTCTACAAGGACCCTTCAGATCCTTGAAAGGAAAGTGCATATGACAACTACCTAGACATGCATCTATGCAACCTTCGTACCTGAAAGCTTAAGTGTGTGTGTATGTGTATATATATATATGTATATATCTATGCATCCTGAGGATGTTTGCATGAATCAAAACCATTGTCCCGATCACAACTTTTATTATGCTTCCTGTTATTATTTATTTGTGCTATAAAAGTAGAGTTCTAGGTTACAGAGTTAAGCTCTCTTGTTTACTCCTGTCTGGATCTTCAGCACTTGTCAACCTATTTGCCTTTGTGTGTCTCTCCTCCTCTTCCCTACTCCACCAGCATCCCCTCATTTACATTTACTGGGGAAGGATGCCTGAGTACCCTGTTGCTTTGGGCAAACAAATACACATAGATGACAGACCTTAATGAAAAAAAACTTAGGCAATAGCACAGTGCCTGTCATCTCACACTGAGCAGTGGCTAGGCAGATGAAATTCTCTTTGCTCATGTACTTTGGGCATGTGGGGCTCTAGTACTGTCTTAGGCTGTCTGAGCCATTGAATTGCTCGATAATCCACAGAAATTGACCTCTGAAATAGAGATAACTGAAGTCTTTCTAAGCTTGGCCCCTGTTTTGGGGGATGGGGCCTGGTACCTAGGGAGAATGGGGTTTTTTATGTATGCCACTTGGTTTGGCCTCATGCAGGCAGGGACAGGTCCTGAAGCTTGGCCATAAGGCCAAATTTATTCAAGACACCGTGATACTTGGGTCACATTTTTATTTCACTCCCACTTCTAAAAAGATACTGGGAAGCTGACTTCAGGATAGGAATGAATCAAATGCTCATCTTTTTAACAGCAAACGTGTTTGGAAATGACACCCACAGCCAGAGCTGCACATCCTCATCTGCCAAAACAAACCATAGCACAAAGCAGAGCACAGGCCTTTGCAGGATGCAGCAATAAACTGGGATGTACTCTTCTTTTTTACCTACTTTTGCCCATGAACAGATGATTGAAACATACCTCATACATCTGATCAGAGTGAATGAGGCCAGCTGAGCACGTTTAGTCCAGCAAACACCGTTTGATGTGGATCCTAAGGAAAATATCCTCTAAAGTACATTGAAGACCTGCAGAAATAAGCATTGTAAAGGGCTGCCATCTGGCCATAGTGGTCCACATGTGCATATTTGAATGGGATGGGAGAAGAATGAATATTATTTTCCTGGGTTACTGCAGAAGCTTTGAAGAGTTTGAGTTCTCACATTGTATTCTCCAGCTGCCATCATGTCTGTGGTACATCTGTAGCGCTATCAGTTACAAGGAATTACAAACAATCCCTGAAATAAGGAGCGCTGTAAATAAAACCAGCACTTGAAAGCATTCAAAAAATAATAATCCTGCCTACTCTATGCAGATATTAATGAGACCACTTGGGACAGCAGTCCGTGCAACTGTGGAGGAGCTGGTGTTTGTTATACTGCTGGACATAGGGGTGGAAACAAAGCAAGAATGTGAGAAAATAGGCAAATAAGTGAGGAAAACCTTCCAACCAGGGAAGGGTCTGAGGGTGACGGCTTCCAAACCCAGCCAGTAAACTGCCAGCAGTTTACAGAGCTATCACATGAAGTCAGTTGAACCGCGTGGTGTTGATTTCATTTTTAGGGAAAGACTTGATGAGCAGTACCTTGTGAAACAGCTATGGCTGACTCTGCTAAGCCAGCACAGGACAGCTGGAGTTTGTTCTGGGGGTAATGAGCTAAGAAATGGCAAAGACGACAGAAACTATCTGATTCTTAGGCAACAGCAGATCTTTCTTTTCTTCTGCTGCATCATCTTCCTGACTTCTCTGTTTCCTTTCCCTTTGCTCAGCCTTAATGAGTGATGCCGAATTATTTCCACTGTCACAAGTGTCACAGGTGTTGTCTTCCAGTTTCCTTCTCATGTCCATTATTACACCAACTATTAACATGCATTAGAATGGCTGCTCAGATAAATCTCTTGCAACCTTCTATATAGAATGAATACTAAAATCCTTGCTTAAATTAATGGGTTTAGACATATTTATGTTCCTTAAATATATTTTATCAGCTTCCTGATAAATCACACTACAACATTTTAACCTCCTAGTAAAAGACCTGTTCCATCAGATTAAGCAAATAGCACTGAAAGCATGGAAAATTGGAGGGAGTGAATTTGTCCTGCATAGAAAGTGGAGAGGGTGAGCTAACTGCCCTTCATAATTTCTAATTCTAATGTGAAATCTGAAGTCTCATTTCACATCTCATTTCCAGTGCTCCTCATCTGGGACTGTTCTCAGAAACAGAAGCTGCACTGGTAGGAAAATGGAGAATACAAACTTCTTGATTTCAAAATTTCATAAAGAGCTGAGAAAACACCCACAGATGGGAAAAATAAAAATAGGTGTCGTTCCCCCTATGACCATAGTTTCTCTGGTCTGATGCTATCATAATAAAGCCTAGTCATGGTCTGCCACTACTGATGCCAAAACCGTTTGCAAACAGACAACTCCAACTGGTAGTTTTTCTGCTGTCATTTGGGGTTATCTACTTGGTCATTTCATGCTGGATCTCTCTGTTGCCAGTAACCTAATGCTAGAATCCCCAAACCTATAGTTTAAGCCTGTATTTCAGCCTACACTTCACTTGAGACATCCTGTGGGGTTTAAGCCAGGATGAGTAACTCGGATGTCTCTGTATCCTGATTATGCTTTGACGCAGTGTTTATGAAAACATCCCTCCTGTCAGAAGACATCTCCCTGGGGCACGTACAGCCTGAGGGCTGCAGGTCTGGTATGCTGGCAGGATAACTGGAGCTCCTCGGTGCATGTGTACCCAAGTCACATTCCCCCTCCTCCAAGCACCAGAGCAAGAATTTGAACCCACACAAGGGGAAGCGTTTTGGAGCTGCAGGGTGTTAAGGCAAAATATGGGGAAGTGTGATCATCTCTATAAATCATATAGACTCATGCTGTTTGGTTTATTCCCAGCCAGGAGCATGAGGCAGGCAAAGTTACGTCTTGAACACGTAGGTTCAACTTTGTATTTGGATACAAACATACCTAGTCATATTGGTACCAGTCAGGAAACCAGTACCTTCTTTCAGCTTCCATCAGCAAAGCCTGGATTACCAAAGTCCCTCTTGCTGGGCTGCTTCTTTCCTTTCTCCCCTGCTCCTCCTGCTTTTTCATTCACTGCTCTGCTATTTCAAGGCCTTATGTGTAGGTTTGCTTTTGTGCAGCTGTACTTCATTATTGGTTTTGTTGTGATAGCACCCAAGCTCCGACCATAGACAAGGTCTGTGCTGTCACAAACGGCTTCACTGGTTTTTCATTTCCAGGACTCGTATGGGCACTGTGGGGGTGACTGGTCTGCAGGGTTTCTGAAGGAAACACAGTCATAAACCCCAGGAAAGCACCAGCCTTTTCTGTATTTTGCATAAGTTTCATAAAAGCTGAGTCAGATGAAATTATTTATAGTCCTGGGCACTGCTTTCTTCTGGTTTGGACCCAGTCCTTCCAGTTTGCCTCTGCCATGAGGTTTGGTGGTTTGAGCACAGTTCAGGAGCCAGAGTTTTCTGATCCCAGCTGTGCTACTAACCCCTTGTGTGGCCCTGGGTGAAGCAATGAGCCTCTTTTGCGTTCAGTCTCGCCATCTGCAAAATGGACTTTGCTCACCTCCATCCTCTGGGTGTTGAAAAGGCCAATTAATTTATGTTTGTGAGGAGCTTTCAATGCACAGAGTGCTTTACAAGTGTGAAGTGCAATTAGGATGATTAAGACTGTCTATGGAGCTTCTGCTTAAGGTTGTTACTTTGGGAAAGAGAAAATGGTGACAAACATGAAGCAAACAGCAATCTCTTCTTGGAAAAAAAAGAAGGCAGATTGAGGGAAGAACTTCCCTAGGGCAGCAACTAACTTGGAAATGCCATTCTGGAGCCTTCCAGCCCCAAAGCTGCCTGACGTACAGGCTCTGGGCACGGACAAGGGAGCTTGCACAGGTACACATTACTTCTGTGATTAAAGGTTTGAGGATTAACTGAAGAGGCTCTGGGGCTGGCCCAGGAGGTGTCCAAATGTACGTGGAAGGGGCACAGTGTGAGCCCCTTGCCTGTGGCAGAGCAGCAGACTTACATTTCATGGAGGCTGTAATTTTGCCTGCTGCTGCCGCTAGATCCTAATAACCAAAGCGAGCAGGGATTTTTTACACCATCCGAGGCATTCCTGATCCCCCTTCACATCTAGTGAAAACTTAATAGCGTGAGAAAATGCCTTCCTGTAGTGTATTGTAAACCACATGCAGAACAGGAGCAGATGGAGGGGGGCTGTCCTCTGACCAGTGGAGGGGGTCCACCAAGACGCTCCCTTACAAAGGGTGGAAGCATAAAATGATGACACTTCTGCAGGATGCAGTCTTTAGTTGGTGAGGGTGAAGCCATCAGAAACTGCAAAGGCCGTGGGGTAATAACTCTTGGTACTCAGAGGAACGTAAGCAGAGGGAGAGGGAGGGCTGCTTTTCCAAAGCCTTTTCCCCGTACAGATGGTAGCAGTTAAGATTCCTGCAGGAGCCAGGAGCTGCAAAGTTAACACATCTGGAAGTTTCCTGGTGCCTGAAGTCAGGCCTTGGCAAACAATGCTCGCTGGGCTGAGCAGGCTCTGCTTGGGAGCTTTTATTGCACTTGGACTGATTTCAAGCTCTGCTCTGTGATTAATTGCACTTTTAAAAATAAAGTTCAAAACACTTCCCGGGAAGTTTGGGGAAGACAGAATGCTTCGGTGGCACCAGAAGCTTGGTGTTCAGTGCAGTTTTCATTACAGCAGCCCCAGATACAGCTTACATTAGCAACAGCTTCATCTGACATAGGATCTTGCAATCCCATTTCATTGTGAAAAGGGTGCTGAGCGATACAGTGTCTCTCTTCCTCCCAGACCTCTCCAGCATCTGCCAGACAAAGCAGGGTGGTAGCAGGTGTTGGCCAGGCTCTCTCTCCCCATCTTGTTTGTGCAGTTAAGTTTGGGACCAGGCCTGTATTTGAGCTTGAGATTGCCCTGACCCAGGTGTAAGACCTTGCACTTGGCTTGGTTGAACTTCATGATGTTGGCATTGGCCACCTCTCAAGCGTGTCAAGGTCCCTCTGGATGGCATTCCTTCCCTCCAGTGTATCAACCGAACCACGCAGCTTGGTGTCATTGGCAAACTTGCTGAGGGCGCACTCAATCCCATTGGCCATGTCACCGACAAAGATGTTGAACAGTGATGGTCCCAACACCTGAGGGACACCACTCATCACTGGTCTCCATTTGGACATCAAGCCACTGACTGCAGCTCTTTGAATGCAACCAGCCAGCCAATTCCTTATCCACTGGCTGGTCCATCCATCAAATCCATGCCTCTCCAGTTTAAAGACAAGGATGTCGCGTGGGACAGGATCAAATGCTCTGCAAAAGTCTAGGTAGTTAATGCCAGCCACACTTCTCTTACCAACTGACACTTTAGCCCCATTGTAGAAAGCCACCAAATTTATCAGGCATGATTTTCCCCTAGTGAAGCCATGTTGGCTGTCACCAATCACCTCCTATTTTCCATGTGCCTTAGCACAGTTTCTAGGAGGATCTGCTCCATGATCTTGCCAGGCACCAAGACAAGATGACCAGCCTGTATTTCCCCAGGTTGATAGTGGAGAGGCCAGAGGCAAGAGTGGGAAAAAGAAGACAGTGGGTACTTTTCATCTTCATACTAGGATGGAAGAAGGCTTTATCTCTGGGCTATAAAAACAAGCATGTATTTGTGGTAGAGAAAAGGCCAGCTTCTTCAGGTGCTGTTGCTACTGGTGAAGGTCTACAAGTTATGCTGCCTGAGTGGCACTGGTGTGAATTGAACAGAGACCTGGAAACCAGGGTCATGGTAACTCATTAACACATAACGAAAGGGGCTGTGAAGGGCCACTGCACATCTGCTATAACCCCTCCGGGGCATCTGCATGAGATGATCTGCATTTAGTGTCGACTAAAACTCACACATCCACAAAAAAGCACCCCTGCGGCCAGTTACTCAAGGCTGTTTAGCACTCTGTTAGCACTCAAAGTTGCTCCAGGAGCTGAAGAGCTACCTGTCAGATCTGTGCAAGCATCTGCTTTACTGCAAAACACAGAAGCTGTATTTTTGTACAAAGGTCAGCAGAATAAACAGCAGAAGATGTGCTGCACCACTGGAAAATTTTACAGGCAGGCAGCAAGACGGGGAGCAGGGGGCTGCAGGCACCCTGTGCTTGCCTTGGCAGTCTCTGCAAGCAAGACAGAAGCACACACGTAGCCTTCCAGGTTGTGTTGTACCAACACAACACAAAGCCTGCGGGGCCCTGCCACCACGAGACATTGCTGCACACCACACGCCGAAGTGAGAAAGAGGTTGCAGATGCATGAGAACCAGACAGCAGATTGGTCATCCTTTGGGTCTGTGGTGGGCTCTCGGTATTCCTGGGCTTCTGGCATTTACCTCCTTTATCTGATATGTCTGAAAAAAAACCCAGATCGGTAATCATCAAGTCAGGAGCACTGTGGGTTTATTTTGCAGCACATCCTGACATCCCTTTCTCCTCTACCCCCTTCGCTTCCTCTACTAGACTGACTTTGCATCTCGTGTCATGTTAGGACCTGATTCAGAAAATATTTTAACCTACTCGCTTAATTTTAATACACTGCAAGTCATTGTGTTGCAATCACAGCTTGCTGCATGTAAAGCTCATCACACGTGCTGGCACTGGCAGAAGGGCTGCATGCTCCCAAACCCTGGGGTAGAGGCTCTGCCTCCCCTGCAGGAGCTGGTGGAGAGCAGCCACTTGCAGTGCTTTTTTGGCTACATCACCACCCAGTGAGCAATTTGGCTGGGGGATTCTGGGTCGCTGTTTGCAACGCGACTGCATTATTTCAGGTTTGCTTGCGCCTCTGGTGTCTTTTGTAATCTCAGTTTGGCTCTTTGCTTCATCCGCAAGCTCTTTGCTCCATTTTTACAGGGCACCAAGCACCCCAGGGCTGGGTGTGGTGTCAATGTCCCGGCGGGTACCTGCATGTTGGTGCAGCTGACTGAAATACCATTGGGAGAGCTTGCCTTGTCCCCGCGACTGATTTGCACAGCATGTATGGCAGGCTGTGTGGTAGCTGCTTGTATGTTATAGCTTCCTCATTACAGAGTGCTTTATTTTTAGCTATTTAACCATCATGCACAGATGCCTTATCAAAGTGAGGTCTGGAGTGTACGGGCCCTTTTATGAACAGTGCTCCTTCAGAAATGCCCTCTGGCTGCAAAGTGCCCGGAGGAAGGGACTCACAGAGAGACTTACCCAACTCAGCACCACCAAAGGACCTGGCCCCCATTACCCTTCTCTGAAAATCCCTAAGCTGGATTTTCATGTGTTTATCCAGCAGCAGGGCCACACTGCTGAAGGATGCTTGCCAGTGGACACCTGCTGTGTGTAGTTACAGTTCCACGCATAGCTGAACCTATGAATGCTACCACAGTGCTGGTAATCATGGCAAAAATAACACCAGGGACTGCTCTCGAACCAGGGTGCTCAGCTGTTAGCTTACTTCTCTCTCTAGTTCATCCCTGAGTACTTTTTCCTTTACCTGCAGCCCTGAAGGCATGAGTCTCAGAGGATTGAGGCTATGTTCTATGCTGCTTTTCATATATACCAAATAATAAATTAACAAGGAAGGGATTTTCCTGAGACAGATCAAGCTTCTTACTAGAGGCATCTGGTAAGATACCAGCAATCACTGTACACATGTAAAATTGCAGGTGGAGCAAGCCCGCACATGGAAATACCGCTCTTTGTAAGTAAGAAATTACCATGCTGCTTTGTTTTTCTGTTTCACTTTCCTCGTAGGAATTTCTTTCTGCTTCCATGCTTTATCTTCTGAACAAATTTCATAGCGCATGGAGTAGAGGAATGTGCGTGGGACACACTTGGCGCAGCTTGCCCTCCCTCTGCCCAGGCGTGAAGCCTTTCCCACTGCTCACCAAAGTCGCTGTCACACATTTCACCTGTGAGTCACTAACATCCCTGGCTGTTCATGCTGTGGCTTGTAAGCGATTAGTGCTTGTTCACATAGCTTTTATTTTTTTTTCCTGCTCCTTCTGATTCAGCTGATTTAGATGGCAAATGGCTTCCTTGCTCACTCACCCTGCCCTTAGTCACAGCCCTGCGGTTAATTCACCATCCTTCCAGGGGTGGAGAAAGGACAAGCAGGCAGAGGCAAGTGTTTAGTAATCAGGGATGGGCAAGTTGCTCTAAGGGGAGTCAATCACTCTGTGATTTCATAGCGCCTTAGAAGGGAGCTGAAGCCCTGCTGGCACCATTTGCCTGAGCATTTCACACGGGAGGTGCTAAAAAGGGATGCTGGAGATTTAGGTATAAGCACGAGTTGTAAATGAGCACCAGCACACCAGGGAAACAGGCTCTGCTAGCTGTCTTGGAAGGTGAGGAGCTACTGAACAGATGTCCATGCACCTCTTTGAGAAATAAATTTCTCAGTTTGGAGCAAGCTGCCACCTCTTGCCATATTGTGGCCTTCAGATGCATGGGGCTGGCATGGCTGTGGGCATCCATGGCATGGGAAGAGACCATTTCTAGTCTATTTGCTGACGGCTGGAGCTTGTGAGTCCAGCCCCTGGCCATGGCAGGAGAGAATACTGAACGGTCACATCAGGCAAGATGGCAACCCCTTCTCCAGCAGGAACAAAATTGCCCAGGAGAGAGTTAGAGAATGGAGCAAACAGGCAGCATTGTCCATTGCAAATGGTTTGCATCTCTGGGACTCATCATACCATGGGGAGTTTCTCTGTATTTAAACAAGTTTAGGGCACTTAGGAACCCTATTTCAGCAGAGTGAGCTGCCTGCAGGCATACACAGGCAATGCTGGGAGGGCCCCATGTTGACCAATGCTTACTCTTAAAAGCCCCCTTGAAGTTTTCCTTGTCTCCAGTTTTCAGGAAGGTCTGCTGCCTCCTTACCGACAGCAATGAGAGTCCTTCCACCGCAGCACACAGAAACAAGACACCCTAACCACGCACTTGCATTTCTTTCTTGGTGTTTAACTGGGATTGCAGCCAGATGGGTACTGAAAACTGGTTTCCAAGACCAGAATTTGGGCCAGCGATAATCTAACCTGACCTCCAGTGCAACCCAGGTCAGCCAGTTTAACATGGTAATTCCTGCAAGGGAAGCATTAGTCTTCCTGGATGTGCCACGAACTCTGCTCAGCCCAGTAATTTGTGGTTGAATTAGGTATATTCAGTCTTAGGTCTGAAGCAATGATGACTTCTCTTCTCCCATGTTGGATAAAGGTCTGGTTTGTTGCATTAGATTTTTCTCCCCAGCTACATTCAAGAAATGTTCAACAGGTAGATTAGAAGAACTATATCCCATGTGATAGAGGTATAATTTGTATATGTACAAATATATTATGCCACTAAGAATTTAACCCTGAAAATTCCCAAGTAAAAAAGACGATGATTACAATTGTGGTGATTTCTTGCAGATGACTGTGAGTTATTTGTGCACACAGTTGTGATTCAGAGACTGTAGGAGTTGGGTGCAAATAATACAAAAGCAAATTTATGACTTCCTCCTTCACTTCACCCCTCTGACCTTGCTTTTCTCCTGCCTCCTCTGATATTTTGGTTACATGAAGACTTGTGAGGGGTGCTAGCTAAGGGACTGAGCGCACCTTAGCGAGTTTACTGATGACACCAAACTATGTGGTGTGGTCAACATGCTGGAGGGAAGGGATGAAGGGAATACCATCCAGAAGGACTTGGACAGGCTAAGAGGTGGGACAGCACAACCGTCATGAAGTCCAACAAGGCCAACTGCAAGGTCCTGCGCCTGGCTTGAGGCAATCCCAAGCACACACACAGGCTGGGCAGAGACTGGATTGGGAGCAGCCCTGAAGAGAAGGACTTAGTGGTGTTGGGTGATGACCTGGGCTTGTTCAGCCTGGAGAAGGCTCCAGGGAGACCTTAGAGCAGCTTCTAGTACCTGAAGGGGGCCTAAAGGAAAGCTGGAGAGGGCCTTTTTACAAGGACGTATAGGGACAGGACAAGGAGGAATGGCTTTAAGCTGAAAGGGAGGAGATTTAGATCAGATATTAGGAAGAAATACTTTACTGTGAGGGTGGTGAGACCAGGTGTAGTGGGAGATGTCCCTGACCAAGGCACAGGTGTTGGAATTAGATGATCTTTAAGGTCCCTTGCATGATTCTATTTTTCATGGAGTATTTACTTTTGGAAACTGAGTCATGTTCTCCCACAAGAAGTTTTTTATTAGAGTGTCTTATCTCTTGCCCAGTATGAGAAAGAAAGACAAATAGGTTGTAGCAAGGAGATCAAAGATCTCAATATGACTCCACCACTTTTTAAATGACCAAAGGGCCAGAGTCTTTCCAGCAGAAAGATATTTCAAGAGACTGGTCCCTGCCTGCCTTTCAGTATAAATGAGTTCATATGTAAATACATCACCTTGAATGCACCACAGCCATACGTGCAAGTTTTGTATATATCTACACTCATACTTACTTGAATACTGTACGCAAACAGATCCCTGCGAATACCTGTGCTGCTTCACTTTGAACTAAGGGCTGTCAGTGCCTCATAGCTTCCAGTAGAGGTGATCTGTATGCATACATGCACACACACACACATATGTGCATCAGCTTTCTCTCTATTACCTGTCAGAGAAAGGTATCCCTCCATTGAGCAGCAGGGAACAGGCATTTCCATCATGTTGGGTTTGACAGATCAGAGAGAGGTAGAGACATAAAACAAAGCTACCCTGATTGGAAAGGAGTCAAAAACTCTAATTCAGCAAATATACACCCAGGGCCCAATACTGTCCTTACTACAGCTGTGCTCTCTCTTTGTGTCATTGACAGAATTTAGTCCATTAAGTGAGCTGGTGTATTTTCTTCTGGTCTTTTCTAGTTCTTCTCCTTCCCATCAACATGGCTGCACCTTACCTAGCAGGTCACCACTGCTCAATCTGTGGCCTTTGGCTTCTGTGTAAGCATCTGAGAAAACAAACCTATTACCGGTTAGCTTAGATTACTAAAGTAGAATCTTTCCCTCCACCAAGGCCAGTGAACTGAGAAAGGCTGAAATCCTCCAGAGTGGTTTTAAATTTACAGGTCACACTGCTGGGGAAAGAGCCTGCAACAGAAGCCAGGGGAGGAATGAACAGCAGGTGTCTTCTCCTTTCATATTCATCCTCTTACTCCTAATTTCTCATCTCATTTCCTTTTCCATGGGCAAATGGGGTGAACAGGTCTTAGGTTGTCTGTATCTAATGGAGATCAAGGAAATCCTGTTGCAATATATATCACTTGTGGTATATTTTGGTCGCATAGGTTTTGCGACATTCAAGGAAGGGAACAGCTGAAACATCCTAAATGAAACTAAGCTGTGCTTTCTCCCTACAGTCACTGCTGGTGGCTCACTGAATAAGAAGCTCTCCTTAAAATTATGAACTCAGCCTCAAGACTAGTGATCAGCTGCAATGAGTGGAAATCAAAACAAGGCTGTTGGTTTGGGTTACTTCTTTTTCTTGGCATCTAATGAATTCGCTCCTCGTAGAGTAATCCAAAGGCA
Source organism: Myiopsitta monachus (assembly GCA_017639245.1). NCBI lineage: Eukaryota > Metazoa > Chordata > Aves > Psittaciformes > Psittacidae > Myiopsitta > Myiopsitta monachus. The sequence continues at coordinate 23,674,423 of CM029922.1, read as the reverse complement.
AGATCTTTTTCCAGAACTCTGAAATCACTACGCTTTCTTTTCTTAAAGGGTTTTATGTTTTGCGATATCAAACCAGTGAGTGTGGAGCCTGTGGAGACCTGCTCACATGCTGAACCTGGAGAAAGGAGGGGAAAACCCAAACCAGTATTGCTGCATCGCTAATGGTGAAAAGGCTCGGATAACAACTGTGGCTGCTGGATATTTAAGCTCTGCATTTAATCCACCTTTGCTGGCTCTCTTTACAGCTCACGTTTAAACATCAAGCACTTTCTCTTTCCCAAGGCTTTTCCTTAATTGGATTTTTGTTGTGCTTTTCTTTTTTTTTTTCTTTTTTTTTTCTCATCTGTGGCTTAAGAAACTGTAAAAAAATAGCTTGGAGGAAGCAAAAAGAAGCAGCACTCTAGAGAATTTCAGGCAGGAATCACACAGCTTTCCTAAAAAGCCATTTTGCTTCTTACTCATGGCATGTGGAGGGAAGAGATGGGAGACTTTTTGTTCTGCACAAGTTGGTGATGAACATGAAATGCAAGTTTAAATCAGGAATTGGAGGCAATTTTTTGCTGAAACCAGCACCCTAGGAGGTGGTCGATCTTGCTATCCCAGCTTTATGTGTGAATGTATAAAAAACATTTATGATGAAGGTAAGGGGTTTGGGAAGGGGCTGACTATTATACTTTATTTGCCCTGCACTTGTTTTTCCTGGGGCCTTGCTGGTCCCACAGGGCTGCAGAACTGGGACAGGCACATAGGCTGCTTGACTCCTGCTCCTGTTCCTGGCAGCTGAGTCTTCATTTTCCTCAATAACTCCACTACTGTGGGTTAAACTGTGGTCTTCACACCAGGCTATGTAGTGATTTATCTCACAAACAGCCATGTCACCCACAGCAGTGGGCACAGCCCTGCTCAGAAGGGGAGAGTGAGCACGTAGGTGACTAAATCCCCCTTAACACAGCACCTCTCCTCTTCAGCAGCCCATGCCTGGCTTTATACACAGTCTGGAGGAGAAGGAAAAATTAGAAGGTCATTACCTGGAATGTTTCCTTCAGCAGCTGACCCGGTGTAGAAGTTCCTGCCCCACCACCCTCTGGCTCCTGCTTGCTTATCTTTGCTGTCTCTTCTAGGGTGGTAGCCTCACTGAAAACATCACCACTGCAAATAAAAATATCCTCTTCTGAATCAGCACAGATGAATGGGTAGTGAGCTGCTGCAGGTGACGTAGGATGCACATGAAGGGCCAATCTGCAGCCAAACAAGCAGTGCAGAGGTGCTCACTGCAGTTGCAGTGGGTCCCTGCAATAGCCCTTCAGTCAAGAAATATGTTTCAAATAATATGGTGGGCAACTGGTTGTTGGACATGAGGAAATGGGAAGATATTTTACACCTCATTGTTCAGCAAGATTTCTCAGTAGGGATCTCAAAGTGGGGGCTACAAAATGTTCACACTGTGCTTGTTACCAGGCCCCATGGCAATATATCCTACAGAGGTCTTCAATAAAATTAAGGGTTTAGCCTTCTTCAAAAGAACTGCTGACAAGCCCTGTGTATAGCCTTGCTCCTCCAAGATTTTCATGGTCCTGTGTCCCATAGGCTCACAAATGGACACGTACACTGATCCTTATAGCACAAATGCTTCTGAAAAAGAGGGTTCTGCCATCGTATACTTCTGCCAGTTTTCAAGGGCACTGGGCACCAACTGCCATCTTTTTTGAAGAAGCATTTCACAGGCCTTTAGTAAGAAATGCTGCAGGCACCCTGATAAAAGCTTGATGAGATTTTTCTCAAACCATGCCAATCACTGCAATAACAGCTGTACCCAGGCCTGAAATCCTGGGTTTGGGGATGCAGCTGCACCCCTCTGTATAAACGCAGTGACTCTGCAGGCATCCTGAATTCACTGAGTGCTAAAGGGCTCTCTATCTTCTCTCCTTCCAGGAGACTTCAGCATCGTGTTGTATTGGAGCTGCAGCCACGGGCATTATCTAGGGATAGGACTGCTGCCAGAGATCTGGAGACATGCTGATTTCCACTGTGTTTTCTGGACTTTGTTACCTTATAAAAGAAGCAATCAACTTCCTTGCAAGAGAACAGGGCTTTGCAGTATTGCAGTATTTTTCACTTCCAAATCACTTCTTTACAAACATTAAGTAGTGCATCCTCACAACGCACCTCCAGGGGGCTGTTGGTATGTTTTATCTTAACGTTACAGTCGTATTTGATCAAGCAAACAGGAAACTAGTTTCTCATCAAATCTCCATTTTCTGGCCCTCAGGTTAGACCCACAGGCACAGTCCCATTCTCTGTCTGGCTTGGGCTTAGTCTCTAATTAGCCTGGATGGCATCACTACAGAAAAATAGCCTAGAGAATAATCTGGGGGCAGGCCGCGAATGCCAGCACCAGGCTGCAGTGACTGCATCTCATGGTTTTACTTTCAAGCGTAAATGTTCAAGCTCCGGGGCCTTTGCAACCTTCTCCTCTCAGCCAGTCCTACACAGTGCATCCACTTTGCAGCTGCAGCTCAACCTCCTTGACTGAATGGCTTGTTTTAAAGGCATCAAATTCCCTGTAGCTTATAACCAAGCAGGACAACAGAAAATGACCTGGTGATAAACTGTGGTGGTAGTAGTCTCTTCCTAAGCGTATTTTCAGGCTCCATTAAGTATATAGTCAATAGTGAAGAGCAAGTACAAATGTCATGGAAGCAGCAGGATGGGGGAACTGGCACCTTGGCCCCAGAGGAAAGCAAAATGTCCCATGTGCTGCCAAGCTGCTGCTTCACACTCTTTGGAGGATCTAAATAATTTTTAGTGACCACACAGTGTCTTCTCACTTGCCCATCCTGCATCAGTGTATTCACGTGTCCATATGCAGAGCTGTTTTTAATTTTAGTGGATAAAATATAGCCACCTGTCCCCCAAATAACCTTTTCTGACCAAGCGCACTCACTTTTTGCATCATGCTGGGCTGTGATTTTCATGGTGCTTAGAAAACTAAATGAATCACCAGCTTCAAGTCCCATCCCAATTGTTCATAGCTCCTGGCCAGGATACACAGCAGCAAAACACTCTGGGCTCATTTTCATATTGCATTTCCCCGAGGCTCTGTGTAAGTAAAAGGGCTGTGAAAGCCCCCTGACTGTTCATGACTGCTTTCATGAGGGCAAAACCCAAGAAGGTGGAGTGCTTAGTCTCTATATCTTGTGTGTCAATAGCCGTTTAACAAGAGATTTTGAAAAAGGCCAATGGCTCACTTCAAAGGAAAATCCCACCATGGGATGATAGTTCTCAATGATCAGAGTCTCTTTAACCTGAACATTATGGTGCATCTGCTGAGGGGTTAAACCCATAAATACTGTCCAGGTTTCTATTTAACATTCAGAGGCCAAATATCACATCTGAAAACATGACAGTGCTGTTGTCCTTGCTCCTGTACCGGTCTACACGATTAACATATCCACCACGTGTGTTTGTACAATGCGTAAGACAAATAAAAGCTGGATTTCCCAAACTACAACCACAGCAAAGTTAATGAACTTATAAAGATCAGTGGAAAACTTCTCCACATCAATGGATTTCTTGCTTATGGAAGATCATTCGCATATCTGTATTTCCTACTGCTGTTAAGAATTATGGCTGTAATCCTACATTAATGGTTTTTTAGTGTTTTAACTGCTGCTAACCATCAGGCAGGCAAGATGGTGCAAACCTCATGGACTGAGCTAGTCTGTGATCTCACTCCATTACACAACACTCTTAGTAGCCCCAGTGGTGTAATGTTGCATAGAACAAGCTCCAAGGAGTTTTGGGGGTTATAGACAGTCCTGAGGAGTTATTTTACATCATGGGAGAAAGAAATGGGAATGAAGAGGAGTTCAAAGTCTGGATTACCAGAAGGCCAGCAAAACACATTCCTGTAGCCTGCAACTGTATGAAGACATCATACTTGGCTCATTTCCTTTTCTCTTGCCTGTAGCAGCCACAGGTTCGGCCCTGGTTTATTTGTGGTACATCTATGTCTCAATCACACGTGACTGTGGGGCCTGATCCTCACCTAGTAGGTAGCTGTCTTGATGCTGGCAGGTCTGTCTGAATGCCAGCCAGTGATTAGGCTGGCAGCTCTGTACTAGGCAGGGAAACACTATTTCTATGACTTTATATCTTTTGTTTATTGGCTTTTTCCCCGCCTTTAAAGACATTTGCATTTCAGATATAAAATATGCTCAGATTCAAACTTATTCTGGATCAGGTCTCCTCCAAAGTATTTGTATTTTAAGTTTCTATTCAATTTTCCTATAAAATCGATGCATCTGTCAGGAAGCAGTGTGAAGTGCAGCCTAGGCTTAAATCCGCCAAATTCAGTTTGGATTTATATTGGCACTGAACAGCTGCTGGGGGGTGAGTCAATGGCACCTGAAGGCTGAGGGAGAGCCTGGAGGAGATGGGGTGACAAAGAAAGGGCAACAGCAAAACCAGTGCTCTGCAAGATGGGGCTCTTGCCCTAATAGCAGGAAGGTACAGAAGGAAACAGTACTGTTAACCTGACCCTCCCAGGGAGTGTTAATCAAGACACACAGCAGGCATTTTGCCCTCCAAGCCTTTGCCAGCCCTTGTGTTTCAGAGCCCCTCTGCTGTTTTAGGGCTGACCCCTGGGTCTCTCCCTGCTGCTGAGGATGGGGCTGGCTTGGATGCCCTGGCCAGTATCTGCACTTGGCCTCTGGTGCCTCTATGTATCGTGTGCTTCCCCCCTGAAAGATTTGGGTCAAAATGAGCCAACTTGCTGCAGTCCCATGGTTTAAACTCTTTGGATCACTGATACTAAATTCCATTGAAAAGCAACTACCCAAGCACATGAGCTAATCTGAGAGCACAGCGTCTTACCTTTTTCCTACCAAAACAGCTGCTCCAGCATTTTAATCATTGTCAGCTCAGGACCCAGTACGCTAATATCAGAGATTATTTTTATCTACTGCATAATACCTGCATTTTTTATGCCATTTGACTGGATTTTTGATGATGTCTCACATCATAATGATGTCGCTTTGCCATGGGGAGCACAGACTTTAAAAGAAATCTCACTCCCATGGGTGTGCTCAGTGCTTTGCAGAGCTTTCAGGTTTACCAGAACATATCCTAATGTCCCTTCTGGACCTCCCTGGGAGCCTTCATGCAGCAGTTGTTTTAGTTATCTGTATACTTTTCTCCTCAAATCAGATGACTTCTCCATTCCTAGACAGATTACACAAACTGTTCCTCACCCAGACACCATAAGTCTTTCTGCCCACAGAAATTGCCACACAGATCTTTGCTGAGTCTCTCTTTACATAAATGAAACATGCCCATATTTCTCAAATTCTTGGTCATCTTCCCTGATTCAGCTACATGTCAATGACCTCTGTTATGACACGGATACAATTTCAAACAACACAGACTCCATCTGCAGCTGAAATCCCATTTAATAACCTTTTTCTTATTAGAAATACATACTCTAGTGGGTGGAGCAGTGAAATTACCATGATGGTTTTTGTGCCCTGTTAGCAGCTCTGATCTGATGTAACACAGGCCGGCTCACATAGCATCTTACTCAACGTTTCCCATGGATGGGGTGCAGGCCAGCCACATACACAGAGCTTGTCGGTTTGTGTCATGTGCGACGAGACAGGAGAGGGTGGGAGGAAATTCATGACACCTAACTGAGGTGCTCTGGTTATAACCCTAATTACCCAGTCTCTTTTTCTAACCACTGTTTAACCTAACTCCTTTCCCTCTCCCAGAAGGACATGTTTGTGTTTCCCACATCATTCCCTACAACTGGTACAAGAAAGCTTGACTGTAAATGCGGTGACCTGAGCAAAGGCAGAGTATACGGGATCCATCTTCATAGTATGGACCACCTCCATGGGTGCTGTAACAGAAGTGAGAATCCCATGCTCAGCCCAATAAAACCCAGTGGAAAAAATGAGATTGGGAGCAGAAGCACATGACAGTCATTCCAGTTTTACCAGTAAAGCATCAGTTACTGAGTTAACGGTGTTCAGTTTTCTCCACAGAACAGTTTCCTCCAGAAGATGATCTCCCTTAGGTTCATAATGACTTTGTTTCCAAAACGGCTCTCTCCCTGTGAAAAGGTATCCTGTCTCATGCTGCTTGTTATGGTCAATAATACACACATCCTTGAGGAGAAATAAAAGCTTTTTCACAACTTCTTTACCCTTACTGGTTCTGAGGACTGAAGCCTCCTCTCTCCCCGTGCTATGATGTATATTACATCTGCAATGCAGTACTGTTGTGTTTATAACCAGGAGTGTCTGCTTTCCCAAATCTCTGCCTTTTGAAGTTCTGCTGTTGTCCCATGTCCTTACCCGCTCTGCTCCCACACGCACAAGCATCCTCCTTGCCCCATCCTCTCTATGTGGGTAGCTCATGGCCCTGCTGCACTCCAGTGTTTGTCTTGCAACTTGCATAGTTCATAGAATCATAGACTACCCCAGGTCGGAAGGGACCTCAAAAGATCACCTGGTCCAAATTTCTGTAGGAAACAGAATCTAGACGAGGCTATCCTATCCAACAGCATCCTGTCCAACAGCATCTTGAACACCTCCAGCAATGGAGGCTCTACCACATTCCTGCGGAGGTTGTTCTACTGTAAACAATTCCTTTCTTATATCATGAAGAAACCTCTCCTGGTGCAGCTTGTACACTTTGGCCCTTTTCTTTTTCATGTGGCTCCTTATAAGACACTCCATCCTCTTTGTAGCCGCCTTATAAGTATGTGGGAATACTGTGATGAGATCCCCCTGAGCCTTCTCTTCTCCAGGGAGAAGGGACCCATCTCTCTCAGTCTTTTTTGCAGAAGTCCTGTGTTCACAGTGTCTGCTGCTAGACGTATCATGTTTATACAAGATCTCCTTGCACAGCCCATGTTTACTGCCCATGACCCTGCCATTCCCCCATGTTTATATTCTGTGGCCTATATTTACATACTGTGACATCTGAGGCCCTGCTGCCTGTTCCTGGTTTTGCCTTCCAACATCTGTCGCTCAGTGAACCTTTGCTCTTGGGTTCAAAGTTTAAAACAAAATGTAGTCATAAGCGGAAGATAAAGAAACACCAGTGAAACAAGACACCTATATCCTTGCATACTTCTGCTGATGTCCTTGATATGAATTGATCTTTCCATCCTCCTTGATACGCAGCCAGTGGACCCTTTGTACTGTGTAGGATGCAGAGATCAAAACAAGCACATTTAATGAGCTCATTTCTAAAGATATTTTGAAGTTGTCTTTTTCTAGCGTATCAATCTCCTAAATTCTCTCTGGCTATACCTTGCATTTCTCTCATTAGAAACATGCTTTTCCAGGCAGGCCACTGACATTGCAAAGACAGTTAATGCCCTCAATTGGAAGCTAAAACATAATTTGAGGTGCTTAAACTCACATTCATGCACACACAGAGTTACACACACGCAGAGTTAAAGCTGTCAAACATGCCTCTATCTCTTTAACCCAACCAGCTAACCAAAATTTAGGATCTTGTAAAACATTTCAGTTACATGGAGAAAACTGAAGATGAGTTCAAACATTCTTACACTGGCTTGTTTGCTGTAAGAAAGTACAAAGTCCTGAACACAGGAGCGTTAAGTTACTGTTCATGCACAACTGGCTTTATTTTAATCACAATTCCCAAACTATGTGAGCTCTTCCGAGAATTTTTTTCCTGCACTCTCCCCAGCAACATGTGGCTGTGATTTCTCAGGCTGTTTGCCCGCCTTTGCTGCGGCTTCAGAGCTGGGGCTTTCTGCTGCACCGTCTCAGTTTCATTCATTGCTCTGTCTGCACATCCAGAGTACAAGTGGCCCCTGGAAAAATTTCTTTACTGGGATCTATCAAATTCCCATGTTATCAGTGCCTTTCTCTGTGCTTACATTGGGCTTTTGAGGCTCCTAGTTTCCTAAAAGACCTCAATGGCACCTCACAGTTAAATTAAACAAAGGCTGGGGATGACGTGCTGGCTGGGAGCTTTTGCTCAACCTTCATCACAGGTTTCTGGTCTCACAGCTGACCTGCACAGTGCCATCCCTTTCCCTGTGCTGGGACCCACTGGAAAGGCTGCAGCCAAGTCTCATCCAGCGTCCTGTCATGCTGTGGCATGCACCCTCCCAGAGCCTGCCAGGGCAGGGCTTCCTATAATACCTGCTCCCCCTGCTATTTCCCTGGAACTTGCAGTTTCTATTAAAATGCTCTCAGTCTGGCTTTTGAGGGGCTGAAAAGGGATATAGACAGCTCATGCAAGACACAGATCTGACACAATCTTCCCACAACAGGGCTAGGCCAGGAAGGGGTTGAATGATTTCTGCAGCCACTGTGGTGGTTGGGACGGATGCCCATAGCTCCCAGCACTCAGGAAGCAGAAAATGCCAGATTTCAGTCAGACCTGAGTTCTGGCTGTAATGACGATAATGACCTGTACTTTAAAGAGCTTGAGTTCATCAACACTTGCAGTGTGCTGTGCTCTCAAACTCACTTATCGCTGTTACACATCGTCCTGCTACTTGACCTAACTTATAAATTGCTTCTTTCCATCCCACAATGATTTGGAGCTAGAAATAAGTCAGGTTTCATGAAAGCATGAAGAGCGCATGCTCAGAGGCATCAGGCACACCTCTGGTCACACATATCCCATGCCATCACTCACTTATCTCTCCTCAGAGCCCTGCAGCTCACATGTGGCTGCAGAGGTGTGTGGTGTGTAGTGCCCACGGGGTGCATACACCACAGGTTGCTTTTTCCCAGGCTGCAGCAAACGTGCTGTTAGAAATGTGCGTTTTGTTTCGTCAAAATTCACCTGGATACAGTGTGCAGCCATAGCTTTCATTATGTGCTCTTTTTTTCCCCACACTGTGGAAAACTGTACTGTAATCAGATTCCTTTCACTCTTAGTTTTTGATAATTTAAGGAGATTGAGATCACATTTCTCATTGGAAGTGTTTTTTTCTCCAGCGCTCAACTAATTCCCATGACACATTTCTTGACTTTTCCAGTTTGCCAATGTACTTTTAAAAAGGACACCAGAGCTGCAAGAATTTTTCCAGGATCAGCTTTAGGCAATTACAGAGGCAAGATGTCTTCTCTGCTTCTACTAAACAACTTCTTCGCTTGTACAGACAAAAATTGCTTTATCCTGTCACCCTGGGAGCTCATGTTGAGTTGCTTGTCAGATAGGACCCCTAAATCCTTCCAGCTTTTCAGAGGCAGCATCATTCTGCAGATGGTCAGCTCTCTTTGCTATGAAATCTGTAATTTTCCATATCTCTGATTTAAAACACAGGTTGTTTGAATCAGCTTAATTTAGCACTCTCTCCAAATGATTCTAGATGACAGCCTCATCTTCATCACTATTTATCATTCTGTCAAACTTCATGTCATCTACAGTAAATTATCTCAGCGATGTTTCTCATATTTGCTTCCAGAACAGTGCAGAAAGTATTGAATAGCATTGTGCATATACCTATCCCTGCAGTTCATCATTAAATGATTCCCCATTGACAGTCACTTTTTGAGTTCTATCAGTTACTGTGTTCACAATCCAATTAATGCGTACTTTATTCATGTTGTATGCTGTTCCTTTTAATTAATGCTACAGGAGTACCAAGTTCTACAAAGCTCTGTTTACCATCACCACTCAGCTCTGCAGTCCCCCCAATAATGAAATCAAACTAGTCTGAAAAAGACAGTGCACCATGTGTCTGCTGTTAGTTACGTTTGTATTGTTCCCTTCTTTGCTAGCTGAATCTTGCTAACAGAAGCATTCCCATTACCTTGTCTGAGAGCGGTGGGGTAGCTGGCTTGCAGTTACGCAAATAATCTTGATTTCCATGTGACTGCCTTTACATGGGCCCATCTCCAGCCCACTTGAACTTTCCAGCTTTTCCAGTATTTATCATCATTGCGCCAAGTCTCCCTCCCCTACCTCCTTTATGGCTCTTGAGTTGAAGTTACCTGGACCTGCTGATTCTCAAGCATCTTCACCATTGTGCTGCTAATGGACTGAGAAGCCATAGAAACTCACTGTTATTTTTCTTGCCAGTACAGAAATATTTATTGCATGTTTTCACTTTCTTCTGTGGAGCTCCCAAAAAGAGGTTTCTGACTGCAATTTTACAAGGAAGTTACAAAGTCTGATCCCTACGCCAAGTTCCCTGTTCATTTATTGTGTTTTTGTCTGGCTCAGCTCTATCTGGATATAAGTATGCTGGCAAATAGGACTGGCAGAGACTTGCTGTGATATAATCTTGTGGCGTTATGATATAATCCCTTTTACAAACGGCTTAAGCTTGAAAGTGACTGGATTGTTTGTTTCTCTGGGAAAGGCTCAGAGAGCCTCATTCCTCTGGAAGAAACTTCCTTCCAATTTCCAGCCTAACCTTATTCATGGCTAGCTTACAAATATTTTGCTGCACCAACATTTTCCTTTTTCTTAAGCATCTTTTCCATCCCTCTCATGTATTCCTGAGTTGTATAACCGCCATATTATACAACACAGTCTTTGATGTGATCAGTTAAAGAGCCAATGTGTTTTGGTTTCTCCATGTCTAAGAGACTCCCTGTTCTTCCAGCCACTCAAGCTATTCTTCTCTGAACTTGTTCCAGTTTGAGTTCTTCTTTCCTTGACCTTAGAATGACCAAATGAGGTCTTATCAAGGCTTTGCATAACAGTACTGGTATTTCCATTTTTTTTGCTGGCAATGCTTCCCTCAGTGTGTCCCACTTTTCTCTTAAACACCCTAATACATGTGTACTTGCTTCTCGCTATGGGGTGGAGACACTAAGGAGATGGCAAGGAGAGCAAATACACAAATGCTTATGAAATAAATAATGGACTGTGATCTCCAAAATCTCCACAGTATCTTAGGGCCCTAATGTCACTTTCAAGGGTGTTTCAGCTCTAGTGCAGTTTTCTGTAATGTTTAGGCATCAGATGTACATATGGCCCTTAAATTCAAATTCTGGTAAGACCCTACCTGCACGTTTAGGTCCCTAAACCAGCTGACCTTCAGCACATGGAGTACATCTTACAAAGGACTTCAGCTTCTAGGTCACTTAAGCATTTTTTTAAATAGTTCCCTTACAGGCCATACAGTGGGCATGGTGTGCAAGTCTCAGAGCAGTTTAAACGGTATGCATCAGCACTGACTAATCCTGACTGTACGGAAAGTCTTCAAAGTATTTGAGTAATAAAAGCAACAGTACAGTTTTCCTTAAATAGTCTTATACCAAGAAAAAACTTGCAGGGGTTTTCCACTGAAGACTAAAGTATAGTTCACTGACAGACCTTGACACAGGAAAGGAACCTCTGCAGGATCTCTGGTCTTCTCACTTGTGTCTACTCTGGGAGTTGAGTGCCCAATATTTTTGTGCTATTGGTTTCCCTCTTTTTATGTCATGCTTATCACCCTACACCTTGCAGAAAATTGTCCTTTCTCCCATTTGGCAGGATTCAGGTTCTCCCACATAGAAAGGGAATACCCGAAGGCCAGCAGGGAGGAGCAAAGACAGAGGATGGTCCCTGTGTGATGAAGGCATATGTGTGCCTTAATTCATCTTCCAGGGAAAGCAAATAGAGGGGTTTGAAATACATATCTGTAAAATCATGAAGAAAGAGGGTCAACTGAGAAGAATCGTTTGTGTTTTCTGTCAATACAAGATCAAAACAAAGACGAGATGTAAATTCAAAACACACAGAATGTCATATTTCCTTACACTGTGACACTGTGTTTGAGACTTCTAGCTATGGGCATATGTGCACTGACAGAGTACATGGGGCAAGTGTCACTGTACACTTGCATTTTCCTTATATTTTTCCCAAGGTGTCTATTTTTGGTCCCTACTGGAAATATGATTATAGGCTAGGTGAGCCTTTGGTTGGAGCTGGCATGAATGTCTTCTGTTCTAGCGTGGTGTAAGTGGATGCCTGCTCAGCTTTGGCTGTGCTATGGTGTGAAACACAGGCTGCTGATCTACTTCCTTATAATACTGCATGAATGGTGAAACATGAGGGAGGTTTTGGTGGAGCTGTTGTGCCTGGCTCCTGTCTGTGGCAAATCAATATCGTAGCAGGTCACTGAGATCAGGTGTGTTTCCAGTCACAACCAGCTTGTGTTGCCATTAATTATCTTCTCTTTGCTTAACCATAGTGTGCCATGGTGGCTGCTGACTTCTCTTCATCCCTGACAGCACAGTTTCATGTTACAAATAAACCAGTTTCGGAAGTAGTTGGTGTTTGAAAGAGTGCACAGAGCAGCTTCGCTCTCCCTTCCATCTTTGGCTGCAGAGTCCTTCTCCACCTCTCCCCTGCCCTGGCACTTACCCTACTCCACAGTAAGCTGATTCAGGGATTCAGTCCCTCAGAAATGATTCCTTATTTCGTGGGGTTATTGTTCCCATGGGTTTGCAGCACAAGCTGGTTCAAAATGAGGTCAGATTCCTGCTACTTGTTTACAGGAAACAGCGGGAGGGGATGGGAAAGGGGAACAGGCGCACACTTTTCACGAGCTGCTGTTAGCTTGGCTCTGCATCATGAACCCTCATTCCAGAAAACTCTGAATCTGTCTGGATGGAGAGTTAACATCTGTGTCCATACCACTTTGCCGTGAAGTTTGCTTACTACAGTCCTTTGAAAGATGATTTGGAAAAAAAAAAAAAGGATCTTTTCCTTTTTTTCAGCTCAGGCATTCATTTCCTATAGACAAAGACCATTGTTAGTCATGTCTGCATGGAAGACAGAGAAAGTAACACTATTTTAACATACAACTATTCTTAAATTAATGTGGATAATTAAACAGCCCATAATTAACCTTATGGTAATATTTTTCAAAACAGACAATCAAACCTCAACTACGCTTCCATTAAATTACTGATACAAAGCCTCTGCTCTAATAACGTCATATATCTAACAGCAATTTCAAGCATTTAATCAGACTAGTTCTTCAGGTTAATTGATCAGCTTGTACTTCAAATTATCTTTATGTTCTTTGAAAAAGCAATTATTCAAACTTTATGCTACTCCTGCCAAGTCACTTAATAGCATTATACCAATGATAATGGTATTGATTAACGAGGCCCAAAGGAGTTTGACAGCTTTCCCCTCCCATTATAATTCCCTGAGGAGGCAAAGGTGGCTATACTCCAACCTTGTGCATCTCTGCCTGGTGCTTAAAGTTAGGTGACAGTGATCTGGGCCCAGGAGTAAGGTGCCCAAATTACGATAAAAGAGTCAATGATGACAAGCTCGGTGTGCTTGGACTCAAGCAAGAAGTAGGTTGGGACAGTTTATACTGGGGAATCTGATCACCTGGAGGTGGACACTGCTGGAACCCCAATGCATTTCAGAAATACTTAGGTAGTTCTAACTGGTGTAAGACAGAAAAGGGGAGTGGGAGCAAAATCAAATAGCACAGAGTAAGGTCCAGACTGCTGGCATTGATGTCTGTGATGGGCTTGGGCAGGACCTCAGTGCCATGAACTGGCAGGTGGCTGCAACGCTGCCAGCCTAGCATGGGCACCAACATCGTGATCTGCTCCAGGATGCTCCAGGATGCTGGCCCTTTCCACAAACATGCTCCTGTGCCAGCCAGGGAAAGCTTTATATGGGATTATGGATATGACTACCTATGCACACTGTTGGCTTGTTACCTTCATTAATTTCTCATGCCATGTTGTGTGGTTCTGCTCATCCTACTCAGCCTCCTCTCAAGCCATGGTCTACTTAAGGGCCTGGTTATTTGTCTGCAGCCCTAATTCAAGGTGCAAAGGCCAGGAGACAGTCCAGAGAAACCACACCATAGCATCCTCAACACTTGACCGAGTGCAAAAACACCCACAGCTTGGGGAGGAGCCGGCAGCGCACTCAGCAGCGGCTAAACCAGTCTAGGTCTGATTTTGTCCTTTCCATAAGCAGACGGAAACTCACATGTTTCCCTTGCCAGGAGCATTTTATACCATTAGGCAAAACATAAAGCTAGATGAGGAAGGCAAACCCAGATCTTGTCACCTGCAGCTGTGTGTCCTACAGCGTCCAGCTGCTGCTAACTCATTTCTTCCTCCTCCCAGCAGAACATCTCCTGACAGCAGCAGATTGCTGTAAGTTTGCAACTCCTCTGGGGACTTGAGGGTGATCCCCAGTGTTTTGGCCTGCTGTGGCCAAGCAAAACAACTCTCACTCCCAGTTTCTCCAGTGCCTGCATTTTAAGCAGCGTTATACCTGTTCTGCTAGTCATCCGTGTCCAGTGGAGCGCCTCACTCTGAAACCTGAATGCTCAAAAACTTTTGAATGTCAGAGCTCAATATCTTCCACTGTCCCAGCTCTGGGCTGGTTAGATAAGTTTAGATAGGGCTTAGGGGGTCTGAATTATGCAGTTTTGAGCCCCCAAACAATCTTCTTGACTTTCCCAGCACATGCCAGTCGTTGACTGCTTTACCAAATCAGTCTGCGATTTGGTTGTGACACTGCTGCCAGAGCTTGCCAGAGTGGCAGGGGATGCAATGAGTGCTTACAGAAAGCACAAGGATGATTTGATGGAGGGCACTTGAGAAGTATAAAGTGATATATAACCTGCAAAACAAGTTTAATGCAATGCTTTAAATTGCTGTGTTATGTAACCACATTAACACAGCAGCACCAACACCAAAACACTGAACCGAAGCTAGGATTTTCCAAGCTGGGATAGTCTAAAAGTGCTAAGAATTCAACCACCTCACCCACATTACTGAACATGCAGAAGACAAGGAATTAGTTGCTGATTTTTCTGGTAAAATAGTCGCTACAGCTTGATAACTACTGCTATTTGTTTCAGCAAGGTGCACCAGACTCCCCAGGGCATGATTCTTCAATTTTTCTGCAGCACAGAAAGGAGGAAGAGGATGGAGAAGGGTATCTCCCGCACTGACCTGCCCGAGCTAGAGCTTTCCTTTTTCCCATGAATGAGGGTCTGAATTACCCCACATCATATGAGTGACTCTAGATAGCTGTCCTGGATGACCTATACTTCTCCCCTAATTCCAAGTCCTCCCAACTAGCCAAGTACCTTTTGCAAGGTGTTCAACTCAAAGGCATCATTTTTCTCTATTTGGACTAGACTCATCCGCATTGATGAGATACAATATGATGGAGATTTTAGCAACTCCTGGTTTGGGAAGTAACTTTCTTGCACAGGTAACAGCCTAGATTTTGGTATCAGTGTCTAAATCCATATTCCTTGCTCTGATTAAAGCTTAACACTGTGTTACCTGAACATCTTCCTACAAAAGACTGATTATTTTCATCACCACTACAAAGGGGCAATGGCGAGATAAAATCAATCTGCCATCCAGTGAGATGGAAGGAGTCCTCGTGCTGAAGCAATGGCCAGAGATGAGCCCTTTTTGCCCTGTGATAGTCTAATTTAGAAGCAGGAAATTCCTCAAAATAACCAGCTCCTAGTCCCAGCTGAGAGCTGGCTGATAAAAGTGCTGTGAAATATGCAACTGTGCATAGTAGCAGAATATTAAGAGCAGATGTGGTCTAAAAAATCAGCTACACCTAGAATGAACACAAACCTCTGTACAGCGTCCTTGGCTCCAGCAGCATCCAGCAAGGGCTCTGCCCACCAGTGCTACAGTGCCTGGAGCTGCTACCTGGCACCTCTGTACCTTGTCCTGATGCTCTCTCCCTGATGGCACATGGGAAGAGCTGATGTTATCCCTTTACTTGGGAGCTGCCTTTATATCTGATTGCCTATGATGCAAATGCTCTCAGTCATAGTGACTGAGAGCACAGAGAGGTAACCATGCTGCAGGAGCCATTCTGCCATGGCTGTTACCACCCAAGGACACAGAAGAGCATGAGTTGCATGGAGAAGCAAGACAAACTGACACAGACAGACCTGCTGTTGCAAGGGAAGAAGCAGGCTGGCAGTTCTTCCCATAGCTTTTATTGTTCTTTATATACCTGGAAATGTCCTAATCCTTGGTTAGATGTGAACAGGAACTACCTCGAAGTTCAGAAGTGTTTGGGATTGAAACATCATTTGAGGATCATTATAGGAACTGGGTGGAATGTGAGTGCACAAAACCACATTTAAATTGCCCAAAAGACATGACCCTACTTTCCAGGGTGCCAGTTATTGGGGTTTTCCAGGTACTGACAGCTCAGAGCTTTCAGTGACTCTAGTTGTTCATTACAGCATTTCTGACAGTTAAGTTTCTTTTATCTGGGTGCCTTGAATAAGGATTCAGGAGTCTGGAATTTCACTCCAGGTCCTGGAGTTTGGAATTTCACCCAGTCACAATATTTCCTTGCTCCCTGGCTTTTATTCCAGGGCCTTATGCTTCCGACTTACATTACTTACCTTCTCAGCAGACTAAGTTTTGGTATCTTCTAGGCGTTGCCCAGCAGGTATTTTTTAGAAATTTTATTTAGTTTTAACTATCAAGTGTTTTCACAATTAATTCAAGAAAAAATATTATTGAGAGTTTAATTTCTTTGCACAGAGGTTAGAGTAGCTCAGTCAACTGTCTCCTTATGAACCAGTGGATGGGAATGGGATGGTTTTGATCGCTACCCAGAGGTGGCTGTCTGTCTCCGACTCACTGCATGCAGTTTTATGTACAGTTGCTGAAATATTCTGAGTCACAAGGAGAGGCACAGCAGCTGACAGTGAGAGGTAATCATGCAAAGGATGTTACAACCATGAAGGCACTTTAGGCACCGCTGCTGGTGGACAGAAGGAAGAGGGCACAAATATATCTATGTAATTCTTAATTAACTACAAAAAGTGGTTGGGTCCCTTTGCCCACCCGCCCTGTCCCGTCCCCCCCCTCCCTTATTTCCCAGACCATAAACCAAATCTTCAGCAGGTATAAACTGGCATAGGCTCTTTGACTTCAAAGGAGCTGCATCAGTTTGAACCAACAGAGATTCTGGCGCCATATGGCCCTAATTATGTTAATGTGAGGCCCAAAGGATGCAGTGCAATAATAAAAAGGAAATACTGCGTGATCCATCATAGCTTTGGCACTCAGGACAGGACTTCCAAAGTATTTAGGCACCAAAAGAAGCAGACAGGTGTGTAGGAGACTTTCTGTGTTCCATTTCCCCATGATAAGAATTTATTTCCTTTCTATCCCAAACCAGGCTTGAGAGTCCCTGCAAAGGGGGAGAAAGCGCTCTCCCAAAGTGACCAGGGAGAGATATTTCATTTTTATCACCAGGGAAATGAGAGATACGTTTCCAAGGTGAACCTCTAACTACTTTGTCTCTAGACTTACTACCTCTGCGAGTGCTCAGCAGGGTACCAGCACTTGCAGCCCAGAGCAGCACCGGTGCCTGCTGACACCTACAAGCGAATGGGTAAGTCTGCTGCAAGGCATAGCTGGAGCAAAACCTCGGCAGGAGGCAAGGATCTCAGCAACATGAATGATTCAAACCAGGCTGGCTCGCCCCAAGGAGCATCTGCTGCAGCACAAGAAGCCATGCTGCTCCATTAGCACTGGTCCTTGCAGTTCCATCCCAGTACACGGAGCTGCAGGAGGATATTAGGAGGACAGCTGCAACATGTTCCTGCTCTCTGCACATGGAAACCGACCGCACCCTGAGTTCCCCCAGGCCTATTGGTATGGAACCCTTCAACATCATGGAAACTTCCTTTGATTTTAAATCCAAACAACTAACCACTGTTATTCTTGGACATTTATATTACATTTTCCTCATATTTTCCATCTCATGGATGATTAAAAACAAATTATTGCATTAAGGTGTTTGAAGTTAGGATATTCTGTGCAGCACTTGTTTGCTTCTGAGTCCTCGTCAGGAATTTCCTGCTGATCTGGTTTTACGTTGTTTTCACCTAAAACAAATTTTCATGGAGGACTGAAATAGTCCCTAAATAGTTTAAAAAGGGTTCTCCTATTTCAGGCTGTTTTCTAAAACCCTTGTAATCTTTGTCTTGCCAGGTAATGAAGCAAGATTGCTGAAAGTATACTCAGGTTGCCCTAAAGGAGTGGGAAACAGCTTGCTTAATACGGCAAGAGTTACATCCCACATAATAATTTTCATGGTCATTTTTCATTGTTCTAATGCCTTTATATTGGAGCTCGCTTGTAGCGTACTTAGGAATGATGCAACTCTGATGCTGTAATAACCTCGTAGGCAGCTGGATAAATTCCCCTTGAAAAATAAGGTCACCATTTCACAAATACTTCCCAGCATGAAAGTATGTTCACTGATTGCTTGCATTTGGTGTAACTTGTTTTTTAGCTACATCACTGTTAAGCAGTTAGATGCAAAACCAGCGCATGGATGTACTTGCTGTGAGGTGCTGCTGCCCTTCTGAAGAGCTTGCAATACTGGATGCTTTTGCTTTAATTCTCAACATGTACTAATGTGTCAGAGGCACACATTACCCTTGGCACTAGACAGAAAATGTGGAAAGTGAAGAGTAAGATAAACCAAGCAGTCAGACTGCTCTCCCTGTACATGTGAGGATAAGGTTTAAGTCTCTACTCCGCCTGAGCCAAAACAGTTAATGGAAATAGTGCTCCTGAAAGCTGGCAAACACTTGTCTGCTCTGCTAGTCTGTAATGAGCCTCTCTAAATTTAATCACTTTTTTCTCTTTTTTTACTGTTAAAAGCAGCTTTCAAAGGGGGGTTGATCAAAACCAGCATATTACTAAAAAATACTGCATTTTGTGTTTTGACATTTCCTGGTGAACAGACTTTTGCTGTTATGATCCCACATCAATTCCGGGCAAGTGCAGTGAAACATGAGGGAGACTGATGGGTTGTCCTGTATTCCTTCATGCAGAAGGTGCAAATAGCCCTGCCACCTGGTTGCAATAGAGGTGCTTCAATAATAAGCCATTAAATTACTGATGGCGCCCTATCAGATAAAATATCCCAGAGGATATTGTCAAAATGTACACTGTTAATAGGACTGCGACTTCTTACGATTTTAATTTCAGCAAGTGAACATTTACAAGATGAAACCCCAGTCCTGCACATTTTTGTGATTGTAACACATGTAAGCAATGTTTCCCCTTTGACTCAAGTTATTTACTGGCATAAGTGTTAGCAAGATCAGAACAGTAACACCTAACTAACATGTTTTAGGGGAAAAATAGCAACAACTCATATGCAAATCTGCATAGTTTCTGAATATTTCTATAGAGTACCTGAAGTTCCTATATACTGCACAGCAGGAAGTAGCACACATCTGCCTTTAAAAATTCACAGGACTTGCTGACTTTTACTCGACTGAGAAAAAATGTGGGAAAAAAAAGTTACAGAAAATTCCTCAAATATTTACCAGGTGAGACACCAATAACAAGACCTTAAATAGACTCTTAGTTCCACAGTGAGGTATTTAAACATTTATTTGATTTTTAAAACTGCTGGCAACAGCACTGCTTATTGACATCTTTCCTGAAGATCAAACCACAAACTTAGGTTCTTACTATAGACCAAACCCCTATATTTAGGCATTCATTTGGAACATTTTCATTGCTCTTTCCCTTATGTGACATTTCATCCTTGTGTTTGGGTAGCACATGATCATCTAATTAGCACAAATGCTTTGCAACACCCAGCTATTGTGTTTCCTTAATTCCCCAACCTTCTTGGTTTTATAAAATACAGACAAATACTGCACTGAATATTTACTGGGGACCTGGACAACGATGGTCCATTGTTACAGAGCGTAAGTATGTAAATGTCTCTTTTGCATTTCCTGTATTTTGCAACCACTTTCTTTTCCTCTTCTTATGTCATAATCTCTGCAGAGAGCTCTGTGATGAAATCCTTACTACAATTAAAATAAAGAATTCATTATGATTCATCCAGAATAGGAATAACTGTGTGGACTTAAACTAAAACCAGGAGTTTTTTCCTTAGCACACAATTTATCAAAAAACAGACATTACCTCCCCTCTTGCCTCAAGGCTCCTGAGATTCATAAACCACATGGACAAGTGTGGGCCAAATTTCAGGTATCATCTCTAATCTCAGTGAGAGACTGAGGTTGAATCCAGGCATAACATAGAAGTTTCACTTCTGGCCCCACTCCCGGAAAAACAAAGGATTTGAGCTTTTATTTGATATGACATGGATCACACCTTCAAATCTGACACGTGAAAAAAGGTAAGGGAAAAAAGCTGAAGTGAGAAGGGCTGGAAGGAGTCTAAAATATGAGCAAATCCAGGACACTGCGTTGTAGTCACCACACAATGTAATTTCCCTTACAAATGTATTCATTATCATATTAAAATCAGCTACAGTTTTTGCCCCCGTAGTCATGGCACACCACAAGAGAGCATAAAGATGGCTGCATCCAACCGCTTCGGATCAGACATCCACCTACTACAGTGTCCTCTCGCTGCTGCTGTCACTGTCACTGTCCCTGTCTGGTCCAGGCAGGCAAAGGGACCAGGGCAAACATTCAGCCAGCCTGCCCCACCATGGTCTCCAAGCCCCTCTTCTCATGGAACAGGGGCTCCTGTGCATTTAATATACATTGTGGATTTTTGTCTCACATGAATTGGTTCAGCTACTGTTTTGAAATCATGTAAACACTTAAGATCCGTAAGGTCGCATGGATAGAGTTTTTTTCTGCTTAAATGCACCTTGTTCAACTACCTGCTGACAGGGCCCTTCCACTTCTACTGCATTCTTGAGAAAAAAAAAAAAAAAACAAAACAAAAAAAAAAAAAAAAAAAAAAAAAAAACAAAAAAACCCCAGAAAAACTCTTCTTTGTGGATACCAAAAGGGAGTTTTTAAAGCCTCAAGCCATGATTTGTATATTTATGAGCCCATGGAAAAGGCAAAAATATTCCAAAGAGTATTGGAGGGAGACAGCAGAGCACTGTGAGAAGCCCACTAGATGCCATCACACAATGGTGCCAGGAGCTCATGGAAGAGCAGACCCCGTCCAGGTCGCCAGCTCCAGGTGAGCTGGTGCTGGCAGAGGTGCAGCACTAGCCCAGATGGCTCCTCACAGAAAGGCGAGACCTGCTGGGTGGATGGAAACAGCAGAGCTTCTCAAATGGAGCAAATCAAAGCCTTGCAGAGGTCAGGACGAGTTATTTATGCTGAGAGGTAATGTTAGCTGGAGAATAATTGCTTTCAGACGGCTTTTGGACAATTGCTTTTTGGCTGCTCTTAACCCATTGCTTTTAGGTTGACCTCTCCAGGTTCATCTGGTGCTGTTCTGCCTTTTTATTAGTTACTATTAGTAATTGTAGCCTGCAGCTATGGGGCAAAGGAGCACAGGGGGAAAATGTGGAAGAAAACACGGGAAGAGACGGAGAGGGAAGGGCTGTGGTTGGGAGGGTCTGCTGCAATGTGGCTCATCTCTCTGCAGAGTGGAGACATTCAGACTGACCTGTGGCTGTGCCCAAAGCTGAGACCAGCAGACTGGCAGGAGAGGCTGAAGTGATGCAGGTTCATCATAAGCCACCAAGAGTAACTTGAGAGGGTGGAGGTGGCTTAGGAGATTAAATGGCAGCCTTGGCAAGCTCAGAGCCGTGGAAGCAGCAGCTAAGAGCCTTCTGTGGTTACTTCTGCTGGGGCAAAGGTAAAGCCCGGGTAGCCCCGCTGGGGACATGCAGTGGACTGGACATTCCCAAACGAATTTTAGTTTGTTTTCAACCTTCAGGCTCATTGTAAGTGCCAACTGCCACCAAGATGGACGTGTCATTTGGTTTCCCCGGTGTCTGATGTTTGTGTGAAGAATATCTAGTGGTTGAGCATGGCCTGTCTGGATTGAGAAACAGCTGCTGCCAGAAGGATTTTATTATTTTGACTTGGTTTGATGTGCTGATGTGCCACGATGTGATTTCAGCCCTCTCTGATTTAGCAATGACATCTCAGACACACACTCCTGTGGCAAGCAGCTCAGCTGGGGGGGGCTGCTACTGTCCCCAGCAGTTGGCATTGCGCCCGCTGCCGGACATCATGGCTTCTGCTCGGCTGCTGGCGCTTGGAGTCCCCTGAGCTCCCAGAAGTGAGGGCTTGCTGACAGGCTGGTGTCACACATAGCCAGCTTTGACAGAAAAGGGACCGGCAGCTCTCACATGGCTCTGCGGGGGACAGCATGGTCCCGGGGCTGCCCAGTGAGACAGGGACAATGAAAGACTCCTAACTCTTCATTATGGAAGGGGACATGCTGGAGGTTTGCAAAGCAATGCACAGCTTATGGGGCAGGCAGGGATGGATCATGTCTTTGAGCACAAGTCCTCCGTCACAGGACACAGAGTGAGGGGTGGTGGAAAAACAGGGGACAGCCTTGGCCAGGCTACAGTGGTGGGATGGGAGTGACACCCCCATCCTGACAGCAAAGGAGGTGAAGAGGCAGCAGAGCTCCCAGCAGTGGTGTCAAGCCCTAGTTGCATCTAGAAAACCCCTGTGGTCAACTGAAAGCCATCTCAATATTCTCCTTCATCACGAACTAGAGGCATAAGGGAATGGTACTTGCCTCTAGACGGGAAAAGAACCTAGTGAAATCCCCAGGGAGGTCTCTCTATTCATTACTTCTGCATTTTACCTAAAACATCCACCCAGCCTCTTTAATGCAAGCTGCAAGCACTGCCATTTTTAAATAAAACGGGCACTAATTCTGCTACAGGAACAGCACCTTGGCATTACACTGCTCCAGCATGCAACATACACGCTTCTTAACCCTTCGCTAAAGCATAACTCTTCAGCAGAACACAATCTCCATTTCCTCAATGTGGCTTCCTACAGCTACAGCTGTAGCAGCCCAATCAGGACATGTGTAACACACATGTGTGCTTCTGTGCAGGCATACATGAATCTCTCAAACTTGTTTTTAAATCTTCCTATATGAAAGAAAATTTATTTTGTGCCAGGGTGTGAAAAAAAGAGAGGTCATTTATTTTGTGCAGTAGTTCTGCGGGAGATGAGCACTGACTCTCTTCAGAGGCTTCCTGAATCGAACTGTTCAGCTTCTTTTCTTCATGCTTGCTAATTGCTCTGTGCAGCTGGTTTTATTTAAGAGGTTAGCGTTTTAAAGTTGAAATGAGGACATATTGCAAATTTTACCCCACAGCTCACTATGCTATATATTATGCACAGCAGCTCAGACTGTTAATCATAGGTAAGGGCTAAAAAAGACTAACTGATGCAACTGCAGAGACACATGTGAGGATATAGCCAGACAGAGGAGCTTAGAGCTGTAAACAAAGCTACTGTGCCAATGAAGGACTTGCATGTTGCAAAATAAGTTAGCTCGGTGCACCCCTTTGCACTGAAGTAAGCGAGCAAAAGTACTGTTGCAGGTAAGGAAACCCTCTAATGCCATCAGGAACACACGCTTGACTTGCTCTGTCTGGTGGAAGATTTGGACAGGCTTTTCACGCAGGGTCAGGAGGTGTCAACTCACAAGCCCGGTGTGGTGCTACAGGAGTGTCACTGGAGCAGATGCTGAACACACAAACCCCAATCTTTTGATGCTGTTCCCAGGCAGCAATCCTTCCCCCAGTAAATGTATTGCACATGGAGGGGCTCCCTGCAGCACAGAGCTGTCTGAACAGGTTGGGGTCAGTGGAGAGCTGGTCTGTGCTTAATGGTCCAAATGTAATCCAAACGATATGAATGCATACATCACCTCAAAAAAAAAAAAAAAAAAAAAAGAAAACCTTTAGGTTACGGATCAGATGACATCAAATCATAGAATCAGAATGGTTTGGGCAGGAAGGGACCTTGAAGATCACCCAGTTCCACACCCTGCCACAGGCAGGGACACCTTCCACTAGACCAGGCTGCTCCAAGCCCCGTCCAGCCTGACCTTGAACACTGCAAGGGACGGGCAGCCACAGCTTCTCTGGGCAGCCTGTGCCAGTGCCTCACCACCCTCACAGGGAAGAATTTCTTCCTAATGTTTAACCTAAATCTACCCTTTTTCAGTTTAAAGCCATTACCCCTTGTCCTTTCACTACACGTCCTTGTAAAATGTCCTTCTCCATCTTTCTTGTAGGCCCCTTTAGGTATTGGAAGACTGTTACAAGGTGTCCCCTGAGCCTTCTTTTTTTCTGGCTGAACAAGCCAAACTCTCTCAGCCTGAACCCAAGCCTCAGCCTGACAATGCCAGATACTTTATTTTTTGTTTTCTATGACTCCTGTTATTTCTGGTAAATACATTCAATAGACAAGTCATTCAGCAACAGTGAAGTTTTGATACAGCTTTCCTTTCATATGGCCCCTCCTTCCCACCCACTTTTTGAAATTGTGCAAATACATTAACGGATTACAGGCTTGAAACAAAATAAACAATTTGTCCTTCATCAAGACAGTTCATACAGTAGATGGTATAGGTGTGTCGAAAATGATTTCACCAGTCCAGCCAGTCGTGATTGCTCATATTGAAGGTGGCAGCATTTCTACCACTCACAAACAGGCTGCTTCGCCCTTGAGAAAATGATAGATCAGG
Organism: Myiopsitta monachus; assembly: GCA_017639245.1. Taxonomy (NCBI): domain Eukaryota; kingdom Metazoa; phylum Chordata; class Aves; order Psittaciformes; family Psittacidae; genus Myiopsitta; species Myiopsitta monachus. The sequence continues at coordinate 23,649,953 of CM029922.1, read as the reverse complement.
AGAACCAAGGATGTGCAGCCACCTTGCCTCTCTGTTTAGAACTGTCCAAGGAACTGGTAATGTAAAAGGAATAAAAGGAATCAGTGTCTTAATCCCTTGAGGATTTTCAGTCTGTAAGCAAGGTCTGGCTGGGCTCTATAGGAGGCGAATGCATGTGTTTAGGTGGGAGAACAGAAAAGGTTTGCTTAAAAAAAAAATAATAATAAAAAAAAGCTGTTTTATTCTGTTTGCCTGCAAAGGGGGGGGGGGGGGGGAACAGGGAAAAAAAAGGCTTACCTTGGGAATTTAGAACAAGAATCAGCTATAAATTGAAGTATGTCATTGTCTTCCAAGCCTCAAGGGGCTGAAAGACTATGTATTTTCAGCATTTAGATTCTCCCCGTCAAATATGTTTCCCACTGTTTTCAGTGAAAATGCAATGTAATCAGAATCAAGAGTTAAAAAAAAAAAACAAAACAAAAAAAAAAGAAACCCAAACCAAACTGAAACAAAACAAAACCACCACAAACCAGGATAATTTAGTTAAAAGTACAGTTTTCTACCTGAGGGGAAGTGTTTTGAGGGGAATTTGATGCTACTGGACTTGCTAGTAAATTGCATTGTCAAAAAAGGCTTTTAGCAGACACTAGGGAAGGGGGATTACATATATTTAGCATATGGCCTGTAAAATAATTTGACATCAGAAAAGCTGATAGTTTTCTCTCCTGCCCAAAGCTGCAGGAGAGAAAGATGGCTGCTCCCCACAGCAGGGATGTGGAATAAGGGACCCTGGAAAGGCTCTTGCTGCCCTCTCAGCAGGAACCTGAACTGGCCCAATTCAGGGCCACCCCACTGAAGAGCTGCTGCCTCTTAACCTTTTGTAGTATTAAAAATGTCTTTTCAAATAAACACCATTAGCGTCTTTCAATGGCGGCCACTTTATACTGCTTGCAAAAGAGTCTCTTGAATCACTTGAGACAGCTAATGGCTTGCAAAGTCCTTCTGGCCTCTGGAGAAAATCAGATAAAGATCCAACCTTGGATCTTGACCCACTTCTAGTTTTCACACTGTGCTTCTTGCCTCACTGCCACCAACAATCTCAGCAGGAACTGCCCCCTTCTCGAAGGGCAGAGCGGTGCCACTCCAACCTCACAAACTGATCATATGACAAAAAATACTGGCCCTTGACTGTACCAGTGTAACCACCAGAGGTTATATCCTAGAGGACAGAGGGGGTTGACAGAGAGGGTTACAGACACACTGTCATTTATTCCTCCCTGGGCCACGTGCATAATACGGGATGGGATCTCTACTCCACCCTTACTTGACTTCCCTTTAACACTCACAAATCACCTATAAACCTGCCTCTGTAGAGTGGCTTGGTCTGTATATTTCTCCAAGCTTTCTCACTCTGGGTGTCTACAAAGACCCGTTAATAATGCCTCATATCTAGGAAGCTGGTTCCAGACTCCAGTACATGCTTAATGTCATTTATGCTTGTGACCAGTAAAAGCAAAAATACATCTTAGGCATTTTTGGTTTTTTCAGTAACATATTTGGGAGTGTAACAGGTAATGCTAAATCAGAAGCAGGATCGCTCTTCCTTCAGTGAAAACTCTTCTAGTTACAGGTAAAACATTAATTCAAGAAATCAAATGCAAGGGTTAGGCAGTTCAAACAAAACCCGCTTCCTGGTTCAAAGCCCAGTTCAGACCTCTATAATGCTCCAGAATTTGTTAAAAGAGCAGACTTTATCAGCTATGACTGATGTTACAGTAAAGAAATTGCCAGTGGAATGTTTTGAACAAATATTGAGTATTACCACGTAATAATGAAGGTGTTTTTTGTTAAAAAGCAGTGATCTGCCTGACATACACCAGAAGATTTTCTAATCAAAATACAATCTTGAGCAAGTGAAACACTGCTTCATTACAATATATCATTTATTTTGTTGGAGAATGAAAAAAAAAAAACCAAAACAAAACCAAAGCAAAAAACCTGCTATAGGATATGACTAGCCAGGGTTCAAGTTTACTCTTAAGTATATCAGTGTAAATCTGATTATAACACTACTGCTGATTTGGAGTAGTACAACCTGAAACTGATGGACTGGAAACATTTGAAGTAAACATGCCCCTATGATTTCAAATACCATTCATCACTCAGCTATGCAAACTACCATCAGCAGAACATAGACATGCTACTTTTGAATGAAAAAAAAACCCAACCTATTACATTTAAATAATAAAACCATTATATAAGTGAGAGTGAGTTTAATTGCAGGGCAAGTACATGTTCTTAGTGTTCCCTCTAGTCTGCAGTTATAAATCTCTTTCTGTACATTGGATGTCACACACTTCATACTTTCCTTGGAGAAGCGAGGAGATATATTCCATAATTGTATTCATTAGTACCTGTCTTTTTAAAACGTTTCCAATTTTTTAGATCAAACATGAGGCATGAGTTGTATGATGTAATTTCTATCATTAAATCTCCATTAACAGCCTGCCTAATCACCTACTGTTTGTTGTTTATTAGTAGCCTTGTCTTTGTAGCCATGAGAGTTAAGAATATGTCCACTGAGAATTTCAGGGAAAGGCAAGAACTTTTATTGGGAAAAAACATATATCTAGTTGGAAAACAGGAGAAGCTTTCAAGCAACAAGTTTGACCTGAAGAAGAGCTTGTGTGGCTGAAAGCTTGTCAGCTGTTTCCATGTTCATCACTTTGTCTTATCACCTCTCCCCACAAAACTTGCCCCAATTATTTACTACATAAGTGCCTTGAATGGCTAGGACCTTACAGTTTATGCACATTCTTAGCAGAAAAATGCAATAATATAATAATAATAAAATAATACAGAAAAGACAAAAAAAAAAAGCTTGTGTATATTGTGTACACATTTTTTTATAAAAAAGAAATATTGTGTATTATTGTATAACAATACAATTATACAGAAAAGACACGCCCAAAGCCTGGTGTCCATAATGAAAACCCATCACCACTGTGCTGGGGATGAAGGGGTTCTGCAGAAAGCTCAGTGTTAGGTTCTTGGTTTTATGGGAGGAAAGCAGTTGACTGGCTGTAAAAGTGAATGACGTGAGGATAGATGAACTAAGTGATTAGCTGAGAAGACAGAGCAAAGTTTCTCCCCTTACTCTGCTGTCATGATCCAAACTTTGTCAGTCAGTACTTCACAGAGTGACAGCAGAGCTCTTTGTCTGGCTTAGCTGAGTCACACAATTATCTCAATAACAGTAAGTACCTAGCAACAGCCTCAATAAACACCCATTTATCTGATTAATCAGCCATTTTGAAACAGGTTTAGTAAATATTTCCCTTTCACTTTTGGATTACATTATTAAAAAGCTGCCCACTGGAGCTGCACCCCACGCTATGAATAACCACACCAAACCACAGATGCCCTGCCCAGGCTGGGGAGGTGGGATGACCTTAACTTCACACTTCTTGCCCATGTTGAAGTACAGAAAGCAGGTAGGGACCACATAGTATTTATCATGTTTTTTCTAGCCATGGGCTCACAATAAAAATATTGGTTATTAATGAACACTATCAATACCTGCACAAGAATTTGATGGCTGTGTGACCAAGACAGAAACAAACAAGCAACATGAACTTAGTTTCCAAAAATGTAAACATTTGCATGTGATATTTAAGGATAACTTACAGTGGCTGGTACGTACTTTAAGTACTGAAAGGGTTTTGAGTACTCGGAGATTGGGAGAAGTGTTTGCAGTGGATTTGGCTCTGGAAACAAATGGAATTTTTTATCAGGGAAGATATCAAGATTATTTCCAAAGTAACCCTTGATGGACTCCTGTGAAAGAGAAGCTATGAAGTCTAGTTAGAGAGCATATATATACATATATAAATATATATGTAAATACGTATTCATGTAAGTATGCATATACGGATTGGAGGTGTGCTCTTCATGGGAATGCTGAGGTGGCAGTTGTTTACTGCTTTTCCCAAGCTCTCCAAGCAGCCCTATGCCTGCCTCGTGTGCAGTGATGAGGGAATTGTCCCTCTTCAAGGAGCAGGGAAACTTTTTTTCATAGGAAAATGTCTTTGTTCTGCTGAACTTCTGTTCTTTTACCCCTCAAGCAAATGCATCATCAGCATATATGGTCAGAATGACCCTCCCTCAGCCTTTCTGGCTGAAACTACTCTCTTGTCCAGGAAATAATTAAGTGTAGAGTTTTACTTACTTCAGTACCATGAACAATTATATACCTGCATTCTTGTAGAGCATTTCTTTTCATACTGCTATCATAATGCCACTTACATATATAATATTTTTGTCAATGTACCTATATTATCTTCAGTATTTAAATACTGTATAGCAGTGGAGTTTACTCCCTTTCCTGCTGATTTTTAAATACAAAGGAATAAATTCTTTTCAGAACTATGCTCACAGCCCAGGGATTGTACCTGTGATTGAAGCAATACAATCTGCATTCAGATAAAATCTAAATCTAACTGCTCAGCAGAGAGAAAAAGAAGAATAAACAGACCTCTCACCTGCAAAACATCACCCAACTGCTGGGTGGGGGGTGAAGTTCTCAGGTGCCTCCTGATCTCCCAGCTTATCTCAACCACTCATCACACCTCTTGATGTTTTTCACGCTTACCTTTATGCAGCTTCAACAGAGTGCAATATAACACATTTCTGTAATGGCACAGTAAGTAAAAACTCCCCACACTATACCAGAAATACACACTTAGTACACATAAGAGTTTATTAGTCACATATTTCCTATATATTTCTCTGGGATCATCTCAGGATTACTTTTCTGTTTCTTCCTCCAGAACTTACAATCTGGATAATGTGAAGATGTTGTGGAGTCTCCATCCTTAAAGATTTTTCAAGACTTGTCTGGACAAACCCTCTGAGCAAGCCCACCTAACTCTGAAGCTAACCCTGCCCTGAGCAGGAGTCAGGCTATATATATCCAGAGCCTGCTTTTAAATATCTTGAAAATCTGATTGCAAAACTGACATCTGATGCATGACAGAAGACAACATTCATGGCACAATATACAGCGTGCTCTGTTATACCACAAGGACTCCGGAACACTTTGAATACTTTGAATACCTTTCCCCCAAAAGGGGAAAAAAAGCCTTTTGGAATGTGAATTGTGGCTATTACACCTTATTCACATAAAGCTCAATGTAATGTACCAGGAAGGACAAGAGCAGCATTTTACCTTCCCTGGGTGTGACTACATGGGCAATTTTATTATTTGCAGTTAACTGTACAGAAGCAATGTGTAATTATTTGTCAATTACAAGGTTTTTTTTGCTTTTTACTTTTTTTGGTATTGCACATACTGTCTGGCGAGATGCAAATAGCACCCATTTCTCAGCCTGTTCCACGCTGCCTATATTCACTCCTCCATGTACAGAGGATTCAGGAGATATTACACAAGGCTGACTGCAACAGAGAAGGAGAATAAATGCAACAGCTATCCCAGATGCACACAGATAACCCAGATGTCCTTTTCCTCTGAAAAGTGAAAACCTTCCCCTGGGAAGTGTGTTTCTGTGGACAACATACAACTACCTGAATAAACACATGTAATACCACAGCACAAGCAGAAAAATAAATGTGTGCAGATTGGGTTGGGACAAAGCACAACTAAAAGTGACCATGGTGCAGGAATTTACTCGTTCTTTTGTTCTCCCTTACATAGATTCATAGAATAGTTAGGGTTGGAAAGGACCTTAAGATCATCTAGTTCCAACCCCCCTGCCATGGGCAGGGACACCTCACATTAAACCATGTCACCCAAGGCTCTGTCCAACCAGGCCTTGAACACTGCCACCGATGGAGCATTCACAGCTTCCCTGGGCAACCCATTCCAGTGCCTCACCACCCTCATAGTAAAGAATTTCTTCCTCATATCCAATCTAAACTTCCCCTCTTTAAGTTTGAACCCATTACCGCTTGTCTTATCACTACAGTCCCTCAAGAAGAGTCCCTCCCCAGCATCCCTATAGGCCCCCTTCTGATACTGGAAGGCTGCTATGAGGTCTCCACGCAGCCTTCTCTTCTCCAGGCTGAACAGCCCAAACTTTCTCAGCCTATCTTCATACAGGAGGTGCTCCAGTCCCCTGATCATCCTCGTGGCCCTCCTCTGCACTTGTTCCAACACTTCCATGTCCTGTTTATGTTGAGGACACCAGAACTGCACACAGTACTCCAAGTGAGCTCTCACAAGAGCAGAGTAGAGGGGCAGGATCACCTCCTTCGACCTGCTGGTCACCCTCCTTTTGATGCAGCCCAGGATACGGTTGGCCTTCTGGGCTGCAATCACACACTGCCAGCTCATGGGAAGTTTCTCATCGACCAACACCCCCAAGTCCTTCCCCACAGGGCTGCTCTGAATCTCTTCTCTGCCCAAGCTGGAGCTGTGCCTGGGATTGCTCCGACCCAGGTATACGACCTTGCACTTGGCACGGCTAAACTTCATCAGGTTGGCATCAGCCCACCTCACAAGCATGTCAAGGTCCCTCTGGATGACATTCCTTCCCTCCAGTGTATCAACCGAACCACACAGCTTGGTGTCATCGGCAAACTTGCTGAGGGTGCACTCAATCCCACTGTCCATGTCACTGACAAAGACATTGAACAAGGCCGGTCCCAACAACAATCCCTGAGGGACACCACTCGTTACTGGTCTCCAGCTGGCCATTGAGCCACTGACCACAACTCTTTGCATGTGGCCATCCAGCCAGTTCTTTATCCACCGAGTGGTCCACCTATCAAATTGATGTCTCTCCAACTTAAGAGACAAGGATGTCATGTGAGACAGTGTCAAATGCTTTGCACAAGTCCAGGTAGATGACATCAACTGCTCTGTCCCTGTCCATCAGTTCCGTAGCCCCATTATAGAAGGCCACCAGATTGGTCAGGCAGGATTTCCCCTTAGTGAAGCCATGCTGGCTGTCACCAAGCACCTTGTTGTTTCTCATGTGCCTCAGCATTTCTTCCAGGAGAATCTGCTCCAAGATTTTGCCAGGCACAGAGGTGAGGCTGACTGGTCTGTAGTTCCCTGGGTCATCCATTTTCCCCTTCTTGAAAATGGGGGTTATATTTCCCTTTTTCCAGTCGTCGGGAACTTCACCTGACTGCCATGATTTTTCAAATCATGGACAGTGGCTTAGCAAATTCATTTGCAGCTCCTTCAGGACCCACGTATGGATTTCATCAGCTCCCATGGACTTGTGTACGTTCAGGTTCCTAAGATGGTCTTGAACAAGATCCTCTCATACAGTGGGCCCAAGGTCTTCATTCTCACTGTTCCTGCGTCTGCCTTCTGAGACTTGGGTGGTGTGGTCAGAGCATCTGCCACTGAAGACAGAGGCAAAGAATTCATGAAGAACCTCAGCCTTCCCCAAATCCAGGGTAGCCAGTTCTCCTGATAGCTTCTGGAGAGGGCCCACGTTGTTCCTAGTCTGTCATTTATTTGCAATGTACCTATAGAATCCTTTCCTGTTATCCTTAACATCCCTAGCCAGATTTAATTCTAAGTGGACCTTAGCTTTCCTAACCTGGTCCCTAGCTTCCCAGACAACATCCCAGTATTCTTCCCAGGCCGCCTGTCCTTGCTTCCACCTTCTATAAGCCTCTTTTTTCCTTTGAATTTTCCTCAGCAGCTCCTTATCCATCCAAGGAGGTCTCCTGGCCCTCCTGCTGCACTTCCTTTTAGGAGGGATGTATTGCTCCTGAGCTTGCAGAAAGTGATCCTTGAATATCAACCAACAGTCTTGGGCCCCCTGCCCTCTAGGGCTACATCCCATGGCATCTTACTAAGCAGGTTCCTGAAGAGGCCAAAGTCTGCTCTCTTGAAGTCCAGGGCAGTGAGCTTGCTGCAAGCTCTTCTCACTGTCTTGAGGATCTCGAATTCGACCATCTCATGATCACTGCAACCAAGGCTGCCCTGGAGCGTCACATTTCCAACCAGCCCTTCCCTGTTGGTGAGGACGAGGTCAAGCATGGCACCTCTCCTTGTCAGCTCCTCTATTACTTGCAGGAGGAAGTTGTCTTCCACACAATCCAGGAACTTCCTGGATTGCTTGTGCCACGCCGTACCATCCCTCCAACAGATATCAGGGTGGTTGAAGTCCCCCATGAGAACAAGGGCCTGTGAGCGTGCGGCTGCTCCTATCTGCCTATAGAGCGCTTCATCCACAGAGTCCTCTTTGTCAGGTGGTCTGTAACAGATCCCCACAATAATGTCTCCCAGCGCTGCTCTCCCTTTAACCCTGACCCACAAACTCTCTGTTGACTGCTCACCTGTCCTCAGACAGAGTTCCATACTCTCCAGCCTATCCCTAATATAAATAGAAACTCCCCCTCCCCACCTGCTGTGTCTGTCTTTCCTGAAGAGCCTGTAACCTTCCATTCCAACACACCAGTCATAGGAGCCATCCCACCATGTTTCTGTGATGCCTATGATATCATACCCCGTAGACATGCACATATCTCTAATTCCTCTTGTTTGTTCCCTATGCTATGGGCACTTGTATAGAGGCATCTGAGCTGAGCTCCAATTGAAGCCGGCTCATTGGCTGGAGCAGCTGGAATAACTCTACATTGCTCCGAAGGTTTACTATAGGTTCTGGCAATTGACTGGTTGTGTTGGGATGGAATGATGCCCCCCTCCCCCAACACGTCTAGTTTAAAGCATCCTTGACCAGTCTGGCAAGCCTCCTACCAAATCCACTCTTCCCTTTGTCAGACCAGCTCCCCCAGCCCCCAGTAGACCTGGCCTACTAAATTGAGTCCCATGTTCAAGGTACCCAAAACCCTGACTACAGCACCACCCTTCTAACTATTTATTAACCTGGCCAATCCTCCTAGCCTTGTTAAGGTCCTGCCCTGTATCCTGGAGAATTGACGAAAAGACAATCTGAGATCCAGAGCCCCTAACCACCTCTCCCAGGGCTCTGTAGTCCTTCTTTATGTTCTCCGGGCTACTGCTATCGATATCAGTAGCACCCAGAGGGATCACTAGAAGAGGGTAATAGTCAGTGGGACCGACTAGAGCAGGCAGCTTCTCTGTAGCACCCCTGATCCAAGCCCCTGGTAGGCAACACATCTCCCTTGAGACTGGGTCAGGACAACAAATGGGTGCCTCTATACATAAGATGTTTGTAAGCAAGCAGCCACAGAGACAGAGGGAAATAAAGAGGGGGACAGAGGTGTGACCTGTTTTTTAAAAAGAAGACAGAGGAGTTTATTATAATAAATTTAAAAGATAAAGAAAGACAATTTAAGTCAGAGGAAGCCAGAATTCTCTTAATGACAGCTGAAAATCTTTCCTTTTCTTGACCATATATCTCAGTACAGGAACACAGTACATTTCAACAGTTCCCTCATTAAAGATAGTTGTTCAATGCATAGAGTATGTTACACAGGTCAAGACAGATGTGAAATGCTGTGCAGCTCTGAGAAGTAACACCTTAGAATTACACCTTCATCGTGGGATTTCTTCATGTAAAAAAGAAAAAACAAAACTAAAAACATGCCACACTGAAATCATTGAAATAAAAGTTCTGCTTTTGTTCTATCCTAAGAACCTGAAATAGAATCCAGATTAAGTCAAATTTAAAATGAAATTCTCCCAGGGAGCTTGGAAAAAATGCATCGAAACTGCAGGGTGAAAAGTTTCTAAATCATAGGAACTAGCTGGAACTTGCTATGTTCCTGACTGAGACACACAAAGTTCAGCTGATCTTTTGTAGAAAAAGTATAATAAATTTGCTTTCTGGGGGTTACATTTACCTAACCTTTTCAGGTTGCATTATCACCCACTGTAATTCATTTAGCATCCCTTCATGAGTCACTGATGCTATGCTGCTTTTCAGGTATGCGAACAATACAAAACTGAGTTTGTAGCCACAAACAAGAAGGAATTTTGAAAATAAAGGTTTTTATCAATGAAACATATTGACACATGACTATACTGATGTCAATCGCATTTCCACTGAAGTTCAATGGAATAAGAGGACGCCAGTATTGGATGATCATTCCACTAATGCACTGCGTAACCACTGAAGACCCAAGTCTTAAGAGACATTGGACACAAGTGGTTCTACAAATTAGTGGCAACTAGAGATCACAGAATCAGAACAGTCACGGCTGGAAAGATCATCTAGTTCCAACCCCCCTGCCATGGGCAGGGACACCCCTCACTAAACCATGTCACCCAAGGCTCTGTCCAACCTGGCCTTGAACACCGCCAGGGATGGAGCAGTCACAACTTCCTTGGGCAACCTGTGCGAGCACCTCATCACCCTCACAGTAAAGAACCTCTTTGTTGTCTCTAACCTGAACTTCCCCTGTTTAAGTTTGAACCCATCACCCCTTGTCCTATCACTACAGTTCCCCATGAAGAGCCCCTCCCCACCATCCCTATAGACCCCTTTCAGATACTGGAAGGCTGCTATGAGGTCTCCATGCAGCCTTCTCTTCTCCAGGCTGAGCAGCCCCAACTTCCTCAGCCAGTCTCCATGCGGGAGGTGCTCCAGTCCCTTGATCACCCTCGTGGCCCTCCTCTGCACTTGCGCTAACAAAGTCATTTCCCGAGTTGAGCAGCTCCAGAGAGGAGCCTTCAACACCAGAGAATACGGAAACGCTGCATCCCGGAGCCCCAGTTCTGAGCGGCGGCCGCCACCGCGAGAGCCTCCACCCCCCGCCGAGCCTTGCCCGGCAGCCCGCAGCTCCGCTGAGGCGAGCGGGGACTCACAGGGGCGGTGAAAAACCCGCCCCGGGGAGCGCGAGCGACCACAGCGTGGGGCGGGAGGTGCCGGCGGCAGCGGGAGCTGGGAGCCGGCGGGACGGGGAGCGCTCGCTTCAGGGTCCGGGCCCGGGCCCGATGCGGGGGCTCTGCTGTGGCTGCCCCGGCGGTGGCAGCGTCGGCACCAGGCAGAGCCGATGAGAGGGGGGCTGCAGCGCAGAGCTCGGGCTGTAGGGAGTGCCCGCACTGGTCTTGGGAGCGGAGGGCGCACCATGGGCAGGGCTGCGCTCGGTGCTCCCTGGTGGAGGTCCTCCTGCAGCAGCGGCTGAGCTGCGGGACGCAGCAGCATCTTTGAAAGTTGGCTATGGTAGAACTTCCATCACAAACTGTAATCTTATTAAAACACGTTTTAAAGATGTGCATAATGTATATAGTAGATAGGAATGTAATATACACCTTCATAGGGATGTTTTGCCATTGTGTAAAGTTAGAAATAAACCAGTCGTGTAATGCTGATGTTAATAACTCAGTATTGTAAGCAATAAATATTAAAGATGAACCAACAAGCGTAACACATTAAAACAAGAACTAAACTGAGGAACGTTTATATACTGTGAAGTTGGAATGTGGGTTAGGGAGTGGCTTTGTTGAGTTTCTGCTCTCCTGAGCCTCATGGACATTCATGGAGACATGTATTTTGCTCTTCATTCCAAGCAAACATGTTTTAGAAGTCCCTGTACTGTAAGTACATGGGGTCTCTGGACCAGCGCAAGCAGCCCCATGAGCTGGAAGGACCCGAGATGCGCCCAGACTGAGCTGGGCAGGAAAAGTGCTGCTTCCTCTGCTGTGCCTCCTGCCGCAGCCGTGCGGCCCTGACCGCTGCTCTGGGGCACGGGCAGAGCTCGCTCGAGCCCCGCGGGCTGCCCCAGCCATGGCTTCTCCCTTCTCTGCTGAGGGACGCCGCTAACCCCCTCTGCCCGCCTGCGCCCTAGGGCGGGAGCGCTCATGGCGGCCCACGCTCCTCCCATCGGCTCAGAGCTGCCGTGAACGCCCCTGAGGGCCTGAGCTTCAACCGCCTCTCGTCTGCTGTGGAGGCTTCTGGAAAGGGCTGGGGCAGGCAGTGAGTATAGTAACTTCAGGCCAGTGAAGGGCAAGGATTTCCTTGCTTATTGCCAAGATGATAGGTAAAAGCTGTAGGAAGTTCTCTTGCTTTTTACTGAACAGAAACCCACCATTCATTACTGTAATCCCTTGCTCTGTCTCCCTCATTCTGCATAGGCCTTCATTAAAGTATAGATTTTGCACTCAATTTCCAAGTTTTCCTCCCAGATCGTCTCAGAGGTTGTAAAACTGAAGAGCTTAAGAGAGGAAGGAGAGAGAGAACAGCATCCCCTCTTTGTAAGGGGGAAAGGCAGTGTGACTGAGAGACAAATAGGAATGCTTTCTCCAAAGCTGCTTTGTGCATAGGAAGAAAAGAAGCACGCATGAAGAACATGTAATTACCATGTCCTCTGCCCCACCCCTGCCTTCCCAAGAGAAAAATCTCTCTTTATACATTAGTCTGTTCTCTGAATTCACTGATTTGCTCCAGGCCTGTGTCACATGGCCAATTGCAAGTCAGCAACCAGCAGTTTCTTTCACATAAATAAGTGGGGCTCCTTCAGACTCATCATGCTTCTTGATGAGTACATCAAGGAGAATTGAGCACTGGGAACAAGGCAGTGCAGCTTTCTGGAAGTCATGTCCCTGTATTTGGGAACTGAAGGTGGGAATTCTCAGCCAGCTTCTGTGGTCGTATTCTGCTTTCTGCAGCCATGTCCCTCACCCTGGCTCTTGAGTGGAAAAGGCAATTTAGGCTGGGGTAGGAACTTGTATATTACTGTAATGTGAGAAGCTGAATTGCTCTGAGAAGTGCACATTTTCTGTGCATTGAGCTCATTTACTTTCTTACCTCTATTGCCTGCTCCAGCTAATCATCCTGTTACCCCAGTGGCACATGCTTCAGACCATCCTTCCCTTGAGGAACACTAGGTTGCCTCAGGCTCCTCATGTTTTCTTTGCATGGGGCAATATAAACTGCAAATCTGCCTTGAGCAAGAAGTTACTATTTGTCTAGAAAACCACTTGGAGAAAAAGGTCTGAAATTATCCCATGCAGTGGGTTCCTACACTGATCCCCAGATTGGTAAATGGGAAAATAAACCCTGCATACCACCATTCCTGTGGCCAATCAGGACACAGCATGTTGTTTAATAACTGCCTCATGTTTCAGAAAGTCCTTGTATTGTATGTACATGGGGTCATTGGATCAGCTCAAGCAGCCCCATGTGCAGGAAGTGCTCAACATCCCCCAGCTTGAGATGGGCAGGAAAAACAAGTGCTGCTTCCTCTGCTCCATCTTCAGCTGCAGCTGTGCTGTCCTGGCTGATGCTCTATGGCATGTCCCTGCAGGCTGCACCAGCCCTGGCTTCTCCGCTCACTTCTGATGGAAGTGTCTCAGCTCTTCTGACCTCCTCAGCCCTCCAGTGTGCTTCACCCTCAGATCCGAGTGACCCGAACAGTCTTAAGGGGGAGGTATCCGGTGGGAGCACTCTGCAGCTAGGGCCACTCAAATTCACAAACAGATCTCTTTACCATGATTTGGTGGAGATGTGGGGCTTTGCTGCACTGGGGGCAGAGTCTCCTGGAGCGTGCGCTGTCCTCTGCTCTTCTCTCGCCCTTCTCTGCTCCTCTAGGGCTGTGGCTTTCCAAGGGGAGCTCTGCCTCATCTGGGTACAGCTGCTGCCATAAAAGCCTCAGCTGATTCTGTAGGCCCACAGCAGCTTGCCTGGTCCTGAAGTAATCAGTGAGGACACTGAGGAGTGGGGTCAGAAGGTTGGTCCCTGCAGAGTCTGGAGACAGCGGCAGAGCTGAGGGTCTCTTCTCGAGGGAGGGGCTTTGTGTCTGTGGGGAACTTTCGCTTAGTGGAGCAGCCACCTTTGACAGCAGCTCAGGTGTCCCCACATCCTCACTGGAGCTGCTCTGGCCTTCCATGGAGTGGTCTGCTTCTTGCACAGGGACGCTCTTCTCCAATGGCAGTTCTGGTGGCCCCGTGTGCCCCCTGGAGATGCTGGGGCTCTCAGATCCCTGCCCTGATTGCCCGTGTGGGGCTCCCTTGCTCTGTGGCAGTGCCCACTTTGCCTGGCCAGAAGGGGAAGGACTGTGCCCATCCCCTGGTGTCCCAGGGCCCTGTTCCTTCCCAGCGGTGCCTGGCGGGGTCTTTTTGCCAGCCTTGCTTCCACCAGCAAGTTCCCCAGACTTCTTTTTCCATGGGGGTGTCTCCCCACCCTGCTGGGCCATCTCTTTTGGTCTTCCTGGGAATGCTGCTGTCCCAGACTGGGTAGGAACCTGTTTCCCTCTTGAGCACGTGTCCACAGGGTCTGCAGACTCTTTCTGTGGACCTGGGTGCTGTTTTGCTGCCTTCTTGCGCTGATGGCACCTGTCCCAGTGGTCAAAGGGAGAGCAGTAGGGCAGCACACTGCGCCTCTGCATAGCGGGAGGCTGCGCGGCTTCTTGTATCAGGGCCACGTCTTCAAAGTTCCTCTCATATTCCAGGACTTTGGTTGGCAGCCCATAGCACCGCTGGATCTTCATTTTTACAATGTGCTGCTCCAGCTGCCTTTTCACAGCCCTGTCCAGGAAGGGTGGGTCTCGTACCATGGGGAAAACCAAAACGTCGTGTGCTTTTTGTGGCTGAGCTGATGGAGCTGGTATCCCTCTTGAGCACGTGTCCACAGGGTCTGCAGACTCTTTCTGTGGACCTGGGTGCTGTTTTGCTGCCTTCTTGCGCTGATGGCACCTGTCCCAGTGGTCAAAGGGAGAGCAGTAGGGCAGCACACTGCGCCTCTGCATAGCGGGAGGCTGCGCGGCTTCTTGTATCAGGGCCACGTCTTCAAAGTTCCTCTCATATTCCAGGACTTTGGTTGGCAGCCCATAGCACCGCTGGATCTTCATTTTTACAATGTGCTGCTCCAGCTGCCTTTTCACAGCCCTGTCCAGGAAGGGTGGGTCTCGTACCATGGGGAAAACCAAAACGTCGTGTGCTTTTTGTGGCTGAGCTGATGGAGCTGGTATCCCTCTTGAGCACGTGTCCACAGGGTCTGCAGACTCTTTCTGTGGACCTGGGTGCTGTTTTGCTGCCTTCTTGCGCTGATGGCACCTGTCCCAGTGGTCAAAGGGAGAGCAGTAGGGCAGCACACTGCGCCTCTGCATAGCGGGAGGCTGCGCGGCTTCTTGTATCAGGGCCACGTCTTCAAAGTTCCTCTCATATTCCAGGACTTTGGTTGGCAGCCCATAGCACCGCTGGATCTTCATTTTTACAATGTGCTGCTCCAGCTGCCTTTTCACAGCCCTGTCCAGGAAAGGGGGGTCTCGTATGATGGGAAACACCAACAGCATCACCTCACGTGGTTTTTGTGGCTGCCATGATGGAGAAATTGATGCTGTGGCATCCTGCAGAGTTTGATCCACCTTGGCTGGCAGGCCTTGTTTCTGCCGCAGTTTCTTTTCTGGGTTGAAGGCCTCCACGGTATTCTGGCTTTTGTGGTGTGCTGTGGGCCTCTCCATTTTCCTTCCTTCCATGTCCCTCTCCTCTGGAGTGGGACTGGGAGCACCCAGCTGGATCTGGAGATCCTGCTTGTGCTGATGCATGCTGCCAGCCTCAAGGCATCTGTCCACTTCAACATTTCTTGCCATGATGGAATTCCACGAGTTGTCACTCAAAGGAGACAGAGAAACCTTTGAAGAGGACTCATCTTCACTGTCTGTGATGGTAGTCCATGAGCTGTTGCTCCTCTCAGACATCCCCCAGTCTAGCCTGTGAGGAGGAGAAAAAGCCTAAACCCAGCACTCCCAAGCACCTTGGGCCCATCCTTCCTGCACTGAAGGAGACTGCAGGCTCTGCTACTACCGTGGGATCCCACTCACTGTGTACGTGAGTCCCCCTCCCTGCCTGCTGGGCACAGTATCTCCCTCAGCACCAGAAAAAGGGGTGAACAGTGTCAGCTTTATGCCGTGGGGGTCAGTCCCTCTGCAGGGGCATGTCCTCTCATATTTCAGGTCCATGGATTTCCCCATACCCTCCCCATTTGATAGTCCATGCCCCCCATTCCCCTTCTCAAGTGGCCTCACGTGTCTAGGTATGTGGTTATGTCCTCAATGGTCCTTGTGAGCTGACGGACTGTTTTATACACAGACTGCATCTCTAGATGTACGGAGCAGCTGCAGAGGAGCAGAGGGCACTGTTAGTGGGACCTCCGTTGGCAGGAAGGATACCAGAGGGGTCTGTTGTGCTCCAGGAGGGACGGCTCCACTTACCATTTCCGTGATGGATATGAAGACTTCTGGAGGACAAAGGCTGTGGGCAGAGGAGAGAGAGTGAGTGGATGGGGCATCCCTGGACAGGATGGTGGGCATGTGGGGTCAGAGGGTCTCTTTGCAGGGCACCTGCCATTGCCCAGGGGCTGCTAACCTCTGGCATGTCTCTTCTTGCCTCTGCGTTGGTGCTTCTTTGGTCTTCTTTCCTACACGGGCACAGGAAGCAGTGGGTAAGAAGTGGATGTTCCCCACCGTCCCAGTGGCAGCTGCAGAAATGTGAGCCCATCCAGGGCCAGACCTGCCCCGAGTCTCCTGGCTCAGGCTGATGAGGTCCGGCTGGGAAATGGCCTCCCGTGCCAGGCAGGAACCCCCTAACCCACTCCTGGGGCTGCTCCCGGGCCCCTGCTGCCCCACAACCCTGCTAGCCAGAGCTCGGCTCAGCACCAGCAATGACTCCTACCTGGAGCTCACCTATGGCCACTGTGATGCGGTAGCAAACCACCAGCAACAGCAACCCCAGGAAAAGAGGGAGCACCACTTGGCTGAGCAACCCACTCGTTTCATACGGCATGCCAGCCATGCCTGTAGCGTGCGAGAGAGCCGAGGGCTTGAGGAGGAGCAGCTGGACCCAGCTGGGGTCCGCCTGCTCTTCCTGTCCAGCTCCAGGCCCTCTCACTTCACAGGCAGCTTGTGGGCAAAGCTTGCTCTACCTTGCTTGGCACCACACATATAGCTGCTGGTGTTTGTGATGCAGGCGTGACATCGGGCTGTCATCAGCTGTGGTGTCACCAGCACTCAGCTCTGGCAACGTTTGTGATGCAGGGACGGTGACAACAGGGGGAGGTGGCCCTCCCTGAGCTGAGCTCAACTGAGGGAAGTGACAAGTCTCTTGAGCACTGGACAAGTGTATTACAACGCAATGTGAGAGAGCTCATCCTCCTTCCTCCATCACAGCGAAGAAATCCCCGGTGTCACACTGGGAAGCACAACGGCCTCAGAAGTCCAGCAGCTGTTGGGTCCACTTTCTGCATAACCTGGCAGATTTATCCCTTCCGGTGTGGTCATTTGGACTATAGCATTTCTGTGAGCTTATACATTCTGAAGTAACTACCAGACAATCCATGTGTAAGCTTGATGGCTACAGTGGATGGCAAGCTGGAGGTGATAATGGCTGCATATGCCATTATGCATGCCAAGTGCAAGGTACTGCATATGGGTCAGAGTGATTCCAGGCACAGCTACAGGTTGGACAGGGAAGAGATTCAAAGCAGCCCTGTGGGGAAGGACTTGGGGGTGTTGGTCATTGAGAAAATGAACATGAGCTGGCAGTGTGCGCTCACAGCCCAGAAAGCCAACCATATCCTGGGCCGCATCAAAAGGAGCATGACCAGCAGGTTGAAGGAGGTGATCCTGCCCCTCTACTCTGCTCTTGTGAGAGCCTCACTTGGAGTATTGTGTGCAGTTCTGGTGTCCTCAACATAAACAGGACAAGGAAGTGTTGGAACAAGTCCAGAGGAGGGCCACGAGGACGATCAAGGGACTGGAGCACCTCCTGTATGAAGATAGGATGAGAAAGTTGGGGCTGTTCAGGCTGGAGAAGAGAAGGCTGCGTGGAGACCTCATAGCAGCCTTCCAGTGTGTGAAGAGGGCCTATAGGGATGCTTGGGAGGGACTCTTCATGAGGTACTGTAGTGATAGGACAAGGGGTAACAGGCTCAAACTTTAAAAGGGGAAGTTTAGACTGCATATAAACAGGAAGTTTTTTACTGTGAGGGTGGTGAAGCACTGGAATGGGTTGCCCAGGGAAGTTGTGAATCCTCCATCCCTGGCAATGTTTAAGGCCAAGTTGGACAAAGCCTTGGGTGAAATGGGTTAGTGTGAGGTGTCCCTGCCCATGGCAGGGGTGTTGGAACTAGATGATCTTAAGGTCCTTTCCAACCTTAACTATTCTATGATTCTATGATTCTGTATAGCTCTACTTGGACAGTGTCCAGCTCCTGTAGTGCTCTTGCTATTGCCAGGCTCTCTGGTTCAGTCCTGGGATGCTCCATTCTGGGCTGGATGCTGGAGGCATGAGCCATGTTTGCTTCATCCACAAGTGGAGAGAAACTTCCCTGAAAAACAGCCAGTGTCACTTGCAGTGATGGAAGTCCAGTACTCCTAAGCGTCCTGGGGCTCTCCCTCCTGTTCTGATAGTGACGGCAGGCTGCATCACTGCTATGGGGTCCCAGCCTCCATGTGTCCAAAGCCCCTTCTCTACCTGCTAAGCACTGCATCCACCTCTGCCTCATCAAAAGGCAGGGACACTGCAACCTCTGTGCTACAGAGATTAATTCCTCTGTAACAGCACTTCCCCTCACATTTTAGGGTGACAGATTTTCTCGTCTTCTGCAAATGTTTGCTTGCAGCTATGCTCCCCATCCCTTCCTCAGTGGCCTTTCGTCCAGGTATCTGATGATGTCCTTGATGCTCTTCGTGAACTATTTTGTACATGCCATCCATCTCCAGGTATATGGAGCAGCTTCAGTTGTCTTTATTGGGCAGTACATGACAAAGCCATTTATGGCGCTCATGTGCTGTAATGCTGTTCTCCACCAAAGTCATGACCTGTGTATCTAAGACCTTCCTCTACGAACAGAAAAAAACCCTGTGTCTTACAGTGCTTATTTAAGTGTTAGTACAGACAAAGCTAAAAAGTTTTACCAGCACACACTGAAAGCCTATATACATGCATATAATCGATAAATTCGTTTAAAAATAAAATCTGTGCTCAGCAGTCACCATCACTGCTGGAGCAAAAAAAGTATTGAGTGCCTGTTCCTACAAGGGTTATGCTTTGATTAACACTTCCACATCTGTGGTCACTGTGAAACCAACAGCTGGGATTTCTGCTTTCTATCTGCTTTCTATCCCTAACAGACCTGAGGTGCTTGGGCTGTTACGGAGCACAGCAAGATGCTGGAGATGGCTGGCTTTGACTAGAATGGGGCATCTCTCAGATGGCCCATCCTGCATGTCGTCAGAGCGTGAAAGTTTCCAAGGTGCTCGAACATCATATTGCTTTTAAAACCAACTTCAGCTATACCCTGCCTGGTGCTTACATGAGGCACATATTAAACAAACGAGATGCTATAAATACACAGATGGAGGTATCCACACCAGGACAAAAGTTTCACAGAAGTTACTGAACCTGAACCAAATGACGTTTGTTTTTTTTCTTGAGAAATAAACAAATAACAATTGGTGATGGCCCACAACCGAGAGAAAGGAATGCAAAACCTCAAACCAGTCATGCTCTGCTTGGAGCATCTTTTCCCTTGGCTTGTCTGGTTGAAGACTTCAGGAGCAGCACCCAGACAAAGCAGAGCTCCTCAGTGCCTTGCAGAGCCACAGCACTAGAACAGCAGAGAAGGGCAAGAGAAGTATCCAGGACAGAGCCATATCCATGAGATTCCGCCCTACCGCTCTCCCTTTTAGAGCTGGGACCTCAGTAAGTAGACAGCAAAGCCTTTTTAAAATATTTAGTTTGAATACACAGTCCTTGGCTGTGAGATTTCCTGAGCTATCAAACAGCAGATCTGGTCTGGATTCAGAGCCTCATCTCCAGCACAGTCTGAGACATGATGTGACATTTCTCCTTACAAGAGATCCCAGCCTTTTTGCTAGACACTAAAGGGCCGAGAAGGACTCATGGGTCTTTTCGCACCTGGACTTGGCACAGCCCTTCTCGGTGAAAGATTCTTGGGAAAAATACCTGATTTCAGCAAAAATTAACCAAGCAGCCCTGGCTTCACTGAATGGTCGGGCATAGCCGTAAGGGGGGGAATGTGGCTGGTAACCGTTTGTCACTGATGAACTCATAAACCAAGAAAACGCACATTTGCCAAAGGGAAAGTTTCAGGAAGGAAACACAAATTACACTCAAGTGCTGTGGTCGTAGGAGGACCTGTGCCTATTTTTTGCACCAGAACTTGCCCCTAGTGCCCAGATGGGTCCTTTCATGCAGTATGCTCTGTTCCTCCTGCAGTCCCAGGTAAAAATCACTTCCTCTCCTGAACTGCTGGGAGCCTGATTATACACTGCTCATGTTTGCTTTTTCAGTTCAGCACTTGCCTGCATTTCAGAAACAGATGCTGTTTCTTAATGGTCAATATGATTTCTGCAGTCTATCTCTATACAGAGCTAGAAAAGATGCAGCAATGATGTAGAAATACCATGATCTGAAAATGAGATGGTGAGCTTGGAAGGCCTACCTCTAGTCCTGCCTCTGCACATACCAGCAAGTATAGTATCCTTTGCATTTTGCTACTCAGTATATAAAATAACACAGTCCTTACACTGACAGAATAGGGCAAGTTTAGATTGGATATGAGGAAGAAATTCTTTACTGTAAGGGTGGTGAGGCACTGGAATAGGTTGCCGAGGGAAGTTGTGAAAGCTCCATCACTGGCGGTGTTCAAGGCCAGGTTGGACAGAGCCTTGGGTGGCATGGTTTAGTGGGAGGTGTCCCTGCCCATGGCAGGGGGTTGGAACTAGATGATCTTAAGGTCCTTTCCAACCCTAACTATTCTATGATTATAGTATCACAGAATCAACTAGTCTGGGAAACACCTTTAAGATCATAGAATCAACTAGGTTGGAAAATACCTTTCCCAACTAGGTTGGAAAAGAGCTGTAAGTCCAATCGCTACTCCAGAACTGCCAAGTCCACCACTAAACCATGTCACTGAGGGTCTCACCTACACAGCTTTGGAACACTTCCAGGGATGCTGATTCCACCACATCCCTGGGCAGCCTGTTCCAATGCCTGACCACCCCCTGTGTGAATGAATTTTTCCTAATATCCAGCCTAAACCTCCCCTGGTGCAGCTTGAGGCCTTTACCTCTCATCCTGTCACTTTTTACTTGGGAGAAGAGACCAATCCCCACCTCACTATCACATCTTTTCAAGTAGCTGTAGAGAGCAGTAAGGTCTCTCCTAAGCCTTCTTTTCACCCTCCCTATTACAGTAATGACATTCATGGAGACATGTATTTTGCTCTTCATTCCAAGCAAACATGTTTTAGAAGTCCCTGTACTGTAAGTACATGGGGTCTCTGGACCAGCGCAAGCAGCCCCATGAGCTGGAAGGACCCGAGATGCGCCCAGACTGAGCTGGGCAGGAAAAGTGCTGCTTCCTCTGCTGTGCCTCCTGCCGCAGCCGTGCGGCCCTGACCGCTGCTCTGGGGCACGGGCAGAGCTCGCTCGAGCCCCGCGGGCTGCCCCAGCCATGGCTTCTCTCTTCTCTGCTGAGGGACGCCGCTAACCCCCTCTGCCCGCCTGCGCCCTAGGGCGGGAGCGCTCATGGCGGCCCACGCTCCTCCCATCGGCTCAGAGCTGCCGTGAACGCCCCTGAGGGCCTGAGCTTCAACCGCCTCTCGTCTGCTGTGGAGGCTTCTGGAAAGGGCTGGGGCAGGCAGGAGCTGCAGAGGGCAGCCCTCAATCCCCTCAGAGGTCCTCCCGGCACGATCTCCGTGCTGCTGGCTGTTCCCCAGCGCTCCCCTTTGCAGGGGCTGGCTCCCCGTCCTCATGAGGTTATCTCTTGTGCTCCTCCCAAGAACGCGGCTGTCCCGGAGCCCAGTGCAGCCTGTGTCCCTAGCAGGCGTGTGTCCGCAGGGTCTGCGCGCTCTCCCTGCGGGCTTCTCCTCCCCAGGCAGAAAAGGCTTCCATGAAACGACTGCCCCTCTACTCTGATCTTGTGAGACCTCACTTGGGAGTATTGTGTACAGTTCTGGTGTCCTCAATATGAAAACCACATGGAACTGTTGGAACAAGTAAAGAGGAAGGCCACGAGGCTGATCAGGGGCTGGAGCACCTCCCGTATGAAGTTTATACATTCTGAAATAACAGACAATCCATGTGCCCGTGGTGCACCCTCCGCTCCCAAGACCAGTGCGGGCACTCCCTACAGCCCGAGCTCTGCGCTGCAGCCCCCCTCTCATCGGCTCTGCCTGGTGCCGACGCTGCCACCGCCGGGGCAGCCACAGCAGAGCCCCCGCATCGGGCCCGGGCCCGGGCCCGGACCCGGGCCCTGACCCTGAAGCGAGCGCTCCCCGTCCCGCCGGCTCCCAGCTCCCGCTGCCGCCGGCACCTCCCGCCCCACGCTGTGGTCGCTCGCGCTCCCCGGGGCGGGTTTTTCACCGCCCCTGTGAGTCCCCGCTCGCCTCAGCGGAGCTGCGGGCTGCCGGGCAAGGCTCGGCGGGGGGTGGAGGCTCTCGCGGTGGCGGCCGCCGCTCAGAACTGGGGCTCCGGGATGCAGCGTTTCCGTATTCTCTGGTGTTGAAGGCTCCTCTCTGGAGCTGCTCAACTCGGGAAATGACTTTGTTAGCGCAAGTGCAGAGGAGGGCCACGAGGGTGATCAAGGGACTGGAGCACCTCCCGCATGGAGACTGGCTGAGGAAGTTGGGGCTGCTCAGCCTGGAGAAGAGAAGGCTGCATGGAGACCTCATAGCAGCCTTCCAGTATCTGAAAGGGGTCTATAGGGATGGTGGGGAGGGGCTCTTCATGGGGAACTGTAGTGATAGGACAAGGGGTGATGGGTTCAAACTTAAACAGGGGAAGTTCAGGTTAGAGACAACAAAGAGGTTCTTTACTGTAAGGGTGATGAGGTGCTCGCACAGGTTGCCCAAGGAAGTTGTGACTGCTCCATCCCTGGCGGTGTTCAAGGCCAGGTTGGACAGAGCCTTGGGTGACATGGTTTAGTGAGGGGTGTCCCTGCCCATGGCAGGGGGGTTGGAACTAGATGATCTTTCCAGCCGTGACTGTTCTGATTCTGTGATCTCTAGTTGCCACTAATTTGTAGAACCACTTGTGTCCAATGTCTCTTAAGACTTGGGTCTTCAGTGGTTACGCAGTGCATTAGTGGAATGATCATCCAATACTGGCGTCCTCTTATTCCATTGAACTTCAGTGGAAATGCGATTGACATCAGTATAGTCATGTGTCAATATGTTTCATTGATAAAAACCTTTATTTTCAAAATTCCTTCTTGTTTGTGGCTACAAACTCAGTTTTGTATTGTTCGCATACCTGAAAAGCAGCATAGCATCAGTGACTCATGAAGGGATGCTAAATGAATTACAGTGGGTGATAATGCAACCTGAAAAGGTTAGGTAAATGTAACCCCCAGAAAGCAAATTTATTATATTTTTTCCACAAAAGATCAGCTAAAGTTACTATAATCGCAGAGCCCTAAGTCATCGTTTGGTTCCACCTGCTTTGCCTCAGGTAGCAATGAAATAGTGTGGCTAAACACTGCGACAGTGTAGGTAAACCAACCCACCCCACTACAAGACCTGACTGTTTAGTAACATTAGCTGACTCAGCTCTACCTGTGAGACCTCAGTAGACCATGGTCCATTAAAGTGGGGGAGGTAGATGACTGCCAGAGGAAAAGCTGTGATGCATTATGATAACAAAGTAAACAGGCCAGATGTAGGTAGCACAGTGCTGAAGAAGAACGGAACCGAAACCCACCTCTTCGGTAATAAGCAGCAGGCTCAGAGGCCCTCAGTGTTTGGATGTGATTTTCCCATAGATGTGTTTTTACAGCTGTGGTTAATGTGTGACTAATCCTTACTGTGGAGTAACCACAAAACCGCTCCTTAGAGCTGTGTGAGCACATATAGCTGTGCTTCAGCAGTAGGGGTTTTGTTTGAAAGTTGAAATGGTAACATGCGAAAAGAATACTTAAAACCAACACCACTCTTGAACAGGGCTCTAATCATTTATGTCGTGCCCAAGAAACTTGCAGCTAGGCTCCAGTTTACATATATAACAAAAAAGACAAACCACCTCCCAAGAACAATAAATAGTTCAAAGGCTTCTGTTCTCAGGCAGCTGCCATCAAACATTAACTGCAGTATTTGAGCAGGAAGAGCAGACTTAACCAACATTTTCAAGAGTATATGCAGACTGTCTTTCCCTCCTTATGTACATTCATAGCAATTATAATAAAGCCACATTTTCAGTCTGTGTAAAAGACAGGTAATATAGCTCCAAAACAACTGTATTTTTCCTTTTGCCACCCTGAGAACAATAAAACTCCAAGAAGACCTTCTTGTCCCATTGCTCAGGGTCATGAAGACTGAACACTCAACTGCTATTTTAAGTTATTAATAAAATTGGCTTCAGGCCTGGATATACAGAACGAGAAAGGACTGATTCCTTCATCAGCAAGGCTGTTCTGCATGTAGCTGCACTCATAGTCCTACTCACCTCATGTGGCAGTCCCTGAAGGGCTGGCCAGACCCTGGTGTCCATTCAGAGCTGGGGTGTGAAGCTGTCTCACCATAGAGGATGAATGACTAAGATGATTTCCAATTGCCAGCAAAGGTAGCTTTTTTGATATCCTCCAGGTATTGATGGACAAGTAATTAGATGGGCCATCCACTCACTTGATTGTGATACATGGCAAACTCTTTATGCAAATCTCAGCTTTGAGGCTTCTAATCTGTGTTGGGTTTATATGTTTGGGGGTTGTTTGGCTTTTGTTGTTGTTGCTTTGTTTTGGTTTGCGGTTTTTTAAGACAATAATGTTCTTCTATGGCCTTTTGAAATTATTTCAGTCTTAATTCCAGGTGGTTTGATTTTGTTCTGCACAGAGAATATCCTAACTTTTAACACTTCTAAGCTTTCCTTAGCTAAGGTCTTGATGAGGAAGTCTAGGTCTGTCTGTCAGAATAACAGAAAAACCTGTGTGATTGCTATGGGCCACACATTGGCTGGTGTGATGCAGCAGGGAATGGCATCTGGCACACTGCCTAGGCAGGGCAGCCGGTTTCTGAATAGCATGTGCTCATGCTCAGGGAGCCACAACAGCCAGGAGCATAAAATCAACTAGGTTGGAAAAGACCTTTATGACATCAAGTCCAACTTTTACTCCAGAACTGCAAGTCTGCCACTAAGCCATGTCACTGGGGGCCTCATCTCTGCAGTTTTGGAAGACTTCAAGGGACGGTGATTCCACCACTTCCCTGGACAGCCTGTTCCAATACCTGATCACCATCTCTGTAAAGAAAATTTTCCTCATATCCATCTGAAACCTCCCCTGGCACAGCTTGAGGCTATTACTTCTTGTCCTATTGCTTGTTACTTGGGAGAAGAGATCGACCCCCCTCCCCCTCACTACAACCTCCTTTCAGATAGCTGTAGAGAGCAATAAGGTCCCTCCTGAGTCTTTTCCAAACTAAAGAACCTCAGTTCTCTCAGCCGTTCCTCATAAGACTTCTCCCAGAGGAGCAGCCCCTTGCTCTTAGCAATTCCAAATATGATGGGAGTCAGGAGCCACTGCCTTGCAGAAAAGATACCTTGTTCAGAAGCTGCATTTCTCAGCTACAGCCAAGTTTCTGCTTGCTTTATCACACTAAGAAAACAGCCAGTCACCTAAGACACAAGTTTCCAGGCTTTATTTAGAGGGAGATGTGCACTGATTGCATCAGAAGTTTCTTCCATGCTGTCCCAGTCCTTTCCTCAGCATTTCTCCCCACCTTAATCATCTGCAGCAGTTTCTAGCTCTGCGTACCGGAAGGATCAGGCTGGCTCTTGCCTGTCAATTCCAGAGATAAGGCAGGTGTGACGGGTTTTGGTGGTTGATTTTTTGATTTGGTGTTTTGGTTGGGGTGGCGGTGTTTTGTTTTTTTTTTCCTGCATACTATTTGGGGATACATTGCAAACCACAGTGGTACATGTACCACAGTTTGGGGACCCCTGGCTTGGTGGTGCATCTGAAGAATACATAGAATCACAGAATAGTTTGGGTTGGAAGGGACCCTGAAGATCATCCAGTCCAACCCCTGCTACGGTCAGGGACACACTTCCACCAGGTTGCTCC
Source organism: Myiopsitta monachus (assembly GCA_017639245.1). Taxonomy (NCBI): domain Eukaryota; kingdom Metazoa; phylum Chordata; class Aves; order Psittaciformes; family Psittacidae; genus Myiopsitta; species Myiopsitta monachus. The sequence goes on along the minus strand of CM029922.1, from coordinate 23,623,984 downwards.
AAGCTCTGTCCAACCATGAGGCAGCCACAGCTTCTCTGGCAACCTGTGCCAGGGCCTCATAGTAAACAAAAGGATTCTCAAGGTTGTTAGTTGTCTTGGTGTTTATAGTTGCCAGTTTCTTATTATTTTTTCTTTTTTCTTGCTTCCATATTATTCTTTAGCTTAAATTGCTTATCTCCATCTTTTATATTGTCCTGTACCATGACAAGCACACAGACAGCAACTGTAGGACCCATCAGTCTGTTTCCCCAAGCTGAACCTTTAGTGTACTGTGAGAAGAGACTCTCCATTCCCGCATCATTTTAAAGTTTTTCCTCTCTTCCTTCCCAACATGAATTAATCCTAAAGCATATAGGTGAGAGTAAGTGAAGGGCTCACTAGTTTCTTGTATAATGATACCCACGATGCTAAGAATTCTGTTTGCTGGAAATGCCTTGGCTGCTACGTCCGGTATTTTTTTTTTTATCCTTTCTTACAGCTGCATCACACAGATAATTATTCTAAAATTGATAAATTCACCTAATCCTTTCTTCCCTTCTGTTATTCCCAGGTCAGAGCAGCAATCCCTGTTGTTACCCCTGCCAATGCCTGACCTTGTCCTGTTGAAGTCGATCCTGTTACTTGTCAGAACATTAAAATATTCTGCTCTTGATATTCCATTGCTGAGGCTGCCCAGATTCCCAGCAGCAATTGTAATTCCTTGTACTCCCATTTCAGACAATATTTAGAAAGATGTCCCCAGAATGAGGCCTTTTCTTCCTACTAACTCCCTGTCTTGCACAGCCTGCTGCAGGCTCCTCCTTAGTCCATTCCTCACCACTTTACAATTCTTCCACTGATTCCCAGATTCCTCCTTTTGATTATTCATTTTCTGTGTGGCACTGATGAATTGATGTACTGGAGCTCAGTTAGATTAGATTGCCTTTGACTGAAAAGCTGGCTATCAAAAAGCAGGAGACCTGTTTAGTCTGGTACAATCTACGCTGGGTAAATCCATTTTATATTTTACCCTGTGTATCAGCATTCTGTCTTTTTTCTATCCATCAGGTCCTTTGGTAAGACCCTGCATGCTGTAGGGGCCATACCTTCTCTCCCCTCTTTCCTTAGTGCAGACACTGCACTTCAGCAGTAAAATCTCTGCCCTCTAATTTGACGAGCTTATTAAAAATGCTGTCCATCAGGCTTCCAGTTTTGTGAGCTAAACACCACCCCAGAATGCCGAGCTTGGGTTTGAATCTCTTTCTCATCTCCTGCATAGCTGAAGTTTCTTTGATTTTTTTGCTGCTACCTCGAATGGAGCAAATTTCACCCTGCACCTTTATCCCACTAGTCATTTTCATCACTATACATACTAGTCCTGATGGATGCTCAGAGAAGGCATTTATGCAATGTCTGAAATAGCTTTTCTTCTCAGTACCCCATAGAGTGGCCCTCTTTTTTCCTGTTCTCTATTGCAATTACAAGATTATACAGCCTTTTAGATTTGCTTCAGCTTCCTTTATAGGCTCTAATGCAACCTGACAAAATGAGAATTGTGAAGAGTTCTCATAGTTTGCCTTCCTTGACATTTGGTGCATTTACACCCTCCAGCTCATTTTCCCAGAAGAAAGAAAGGGTCAGATTTTCTGCCAGCCACATTCTTTGCATCTCACTTGTGAACAAGAGCAAATGTGATAATTGCTCCAGGATGGATGAAGAAGTCAGGAAGCACAGTGAAAAGAAACATGACACGGGAAAACCCAGGCTAACCTGTGCCAGAATACAGAAGCTGGCTACCCCTTCTACAGATTATTCTGTTAGTATTCCAAAAGTTTCTCTTAAGCACACACTGAGGATCAGACACTGTGTTTTCACTTGTAAGGGTTTTCACATAGAAATGTCCCACTTCTCTAGCGCTTCATTTTTTCCCTCCCTGACACTTGCCACGTTATCACTGACTAGAAGAGTGGAGGCAAAAGTCTAGGGAACTCCCAAGGAAGAGAATTCATAGCAGGTAAAAAACAGTGAACTCTGATCTTACACAAGTGTTTTAGCCAGTTTAAGGGACTGGCAAAGTTGGCATGCAGTTCGAAAGCTTTATTCTTTCAAAACTTTCCAGCTTTGTTTAGCTAAGGAAACGAAGTCTTCTAAACTCAATCCTTCAATCTGTTTGCCTGATCTCAAAGCCGCCTGATTACCAAGATTCCTCTCCAAACATTTTCTGATGGGAAAACACACAACCCACATGGTTTCAGTGCAAGCAAGAGATTATAAACTAAATATACAGTGGCTAGTTTACAGCTCAAAAGTCAAGCCTTGTAATAGAAAATAATTGTATAAACGGCAGTAAGGCCCACCCGGGCAGCAGCTTCTGACTTCCCTCTACTGTGAAGGATTTTCCTCTGCTTCTGTTTTGCTCCATCCCCTGCCACACAAGCTGCAGTGCCCCAGAGTAATTGATGTTGTACAGCAGAATACTTAGGACAAGCCTGCTCTATTCTTCCTCCTTGGAGGTACAATCTCCAAGATCATCTTGGTAAGAACACTTTAATACAAAGACTTGGAGCTGCCCCTCATGCAGCCCTTGCTGCTCTCAAACTCCTGGAGGGAGAACACAGGTAGCTAGAGGGAGGCCTGTGAAAGATTTAGAACCTTTTTCACCTTTCTGAGGATGGCAACATACTGTACAAGCACAAAGAGCTCCCAAAATCACAGTATCATTGGGGGTGGAAGGGACCTCTGGAGATCATCCAGTCCAACCCCCCTGCCAAGGCAGGGCAACCCAGAGCAGGTTACAAAGGAACGTGTGCAAGCTGGTTTTGAATGTCTCCAGAGAGGGAGACTCCACAACCTCCCTGTGCAGCCTGTTCCAGTGCTCTGCCACCCTCAACGGAAAGAATTCTTCTTCATGTTCATGTGAAACTTCTTGTGTTTTAGTTCATAGCCATTGCTCCTTGTTCTGTCCCTGGGCACTACTGAAAAGTCTGGCACCATCCTCCTGGCACTCACCTTGGAGTTATTTGTATGCATTAATGAGAGCCTCTCTCAGTCTTCTTTTCTCTAGACTAAACAGGCTCAGCTCACACAGTATCTCCTCAGAAGAGATGCTCCAGACACCTGATCATCTTGTGGCTTCCACTAGACCCTCTCCAGCAGCTCCTTTTCTTTCTTGCGCTGAGGAGCCCAGAACTGGACACAGTACTCCATGGTCAAGTGGAGTCTCGCCTCCCTCAATCTGCTGGCCACACTCCTCCCGATGCACCTCAGGATAAGGAATCAGCCAAAAATGTTGTGGGGCTCTAATAAAGAGATTTCATTGAAGTCTGCACTACAGCCCATTCATACCCTGCTCCACTGCCTCAGGGTATAGCAGCCCACCACAACCTGGACATCTGGGGCAGGGTAAGAGGGAACAGGCCACACTAATACCCTTCGAATTCTTAGCTGAACCTCCCTGTGTTTAGCACCAAGACTCACATTTCATACTCGGAATCCAACTTCCTTAAAGACCTGGACAGTCTTAAAAAACACATCTACTTCATGAAGTATTATACAGAGTAATGTTCACAGAGCAGACACATTCTTGCCAAAATGCCATTTATTGCAGTATACCTTTAAATGGCATACAGATAACCAAGTGTTGCATCTTCTGTTAGAATTCATATTTCATTTGTACCACTTAAATAACACAGAATGTCATGTTTGTTTCACAAACTGTCACTTTAGACTACCAAAATATACAGTTTTTTCCTTTCCCCCTAGCAAGGTTGTGAGGTACAACTAAAGTTTACCACTTTATCTTCCTGTGCTTTACAAGAACCTTTTCATAGATAAACCTATCAAATGACGTTTCTACATTCCTATACAAAGCAAAGAATTACAGCTGAAAGTAACACCGTCTGGTCATTGCATTAACCTATAAAAATTCATTCCGTAAAAAAAAAAAATAAAAATAAGAAGAGAGACATAATGGACTTTGCAGCTTTACTTAAAACCAGCCAAAACCAAGTTTGCCTTGCGCATAAAAAAGTTTGGAATCAAGAAGTGTTTGGGTTTTTTTCTCTTGGGTTTGCACAGAAGGCACCAATTTTGGCTGCGTAGCAGCTCAGGAGTGTTTTATACTTCATTTAGATTACACAGGTTTTTAAGTTTTATTGTCAACATGCAACATTTATACCAGCTGTTGCAATAGTCTCCAATCATTCCCTCTGGTTCAACGGTACAAGTATTTACATCAGTTGTAAACACTCCCTTCTCCCACCCCATACCTTCTGAGTGATGAGGAACTGAACTTGCAAGAAGCTAACCAAAGGCAGAGCAGAAGTAAGGCTCGTGCAGAACACCACACTTTTCTTCTCACTCGGTTTGAGATACTGTGGAGAACTCCAGACCCTCCGTGAGGCCTCAGGGCCTCACATCTGACAGCACATTGACCACCAACAGCTTCAGGCATCCAGACTTCCCTCAGAAGGTGTTTTTCTGCCCTTACTAGTCTGACATTCCTGGAGTTGCTTCTCTCCAAAGTGCAGGAACAGCTACTGAAGAGCCATTGCGGAGTCACGAGAGTCAAGCACATCAACTGCTTGTGTATATTTAAGGCCATCTACACTTAGCCTTCATCAGGCTTCTTTCAGATGCTATGCTGCTCTACTCCTTAACTGTAAAGTCATGATACGCTGTTACCTTCTACCCCTGTGCGCCAAGGTATTCTGTGGCATAGATGGCAGACCATGTTCCAGGAAAACCGCTGTAAACAGTGCACAGAGATGTAGGTGCTACAACACATCAGAGTCACCTGGTGACTACACAATAGTGCATGATAAGAGCATCTGCAGCATGACAGCCCAGCCTATTTGGCACCTAAGAAGAGGGAATGTCTGAGACGAGACTGCTTAGAATAATCTATTTCTTACCTATGCCTAGAAAGAGCAAGAAGGTAGTGGGACAGTCCAACACTGCTGACAAAATGAACTCTCCACTTAATTTGGGGGTCTTTGGGGTTTGTTTTGTGTTTGTGTTACGCACCAGCTTCTTAGGAGCTGGTTCTGGGTATGGCATAATGCTTCCAAAACAGAAGTTATTCTAAACCACATGACAGTCATTTGCTTACCCTGCTTGTAACACCTCCTCTCACTGGAAATCATGTTCAGCTTGATGTTTCATAGGCATTAAGTGCTCCAAATACGGCAATTAAAAAGAACTAGAGGATTGCAGCGTAGCAAATGTTTGCCCAGCGCAGCCACTTGTTACACTTAAAATACATCTATGAGTTAAATAGGAGGATCCCTGCAATACAGAATTCGAGCACTGGTAACTGTTTATTCTTGCTAGCCCTTTCCCTAAATATCAAGAGTTTTATGCATACAGTGCTCCCTTATCTTCTCCCCACCGCCTGCCCCAGCAGTCTTTAGATAAACCGAAGTGAGTTTAGGAACTTGCAGTCCCACTTCTGTTAAAAAAAATTAAAAAAAAAAAAAAGTTGTGCAAGAAAGCAGGGAATGTTCAGTGAATCCAGATCTACTTTGTAGTTATCAAATCCCAATGGCAAAGTGGTAAGGGCAAACAACCCAATGATCATATGGCTTAAGTTTAATGCAAAGCACACTAGGAGGTCCACGTGCAGGGAGAGAAGAGTCCAAGAAAGATGAAATAAGAAGTGTCCTGAAGAGCAGTGTTTATGCATAGAATTCTTCTTGTTTGTGTGGTTTTTGGTAACCTCCGTTAGACTGCTTTGGCTCATCCAGCGAATAGCTGCCTTCATCTTTTTTCTTCATTCTGTACAGCATAAATGCAACTAGAAACACTGCAAACACCAAGCCTACTAGTCCTCCAGCAATAACACCTAGAAGGGGAAGAAAGCCACAAATTAGACTCCAGATAACGCTAGTGTGACTGTAAGTTTCAGACTGTTCCTTACTGATTTCATGGCTTCCAGAAATTAATCTGTCCTTTTGCCCCCGCTCATATCATCAGCCTTCCATTACTAGATGAGCTTGCTCATCTACACAAGGTAAACCTAGAAGAACACATTTCCCACTGGGCCGTGCTGCAAAGCACACTAGGCTATGTTGTTCAGATCCAGTAATTTGACCAAGGCAGCATAAGAGCAGTTTTACTGTAGTTTTTGAGAGAAATAATAGGTTTAAACACAACTGATAACTAGTAGTGGCAGCTTTGCTATTCGCAGGTTAGTATTTGTCCCTGTTAGGGTTTTGACAACACAGAATAATGAATCACCACCCTAATTTCAGAGGTCTAACAAGGTTAGCTTTCATGCTCAGAGATGTACTTGCAGAACTGCAGCTTCTGCTGCCTGGAAGACTCTTATGAGAGTCTGCTTTTGCCAACTAGAAATCCAGAATATCAGGTACCTCCAAGAACTTCTTTTCTGTCCATAATTCCCGAGGCTCCTGCAGCTTTGGCATTCCTCCCAGAGTCAGCCAGTACTTCTGAGTTCTGGGTGGGGACCAAATCCTCATCTTTAGTTAAGATGAAGTCTCCCTGTTGGGACATACAAGGCAGGTTAATCACGTTTCTCATCATGTCTGCTACTGGAGATTTTCCACAGCTTGGTTTTCTCCTCATCTAAACCCCTCCACCAAAATAACCTATTAAATCAATCATCACTTTTGACAAATTACCACCCTTTCCTGCAAAGCCAACTTACTACATAGTATTCAAACCATCCCCTTGGAAAAACTGTCAGAGCTATTAATCCTCACCGGATCTCCAGAGCCATCCTCAGAAACCTCTTCATGTGTAGGAACAACATCCTTTGGAGATGCTATTGTGGGGGTGGCAGAGATGTCTCCCTCATGATGTATGGTAGAGAGGGGCTCAGGCACATCTTTAGTGTCTGGCACGTCAGAGCTGGGGATTTTAGGTTTGAGCCCATGGACTGTGCCTGAGGCTTCTGAAGGAGTTACACGAACCACTGAAGGAAAGTGAGTAGTGGGGCTTCTCACTGTTGTAACAGCATCATATGTTGGTTTCTCATCAGGTGAGCTCAGGATGGGCACTGTGTCCTTCACAGCTACAACTGACTCCTCTGTCACGACAGTACTAGTTGCAGAAGGAGACATTACTTCCTTCTCAGCTCGGCTCTCAGTCCCGGGAAGTGGCTGTTCATGGAAATCTGTCGGTGTTGCCAGTAACGAGGAATTAGTTGGTTCTCCTGGGATTCTCCAGGTGTGAGACTGTTCAGTCATGGGACCTGCAAAACAAAACAGTATTATCCTTGGCCAGTTTAGAGACCTGTTAATAGTATCTCCAGGATGCTGGTCTAACAAGGATGCTGAACCTGCATAGACAATTTTTGGAACAACAGCAGTTCAGTTCATAATTCCTGATCCTTTTCAGTGGCATAAGGAAGGGACAGACCAACGTGCTATCCAGCAATACTTTATTAGTCATCTGCTTCTCCACAAGGCACAAGTGCTAGTCTGTTTGCAGACAGGTTGACAAGGGAGCTGTCTGATTTCAGCATCCTGGTTGCTCAGGATGGTTATCCGACTCTTTTCCCTATAAGTATTTGTTTCAGAGCAGTACTCATATACTCAACACCTTTAGTCACTGGCACACCCGATTTCAAGGTTCTATTCCTGCAGAATTTAAACTAAAACACAAGCATGTGGCTGGAAGGAAGCAGAAGGATGTCATGCTTTAGTTTTCAACAGCTTGCTCATTCCTCAGTAGCATCTCCTCAACTTGAGCACTGAACACCAAAGGTCTCTCTCATGCAATTTAGGAATCATTCCAATAGACATTTTCCCCCACCCTAAAAGCCTTTTATTCTGCTTTTAAAAAGTATGGCCCATGGGAACTTGCACACCTGATGACAGATAAAATTTGCACTTGATGTATGCTGGCAGTTTGGGGTTTACACACCCTCAAATGGTATCTCCTACCTGCTCACATGAGAGCACAAAGGCCCTTCTTACAGTCTCCCTCCCCCATGAATAAACAATCACTTCAGTTCCAAAAACATTCTTCACTCAGTTTCTCATATTAGTAGTCACATGGAGCGTACCTGCTTCTGCTCCCTTTCAAGTCTCCTACAACTCATTTTCTGCTAATTGTTAGTGTCTGACGCAATACAAGATGAATAGATTAGGCCCTTTCTCTGTTCCCAGCTTTCATATTCTGGGGCAGGCAGGCACGTGTGTGTGTGTGTGTGTGTGATTCCTCCCTCCCCCTTTTAGTGTGGATGCTCATCAAGATCTCAATTGCCACATTCAAGCACTAACAGTACAAGTACTATTATCTTACCTGCACCTGAACCTGAGAATGCATCATCGTCATCACCAGATGAATCAAGATCTTCAGGAGGAAGGTTCAGATTTGTAGTTTGCTTTAAAGAGAAGGGAAGAAGGTGTGTTAGTGATGAGATTACTACATGGCTTGCATAGTCTCCTCTAAGGGCTCCTGAAGGTTATCCAAACTCTCTTTGCTCAGAATGCATTTTCTTATCTTTCTTCATTCCATCCCCCCTAAAAAGAGTAGATCTATTAGTGGTTAGTCTATTCAGTGTTGGAAGGGTCAGACTTGCTGCTTCCAAGCTGCACTTGCTTTGGAAAGAAGAAAGCAAGGCATCTGTTCAGAGCCACATCCTGGCAGCAGCCAATGCTTTGCCCTTGCACAACATAACCATTCTGTTCCAGGTTCTGATTGGTCATGTCTTCGCTATCTACCAGCTACTGCATTACTTCTAAGGAACAGAAAAGAAGAGGAGAAAAAGTAGTTTTGCTTCTCTGCCTTTTTGAACCCTTCCAGCACTGCTCACATATCTGAAACGACAGCATCTCAGTGGAAGCAGAATGAGATCCCTTTTTTATAAGTGTGGGCACTCAAAGTCCTGAGATAGCAGCCAGCCTTCCCTGTAGGAGAATACAGCCCTTGTCTTTCTCCATCTATACTTCAATGAGTACACTAATCATAGAATCATAGAATAGTTAGGATTGGAAAGGACGTTAAGATCATCTAGTTCCAACCCCCTGCAGAAGTTCAGTTGCTGAAACAAGAGGCCAAACTCCTGTTCTACTGCACCAGTTTATCAAAATACACAACATTCAAAGCTATTCAGGCTATCTGAAGACAAGCAACACTAAATAAAGCAGAGTGATTACTTCATGCATCTTGTTGGCCTCTGCTGTATGTGCTGTTGGTACAACATGCTTGACACCCAACTCATAACTAGCCCCGAGGTTTATTTCTGCAGGGCTACCATTATCCAACCAGTCATTCTCCCTTCTCAGATTTCAAACCAAAGCCCTGTATGTCACTTCTGAATTTAATCTTTCTCCGTCCAACCACATTCCCGGATTTCCAGAATTTTTACTTTCATTCCATCCTAAAGATGCCCTTGTCACCCCTTCCCAGCACTGCCCTGAGATACTGCAGTGCATCATCCAGGCTGATCATGGTTCTACTGAGAGTGTGAAATCTCACTTTATTATGTAAGAAGAAGAACATACATTCTTGCCAGCTTTGCAACCGCTCTATTTCTGTAGCTTGCATTAACACAGTGTCACTTAAAAATTAATATAACACTCATTTTCATCCTAGGAACTAGGATGATCTGTCAGACAAAGCAACTGAGCTCTCTCATTGGGCTGCATTTACTGGCCCGGTCTCCTTTTCATTCTTTCAAGATACCAGGTTTATCCAGTTTTCTTTTCCATCCTTAATACTTTATTCATTCCCTGTATTTCCACAGAACAACCGGTTTCTAAGGTGGTTAACTAGCCCATTAGATTACTCTTCTCTGAAGACAAGTATGCAAGCTGCCACCAACCTGATTGGGCCCAAGATCTTGCCTCTTCTTGGCGATCATTGTAATTAATTCTTTTTTTTCAATAACAAGAAAGTAAGAACAAAAAAACCCCTCCTATAGACATTGAAGTTTTTAGCACTTTCCTTTGCTACTGGAAAAATCCAAGACAAACACACACACGCAAAACAAACAAACAAACAGAAAAAAAAAGAAAACCAAAAAATCAAGAACAAATCAAACCACTTCTCAGGCTTCTGCAAGCATATTGCTACAGTAATTTCTAAGAAGAAACTGCCCTTCAATCTTTAGTTTAGCTGCATATCATGGGGTAATTTGCATTTGCAGATTTGTCTCTGCTTGTCTGCAGTGTGCTTTTGCCCTCATCCACAGAAAGCAGGTGAGATAAGTATTTCCTGTACGTTTTCCTTCTCATGTCAAAGGTCAGTGACCCACACAAGCTGATCTCCCTACACTTCAAACATTAAAGAGTATGAACTGTTAGTGCATAAAGAATATGGAAAAGAACTTCCAGGCCTCCCAGATTCCACTCTTGACCATCCTTTCCAGTATGTTCCTTCCAAAATTGTTCCTTCCAAAGGCTTCCAAAATTGCACCATTTCGGTCAATGCAGGGGGGCTGGGGACCACTTTTCTCCTTCATTTCTTGCACTAGCAAGCACAATCCTTTGTTCTGGCACTCAGTTTGGTTTTGTGTGCAAGGGGAATATATCGCAAGAGGGGGGTGCATCCTCCTCCCAGTGGAAGCAGTCAGAAAGCAATCTCTCCAGCTTTTCACTGAAGAAAGGCACTGCTAAGCCAGTTTAAGACACGGTACCAAATGCCTTTATCTAGGATCAAGACTAACTTTCCCCAAATCTGAGTCATCAAGAGTAGTTCGTACAGGATTTCCAAGAACACCTGGACAGATCTCATGGTCTGCAGACGTTAACACCACTCTTAAAAAGATCAGACTGTCAGGAAATGAAAGAGCAACTCTTGATCTTGACTAGTGACCCAGCACCCCTTCCCCTTGTGGTGCTAATGAATGAGGTTTGTTCAGTCATGCCATGCTTCCTTTCTTGTTCTCCAGTGTGTCTAGCCACCCTACCCTTATATTCCCCTTCACACCTGAGGTTTTAACCTCTTCCCAGGCTGCTGCATGTTCTGCTTCTCAATAACCTTTGTCACATACTGGTTTGAATCCTTGTTTCATTTCTGTCTTAGCTGGGATAGCTAGGTCCTCCTCAGGGGAGGAACGTCCAGTACGGCCCAGTCTAAACCAGTGGAGACCCATGCTGCTCCAGTGTAGAGTTGCCCAGAAGCCACTCAGCAGCTGCCTGGCAAACATGAAGGCAGGCTCAGACCAGTTGCTGTTCACTGAGGTTGGCTATTATACTTCAAGGGAGTAATAGAATACACGATTCAGGATTAAAAAAGTCTGCTTTCCACAGCTTTAGATGAGAACTTCATGAATTTGCACTAAATGTGTCCTTCTACTTAGTCGTCCCAAAGGATCTAGTCCCAAGCTGCTCCTCTAGGAGTTGCAGCCTCTGCCTTTCACCAGACAGTTTGAGGCCTGGGATCCAAGAGGGACTTCCTTTGCCCCAAATTCTCAAAGGACAGTATCAGATTCTGCATATGTAGGTACCAGTCAGAATATCCACTCAGTGATGTAACTTCATGACATCATCCAGTTTCATGACACAGGAGCATTAAGGAATGTTTGTCTTATTTATGTAACTGCACAGTTATATAAAGACTACACTTTTTGCTCCACACACTGCAGCATCAGTAAGCATGCAGCAACCTTTCCTTGTGGCACCACAAAATACAAGTATTGCAGAAAGGTCATGCTTCTGTAATGACCTGCTGCTGAAGGATTTCAGATACAGCAAGGTTAACATAAAACACTGACTCAGGATGGCATCAGAAGGGACTGAGCTAATTTGGGTTTGCATCAAGAAGATGGACCATGCTGTTCAGGCAACCAGCACTTCATGGTCAAGGCTTTTCCATGACCTTTTACTGCAGCAGAATTACACCAATGAGAAAGGCTTTGATTAATCAAGAGGATTAGTGGCACAGAACACAGAGTCAGTCCAGGTTGTGCTGTCATATGGAAGAGCTGAAGATAAATTTCAACTTAAAGTAATCTTGCTTTACCAACAACTCTGTGTTACTCTAGCTCAAAATTTTGTTATCAGATTGTTCAATATAATCAGCTAATGCGGACATGCTTTCCGCCATCACAATTAGTTCCACCATCATCCAGTTTATTTTTCAGTCCACTGAGTCAATTTGTGGACCATTCACTTTGTAACTGTTGCCAAGAAAGGCTGGCAATTACAAAGTGACAAATACACATTTAAGTTGGGGCAGTGGATCTTTCGAAGGATCTTCAATGGTCTCTCATGCATTCTAGTCAAAAAGCTTTCAGTTCTTACCTACATATTCCCTTTTTACTGCTGTTTTTTTGGTGCTTTTTTTTTGGGGGGGGGGGAGGTGGTGATTTTTTAGCAGCTCATACAACTGATCATAACTACTTGCCTTAGCACTTTGGATGTGGTGTCACTGAATTCAGTTGCATGTTAGGGGTAACATTTTAACAGCATTTTTGATATGGATTAACTAGTTCCCATTAATCAGTGGAAGATCCTGTTCCCCAAGTATCAAAGCAGCCTGTCTAGGGGAAACCCTGGGGAGACTGTTAGCCTCTCTCTTGCTGAGCACTGTATTGTTGCAGAACAATAGTTATTCAGTTCTGCTGGGACAACCAGAAAGCTGCTTAGTGGCATCTTCAATTTAATCAAGAAGGGGCCAGGCTTTCACAGCTCATTAGATAGATTATTGGCTCCAGAAGTCTTACATACTCCAGACTTTTTTTTATTGGGTTTTTGGTTTTGTTGTTTAACAGCACCATTTCTAACTATTCTTCAGTCTTCATCTTGGGCACAGTCTCCAAGCATGAATCCTTCTTATCCCATCAGCTGCCATAGAGCTCCCTCCTGCTACAGGAGGGATATGAAGCACTCTCTCGTGATGATGGGGAGATTTGTAGTTTATTACTTAATCTCACCCTGCCCAAGCTGGGAACCACATTTCTTTAATTTGGAGCCATGGCATACGTAAAAGGAAGCAGCTTTTTTCATTTGCTCTTTGAGGTAAGCAAAACCAGCGGCTTTGCCACAAGCTGCTACAAGCCCTAAACTAGATTAAGGATTATTTGTATCCCACTTTTATTAATCCTAGTTAGTGATCAGCCTTCTACAGCAGTGTCAAAACCACTTGAAATCCTCCATTATCTGAATAATGCTGTTAAATTTGCACGTTTCTCCTAATAAATCCTTCCTGTTCAGCTGAAAAGGAATGAGCTGTAACCAGCTCTCCCACCTCAAACACCTCCCTAAACATCCTTCAAGATTCTTCTAGCTTCATAGGATGCAAAAAGTATGGTTTGCTCTTGTTTGACAGAGATACAAAAGAACACGACAAGCATTTGCTCTCTTTGGCTACTACATACGACTTTGGAGCATCTAAGAGAGACTTGAAGACGGATTTGAACAGCTCTAAAATACTCAGACTGAAAGGTTTGCCTCTCAACTTGTTTTATATATTGAGGAGCAGAGCTAGCCCCACTAACAGAAATGCTATCAGGCAGAGCAGCATGAAGAGCTTCTAACCTTAAAATACTGCTATTAGTGTGTGGGAAGACAAAACCTGCTGAAAGAAATTTTATCTTTGTTAAACCTTGATATTCTGCAGTTAACAGCCCACACATGATTAACTCCAATCCCAGATGTCCATGGTCTGCAGACCAGCATCCTCACCTATCCTCCTTCTTCTGCAGGCACAGAGACTGCTAGCATCAAGGTGACCACGTACACCTTCAGTTTTAAGTCAGCCATAAATTCTGGAGACGCTGAAACAGAGCTGATGCTTTTATATAGCAAGTCAGAAGTAAAGTTTATGTGCAAGTTTGCTACACCAGAAATCAATAGCAGCGTGGCACCATCTCAGCTAAATGCACTTCCAGTTGTTTCTCCTGTTGTTCCACTGCTCAAGATAAGCACCAGTGCTGCCTGGTGACCCTGCAGGTTGATGAAATAGTTATCTCCCTAGGAGAGCTGAAGATGCAGACTAACAGCACAGGTGAAAGAGCAGAAAGACAGCTACAAACTGTTCCACAAACAGGCTGTGGACTGGATAGCCTAGATTTAAGCAGTACTTTTATCCCTGGCTAGTGTTCCAAGAAAGGCTCTTCAAAGCATTACAACTGTCTGCCATCTCTGTTTCATATGGTGTTCTTTCAATGAGCTTTTGCTGCACTTCAACGGGCTTCAGCATTCCCACCCTTCCATTCACCAGTGTATGCCAACTGGAGTAAGGCTGGTTAGAGGTAAGTATGGCAGTCAATCTTGTCTGGTTTTCTATCAGATCATTATTACTAAAAAGAAATCTGGAAAATCTTGGTTAATTGTGTTCTAAATGTGTTCCTCTTGTATTTTTGGCTGGTGACTTGAGAAAGAACTATCTTTGAGGGAGAGGTCCCAGCTGCAACAGTAGTTGCTTTCATTTGAAGCACAAACTAACTGATCATCACACAGCAACTACCTCTTGGCACTCAGCTCTTGAGGCAGGGAAACACCTTCCAACACCTACTCAAAACAGGATGAGATCTTTTAGGATCTATTCCACTATGGGCAGAACAAAACAGACTGTAAACTCTGCCCACTGCCCACCAGGCTTTGAACCTCCTTTTCTGTCAAGCTGTAGAAGCATTCCCTGACCCTTTCCACAAGACGCAGTGGCCAAGAAAGAAGAGCATCCAGCTACTCCATACACACAGCAGCTACAGTCCCAATACTTCTGGAGGCTCACCTGATAAGCACCATGCTGTTGCCCAATCAGCATCGCATTTTCTCTTTACTGTGACAGGGAAACTTTTTCCATTAAGTAGGGCTGAAACATAGCAATCAACATGCAAAGAGGAAAAATGAACCAGCCTGTCGCCATCAGGCTGGGTTTCACATTCTGCAGCAGAGCCCTTTGGACAACCACCTCCCACAAGAGCGTGTCACTTCATTCTTCCTTGACCATCCCCTGCATAGCTGCTCCTGCAGCCTGATGGTGAACCGGATCAGGGAACTGGTCAGGTTTAAAAACAATAATAATAATTTAAAAGATGAGAGGGAGAAAACATAGTGCAGAGAGTTTTCCAGCAGGACCAGTTTCCCAATCCTGCTCGGTGCATGAATGCACAGGTGTTTGTATTGGCATAGGGCAGAGCATGACAGCCTGGGCTGCTTAAACAATTCATACAGAATCACAGCCTGGTTCCTGGGATGCTGACACACATTCAGCTCCCCTGCAGCAGGGGGGCAGTGAAATACCCTGCCACTGCCATGCATTATGGAAACACAGATCACCACCCTCAGGCTGCAGGCAACACACAGATCAGAGCTGCCTCAAAGGGCTGTAGGATTTTAGAAAGAGGAGCAAGGAGAAGGGTTGTACGGAGAGTTCTCTTCTGCAGTGCTTGTTCACAAGGGATAAGGTTTGTTCCAGACAGCACAACAGTGCTTTTAAGTCCACCCTGACCTCCTAAACACAGTAGAAAAGGCTAGATAGATGTTTTATTCAGAAAGCTAGTAGCTCTACTTTTGTTTTGGGCCATCTGAACTTTATAGGAAGCCCAGTGCAATTGCTGTTGAGTACTGGACAAGGAGCATATTACATGTCCTTCAGCAGAGAGGGCTGAGCAAAGCCAGGGTAGCTTGTGTCCAGCAGGGCTATGGACTCCACAGCCAGGGCAGCCTGTGGCCATGCAACACACACATTTGTGACAACCCATCACTTGTGTGCACTGCTAGCACTGTACAGAGCACCATGTCAGTTCTGATACAGGAGAGCTGAGCTGCCTCACAGCTCTCTCTCATGTGGCTCCACTAGAAGTCTGATCAGTCCTTCAAGAACAGAGAAGTGAGGTGAGTCTTTGCTCCTGCTTTTTCACCTCAAGATGTGTCAAACAAGGAAGTCACTACACACTGCTTTCACTCGCACAGAACTATCCTTCCAGAAAAGAAATACAGCCCAGGCCAAGGACTGAATCTCACTGACAGATCAGAATCCACAGAGACAGCACACAAGTACTCAGCTCTACCACTGGCAGATACAGGTTGCCACAGTATGGCCGAAAGTGGGGTACCTTCCATCTCCCATGCTCAGGGCAGCCTGTGCTTTGAAGATGCAGCCTAATGAGAAAGCTTTTTCCCTGCAGCTAATCTCACAAACAGCAGACAGTTCAGTTTTATGCTGTAACTGCTTTTCTCTAAAGAGCCTTCCCTGAAGCTCTTTAACATACTTGATAGTTCAGGCATTAATTTCTCCAGATAGCACAAGAAAGCCACAGTGAATGTGTAACCTCAAAGAGCTGTGCAAAGTAGGTGCAGCTCAGTGAGGCCATACAGCTGACAACTCCTGTTCATCCTGGGAAATTAATTTCAGTGTATTTCAGCTGGCTTAAGAGATGAGCAGTAAGCTGCGTAAGGGGAGACCAGACAAACCTAACTTGTCTTAAAACCCTCTGACTTGAAGTCATCCGCACTTTTAACTTTCTGGTGTAGTGACAACAGCATAGTAGATTCAGGCTTACAGCAACAGCCAGTTCAGTTTAGAGAAGTACAGATCAATTGCTTGGTTTCAGCCAAAGCCAGTGGTGGGCTGCCCAAAGCAGAAACCCCGACAAAGTAAGGCTGAAAAACGATGCTGCAGGTCAGATCTTTATGAAATGCAAACCCATCCAGGAAAGAACTACAGTAGCCCAAAACCCACTACCTGTGCACGTTAGTAACTGCAACACAGGTAAACATGACCTTCTTGGTGGAAAAAGAAACTGAAAGTGACAGAATCTAAAGTCCCTCCTGCCTTTTCCTCCCACATACATGTGGCCCCTGCTGTGGAGTTCAGGCAGGTGAGGTTGAGCAACCCACCTCAGACAAGTCATCAGCAGTTACAGCCACTTCAGGGGAGACTAGACATTATAGTGTTGCCCTCCAACACATATAAACACATTGACTCTATGTCTTCAACAGTAGACCCAGCAAAAGAGTCTCTAATCCTTAGCCAATTATTGCCATTCATGCATTGACCTCTGTTGCCATGAACAGTCTCGCTTGCATCTGCGTGGAAATTCCTGTCTTTGTCCCACCTCTGGCCACCCACTCAAACCTGTCTTATGGGATCAGCACTGAGGACTGCCACTGAAGAAAAACTCACTACAGAACCAGAGACCTCCTGGCCAAGTGCAAGAGTGGGCTGCAGACCACCTGATTGTTCCTTGGCAGCATGCATGGGCTGGAGAAGCCAGTCTCCTCTCCACATAAAGCTAAGAGACAAGCCAGCTCCCAGGAAAGCAGACCAGTTAACATTACAGCTCTCAGACTGAGGAATGCAGTCAAAGACTGGATGTGTGGGAAGAGCTGCAAAGTGGCTCATGTCTCCATTGGTTACAGTTGAGCCTATGCTCTTCCAGCAGGCCTGTTAGCTCAAAATAGTCACTGTGCAGCTACAGGCCATGTGCCAGATGCCAAGAGGCTCAATCCTGCAGGCTCCTCCTACAAAGGCCATCACAAGCCTGCAGCATGCCAGTATCAGGACACAGGAGAGGTAGATTGAGGACTTTGGTCCCACAGGAGCACAACTTGTTCCTTCCATCTTCAGCCACTCAGCTATAGGAGTCCCAGTTCAGAAATCAGAGATGTGTCTATAAGAAAGTATGACATGGTCTATGGCATCTCAGATCTTCAAATCAGGCTGGTGGCACATTATGAATCACTGATGCCTCTCAGCAGTGCCAGGAAAACGTGTGTGCCTCTGGTCATATGGAAGCCTGTTATCCTGGAGACAAAAGCCATACACTGTTGGCTGGTGGAACTATTGCCATTTCAAATGAGCTCCATGCCAGCTCTTACGTGTTTGACAAACTACCACAAGCAACACTCCATCTGCACAAGTGCTCTGACCTGAGCAGATGCACTTCCAAAAGTCAGAAGCAACCTCCTCACCATGCTATACAGTATTCTGGGGGAGGAAGAAGCTATCTGTTTCACCAGAGAAAGGGAAGCCAACATGCAGCGAGGAATACTTCCAGTCTCCAGGAATTATTATGAGGCAAGAGTCAGTGTAACAGCCTTCAGTATCTAGGCACATGGCTAGGAGAAAGACCCACGTTCTTACCTTAATCCTAGGAATTTCCCTTCTTTCCTCCTCGAACTCTAGCACTTCCTAGTGTGAGATATGCCAAGGAGCCAGGAGACATAGCTGTAAGATCTTCTTGAAGCATCACAGAAGCATTTTTCCCCCATTAGTGAAATATACATGTTTCTAATTTGAACAACCTGCTTTCAGTGCTAAGCCAGATTAGTGAAATCCTGTTTCAGATACAAAGCCCAAGTGTATCACCAAACCAACGGTTTATTAGCAGTACTTCTGACTCCTAGCAGCTAGGAAACCTCAACAGAAGCATGAACTCACAATCCTGAAGTACTAAACGTCTCAGCTTAAACAGGTTAGTTGGCAAATTTACTGATACCACTTAAACCTACAGATAGTTAGCCTTACAGGAACAGGAAAAGCTGACAAGACGTTTTGGTTAGTACCGTAAAGTGACTCTGCAACCACCCAGATGTAAGATTTTATAGGAGGATATATCCTATGGCAACTGGATATATTCTGTAGCAACTGTCTATGCACAAGACAACAAAAATTACTCTTTATTTGCTGACACTTCAGTGGCAGATGTCAGGCCTGCTGCTGTCAAACTCTGCTTTAGCTTCCCAGCTGATCTGCTTGTAGTTTACCCTACATGACATACATCAAGTCCTTCATAGCATGAGAGCCATCCTGAGACTCAACAATCCAAGACAAGGCCTTCTTGATTGCTTTTGTAAACTTGTTCTCCAGAAGGAGACACGATGCAGCCTCTAATGCTTGTCAAGCATTTGCATTATTTTGCTAACAAACTGTATTTTCCATACACACATCCCAGACACCTGTTACCTTTGAATGCTGTACGTCATTATAAATCTCATAACCAGCTTCTTAGTCACAGCACCACCAACAACCCTTGTCAGGCACTCCACCCCTGGAAGGGCTGATTGATCAGGGAACTGGAAGCATCCAGAAAGAGCTGCCTGGCTTGAACAGACACAGTCCCCCATACGCACACCAGACTGCAGGACCAGCCACACCTACAGCCTTATCCCTTGCTGCTGTTATTTGTCAGTCTGCTACAGAAGACACTGGCTGTTCGCAAGGGAGCTGCAGAAGCGAGTTAGACTTGGGCAGGGAAATGAGCCAACTGCTGGCATTCAGCAGCTCCCTTCCAATTTGGTCATGTTCCTATGGCTAAGCTCTAACCAGTTTAAGCCCTTGCTCAACAGGACTCACACCAGTCAGCCACCAGGCTGTTAAGAAGGAACTCAAGTCTCCATCAACAGATGCTGGACTCACGCAGACCATGCTAGCAGCTTTAGATCTTGGGTTTGATCCAATGCAGGGCAGTTCCTGCGCCTTGGCAGGTCTCACGCTAACACACGTGGTTAAGCGTACTTCTTACACTTGCTTCTATGCATCACCATCTCCAGCTCCAAGTAAACCACCACAGATGTGAAGAAATCAAGTCTCTCCCTACATTATGAGGCATGCTTATCAGGTCTGGTTTATCCACAAGATCTTACAGTGTTGACTAAGCCTACATTGTTTATAAGGCGTAAGTCATCCCTGCCAACCAGATGAAGTTACACCAGCATGACTAAGCCATGCACAGAAAGGCTGAAACATCTCCACCAGATGCAGGAGCCACATCTCAGATCAGGAATACCCTGTTCTCCCATCTTAAGGGTCTTCTCACAGAAGCACTTTGAGCACTACCCCTTCCTTCCACATAGTTGTAGCAGCTCCGGAGTGCAGGCGCTGAAGAAAAGCAGCGTGTAAGTGTTTTGGGTACTACTAGTCTCCTTGGTATAAACGGCAATAGGCGAAATGGTGTTCAGGCACAGGCTGGGCCACATTTCACTGAATTACTCTAACACAGAACACCATTCAGACTGCATGAAATTCCTTTGAGAAATATGCATGTTCATAACAACTGAAGCACACAGCAAATGATCTACCCATAAAGGGTGCAGAGATGAAGCTTGCAGCGCCTCTCCCCAGGACATTAATGATCTCTATGACACTAATGATTCAGGCTTACAAAAGCATCAGTAATCCTGCATGTAAGAAAGAGTCCTGACAGCAGTAGCTTACAGTTAAGTTATGCAACACCTCAGTGAGGTTATGGAGGCTCACTGGTATACTTCCCAGCTGAGTCATGAGGGTGTTGGAGTATCATTTCAAAGCTGAAGCATCAAATTAAATCCTCCCATCAGAAACAGTCTTAAAAAAAACCCTGCTGCTGCAATTGCACTCAAGTCACCTATCATTCTACTCATATCATCAGTGAATATTAGGCATTTATTGACCAAACACCTGGTAGATTAAACCAATTAATTTTGACCCAGAGTCACTCAGTTACACTGTTTGTACCGCATCTGTGCAGTGGAACCATGAACACAAGACTGTTACAACAGCAAGATACATCAGAGAGCTTCCCTTTGATCCATGTTCTTATGCAAGCCCCACTGTAACAGCTACTCAGCTACCTCATGCCTTCATTTTTGCGTATACAGCTTGTTCACCTGTCTTTCCCATGGCCTTGTTTCAGAGAAGTCCCCATATCAATTGAGAAGGGTTAGAGCTTAGGGGGAGAGGCTACCACATCTGTGAGGTCTAGACGCTCTCCTGCCTCACATGGGCAACTGTAAGACTTCAGTTGTTATTTGGACATCCTTGCATTTTACACATCTATACTGTGAAAAGAGACATCATCAGTGACACCTCCAATGGACTGTTCGGCATTAAGACAAGTCACTACAACAGTACTAAACTGCAAGGCAAGGTGAAGTGCTTTAGTACCAAGTCACACCCAGAACAGCATGCCCCTTAGTTCAGACAAGTTTCTGGCAAGGAGTACCATCAAGAGAGCTAGATGCTACATAGCAAGAGATCAGACTTGTAAGACGCTGTTCAAACAGGTATTTTGTGTACAGATAAACCTCTGGGTCTACTCACTGTATACCAGCTCTAGTCAGCATAAACTACCTCTCAAGAAAGTAAATCATAAAATGTTTAAGGACCACCTTATGGGCCAATTCTAAAAGCACAGGTTGAATCAGTGGCACATTCCAGCACCATCATTACTACACTTGCAAGCTCTGGAGTGCTGCATCCCAACTAGAAGGAAGTGCAGCAGGAGGGCCAGGAGACCTCCTTGGATGGATAAGGAGCTGCTGAGGAAAATTCAAAGGAAAAAAGAGGCTTATAAAAGGTGGAAGCAAGGACAGGCGGCCTGGGAAGAATACAGGGATGTTGTCTGGGAAGCTAGGGACCAGGTTAGGAAAGCTAAGGTCCACTTAGAATTAACCTTGGCTAGGGATGTTAAGGATAACAGAAAGGGATTCTATACGTAGATAGCAAATAAAAGACAGGATAGGGACAATGTGGGCCCCCTCCAGAAGCGATCAGCAGAACTGGCTACCCAGGATTTGGAGAAGGCTGAGGTTCTTAATGACTTCTTGGCCTCAGTATTCACAGTCAAATGCCCTGACCACACCACCCAAGTCTTGGAAGGCAGACACAGGGACTGTGGGAATGAAGACCCTGGGCCCACTGTAGGAAAGTATCTGGTACAAGACCATCTTAAGAACCTGAACATGCACAAGTCCATGGGACCTGATGAAATCCATCCGCAAGTCCTGAAGGAGCTGCAAATGAAGTTCCTAAGCCACTGTCCATCATATTTGAAAAATCATGGCACTCAAGTGAAGATCCTGACAACTGGAAAAAGGGAAATATAACCCCCATTTTCAAGAAGGGGAAGATGGATGACCCGGGAACTACAGACCAGTCAGCCTCACCTCTGTGCCTCGCAAAATCCTGGAGCAGATTCTCCTGGAAGAAATGCTGAGGCACATGAAAAACAAGAAGGTGCTTGGTGACAGCCAGCATGGCTTCACTAAGGGGAAATCCTGCCTGACCAATCTGGTGGCCTTCTATAATGGGGCTATGGAACTGATGGACATGGGTAGAGCAGTTGATGTCATCTACCTGGACTCGTGCAAAGTGTTTGACACTGTCCCACATGACATCCTTGTCTCTAAGTTGGAGAGACATCAATTTGATAGGTGGACCACTGGGTGGATAAAGAACTGTCTGGATGGCCACACGCAAAGAGTTGTGCTCAACGGCTCAGTGTCCAGCTGGAGACCAGTAACGAGTGGTGTCCCTCAGGGATTGTTGTTGGGACAGGTCTTGTTCAACGTCTTTGTCAGTGACATGGACTGTGGGATTGAGTGCACCCTCAGCAAGTTTGCCAATGACACCAAGCTGTGTGGTTTGGCTGATACGCTGGAGGGAACGGATGTCACCCAGAGGGACCTTGACATGCTTGTGAGGTGGGCTGATGCATTTAACCATGCCAAGTGCAAGGTCGTATACCTGGGTCGGAGCAATCCCAGGCACAGCTCCAGCTTGGGCAGAGAAGAGATTCAGAGCAGCCTGTGGGGAAGGACTTGGGGGTGTTGGTCAATGAGAAAATGAACATGAGCCGCAGAAAGGCAACCATATCCTGGGCTGCATCAAAAGGAGCATGACCAGCAGGTCGAGGGAGGTGATCCTGCCCCTCTACTCTGCTCTTGTGAGACCTCACTTGGAGTATTGTGTGCAGTTCTGGTGTCCTCAACATAAACAGGACATGGAAGTGTTGGAACAAGTGCAGAGGAGGGTCATGAGGATGCTCAGGGGACTGGAGCACCTCCTGCATGAAGATAGGATGAGAAAGTTGGGGCTGTTCAGCCTGGAGAAGAGAAGGCTGCGTGGAGAACTCATAGCAGCCTTCCAGTACCTGAAGGGGGCCTATAGGGATGCTGGGGAGGGACACTTCATGAGGGACTGTAGTGATAGGACAAGGGGTAATGGGTTCAAACTTAAACAGGGGAAGATTAGATTGGATATAAAGAATAAATTCTTTACTGTAAGAGTGGTGAGGCACTGGAATGGGTTGCCCAGGGAAGTTGTGAATGCTCCATCGGTGGCAGTGTTCAAGGCTGGGTTGGACAGAGCCTTGGGTGGCATGGTTTAGTGTGAGGTGTCCCTGCCCGTGGCAGGGGGGTTGGAACTAGATGATCTTGAGGTCCTTTTCCAAGCCTAACTATTCTGTGATTCTACACTTAATGCTTTGCTGTTCCAGGTTTGCAGTGTTCACCTCACAAACCTCAGCTGATAGATTACGCAGAAGTTCTCATGTAACTCATCCTTCTGAAGCATCCCAAAAGTTTCAGTTTTCAATGAGAACGTTGTGAGCTCCTGTGATGAACTTTTACTTTCTTTTACTGGATACCGCAGTTTTCACAATTTCATAACATTCTGGGCCTGCTGCCAGAGACCCACTGGCTACATCCATGCTAGTAAATTAAACAACATCAGGGAACATCCCCGGGCACTGGAACACAATCTAAACCACCCATTTATTAGAATGATCTCTGGCACATTTCTGAGCCTTGCCAACTTGCATGCCCCAGATAATGCACAGAAAGGTTTCCCAGCAGGCAAACTGGTGGGGGGGAGCACTAAAGAATAGGTCAGAAAAGTAAGATTTGCTATACAATTGAAACTCCAGCATTTAAATTAGCCAAGGGACCTCTAGCGTCCAGCATGTTATACTTAACAGAATCAGCATAAGGAGGTTTGCTGGAGCTTTTTAACCTGCATGCTGGGGGCATACTGAGCACTTAGAGCTTTTCAGCCATTACAGTAATAACTCTAATTATTCACAATCACATCTTCCAGTTTCTATAGCAAGCAGCTTACCACCTTTTCACATCTCAGTATGACCACAGATGCAGGCTGAGGAATTTCTGCAAGTTACACATGCTGGAGAGCAGAGCTGATGCTGCTGGAGGATTAAGCCAACAGCTTTCCTCTTGGAGGCCATGAGTCAGTTGATGCAACTGCATGATAGCACAGCACTCCTTTGCCACTGCCCAGACATGCCAGTCATTTCTTTTGTTAGGTGCTTTGTTCACTGATGGGAAAGTCCTCACGATCTAGATGATTCCTCCGTTAGGACAGAAAGAGATTTAGAAGTCAAAGCTGCCTAGCTGCAGGCTGTTAGACAAGTTTCGGTGCAAGCCTCACTACCCCTTTTCCACTGCATGTAGGTGCCACTTACACCCTGTCGGAGCCAGCAAGGTGGACAAACCTCTAGATTTGCAGGAGTCTCTTATTACAGTTTCATAAGCGCAGAGCACAGCAGGGGAGTGAAAAGTATCACATATATCACTGTTTGTGTTAGATATGAATTCAAGCAGGCTTTACAGTTCCTCTAGTTTGGGATTTTGCTCTCCTTACACCTCAGCTTCTTGACCAATGAAAGCCTGTGCCCTGTCCCTAAAGAAGATACTTATTAGCTGGTCAATGGGTAACAGGTTCTCCCTTCTGCAGAGATGCTCTAAACAGAGACTGGTGTTTTGGCAGATGAACATGCTGCTCCGAGGACCTGTAGCTGCCCAGAGCACAGGCATCACATCCCCCAGATCACCACCCTGGGGTCAGGGCATACAGCCTCCAATCCTGCTGTGAGCTGGTCAACAAACAGCACATGACAGGAATAGATACCTCTACATACAAATATATATACACCTATATTTATATTTCTCCACTCTACTGGTCTCAAAGCATAAAATAAAGCAACAACAGGGTCTTGTTTTTGGGACAGGAAAGAGCCAGGTAGTCTCTTCTACAACACTGTATCTGCCAGCTCTGATCCCCAGGGAACATACAAAGGCTCCCTACACAGCCACAGCAGTACTGCTGCTACAATATGGAGCTTCACAAGGGCTCTCATCTGGAAATCATTACATTAATCACTGCTTGGTCTCCAGATGGCAGACTGGCTCCACTCTCCCCTGCCCACCTCTGGCTTCAATATGTAGTCTGCTTGTCTAGTAACCCCTAGATGCAAGGGGCTGGACTGGAGCTGCTTACTGGCTGAGCAGGATGCGTACTGCCACCATCATTAGAAACTAATTTAAGAGCTTTCCTGTGTACAGCCGGGACAGTCATGGTCTGCAGTGCTGCCCAGAAAGCATTCAGCACGCTCCCCTTACAACTGGAATAGAGTTCAAGTTTCCTTCCATTGAAGAGGCAGCAAGCTCCTCATCACGTGGCACAGGCAGACAAAGAGCAACCCCCATTCCCTAGCTACGGATTGTGCATGCTCAGGTGACGGAGCCAGGGCACTCAGAGAAGCTGCTGCACGAACTGGGTGTACTTTGCAGAAGGCTGGTTAACAGTAGTGTGCACCTTCAACTGCCTACAGCTGCAAAGTCAAGACTGTCCACCTTTGTTTCCATGACTGGCATACAAGACATTGCCATTACTACACAGGCAGTGCGGGAAAGTTACAGGGCAGAGCATGACAAGAACATAGATCCTCCATCAAAAAAGGCAAGATACCCAATAGTATTTTAAGCTAGTTGGCAGGCAGTTCCCTATCTTTTATCGGTGTCTTTGATTTAGTCAGGAGTCATTCTGCAATAGCAATCCTGAAGATCTTTCAGTTATGAGAAAAGCCATGAACACCAAGAGGCAAAATGAGTGGATATATTGCAACAACGGCTACAGAGATGATAATTCTGCCAGAGAGCACAGCAGCATAAGTGAAGCAGCAAGAGCTCTTCATCTCATCAATACTGAAGGAGTTTCAAACTAGAAGCCTAGCAGGGAAAGCCATGACTTACACCACCTCCATGACTCAGTTGTAACTGCAGCTCCAGTGACTCAACGGGAAGTTGTATTAACAACTCCATCCAAATCCCACTAACACACTGGTTCCCATCCAGCCAAGCAAGCCTCACTGGTGAGACTGGTCTCAGCAGTGAGATGCAAACATTACAGTAAAGCATGGCAAGGAGCCCAAGCTAACAGACTCTGCTGGACCCATGCCGGTTCCACAAGACCCAAAACGACAACTGCAGCCAAGCGCTGCTTGAGAAACTGAGAGGTTGGGAAACCACCACATTAGCAGATGTTGCTCCACAAGAGTTGCTTGTAGGAGGTCCAAATGTTATCTCACCTTGAGGTAAGGCTTCACAGTGCAGTAACTTTTCCACTAGCATGTCCGCAGTAGATAGCGCACTATCCCAGGTTTCTAGCCAGGCCAGATAAAGCTTATTTCTGTGGCACACCAGCAGCTTTGCAGAGCAGTGGTTCAAGTGAAGTATGCCAGTCAACTCTTAGAGATCTGTTAACAAACCTGACTCTCAGCACTCTTAAGGAGACACTACATGCTTCTGCATTTTAGAGTATCTTCTCAGCTCGTGAGAGAAATGAACCTTTAAGAAACAGAAGTCCGTGTGTTGCTGGTCAAAACAACTTCCTCTTTGCAAGTTCACTGCATGTATCAAAGTCTAGAGAGTAACAAAGATTTCTCACTTCTAGTCTGTAAATAAACAGTGCCTTTAAATACTGTAATATTCTGATGCTCACATTCCCCCCATCTCAAAATACTTCCACTTACTTTTTCACTCATATTCCTCACTACAACACGTTGACAGAGAACCCATCTATACTCCCTAATTTCTTCCACAGCCTTTAGCAGAGCAAGGCTACAGTATTGTCTGGAGGCAGCACTAGAATAGGAGCATGCTATTGTTGTAGCTGAAAGCTGATGTTTCCCACTGCTTTGGTGGTTCTCTTGGCAGAGGCAGCACCTGCCCGGTCTGTTTATGGAGAGAGTTGCCATGAAAGTTTCACAAATAAAAAGACTAGCACTTCGAGCTAAATAGCTCTCAGATAAAGACACTAAAGCAAAGCTGTCCGTGCTCCCCTTGTAGGCAAAATGAGATCCCGTCAACAAAGCCCTGACAAAGCAACTCGCCTTGAAGGAGACGTGCAGGGGCTGGTCAGATAATCACTCTCTTTGGCTCCACTGATTACATCGCCATGACTGTAATGAGAGCTTAGGCACCCAGCACACACAGACACCTACATTTAGGTGCCTTTAACATCAACTGAACATTGTCCTGAGGGACTAGTGCCATTTGAAGTACCCTATGTCTCAGCGCATGCACCTATTTCCAGCTGTCCTGGAGTGCTGTATGAACACCTTTGAGTTAATAGAGTAGAAGACATCCAAGACAAAAATACTAATGCTGCAATGCTGAAGCAGTGCAGCCTTTTCTCCGATAAAATCTCCTCAGGAAAGGGGTCCTATCTACTCTCGCCCAAGAAGCTTCCTCCTCCCTGCAGCAGACCCTACTAAAATCTCAGCTCCCTAGATACCAGATGACACAAGTGTGGGATGTCCCACTCAGAGCCAGTAGTGTGGATCCTGGCCACAGGAGCCACTTTCAACAAGGCTAGGACAAAGTCCTACTATATAGGCCACCTGGAGACATCTAAGCAATAGCAATGCAAAGCACATACTTAAAATGGACCAATTTTGCTGCTAAAACAGCAGCCTACATTTCAGGTTAGTGCACTAGCTTAATTTTAGAAGGCTTACAGGTTTCTTGCACTTGCTGCAACTTGTCTTGGGTTGTTAGAGAGGATTGTTTGGTTTCCAGAAGTTTCAGAGTGCTGCCATTAAAAATGTTAGCTCTTCAAGCCACTTGAAACCAAGAGAAACCTGGAACAAAAGGCTAGCAACTCGCATCAGGAGCCCCCGTACATGATACGGGCCACAGCTTATTTGTCTCTGCTCTAATTAGAGCTGACCAGATACAACAGTCACCATGTGACTGGGAGGTAGCCACCAGCAAGTGTCGGTTCAGACGCAGAAGCACTGTTTATAAAGCTTGATAAACAACATGACGCTGCTCTGCATGTACTATAGAAGAAAGTGTTTCCTCCTTATCCACTGCCTACATGTTTAATAAGCAAGCTGGACTACCTAATTTCTTCTAATTAGTTTATATTCAGATAGGAATGACATCACCCTTGGAAAAAGGTTCTGCCTGCTCTGCTAAGCTTGTGTTAACCACCAGCATGCACCTACACCAGATGAAACAATCAAACCCCTGTTTTCCCTCACGAGACAGGGTGGATTGTCCACTGCTCTCCTGCAGCAAGCCATGCACCCTGGCTTGGTTGGCTTCATGGCAGGCTTACACCGTGTAAAAATTTCCATTTGAGAGAATCATAAGACGGTTTGGACTGGAACTGACCTTAAAGCTCATCCAGTTCCAACCCCACTACCACAGGCAGGGACACCTTTCACTAGGCCAGGTTGCTCCAAGACCCATCCAACCTGGCCTTGAGCATTGCCAGGGATGGGGCAGCCACAGCTTCTCTGGGCAACCTGTGCCAGTGTCTCACCACCCTCATAGTGAAGAATTTCTTCCTAGTATATAATCTAAAAGTACCCTCTTTCAGTTTAAAGCCACACACACAAGAACACCCCCCGGTCCTATCAGTACTTGCTCTTATAAAAAGTCCCTCTCAAGCTTTCTTGTAGACCCCTTTAGGTACTGGAAGGCTACCTTAAGGTCTCCCTGAATAACTAGGTAAATGGATTAAGATGCAGCAGCCTTCTTATTTCAAGGAAATCAATGCCCCCATCATAGAAACATCATACAAGACTTTTAAAAAATAAAGTGCCATTCTGAATAAGAATAGGAACTTCTCCAACCATTCCAGGGGGGCAAGAGTACTCAGAAAGAAAACAGCTCCTGTTTGGCCACTTTTTTATTCCTGCTTATTACTTCCAAGACAATATGCATGGCTAAGCCAAGTCATGCAGCAACAGCCAAGGTTCAAGTGATGCACCAGCAGCAGCGGCACAATTTGCTATGACCAGACCACCAAGAACCCAACACTGACACCCTCATGCTCACAGCATCATGACTTGGCATATGGCAAGGGCTGCTTAAGGCCCTTCTGATTTCTGTGCCTAGCACAAGAGTCTTTCTCCCCCCAGATACAAAAGCATCATGACTCCAGACGGGTGGGAAAGACAGCTTAGTGGGTAACACTGACATTTCAACATGGGAAAAAAGGCAGCGTGATCACCAGAAGGGGAACAGCCTCAGCACCAAGTCACCACAGAGAGCCCCAAGAACTTCTGCTCCTCCACGTGCTCACCCAGGAAACCCATCGGCCTGGTGTCACCGTGCCCTGCGTGTCTCTTGCACACAGGAAAACTTCAGACAAGCATTTACTTCATCCCCTTATCATGTCCAGTAAGGAATATTTATCGTAGAGGAATTTTATCCAAATGCACAACAGAAGCTGCATTTTAACTGCAGGTTTTCCATCTTTTTCAGTAGAAAAATGAAAAAGAAAGTTTATTCCTAAGCCATGAGCAGAGCCCTGTCCACACAAAACAGGGTGGATAACACTCACATGCTTGTCATTTTTAGCCGTCTCATAGCTACTCCCTACCATGTGGACTAGAAGCCAACATGTCCAGATCTATAGGCAGAGCTCAAGACAGAACGGTACGGTGAAACTGGAGATGTACTGAGCAGCTTAGATCCTGCAGTGCACTTTGTTCTGCCACTCCTCATCCAACTGTTGCTGTAGCTCATCTCCAGGCAACTTTCAAATCAATTATTCCCTTTCAGAAAGGGAAAGCCTCCAGTTTTGACTCTGATGATCCTGCCTGCTCACAGGGAGCCTCACATTCCACTTTTTCCTTCTAACTCGGCCAAAAGGGAAGACTCCATGAGCAACGTGCACGCAGCTCTGGCACGCGCACACACACGGGAAGCGAGTGTCCTTTGCCTCACAGAGGAAAAAGGGATGGCGACTTGGGCTTTGTGCCCCTCGAGAGGTGGCCGCAAGCCTCCCACCCCACACTTGCCATGCCCACACGGAGCCCAGGCCCCCGAACAGACACAGCGAAGCACTTTTACGAGGCTGCGGTGCCAGATTTCCGAGGAAAGGCCCTCCTGGGCAGGGCAGGGCAGGGAGCAGCGGCGGAGCCATCCTCTGTTCGTGGATGACATCTGGCGGCTGCTGCTGCTGCGCAGAGGCCCGGCTTTCTGGGGCTGAAAGGCTGCCCGCGGAGCCGCGTTCCCGGGAGAGCCGCTCCCGAAACACCGGAGTCCGGAGGAACCGCGAGCCCCGCCAGCGCGGGGAGCAGCGCACCGACCCGGCGAGTGCGGAGCTGCGAGACGGCCTCGAACCGCAGGCGGCTGGAGGGAGGCAGCGGCGGGGCACCGGGACGGCGGCCCGGGAGGGGAGGTGGGGCTGGGGCTGGATTCCCCGTGCGGCCGGAAGGCTCGTGCGCAGGCTCCACCACAGAGACGTTTGCTCAAAGGCATCGGGACGAGCCCTTCGCGGGCTCTCCAGGTACAAAAGCGGACGGGAAGCAGAAGCATCCCCGTTTCAGGTCACCCGCGTCCGCGGGGGAGGGCTCCCGGGCTACAGCGGCACCACAAAGGACCACATGCGAGCGGCGCTCGCCCGAACTTATCGCTCATCCCCTCCGGGGCGCACCACACCGGAGGCAGGACACGGGCATCTCCCCGAAACCCTCAGTACACCCCCCCCCCCGTGCGCACCGAGGGTCTCCCGCGCCCCAGCGGGGGTCACCGGGCAGCACCGCCCGCCCGCATTGCCCTGGGGCGGAGCCGCCAGCAGGTCGGGAGCAGCCGCAGCGGGTCTGGTTTGAATTAAGACTGCCGGGACAGCCCGGGCTCGAGCCCACCGCAGCACAAAAGGCTATCGAACCCGGCCGGCAGAACACGGCGTGGCAGCGCACCGCTCCCCAGCTACAGCCCGCGGGGACCTGAGCGGATCACGGGGCGCAGCAGCAGCGCCCCCCCCCCCCCCATCCGCAGCCCATCCCGGCTCGAGTGCGGCTGCCCGGTTCCCCTCCGCTCCACGTGCGCCAGCCTTCCCCCTCCGCCGTTCGCTCACCGGGACAGCAGCCTGGAAGCAAAGGGCCACCAGCCACACGGCCACCACGTTTATCATCCTTCCTCCTCAGAGGGCCCCAGGAGCGCACAGCCTGCCCCTTCTTCCCGCGGTCTCCGTCGCCTCGCTCCTCTCGGTATTCTTTTAAGTAGCTGCAGGTTTTCTCCCTCTTTTATTTTCTTCTCAATTTTCTTTTCCTACTTTCCCTCTTTTCCTTCGCCGCCTTCCCAACCCGCCGAAGCAGCCTCCCAGCACCGCTCTGCGACGGCGAGGAGTTCAACTCTGTCTTTTAATGAACCCACTGCAACAACCTTCACCTTACGGCCACCCCCCGGCCGGCTCCGCCTCCGTTCCCCTCCTCTCGCTTCGCTCCCCGGCCCCGGCCCCAGCCCGGCCCGGCCCGCCCTGCCCTGCCCTGCCCGCCCTCGCTTCCTGCCGCCGTGCTACCTGCGCCGCTGGGCTGCTGGGGCCGGGTCTGCCGGCCGGCGGCCGCCGCTGCTTCCCTCCCATTGCATTCCCAGATTTCCTCTGCGGCAGCGGCGGTGCTCCCGCCGAGTTTCCTTCCTTAGCGCTAAAAATAATACTTATTAATAATTAGTGATGCTAAAAGCCCTCTCTTCCCTTTCTATTGTGGGACAATCATGGGGGTGCGCTGCCTTTCCCCCTTGGCTACTCGGGGCAGAGGGGCTCCTCCGGGCCGGCCTCGCTCCAGGGACATCCCGATCACCTCCAGCGGGGGAATCTCCCCCATAAAATGAGGGCTTTGGGGAAGGGAGCCCTTCCCCCTGCCCGAAGACCCCCGGGGCCGGCCCCGCACCCTCTTCCCCAGCCTTCATTGCGTCCGATTTTCTGCTGTCCGGCGCAGGTTTTCTGCCAACGACAAAGCCTGTGGGAGGTTCGCAGCAAGAAATACTGCTTTAAAAGAAGTGCTCTCCTGGAGATGGCCCTTTTTGGCGAGTTA
Source organism: Myiopsitta monachus (assembly GCA_017639245.1). NCBI lineage: Eukaryota > Metazoa > Chordata > Aves > Psittaciformes > Psittacidae > Myiopsitta > Myiopsitta monachus. The sequence goes on along the minus strand of CM029922.1, from coordinate 23,592,252 downwards.
AAAGCAACTCCAGCGGGCTGGCCCTCGCACACCTCGCTGTAGACATTAAAACCGAGGCAGGCAACGCAAACACACCACGGGCTGAATTTTATTACCGCGCTCACAGGGTCAGGGCTGGAGTTCCTGCTCACTTCCAGTCAATTCAGTGGCGTTTGTTTTGTTTTCTTCCTCTCGTGTGTATGTGCCAGCGCATGTTGAAGTGCTTGCTGCGAACAGCGCAACTGAATGCGTGCACGAAAGTAGTTTAAAAAAAGAAAAAAAGGCCATGTTTAAGCATTAGCGCTGCCTCTGGGAGCTGCAGGAGGGCACCCTGCTGCATGGCTGACAAGCACGGCATGCCTCCAGAGCAGCCGTGTGCGTGAGCAACGTGGACGAGGCTGCGGGCATGGGGCTGTGCTGCCCCAGGGCTGCTCTGGGCAGGAGGTACCCAAAAAAGAGCTCTAACCAACGCTTCCTGGTCACTCGGGAGGTGCTCGGTGGGTGCTGGCCCGTCTCTGCCAGAGCCAGGATCCCTTCCCACAGCTGTGGCCCAAAGGCTTAATAGGCCTAATTGGGTATTCAGTGTGGCTAAAACTGCTGTGATTTTATCACGTGTCTTTAATTAGCCTGCTTTTTTTCCCTTCTCTCTTAAATGACTCATGCAGCCTTCCCAGGAATGACTGTTACCACCGTGCCCTTTCTTCAGATGAGCTGTGGCCACTGTGTTCTCCCCACAGTGGGGCTGATGGGGAGAAGATGGCTGCTGGCATGTGAGGCACAGTCATGGGAGACCCGGGTGCTGGATGGGTGGCTGTGCCAGAGCAGCATATCTCAGCTGGGAGAGCAGCCTTTCTGAGCCTGACCCAACCTGGATGTTGGAGGTTAGATTTTTGGGATGGGGCTTGGGTGCTGGGGTTTGCAGAGCTTAAGGCTTGAACTGTTGCCTGGGCTCAGTGGGCAGGTTGTGACAGCCAGTTGTGGTGGGTCACTGGGAATCAGGGAATACGCGATGAGCATGATCAGCATCCTTGGCTTACTTTGGTGTAGCAGAGGCTGGTTTGGCCACGGCTGCATCTGATGGATGCTTGGATGGCCCTTTGGAGGGTCTGTCTGATGCAGACACAAGGGAGGAAGGAAACACTTGCACAAGAGCTCTGGGAGCGATGTTGAGGCACTGGTGGGGTTGCATGGCATGGGTTCCATGCAAGCGTGGGCACATGTGAGTCTGAGGAGGTGGTAGCTCAAACAGTGCTGTGGTCCTTGTCCCTGGATTTGCTAGAAAACATTTAGGGCTTGATCGGGATGTTCTGGTCAGGATCTGTGAATGGGGTAAGGGAAGAACAATGCTGCGCTTGGAAGCCAAGTGACATTCCTGTGCCCTCTGCTTGATCATTGAAGCATGCTAAGTATTGTGGTTTCAGTCAAAAGAGCGCCATGCTGAAAAGCCAGATGAGACTTGTATGGAAAGGAGCTTCTTGGCAGCCCTGATCTCAGGGGATGTTAGGAGTTGGTTGCCTCTGCCCAGTGCAGTGGAGCTGTGGGGATTTCCCAGAACTAGATCAAGGGCTTCCAGCAGTGTAGCCCAACTGAACTCAGCCTCCCCAGGGATAAGGGGCTGGTTTGAACTGTGTCCTGCCATGGGAAGAGGGAAACACAGCTGGGGGAGGAATCCAGCCTGCTGCTTCCACCACCACCGGAGGCAAGGGGGGAGCAGGGATGGCAACTGCTGCTTTTGGGCAACCGCCACCATTCTTCCCTGGGTTCTTCAGCCAAAGCCATCGTTCCTTATTCCCTGATGAATGTGAGCATCCCACAATGGCAGGAGCGGCCTGCCTGGCTTTCCAGGTGCCAGACCTCCCCAGAGTGGTGCGTGAGGACGTGGCCACTGTCACTCTGTCTCCTCACCTTGAGTTTGCCCACCAGCAGCAGTGAGCCTGCAGTGCAGATGATTGCCTCAAGTCTGGTGCCATGTGTCTTCAGATAGTTTATTAACTATGACCGGATGGGATGGGGTTAGAGAAGGCTGATTCTGTTCTGAGTTCTTAACAAGGGCTGGATCATACCCATGGCATCAAGCTGTATGGGTTCACAATCACATCTCAGTGACTTCACCTGTTGACAGACTTGTTTGAGGATATTACAGCTTGACACCTTGGGGTGGAGAAGGCAGTATATTCTCTAATACACCGTGGTAGGTTAGAGTATATGCAGATATTGAATTGGTTTGAGCGTACAGGCTGTTGGCTGCCTATGGGGGTTGTGAAGTTGACAGCTCGCTGCCAATGTGTGCTGTCTCTGGTTGGCTTCAGATAACTGGCTTCCCCGCTGCTGGTTGCCCTTTTCTCCATCATTGCTTTTGTGCCAGAGGGAAAAGTCTCCTTTTTTTTTTCCCTCCCCTTATTCAGTAGCTCAGTTAACTAAAGGGAGTTTTTAAGAACAGGAAACCCACAGCTCCTCATGCATTTCACTTCTCAGCTGTCACATGTAGACAAGGATTTGAGTGAAAGCTCTGAATCTGTGAGGCAATTGCTGAAGAGGACAGAGAAGAAAGAGGGTGCTTTCAGTCACATTGGCGGTTACAGGGTGTTACATACACTTTGTCGAATGCATTCAAGTTTCATCTGCCCTGGAAACTGGTTAGAGTGAGGAGGGAGATGCACCCAAAACAAGTGATAGTGTCTGGTAAGTGCTGTCACTGACATTCCCTTCAGCGTCTGGGTTTTTCCTGTGGATGGTGCCTCAGAGCTGTGAACTGTCAACAAGAGGTCCTGATCAGTGGCCTAAAACTTGGGAATGGAAGAGGAAGGATTGACTGTCCTGAAAGGGCCAGGAGGGGGTTCGGACAACGTGGCTGGTGATTTATTTGGAGACTGTGGAGACCAGGAAGGTTTGCAAAGTTTCATTCGGCCTGGAGCTTCTCTGTTCCTTCCCCTTCAAAGTTGCTCTGGCCAGTGCCTCTACTCCCCGTGGCTCACACCACATCCTCTCCTTTCTAAATCCACGCAGTAACTAAAGAGCAATCTGCCCATTCCTTAAATCAAGAACAAGTCTGCAGAGGAAGCAGAAAGCTTTCAACCTTGTGTTCCCAAAGCTTGTCTGGCAGTGTTCCATGTTTGGCACCCAGTTGTTGTGCTGGCTTATTCTCTGGGAGCCCCGATGCTGTGGTCCCCCATTATAGCATCATAGAATCATAGAATAGTTAGGGTTGGAAAAGGACCTTAAGATCATCTAGTTCCAACCCCCCTGCCACAGGCAGGGACACCCCTCACTAAACCATGTCACCCAAGGCTCTGTCCAACCCAGGCTTGAACACCGCCAGCGATGGAGCATTCACAACTTCCCTGGGCAACCCATTCCAGTGCCTCACCACCCTCACAGTAAAGAATTTCTTCCTCATATCCAATCCAAACTTCCCCTAAGTTTGAACCCATTACCCCTTGTCCTATCAGTACAGTCCTGCATGAAGAGTCCCTCCCCAGCATCCCTATAGGCCCCCTTCAGACACTGGAAGGCTGCTCTGAGGTCTCCACGCAGCCTTCTCTTCTCCAGGCTGAACAGCCCCAACTTTCTCAGCCTATCTTCATACAGGAGGTGCTCCAGTCCCCTGATCATCCTCGTGGCCCTCCTCTGCACTTGTTCCAACACTTCCATGTCCTTTTTATGTTGAGGACACCAGAACTGTACACAATACTCCAAGTGAGGTCTCACAAGAGCAGAGTAGAGGGGCAGGATCACCTCCTTTGACCTGCTGGTCACATTCCTTTTGATGCAGCCCAGGATACAGTTGGCTTTCTGGGTTGCAAGTGCACACTGCCAGCTCATGTTCATTTTCTCATTGACCAACACCCCCAAGTCCTTCTCCACAGGGCTGCTCTGAATCTCTTCCCTGTCCAACCTGGAGCTGTGCCTGGGATTGCTCTGACCCAGGTGCAGGAAATTGCACTTGTCATGGTTAAACTTCATCAGGTTGGCATCAGCCCACCTCACAAGTGTGTCAAGGTCCCTCTGGATGGCATTCCTTCCCTCCAGCGTATCAACCAAACCACGCAGCTTGGTGTCATCGGCAAACTTGCTGAGGGTGCACTCAATCCCACTGTCCATGTCACCGACAAAGATGTTGAACAAGACCAGTGCTAGCACTGGTCCCTGAGGGACACCACTCATTACTGGTCTCCAGCTGGACACTGAGCCGTTGAGCACAACTCTTTGTGTGCGGCCATCCAGCCAGTTCTTTATCCACCGAGTGGTCCACCTATCAAATTGATGTCTCTCCAACTTAGAGACAAGGATGTCATGTGGAACAGTGTTGAACACTTTGCACAAGTCCAGGTAGATGACATCAACTGCTCTACCCCTGTCCATCAGTTCCGTAGCGCCATTATAGAAGGCCACCAGATTGGTCAGGCAGGATTTCCCCTTAGTGAAGCCATACTGGCTGCCACCAATCACCTTGTTGTTTTTCATGTGCCTCAGCATTTCTTCCAGGAGAATCTGCTCCAAGATTTTGCCAGGCACAAAGGTGAGACTGAATGGTCTTTAGTTCCCCGGCTTATCCATTTCCCCCTTCTTGAAAATGGGGGTTATACTTCCCTTTTTCCAGTTGTCAGGATCTTCACTTGAGTGCCATGATTTTTCAAATATGATGGACAGTGGCTTAGCAACTTCATTTGTCAGCTCCTTCAGGACCTGCGGATGGATTTCATCAGCTCCCATGGACTTGCGTACGTTCAGGTTAATAAGATGGTCTCGAACCAGATCCTCTCCTACAGTGGGCCCAGGGTCTTCATTCTCACTGTCCTTGCGTCTGCCTTCCAAGACTTGGGTGGTGTGGTCAGAGCATTTGCCAGTGAAAACTGAGGCAAAGAAGTCATTAAGAACCTCAGCCTTCCCCAGATCCAGGGTAGCCAGTTCTGCTGATCGCTTCTGGAGGGGGCCCACGTTGTCCCTATCCTGTCTTTTATTTGCTATGTACCTATAGAATCCCTTCCTGTTATCCTTAACATCCCTAGCCAAGTTTAATTCTAAATGGGCCTTAGTTTTACTAACCTGGTCCCTATCTTCCCAGACAACATCCCTGTATTCTTCCCAGGCCGCCTGTCCTTGCTTCCACCTTTTGGAAGCGTCTTTTTTCCTTTGAATTTTCCTCAGCAGCTCCTTATCCATCCAACACCATCACTCTTCTTTCAGGGTGGTGGCATGGGATACACTGCACTCTCTTCCTGCCTCCTGCCACGCCCTGGTGAATACTGTGCAGTTTGTTTTGGATGCCCTTACACATTGATGTAGAAATGATTGATTCAGACCCTTTCAAATGCAGACACTGATTTTATTGCAGGATCACCTGAGCACACCTGGTGTGCTTGCACAGTGTTATCTGATTGTGCTTGTTCTGTCCGGCCGCCTGTGCAGTGAGTCAGACACCGCTGAGCAACTTCATCTGCCTCCTGGCTTTCACTCCTAGGAAGTGAGACCAGTGGAGGCTCCCCCTGGCCTGCCCCAAGGTGCGGAGGGTGAAGTTATCCTGAGGAAAGTCTGCTCCTACTACTTTCGTCTGCCCCACGCGATGCCCCGATGGAAGGGATGACCTTGCTTATTTGGACAATAGACCTTCTTGCAAAAACTCTGGGGTGCTTTTTTCAGCTTAAACAGTGTGATGTTTAATGGTTCAAGCACCAGTGTCGCTACAGTGTTGGCTTTATAGATGCCCACTGAATCAACTTGGCTGCCTCTCCCAAGAATTCAGTGGCTTGCTTTCCTCTCCTCTGCCCCCTTTCCCTGTGTCCTGCTAATGAGAATTTGGTGGACGCTGAAAACTATGTATAGATGTGCCTGTACCACTAACTAGGTGTTTCTTGATTAATTTAGCAGAGCTTCCTTTGGCAGAAACCCAGCTGGCACTGGCGTGCCATTTTTGTGATAATTTTCATAAAGAGCTGTAATGGAACCAGCTGTGTCTCTTTGATGCCGCATGTGAGGGCCTTGTAGGACCCTGCATGCTCATTACAGAGAGCCTCAGAACTGGGTTTTGGGAGCTGGTGCATCACAACCTACGGAGGGGTTTCCCATTAGCCTCTGTGGGGTTTGGCTGAAGTTACATGGGTGTTGCCCACAAGAAAAGACTGACTCGCTTCCTCTTCATGAGGCCTTTTGCTGTAATGCTGGCTGGTGCTTTCACTGTTCAACAATTGGAGCCCACCATTCTCAGGGCTGTGGACTAAGCAGGTATTTCTTGAAGCACTCACCTGGATAACCACTTCTTTTTTTTTTGCTCTTTTCCCCTGCCCAGGGAGAAACTCTTCTGCGTTTCTGTGATTCACTTGCCGTGTGGTTAACTCCGGACAGCTCACCTGCAGTGACTAACACCGGTTTGCACTGCACGATCCTTCAACGTCTGTGACCCTGAATAATGTGAGCACAGAATGGGGTTTGCCCTGGCATGAGAATGAGCATGGAGAGAAGGGTGTCACAGTTCCCAGGGGTATACAGGCAGGGGGCTGCTGCTGCTGGGAGCATCAGAGAAAAAGAAGCAGAGAGAGGACAGAGCCCTCTGTTTCTACAGCACCCCCTGCTCAGTACCTGCTGGTTTCCTCCCTGGCAGCCAGCCCGGTGCTTCCTGTGAGGATTCTGCCAATCCCACAAGGGACAGGAACTTTCCTCAGTGCATTCACTGGAGAGATGCTGAGACCAAGGCTCACAGCTGGATGCCTGAGCTACAAACCCATTGAGCATGGATGAGAAGTTGGACCCTTTGTTGCTGCCTGCTGCCGTGCTGCAAAACAGAGGCTGTGAGAGTTAGCACGTTTTTAGCGCCTTGATGACTAAGTGCGAATAAAAGCATGTAGTTTTAATCCTACAGCAAGCTCTGGCAGTGCCACAGAGACCCATTATTTGCCTGAGAGAGTAGGATGCTCCAAGTCAAATGAGATGTAATCTCTTATCAAAGGACTCCTGGATATTTCCTCTGTATTCCTTTGCTGTCCTGGTTTATGATAGAGGCTCCTGGATGCTTGAATAACTTGCATAGAATTTTTATCAAAATTGTCCCTGTGGGATGTGGCGCCTGTTTCTCTCTGGCTGTACCAAATATACCACATACTCTTGAGGTTAGCTATCAGGTTTTGCACAAACCGGTGCTGTTCTGCTAGCTAAACAGTTCCAAATGAAGGAGAAAACTGGAGTTTTAACCAAAACGTAGAAGTATTCAGGCCGCATGAAACAGGTTAACTGTGTGCTTCAACACTGTCCCTTTTCAACAGCCAAGTGACTTGGGTTAGGTGTTTCTGCTACATGGAGCATTTGAGTAAGCATGTAGAGCTCCAGGAATTCTGCCAAAGCAGGTTTAATACTCCTACGTATGCAAAAAAGCTGTGGTCTTAGAAGAAGCAGATGCTGTAGCAGAGCAGCTGTGAGAGCAGGGTTAGGCTGCACCAGGGGTTTTAGTTTAATTTCCCTCACTGCCGGTTAGAACAGATGTTTGACAAATACTGTTGTGTTTGGAGGTTGTGTTGGTTCTCTTCTCATCAAGCTGATGGGATCCAGACCCCAGACTTACTGAGGGTCTCTGAGAAATGCTGCTCTCGGGCTAACTTCAGGTTTTTACTGTTTACTGTTGCTACTGATCATGACTGTGCTGGGAATTTGACATATCGTAGAGGTTTTCTTCCTGATTAACCAAAAGGATGCATCTTGCTGCAATTATCATCCTTCATTTAGCATCTCAAGGTGACTTACCCATATCTGCAGGTCTTGGCTGTCTGAGGGCTGTGTGCATTCACTCCGCTGCCGCGTCCCTCCAGGCGGTGCAAGTGACTCCAGCCTGTGCTGTCATAGCATTGATTCACCCGTTGATTCCCCACCCATCCTGTCTCATCCTTCATCCTGGACCTTCTCACGCATTCATTAGGAGAATGCCTTTGCCCAGCTCTTGCTGTTGCCCCACCTGGGAGCGGGGTTGGTGTAACCCCCACCCCAGGCAGGTTTGTGCTTCCGGGCTGCATGGATGCAGCTGGCGCAAGGCTGGAGCAGGGACCAACCCGTGCTTGAGTTCTGTGCCCATCAGCACATGTTATGGTGATGAACCACCATGGGAGCATTGCCCGGGTGGAGGCAGGTTGCTGGCAAGGGAGAGCATAGCAGGGGTGTGCCGGAGGGGACATACATGGGTGAGGGACTGGAAGGAAGGAGGGGAGCAAGGGCTGTAACCCCCGTTGGACTGTGCGTTGGGTTTCTGCAGTGCTGACCTACATATCTATGGGGAAGAGAGAGCTTGGGTTTCAGCTCTGTGTGGCGTGTGTGCATGCTGCCTGCCCCGCTCTGAGCAGCACCAACTCCAGCAGGGTGAACACAGATGTTCTGATTGTTTAATGTTTTCCACTGTTTCCTTTCCTTTTTGAAGCCTGATTTCTTTTCAGGTACTTGCAGGATCAGCCATGCTTCGCAGGGAGGCCTGCAGTGAAGCTTTTGCTTGCATAAAAGTGTCTTTTTATTATCTTTTATTCAACATTGAGTTCCCAAAGTGCTCCTTCCTCCTCCCCTTCTCACAGTATTTACAATCCAAAGAGTCACTATAGTTGTTTATTACATGGTGGTGACAGTAGCTTTGAGCATGTGTGTGGGGATGTGTACACCTTGTTTCTCCGTCTCTCATCCCATCCTATTCTGCAATATAGAGCTGTTCTCACTCCCACCCCACAAACCCTTTGTGCCTATTCCTGCCTCCTATTCCCTCCCTCCTGCCCCCTTTTAACCACTCATTTATAAAAAGTTTCTTGGTTTCTTCTATGTGGAGAGACCCATTGTCCGTATGAAGGTGTCAGGTGGCAGCCTTAAATGCCCTTCTGGAGTGGAAAGTAGAGGCTAGGCTGTGGATTCCTAGGGGATGTTCATCTGCCCTATCCAGGTGTCTTGGATGCTCAAGGTGGTACCGGTTAGCCAGGCAGGCCACAGGATCTGTTCCCATTGTATGTGTCTGCGTGGAACTGTCTACACCCAAACAGAAGTGGTTTTAAATGGGGATAGTGTCTCCCCCATAGCCTTGCTGATGGAGTGTATCTGCATGATCCTTCTGGGATTATCCTTCTCAAAGTGGATAGCGGGTGCCGTGCAGCCCTTCAGGAAGTATAGCGTGAGTGACCTTCAGCACTCTGATCAGATCTCTGGGCTTCTGGTTCTCCACATGTGGAGGGGGTGGCACATGGGGTAGAGCTGGATTAGAGACCCTTTCCAGCAGGATGTGAGCTCGTGTGACTCTCAAACTGGGATGAATAATCAAACCCATGGTTCTCATGAGGCACATGACATTGCAAGGAAATAAAGAACATCATGTGAATTTTGGAGTACTTAACATAGTCAGTTTTCAAACAAAAAGGCTTTTTAAGAGCCAAATGACCTAGTTGGATGAGGTAAGTATATAGCCTGGAGCTTGGTGTCCTGGGTTCAGCAGCAGCAGTCATTTTTCTCCTTCTTAGTAGCTGGTACAGTGCTGTGGTTTTGACTTTCAGCCTGGGAACAGTGCTGATAACACCGATGTTTTTAGCTGTTGCTAAGTAATGTTTACTCTGACCAAGGACTTTCTGAGTCTCATGCTCTGCCAGGGAGGAGGGGAAGCCGGGAGGAAGCAGAGACAGGGCACCTGACCCAAACTGACCAAGGAGGTATTCCATACCACAGCACGTCATGCCCAGTGTATAAACTGGGGGCAGTTACCCAGAAGGGCTAGATCTCTGCTCGGTCGGGCTGGGTATTGGGTTATGAGCGGCTGTATTCTCTTCCCTTGTTATTTCCCTTGTCATTATTATTAGGTGGTAGCAGTAGTGATTTGTGTTATACCTTAGTTACTGGACTGTTCTTATCTCAACCTGTGGAAGTTACATTCTTTTGATTCTCCTTCCCATCCCTCTGGGAGTGGGGGGAGGAAGTGGGGGGAGCGAGATAGCGGCTGCTTAGTTCTGAATTACAGCTGCGCTTAAACCACGACACTTGGACAGGGGTGCACTCTGCTCAATGCATCGCATCCCTCCTGACTCTGTGGCTTGCATCAGGTTTGTCCATCCTCAGCTCTTCGGTCCAGCTTCAGCCTTCTAATCCTTACTTAACCAGTGGCTGCTCTGAGTGCTGCACCAGTCTCTGGAGGCCAGTTTATATGCAAAGGTGTGGCGGAGGAAACAGCACCGAGGCAGACTCACCAGACCTGAGCCCAATGGAGAACCAACTGGGCTGAATCCTATCCCAAGATCCTAGCTTGCATGAGCAGGCGGTCTCCTGAAACGTCTCTTCTTGCACTGATCCTGGGATAGAGGAGAATTGCAAATACAGCATCAGGAAGTATCTCAGCTCTCTTAGAGAAAGGGAGGTAAGGATTATATAGGGGAAGAAAGGGAGGTCTGCATTCCCACCAGGGAACCTCTGACTTCTGGTTCTCCTGAGACAGACAAGGAATAAAGTGCCTATATTTGCACTCATGGGAGCAGAAAACACATCTGAGTGTGATGTTTGCCATCATCTCCCTCGCTGGCCAGGCTGGCTAATGCTTTCTGCCACCACTTTCCTGTCGCCCCTGCCATAATACTCCCCCTTCAGCAGCTTCCATTGGCCCTCAGTAAGCAGTTCTATATCCATTGGGATACTGTCTCATTTTGGGACCTACTTTAAGTGACATGTGAAATGGCTCTCAAAAGCCCTTTGATGGGAGCAGGCTGTGGCCGTGCAGCCGGAGAGAGCACAGCACACCTGAGCTGTGAGGAGAGGGGCCACAGCAGGCTTGGTCAGTTCCTCCCCAGTCCCCACCAGTGACATTGCACCGCAGCGGCAGCTCCATGGACCTGCAGCCAGCAACCAATGCACGTGTTTGCAGCCGCAGTGTGTGAACCTGTGTGTGCTCAGCAGAGAGCGACTGCTGTGGCCCCCGGAGAACTGCTGTACCCGGGGAGGGGCCTCTCCCCCAGTCCCCTTCAGGCTTGGCTGGGAATGGATCCAGCAGCGGAGCTGGGGAAGGGCTGCGGTGCCCTGCAGTTGCCAGGAACTCTGAACCCTCCAGGCAGGTCTGAAGCTCAAAGGAAGCTGATTAGGGCTGCTCAGCTCAGGGTGCCAAGCGGCTTCTCCCTGTCCCATGCTCTAATACATCAGCTGTGTCACCTGCAGTGTGCCCCTGACTCTTCTTGCAGATACAGACACTTGAGGATTGGGTAGATTCATGCAAGCAGAGAGGCAGAAGGCCTCTTGTGCCCAGATTAGCAATGCTGGTGAGAGGGTGAACATTTTATTCCTATGTCTGTTCTTATTAATGTAACAAAGAGGGTCTTTAGGCTAGGTATTCCCGCATTTCAGCTGCTATATAAAAAGCCTCTGGAGCATTTCCCATTTGTTAATGATGGGGGAATGCTGCTCCCAAGAGCTATTTTGCATTGAGTGAGTCTGGGAGAACAGAGGTGGAGACAAGGATCTGGAGAACAGAACCCTACCCACTCCCACCTGCATGCTTCAGGAGTCATGCTCCATCTTGTGCTGTTTGTGATGCAAGGAACAGTTGAAGCCATGTTAAAAGCCCAGCCCAAATTCAGGAACAGAAAGTGAACCCGCCCAGCTCCCTGTGGTTAGAACATACTCCTGTGAAGTCAGGGAGGTGGGTTCAGAACCCTCAGGCTGATAAAGGAAACTAATTCAAGCATCTCATTTGCTGGGCAAGTTCCCTCACTGCAGAGCTGGCATGCAGAAGGAGCAGACTCTGTCCAAAGGAGGAAACATTCCTGCACCACCTCACCAAGGAACATCAGCAGTTGGTTAAACACGCTGATCTTCCCTTCTGGCTCTCTGCCCTATGCAGGGTGGCAGCTTCCTGATAGCCTCTGTGTTCTGAAACTTAATATGGAATCTTGGGATTTGGTTCACTCTTAGGTAAAAGCATTTGCCTCATCTCATTGCCATGCGCACTGCGGTAGCAGTGAAAAGCCCCCATGTTAAACCACACCACCTGTACTGGCTCTGGAGTGCTGTCAACACCCGATGGACATCCTGTCCTATGACTGGTCTTTCCGTGGTAACTGCTGGTTTCTAACCTGATGATGGAGAGGAGGCCTGGGCTGCTCTGCCACACAGGAGCACTGACAGCCCAAGCTCATTTGGCAGCATCACTTACACTGCAGCAGAATCTGCAATTGTGAAGTTCTCCCAAACCTCTCTAGCCCAATTCTATGCACCAGCCCTTGAGGATCCAAGCAGAGCCAAGAGAGGGATATGGTACCAATGACAGGAACAAAGTTTCCTCATCCCCAAACAAGAAGAGCTTGAATCGGAAATCTTTGGGCACAGTGCCTGCGAGTGTTCCTGATACTGTTTACAATCACAGGAAACACTTCAGATTCAAACTATTCAAGACAGAGTAAAGCATTGCCTGTAGCACACATTTATCAAAACATCAGTGTTGCCCATTGACTAATGAGACCTTGGGATAACTTCAAGTGCTACCAGAAGCTTAGTATGATGTAAACCATTGTGTCAAATTGACAGATGCTCCCACCCTGTTGTGGGCTGGAACAGCTGAGATCAGATATAGAACGTACTTCTTCACTTTCCTTCCTCGAGCAACAAAGAACTACATCATCACTGAACTAAAAACCACCTGTTGCTGTTGGGATGCACAATGACCAGCCACCACACTCTATAAAACTCAGCGCTGGAGCACCCTGTCTGACCCAACTGCAGCCACTCAGCAGCAAACTGCTTTTGTTGTTTGCATTGGGTTCTCCCGAGGCGCATGACTGGATGCAATGTGCAGTTTTAATGACCAGTCACTAGATCTTAAAACACTTTTGTGATTGCTCTCTCAGCTTTACTTCCCTGAATGACACAGCGGGAGTTGTGACCTCGGTGTTTACCCACTTTCCTACTACACTGAACATCAAACATTCTCGGGGAACTGATCGACAGATCAACCTGATTACCACTCTACTACACAGTGAGTTAGAGCATCTCTTCAAATGCCTTAGAGCAGAGGAAAAAAGAGTGTCTACATTGGTCTCAGTCTCCATCGGCACTCTAAGCCACTGAGGCATTATGATCTCAGACACCTCAATCTTCCCCATACTATGATGAAGAGGCATCAGTGGATCTAGCAGTCAGTGATGGAGGTCTTAGCATTATGGCTGTTCTCCCCAGAAGGGGCCACTTGGATAGCTGAGTTACTTTAACACCAAGAAGCAGACTCACTCCCCCTGCAGTCAGACCACTTCTCTGACACCTGAGGCTAAAATCAGCCCTCAGTGCTCACACTCTCTTTGCCCTCTCAAATGCTCAAAAACTCATCCTGGCTCAAGTGGTGTACAGAGAAGCTGCCATCAGGCTGGAGCCTGAACTGTACACCTGTGAAGACGTTTTGTAAGACAATCTGAGGATTTCGGTGCTCAGAACAGGATTTTTGGTGCTCTGGGAACTCAATGATATAACACAGGATTCTTCAGTAACTGACTGGTTCCTACCAGCTCACTACAAATCAGTGACTTCTCAAAGCTGAGCTCCACATTTAGCAGAGGAGTTGTGTTAACAGTATAAAGAATGGCTGGTTTCCTACAGGAAAAACACAAGACCAGATGTATTTCACACAGTGTTATTCACACATTTTCATTTTGATTTTTACAGTATATACATGTGAACATTACATTATTCAATATGAGCCACCCAGAGTCAAACCTAATCAAACTGGTCCATAAATAATCTATATCAAAAAGCAGTACTTGAGCAAAAATTCTAGTGGTTCTACCCAAAGCCTAAAATAGTTAAAAGGAAACCCCGTGCTTTTCATGTTCCTGGATGGAATTTCTGCAAAATGATTTTAGCATGTGGAAGATTATGTTCAAGATACTTAAAGCACTAACGGTGACAGGACTGTTTAAATTCAACCATGGCATGAGTGCTACAGGGACAAAGTACTGGGACATTTTCAGTTTCTGCCTGGACATCCCTGGAAGCCCAACTTACATGTTGATGGGAATGTCGGCTCTGTGGATTACAACACCCAGCGTTTGTACACAGAATAGAGAGTCACTGAGGAGAATTAACGTGTCCAAGGGAAGTGGCTCAAAATCACCTTTTGTGTGATCAGGGGAAAGCTCTGGCTCCCATGACAGAGCTTGTACCTTTTTGCCGTGCAAAATCTACTTGGCAATTCCAATTGTGCTTACTAATAGTAATTAAGCCCCTCCATGTGGGCACTAAAGGACAGATTCAGAAACTGGAAGCAGGCCAGAACAATTTTCCCATTTGCCTATTGATGAGTCAACACTACTATTAAAAAAAGCAGTGCCTCAGATGTATGCTTTAATACGAGTTATGTAAACCTGGTACAAGCAGTAATACAACAAGAATTCCTTATACGAGTTTATACCACTACTGTTTTCCTTCCTCGTGATCAAACCCTACCCTAACACCCTTTCATTTGAGCAATGCTCAAGACATTGTATTCAAACTATCTTGGCTGATAAAAACTTTAGGTTAAGCCATTCAAATGAATGTTTCACACAAAATACTTACTTCAACAACGTACATAGCACTTTCTTTATCTTTCAGAAACTGAATATACAAAGTAAGCTTTTTTCCAAAATATTTCCATAGGCAAAGGATTAAAAAGGATTTTAATTATACACATATGGTCACAATTCTGCCTTAAAAAGATCATTGGGAAATGTACATAAGGCCGCTTGTAAATGTACATCATCTTTATGTTACTGTTACAATGCTATATGTCCAGAGAAAAAAATTGACAGTATCATACATATTTGCTTTATGCTGGGAGAAGGCTATTCAAAAATACAGTACTCTTCTGTACAAAAAAATCATGCCACATTTATTAAGATTGAAGAAGCATTAGTTTCTGTGATAACCAAGTATTCCAGTCAATTTCTTACTATGCTTATTCTCCTCACTTAGAATTTGAACAGGCTGATTTCCCAAAGTGTCCGTATTAACAGAATCAACAGCTATGTTATAAACAAAACATAATGTTCCTCACAAGAGATAAAAAGAAAGCCGCTTCGTATTTCTGAAACCATATAAAGATAAAATCTTAAAAAAATCACTCTTGATTTGCTGAAATAAATTTACATTATACAACACTATATGCCGGGGGGAGAAGAGGGAATGGGGATATGAATATACACTAAAATGCAAATTTTTGTCCCAAAAAAGGGGTAAAACAAATTACATTTACAGCATGAAGGTTTACAAATGTACATCTGTACAACCAAGGTAAGCGTCACTACTAAATTAGCAAGGCTTGTAATAAACATCAAAACGAGAGATTTGTTTTCAAACTGTAAACTTACACCTATTAACTACACGTATACAATGCATATATTTATAGGAAGCAAAAAAGCTATCTGAATATTTAATCAATCATGCTTAAATGTTGAGCTATCAAGTTTACTTTTCAGTGGCCCCTTTTCTCTTCATCAATACCTATCTTGGTTTTGCATCTACGGTGAGAAAGCAAAATAAATGCTCAACACTTTCAAATCCTTACAATTAATTCTATATGCAAAATAAAAAAATACAAATCTCTACTCTTCCTGCATTGAAAAACTGTCTGTAAAGTTAATACAGGCTGCATTCCTCTTCCAACAGCGTATTTTGCTGAATGGAAGTACCACCATCATTTTAACCCCTCTATCTTCGTACAACAATTAAATATAAGTATATACAGCACTTTCATTTTTAATACATCGCTAGAGGAAACCTTAGGGCACCATTTAAAAAACACCTGTATCTACAGCAAGTGGTTAAAACTAAGTCTTAAAGTTTCCACTGCTCTGTTCATCCCTATTTTAATTTGCTGGGCCCTTGTTTATTATTTGGATAATATGTTGTGAACCACCAAAATACAACTTAACTTTTTGACATGTTAAATAATGTTTATGCAGCTGATCAATTTTAATCTGGTATAAAAGACTTCACACAAAAGGGAAAAAATAAGGATTAATTCTATATACAACTCTATAAACCTGTTGTGCTATGATGCTGGGTAGACCTACCAGATTGCAAGCCAGTGTATTAAAAGAATACTGTACTTTTTCCCTTTAAAAACTATTTCAGTGACTTTACAAGGTAAAAATTTACAAAATATGTGACAGCTATTTTGATACAATTACATCATATACAGGCATTCTGTGCTTTGCCAGCCATCCAATCTGATAAGTCTCCGGATCAGGGCTGGAGATATTTTTTCTTCTTTTTTTTTTTTAATAATTCACTCCCCAAAAATATACACAAGAATAAAAATTTTACAAATGGATGAACAACGTCAATAAATAGATTTAAAAAAATCAGAACATTTATAGTTAAGTTGTATGCTTTGATCATTCACAATTCCATTTTTCTTCCATTTCTTTTTGCCTTTTACAGCATCCCGTTTGGTGGTCCACCAATTGGCCCCAGATCAGCACTGTTCTTCAGGTAATACTTTTCCAGCTTGGCCAGAATGTGTTTGCCGTAGGTGTATTTACGCAGAGTTGTGATGTGGGGTCGAATCTGGAAGAAGAAACATGTTACGGCTCTCTTTTTTTTTTTCCTTCCCCTCAAAACTTCCAAGGAGAGTACTACACTTCAAAAATATTATGTAAAGAACAAAAAAAGTCTGAAGCCTGTATTCCCGCATTTCAAATTTTTGGAAGTTTTTGGAAAGATGTCAGTTGGTGACTTTGACTCACCAAACAACTGATGTACCTGTCAGAGGAAAAGAGATGAAGGCCTTCTTTTGGGGGTACCCTCTTGGTGACTGGGGGAAGCAGAGCTCCTGCAGGAACATACAGGCCCTGGGTTCAATTGCCTTAAGGCAATTATGGCAACAGCACTTTTGTCCGTGTCTGGATATTCTTAGTAGAAAATGGGCCTGTCTGTTAGGAACGGTAGGAATGGATTTATACTGGCAACCAGCAAAGAAGAAGAGAAAGTTGTATTTCTTCTGTTATATTAATAGAGATGACAGATGGTATACTTTTATATCAAAAGTATTTTCACAGAAAAGCTGATACAAAGGGAGGACATGAAATCCAGCTTGTGAAACTCCTTTGTGGATTTCCATGAGCTTAGTGCTCCACTGAATTTAATGTTTAGATGTGACGTTCTAGATTACAGAACAAGTGAGTTCTACACCTAGAAGGTATTCTAGCGGAAAAATTAGTACAGATAATGTTTTCTGAATCAACACAATTACATACAAATATACCTTGTGCATTATTATCTTCCGCTGAGCAGGTTCAGCCATATCAATCATCTTCTGAACAACATAGTTGGCATACTGGTCCTTCATCATGGTGTATAAGGCACTGTGAGGACCATCATTCTGGCAGCAGACCTCATCAATAAGTAAAGCTCGCTCAGCACGAGAAGCGTGAGTCACGCATTTTTCTACCACATTGCTGAAAAAGAAGACAAATGCATTCTGTTGACTTTAGCTGTAACACTCTTAAGTAGCACTTTTAAATTTATCTGAACAGCTCAAGTGAGTTAACAGCACTGAAATGCATGCTACAAGCGGATCAAGCCCTGATTTCCAAATCTTAGGTCTGTAGTGACTGATGAAGTTAAAGGATTATGCATTCCCACTCATGTAAAAACAAAAATAATAAAAAAAGAAAGGTAATTTCCTGACAGTTATTCTCTTGTGGGAGCTTTTTCCATTGGTCCTATAGTACGTATACCTGACCTTTAAAGGCACAACAGAGAAAGCCAGATATGAGGCTTCCTGCTTTTTGAATAAAGGCACTTTTCAGGAGTGTGCCTGTATCAGATACTGCAAATATTTCTTTTTGTAGAGAAGGTCTCTCCTATATTTCAGGAGCTGGAAAGGCCATCACTGCTCATCAGACAGCAAAGTGATTCTGGTCCTGTGTTTGTGCTTTAGAAATTACACAAGTTCCAAGGAGAGGATTCCGAACAGTTCTATTTAGGCAAAGAAAACTAAAATCCAGTTTGCATACAGTTGACTTTTTAAAACAAACGTCCCCATAACATCACAGTGTCTACTTCATGTTGTTGAGAAGGTGAGTCTCACTAAATCATCCACGATGAATGCTGAGGTGTGGTTTCCTTATTAAAAGACATACATCTACATTTTGGGAAAAAAAAACACTGCAGGATAAATTTTAGGTTCTGATTTCAGAGTAGTTCAGGACCCTTACAAAGTTTTTAAGACTTCCTAATGCACAAAATCCTTGTCAGGCTGAACCATCACTTTCTAAGGCTATCTTTTTATACTGGTAAATGCATGGCTGGACTGGTAAGACTTTCCCAGCTTATCCAAGCTTATCAAGGAAGTCCCAGCATACCAAGCTAGTTCTAGGAAGGCTTTTCACCTGTCTCTGGGGATCTTCACATGAAGATTTGGAATCCATTCCCTGCACTTGTACAAGGTAGACAAAAACCATCCAATAAATGCATGGAATTTTCTCTGTTTTGCTACAGAACAGCACTTTCCCTGCCCCAAATCTAGTATGAAAATACCACTAACATTCATCTCTATGAGAATATGAAATTTCAGGAGGGAAGTTACATGACTGACAAAAACCCAACCCCTTTTTGTAACACAACAAATACAACACTACAGCTTTAGAAGTCAGTGAATCTTTAAAAAATGAAGGCTGTGCAATACCTGGCAAATTTGTGCTGACTCAGAGCTAGAACTTTTCCTCTTATTTCTGAAACTATTTTACTCTTGTCTTCAGGACGGCCATGCTCCAGTACGTGTTGAATAACGTAATTTCCGTATTGATCCTGGAAATAAGATTACTTCAATATTCTTTTGTGTCCATAACAAGCAATCCACACATCTTTTGTGTATTTACATAAACTTTCAAATTACTATTTGCACAGATAAAAGGAAAAACACAATAAAATCAACATTATAGAAACAAAGTGATGCAAGAAATACTGCATGGAGAATTACTTAAAAGGACCACAAAATTTACGGTGCCAAATGTAAATAATCTGTAAACCCAGCATTCTGCTGGAGTACCTTTTATCCTCTTACAGAAAGATGTTCTCAAAATTAAGATCGTCATTCTTTAGCAGTCATAGTATCTCACTGAACTTTGGTTCCCCAAGAGACTTATGTTCTAACTAGCCTTGCATACACAAGAAACTACTGAGAAATAAATTAGACTGAATATGTGTAGAAGTTCCCACTGAACACAAAGTCCCTTCCAGTATTCTGATTTGATTCAATATTTAAATCAAACATTTGAAATAAATATTTAATTCAATTTCAAAGCCACTCATGCCACTCATTCTGTTCATCTGAAAACAAGACAGGAAATGATGCTGCATAAAGTCTTTTGCCTTCTTTTAGAAAAGATGCCCTATTTGTGTAGGAATATGCAACATTTATATTTTTGACAATGTATGTGTGTTTAGACATTATCTGAATTTCTGAAGAATGCCTGAATCAAGACAAACTACAAAAAGGCAATCTTTGCAATAAGAAATACACTAGCTCCATGCATTTACAATGTGTATTTGAAGCTACAGTCAAAAGTGTAAGAAAAAGGCTTTTTATATCTTCTTTGCCTCCCAACTTCCAAATTCATTTTCATTCCAACCATAGAAGGAAAGAAAACAAAAAAAAATTAATGTCTACAAAACTCAGAAGAGGCAAATGCATTATTTCTTAAACTAAGAAACAGGAATAAATTATGACAACACCCAGCTCTGAAACACATTAAAAATGAACACATGCACTAACCTGCACTAGCTGTTCTGTGTGTTGATGCAGTTCTTCTAAGATTGGCAAAGTCTGCTCAGCAGTACAATGTTCCAGAATACGCTGAATTACTCTACAACCATATGGATGAGTTGAAAGTACAAATACCTTAAAATAGGATAGCAAACTGGAGTTAAACCAACTGACGTTTACAGTAATATTACCATGTTCAAAATAGAATCGAACATGCCAAGTACTTCTAGAAAAAAAAGTTTTGTCTGCCAATATCAGAAAGCCATCTCCAGTGGAAGTCAGGAAAAGATGAAAATGCAGGTTTTTGTGTGTCAAGGACTCCAGTAATTATAGAATCATAGAATAGTTACGGTTGGAAAAGGACCTTAAGATCATCTAGTTCCAACATCCCTCACATGGGCAGGGGCACCTCCCACTAAACCATGCCACCCAAGGCTCTGTGCAGACTGGCCTTGAACACCACCAGCGATGGAGCATTCACAGCTTCCCTGGGCAACCCATTCCAGTGCCTCACCACCCTCACAGTAAAGAATTTCTTCCTCGTATCCAATCTAAACTTCCCCTGTTTAAGTTTGAACCCATTACCCCTTGTCCTACCACAACAGTCCCTCATGAAGAGTCCCTCCCCAGCACCCCTATAGGCCCCCTTCAGATCCTGGAAGACTGCTATGAGGTCTCCACACAGCCTTCTCTTCTCCAGGCTCAACAGCCCCAACTTTCTCAGCCTATCTTCATACAGGAGGTGCTCCAGTCCCCTGATCATCCTCGTGGCCCTCCTCTGGACTTGTTTGAACACTTCCATGTCCTGTTTATGTTGAGGACACCAGAACTGCACACAGTGCTCCAAGTGAGGTCTCACAAGAGCAGAGTAGAGGGGCAGGATCACCCCCTTCAACCTGCTGGTCACGCTCCTTTGGATGCAGCCCAGGATACGGTTGGCTTTTTGGGTTGCAAGTGCACACTGCCAGCTCATATTCATTTTCTCATCAACCAACACCCCCAAGTCCTTCTCTGCAGGGCTGCTCTGAATCTCTTCCCTGTCCAACCTGGAGCTGTGCCTGGGATTGCTGTGACCCAGGTGTGTGACCTTGCACTTGGCATGGCTAAACTTCATCAGGTTGGCATCAGCCCACCTCACAAGCATGTCAAGGTCCCTCTGGATGGCATTCCTTCCCTTCAGCGTATCAAGCGAACCACACAGCTTGGTGTCATTGGCAAACTTGCTGAGGGTGCACTCAATCCCACTGTCCATGTCACTGACAAAGAAGTTGAACAAGACCGGTCCCAACAACGATCCCTGAGGGACACCACTCGTTACTGGTCTCCAGCTGGACACTGAGCCACTGACCACAACTCTTTGTGTGCGGCCATCCAGCCAGTTCTTTATCCACCGAGTGGTCCACCTATCAAATTGATGTCTCTCCAACTTAGAGACAAGGATGTTGTGTGGGACAGCGTCAAACACTTTGCACAAGTCCAGGCAGATGACATTAACTGCTCTACCCCTGTCCATCAGTTCCATAGCCCCATCATAGAAGGCCACCAGATTGGTCAATCTGGATTTCCCCTTAGTGAAGCCATGCTGGCTGTCACCAACCACCCTGTTGTTTTCATGTGCCTCAGCATGGCTTCCAGGAGAATCTGCTCCAAGATTTTGCCAGGCACAGAGGTGAGACTGACTGGTCTGTAGTTCCCGGGTCATCCATTTTCCCCTTCTTGAAAATGGGGTTATATTTCCCTTTTTCCAGTCATCGGGAACTTCACCTGACTGCCATGATTTTTCAAATACGATGGACAGTGGCTTAGGAACTTCATTTGCCAGCTCCTGCAGGACCCGCGGATGGATTTCATCAGCTCCCATGGACTAGTATATAAATAAGAACCCACGTTTTCATTACAGCACATTTAGCTGTAAAGGAAACCCAGGAAGTATGACCCTTAGTCAGGCACTGTTCACCTTTCAAGCTTTCCTCTTAACTTCATAGTTAATTTTCAAATTTAAGATTTTTGACATTTATAAGTTAAATTGTTGTGGCTGATTTTCACAAATTTCACACTGCATCACATGCAACAGGCTCCTTCTTACAAACTTGTAAAGAAGTATTCAAAGCATACAGTCAAAATCTTGCTTATTCCTTTTGCTTGCTTCTGCAGAAGCCAGGTTTGTGTTTCAGGGATTAATTCAGAAGATTTATTAGTCATTACTGAGCAGAAATGAACATGGAATCTTGTCCGATTAGACAGTGATCCAAATGATGCAGGAGAGTGAAAGAGATACATCTCGTTACATTACATGACTGAAGTGCAGCATTTCACTGTCAGACTTGGAGCTGAGGATGGATGTCCAATAAATAAACTGACACATTTTAGGCAGGGGCTCTATTTACAGTTAAGAAACTGTTTCATCTACCCCATATACACTTTTGATGTAAAAAGACTCGACCTTACAAATGTCGGTAAGCCATTTACTACTACATAAAACAATAAATTCAGGTATTGCTATTGTGCAAAATGTGAGAGGATATTGTAGATTTTGTTAAGGAATACATTTGGCCATCCATTAAAGTAAAACCTAGTAATACAGCCAAGTTACTAAGATTTTTACAGTTCTTCTTGAGACTATAAAAGTTTCAGAGTATTAAAATCTTATTAAGCTGCAGCATATTCTTTAGCCTGCAGCACAATATCAATCTTATTTTAATAACTTGTTTTGGAAACTAAACAAAACCCCCAACCTTAAATAAACAAGTACCACCCCCCTTCACTTAACACTAGCCCATATGTAAGTAATACTAGCATATTTCTTCAAAGTTATTTCCTTAATGATAGACATTAACTGGGAAACACTGAAAGATGGGCTTGCAGCAGAAGAAAATGGGAATTTTAATGAAAAATAAATGCTAGAGAGCAGCCACTTTATTATTACATCAAAAATGACAATGTTGGAAGTTATAAAGGAAATCTGAAATGGCTTTATCACAAAACTCAAACAGAAAGCCTGGCCTTAAGCCAAATACTTTGTATGTATTTATATTGCATCCATTGGATGCACTTATAATAAACCTAAACAGGTTTTCTAGAGCCTTATCTCCAAGAGATTCATCTTTTACAGTGTTAACTGTCTCTGACAGCTATTCCATTTTATTATCCCTTTTTCATCCTGCTTAAAACAAGCTGACTGCAAAGCTTCAAACACTATCTTGTACATGCAAACGATGGAGAAAGATCTGCAAATCAAAGCACCCCTACAGAAGAGGAAATGAACTGTTGACACTACCTGTCCTTTAAATGCATCAATGATGAACTGGAGCGACTGGGGTTGAACACACTCAATACATTTTTGTACAACGTGGTTTCCATTTTGATCTTTCACACATTTCAGAACATGACCATCCAACTCTTTCACCATCTCGTTCTGAAAAAAAGGGGAAAAAGAAAAAAAAAAAAAGATTATCCTTGTCTTTACAGTATTTTTTCCCCCCCTCAAAGTAATATTCCATTTCCTCCTAAATGTCCAATCTTCACATTCACTCATGGCTTATTTGCGTATCCCTTTAAACAACTGTTTTAGTTCCCAGGGCATTTTACAATGTTGCTCGTTCCCTTCAATTTAAGCAAGTAAAGAGAGAGACACAATAAAAAGAAACAAAATTTAAAAAGTATAACTCTAACTTACAATTACCTGCTGGTCAGGCGAGATTGACTCAAGTGCTTTCTGAATAACGCGACAACCATACATCTGTAGGGCTAATGGCAGAACATGACCACGTATGCGTGTTGCTAGGGCTAGCTTCTGATCCAGGCTTCCAAACTACAAAGAAAACAAATATGCTGTTAACAAATGAAGACATATTGCAGCATGCTGGAATCTACATCTCAGAGGAAGTACTTTAATAATGTATTTTTTACTGTGCACCTTGAATAATTTTTCCCTCTGTATTTTTGGTGGGTATGTTTATCAGAATCTTTTATTTTCTAAATACAACATTTTGTAATATTCCAAATTCCAGTCACACACCTGCTATCAAATGCATGGCCTTGAAAGACAACAAAAGAAACTGAAGTAGCTTATATTTGTCTGTTGATAGGAATGTTTGAGTGCAATAACCCATTTATTTAGACAAATTATACAAGCCAAATTAACTACCAATTACTATAACATATTAAAGCATATTTTCTTTGACATCTCAGATTTATTCTGGTCAGTGTATCTTACACCTTGCATACATTAAGCAAGCTGTAACAGGAAGGGGTGGGGGAGAAGATTTCAACCCCTGAAATAACATCTTGGTAACTTCATGTAGATTGAAGACCATTCTCACCACTGGTACTTCGGGAAATCTAGAAGTACTTGGGGTTTGCAGAGAAAAATGACAATGTTTTTGTGCTGTGGCTGGATTAAGAGTATAATTCAACCAATGTTTTTCAGCAGTAGCTAATTCCTGCCCATATTATTCCCTCCACCGTGCGACTACAACCTTCTGTGCTGCTCCACACTGAGCAGAGCAGAACCCAGTCAAGCTTCATAATAGCACACATAACCCTGTTCCCAGATCCCCACACAAGCTCCTGAGTTAGCACAATACAGGTGACCACACTGAAGCGACCAGTGGGGTGGCACCAGTAGTATTCATGCACCACTGCTGAGAATTGCCAAAACCCACACATGTAGTCACCTGAGGCTGAAGAAAGTGCAACCAACTTCATCTTCCTACTTAAGTAATGAACTAAGGCCCTCAATACAACTAAGACCTAGTGCACTGTTTTTTTGAGAACTCTTCTGCAGAATTAAGATGAAAACTATCCAACATAACATTATGGAAAAAAAATTAGCAACTGATGACCCTTGGGCAAGATCAAGAACTACATGCCATACATCAGACACGCTCTTCAGATGTTCTGAGTTGTAAAAAAGCATATAAAAAGGTGAACACAATTTCATATATTGTATGTTAAAAACTACATTCCTGTTTACAGCAACCACTTTCATAGAATCATATCTCAGTTTTCACAAGTGGATACCCCATGAAGCATAGATTCTATAGAATGGTTTGGTTTGGAAGGGACCTCAAAGGGACACCTTCCACGAGACCAGGTTGTTCCAAGTCCGATCCAACCTCGCCTTGAACACTTGACTGGGATGGGGCAGCCACAGCTCCTCTGTGCAACCTGTGCCAGTGTCTCACCATACTTATGCTAAATAATTTCTTCCCAATACCTAACCTAAAAGTACCCTCTTTCAGTTTAAAGCCATTACCCCTCATCCTATCATTATCTGACCTTATAAATCCCTCTAGGGCTCTCGAGGCCTGTTTAGGTACTGTAAGGGATGTTTTCCAGCTTCACCTTCTATCCACCTAAAGACTTTGATAAAGTCCTTGATTTAAAGTACAGTATACTAGAGATTTTTCCTACATAAAATTTTTACCAGAACACAGGTATTGGTTTTTCTTCTAGATCAAATCTTGCAACTTTCTGATAAGGCATTGTCTTTTTTAACCGCATAGTTTCTAACAAAAACGAAAGCTGTTTTAAGTACTACTTTTAGTAATACTGGATATATCTTAACATCCCTTTCTCAAAATCCTTCCACCTCAATACATTGTCAGTTTCTTCATAAACAGCTCTGGATGAAGTTCACACAGCTATTTATGTGGGTGCAAGAGTATTTTCCAGGCCCACTTTTATCAGTAAAAGTATCCTTCAAATCTTTATGTTCCACATCATCTGCTGAAAGCCTCTGTAAATTACGCTAAAAGGCTTGCAAAGCCTGCGTGTGCAGCCTGTGCATTCACCAACACTCACCAATATATATACCCCACCAGCGTAAAGAGAAACTGTGCCTGTTATGAGAAGGAAGTAGGGGACAGAGAACAGAAAACACGTGTGCAGTGTTACATACTTGGGTTCTGTGGTAAAAGTCCAGTAGAATTCTGCCATGATGTTAAGAAAAAAAAGTTAACCAGATTTTAAAAGCATTTAATTCTAATTTCTGTTCTTACACTTAGTCTATGCTTACCTCAAAGAACTTCTGTATTACATAGTTTCCAAACACATCAGTCATCAATTGATATGCTGCTTGCAGGATCTCATTAAATACCATCTGGCGCTCAGCTGGAGTAGCTCGCTCCAGCTTTTGCTGTATAAATCTAAGTGCAAAAAAAGGTCCATTATGCTTTACATAAACAACAGGAAAACCTCTCAAACGCTGTTTCAATGAGACACCTCAAAATTCTAAAGTAAGTATTCAACATTTACAACACTTATTAAAATGAAAGTAGTGCCTCTGCATATAAAAGGACACATTTTAGTAAAAAGTTTCATTTGAGAAGGATTACAGATGAAAAGAGTAACAATAACTAAGTACCTGATGAGGTATTGCTGAAAAATGGTTTTACATTTCAGATGCCAGCTATTTTGTTTTCTTAATCAATGCCTTTTTGATACCTAAATACTAGAGTTTACAAGTCTAGTTATGAGGCTATTTCTACACTGAGAAGTTCTACAAGCAGCCAAGCTTATACTACTTCTACAATGAGATTTCTTGGAGAAGAAGAAGCCAATGTAAGAGCATGTGCTCCAGTTAATGGCATGCTTTTTATTAAGATGACTAGCAGCTAATTCAAACGCTTGATGTTAATATGATAATATCAAAGCAGTAAAATGTTATTAAGTCATTGACTACAATAATTACCTAGAACCATGCTGGTCTTGGGAAAACTCAACAATATGTCCAACAAGGTCTCTTAGCTGAAGATTAGGGAAACGATTGTTTCTGAAATCTTCCAGCAACCGACTACGTCCAGAAGGCATAATATCAGACCTACTGTAACGAAGGCGTGAAGGAGGGAAGAGCTGACTGGTGGAGCTAAAGAGACTCGAGGTACTTGCTGCACTGCGATATTTTGCTTCAGCTCCAGGTGCTGCAGAAATATAGCGACCACTACCATTTGTCAGTCCTCCTACAAGGAAGCAGCTCTGTCAGTAAAAGCCGTAAGGAAAATAAGCAACAGCAAAACATTAAGTGTACTAGAAATATGGATACACCCTGGAGCCAAAGAAAACAACAGCATTGTCTTGTCTGTATTTACCTCATTATGGACAGAGGAGTTAAGATAGCTGTATCTTTCAATAAATAAAACCATCCTCCTCATTTTTATTTTACGTGAAGGGCACCAGGAAAAGATATATCATTAGAAGAATATAACAAAGCAGGTAAAGTGAGCACCCAGACTTACAGAAACTTTAGAACTGGGTGGGCCTTAGCTCAGTGGGCAGATTTCCACTTCACAAGTGGTACTGACTTAGACCCTTGTTAGTAGTCTCAAAGTCAGCCAATTGTTTCAAATAGACCATGAAATCTGAACTACCCTTCAGTCCCTACTGAGGTACCTTCTCAACTTACAGTATGAAAGGGCATTTTTTGGGAGGCACACATGGTGCCTCTTGTCATGCTGTACCTGTTCTGCAGGATATCTAATGACTTCAGCATGCTAGGTTTTTTATCTGGTACCTCTTGTAAGCACCAAGAATGTCAAATTTCAAACCAGGTAGCTAAGAATGCTCTACTTAATTCTAAAACAACCAGAGATATACAAAACTGAAGTTCCTTTTAGAAACACAAAATCCTTTCCTTGCTGCAAAAATAGTCATCACTCTCACTACACTTCATCTGTCCTTACTTTCTAAAAACTGAATTGCCTATATTTAGGTCCTACTCCTTTTTGCTAGTGATTCCACCTACAGCTGTCATCATCTCGGTCCTGTAGATTTCTCCTCATGTATTGTTTCCTAATTAGTTGATATCACTCAGAACTCCTCCAGTAGGCCTCCCTCCTCTCCACTGTACAACTGGCAGCAATTATCCTAAGCAGCATGCAAACAAAGCATCTATACTATACTACAAGCGGAAATATTCAAAGATAATTCCCACCTAGAAACCTCAACTCTATTTAAAAAAAAAAAAACCCAGACTGAAAACCAACAACCTAAAATTATCGAGTATGAATTGAAAAAAGAAAGCATTTGCAGTTTCCCTATCTACAAAGTGACATAGTAACTGAAACCCCTTCCAAAGTCCAGAGAAGTATCTACAACACTTCAATATAAAACAAGCTGCAGTATGTGCTGTTTGAATGGTGCTCTATTACAAAATTAATTAATAAAAAACAAAATAGAAAAGAAAACAGCTGACAGTGCCCCAGCCAAGCCTTCCTTTGGTTTTAAGTATTTATAAGGCTAGGCGACAACAGTGTTACAGTGGGCTGGTAATGTATTAATGGCAAAGTACCTTTTTCAAAAGGTCAAACTGCAATACCAGAATCTGAGATGTTAGTGCTCTGCAAGACATATCAAGCATCACATCTATTGCAATGTAGAAGATTATGCCCTAAAGTAGAAAAAAATTAGTATTTATCTTACAATTAGTTTTCAAAATTCAGTGGTAAGAATCAGTAAAGAATCAGTAAAAACCTTATGCCTCACAATAGGTTTTAAAACCCACTAGGCTTTTCTTTTAAATTAAAGCCTCTTAACTCTTAACTAAAAAACCGTATTTTTTGGGTGTAATCATTTTTCATTTCCATTGACAATCACTAGCTCCTGAAAAGAGCTGACAGCGATATGATACCAACAGACAAGAAGAAAAAAGAAACCCAACATTCTGCAGTATGCAGAGTGATGTTCTACAGTCATTTTTTCTTCTAGGAAGAGCCTTTTAAAGAAAAGTTATGCACCTAAAATAACGGTATTTCTCTTCCACATTATTTAGACGTATTAACGCAATCCTAGCTTCCCTGGAAATGCTGCATAGTAACACCATCCGACGTCACGAGAGGGCAGCAAAGCCCATTTAAAAGGAAGTCTTGGAGGCTACCTTCCTGTTGTAGCATCTCTCTTGCTCCACTGATCACATGCTCAATTCTGTGCCAGAAACTAAGAGGGCAGTTTTGGTTACATGTTCTCAAACTGCATGGCTCTAATTAGCATACAGCGTCATGGAATTGCATGTAAATCAGGAATTCTTTCAGTCGTTTTTTGGTTTTTTTTTAACATAAATTAAGAAGCTTCTTAGCTTTTAACAAATACGCTACATATGTGTAGTAGAACTGCATGTATACAATATGTTTCAATCAGGATTATCAAGCCTTTCTTCAGCCTAATTTGGGAACCATTCCTTTTCAAGACTTGTAAGATGACTATGCTGCAGCTGGGAGGCTCCTGTCTAGCCTGTGAAACTACTTCAGACAATCACGTTAAGCAGGATCCTAATGCAGGAAGACTGAAAACATACCCATTGTGCCTCGAAGAACCAGTAAGACTTCAAAAGCACACAGAGAGCTTAACCTTGTAAACCCCTGGACATTATTATACAGAACAGTAATTTAAAAGGTAATTGGCTTTCTTCTTATGTAACCTTTCATTACAGCAGCAGCTTTACAGCTCAGTGGCAACTTTGCAGATCTGAAAAAATACTAAAACCCCCGAACTAAAAGCACATTGTCACAGGTACGTACTACACGCAGTTATACTCTTGCATACAATGGACTATCTTCCTAAATATTGTACTTATTACTTTCTCAGTCCAAAACCGTCAAAGCACTAATGTGGACATTCAGGACACCTGGCCTGCTTCCTGAAAATCGTGTGTGAAGAGCTCAGAGAAGGAAAACTGGAATCTGAATTCTAGCTACCAAATACTCCTGGTAAGCCTACCGCATCTCTGTGCTCTTCCAGAACTCGGGATGCTTGTTTCAGAGATTCTGAACTAGAAAGGTAACAGCCTAGGTCTTCTAAGTTATTTGGGGAACATGCTTTACTGAGTAAAGCGCCCACTCTAAACAGTTCTGCAAACACTCAAATTTTAAGACTGTATCAGGCATCACTACAGCCACAGAATTACAAACCTCTGGGGAATAAAGAATGCAGTTTGTTCTTCAGATGATCACTTAGAGATCACTACTGATCTTGTAAAATAAAGATCTCTGACATAATGAAAAATATTGTTTTACAGTTTAATTGAATCTAAATCCCTGTGGCTTGTCCATAGGGAAGAAGAGGCACAGAGGTATAAAAGGGATACAGATCATCTAAACCAGAGCCTTACTAAGCTTCAAGGAGACAAAGCATGTTAAATTACTAAATCCTCAATGTCAATAGCATATTTAATGCAAAGGAGATGTGAAAATATTAAAAACTAGATCTAGACACATTAATTTTGATAACATTAGTCTGTTAGTACATATTGCTAAAGTATTTCTGCAGTAGTTTCTAACCAAAACATGAAAGATATATTTACTACACAGTACCTGTTTAAATCAGTCATAAGTATTATTTCCTAGTAAAATAGATATAAGTAAACACTCAAAACTTGATTTCTACAAAGTATTTGCTCATCTGTAAAAAAATAGCTTCACCTAAAAATTTCATCTTCATACGGAAAACAGAATTACACATATATACATATATATATATTTTATGAATCAATGACAGTGCCTTATGCCTGGCTTACCAAAGCACTATGGAGTAGGTACACAGCAGAGGCAATGCAAAGTTCCCCACTCTATTGCCAAGAGGCCTTTATGCTCACCCAGAATGACCACTTCTGAAGACAAAATCATTAAATCTAAACTACTAACAAGCTTGGCTTGCAAGGCACGCAAAATAATTACCTCCAAAAGCCCAGACTTTAAAAATCCTACTGTACACCAAACCCTTTAAATGCTGCAATGTACCATCAAAGTAAGCACTATGAAGCTAAAAGGAGTTTCTATAGCATAGGAAAAATACCTCCTCCTGATGTTTTTTGTCCCTGGGAGTGAAAGGGTAGTTCAAATTCATGACCTTACTGCTCCAACTGATTACAGTAAAGAAGCAGTTAACAGACAACTGACAAATCCCTTCAAATGCAGGAAAACTGACACTGGAACAAAGTAATTAACACATTCCTACTTTAGGATGTTGGATAAGAGTTGGTGAGAAGAGACAGAAAACAGTAAAATATCACAAACATCTTGTAAAAGGGAAATTGGTTTTTTAAGCTACAAACTGCAGCAGTGTCTGACAAAGGGGTTATAAAACCATGCACCCTTTCCCAGTATTGTGCTCTAGTATTCTGGTGGCTGAAACACAAGCAACCGAGTTTGATGCCCTTTTTAAAACAAGAGTTAAACTTAGCTGAACCTGTTGATATTAAGCAGGCAGGACAACAAGTTTTGAAGGTGGAGGAAGAGCTGCATTTGACAGGCATTATCAGAATACCAATGGAAAGTGCATGCAGACATGAACTTATAATGTTGTTCTACTCTGAAAAGTGATTACATGATAATCACACCCTTCTTAAAATACACTCCCTTTGATTTCAGATATTACTTCTCACTTGGTGAGAAAGCTTTGCCTTTTTATTTTTTGTATGTGAGAACAAAACAAATGCTTCCAAAAGTGGCTGATAAATACACCAGAATAAATTCAACAGGACAGACAATTAACTGCAGAAATAGTCTTCAACTTTCTGTGCCAGTGCACCTTGGATATAACCGCGCAAAGGCACAACACAGGGCAGACTGCAGAGAATGCTGAAAAAATTACTGCATTTTTGTGAAAGCAAAAATCCAAAAGACCTCAGCTGCCAAGTTTCAGATTTATCTGGTAAGGCAGCAAAAATCTGCCCATTATCAAGGTCCACTTCATTTGGAAGATGAAGAGGCAGTACACATGGAAGCCATCAAGGTTGTGTCAATTTTCAGAGTACAACTGCACATTCTGGCCTTTACAAACTGATCTAGAACATGATTTAACAAGCTACTAAGCTTAGTTCACACAGCCAAACAGTCCTAAATGGATTCAAATCAGTATTTAAAAATCTCTGCTGACAGAGGTAATCCTCTATACTGATCACAGTTTATTTTCTCAGCATTGAAAGAAGTCTTCAACATTTATCATATGTGAAACAACACAAAACCTTGGATGTTTTGAATTTTCGATAATGCCTTCCAAAATTTGATTTGAGCATAGTTTTCAGCCATATGAAAACTATTGTGAGAGTACTTTGAACAGAAAGAAAGAAAAAGATTTCCATGATAACCCCATTGTCAGATGTTCAGAACTTTCTCAAAAGCCGCCATTTGGGCTGAAACTTTCCATGCTCGGTCTCAGCCCAAAGGTGCACTTTGTAGACCTGAAAAAGGAAAAAAGGTAAGTAAAAAAAAATAAAACGTGCTGAAACATCCCCTTGCCCAGTTTTACTTCGGGTATTCAGCACTTAACTGTGAAGGGGATACTGAACTGGAAATGTAATATATTTAAATTACTTTTTAAACCTTGTTATACAAATCACTCACACATGTCTCTAAGTGTATTCTGGTAGGCACTTTTACAGTTTTTCCCATTTTATTTGTACTTACAGAAGTACAGGTGATTAGGATGCCTATTACATGAACAGAATAGTTACTGGAGCAACAGGCAATTCAATGTTGAGATGACATCCAGTTTCACTGTATGATTTTTGCATCCAAATTAAATGACCACAAGTATTTGCAGCGAAAGAGAAAGCTTATCAAGTAACCTCAGGTTAGAGGCATTATCTTCTAAATATACTGTAGGCTGTGGTGGGGTTTCTTTAGATTTTTTAAATTAATTTTTTTTTGGGGGGGGGTTAAGTTTGAGCCCCCATGTCATCTAACTAGCTCAAAAGATTTTCTAAAACATTACTATCATCATTCCTTAAAAAAATGCATTTGATAACAGAAAGCCTCTACTGATGAAGCCTTTGCTACTTCTTTCAAAATGCATTTTTTTTCCACCAGTGTTTTCCTGGCAAAGCATCTGGGCCACAGGATAGTAGGCTCACTGATGCACAAATCACCTTTCAATAAATTTTATATTGAGTTCTTTGCTCACTTTCCCACTTTAGAAAAGTAGGGGGCAGTAGTGGGGGCACTTCACTATTAAACACAGTATTGTCTTAAAATGCCCTTTAAGTGGCAATACACTGAAGTAGAAAAAATCTAATGCACCTTTGCTTGTCATACTGTAGAAATATAATACACAAAGGACCAGCAAATCTTACTGGCCTATCGGACTTTTGCAAGGGAAGAAAAACGACCTGTTGGCCCGATACTGCAAAACGCTGAGTGCCCTCCACTATTAAATCAAGGAGCATTAGAGAGCTCTTCACCTTTCAGGAATGGCCCGTCTTCATTACAAAACTGTTTAACAGCAAAGGTAACGTGACACCTCTTATGCAACATATATTATACACACAGAAATACATACACACATACAAACAAAAAGTGTTTTTTT
Source organism: Myiopsitta monachus (assembly GCA_017639245.1). Lineage (NCBI taxonomy): Eukaryota > Metazoa > Chordata > Aves > Psittaciformes > Psittacidae > Myiopsitta > Myiopsitta monachus. The sequence continues at coordinate 23,559,257 of CM029922.1, read as the reverse complement.
GGTTTTTTGTTTTTGTATTTTTTTACCTAAATGCAAACTGGATGAGGATCCATGTGATGAAAGTGATGGCGGTGGCGTAAGTGAATGTCCTGGCGTTTGGCTTGGCAGAGGCATGCCTATTGGACTTGGAGAGGAGGAAAATCCCAGACTATTGTAAAATGGCTGCCCTATGGGTGCTAGGCTGCTACTAGATCTTTTGTACAAGTCAGAGCTAGTAGATAGAGAATCTCTCCTTGTGGCACTACTACTTGCAGAACTGCCAACTGAAGAAGAAATAAAAAGACCCTAATTACACAGTGTCAACTGAATAAAACCTATCCCCAACTACAGCTGGGCAATAACAGATGCGATCACAATAATTACAGCAATCGTTATGACAAAGACAATTACTGTGATAACCACACATGCTTTTAAGTAAATCTAAGTGGGTATAAACATACCACTGATAAGTAATTTCACCAATGCCCATGTCTTTCAACATTTCATTCTAGACTTCTCACAGTAATATTACAGTACTCCGATTTACCTGCCTGGCTTCAGGCTTTGGGACAAACATGGAATTTAAGAGATTAAGTTACACTACCACTTTATAGAACAAATGATTCTAAAAATATTCCTACTGAACTCATTGATAATTGCTTTTCCACTGTAAATTATCAGTCAATGATACTTGATTTCAGGAAAAAGGCTCAAGACAATTGGTTGTTGTTGTTTAAGGGTTCAAAAAACAACTTATGTTCCTGTTCAGCTGTTTCTGAACTTCCTCTTGTTTGTGAACCCCTCACCTGTAGAAAAAAAACAACTACTTCAAATTCCCTACGAGAATTATGGTTCTCAAAGAGGTGTTTTGAAATGAAATTATAAAGAGGGAATAGGCTAAGAACAAGATGAGAAGCAGAGCAGAAACAAAATTAATGTAAGAAACTAAAAACATAATTGCACTGCTACCAGTATTTCTGAAAGTTGAATTAGACTAGAAGCTTGGATAGCAGTGTGTTAGTGAAGGACTGGTTATCCTGCACAGCACCATTCAGCAGGGTAATGAACAGTCTAGGATAAATTAGAATAAAAAGTTTTTAGAAATGTTAAATTCTGTATCTGTTGCATACTAGTGAAATATCAAACCAGAGTGCCTATTTTAAACACTGGAACATTATCATGCTCGTGAACAAAACCAAAATTCTGGGTATTTTGATAACAAAGACACTTCTTCTGTTGAATTTGGAAAACTGATTTCTACTTCCAATTTAAAAACGAGAAGGCCAGAATTCATACTTCCATAATCTCTACACCCGTCAGGTATCTTCCTACTACAGCTATCAACAGGACCCAATATAAAGGTCGCTTGATACTTCCTATTTTAAGACGCTATTTTTTTTTCTCACAACATTAGCAACTTGGCCAACACTTTTCATGGCAGGTATGTGCTTGGAACAAATTTTACAAAGTAGCTATGCCCAAACAACACTGCTGTTTCAGAAAAACAGGCAAGGAAAGATGCCTTATGCTTAGCAAAATAATCCAGCTACCTATTATATGAGAAGTTAATGCTCTCACCTACTCAGGCCAATATGCTAGCAATAGAAGACCTTCACTTTCACTTTAGCTCTCTCTGACTGAGCTAAAAATCTTAGCAAATATCACAGATCTTACAAGTTTAGCACAGATCTGCTACAGACTCATAGGAGAAAACTTAAAACTCCTGTCCATACACAGCATGTCTGAGATGGATGATAAAGGTTTTCCCTGCAATTTAACTTCTAGGCGTCTGTGTGCCATAACAAAAATGGAAACAAATTGCTGTCCAAGGTCCCACCTTGTGTTTAGAAAGTGCATCAGACACTGTGGAAAGGAAGCCTTCTACTTCAAATGCAAAGGAGACAACAGCCAAACACAAGAAATACACCAAGGAAAAAGATGGGGGGGGGGGGGCGGAGGAGGGGGAGGAGAAAAAGGAAACCAGAACGAGGAAGAGAGAAAGGTCAGACAGGAGCCAACAAGGACACTGCAAGAAAAACTGCAAGCACTTTCGAAACTAGTGGGACTGAAGATGAAAAGAGAGCGTATCTGAAGAAAAGTTAGGCTGTGGAAGGTATATGTAACTATGGGGCAGAAAGACTGGAACAGAAAGCTGATGATGGGCACATCACACAGTACAAGCAGAAACAGAAACAAGTTTGGAAGGGAAAGTGAGAGATTGGTGTTGCCTGGAAACTGGGAAGGAAGACATACTAGAGGAGAAGCCAAAAGGAAAAGATACTGGACTAACTAGGCAAGGAGTCTGAGAATAAGAAATCAGAAGAGCAAATTAAGGCAGGAGTTGAAAGAAATCTCAAGATTAAAGACTAGCTCTACAAGTTCTGGCTCAGCTACTGAACCATGTGAATGCTAATACAGGGCTACATGAGGGATTGGTACTTCTCTAGCTATGAATAAAGCCAAGCAAACTTTAGCTTGCTTTCAAGGTTTCTTACTCAGCTAAATTACTGCAGCTTAACAAGTTACTGTGAACCAGCTGAGCTGCATTTTCACACACACACAAGCAAAGCTCACAAAACACAGAAGATAATTTGAATTAGCTTACCCCTCTTCACCACTATCTAAGCTAATGCAATTACTTTACACTTGTTACACGCCAGAAATCAGCATCTGGAAAGCTGCCATAGTGGATCTAATTCTTAGTTACCTGTTAAGCTGCAGTAACTTATCATGTACCTAAACCTTTAAAATGAAGTATGAGTGACTTCATAACAAAAGAGACTGTAAAGTACAGCCATTTATACGGTATGTTTGCCTCTTCCAGTTCTTATTCTGTGGTTCAGTCATTTAGCTATAACATGTGCACAGTTGCATTTTTCGCAGAGCTATTATTTTTTTCCCCCTGCAAAAACGGAAAGCATAAGGGGAAGATCTGTATTGCCATCTGTCAATCTTCATGGCTACATTTTAACTGAAATTCAATCTTTACAACACACTGCAGGGAGTTACAAAGAAGCTGAAACTTTGGCAGATAAAAAAATTAAACTTGTTTTTAATTTGCCTCAACATGTAATAACCCTATTTGTATAAGTACTCATCAGCATAATTCATTTCATATGTGAATACTGCTCAGGAACTCCTTTAAAATCGAAAAATAACCAGGAAGCATTTTTAAAGTGGCTGTTATGGCAAGTATAACTTATACTTGGCAAAAGGGCACTTTCAATATACTTTTATTCAAACAATATTACTAAAAATATTTTAGGTTCAGATAGCACCTTTCATCAGCACTTCTCAAACTGCAAGAGCATAGGCTTCCGGCTTCCCTGTGGAAACTACCATGCTAATTAAATCACCTGGGATACTGCTACAAGATTTCAGCATATTGTGTCCATGCCGAAGGCTTTGGACAAAGCTTGAACTGACCTCTGCTAAAAGAAAAAGCTTAACCTTCTGCGCCAGAAAGAACTATGCTGATTCTTGAGTAGATACAAAACAGAAATTTGTATTCTACAGAGTAATGCTGGATAAAGACTTTTTTTTTCAAAACCAATATTCTACCTAGAGACTTAAATGAGAGCAGTGCATTCAATATGCAGATATACTTATCACAATCTATCAATAAAATGAAACTGTACCTAAAGCGGAACACAGCCGCTAAGAATTCATGGAAATCCTGCAAGTAGCTCAGGACAAATGATATTACAAAATACAGCACCTGGATAGCACAGTTACTTTTAAATAAGATTTACCTGCTGTGATACTATGGAAAATTAAGAAACTCTACATGACTGAGTAGGCTCTGCATTTTTATCCTTTTGTTAAAGATTGTCTTTAAAATCAGGTATTAGAGAGGATCAGTGTTAAACTTGATTCTGATTTCCTAGCTTTAGTTTTGTTCAAGTGAATAATTTTTCAGGTTATTTGTGAACAACAACAAGAAAATCACTGTGTTGTTATGCAGTACATTTGGTGTCAGTATTCACCTCCACTTAGCTACCAAATAACAGGTACTGTGTTTTAACTCTGAAGGGCATGTTTTTCCTTCTGTTTTTCCATATATTAAGCTATCTTGTAATAATCTTTTTACATTTCAACACTTAGGTTTTATTTCCCTTGGGGCATTAAATTTCAAAAAGAATACTGCTAGAGCACATAAATTTTCCCCAATTCCTACCAATCTGCAAGATATGTAAGACTATAAAGACAGTCCACTGATGAAATAATAATAATAGCTGTGACTTAAAGAGATTAATAGCCAAAGTAGATATCCTTTAGAAAAGATAATTTGTCTTACTAGTTATGAATCTGAAATGTAAGAAAACATACCTTGCATATTTAAAACCTGTATGAATAGGATATTTCTGCTTCAGGGCAGAAAGATGATGGCAACATTAATTTTTTTTTTTTTCCTTGTTCAATACAAATAGGTTGATAATATTTAGGAGCATCTGTTGAAGTCACTTAAAGCCCCAAACCTGCACAGAACTATTTAGGCTTAAGTGTATCTAAGATTAAATCTACCAGAGTTAACAAGGACTACACTTAAGTCTTTTCATTTTATAAATCCTATGTGGTGGAAACATACACTTCAATATTAGATCAAATTTAGAAAGTCATATCTTATTTAACTTTTTTAAAAAACTTGGAATTTTCCTGACATGAAAATTACACAGAAGAATGCATCTCTCAAACATCATCAATTGTTACTTCAAGCATGGAATGAAGAATTCCTTGATAATAAAAAAGCTTACTAAATCAGTTACAAACTTCTGGGGCAGAGTACAGTGACCAATATGGAAAAGTGTTTTGGAGGTATCTATGACTACAGATCATTCTTCAAAAATACATCTTCTATACAGAGCTCAAATGAACGTAAACCCCCTTTTTTCTTCCCTGTATTTTTTTTTATATTTGAATAACCTATTTTTGCATTCTTTTTAGAAATGTATGTGTATATATGATGACTGGATACAGATACATTTTTTTGCTTAACACAAAAGTCTCAAAGAATTTCCTCACTATATTAACAACCTACCTGATGAGCCAAATCCACCAAGTGCAGAGCCGATAGCTGCTCCTAAAGAGCTGCTACTTCCAAAGCCAAGAGATGTGCTTCCTGGTTGGCCAGGACCATGTGAAAAAAGGGAACTGCTCTGGGAGTTATTGGTCAAAGAGTTACTGCCATAAAATGAATTGGATTGTAGGCTACTATTTGTTTGCTGTTGCTGTTGTTGTGGCTGGGCACCAAGTGGCCGAAAAAGCCCGTTCGTGGCTCCCGCGAGATTGTTTGCTGTTCCTCCAGCTGAAGCAGCTGCAGCTGTAAAACACACGTTTTCAATCACAATTACTCTCTCAAACATTTCTGACTGAAAATGGGACTATTCAGATCTAAACTGTATTTTCTTGAAGCCTTCTTTAACAAGCAGAAATTCACATAATAAAGGACTGAAAGAGACTTTCTAGTATTACAATCTCAATTACCCAAGGAAAAAAAATTAAGAAAGCATATGTTGTAGGCTAAACAAGGCAGTACAACTGTTAATGTAATTGAGGGAATTTTCAGTGTAAACATACAAGACGTTACTGTTTACTGAACTGTACTTTTATATCCAAAGTTGCAATAGCAGAGTTGTAGCTAAATCATTCAAAGACATCTTCAACTGCTGATGTCTAGAAGAGAGTTCTGCATCGAGAAAGAAGCTTATAGATTAACTTAAAAAATCTAATTTTCTGAATAGATTAATTTAATCTACTGCTAGTATTTAGTTTAACAAATGCAATAAATACAATGGTTCAGTAAAGTAGTACCAGACCTCATCACTGACCGAACAAGAAAAAAAGAAAACTAGAGACTTGATGTAACTAATTCTCCTCTTCTGCTGTCCATTTCAGCTTTTTTCCTTGCCGCACATTTCAGAAGAAAATACACTCAGAAAAAAAAGCACAGCAAGGCCCAGAGCACTCAATCATCTTCTGCCAGGCCGAAGCAATGAAATGATGCTTCTTAGAGAACGCCATTTAGGGGACTGATGAGAAGTGCAGGCTATATGCATGGGGAGAGGGAAAGTGGAAAATGCTTATATCTGACAAGCAACAACATCTGCAGAAACACGCCTGTATAGGTATGGGAAGAGGACTGTAAATTTGAATTAAAAAGGAAAAGTACCTCTCTGAGAAACAGTCTCAGAGAAAGGGAGGCGATAGTGTAAGAGAACAATCATGTATGGTATATCCTTCACAGCTAGAAAACTGCACAGATGAATACAAAATACATCAACAATATCAAATACTCATCAACCTCCACACAGGATAAAATACTTACCTGCTTGTGCTGCTGCAGAACTGATTATAACAGGAGTTGAGGCCACTAATCTGACTGGTGCTCCAAGGCCGGTTCTTGCTCCAGGGCCTACTACTAAGGCACCAGTCTGATCGTAATAGGCAGTGGGAGCTAGTACTTGGTAACCTACACAACAAAGAATAAAAGAATTAGTAATATAGTGCCATGGTTTAGTATTCTGAACTCAGGACATACAAATAGTCTCAGCAGTCAGCTTTTTTTCTCTGCTTGAAATAGTCTGACAACAGACCACAAGGGGGAAAACAACACAGCTGCCATATGGCCTTAGAACATTCACTGGACATCAAAATAAAACACAGTGAACATCATAAAAGACTGACAAAATCTTATTTAGGAATGCCTTACACAGTTTGTTAAAACTAGAACAACAGCTAAATTTAGTGAAGCTGGATTTTATTTTCAAAGTTAACAAAGTAAGCTTCTAACACCATAGTGAAAAGGTGCAGGAACACCACTGCCATATTCGGATTACAGAACCAACTTCTTTCAGCAACTGAAAACATTATACGTTTATCTTGTTGACTATTCTTATAAAACAATAAATTAAAACAAAAGAATTTCAACACTGCCTCCCAAAAGCAAAATTACAAAAATCACACATCTTTGTACGTGTAAGAACCAAGATTTTGCACACTATTTTAAGTCAGTTTCCATGTATGTTCAGAACTAGGTCTAGCAGAGTTCTCTCTGAAATACATATCGACCTGAACATAAAAGACCCGGGCCTCTAATTCCAGGTGAGTACCTCAGTCACCAGGCTTCCAAGTCACATTTTCTCCTCCTCAGTTTCTAAAACATCTGTGTAATCTCCTCTGCCTAGACGCCTTGCTCCAAAACCAGCCAGAAACAATATCTACCTACTGGCCTGGTGTTTAAAATACTCTGCAGGGAAGCTGGAAACACAGATCCAAATTTTCTCACACCAAGAAGATCTGAAGATATGAAGGAGACTCCAATAGTAACTGAACAGGAGAGGAATGGTTAAGATCCAGATCTTTAGGTTCAGTTCACTGCTCTGGAGAAGAATGCATTACACTTTTTTGGAAAACTTGCTATTACTATCATTCCAAACCTGTTTGCTCTCACTGCTCACCACTTCTGTATTCTAGGTGCTTCTACCTTCTCACCAACACCACAGCAAGGCAGGTGTCCTCCACAGAGTCTGTCTGAAAGTTTGGCTAGTTAAAACCAACCAAAACAGGTTCTTACAATTGAATTGGTCAGGAAGCCTTCACTGTAGGTTCCACTACCTCTTCCACCTACAGGATTGTGCTGTGCTGCTCTGCCACCTTTACTACTAAGAAGGGTTGCTACATTCCCAAGGTAGGGAGAGGTTAGAGTGATGGCTGTCTTTTTACTGCAGTTCAGTAGAAAAAACAGCACAGCGACAGATGATTAGGAAAGCTCCACATAAGTTCCTGCACACATTAGCAGTTACTAGTACCTACATAATTTCTACCTTTACTTGTAGCACATTCAATTGATAATCCCATGTTGGTCGTGCCATTTGTTACTGCTGTATCATATAAAACCACTGTTTCAGAACTAATACTTACCAGTATTTATTCTGCCCTCCTCTACCCTCTTGAAATGTGCAAACCCATGAATAATGCTACAGCAGTATAAAAAAGGCCTGATTATATATTTACACCCTTGTGCTCATAAGACACTAATGCACAATACTTTACATGACTTCAAGCCCAGAATGTAAACAAGCCTACTTCCAATGCAAAATATTGGGGGAGGGGGCAAAGGTGGAGAGAAAAAAAGCCCCAAACAAAACCAAAACCAAAAAACCCTAACCTCACACAGTATTGCACAAATTAAATTTACTGGGATTAACACCAATGTAGTAAAGTTAATTTTCATTTTCTAAAATAATTGACGAGTATGAATGCTGCATTAAAAAATGGAATCCACTTGCACTTGCTCTCTGCTCTACAAAATGCCTGATTTCTCTTGATATTTCTTTGCTACCATCTTATCTGTGATGCCACCCACAAACAGGTTACATCAATAGTATCAAGATACCATCCACCACAGAAGGTTCAAGCTATCACTGGGTGCTTCTGCGTTCCTAATCTCAGAAATTAACACATTCTGACCTGGAGTAAGAGGCTTCTTAGCTTTCTACTCAGATCTACTAAAACAAAGCAATGTAGGACTATTTGTGAAACTGCCAAGACCTTGCTAAGTGCATCTGCAGTCTCAAGGGTATAAAAGTATTTGGTTTGACATCAAAAATACAGTTTCAGAGAGACCATCCATATCAGATTAAGTAACTGAAGAACAGCTCTCACAGCAAAACTTAACTCTTCTCCTTTCCCTTCCTTCACAGTACTCCACAATCTTCACACTTCACCCCAGAAAGGTGAGCACGAAATTAAAAACTATTTCCAGCCTTCTCTTCTATCAAAGATAAGATGATGACTTGCCAGGTCTCCTCTCTAATTCCCTCCCTCCTTCTGTTTCAGTTTTTATTACCTCTCCATTCATCATCATCTCCCCATGGCTATGCAATTTCCACTTTCCACTCTAGATTAACAACTATCGAAGCTCCTTACAGTGCCTTCACACTGAAGGTTACTGTAGTCTTCCACTGCAACCAAAAACCTAAACCATACTGTGCTTCCTAATCAGTTTCTAATCACACCTCTTATTTTAGAATGCAACTGCTCTATCTACACTTACTGTCCCCAGATCAGCAGGGAATATGAGAGTAAACAATCTGGTTTACCAGTAGTGTGCTTTGCTGAAATGATTTTTTAATTGCCTTTGAATCTAGATACTATCAAAACTTTCTGGATTCTTTTCACACAAACCTTAAATGTTCTTAAAGAATGAGAGGAAATCTGTTCTGCTGGCTCATGCAGCCCTTTCTTAGTGTTGCTCTTATCCATCCAGTAATTTCTTCAGTGGCTTTCACTGGATACTTCACAGTCTCTTCTCACATTTTTGTATGCAATATCACAAAGCTCTGCCCAGATCTCCTACTCCTTTCCCTCTATGTAGCTTCTCTTGTTGATGGCACCCAAAGGCATGGCAGTTTGTCACTTCCCTCTACTCAATTTAACAGATGTGACACTTCTTCCTGCCAACTCTATTACCTGCCCTTTTTAACACTACCATCCTGACACCTCCCTCTCTCCCCACTCAGGAGCATAACCTTCAAGTCACTGTAGAGTCCTCTCTCACAATGTAGAAAATTTACAGCTTCTCCTTTCTCAACATTCCCAAGATCGGATTATTTTACTCTGCATCCAGATTTGAAAAATTATTCAGCTTTTGATCTTCCGGCTTTCCTTAAATGCTGCAGTCTTCACTTCAGTCTCCCAAGCTCACCAAAACCTGTACCACCGCAACCTTTCATTTGCTCTGATGAAAATGTATACACCTATCTTTGCACCTGCCCTAACACAAATTCAGAACTTGCTATCCTACCAGTAAGTGATTTATACTTCTATAACCACTGTAACTTTGCCAGCACTGTAACTCCCTATATGTATGTCACAACTAAATTTTACTTCTATTTACACTTCCTGGAGGCATAGAATGCATGACCCACTACAACGTCACACTTTAAGCTTCTCCAAGTAATAAAAAAATCAGTGCCACTAGACAAAAATTGTTGATTTTAATGTTTTATACATGTTTTTCAGACAACTTGGTTTACATGCCCACCTGTATGCTAGATGCACTATTACAGTCAGTGTTAACAGCTTCACTTGCGTGAATTCAGTAAGACTAAGGTGTATCTGATCCAGCCAATGCAGTCAATGAAGCCTCCGGAGGGATTCAGATGACCAACTGGTAGACATCTATTTTAGGGTAAGCTGAGCAGCTCTGCAGCCTCTGGATGGCAACTGCACTAAGGAGGATCTTCACTGAGCACAATGACTCCTTAGACAACCGAGGTCAGGCGCAGATTCCTGAAGCAGGACAACTAAGCGGAGTCCAGCCACTGTCTGTGTTGAGGACTGGCTTTATTAGTAGAAAAGAATGTATCCTGATCATATCATGATGAAATTGGGAGTACCCTCTGCCTTTGCCTTGCACATTTATGCAATAAGAAACTGCCTGGTTTATAAGAATCCTTGTTACTGAAAGACTTGATAAATTAGGACTGAAGAATTTAAAACAATTGCACAACTCCAATGCAAAATGTATTTCACTTCTGATGCTTTTAGAAGAAAAGCTGTTTTTTTCTGGAAGAGATTTAACAGAAGAATTATGTTAAAAGTAATCTGGAATTCACTTCCCCTCTGCGCTTAGGATAAGATATGTGCCTTAAGTGCTACATGAATACACCTCCCCGAATACTTAATACAGAAAAACTTGAAATACCAAATTTGAAAAATAGTTGGTATTTCAAGTATCCCATAGTTGGAAGAGCTCATGAATTTCATTCAGCATGAAGGCTGTGGCAAGGAGAAAGCAGTGGAAACAATTTAAAGGCAGCAGCTGGCCAAGTTGAATAATATACTCGTTTATTAGCTCACAGTGAAGCCTAACTACAGATATTGTCTCTGTAAAGAACATTCAAACCCCTGAAACTCAGTTTGGACTTACTTTCTTGTAAAACATCTAAGTCAACTGAAACAAGAATTTCACATATTTTCTGCCTGTTTATTACATTACATATGTTCAGCGGTTACTACCTGGGATTCACTTAATCACATTTTGCTATCTAAATGTAATTTACGCATCTTGACTCAATTTTACAGTAAGTGGATAGAAAAAGGCAGCTCTGGAGCAAAAGCCACCTTATCCTAAATCAGATAACTAAAATAGAGGCGGATGAATCAAGAGTAAAAGTTCCTATTTCTCTTCACTATCTACAAAAGGAGCCTTAAGTATCTAGATCACAGACATGTAAAACAGTATCATGATTCCCACCTAAAGTGGCCTGTATCCGTTTCATTATCCTATATCCTTCTCTTTCACCTAAGAAGAATCACCATCACTCCCTATGACTCACTGCAAAACCATCTTATGACGACGGAGAAAATAAATGCCCGGTTTGCTTATATTTTGAGCCCTATTCCCTGTAACTGTATGGTCAGCAAGGCTGAATGCCAGTTGCACACAACTCCTATGACAGCACAGTCAAAAAAAAACTGAACAAAGTTTTTCTCTGTCCATCCACGCATGCAGCAGATGGGACCAAGAAGTACCCTATAATGGAAGCTGAATAGAAAGGTTCCTGCCATCATGGAAAACCCCTTGGGGCTTGTGGAGGAAGGAAGTCCAGTCTTCACAAACTCAGTAATGCAAGAGCCTATCCTGTATTTGACCACTCAGTATTATTTTTAATCATCCTTTTGGAGAGGAAGCTTTTTTGTAGGGTTTAAGAACTATCCCCGACTTCGGAGAGATGCTTTATTTTCTGAAAATAATGTTCTTTTTTGTGACATGAAGTCACAAATCTGGGCTGGATCAAGGTCTCACACATTGATCTCAATCAAGCTAAATGTCACAGGCTCTTTATAAGTCATGGACCACCCCCCAGTTTTAGAAATCCATGTCCACAGCAGGAACTAATAAGTAATACCACCCCACCTCCCCCCAGGCAAAGACATGCAAAAAGAAGTACAACTAAACTTGAAGCTTTTGTAAAAAGATGCTTATGGTATCTCTGGTATCACTGCAGGTTTTCTCCACTGCTTTGGTGAGGTGCAGAGACACCATTTGACGGGCGCTGTGACAGAACACTTAGCTGATTCCTCATTTTATGTGGAAGAGAAAGATGCTAAAAGCTGTAGATACTACTGCATGATAAGAAATAAAAATGGCAGTTATAAAACAAAACAGAAAAGAAAAAACACAAGAGCCAGACTGTTCAGCAGCTAGAGGCTTAGAGTCTGATCATGAACAGAAAATGCACAATGTAGTCCCGCAGCATCCAGCAACAAATTAGCTCTGACTTCTGAAGGTTATGAGGCATCTGACAGCAGGGCTGACAGAGGAGAATCTGTACAGGTCAAACACAGCTGCAGCTACCTTCATCATTACTGAACTTAATCAAGTAAAGTCTTAGCTTTCATACTGAAGAATGGCCAAGTATACTTAACTTGCTCTTGCTCATGTAAACGTACCAAACACCTTAAAGTGATGCTGAACTTCAAGCTAGTGCATTTATGACATATGTACTGAGACTAAGAATACCTATTCCACGGGTACAGTCAGAAGCCATGTATGCTAAAAGGATCTGAGGCTCCAAGCTTTGGAGTGCTGCCACTTCAAGCACATTGTGATCTTCAGAGATGACTAAGCAGTAATATTCTTTTAAATTTCTTAATTTTGGATTCTGCATTTTAGATTTTATTACTACGTGCTGCAAGTAAAACATTACTTCAGAAAGACAAATTAACACTTCCTGTTGCATCAGAATAACCAGACAATTCATGACCTTTTGTCACGGGTTCAGCAGCAGCAGTCGTTTTCTCTCCCTCTTGGTAGCTGGTGCAGCACGGTGTTTTTAATTTTATGCCTGGGAGCAGTGCTGATAACACCACTGTTTTCAGTTACTGCTTGGCAATGTTTTGGTCTGGCCAAGGACTTTCTGAGTCTCATGCTATGCCAGGGAGGAGGGGGAGCCGGGAGGAAGCAGAGGCAGGACACCTGACACAAAACTGACCAAAGGGGTTATTCCATACCACAGCACATCATGTCCAGGATGTGAAAAGGAGAGCAGAGACCCGGAAGGGTGTGGTGGTGGACTGGGGGTGCACGGCAAGGTCAGGTTTTCGGTAGTGGGGGTGTTCGCTGCTGGGGGGTGCACTGGCTGGGTCGGGCTTGGTGAGCAGTTGTATTCTTTTTCTTTGTACTTCTCCTGTCATCATTATTACTGGCAGTAGCAGCAGTGATTTCTGTTACACCTTAGTTACTAAACTGTTCTTATCTCAACCTGTGCGAGTTGAATTCTTTTGATTCTCCTCCCCATTCCCCCGGGACTTGGGGAAGAAATAGAGGGGAGTGAGTGAGTGAGAAAACTGCGCGGGGGGGCGGGCTGGAGACTTAAACCACGACATCTTTTAAGACAGCATACAGGTGCTTCATTATATATGAAATTCTCCTGCAAAAAACCAACTATACTCCTTGTGAATGCATTTGTAACAACAAATACAAGAGAAAATGCTCGAAACTTCTTGTGCTCTAAGAATGCTGTGCCAGTATTTTAATCCAACTGAACAATATAAAACTATGTAGAACTCAATTCTAAGCAGCTTACCATTAACATAACAAGACTTGGAGAGTTAATCTGCTATGTAATAACACCAATATTTTAAGTTTCAGTGATTCTATCAACTGGTCACATACATACCTGGCATGCCTGTAGCAAGACCCTGACCAAAAGCCAAAGCTGGATTCGCTGCTGCAGCTGCTGCAAGTGACTCTGCCTGCTGCCCTTGCTGACCCTGACTGGGAGTAAGTGGGCGCTGAGTTGCTCCAGCACGAAGAACCTGGAAAAGACCAGTAAGACACCGTTTCCTTAAAAGATAAGAAAGCAAGCCCATTTTGTGCTGAAAAAAGTATAACTCAGTTGCTTTGCATACTTGATGCCACTTAGCTCTGAATTTCATTTTGGGAATACTCCACCTCGCTGGTTTCACAGACATGTACATACAAAGAATAAAAGGCACGAACTATTTGCTGACAAATGTGGCAATAAACTATCTGCCCTGCTCTGCACAGCATAGCTAATGTGCTCCATCAATGGTAATAAAAGGCAAAAATCTGTAAGAGTTATACATTTACGATTTCCATTATTTATTAACTGAACACCTGTCCTTCCCTGACAAATACATTCACTTACATTATTTTCAGGTAAGTGAATGATTCAAGTCTGAAAACTTCAGAGCTTGTAGTAACTCATCTAAATAATTAACATTACAGTGTCAACAGTGCTGCAAAAACGCACACACAGTTTCAAGAATTCACCTAACGCTATCACCGTGCAACACAGGTGTATTTTGCTATGTTCCAACAGTCTATCTCTGATTGCTTTTCAATCAAATTCAATCTAAATTCTTTCAACTACTCTATTCCTTTTGGTCAAAATAATCTCTGGGTCCAAAATAAGACAGAAATACAATTTACAATATATCCCCACAAAACATCTTAACCTGTGATTTGAATAAATTGGAAATTAATGTTACGGAGAAAGCAAAATAACACTGGAGAGATGATACACATTTAGTTATCAATGCAGTTCACTGATAACACTTATCAGGAGGAGGAAAGATCCACCTCAATATTCAAACAGTGATGAAGCTACTCTACAACTTCGTGATAACTTAAAAGCCACTTCTCGTATTAAATTCGCCAGAAGGGCATTGAAATTAACCATACTGCCAGTAAACCAACCAAAGTTAACATTCACTCAACCATAACATCATTATGAGATTTGAGGTTTTCTTTCATGGAAAAAGGCCACTGAAAAGACTGTAGAATGCTTTTTTAAATGCACCATTTATTATTTGATACAACACAATACCCGAATTATGCAAAATTTTCTAGAAGCTGATCTTTATGTACAGAAAATGTTAAGTAAGGTTTTAAATGCACAACTCTTTTTTATGAAGAGCCTACCGGTTGCTGTCCCTGTTGTGCCTGTGAGGCTGCTTGCTGATTTGCGGTGGTATTTGCTGCTGCAGCTTGCTGCTGAAATAAATTGGCTGGATACACCCCCCATGGAACACCATAATACTGAGGTGGAACCACAGCAGGACCTAAAAACAGAAAACACGATTATTCCATCCACTGCAGCTAAATAACTATTTATATTGTTTGTAGCATCCATCATTGATTTATCTTCTAAATGTCAAAACAGGAATCAGTATTAAAAAAGAAATTAATTCCCATATTAGCCAAAATGATACATGAACACAAATGGGTTAAAGGATTCCCATCAAAACATACCTTCTCAATGAAAAAATAAATACCCTTCTGAGACTTGGGTGACAAATTAAAAACTTAATCAAAGTTTATATACCAAAGAACACTCAAAATCAGTTTCCATGGTTGGAAAAAAAGATCATTTCAGAACACCACAGAATGAACCAAATTCATCCTCCCACCAGTGTTATACTGAGACTTTAATAATCTATTATTTCTCCTTTCTGTATGTTTCCTTTGCTTATAAACACAACAGTAGTAGAGTTTCTGCCTCCCCTGCCTACTACATCACACTCTCCAGGAATGGGCACACTTACCTCTTCTAGTCTATTCATAATGAACCTGTAGAAGGCTGAGCACTCTGTACCATTGCACTGTACATATCACGCATTATGAACACATTCATTTTGGTTCTTTCTACTGCCTTTCCTGTGAAGCCACCAACTGGAGATACAGGTTTTGTACAAAATGTACTGCTCAGATTTGGGCACTAGCTGGGACCTGAATACTCAGTGGTGGTGGTTTACAGTGATACCTATTAAATTTAAAGAGACTTTCCTGAGCTTGGGTTTTATCTGTTGTCTGGGCCTTTTAGCATGCTGGAGAACATCTTTATTCTCATGCCCACTGGGAATGAGAAAACCTGGAATTAGGAAATTAATGCAGAGAGTAAAAACATACAAGGAAAGGTTAGCTGTCTCATCTTGCGAAAATAATACATACTGCTAATGTCAGATGAAACTTTACGTTTTTAGAACAGGAAAAACCTAATTGATGCATATAAAAGTCCACTGGAAATAGTCAGAATCCACATATAACAGAAACTGAATCCCTTTCCATTTTAGTGACATTTTTCAAAATGGCAGTATTAATTTTCCTACAAGTCCCTCCTTCCTAGAAACACATTTACAGAAAATAAACAGGATGGATTTCAGCTTTTTTCTAATTTCATTCAGTAAAATTACTAAGATAAACACTAGAAAGTGTTCAGTTACCTGCTAGGGTAGCTGCTGCAGCTAAGCCAGCTGCAGTGTATGGGTCAGTACCTGGAGGAGCAGCACTGATAATGTATGGGTTTGGCACAAAAGCAGCTGGAGCCAAGCCTGCTGAGAATACGCCTGCTACAGTAATAAACAGAGTTTAATTATAGCTGACATACTTAGCAAGCACCATCATAGTCAAACCAATCAAATCACAAAGCATATCTGTTAGAATCAGAACTGCTTGTACTTCAGGAGTTTCTAAGAGCAGGTACACTGTTACAGAAATCAAAACTTTATGTCTTTTCACCATTCTTGTCTTACTAATCCCAAGACCTAACAGCTTTGTTTTGCTGTATCTACAGACTCCAGGGAGATTTATACCCTGTGTATCTACCCACCCTTATACAGAAAAGATTATTCAAAGTGGAATTTACCTTGCCCACCTTTAACTACCTAAAAGTTGCTCTAGTCTTGCAACAAATCTCTATCAGACAAATCATCTACTGTCTTAGCTGAATCAACCAGAAAGAATGAAGCACCTGCTAGAGATACAAATCTCTCTTCCTTGGGGGGAGGAGGGAATAAAAAAATTTAACCAGATAGTTTAAATCAAACACCTGGCTTTTAAACAGCCAGTTATGAGATGCTAATCTTACTTTCAAGAATCCAAATTTGATATAAGGACTGTAATGGAAGGAGAATGCAAACAAAACATTCCTACCAGTTTCTCCAGTTAGCCACGTTCATGTATTTTTTCCAACACTGAGGCAGCAACTAGTGCAGCAAGCATGGCACATCAAACTATGCTCCTCCTTCTAAATAGGAGGCTTCTTGCTAAACTTCAATTAATATGAGTATCAGAAGAGGCTGCATTTGCAAGGGGCAAGACACAGCTGACTCCTCAGTCAGCACTGCATAAAGCAGGGGCTTCTCTGCAGTTCAGAAGTCAAAGGCAGACAGAAGACAAGACTTGGGGATCCCACAAATATCTCGATTTGCCATGCTCCCAGCTGAAAGGCTGTATGAGTCAGCTGTGTAACACTAAAGATTTGCGACTTTTAAACCCCAGCTGTAGGCTGCTGACCATTCTGCCTCCTTGTTGAGCTGTCAGCACACTAAAAACTTTATGCATCCAATTAATACACTGAATTGCTTTAAAGGGACAGAAAAAAACACCACGCTTGCTGGAAAATTAATTCCATCACAAAGAAAGGCACCTGCAAGAATAAAGAGCTACCTCTTTAAAAGGTGCCATTAACAAGGAAGAATGAATTCACACAGAATTTTGATTTCAAAATCCCACTTTTGCCAGGGATGCCTGGTGTACTTCACAAAAACCTCACCTATGTGTGGCTGCTGAGCTGCAGCCAGTGCGTACTGCTGCTGCTGGGCTGCTGTTAACTGTTGGACAGTCAGAGCATTAGTCCTCTGGAAAAGCTATTGGAAAAGAAAAAAGATGCATTTCAGTTTTCAAAAGTCAGGGCTATAATATACTGGGATCTACTTACAAAAAAAATTTTAAGCCAAGCTTCTATCCTAATAAATTACTAAACCAGAAATTTACGCGCTGGTATTCTTCTAGATTAAATATATGTTGGTATGCCTTTGGCTAAGTCACAGTCAAAACAATGAAATGTATTATAAGCTTAAATAACTCATTATCAAAGAGGATAATGCACAGTTTAAAGGATCAATTCGGCATGTTTTCAATTCCAATACTAACCTGCTGCTGAGAATTGTAGTCAAAAAGTCCTACAGTAGCTCCTGAAGAGTCCATTTGTACCTGACTGCCAGGATAGTCAAACTGTAGAGAATCAAGACCAACTTGTTCCATGGCATCTAGATTCTGATTTTCTGGATTTGAAAACTCTTCCACCAGAGGCTTGTGAGCTGTTGGATTGGGAAGTGGACCTAATCCTTCTGTGGTGCCGGGATTGGGGCACAAGCGTTCAGCTACTTCTGTTGGGGAGGCTTGTCGACTTCCAGGGGTACGACTGTTTAGAAGAAATGAAAGATAAACTCTTCAGTGTTAAATAAAGCTGTCCATGGACAGAGTACAGCATTTCTATTTTAAAACAGAACTCAGACTTTACAAGGGGAAGCTACAGACCAATTTTCACAGTTTTAAAAAGCATGCATCAGTGGCTCAAGATAAAGGACATATTTCACTTCAAATCACAATTTTATTTATTATTTTTGAAACTTCAGAACAATAAAGCTCTTCAAATCACTGTGAGAAAAACTCATCTTTGAGGCTGTTTTAAGTGATGCAGAGTAGACTGTGATCACCTGTAACTCTCAGGGATGGCTCTTTATTGCATTTGGGAGAGACAGGAATTATTAGAAAATGTACTGAAGAGAAATGTAAGAAAAGGAAAAAAGAAATGGCTATGTGCACTTCATGCCAAAGGAGAGAGAGACAGACAATAAAACTTCAACTGGAAAAGACAAACATACAATAGCGAGTATTTTTCATATCTTGAAAGAAACAATGTATTTTTTCACCTTAAGTAAAATGGACTCCTAACTGCCTCATTTAGCATTTCACTAAAATATTTTATTTCCTACCCAGCTCACTTAATAGACTACACTACATCACATGATTGGTCGGGGGGGGGGGGGAGGAAGGAAAGGTTCCCAATACAATTGCACTGATTCCCTCTCAGTTTCCCTAAGAACAAATACTGCCTCCTGTTCCAGAAGAAAATCTTCAGGCTTAAGCAGAACATGTGTGTTTGGTTCCTGTTGGCAGTGAGACAGAGATGTGAAGCTGCACATGACTTACTATGTCAAATCCCTGAAAATTAGTTTCCAAGTATGAAGCACTGGTGGCAGCTGAGATGCAGATAGCTACAGTTACACCACTTACATTTAAACACCAGATGCACTAGTGTTTAAATCCCATCAGAGGACAAGAAAATCTAGTCAACAGCATTGACAGAGCCCAGAGAGCAACTCAACTGAGCAGTCACTATGAGTTGACTTTGAGTTAAACCTGAAGTATCTTCTCATCAACCACCAGATGTACCGACTACATCCCCATTGACTACAGGGGAATTCCTGTGCACCTATAAAGATCTACCAGCAAACACCTGAAGTGACAGGTCAACAGATTCACATCCTAAACAGATCTCCAACCCTGTATTTGGTTAGATTTATGGTACCTTAATTGTGAGTGGTACCCTAATGTCTGTGCCAGACCAAATTGCTTAGACAATTTTTACTGGCAAAAATCTAGAATCGGCTATTACAAGGAGCTGTGCTAGAGAATCTATGCTCCCTTAACAGCATTATTGTGTTGACAGAACTTGATAATTATATATTGTTTCTCAGGAAACATACAACTTCCAGTGAAGTTTGCTTTAATTATGCAATCTGGGCTCAGATACAAAATGCCATCTTGCAGGATGAAACTACACTTATCCCAGCGTAGTCTCCCACTGCCAGACCAGTATGGTATCCTGCTAATTCCAGGACAGAGACACAGCCTTAGTACTACTTGTTCTCCTTCTCCCTCTTCAGGGCCCCAAAGTTGAAGTATCTGTTTCACACTGATGCACAAGATTTATGCAAAGAAATCTGTCAGTAACTATGTATTTGCTGATACCAACTCTAACTGTATAGCTAGAAAGCAGTTTTTTTAGTGAGTTTATTCAACAATACTGTATTACTGTATACAAGTAATAATCTATTACTTTTGACAAAATACTAGATAAAGCACTTACACTCCATTTTTTTTAAATGTAACAACCAACTTCATGACTAACATCTATAACATAATGGCTACCACCTCAGTATCCTAGCTAGCAATTATATCTTGCTCAACGTACAAACTTGAGTTTGAAGCCATTTAATATTCTTTATTCTTCCCAGGTGACATACAGCATCAACAAAGTGAAGAACAATAGGAAAAAAGGCAGTTATTTCAGTACATAGTTTAGTTTTTCAAAAAAAAGCTGTAAGTACAATAAAAATACAAGGAGGCAGACAGGACAAAGTTTCTTTGTTAATACTTATCTTTACCTAATATAGGTTGTTCCTTATATTGGTGCTGTTCTGTTGCTATAGTTAAAGTTGTGTCAATACTTCAATTATAAACCTCTGTTTGAAGGGTTTATACCACCACTTTATACGGCTCATTTAAATTAGATGGCCTTTTTTTGTTTGTTTGAGAGAGAGGTTTACTGGCTTTGGATGCTTTTTTGCACCTGTCTTTTTTCTTAAATAATTTATCTCTTTAAATAATATGTAAGGTGCTTTGTAAGCAACTATTTCAAGATTGACATAGGTACTGGTAAAGAAAAGCAGGACAAAATTTATTCTGTATTTTCTACATGTAATATTGAAGGTAACTTTGTTTATTGTGCATATTGCAGAGTGCATCCGAAAGGAGCTAACTTGAGCTCTCTTAACTCTTTGGTATTATACTCTTTTCAATAATACGTCCTGAAAAACAAGACCTGAAGAATCCCTCCTTAGCCCCAGGTAAATACATTTTTTAAAGGGTAGGAAATGCTTACATATGGAATTCAAACATGCGATTTAATATACGTGTTCAGTTATGAAGTAATGAAACCACAACTATTCAGTCATGTTCATCACACTAACACAAATTCATGAACAGTCTAGTTTCTTGATCTTGCTAATTCTTTTGTATGACAGTTACAAATGCATCACAGTCATTTAAAAACAAAAGATTAGTCCTTTAAAAATACCCAATTTAAAAAGCAGCTTACTATTAGGAGAAAACAGGCTGGCTGTACTGTCATATAGGAATTCACAGTTCAAAAGCTTGAGCTTGGTCCAATTTTTTTTTCCCTAAGAAAACCACCAAACCACATCACCATTCTATACTGTGAATAGGTGACATTTAACTATGCGAACAGGGAAATACATTGTTTCTTCTTACTCAAATAAATGGTTTCTGTAAGGACTTTTGTGGGGAAACAATTGTGTTAGGCTATGGCAACCACTAGCAAAATTAAAAGGAAAACTAAAATTCTGAAGGACTTGCTCTCTACAACAACAATCAGATGCAAAAGTTAGGAGTATTAAGAAGAAGCAGAGAGAGAAAGGAATTTAGTTTGAAATAAAAAGGGTTAAAGTTTTCATCCCTTTCTAATTCACCACATTTTAAAGGTACCCATGTTTGAATAATTAGTATATTAAGATGAATTTGTCTCATGAGAAGTGACACATACATTAATGACAATCCTAAGAAACATGTGGCACAGTGGGAAGGGGAGGATGTGGAGTAGGAAGAAATCACTCTGCAGCTGGGTAATGTTTAAAGCTGACACATAAACCAGAACTGTAATAATGCCCTTAAGAGACATGCTTGTCTTCTTGAGAAACAGTTAAAAGCTTACTTAAAATCTTTGCAATCGGCATCCATTCCATTTGGCAAACCTCTGCCATTTATTTTAGTAACATCCTCATCATCTCCTTGTTTAAGATCTCTGTTTTTGTCCTCCTCAAATGGAGAAGCCTTGCCTTTCTGATCTCCTTTCTCAGGTCCATCTGTTTCAGCATCTCTAGTGCCCTGAGGAAAAAGAATCTGTTTGATTCTGAATATTGAACAGAACACAACAGGAGCACCACAAGGTGACCTAATTCTACACTACAGTGCATGGAAACAATACAAACAGTTTATTTTTAATGGAATTGCATGTGGTGGGCAACTTGATCATCAAGTTTCAACCACATGCAATTAATAACTGCCAAAATGTGAAAAGGAATGCCAAGATTTATAATGGAAGAGCTAACTCAACCTTAACTATAGCGGTGCTGCTAAAGCAGTAACACTTTGAATTTGATACACTTTATACAGCTAAAACATTTAGTACACAATATACCCGCATAGCAACACAGAATAAAAAGATCTAGAATAAAGCCCATCACACCTTTTAAAAATTAACCTATTTGCAATTCTTTCCCTTCATTTAAAGGTGTTAAGAAAAAACTTTTCTAAAGACAGCTATTTAGCCAAAATTCCTAAACCACTTCCCTCTTCTGCCCCCTCCAACCAAGGAAGACAGAGAAATAGTGAATGCACACTTCCTTCTGAAGAGTTTAAAAAGGAAAATGGACAGAGTAGAAAATAAAACCATGTAAGACAGTAAGACCATAACAGACAAGCTTAACACACTGCATTACTTACAAAAGCTCCTTTCCTAAATCGGGAATCCAATTTATCAGCTGGAGAGGAACTTAACACATATTCTACCATGCTCACTCCAAGGCCACCACTTTCTGATCTTGGAGACAATACAGCATTTACTTCACTGTTTCCATGAAAACCCTGTCCAGGCTTTCTCTGTACCATAATAGGTTGGGACATAGAATGGTCTGTTAAAAACAAATAAATATATTAAACCATTACATTTTTTTAACTACAACTTGCAATGTTTTTGCATTTTATTACAGAGGCAATATTAAACCAATGTTAAGACCAAATTTAAATTAAATAAATTCCAAACCCTGGTTTCCAAAAGTGTTGTTGGCACTCAAGCACCACTGCAAAATAGATTTTCATAATGAGAAGTCAAGGAAAATAAAATGTATTACACAATTAAAATGTAGAATATTAATTCACTCTGAAATAAGTTACCAAACATGACTAATTTTTCAAAAGCTATGCATCAGTTACTTACGAGGAGTTCCCCATGCAGTCTCTCTCCACTCATCACCAAGGAATATCCCTTTTTGTCCATCTTTTGCTGAATCATCAGGTTCCCAAAACTTTTTGGCAGGTAAAAGCTGTTCCAAAAGAGAAAATAGTTTTATTTAAAATATGCTTATTAAGCGGATATCTGCTGGAGGGGAACTTAATCCTGGGGATTAAGTGGGGATTTAATATCCTGGGGATCTGTTACAGACTGCCGGATCAAGAGGAATCTGTGGATGAAGTGCTCTATAGGCAGATAGGAACAGCTTCATGCTCACAGGCCCTTGACCTCATGGGGGACTTCAACCACCCTGGCACCTGCTGGGGGAACGATATGGCCCGGGCACAAGCGATCCAGGAGGTTCCTTGACTCTGTGGAAGACAACTTCCTTCTGCAAGTAACAGAGGAGCCGACAAGAAGAGGTGCCATGCTTGACCTTGTCCTCACCAACAGGGAAGGGCTGGTTGGAAAGGTGACGCTCCAGGGCAGCCTCGATTGCAGTGATCATGAGATGGTTGAATTTGAGGTCCTCAGGACAGTGAGAGGAACATGCCGCAAGCTCACTGCCCTGGACTTCAACAGAGCAGACTTTGGCCTCTTCAGGAACCTGCTCAGTAAGATTCCATGGGATGTAGCCCTAGAGAGCAGGGAGGCCCAAGACTGTTGGTTGATATTCAAGGATCACCTGTGACAAGCTCAGCAGCAATACATCCCTCCTAAAAGGAAGTGCAGCAGGAGGGCCAGGAGACCTCCTTGGAAGGATAAGGAGCTGCTGAGGAAACTTAAAGGGAAAAAAAGTCTTATAGAAGGTGGAAGCAAGGACAGGCGGCCTGGGAAGAATACAGGGATGTTGTCCGGGATGCTAGGGACCAGGTTAGGAAAGCTAAGGCCCACTTAGAATTAAATCTGGCTAGGGATGTGAAAGATAACAGGAAGGGGTTCTATAGGCACACTGCAAATAAAAGACAGACTAGGAACAACGTGGGCCCTCTCCAGAAGCTATCGGGAGAACTGGCTACCCAGGATTTGGGGAAGGCTGAGGTTCTTAAAGTCTTCTTGGCCTTGGTCTTCACTGGCAAATGCTCCGACCACACCACCCAAAGTCTTGGAAGGCAGACACAGGGACAGTGAGAATGAAGACCGTGGGCCCACTGTAGGAGAGGATCTTGTTCAAGATCATCTTAAGAACCTGAACATGCACAAGTCCATGGGACCTGATGAAATCCATCTGCGGGTCCTGAAGGAGCTGGCAAATGAAGTTGCTAAGCCACTGCCCATCATTTCTGAAAAACCATGGCAGGCAGATGAAGTTCCCGACGACTGGAAAAAGGGAAATATAACCCCATCTTCAAGAAGGGGAAAATGGATAACCCAGGGAACTACAGACCACTCAGCCTCACCTCTGTACCTGGCAAAATCTTGGAGCAGATTCTCCTGGAAGCCATGCTAAGGCACATGAAAAACAACTAGGTGGTTGGTGACAGCCAGCATGGCTTCACTAAGGGGAAGTCCTACCTGACCAGTTTGGTGGCCTTCTATGATGGGGCTACAGAACTGATGGACAGGGGTAGAGCAGTTGATGTCATCTACCTGGAATTGTGCAAAGTGCTCAACATTGTCGCATGCGACATACTTAACATGAGCCGGCAGTGTGCACTCACAGGCCAGAAAGCCAACTGTATCTGAGCCACATCAAAAGGAGCGTGACCAGCAGGTCGAAGGAGGTGATCCTGCCCCTCTCTACTCTGCTCTTTTGAGACCTCACTTGGAGTATTGTGTACAGTGCTGGTGTCCCTCAGCATAAGGACATGGAACTGTTGGAACAAGTCCAGAGGAGGGCGACGAGGATGATCAAGGGGCTGGAGCACCTCCCGTATGAAGACAGGCTGAGAAAGTTGGGGCTGTTCAGCCTGGTGAAGAGAAGGCTGCATGGAGCCCTCATAGCAGCCTTCCAGTATCTTAAGGGGGCTTGTAGGGATGCTGGGGAGGGACTCTTCATGAGGGACTGTAGTGAGAGGACAAGGGGTAACAGGTTCAAACTTAAACAAGGGAAGTTTAAACTGGATATAAAGAATAAATTCTTTACTGTAAGGGTGGTGAGGCACTGGAATGGGTTGCCCAGGGAAGCTGTGAATGCTCCATCCCTGGCCGTGTTCAAGGCCAGGCTGGACAAAGCCTTCGGTGACATGGTTTAGGCTGAGGTGTCCCTGCCCATGGCAAGGTGTTTGGAACTAGACGATCTTAAGGTCCTTTCGAACCCTAAGTATTCTATGATATGCAAATAATTAATATGGGATAACAAAGTCAGCTGTACATACAGAAGCACATGTTGTCAAGGAATAAACACTTAAAAGTTCCGTTACTGAAGCTGATATTGTATAAAGAAATTACTTAAATGACCTCAACAAGACTGAGATTCTAAAGTCACGAGCAAGAGATAAAGAATATAGAAGCAGCTGTGACAAACCTGATCAAATTAATCCCTGTGTTAAACCATGTCAATCCTCTTAAACTTTAACCAACACTGCCTTCTTCCCACACAGGTTCAAAAGCTTGGCCGCCAACTAATGCTATCATAACCACAAACAGCAGCAATTCACTGTAAAGTTCTGTTCCCTTAGAAATGCACCATGCTCCAAATTTTAGGACAGGGTGTCAAGTCAGCTCCTTTAGAGCACAGGGATCTGCTGGTTACAGATTTGTGATATTCAAAATTAAATTTCCACACACCAATGATTCCATTTAGCTGTATAATTTATAAAGCAGAAAGTTTATAAAGTTAGACCAGTATCACCTGCAGAACTAGACAGTACTGTACTGCCTTTGAGAAGACTTCGTGTTACTTGACAGAAGGACTGCACAAAAAAAAAGACCTCAAATGCCAACATTCTTTTTACTTCTATTTTAGAGCTTTTACTTTATTCCCCTAGCTTTTCCCATTGGTAGCCATGCAACTGCCAAACTCTGCATGTTGCGTTTTCTCTTCAATATGTAAACTAAAGGCCTGTATTCTCATACTAGATATTATATAATTTACAAGGTCTGAAACTGAAACTACAGTAAAAGAAACATGCAAAAGAAAATATAGGGAAGGTGGCACTGTAATCCATCAGGTTTTGCAAAATTTAATGTTCAATTCAGAATCTTTTAAATTTAGAAAAAAACAGATAACCTGATAATGTTCTGTTTACAATACACAACTATGTTCTGGAGCTTTGATTCTCCTGTTACTTGAATGACTAAAAAAACCTCTTCTGAACCTCACAGATACTTAGTACGAGCCTTGATGAAACTAATAAGAGTACTTTTTTTAGGTATTTTAGTGTAGCACTGAAAGAGCTCATGAAAATAGCTTCAAGAAGTGAGTAAAACTGCCAGGCCCCAATATTACCACTGAAACAGAGGTGGCAAAAACTTCTCTGGAGAAACTTAACGACTGACAATTGTTTCTCTGTGCTGCCAAGAGCTCTTACCAGAAGTATTTTGGCAACCTAGCCTACTAACATTTGTGGTTTTCTTACATAAATTCATTAGAACAGGACTCAGGGTGGAGGATGATTAACAGCCAAAGCTCAACAAAACTACAGTAGAATATTAGACTTGTAAGAGCACTACGCTGCTAGAACCTGCCCCAGCTGAGATGCTCACTTTGTCAATGCGTGGCAGAATCATTACTAGGTGTCAACAAAGCACACTTTGGGAGCACTAGAATATGAAGTTTATCCTGAATTTAAAGGATGAAGTTAGCCATCAGAGGACACAAACAGATTCATGGAATCTTACAACCACTGTTCAACTAAAAGCAAAAAATGATATATTTCTGATCAGCCTATGTACTCTACTCATCCTTTTTAGCTTTATATTGTAACAAGTTTACAGTACTATTTATTTTTCATTTTGTAGGATAGTGGTAGAGCAGAATGTAAGCATCGAGTATCTATGAAACCTTGGTTTTGAGAAAGAGAATCATATTTTATTTTAAATTTAGTCTTAACATACGTTCAAATGTGTGTCTAACTAAGACCTGTAAGAAATACAGAAGAGAAGGTGTCACAACCTAACACGACCATATCAGAATAAAACAGATGAAATAATATCCTGGGTGTCATAAATGAGTGTTACCTCAAAGTGTGCTTAGCCTGAAATTAATAAATTCCACTATCAGGTTTCCAGGCAACACAATGTTAGAAATAATACACAAATATGCATACTCTCAAATTTCAGATATATTCAACTGCTTGCAGTCTTCATGTACTCTGGTACACAAAGAATATACAGTGTCTTTAACACAAAACATAATGCATCATCTATACCTCAGAAGGCTAAATTTAAACTACATCCTATTGAAGATCAAACAGATTTACAGAAAAGTTTGTGACGTAAGAGAAGCCCTTCATGTATTTAAATGAATGGATTTTTTCTAAAGTTTATAATTTTGCACCTCCAAGGGCCAGTGATTTACTATTTACTTTGGGGTTTTTTTTGACAGATAATGGGTATGACATACACGATGCTTTTTTTAAAGGAATGTTTAAACTATTGGATTGCCACGTAAATCAGCAGTCCTAGCAGCTATCAACATCTTAATGATGGAACTCAAAAAAAGAGTACTTTTCAGAAAATTAAAACAAGTGTGTTCCTCTTTAACAGACCAGAAAAAAAAGCCCACTTGATTAGTTTTACTGAAAAAGACTTCATCAAGAAATCATCGCAAATTAACCCAAGGAGCTAAATCATCATGCTTTGATAACATGCATTATGCTCAACATTTCCTGAATTTAACCCAAGAAAAAAAGAAACTTCACAGAGATGTATCCAATTCTAATTCAAAATAATGGAAAATATTGCCTTATTTCTTACAAAGATCTTCCAACAGTACACTAAAAGTGTCTTTTTCAGTATCGACACTGATCCTTGTTATGTTTCTGGCAGATGAATAAAGCCCTTTTTTACACAGAGATAATAACCAATTATGCTAAAGCTGCCTCTTAACCAGCTCTCTGATAAGTAACTGCACAGTCTCAATTACTGGCTCTTGAGTTATTTTTTAAGCTTCAGGATCAGAAGTTAATCCTACAGAGCCTTCTATGATTTCTCTGAATGAAGTTTTGACACCAGAAATGTATATACTATTCCTAAAATGAAATCACTGTGTGCTTTGACCCTCTAAGTTACTATGAGAATAGACATAAAAAAATACTTGTATTTATATTCTGTTTGGCAGAAAGTTTTATATAAGCCTGCATTAGGCTACACAAAAAGTCCTGAAGACCACTGTGCTGGCCCTGAAATAGCAAACAACAGATGCCTAGAGAAGAGAAACAGCACCATGTGTCGTTATTTCTTCAGAGTATTATCACGACCTTAAGGGTCATGATAGCTTTTGGGAGCTAAAGCCAGAGGCATTATGTGTGTATAATCAATCTAAAAGCTAAAAATTCAGAGGACATTTAGAGAAGGATGCCTGCAATCAGCAGATCTCTTGCTAATAAAACTATTGTTTCTTTACAGAATAAATGAACAAGGAATTGCAAGACAGAAACAGAACAAGGAAACAGTACAACTGGCTCACGTTGTGCTGTCCTGACAGTGGCTGAGACCAGGCTCCATCTGAATGCAGCTCAGGTGGACTGCTTAACAGAAGGATCTCCAGTATGTATTATTTCCAAAATGTGTTAAAGTATAACGAAAACAGATTCTGTAATATATTACTTTACATTAACACATGGAAGCGATACTTGCTCAGGATTCATAGACAGTCTTGATTTTAGTGATGATGTGAAAATCAAGACTTAATAGCATCCTAATGCCAAGTATTGATTCCGGGGGGGGGGGGGAACAAAAAAGGATTAGAATTATGAACAAGAAATCAATTTCAGTTTGGAATAAAATCTATCCAGACAAAGAAAATGAGGAAGAGAACAACCTCCCAATAGCTAGAAGCAGACCACTCAGCATGACCGCCCTTTCACACCTGTCGAAGTAGACAGAGGTAGAGGGCAGCACCTAAGAAAACACAACTACCAGTTCTAGCTTACAAAGGTATTTATGAGACATTTCCCATAATATTTTTGAAGGTTATAATAAAAAACAAGGTTATTCCAGAACTACTTTATTGTTGTGCAATATAGTAAGAAAATTATTGTCTTGCTCAGCCTAGCTGTGCAACTGTATTATCCCAAGATACCTGTAAGAAACTGTTGAAATCAAAGTCATAATAACCTAGTAAGTGTAGGGTCACGATACAATATCAAATTCTGATGCTATAGGACTGTAACAGAACTCTGGATTCTTGCATATAGGGGGGTTTGGATTTTGAGTTTCTAGTGCTTTTTTTGTTGTGTTTTTTTTTTTTTTTTAAGCATTTTCCCAGATCCACAGAATACCATGAAAACAAATAAAATCATAACCATGCAGAAATATGTCCCTCAACCTGAGATCTGTATGAGCAGTCACATATACCTCATTTAATATCCAGGCATTTGCGCCATCCTTCACTTTCTCTGCTTTCAATCTTTCAGAGTACTTCACGGGGGGCAAAAGGACAAACACCAGTAAGAATTTCACCCATCCACTCTATCACAACTGTTGGTACTATCCCACATACCTTACTAACATCTTTACCTCTCAAAAGGAGTTTTTAGAGCTGGGAGGGATGGGGTGGACAGGAGGAAGCCCGCATATCCCATGTAGCTACTCGGCTTTCTGAAAAACAGGCCTTCATCTATTAGTACTTCTTCAAAGGCAGATGGTTAAAGACAGACATGGAACTCTGGATGAAGCAAAAATAGCTGAAAAGCCAACTGACTGGTTAAATGCTTCACTGCAGTAAAAACTCAAGAACAGCCATGTGCCAGCCCAGAAACATTCAGCCACTACAACATGGCATTTGATTTTTAACAGTAAGTTATGGTTTCCATAAAGATCATGGTCCTACCATTCTAAGAAAGTTAAGCTGAAATATTGTCACTGGTTCAACTGTTAAATGAATTAGGTAAATATCCAGCAAGACAAGGAACTTTATTTGAAATCTTAGTTCACAGAATCAGAATAGTTCGGTTGGAAAGGACATGAAGATGATCTAGTTCCAAACCCCCCTGCCATGGGCAGGGACACCTCCCACTAAACCATGTCACCCAAGGCTTTCCCTTACTCTAAAGAACTTCTTCCTTATATCCAATCTGAAATGTTCCATGTGAATTTATTTCATTACCATGCCCTGTGAGGGCAAGGAACCCTAATGCATGTCTATTACTTTCACTTTCTCAACAGTTCCTGGAACTGCACTTGAAGGAGCCAAGTCATTCTCCCTGAGCCCTCCAAGTAGACTGGCTTTATAAAAAAAAACCAAAACCAAGCAAAAAATGACAAGGAAACCAAACAAATAAGTCCTTCTTCCCTATAGCTAAATCCTATAATTGCAGTCTGGTTAAAAATCTTCTTTTAAGGAGTAATTAGCAGCAAATTTACCAGTAAATAACCACACATTTCTGCTAGGGTAATGCCGGCTGCACTTTTTCTGGAATCCGACCTTTTTCAGATCCCAGTCTCTGGCTTCTCAGAGGTAGTAAGCAGTTGTTTCACTAGCTTAGACAGAGCGACACTGAGAACATGTTCCATTTCACAGAATTGCACAAACTTTCAAATAAATTACCCTGTCACTTCCCCAAGAACATCAGTCATCAAATCAGACCGACACAGTACTGCAGTAGATCCAGTCAGCAACCACCCCAGTGTTCTTCAAAGTATTTAGTTTATCTTCACCTTAGAACAGAAATCTTCAGCTGAGAAATCGATTTAGTTTTAAGAGAAGACCTTTGATTCACATAGTATTATTAAAGACTTCTTCATTTTTATCAACATTTCCAACCAACTGGATTTTCAGCTGTCAATAATTACCTCTCCCATTCCCCGAGATTCTAGGGCAAGAGCTTGAAACTCATGATTCATCTCATCCACAGATCGAACCTGCTGGGGAAAAAATGAAAGAGCGATTCATTAGTCAAATACATTTTCAAAAGTTGAGTTTCTAATGCTCCCCAAGATTTCTGACAACTGAAAGCACGCACAAAACTTGCTACTTAATCTCAGCAGAACAAGTTTAGATTTCCTAACAGATACAGTTAGTGACCAATTTAATGAACCATGCTAATATAACAACATGCAGGAAATCCCAAAAGACTTCAGAATTTTCATCTTTTTAATCTTCATTTAGCCAAATAAATATCACTCACTATGGAACCAATATTACACTTGCAACAAAAGTAAAAAAAAAAAAAAAAAAAAAAAAAAAAGTTAAATTAAAGACCTGGACATACAATATCCTTTGGAAAGGAGATGAGCCATCACACACAATGCTACTGAGTACATTCAGCAAACAAAGAAAAGCTCACCAGACGGGTAACAAAAGCTAGTAGCAATGTGTTGCTTTTAAAATCTACTAACTGATTGCATTATCACAGCCTCTCACGCTTTCTTCCAGGAAACAGCACTCCTCCTTCTCTGTGTGTTGTCTTTGTTGTAAATATGAATGGTATATTACTGAAGCAAGAGCTGCTGTTGCAACAAACCACCTCCTTCTCCACGGCATGCAGACACAATGCACTGGGTGCATTCTTTCCTGAGAAAATGGTTTCCACAAGGAATTTTCAAAGCCATAACAAGCTTAGAAAAACAAATATAAAAAGGCAATTCAGAGTTGTTTCTGCCCTTCTTTCTCAACAGGGAGATGCAGCAGGGTGAAATGGTGAAGTCATGAAAGTTCAAAGAAAATAAGTTTCTGTCCCAATACCAGTCTCCCTGGAGGAGTTAATTTCCCCTAGTAAACCCAGCTCCATACCTTAACAAATAAACCAAAATTAAGCTACTCCATACAGCTAACACATTAAGATCACTTTTCAAACAATACTCAAATACTTGGCAAAGAAAGAATCTTGCCTCTTTAATATTCTGGCACAAACAACTTGTTGGAAAAGTGTTAGCTGTCAATAGATGCTCTATTCTCAAAATTCTACTCTCAAAATACTGTTATTGCCCCACAATCATCATAAGCCATTAACTTCAGAGGCTGAGTGTCTCTGTATTTTTGAGAAATTTCACAGCTCAAATAAACATTCCTTCAGAAAGAACAAATATTTTAGTTAAGATGGATAATAAAAACAATTCCCAACAACACCAGTGCAAATTTAGTTCTGGTGAATTATGGGGGGTGGGGAGAGAATCAACACTTTTGACCTTTTTCTTCAGTGATGCTGACATTTAAGACAATTAGGTTGATTTTAATCTTCTAAAAACTGAAAGCAAATTTTTTATGTATCCTTAAAACAGCTAAAGACTTTTCAAACAAATAAAAGCTTATAATTTATGTGAAAGAAACTAGGGTTTGGTTTTCTTATTAGCTCTACAGGATAATAAAATCTTTGTGCATGCACACAGAAAAATTAACTCTAGAAGAAGAATTATTTAGAAACAAAAATGAGAAATTCAAATTTTGAAGACTTCTGAATTTGAATATTGCAGTTTCTGAGAACATAATTTCTTCTATAGGCGGCTGAGTTGATAATCTTACCGTAAGCCACTGCCTCTGCTGAAGTCATGGACTTTAGTTTCAATTACACTCAAACAGTAAACTAGAATCATAGAATTGGTACTTCCATCTCAAAAGGTGACTCTGGTCTCACAGTATCTCTAAACACAATTTGTAGCTAAACCTTGCCAAACTGTATTTACCATACATTGCCCAAGTCAAAATTGAATAAAAAACCAACTGAGCCTGAAAGATGCATATGTTTTTCAGTTGTGGGGTTTTTTTAGGAGGGGGAGGGAAAGAGTTGTTTGTCTGGACTTCTTTGTGTGTGTTTGGAGGGTTTGGTTGGGGTTTTTTTGTTTAATTTTTGGTGGATTTTCTTTCCTCCTTTCCTCCCCTTTTTTTTTTTTTTCTCCTTTCTTTGGTTGGTTGGATTTTGGTTGAGGTTTTTTGTTTTATGTGCTGCAAGACCTAATACCAAATGCTTATTTTTCATAACTCAGTAAAGCTCAAAAACATGGCCACAGACACTTTCAAGTCTCTAAGAAAAGACAATCCAAGACTCGGGGTAACAACACAGCTATTGCATTTTTTTCCCCTGAGCAGTTCAATCAACTTCTAAGGAATTGAAGTTTCCTGAAACTGTAAATAAACTTTAGTACACCGAACACTGATTTTGCTCACTGGCCCCTTTCTTGCAAAGAGCAGTAAGAGCCTCAATTCCTGTTTCCATAAAAAACAACAGCCCACAAAATCCTGTCCCATGTCATGAATATGTGTTTCACAGATAAGGTTACAGACTGGAGAAAGGCAACACTAGCATCTTCAGGTCTGCTCTCTTCAGTGCTAGCCCTATCACTACAACAAAAGAAAACACCCAGAATGACAACCAAGCTCAATCGACTACATATAAAGACATGCCCTTTCCCTGAAAGGGAAACTTGGTTAGGAGGAAGCCTGGTTAGGATCATCTCTGTTACCAGGAAGTTTTACTTTCTCTGTTTCAATGCCAACGTTCACCTAATTCATATGCTCCTGAAATAAACATTTTCAACATAAGGCTTTTTTTACCTCACATTCAGAACAGCACCAACAAAATATTTTTATTCATTCTCTGTTATGTGTAATAATTCATAAGTCAGAGAGGCCTATGAAACATACTGCTCAACATTTACATTTTTCCTCTAGTTTTGGTTGATTACATCTTTTTTCTTGTATTCTCTCCCCCACAATCACTCTGACAATTTCTCTTTCTCCATTTACCACCTACCTGCTTTGAGGATTAGTTGCTAGATCTTATCTTAAATTTCCAGTTGAGCACTATTAAGCCTTTCCAAATAAGAGAAACTGGAAATGTTTTTAAACTTATGATACACATCAGATCATTCCACAGGGCCCCCAAATTACATAAAAATGGACACTACACACAGCCTTCAGGTGTAACAGCTCCTCACACACTGCTGTTAAATAGAACATCTTAAGAGTACCCATGAACTTGATAATCATGTAAAAGGTTTTATTCAGAAGGGGGTTTTATTCTTTTTCTCTGCACCACATCAACTGAACTGGGTAAAAAAAACGCAACTGCAAGACCACTAGATTTGATACAGGCAAAGCAACAAGGAGAAACTGGACTGGGGCAAGGTGGAGCAGAAGTACCTGCTTAGTGGCAACTAGATGACAAACCAGTAACAGAAAACCATGTCTTTATATAACTCAGGACAGAATTCCAGAGGCAGATTGTTGACTGGAGTGTCATCTAGGATTACCACAAGAAACACTGCTTAAAATAATACCCATTTCTGGCATCCAGGCACCAGGTTCTAGGGACAAATACTCTCTCCAATAACACTGCACCCTGCTGGAAGCAAGCTTCTAACCAAGTTCTTGCAAAAGCAAAGATCTGCCCTTTCTCTGAAGTAAAAGAGTTGGAGACAAATAAGATCAAAACAAAAATATAGATATATAATACTTGATTTTATAGATCACAAGTGGTAAACAGCTGAGCAGAAAGTAGGAAAAACTTTTTCTGCATTAAGAAATTCCAAATCTCACCCCTTACATCCCGGATGAATACCCCAACACTGTGGCAAAGAAAGGGAAGACACACTTTGCAGTTGAAGCTGCAGTACTAGGCCACAAATTCAACACAAACCACCTGGTAATTACAGTACTGTGACCGTAAAGAAAGGGAAGCTGCTGTTCATACTGCAAATCCCTAGCTTTTTTTACTGAATGACTTAAATGCAAAATACCTTTCTAGTAGTTTTCTTAAGGGGTGTCTCTTCTGCAGCATTTACCTTATGTATATTATATAAGACTATACATTATTGTTATATATAGAAGACTTATTAACAAGTGAAACTAATACAGGAACACAGAAGTGCCTATATTTTAAAACACAATACACCAATTCTGCCAGCCCTCCATTAAGTTAAACACTGTCTTGTGAAGTCATGTCAAAGATTTCACTAGATACCAAAAAAATCCCTAAAAACCCCAAACAAAACCCCCAAAACAACTGCCTTGAAAATACTAAATAATATTTTAATACAAATTAAAACATCAGACACAAATCTACTAGATATTTCTAACAAAGGACAATAAGAGAAAACTAGACAATCCTGAAATGCAAATCCCCAAAGCTCTACTATGAAATACTGAAGTTCAGGGCTTTACAGAGATTTCTCCTCTAGAATATTTTGCCAAATTACCTACAGTGTCATTATTTTGGTTTCAAATCCAGTCAATACCATACCCAGATAACAAAAGCTGTTGAGCAGTTGAACAGACAACTACTAGAATCACAGCGGAAATGCTTTGTACACAAGTTGGTTACAAAATACCAAATATTTGGTGCGATTTTTTAAGAAAACAAGTGAGACCTCACTTGGAGTATTGTGTACAGTGCTGGTGCCCCTCAGCATAAAAAGGACATGGAACTGTTGGAACAAGTCCAGAGGAGGGCCATGAGGATGATCAGGGGACTGGAGCACCTCCTGTATGAAGACAGGATGAGGAAGTTGGGGCTCTTCAGCCTGGAGAAGAGAAGGCTACATGGAGACCTCATAGCAACCTTCCAGTATCTGAAGGGGGCCTATAGGGATGCTGGGGAGGGACTCTTCATGAGGGACTGTAGTGAGAGGACAAGGGGTAACAGTTTGAACATTAAACAGGGGAAGTTCAGGTTAGATATAAGGAAGAAGTTCTTTACCGTAAGGGTGGTGAGGCACTGGAATGGGTTGCCCAGGGAAGTTGTAAATGCTCCATCCCTGGCGGTGTTCAAGGCTGGGCTGGACAGAGCCTTGGGTGGCATGGTTTAGAGGGAGGTGTCCCTGCCCATGGCAGGGGGGTTGGAATTAGATGATCTTAAGGTCCTTTCCAACCCTAATTATTCTATGATTCTATAAAACAAGGCATTTCTTCTAGTAAAGCCACCTTTGACTAGATGCATCACCTACTACCAAACTGGTTAATCAAAGCTGCTGCTCCCATGTAATTCAAAGTCTACAGGTATGCTGTGTTTTGAAAAGGTGGTAACATTTTCTGAGAACCATGTGGAACAGTAACGCAACTGCCAACTTAACCAAATATTCTAGAATGTCCAAGCTCCTTAATCAGGCTGAATAAACAAGATGTTAGGCATTTCTGACAAAACACTCTGGTAACCAGTTTTAAGTTCTAACACATATTTCCATGGTTATAATTCCAAAAGCATAACATTTGCCCCCAGGAAGCATTTAATAATTTTCACTGAATTACAGCCTTCTATACCCAAGTCGAACTTTCTGCAGTTGAGTACTTCTTCATCCCTCTATTTTAGGCTTAACTCATTCTCAGGTTGAGCTACACTTTTGGACTATATGACCCATCATACATTCAAACACTCTAACAAAAGAAATTTAGTTTGTCAGTTTAGTTGACCTGGCTAAGCCATCACTCTGGATCTACACATTCTTGTGTTTTATTTCCTGGAGTTGTATTTTGTACTGTGGTTTGAGAAACAATCCTACCAGCGCTGAGGACACCAACAATGAAAAAAATCAAATAAGCAGATTTCAAGGTAGGGATTTTGCAGCATGTAGCATGGAGGGGGGGGTGGGAGGTGGGGAAATTAAATATATTCAGCAAAAAAACTGTCCAGTCTGCTGAAAAAGTTAAGTAACAAAGCAGCAAGGTGATCCTAAGAGCTGACACTTG
This sequence comes from Myiopsitta monachus, assembly GCA_017639245.1. Taxonomy (NCBI): domain Eukaryota; kingdom Metazoa; phylum Chordata; class Aves; order Psittaciformes; family Psittacidae; genus Myiopsitta; species Myiopsitta monachus. The sequence continues at coordinate 23,522,639 of CM029922.1, read as the reverse complement.
TACATACAACACTGACCAAATGTTTTGCTTGTCTTTTTTTCCAGTTTGAGCATCAGTAGTCTGGAAGCATGCATACAGGAGAAAAGAATTTCCTAGGCTTTTATCAACAGCATATATATAAATATATATACACATATATATAAAAATTATGCTGGATAGCCTCTGACAAGTCACTAATGAGTCTGGAAATTACAGATCTACTTGCATATACTTGTCTGCCAACAGACTATACAGAATAAGCCTAACAGGACACCACCTCCTGTGAAGAAAAGCAGAAGAAAATGATCTTGCCACCTGCTTCAGAGCTACGTGATGGTTCATGGGCCTAACTAAATTCAGAACCTTGGGTTTCAGTTCCCAGCTATGGACTGAAACATGATGTAAGAACTAGGTAATTGCACTAGCTCCCCCAAACATGAACTCTTGCATCATGTTAAGAAACTTACATCTTCCTTGCACAGGAAGGCACATAAAGTGCCCTGCACAGGCATTTTATGCCTGTCTTCCCACCCAACAAGTTCAAGCTTTGCCCTACAAGTGGCAGAACTGTCAGCACAAGTTTTCCTAAGCTACTGTCATGTGTTCTCAAGTTTAGGATTTTAATCCTGACAATCAAATGCTGGCAGAATTACCAGCCTTGCATAAATTAATAATAATGTGTCTGTACTGAAATCAGATTTTGTAACTATTTATAGCAGTTCCAGTGCTTGCTCCATTTGAAGAGCTAAAGTGATGCATTCCAACGTAAGTAGGGCATATAGCTTATACTACATAATTTAGCAGGTTTCCCAAAGTCTTTTAATTGTGAAAGAAATTATCCACTCAGAAGAGTTTCTAAGAAATGTACAGAACAGGAAGATGGGGTGACAGATGTTGCAGAAGTTTGTAAAATAAAAGTCTAGAGAAGAGACAGCTGATAAAAAGCTTACATATAATTTTACAAAATAGAAGAAAAATCCCATGAAAACTTGGTAATGAGTTTATATACAGGATTTTTTTTAAATATATATAAAATATACCAAAAAACAAACAAAACCACCAACAATTGATTAAAATATTTATCCATACATTTGTAGCTTATTATTTATATGAGCTACAAGAAAAGATAATTCTTCAAACAAAAGGGGCTGACTGGTCCTTCAGTGCTTGTAATCAAACTTAAATCAAACTGAAAACCTGTCTTTCATGCAAGAAAGTGTAGAGGTTTTATCTTTAATGTGAAATAGTTTAGGTGTAATTCCATCTAGTTGCATAAAAACACCACAAACAAAACAGGAAGATACTAAATATATTCAAAAGTTTGAAAACAAAGCTGTGAAATGAAACTTACATTGCAGTTCTTGTCTAAACAAGATTACTTCATTGGTGCCAATTACTTAAAATAGGTACATGACATTTCTTTCTAATTTTAAAACTCTACACTTTTCCTGTTATGCTAGTCAGATAACACCACCTTCTTATAAGACAGCAGTACGTGCTACTGGTCACCTAACAGAAATTTAGGGAAATTCATGAGACAAATTTCTAACCATTATTGTTCCATTCTACACCGAAAGGCTTTATCAATGAGAAATAACACTCTGCAGCTACTTCTATAAGGAAGCGTGACATTAATTTGCTGCACTGCTGCTTTGAGACATCAGTCCTCACCACTTCATCATTAGCTCTTAGTCAAAAACTTTATTTAGTAAGTTAAAAAACTTCACAAAGAAACTTAAGTGTTCTCTAGGTAGTATGCTGTTAAAAAAAGGCTTAAAACTTTGCCTTTTCTGAAGATTAACACCCTGTATAAACCCCAAATTTATCTGCACACAAGCAGGAACTAGGCACAATTTCTCTCAGTACATATTGTAATGATTAATGAAATGCAACTTTCATTCTAATAGAGTAAACAAGCTTTTCTTATATGCGTTAACAAGAATTGGAACGCTTGGAATGTACAGATCTAGAATCGAGTAAAAATTTCTGTAAGTTCACTTTCCACACTGCAATCAACTTTTCTGTTTTCTACATATACACACTATATATATAAATATATATAAATTATCACTTTTCTATTTGCTACCAGATAATCTGAAACAGAACATCTCCCTGCCCAAAAAGTAAAAAAAAAGCAAGCCTTAGATTTTTGTTTCAGAAATTATGTATTTTTAATACCACCTTAAAAAGAAGGTGATTTTAAAGAATCCCATGGAACAGAACTGATTAGACAGTATAATTTATACCAAGAAAAAGATTTTGTACATATGTATACCACACCCACACTTCCCCCCCCCCCCAAAAGCAGGGCTGAGGAAATAACAAATCACATTGACAGAATTTCCAGGAAACTTTTATTTTATGTTACTGTAGCAGTGACATCAGAAGAGTTCCTCCCACCCTAGCAGTTCTGGATATACAGCAATCCCTTTCTTCAGACCATTTACTTTCATTTTCTTTACTCCTGAATAGGGCAGATGCGCTTACCATAACATTCATTTGTAAAGGATATAGTTTTCAAGAACACTAGATGCAAACCCTGAAGTTCCAATTCTCTTGCTCAGAAGTTTCTAGCATCATGACTTCTTCCTTGCGGTTCAGTACCCTTTGAATAAACTCTGCTTTGTTTTTTATTTCTCTTCCAGCAGGCAAGAGGAAACCAGGGAATATCAACAAAGTCTGATCTTTAAGAATAGGGTGCTAAAACTAGAGATAAAGGAACTGAACTACCTAGTCTTTGGGTAATTAATTAAATCACAGGTAGTACAAAAAGGAAATTCAGAATTCTTAAGACTTCTCTGTCCACTATAACTAGTTGTTCTAAAGAAAGCTGCTGCTAGAACACACAACTTGTCTGTATCACCAGCACAAAATGCCAGTGAAAAAAAAAACAACCCACAGTTTCAAATATATGCCAGTGTGCTTCAAAACCTATCCTAATTCTCTGAGCCTTTAAACTCTGCATAACCTCAAGGTCAGCCAGAGAACAGTAAAGCATATTTCTCTTACCGTATGTTAAAAGAATTACTAAAGGGAAGCATGTGTTTTCCACTTATCTGCCTAGAGCAGAGGAATATGAATAGACATTTAAGAGAAACTGCTGTTATCAATTTTTTCAGCTGTTTTCTAAGGATGTCCTCTTTGGACAATATGTGCATTTAAATTAACCACACATTTCTACAACTGCCTAAAAGCTGAAATGACCCCCACCAACTGTAAAAATACAGCTAGAGAGACCATTTCTAATTCAATAAACCTCACTCCTAATTCAGTAAGAGCAGCAGCTCAGCCTTAGACATTAATATCTCATTAAATGTTTGTCAGCACAGTCCTTCAGAAGAAGTAAAAAAGAAAGTCCAAAACAACACTAAAGACTTTTTATTGATGACAAACTACTGGAAATAAAGTGACTTTACAATTTATAATTCAAATTGAAGCAATAAAAAGCATTGTAACAAAAATTAGTTAAAAAAATACAAATTCCAGGTTATTAATTCTCATCCAAAATAAAGTATTCCTTCAAAAATGCTGCCCCCCCGCTTCTGCTCACATATGTACCCACAACTCTGCTTCCCTTCCTGTGAATTCCAAACTCCACTGTTTTCACTGGAGAGAAAAAGTTTTCACATAACTTCGATTACCTTCAAAGATATGCAAGGGCCCTCACCACCCTGACTTTATTGTGAACTACACAAAACCAAGGTAGTCTGGAAACTCCTGTGTGTAATCAAACAGTGAAAGACATTTTCATGACCTCCAATATTAATCACATTAAAAAAAAAAGAAAGCAAACTATATTCTAAACCTGTAGTTAAGAGCTTATTGATTAAGCAAAATAAAAACCATTGACCCAAATTTGAATATTTTTATTTTCTTGACACCCTGAATAATAGCAAAAAGTGACTAAGAAAATACGAAGAAATGCGCTGCAAAAGTAAAATGCCTAAATGACTACACGCAGTCACTTTTCCCCCAAGCTTACTGGCTCCCATCACCTTATCCCGGTTGTCTATGCAAAAGTCACCTACAACACCTAAAACAAGTTCTAGCTTTGGCACAAAACTCCACAATCACATAATAACCATGTCTGGAATGAGGCCTTACAGTGTCACGTAGAACCTGGAGCACATGAGAATAAAATACAAAGAAACTTCAACTGGCTCCATAAGGTTGGTCCCTGGTTCTCATTACATCATGCTTCAAGGTGCATAAATATGTGTTAAGTGCTTCCAAAGCCCTTTACCTCCAGAAGCAGTGCTACCATTCAGATTTATGCTGCCACCAATAATTCTTTGCTGACCAGAGCCGAATCTGCACAAAGCTACTGCTACACAAGCATACAGTATAATTTATCTATAGGTAAATCACAGATAATGCAGAGGTGACCACAGGCTATTAGCTTTGCTGTAGTATCAAAAGAGTCTCCCTATGCTAATCAGTGAATAAGCACTAAAGTATGAATTAATCTGCTTCAAAGAACTCTCAATCTAAGACAACAAAGACTGATACAATGAGAAACTAAACTGGTAAAATAGGAATAAAGCAGTTGTTTCCATTAAGACACTCAATAATGCACAAGTGCCAGGTATTTTGAGACATCAAGGCAGATGAAAATGTAAAGACCAACTCAAGGAGTATGTCAGAAAGCATATCTGTGAATAGGCTTATTAATGACACAACTAGTTCTATAATCCAAAGAGGTAGTAGCGGTTTAGAGTTTGGCATCATATGAGACAATATGCAACGGGTACAGACTGGTCAAGTATCTCATGAGCTAAAACTATCAGCAGCAGTTCAAAATGCCTGGTGAAAGGGTCAGAAAATGCAGATTCATCAAAACAGCAAATATGTTTGGAAGTGGCAGGTGATTAAGGAAGTCTCTGAAGAGCAGAATTTACATGGAATAAGCTTGTCTGCACAAGCCAGGTGACTGTAATTACTCTCCTTGTCCTGATAACAGTTAACTTTGTCTATTCCATCCATGCACTACACACTTGAAACTACTAAAAATACAAATCTACTAAACTACTAAATCTACTAAAATCTACTAAACTACTAAAAATACAAATCTACTACTAAAAATACAAATCAAAAAAAAATACAAAACCTGCAGAATTCAACACTGTAATTTTCTTCTCCAGTTACAAACATGATTTAAAGTATATCACAGAAAACACCTTGCAGTATGTAACAAAGTATTCCTTTTTAGCTATTTCAAATCAAAGAGAGGGGAAAGACAGACTAGTTATGTCCTCCCTGCCATGTTTGCTGCCAGAACCATCACAAGTAGGTAATAAGGTGATGTCTCAAGTATGCAGGTTGCAAGACATATTTTTAAATGCACAAAAAGCCACAATCTTAAAATTCACCTGAATATCCCTATGATACTTGCTCCAAATTATACAGCACTAATATGATGGGAAAAACCTCACCAAGAACTTAAGATTGTTTTAAAAGGACATACAGCATTTTCCAAGACAAGAATCAAATGCCATCCCCCACACTGTTCCCTGACCACAATGGAAAATCCTTCCTAAGATTTCTCTTCCTAGTTCGTGAGGCTTGAAAGGTTTTACTAATCGGCAAGTTTGAGAAGCTGCTTAAATCATACATTTGACATTCGTAATGTGGGGTTCTAGTTAAGCGAGGCAAAATGCTACTGTAATTAACTGAGGGAAATATCAAAAGAAAAATAATAAAACCATTGCAAACAAACACAGAAAGACAACACTTAGAGCAAAGTTGTTATAGAACCTCTTGATAGCACAAACAGAACACATGATCTTCAGAACAACTTCAGATGGATGTTAACTTCACAGGGAGAAGAAGCTGTCAATCAGCTAAGATAAAACTTAAGCTTTGACTGTGACAGAGCAGCAAAAATAATTATTTATATGCTGCATAACTGCTGAGCACTTGAAAAAGTCTGAAGAGTATCTATTCATAAAAATTATTTTGAAAGCACTATAAAGTAGTTGTATTTCACAATAATACTTTATTCTTAAATTTAAGAAAAAGTTGCAAACAAAGTTAGGAAATCAGAAACTATGGACTGCAAGCTCACATAGATTTCTAGGGACAGTTTTAAGTACAATCTATGAAAGGAAGATCTAATGATTCCAAAAATGCGACTCCCACTGTAAGGTCATGAAACAGATTATATTGTTCCCAATTTGAATGATTAGATTATGTTCATTGTTTCAAGGGATAGCTACATGACTGTGAGGTCTCATATGGGAAATTATTTCCCAATTCCCACTGCACAAACATATTAGCATATCCTATTTGAACAACAAACAAAACCACCTTATTGTTTAAGACAAAATGTTTGCTAGAAATTGACTGTTTTATCCTGGAGGCAACAATGTTAACTATTTGCACATTTTATTAGTTTAATAACATCCACACATTTTCTCATAGCTATATTAATTCTAAGGGATCCCCATGGAAGTCATGCTGAGTACTTGCAAAGTAACTGATACACAGAGCTTCTCCTCCATACCACGGAAGTGCCAAAAATGCTCTTGAACTCAGTGAGATTCTTTCCTATGTTCTCTCCATCTCCCAGAAAAAGGATTTTTGTTACAGCAGAAACTTATATTCACAAAACTTCTGAAGAAGTTTTTAAATTTAACAGCAACTGCAGGTCAACCAAAGCTTTGTGCAAAGACACAATTTACATTCATTCTTTTGCTTATAGCACAACTATCCTTCCCTGATGGCTTTGAAAAGGCAGCTACAATCAGAGCATTTCTCTAGCATTCTTTGGCTTACCAGCTCTAGCCTCTTCGGGATCTGACAAAGGCTCTAGGCAGACCTACCTGCAAGGACTCTAATGTTTTCACCATTAGTTCCTACCTTCTTCCCCTCTCTATTGGAGACAGAAGGAGCAAACAAGATGTTAAAATTCATAACCTGATGTATTTATCTTAAACTGCTGAAGTGTTTAAGTATCTTTGCCATGAGGGATATAGGGCAGATAGGGGAAAAGACAGGACAAACAGCTTGGGCAATATCACACTGCTGTAGCCCTTTGCTTCAGCACATGGGAAGAACATTCGCAAGTGCTCTGACATCCACGAAAATATATCCTGAGCTTCCTGAAAACCTCATATCCAGAACTCCAAATATTATGGACTGACCGCTGATCACTAAGCCACTAGACAGTAATTCACAGCACTTCTGTAATGCAGAAATGCCAAACAGAACACTAACGTATTTGCAGTCCCAAGAGGTTATTAATAAAAGGATGATACAACAGTAGACAGCGGTCTTCCTCAGGTGCTGTGCTGCCAAAGAGCCTCAACTGAATTTTTTGGTCTTGAGGGAACAAAGCAAAACAAAGGGGAAAAAAAAAGAAAAAAAAAAAAAAAAAAAGTCAAACCCCCCCCCCAAGTGCTATAGCTTTTATACTTACTTCATTATCCTTTATAACTCTTTTCAATATTAAATATTTTAATGTAAGATGAATGACCCAGGCAACAGTTATTTCTCCATTAAGAATTTATACTTGACCCTGACACTGACTAGATTCTCACTGCTGTTTTAATATGAAAGGTGACTCAAATTAACACTTTTGGCTTTGACATCCTGTATTGAAGAGCTGAGTATGCATTACCTTTCACCTGAGAGTCCACAGATTTTTGATTATCACTTCTCATGCAAATGGGTGCTCCTCTAACCTCTGCCTGCCCTCATGCTGCAACTACTCTGTACAGCTTCCCCCTATACCAGCAAAGTAGTTCAACTTCCCCAAGTTTTCATCATATGAGTGACTGTTGTCCATCATTTCCATTTTCTGTTGCTAGAGCTGGAGCAACCACAGCAGAACAGAGACCGAATATGAATATTAACAATACCACACATTTCTGTGCCTCTTAGTCTGCAATGTTCTATGAGCTAATGATATTAGTTTTGAGTCAGAGTGGCTACTTAATTTAGACACCAACATGCCAAGCATACACTCATCAGTAGTATTTTTCCATCTCAACAACGTGTTGAATTCCATTCAACTGTACCGTTTGAACTTCCTGCTCTTCTCTATGTGTGGCACCTGAAATTCTTCCATTGCAATCTAGGCAATTTTCAAACTAGCATACATTAAGCCCCAGTGCTACCAGGGAACTCCAGGATAACCCACTTGATATTTCCCTGTGTTACCAATGGCCTCTAATGCTGGCATGTATTAATACAGAATAGCAGTATTTTAGTTGGAATGGACCTTCTAGTCTAGCTGCCTGACCACAAGTTAAGCATGTTATTAAGAGCACAAACTGCTTTCCAATTATTGATGCTTCACTGATCATTCCCATAGTTCTCAGTAATTCCTTAGGCAGGACACTGACAAGCAATTTCTCAGTCTTCCAACTTGAGTAAGAATTAGATACTCTACTAGACAGGTAATTATGTTTAGTAAACACTTTGTCCTGCCTTGTGTTAATAAGATGCTCGGCTCTTCCAAAGACATTTCAGATGACTTCCACAAGACCAAGATGCTATTTCCCTAGTCTTCCCAGGAATTTGTTTCTTGGAATTAATCAAGTATACTTATTAACTTCTTATTTTGTTATTCTACTTCTTTAGCACTTCAACTAATTGGAAGATTCTTCAAAATCTATCAGTCATTCCAGCCAAGTTAGTATGTTCCTCTTAAATTCAAATTGCTTACAACTCCTCTCTCTATGTACCACTCAGAGACAGTCAGTCAAAAGTACCAGGTATCTTCTGGCACGGAAGTGAATACATGGTTCTGTGTTTACTTGAATCCACCTGTTAAGGCCTCAGGCTTACAAGAGTTTCTTGCTGGACAACTAGTATGGTTTCCCAAGATAACTTAAGCAATCCTTATTTTTCAGTATGTGAACATTTCTTATTATTTTTGCTTGAAAAAAATCCCTGCTAAATTTAGTTTCCCATTTCTACATTTCTTTTTCTATAAATTTTGAATTCTTACCTAACCAGTGGGCTAGAGCTCCATCATCTTCACAAAAAAACAACAGTTCAGTCTTGTCACATCTAAAATGCCTTTTTATTACTTTGGCAATACCTCACTTTCTTTGCACTACGACACACTAAAATTTATGTAAAATTCTTGGTATATGAGATATGCTTGGATAACATACATAGAGTCAAAGATTTCGGTATCTACATTTCGAACTGGCCCTCCACGGTCCTGCTTGAGCAGGGAGGGTTGGACCAGATGACCCTTCCCACCTCAATCATTCCATGATTATTTACCTACTATACTTGCTTCTATTAATTTTCTTTCAGATTTTTCTCGAAATGCATAATAAAATTCTATCTTTCAGGTGTTAATACACACAGAGATTCTGTCTACCCAGTACTCACAGCACACAACTGCATCTAAACTGCTTCCACAGTCTGCATAGATTTAGATTTTAGAAAACCCACTTCTTTGATACTTCTACCTCAAGAGTTGTTTGCCCTTAAGCAAAAAAAAAAAAAAAAAAAAAAAAAACACACACCAAACCAGAAACTTCTGTCTTAAAATCCCCCATAACACTGGCACGCAGCGAACAGTTAAACAACTAAAATTAAGAAGTCTCCTGATCTGTGCTTGATTTCCATTAGTTCATATTGCTAAGGAAGACGGGGAGAAGCAAAACATGGCAGAATATAAAGGCAGTACTGACAACTACAAGTTGAAAGACACTGTTTTCACACAGCTAACAATGCAGGACAATGCAAGAGTAGTTTCCCCTTTGCTAAATCTTCATAATGTGTAAAACCAACTGAAGCACTTTAGTAAGAGTAGTTCCCTGCATCCCCCTTTTAATTTACCAGAAAACACACATGAGCTTCATGACATTTACCTGCTGGAGAAATGAAGAAATATTTTGATGGACCTAACAAATTAAACGAAGCTGCTGATTAAGACATGCATCTGATTACCACTGGGGATGGAAAGCAGACGGCAGAAAAGGGATGCAACTGTTACTCAGCAGTTACTTACCTGTGAGTAATTTTATCTGCGCAACCTATCAGCCTTCAGAAAGGCTGGCAACGATCGCACTGTTGCCTGTGTAACTGACTGAACACTGGCAAGAATAACCCAACATCTTCATACTCACAAGTGGACAAGCAGAATACTACAGAATTTTATACTTACACGACTGCTTTACAAATTGTGTGTAAGCGCAATGCAGAATGTGATACAGCATGAAGCAGGATGTCAGGGGAAGACTTGCCTGTTTTTTCTTTTAAACGCTATGTAAGTCAATGTAAGAGGAAGAACAAAAAACGTGTAAAACCAGAAAAAAAAATGCCAAAAGAAATTAAAGAATGAGAAAAAACAGATTAAGAAAAAGCAGACAACAGATATTCCTGCTTTTAAAGGTCAGCAAATTTTTTTTATTCACATTTGCTACAGTTTTTTAACATATCCTGCATGTCCTTGGTCTTGGGAAAGTGCAAAAAGTTCCTCACATTACAAGGGTCTTGGGGAAAAAGCGCATTCCTATCTGAAATTCAGAATGAAGTTTTTAAAGAAAAATTAGGGAGTAGTATCAATTAAACATTTGGGGGTGAAAGCTTAAAACAGATTTTCTTTTTCTTCTAGGTTACTATCTATAAAAAGGCTAAAGTTTTGATCTACACTTAATGCTACTATCTCTATTCTACCTGAAGAAAATTTTTTTTTACCTGCAAGTATAACAAGTAAGATTGTATGCTAAATCCATATCAATTCTCATAAAGCCTACCAGAAGCTAATCTCTTTCAAACAAAACCATTTCTTTTGCATGAATTCAACCTAATGAATTGATGGTGTTCTGATAAGAAAACAGGTACTCAGATATATGAAATGCTTGTGCAACTAGCTTAACTTACATATCTTTCTTAAAGACGTGAATTCAACACAAACCACAGGATCTGTTTCAATGAAAAACAAATTATCCATAGGGCAATATATATATGTATATATAAGGCAATATACACATATCTATATAGATACATATCCATGTAGATATATGACTGCAATCTCCTGAGGGCCAGCGGTGTCTGCTGGAATAGCCACTCGGCTGCATTCCAGCCTGCCTTTGGAAGAAACACCTAATTGTGGTACCATCCTGAGAACACCCACCGAGGGATACCCGGACACTGGAAACATCAGACACTGCAGCTGCAGAGATGGTATGAGGAGTGTTTCCACCTGAATTGAGCCCTGATGTTGTTCCAACTACTGTTCCAGCTGAGGCAACCCCTACTCCAACCTCACTGGCTTCCTGACCAATGTTCATCATTCCTCTGGTCTCCTGCCGCGCCACTTCATTCATGCTTAAGAGGACACATGGAATGCTCATTCCACATGGACACCTAAAAAAAAAAGGTCTTGATAACATAAAAGGCTTTCCCATCTATCTTTATGCAGCTCTTGGAATTAAGAAGTCCAAGATATAAAAGAATAATACTAATTGTCAAAATGTTATTGACTTAAACTTTAAATTTATATACCATTACCAAACTAGGACTCTAAGAGAAACATGAATTACCACAGAATTTTTAATAAGACAATATTAATATGGTAGAGTTTCACCATTATAAAAGCTTGCCCACATACTTCCTTGCTAAAACAAACCAAAATACATTTTTCAACCATAATGGCAGCAGTTTCTTTTACTAAGCATGATGTGCAAAACCACAGCTTCTGTCACATTGCTATGGCTGACTTTAGACATTCATAGACTATGTAATGAAGTGGCACAGAAAACTGGATTCTCTACCTGAACTACATCTCATTCTTATATGCCAGCCTCAGTTTTTCATTCAAATGGTCCAAGCTATGTAAGAATCTAACGTAGTAGTTGACATTAGACTTCTTAACCTACATGACAGTACATTTCAGGGTTTTCTCCAAACAAGGATTTCAGGCTCAGATTAAGTTTCCCAAATAATTTTTGAAGCACTGAAGTCTTAGCTTGAAGCAACTATAAGCGACAACAGCTGAAGTCTTTTTCTGATACAGACAAAATCCTTTGCAGGAAAAAATATGTGCCCCCAAACACATATACTTGATGTATATTCTTAATCTACCATAACTGATGTATGATTGGTCTTTAAAAAAAAAAAAAAAAAAAAAAAAAGAGGATCATCTAAATGGACATATATAAAACCCAAAATACCACCTACCATCTCAAGTACTGGGGGGGGGGGGGGGGGGGGGGGGGATAAAAATTTGAAATCCAAGAAATGTCAGAAATATCTCACTTTTTATGCTAAACAACAGTGTGAAGTCCAAACAAAACTATTTAATCAGAACACTTAAATCTGAAGATGTAGACAAAAGAAACCACAATCCCCTAATCCCTCTACACAATTATACCTTTTTCATCTAGCCTTACTGACTACTGAATGTCCAGCCTTCAAGAGTGTACTAATATATAGATAGATATATTGGAGGATTATTTTTATTTATAATCTGGAATAATCTTGTCTTAGTAACACAAGATCTAAAGCTACTTTGTCTTATTAGTACTGCTACAGTAGATATTTGCTTATTGTCAAAATACTCTAATATCAGTCTTGCAACTTCTTCAGACTACACAACTAACTCATCCTTGTATTATGCCCAGAACCAACGTTTGAGCAATATATATCGTAATGGGGATAAACAGCAATTTTCAAGTATTAATATTTGAAGTAAAGACTCATTATTTTTAGCTCAACTACAGAGTCATCTCCAGCAAGTGTAGCTTTCTGTTAAACCAATACACACATATGAGGACTTACAGAACTAAACATACCAACTCAGCTTTTAAAAACCCACTTCCCCTTTGTAGAGGTGTGAACAAATCCTACACAGAACTTCAGACCAGCCATGCAAACAAATAAATAATAAAATGTATGTAACTAATTCAATACATCACTCCAAATTCTTCCTCAAAATAACATGGGTGAAATCTAAGAGCAAAGTTACAAATGCAGGTCTGAAATAGCCCTCATTTCCATTAGGATTTACATGCCAAGAGCATCGTAAGGGAAGGAAAGACAATCAGACCTATTACCTACAACTGAGTTTTGGCAATACCTCAACAGCACTGATGAAGCAAGAGGTAACCTATAGTATAACTGCATGAAAAATTGAAATTTAAAATAACCACAATTACAAAATGTATATTTGTCTAAGTGACCTGGTGTACACAAATATATGCTGTAAAAATCTGTCTGTTAGAAAAGCTGCAGATGTGATATTTAGCACAGCCATCACAGGACAGAGGATCTCATTACTGGTATGAATTTTAGTGGAAATTGATGTACATACCGAACACACAGCAAAAAAGGCAAATGTGGATTATTACAGGGATACCTCTGCTACATTTCGTAGAATCACAGAATAGTTAGGGTTGGAAAGGACCTTAAGATCATCTAGTTCTAACCCCCCTGCCATGGGCAGGGACACCTCCCACTAAACCATGCCACAGGACACCAGAACTGCACACAATACTCCAAGTGAGGTCTCACGAGAGCAGAGTAGAGGGGCAGGACCACCTCCCTCAACCTGCTGGTCACGCTCCTTTTGATGCGGCCCAGGATACGGTTGGCTTTCTGGGCTGCGGGTGCACACTGCTGGCTCATGTTCATTTTTTTATCAACCAACACCCCCAAGTCCTTCTCTGCAGGGCTGCTCTGAATCTCTTCTCTGCCCCACCTGGAGCTGTGCCAGACATTGCCCCGACCCATGTGTAGGACCTTGCACTTGTCATGGTATCTGGGTATCTGGGCTATGTCAAAAGGAGAATGACCAGCAAGTCAAAGGAGGTGATCCTGCCCCTCTCTACTCTGCTCGTTAGACTTCCCTTGGAGTATTGTGTGCAGTTGTGGCGTCCTCAACATGAAAAGGACATGGAACTGTTGGAACAAGTCCAGAGGAGGGCCATGAGGATGATCAAGGGGCTGGAGCACCTCTGCCATGAAGACAGGATGAGAAAGTTGGGGCTGTTCAGCCTGGAGAAGAGAAGGCTGTGTGGAGACTTCATAGCAGCCTTCCAGTATCTGAAGGGGGCCTATAGGGATGCTGGGGAGGGACTCTTCATTAGGGACTGTAGTGACAGGGCAAGGGGTAATGGGTTCAAACTTAAAACAAAGGAAATTTAGATTGGATATAAGGAAAAAGTTCTTTACTGAAAGGGTGGTGAGGCACTGGAATGGGTTGCCCAAGGAAGTTGCAAATGCTCCATCCTGGGTGGTGGTCAAGGCCAAGTTGTTCAAAGCCTTAGGTGACATGGTTTAGTGGGAGGTGTCCCTGCCCATGGCATGGGGGCTGGAATCAGATGATCTTAAGGTCCTTTCCAACCCTAACTACTGTATGATTCTATGAAATACAATCTAAAAAGATATTGCTAGAGATGACATCTGGTCTTTATTTGCAAGCTAAACATTTCACATACCAGCTTGAAAAGCTCTCGCCTACTATTCTAAAAGCCACAGCAGGTATTCTGAGTGGGATTCAAATTAAATCTTGCTATTAAGTTTCAGTATGCAAGCAATTACTATAAAATAAATTTTACACAACTTGTTTGAGATTACACCCAAGTAGCTAGCACAGAATATGCTTCTGTGTTATGACATCATTTAAAATGCTTTTCCACTATATGACTGTGAAGTGCCTCCAACTTCATTATTAGAAGCACGACATAACTGGTATTTGTTGTGCTTTTAAACAAAAGACTTGTCTCATTTTGAAACAAGAATCTAGGCACTGGCTTTGCAATTACACTGGAATGCTTGCATTGTGTAGAATAATCAACAATAGTTATGTTATGGGTAGGCAAAATTCACATTAAACAAGGAAAGTATTTTCAATTAAATTTAGTGAAGGTAGGAGAAAGAAGATTGATAACTCTCACATACCTTACACATAATACACACAATGAGAAGTATTTATAAAGCATGTCTGCTCTGTAGTTATATGTTCTTTCCTCTGCAGAGTTTCTATAAGAAACTTTTAAAAAAGAAAATAAAACATATTAATGCTTTTTTCACAGGAGATTCCCAATACAAAAAGAATTTAACACTCAAGGGAACTTTGGTTTCTTTTTACTGCAATGGACATTGAGTTTTTGTATCATTCCACATCCAAAAGCAGCATCAAGACATACAACAAGGAATTCAAATCATCTACTTGCCTCTGTGTATAAAAACTTGCACTCACATAAGAACTCATATACTGTGAAACCAGAGGGGAGGGAGCAATATCCAAAAGCGAACAAGAAAGTGTTGTTGAAAAACTACCTAGTTCACAGCATCCAACATGCTGATCTCCTGTTAACACATTTGTCCCAAACATCTGCATTACCCAGCCCAGTGAGGAGACTGTAAAGAAACACTTGAGAGAGCAAAGCTGGAGTAAAACATGTACATAAAGCTTTCAATGTGCACTACTACTACTGCATAAGATTTAATATATACTGCCACAACAAGAGGTATCTTCTCACCAAGGGACAGCAAGTCCAACTTTTTCAGCCAACTACTTGCACCATTAGCTCAATCATGATACCAGATATGACCATAATTGCCTCAGCTCTGTGCCAATGTCCCTAACATAGAAGAAAAATATTAATTACTACAGGGTGATGCTAGCGAAAAAAAAAAAAGTAACATTCCCTATTAATGCAGAAAACCCCCACTATTCAAATAACATGGACTTTCCTGTGTGTAACACCCACTTAATAAACTGCAGAATCTGCATTACCAAGCAGTTTCTTGCGTGCATTTGCGTACTAACCATTCTGCAGGGACAAATTCCGAATTTTCAACTCCCTGAACACTTCAGAAAACTGTCAGGTGATTTAGTGTCATTTTTATAGATATAACGCAAACTACACCACGACGAAATTATCGTTTCCTTTCTATTCGAGTTTCCTTCTCCCACCTAACACATTTATATTCGCACTGACACAAACTGAGTTGCATTCCAAAAGAACGTAGACAATAACTCTCTGAGGCTCTCAACAAAACTGCAAGTGCTGTTAGCATTTGGTTTTAAACCTATACATGACTATATATAACAGAACACTATGTTTTATATGTAAAAATGGTAACACAGGGTAGTAATTAGGTTTCAAATGCATTCATATCCCACATACCTGAAGAGCTATAGCATCAACTGACGTTAACTAAAGAGGCCTGACCCCTCACTTGAGATGCAACAAAGACTTCAGTAGAAGAGAAACTAATATAAATCCAAAAGTACTTTGTGAGCATGCAGCATGTGACAAACAAGAAGGCAAAATAAGAAGTTGCACCGATTCTCATTTGCAATGACCTATATAATATAGCTCATAAATGCCTACACTGCTCAGAAAAAAAGCATCCCAAAAATCAGCTGATTTTTGGGATCATCACATCACATATAAAAAAACATGCTATGCATTTTGGTGTTAGCCATCTTGCTTCAATCAATAAGCCAAAAAAAAAGATAAAGTGTCCCGAGTATATTAATTTTCTCTCAAGGAATTACAGTCTGAGGTTATGAAATAGATAAGGAATGAACAATGCCAAAAAAGAAAAAAATCTTTGCACAATGACTGCCAAGGAGATTAAGCCCCAAACTGTTAGTTGTAAGCACGATCCACTCAGGGCAGCTGGCATTTTTCTCAACTTTTTGTTATTGTAGTCTGCGCAGACACGTTTGAAGAAGAATTAAAACCTAACACTTCATTGTGTGGTATCAACTACCAAAAGCGTTTGGCCTTCTCGCTCCACCCTCAGAAAGCAGTCATTATCCTTAAGAGCACTAAAAAAAAAAAAAAAAAAAGAAAAAAAAAAAAAAAGAATAACGCAAGTTTTCACGCTCTCGGTGCATCCGAACAATGCCCGTTTTCCCCGAATTCCGCACACACGCAACTGTCCGTGGGGCTGCCTAAGACACCCACTCCGCACTCGGTGCCGAAGCCCATCGTAACCCCCGCCGCGTGGGTTCCCCCCGGGCTGCCCACACCCCCGACACCCCGCTCCCCGGTACCTCTCCCCACCTGTACCCCGAAGCTCCCGGCCCGGACCGCGGCAACAACTTCGCCCCCCGAAACCCGCTGGGGTGGAAGCTGCTTCCGCATCCCGCGCTCCCCTCGGCTGGCCGAGAGCACAATGCCGCCCGCCCCCCACAGCACCGCCGTCCCCCTCACACCGGCGGCGCCGAGGCCCCGCTCCCGGCGCTCCCTCCCCACCTCGGCGCCGCTCCCCGGCGAGCCGGGAGGACACAAAGGCGGCGAGGCGCGGGCGGCCGCCGAGCAGGCCCCGCACCGCCCGGTGACCTGCCACAACATGGCCCCCTCCCGCCCTACTTCTCCCCTCCCTCGGCGCGCAGCCGAGGCCAGAGACAAAAGGGGGCTGGAGAAAAGGGGACCCGCCCGCTCCGCCCGCCCGCTCGCGGCCTACCCCGCGCGGCCCCAGCCCCCGAGGGTACTCACGGGCTGGCCGGCGGCGCTGCTTGCTGCGATGGAGCCGGAGCGGGCGCTGGGACGGCGCTGGGACAGCCCTGCCTGCCCGCCCGCCCGCCGGCCCGCTGCCCCCCGCCTCCTCCTCTCGTCGCCGCTCCTTCCTGCCTCCCCGCCACCCCTTCGGCCGCGAGGGGCTCACAACAACATGGCGGGAGGGCGAGCCCGGCGCGCGCGGAGGCACAGGGACAGCGAGAGCGCGGCAAACCTCCCCCGGCCGCCGCTCGCCCCTGCCGCCGGTACCGCGCATGCGCGCCGCAGCCCGGCGGCGGCCCCCGGCCCCTTCCGCTGCGCAATGCGCATGCGCCCCCGGCAGGTTCGGTACGCGCCCTCGGTCTCGCAGCAGCCGGTCGGCCCTCAGCGTCGCCGCGGGCCCGCGTTAGTAGGGCGCGTTGTGTCCGTTCATCCTCCGCGGTTTCGTCCTTCGCCTTACGGTGAGGGGCGGCTGCGGCGGCGAGAGGTGGCGCCTGCCCGAAGGCCTGGAGTTAGGAGACAAAGGGGAAGGCGAGGCCCGCGCTCAGGGGTACCCGGTGCCTCCCAGCGCCGCCCGCGGGGCGGGTTACCTGGTGTTGACAATAAACAAGCGCACCGGCGCGGTTATTCGTTAGCCGCGGTGCCGGCGGTTCTGCGCTATGGTTTTGGGGAAAAAGTTATTTCCTTCGAGAGAGTTGAATGTGGGATCTTTGATACAGTTTGGTGGTCGCTGTTGGTAAATACGGAACTGGACGGTAGCAAACGCTGCTGGAGGTGGTTCTTAACAGCCCACTCAATACTAGCATAAATTCTAATTACCTAGCAGCCCCTGAAAAAAAAGGAGAGAGCTTTGCTTGTCAGTGACATTTTAAAATACGGATTTTCCAAGAAAACCCACGGTTTTGCCTTTTTACCGGTTCTTAAAAAGAGTCTGGTTGGCGAGCACTCTATTTCAGCAGACAGCACGCAGATGCCGTCCACAGATAAGACCTTCAAACGAAACCGGGTCATCAGTCCTGCAGCGGCTGTGCACAACGCTGCTGCCGGCCGCCTTCTGTAAGCAGAGGAGAGGCAGGCTCTGCCCGTCCCGGAGGCTCGTTCCGGGTATGGGGGGGAGAGAGCAGGCGAGGTAGGGTGCAGGAATAATAAATACCACCAGTACTGGTGCTGCCACTGGCACCAGCAGTTGTGGGGATGAGATGTGTGACTGCCAAGTGCGTTCTTAAAAATAGAGATGCCTCGAAGGAAAAAAACCTCACTGTTTTCAGTATTTATAGACATGGTTAAAAACATGAAAGTTCCCAGCTCCTGATAAAGATAGAAACATTTTCCAATAAATTAAAATGATTTCTTCAGCTTCGTGCTAGCCAGCTACACAGATGTCTGCAGTCTGCTGCTGCTTGAGTGGCTAATCCTTGTGATCCCAGTGTCCTGTCCCACTGCCACCTTTGGGCTGTCTCCAGGGAGGCTGCCGGGCTGAAAAGCCAGTTCTTTTGCTTGTTTGAGGAGAGCAGGCCTCAAAGTCGCAACCTCCAAGTCAGCCCTTCCCTTCATGCAGACTGGCTGGGACTGAAGAAAACCCTGTTTTGTTTTTGGCATTCCAAACACTTAGAGCAGCTGGTCTACGTTACACCAGCTCTCTGCCTCAGAGCCTTTTGGGAGCCCTGTTTGTCCTGGATAATTCTGATCGGTTTTGTCTGATGTTCAGGAAGAACTCAACATGCATTTGATAAGCATAAGCTTTAACGATTTCTACATCAGTCTGCTTATCAGTACTAAAAACTCAGCCTGGTCACAAACCAGAAAAATGTCGTAAGTGCAATTTGGGATTTGATCTGAGACATATAATTACTTGGGTATTTTCTAAAGTATTTGTCTAAAAAAGAAAAAAACAATCCACCACCACACACCTCACAAATTTAACAATGGCACTGAAGTTTCTGGCTCATGCTAAAATAGTTAAGGAAAATCTTTCTCTCTTGCCTTTGTTCTGAGTGGAAACTTTAGAAGTCCTTAACACTTTAGAAAGTTTAACTTGGTATCACTCCATTACAACGTGCTTTTCCTAGCTATTCCTATTTTTAAGGAGCTTAACAGCTGACTGGGCTCTGCTTACACTCCAGCCATTTCTGATAAACTCCATTAACACAGTTACACTTTGTTTTTTCTGTGAACAAGCATCCTCAATGAAAAATACTAAATACACAGTTTAGATGAAGTGGCCGAGGATAGTGAAAGCCTGGATGCTGTTGTCTTCCCCTACAGTCTTCCTATGAGACTTTGGGCGAGGCACTTAACTGAAGTACCCTCACAGCAATAGAAAGCTGCGGTCCTAACCATCCCCACTCAGCTAGCGTCTGATCCTGAAGACGTCTACATTTTCTAAAGCCATGAACTTCAGGACCTAAAACCGTACATGAACAAAATTTGTTCTCCTGTGCCACAGTATCCATGTCCCCAGGTGTTTTTGACAGACAGTGCTGTTAGATCTATCAGGGTAGCAAATAACTAACCTGTATTAATTAAAACCAAGGTATTCCTCCGTGAAAATGAATCAACTAGATGTGGTAGACCTTCTTAAAGCATCTCCAGAAAAGATGTAGGCCCCTGTACACTCTGAAACGAAGTGTGCAGCCCCCATCACTGCCAGGCCTGGGGAGCACCCAGATTAGATTCCTTTTCTCAAGATTCACAGGTCTGGCTTTCTTAGGGAGAGTCCCCAAAATCGGCAGGCTACTTTGGCTTACCCCTGCTGCAGCTGGGCAGTTTGCAGAGAAGAGCTCAAGGTCTTTGTCTCAGATTGTGTACTTAACGGCCTTACTGGCCTTTCAGTCATAGAATCAGAGAGTGGTTTGGGTTGGAAAGGACATTATATGATCCTCTAGTCCAAACCCCAAGTCTAATTACCCCAGTGTAATACCCAGTAAAGCTACCATCTTAGCACTTAAGAAGAACAATCATAAATGGGAGACTCTCAGTTCTCTGAAATAACAGCTGCAGTTAACTTCTTAGCACCTTTACAGGGCGATAGCGCTGCTGCTCTGAAGCAATTAGAGCTATCTGTCCGTGTTCCAGAGTAGGGCCCTGGAATGGTAGTTTATATCCTTAGCGTCACCCTTGTTAGCTACATCTCTAAGATACGCTGGTCTGAATGTATGTTTTGTGCGTTTACAGGAGCAGACCCTGTTGTGAAGTTACTAGTTTTCCCACATACTGCATAGCAAATCTAGACATCCAGGGCACAATTCTGGATTCCACATTGTCAACAGACATACAATTGATTAACTAAAGAATCAATGAGTCCGAAATATTACATTCACAAGACTTGCTGCTAAATGCATTGCTATGGGAATCTTTCATGTTTTAGGCCAGCAGTGACCCTAATATATAGGAGGGTTTACTGAGATAGGAACTAGCCCAGTGGGCCAAGTGTCCCCTTTGGCTAGCCTCTCCCCAGAGCCTCAAAGAAACGTGCTTACAAAGCCACAGGACTTCATACAGAGTGACTATGAGGGTGGTGAGACACTGGAACAGATTGCCCAGGGAAACTGTGGCTGCCCCATCCCTGGAAGTGTTCAAAGCCAGGTTGGATGGGGCTTTGAGCAACCTGGTATCTTCCAGTTTAAAGCCATTATGCTTTGTCTTACCACTACATGCTGTTATAAAAAGAGTGGGTTTGGACTTATTACTATACTACTGCTCAGAAATGTGGGGATTCTAACTTGTCACTCAGTTACACAGTCATTGCTCCTCTAGACATGATCAGCTTTTCCAAAGAAAGTGTTCTGTAAGGAATTCAAATGAAATTCATGCACTTGTCCCAGCAAAGAAGTATTTCTCCTGAAGTGCTTTGCTAAGTAAGTCTAAGCTAGAACGGCTGAGAAGGTGTCAGCTCAAGACTTGTTTCACAGGCAAGATGGCTTTTGTCCCAGAGTCATTCACCCCCTTGTAATTGGCAGAGATATAAACAAGCTTCATAAACATACCTCAGAGTCACAACCACCACAGACAGTCATTGTGATACAACAAGAGTAACTAATGGCATCACTTCATGTACATGAATGTGAATAGCTTGGGAGAGGCAAAGCTAGAGATAATGCCAGCTGTTTTTTAGCTTCGCATTCACTTCATTCACAACAGAGTGGCTATCAATGCTTATCTTAAGAAAAAAGCTTGCTTGTCTCAATGTATTTTTCTTTCCAGTGGAGAATTAAGTTCCAGGAACTTTTCAGGCTGAACACAGGGCTCTTAGAACCAAAGATCCTGTATTATACTCAGTACAAGGAATGAAACCTCAAAGATGAGCATCAAATTGATTCTCACTAATTTCGGATATTAAGCAGTAATGAATAAACACTCTAATTTCTAAAATGGGGAAAAGTTCAAAAAAGAAAATCCCAGGCAATGGTGGAAGTAATCACAAGAGTTCTGAATAAGAGTCAGTATTTTGTTGCACACTTAGAATAATTCAGTCTTATCAGAAGAAGGAAGGGTGGGAAGAATGTGGGTTGTTGGGTTTCGGGTTTTTTTCCCTCTCCTAAGGAAAAACATTCCAAGAATCCTAAAAGCATATCCATAAGTTTTAATTTTGTTGCATAAAGTTTCACCAACTTAACTTGCATGAACTTGAAATTCTCTGTATCTTCAAAAATGTGAACCAATAGTACAGAGGGTAAACTAGAAGAAAGATATGCAACAGTACTTTGGCTTGTATGATTTATTTTACATTCACCGACACTCTTCTACCTATTGCTGTATCAAAAGCTGATCCTGCCAATTGCAATGGGTTCTTCTGACAGGGCTCTGAACAAACAGCCCAACACCAAGTGGACTTTTCTTAGGGTAACACTCTATATATGTGGTCATCTCTGCTCTTGTGGTGTAATCACTAGACTATGTATTTGTCTTCTATCTTAACCATACCTGAAGCTCCCCAGGATTTCCTCTTCTCACACAGTGTCAGGGGGCTGACCACAAGCAACAAGGTATGTCTACATGACTGGACACAATCTGAATTCCAAAACACAGCACAGCCATATTAGCTCAGAGCTAGTTAGGAGCCCCGTTCTGACTCACCCTGACAGCATGCAGACATACCCACTGGCCCCCTTTCCGTATAGAGAACCCAGCCGTTTTATGCCAAACATGCTTTCAGAGCAACAAGTGTTGCAATGCAGTGAATATACAATGCCAGAGATGTATTCAGGAATGGAAATCTGAGCTTGGTTCCTGAGCATAAACAAAATGGTTGAGCACTGTAATACGAAAAAGTAGGTGTCAATGTTACGCATCTATTGCATAAAGTATTACATAAATAGTGACAATGTATTCATATATATGTAGGCTTACCTTTAAATGTATCTGTGGGGTTTAGAGAGTTCTAAAGTACCTCTTCAGTTTCCAATCCATCCCTCTTCCTAGGCAGCCAGTAAAACGCAACAGAACAATAAATTCATTGAGCTGAAATAATGTGGGGTTTAATACTGCAAAATTCAGGTTCTTTTTCTGAGTCAGCTCTCCCTCTCTTGCAGTGCAGGACCCCTGCCTTCAGCTAATCTCCTATCAGGACCCAACAGCCGTTGTGCATCCACACCGCCCGTGCTGGGGTGGGGGCCCCAGGGTGAGCCTGCGAGTGGAGCAGAAAATGGAAAAGGCAGGGCGAGAAGGAAGAGCAGCACTTTGTTTTTCTGCAGAGCTGCTGGGGGAGGAACCCACCACCCACCCAGCTACACCTTTGCCATTCATATAACACTGAGAGCAAACAGCTTTGCAAGAAGGAAACAGGGATTAGCTGCTTAGATAGGAATAATCAATTCCCATTCCCCTGGCACAGGAAAAGTAGGCACCAGACCACACCCCACGGCCTGCAACTTGCATTGCCTACTGCCTTGAGCTGGCTCCAGACGGAAATCCAGTTCAGCTGGAAAACTTCTTCCCTTGTAATACATCCTGTTAGTGGACTGCAAAACAGGAAGTTTATATGTGTAAATAAGAGTTCCTTTCCACTCATTTTGGCTATAGGCTAAGAATTAGAAGAGAACATCTGCAGATTTATCCAATTTGCATTCAAGAGAACAATACTGCTTCAGAGTGATTCTTGGACATCCTCATTATGTCATGAATTCATCACCTGACTATGTCACTGATAAGGGCAACTAGAAAGCTTTTATCTGGGACCAAAAGAGTCCTTCAAACCTTTAAGCACGTTTTGTTTCTTCGTACAGTCTCAAATGAAATTTTACCAAATGGACTTAAAACCTGGCCCCTGTCTCCCACACATACTTCCCCTGGAAGGCCAAGAAAAGATGTGTAGTAATCCCTTTCATCCTTCCTTTTATTCATATCTATTTATAACTTTAACCAAAGCATTACAGGTGGGAGTAATTACTATCTCAACGCATCTCTATCTTCCTGAGAGCATTACGTTTTCTATTGATAAAATTGTACAAGATGAAACATTAACTGCAAAATACAGGTTTGTTACATCATAAAGCCCCAGCCAGAAATATAAAGGAGCATCGTAACCTATGTGACTTTTCCAGGCAAACAGGAATTTTTTTATTTGATATTTGGCAGAGTCAAAGTGAGGTTATAATTAAACAGAATGTTAAAATTAATCCCGTGTCCCAGCTTTTTCAGAAGCTGGGCAGTAACTGGCACAGAGGCGGGCCAAGTCCCCTTGTCCCTGACTAAGCTTATCCCAGGATATAACTTCACAGTGCTCCAAGTATGGCACAGAGCCCATCATACAGCCTATACCTCCTCCACAGACAATGTGTTTTGGGCACGTAGGGGCAAAGCCTGACCTGACGCTGTGCTCTGCAGCACATCCCGCCCCAGTGTGAGGGAAGAGCAGTGGCAGAGTGATCTCCCCACATGTGCTGACAGCAGTTGGTGCCACAGGGATAAGCCTAACACAACCCCACCCTGTGCTTGGTGCTAGGACCCAGGGAAAGCAAACAGGCAGTGGCAGCCCACAAAACTTGTCACAAGCTGCTGCAGTCACTGTCACTCCATTTTTCTTCCTCGCTGTTGTTGTCATGAGTACTTTTCCTAGTCCCTTAACAGTGGAGCAGGTCTTCTGCTCTGCTACGCTACCAAAGATGGATGCTCCCTCCTTTTTGTGATTAAGAAGAAAAGTGGAAAACAGGCAAACAGCCCTTTGGTCTTTTGTGCTTTAGCGAGGAAAATGCTGTTGTGGCAATAGGGCAAGCTGGGGAGGGGAGGTACGTTCTGTAGGCCTAAATGTCCTTAAATGTCACTTCTGGTCCAGGGTTTCATTAAAAATAGGTATTAGTTTTGATGAAATCTGTAAGGCACTGAGTTTAGTACCTTCAGTTACTATGTCCCCTTTTCACCTAAGAAAAACTGGAATGATTTGGGCAAGTATTAAGAGATTTTTGACAATCATACAGAGGACAGTATTTTATTATAGAATGATACGTGACGCATTAAATGTGAAGTTACAGATCAAGCTCTAAGCATGTGTTATACAAGTTTGTTTTAAAAATAATAGAAACATTTAGTGTTAGCGGAAGTATTACTATACATCTACTCAGAAATGTAGGAATGCGTTTCACTGATTAAACAGGATTTTGGAGTTGAAAACATAGCCATATTTTAATTCTATTTTTAATCTTGCTTGGTAGAAAGTTTTAATGAAAATGTTTTTGTATTCTGGTATTTCAAATGATAGCATTTATTTGATAATGAGTCTGCAAACCAGACTTCATCTAAGACGAGTTAATCTAATATTGAATTAAATTTAGTAAATAAATGAAAAATTAATTCCAAAATTTAAAAGTAGTTCTTTAGATTACAAACAAATGCAAATAAATTGCTGAGGCTAATTTAAAGTACTGCTAGGAAAAGGAAAAGAAAACAGGACAGGTTTGGTATGCTGTTTATATATACATACATATACACTGGGTATATATATAGCTGTAAAATAAGGAAATACAGATGTAAAGAGGAATGAAGGAAGAAATTTGTATAATATACCTTCAGTAAGGGGAAGAAAATGTAGCAATGGCACTTGATACAGAAACTGCCTGCAATGCCAGAATGTGAAATCCTGGAGCCAGCACTAGTCTAAGCCTGTTCTTTTGTTCTTTTCTTTTTCTATGAAGTTACTGCTCCAGCAGCCTGGAGTATGAATCCTTACGCAGATACTCTCCTGGGTTGCTCTCAATGGGTAGCTTAGGATCTTCTCTGGTTGCACGGGTTTCCAATGTTTGCAGAGCCTAGTAGGGAAAATGCAATCCTTCTTGGCTTTAGCAAAACTTGTTTAGCTTCAGAATGCTATTCTGATCGTATCAGAAGCGGTGTTGTCTTTTCTAATTTTATTATAAAAATTTCTAATAATTGTTTTATATTTGTAATCAAAATAAAATGTTTGTAAACTGAACTTTAAGTCACAACTCTTGACCTTGCAAGCAGCAGTGGGGTCAGTACTCATGAAGGTTGTAATTGTTTTATTCGCAGCTATGGTTCTTATGTTGTGTTATTCCATCACTGTCTTCTATAACAGTTATTTAAGAGTACAGCCATGCAGCATATAAGAGTGGGGCTGTCTGTTACTGCCCTGTGCCCAGCTCAACAGAGCAGCCCAGACAACATGCAGCAGCTTCCTCCTGAATACAGTAAGATAACTACACAAAATATTTAGTATCTGATTTGCAACGTGTGGGATACCAAGTACATTTTCATGCAGAATATCTGTAAAACAAAAGCAAATGTTTAAATTTAAAGTTTAATAATTGCGGAACCAGACTATGCTGAGCCCTTACTGAGCAAGACCAGGGAGCATTGCGCTCACCTTTCTGTGGCCCCCCTGCAGGCTGTCTGCAGACCCAGACAGGAAGCTCTAACTCGGTTTACGGTAATTTCTTGTTTTTCAGATTCCCTCTTAATCCCCTGGGCTCAGATCTGCTATTGTAGCAGGACAGGGAAAGGCAGTTGCTGTCCAAACTTAAACAAGCTCTGTTTTAGTGGTTATTCTTCCTGTGAAGCCTAGGGCTGTTGTGCACCCTCAGAAATGCCTTTTATTACCCCAGTCTTATTCCCAGTAGCCCAAGCTGAGTTTTTTGGCAGCTACATCTCAAACTGGCAGTTTTACAGTCCCAGCCAGAGCTTCTCCGCTGCAGAGCATGTGAGGGACCCTGGTCCCTTGGGGCAACCAAGTGCTGCTGACCCCTGGGAGCACAGGGGCTGATGGCATCTCAAATGCAGTTGCTGGCTCCAGGTTACCCCCAGCAGGGTGGAGGCCCAAAGCTGTTATGTTTCAGGGCTTAGGTGTGAGAAGAGCCAGGATGCACTGGGGAGGTAGAGGCTTAAACACTATAGAGCACCCCTTCCACAGGCAGGTAGCTCTAAATGAGTCTTCTTTCATTCTGTTTTCACACAGGGCACCTGGGGAATGTTTTCTCTCTGCCCCAATTTTTCTTCTGGGCTCAAGACCTATTTCAGGGCTCACTAGGCTTTATTTCCTCCCTTTTCAAGCAGGCATCTCTACCTATATCACAAGTGTGAGCACCAAGATCTGCCTGCAATTGGAGTTCAAAGCCTGCATTTTGGAGGGGAGGATATTCAGCCTGGATTTGTGTGCTTCCATGTTCTCAAATAGAGAAGGCCATTAAAGTCACATCTTAACTCCTGAATGAGTTCTCTAACCTTTAGTACCTCTCATACAACTTGGTGTCTGTTTTTTATTTGTTTGTTTGGTTGGTTGGTTGGTTTTTTTATATAATAAAAATAAAATCTTGATCCCTGCACACATTTGCAAGTGTAATATCGGTGTCTATCTCCAAAGAAAGTTATGGGCAATGGTGTTGGCCACTCTGTCCTCGGATTGTGGGTTATTTTTAGTCCCCATTCTGAGATTTGTAACTCTTTCCCAAGTGTGGGACAGGGCAAGCCAAGCCCGTAACTGTGTTCCAAATATGACTCCTGGGACTTAAAATTAAATATTGCGAAAATATTTGCCCACATGCTTTGTCTAGTGCTTACCACTGACATTGGCCTTTACCTTAAATTAGTTTTCTCTAGTCCTTGTAGCTATTGCTGAGGTAAAAATAGCCCCAAGGACATTGAGGAGATTTTCACTCACGACTCAAGCATACTCTGCGTTACCCTAATAGTGAAGAATGAATACGTTTCTTCCTAACCAGCAATGCAAAATATCAAAACCAAATGTAGAGTGAGCCATGTTTCCCCGGACAGAGCTGCTTTATTGTTTAGAGACCAGTAGATGGCAACCACCCATTGCAGTGTCGAAGGGAAATGAAAAGTGAGCGTCGTTTAGGAAGCGGATTTGCCATGTGACAGATTGAGCAACAAAGCTCGGCTACTCCCCATGGAGGGAAAGCGGTGCTTTTGTTTTTACTCCTCCTTACACGCATCCTTTGAAGGGGAGCAGTGAGGTGCCCTTCTACATAGCCAGTTTTGACAAATTGCAGGTTGTGACAATGCGTTTGACTAAAATACCTTATTGCTCCTCCTTACTGCTAATATCGGTCAGAAAAAGAACAAGTCAATGGGAAAGAAAAAGATCCAAAGCAATCAGGCTGTCTTAGCTTCCACAGGAATAGCCTCAAGTTCTTACAATGATTAATTAGATTCATTATTACTTTAGATAGAAGCAGTTAGAACTGAGTAACAATGATCCTGGGATTCGAAATAGACTTCCCTTTAGGAAATTACTGAGGCTATTGATGTACCAGCTAATTAATCCTGGTTATGCAAGTGGTCTAACAGAAATTCTTTTGACATGACCAAGTTCGGAGACATTCTGATTCTTTCTACAACATTAGATTAAAAGTCCTTCATTTCTAGGACCAAGAGCTGTAAAGGCCCTCCAAGAACCTTGCATTTCCATTTCAGAAAAGAAACTTCATTAAAGCAGGAAACCAGTGATGGAAATATATCTGCAAGCTTATGAGAATGATACTTAACTACTTGTAGTCTTATCGAGTTTTCCTTTAGCATTGGTTTAACCGTATTTTGTGAATATGTTTTCAGTTAGAATTGGCAAATACAATATGTATGTGGGTGCACATAGTAGAGTGTCTATAGTGCAGAAAAAGCCAGACCTTTAGACCTCTGAAGGATGCCAGCATAGCCTGACACTGTGATTAGCATTTTTTAACAAGTACACTACAAATAGCTAAACCAGCTAACAAGAAGAGGGCTGTCACTTAGAAGTAAAACAAAATACTCTGCATTACTGGGATGCCTCCCTTCAAGTCCTCAAGCACCTTGCAAACCATTAACTTGGATTGCATTAACTCACACCCTTGAAGTACAAGGTGCATATGTTTATTATCAGGACTCACATCTTGGCTAGGAAGACTTGAAAACATCCTCAATACAGATGAAGTAGCCTTTCACTTCTGTTAAAGCTGCAGCTTGGTCGCCTGTGAATTTTTATTAGTGACTTTGTAATTAGGAAAAATCCGGCTGCGATCCATTTCTAGTGAATACAAATGAATTGGCATTAGGAATAGCTTCTAATATCCCTCACAACTTCCCCCCCAACTTTTCTCATTTCCTTCATCTATTAATAGGATTTATATTGTAAAAAGCCCTACTCTTCAGTGAGATTTGCTTCTTTGAAGAAATTAAAAGCCTCCAACCTGATGCTAAAATTTGTGCAACTCTATTTGCTATAGCATGAGAAATTACGTGACTTGTGTTTGCTGTTTTTCTTATGGGCATGGGAGTTTTGCTAAGAGTCCAAGTGTTATTTTGGACAATTCTTGCAGAAAACAACGGAGTTAGTGAGATGATTTTTTTAATTATTATTTTAAAGCAAAGAAAGAGAAAACTAAACGATTTAGAAGAGAAGGAATTTTTAGACAAACAATAAAAATGCTTCTCTGTTTATATTCATGCTCTTTTTAGCTCAGATGGTTGAGGAGGACAAACAGTTTTTTAAAGAGTCAAGGTCTGCTGTTTCCATGAAGGGTTGAGGAAGGTCTCACTCTCATTTTCTGATATTTATCACAACAGGAGGCTGCAAGAGATCACCAAGCCAGTAGCTCTCCTTCTTTACAGTTGCAGTCAGGGAAGTCTAATTTAAGTTGAGAGGAAACCATATGGAAATTCCCTTCTGCTCCATAATTTATACATATCACATCCCACAAAGTACACCCTCATGCACTGTAACAATATTCAGATTAACAGCAGAACCTGCCCCAGAGTCTGAAATTTTACCTGTTAGATATCTAAGTAGGAGTCAGTGGCATTTTCAAAAGCTTGTGCTACATTTCTTTTGGGTGTGCGCTGAAGTGTGTATATGATGAGCAGTGACAAAGTCCTCTGAAGATCGTGGTCTGGTAAGAATGTGCATACCTCATGTGCATTGGCAAAAAGGGCCCATAAAATGTAATTATGGCCTTTTCACTCTACTGCACTTTCTAAAATACGCAAAAGCCAGAATCGCGCCCTAGTGTTGTGCAGACGAACAGTCTCTGGACTGTTTTTAGCAGAATATTCCTGTGTCTTTGACTCAGGCACTGTAAATGTTCCTTATTGAGCAAAGCCATGGCATGTTGGGTGACAGGCTTGTTTGTTTTATCACTTCATAGTGGGGAATAAATATATGATTGAGCACTAAAGCAGGTGCTTGATCATTAACTTGTAATCAAAGCATAAAGTACAGGTTTGCATGGGGATTTTGCTTAACTGATCTTTATTTCAGATGCCATTTGAAGCATAATTTAAAGCAGAGATGATCAGAGGCATAGTCCAGTAAGGTGGTGGTGTTAAATGCTATCCATTACCATTGCTTGCAATGAGATTCAAAGAGAATCAGTCTTGACAGGATCTGAACCATGATAAATTTTCAAGATAAGATGGGTAATGAAAGAATGCAAAATGTGGAAGGTAAGCTTTTATTTCATGACAGTGTTCAGTGTGACTTTTGTAATCATTAACTTAACCCTAAAAGCCTGAGACAGTCCTTATTGCAGTGCCTCAGTCTTATTCCATATTATCTCCAAACAACAGCTCCTAACATTTCCACCATGAGGAAAAGGAAGACCACAGATTCATCTAATTCATCCACAGATGTGAGTGAAGGGAAGGAGAAATTAAGACTGAAGCAAGAGGTCGGCCTTATTAGTGGAGTGTCATTAATTGCAGGCACCATGATAGGCTCGGGGATCTTTATGTCCCCTGAATGGGTACTACATCATATGGGGAGCCCTGCCAGCAGCCTGCTCATCTGGGGAGCATGTGGTCTCCTGGCCATGTTTGGAGCCTTGTCGTATGCTGAGCTTGGAACCATAATTAAGGAGTCTGGAGGAGAATATATTTACATCTTGAGGATTTTTGGTTCTTTTCCTGCTTTCCTTTTTGCCTACACTTCTGTTATCCTGGTGAGACCAGCTGGTTTGGCAGCTGTCTGTCTGAGCTTTGCTGAATACGCTGTTGCACCATTCTACCCAGGATGCTCATCTCCACCGATTGTCATCAAGTGTGCAGCTGCTGGCTGCATCCTGCTTTTAACTATTGTCAACTGTCTCAACGTGAGGCTGGCGACGTCTGTTATGAACGTTTTTACAGCTGCCAAGCTCTTGGCGTTGCTGGTGATCGTGGTAGGCGGGCTGGTGCTGCTCACCAGGGGACAAACTCAGAGCTTTCACAGTGCTTTTCAGAACACAACCGCAGGTGTCGGGGCAGTTGGAGTGGCGTTTTACCAGGGGCTCTGGTCCTACGATGGGTGGAACAACCTGAACTATGTAACTGAGGAACTGAAGAAGCCTGAGGTGAGTGAGCTGGGCTTTACTTACTAATCCTGCTGCTAGTGTGATTCTATCAATGGTTGTGTTAAGAGGGGTAATGAAGGGAGGAAAGATTACTGAGCTTTCCTTCATGTTTGTTCTGTCTTCTAGGATGAGACACCTATAGATGTGTCCAGGAAGTATAAAAATGAGTCTCTAGGCAAAAAAAAAGCAGCCTACCTATAAGAAAATACTAAAATACTCCATTGACTTAAAAAAAACTATTCGGCAGCACTTGAATGTTTTGCGGGTGAAGTTTTGCCCTAGTGTTTAGAGGATCTCACTGTAGACATTTTGATTTTTGTAGAAAAGCACTCATTGCTATAATCCATAAAGGTTTCTTAACACCATATAAAAGACTTGACCCATAATGTATGCATCGAAAACCCACTTATCTCTCCTCACTGCATGGAGGGGGAATTTCAGAGCAAGCCAAGCATCGCTGGAGCAGGAATCTAGCTCCCTGAATGACCTTGTCTTTAGCTGTCTACTTTTTTGGTATTGTTCTGTCTGTGCTATAGGCACTGAAGTTGCTCGCTTGCATCTCACATCAGCCCTCTCCATGCCATACCACCTCTTCACGCAGATCAGACACTACGGGCAGTGAACTGTTTTTTTCAGAAAGAGCTGAGTGCAGTGTGTAAGGAGCGTGCTTTCTTCCACTGCAGCACACGAGATTTTACAGATAAAATGAAAACACACAGTTAAATATTAACCTAAATGGCAGCAAATATCTTAGGGTCATTTGGCACTTTCTCCCACGGGACCTCGAGCACTGATACACTTGTGAGTGAAGGCAACCACATAAAGATTTGCTGTATCTTGTCCTGTGGTGGGAATGCAAATTTGATATTTCAGGTTTTACTACTTCCTTTTTTTCTAGTGTTTTCAGCTGCATAAGGTAGTGTTGGTTGATTTTACTGAGCCATACGGTGATCTGTGGTGTTCCAAGATTTCACCCTGTCACTAGAAAAAAATTAAAATCCTTCCAAGAGCAAATCTCCTTTGTGCTGCCCTGCTTGGATTTAACCTGTAGAGGAGTTAAATGTGATGCAACACACACTGATATGTCATGTGTGTCAGTAGGATGTTCAGGGGAAGACACAGCACATCAGGAGATGTAACACACTAGGAACAAAGAAATCAATATCAAAGTAATCAAGACGTAACCAGGCAACGACATCTTGGGCAGCTATGAACCAAAATATTTGTTAATAAAACTGGGTAGTTTTTTTTTTGGTTGGTTGGTTTGGTTTGTATTTTAAAGACTAACTTAAATGTAGAGCATTACTGTTTGCCTGCCATTTCTGGGAGACTGGTGTAAAAACTGACGCGTGAAATTGGATCTATGTCTTGTTCTGTGAACCGCTTAGTGAGCAAAGGAGTTTGAATGAGGGACATGGGTGGTGGCAAAGACGAAACAAACAAAAAAGTCCAGTGCAGGTGTAAATGTGCTGTGCCTAACACTCTTGTCATCCCTTTTCCAGGTGAACCCTTCCCAGAGCTGTGATGATCGCCATTCCTTTGGTTACATGCCTGTATTTGCTGGTAAACGTGAGCTACTTAGCAGCCATGACTCCATCTGAACTGCTGTCTTCAGGAGCTGTGGCCGTCACTTGGGGGTGAGCTCTGCATGTGGCAACACAGCCAATGCAGTCCAGTGAAATATGGGCTCTCTCCTGAGTTTCAGGAGATTTAGCTGTCATTGCCAGTGGGAACGGCAGCACTGCATTGATCAGACCAGGAAGAACTGTCAGGCCATGCTCCAGGGAAGCATGCTGCCAGTCCCTGCTCTGTCACCTTCAGGTCAGCCTTTCCCCACCAAAGGTCAGGGCTGACCAGCCCTGTCTGGCCCATGGTCTCTGAGGTGCACATAGGCTGCCAAGATAGGGTGCTCTGCAGCACATGCTTTATTTCCCATTCTCATTCATTCCCACGGGGAACGTGTGGCTCCCCTCCAGCTCATGCTTTCCCCCATGGAAGTGGCCATAAAGAGAGAACGAAGTGTGTACCAGGAGCATGTCCCCACAGACAGTGAGGATGCAGCAAGAGTGCATATCTGGACTTGGGAACTGGGAGATACCCCACATTTCAGATACTTCCAGAAAAATGAAGAGGACAATGTGCTGCCCTACTAGTGCAGAGTCAATGGGTTGGGAGTGAGACAGGAGCCAACTGGGTGAATCCTGTCTGCTCAGCACCTGGAAATTAGACCAGACTGGAGCCTTTTGGGCCAGTTTCTCCATCTGTGGGGAAATGGAAAACAAGATTTATGTCTACAACACCTTTGAGAAGGAGAAGTGTTATACATGGGCTGTGCAGCCTTTGGTAATTGTATCTTTAAGTTGACATGTACTTTTCCAGAGTTGTACAGTAACTCGTACCTTTCACCAACTTGAAGTGTCTCGTGGTATCAGACAGGCTTTGTGCAAGACAAGGATTTTAGCAAGAGAAGAAAAGGATTGTCATGAGAGATGTAGGCACTATTGACTTCTAACCAGATGATCTCCTACCAGAACATCCAGCCTTATTCTAAATATTTCCAAAGGCACAGAATCCATGACAGCCTTAAATCAGTTTTCTGGTTGAAATGATGACACAGGGATTATGTTGCTGCTCATCTTCCTAACAAGTCAGCAGTGGCTTTGCTTCTGTGTGCATTACACAAGATGTCCATTTTGAAGACCTGACTGAGCTATTGCTAGATGTATTCTTTTATAGCCTTTCATGTCATTGTAAGTAGGAGCTTTTAAAGGTCTAGTGCTTTGTTTGAACAGGTTACAAAGCCTGGCTAAGCTGCAATGTCATGAACTTTCCCTGCACTTCCTTTCCCATCACTCCTGATTAACAAATTCTTTGTGAGCTTCCTCCTTTTTAACACATCTCTTTTTCCTGCCTGATTAACCTTTTCACCCTGAGAGTGCGATTCAGGAAGAAACATTGAACTAGTGACCAAAAAGCTGGGCACTCAAAAGCTGAAAGGACAGGTAGAGAGCTACAGGCTAAGGAAGGGTGTAATGGCTGTGATTTACAAGCAAAAGATGCATCTATTCAGATCATTAAGAAGGGATGGGAGGAGTACAAAGAAGCCAGAGGAAGACATGTCACATTGCATTTATTCTCCATATAAGAAGAAAACTGCCAGAGAGATATATTGTTCAGTGGTGAGAGGTTCAGCCTCAAATGGAACTCATGAAACTCTTCCCAACATTTCTTTGATGGCAGTGATTTAACAGTAATCGTAGATCTCAGTTTGCTTGTAAGAAGTTACTCTGAGTACCCCCGTAGTTCATTTTCAGGGTTCAAACAGCAAAGCACCAATCTCACAGACGCAAAATACACAATTGCAGAAGATTTTATAATTGATTTTGTGATATATGTAGTTTTCCTTTGAGATCTTGTGTTCTGGAGTCACATGGTAGCAGGAGATAACCAGATTCCATCATTTTGAGAAGGGAGACATTCTAGTTGTAGTTATTGCAAGTAGATTAACTTGCAGATTGAAGGGCCATAACCCAGATATTAAGCTTACAAGCTACATTTTTGAAATTATCGTGGTAGTTAAGCTCCTGCCAGGAGTTTGGAGAGCCCAGCTCATGATTTTGGGTGCTTGGGACAGGTGATACTAAAAAAGAGTACGTATGGCTCAAAGACACGATTCAGAATTGGAAAGGGTTCTAAAAAACTCTGAATTTTGGATTTTCGCCAATGAGGGGAACACTGTGTTTGCTTTTGTGTGTGTATATGATAATTACCCCAAACATCTGCATTTAATGCTCAATTCATATTCTTCATGCTGCTCCATTGCAGAAGACAAGCTTCACTTTTAGGTGAGAAGATTATCCTATCTCCCAAATAATTTCCCCAGACTCTATTTGTAACCTTGCTACTCCTCTTATAGAGAATGCAAACCATAAATGCCTGAACATGTTATAGAATCAAACTTATGAAATTCAAACAATTTCTTTGGCTCTAGCCTGATTTACAGAGTAGCAGATATATGTGCATATGGGATTAAAGGCTTATATTCTTATGGATATTGGGGAAGAGTTTATAATGCAGGATATTTCTTCAGGTCCTGTTGGAACAGTTTTTCTGCAAGCTAATCCTGTTGGCTGTAATAGCAGCATATCCAGGATTTGTACCATAGCGACTGTACACAAAAAAAGGGGGGGTTACCTGCTGTGACAGCTTTGTACACCATTGCAGTGTAAACGGATGTAGATATATATATACACCAGGCAGGAAGGAAAGCTGCCTTTTCTGGACACGTCAAACTTACAAGTGACTAAGTATTATGGGAACTGCAAGAAGGCTTTACATCGTTAGAAAGGCTTTGGAAGAAAAAAAAATATCAGTGAGAATAATGCAGGGAAGAAACCTGCCTGGTTACACAATTATAAGCTGCGATGTTATGCTGTGAACTTTTTCCCACCTCAGAGACAAAGTCCTGGGCCGTTGGGCATGGCTCATGTCCTTGTCTGTGGCACTGTCTACGTTTGGTTCATCCAATGGCACATTCTTCAGCGGAGGCCGGGTATGCTACATTGCTGCAAGGGAAGGCCATATGGTAAGGACAAAAATAAAGAGATCTGGCTTGCTTTGAGCGATTTTACCTTCTTGTGACATTAAAGCAGAGGAAAACACCATGTATGTTCAACTGGTAGAGTGATAGCTCTTCAGCGGTTTGCTTCTTGCTCAAAGACTGTCTTCCCCATCTTTTTCAAATGTCAGGTGTATGTTGTTTCCTGACTTTCTTCTTCAGCCACTGTCATTTCAGAAAGATACATAATTACATCTAGCCTGAATTGTAGGAACAGGTTTGAAACCAAATACTGATGTATTGAAGCACATGGCACAGGCTTTGGAGGGGCCTAGCCAATATATCTGCCAGGGAGAGGAAACACAGCCATGACTTCATGTTGTAAGGCACCCTTGCTTGCACTGGGAAGGTAGCTCAGCACTGGCAAACTGCTGTTGCATACAATACTGACTACAAAAGCTGGTCTCAGGGGTGTTTCAGGCTTTTCGAGCTTCACAGCAGTTACAAGGTGACACTGAGCCTTACATCTCACCTAGCTGGAGTTTTTAATTGGTTTTGCTAGATGGAGCCAAATCTGGGAGCCCAGTAGAGGCCAGGCTGCTTACAGCTCCATGATCCATGGTGCAACTGATAGGTTCAGCATGTATTCCCAGTAGGAACACAAACACAAGTATACAACATATATATACACGCAGATACATACACACTTATATATGTACACATGCATATACAGACAGCAGGGCACACAGATCTACACCTGCAGACATGCTCAGTGCTCACACAACCACTAGCACAAACAGTGCCAAGGGCTTTATCTTGTTCTCCTCTCTAGCTGAACAGGGGACTGTTAGTGGAAAAAAAAAATATATATATATACATGCATGTACAATGTGGGTCCCTCCAGCAGATGGGCTCAGACAGTCAGTCTGCCCAGTAGCAGTCCCTGTATCCCAGTCTTCCCAGTTGCTGATACCTAGGCATATAAGCTACTGCCCCACTCCAGCTGCTGGCAAGGACCTATTCACCCACAGGCACACCTCTCCCACACTTCTCCCTCTCAGTGCTTGGGTTGAGCTGAATTCTCCTCCTCTGTTTTGAGTAGGCATGTTCTGTTCCTCCTGGACCTTTCTGTTTCTTTAGTCCTTCCTCCCCACTCAGTCTGGTATTTCGGCTCGAAGTGCAAAGGATGGTATTGTGCACCATCTTCACTTTGTGCATAGGAGGGAATCTTTTATGTATATGGATGACCAAGTTGGTGGATATGACTGAGTGGGTGGTTACTGGTTTAGGTGATTACTGGTTTTGGTGGCTACTGGTTCCACAGCTTCTCTTACTGATGAGAGCGCCTGCTGTATCGTGGCAAGCTCTGTGCTAAGCAGTTTGCAGATGTTCTGAATTTGACCTTGCCAGACTAAGAGCTGAATGCTTGTACTGTTTCTCAGACACTCAGCTCTAGCAGAAGTCCTTGCATGATATTTTGGTTGGAAATTTAAAAAAAAAAAAAAAAAAAAAGGAAGCCTTTCTTATTAAGCTTTTCGAATCAACCAAGTAATAAAGAGGCCAATAATTCTCTCCATGTTCTGGAACAAATCCTGGTTTCCTTTGTGCTGACTTGCATAAATGTTTCTGGAATAGTCCTTGTCTTATTTTCCAGTCAGCCCTAGAAAAGCCAAGTCCCAGAGAGATGTGACAGAGGGCAGAACAGTGGGACAAAGTCCCGATGGTCATCAGGAAAGCTCTGATTTGACTCAGCCTTAGTCTGTTGCATTACTAGTTTGAAAACCTCATCTTGCCTTCTAAACTGAGCATATTTGATATGAAATCAGTGAGACACAGTGAAAAGGATCCTTGAGGGAGTTTCCATGTTTACATTCCTTGGACTTGAACGGCTTTTATATTGTGCTTATTTGATGACTGCGAGTGGCTCTGCCAGCAGGCAGAGCTCCCACCAGCAGCGGAGGTGGATGAGCAAGGATCTCCAAGTACATGATATGATGGTATATTGGGTTTTTTTGGCTTTCAGCCAGACATTCTGTCTATGGCTCACGTGCGATGCCTCACACCCTCCCCTGCTCTGCTGTTTACATCTGCCATGTCTTTAATAATGATAATGTCAGGAAACTTCACCACCATCGTGAACTTTTTCAGGTACGTACGTGTCGCAGTTCTGCTTGCATCTTGGGTTTTGAATTGTTTAGAAGTATTTTCTTTTAATGTTTTTTTGAGTAGAAGCTATTGTTTTCTAACCAACACTGGGGAGAGGGGAAAGAAAGAAAAGGAAGAGCTTAGGAGCCAGCATTTTTGCAATGCATGGATGCTTCTGTCACTATATACTTAACTGGATGTGATCCATCCTCATATTGAAATGAATCTATAATATTTAGATCATTCTGAAATGCTCATTGTTTGTGCTGGAAAGGAAATGAATGGGAGAACTACTGCATTTATATCAATATTCTCCTTTTTAATTGGAGATGTAAACATCTGGGATCTGCAAGGCAGGCCTGACATTCCTGAATGATCTCACCGCAAATGTAATGCTGTCTTTTTTGTCTTTTTTTTCTTTCCTTTTTCTTCCAGTTTTATAGCATGGTTTTTCTATGGCATGACTATTTCTGGTCTCCTGTATTTAAAAATCAAGCAACCAGAACTGCCAAGATCTTACAAGGTGAAGTAATAACATAAACCCCTCAAACCTGTTTCCTATATTGCCCAAATAACTTACAGATCATTATGAGGAGAGAAAGAGCACTGGGGCTGGTTGCTTACAGATTTAGTGTGGTTGTCCTACCTTTTTTAATTTCATGTTTTGTCCACAACGGGCAAGATACTGAGAATATACCAGCATAAGTCAAGGTTGGTTTCTGTGTCTTGATAAGCTAAGTAGTACACTGCCCCCTCACTGTGGAAGATATATCTACCGTATCCTTTTATAAGAGATGTGAGAAAAATGAAGAACGATTCTGACCAACAATGTGATCTACTGCTTATGCTCTGAGAACTTGGTTGCACTCCTCAGAAGGTAGCCCAGGTGTAAGAACCTTGCAGAGGACAAAAGAATGCCCCAAGTCCTTTGAGATGTCCAGGGGACATGTTTGCTCCTGTCGTGGTTTAAGTCTCTAAAACTCACGAGAGTCGCTCACTCACTCACTCCCCCTCTTTCTTCCCCCAGTCCCGGGGGGATGGGGAGGAGAATCAAAAGAATGCAACTCCCACAGGTTGAGATAAGAACAGTTTAGCAACTAAGGTATAACACAAATCACTACTGCTACCACCAGTAATAATACAAGAGAAATACAAGGAAAGAGAATAGCAACTGCTCACCAAGCCCGACCCAGCCAGTGCACCCCCCAGCAGCGAACCCCCCACTACCAAAAACCTGACCATGCCGTGCACCCCCAGTCCACCACCACACCCTTCCGGGTCTCTGCTCTCTGTCTTCACATCCTGGACATGACGTGCTATGGTACGGAATAACCCCTTTGGTCAGTTTGGGTCAGGTGTCCTGTCTCTGCTTCCTCCCGGCTCCCCCTCCTCCCTGGCAGAGCAGTGAGACTCAGAAAGTCCTTGATCAAACCAAAACATTGCCAAGCAGTAACTGAAAACACTGGTGTTATCCAGCGCTGTTCCCAGGCATGAAATTAAAAACACAGCGCTGCACCAGCTACCAAGAGGGAGAAAAAATGACTGCTGCTGCTGAACCCGTGACAGCTCCCCACAAAACAGCTAAGTGGAAGGAAATCAGGAGGTACCAGTTCTTCCCCCTGGTGCCCAGAGAAAGTCAAGCTGCAGTGCTTCCTCTGTGTCCAAGGAAGTGAATGCAGGACAGTGACTTTTCCCTGAGACAAGCTGAATGAACATCCTCGTTTTCAAGGGTTCCTTCAGGATGTAGATGACAGGCTGATACTACCAAACTGTGTGAAGCTATATTGAGTGTCCTGTGGGGCTTAGCATGACAGAGAACAGCAATGCGTTGTTAAGTCTTCCAGTTACTGGACAAAAAGATGCAAAAGGAAAAAATGGAAAATTCCAGCTTGAACATTCATTTTTTCACCT
The DNA here is from genome assembly GCA_017639245.1 of Myiopsitta monachus. Taxonomy (NCBI): domain Eukaryota; kingdom Metazoa; phylum Chordata; class Aves; order Psittaciformes; family Psittacidae; genus Myiopsitta; species Myiopsitta monachus. The sequence goes on along the minus strand of CM029922.1, from coordinate 23,482,851 downwards.
TGTTGTGAAATCGTTGTCTTGTGCATTCAGTAGCTTCAGAAGGAGGATGGCTCCAAGTTTAAATTTAAATGCTTCCTGAACAGACTTACAGAAATAACTTCTGAGATTGCCTGTCCATCTATCCAAAAAAAAATAAACCTTTTTGCCCAAGGATGCTGAAGTTCAGTTACACGATTCATACACGTTGCTGTGTTTTGTCTACAGTTCAGCTTTTGGATGCAGGGCAGTAGGGAGAGCAAGAACAGACCTGGCACTAACACCAGTAGTTTGCATCTTCAAGTCTAGGAGGGCAGGGAAGATCAGGGGTTAGGGTGTGTGGTGGTGGTGCAGTTCTTGCAGGGATGTTCAACCTTGGAGTGGGGATGGGCTGGGAAACAGGATGTCTGAACTAATAGGGATTTGTAGTTAATACCTCAGATTGCACCAGGGTTTCATCTAAAAAGCCTTGTGCAGAAGTTTTAGGGTTGTCCAGACCCACAGTGGTCCAGTATTACATTGAGTCTTTATGCTGATCTTTTGCTTTCACAGGTCCCAATTATTATCCCCGTAATCGTGCTGATGACAGCTGTGTACCTGGTGTTAGCTCCCATCATTGATCAACCCCAGTTGGAGATCCTCTACATCATCCTGTTCATTTTCAGTGGTGTCATTCTTTACTTCCCACTGGTTCACTTCAAGTGCCACCCTCACTTCTTACAAAGAGTCACTTTACATCTCCAGTTGTTCCTGGAAGTGGCACCAACCACCAGGGATGACAGCTGAGATAACATCCTCCTCGTGTGTGGCTGCTGGCCCTTCGTAGTTTATCCCAGCACCTTGGTTTTCAAGGCTTAGAAGACTATTTTTCTGTAAGGGTGAATAAGCAGAATGAAAGTGTCACCAAAATGTCCAGCTGAGAGGCACTAGATGCCATGACTTCCTCGTGTTTCCTTAACATTCTGGGGACACGTTTTTCTTATTTTCAGCTTTGCCACGACAGATTACATACAGATCCCAAAGCAATACGTGCTTTTCATTTTTCCATCCCAAGAAAAGCTGTTCGTCAAAAGCTTAGCTCTTATATTTCATGGCAACAGGCAACAGAAGACTGACAATGAAATATTTTTCGTACAGCAGGTTGTGACCCTAAGCCATTCATGGCAATGCCTTTAATTATTTCCACCCAGTTCTGCCTACTATGGCCTCAGAGCTTCTCAAATAAATAAAGCGTGGGCACACGATGCTCACAACAAAAAAAAATCACTTTGGGTATTCATTTTGGGAGGGATGGTTTTCCCTTGCTCCTTCCAGTCCCAGGTGCACAGTCACAACAGTCTTTTCTCTGTCTCAGAAATCATCCCGCATCTCCCATAGAAAAACCTCTGACATGAGACAAGAAGTGCTTGAAAGCTCTGCCAGTTTACTTTGTTGAGAATGCACTTGTCATCTGGGATCCATCCATTCATGATGAGGACACAGGCAACATCACTCAGTACCACTGACAGTCACCCAATACTCTTCCTGTAATTCCCACAAAGACAAGTCATTACTTCTGTGGTAAATTGAGCAAAAAAAATCTGCGGTGTATGTAGATTTGTGTGTAAATAGCAAGACACTCTTATTGCAAATTAAGGAAATCACATACATTTATGTATAATGGGCTACATTAGGAGAAATGTGTCCAGGAGGTGAAGGAAATACACTGTCCATTTAGACTCAACACTGGTGAGGACGCACCTGAAATACTGCACCCAATGTTGGCCCCTGCTGCTCAAGAGGGAGCTGTGAAGACAACAGAGCCCAGCTCTTCTTGGCAGTGGCAGCCAGGGGCAATGACCACAAGCTGTGGCTTGAGATGTTCAGGACTCCAGGAAATCCTTTTACCATGATGGCAGTGCCACCTTAGAGCAGTGTGCAGGAAGGTGATCAGAGCTCAGTTCTCTTACATTTTCCACCACAGCCACTTCCGCCAGCTTCCATGATTCTAAAGGGACAACACAAAAAAGTCATGGGCTGTGCTCTCACCCACACCTAACACACTGCAGTTGCCTCATTACCCTGAGCTCAACCCTTTTTCTCTTTTTTTTTCTAGGGAAGAGACTTTATATGCTGTTTTCTTTCAATTTGTCCAGGGTGTTCCTGGGTGGGACTTTTCCTGTCATAGGCTAAAAAGGTCCAGGTGTTAGGCCCTAAGATGTCTAGTTGTGTGTCGAAGCACCGAATATTACTGAAGTCAACTTTTCTGTCAGCATTTCTTCTGCAGATCTAACCTAAGACTTTGTTCCTGGAACAGGGTCACTTGAACCTCCAGGCCTCCCTCAGCCCATGTCAGGGCTGTGTATCTGATTACAATCTCATGCTGCAGTGCCGCCCCTTCTTTTCCTCTGAGTGGTGACAGCAGGAGCTATAGAGATGCAACAACTTTTTTCCAAAGAAGTTTAGTAATGGGATCGGCCACTTGCTGCTCATCTCCTAAATCCTTAGCTTAAACAGAGTTTAGGAGGATTTCCTTCCACTGCTTTTTACTGGATCTGCCAATAAAGGCAAGTGAAAGAACAGTTTTCCCTCCTGAATCCTGTTACAATCCAAAATTCTTGGGACGCCAGCTTTGTCTTCCCTTCCTGCATATGCTGCTGGAGGCTGTGTACTTAAAAGACTGATAACTCAGGGGCTCTGGGTTAACTTCCCACCGCTAATATAGAGTCTTCACCTGACGATGACAGGATTCTTAAAAGACCTGCATCTCAGCTACTTACCTGAAAATGTTATTTCCTCGATTTTGTTTTTAGACAATCTGTTTCCCACACCTGTTTATGGAACCTACCACATGGGCTGTGCTCTTTTGAAGTTCTACAGTCCATATCCAAAAAAGTAGGAATTTAAAGGCTTATTTAAAGGTTAGGAATGGACAATATTTGTGGCTTTAGCCACCTGTCCTTGCGTACCTAAGTACAAGGTTGTTATTTTCTCTATGTTATTCTTGTGGAACAGGAGTTATTTCTACTTTTTGATATTATGGGTGTAGTATACTACAGATGATAAGAAGGTGAAAGGATTAAGTGGTTTACTCAAAGTTATACAGGAAACATGTAGTAAGTGTGACTGTTGCTCCAGTCAAGACTTTTACCATGTAGCACATCCTTTCTGTGCACCTGTGACATATGAACAGTAATGCTGACCACAGAAAGACTTAACACTTTGGATAAGGAACCTTTGTTATTGATTTGTGTGTGGATACACGGGAGCTGAAAAGCTGCAAGTATCATGTTTTGCACCAGCCTCATTTTCTGTAGATGTTGTAACAAGATGTTCTTTTTATTTATGTTGCCTAGGGTTTGCAAGCACAGGTGTTTATAGTGCCAAAACAAGAAGAGAATGCCAAGATAATTACAATAAAATGGACGTTAAAATGAAGCGTGTTGAAACAGTTGTTTGTGTTTTTCATCCAAGAAAAACAATCCCATGGAAATTTTACTGCACGAAGCACAAACAATCAGCACCAGGCTCACCTCTCCTCGGATGGGAGGTTTAACTGCATGCGTGGGTGCTTTCATGTGCGTACACTCATTTTTCAAAATGATTGCTTATCTATTTCAGCCCCGGGATATGCAAATCAGAATCTCTCTTTCCTTCATCAAACATTTACAACAGAAGTGTCAGGAAGAGGCGTTGTGTCCTTACCATTCATTGCTACAGCACAGTCACAAACGTGATGCTGGGCAGAGCTGTACTGCTGCACAGGTCTCGCTGTAAGATCGTGTTGGTCCTGTCTGCCTCCGAAGCTCTAGATCCCTGTGGCCTGTGCTTAGCTCCTTCCTTCATGGGCTTTGGGGAAAACTGGACCATCAGCATTGCCTTTAAGGTAACCATAAGATCTATACTTTACCTCAAGACACTGAGTACAACTGAATCCCTTACTTCAGCTGGCAACTCACAAACGCCAGTCAAGAGTTACACCTTGCTGCACAAAGCTGAATGTATTCCGGGTCTTTTCCTGACTTCCTCAGAAGCATCAAAGATGGGCTACACCTGGGGATGGCCAAAGATGGTCCAGTGTGTGAGAGGGTATGGAAAACCCTCCTTTGGTGATTTTCGGATGAGCCTGGCTCATATGCCCACGTTCAAGTGGTTGTCATCATTTGTGGTTGAGGAGAGATTTCCCCTTGGGTGAGATAGAACAAAATCCGTAATGATTTTAATTTCTCTCTGTTGCAGAAACACAGTCCACCTGCTTAGTTTGTCTGGGTTCGTCTTATCAGTTCATTACCAGTACAGAGGGTTTACTGTTCGGTGCCTCCTGCTCTCTCCTGGGACACAGGGAGTCTCTCAGCAATGCTAACTTTCTCTCCAGGTCAACAGGCTGAGGAGATTGTAGAGCTGCTGGTTTCAACGGTTAAATAAATACAGTCAACTCTGTGAATCATAGACCATTAAAGCATGGGCTGGAACCAGTCCTCTGGAGGGCTGCAGTCCAACTCCCTGCTCGGAGCAGGACTATTCCTGACACTAGATTAGGTCATGTGTGACTTTATCTCACCATATCATGAAACGATATGGGGATGGAGAGCCTACCATCTCTCTGCACTGCACTGATACAGAAAATTTCCCCAAGCCAGAGCTTTTGGCTGTTGCCCTTCACTGTATCACCTGTTACTGCCAGAAAAGCTGCTTCACCATTTTTGTAACTCTCCTTCATGGAATTGTAGGTTTCTATTAGATTGCCTCTTCTTTTTGCCAGACTCAGCAAGCCAAACTCCCTCAGCTTCTCTATGCAGGTGGCGTGCTTTAGGCCTCTAACCATCATGGGAGCTCTCTGATGGATGCTTCCCAGTTCTTCTGCTTCCCTTTTGAATTTTGAAGTGGCCAGGCATCAAACCTACAGGGACACTGATATGCTTTGACCTGCTGACTGCACTTCTCCTAATGTAGGCCACTCCTACATTAGAAGTGTGTAACCCCAGCCCCTTTCAGATTGCCAGTTCCCAGCCTGTGCTGGTGCCTGGGGGTGTTCTACCTCAGAGGCAGGACTCATGCTTCTCTATGCTAATCTGCGGGATGGATTTGCTGGCCTAGTCCATGTGTGTCTCCAGCTGCCTTTGGATCGAAGCTCCACCATTTGGCATGTCAGCCATTCCCCCCCATTCAGTACCACCTGCAAATCTGCTGAGAGCACTCTAGTTGCATCAGCCAGGTTGCCCGTGAAAATACTGAAGAACACTGGGCCCAGGTTCAACTGCTGTGGCACTTGTTACCAGCTGCTGACCAGATGCCATGTCACTGATGCAGCTTGCTGTGTAAAGGCACTCACTCCCAAGAGCTTCAGGTGACTCGGTGGAGGGCAATGGCGAACCTTTATTTTGTACAGTTGGTGCTAGTAATAGAAACTTCAGATAGGCTGTGATGAATCTACCCATCAGGATGACTCAGCCTAGAAGATTAGAGGCATCTGTATCTTGCACTGCATAATTTATTGACTAGTTAGTTGAATGTCATCTGGGTCTTTGTGTGTGTGACTCATTCCTCATGAGGAATGATTTTTGCTGAAAAAGGATGCAGACCCAGGGTCATACAATGCATGGGTGGTCTCAGGTTTGTGAACTGGCAGTGAGAATAAGGGATAGTGAAACAGCCCATCTGTTTTTAGGATGGGACTATAATGTCAGATTTGTCCTCGGAGGTGGTAAATGCTATGGCTTGAGTGTCTGCCAGACAAATGATCATCCTTTTCTCCTAAAGGTTGGTCATTAATTCTTACTGTTTAATTTCATGGACTATGCCCTGGTTTTCCTGCAGTGAGATGGAAGGCAGTGGGGGAGCTGAGTAAAGGGCAAATGAAATGAGTAGATTGAAAAAGAATTTCTGTATATGCAAGTCTTGGCTTGTGTGTCCAAGTTAGCTATGTAAAGACCAGACGTGGACAACACCTAAGCAGAAGAGACCATGCTTTGGTCAGAAGTGAGAAATAAAAGTTGTTTGTTCAGCAGTGATTCCTTCCTTTCTGTTTGTACATATCTTTTAGTGCATAATATGTTTTTTCCATGGCACGTCTGCGTCATTAATGGACAAAGTAGAGCAACAGTTTCATATTTTGCCTTTTCACATTGCTCAGTTTGTGGCTGCTGTACTTCATTGACAGGTCACAATTCCTCTGAAGAGACAGCTCCAGAAGGAACATAGATTCTCAGCAGCAGGTATGAGCCCTGACACATGGGGCATCACCACAGCCTCATTGCTCCCACTTCCCGAGTTTGGGATTCAGAGCTGCCCTGGGGAATCTCTTGGAGTGTTAGGTCCTGCTGTCCTCTTCCCTTTGCTGTGGCCTTACCCCAGCACTCTGCATGTGTGGCTTTTCACTCACATCCCATCCTGTTTAAAAGGAGGCTAATGAGACTTCAAGCTTGCTGAGCTGTTGTGAAGCTTAGTTCATTCATGTTTGTAAATAAAAGGAAATCGTCTGACTGAAGGGCCGCTCCTGTAAGTCACACCAGCTGAGCGACCGCTTTGGTGTCCTTGGATGGATGTACATCCAGTAGAGCCATGCATCAGACACAGCGAGGAAGCGCAGAGGAGGTTGGATGTGAAGCAAGCATTTGAACATGCCTGAGTGATGACGCAAAATATCCCAAGGATCAAGGTCCCTGGGCTCTTGATGCCTACAGAGAGGCAGAAAGCTCTGTCCCTTGGCGTGAAATTAAACACTTGAACTGGATCCTGCTGGGGGTTTGTATGAGGCTAAACTATCAGGCAGAAGCAGGACTGTGGGCAAAGAAGTGTGAGGTGACTTTTCCTTCCCTCAGTGCTGCCGGGACTTCAAGCCACTGTGGGGTCAGAAAAGGTCCTTACAAATCCCCTGCAGCCTTCAGCAGCTTCTCAATAGGTTGTCTTACCTCAGTGCCCCACCAGGCCACCAAACGGCTGTGCTGCCAGCCTGCCCAGCAGCCCCCTGCCTCTTTCCCACTCTCATTCAATTTACGTTGTGCAAAAAATACCATTCCTTGGATTTGCAATGCAAAGACCACGCCAGACAACACCAAAAGACTTTTCTCAGGAGACCTGAAGGTGGGCTGAGGGCAAGGATCTGTGGTTGGGAATGCCCTTGGTGGTTGGGAATACCCTCAGTGCAGGAGAGGCTGACAAGGAGAGAGGTGGCCAGGGTGGGCATTGCACAGCCTTGGGCTGAAACCTCAGATCAGAGCTCGCCTTCCTCATCTCAAACACCGGGTGTGCACGTCCCCATGCTGCTGTCCCTCAGGCACGGGTGAAGTTCTCACTGCCCACGGGCAGATGTTGGAGCTGAAGGCCTTATCCTGGTGGCTTCAGGCTGTGGAGATGATTTTCCATAGGGAATGGTGCCAGCAGACGGCGGTGACGGCCGTGTGATGAAAAGCTGGGTAGCAGGAGCCTCTGCGTCTGTGGCAGGTGGTGGAGCAGCACAAACAGCAAAGCTGCACTTGGGGGTGCAGAAGAGGATGAGGAAGAGATTAGCTCTCATCTCAGGGGAGTTGTTCCATGGTGCAGCCTTAGGCAGCCAGCGTGCAGCCCTCTGCTTACCCAGAGCCCTGTGGGACAGCCCGATTCACTAAAGCGGCAGGAGAACTCATTTTGGGGGCAGGTGTATGAGATCAGTCAGCTTGGCTTGTGGTGGGGCTGGTGCGAGGGAGAGGTGGGATCTGTGGCTGGAAGTGAGACGGGGCGAGGGAGCAAGTGCTCCCCACCCCAGCAGTGGGCTCCTGGTCCCTGTGCTCCCTGCTCCCCTTGCCATACCCCAGGTACCCACGATCGATCATCACCAGCGCTACCCAGTGAACAGCACAGGGGAGACCTCTTTGGGGCGAGAGCTGTTGCCCTGCAGCAGCCTCTCCCTGCCCGGGACAGGGGATTCTCCCGCGGGGTGTTGCTTTTTTGGCTCGAAGCAGTGGTGGTTAGAACGGAGAGCAGCTCATTGGGCTTAAATCAGCACGAGTCCTTATGATGTCAGGCAAATTAATGAAAGCTGCATTATTCATGGCTGCGTTTGAAGCATCGCCATTCCCCTGCTATGCCGGAAATCCAGATGAAATGCTTTCATGCTGGGGCTGGATACCCCCAGAGGTACTTTTGTAGAGCACTTTAAAATCCGATTTTTTGCCTTGACTGGAGATCAAAGCCGTTTGGGAAGCAGGAGCCGCCTCCTGGAGCATGCAGGACCTTGCCCAGCCAAGCTCAGGGCTTGCTGGAACCCCACAGGGTAAAACTCCAGACTCCAGTTGTGTAACTGAGCACAGACTGAATCTGGCTTTTTCATTCCACTCTCCAAGGTGAGTGCAAACAGATAAACACATGGGATAATAGAAAAGCATAAAGCAGAAAGTTAGTGTTTATTTATGATGGGTTGGTCCATAACACAGAGAAGCTGTAGCTGTGAATGAGGACCTACTAGGTCCTCATTTTGTGTTTTGCTAGGTGCAAAAAGCACAGGGGCAGATGCAGAAGCCCCCTCAAAAATGAATCCTTTTGCCAGAGACCGTCTCAGCATGACTGTACCATGCAGTGCTGGAGCTGTGCAGAAGCAGCATGTTGTGTTTTCAGTGGATGCGGTTTATGTCCTCGAGCCCCAATTACAATGCAATTTAATGTGTTTTGGGTCACACATGCAAAGTGTGACCCATGGGAATGCTTTGTGGGACAGTGTGTCCTCCAGAAGCATTTTGTTGTAAGAGGTAGCAAGGGACTGGCAAACAAACTCAGTTTTCCTTTTCCAGCATTCCCTAAGGTAGCACAGCAGGCGAGCACATTCCTCCTGGGGTAGATGAAAAGCAGAGTTATAAGTCCACCAGCTTGGCTTGCCCACTGAGATGTATGTCCCTCCCCTGCCTCTCCTGTTGGGAATATCTGGATCCATGCTCATGACATGTCAGCAGCCACAGAGGTGTCCTGTGCTGGTAGAGCTTCAAGCAGAAATGGGGGTATGTAACTTGTATCGTAAAGCTTACAAAGCAAAGAATGCATGTACAGACAATGTACCTGCTTTCTTTTGTAAGTGGACATAGAAAAGAAAGTGCAGAAAGGGCAAAAACTTGGGCTGTCTGCTCTGGAGATGTCCCGGGCAGAGGTGGTGAGCCAGCCACTAAAGGCATTAGCTGTAGCAAGCTCATTTGCTAAAAGCACTTCATATATTAGCAGGTTACTTCAAGCTGGTGATGATGATGCTTCTTTATTACTACCATGGGCAGCGAGTTCTCCAGGGTTATGATGTACACTATCCGTTTTTTCTCAAGCCACTGCCCTGGGAGCTGTGTTGCACCCAGGATGCTGAGCATCCTTTCTGTGCAAGGATCCGCATCATCCAGGACACTATCCCAACATTTTGTGTGATAGCTTTGGCTTCAGCCTGGGTTCTGCTTTGAGGTTTATTGGAAAAACTGGGGGGTTTTGCCTCACAGTGAATGCGTGTGCCAAAGAAACAGTCAGGAGAAGAAGGGAGAAATGAGAACAGAGCAAGGGATGAACCTGGATGGCTTTTTGGAGTCACTGGGAGAGCCAGACCAACAGATGGAAGAGCCAGAAGTTTGTCGGAGCAGGGGCAACTCCACAGCCTGCAATGCCATTGGCTGGGGAGGGCTCAGGTTTGGATCTACCAAGTAGGAGAAAAACTGTTTGGTAGAAACCAAGGTGAAGGAGTGGAAGAAAGGGGCAAGATTGACTCAGTGTACAAGTGGGATGTAGCCTTTTGCACCTTCGTGTTGTGAACCAAACAAAAGGATAGATGATCTTTAAGGTCCCTTCCAACCCCAACCATTCTACTGTCCTATGATTTTCCCTCCCAGTAGTGCAGTAGTTAGTGTGATGTCTCATGTTGTCCCTGCTGTCCTGTCTGGTTCCCCCTGCACAGTCACACATTGCGTTATCCCTGCTGGGGGTGTAGGACAGGAAAAGGCAACCCCTGGTAACAGAAGAAAATCAAACCTGATATACAACCTGTATCATTTTAATCACAAAGCCTCCTCTCTGTTGCAGCAGTGCCATTTTGGGGCAGACACGGCCAAACGACCCCTCATGTAAGTGGGCTTCTCCGAAGGCCAGTGCCTCTCCCTCTGAGGGACACGCAAGTCTCTCAGCTTCTTCACCCAACTGAGTTTCAGCCCCTGGTGCCATCCCAGACTTTAGTCTATGAAAACACAGCCGTATCTGTCTCCTTGTCTCTCACGGGCTGGGTGGGCTAGGGGGAGCTTTCCAACAGTCCGATGCATTGCCAGAGACGATGGAGAGAAAATGGGATCCAGATGCACCCTCCAGCATGAGGCTTTTCTCTCAGAAGGAATTTTCACAGATCTTTACCCAGATTTTGCTGCTGGGGCTTCTCTAATAATGTATGGACACCTGGATTCCCTCCAGCTTCCAGACATCAGCTTCCATGGGGGGAAGGTATGGCCAAAACACTGGCTGCTCCCTTCCATCGCTGCAGCCATCCCTGCAGGGACCACAGGGATCCTCTCAGGCACCTGAGCTGCCCCACACCCCCCACCAGCTCCTCACCCAGCTTCAGAAAGCCAGCTATATCCTGGGCTGCATCAAAAGCAGCGTGATCGACAGGTCGAGGGCAGTGATTCTGCGCTTTTACCCCACTGTGGTGAGACCCCACCAGCAGTCCTGCATTCAGCTTTGGGGTCCTCAGTACAGCAAAGACATGGGTCTGTTCAAGCAGGGCCGTGGGAGGGCCACAGAGATGGCTGGAGCACCTCTGCTATGAAGACAGGCTGAGAGAGCTGGGCTTGCTCAGCCTGGAGAAGAGAAGGCTGTGGGGAGACCTTAGAGCAGCTTCCAGGGCCAACAAGAAAGCTGGAGAGGGGCTTTTTATAAGGGTCTGTAGTTACAGGACAAGTGGGAATGGCTTTAAGCTGACAGAAGGGAGACTGAGATGAGATGTTAGGCAGAAGTTCTTCCCTGTGAGGGTGGTGAGGAACTGGCACAGGTTGTCCTGAGAAGCCGTGGCTGTCCCATCCCTGGCAGTGTTCAAGGCCAGGCTTGGTGGGGCTTTGAACAACCTGATCTAGTGGAAGGTGTCCCTGCCCCCGGCAGGGGAGCTGGAACTGGGTGACCCTGAAGGCCCAAAGCATCCTGTGATTCTGTGATCCTGTGACTCTTCCCTGGGATCCCCCAGCACACAGCCTACCTGCTCAGAAGACAGCAGAGCATTGAAGTTCTGTTGGACTGACATGAGATGGCGTTTCAAAGCACACAGGGAGTGGAGAGTGGAGCCCAGAACTGAGCCTGGGCTCCTTGCAGCCTCCCTGCCCTGCGCCAGAAATGATGATGAAACATTTACTGACTGCAATGACGTATTGCTGCACTGAGAGAGCTCAGGCAGCAGTCCACGTGGCTCAGCATTTCCAATCCTTTTCTTTAATATTTTTCCAACTATCAACATGTATTTTCCCTTTCTCCCAGGCAGACATTTGGCAGCAGAGTTAAATGAACCTCAAGGGCTGTTATAACTTACACCCATCTTTGGGAGCCTGGTGACGCATGAGACAGCTCTGTCTTTACAAACTCCTAAAAGCACAAAGGGCTACTTCATCCCGCTTTTGCACTGAGACTTCCTGACATCTTCCATCGGGATCCCTGTCTGGGTTGCAGGAATCCTAATACCAGCGCTGCATCATCTTGTCTGTTTATTTGGTGAATACAGATTTTCATACCTCAGCGCAACAGAGAAATTCAGCAGAGAATTCACTTGGGGGGCAAAAAGATGCCTGGGACTCCAAGGCTGAGGAATTTAAATCATACTCTCTTTCAATAAATGCAACCCATTAAGAGCCTCTTGATTACCTATTTGAATATCGCAACTTAAAAGCTACTGAGAAAGAGTAAATAAAACATGCTTCAGTTCTGCAAATTAAATTTATCCTCAGTTAAAGTCCATTGAGAGATACCCCTGGGGTGAATTTGCCCTACATCTCATTCCTGCCCTGTGGTGTTTTCATAGCAGTCTGAGTCATTCAGTGCTCCCAAGCTGAATTAATGCCTGCACCTCATAGTTGATATCCCGCAGACAAAGCCATGTCTGTGACTCAGGAAAGCACTGATTAATGCTGAGCAGGAGGAAGCCAGGCACTGCCGCCTGCTCCTGCGCATTGCCCGGGTGCTGGGGTCAGCCTGGCTTTCTGTAGGTCCAGTGTGGTGCCATCCTGTGCTGGGGCAAGGCAGAGACCCAGCACATGGGCACTGGTGTGAGTGCCCTTTCCCCATTCCAGCAGCTGGCAGCAGAGGCTCCAGGGTAGCAGCCAGGACTTGTGTGTCAGCCATGCTCCTGTAAGTCTGGCCGATTCTCCTTTGCTTGTGCTACAGTGTGTCACCAGTTTCACGGAATCACAGAATGGTTTGGGCTGGAAAGGACCTTAAGATCATCAAGTTCCAACCCCTGCCATGGGCCTTCCACTACACCAGGTTGCTCAAAGCTCCATTCAACCCGGCCTTGAACACTGCCAGGGATGGAGCATTCACACCTTCTCTGGGCAACCATTCCAGTGCCTCACCACCCTCACAGTAAAGAACTTCCTCCTTATGTCCAATCCAAACTTCCCGTTTAAGTTTGAACCTGTTACCCCTTGTCCTATCACTACAGTCCCTAATGAAGAGTCTTTCTCTTAACAGCATCCTTATAGGCCCTCTTCAGATACTGGAAGGCTGCTATGAGGTTTCCACGCAGCCTTCTCTTCTCCAGGCTGAACAGCCCCAACTTTCTCATCCTATCTTCATACAGGAGGTGCTCCAGCCCCCTGTGTTCCAGCAGCTCCATGTCATTCTTATGTTGAGGATACCAGAACTGCATGCAGGACTCCAAGTGGGGTCCCGACAGAACAGAGTAGATGTGCAAGATCCCTCTCTAGGGCTCTGCTCCAGCCCCTGCAGCCCATCCTGACCCTGCAGGTGAGGTCCTCCCATAGCTTTTTGCTTTTGTCTGCTGGAGAAGCACTGAGCTCCGTTAGGAGGGGGCAGACCTTGCCTCACAGGGCAGTGGAGGATGCCTCATATCAGAGCCTCACACAACCAGAAGCGATGGTCCAAAGCCAGCGAGCTCTGCGGCGGTGTTTCTCGCATCCTCTGTGCGCTGCTGAGGTGCTGAGGAGCTGCGCACACCAGCAGCAGTGCCCCAGGCAGCTGGACTTTTTCAGCATTTTTGACTCCTCTGCTTTTCCTCTGAGCGTTTGGCTGCTTCCTGGGCACGAGGCAGCAGCACTGCCCTCAGCCAAAGAGCATAAGTCCTGCTGGAGACATGGCAGAGCCCTCCAGGAGCTCTGAACTCCCACTCCCCTCATCCTCCCACACCCTGAGCTGGGCTTGGAAGCATTTCAGGTGGGGTGAGAGGTGCAGACCCAGCTATGCCAGGGCTTTGCTGCCACAGCGTGGGTCCATGTGCAGGGTGGTGGGGTGGTTCTCCTGCTGTGCTTTGAGACAGGCAGATGGTGCCATCAAGATGATTAAAGCACCAAACCTGGTTTGCCAAGAGCCTATTGATTTTTCCAGAAGGGTAACAAATTTTCTCTGTATGTACCAGTACCAAGCCTGAAGTAATCTGCTATACAGAAGGAAGGGAAATCAGCTTTCAGTGTGATTTAGGGAGGGCTGTGTTGCATCCAGATGTATATCAATAGGATCTTTCTACAGTGATGTTACATGCTGCCTTAATTATTAAATAGAGATAAGTAACATTTATGTCCAACACTGATTTGTAGCTGAGTTAGAGTAGCAGACTGAGTGCCAAGACCAGGTTCTGCACTGGGTGGATGGCTTTCCAATGAGTCACACTGAATAAGGATTGACCCTGGGCTCTTCTTCACCCCAGGGATCTCTGATACTGGGTGTATGACTGCACAGAGATGTGACTGTGGAGCTGGTGCTGTATTAACCTCTTTTCTTGACAGACTGAGAATCTGGGCAGATCTTGGGTTAGCAGAGTTGACCAGACATGATGGTTTTGTCTTGTCTGGGTCATGGCCAGACAGCATCAAGGGACCGCTGGAGACCCTGCTACCACCGGAGCTTTTCTCCTCTGGGGTGGTTCAGCCCTCCGTGTCAGGTGCTGTACAAACATGTAACAAAGAGAGGGTGCTGAGGTTGCAGTCTCCTCTCTTGATCCATGTGGCTGTCATCACAGAAGCGTGCCAAAAAAAGCCTGACAGGTTTTTACCATGAGATTTTTCTGTATCCATCTAATTATAAAGCCAGGTTTGTCTTGCAATGGGAATCTGGCTGTCTGTGTACTAGCAGAGGAAAATAACAAGCTTGGTTTTGAGATGTTGGATGCTGCTCATTCCTGAGCCCCCAGCTTTCCCTCTGTGGCCCCCCGCTTGAGGCTGAAGCACTGGCTAAGCGAAAGGGACCATGGCAATGCTTTGACAACCATGGCAGGGTTGAATCCTGTGGGCTTCAAGCTCCAGTTGTTGGGGAAAAAGCCATTGAAAAGTGCCCTTTCCAGTGACACTGGGATGAAGAAAAGCAAAAGCCTGAGCTGCCTCCATTGTATTTACAGCACCATCATCTGCCGGCAATTTATTACTAGTGCAGCATATACCGTGTTCAGAGCAGGTCACTGGAAATATACCCAGACCCATTCATTGTTTTTAATAGCAAAGCAGTGCTTTAGTGCAACATTAATTTAAATTTGCCTTACTGCAGAAAACTGGTGGAAAGGGAGCCTTCTGAAAGATGCATTTTTATTAGCTCTCTTTTCCACATTTGGCTGCTGATAAATATTTATTTAGACATACCCTGCCAAAAGCTTTAAATACAGCCACATTTCACTTCCTTCCAGAGGCAAGTGGCAGCAAACAGCAGCAACGGGAAGAGCCTGTGGGCAGGCCCGAAACTGTCTTCCCACAGTGGCTGGGGAACGTGACTGAAGCTTCACCACATAGACATGCAGGTCAGAGGCAGGGTGGGGGGAGGAACCCCAGTAACCTGGTGGGGACATGAGCTGCGGCTTTCTCACTGAATTCCCTTTCAGATGCTTTTCCTGGACGAGGGACTCTGCTCTGTGTGCACATGTGTGTTTGGGGGTCTAGGTGAATCACTAGCGAATGGGAAGCTGGACTAGGTGGTAACTAAGATAAGAGGTCTTGGAAGCCAGGTATCAAAGCAACCTGGCTAGAGGCATCAGAGGTCTGTGCATTGGCTGCTGGAGGGACTAGGGGGCCCTGGCCAGCCACTGCAGAGATCTGGAAGTCAACTGAGAGATCTCTGTGTATGTGTTTGTGCAAGAGCCAACTACAGATGAGAGGACCCAGGGGCCAGCTAATGTATAGACCACGTTTTTCAGGCCATGGCATATATCCATGTTGTATGTATGTCTGCGTAAGTATATATATCTTCTGTTAATGGGCTAGGCTCATCCACCTCGCTTGGTTCAGGCGCACCTGAGCTGACAAAAGGTGCTCCAGAGGCACTGAACTGTGGAGAAACTAGTCCTTGGTGTGATTCATGAATTGGATGTTCCTCTACTAGTCTACTAGAGTACAAGACTACTCTACTTGTCCCTCAGCCCAAATAATGTACTGAGACAAGTCCCCCTCAAAAGCAGTCTCCCCCTGACAGAGGAGGTAACTGGCATAAAGCACGTTTGGGAGCATGAGCAGATTGAGAAATGTGAATACATCAACAGTGTGGAGGTACTTTCAATGATGGACAAGTCTGCTAGCAGAGATTAAGCTGAACAAAGAGGCTCTCAAGGCCTTAGGGACACCTCAGTTTAGTTTTGGCAAATAAAGTTGCAGTCCTTCTGCCTTTTCATATGCTACTCTGAGCTGCTGTGGAGGAATACCATGATCCAGCCCTGTATTTCCAACAAAATATAATAACAAATTACAGGCTCTCGTATCAGCTTGTCGTTCTCTGAGCGATTGCAGAGATACACTCTAAGCTGATGAATTATGTAGAAGATGCAGTGCATTTCAGAAAATGAATCTGATTAAGTGGTGAGATATTATGAAGAAAACTGAGACAAAAGCCTAAGAGAATCCATATTCATAAAATATAGCATGTTTCCTGTCTGATGTTAATTTTGAGTAAACAGACAAATTAGTAGGTAGACTGATAGATTGTCCACTAGGAAGACATATTTACACAGGAAACTAATATAAAGTGGAGAATGTTCTTGCTAAGCAAGACACATTACCCTCTCTCCACTCCATCTGTGAAACAGGCAATGAAAGGGAAATAACACATGGAGCTTTTTTAGTTTCAGACTCCTGTTCTTCCCAAAGCCCTGTACTGTGTGCTGTGCGGGTATGTCTTTGCTAAAGCACTACGGATATGTCACATTGCAAATGCTACTGAAGCTTACAGGTTCTGCCTGAATTTCTACAAAGCACGTTGTAGATTGTCACAGCTTTAATGGCTTATCATAATATATAAAGATTTACAGGGAGAAGTCCTTTTTTAGTGCTTTATTAGATGGGATCTGAAAGAGGTGTTTGAAGACACAAGTGTCCAGAAGCTTGTCTATTGTTTTTCCCAACAAAGTCAACTTGTCTACAAGCCTTGTCTTGACAACGTTCTTAGGCATTCAGGCTACTGCAACACTATTGCATGAAATACACGAGCTATCTTTGCAATGAAAGTGGAAAATTGCTCGCACATATTGCCTTATTATTGTTATGTACTAATTTTCTTTCTCTTTATTTCTACTGAAAGACATCAATATCATTTACTTGCATATTTGTTTCACTGAAATGGCAAAGAAGCCCTTATTTAATTGAAATGCATATCATCATATTCACCTAATAGAGCATATATTCCCCTGCTGCTTCAATTGGACATCTGTCTTAAACTGTTGTGGCAGGCAGTAAACAGTGTATTTCGTCTCAGGAATGGCCCTGTTGAATCATACATGAATATTCAGCTAATTTCCATCTTCTCTTCCATAGTACATATTTCCTTTGCTTTTTATTTTCCTTAATAAAAAGTCATATTTAATATTTAAATTCACAAAAGTAAAAAAAAAAGTTAATTAAAAAAAAAAAACTATTTTCCTTTCTCTTTACCTTCCTCTCTCCCTCTCCTTCTCCGTTTTCTCCTCTCCTCCCCCCTCCCCTGCTCTCCCCTCGAACACTGCAGTAGAGAATAGCACTTCTGGCTCAGGTCTAGCCTGGATATTGGCGGCTGGCAGTGTACTTCTATATGGATTTATTGCTATTGATTTGTGTTCCAGGTTTAAGATATAGGCATGTAGCACTTTCCCAGCATCAGTCTCATACAGACTTTCTAGCCCTCCCATAGCAGATATCTGAGCTCTTTTCATGCATGAGGACAACCACCATGCCAGCAGGCCTGAGGCAGGAAGCCCAATGTCAGCTAGAGATGTATCTGTGAGCAGGCTGCAGGGGCTCCTGTAGACACAATCTTACATGTGAAGGATGAACTAGCACCCACCAAGCTCTGTGCTGCTATAGGGAGATTTGCTTACTGCCAGCTGCTTTACAGCGTGGATGTGCACACTGCTTAGGTACAGTCATGCAGACTGTAGTTTGTGGTGGAATACAGAAACAACCCCAAATACATGTGTCTTAGGCTAATATCCTGACTACTGGGCCATATCCCCTTCTTTCTGAATCACTGGCCAGTGCTAAAATACAAAAGAAGAAACTATCCAGTCTGTGGATTTCTTGTGGGAGCCAGGTATCCTTAAATACAGACCACTGTCCAATGGATTTCTTGAACAGCCACATAGAAACTTCCTCTTGCAAAAGTGTTCCAAGACAGATAAAGAAGAGCATTTTGATTTTTTGACAAAAGTGGCAAAAAGAGAATTTATACAGCTGTAGCAAATGGCTGATGAAAAACCTCCCATGAATTTCTCTTTTCTAGTTTCAGAGGAGTACACAGTGGAGATTGCCAATAGTTTATTTCATATAAAATCAATAAAAAGGTTAATGTTAAGAAATAGAAACTAAGATCAATGTAGTAACAACAATTTAATTCAGAGTTATGTACAGTGAGTACTGGGAGTGAAACCAGTTACCCTTACCTTGAACACAGCACCCTTCTGGAGGAAAATACTTGTTTATTTAGATTGAAAACAGACAGCAGTCCATACGCTGACCAGTGTCCTAGTGAGCATCAGGCAGGGTAAGCTCACGGTCACCCTCAGCTTCATCAAAGTGGTCTGAACTTTCCAAGCAATGGGAGCAGCAAGTGCTCAACATCTCTGCAAAACTGCCTCTCTCCAGTTCAATACCCCACATCAGAGGCACCTGGGACACCTGTGTGCTTTAACTTACCTGCAGTCTAATCCTCCCCACCCACATGTACACACATAAAATGGAAATAACAATTTAAACCTACCTACGTAAATACAGCTCTTTGAAATGAACTGATGTATGTTACTACCCAAATCAGGAGAGCTGTTATGCACAGCACACACATCCAAGCTGCATGGGAAGAAGTGTCTTAAAGTTCGGGTACAATATCAGGTTGTACCAAGGGGATTATTATAGACAGAGGAGAGAGAAAATTGAGGTTAAGAATGGTCCAGGATACAAAGGGGAAAGGGCACAGAAATCAAGCAAAAGAAATCTCCCAGAAGTAAATGGTTCACAGTTACTTAAGGCAGTAGTTCAAGGTTCTCAGTTTTGAAAATGTAAATCACACCTACTTACCACCAAGAGGTGGGTTCCTTTTCAATTCATCTTGAAAAGTGCTCAGAGATTCTTGAAAGGAAGGTACTTTTGGAAATGTATGTAAAATATTGTCATTCAAGCATCTGTTATGCCACAGTGTGATTGTGGACTTCAAAACTGCTACGAAAAAGTGATGCAGAAGGAAAGCACCAACCCATCCAATAATGAATACTTGGCCAACCCCAGTATTTCTACCCATGATACCATCAATAGACAAATACTGGTGGGAAGAATGGGTAAGAAAATAGCCTTAAGTGTGTATTTTGCTAGGCCTCTGACCTGGAAAAGCTAGTTTCCTAAGTGCTCAGCTCCAGGTGGCATCATCAGTTTAGAAATTTGTGTTTATTCTCAGTTTGTTTCCCCTTGGGAAACTGTAACCAAGCTGCCAGAGTGATGAAACCGGCACTGAGGAAGTCGGCAAAAGAAAGTGATAAGACTTCCATGTTCTCCTAGTTCATGACAGTGATACTCAGTTAGCCCGAAACCTTTACTTCAGGGTTAGAAGGGGTTTAAAAACTATTTCTCTGTCCACTTACTGTGTTACAGCATGTGCCTTCAAATCCTGCAGTCACATTATTTGCCCACCTCCAGACTTACGCCTTTAATGTCAGCCCATAATCACTTCCTTAGGCTGCCAGCAGTCAGTGCTTCACAGAAGGGAGTAGTATGGAGATTCACCCAAAGTCTTTCCATTTTGGTCCATCTCTGTGCCTCTCTGAGATTTTCTGCTTAGGTTGACAGCACGTCTCAGTCTCTTTACAGATTGCTCATGACTTGCAAAGCTGAGAGTGTGGTTGTTGGCATTCCCTTTACTTCATGTCTTCTGCCTGCAAGGGGAAGACAGAAAAATTTCAGATAGATCCAGCCCATAGGGACAAAGAGGTTTAGAAACAGAAGTCTGGTCATTTTACTTCTCTACTTTTAACATAGGAATTCTGTCAGGAACTGGATTATCCTACCCCAGGTCCAGGTTGGTTTACCCCAGCTTATTTACCTGTGCCTGAAGAAGAGGTGGACATAGCACTGCCTTCATTGTACCCTATGCTATACATGGCATTCCTGATGCATTTATGGAACCAAGCCTGGGCCAGAATGAATCCCAGAGAAAGTCAGACCTGTTCTTCCAGTCAGACTACTGGATATGAGTGTGGTGACACACCTCCCTAAGGACATCCTTCAAGGAAGGGAGTGCACACAAGGAAACCTTGTCAGCACAGCTGCTTGCCACTAAGTCTTGGTACCAGGAAGCCAGGATTAGATTCACTGAACAACATGTTCTTGTGCTTGTCCAGATGGTGCTGGTTTAGGTTCCTGTCCTAGTCTGTGTCTGTCTCCCTTGACCAAAAAATCTCTGTGGAGAACTGTAGACTGGTGGTTGCCATTTCTCAAGACTCAGCTCCAATCTGGAGTTGGAAGTGGAGAAGAGAACAAATCCAACTTTTCAGGTGTGACACTTTGCAGATATAAGGCACTTTTTTCCTTCTCAAACATAAGAGCAGCCCTTACAGCTCCCACACAACAGCAACAGAGACTTACCTTTCCACATGATGAAATTCAACATGTTCACTCCTCTTACAAAATTCAGCAGTGCCTGTAGTGCCTCTTTGTCCTACTTTTGTAATTTAATGCATATTCCCTAATAATCTCTAGGGCTGCATCAACACCTTTTGTCTTGGCGGAACACTCCAAGTAAGCATATACCCCACTGCTGGCAGCTAAAATTTTTCCTTCTGTTGTGATAATTGTCTCACTTCCTGGAGTAGTTAGTTTCTTCTTAATACCTCCATCATCCCTTAGTTCTCTCTTGGTAGCCACCAGAATAACGGTCATATTAATAACGAGGCAGAACCTTTAGATCCCTGGAATGCAAAAACCGAGGATGTTTTGCTGAGTCAGGCCTACCCACAGGAGCAGCACATTAAAATAAGATCCTTGTCCTTGTAGAACACTGAGTGGAGATGTCAGTAACTGACTTCATTCTTCCCTGCCACATTGCGGAGAATTAGTTTCATCTCTTTCCCATCTACCTCTATGTCAGTGGTGTAAGCATCAGAGTTGGGTCATAGGACTTTGAAGCTTTTCATTACACAGAACGAAGAGAAGACATGTCTTACCACAGCAGTCATCTCCAACTACAGTTATCTTTCTCCTGAGGGCAGCCATTCCTTGGAAACCTAGATGAAGTACAAGATAGATTATTCCCATGCTGTTTCCCCCAAACCCCCTCATTTCTTTAGCTTTTGCGCAGGGTAGAAAGAGGAGAAGAGAGAAATCCCATTAGTTTGGAATTCTTCCCCTTATTTCCTGTTTTTTTCCCATACTCCTGTCTTACCTTTGTTGCATTTTAATTTCTCTGTTATCAGAATATTCTGTAACTGTGGTTACCTACCTTGCTCTTGGCTGCTATTACAGAACAAAACTGAAGGTATAAACCAAGTCTGGATGTAACCAAGACTCCTGCTGCACCCTGTATTTCTGTTTTACCATCTCAGACATTGTTTATGGTCAGTGTTCAATCCATAACAGATTTCATTTTCTAGATTGAATGACTTAATTTTGTGAGTGATACAGAATATAAAACACAGTACTGAACAACTATCCAAATCGGTTTTGTTGACTACATTTTTCCTGCCATGGTCTGCTAGTGGAATTCTACTCATGGCAACAGCTATCCTGTGTAAGTCCATGCTGCTTTTGCTCATAGACCTCTTGTCATGTAGAAGTTAAGGAAGTGTTCTCAGTCTTCATATATTCATGGTTAATTTATATGAGGTGTAAATTCGTTAGATTCACAGGATGGTCATTTCCAGCATCTATCTTCTCTTTTCTGATGTTCAGTATTAGATTGTTTTCTTCTAACATTGTTGCCACCTCAGCTTACTTTACGTCACTGGTTTCCCTGCAGAGAGGACTTACCACCACTCTTCAAAGACTATCATGATGACCATGGTGTTTAAAGGAATAGGTCAACGTTTCTTAATACAGACATCCAGTCCAGAAAGAGAACCCGATGACATCATTGTTTAAAGAAACTCACCTTACTGGCTGTGAAGTGCAAGTCGCACAATTCAGTAACAAGTCACAGCATGTTTACTTTAGACATTTCCTCATTCCTATTGCAAATGACTCACCCTGAGTGAGCATTTCAGTTCTCAGTGTGCCAAACTACGTGGCGGGGTGGAAGGGGGGGCTGACAGTACTAGAATGTAAACCAGCAGTAGACTCTCAAGC
Organism: Myiopsitta monachus; assembly: GCA_017639245.1. Lineage (NCBI taxonomy): Eukaryota > Metazoa > Chordata > Aves > Psittaciformes > Psittacidae > Myiopsitta > Myiopsitta monachus. The sequence goes on along the minus strand of CM029922.1, from coordinate 23,460,985 downwards.
CACCCCTTTCCAGACCTGCTGAGGCATTCTAAAGAAATTAATTGCTGAATCAAAGAATGGATGAGGTGGGAAGCGATTATCAAGTCCACCCTGCTCTGCTCAGAGCAGGAGCAGCTACAGCAGGCTGCTCTGGACAGGACCATGTCCAGTTGGGTTTTGAGTATCTCCGAGGATGGAGTCTCCATAGCCTCTTCAGACAGCCTTTCCCAGCATCTGATCATCCTCAAAGTAGTGAAATGAAGTCTATCAACTGCAAAGTCTAAAGAGAAAGAACTGTCCAGTGTTAAGGATACTATCTTGAGCTCCAGAGACAAAGACTGAATTCCCTGCTATCTTTATGGCATTGCACAAGTCATTTCTACTCCCTCTGTCCCAGTTTTCCTGTTAGACAAAGACATCAAGGTGGCTGCAACTGCTAAAAACTGAGAACAAAGGAAACGAGAGGCAGATTAATTTGGTCTCCCTGCAGAGAGCACTGTTTCCAAAGGCATTACTGGTGATGCAGTATGCATTTGCTGACTACCACAGTTAAGTGGTCAGCCCATTTACTTCACACAGATACAGAAGGGTTTTTCAATTCAGATGAGGGAATATAGATCTAAAAATTTTAACCTAAGGATGAAGAGCTTGTTTTTGTTTAGTTGGCAGTCAGCTGGAGACCTGAGGCCACTGTCATTTTCTGTGGTAGTCTAAGTTTACTTCCAAGTCCTATTCAAGTAAGAATCTGATAATCTTGCCATGGGAACTTGACAAAATTAAAGTCATCAGCTTCTAACTTGCCCTACTTATTCCTTGGAAGAACAGAGCAATGCCAGTGGGACCCATACAGCTTTCTAGGATCATGAAAGCATTTCTTGTTCAGGATAATGTGCTTTCACAGGCACTGAACTGAGCCTGAACTTCTGTATGAATATACACAGGTCTTTTTCATAGAATCATAGAATCATAGAATAGTTAGGTTTGGAAAGGACGTTAAGATCATCTAGTTCCAATGACCCTGCCATGGGCAGGGACACCTCACACAAAACCATGTCACCCAAGCCTCTGTCCAACCTGGCCTTGACCACCACCAGGGATGGAGCATTCACAACTTCCTTGGGCAACCCATTGCAGTGCCTCACTACCCTCACAGTAAAGAACTTCCTCCTTATATCCAACCTAAACTTCCCCTGTTTAAGTTTGAACCCGTTACCCCTTGTTCTACCACTACAGTCCCTAATGAAGAGTCCCTCCCCAGCATCCTTCTCTTCTTGTGCCTTGGCATTCTGGTTTCTGGGTAGATCAGTCTGGCTTCTCTGCTGAGAGCACTGACCACAAGGGGATCGGAGAGTTAAACTGCTGATCTGAGAGTTAAATTGTTTTTCTTCAGGGACACTGGAAAGCAATGGACCTGCTATGACACAAGCGGTCTGGTTCCTAGGTATGCCAGAAACCCTTAGCAACTTCGAGAGGCAGATACTACCATTTCTGCCTGACCTCCCACATCCACTCAAGAGCTTTCTCACACTAGCCTGTAAACTGCTCGTATTTAGCTAGCTCTTGCTTTCCTTACTTCACCAAGAAGCTTTGCCTGCATGAGGACTCCAAAGTGCTTGATGCCAGTGTTACAGTAGAAGCCAGCATACAGCCTCAGTATACCACTACTGGCACATACGGCTCCCTCAGCATGTTACACCACAGCAGGCAATGTACTTACTTGCCTACTTACTGACAAAAAGGAGAAAGATTACCTTTCCCACTGAGCTTTCATACTTTCGTTACAGATTTATGCTTTAAGACAAATTGTCTGAGTTACAGACATGCCTTTTAGAAAATCTGTTTAGCAAAAGGAGCAGGATGGGGAATATAATCTGGAAACAATCCCCAGTAATTGACTGGAATTGTCTTCTCAGCAACAGCAACAACAACAAAAGCCAATTGGATTCAATCAAGTAAAAAAAAAGCTGAGTTTTAATCTCAAAACCACCAGCACAAGCAATGAAAGCAAAGAAGTGGTGTCTTATTTCTCCTACTTCATACTTTCTTCATCAATCATGCAGATATATGTGGTGCAGCAGAGCTAATGCTCTGCTTAGAGAGTGCACATTTAGGATTACTGGAAGTGAAGTTTCATCTGTCTTAAAGAAGTATAGTTTCTCTTAGCATGCATATTTGATCAGAAAACGTAAAAATTACAAAAAGTTCAAATTCAGCCCTAAAATATGTGAGCTGGCCATACTCCCTGGTGTCTTCCAGACCATGACCATGCTTAAATATAGAATTGGTCCTGTACAAAAATCCCGAAGGAGAGGAAAGACCAGTTCATCCCAGATCCTCAATATAGCCTTTTGCTACTTTGTTCTTGGGTTTCACACCTCTGCTCTCGGGCACTGCTATAAAGAAGAAGCCTGAGAATTTCTACAGATGATTATCCACTCAGTTACAGCACCAATGCAGTGCTTTCTGCTGCACTCGAAGCACTGCCATTCTGCTCAGATTCTCACTTTCCCTGATGCTTTGATTCAAGCAGGAAGAGAACAGGATTCCTGTGTACAACTCTACTCCTGATTTCCATGATTCTTAAAACAGGCTCACTTCATGCTTTCATGTGTGGGTTGAAGAAAGGATGATCCAGAGAAGAGAAGCAAATACATGATTCTATGATTCTATAACTGAAAAGATAATATAAATTAAGAGCCTCCTAACTTCCACTTAAAGACAGCTCCAGGCAGGTACCACATAGTGCAATGATACCTATGGGCTAAATCCACTGCAGGATAGAGGTGGCACGTAGCAAATTTACATTACGTATGAAACCTAGGCCATGATCAAGTCCCAGGTATTACACATTTAAGTACAAATGTGTGATAACCACAGTGACTTAGATGTTCCCTATAGAGTCCCTGGCGGGAGCATTCCCCTAGGACAGTGAAATGAAGGTGATCTCAGCTGAAGTGAGTCACAGGTCTGGAGTTCCCAATATAGAGCCTCTGAAAAGAAAATAAAAAACATAAAGCATTTGAAACCCAGGTTAAGGAATTACATAGACTCTGCTGCAATTTTTATTGCAAGTGAGAGATGAAACATCTCTGCCTTCAGCATAACTGTGTAGAAGACTACAGATGCAAGACTTCACTAGAAAATTAAGCAGTTATGGCTCAGATCCTAACTGGGTGCTGGAACTATTTCTGCGCTGTTCAGATACAGGAAGATCCCCAACTATGGGTTTGGCTTGGGTTAGCTGGAGCTTTGTAGAGTATTTTCCGTAGCATAGTTTGGGAGTTGGGACCAGCAGACAGTTTGGATAAGGCCACTCTGCTTTGAAGTCTAAAAGAGTTGAAGAGTATGAATGTGGGCCACTTAGTTTGCTTTCTCTGCACAGTGGCACATGGAAAATTGCTAACAGCACTCTGGGGGAACACCAGAGCTGTGTACTTTGAAATGAATAAGCTGTGTATTTCTCTGCCTTTCATGGCACAGCACTGGTGAGGTACCAATACAGTTGGTCATTCAGATGATTCTTTTTTCTATTGAATGAAAGTGGTTTTGCTCATGAAAAGACAAAACCGAATATTCAGGCACGATTCTCCGTGACACCCAGAAGTCAAATAAGGACAGATTCAAAAGCCTATTTAAGAGCCTAATTAAGGAGCACCTTTCACGATCTGTAGAGCACTTGCAGCTTCCGCTGGCACCTCAGAGGGGGAACGTCCCAGTCTTGGAGTCGTGAGAGGCCGCCGCGAGGTGGCACTGGACCCCATGAAATATCCACCACCAGTTCAGTATCGCGGGAGCGCTTCGGGAGGCTTAGAGCAGCAAATTCAGGTAGAAGACTCACATTACGCAGCGAACTAACTCTCTCTGCCTGTCAGAATGGCTCTGCATACTTGTGATTATAGAGAAAACAGCTACAAGCTGCTAATGCTCCATCACCAGAAGGATGTGCCAGCATGTGGGAAGACTTCCACACAGGCAACTTTTTTTCTGTTTCAGGAAGAATTTAATCTGTAATCAGCAAGAACACATGTAAAGGGACAATGCAAATCAGAAATTTATCATGGACTGAATCATAGAATGGTTTGGGTGGAAGGGACATTAAGGTTTGTCTAGTTCCAACCCTCCCTGTGCAGGGACACCTTTCACTAGACCAGCTTGCTCCAAGCCCCGTCCAACCTGGCCTCAAACACTGCCAGGGATGCTGGCAGCCACAGCTTCTCTGGGCACCCTGTGCTAGCGCCTCACCACTTTCACAGGGAAGAATTTTTTCCTAATATCTAATATAGATATACTCTCAGTTTAAAGCCATTACATTAAACCTCTTATCCTGTTAAAGGGCCGCAGGTATTGTAGAACACTATCCCTTTGACTACACTTTATTTCTGCCTTTTTTTTTTTTTGTGGGTTTTGGTTTTTTGTTTGTTTGTTTCTGGTTTTGGGTTTTCTTTTCCTCAAACATCGCTTTGAATTTTATACGTTCACTTCCCATAAAATACGCTGTATAAACTGTGTAAGATAAAAATGCATCCATCACCATCCAGGGACATGCTCTTTTGACAGGGAGAAATGGGAATTACAAAACTCTCATGAAGATAAATTATATTTCACTGCCTAGGATTAAGTGAACCATAAGTGAGCAATTTGCCCTATTGACACACAGAGTCTGCTGCATGGAACTCGTCAGACAATTTTATAGACTCAGAGATGCATTTCTCTGCAAGTGGGTATTTTTAAATATGAATTCAATAACAAACATCCTGTTCAAATCACTCCTTTTTGCTGTCTTCACTAACGCCACTGCTGGCCAGCCAAAGAAGACACTTTCGGCCCAACCCCGAGGCAGTAGCCACAGGACATCGCTGAGGTGGAAATGCTTGGAGGGAAAAAACTTGAGACAACACCCAGTCAAACAGCGATAGCTGCAACAGGGACAGTGAATTGCTACCAGTGAATTTACAGCGTGACACTTCACAGTGCACGGCTCTATTACTGCACACCGCTTGAGGATCTGTTTGCATTCAGGCACTGGCCTCCCATCCTCCAAGCGATGTGAAACTCCAGTCTTTCGCACTTATTTATTTTCCACATTCATTTTTCTCGTGATTATTGAGACCAAGAGGGCTTTTCAGTTCAACACTGCTACTTCTCCTTTTTAAAAGGTTTATAATTCCCTCGTTCCCTTTTGGAGAGACACTCAAAACATGAGGAATATTTTTTTCCTTAGGGAAGTGGTTGAGTTCTGCGTTTTCCCAGTAATATCCACCGAAGGCTTTTGTTTTACTTAACCTCCACAATCTCAGCTCCGCCTTGCTCGGGCTTTAACCCCTGCGGCTGGGACCCGGCGGTTTTCCCTCTGTTCAACTCGGCTGCTCGCCCAGCCCTTCACCCCGGTCACCCCGAGCTGCGGGGCTGCCGCGGGCGCCAAAGCGGCCACGGTACGAACGGGACCGGCCCGGCCCGGCCCTGCCGCCACCCCGGCGGGAGGGCAGCACAAACCCGCGGTGGGGGTGTCCCCTCCCTCGGCACGGCGCGGGACCTGCCCTGCGCTCCTCCGGAGGTGCGGTCCCGCTGCCCGCCGAGAGCCGCCGGCGGAGGTGCCCTCGCTGGCCCCGCTCGCCTCACGGCCCGGCCTGCGCAGCAACACCGCTCCACAGCCACCAGCCGCCGCTACCGCTACCGCTACCGCCACCGCCTACCGCCACCGCCACCCGCCCCGCAACCACCGACCCCGACGCTCCCGCCCCGGCAGCCCTCAGCGCCCCCCGGCGCGGCCCCTCTGCCGCCGCGGTCCGGCCGCCGCTCCCGCCCCGCCTACCCGCCCGCAGCGCTCTACCAATCGCAGCGCTCTCCGCCGGGGATGACCTCACTCCCTGCCTTCCCATTGGCTGGCTATATTAAGAAAGTCGCGAGCGCCTTTAAATAGCGGCGCCGGGCGCAGCTTGCGGCAGTGGCGGCGCGGTCGGGCGGCGGGTGGAGGCTGTGCTGCCCCGGCGGGGGACCGGCCCGGCGGCGCTGCTCTGCGGCCGAAGAGATCCCCGGAGCTGGGGGACGGAGGCGCGGTGCCGGTGCGAGGAGAGAGGAGGGCGCGCCCGCCTGCCTGCGCGGGCCCGGCTCGCCACGGTGCCTTGTGAGAAGCGAGAGGAAGGGGGAGGCGGCGGCCGCGGGGAGGAGGGCGCTGCCATCGTCCTGCTGCACGGCAAGGCCAGCTTGGCGAGTCTGGCCATGGCTGCTATCCGCAAGAAGCTGGTGGTGGTGGGGGACGGTGCCTGTGGCAAGACTTGTCTGCTCATCGTCTTCAGCAAGGATGAGTTCCCCGAGGTCTACGTGCCCACCGTCTTCGAGAACTACGTGGCTGACATCGAGGTGGATGGCAAGCAGGTGGAGCTGGCCCTGTGGGACACGGCTGGCCAGGAGGACTATGACCGCCTGCGCCCCCTTTCCTACCCGGACACCGATGTGATCCTCATGTGCTTCTCTGTGGACAGCCCGGACTCGCTGGAGAACATCCCGGAGAAGTGGGTGCCTGAAGTCAAGCACTTCTGCCCCAACGTCCCCATCATCCTGGTGGCCAACAAGAAAGACCTACGCAACGATGAGCATGTGCGCAACGAGCTGGCCCGCATGAAGCAGGAGCCGGTGCGCACTGAGGATGGCCGTGCCATGGCCATTCGCATCCAGGCTTATGACTACCTGGAGTGCTCGGCTAAGACCAAGGAGGGTGTCCGGGAGGTCTTCGAGACAGCAACCAGAGCGGCTTTGCAGAAGCGCTACGGCACCCAGAACGGCTGCATCAACTGCTGCAAAGTCCTATAGGGTGCGGCTGGAGCGCGGCGCTGGGTACAGCGCCTGGGTCACCTGTTAGCAGGCGGAGGGGAGCTGGGTTATGCACGCACATGGCATCTGCCTGTCCTCTCTCTAGGGGGCTGGCGATGAATCGGGGTGGGGGCTAAGGGAGGGAGCATGCTCCCTTAGCCTTGGCCATAAAGGGTTGCACTGGCTCAGTTGTGGGGACAGAGGGAGGGGGGGATTGCATGCCCTGAGTCTTGGGAATAAAGTAGGAAGAAGCCTTCTCCTACTACCAGCCCCTCAACAACAAAAAGCTGCTGAGACTGGACTGAGCACATGTTGCACCTGGCTCTTCCCCTTTGTCCATCACCACCTGCTCCCAGCCAGCTTCCTCTCTTTTGCAAGAGGAGAATAATGGAGCCGAGATGCTCAAAGGGACTTCTGCCTCCTGCCTGCATGTGCCTCCCCCAGGCGGGCTGGAGAAGGAGGCTGTATCTCCCAGGCTGCCTGCAGCATCCTTGCTTCTCCCACAGGTGCCACAGCCTGAGCCTGACCTGCTGTGGGAGCTGGTGCCCTGAAGACCAAGACTGGGAGGGGAGGGTCATCCCGAGCAAAGCCTGTATATATCTTATGTTTTCTGTCTTGTGCAAACTGGGGTAGTGCAGGGGGTGCTTGTTGAAAGCAAGGTGGGGAGGGGGTGCCCAGCTGGGACTTGTGTTGCGCAAAGGAGCTTGCCCTGAGTGACTGATGCCTGCTGATAATGTGAGCCTTGAACTGACTCCAGCTGCAGAAACTACCAGGCTGGGAAGTGAAGCTGAACTGCTCTGTCCTCCTTGCTGGACATGCTCCTCTTGACAGATTGGGCAGGATGAGCAGGGGGAAGGATGACATTGCCATATTATGATCTTGCTGCCTGCGCCTTCCTTTAATGTTGTCTTTTGCAAGTATATTGATTTGGGTTTATTTAAAAGTTAATTTTTGAAATTACTCTGCCCAACCTGGTGGATTTTTGGTGTTGTTGGGTATTTTTTTATTTTTTAAGTAAACACTCAATGCACTTGTCATCTGCATACAACACTGTAGCGTTGGAAATGTTCTTACTTGATAACCTCATCTAGGTCTTGTTTTAAATCGGTTTCAACACAAGACGAAATAAAACCACTGTATCTTTTTCCCTTGGACAAAATATGGGTGAAAGCCCTGCTCCTTATGCAGTGAGCACGTCAGACTTCAGTACTAAAGGGCAGTTTAAAGAATCAAGGTTTATTTAAAACTCATTTTCACAGGGCAGCCAGCCCGGGTGAAAATAATTTTGTGTTTCTCTGGTTCAGAGAACAAATGGATACATTTATGTTTGTTTACTTTCCTCCCTCTTCCCTCAACAGTGGTACTGAGACTGTTTGTTTTTAATAAACTGACATGGCAAAACCTGAGATGTATATGATGTTTACATAAAATTATGAACTGTGTATGCAGTTTTTTATGTAAAATATTAAAAGATTCTATGCTGACACTTGAGAGCAGTGGTGTGATTTATAGAGACTGTCCCCTGCATGCAACAATACAGCTGGGTGGTGTGGAATGGGACCAGAGTTTGCCTGCTGTCTGCGAATGCTTTTGTTTGTGTTTTCTCCTGGCTGCAGTACCTGTCTGGCAGCTTTCAGACGCTGGGGAGGCTGTTTTCCTTTGAGGAAGCTGCTCCCTTCATTCTGTGCAGGTGGCATGTGGAAGTGCGCCCGACGTTCAAGGTGCTGACTAGCCCATCCACTGCTGAGCACACGCAGCATCTGAGCCTGGTGCGCTCAGGCTCCCTGTGCTCCCTCACCGCCTGCCCTTACTGCTTGTTGGATGAATGGCGTGAGGCTTGAGCTTGTGTAGCAGCAAAGCAGGCAGAAAACTGAAAAGCGGCAGTGGAAACAGAGCTTATTTTCCAAGCAAAATATTTAACTTACAGCAGTTTTTATTAGTGAACTGCACTTTGCTTGCAGCGAATCCCCATGTGCTACAGCTGGACATGCAGACAGGCTTTGCTTGCTGTTGAATCTGAAGCAGGAGGCTTTGCTTGTGCTGCAGCAGTTTCTTACGTTGCCTGGCTAGGTTTCCTAGTTGCTGGCTTCATGAATTCGGGTAGCAACATATAAAGTGTAGGTCTCTCCACATCAGGGATCCCCAGCAGAATATTGTACCTGCCTGCCTCTCATTGTCCTGTGCTCCCTGCTGAGGCCTGATCAACTGGACAGGTGCAGGCAGCACCATTAGTCTCTGTGGGTGCTGCCTGCAGCAGCCGCTGCTGGCAGAAGAGGTGGCCTGGTGCAAAATGCAGGACATGATTTTCACCAAACAATAAGACCCATGCCCAAAGTGTTTATGTCTCCCTTTGTTTTCTTCTTTTTCTCTTCATAGGATGAATCATAGAATAACAAGATGGTTTGAGCTGGAAGGGGCCTTCAACATCATCTGGTTCCAATCCACCCTGCCATGGGCTTTTCTGAACCTAACACATTCAGAAAAGTTAACAAATACCAAGGCAGGCAAAACACACTTGGTGGCTTTTACTCATTCATTCAGAGAGGGCTCTGCCAGCTTCCGACTGACAGCACTGGGCCTTTTCTGACAGACTATAGAAATAGTGACTGTAAGTTATAGAAATGGTCCTTTGAGTATAGAAATAGTGGGCTTCTTGTTTGACAACTAGAAAGTCAATTAGAAATAGTGTGGAATTACATGGGGTTATATTTTGAAGACTTCAAATGCTAGAGGATGTGCTCAGTCCATGCTGTGAGTTTACTGCGCTGTTTCCTATGATTTCTAATGAAAGATAGTGACATTTTCACTTGCACAATTTAGTCAGGATTTCTTCAAAGGCACGTAAGTCCCAGGTTTTGGGTGTCCACTTCCAAGGATTTCAATTCTCCTGATATTCAAAAGGTAGGTTTCTAATCTTCAATTTGAGAACCCTGAAATCACTGTTTGGTCCTAAAATCTTAGGTGTTTAAAGGGCCACTGCTAAAGACCTCATTCTTGCAAAGGCACTCAAAAGCCCAGTTCTGTGCAGGCGTAGCACTGTTCCACGCAATATCAGCCAGTGACATTAAAATTATCATTGGAAAGCTTTTCCTTAACCTGATTGCAATAGCTGCAAAATTTAGACATTCCGTTAGACTGCAGCAATAGCGAATCTTCTCAAAACCCTAAAGGAGAAAGCATTAATATTTGTATTTTAAACACTGGGAACTGGGTTAGCATCACATCTGTATAATTAACTATACCAGTATTTTCCACTAAGGTGCTCACAAGGTAATTACATTCATTATTTCCGATTGGACCTTTGCCCGAGTCAGAGCTTCAGTATCTGGCCCAAGGGGGAAAAGCTGCAAGAAAACACACTTCAGTTTTAACTGAGCGTGACCTTTCTCTGCTACTTGTGAAGCTGTGAGTAAGCCGACAGAGTGAGATCACCCTGTGGGAGTCCACCCCTCGGGTCAGACTCCAGGTGGGACTGGAGCCAGCACTCACTTTGTGCCTCCTTGCTTGCTCAGTTAGTGTTAATGGCTTTGGTGGAGGGGGACATGAGGTGTGGATTTTCCCACCCGCCTTGACTCAACCTTGACTGATGCCCCAGGGCCACACTGCTGCTGTGTAAGGATGCCCCAGGGCCACACTGCTGCTGTGTAAGGATGCCCCAGGGCCACACTGCTGCTGTGTAAGGATGTCGCACTGACCAACTGTACCCCATGGCTGTATAACACACAGGGTCTGCCTATGCTGGGACCAGGCAGGGCTTGGAGCAGGCCACCCCACAACCTGCACCGTGCCTTCAGACAGAGGTTTGGTGTTATGTGGACCTCCCCTTGCTGGTCTTCATCTGATCTCCTAGTTTGTGTTCATCTGGTCCCAGTCTGTCTTCTGTAACCTACTGACTGGAGAAGAGATGACAATGAGTAAATTAGCCAGAGCATCAAAGGAAAGTCAACAACCAGCTCATCTCAGTGTCCCCATGCACACTGCTGGGCACACAGAGACTTTCCTGGATGTGTCCACATGCCTGCACAGATGTCCCCAGCTGAGGAAAAGTTGCACCTTCTCTTCTGGTGGGAGCCAGAACTTCATGGTATCAAGGGCGGTATCTAGTCTTGCTTGCTCTGTCATGATACCAGTGCATCCTTGGCAGCAAATCCTGTGAATGTGGAAAAGCCTCACCTGAAAGGTCCATCATTCTCTGTCCAAGTGAGGAGGCTGCTTGCACACTCTCCCACCAAGATCAGGTTGTACCCTCTGACAGTATGAGGGTATCTCATATGGGCAGCCCAGAAACTGAAGGCAACCAGGGAAGGTCAGCACCAGCTTGTCTGCTCCTGGAGAGACAGCAACAGCAGCTGTGAGTAGTCCTGGTGTGATCAGAGACTCTCCGTTTAGAAAGCACACTCCATGGGTTGTGCCAAACAAAGAATAAGTCATCTTTGGTGGGAGAAAGAAGTCGGGAAAAATCCTCGGTAATTTTGGCAAAATGTTTTTTAATGCACTTCCTATACACTGGAATTAAACTACATTTCTGTATGGTCACGGTTGGCGTTGATGATCTGAAAGGTCTTTTCCAACCTAGACAATTCTATGATTCTATATGTTTTTGCTAGGTTTTTTTTTACCTTTGTGCACTCCGCGTTCTATAGTGGGGTTGCGTGAGTGCAAGCAGATGCAGAATTTGAAGCAATGTCCTCTTATATGGCTTTCTGGTTTTGCAGTAATAGCTTAATTTAGGTTCATTTGCCTTACACTGTGTTGGACAGGTTGCAAGTCTTTTTTAGCAATTCAATACAGAATTGACACAGATTCCCTGGAGTAAGAGAAAAAAAGAGAAAAGTACTTTGAGGAGCTCCACGAGTATTTTACTAGAATCAGTGTCACTGACTGGAATTCCCTTACAGATTTTGTTCCCTGACTGCAGAAAGTAAAAGAAGCCCAGTTTGAGCCTTCTTATTTTAGTGGACTGTAGCACTAGTGAATGCAGGTCTTTTGGCTTTGCTGGGTCTGGAACAATATGTATGTAAATAGAAATCACATTAATAATCCATTGAGATAACTTTAAAGGACATGTCTAGACAAGCCATTTACCCCTGCAGCTCTGATAAGGTGTTTACAGATCTAGCTGTGTGTGTGCATGAAGATACAGATGCTCCAGGTCAGCAATTCAAGCTTCCTCACAGTTAGCAGCCAGCAGATATGGTGGGGTAGAGGAAGCTGATAAGCATCCACTGCAAGGAAGCTTTTGGAAAAGGCTTTAGATCTGTTGCTGGAGTCTCTCTGGAATCTTGTGGAACTCCTTGTGGACACCTTTAGATGTGGAGTTCAAGGGAGGGAAGAATTTCAGCTCACTTCAGTAGTCCTGAAGTTACATCCCATTTAAGCTAATTGTCCAAGGTCCCTTTACTGCCAGCTTACAGCAACAGGCACCTCCAGAGGACCTCTCTCCGCTGCCTCGCAGCGGATGTCCTCATCATGTGGAAGGGCTTGCGGGTGAATCTGTGTGAGATGGGCTTTGCTGACACTACTGCCTGCTCCCCTCCCACCGGGCTGGCTCACACCACCACAGGTCTATTCTCACGAGCAGCACTGACCCCTTCAGTTTTACATGACTGAAAGAGAGGTGTCTGTTTCCATGCGCTGGTCAGTTAGCAGGAAGAGCAGGGTGTGAGCAACTTGCTACAACTGGGTATGCAACTCCAGAGAAAACAGATTAGGGTGAGATATTTTGTGAGCTGTAGCCTCAGCATCATCAAATCTAGGATCTGGAGGATATGTGTATATACCTATGTGAACTATATGAGAGACACTGGAACAGGTTGCCCAGAGAAGCCGTGCCTGGAAGTGTTCAAGGCCAGGCTGGACAGGGCTTTGAGCAACCTGGAGTAGTGGAAAGTGTCCCTGCCCATGGCAGGAGGTTGGACTAGATGATCTTTAAAGGTCTGTTCCAACCCAACCTCCTCTGTGGTTCTGTGATTCTATGTCTTTAAGTGCTTGATTTGAGTAGCCTGATGGACATCTTTTCCAATGCCTCTGGAGGAAGGGAATGAGTTGCGGTTCCTCCCTTTCCCCTCTGCCCTGGAATTCTTCCAGGTTCATGCTGAGAGCAAAACATTTTCTTCAAGTTTGCTCTCAGTGACAGTGGTAAACCACAGTCTGTGATAAGCTGCAGCCAGACAGATTAAGTTTTGTGGCAGGCACTCATGCCCTGTGCAGAAGAAGAGACCTCTCTCCAGTTCTTTAGGGAGTCCATGAAGTGAGAGGCTTTGCGGTACCTGTAAGAGGTGCCTATATGTGTCAGCTGTGTATTATCCATTCATAATTCAGCAGTGAGTACCATTTGGTATGTAATAACTATGGGCATATCTATTTTTCTTTCATGATTGAAACATTGAACTCATGCTAAAAAGGTGGGGTGTAAGAGTGGGGGTAGGCACTGACGTGATACCTACACTGAACTGTAGCAGCAGAGCAAGACAAATATCAGATTGATGCCTACAGCACGTAATAAGTGTATGCGTACATTTTCCCCCTAGCTTGCTGGTCTGTGTGGGTTTTATGTGTGTGCTAAATCTTGCTTCCAAGTACAGGGCACCAGTGGGTGGCATTTTGTACTAAATGCTTAATTCTGTTGCTTTTAGGTCATTCATCCTCTTCTTCATTCAGAGTTTGTGGCAAGGCTGGAGATAGGAATTTGGAAACAAAGTGGATTTCCTGGTGGGCTCATCTGCATGATAATGTCCCCTTCCCTCCAGCTCCCAGGAAGGGGAGGGTGATGGTAGTGCGGGGAGCCACTGAGGGCTCCCAGGAGGCAATGGCAGGGCTCTGCCCTAGAAGAGGCTATTCTCCTGCTCCTAAGCTTTTGTGTGGTGCTGGGTTTTATACAATGAGGTTTGACCCTGTAGTCTTTGCTTTGTGGGGGTCTTCCCTCTGATGCAGAACAAGCTAGGATTGCTTTGCAGGCAGCAGCCTGCCCCTTCCTTATGACAGCTGACTTTCTCCCCCCATGAAAACAGTGAGTTTTAGACCAGGGCTTTTCATCAGGTATGCGTGTAGCTACAGGTAGTCACACTATCTATGTAAAAATCAAAAAATATGAAAACCCATCGTTCTGCAGTCAAGATTCCTACAGGAATAGCCAGATATTTTGTATTTTCAGCCTCATCAGCCTGGAGGATACTGAGGAACATCACTGTCTGGTGTGCAACTGTAACTTAACATCAGTGATAGACAGATGAAGAGATACATATGCGTATATTAACTCTGAGAAGAAAATAATCTGTATGTTTGAGGCTTAAACTGACCATGCCAGGAGAGTAGTGAGGCACTAGAACAGGCTGCCCAAGGAGGTCGTGAATGTACCATCAATGGAAGTGAATTGAAATGGATGAAAGTGTTCAAAGCCGGGCTGGAAGGGGCTTTGAGCAATCTGGTCTAGTGTGAGGTGTCCCTGTCCATGGCAGGGGAGTTGGAACTGGATGATCTTAAAGTCCTTTCCAACCCAAACCATTCTATGATTCTATGCCCTCATGAGCATCTGAAAAATACTCCAAATTTCAAGCTACTCTGAATGTACTCATAATTAATTTCTATTTTCTGACAGTCAGGTGGGGGGGGCGGAGCACACTAAAGCTGCCAGCATCTACAGGACCAAGGAGACTGAATGGGAGAGAGCTTATGTCAAAACAGCTTTGTACCAAGCTATCTTCCCACAGTGAGGCAATAGGCAGGAAGGTGTGTGTGGCTCCCATGTTTGCTCTTTATCAAGGTATTCCCAAACAAGGCACCCTTCAGAAGTGAGCTGTCCCTCCTGATGACAATAGGATGCTTTGTATTGATGGGGATTGCTGCATTTCACTCCAACCACTCCTAAGGATTAACAGAGATAAGATGCTGGCATGACAAAGGCGCACATATACTGCTAAAATGGTAAAGAGGGAAGCAAACTATAGTAATTCCCTCACAGCTAGGAATGTAGCAAAGGTGTGCCTAATGCCTGGGCTCCTTGCTAACAGCCTGTGTCCGCTCCCACACACCGATGGCCTCTCTTGGGTGGGCTCACTGATTTAACACTGCCTTGTGAAATTCACAGCAACTGTTCTCAGCCTGAATGTAGCTGGGAAGATTACAGGATGGTGCCTGAAGGCTTCTCTCTTTTTTGCAGCTCTACCACTGGGTTTAATAAAAAACCATTCCTCCTCAGCACATTCTTTATCCAAGAATGTCCTTAATTCTTCATCGTGCCAGGGAAGCAGCTAGGGATGACAGGATGCTTCACTTCAGTGCTTAGACTGACATGGCTGTAGCAGTGGTACTATGTATTCTGAGACATTGATTTCAGCCACTTTTTATTCCCCTTAGCATAAGCAGGTATTTAAAACATAAAACTCTGACTTTTTACATGTCACATACTAGGCAAAGGAATAAGCCAGACTTATTTCTTCCATGTGATCATGAGAAAGTGGTGTCTGCACTCATTTAAAGGAGTCAAAGCCTGGCTCTGAGCTTGGTGTAGGTATCTGGCAAGTTTAGGGACCCCTGTTCTGCTCCACACCCCTGCAGAAGTGCCCATTGAAGGTTTCTTTTCTAGCTTGACCCCTGGTTGAGAATTTCCTGCCACTTGCTGAAGGCTGCGCAAGTGCCATGGGAGTCTAAGGTAGCTGCTGCAGCTCTTGGTGGGTGCATTTAATGTGTGCCCCCTCCTGCCCTGGGGCATCATGTCATGAAGGGGTGGGGGGGCTGGTGCGCCAGGGAGGCAGGGTTTCGGTACACCATGTAGCAGGCAAGGTGTAAATAATGTGCTGATTCACTCTGCTGGTGATACTAAGCTTGTGAACTCTTTGTTAAGTCTGGTTTATTGGTTTATCCCAGGGGGTCAGTTTATCAGCATAATCATCCCATTATCAGCATAATTGTGGGACTGTTGTTGCACAGGCAAAACTCCCTGTGTGTTTAGGAGGAACGCTGCCCTTTTGCAGGGTAGCCCTCTCTGAGTAGGAGTGTCCATGTGGCAACCTGTGCCAGTGGGATGGAGACATGGGTGGAAACACCACCACGCTCCTCCGCAGGCAGCAGCCAGCTGCCCGGAAGCGACAACTCAATGGAGACACAGCTCAAGCTGCAGGGGCTGAAATTTCACTGCGAAAGTTTCATGTTTCTCATTTTCCTCCTTTGATCCCTTGAAAAAGGATCAAGTTTCAGGGGAAAATCAGCCAGGACAAGCCACAGAGGGCTAGAATTTCTAGCATGCAAAGAAGCAGGGCGAGACAAGATAGGTTTCAGGCTGTAGCCGGTTCTTACTCAATGGAAGCTTGAGCCTGGAACTGATGGAGGGCTACATCGGCTGGTTTTATTGTAAAGATACAGATGTTTAAAATGAAAAGCAATTGCTTATTAGGCATTCCTAGATGGCTATTTCATAAAGCAGCCACACACCGGTCTCAGAACTCGCAGCTCTCGAGCTCTCCGACCATGTTAACTTTGTACATGAATGGTTTTAATAAACCCAAGAAAACTGTATTCTCACGTGTTAATTTTGCAAGGCAATCCAGCGGCTGTGCTTTAGAACTTAACAGTGAGAAAAAGCAACTCAGAAAGTGCTCACATGACACAATTTGTGGGGTCGTGGACGAAATGAATGGGGGAGGCAGTGGGGCCAGGCTGTGGGGCTGGTGGGCTTTTCCAGTGGGCTGGCTACAGCTTGCCACTCGGCATCACTGCTGGGTGGCACCAAAGGTCGCTGTGTGCTCTGTGAAGTTAAGGGAGGGCCATATCAAGGCCTCAGTCAGCAGCTTCTCAAACCTTCTACCAACAGACTGAAGCACAGGTTGTGAAAAGATTGCTTTCTTGTCCAGAAACATTGGTTGGATGACGTATTAATGTGAGTCCTTATGAAATCATAACAATATTGTTTTTACAGCCAACATGTGCTGTTGTTGTTGGGCAGATACAACCTAATCATTTTTTAAGTCTTTGTCCACCCAGGTTAAAGCCCTGGTAGATTTGAGACTGTAACATGTATTTCTGGGTGAGGGAAGTGTTGCTGATAGGGTTATCGAGGTGTCTCAGCAACACTGTAGGTAGCACAGTACGAAAGGTAGGTCTGCAAAATCACATGCAAATAGCTGTTAACATGATTTCACCCATAATATGGGCAGGATTTACATTTTCTAGAATTTGTGACTTTCACAACTGTTCTGCACAAGTTTCTGACATCTTTCATAAAGCCCTTCGGCCTTTTTTCTACTATAAACAGCTCTGATGAGACAACTCCTGTTGTGCTTGAAAACGATGCTATAAAAATAGTTAAACAACCCACAGAAAAACACAGACGTTTTCAGCAAGGATCTCCCATTGTGAAAGGCATCACGCCGAAACTCGGCTGCATTGTCTGCACTACCGGCATGCTCTGGGACCGGTTCCCAGCAAGTTGACTCCCTTGGCCAAGGGTAGTAGATCCTAGAAAGTAGCAGTCCTGCTTTCTCTAACAGTGCTTCCTTTGCTGAGGGGTTTGTTAACCTTTTCCTTTCCCTGTTGACCCAAATCTCTGTCACTGAGATGATGGGCTGTGTCTCAGGAGCAGAGCATTGAATGGCAAAGCCCAGCCCATGGTGAGAGCCAGGGTGGTTGCTTTTCTTTGCTGGGCGCGTTACTTGCAACCAAGCAGAGGCTCGATCACACAGAAGCTGCCTGTGAATTCAGAAGAAATTCATGCCAGTGTTTCACCTGAACTAACAGGTGAATTGACAGGACAAGGGGGAATGGCCTTAAACTGAAAAAGGGGAGATGTAGAGTAGGTATTCACAAGGAATTCTTTAATGTGAACGTGTTGAGGCACTGGCACAGGTTGCCCGTGTGGCTGCTCCATGCCTGGGAATGTTCAGGGCCAGGCTGGACGGGGCTTTGAGCAACCAGGTCTAGTGGAAGGTGTCCCTGCCTGTGGCTGGGGGTTTGGAACTGGGTGATCTTTAAGGTCCCTTCCAACCCAAACCATTCTGTGGTATTGTATAACATCAGTATTAGCCCACCATTGGACCATATGACCTCCTGAGGTCCTTGCAACCTAAATTACACAGGTTTTGTACATTAAGGGTTAGCTGTCACTCACAAAGTTGTTAGGGGGTCACAATCATCTTTCACCTATTGTTCCCTGGGTAGAGTTATGTTCAGACATATCTGCTTTTTGAGGGTCAGCTTCAATGTCGTGGTGACTGTCCTACCCTGCACACTAGATCTTACATAGGTAATCACCAAGCCTGCATGATTAAAACTGACCTCTTTCCATCCTTCTAAACTCTGAGGGCATTGTTTAAATCAAGGTATGGTGAGTGAGTTTCACAGATGAAACAAGGACTAGAGTATCCAATCCTCACCCATGTGGGACATGAGATGGGTGAGCTGAGGTGCTATTGCAGAGGAGAGCTTCACCCAGCTTGCTCTGTCCACTGATCAGGGCCTGTGGTCAGACCTGCGGCTGTGCTGTGCACTGGAAGGACATGGGAGGTCCATGCCTGCAGCCACAGACTCTTCCACAGCCTGTGCAGAGCTCAGGGACCTCAATAAGCTGCCCCCCAGCTAGGAGCAGCATGCTGATTTCTGATGGAAGCAGAGCCCAGGTGACTCCCCATTGCCAATGTGTAAATACAGCTTTGATTGCTGACAAACTGAGATGTGCTGCACAATGCTTTTCTCCTCTGGACGAAACAGCTGGTGAAATCTCACTTGATCGCCGCTTTGCCATGTAATGCCGTTTTCCTCTCTTTTTCCCCGCTCAATGTGCAGGGCTGACAGCATCCCGGCTGTCACACATATCTGTGGGATCCACATATTTTGAGTTGTGGCTGCTGCTCTTGCACTGACTCCTTGGCAAGGCAGGACCACACAGGATATCCGCCATTCAGCAGTCACAGAGGCTGAGTCCCAACAGGGGTATCTGTGTGCTCTCTCCACCCTTCTCCCCTGTGATTTTCCCATATTATCAAAATCCCTCTGGAAGTCAGATTTAAGTTTTTTCCTCCCCTGACCTCTACATCTTGGCATTAGAAAGCTGCTCTGTGCACCACCTCCTTCCACTTGAAGTCTCATCTCCAGCCTATTTGTTGCTAATAGATGCCCATTTATTAATATGCCAAAATTAATGGACCTTTTCCCTGGTATAGGAAAACCATATTGCTGAATTACTGAACACATGTATTTCCTGTCTGTACAAGCTGAGAGGAGTTGGATCAAATCAGTTCTGAAATGGGAAGCATTTAAGACTGTGCAAAGAATGTTGTGTTTGTCTCTGGGATTCATGCCTCACTTGCGCATTTCCAAGTCATTCCTGTCTGACCCTGACTGCTGCCCCTCATCCCACTCTTCATAAAGGAGTCTGATATGTTTAGAAAGAAGGTCAATATCCTTTGTCCTGGCAAGTACCTGAGTTTTGGTCCTTCCCTGAATGTTCTTGGAAAAAGTGGACCCTGATGGATGCTCCTGTCTTCAAAGATGGAAAATCTCCAGCCAGGCTTTTCCTGTGAAGATGTTTCAGTCCCTGTTTTTCTCTTGAGCATCTTTGGAGGGATTCCTGGTCCCTGTTATGCAGCAGCATGTGGGCAACATTTCCCAGTGTAAGCATGAGCAGGCAAGGACTATTAAGTTTGTTAACCTCCAGCCTTGCTTTCGGCTTCACATGGGACCACCTTACCTGCATTTGACAAAGCTTTTGTCACAGTAGAGACAAGCATAGCACGCTGCCCCAGCACCAGGGAAGGCAGCCAGGCTCAGACACTGTCTGGGGGGACAACTGAGGTAGCTGCAGCGCAGGGAGCTGCAGGCTGTCCCCCTTGCAGACTCAGGGGCACATGCAGGTGAGGATGCAGCACTGGTGAGCACAGGTCCAGGGCTCCTTTGGGCAGCATCGTGTCGATCAGAGGGTGCACCATGCTCCTGAGCCCCCTTCACTGGCTGCAAGGCCAAAACAGAAGTGGGGAAGGTGAGAGGGAGCTGAGTCACTGCCAATTCTCATGCTTGGCCTGTTTTTATGGCCAAAACAACTGATTTTATTTTCACAGCTGTCTGTCACAGAAAGCAGCTCTGTTTTTCTGTTTGAAATGAGGAAGGAAAAACGGTGCTGAAAGCTTGCAACCACTTATTAGTGATTGGGACTGATGGAGCTAGACTGAGCCTGCAGAACATTTATTCCTCCTACACCTTCAGTAACTCAGCTTTGTACTGTGAGATCAACAAATCACTCTTCCAAAGCTGCGCCATCAAGCCCAGGGTGTGTGTCCCCTCTTGGTTCAGGCTGTAGTCACTAGCCTAGTGCTTTCATGGATCAAGTGTGTGTAGCTTTTCAAGCTTGCCCAACAGTTTAGTCACCTCTGGAAGCAGTTTGTACGAGCTTTTTAAAAATTATATTTTGTTGTTATATACATTTTTTAGCAGTGGAAAATATTCATCTCCTCCAAAGCCAGCAGTATTCCACCCAGGCTGGAGAGGATTATCAGCCAGTGCTGCAGTGAGCAGTGAGCAGCTGGTGTGGAGGGGATGTGGCATGCCTGCCAAACTCCCAAACTGCCCGATAACTGGAGAAGAAATGTCACCTTTATCTGCATCTCTGCACAGCTCTTATATGGCAGCAGACATTAACCGCGCTGTGCTTGCCCTTCACCTGGGTCATTTTTGGACAGCTGAGGAAACTTTCAGCTGTACCTGTTCATGTTTCCTCCTTTGTAGACAAGAAGTGAGGCCTAGGAGGTCCCAGGGACACCTGACTCTCCCCCCTCTCCGCATGTTCATTTATAGCTGACTCACAAAGGAATCTTTTTCCCCTCTCAGTATTTCTTCTCCTTTTGATGACGTGCCTGCTATTTACAGGACCCAGAAAATGTGAAACAAAGGAGATACCACCTTGTTCATCAAATCAACAGCCTGAAAGGTGCTGGACTTGTGTCTGTCCATCTTATACTTACCTGTATTGCTGTCCTGACTGCTTTTCTTCCTTTCAGGCTCTTTAAATCATGCCCTTGGTGTTTCTTACTGCACACAACACATACAGAGCCACCCCTCTCCATAGTAACCCCAGCTGGCAGCTAAACATTTAACAGTCTGACAGTATCTTTTTTTAGTCATAGAGCTTGTATTTCTTAGGATGACCCAAACCTGGGGTTTCTATGCAGCCCATTCGATCCAGCAGCTGATTGTGGGGTCTCTGGGGCTGTCACTGAGTCACAGGCTGTGCCATGGCAGCTCGCTCTGGGCTGTTGGCGGGGGGATTTGATGCTTCAGAAGAGGTTTTCTGGTGAGAAGCTTTTTCTTAAGAGAAATAAGCCAGGTGTGAGATGCCCCCTCAATCTTTTGATGCCTTCAGGCTGGAGGGCTAATGTTCCTCATAAACATTCCTCATTACTGGCTTGGTTGTGCCTAATAACCTCGGCCACCCTGAACATCCACTCTGCTCTGCACCCTCCTTGGCACACCTGGCTCACACACACTTCTGGGATTAGTTTCATGTGAAAACTGTTCAGGACAAGGAGGTGATTTAAAAATCCCCTGAAATAGTACCATAAGTGCAGCTCAGAGTGCAGAGGTGCTATACACCAGTTAGCTCATCTCCATATGGGACTAGCTACAAGACATTTATGCATCCCTGTTGCTACAGTACAGGGTTTGTATTTCTTTTGGAGTGAGAATTTTTGTCTGCAGACAAGGAGGAGGGCCTGGCTCTGAAACACTTGTGGTGCTGAGGTAATTATGCATGATGTAGAAAGCATTTCCTCCTCCACTTTCAGTCCCTTCTGCACCCCTTGTTTTTGTGTCCCAAGAGTTTAATTGGTGCCGTGGGAGCTGCAGCCCAGCTCCTGGCTCTTGATGGGGATTGTAGGTTGCCAGCAAGAGCTGCCTTCAGGCACAGGCGCTGGGGGCAGCATCTGCTGGGGCAGGGAAGAGCCATCACCACTTCAGCCCAAGAAAGCCAAGAGTGTTTACCCAGGGAGCAGAGGACGGTCAGAGTCAGCACCAGCAACACCTCGGGCTCATCCTCACTTCCCTGCTCCCTGTTGCTGTAGGGCTTCTCTGCAGATCTCTCTCTTTCCCTGGCAGGGACAGACCAAGCCTGTTTTATTATCTTTTCCTACAGGCAAAATTCAGGTGCTCCAACATTGGCCAAGATGCTCCATTGCAACCTGCTGGCCTGAAGCTGTGTTGAATCAACAACTAAACTTGCTTGGTAGTCATCTTAAGGCAGCTAAAACCCTGCAGTTTGCCGCTGCTTGGTTTTTTTAATAAGCTTCTTTTGGGCAGGGAAGGTAATGTCCTGCTCGTGCATTGCTGCATGGTGTCAGGAGCCCTCTGCTCTGCTCCTGGGCTTGCTGCTGATTCCCTTGGGCAAAACACTTCATCCCTTCAGCCCCTCTAACTGTTAGCATTAATTCAACTGTTGCATAAGAAAACTGGTGTCTTATTGTTTGAAGGGCCCAATGTAAAACACAGCTGACAACACTCATGAGTTAATCCACTTTCAAAATCAAGCCATCCTCCTGATTGAGCTGATAGGTTAAATTTAAAAGACATTATCCCAACTTTATCTCTCTGGTGTCCAGACCACCATGGCTACAGGAACACTACTGCTCCTCACGCACCTGTGTTTCTTCTCTGCAGCCATAGCAGCACAATGACATTATTAAAGGCATTGCAAAACCCAGCCGGGCTTGTCACTGCTGGACAAGGAGCCACACTCTTCTGCGAGAAACATTAGGACTCAGGAAACTTGCCTGGTGGTATTTATAGTTTACCGCCTTCCTGGGAGGGAGACAGGCTTTTATTTCTAAATACCAGAGAGCAGAAATAGGCCGGCTCTGAAGGTGAAAAAGTATGAACTTCTGTTTGGGGAATACTGCACGGCTGGAGTTGTATGTAAGGAAACCAGCAGTGCCAGTAGAGCCAGTGCAGCCCCTCTGCCTCAGCTCACAGTATTTTTGGGACCTCAGGGCAAGGTTCTTCCTGCTTTGTTCAGAGCTGAAACTGACCCAAATGTAAGGAAGGCAGAATCTGATGATTAATTCTGGATTCCACCCCACTTTTGTGCATTTAACTAGATCTGTGCTAAGCCCTGAATGTTGCCTGGAACAGAATCTGAGAGGTTTTAGGTGCTGATGCGATGTGACGTATCTGTAACTTGTGGTCAGAATGAATATACCAGTATTGTGGTGGAGTTTCACCCTGCATTTGTGACATGGATGAAATTATATATTGAATACGTACTGCCTTTCCATTAGCTGTGCTATTATTGACTTGGACCAAAGTAGCCCTTTAAGCAAGGGCTGTTAGCCATTTTCACAATTCTGACTTTTAATCATCGCCGGCTTGTAAATACCTCCTTCAGAGATTGAACCTGCTGGAAAGATTTCCAAGGAGCTGACAGAAGTGTTTGACAGAAGCAGCCCCTCTTTTCTGAAGGGGAGTTACAACCCTATAAGTCTTTGTTTTACTTGACATTCCAATTTGCAGCTTCAATGCCACAAGAAATGCCTTGGTTTTCAGTTTAGTGATGAAACTTGTGATATGGCAAGTGTGAAAGAAAAATGAAGATCTGTAAAGACCTAGTTAAGCTTTCCCTTGCTAATGTACACAGCCAGTCAGACAGGAAGAAAAACCTCTCTTCAGCTGAGATATTTAGATATATAATTAACATCAAACAAGATAGCTGTGGAAACGCAACTGTGGTGTCTGGCTGTGAACATTGCGGTAAGCCTCAAGCAGTCACACTGCTCAAGACCACAGAGCCTAATGCCAGCCCGGACCACCTGAACTGCAGGTTTGGGTTGGAAAGGACCTTAAGATCATCTAGTTCCAATGACCCTGCCATGGGCAGGGACACTTTCCACTAGATCAGAAGAGAATAGGGAGAACTTGAGGCATGGAAACATCCTCTTTCCTCCATCTCTAATACCTTATTTCAAACCAGAAAAAGGATTTGGGGGGATTCCCTGCTTCCAGCAGTGGGCCTTTGGGACTGTGTATAGGGACAGAACAATTTTCTCTTCATGATGGTTTTTCTCTTTGTTTCGAGGCTCAACATGGGACCATCACCAGTGCTGTTGACCCTTGCAAAAAGGATCCCTCTTGCAGAGGTGCTTTTCCCAGCAGGCAAAGAGATCTGTAATGTTACTCTGGCTGTAAGTCCTGTGTTGGATGAGGGAAAGTGTTGTAATGCTGTAACTCTCCCTAATCCTGCCATCCCTACTCATATCTACCAAGCCTGTAAGTGTCAGAGATATCTGCTACCCAGCTGTGACTTTTGTTTCTTCATACCATCCTTATTTTCTGCTAAGCAGAAGACACAGCAGGAGTAGCCTTAGCAATTAAATACCAAATGAGCCAAGACTGGCCAGTTCGTAAAGACACACGTGCTGAGGACCTTGTCCCAAAGGTGCACCTTGCATTTTCCATACTCTTTACCTTAAGTCTGCTGCTTCTCTCAAAGTATGGCTTGAAGCAATGAAACATTCAAATTGGGATAACACTTTGGTTTTTATTCTTCATTTCCACATGCTGAAGGAGGAAGCAGAAGGAGGTGGGGCCTCAGGGCTAAAGCTGGTAGTCAAGAATTAGCTCTTTGCCTGTGCCAGTCACTGCTTGCTTTGCTTCCCTTACCAAAGGCTGGTGGTGCCTTTGCTGGTGCACCAAGGAGGCTGTGTGTGGAAGCAGGGTGCCTTTTAAAACTCTTAAGACTCTTTGACACGGCTGATGATTTATGTGCATGTGCTCAGGTGCTAAATGACCTTCCTCTAGCACCTGAAGTTTGGTGAATGAATAACCATCTGTCACCTGGGCAGCAGACTCTGTGCTGTGCTGAGAGCAACCATGAAACCTGCTCGGGCTTCTCCAGCATTGAGGTGACACGAGAGCAGCCTTTCCTCCTCTGACAGCAATCCTAAACCAAGTCCTTTCCTTCATGCCTGCTCCTGAAAACCCACAGAGAAGAATTTTCAGTTCCTCTGTTGCCTGCTGAGCCATCAGCCCCACTGCATTCTCAGTACTGGCATTTCTAGGCTGGAGGTGAAACCATCCAGGTCTCCCTGCTTAACCCTCCATAGGCATTCAAGGAGGACCCTGAAAAGCTGTGGCTGCCCCATCCCTGGCAGTATTCAAGGCCAGGTTGGATGGGGCTTGGAGCAGCCTGGTCTAGTGGAAGGTGTCCCTGCACATGGCAGGGGGTTGGAGCTAAATGATCTTTAGGGTCTCTTCCAACCCAAACCATTTTATGACCATGGATTTGCCTGCTGCAGTGGTGGACTCAGCAGAAAGATAGGTCTGTCTTTCTGGGGAAAAGGAGCATTGTCACATGGTCACAATTACATGGGATTTTCCCCATCTCTTTAGAGGGGTGCTGGCTGTCCTAACCTACTGTCTGTCTGCCATCTGGATGTGCTGGAGCAGTCTTCTCCCAGCCAAAGTACTTTTCTGCTGTTGCATGCAGTCAGTGTGCCACTCAAGTGGCCCAACAGACTCCATACACAGCTCTTTGAGCTGCTGAATTTACACTGATTCATTTGTGCTTACGTGAGCCCTGTCTGTAAGTGAAGGTAACACATGATGAGAGCTTTGCCAAGGGCTTGTCCTGACGATGGAGACTGCTTGGTGCAGTGATGTGGGAGGGCACCTACCTTCCCAACACAAGTTACAGCCAGCCGCAAGGCATCATGTGCTGCCTGGTTTGGAAACTGAAGTGTTGCCACCAAATTAGTGCCACCAACACCCCCAGTTTAGCAATCAGAAGACTCCGAGTGGATGTGCCAAGAAAGCACTGAACCTAAAAAGTCGCACATGCTCTTGTTCCTGAGATCAGTTGCCTTTTACCCAGCACAGACTCAGAAAACTGTACAATCTCTGCAGACAGAAATTGCCAGCCTTGTACAGTGGAAAAACAGTCCTTTATGATTTTGCACTCAGATAGAAAAGTTTGAGTTTAAACAAAATTGACTTTTCTGTTTCTGTAGGTCAGTTAGCTGCAAGTATACTAGGTCAGCTGCCCTGTTGCCATTGGACTGATATAAAAGAGAGCTTTGCCTTGGAAGATGGGCAGTATCTGCTCCTGACATGGCCAAAGCCAGTATCTTGTCCTTAGGAGCCCAGGGGAGCCCTGTGCCATAGGACAGTATCTCAGGCAGAATTTAGGATTACAAAGTCTCTACATGCCTTGACTAATAAGTTGCATAATGCTTCGCTGGGCAAATAATACCCGAATTGTGAGCTTGCACAGGAAAAAAGGCAAGTGGGTGGGTTAAAAAAAAAAGAAACTTCTATAATTAACTTCAGTATCTATGTCATATTATAGTTTGACATGGCAGTTTGAACACATGTGCCTAATGTCACTGTGCTTTCTTCAGTCCCTCCTACTTGGATCATGTATAACATTAAGTAAGGGGCAGGTCCATGTTGCCAGGAGATCCTTGGGGACGTGCCTGTGAGGAAATGCCTGTGTGTCAGAGGGGTCAATGACAAGCATCGTATGTGCCACAGACTGCTTGGAGCACGTTCAGTGCTGGGCTGAGGTTGTGAAAGGAGTCTGGGAGTTCAGGCATACCCACAGCACTTACTTGTTCAGTCCTCATCAGGGATGATCTTTGACTTTGTTCCTCCTGACCCACACAGTTGCGTCTTTCTCCTAATGTTGGGTGTACTTTGACAGGAAATCCAGTCTAGGGGATAAAAACCCCAACCACAGGAAGCTTTTTTGCTCTGCCTTTCCAGCTGCTGCTATTTTTTAACACATATCCATATCCCAACATCACAGCTTACCCTTAAATGGTTTGGAAGTTTAGAAGTGGTCAGATAGCATTTGCATTTCAGTTTTGCTTGCTTTCCTGGCTAAGGCTGCAAGCACGGCTGCCACGTTCACACAAGAGGTTTCACTCATGGCATGTTTAGCCAGGAACACACACAGTAGTGCCTGGGAACGTAACAGGAAAGGCCAGTTGTGTGAGGCTGCCAGTTTTCATTTGCAAAGAGAGGGTTCAGAATGGTGCCCAGGTCTCCTGTGCTTTTCCAAACCATAATTTCAAATATTATGACAATTAACCCATCATTAGACAAATAATCTTGCAGGTATCGTAAGCCAGTAAGGTTAGACATATATTGCTTTTTTTTTCTGTGAATAATCCTCATTTTCATGGGTGTTTAGGACATTTAAATTCTCACCTCTCTTTGAAACATCCTGAAGATCACACATCACAAATGTGTGTCAAGGGTGTGAGTTGCGATTATCTGCTACTGAAGTTGTACAAAGGTTTCCTGCTTTGAACATGTGCTCTCCTTTGAATGGCAGATTGTATTCAGACCTTATAGAAGCATAGAATGGCTTGGGTTGGAAAGGACCTCAGAATCATCTAGTTCCAGCCCCCAGCCATGGGCAGGGACACCTTCCACTAGATCAGTTTGCTTAAAGCCCCTCCAACCTGGCCTTGAACACTTCCAAGGATGCGGCAGCCACAGCTTCTTTGTGCAACCTGTGCCAGTGTCTCACCACCCTCACAGTAAAGAACCTTATCCCTAACTCTCTCTATGCCAGCAACTTTAAAATGTCTCTAAAATCATCTTACTTCTGTTTGTGGAGCTATCTATCAGCTGCCAGCTCTCTGCCTCCTCAGTCCACAGCAAGTTCCCAGCTGGCAGCTGCCATCCAGAGACCTCTCCACTATCCTCTCACCATGCCAGGGGATTACAGGTGGTCACCAGCATCATTGCCACCTTCCCAGGTACTCATGTCCTGGGGCTTCTCTGCGATTGAGATACTGCCAGGAAAACCATGCGGCAGTGAAGAGACTTCTTGGACACAGACAAGAGGATGAAAGCACCTGAGCAAGCTCAGGTAAGGGAAAGGGAAGGAGCTCTGTGAAAGCCAGAGCAGAAGGCACGAACAGCTCCCCCAGTCATCAGCTGCCATTTTGCCTGCTGCCCATAATAGAATAGAACTGTAGAATCATAGAATAAACTAGGTTGGGAAAGTCCTTTAAGATCATCAAGTCCAACCTCCAGGCTTATGCCTTCCCATTTGCAGTTGCACCTTGGGACAGTTGGGAGAGAACATGGAAGAGTGAATGCGGCCTCGGATTGTGTGTGTGTGTTCTAGGGAAATAGGGGAAAATGCTTGAGATCTTCTGCAAAGCCTGTTTCCTTTGGGCTCCCAAGTCAGAGATAGGGAAAGGTCTTTGCTGGCTGCAGTGTCACAGGGGCTGCACCTGCCTATGCCCTGAGGCTGCGCAAACTGTTTTAGGAAGGGGATGGAACCAGAACGAGCTTCTCATTTCCTTCTTCACAACCCCGTGAAGTGACTCACCTTCTCTGGGAGGTGTTCCTGAGGGCAGGAGTGGGAGCGAGGTGTCAGAAACTGAACTAAAACAAAAGTTAGGTTCAGGCCCAGGAAAATGTTCTGCTGGTGCTGTGGGTGGATAATGACACAGCCTCCACAGACACAAGGCAGAGCAGCACAAAACCCAGGCAGCAGGGTGAATGCAGGCAGGAACTATTTAAAACCGAAAGGCTGTGCTTTGTTTTTTTATGTGAAAGACCTAATTATAGGAACTTAAAATCCTGTCAGAGCAGCTACTTCAGATGATTGAGTGCCAGGTTGCTCACAGCAGGGAGGATCACTCCCAGGTTGTTTCAGACAAAGTGTTAAAGGACCTGCTTCTTTATCCCTTTTCACACAGCCAAACCTTTCTTATTGCCAACAGTTCACGAAGATCAAGACTACTGTGCTAGAAACAACTGCTTTGCAGAAGCTGATCGCTCAACTTGTTTGAAAGGGTTTGGTCTGATTCTTTTGCTGTTGCATGGGATACAGCAATTCAGTTGGAAGCAACTCCAGCAAGAAGATGGAAGTTATGTCTGCTGCCTTTTAGGGTGGATTTGATTCAAGCTTTTAACTCCTCTCAGCAACAGTAGGAGTCTGTTGCAGTTATTAGTAAGCTCTTACCCTGGCAGATTTGGGGGTTATGAGGACCAAAATTCAACAACTACTACTCTGTGTCATGTTTTGCCTATGCCAGGACAGTAGGATACTGTTGGAAGTAGCAATTTGCTGTAGGAAAATACCAGTGTTACTAAGACCAGTTGTGGCCTTGTTTCAAGATGGTTTCTTACATTATAAAACTGAGATTTGCCTATGTAGTGCAGCAGTCTCCTTGGTTTAATGAATCTCCCCTTCTTCTTTTTCACTTACCTATCCCACAACAATATGCTCTCCCTCTCCAGAAGCAGCCAAGAAACCTTCCTGTGAGTCATCAAGACAGCTCCTGCATGGCACAGGCTCTCTTTCCTATGCCATCAGACGCAGGATTCAGGGAAAGCCACACATGAGCTTTGCTTTCAGCAGAGCAGAGGATCCCACATCCCATCCAGAGCAGATCACTGCAGCTTTTCACTTCCAGTCCCTCTCAGCTATTCAGCACTAACTCTGCTTAGGATGCTGTGTTCAGTGTAGGCTCAGATATGAATCTGGGTAAGCGCAGCCCATCAGTGCAACTCCCTGTAAATGGGATTAAGCTTAATGAATACTGACATGGGACTAAGCATATTTATTCTGTCTGAAATCTCCTGTTTATGTCAAGGGGTCTATACACGTAGAGGCAGGTATGCAGTAGCCTACCCACATTTTTCTTGCTGCAAAGGTAATTTTATCTTTTTCACACATTACCAGGGGAATAATTCAGTATTGGAATTTTATTATAAAATAAAAATATTTTACGTAATGGAAAGCTCCAATTTTTAATGGCTTAATTTTTCTCTTTATTAGACAAAATAAACCCCTTTGCCTGTCGGTCATAGTTTTGAATCCTTTCATCATTCTGGCTGCCATGCTTTAGCCTCCCCAGTTTATCTGCATTCTTTCTAACTAACTGAGCCACAATGATCTAGTTGAGGCTTCTCTACTGTGGGCCATAAAAGAATAATTATGTCCTGTCTCACAGAGAGCTTTATGTTGTTGGCACATCTTTATTTTCTGATCCATTATAATTCCACGCCCTCTTCTGCTGCACTGCTGTCAACCTGCACGTTCCTCATTTGCATCTGTGCCTTTGGTTCATCATTATCAAGTTGAGAATTTTGCATGTGTATGTACTGAATTTAATCTTGCAGTTTTGTTCATTTCAGATTTTTTTCTAAGCTATTTCATCTCTGAATTTATCTACAGGGATGTTCTTGTTGCCAGAAAATTTTAAAGTATACCATCTTGTTCATCATCCAAACTGTTCTTAGAAATATGAAGTAATACTGGATCTAAAGCAGAGTGCCACAGTACATATTTTAAATGTCTTCTAAGTTTGGTATACCAGCTGATCATAGAAGACCTTTGAGGACAGTTACATGACATAGCGTAATCAATAAATGAAAATCAAACTTCTTTGTGGAAGTATACTTTGTCTATGGCACAGATGAGGGCTCTCAGATTTTTCTGTCAGCATTAACGGCAAGCACAGAAATGACAGCACCAGCTGACTGGACAGCATTGGCCATGCAGAGATTTCCTTGTGTGAGTCTGAAATACCTCTCACAGCGTATATGGCACCCTCTGGAAAAGCTTGGCTGGCATTTTTTTGTCCTCAGCCAAGCCAATTTTCAAATGCCTAAACTCAGCAGGTGCATGGGAGGACCAGGGAAAAGGATGAGACTTCCCCCCAAGAAGAGTGATTTGATTTTTTCAATGACCTGAACTCACAGGCCAATTTGTTACCTTGCAAATGCTCAGAAAGGGTATTTGCTGCTTTTGCACATGAACTTTTGGAAACCCTTAATGACTCAGACCGGTGAACAATGGAAAATGTGCATTAGTTCTGCTGTTGTGTTAGTGGGTGGAGATTGGGCAGCTGAGAAGAAAACTGCCTCTAAGGTCTGTGCATTGGATCAGGTAAAACTTATGGTGATAAAGGCAAACAGTGCCTGAACTGAGAGCAACCGAACATGCTCAGTGTGGAGAACTTCTTGGGGAGTGGACTGGGTGGGCAGAGCAGAGAACTCAGCCTGGAGCATCCTTTGTGGCTGTCAAGGGTCATACTGTGTATCCCTCTAGTAGCAGGCGGCATGTAACTAACTCCTGCTGGAGCCTCCGAGGGGGATTCTGAGACTACAAAATATCAGGGGTTGCTTTTGTTTCTGTTAATTTCACATGACATTTCTGTTATGTGAAAGCAGGCAGACTGACTTAAAAGTTAGTTCAAAGCTGAGCAAGTAATTTCCTTGTGAAATTCTACTCAAACAGAAGAAGTTGCAATTTCTTACGGTAGAGTTCTACTTCTAATTCTGTGGTACCTTGACTTTTATACCAGGCTCATTTGCTCTGTTTTGAGCACCTTCTAGCTGTGAATTAGGTGTTACAACAAATTGTCACAGTCTCTTAACACACAGACATTTACTGATGCTACCTGAAATGGCAGGAATCTGCTGCACAGCATTTTTAAACAAAAAACAAAGTGCTCAATTTGAAAGTGAAAGAATCATGTGTGTGCTTCCAACAGTAAACTGCCTTTTGACTCATCTGCTAAAGTTAAATAGACATGTCTCTTGAGGACAGGCTGCTGGTGTGTATCAGGAGAGTGGCACCCTGTGTGGCTGGAGAAGCTGCTCCAATGCCAACTGCAGCTTAGGCTGCCTACAGTAGGCCCTGATGACTGCTTCAGTGGCGTTTAGAATTGAGCGAAATCCCCATGTAAAGAAAAGTTATTTCTGAATTTCTACTAAGGAATGGATATCTGTCCATGGCCAGAGATACAAACCACATGCCACCATGCCTCATCTTACACAAATCTAAGAAATGTGAATGCTCTGAGAAAATGCATGTCAGTTTGGCCTCGGTAAGTCAACTTCTGCAGTTCACCAAAAAAAATCCAGAAAACTAGACCACAGCATTTATTTCAAATGCAAAGTGCTGTGTATTGAACAATGTTCTAAAATATCTCAACACAGAATGAGCCACACAAAATGTTCTATCATATAAAAAAAATCCCAGCAAATAAAGCAGTGAAATTGGCTGGAAAAGAGCAGAGAGCAAACTTAGTGGACTGTTTTGTTCAAAAGCTATTAACAACTCTTACTGCCCAAGTAGAATGTGTCAAATGCTCAACTAAAACTCCCTCCAAAACTGCTGCCTTGGGAAAGAGTTTGGGTGCTGTGGGAAATGCAAGGAAAATTGGCACTTTTCTTTCTGACTGCTGTCACTTGGCAAATTAATCACTAAGTGGTTTTGTTTCAAAGTCGTCTGCAGCTTCAAAGATCTGCATAAGTTACATGTCCCTCCCTGCTTTTGTTCTGTGTAACTCAAGGCAGCATCAACGCTCAGACAGTAGTCAGGGACACCTAACTAGCAGGTAGCACTGGCCACCTCCAGTGGACTTTGCACTGAGGTAGATTATTACAGAATGAGGTGTGGTGTAAACCCAAAGCATCACAGCTGCACCGGAGAAACTGTGCAGGCATTGATTTTGGAAGAACCAAGGTACTGGAGGCAATATCAGCACAGCTCTGCTGCTGCACAGTAGAGCATACTTTCAGATCTTTCTGCTGTCTTGCTCCGTATGGTCTTGGGAAAGAAATGCATTTGTTAATTTTCATGTCAGCTCTGTGGACTCTTCTCCCTGTTTCCTTTGCTCTCAGGGAGCTGAAGTAGCCAAGGTGAGTTGGAGACTTGCAAACAGGGCTTGACTTCACTGAAGTCAATGGAGAGACCAGTGGGGGTTTACATAATTGCTTACTGTATTATTTCTAGTTAAGCATGCAAAATAAATACTTTTAAACCACCTTCTTATAACTACTCTGGATTTGGATAGCTGGTTTTAGAAACAAGAAACCTTTCAGCTTACTAGTTAACTCCCCTGCTATCACAGAAATCTCTTTTATAAGCTTTTGAAAGAATTCAGCTTGGAAGTCTGTTTTCAAAGAAATGCTTTTTTTTGCCTTTGGAAGAGATCCTGATCACTTTAGAAGCAAGAAGCCTTTTAATTTTCAGCCTAAGTATATTTGTGGACAGTCTGTACTTGTTTGTTCTCCTGCCAATGCTGTGCTTTAGGTTTAATGGATCCTTTCCTCTCTTCTGTTTGCTTCCACCTTCCTCCTTGCTGTATTTATAGAAAGCAGTTAACAGACCTTCTTAGTCTCTGGTTTCCTAGGCTCAGAATGACAAGCTCTGGATGCCACTCAGAAAAACATCCTTCCTTGATATATTTTTTCAGACAAACTTGCTACCAGACCTAGTTTTATGTACAACATGCATATCTATAATATTTGGGATAGAGGTCATTTAGTTCCTGCTCAAGTCCACCAGACTCCTTGGCCATTTTGCCCCTCAGATGCTGTTCTTCCCAGTTCTATGTGCTTATTCCCATTTAGCCACCTTGCCTTGTCCACACAATGAACAATGACATCCTGGTTAAAATATGATGAACTATTATTTTTGCTTTCAGGCTTTGCCTATATCATCCTTAGATGTTACTCCATACTCTTTCTTCCCCTTTTGTCCTTTTTTTGTTGTGAGGTCTGGCCCACATTGATTGGGTGTGTTTTAGACTCTGCAAGTCCCTTTTTTGCATGCTTGAGACTCCCTGCTTGTCCCTAATATCCTTTGAAGCCAGGCCTCTTCTCACAATTGTCAGGCTGCTCTGCTGATATTTTGCAAATAGTTAAAAGCCTGAGAATCTGAAAGATGCCCTTGTTCATTCAACAGTGAGATTAAATCACCAGGACAGTGTTGAGCTTTTGTTCCATCCCTCTGTAGTGCCTTTTAGAGAACCACAAACATTTGCGAGAGTGGTGCCAGATCACGATGACGCCATTCATCTTGTCCATCATCATCCTGTCCCCATTTGGCATCATGTTCCTTGTGTGCCAGCCCAAGGATGTTTCTGGCTTGCCTCACTGTGAATGTTTTTCAGTCATGTCAAAGCAAGCTGTGTTTTTCTGGTGCAGTGACATTTCTGGGGGACAAGGGAAGGCTTTGAGAGAAGAGTCACATCTTTTGTAAGCAATCACAGCCAAGTTTCCAGAGCTGTAGGAGAACCTCTTATGTTTGCCACACTGTGACACGAAATCTCTCAGATCAGTACGACAGAGCTTGAGCAGGACTTCTTTTATCCATGACAGTGTTGAAGGCTTAAAGTCATCTTGTGCATCCAACTTGGCATGGACTGTTTGGGTCTTGCAGCATCCTTTGCTTTTTCATTCTCCTTTATCTGGAGAGGAAATGCAGAATTCGTGTCTCCTTGCCATGAGGGTAGATTGTTTTGCAAAACTGCAATTGATGGCAAAGTTTTCTTTGCCTCCTTAGGCACTTATGTGTCAGGCTGCAACTTACTCCTCATAACTTTTCAGGCGTCTGTGAAATGTGAACCTCTGCTGCTTTTACACTCTGAGAACTAGAAAAGCTAGAAAATGAATGCAAATCCCAATTCGAGATACCACCCTGGGGTTTCTTTGCTGACGGAGAGAAACAGGTGTTTCAGGAAACAATTCCTGTGACCCAGTTTAGGTGACTCCTTTAGGTTGAAGTGAACAATCCTAAACATGATGGAATCCTTGTCCCTAGAAATGTTCAAAACCTGTGTAGATAGGCCCTTAGTGACATGATTTAGAGGCAGACTTGTCAGTCCTGGGGCAATGGTTGGATTTGGTGATCCTAAAGGTCTTTTTGAACCTAGCTGATTCTATGATTCCATACCATGAAAGGTTCCTGTATGACTTAAGCAGATATATATTTGATCAGAGGAAGCCCACCTCAGCATGAATGCAATGCAAGAGAACTTCTCTACAATACTTTCATAGGGTTAAAGAGATGGCACTGAGAAAGCAGGGATGGGAGTGGGATAGGCTTCTCTCAGTTTCTGAGTGAGGGGAACTGAGCTGCAGGCCAGGCTTAGTTTGCTCAGTGAGCCGGAGGGAGGCGTAACACACACCCTGGCTGCGTTCTCCAGTTTACCAGTGACATTGGGTGGGGCTTGGAGCAACCTGGTCTAGTGGAAGGTGTCCCTCCCTGTCCGTGGCAGGGGACTGGAAGGAGATAAGCTTTAAGGTCCCTTCCAACTCAAACCATTCTATGATTCTATGACACAAGTTGTTTGCCCTCCTTGCTAGAGCTGGTTCTAATGCCAGAGACCCACAGGTGTTGGCAGATTAAGCGCTAGCAACATAGTCCTTATCTGTGAAAGTGCTCTGCCCATCAGCAGTGCAGCTGTCTGCTGCTTCAACCCACCCCTTGAAATGGTATATTTCTCCCAGGGTTTGCCTTCAGGCCTGACTGGAAAAAATGCTTCCCCTGCAATGAAACCGGTCCTGGAGCAAAAAAAGCTATCATTGCCAACCTTCACTCCTCTTTGAGAGCTGCTATCCAGGCAATGAGCAAGCAGTTGTTTTGTAAGGCTTCTGGCAGGGTCCCAGAAGGATTTGCTAGGCTGAGGTGAAAATGCAACCATGGGTTTCTGGACCATATGATCATTCTCTATGAGCCGCCTCTACAATCTTTTCCCTGTGGAATGTGACCATCGTCCTAACATCACCAACTGTGCGCTGCCAGCCTGCCAGGAAGCACCAGGGCTGGACAGAGCAGTAAGGCCATTTAGCAGCTCAGGGGAACCCAAGAACCATTGCATGTGTTAGACTTAGTGGGATTAACTGCTTATGTTGGAAGTGAATGCCTGGGACAAAGGATGCAAATCAGGAGCTCACAGAAAGGCCTACTAAGACAGCAGTGACCTGGGTTAGTGAGGGAGGGATGATGCAGAACAGAGATGGATGTGATGTTGTGCAGTTTCAGATTCTGTCACTTCCATGTTGGTTTTGTGGGATTTACGACTAATAGAGAGTATCCGCATGACATAACGTTGTCCGGAGCCCACACTGTCTTTCTGGAGCTAAGAGCAGATGAGCTGCCTCACCATGCAACACCAACCAAATAGCCTAGCTCACGAAGGGAGTCATGCCACCTTCAGGAAGTATAACTTAAACACTACTTGATGTAGTATTAACAGTTTGTTTGTACCCAGCTTGTGGTGTCTTTCAGGTAATAACACATTTGCAGGCAGACATGGATGACCCTTGTACTGATGTGGCTGAAGTGTGTTTTAAGGTTGCTGCTCCGAGTCCATTTCTGCTTCCTGTTGACACAGCTTGCATGTGGATTTTTTGATTCCTACCTCCTCAAATCTGCAGGGGCTATTTCATGTGTAGATGCTTCTTAGTCTGGTCCTGTCGAATGATCCCTGTCAGCCTAAAAGTTTTTGAGAAAATTTTCTTTTCTGTCCTGATATGTAACCTCTTGGAAAGCTGCCTCCAGTTCCCCTTCTCCTTGGCAGACACAAGTATCATTTGTGCAAACCACTTCCAAACCCTTCATGCTGCAGAGTACAAAGGACTCAAGTCACAGACAGACTCCTGGGCACCCAAGCCTGGACTTTTAAATTCTCCTTCAGCTCAGAAAATGAACAAACTGAGGTCATCCTTGAAGAGGAAATGTTCACCGCTTTGCCCTGCCCACTCTTCCTGGCCAGGAGAGGAAGGATCGTGCACATCCCCTTGTCTCTCAGGGCTCTGTTTCTTTCCATCAGTGCCTGGTATGGTCTCCTTGCTGGCTGTGCTGCTGCTTGCTTTTCCCCATGATTTGTTTTCTTCCCCAGTGCTGCTGGCCCAGAATGGATTGGAGCCTCCATCCCTAGCAGACAAGTGTCTACAAGTTCTGTGGACTCTTCTGACAGTCCAGGGACTGTCCTGATGGCCTCCTGTCTGAGCATTCCTGCTCAGTGCTGGAAGTGGGAGCGGTAGGGCAGCCCAGGGTACTGCTCTGGAGGGGATGGCTGAGAGGCTTTCCAGTTCCAAATGACTCTTGCAAAGCTTTCCTCACATTCCAGGATCCTCATTTGCAGCCCGTACTGCTTCTGTATCTTCCTTTTCACAATGTGATGCTCTAGTCTAGTTTTCATAGCCATATCCAGGAAGGGCGGGTTCCGCACAATGGGAACGATCCTCACGTCACGTTGTTCTTGTTGCTGAGGTGTTGGAGGAGCTGGGGCTGGAACATGCTGTGGAGCCTCATCCACACTGGCTGGCTGGCCCAGTTCCTGCTCCAGTCTGGATTCTGTGATGGGGCCCTCCAAGGTCTCCTGGCCACTGTTGTGCTGGAAAGGCATCTCCATTTCTCTGGAGTTGACCTCAGGCTCCTCTGGAGGTGGTGTGGGAGCACTCAGCTGGATACTGAGATCTTCCTGGTGCTGCTGCGCGCTACTGGCCTCAAGGGAGATGTCCACCCCTTTATTGCAAGGTGGATGACTTGCTGGGCCAGGCTGCTTCTCCAGGTTGGCGCTGGCATGCTCCAGGCCAGGCTGGACGCTAGAGGCATGAGTCGTGTCTGGTTTATCCACAAGAGTGGAGAGACACTCGCATGAAGAACAGACACTGTCTGTTGCTGTGATGGTAGTCCATGAGTCATCACTCACATGGGACACCACTCTCTCCCATTTGCACTCCGTGATGGAAGTATAGGTCTCTTCCCTCAAAGGGGACAGAGACACCCCCGAAGAGCAGCTGACTTCACTGGTTGCAATAGAAGTCCAGGAGCTCTCGCTGCTCTCAAGCATCTCTGAGTCTAGCCTGTCTAGCCTGTGTAAGAAGGAAGAGGATGGATAAGGATGGATGAGGAGGATGAGGAGTGCTAAGCCCAGCACTCCCCAGCACTCTGTGCGCCTAATTCTTCCTGCCCAGTCTCCTTGAGACTGCAGGCTGTCACTGCAGTAGTGTCCCACTCACTGTGCACCCAAGTCCCCCTCCCTGCCTGCTGGGCACAGCATCTCCCTCAGCACCAGGAAAAGGGGTAGACAGTGTCAGCTTTGTACCATGGAGGTCAGTCCCTCCGCAAGAGCATGTCCCCCCACATTTTAGGCCTATGTATTTCCCCATGCTCTCTCCAGGCGGCATGCCCCCATCCCCTCCTCAGTGGCCTCACTTGTCCAGGTATCTGGATAGGTCCTTGATGGTCCTCTGGAACTGATGGACTGTTTCATATATGCACTCCATCTCCAGCTGTATGGGGCAGCTGCAGGGGGGCAGAGGGCACTGTTAGTGGGACCTCCGTTGGCAGGAAGGATACCAGAGGGGTCTGTTGTGCTCCACGAGGGACGGCTCCACTTACCATTTCCGTGATGGATATGAAGACTTCTGGAGGACAAAGGCTGTGGGTAGAAGAGAGAGAGTGAGTGGATGGGGCATCCCTGGACTAGGATGGTGGGCATGTGGGGCCAGGAGTTGTCTTTGCAGGGCACCTGCCATTGCCCAGGGGCTGCTCACCTCTGGCATGTCTCTTCTTGCCTCTGCGTTGGTGCTTCTTTGGTCTTTTTTCCTACACGGGCACAGGAAGCAGTGGGTAAGAAGTGGATGTTCCCCACCATCCCAATGGCAGCTGCAGAAATGTGAGCCCATCCAGGGCCAGACCTGCCCCGAGTCTCCTGGCTCAGGCTGATGAGGTCCGGCTGGGAAATGGCCTCCCGTGCCAGGCAGGAACCCCCCAACCCACTCCTGGGGCTGCTCCCGGGCCCCTGCTGCCCCACAACCCTGCTAGCCAGAGCTCGGCTCAGCACCAGCAATGACTCCTACCTGGAGCTCGCCTATGGCCACTGTGATGCGGTAGCAAACCACCAGCAACAGCAACCCCAGGAAAAGAGGGAGCACCACTTGGCTGAGCAACCCACTCGTTTCATACGGCATGCCAGCTATGCCTGTAGCGTGCGAGAGAGCCGAGGGCTTGAGGAGGAGCAGCCGGACCCAGCTGGGGTCCGCCTGCTCTTCCTGTCCAGCTCCAGGCCCTCTCACTTCACAGGCAGCTTGTGGGCAAAGCTTGCTCTACCTTGCTTGGCACCACACATATAGCTACTGGTGTTTGTGATGCAGGCGTGACATCGGGCTGTCATCAGCTGTGGTGTCACCAGCACTCAGCTCTGGCAACGTTTGTGATGCAGGGACAGTGACAACAGGGGGAGGTGGCCCTCCCTGAGCTGAGCTCAACTGAGGGAAGTGACAAGTCTCTCGAGCACTCTGTAATACACTGGACAAGTGTATTACAACGCAATGTGAGAGAGGTCATCCTTCCTCCTCCATTGCAGCAAGGGCATCCCCGGTGTCACACTGGGAAGCACAACGGCCTCAGGAGTCCAGCAGCTGTTGCGTCCAAATTCTGCATAACCTGGCAGATTTATCCCTTCCGGTGTGGTCATTTGGACTATAGCATTTCTGTGAGCTTATACATTCTGAAGTAACTACCAGACAATCTATGTGTAAGCTTGATGGCTGCAGGAGATGGCAAGCTGAAGGTGATAATGGCTGCATAGGCTAACCTTATGAAGTTTAACCATGCCAAGTGCAAGGTCACACACCTGGGTCGCAGCAATCCCAGGCACAGCTCCAGGTTGAGCAGAGAAGAGATTCAGAGCAGCCCTGTGGGGAAGGACTTGGGGGTGTTGGTCGATGAGAAACTTATCATGAGCCGGCTTCAGTGTGCGCTTGCAGCCCAGAAAGCCAACTGTATCCTAGGCTGCATCAAGAGGAGCGTGACCAGCAGGTCGAGGGAGGTGATCCTGCCCCTCTACTCTGCTCTTGTGAGAGCTCACTTGGAGTATTGTGTGCAGTTCTGGTGTCCTCAACATAAAAAGGATATGGAACTGTTGGAACAAGTGCAGAGGAGGGCCACGAGGATGATCAGGGGACTGGAGCACCTCCTGTATGAAGATAGAATGAGAAAGTTGGGGCTGTTCAGCCTGGAGAAGAGAAGGCTGCATGGAGACCTCATAGCAGCCTTCCAGTATCTGAAGGGGGCCTATACGATTGCTGGGGAGGGACTCGTCATGAGGGACTGTAGTGATAGGACAAGCGGTAATGGGTTCAAACTTAAAGAGGGGAAGTTTAGATTGGATATAAGGAAAAGTTCTTTACTGTGAGGGTGGTGAGGCACCGGAATGGGTCACCCAAGAAAGTTGTGATTGCTCAGTCCTTGGCAGTGTTTAAGGCCAGGTTAGATAGAACCTTGGGTGACATGATTTGTTGTGAAGTGTCCCTGCCCATGGCAAGGGGTTTGGAACTAGGTGATCTTAAGGTCCTTTCCAACCCTAACTATTCTGATTCGATGATTCTATGGGCTCACTGCAGAAAAAAACCATGTCTTGTGGGAGAGCTCCTGCTTCTGACGGCCTGTAGATCTGGTGGTGATGTGGGGCTTTCCTGCAATCAGGGCAGAGTCTCCTGGACTTCCCTTGCCCTTCTCTGCTCCTCTAGGTCTGTGGCTCTGCAAGGCACTGGGGAGCTCTGTGTTTTCTGGGTTCTGCTCCTGCCATAAATGACCCAGCTGATTCCATGGGTCCACAGCAGCTTGCTTGGTCTTGAAGTAATCGGTGAGGACACTGAGGGCCTCTTCCAGAAGGGAGATCTGAAGTCCACTGCCTGCAGTCTAGAGACAGTGGCAGAACTGAAGATCTCTTCTCATGAGAGGGACACTCTTCTCCAGTGGCAGCTCTTGTGGGGGCCCCATATGCCTGCAGGAGATACTGGGGCTCTCAGATTCCTGGCCCTAATACTGAGGAACACTGCTAGTGAGTAGTCACCAACTAGATGTGACACATTTATCACCACTCTGGGCTAAGCCATCCAGCTGCTTTCCAACCTAGCGAGGAATATGTGTACCAAAGAAAAAAAACACAAGAAGTTTCACCTCAACATGAGGAAGACTGGGCCCGATTTCTAGGTTTTCCCACACATGCTTTGTGATCTCACTCAGGATGACCCGCTCCATAACATTCCCTGGCATTAAAGTCAGGCCATCCCTGCATCCTTGTCTCCCTCATGGGCTGATGCTCCCTTCTCCCACAGGCAGTAGATACCCCTCCTTGTCCCTGAGGTCTGCTCACCCATGTTCTCTGCTGAGGAAGAGGCTACAATCTGAGTTCAGTCCGTGTTAGGTAACTGAATTAAGAGAGAAAGAGCTTTGTGATGAATGCTTCAAACATGGGAAAAGACCAGTTAATCCCACTGCTCCACAGAATGACTTTTTTTTTCTGCCCATGCTCAGAAGACTTCTGAGACAGAAGAGACAGGAATGATTTGCAAAGATCAGATAAAACAAGCAGGCAGTTGCTCTAGCAACAGACCCAGGGAAGTCCTGTGCTATGTCACAACGGCAGCCCAGTGGTGACATAAGCCCCTGTGTTTATGACAGATTATGGCAGCACACAGAGCTCCTAAAACCTCCAGCTATTTTCTGACCACCTGCATGGTAGGGAAAGCAGGACCTAGACAGGGGATGCAAATCCTGGGGAACCCACGTGGGGAACTGAGGGGCAGCTTATCTCTCAGCTCCTCTGGAAGATGTGTGAGGTACCATTTTAGGTAACACAGAAGTTTAAAATTTTTACTTCTGTGGCTAAAATTGTGACATCCTGCTGGTCAAGATCGTGTTGCTGGGGTAGAAATGCTCCTGGTTTTCTTTGTCACAGGGAGAGCCTGTATGAGATGCTCAGAAACCAAAAGCATAGGCTATGAATTACATGAATTGTTATCTAGCTCTTCTTTTTTTGCCTGTTAAAAAAATACACTACTTTAAAACCTGCTTCTGCCTACCAGTGTACAATCTATTCGCTATGTGGGATGCCAGCCACATTTTAACTGTTAATTCAATAAGGCTTTTTTTTGTGTCTGAATGAGAATTATGCAAGAAATGACAGATAATGCATCTCCAAGCTTTCAGCCCTCGTAATTCCTGATTCCAAAAAATGGCTACAGCTACCTGCAGAAGGACAGGCTCCTTTGGTCTGAGCTCTCTGGACTTCAAAAGCCACACAATACACAGCACACGGGACAGACAGACAGGACATGCTACCAAGTGCAGCAGCTGCTGGCATAAGGCTGCTCTCCTGCCCCTCATGAGGTTGTTTCCTGTCCTTTTCTAATTCATCACCACCAGCTGCTCACATCTCCATGCACTGTCCTGCTTGATAGCCCTGCTTCATTTATTCCAACATAAGAGTTCCATTCTGAACCTCAATTATCATTTTTCTTTTCTTGTTCTTTCTAATCAGATACACTTTATTTTGCAAAGCTTATTGCTAAAAATACTTCAGTTTCTAGCAATGAA
Organism: Myiopsitta monachus; assembly: GCA_017639245.1. Classification (NCBI taxonomy): domain Eukaryota; kingdom Metazoa; phylum Chordata; class Aves; order Psittaciformes; family Psittacidae; genus Myiopsitta; species Myiopsitta monachus. Next base: position 23,419,071 of record CM029922.1, on the reverse strand, counting down.
GTCAGCAAATATGAGCAGATTTGTTGTATGTCATGGTGGGGTGTGGTTATTCCCTGAGAAGCAAACATCTGCTACATCTGAATGGGCTCAGACCTCACAGCACAGGTGACGCACGCTGGGCACATGAAACAGCACAAGTCTCCAGCCAAACAAGCCAAAGAAAAAGACACTCCAAGCGCAGCATGACTGGTTTGAGGTTTTGCATTCCTTTAATCAGTTCAGGAGGAACCTCAAGGACCTAATCAGATACCTGGACGAAAGGCCACTGAGGAGGGGATGGGAGCATAGCTGCAAGGAACCACTTGGAGAAGAGGAAATCCGTCACCCTAAAATGTGAGGGGAAATGCTGTTACAGAGGAATTCACCTCTGTGGCACAGAGGTTGCAGTGTCCCTGCCTTTTGATGAAGCAGAGGTGGATGCAGTGCTTAGCAAGTAGAGAGGGGACTTCGGACACATGGAGGCTGGGACCCCATAGCAGTGATGCAGCCTGCCGTCACCATCAGAACAGGAGGGAGAGCCCCAGGACATTTAGGAGTACTGGACTTCCATCACTGCAAGGGATGCTGGCTGTTCTTCAAGGAAGTTTCTCTCCACTTGTGGATGAAGTAAACATGGCTCATGCCTCCAGCATCCAGCCTAGAATGGGGTATCCCAGGACCTTCCTAGGGCAGGAGTGCTAGGCTTAGGCTTTTTCTCCTCCTCACAGGCTGGACTGGGAGATGCCTGGGAGGAGCAACAGCTCCTGGAGTACTATCACAAACAGTTAAGATGGGTCCTGTTCAAGGGTTTCTCTGACTCAAGTGATAACTTGTGGAACTGCATCATGGGACTAAGTTTGGCTGGTCTTCACGGGAGTTTCTCTCCACACTTTTGGATGGAAGCAGACATAGCTCAAGCTTCCAGAGTCCAGCCTGGAGCATCCCAGGAACAACATGGAGGAGCAGCCTAGCGTGATGAGTGGCCCTCCATGCAGGGAGGAAATGGACAGATGCCTCGAGGCTGGCAGCATTAGGTAGCATGAAATCTCCAGATCCACCTGGGTGTTCCCACTCCAGCTCCAGAGAAGAGTGACATGCACTCCAGGAAAACTGAGAGGCCCACTGCACACCACAAAAGCCAGGACCTTAAAAGTGGAAGCTCTAAACCTAGAAAAGAAACTGTAGCAGAAAAACACCTGCCAGCCAAGGTGGATCAAACTCTGCAGGATGCCACGGCATCAGCTCCTCCATCACGGCAGCCACAAAAACGCATGTGACATGATGGTGTTGGCATTCCCATGGTACGAGACCCACCCTTCCTGGACAGGGCTGTGAAAAGGCAGCTGGAGCAGCACATTGTAAAAATGAAGATCCAGCGGTGCTATGGGCTGCCAACCAAAGTCCTGGAATATGAGAGGAACTTTGAAGACTGTGGCCCTGATACAAGAAGCCGCGCAGCCTCCCGCTATGCAGAGGCGCAGTGTGCTGCCCTACTGCTCTCCCTTTGACCACCGGGATGGGTGCCATCAGCGCAAGAAGGCAGCAAAACAGCACCCAGGTCCACAGAAAGAGTCTGCAGACCCTGTGGACAGCGTGCTCAAGAGGGAAACAGGTTCCTACCCAGTCTGGGACAGCAGCATTCCCAGGAAGACCAAAAGAGATGGCCCAGCAGGGTGGGGAGACACCCCCATGGAAAAAGAAGTCTGGGGAACTTGCTGGTGGCAGCAAGGCTGGCAAAAAGACCCCGCCAGGCACTGCTGAGAAGGAACAGGGCCCTGGGACACCAGGGGATGGGCACAGTCCTTCCCCTTCTGGCCAGGCAAAGTGGGCACTGCCACAGAGCAAGGGAGCCCCACACGGGCAATCAGGGCAGGGATCTGAGAGCCCCAGCATCTCCAGGGGGCACACGGGGCCACCAGAACTGCCATTGGAGAAGAGCGTCCCTGTGCAAGAAGCAGACCACTCCATGGAAGGCCAGAGCAGCTCCAGTGAGGATGTGGGGACACCTGAGCTGCTGTCAAAGGTGGCTGCTCCACTAAGCGAAAGTTCCCCACAGGCACAAAGCCCCTCCCTCGAGAAGAGACCCTCAGCTCTGCCGCTGTCTCCAGACTCTGCAGGGACCAACCTTCTGACCCCACTCCTCAGTGTCCTCACTGATTACTTCAGGACCAGGCAAGCTGCTGTGGGCCTACAGAATCAGCTGAGGCTTTTACGGCAAGAGCAGCACCCACACAAGACAGAGCTCCCCAGTGCCTTGCAGAGCCACTGCCACAGAGGATCAGAGCAGGGCAAAGGAAGTGCCCAGAACAGAGTCCTCGCCAGGAGACTGCCCTGATTGCAGCAAGCCCCACATGCCCGCCAGATCTCCAGGCCCTGTCAGGAGCAGGAGCTTTCCCACAAAACAAGCTTCTTCTGCAGCGAGCCCATGGGAACCTTTTCTGCCTGGGGAGGAGAAGCCCGCAGGGAGAGCGCGCAGAGCCTGCGGACAGACGCCTGCTAGGGACACAGGCTGCACTCGGCTCCGGGACAGCCGCGTTCTTGGGAGGAGCACAAGAGATAACCTCATGAGGACGGGGAGCCAGCCCCTGCAAAGGGGAGCGCTGGGGAACAGCCAGCAGCACGGAGATCGTGCCGGGAGGACCTCTGAGGGGATTGAGGGCTGCCCTCTGCAGCTCCTGCCTGCCCCAGCCCTTTCCAGAAGCCTCCACAGCAGACGAGAGGCTGTTGAAGCTCAGGCCCTCAGGGGCGTTCACGGCAGCTCTGAGCCGATGGGAGGAGCGTGGGCCGCCATGAGCACTCCCTGCCCTAGGGCGCAGGCGGGCAGAGGGGGTTAGCGGCGTCCCCTCAGCAGAGAAGGAGAGAAGCCATGGCTGGGGCAGCCCGCGGGGCTCGAGCGAGCTCTGCCCGTGCCCCAGAGCAGCGGTCAGGGCCGCACGGCTGCGGCAGGAGGCACAGCAGAGGAAGCAGCACTTTTCCTGCCCAGCTCAGTCTGGGCGCATCTCGGGTCCTTCCAGCTCATGGGGCTGCTTGCGCTGGTCCAGAGACCCCATGTACTTACAGTACAGGGACTTCTTAAAACATGTTTGCTTGGAATGAAGAGCAAAATACATGTCTCCATGAATGTCCATGAGGCTCAGGAGAGCAGAAACTCACCAAAGCCACTCCCTAACCCACATTCCAACTTCATAGTATATAAACGTTCCTCAGTTTAGTTCTTGGTTTAATGTGTTATGCTTGTTGGTTCAATATTTACTGCTTACAATACTGAGTTATTAACATCAGCATTACACGACTGGTTTATTTCTAACTTTACACAATGGCAAAACATCCCTATGAAGGTATATATTACATTCCTATCTACTATATACATTATGCACATCTTTAAAACGTGTTTTAATAAGATTACAGTTTGTGATGGAAGTTCTACCATAGCCAACTTTCAAAGGTGCTGCAGCGTCCCGCAGCTCAGCCGCTACTGGAGGACCTCCACCAGGGAGCACCGAGCGCAGCCCTGCCCATGGCGCACCCTCCGCCCCCAAGACCAGTGCGGGCACTCCCTACAGCCCGAGCTCTGCGCTGCAGCCCCCCTCTCATCGGCTCTGCCTGGTGCCGACGCTGCCACCGCCGGGGCAGCCACAGCAGAGCCCCCGCATCGGGCCCGGGCCCGGGCCCTGACCCTGAGGCGAGCGCTCCCCGTCCCGCCGGCTCCCAGCTCCCGCTGCCGCCGGCACCTCCCGCCCCACGCTGTGGTCGCTCGCGCTCCCTGGGGCGGGTTTTTCACCGCCCCTGTGAGTCCCCGCTCGCCTCAGCGGAGCTGCGGGCTGCCGGGCAAGGCTCGGCGGGGGGTGGAGGCTCTCGCGGTGGCGGTCGCCGCTCAGAACTGGGGCTCCGGGATGCAGCGTTTCCCTATTCTCTGGTGTTGAAGGCTCCTCTCTGGAGCTGCTCAACTCGGGAAATGACTTTGTTAGCGCAAGTGCAGAGGAGGGCCACGAGGGTGATCAAGGGACTGGAGCACCTCCCGCATGGAGACTGGCTGAGGAAGTTGGGGCTGCTCAGCCTGGAGAAGAGAAGGCTGCATGGAGACCTCATAGCAGCCTTCCAGTATCTGAAGGGGGTCTATAGCGGATTGCTGGGGAGGGGCTCTTCATGGGGAGCTGTAGTGATAGGACAAGGGGTGATGGGTTCAAACTTAAAGAGGGGAAGTTTAGATTGGATGTAAGGAAGAGGTTCTTTACTGTGAGGATGGTGAGGCACTGGAATGGGTTGCCCAGGGAAGTTATGAATGCCCCATTCCTGGCACTTTTTTAGGATAGGTTAGACAGAGCCTTGGGCTACACGGTCATGAAGTGAAGTGCCCCTGCCCATGGCAGAGGGGTTGGAACTTGATGATCTTAAGGTCCTTTCTGACCCAAACCATTCTGTAATTCTGTGACTCTGTGATTTATTCTAGAAACACTTCTTTATTTACTGAGGTCTTTTTGGGCAAAAGTTTGCAAAGTGTTTGATGTTGTGCTACTGTTGTGGTTTTTGCAGGTAGCTGATTGAAAATTCCCCCCCTCTGAGCCCTTGACAACTGCCAGCAGCAGTTTTTCATCAAAATCTGAGATAAACCTCAGCGAAATGAAAAATGGCAAGCTGTTATTTCAGGACAGTAACTTACAGCTTTTTCTGTGCCACACCTTAGCTCTCTTCTCCACCCCTGGAAGTGAATATGTAGCAAGACGCACAGCTCTTTTTGTCTCCTGAAGCAGTGATTCTGCCATAGTGTTTGATGGAGAAGCACTTACATCATTACCTTTGGTCAGTTTTTATCTGAGCTTCCCAGCTTTCTTGGTTGTGCCACGTTTATGGCTTTTATAGGCAGTCTATAAAATATTCCCTCTTAGGAGTGGTTTGCATGAGACAGCTCTTTCACAGGCTGTTCTTGAAGGCATTCCCAATAGCAGAATCACCCTGTAATTGTCACTGAAGCTGCTGATACTCTGGAGGATGGTTTATAGACAATTTTTCCTATTTGTCTTCCAAAGTGTTACAACTTGTACTCATTATATGTTAACATCATATGTATTACAGTTTACTACAAGTGGTTGTTAAAGACTGGTTGAAAGGCACATAGGCTTCATATTCACTGCCACAAAACAGTAAATACTTGTGACTTTCTTCACAAATGTGTGGCTGTCTTGCTGAAGAAAGCTGTGGGAAGATTTTTGTGTAACATGTAAGATTAGAGAAGACCTGGGAGACTTGACTGGCTGTGTCTGGCTGGAGAATAATGATGCAGAAGTACTGTGGGTGCTCATGCTATGGCTTCATGCTCTGCCACACCATGAGGGTAGAAGTGATCAAGTCCATGATAGCCTGGGGAATGTCTGCAGTATGCTTCTCTGTGCAGCATGAGCACATCATTAGGGAAGCCAAGTGAAACTGATCTGTGGGCAAATGCCAGCCCATGGTCCCCTGCATGTGAGAACAAAGCAACAGTGGTCATTTCCTGGTGTTTCCTTTCCAAAGCAGGAAGAATGAGGGCAGGTAGCATTTTTAGGCAATGAAGAGCTAAAGAATTTAGGCTGAGAAAAGAGAAGTTTATACAGATTAAAACAATTTCCTGACCCCTGCCAAATGGCAGCATTTTTCAGGTAACCTGAGTGACCAGATAGGATCCTAATTTCATGTCTTTTGAAGCAGTAACCCAGTCTGAAATCTTCGTGTTGCATTAGGAGTTCTTAAGCCACACAACTCTACTCCATGAGCAAGTATTTTGTGAGATAGCTGAGAAGAAGTATCAAGATCCCTTGAGGGACCACTAAATACTAAGCATGTAAGTGTTGTGGCATTAACTCAGGCAGTTAATCCAAAGAGTTATTAATTAAATGTCCAAGTGATGTACTGGCTATAAAAGAGAACTCAGGCAGGATTTATGAATTTCATGGCAAAAATAAAATCAAGAAGGAGAAAATGGAGGGAGATAAATTTTTCTTTCCTGGCAAAAAACCCCACATTAAGTTAGATCTGTAAACAAGTGTGTATAAAGGCATCAGTTCTTCTATACTAGATAAATGACTGAATGTAGGAAAAAAAGAATAACTTCACAAATGTATTTCAGGACAATGGGAAAGTAGAGACTTGACTTTAACTGGCTTTCCAGGATAAATGTTGCCTAGAATCACAAAATAGTTTGGGTTGGAAAGGACCTTAAGATCATCTAGTTCCAACCTCCCTGCTATGGACAGGGGCACCTCCCACTAGAACAGGTGAATCGATGATCCTTGTAGGAAGGACATCTTCCCTCTCATACTATGAAGAAGGTGCTTGGATTGTATTAGTGTTGTTGCACTGAAAGAGCATCAGCTTGAAGGGCTTGCCAGCTGTCTAAACCACATTTAATCTTTAGAATAGCTGTGCAAATCTAGTGACTGTGCCTTGCTGGAATTCAGTCCTGTCAACACTACTCAGAAATGAGTGACCTTTTCAGGCCCCTTTGCATAAGGAGTGAAGAATCATATTGGGGCATGCTGAAAACTACTGAGTTACAGGGAACACATCCAACGTGGTAGTGTCTCTCTTCCCACAAGACTTCAGTCTCCTTATGTGAATTCTGCACCATCAGGGTTTGAGGGATGGAAAATCAGACCAAGGCAGTAGAGCTGGGAAACTACATTCCACAGACCTTTTCAGGGAAGATCAAGCAGGGTCAGAGTAATATAGAAACATGCTTACTTGGGCAGCATTAGCCCATCTTCTTCATTACTTGTGCAACACAAATATATCTTTCTCTGTTTTCCACAGTAAGTGATGGTTCTATTCACCTCCTAGTGACTTGCACAAGGTGTGATGCTGACCCACTTCTACGTCTAATGTGAATCAATTGTAGAATCATTGTTGCTAAAGTATTCAACCAAGAAACATTGGAACCTTTAGGTGGGTTGCTTCAATAATAAATATTAATGTGGACAAAGCTGCTGCATAAGTTTCTGAATTGTTTTGGTAGCGAGATCAGTGCTAATGCAAAGTCTAGGCCCGCAAATGAGAAGTTACTGTCTCCTGATCTGTCTCTGGGAAGAAGTTAGGTACATCTGACAACTTAATGCAATCTCCACTGGGAAATTCAAGCACCCCACAATCCTCTTCCTTTACCTAGTATTTACAAGTTAAGACATGAAACAGGGAAATCTGGAGTAGATCTGTTCTCCATAATTAAAAAATGATGCTGAAAACCTGGAGAAGGTGAGAGGAATCATCTGAAGGTAGAGAAATAATTGAAAAACTCTATGCGAAAAGCAGCATAGAAGATATTAAATAGTTTAATCTCTATTTCACAAAGAGATTGAGGTCACTACTGTAAACCTAATGAAGGAAAAAATGCTGCATATATATAAGCCAAATGATCTAGTAGAAAAAGAGCAAGATCAAGAGCTGCATTGCTGACACCAAAGGAATTCTAGTCATAGAGCACCTTTTTCTAAGAGACAATGAAAAAACCTTGATGTTGACTATCAATGGGTGCAGTAGATGGCTCTTCTTAATTTCTGCAAGAAATGAAGTCTTTCTGGAAGATACACTTTGTCAAGCACAAGCTTGTCCTGCATGAGAGTGGCTAAGTGTGAAAGTCTGGGATATTCCAGAGGCCAAAACACATGTTCAGATAGTCCTTGCTGACATTAAATTTAGTGTATAGTCCGAGATGAACCTGTCAAGCACTCTTTATGAGCACTGGGTTAATGACACTGATGTGCAATGGTGTGTGGCAATGCAGAGCTTATATTAGGAAAAGTCAGATCCATTTGCAGCAGCTGATTAGAAACTTCATTATGTGTGTCAGCTTTAAGTTTTGCCTAATCAGAGCGGTTATCCCTTTTTCCTTACTCCCTGTTGTACTTATTTCTATGCAAAGAAGAACAAGATGCTTTCAGCCTAACAGAAGGGAGCCTTCAAAGAACAGACTGCTTGTGGGTACCATAGTATTTTTAGAAAGGAAAGCTGAAAATATTTAAATATGGTGCTGCAACACATAGGCAATGGATAAACTTCCAGGCAAGTAAGAGCAGATGAGGTTGTGCATTAAGCAGTTGTATACAGCTCTCAATTCTAGTTCATGTTTTCGCAGAATCATTGGAATACTGGTTGTAAGGAACCTCTGAAGGTCTTGAGTCCATCTTCAAGCTGAAGGCATGATTGTTGCCTGCATCAGACAAAACAATGGCTAGTCTGATTTACATTTCATCTGTAAGGTTGAAGACTCCATCACTCCTCTGTATGGGAGAGATGTGTTGTTCCATGACTGTATTATTCTCCTGCTTAAGAAGTTTTCTTAGGGGCCAATCTGACCCTGCCAAGGTGCAACGTCTGGTCATTGCTGTCTTGAACCTCAGAATACTCCAGGTTCCTTTTCTGACTTAGTCTTAGGGTAATTTTTAATTAAATTATTCTTGGTTACTTTGCCAGTGGTGATCAGCATGCACCTTGTTCTTTGCAGTATTTCTGGAGATGTTGCAACCTTCCAGCATTACATCATTCTAGACTTGAAATACTGGCTGTTCTGCCCATGACATGACAAAATTACATCTGCTCAAGTGTGTGTTGATGAGAGGAATTGAGTCCTTCTCAGCATCCCACTTCTGATTTTTGTGTTCCGGGAAATAGAGTGGTTTGGGGGCTTTTTGTTTGTTTGGTGGAGGTTTCTGTCGTGGGCTTCTACACTAGCGCACACTGCAAATTTTGGTTTTGAAAAGATGGAGGCGGGAGCAGCATACCAATGGTGAAATGACTTGTGCTGAAGACTGTAGTAACTGAAACCATGGAGAAATCTCATAACCTGAGTGACACCATGATTCGGAGTTAGAATTGGAGGAAGAATATTTTCTGTGATGACAATTATTTTAGATTCTTTAAGAAATTAATTTCTTGTACCACAACACATTGCTTAAGGTGAAAATTAGAGACATTATTTTGTTGGACTGTTTTGCTGGGGTGTGTGTGTGGTGTGACATGACTGAAAAACCCGTTTCCACCTCTGCTTATGAGAATTTGGCATAGGATCTTTCATGGGGAACAGTTAACCTAGTTAATTCACCCATAGGTAATTTATGTAATTCTCAGGAAGGTTAGACAGGTGGACAAATATTGGGAAAAAGAAAAAATAAACATGTTTGAAATTTGAAACACTGCGTCCTGACTTGCACTCATCTTTGTGCTTCTCATCCACAAACATCTTGGCAAACAATTACTAGCAGGAGTGTTTGCTGAAAGAACAATCTCTAGCTTTGTGCTGCAGAACAGTCAAGGAAACTGTGTTTATAATCAGACATATTAGAAAACATGGTTCTGTTCATTAAGTCAGTGGCATCAATAGAAGGTAGTAGGTCCAAAAGAGGAAACGCTGCACATTTAATCAGTAGGAAGGGAAATAGGATGCATTGTGTTGTGTAGTGTGTGTTGGAAGACAGCAAAGTGCTGGGCCACAAGGAGAGAGTTTGTCACAGGCAACTCAAATAGGAAATGAATTCATGAAGATTATAACCTGTTCATTCTAAGCAGGAAAAAAAGGAGAGAGCTACTAATTATTCCCATTCAAATCAGAATGCAGATAGGTGTGCACACATCCCACTTTGCTGAGCAATTTCCATGTGTTTGTGAATGTAAATTTAATTGGAAGTCTGTACCTCTTGTAAAAGCCTAGAAATCAGACATCCACCAGGTAGGCTAAAGAAGAGCTGTAGTGGCGAAGCCTATCACTCAGATCTTTCCACTCTGGGCACAAGAAAGTTTCTCCTTTGCTCACTTGGCAGTGGTCCTGGTTCAATCCTGGCCTGGGGTGGCTTGAGGGATGCACACACAGAGGAAATAGTGGGAATTGGCTAATTCTGTTTCAGTGCCTGGTCTGTTTCTAGCACACGTGGCACAAGCACCTGTGTAAAGCAAAAGTGAATTGCGCCAAGACTTCTGTGGCCTCCAGACAAACTTCCACAAAACACTCTGCTCCCCTCAGCCTCCCAGACAAGTCTGCAGGCATAAACTGTGCCTTTGTGTGGTCCCTGCTGTCAGGCATGCCTGCCAATGCTCTGTGACAGCTGCTTGAGGAGGGAGTTCGCTGGGGAAGCTCCTTGATAAAAGCCTCGAGCAGGCTAATTCTTGCAGAGGCCGGGAAGTTGCATGCAAAACAGGCTTGGCTTGAGGAATTTTTACTTTATGTGTTTTCAAACAACATGAATTTCTGATGACTGATCAGGAATTGGCAAAAAAAAAGACAACAAACCACAAATACCTTTTTGTCCTCTGTCCCCCAACTCATCTTAAAATCAGATACATCATCCCCTCTTCCTAGCCTCAACTTCCCTGACTTTCACCCCATCATACAGTTAGCCTACCCTAATTTCTCTGATGGTGTAAGAGCTTCAAGTCATGTGCGGAACTGTTTATTGCTGCTGCTTTTTTGCTTATTAATTTTCTCTGTCACCATTTTCTTCTTTAGTTTTTTTCTCTACTGCTCTTTACTTCTAACTTGTTTTCATGGAGCTGTTTCTTACTGTCCCTGCTATGATGTGGATTACTTATGGCTGCAGTCCCTGGGATGTCCCTGCACTGATATGTTTGTCCCATGGCCATGGTCCTTTGGGGGTGTCCCTGTGTGGATGTGGGTCACCTATAGCTGCAGTCCATCAGGGATGTTTGTGCAAAGGTGTGTGTCCTCCAGGGCTGTAGTTCCACAGGGTGCACTAACCCCTTTTCCCATGGGGACCTCCCCTCATGCATCCATCTCCAGCCTCCAGCAGCCCCCAGTTTGGGTTTGCTAGAGAAGAGCAAATTGGCTTTTAAATCTCTCTAGCCATGGAGGTGCTCTGGGGCTGCCTTCTGGTGACCTTTGTTGTATTCCATGTATTGAGTTATTTTTTCTTTTTATATAGTTTTTAGCAGTGAGATACGAGATTTGCAGATCTTGGGAGACCTGACAAGAGACTTTATTCACTTCAACAAATGACATAAAAGAATGTATTTGATAAAAATACCTGCATAATGTTTTACCAGAACTGCTTATGAAAGGCACATAACTTTTAATACTGCAATAAACTGTTCAGGCAATTCTAGAATATGTTCAGTTGGATGGAATTGGGGGTGGGTGAGGTAACATGCAGAGTTTAAAATCAATGCTTTATCAGACATTAGAGAAGATAGCATGTGCTGACAGCAGGCATTTCCAGAGGACTGGAAGGTCATGTCAGATACTGGTACATCAAGTGATGGTAACACTGCTGCCTCTCCTGCTGAAATGGCCCAAAAGTAATATCTGACTTGCAGTTTTGTGTAATATACATCTGTAGCAGAGTGTACATTCCCTGCTGTCAAAGAGCTGGAGAAATAGGATCATCTGGAGAACAAGTGGGATATTTGCAACACTTTCTTAAGAGCTGACTGTCCACAAGGAAGTCTCTGATGTTTAGCATTTGTTTTGCTTCTACTAGGGAGCTTGTGAGAGCAACAAGAAACTGCCAGGGGTTTTGTCATGATAAACTGTTTATGTGATCTTTGCCTTGTTGTTAAGCCATGCTTTGGTGTTCTATCTTTCCTCTGCCTGCTGTGCAAACATACAATATGTTCTGCAACTTTCATAAAAAAAACGTAAAAGGAGACAGTGAAATAAGAGATAAGTAATGTGCAGGGACATCTTTTTTTGGAAGTGCAAACAGTGTATGGAATATGGTGACCTTGAAAATGGATTTAGGCCAGTTCGGTGGGTGTGTGGCTGAGCTGCAAGGGGGAGGCTGTGGGTAGTAGGAAGTGACAAGAAGCCCGAGGGCAGGAATGGGGTGAGCAGGACCCTCAGTGGTGAGGCTGAGTTGCTGGAGGAGGAGTCCTCAAGACCAGCTATTGCTCTCTGGAGGCACAGTCTGAAACATTCACTCAGCCTGAGCTTTCATCTGGCCCAGAGGTACTCGTTTAATACCTCTCACAGACACTGCTGGCTTGTTTCAAAGGTACTGACTGCTGAGAAACTCCCATAAGACCAGGCTATACATTTGAATCCTCAGGCCACATTTATTATTTAAACTCATATATCCCAAGTAGAAATGGTCCTTTTGTGCTGAATGTCTGCTGTATCCTCCTGATTCTGCTCAAAATATGAGACACTTCTTTAAAAATAAGTAAGTGCGAAGGCTGGGCTGTGTGCTACCCTCTGTGGCAGCATTTCTGCTTTTACGTTTTTTGCTATAATATTTGTGACACCCAAGCAGACATATAACAAAATAAGCATCATCCAAAGAGCTGGTCATGTTTCTGGAGTAGATGGTCCATGTATAGCTTAGAGGTAATATATGAGGCCTCTATCCTTTAAAAGACTCTCAGGAGGTCTGGAGATGTTATACACATCTGTGAAACTGGTAGGCATGAGCCTCAGCCAGAACTACTACTAATAAATCCAGGGTTACTGCTAATAACTGTGCCATGTGTGTCCTGAACATAAATTCACTGTTGGCTATCTTACAAATAAAAAAGGTATTTGCCTTCACCACAAAACTAGTTGAGTTATTGATTGGCCTGGTATAAATTTCATTGTGGTTAAGAGTTACATGCAATACCAAAACTTAAATTAGCAGAGAAATGGAAAGCTAAGAGAGGAACTGGCTGCCACCTTCTGAACTTGAGGAACATAAAAATTCAAAAAGGCATAAAGAAATGGAACCATATGGAAAACACCACTTTCTGCTTCTGCAACCTTCTTGGGTGATGGGCTAGACTCCCCTTCAGTTGTGTTTCCTTCTCCATTGTGAAGGTAGCTGCTCCAAGGATCCCATAAGATTTCTCTAGAGACCTGTCTGAGCGAGATTTCTGCAGAAAAGCTCATCACTGATGAGAGGCTTGGCAATACTATGCTAAGATCCAACCAGGTGATTTGAAAGCCTCCTTGCCCTGAATTAGATCTTTATACCATTCTCTGCTAATGCAGTAGTCTAAATGCAACGCTGTATGTTGTGCCCTATAAGTCAAGCAGCTGGGTATCCAGTTTTCATAGAGTAATAATTGCTGAGGCTAATAAATCTCATAATTTAAAATGACTTTCGAAGAGTCCTGCCTCTTCTCTCCCATACCTTTTTTTCCTATCTGCTCTGGCCAGCATAAACAACCCCCCTCTCTGTTTTGTATTTACACAGTCAGTTGCTCAGAGATACTTATTCTGGTCCCTTCTGCATGGAGGCTGCTGCTCAGTTGGGACATCATCATGACTGGGAAGACTTGCGGTGGACTTCTAAGGAAGCCGCTGCAAAGTGTATGAAAGGAGGCTAAAGTCAGTTCTTAAGATTAAGATCAGTGTTTTCTCAACATTTCAAAACAAGAATACTTATTAAAAGAATGCTTGTCTAGGCTGGTTTCTGGGAATGGGATGTGATGCTTTTCCCCTTATCTGCCTGGATTTTCCTGCATAGGCTGTGTCTCTGTCTTCAGTCAGAAGAAAGTGGCAGGTTATTTAACATGCATCTGAAAAGTGCAACACTCATCTGTGATTCAAATTGGATAATAGCCCATAATACTCAGGGTTACAGGGAGGTCAAAAGGAGAGCTGTTGTTCAAAAAGGGGAGGTTTAATGTAATTTTTAACCATTATGTTCACTGAAAGACAATGATCATGCTAGTCTACAGGACAAGCGATTAAAGACCTCCTGAATTGTCACTCTGTTATAAAGGAGTTGAACTTTATCTGACCTTTCCAACAGGAGCTAAAGTCAGTTGGATTTGCTGACTACATGCTCCTTTTTGCAGCTGTCATTGAGAAAAAGCAGAATTAAGTATGATCTCAATGTGGGTAAAATGTGGAATTTGACTGCTTCAAACCAGAAGTTAATATTTCTCCTTAGAAAAGCAAATTGATACTACCAAATAAAAGGAAAACAAAGGCTCTTCATGCTACCTAGAGTGTTGCAAATAAAATATCAGGCATATATTTAAAGGAAGCTAACATTCAGAAACCACAAGGATTGATACTTCATAGAATATCTGTCACTGAAATGTGAATTAGCTCTTTAAAGTATCACAGAATCATAGAATCATAGAATGGTTTGTTTTGGAAGGGGCCTTAGAGATCATCTGGTTCCAAACCCCTGCCATGGGCAGGGACACCTTCCACCAGACCAGGTTGCTCAAAGCCCCATTCAACCTGGCCTTGAACACTGCCAGGGATGGGGCAGCCACAGCTTCTCAGGGCAACCTGTGCCAATGTCTCAGCACCCTCACAGGGAAGAATTTCTTCTGAATATGTAATCTAAATCTCAGTTACATTGGCATAACCAAGGAGACTGTGATGGATGGAATGGGTGCAAGGGAAACATGGCAGCAAGCCATGCTATTTTACCACTAATGCCAGCGTCTCATGGTATTCAAGCCTCTGTTCTGATCTCCAGGTTGGAAACAGCGATTCATTTACCCTGGACACTTCTGGCTAAAATAAAGCTACCAAAAGGAAGCAGTCGGACACAAAGTCCCAGCCATTGTGACCATATCTGCAATTTAAAGTTGCAAAACCAGGGCACTGCTGCGCTCACAGTGCTTTCCTCCCATGCTATTGGCCAAGCCTTGTTCCGTGTTTGCTGTGTAAACATGCCTGCTTGCCATGGCAACCACTCAACACTCAAAATACAAAGTATTTTAAAGCTTCTAAGGAAATGCTCCCTTTTTTCATTTCTGTGCTGTCCCACATAAAAGGCAGAACATAGTTAATAAAGTCACGAGTCCCACTGCTTGCCCCAGCTGAATCTGACTGTGAGATCCAGAAGCTTATGGGCAGGTTGATTTTGAAGATGAGAACAGCCTAAATGTAGTTCTATACTGTGGGATAAGGCATCAGTTCAAGTTCCAGTTTTATCACTTGTTTCTATTGTCAGTTCCATGTCTTTAGTGTTTTGATTAAAGTCCAAATTTCTCTAGACAAACAATGAGTTGGGAACCTTAGTTTAGGTGTTGTAAGAAAAAACCCAAACCCTAAACTGTGCTTTTTCAGGTATTGCAAAAGGCTAACTTAAGAGTGGTGAAAGAGCTTAATACCTAACTTGTATTTCCTTTAGTACAAGACTTCCTCTTTTTCTCGACTTAATAGTTTTTTGTCCTAACTTCTGAAATCTTTATACATTATCTTCACAAATGGCGTGAGCAAACTCAAAAGCCTCAAAAAACAAATGTCAAAACCCAAATAACTAAAAAGTATCTTAAAAAATAATTAAAAAAGATGCTTTTTTTTAGATTATGATTTTCATATTAATGAGGATACATTGTATTTGAAGACTGACTCATGTGAGTTGGTTGTTTAGTTAGTTCCCAAATTCTGAAACAACAAAACTCTGAGTAAATTGTGTGTTAGAGGCACTTTCATCAGTGAATTTCACATTACCAGGGTTTTGCAATCTTCATTTCTTAAAGAGGACAGAAAACACAAAACAAGTCCTGAAGTATCTGAAACAATAAAACCACAAATGACCGTCTGCAAAAGTGTTACCTCCCTGTCTTCCCAGGAATGCCGAGTTATCCATACTTAACAGACCACAGGATGAAGTGAAACAAAAAGGATATTAAACTGTATGTAGGGTATCTTGCTTTGGTTAGGACAAATGAAGAACATGATGAGACCTGCAGCCACCTTCTCTTGTTTTATCCATCAGGCACTTCCTGGAGCAGTGAGCCTGCCTGTTTTACAGACATGGTTTCCGTGATTCAGGAGACAGCATACAGCTGCAGGGAAACCAGTGAAACCATGCACGAGAGGCCATGTGAGCATGGGGACTGTGACAGGGTAGAGAGGCAAAACCTGCAGGTAACCTCTATACTGAGCAGAGGTGCTGTGAGGTCAAATGCAGGAGAGTATGAGTCTGGGTGTGCTGCCATCCAAAACCACCCTGGCAGGGCTCTGCAGGACAAAGGTTGTTACCTGCTTTTGCTAGAACATTTCCTGATGTACTTAGTCTGTGTTAGTCACCATCATAACCTTCTCTGTTGCTGCTCGGGTCTTCGGCTGGTGATAGCACCTGGTGTCATGCAGGAGAGCAGCCATGTTTGGGCACACTGTGCTTTGACCTGGATCGGCTACCTTTAGCCGTGTTGCTGCATTTTATAACTCAGAGTTTTCTCTTCTCATTGGTTCTTCTCAGCCCAGTGGAGAAACTGCACCAAAAA
The DNA here is from genome assembly GCA_017639245.1 of Myiopsitta monachus. Lineage (NCBI taxonomy): Eukaryota > Metazoa > Chordata > Aves > Psittaciformes > Psittacidae > Myiopsitta > Myiopsitta monachus. The sequence goes on along the minus strand of CM029922.1, from coordinate 23,402,940 downwards.
TCCCCCTTTCTGTGAGATGAGGAGGCCATTAAGGGATTGTTTGAGCAAGGGGTTTGTTGTTTGCTGCAAAAGGAGCAGTTCTTGCAGCATTTCTGGCAAAGACTGGAGCAGCCACAGCTTTGGTGGGTGGTACTTCCATGGCACTAACAGTGAAACAGTGAAGCCCTTAATACTCTCTTGGAAAATTGTCTTTGGTGCGTAGTAGAAAAAGCTTTTTAAAGATATGGGTATAGCAGACAGATTAAACACAGAATTAATGCCACAATTCTCTGTGTTCAAGTTCCAGCCTGGATGGCAGTTGCTCACACATGTAGAGGTTGAGGGCTCTCATATAAATTTCAAACTGGCACTGAGTGGTACAAATAGTAGGATAAAATTTTGCATACAGGTCCTGGTTATGTAAATTACAGTAATTTAATCAGTTATTGCTCAGGATCTGCTTCTAGGAAGGAAAAGAAATAAATTACAAGCTTTCTGGAATAGTCAGAATAGTGGGTCAAATTTGATCTGATGTGATGCTGTTACTTAGCTGGCCTACGACTTGAGTCTCCTGGTTTAGAGGCTCCAAGGTTTAATGAGGTGTTAGTCATCATGGGAAGAGTGCAGTGAGAGTTAAGATCTGGAGCACTTGGTACATAGCCATAAAAAGAGTAGTGAATAGTTCTTTGGAGCAAGAGAGTTTGGTCTTTTATTATAGCTTCCACCGTGCAGTTGTTGTGTGACTGGACAAAAACCTCTGAAAGGCAGAAACCATTTGCCAACACATTACTGACTCTGAAGCTCACCTAGATTGCTCAACAAGTCCACATCAGATCTTATCTTCAAAGCCAGGGCAGACGTCAAGGATATAGTCAGAAGGACCTTATCCCTTGCATATCACAAACTTTAAGCAGAAGCTAAGCTCTCCACCTTGCATGCCCAGACACAGAGCTGGCATCTAACCACATTGTTGTTTTCTTCTTGGAGAAAGGGAATTACTATGTGCATGGCTTAATGTATATGGCATAACTTTCTGGTGTTGCCAATGATCTTGCAAGAATCTACTGTGTGATTAAAGTAAGAAAAGTCTTGCTGTCTCCATTTCCTCCTAATAGTACAAAGGATATTGACTTGACTAGCAGACTGCCCAGTAAATTCAAAATATCTCTTCTCTGCGAAATACAAGACAGTGAGGTGTCATGGTGGTTCCTTGCACTGGGACAGAAACACATCTGAGCCCACGGATACCTGCTGTAGCTGTCCTGTTGGACTTTAGTCTCGTCTACATGTGGAAATAAGGAAACTTACAAATATTTCTGGCTGTGCACTGGTTTATCAGGCTGCCAGGTAACTGCATATAAAAAGCTGGTTTTCTCTTCTATGCTACCAAAGATGAGAAGTTTATGAGAGTTGTTCCATTCCAGATCTAAAATCTGGTATGGATTCCAGAGACCTTGATGGTAACAATATAGTTTTTCACTTTCTAACACAAACTAAAAAAATGAAAACAGCAGCAGCAGCAAAACTCCACATCCCTGGAGCAGACTGCAATGATATGAACTTACATGGAATTTGGCTTACACAGATGAAAAGAAAGAAAGAGAGCTCCCCATCCATCTATCCTTCAGGATTTGTCCCTGTTTCCTTCTTTCAGCCCTATGTCTCAAGCAGCATTTCACTCTGAAGATCTAAGTCACTGCCTAAGCTAAGGTTTGTCTGCAGCCTCCAGGGCTGTGTTCATGGACATTTTGTGTGATTGCTTTACAAAATTGAATGCATTTTTTCTGAGCTGTTTTTAGTCAGAGACCGAGCAGCTATTTACTTGGAGAGATATTGTACATTCTCTGGCTCTCAGGAAAATCTTTATTAGTTCTTGGTTGCCACAAGCTAAAAAAAAAACCCAACCCAACAAAATTCTTTCCCTTGGCAAGCTTTGAACACTTAAATAGAGTAGCTCTGGATTTTGAAAGGCGAATGCTTGCTGGAGGAAAAGAACAGCCCTCTGGTTTCACTTAGCAAACTATGAGCTTTGTGCAGTATCGTGACCTCTGTTGAAAGGACAGTTGATTAATTGTACTATATATTCTGGAACAGTCCTTATGGACTTGAAGCTTGCTCAGCTATGTACAAACAGTGCTAGTCAGGTGATAATGCATCAGTAACTGAAGAAATAAAGCTCCTAGGAAAAAATGGTGTCGCCGAGCATGACAAATTTTACTGCCACCTGGAAGCAGACTGCCTGTCCTAGTTGCTACATTCCTAGGTAGGAGCCATAGCTTTTCTGCTCAGTCAGGATCCTGTTCCCATAGGGTTTGAAGGAGCAGGAAAAGTTCAATGGCACTTGGTGTCTCCATTCCTTCTTCATCTGGGTAAATGGTTCCTTTAGTTCTCCATTTGTCCCTCCGACAGCCAGCCTGAGAGATTCACATTGAAGCTGTACCCCTCCCAATCCCCAGGCAAGAGCGCAGAGGATTTGTACAGAGTGGACAAGACAAGAGCAGATCCTCCCAAGCTGCTTCTCTTGATGAATACACACTGGAGTACAGAAATGATTCAGGGCTGGAATTTCTAGGCAATGATAAGGCAGACTTCAGGCTGATGAAGGCCTTTTGCTACTGCAGCCACTGACTGGTGGGTTTGGAGAAGGTTGAGATAGCTTCAAGTTGGTGTCTAGAGCTTCTTATTGCTAGTCCCAGGCCATAATAGATACCTAGGCCATAGGAAAGTGCAGACTCAAGTCCTTAGGAATTTAGACTAACTGAACATGGCCCCTAGCTCAAGTAGGATGCATTCTTCACTCTGTGTGATACTCATTCCTGACATTTATAGTGACACCATAAGAAACAAAGTTAGTGGAATATCTTGGTACTAATCCATCTTTTTTTTCAAATTTGCTTTTATGTGAGCATGAGCTCTTCAAAATTATGCCATTCTTTGCGTTTACATGGCTATAAGATACAGCCAGACCCTGTAATGCCAAGAATCTAGCAGTGATGATGGTGTGAAGAGTTGGGCAATAAAAAAAATAAAGTAGCTGGTTATCTTTTAGAAGAGGAAGTATTAATGCTTAGAAACCTTGGGGAACATGCAAGATGAAGTCAAGGAGTATGAGCAAAATACAGAAACTTTTTCCTGAAATGAAAGAGAAAAAGGTATTTTGGGTGTCAGCTAATTCTGTAGGACTAACATTCACTAAAAACATTTCCCTTACTGATTTGCTCTGGGAGTCATGTTGTGAAACTTTGATTTTGCAAGACATGTAGGTTGGTATGAAGCCAGGTGAATCAATGGAGTTGAAATTATGATGGTTGTCTTTTTCCCAAATGAAAGACAGAATTTCTGTGAGATCAGATTGGGCTTGGATTTCTGCCTGGGACTGCAGTACTGTTGACAACCAACAGCCAAGCAAGCTGCAAGAAAACTTACAAAGCTGGGCTGTCATTAGGCTTTTCCTAGATAACAAGGTATCTATCTTATCAACTCATGCTATTATTGGCAATTTTGTATTGAAAAACAACAAGATATAGGCAGATACAGCTGTTAGTTTTAAAGAAATAAAGCAAGGATTCTGTAAATATGCTTTGGATTTGCTTTGTCTGAATTATAGCCACTTGCATTTCCTCTGTATTTGGCAGAAGGAGTTAACTGTGGAATTGTTTACTGACTTTTAAGCAATGATTACAAATTATGCCCATAGAGTGATTTTTTGAGCTCATAATCACGAACCTGGCACAGGAAATATCAGCCTGAGAATGACTATTATCCAGTCAGAGGTCACAAATACGCTGTTTGATGTATGTTCCCAGTCTGAGGTTGTGTTTATCAAATACAAAAAAACACCTCTAAAAGAGCCACAGGAAAGAGCTATTTCTGGAGAAAATATACAAACTAATAATAATAATAAAAATTTAAATGCCTCAAGCAGTTTTCCTTCTGCCTCCAAATTCCCAGTAGTTCACCAAATCTTCATCTTGCTTGCTACTACAGTTGTATAGAAAGTTGAACTATGATTTCCTGTATTCCAATGCAAAGTCACAGTGCTTCTAGCTTCTGAAACCAAATAATCTCAGATCTCTGCATGAACTGTTGATTTCTGTGATTTAGCATTTGCGTTAGATTGAACCCTGATACTATCAGTAAACTGTTGCAGCGGGGTTTATTTCATTTTCCAGTGGCCATGAATTTATCAGGCAGCTGTCAGGATGCACAAAGGGAATTCACAGACCTACAGATAAACATGGGATCACAGAAAATGAAAGAACATATCCATGCCAGTGCACACTCTTCACTGCAGCATGGCTCTGCAGGTAACTAAATCTCTGTTCAATAAAGCACCTACACACTTGCATATTATGGATTTCAGAGGAATTTAAAAGAGCAGTTAAGCCCAGTTGCTAAATAAGTATTTAACTGATTGAATCTATATTATTAATTGCTTGGTAGGTCATCTTTCAGTGCTAGTGGACAAATATGATATATTCTCTTTGTTTTAATGTTTTCTCCTTCAGAAGTGATTGTCAGATGTGCATGGAAATGCATCTCTCCAACAAACTTAAGTTACTTTCTTAAAATAATTGAACTCCTAAAAATAGAAAAGGAAATTCACAATGTATTTCTTGATCAAAGATACAGAAGAGAACTACAGACTTGGAGTGGGTGGTTCCATCTTCCTAAAGTATTTAAAGATATCACAGAGTATTTTAACTTGGAAACATTTACGTTAACAGTTACCAATTTCCAAAAACCACACCACACTTATGGTGACTTGTAGAGATTCCTGGAGCCCTGATTCCACCTTGGAACAGAGACAGAAAGAAGCATACAGTTTGAGCAACATCATGTAGACCAGCCAGCCATAGCTCAACCTAGATTTGAAGCTGTATTTCCTTCTGGGCAGTTAATGACCAATCTGCCTCACAAGCCCATGGTCCTTATACTGTGCTGTTGCCCCTTGAACCATCATCCTCAGCAGCAGGAAAGTATGAGCTACTGAGATGTTTTATGAGTCTGGGGATACCCCTAGTTGATACCTACCTTTTCCATGTTGTGACCATACCCAGAATGGCTTGGCAGCAGGACCAGCCTCACCTGGTTGATAGAGAACAGAACAGACACATTATCTGTGAGAGACTTGCCTATTTGAGAGTTAATTTCTCAGCAGCAACACTTGGTAGGTTGTTGACTATAGCGTGATCCTGTAGGTAAGGCAGAAGGTTGGGTAGCAAGAGACTTGGTCTTTCTGGGTGCAGGAGTGACAAAGGAAAAGCAAGCAAGGTGGGAGTGGGGATGACGCATTTGCCCACTACTAAACCTTGCCTGCCTGTAAGTGGTTGGTGCAGACCCCCTTTTCACCCTGCAAGCAGGGATAATTGATCTGGTGCTTTCAAAGGTGGTGTTAAGTTGTGCTGCATTTTAAGTAGAGAAAATACCTTTTTTCATTCAGTCTGTTAACAGCAGTGATTGTCCTACATATGTGGCTGCATTTATGGAGATGGAGAGGAGATAAACTTCCCAGGGGGGTGTGGGGGGTGTATATGCAGAAGGCAAATTATTACTTAGAGACAGGCTACCCTGGTGCTCTGGCATGTTGCAACTCACTGTCATGCCACGATGGTATTTTAGACAATTACAGCAAAGGGCTGTACGTTTTTGCACATATATATTTGCTTAACAAAACAAGCCTTTATTCACACATGATGGGTAATTGCTTGTCCAAGCATCTCATATAACTGCACGCACACTGGGTGCATGCAGAACAGGCACAGAGGCCCTTGCATAAAAGCGAGGGATCCTAAAAACATGCTGAATGAATGTCTACTGTACATGCTGTCATATAATTGTACTCCCAGCAGTGTGTGTGTGGAGTTCCTGAAAAAGCTTTTGGGAGGGAGGGGAGTAAGAATGAAACAATATCAAAGAAGAGCTGTGTGGTGTTGATCGGCTTGGAAAGCCATCTTGCTAATTGTTTGCAGGATGCATTCCAGGTTACTGCAAGCCAAGAGGCTGCAGGGTTTGTTGGGCTGAACTGAAAATTACAGTGCTTTCTCCTGTCCTTGTGTTACTTGACTGATGGGAGTCTCACATCCCCTTGGGCACTTGCAGGAATTAGGATCGGGTCTACCACTGCAGGGCGTGCTGCTGGTTGGGCTTTGATCAGAGTTCAGCCTTTGTTGTTGAAAGGAGATATTTCATCTTAGCAGATTAAAAATGGGGCTGGTCTGTTCAAGGCTGTTGCCATGGGCTTTGTCTCCCCTCCCATTCCCCCAACAAAAGATGAACAAAAGCAAATGACCAGCCAAATTATGTTTTGCTTCCACAGAGTAGACTGTTGCAAGTCACTCATACATTCATTATTACCAAGTCTGAAAGGCATCATGCTGGGCTGATTTCAGAACAGTTCCCTATTAGCAGTATTTTTTAATGTGAATATCAAAGTTGACTTTCAGTTACCGCCCTTGACCTTAGAAAAATACTTAGCGTTGTAAATCTGAAGTTCATGGCTAAGCCTTGTAATTGGAGCAAGCCCAGTAAATATTTAAGAATGAATAGCTAGAACCTGCCTATCCTTCTTTGTAAATCACCCTACATATGTGCTCTGTGCTGAATGCTTTCTTCTTTCACCAGTGCTGTCAGGCTTAATCCACAGCCTGCTCTTTGCTAGCACATGCTGGACTGATGGATGTTGCGGTATTTCAGATTCTTTCCTGGCAGATGAACCAGGTTTAAGGATCAGATGACAGTGAAGGATGAAAGGCACCAGCTAGCCTTATTCTGCAGTGTTGGATGGAGATTAGGTACAATGGCAAGTAGTATACAGGAGGCCAGCTACGACTAAGTCCATTCAGTTAGTTGCTGTCTGTTACTGGGGGTCATGCAACCCTGCAGGTTGTGAGGTATAATTATGGTGTAGCAAGCCTAAAACCAAAGTGATGGTATAGATGTGGGACATCCCAGACATTTCACCAGGTGGGAGGAATGACGCTTCTGGGTGTTGAAGCTCATTGTGGGATCTGAACACTCTTCACCCTGAAAGCTCTCTCTCCCTGCACGTTTTCTCAGTTCACTTAGGCAGTAGGAACTATTCATGTAATGATTCTTGCTTTCCTTTGAGTAGTTCCTGTCCTTTCTGCCTCCCGTTGAAATTCATTGTCCTCAAATTAAGCTGTACTCCAACATTACAGTGGGAGTGGAAGGAATTTGTGCCCTGGATGCCACACAGAGGTGTGATTTGTCAGCCCTGTTGCTGTTGTCCCTGGTGTCTCTGGGAACTTCCCTAATCACCTTTTCAGCTTGACATGGCAGATGCTACAGCTGGGATATTATGGATTAATCATATTGGATAAATGATTTTGCTCTTGAGCTGACACATAGTGACAGTCCCAAGAAATAATCCTTCATTTCATCAGGTAGCCAGGCACTTTGGTGGATGGGGACTACAAGGTAATTCACTGAGATTAATGGACTATTATGCTAGAGGCTGACAAAATGAAGACTTCAGCAGTTGAACTGGGTCCCAGGGATACTTATATTTGGTGCCAAGTGGGAGCTGGAGTTAGCTTTCCACAGAGCAATCACAAGGTGTTTCTTAGCTGAGTTGAGAATGGTTGTGCATTACCGCAGACCAGCCTTCTGACAGTGCTTGGTAGTTCCCAGAGGGAGTAGGCGCGAGCAGTCTGAAGCTTAACAGGTATATATACTCATTTTCTCCTGCTCTCTGGGTGCTGCTGATCTCCTTACTGAAATACTGGAATTCCAGGTAAGATGGGGATCCCTAGCAGATAACACAGTCACTTAACTACAGATGTGTAAAAGCTGAGAGCATGGGACAGCTTTGTCCTGGTGTTTGGGATACAGCAGGCAAATGATGTTTCAGGAAAGCAAGTGCTAGCCCTAACCAGAGGTTTTTCACTAACAATATTATCAAGCGTTTGGATGTAGTGGTTGGCACCATACAAATTGTCAGGCCACTTAGAGTAACTAAACACTGAGTGTTTGGCTACCTGCTGCAACCGAACCATTCGCTGGAGACACTAAGGGGGCCTCAGCCTCAGTCACCCCACCAAAATGGGTTTCTATTTTGCAAAAGAGGTAGCAAGCTTAGCCTGACCCTCACACCCCATCATTAAAATTCCTCGGGAACTCCAGTCCAGCCAGGGGCAGATTCCAAATCCTGAGGGTGAGGTCATGTCTGCAGTGAGCCCATGTCAATAATTGCCATTATATGGCCCTATTTATTCCCAGAAGACACACTAATGTTGCTTCAGGATGAGGACACAGGCAATAGAGAAGGCTATCTGTGTGATTTTATGGTTTTATTAACTTGAAGTTGGTAATCTGTTGTTTCCAATTGCCTTGGTCCATCACAATGGTAGTGTGTCATGGAGCTCTGGTTTATCAATACTAATAAATAAAAATATAGATTTTGAAGTAAGTGTAAAGAAGAGCTGAAGAGACTGAGTACTTGAGTCCAGCTTGTCTTAAGAGTGTGTGTTAGTATAGTTTGCTTTGTGTGTTAGTATAGTCGGCTTTTGCAGGATTGTTGTCCTTCCATATTTTGCTTCCAGGAGGTTTATAAATTATTGTTTTCGATTGCACAGGGGTTTGAAAAGTATCTGGCCAGGGTTTTACAAAGGTCCGCTGAATGTCAATGTGCTTGAAGCGGGGTTGGAGGCAGAACAGGTTTAGAATTTAGGCCTGGCTCTAGCATAAGCACTTTGTTTCTTGACTTCTGTTCTCTCTAAGGTGAATTTACTTTCTTTCTAATTTATTTGCTGTGTTGTACAAGAACTGTTATTCCCTTGAAGTAGACTGGTGTGCTCCTGTTTAATCTGAGTAATGAGAGATTAACAATGGGGTGTACCTAGGAAATGCATCCATCGTACATGTACTTTCTGTTGAAGTTCGGAGTTCTCGCGTGCCTCTGCACTCCAAGTTGGATTTTCATTATTCGTTACCTTCTCTGTCTTGCAGAGGAGGAGTGAAATTTTAAAGATTACTCATTTACAGTTTCTGTTGGCACATCATTGTTGTTTTCCTGTGTGCTTCATTTCTTCCTGTAGAATTTCTGTCTAAATGTAGCCACAGGACTATTAAGCAGCAAATCTTTAGTTTTGTACAGTAAAGTTTACAAAAGTTTGTTTTCAGACTGCCTTTTTAATGCACTCCTGAAGCACAGGGATTGCAATTTGGGGCAAGAGTGAAGTAAGAACTTAGTAGTAAGTAGTAAGATGTAAGAACTTACAAGTAAGTAGCAAGTAGTAGGAATTTATCATTAGGAGTTGAAACCTAAATAGGAAATACAATTAAGGCAGCAATATGTAGCCCAGATTTTTATCCAGTCATTTCTGCAAGTTATGTTCTTCAGAGTGAAAAAACAAATTTACTTCTTTCAGCAGCTTTCTGTTGCCAGTAGCCACAGTGGACATGTAGAACAATATGCCAAGTCTGATCCTTTTTATGCCAGCAGAAAGCAGAATTAGTTCCATGTAGTCTGTGCAGTGATTCTGGTTAAAGATACAGCAGCAGGACGGTCATCTCTTTGCTCAGACCCTAACTTTCCCTGCTTGTTAGGTCTCTGTGTGAGAAAGAGATTTAGAACAGTTGATGACTTACAAAGTAATATTCTTTCATGACATATACACATCTGGCCTCCCTCACCACCTTGTGCCAGCATTATCAAGGAATGCTAATGAGGAATTTAGAAAAGCTTTTTAACATAGATTACAGTGCTCATCCTGATGTGCTTCGCACAATTTCGGCTGCTGCATGGCTACTCAGTGTCCAGTTTTTTTACTGACAAAGACATTTATAGCTTTTTTGCTTTATTCATTCCTTTTCATGTAATGCTCCTTCAGCTGATTCTGAAGATAAATCCTTCTTAAGCCTTTAAACATAAATTAGAGTTCAGGGAATATGTGCACTCTGAAGATTTCAGTTGTCTATAGCTAGTGTTTGCGGCCTTAACAGCAGTGAACTGCTCGCTGCAAATTCAGAGGCAGGCTCTTTGCTTTCCACTGCAAATTCTTTCCCTGGATCATTACAGAGCCATGGAAACAGTGCTTAGATGCACTAAGAGTTAAAGTTTTTAATCTGATTTTATGTGAGTCTCTGCTTCATTGCTATCCTTTGTCTGACAATTACTGTGCAACACACAGACAGTAATTGCAATGCCATTTGTTTCACTGAATTCATTAGTGTGCATGTGATTCTGATCCGATAAAATATGTGTCTTGTGCAAAACATTTAGCAATAGACATGTCCCAAGGCTTTAGTCTTAATGTCTGGTCTGCACTTGAAGTTCCTGAATGCTTGTTGCTATTTAGTTCAGGGCTTGGATCCACATTTACCTTTACCCAAGAGAAAAAAGGGTTTAGTTTTATTGGTCTCACAGCTTGGGTGCATGCTTGGCAATAGCACCCATGGGTATGCAGATATCTAGAAGAAAGCAGAGCATCAATGGGATCAAGTCTGAGGGCAGAGTGGGGATTGGGCAATGAGCATTTCAGGCATCTGGGTGCAGCAATGGCTGTGGAACTCCATAAATGAATGCGACCCAACCACAGACTGCACAACCATTTCAAAATGGCTTTTTAAAAGTGAGCATTTCATGGCTCTTGCAAGCAAAGCCACCCTCACAAGATGGGAGTCAGAGTGTGTAGGGCTTGGGTGCCTCTTCCTACCCGTCATTACTGCCTGTTCCCACACAGCCACAGGTCACTATCTTGTGTGGGACTGTTCCCCTCCATAGATGATTGCCCCAAATTATCACATTGGCAAGTTTTACAAGCAAAACACCAAAGGTGTTTGCGCCTGTTGAGAACAGGAGCAAGGTCTCCTTAGAGTTCTCTGGAAATCACATCATGCAACATTCCTCAGGTTCCGGTATTCCAAGCAGATCTCATCCTTCCACACACTAAGCCCTTCTGAAGTTTGAGGGTCACTTCTCAACTCTGGTCACTTTTTACAGAGCCAGTCAGGGCTGTTCTTAGTTTATGTTTATTTACCACTTTATGAGGCTCTCTTTTCATTAGTTACTGAGTTTAAAAGAAGACGTTTGGTATATCTGGCTTTGTTCCAAGTCTTTTTTGTTCCTCACTTCTGGGTTTTCAGATAGACACATTTTCTCTCTTTGTATAATATTTCAGAGGAGTTGTATAATTGATTATTTCTTATCTTGATTGATATATCACCTAAGTGGAAATTATACCCATCCTTCTGCTCAGTTTTAAGAGACACTTTTTCCATCAGAGAAGCTACTATAAGATAATTGCTTTTTCCACTAAAATAAATATTTCCTAGCTCAGGATCCTCTTCTGAGAGCAAAAATATCAGAAGTTTTTCTAGTTTAGTTCTCCAGAGGAAAAGACCTCAGACTTTGCTGGTCAGGGGAATGGATGATTTAGCTAAACCGGTAGTGGCCACTGGCTCCTGTGTAGTTTGAATGAAAATCACAAATTTACTTCTTGATTCATATTCTGTTTTATCAGTCTGTGTTCTAACTGGCTTTAGTGATGGATGCTGGAGATCAAAAGAGCTTGGCTCCATGGAACTGTTAGCTATGGAGGAGTGGCTGGAGGAGAGACTGGAAAGTTGATCAAAGTATTTGCAAGAAGTGGAAATGAAAAAGGAGACTAAGGTCTGGTCACTGTGAAATGTGAGTTGTTGTGAAAAACTGTATTTCTCTTTTTGTCATGATTTGAACTGTGGTGGTAAACCAAATTCTCTACCAGCTGTTTGGCCAGTTAACAGGGGTATCAATTTGCAGGAATATTGGAAATAAATATAGTGTCCTTCAATGAAATTTAGGTTGTTCAATTTGAATATTGCTCATCTTTGGAAATTGCCTGACCACTTTGGAGATAGCCACCTGTGGTTACAAGAGGGAGAGATACAGAACTGGCTAAAAAGTGGTGTTCTTGATATGAGGGAAGGTCTGCATCAGATTGGGAAGGACTGGGGTAGGAAATGCAGTGGAGTAAGCCATTCTGCTCAGAAGGGGAAATATAAAAAGCTTCAGGGAAAAAATATGAAGGGATAAAAGGTTGGAATCCAAAAGAAAATTTTGCCTACCTGTCCTGGAGATGTGTCAAACCGACTGCTGGCTGGGGCCTGGGGCTTACAGAGATTAATGTCTGGTGTCCTTATTCTTCGCTCCAAATCATAGCCTCTTTTTGCTATCACTTCTGCTACCTGTACAATGCAGTTATTTGGGAAAGAAAGCTGGCTTCTCTTTGTACTACAAAGTGCATGGAACTCCGTGATGGAAGATACCCTCAAGACACATCGCTGGTCTAAAACATTGGCCTAAACCTCTTTGCTTTAAATCTTTTACAGACACCTTCTCTTGCAGCGTATGTGAAGTATCCTGGGGCAGAGCTGCAAAGTCCCTCTGTGCACCACCATTTCTATAGCTCTGCACTGTGGTGCACCTTGGCAGTTCATGTCTGGAGGGCAGTAGCTGTGGAATGATAACTGCAGGAAAGCAGGTACAGCTTCCTGGGTCACCTACACCAGATATGTGAGAACACGGGTTCAGTGTGCATTATAGTGGATTGTGTGTGTCCACACCCTGGTGAAGATCAGAGGACCCAAACAGCTCTGTTCCACTAGGACCATCTGCTGCTCTAAGGGGATGCCAGGACAATGGGTTGAACGTGGTTTGGGCCTTCTTTGGCTCAACCAGTGCATTTTCCTATTGCCAGTGAATGAATGCCCTAAGGTGCTGTTGAAATCTTGGCTGGAGTGTCTCAGTGTGTCTTCTGCAAAGCCCTAGTTGGGGCCGACAGGCTGTAGTGGCAGAGGATGCCTGTCTTGCGTGGCTGACACTCTGGCTCTTGGGTCTGCCGTTCTGCTGTGCTGGGTTTTGAACAGATTTTTTAAAGTGTGCTTTCCACAGCAGCTCTTTGAACTCTTGTGGCTGGAAGTGATGAATGGGTGGTCAGTGAAAAGACCCAGAAATAAACTGCTGATTTAATTATGAATGAAATTGGTTTAGCTAACACTATTAAAATAAGTATTTTGCCTTACATTGGCTAGAGAAGGGCGTGATTTTGCAGCTGTGTCCACAGCCAGGGTGATGTAAGAGCTCAGGGATGTTTTTGTTGCAAAAGAAGTCAGTTGGGGTTGAGCAAAAGCTGTTGCTGAATGTGGGAACATCTTGGTGCTGAAACATCTTTAGTCATACGAAGTCTTTTGGGTGATTTAATAAAGTACTGGAGAGCACATCCCAGAGAAATCTGCTAAAAATTTTCAGATCTCAGTTAATTGCTTTCCCCATTTCTCTTCCTTCCCTGGCCCAATTATTACATGTCCTTTTCATTATTATTATAATTTTATTGGTTTTTTTATTATTTTATTATTACATGATATTACATAAATGCCAGAAACTCCCATGCAGGCATGGTGGCTTGATGGCTAATGGAATGCATTGCATGATGGCTGTAAGTGGAGAAGTGATATAAATGTTAGGTGTTGACTCAGGGTAGTTGTTCCTGGCTGTCAGTGATCCCTTGTATGACTGTGGAGAAAACACTTAAATAATCTACTTGTTTCCTTTCCTGTCAGGACGATCAGTGATATCCACCTTAGTAAAGCTGTAGGAGAGATAAGAAGTGTAAGGTAAGACTTGCTGAACAGGAATATAAGGGAATCACATCATCGGAACTTAACTGCCTTTATGTAACAAAATGATTCTCAGAATCATGCAAGAGCCCAAAATAAGGGTCAAGAGAACTAAAATTCATACTAAAGGTCATGCTTGCCCTTTCAGGCTCTCTTTGCTCTACAGCATCAGCATGTACAGAAATCCAGAGAAGTAAATATTCTTTTGTTTGCTGACTGATTTTGTTGTTTGTTTATCCAAGCTCCATTCAGCATTGCAGTTGAGGGAGTGCTGCAAGACTGGCCTGGTAACTGATGTGTTTGGTAATTGAAAGGTAAAAGGGAAAGGTAATAGCGATGTCTGTTTGAACAAGAGGTAGGGTGGATTTGAATGGGTGATGGATATTATGAATGGGTGATAGATATTATGAAAACAACTGCTTGTTTTCTTTGTAGTGTGTGTTTGTGTGTTTCTTTTCAGGGATGTTCCTTTTCACTATTTTTAAAGGATCCTTTTTATTCTCTTGCTGCCTGAAGAATGACTGGGAGAAACAGTGCAGTCAATGGAATTAAAAAATGAGGCTCACTTCATCCCCTACAGAAATTATTTTTTTCCCCACCTGCGTTTCACTCTACAGTGACTTGTGTGGCATTACTTGCAGGAGCCCTGCAGCCTTTAGGCAGCTGAGCTAAAATTGTGGGGAGGAACAATAGGGGAATTCCAGGGTCTTTTTGCACTTTGGGTGTTGTCTACCCATCTCACTTCATACATCTCTGCAAAATGTCTTGGCCAAGCCTTTCTGAAAACTGATGAAAATCCAAGACCAACCTATGTTTGAAGATTTCAGATATAAACCCAACCAAAGCAGTGTTCTCAGCAGTTCCTAAGATGGAGTTTCCTGAGGTTGTCATCACTGGGCTAAACTGTGGTTCTTCCATCCTCCTTTCGGGTCTATTTACCTAAGCATTATAGCCATTGATGAAAACTACTTCTGAAAGGTCAAACCCCAAAGTCTTAAATGAATTCATGGCTCTTAAATGAATCCATTCACAGATAATCAGATGTGAGATGCACGGGGTGAAGGTCAAAGATGTGCATGGCCAGCTCAAACCAACCTAGAACATGTGCTCATGATGAGGTCCTGCTAGCCCCAGGAGCAGGAAGTCTCATCCTTCCCCAGTACATCCAGGGAATCTTCCTTTCCACCTGCCTTCTCTGAGCTCTCTGAGACATAAATTGCTTTTGCTTTAAAGAGAGTATCAAATTTAACCAGGCAATAATGAGTTTAGAGAAAAAATATGATAAACAAGACTCTGGAAATGGTTTCACAATAAGCAGTTGGGGACGCCATGGACTCAAGAGGGGATCTAAAATATATGCATGCAAAGACACCCTTACTTGCTGTATGTTGTAATGATGAGATATTCCTGGAAAACTCAGTGAGAAATGCTGACTTCTTTAGTGAGAAACTTCCAAAATCATGCACTGTTAAATTTCATTCATTAGGCTATCACCTCAAGAGAACTCATTTACAAGTGCATCCCCAGCCAGCCTGTCATCAGACCTAGTTACAGAGAGTTTAGAGCAGCTACAGGAAATGATGAGAAATACTTTAACCCCTGATCATGTGTACCCTTTCTAGGTTTCTGGGCCACAAAATGTGGTATTCTATGGGGGTTGAGCTTTCTAGAGTAGGGCTGGTCCCAGTAAATGGGTTGAGTACAAGTAAACTTCCTGACTTGAAAATGATTTTGGCTTTGACAAAGAAGGTGAAAAAATAAACGTAGAAACTATTTTCTCTAAGAGTTTTTCCAGTGCCTTCCTCTCCTCTCCAGAGTAACTACCTAAGTCAAACTAGTTCTAAGTAGGAGTGTTCTATTCATATTTTTTGTCTCCTGCACCCTCATTTTGCTTGTTTAGTGGAGAAGAGGATAAGTAGAAAAGAACAAAGAGGGATAAAAAGCAACTGCTGAAATGTAATGGTTTGCTCCTCTGAACTGTGCTCATGCTGGGGAATTTGTGTGATAATTCTTTTCCTACAATATGAAGGAGGTTGGGTGAGATCCCTTCCTGGCTGAGCTTCCCATGACTCTGGGAATCTATGAACACCTTAAGAAATCTTTTAAATAAGGGTAGTTTCTGGAGCTGGAGAATCCTGAAGGTCTTCCTTTGGTCCATGGAGAATGATACAGGTACGCAAACTGCAGGTGAGAAAGCAACGAGGACTATATTTGGCTTGCCGCCATTGACAAGGGGCATAGTGTTGGGTGTAGAGAAAGAGCCACAAGGTATTCTTTCTTGGGAGACTACTTTGAACCCAATTTGAGTATAATCTCTTCTACTCCCATGAGTTTTTCCACAGCAATGGCATGGCTTCTTTGTGATGGACAGAAACCACTTTAGCTCAATTTCTACCCTGAAGGCTAGATTATGTCCCTTTAAGGGCTGATGTGGGTGATGGTGCGGGCTCCTAGACTACTGTGCAGAAGGAGCCAACCATCCACCGAAGCAAGGTCAGTGTTCTGCGCTGCTGGTGAAGGAGGGTCCTGCTGCTTGTACCTGAGGTACATGTGGCACAGACAGCACCTGTTCCTGTTAGTTGGTATGTACCTGCTCACGAAGTCACTCTTCAGAGTTGCCCAGGGTTGGCAGACAGAGGTAGCTCCTGGCATGTGCACTCCAGACAGTCTCAGAAGCAGCAGGTCTGCCCAAGAGCACTGCCAGGAGTCTAGACACTGAATTTGAGTAATCTGAATCACCCTTACCCATCTATCTTGTACTTGCCATGCATAACCACTTTGGGTGCCTAAAGCCGGTGGTTTTGGCATCAGCCTCCCCTGGAGATTAATTAGGTTCAAGTTCCTAATCTGGTGAACAGTTGTCTGTACAGAAAATCTCCAACTGAAAGGGATGAAAAAGCCCCTTAGAGCCAAGCACCTCAGTTCCCTGTGCAAATCAAAGCAAACACAGCTAATCTGATTCTGAATCTCTTTCATCCCAAGTGAGAGTCCTAACCACAGCCCTGTAAGCTGTCTGCCTGTCTCTCCACTCTTTCATTTGAAGGAAAACTGTAAAATAACGCTTTTTCTTCATATGGAAATGGGAAGCATTTCTAAAATCCCAGGAATATTTACAAGGCAGGGAAAGTGTTTCCTGCCCAACTGCAGCTGCTGGTTGTGATCACAGCCTTCTGAGACTGAGTACAGGCTCTCTATAATTATGTGTTATGCTCAAATGTGTTCTACCTTTATGAATATATTGTAATTTTTTTAACTTCTAAAGGGCTATTTCAGTGAGTGCAGCCCCAGACCCAATGAATATACCTTTGTGTGCAGTTCTCTACAGTATCTCTAGATTAACAGTCATGCACTTGAACACTCATGCACTTGAAAGCCAGCTGAGAACTCGGAGAAAACTTTATTAAAAGTAGTCTATCTGTCTGGAATAAGAGCCCAGAGTTTGCAATGTAAAATAGTTGCTTATGAAAAATGCATTCTTCTTAAGTGAAACAGGGCATAATCTTTGTGGAGAAAAGCCACGAGTTGAGTTTCTTTTCAAATTGTCAGAAGGCAGACAACAAAAAATTGCCTGTCAGATTTATTATCACACTCTGTATGACTTTGTGAGCAGATTAACTATAGATCAGGAAAAGAAGACTTCCAGCACAGTTCAAAGACGGCAGCCAAAATGGCAGTGCTGGATCAGGCCCTTTAATAGCTCCTGTATTCACCACTGACCATGCTGTGATGGTTGATTCGTCACTACTGTCTTTAGCAGAGTGTTGGTAAGGTATGGCTGGTTGTTTCTTATACACCTCTAGCATTTTACCTAAGTGTCAGAGGAGTTTTAGTGGTGTATGAAGTTATTCCTTGAAAAGCAAGAGTCAATTGGTAGCTTTCATGAGACAGAGGAATGGAAAATATCACTCAGAACAGATTTTTACATTGGCAAAAATTTTATGTTCTTTTTCCCTTTCTTTGATTTCATAGTTAAAAACCCTAAAAACAACTGGAAAAGCTTTTCAAAGTGCTAAGTTTTGTGGTTTAGATGCTCTGCATCTCCCTTTCTCTCCCTGAAGGAAAAAACAACCCTGGAAACCAGCCCTCTGATGTGCAGACAGCATTTCCTTAGGCCAGGGAATGATGTGAACTCCTGTTTCCTGCATCCTGGGGTTGTGTATTATGGCAAAAAGATGATCCAGTGAAGGGTGGGGATGGGGCTCTCCACCCTGTGAAGTTGTGAGCATCATCCAAGTGCAACACCCTTGAGTAGGGTGAGGCTTGAAACCTCCTCAAGATTTTCCATCAACTAGTTTATGTGGCTCCTTGCCCGCTGGGCTGGTTTGTGGCTCCTCCTGTTGTCACGAAACTCTGTTTGGGGAGCCCAAACGCTTCACTCAGCTCTGTTGTATGAGACAGCGAGTGCTTGGGAACAGGCTGTTGAACATCTTAGTGCTGTGATGCCTGTGTGCTTTGCAGGTCTTCTGCCAGCTGCCTGTGTCTCCTTAGAAAAGTGAATTTAGGCTCCAAAAGTGCTTAATGCTACTTAGCCATTCACCAGCACTACTGGCAATGTCAGTTCCCCCGCAGATGACCAGCACACAATGTAGAAAATGGGGAACTTCTAATACAAAAACCTTACTGCTTTCTGACACCATAAACCAAAGGCAAAATTCAGCTCATTTTGCTCTTGCTTTCAGGCACAGTGAAATGTACATGAAGGGTCTATTGCAGGTGCTTAATTACGAATAACTCCAGATGAGATGTTGATTTTCAGTATCATGTGTTCCCTGCATATGTTCTTCAGCTGTAATTTAATGTTCCTCTCTAACCATGACAATTCTATAAAATTCATTGGGTTATAATAATGCTATTAATCCTGATTAGTATTTTATTTTGTTTTATCAGAGTATGGTGTAGCAATGCAGGAGGAAGTGAAAGTGGATAAATTAATAAAGATTATTAATGAATAAGGGTGTTGCAAAAAGCATGATGGGTCTCTAGCAGAAGGGAGATGCTTGCACAGATGGAAAGCAACAATTGAGAAGAACATCAGAGCAAACCAGCTTCTCATCAGCTGCAAAGGTTGTATCTAAGACATATGACATCGGAAGAGGCACCAAGATATTGTAGAACAAAGGTCAGATAGGGGGGCAGCCCCAAGAGATAGATGCAGTGACCCTGAGAAAGATGCCCACAGGCGATTACTCTGAAAGTCTATGTAGACATCCTCATAGTCATCTGTGTAGATTACTGTATGGAGAGAGGATTGCTTGTCTTTCAGGAAACATCCTTTTTGTTTTGCGTAACAATTACACAGGTGTAGGGAGGTCTGGCTTTTAGGACCTAAGTGTGAATGAGGGTGGTAATGGTAATAAAAAGAAAACAAAAGAAAAAAGGCTATTTTGGAAGCTGGACTGGAGCAGTGCCAGAACCTAAGGAGGTTATTTTGCTGCACTCCTACACGTTAGACCTGAACCATAACCCCTCCAGACAGCAAGTACTGTATTTCAGAAAGACTGCTCTGTAACAAGTGCCGCACCACGTTTTTTAATCTCACCTAGGAAGCACTTCTGTCCTTGGCAATAACAACTGTATCAAAAAAGCAGTGAGAAATTCTTAGATTAACTATATTTAGTATTTCCTAAAATCAAAACATCATGTTACATTCACTTCCTTTTGTTTTGAGGTAGAATTACCTGTGCTAAATGGTGCTCAGGAAAGTGATTAAAAGAAATATGCCCCCCCCCCTCCCCTCCCGGAGAAAAATGTAGGAAAGATTAAAGGCAGAGATTTTTTTTTTCTTTTTTGGTGTTTTGTTGTGGTTTTTTTTAATCTGTAGAACAGTGTTGGGTTGTTTGGTGTCGTGGTTTTAGCAGTGCTAGAGACAAAGCAGCATTAAATAGAAAATTTATTTTAGAGGGAAGCTGAAAGGGCTGATGAGAAAAGTCTGTGAGAAAAGAAATGCAGAGGAAGTAGGTGGAATCACACTCCAACCCGACTTGTTTGAAAGATTCAAGCCCTTTCCTCTGAGATTACAGCATGCCACTGTAGGGGAGAGGGCCTGAGAGGCAAGGGTTTACCTTGTGATAATGAATTAAAGTTCAAAAGAAGGTTTGAAATCCCTGAATGTCTGTTTTGATGTCAATTGCAAAGCAAGGTTAGTGCTATTAAAGTATTGGCAACCCAGAAAATCCCAGAATAATGCTGTTTAGAGGATCCCAAGGTATCTGAAAAGTTGTTTTTTGTCTGCTGTGCTGGTGCAACTGGCACAGACTTGTTTCTCTCTGCAGTAAATGGCAAAATGGACTCTAATGGTATGTTGAAATCTAATTTTAATAAAGGAGGAGAGAATTAGCAAAATAGAAGTCCCTCGTCTGGTTTGCACATCCCAGTATAGTAGGAATTTAGTTTGTCAGTCCTGTGAATCAAGTGACCAGCTTCTTGAATGTTTATTATATGGTACCTATCATGCCTTTGAAGATGAAAGAGAATCATCTTGTTCATATTCAGGTTTCAGATTTCAACTCAAATTATTTCATTTCACAAGGTTAAAAAGCACTGGTTTTCAGCAGGGCTTTGGTGAAACCCTGTGGAACGCCAAATGTGAGGGCTGGGTTTCTGTGAAGATGCTCAGTCCTCAGCAGAAAATCCAAACATCCTTCTTATGTCCTCTCAGATCTTCTGCTCAGCAGTGATGAACAGTTCCTGCTAGCCTTCAAATGCTGCTGATTTTACTTGGCCCTGGTCTGATATTGTGGAGGTACTCTGGAGAGTTTGAAAGCTTAATATGTGTAATGTGGCAATTTTGCTCCAAGTTACCTGCTTTGGTAAGCCCTTTCACCAGTTTTTGCTCAAAAAGTACTCATTTCAGCCTCAGCAAGGATCCTGGAAATACAGCATATCTGAATAGGATTTACATCTCCGTGCAGTGAGTGCTTCTAATGTCACTGCTGAAGAAAATGAAATCTCAGCAAAGTAAATTGGGTCATAAGATTTTGGCAAGGTGGATGTTTAAAATGGAAGATTAACAATCAGGGAGATCTGTTCCTTTCATAGAAGTCAGAAATCCACAGTGTATGCCTGGAAGTCTAAGGAGCAGTGGGGGTTTGAAAACCAAGATTTAAAGAGGGGTTATTTTTTTCAGTAGCTGTCATCACTGTATAATGTCTATGAAAAAGAAAATGAATGCATACTTAGTTTTCAGTTTTCACAATTTCATTCAACCGGGAGATCATGTTTCAACGTTAATCTTGCGCAACAGAACAATATAGAGATGTGAGAAAAAATATACTTGAAATCCAGATCTAACATGGAACACTATTTCTACTGCCAAATCAATAGAACTATATTGACATTATTTTTTCTTCCTCTGGCAATATGTGTCTCTTAAGAAGATCTGTTTTGCATTTGGTGGTATGAAGTTATTGTAAACATCTTTGTTCATCTTCTAACTGATCTCTAAGAAAATCAGTGGAACGAAGTGAATTCTATGATCCTATATGCATATGGACAAATTAATGCTATTCTCACGTTCAGAAAGAGATTGCCTCCATGGAAAACTTTCCCAAAGCATATAGTGCTGAATGAGCTGTTTATATTCTGTTATACTTTGCATGTTTCCAACTTGTACTAATATTTTTGGAGTAAAATCCACTTTTATTTTGGAGCACAGTTTGCACATAAGGGGGTATTCCCAGATGTACATTGTGAAATTGTTTATTTTACAATTAGAAGATTTCTTCATGGAGACAGACCAAAGGCTTCTCTGTAACATCTTCATGACATCAAAAACTAAAAGAGTGAGTAAAAGTTATTTATTACTGTCAAGGTGTGTTTTACACAGCCACAAAAGGCTCTTTTTTGAAAAAATCATGTCTGAACATATTTAGGATAATTATTTGAGTTTTGAAAGCGTGTCATGTTCAGAGAGATTTCAGAAACTCGGTTGATTTAGCATATAAAAAAGAAGGGTAAAGGAGTGGTTTCATCACTGTTTACCCTGGGAAAGTATTTGGTAATGTGGGTCCTAGCTAATGGACTAGGCATTGACAGGAACCAAATAGCTGGAAGTTGAAGCTAGACATACTCAGACAGAAAGCAAAGAGAACCTTTTTAACAGTTATTAAAACCATTACCCCCCAGAAGAGTTTGCCAAGACATAGACTTACTATCACTCTTAAGTGTGGTATTAATAACACTGAAATGAGCTGTGGAACAGCTTGCCAAAGGATGTTGAGGATGCTGAAGCTTTGCATGGGTTGAACAGATATTTGGAGAAATTAATGGAATAAAAATTAATTTAGAACAGTTAAACTTGCCAAAGACTGCATCTCTGACTCAGGGAATCGCTGAATCACAGGGGCTGTTGGCCACAAGAGCAAGAAATACATGGCCTGATCTGCATCTATCTGACTAGACTCCATCCAGCTAGACTCCGTCCCCTTTCCTTCTCAAAACAGGGAAGTGTTGAAAAAAGGTGCTGCCATAAGGACCTCATGTAACCAAAAGCCACACAGCATAGCAATGACTGCACATTGTTTACATTATGATTTTTCACATATAATGAACAAATGGTCTTAACTAATAACATGTAGACCAATTGCACAAGTAAGGAGCATGAAAGCTTGGTCAACAGATACCTTGCTTTTTGTAAGTCCCATGCTATTACATGCTTCTAAGGGTTTAAGTGATTTTGTGTTACCTGAGCTATGTGCTCCAGGGATGTATATATATATAAAAAAAAACAACACCAAAAAGAAAGCATTGATAGTAGAGCACATCAAAATGCAGTAAAATTACAATCTTTGATAAATTTTGGCCTAAGAAAAAATAATGGAAGTACAAGGACGCATGATTACCTCAATGTTGGAGAAAGATCTAAAGAACTTATCAGTCTTTGAAATGACAATCATAATACTCTCCATAGCAGTTTGGGGGTCTCTCCCTCATCAGCATTTTCCAACAAAAAAGTGCAGAAAAAAAAGATTCCTTTAATGTAATCCTTTAAACAGAGAGTCTTTTGTTTTATGGTCATGCAAAGAGACTTCAAACAAGCTGTTTCAAAGAGAAATCTTGGCCAGTGCTTTGAAGAAGTCATTGTTCACAGATATTCTAGATTATCTGAATGCCTCTTTGGTAAATATTACTGAAGTGATATCCTTTATTATTTGAATTTATAGGATTTCCATTTTCACACAGAGTTTTTCACATCACAGAAATTTTCAGTTGTGGAAGGAATATAACAGTCAATGCAGAAGGAGTTTTTCTGTCATAATGCGGACCAGTCATAATAGCTAAAGCCTCGTCTCATTTGCTTTGAAACTCCCCACCTTTACTTTTAGACCATGGTTTATATTCTGCCAATTTTGTTTCAGCTTCACCGATAAGGCTGTAGGATTCCATGTGTAATAATTAGTCTTGTGACTGCTTATCAGCATAATTTCTCATCTTGCATTAGTAAGAATTGAAGAGAGCAAGGAGAAATGGTGTGGAAATAAGAACAGTTGCTGGCATTGATGCAGCCAATAGGAATCCGATTCTTTCAGAGGAATGAATTTAAATACCATTTCCAGCAGTTCATGGAAAGATATAGGCCCTTTTCCAATGTTTTCTGTCTTACTGATAAAGTTCAGCACAATTAAAAGCTTGAATTAGAAGCCGTCTACTTTCAAAACCCAAGACTTTTATTCCAAATCTTTATCACTTTCATCATGACACATTACGAGGCTTACTCTAATCTTTTAAGAAGAACCACCAACTGTTTAAGGTTCTCATGGGAACTACTGAGGACTAATAATGGCTAATCTAATTTCCCTGACAGTTGACTTTGATATTCTTGAAATACATTGTCATCGAATATGTCACATGCTTAGTTAAAAGGATGCTTTCCTGCCATAGGAGATAATCAAACGATTGAGCTACAAATAATTCTCCTTCATTGAAAATAAGCACTCATGCAACATTTTCTTTCACAAATAATAAAATATTTGTTTATAAACTATGCAGCCATTCATTTGCCACCCACTTAAATCTGTCAGCCCATGGTTTGGATGTAGGCAGACCATACCAGTGGATCCTAATGCCAAATGGCAATGTAGACCATCATGCTTTGGCACTTCCACATGATATGATCACTTTTTTCTTAACTAGAAACCTTACTCAGACAGTCTTGAGCATTTTCTCTATTTGCCCAGGGTCTTCAGATGTTCAGTGACCAACTTGGGGTTAATGGGCAACAAATCTATCTGGGCTGCCATGCACCCGCAAACCTTGGTCCATGGTGTGTGTACAGGGGAAGTCTGATGTTTTCTGGAAAGCATTGCACTTACTGTCTCAGCACAGCACAGTTGCTGTGGGCCAGAGAAAAAAAAACAAACCAAGTTTATCAGCTGTACACTCTAGGTACAGCAAACTTGCAGTTCTGGGAAGCGCTGGACTTGCATGATGTGACTGTAGCTGTTTGATGTGTACAGCCATCATGAAAATATGTTAAGGCCATTTGAAGGAATCAGGTTGGGCATTCCCACCACAGTAGCTGCAAACGTCCTGGGCACGTGGACATATATTTTATCTTGAGAAATCTCAGATGTCAACCCAGACTTAAGGGATGACATGAAGAATCATGAGTTTACTTGTTGCTGCAAGCATGTAACTGTAAGCCAAGTGATGTGTGAACAGAAAAATAATTGTTTCTCTGTAGTCCATAGAGGACCTGGGAAGAAACTGTACAAACTGAGCTGCCAAACTGTGGCATTCAGCTTTAAAATTATAAAAATGCAGAAAATCCTTAGTTGGATTCTAATTCGATGGTTTACCAGCCCTAAAAATTCATTATATACCAACAGAAATCCCTTTCCACCCACCTCCTTTCTTTGCATTCTCTATCAGCTGTATCAATGTATGTTACTGCATCTCATCAGTTGCATTTCACGGTCTTTATGCAAACAACTTCATTAGTATGGCAGCAGAAATAGACTGGGGAGACAGACTGCCAAATGGAGCACAGCTTTTCCTCTGAGAACTTCATCTACAGCCCTAAAATCATGCCAGCACCTTCCTGTTTTGGTGAAGGTCTCTGTAATAACCAAAACATGTTGTTCAGGCTCGTCAGGTCCAAGTGGTAAAGTCAGCGTAGGAAGGTAGTCTGGGAAGCCTCAGTAATGTCTTTCAAGTCTTTAGTTCTTTTACCTTTTGGATGTGATTTGAAATAGAGTTCTGGATCTCTCCTAGACAGTGGAAAGCATAAAGGCTTTCTTTTTCCACCCATTTTTGGGTACTCTGTCCCTTCAAGACCAAGACAGGATATGCCATTATGGTCCATGCCTGCAAGTTCAAGTTGAATTTTGAGTGATGATGAATATGTTCAGGTTATGATTAAAAAAAAAAAAAAAAAGATATTTTTTCCTATTTTTCAGTAGGAAAGGGAGGCATGGAACACTACAAATGTTAACTAGAAGCCAGCAGGTAAAGGTGTATTAGAGAGTCTTTGAGCAGAATCTCTGACTGCAGAAAGGGAGGCTGAGGTTTCTCTGGGAGAGGTCCTGGCACTCTAGCAGGAGGCCCTGGAAGGAATGAAGTCAGTGGAGCAAACCTTCTATTTCACCCTATCTATTAGATGTGGTGACTGTACAGTTGAAGTGTAATCTGGGAAGGTCACAACTTCAGGGAGTTGCCAGGAGGGTGCCTTGCAGATCACCTGAGGAGCCTGGGCAGGTGGGCTGGTTGTGGGTGCACTGATGGCTTGCTCAACATTCTCCATCTGCTTACCCATCATTCCCCTGCCCTTTGGGAGGATAGAGCTCTCTGAGGCTTACAAGCTGTTTCCAAGAGTCTCTGTTAAGTGATGCTACAGAGATGCAAAACCTGGTTTAGTGTCAAACAATTTCTGAAATTACCAAATTTTTATATAGTTTATTTGCCCATGCTGAAGATGAGAGGGTCACTCCTTTTGAATGTGGAGAGCATGCTTTCACAGGTTGATCCTGCATATTTTACTCCTTCCTTCCCATTCCAGTAGTTGCTAAAATCAGCCTCAGTAGCAAGTTTTAGGAAAAAGTCTGATTTTCACATGCTCGGAAGAGATTCGCTTGAACTTTTCTATTTGCACCCCAATTGGTGTATTGGCACAGAGCATGGTCCAGTGCAGGGACATACAGGACCTGCCCAGTGATGGCAGTGCACCGCCAGGTGTGAGAGCACAGGGCTGGTCCCCACCGTGCCCCTGAATCCTGCTGAGCCCGGACAGTTGTTGCTGCCTGAACCGAATTGAAAGGCAAGGGAGAAGAAACTAGGAGAGTGAGCTGTATGGGATGAAAGTAAGACATGAAGGGGTGGAAAATAATGAACAACTGGAAATGCACAGCAAACAGGCTGGGAAAGGGGAGCTGAGAATGGCCAAGCAATGAGATTAGGGCTGGGATAGCAGAGAATTAGGGACAAAGCTGGCAGGATGAGGAGACTGGAACTTTGGTGAGTGGAAAAATGATATGACAGGCATGGAGCAGGGACAGTTTGGAGGGGAAAAGACAGAAAAGCACAGGCAGAGAATAGTTGTGAAGGAGAGTACATGTGAACTTAGTCACCAGACATCTGGAAGAAGTCTCTCCTCCTCCAGGCTGTTCTTCCCACGGGGAATGGCAGCCTGGACCACTGCCAGAGGCTCGGCTAGCACCAGTGATGGTGACAACGCTGCGGCACAGTGTTCATCTTCCTTTTCTAAACACAAACAAGAAAATGCCCCTTTGGGATTTAAATAGCCAAATGTGTTCTGTTAAAAGACTGCTGCTGAGGTTGCAGTTAGTCACTCAAATGCCAGGACGGGCTGTGCAGTTTTGGTTCACTTTCCTTGGAGTCGGGCAAATGAGTAAATGAAAGGCATCTCCATCTTTGGGCAGCCCTAACTCTGACATTTCCTCATCTCTGTGTTTCTGCTTTTGCTTTTCCTGAGAAAACTCCAGAAACCTTTAAAAATAAAGACTTGAGTTTTGTTTCCTGTTTGTCCCCAATGCTTTAGATAGAAAAAAAAAAAAGGGATATTTTTAATGCAAGATGTTCTCTCAGAACAGAGCAGGAATTGTTAGTGTAGCACTGAAGACAATACTATAATTGCTTAACTTTAATCCTTAAGACTGTATCAGAATGAACACGCAGTCTTCATTCTTCCATTCCTTATTTAGTGTATTTGACCGCTGCCTTTACAAAATATTTTTAGCATGGTTTTGTGTAGGTGACTGTGTGTGTGTAAAAGAAAGATATGTCATCTTTTTTTATTAGCCCACTCATCCACATGCTGTGATGAAAAGCTGGCATGTTTGTGTGTGTACAAATATGTCTGCCCGCATAAATTAGAGGTTTTGCATCTGAATCAGGCAATGTGTCTCTTCACAGACAGAGCTGCCTTTCTCCTCCAAGGCTGTGGAGCCAGATCTTTGTTCTGAGATGCGCAGTTGAGAGGCAGCAATGGTGTTTCTAGCCTTCTTATACCATTAAACATATTTGTTAGTGTCCCAGAACAAAGCTTTGGAGCCAGAGATATGGAGCCAAACCCAACTTCAGCCCTGACTACCTGGAATCTTTCCATTGACCTTAATAGGACTGCGATCAGACCCCAGCTATAAATGTCTGAACAGAGATAACATAGATGCTTATTTTGGTTTCCTTTGGATCGCTTCATGTGTTGCACTTTCCCATGTTTTCTTAGTATCACGTTCACTCTGTAGTTGGCAGGTGCCATTATTTAACTTTTACCTGCCAGTTCTGTAGTTATCATGTCTTTGTGTTGGCCTGTGTGTTGGTAGGCTAAAACAAGACTCTGAGTGTGCTGGTGGTTGCAGGAGAGATCTTTTTCTCTTTCTTTACATCCTTCTTTTCCTCTTTACCAGTTGTCAATAGTCTGAGCTGCCTGCATAAGTTGAGCTTTGCTTTGGAGTGGCTGCTATTCATAATCATCTTAGAAGCACCATCTTGTGAAGGGGGTAGAACAAGGCACTGATAAGGATTAAAAGTACATGTTTTTAGGGCTTGAGATTTGAGAAAAAAGTAAGGGAAAGCCCTTGTGATGTCAGGATGCAGGAGTGTGGTTTCAGCATGCAGTTTTGTTAGTATCTGTGCAGCCTGGGCGGATGTACATGACAGAAAAGACCACTGAGCTCAGCCCTGCCTGGATGCCAAACCCCAGATGCTGTGGCCAGTTCAAAGACATCAGTGCCCCTGTTGCTGTCTCTGGAGGTCTGGGGGTAGTGAGGCCAGGCAGCCCCAATATTAAGCCCCTGTGCTGCACTCTAACCTCCCAGCTGGTAGAGCTGCTGCTTGATCAAGGCAAAACCAGGTTGGTCCAAGGAGGAGGAAGGCCCTTGTTAAACATTCTCTTCCTTTTTTTGCTCCTATGACTGGACCATTAGAATGGAAGGTTACAGGCTTTTCAGGAAAGACAGGCATGGCAGATGGGAAGGGGGAGTTGCTATTTATGTTAGGGATAAGCTGGAGAGCATGGGACTCTGTCTGGGGACAGGTGAGCAGTCAATAGAGAGTCTGTGGGTCAGGGTTAAAGGGAGAGCAGCGCTGGAAGACATTATTGTGGGGATCTGTTACAGACCACCTGACAAAGAGGACTCTTTGGATGAAGTGCTCTATAGGCAGATAGGAGCAGCCGCACGCTCATAGGCTCTTGTTCTCATGGGGGACTTCAACCACCCCGATATCTGTTGGAGGGATGGTACGGCGTGGCACAAGCAATCCAGGAAGTTCCTGGATTGTGTGGAAGACAGCTTCCTCCTGCAAGTAATAGAGGAGCCAACAAGAAGAGGTGCCATGCTTGACCTCGTCCTCACCAACAGGGAAGGGCTGGTTGGAAATGTGACGCTCCAGGGCAGCCTTGGTTGCAGCAATCATGAGATGGTTGAATCTGAGACCCTCAGGACAGTGAGAAGAGCATGCAGCAAGCTCACTGCCCTGCACTTCAAGAGAGCAGACTTTGGCCTCTTCAGGAACCTGCTTACTAAGATTCCATGGGATATAGCCCTAGAGGGCAGGGGGCCCCAAGACTGTTGTTTGATATTCAAGGATCACCTTCTGCAAGCTCAGGAGTGATACATCCCTACTAGAAGGAAGTGCAGCAGGAGGGCCAGGAGACCTCCTTGGATGGATAAGGAGCTGCTGAGGAAAATTCGAAGGAAAAAAGAGGCTTATAAAAAGAGGAAGCAAGGACAGGCGGCCTGGGAAGAATGCAGGGATGTTGTCCGGGAAGCTAAGGACCAGGTTAGGAAAGCTAAGGCCCACTTAGAATTAAACTTGGCTAGGGATGTTAAGGATAACAGGAAGGGATCCTATAGGTACATTGCAAACAAAAGACAGACTAGGGACAACATGGGCCCTCTCCAGAAGCTATCAGGAGAACTGGCTACCCTGGATTTGGAGAAGGCTGAGGTTCTTAATGACTTCTTTGCCTCTGTCTTCAGTGGCAGATGCTCTGACCACACCACCCAAGTCTCAGAAGGCAGACGCAGGCACATGTGAGAATGAAGACCTTAGGCCCACTATATGAGAGGATCTGGTTCAAGACCATCTTAGGAACTTGAATGTACACAAATCATAGAATCACAGAATCATAGAATAGTTAGGGTTGGAAAGGACCTTAAGATCATATAGTTCCAACCCAAGTCTGTGGGACCTGATGAAATCCATCCGCGGGTCCTGAAGGAGCTGCAAATGAAGTTGCTAAGCCACTGTCCATCATATTTGAAAAATCATGGCAGTCAGGTGAAGTTCCCGATGACTGGAAAAAGGGAAATACAACTCCCGTTTTCAAGAAGGGGAAAATGGATGACCCAGGGAATTACAGACCACTCAGTCTCACCTCTGTGCCTGGCAAAATCTTGGAGCAGATTCTCCTGGAAGCCATGCTGAGGCACATGAAAAGCATCAAGGTGGTTGGTGACAGCCAGCATGGCTTCACTAAGGGGAAATCCTGCCTGACCAATCTGGTGGCCTTCTATGATGGGACTATGGAACTGATGGACAGGGGTAGAGCAGTTGATGTCATCTACCTGGACTTGTGCAAAGCGTTTGACACTGTCTCACATGACATCCTTGTCTCTTAAGTTGGAGAGACATCAATTTGATAGGTGGACCACTCGGTGGATAAAGAACTGGCTGGATGGCCACATGCAAAGAGTTGTGGTCAGTGGCTCAATGTCCAGCTGGAGACCAGTAACGAGTGGTGTCCCTCAGGGATTGTTGTTGGGACCGGTCTTGTTCAACATCTCTGTTGATGACCTGGACAGTGGGATTGAGTGTGCCCTCAGCAAGTTTGCCGATGACACCAAGCTGTGTGGTTCAGTTGATAGGTTGGAGGGAAGGAATGCCATGCAGGGGAACCTTGACATGCTTGTGAGGTGGGCTGATGCCAACCTGATGAAGTTTAACCATGCCAAGTGCAAGGTCCTACACCTGGGTCGGAGCAATCCCAGGCACAGCTCCAGGTTGGGCAGAGAAGAGATTCAGAGCAGCCCTGCAGGAGAAGGACTTAGGGGTGTTGGTCAGTGAGAAAATGAACATGAGCTGGCAATGCACGCTTGCAGCCCAGAAAGCCAACCATATCCTGGGCTGCATCAAAAGGAGGGTGACCAGCAGGTCGAGGGAGGTGATCCTGCCCCTCTACTCTGCTCTTGGGAGACCTCACTTGGAGTATTGTGTGCAGTTCTGGTGTCCTCAACATCAAAAGGACATGGAAGTGTTGGAACAAGCCCAGAGGAGGGCCACGAGGATGCTCAGGGGACTGGAGCACCTCCCGTATGAAGATAGGCTGAGAAAGTTTGGGCTGTTCAGCCTGGAGAAGAGAAGACTGCGTGGAGACCTCAAAGCAGCCTTCCAGTATCAGAAGGGGGCCTATAGGGATGCTTGGGAGGGACTCTTCATGAGGGACTGTTGTGATAGGACAAGGGGTAAAGGGTTCAAACTTAAACAGGGAAGTTTAGATTGGATATAAGGAAGAAATTCTTTACTGTGAGGGTGGTGAAGCACTGGAATGGGTTGCCCAAGGAAGTTGTCAATGCTCCATCCCTGGCGGTGTTCAAGGCCAGGTTGGGCAGAGCCTTGGGTGACATGATTTATTGTGAGGTGTCCCTGCCCATGGCAGGGGGGTTTGGAACTAGATGACCTTAAGGTCCTTTCCAACCCTAAGTATTCTATGATTCTATTAAAACAGGGCTCCAGCATGCACCAGCAGCCTGTTTTCCTGGGGTTTGGCTATGCACTTCGGATTTTCAGGTAAGCGCCCATCCCAGCACTGGCCAGGCTGCCATAGGGGCATTCCCTGAAGCTGTGTCTGGGTCACATAACTTGAAGAGTCCCCCTCTGCCCTGGATGTAAATGCTTCTAAAGCCCTTCTTCTCTGTTCCTTCCAGCAGGAAGGCAATGAATAACTCTGGGTTTGGAAAAGAGAAGCTTTAAAATTCTTGGGCTCTAGCTGCTTCTGCAAATAGTGTCATTCAGCCAAGCTTCATAGCACTGGACTTCTTGGCTTGGTATCACCCTTTATAAAATACATATTTTCTTGACAGGTTGAGCACCAGCAATTCCCTTGGTTCCATAAGGAACATGAAAGAATGTTTCTTGATGCCTTAGAGAGCTTGCAGTGTGCAGTGTTTCAAGGGAAAGGCCCTCACTTCATGCAGTGCTTTGGATTATTGTTCTTGAATATCCTGCTTCACTTTATTTATTTCTGCAGATTTTTTTTTGTTGCATTCCCAGGCAATAAAACACATTTGCTGCAACACAGACAAGCCAAATGAAAAAGAATTGTTTCACTTTGGGGATGTTTTGGCTCTGCTGATGGACTTCATGGTGGCTCCTGGCTCTCCCACCATGGGGCAAACTGGAAGTCCAGACCAATACACTATGGACAGCATGGCTCTGGCCCCATGCACCACGGCTCTTTTCTGTTTCTGGATAGCTGTTAGCAACTGTCAAAGCAGAGGAAGGTGCACCGTTGCTTTCAGAGCAAGATTTCGAGGTAGGCATGTGTGAATTGAATTGTAAATAAGAAACACAGCAGGGTCTGGCTTTCTTGATTGCAGTTGTATCTACTTCAAGAACACTTACCCTGATCATTGCCTATGCACAAGCAGATTTTGTTCCCATGTGCAGGCTCTTGACTTGCACAATACAAGGAAAAGTGATGCCAGAACATAAATTAAGAAGCATGAATGGGTAAAACACAAAGGAGATTATTTTGTACTAATGGTTTAGCAAAGGCATTCAGACACTTCTAAAGTTAGCATGTTGTGCTGCCAAGAGAAACAGTGCAGCAGGGGAAAAATACCTCACTGGATAGCTGTCTACCAGCAGATACGTCCTGTTTTTAAGTCCAGACAAATAAAGCGTGACTCTGCCAAGTATACACTTTGGCTTTCTTTTCCTTATGTGGGATAAATACTTCCCCCCTCTTCCAAAGTTAGTACAGCAATTAATGAAAAATCAAAGCTGTATCTGATAATAATGTGGTGCATTATCTGGAGTAAAGACCTTAAATCACAGAAATTACCTTGTCTCATCAATTAGCTGAAACCTTGCTCAGCCTGTAATAGAGACTACCTAATTCACATGTGGCTTCTGATTGCTCTTCCCAGCATTGCTAATAGCTTCAGTTAGCATTGTATCAGAGGCAGAACTGTGTGAGAAACAAAATAGGTTTGGCAAATGCACATTTTATGAGCAAAAATGCTGCTCTAAAAATACATTGCCTTGCTCACACTGGGAACTGAGAAGTTAGCAAAAGTCATGTTTGAAGTTGCTGTACAGCTTGATTTGAGCTTCCCTGTGCTTGTTTTATCATACAACTATAAACATGAGAGCATGTAATTAAAGGCCTTATCAAGTACATATGCAAAAGTAAACTAAGTGAAGGATACATTAGCAATCTTATTTCTGGCACTTCTCGACCTCTGAGTACCCAACGCTGCAGTTTCAATGCTCATGCAATCTAATCTTTGTATGTGACATAGACAGTATTAAATGTCCCCCAAAGTAACACCACCTGCCACTGAAATATCGAAGGATCTCAGCTGTTCACTGTATATGGTAAATAATTACAGTAAGTAATGAGTCTTTGTTATTTTGCTACCACATAGAGCCCAAGGTTAGCTGGGGCCCATTGTACAACCACCCTGCATAACCATCTGCTGGGTTCCTTGTCCTTTCTGGCATGGAGCTCCTCACTGCAGGAGCCAGTGGTCCCCCCAGGAGCACCTCAGAATCTCTGGGGTGGCAGTAGATTAAGAAGCTCTTCCTCCAAGCAGACTGGGAGCACAGAGAGTTAGGACATGTGCATCTGCAGAAACAGGGTCTTCGTTGGAATTGTGCCCCTTTTACCTTTAGCCTAGGGTTGCCATTTCAGTATATAAATCAGTGAAAGTTTTGGCAGTGGGTTAACTTGATATAAACCACATAGCATTCCTCCTCCACCAACATGCCCAGTCTGTAATTTATATTCTTTTGGTTTTGATGGATTTCTTTCCTGAGAACAATTTACATCACCATTCATTTTGAAGATAAATCGTTTCACAGTGTTTGGTAGATCAGCCTTGGCACTTGGAAAGCTGGCATCCAGATGTACAGCTTGCAAAAAATATATACTCTTGTTCAAGGGAGCAGTGGTGGTATGAGATCCACCTTATATGGACCTTGCTATCTTCCCCTGCTAGCAGAAAATTGATTTCTTTTGCAATGAAAATTCCTCAAAGCAATCCTTTATCACTTGTAAAGGACATGCAAAATGGGAAAGTACAAGCCAGTGCATTCAGAGTGAGGAATTATTAACAGTAATGTAACCTACTGGCAAGACAGCAGGGATAAATTTGGACTGTGGACTCTGGAGTTAAGGTTTAGGAAATAGCAATCTTTGTTTAAAGATGCAACTCAGGAATTAATCAGGATGAGTAATATGATAATATACGAACAGCAGCGTTTAGAAACTCCTAAGGGTTTCAAGGCTTTGTTGAACCAAACACACATCCTAACAAACAGTGCTGTCTCAGAGAGTTTACCATCTTGTGAGTTGAGGCTGATAAGAAGTCAGATAAATGAAGGATTAATATGCTCATTTTGCAAACAGGGAATCAAGCCACAGTATGATTAGGAGCTAAATTCACAAAAAGGGTGCAGACTTTCCAGGTGCTTTGCTTTTAGGTGCATTGATTGCTGGAGGCCAGCACAGCACCAGCAAACTCGTGGCTCCTGAATGACTGCATGGAAGAAGTGCCAGTGGATGGGATCTGCTAAAGAAAGAGCTCATGGTGCTTAGGGGATGTGATTCATCCTCAAGGAAACAGTGAAAAGAAGTGGGAAGGAGACATCTCTGTGAGGAGACCTCAGCGCTTGTCACTGCGCTTCAGGGTTCTAACTCAGCCTCTTTGCCCTCACTAAGTCATTTGTCTTCACACTCAAGGTGCCAAAATGTTTGAGCATATTTGTTCTGAGGAGCTGACTATGGCTCTGTAGTTCGGTTTTGTGTTTGCTCTGCTCCTCAAGAAGTTTCAGGAAACAGCAAACATAGTTTAGGGAGCAAGTGGTCTGTAGGTGTCACTGGGCAGGTTGGGAGGTGGGCAAGCCACAGCTCAGTCCTGTCCCACCTGGCACAGCTGGATCAGCAGTTGTAGGAGCAGGAGGGAGTCAGGTACAGTGACAGGGTGCAGAAGAAAGTCAGGGGATCTTTCCCAGCTGTGTAACCTCGTGCAGGTCCCACAATGACACCCCTCCTCTGGGTCAGGTCCAGGACTCCTGCTGTCAAAACAACTGAATTTGCTGACTGAATTTAACTAACATTCCTCTGTCTGTTACACAGCTTGTCATTGGTACGTCATGTCACAGACTGATGACCATGACAAACACAGCCTCTTTGCAAGGGAGATCACAGAAATCATGCGCCCTGATAAGAGGAGCCTTCCCCAGAGGTTCGCCTGTGCAGTGCAGAAGCTTTTGTGCCAGCGTCTTACCCTGCCACACATTCTTTCACAAAAGTCTGCCTCTAAAGTTACAGTGCATCATGGGGCATTAGTAATAAATAAATGCATTCTGGGTTTAGCAGAGGAGGTCGAGGATGCCAAAGCATCCCTGCCTCCCATTCC
This sequence comes from Myiopsitta monachus, assembly GCA_017639245.1. Lineage (NCBI taxonomy): Eukaryota > Metazoa > Chordata > Aves > Psittaciformes > Psittacidae > Myiopsitta > Myiopsitta monachus. The sequence goes on along the minus strand of CM029922.1, from coordinate 23,368,237 downwards.
CACCAGAAGAGATGAGGATCTGTTGTGTAACAGCATATCCCTCTTGGAGCTGTGCCCACAGTGCTGTGGAAGCTGCTACAGTGCCGGGTTTTTAACATCGCCCCCAGGAAATAACTGGGGAGGTGCCAATGCTGTTCCCAGCAGCTGATTATCAGATACAAACTGCAAGAGCTGCTTAAGATGTAACTGCCACATGCACAGGGTAAAATCCTGGCCTGAAGCGGTCTGTGTGCAGGTGAATCCGGCAGGCAGGCAGAAACCTGCTTCAGCTTTGTCCTGCTGAGCTGCCAGCATGAGCTGGGGGCCGCCCAACACTGCATCATGGAGGAGCCTTTATTCCCTGGGAGCCTGCATATGAAGCCCCTGCACGCTTTTAAACTCATGCTTACTGGAGGTAAAATATATGCAAACCAGTCAGGGAGAGCTGACTAAATGTCACAGGAAAGTGAAAATGGATCTCAACTCAAATATAAAGCTAACTGTTCTCAGACAGGGAAGGGGATCTCTCTTTTTCTACGCAGTACTGCAGGGAGAGGCCATAAAAACTGGGATGTCACAGAGGGTAGAAGTGCTGCTGCCCCGATCAGGGTCTGTAAGCTGAGTCCTTTCTCAGAGGGATGCTTTGACATCAGTTATCTATTTTTCTGCCATCAAATTAAAAGGAGATTCCTCTTCCTGTCAAGAGAACCCAGTAGCTGAAATTCTTCTCTGCTCCTTGGACTGAATTATTTAAGCACAGTACTAAACTGTCCCAAAGACCACTTCTATACATAATCACTGCTTTATATGCTGTTCTGTTCCTGTCAGAGCTTCCTCTACATTTCTGCTTAGCTCTTAATTTTCTTAGATGCTACCTTACTTTATTTATGTTTATTAGGACAAAAATAAAACGTGTTCTTGGGAAAGAATGTTGCAAGTTTGCAGGCTTCTGCCTTCACTCTTTAATGTGCTTTTCTGCTCAGAAAAGGTGGCATACTTGAAAAATGTAAATTGAACATTTTTTATGCTTACAGAAGGAAATGTATTTTCAAATTAGACATGTGACTCTTTCAAAACCTTTGAGGTGAGTTATTCAGCCGAGATTGAAGTGCATTATATCTCACCATCAATAAATATGTCCTTTAAATGAAAGGCAGGGCCATGTTTTCTCAAAGCTCTGTTTTGACACTGCTTTGTTTTATAGATAGATGTTACTTCTGAGACTGCTCCAGGTTTAAATTTTCCTTATTTCTTTAGTAGAAATGAATAATAGAATTTTGGCTCTTCAGTTTGTAGAGAAAGGATCTATATACACGTTACACATTTTCACTGATCTGGAAACAGAGTGACTTTAATTAGGCTCTGTAGAGCAGACACTCATGAATGAGAAAGAAATAAAAACCCCTTCGTTTTACATGTTGAGTTCTGACACCAAATGTGAGAACAACAAAGCTCCTATCCATGCCTCCCCAAAGGTCACTTATTCTGTTATCACTTATCCCCAAAGGCCTGCTATTCTGTTGTGTCTGTGTACACATACACTTGTGTGTGAGCAACTCTTATTTTCCTCATCATCCTTTTTTCTATGTTGTGATGCCAGCTGTGATGAGCAGATACGCTCCTATTGTCTACCATTAAGTCAGTGCCTGGGGAAGTGCAGGAGAGGGGAAGATATCTGACTACATCTCTTCCCTCCCCCCCCCCCCCCCCCCCCGATTATAGCAGCTAACAGGCAAATGGAAGGAATACAGATGAAGAAAGTAATTGAAGGCCAGTTCCTCCAAGGCATTTAACCATCATTTTCAAACCTTTGAGGATATTGGCACTTCTCTGCTCACACGAGAGGAAAGGGGAGGGATTGTGACTGTGGATACATCTAAGGATCATGGTCCCTTGACAATGGTCTCCTCCCTTTCATCCGTTCCATTACAGTTGGTGTATGAGCAGTGTCTGTAACCCACTGGCAGCATTTGCAAGGTGTTTTTGAATATCGGTGCCACTCGAGGAGGGCATGCTTTAAAAGAAAATAAGAATGTAATGGTAGAGAATATCACTGAGCTGTTGCAGTTAGTATTGGCATGAAGTAGAGAGGCTGGATGGTGAAGTGATAAACATTTTCTGCTCTCAGCCTTGTGTTCTTAATCATCCTTAAAAATCAATGCAAGAGAAATCAACTCCCTGTGTCAGAGGACTTTAGCTATACTAGTGAACCAAACGCTGGCAGAATGTTGTATCTGCTCCAAGGTCGGCTGGCTTGTCTGCCCCCATCTACGCTATGGACCTCTCCTCACCTCCAGAGCTGTGTGGCTCTGTCCAGACTGCTTTTGGGAATGGTTCCTGCTTTATGCTGTCTCCTGAGCAGTGTGTGGAAAAGCAGTAGCACATCAGGCCAAAAGCCTGCCAACAGAAAATTGAATTCCCATGCCCAGTCTGGTGCCCTGGCGCTTTTAATTTACTAGAATGCTGCACTTCATATCTCCAGTGTTCACACTGGGCCTGATCACATGCCTTAAAACCAATATGTTCTGTCTGGCCCTGTTCTAGAGCCTTTGCTTTCAGCATCCCCATTTGGACTATTTTAACAAGAGCCTTTAGCCATCTCCCTAAACATGTCTCTGGTATCTGGATTGTTTGCCTTTCTGACCCTGCTTATAGACCTAGCAGGAGGTATGCTCCACAAAATGCAATGATATTATGTAGAAAGGGAAAGAGAATAAAAACTGATTTAGCAACTCCTCTTTAACAGAAAAAAAGTAAGCAGAAACACAGAGATGGCAAATTTCTGTTTCTATTCTGTGCGTGGATGGTACTATTTAAACATAACTGAGCTGACTGACACTTACAGGAGTGATGTTTTTTTGGATATTCCTGAAAATTTGTTACTATCTGGGATACCCTTTGTGAGAGATTTCTGAGATTAGTTCCTGGTGACAGACAGCATTTGTGCACTAGGAGCTCATAGAGGAAATTGAATGTTACCTCTTGCTAACAGGAAGGGTATTTGCTCCTTGCCAATGACTTGATACTCTATGTGATTGTCAAAGGCTGGGTTAATTTTCTGGGTTTGCTTTTCAGTTCCCACAGGTGGATGACATTTGAGATGCAACAATAGAAAGTGTTAGACAGCCCCGCACAGGATGGAGCAGCTGGGACATGGTGTGATGGAAAGTCATTGTCTCCTGAATAATTTTGTCAGTTCTGCTTTTTTTAGCAACAAACCAGAACAAACTGTGCTCCTTGCCCCAGAGAAAATAGGACCTTTTAAAGTGAGACTTTTCCCTCCCACATAGCATCAGGTCCCTGTTAGAGACAGGCAGAAAACTTTATAGCCCTTACTTTTTTTCCAGGGTTCTGCCTCATAGTAACCAGCCCTGGGCAAAGGCTCCTTGACAGCATCTCAGGGACTTCAGGCTTGGGTCAGGAGCCATCCAGGGGATATTCCCCTGGGATTGCCTGGAGGCGGCTACATAGTTTTGGAGGCCAGGAGGATTTAATAATATGGATGAGGCCAGGCTACTCCGTTTGGTCTCAGGGCAGGGCACAAATGCACCTGGGGCTCAGGGTGTGTGTGTGTGTGTACACAGTAGCACTGGGCAGGATATGTTAGACAAGATGGCTGAGACAGAAGCAGGTTAGTCAAAACTGTGCTTGGAGTCCAGATTGTTAGGACTGCAGTGCTATTCGCTTATTTACAGTGAAAACAGAACAGGAATCCTGAGCTGTGGCCTTGGCTGGCATCACTTAATGGCTATCAGCGGGGCACAGCCTCAGTGGTGTGGACCAAAATACGCTGGAGAAATGGAAACCCAGTACTGCAAACCATCAAGTAACCTTGTGAAACAGTGACACAGGCACAAGTCTGGCTCTGCTCCAGGAAAACCCTTTCTTGCCTTTTCTAATGAGCGGGGGGCTCACCAGGGAGTGAGGGAGATTCATGACCATTTTACCTGACATGCTCTCTGTAATTTACTGTTCTCATTACTGAACATGAGATGATTTTTCATAGCAAGTCTGGAGGGAACTGGAACTGCACAAGCATTGTCCATGCTCTTGTGTCAAAGCCTATTTAATGTTGAAGTTGATTAAATGCCTACCTTCTTACAAATCATGCAACATAAAAAGGCCTGCTAGTGCTACAGAGGGGGAAAATTTAATGAGGGTGGTGAATGTGAAGTACAAAATCTGAATGTTGACTTCTAAAGGTTTTAAATTGAAACAAAACAGGATCTGGAAAAGATCTTCAACATCCCAGTCTATAAGCTAGCTGCTTTTTTTTTGGCACTGCCAAATCCTGGTTACTAGAAATGAGGAAAGGTGTTACTGAATTGATTGACTCCCACATTTAAGTGTTGAAATGAGAAGGGTACCTCCAAGTACCCTTCTGAGTTGTTTCTCCTCAATATACAGGTGCAAGCGCAGGGAGAGGTGGTGGTGCTCTCTGGTTTCTCTCCATGTCTTCCCAGGTGATGCCCCTACTCCTAATGAAGCCACGGAGCATCTCCAGCTGCTAGCCCTCCCTTGCCCTAGTCCTTTGCAAAAGAGAATTGGCTTCATCTTCCCCTGCAGCCACAGCTGATGCTACAGTGAAGGCCTTAAGAGTGGGATTAGCCTCCAACACACCTCTCCAGAAATGTCCTCTTTAAAAAGAGCTCGTACCATATGAATTCAGTGAAAGCCTGTGCTCCAGATGTGATCTGGCTACTCTCCTTACCCTTAGGAACACTGAGGTATGTGATGTTGCTGAGGATGGTGCTGTAAAAAATGAAGTGACAAGGCTGCATGTATAAACTGTGCCCTTGAGATACTGGAGACCAGGATGCTTATACTTGGAATTTCAAATACAAGCACTTGTATGGAATTGACCTTGAAGGACTTGTCAATGCCCTGAATCAAAATGGTTTATATTGCTTCTAAAATCATATTCTCAGATCTGTTACTCCCATTATCCCTATAAATGTCTAATCCTCCTTTGAATTGTGCTAAGCTCTTGGCACTGGTACTGTCTTGTGAAGTAGGTTCTAACTTTGTAATATTTTGTTGGTTTTGGGGGTTTTTTTTTGACATTGTACAGGTTTCTGGCTTGTGATTTTATTGAATACTCTCTTTTTCTTGTATTATGGGAGGAAAAATAACTACCTTTCCTTTTCATCACTTTACCTTTGTATTATTCTGCTTACTTCAACTGCTTCTTTCCTAATCATCCTTTCTCTGAGATAAGGGTCCCCATCTTTATGTCTTTTCTTCTCTGGCATACCCCTGAACGCATCCAGTGCCTTGCTCCAGTGGGATCAAGGCAGGGGGCTACAAGCAGATGATAATGTGATGAACTTACTTGATGAATACATTCAAGGAGGGCATAAATGGGAGAATATTATAATCTCCTTATGAACAATAAGCAAGCAGAAAAATGGCTGAATTAAGTAAATTATTCCCTATGAATTATGCGTCCAGTTCAGTCACTAGCACTTAAAATTAATGGTGACCAACTAATTAAAAACTGTGGAATGAAATTTATCATCTTGAATAGAAAGAAACGAAACGTTGTGCTCAGGCTATTCGAAAGTTGAACTTGGACATTTACCTTAAATTGTCCATACTGATGTGAGGTATGTGATCACTGATAGTCATAGCAGAGTTTTAAATAAAAAAATAGTCACTGCTTAATAACCCCACCAACTGTAACCTGAATGTTCTTCAGTTAACACACTCCTGTGTTTTGTGTAAGGGTGAAGGATGGATAATCCCTGAAAGGGGAGGATTATTCTTTTTTTCCTTCTGAAAGTTTCAAAGAGCATTTCAAATCCCAGAGTTATTTATGTAATATTTCTGAAAATGAAAGTCTTTGAAATGCTTGCAATCACTTAAAAGCAGACTGTGAAAGGACTGCAATGACAGGAACTGCTATTTCTGTGGGATGAAAGCCAGCCCTGTTGATCTAATTCTATATTGTAATAGACAGGATTATTGATCCTGCCTTTTCTTGGTGGATGCTCTAAGTGTTTTGTGCACTGCTTTCTCCCAGCTTCACTCAACCTCTCTTTTGGGTCAGTGACCTTTCCTGAGCTTTTTCCTTTGTGAAGAATGTGCAGGCAGTGATGGTACCGATGAGCGCCTCAGACATTGATTTTTCATTTCATGGCCATATGAAACCTCTGTGTGGTGCTTGGGAAATTGCTTGGGCTTCACTGACAGCTTTCCTTCTTTCTCTTTCCATGACTGTCCTGAACAGGTTTCTTAACCACACTGAGGTTTCTTATCGCTTGGAAAAATAGCTCTATAAGTAATCTTCCACACACAATAAAACCTGGTGGCGTTTTATATTGAAAACATTTCATGGGCTGAAATACTCTGTCTTCACAGAAATTTAATTTAACTAAATTTTGGCAGATAATTTATAACTTCCCTCCAAAATCAGAAAAAGCCTTCCTAAAGCTCTGGCTAATAATGTAATATGTCTGTGTGAAGTATGCCATTGGCTGGGGCTGTTCTGGCTGGTGGGTTGAAGCTGACAAACCTCAGAGGGGTTTGGCAGGATGGGAAGGTGTCATGGGTTCAGCAGCAGCAGTCATTTTTCTCCTTCTTGGTAGCTGGTGCAGCGCTGTGTTTTTGACTTTTGGCCTGGGAACAGCGCTGATAACACCAGTGTTCTCAGTTAATGCTTGTTAATGTTTTGGTCTGACCAAGGACTTTCTGAGTCCTCATGCTATGCCAGGGAGGAGGGGAAGCCAGGAGGAAGCAGAGGACAGGACACCTGACCCAAACTGACCAAAGAGGTTATTCCATACCACAGCACATCATGTCCAGGATGTAGAAAAACTAAGGGCAGGGACCTGGAAGGGGGGGTTCACTGTTGGATTGGGCTTGGTATTGGGTGGTGAGCAGTTGTATTCTCTTTCCTTGTGTTTCCCTGGTCATTATTATTATTGGTGGTAGCAGTAGTGATCTGTGTTATACCTTAGTTACTGGACTGTTCTTATCTCAACGTGTGGGAATTGCATTCTTTCAATTCCCCTTCCCATCCCCCTGGGAGCACGGGGAAGAAAGAGGGGGGAGTGAGTGAGCAAACTGTGTGGCTGGGAGGCTTAAAGCACCACAGAAGGTGAAGAAGAGGTTTCTGAACATGGATTCCCACTTGGGTGGCTGTCCAGGCAGTGGACAGTTTGTAGCAACAGTATGATATGGATGGTACCAGGTCTGTGGTGGGCCCTGGGAGCAGCAAGAATGGCGCGCAGCACCCAAGGGTCTGCTTCGTCAGTCAGCTCCATGCAGAGAGTTTGTACAAAATACCTAAACATTAACTAGGTTTTTACCTTCCAAGAAGGAAACGGCAGCCTGCAGTTTCTGAGTTTGAGCCAGAAACCCATGCCTGCCAGCAGCATTGTCTTCATTTATAACACATCTTGGCCGATTTGAAAGAAAAAATTATCCCAGTAGTAGGACTGGGTCTATTTACAGAGAAAATTCATGGTGTAAAAAGGGCACCAGGAAGGTGAAATTTGTTCTATGCTGCCCCAAATTGGGAACAACAGCTTTATATGTTCTAATATTAGGAGTCAACAATTTGATTTAAGTAGTGTCTTAACATTTTAGACCAAGCATTATAATAAGTCTATAAATTGGCAAGCTGGTTTCTAGCAATACTCAATAATTCATTTCCTGGTTTCATCCCATAATGTCTGATAGAACCCATTTAAGGCAAATGTGAATGAACAAAACTGGATTTATGCTGGATTTGTTGCTTTGCTCCTCTGCAAACCTAGGCTCTCATTATCACACAGCTGATTACAAAATGCATAAAATCTAAAAATATGGAAACATAAACCTGTAAATCATCTATCAGAAAAGTCCTCAAGTTGGATACTGAAGTTATACCTTACTCACATGGCACAGGAATAAGCAGAAAACCTCAAATAAGCAGAAAAAAAACAAGTATTTGAAGGCTGGCTGGGATTGCAGGCATGGGCTGCTCCATAAGGAGGTACAACAAATGCCCCTTTGCTGAAAAGCAATTGTATTCCTGGGGAAGCATGAGGCCAAAGCTGGAGGGACTGAGCAAAGCAGGATGTGGAATACACTCCATGGAACACATTGCCTGCAGTGTAATATTATGCGGAGAAGCAGAATGTGAAAGTAAACCATGGAAAATGATTAATTTACAGGGAGCTATAGGCACAGAGGTTGCATCACTGACAGCCTATCCAAATTCCCTGATCTTATCCAAGTTCCTAAGTTACTTCCCAGTAATCCATATAATTAGAATATTCAAAGAACTGTAATTATGCCCATTAAAGTTTTAGCAGCAGCATGTTTATCTGCTTCATATGCAGCTGATGCAGTTTTATAACATATAAACATTTTAGCACAAGTCAAAACTCAGAAACTTTTATCTCCCAGTTCCAGTTGGCTGCTGAGCTCCAGCCTGCCAGGGTGCTGCTGAAGACCGTTGCAAAGAGCTAGCAGCAGAAGGTAGCTTCGGGGGGCCTGAAGACACTTATATTTTCCATCTGGAAAGCAAATCAAAGGATGTAATTAATTTTTTGACAAATACTAGTGCTAGAATAGCTAAGATGCCAAAACAGTTTTCTTCTAGGGTGCTTTAGCTATCGTAATCAATAAGAATCTAATTTTGAAGGCAGAAACCCTGCCACTAGCAAGCATACTTGCTCCATGTGTGCATGTGTTATGGGGTCCAGGCTGGCAGAAGAGATGGATGTTGTAATTACAGGTTGTAATAAACTATACAGGACATGGCAGCAGCCTGCATAGATGGGTAGGGGCTGGTGCACAACTGGTGTTCTCCCAGTGATGATGCACACCATGCTGAGCAGGATAGCAGGCACTGTGTGGGGAATGAGTGATGCAGCACCATGGCAATTTTTATTTTCTCCCCAAAATGATGGATTAAGGCCTTCATGAAGGACTTGGAGTTGCACACAAAGCCAGAGAGGCAGCTGTGGCTTTGGGCAGCTGTGGCTTTGGGAAGCTAGTCTCCTTCTTCCCCTATTGCCTTCCTGTTGTTTTCTCTGTGTTCCTTGTTGCCTCCTCTCTGTCAGCTCTGTGACACCCATGATTTCACAACAGGGGTGGTTTTGAATGTAGTTACCGTGACTCACAATCAGCACTAAATTCTTCACTTTATTATGTTCTTCTACTGCGGTGATACGTTTTTTTCTAAACCCAGGCTCCTGCAAGGGCCCCCGTTTAGTCCTGGTTGTGTCTATGGTGGCTCACAGTCTGCATTCTCCGCACTGTTTTAGTTCTTAGAACAAACTCTCTTGCTGATGGTATCTTTGGTCCTTTCTGTCACTGTTTGTGTATCTACTCAGAAACTTCCCACAAAGGTAAATTTTTGTCTCCCTGAATAGCTCCACTGGACAGTTATGTAGGTATTGAATAGCACAGGCACAAGCCCATTCTCTTGTGATATAGCCTCCTTTTTTAGCTCTACCTGTGGCTGCATTTCTTGCCTATGCCTTTATAGGAAGTCACTGTTTCTCTAATAGTGCTTAAAAATTTCTTTGTGATCTTGCAACTGTTAATTGCATTATGACTACTAGAGAAGTGGCGGCTGTGTGTGCAAAAGTCATCAGACTGATTCCTGCAGCTTCCTCTCGTGCCACTTATCTTCTACAATTTTAGCGCAGTAGCACAGAGGGCTCTCAAGCGAAAGCAGAGCAGTGCAACCATTTTGCAAAGCCATTGCAAAAATACAGACTCTTTCCCCAAGGGTTAGCAGTCTGAATGAACAAGGGGCTAAAGGAAATGTCGTAATTTCACACTGAGAATATCTTACAGAGAATATAAGTGACATATAGGTCTGACAGTGCTGAGAAGTTATTTTTGAAGCTCAGGGGAAGGAAGTGTTACCTCAGTGTCTGGGAAGGACAGCACTTGATTTCTTCATAGCAGATGACAAGGAAAATATTAGAAGACTCTAATAGTCCTATCAAGGTAGTTATCAGCTTGTATAATCAGCAGGGAATGAAAGTGCCTCATACAATCAGTTTGATGTACAACCTGCCCATGGAAGGGAAGACTACAGCAGATTAACACCCTGTCAGGGTGGCACAGAGCACATACAGAGCTCTACCACACCATGCGTGGAAGATGTGCTCATCACTGCGATCGCAGTAGGATTGGAGCTGCTTTTTTCAGGAATGGCTTTTCCACTGAAATCCATTTCCGTGTGAACCGTATGGAGTTATTTACCATATTCCCTCTGGAGCTGGGGGCTGTTTGCTTAAGTCCCCATGCTGCCTGCGGAGGACGATCCACACCATAAGCAGCAGCCACCGAACTTTGCAGGGCTGCAGCACTGCAGCAAAAATAGAAGCAGGGCTCTGCTTTAAAAAGGTTTCAAGGTGACACATTGCTCAAACTGCATGGTGCCACAGGGAGAAGCACGAAAGGGTAAACAGTCTTTTATCCTAAGTCACAGTTTCTATTTGAGCCCTTTAGGGAGGGGAGGGGTCACGGGCCAGAGCACAGCTTCAACTGCTGTGGATGGAAAGGCATTTCTGTTTAGCAAGTGTTCATTGATCTGTGTGGAAAGAGTTGGTGGAGATCAAGCAGCCAACTCCTCCCCCAAGGCTTGTCCTTTAGGGGCCATGTGGGTGGATGTTCTGAGCAGCATCTGCTCGTGGGAAGGCTCTTGTGGCCAAAGAGGGGGCTCTGGCTTCCTCCAGCAGTGGAAACACAAGTTTTCTTTAATAAAAAAAAGGTCAGGGGGTGCTTTGTCTTGCAGGAAATCTCTGCCTCAGTTACAGAAGCAAGACTGTGATTCGGAGGTGGGAGATGGATGGGCTGGAGGTTGAGGAGGTGGCCTTGGTCCCTGGAGAGCAACAGCCTGGCTATGGCTGTGCCAGATGGTCCTGCCTATGGGCACCTCTTCATCAGAGGTGTTATGGTACCTGCACTTGCCATCACCAACCCCAGCTTCCCAGACACAATACGTACCAGATGTTGTCATGGGCAGCTCTGCTGCTTGTGTACTTGGTTTACGCACTTGCAGCCCTCTGTGTTCCACCTCTGCCCTCTACTCTGGGCATCAAGACCTGGCTGCTGGGAATTGCCCTGGCTGCTGGTGTGGTAAGGATGTCCACATTGAACGCACAATCCCCACAGGAGTTGTACATCTCTGAGTCTGTAAATGCTGCTCTCCTCTCTCCCCATGCACTTCTGGGATTTAGCTGAACCAGTAAAACTTATATTTAGAAATCCAAATAAGAGTGCCCGTGGGGCACTCAGCTGCTGTGGCAGTGTGGGAACGGTGGAAATAAAATGTCCCAGTTGTTTCCAGACCTTTCACTTGGGTTTGCTCTTATGTTTCCTACATCACTTTGATCTATAAGGCTCTATTCTCAAAAGCTATGGTCCAGTTTCAAGTTATCAAAAAAAAACATGTGACTGGTCTGAACATCTCAAAGTTCTCCAGCTCAGCTCCTAGGTTTCAAGTTTCCAAGGCACTGAGCTGTTAAATAATTTCCAAACCCTTTGTGCAGCATCTATAACTCTTCACCTCGGCACTGTCCCTCATTCTGGGACAAAAAGTGGATTTTCTCCCTTGCTTCTGGAACTGTTATTCACCCAGGCATTTGGCGTTTCAGTGGTTGTATTCTGCAAAGCTCTGCAGCCCATATTATTTCAGATGGCTCACAGGAAACCAATTTTAGCTGTGACAAAATGTTCTGAACTTGCTACCACATTTTTATTGCTCTTTGGCTCTGGATTGATTTTCTCTTATTAGCTGGAGCTGACTGTGGCTTTTTTTTTTTATCAGACAGTCCTGGAAAGCAGCAAAGCAGTCTGGAGCTCAGCTGCACAAAGGGAAGTTGCTTTGCTTATTGATGCGTGCTTTTAGATCACTTAAAATGTAACAAGAGCCAGCAGTTTAGCTGAATTGGTTTGGTTTTCAGCTTTGATTGAAATTCACAGTTTAGAACATTAGCAGAATTACTTTGCTGGAGATTCTTATCTTCCCTGGCTAATTTGAATGAAGTGAGGTATGTAAATGTATGTACTTTGCAAGCTGTTATCTTTACTATTTCAAAACAAGATTGATTCAGGCAAAAAGCTTTAAAACCCAAGCAGAGGATGATTGCTGGAGGCCTTGACTGAGGAAGAGGGCTGTGATTTTTGCCTACAGTTTGTAAAGACAGCTCGATAGGGTGTTTTTGCAGAGCTGAGGAGGGAGATGAAGGCAAATTTGACAGCAGTGTCATTTAATGACAGAGAGAACAAGGATGCCTGGCTGCAGGAGATATAATCCTGGCTAATATTTTTAATGGAAACTCCTTAGGTGGGAAGTGACATCTGAGGAACCTATGGGAGACAAGACACAGCTGGGAGTCAAAGCTGAAGAAGATACTGGAGTTCAGACAAGGCTTTGAGGGAGCTAAGGAGGGGATTATTAGGCAGCCGAATATTTTGAGGTATATGTTGAATTCGACAATCCACAGGAAGAAAAGTTACCTGGGGGCAAGTGAAGCTATTGAACCGGACTTGAAGCATGTACTTGACTGAGTTAGAGAAGGGAAAGGAGAAACAGAGGGAGAAGGCAGCAGATGAGCAGCCAGCTCTACACAGAGAACTGGAGAAGCAGAGGTAGCTGTTGGATGTAGTTGGGAATGAGATACCCCACCACTGGGGCAGAGCTGAAATACCTTTACCCTCATGCTAATGCTCTGAGAGCTCCACTCTCCTGCTGAACCTTGGTTTCATGAAGTGCAAGTGTTTGTATCTAGGCAGGCAACAGACAAGTCAGAAGTGAACTTAATAGCTGGGAAAGGAGTGAAGACCATGGGAAATGCCTAAGCTTTGCTCACAGAGCTGCCTGAGCAGCCAGTGCTGGGGGAGTCTCCAGATGACCCTCTGAGAAAGAGGGACCACCCATCATCAGGCTGCAGCATCTGGTGACCGTCATTAGATTCATATGAATAGGGCGTTCTGTTGAAGGAGACCCTCGAGAGCAAGAGTCTATATGGGCTGAGGGATGATGGCCTATGTAGAGCAGGGGTTTGCATTTTTGCCAGAATAATGTCCTAGAATCACAGAATTGTTTGGGTTGGAAGGGACCTTGAAGTTCATCCAGTTCCAACCCCCTGCCACAGACACCTTCCACTAGAGCAGGTTGGTCAAAGTCCTGTCCAACCTGGCCTTGAACACTGCTAGGGATGGGGCATCCACAACTTCTCTGGGCAACCTGTGCCAGTGCCTCACCACTTTCACCATAAAAAATATTTTCCTTCTGTCCAACCTAAATCTACCCTCTTTCAGTTTAAGCAGTTTAAGACCCTTGCCCCTTGTTCTGTCATTACAGGCCCTGGTGAAAAGCCTCTCCATCTTTCTCCTTACCCTTTTTCTCTCCTATACAGTTCCCTGTGTTTTTGTTGGTTTTTTTTTTGTTGGTTTTTTTTTTTGTTTTAACCTCCAACAGGAAATGAGATGGCTGTTTATTGGTAGACACTGATTTATTTTTAGTGCTGCAGTATGCACATTGACTTCTTGGACTGAAAATGGTAAGATTATAGTTTTGTTTTACAGTGGAGGCTCATGTTAGCATGATTAATTTTCAGCATTGAATAGTCCTGCACTCAAGGCAGGTACTCATATTTTTGAGATAGTTTATCTGTCTCTAGTATTAGCTAGTATTTCCTTGCTCAGCGGTTATGCCTGTAAAGAGTGCTTTCCTGCAATCCAAAGTCACAAAAAATTTCCAGCAAGGAGACAAGAGTTAAAATACATCCTCTTTCAAATGCAGTTTCAAATCCTCCTTGCTTGGAAAGGAGGGATCTCTGTAAATAAGTAAGGTATGGCAGTGATCCCACTAGGGGAAGGGCTACAGCAAGCCTTGCTGGCAAAAGTTCTGCTTTCTCATGCATGTAGATCTGTGCCACTGTCGCCAGCATTTGTCCTCCAGCAATGCCTGAGATTGCTAAGCAGTCTGCCAGTGGATGCAGGGGGATAGCAGCTCTGCTCTACAGAGATACTGAGAAAACGCCACAGGCTGCAGCAGGGCAGAGCACAGAGCCCAGCTTTCAGTGCCCTGGCACTGCCTGTCAACAGGCGGATGCTGCATCTCCAATAGCTGTGGGAACTCCAGCACTGGTCAGCATTGCCTGGACATCAGCACTAGCTTCCCTCTCATACGGTAAGATTTAAGGATGAAAGCAGGCTGCCTCCCTCAGCTTGCTCTTAAAAGGAAAGGAAACTGCTGAGCAGCTGTAGTGGCCTTTGGGATCTTCCCTTAGGAAAAACAAAGATGACTTTGCCACCAGTTCCTCAGAACAGGCTGAAACATCAATGTCTTTAGGGGCTGCAATATATGAAAGATAACAAAACTGTCAAAGAAAGCTTTAAAGTCTAACAGTGTGGGAGTAACAAAGGGCACTCAGCAATACAAATAAGTACATGGCTGCAAAGACTGTTCTGTTGTACCGCAAATTACATAGGATCTTGTGGGCATCGGGCAAGCTTTATGGTTTCCCCCTCGGTGGTGGTTTCCTGCTGCAGGTGGTAAGTGTGTCAAATGATTGTCATCTGGATCTTGTTTCCTAAAAGCATTTAAAAATGCTTCAAGTTAAATTTTCAAGTTGTTCCACTGAACACCTCCAAACCTGCACCGGAGCAAGTGAACTAACAGCAGCACTTCACATTTAGAAGCTCTAAGGATTATGGAACACTTATGCAGTGTAAGCAAATCCTCCATTTCTGAACATTAAAATTAGGGTTTTTTATCCAGAGTAGGTTACAAAAGAAAATCTGACTCATTTTTAAAGAATTGAGCACTCAACAGCTCTGGACTCTGAAAGAGCCACAGGCTGTTGAGTACATTTGAAGATCAAGACATTTATTGCAGTGTTTACATTTTAACTTAGTAGGACTAATGCTAAGCACTCATTTCCAAAAAAATCCTTTGCTGTAAATGATTTTCCAAGAACACAAAACATAGAATCATAGAATGGTTTGGTTGGGACTCTCCAACCCTCCTGGCATGGGCAGGGACAACCTCCTACAAGGGCATGTAGAGTTAGGACAAGGGGGAATGGCTTTAAACTGAAAGAGGGGAGGTTTGGATTAGATGTTAGGAAAAAATTCTCCTCTGTGAGGGTGCTGAGGCCCTGGCACAGGGTGTCCAGGGAAGCTGTGGCTGCCGCATCCCTGGCAAGTGTTCAAGGCCAGGGTAGGACACAGGGGCTTCGAGCAACCTGCTGTAGTGGAAGGTGTCCCTGCCCATGGCAGGGGGCTTGAAACTTGACCTTTCAGGTGCCTTCCGAACCCAAACAATTCTAAGCTTGTATGATTCCTTCTCATTGATAGCGTGTAAACCTGTTCAGGAGAAGGCTGTAACATGGGAATTTATTTACCCTTGTGTTTCCTTGCGGAAACAGTCCTTGCTGCTGAAGCTGCCCACGTAAATCCCTTGGAGGAGCAGACCCAGGAGCTCCAGGTACCAGCTCTGTGCAGGTCCCCTGGCACTGTGCATATGGAGGTACATGAGCTGTGTCTCTTCCTAACAACCAACTTGCACATCCTGAAATGGAACCCCAGCAGCTGATAAGTGCTGCACTGTGCAAATCCACTTGCATCATGTTATGAGAGCACAAAATTACTGCCATGTGTGCTTGAGCTCCAACAATCCTGTTTGCCAGCCATGTTTCTGCTTAAAAGTGCTGCTGGGTAGGAATTAAATTCAAAATAAAAGTGATATCCCCACACAAAATAGGAAAATTGTAGAAGTTATGGTTTTCCAGAATGAAAATGTACTTATTCAAGTGCTTTATTGGCTACTTGTAGCAGAAGAATTCTCATTGGTTAAAACGTAGTTAAGTAGTGTTTAAATACAGTCAGATAAATGTGTGCATTATAATTTTATCAGTCAATGTGTAACTTCTTCAGGGACCAATTCTGGTAAAGGAATTAACTCTATCTAATATGTATGCCCATGGCAGGGGGGTTGGAACTTGCTGATCTTAAGGTCCTTTCCAGCCCTAACTATTCTATGATTCTATGTATTGCTGCTCTCTGTTGGGTGCTGTGGGAGCTGCCCAGTTACAAATAATTTGAGTGGGACTGGTTAAGCGCAGGTAGGATAGATTAAAGCAAATAAAGGCTTATTGTCAAAGTGGTAAGCCTCCAGAAGTTTTCGTTCGGTGGCATTTGGAATGGATATCCATTTATTTAAACCAAACCATGACTACTGTCTGAGTGTTATCAACATCCTTTTGGCATATTGCCAGTAATAATTTTGAGAAATGCAGTTTGCTAAATAAAGATCTGGGGATCTTGTGAGGAGGTGGGGAGCTAGGATGGGAAGGGCGGAGCTGGCAGCCCAGCAGCAAGAAAAGGAGGGCAAAACCCTCAGGTCCCACATGGCATCACAGGAATGGTGCACAGGAACCAAAGCTTAAGAGAGGACATCTGCTCTGCCTCTGAAGCACATCCTCACTGTTTTTTGAGGTTTGGACAGCTACCTCAGGTATAAACCCCTTTATCTTTGAAGAATGTTGGTTTGAGGAGGATAGATAACCACCAGAGAGTGCCTGAAACAATATCTTATGAAGAGCATGGCCTCAAATGTATTTCAGATTGCTTTCTTCAGAAGGATTGTTTTGTCCCCTTGTTCCAGCCAACAGCCTGCAGTCTCAGGCTTTTGTTAAAATGTTGTCTGTACATCTTAATGCAGCTACTGAATGACCAAATCTACTGCAAATGCTGCCCAGCCATGACTTGCAAAAGGTCAATAATACATTTTTATGCACTTAGTAGAAAGTGTAAAAGTAAAGTGCAAAAAAAGAGTGCAGTCTTCCACAAATAACTTATTTTACAGAACAGCTTTTCTGAGACCTGGGCAATTACTATGTAAGTGGATTTTTTTTTCCCAAAGAGTTTTCTAATTTGCATGCATAAGCTGTTTATTGTGGGCAGCTCACTGAGCAGCCATCTCTGGGCAACACACTATGGCTGCATGCCTTTTCTCTCAGTCACCACCCATTCAATACTAAATCTTCACTAAACAGATCCATCCAGAGATTACGCATCACTTACAGTAAAATGAATGTGCCTTTGCTGACTGCGTTGGAGACTGCTAAGGCTGAAGCAATGGATGCTGGAGCTTTTTTTCTCTCCTCCCGCTGGGTAGCACATTCTTTCTTTGTCAGATTTTTATTTTTAAGCCTAAAAATCTAAAACTGGATTCATATGCTGAGAAGAAGGATTTATCAAATAACCGTGTGGGCTAAACTGCTTCCAGTTTATAGGGAGAGAGGCAAAGGAGGAGTAGAATAATCCTAAAATAGCAGGCATCAAAGAGGGGAGTGTGAGAGGCTATGAGCAACTTCCTGTCTGAGAGCAAATTTAAGATACAGTTTTCTGGGGGGGGGGAATAATAACTGTTTGTCTGATGATTATTTTAGTGTAAATACAGCAGCATGTTTTATAACTGAGTGGGGGGACTTGCATTAGAACTTACAGTCCTCCTTTATTCTTCTGAAGCAATGACATCAGGATTCCTAGAAACCATCTTGTTTATGTATTAAGTATTTCTGCTCTCTTTTTGCCTTTGAGTTTACTTTCTGTAGTGCCCAGTTTTTGCTAGTGATCTTTATACAGTGTTGGGTAATGGAGATGGAATAAGGTCCAAGGGACCAAGGTAGAGAGAAAAGCAGAAAGAGGAGGAAAGGCAGATGGAGGTTTGGAGGGAGTAGGTGCAGTGTGTGGGATTCACCCATGCATGAGAGCCCAGAAGAAGATCCAGATACAGAGTGTGGGTCAAGATGTTCATTTGGACAGAGTGCACGCAAGGAGCTTGTGATAGGTTTCCAATAGCGCTGTACAAGTCCACCTATCAGTGGTTGTATCACCTGCAGATATGAGCAAATACTGGATGCTGTGGCAGCTGTGTGGACTGTCTGTTGAAGATGAGTTCTGCAACTGTCCACCTTACCTCAAGCTGCAGTGGTTTCTTTTAGTTGTGGGGCTCAGGCACCTTGCTTGTGTAGAACAAGACACGCAAGACCATGAAAACATTGAATGAACCAGATGCCTTTTATTTCCCAAATTACAATGTGCACACTGGGCAGCTGACTTCAACAAGGGGCATCTTTCAATATTTGCACAGAACTGAGCTTGACTATAAATGAGGCCATGATGGGTCTGTCAGGAGAGAGGGAGCACTATTGTATCTCTAATGATGCAAGGTAAGAGAGCTTCCCATCAGTTCCAGTTTTAAATCCCACATTTTCCTTACAAAGGGAGACCTTTGTTCTTGCCGTGGGTGCTGTTTGGAGACAAGTTCTTTTCCCGCTCTGTTCTCCTTTTCTTGGTGTTAGTGTTTGTATCCTGATTTGCTCATAGAGGGCTGTATATTTTTCTCCATGAAACAGCCTGGTGCCAGCATTCAGCATTAGTACCCAAATCATGTGCCCCCTATGAGCAGATGGAGGGAAGGAAGACTCTACAGATCTCAGAAGATCCCTACAGAAGACTGCAGATGCATGTGAAGGAGGACAGTTAACCACGGAAAGAACTTCCAAGTGCAAGTATGGGCTCCATGCTGCCTGAAATAAAGCAAGACAAGACAGCTTTCTAAGAGGTGTCTCTGAGATCATCAGTCTTCCATCTATGATGGGCAGATATTTTTATCATACAACATATGACATTGCTTATGCCTTAGCACACAAAAAAATGGGCCTGAGGCTACAAGGAGAGCAAGATAGATTGTTTCTCCCAGAGTCTGGCTTGCTGTTGTGTAGCCCAGGAACAGGGGAAGCTGGGGACCGCTGCTGTGGTTTGCTAGCAGGTTTGGGGTGTAGAATCATAGAATAGTTAGGGTTAGAAAGGACCTTAAGATGTGTTGAACTGCTGTTGCTTGTGAGAAGACATTCAGTAGTCTGCCTCAGCCTTGAAAGTAAAAGATATATAACTGAGTCCGTTGGAATCAATAGGAGTTTTGCTCTGGATTTG
The DNA here is from genome assembly GCA_017639245.1 of Myiopsitta monachus. Lineage (NCBI taxonomy): Eukaryota > Metazoa > Chordata > Aves > Psittaciformes > Psittacidae > Myiopsitta > Myiopsitta monachus. The sequence goes on along the minus strand of CM029922.1, from coordinate 23,349,295 downwards.
GCAGGAGCCAACATTTCACCCTTCAATATTTGTCCCTCCCTCTGGCTCTCCCATGAGGCTTCTGAGGAGCATTAAGAGGAGTCTGGGTTTCCTTTTGTTGGACAGAAGGACTAGTGAGTGCTGATACCCATGAGATGCTCTGATTCCTGTTTGGCTCAAAGCCTTTCATGCTGTGTGGACACCTTCACCACTGAGCACCGGGCAAGAGCTAGCCCCCTCTGAGGAGTGGGAGCAGGCATGGCCCTGCTGGCCTGGCTCTACCATCCTGCAGAGCAAAAGCACTTACACAATGCTAGACTTACTACAGCCATGAGATATTTACTATTCCTGTATCCAGCATAATGGCGGGAGGCTATACATGTACTTATAATTCTTTTATCCACACATCGTCACATCTTTGGCCTTCCCCTTTGGTAGACTCATTCCCTCTAAAGAGAGCTTCGGTGTCTTTGTTTCAGCACCTGTCAAATAGGGAATCAGTTTCTTGTAACGGTGCGCACTGTTGCTTTCTGTTTACAAATATGGCCCTTTTTTCTTGGAAGCCATGTACTGCACAACCCTGGGGCCACAGTTCCTGGCAAGCCAGCTGGATTGTCCATTACTCACAAGGAAATCGACTCAGCTTGACTATGTGTTTCTCAGAGCTAGGGCACAGTGCTTGTAATGAAGCAGAGATTAAGCAAAGCTTACTTTTTTTCCCTATGCAGACTGTGACATTTGTTGCTTCCTAGCGCAGTGTCTTACCTTGCCCTGGAATATTTTCAGGATACTTCAGTTATATAGGAGTATTTAGTAGAATAGACAGGAGGGAAGGCAAATGGGTCACTATTAAAGAGGTTGCAAGAGAAAGTTTACAGTTTAGGTAGGACTGGCAAAAATACAATGCCAAACCCTATTAATCCCAAGTAAAATGTAATTCTTGAGGAAACAAAAAGTAAAACGAGAAGCTGGGATACAAAGACTTGCCAAGAGAGGATGATGAACTCCTCAAACTGATACCACCTGTCTAATCAGGTCTCAATCTTTAGGTGTTGCAGTTCTCCCATCTGAAAAAAAGAGACTTATTTGGAGGTGGATTTGAATGCAGACCCTATTTCAGACAACCAAGGGATGCAAAAAGCTTGGGTTCTTGTCCAGTCTAACAACAGAGCCTGGGGGCAGCGTGAGCTCTGCCTGAATAAAAAGGCAAGGAAGCTTCGTATCCATGTCAGCTACCTAGTGTGGGGAGGCTGTTGAGAGGTTGGAGTAACCTTCAGCTCTCTCTGTCCTCTTGAAACTGCATTTATAGCCTCTAGATATGAGCATATGGCATGACATTTATTGTGTTATTAATGGAAATAACTACCAGTAATAAAACTTCTATATTAGAAAGCACTCAAGCCAACAAATAAACATTAAGAATTGACCCTGGAGTGAGGAGCTGTGAAGATGTACCTTGCAGGGCCTCATTCCCCTGTGGGAATGAGGGAGGGGGGAGGCATAGCTTTGTGCACATCTACGAACTGATGCTCGGCTGTGCTTGCAAAGCTTGTGAGAGTTCACTGTTGAGATCAAAGATTCCGCTCACGTAAGGGTCAAGCCATGGTCACTGGGAGTATATTCAGCTGTGCCCCTCTCCCACAGACATAGCCTATCCCTCCCTCTCATTTTCCTGACACTTTTGCAGCAGTTAAGATTATCTAAGTGTTGGCTGACCTTTGTGACTCCTCAAGCCTCATAATTTTCATGTGATCCACACACGTGTCGGTGTGTATCTGGGTTGAAAATGATGTTACTGCAAAAAACCAACCACCACCCAACCACCAGCAGTCATGTATCTGCCTCAGAGATGCATGCTTGAGTCCTTCTGTCATAGTACAGTCAGAGATTACATGCAGACCAGTCTAATGTGTGGCCAGCTTCATCCTGTCTGGGCTAAATTCCTCAGAACATGAAGCAAGGAGTTCCTATTACTATTTTAGCTAGTAGTATATTATATGAAAATGATCCTGTGTCTCTGTTCACTGATGTAATAGGGCACTAATGCAGCTACAGCTTTTTGACGTGTGCACGGCATGAGGATAGCTGTCTGCCTCAACCTGGGAGACACTGACTCTGGTCTAAGGAGAACAAGCTCTTCTGGGTATGGGTGACATTTGAGTCCAGCACTGCTGGGGTAAGGAAGTGCCTAACGGCAACGTGTGCTCACAGGGTTAGGGGTGCAGTCGTTATTGGGCAGAGAAGGAGATGGATGCAGGTCTCTCAGCCAGCCCTGGAGAGCATCCAAGGTACCAGACTGTCTGATGTTGGAGTGGGGCTTTCTAAATCCTGTTTTTTGTGGATCTTTCACTTTATATAAAACAGTGGATTCTTCTTTGGGCCAGCAAGAGCTATAATGTACTAGGGACTGTGAGTCTCAGGTTGATGGATGAGGTGTTCAGTGCCTTCTTCAATAAACATGAACTCATAATACTAAAACTCCTTCAGCAGCTGACGCAAAGTGAGCCTGACCCCTCTATATCATATAGTTTGTGCTCTCCATAGTGATGGAAGACTTTAATCTAGCAGAATCTAAACCAGATCTCCAGTGTCTGGTGTTGTACCTGTACTGATGAGTAAATTAACCAGCCAAACCTCTCTTTTTTCATTATGATGCCAACATTGTGGCCCAGCTTACTTCCATGAGGGTAATGTCTCTTCCAGATAAGGAAGCTGCTCTCTTTGCTGGGCCAAGACTATGCTGAGACTATGTTCAGAGTCCTGCTGGATGGACAAGGTACGTGTGAAGTACCAGGTCCATGGCCTAGCCCTCTTTCTGCTCACCTTACTTGTACAGGTACAGTCTGGCTGTGCACTGCTCCTCTGTGCATCTTTCTTTTGCAAGAAAGGACTGACCAGGCTTAGGTGTTTAATTCTGGCTGAAAGGAAATAACTTCCTCTTGCAGGGGCAAAGTCAAATCTTTGCTTCTCTGCTTAGCCTCAGTGGATAATGTGGGCAGTTCTCCTGTATCTTCTGTAAATCTCTTTTTAATGGCCTCTCTCACCATTAATCACAACCGGGGGCAGTGATCCTGTAAAATTGGAGCCTTACCACAAAGACCATGGGCAGTACCTAAATAAATCCCAGTTGTGAATCAAAGTCCCTGGTGTTTTACATTTGCTATAAAAAGCTGGACTCTGTGCACTTTCCATAGGAGGCAGCTGGAATATGAGCACAGGGATGTCTGACCGCCAGCAGCCACCCTCAGCCCCAGTCATGGATAACAGCTCCCTTGCATCTTTTCTGGCAGCTTGAGAGTTGTCCCAGGCATTTTTCTCTCCTGCTCACCAGTCCTGGTGGTCCGGAGCTCACTGCTCCAGACCTCACTGCTTTCCCCTTCATTTCACATGCCTCATGCTCTTACTCAGTGGGCTCCATCACCATTCTCTTCATTGTTAAGTGACAGGTTGCGGGCAGTGGTATGTACACTTGATGCATAACAGCACCCCTGCACTCCTTCTGCCCCTTCCTATCTCCCTTAAACAGATCATGTGTTAAGATCGGAGTTATGAGAGCAATCCCCCCAGGCCAGAGCTAAGCTTCTGAGTTCATAACCCCCATCATTTTGTATGATTTCTGGCTCCTCTGAGTGGCTTCCCACACTTCTAGCAAGTGTTTTAAGAGCTTGTTGCTTTGCTTACGGTATCAATCCTTATCATCTCTCTCTGAGCAGGACCATATTTGCACTTGGACTTCATCTAGCAGGAGGCTGAAAGCTGTTCCAAGGCATGGAGTGCCCTTGATTTCTGCTGAGGCTTTTCTGCTGTTTGCTTCATCCCCTTCCTTCCCTTTTCACTTGGGAATGGGCCAGAAAACCCTGTTCTTGGCTCTTGATGGTGGTATTTGGGGACCTGCAAGAGCTGGGACACTCCATCTAACCATATTCATGAAGGAGACAGCATCCCCACAGGGCTGTGTGCCCTGTCCAGGTTTGGGCTGCAGCCTACCCTATCCACTCCCTTTGCACAACCCTGTAAGCATGACAGAGCAGCAAAGAGCAGCCCTGGGCAGAGATCTGTGCTGGTTTTGGCTGGGATAGAGTTAATTTTCATCATAGTAGATGGTATGGGGCTATGTTTTGTATTTGTGCTTGTGTGTTGATAATCCAGGGATGTTTAGTTACATTAACTAAACTGCATTTAGTTAATATTTAGTTATACACAGTCAAGGCCTTTTCTGCTTCTCACACCACCCTACCAGTGAACAGGCTGGGGGTGCAGAGGGAGTTGGGAAGGAACACAGACTCCAACTGACCAAAAGGATATTCCATACCATGCGACATCATGCTCAGCATACAAAGCTGGGGGAAGAGGAAGGAAGGGGGGGCATTTGGAATTATGGTGGTTTGTCTTCCCAGGTCATCATTATGTGTGATGGAGCCCTGAATACCTGCCTGCCAATGGGAAGTGGTGAATGAATTCCTTGGTTTGCTTTGCTTGTGCACACGGCTTTTGCTTTACGTATTAAACTGTCTTCATCTCAACCCACAAGTTTTCTCACTGTTACCCTTCTGTTTCTCTTCCCCATCCCACCAGGGGAGGAGTGGATGAGCAGCTCTGTGGGCCTTAGTTGCTGGCTGGGGTTATACCATGACAAGACCCCACCAGCAGTTTGGGGCAGATCTAGTCTAGTTCACAAGTCCTCCAGGGCCAGCAAGATAGTTATCAGGGACAAGGAGGAAGGCAGTCAGGACAGAGGAGAGCAGAGGTGCTGTGACAACACAGCTTCCCCGGGGGATGAGTCAAGTAGGGAACACCAGCCCTCTTTGAGTATGATCACTACTGTCCATAAGCAAATACATAAGAAGGAACTTGACATCTGTCCCTGTCAGTGTAAAAGACCAACTCCACTCATATTGCAACCCCATCTTTCTGCTCCACCACGAACAGTGGCTGAAATAGAGCACGTTTGATTTGCTTCTTTGGGTCAGGGTCCAAATTCATTTGAATCGTGGTAGTGAGGGATATTTAGGTTAAGTGAAGACAAGCTGGAGGTGTGCATGGTTGATTATTTACTTCCAGACATGGGTCTCGTGAGCAATATAGCTCATGTGCTGGCCATGCTGCTGACCCCAAAGGACTGTGCACAGCCTTTCCCCACTGTCTGCAGGGAGTCTCACCAGCACTGCCATGGTGCAGGGTGCTGCTGGCTGATGTTATGCCAGTGCTTGGGAGAGGGTTGCTAACAGCATTCCGTGACCAAACTCCTTTACAGGATTAACCCAGCCATATTGTGCCCCTGAATCAACCAGTTGAGGTCTGGGCTCAAGGCTAAAGAATTTGAACCTCCTGGGCCCCGCTTCTTGATCTGGAAATCATACAGAAAGCGCTTCTGCGCCAATGGAAACCAAGTCAGACTCCGCTTCATTTTAGTGGGCTTGTGGTGGGTGACTTAAGCCCCATCTGTTAAGCCTGAGATTGCTGAGTTGTAACTTCTTGTTTGTTTTGAGACCATGCCTGGGAACACTGCGTATGAATCATAGCACTGCTGTGCTAGGTACTATAGAAATACAGAACATAATAGAGATCTGGGTGTATTTAACTTGCACAACATTAGGCTGGTTTGGCTCGGTGATGAAGACACAGCACTGGTTGATTTAACTCTTGCAGGAAGACCTGTTTGGATCGCAGCATGCCCTGAAATGGCTTCAAGACTCATTGTAGGGACTCAGTTTAGGTAGATAAGCCTGCCATGGTGGTGCTGGAATGCAGCAGGCATAGCAGTAATGATCAGAGAGGTAGTCATGGTCTTGCTCTTATTTCTAACAGCTTTTCTACCTGTTGGAGAAAGAGTGGGTAATGATGCATTTGAGATCATATTAGTGGTTGGGAAGAACAGTAAGGGAGGAGAGGGACAGAATGGAATATTGCCATTTTTTAGACCTAAAGGCTCCCCCAGAAAAACTTCTGTGAGAAGTTTAATCAGCAGAGAACATAGAAGTGAAAGAAATAGGGCTGTTTCTAAAAAAATCTTGATGGCATTCAATGACAATGCAGGAGGAAGCTTTTGTTTTTTTAGATGTTCATTAGTATTTGCAGCCATAGAAGCCACAGATGTCCACACAGTAAGCAAGCACAGACCATGCCCAGGGCATGGACAGAGGGATGGAAAGGAAGGAAGATAGCATTGCTCCACATTCATGTTTCCCTGGTGCTGGGAATCCACCCAATGCCAGGTGGTGATTTGGTGCCAGTGTAAGGGGAGGCTGCAGCTGCTGCACAAGCCTCTTTGGCGCTAAAAGCCTCTTTGGGTGATCAGGACTGGCTGGAGGATACAGGTGTCTCAGACCTCTCTCTTCTCACTATAGAAGTACTGGAAAGTGGTGCAGAATGAGTGCCACGTCAGTGACAGGGTTATCCTGCAGACTGGGGGCATTTCCATGTGGCAGGTACCACTCAGTTATGGTCCTTGCAGGTGATGTGAGGGCAGCATGGAGAGGTGGGCCACCACTTGTGGTGTTTTCCCCCATTATTTGAGCAGCAATAGTGCCAGAGACACCAGCCAGGGAGCTCAATGCCACCCTGACCTGCTGTTCAAGGAACCATTGCAGTTGTTACTGCAGCAGTTCTGGTTCTAGCACAGAGCATATTGACAGAAAAAGCAGCTGGAACACATTTATATGTTTTTTGTTTTGGAGATGAAAACGCTCCATGCCACACCAGCTGCACTGAGTGCTGACCCACTGGTGGCACAGAAAGTGCTGGTGCAGCCGGAGCTGCTGCCCTGTGTGGGTTGAGGCAATTCAGAGAACAGTGACTGCTTGGGCTGGGAAAAGTGCCTGAGACAGCCCATACCCTTGTGGGAGCAGCCACCCAGTTTTAGAAGAGTGCCATAAGAAGGGCCTGCACTGATTCCAGCTCTTTTCTTAGGGCTGCAGGATTTTGCTACGTTGATCCTGAGGATCTAGCTTCTGAGCAAGTACCTCTTACTTTGTGGGGTGTTCCAGACTCGTTTCTTTGAAATTCATGGAATCATAGAACGGTTTGGGTTGGAAAGGACCCTAAAGATCATCTAGTTCCTACCCACTGCCATGGGCAAGGACACTTTCTATTAGAGCAGGTTGCTCAAAGCCCCGTCCAACCTGGCCTTGACCACTGTCAGGGATGGGGCAGCCACAGCTTCTCAGGGCAACCTGTGCCAGTGCCTCATCACCTTCTTTAATTAAATTAAAGCTTAGGGACATGAAAATGTTAATATTTAAAGCCCGAGTGTCTCATCTTTTCTCTCCCTCTTTCCTTTGTGCTCCTGTCTGAAAAGCAAGAAGCGCTTCAGGCGCCCTCACCAGGGCTCTCTCTGCAGGGTCTCTGGCTTCCCAGGGCCTGGACATCTCTTGAGGCTTAGGATTTCTTCCCTGCTGAGAGACAGCAAACAAACAGCTGGTGCCTTGGGGACGAGGTGGTCTGTCTGGGGTAGGCCCTTCCTCAGCAGGCTGGGGGGTGGTGGGGTTGGCTTTCCCAGTGGGGCAGCCCCAGCAGCCTGGAGGAATGACTGGAATTCATTGATCCGTGCCGGCAGGCTCCCCAGGTCTTGCTGACAAAAAGTGCCCGTGCTTTATCTGCTGGGCAGTTTTGAACTATTAGAAGGAAACGGGGCAGAATAAATAGCGCTGCTCGACCTCTAGCCTTTCCCCTTTGGCCCACAGAAGTTCAAGAAATTCCAGGTCCTGGGAGCCAAACATCTGTGTTTCCCCTCAGGAGGTGGCAAAAGTGTTCCCCCTGTGAACTGGGCAAGGTATATTTAGAAAATGCGATTCAGAAGTCACCAGTGAGTGGGCGAGTACATCCGAGCTGTCGCTGTCCTGATAGAAAGTTTGCATAAGCTTGGACGCGTATTTGTATCTTCATCCACAGGCACTGGATCCTATGTACATAAACATGAACTGACAGGCACTGTGTTTTCTAAGCCCTTGCTTTGTTGATGCAGATAGTTTTAAAAAATGGGGATTTAAGGACTGTGGTCCTGGTTTCCCAGCTGAAATGTAGGCAGTCTGTACCTGCCAGCTTGAGCGGAGCATTTCCAGCGTCAGAGCAGGGCCAGAAGTGACTGTTTTTCAGTAGCCCTTTGTGTTCCCATTCTCAGTGTGTGAAATCGTTATGTGTCATGATGGCCATTTCTCTGACCACTGCCACCAGTGCCTACCTAAGCTGATTACAGCATTGGATAAGCACACTGGTGTGCAGCTTGAGGTTGGAAACATTTAACTTTCATGTATCCAGGGTGGGGAGGCCCATGTAGACTTCTGGCTGGTTCTGCAGAGAAAGGTCTTGTCTTATTTTTATCAGCCATCAACAGCATTGTCATGTTTTCAGCTTAGAACCCTTTTTTCCCAGCCAGCAGAGATGTGAGAGCTCAGTTATGGTGACAGAGTTGGCACCAGAAACAATGTACCACCTCTTACTCCTGAGAAGCCAAAGGCCGAAGAACAAATGGGAAAGTCCAAAAAGTTCATGGAGCAAAGAACAGCGAAGGTCCCAGAACGCGGCTTCTTCCTCATGGTATTGCATGTCCTGAGACCAGGCACCTGGAGTCAGATTCTTCTCAGGTGTGCAGCTTGGACCCACATTGTATGATGGCTGGAGAAAGGAGATGCTTGGGATTAATTTGAAGCTTGAGAGAAATTCTACCTTGTCATGTTTCATTTCCCAGGCTTCAAAAACGGGAAACTTCCCAGTTTTGTTATGGGCCAGGTTTAGCAGTGACAGAGAGGCGCTATTGGCAGAAATGCTTCATGGTTACTGGCAAATGAAAAACAATAAAATAAGAATATAAGTTATTGTAATTTGTTGTTTAGACACAGTTTGTCTTTCCACCCTTCTGAGGGCAGATGGGAAAACAGAGTACTTCAGGTCTCCTGAGGGCTTATTTGGAGCAGTTTGTGTTCAGGATATTGCCAAATTCCAGCGGAATTTCTCCTGAGGAACTGAGGAACTCTCATGACAACCAAGATCCCTACAGATGTCTTGTGCCCATCCATTCTGCATGTGCTTTGGACACTGACCGTACATGTGGGATAACTGTAAGGTGGTTGTTACAAACTGTTCCCTGAGAGGTTTCACCATGAGACTCGGGGCAGGATATACAATGCCATTGAAGTAACTTGTTATGAAGTTGCTTTCGCTGATCCATTGCCAACTTGTTTAGCAATACTTCCCTGTGCACTCTCCATCTGTGACAAACAGGCAGTCCTGCAGTGGAGTGCATCTGGAGTCTTGAGTATATATTTGCAAGCCATAAAGAAAAGCTATGTGTCTCCGTAGCAGATTATAATATTTTGATATTTCCCAGATTGCTTGTGCTCTCATGCTTTAATGCTGCCCAGAGTCTTTCAGAAGAATGCTCATCACACACATGCCCTAAATCATGTAACCTCTGTGCTTATATTTATAGACATGCAAAGTTGCCCATTTCTGCCTGTGTTATTAAAAAAAAAAATCATGAGTGATGGCCTTTTTCATCTTTAGTGTATTTTCCCTGAGTTCTGAACACTGAACTCATTTGTAATTACTGCCATTATTGCTGCTGGTTGCTTTATTAAGCCTACAAAGTGCACTCAGATTTAAAGGCAGAAATCTAATTACAGCACAGGCTTGGGGAGAAAAGAAAGCATTTGGTGGTAGAAAGCACTTACATGAACACCAGTATGCTTCCAAGTGAAGAGGCAGTGTGTACTGCAGTCACTTCTATTTCATAGAAATGGTGCTGGTTTGTTTTTTTTTTGTTCTTGTATCCGAGCATTCCTCTGTGAAGCTCAGGAAAGGATGCATGACATCTTGTGCCATTGTGTGTATGGGATCACAATGGCTGTTCATAGCAAGGAATTGTTTTGGGGGTCATCCAGCTCTTCTCTAATGGCTGCAATGAATCAAGCTGTGTGCAGGCGTCAGATAATCCCACGGAAGAATGCAAAACAGGCTTATCTCCAAAATACAGAGAGAAAATAGGAGTATGTGAGTGTCATTGTAAGTGGTTTGCTGGAGTGACAGAAGTGTGCAAACTCTTTGAGATGTTGTATGACATTGCTCTGCACGTGTTGTTCTCCTGCTTCTGCAAATCAACTATTTAATGTAATTATAGCTGCTATTGGCAAAAGGCACTCAGCACTAGCTAGCTTCTGAAGAAAACTGCTGCTGAGATGGGAGTACTTTCAGCTTAGAGACATTTAGGAAGTGATTGAGAGGACACTTGTCTTTCAGCCTTATGCAATCCAGAGATAAATGATCTTACTGTCCCGTTGATGGTGCCTGCTTCTAGATGAGAAATAATGATCTGGAACATCTAAAAAGTAAGCCTCTTTCCCATCCCTTTGTAAGGAACTGTTACCACTGACTCTGGTTGCATTTTGTTCACATTTGGAATCCCAGAGACTAACTCCAGAGCATCACTTACAGGGCTATGGAAACTAGACTCACGTGGATATCCATTTACACAGAATCAGAATGGTTAGGGTTGGAAAACTCCTTAAGATTATCTAGTTCCAACTCCCCTGCCATTGGCATGGAAGACTCTTTAAGACAGGTAATGAACTGATGCAAAACCTCAGATCTAAGCCAGGATATGTATGTGTCTATGTAGTGTATTCAGTTATATACATGTGACTACTCTCTCTAAAGAACTTCTCGAATTTCTAGCAAAACTGTTGCTTTGGCTGGCTTTTACCTGCTGCTGAGTGCAAGAGGGACAGAGCATTACTGACTGGTTTTATGTGGCTTTCAAGGGAATGTAACTCGGGTATTGCAACTGCTTGTCTCAACTGACTCTGCAGGGAGCTGTGGGCTGGCAGTCCTGGGCAGCAGACGGTCTTAATTCTATTGAATCTACTGCTTGATGCCTCTGACTCCCTCCTGCAATAGTATCAATGACAGCTCAAGTGCTGGGTTTAGGGTTTGGCACAAAGCCTGAGCAAAACCTTTGGATTCCCTAAATCAGAACAAACTCACCCCTGGCTCTGCACTGTCTCTGGTGGAAGAAGAGTTTTGCAGCTTCTCCTAGCATAGGCACACTCCCTGCATGATGAATGATGGCAGTGGCCATCCTTTGCCCATCCTCACTCTATCAGGCCATGGCAGAGGTATGAAGTTCAAACAGGAGGGTGCGATTTATAGTATGAACTTTCAAAAGGGAAATGGCTGACTGACTTGTGTGCTAGCTCTCATCTTTTCAGAAAACCATCTTCAAAAGCAAAAGGGAGTGAAAAAATCTCTGAAACTCATTAGGGAAAAAAAAGACAAAATGTTACTTGAAATTACCTTCCAGGATGTGCTCCTCAGTGACAAATTGTGACAGATTAAGTTCCAGAAAGCAGCATTTTCATGGCCATAGCCACTCAGCAGAGAGAGGAGTTCACAGCTGGATTCAACAAGGGCTCAGTGAGACTTGGGGCTTTTTTTGTGCTGGGTGTTATACAGACAGAGCAAAACTAGGGCTTTGCTGTAGAGACAGGAACACAGTACAAGGAAGAAGTGATTGCTCTCATCCTTGAACATGTGGGCACAAAAAGCACAGCACAGGGATTACTGGTTAAACAATTTACCCAGCACCTGGGTTAGCTCCTGCCAAAGAAAAGATGCTGTGTTAATGGGAAGTTCAGTTTGACTGCTCTGATATTTTGGGTTTATTTTCAGCATCACCCAGAAAGTCTGAGGCAGTGCCAGCAACGGAAATGAGATATTTTCAATCTCAGCACAGGGCACTTACCAGAAGACATGGTAAGTATATATTATGATGATGGAATATTTCTTATCCAACAGTTTCTCAAGAAATTTTCAGGAAGTTTTCCAGCACATTTAGAACACCTCAATGGACTCAGATTGAAAGGGACCTCCGGAAAGCCTCTGGCCCAGCCTCCTACCCTTGCCTAAAGCAGGGCTGAAAGCCTTAAACATGAGAGTTTAAGCATGGAGTGTCCCCTCAAACACCATTGTTGTAGGGCTCTCCCTAGCACCCATTCAAACAGTCTTTTCCCAGTGCCTCTAAACCTGCCTCTATCTGACCTTTTATTAGCACTGCTTCTGTCTGTTCTGATCATACAGCACTTAAAAAAGTCTGATCCACCCTGCTCAAGCCCTTAAATCTTTCCGGAATGGTAGCTTCCTCTTTCTCTCCTAAAAGCAGGTGGATTTTCTTGTCATCATCCCCATGCTGGGTCAGGGAGCCCAACATGGCACAGCACAACATGCTGGGCTCAGGGCTGAGCCTCAGCATGTGCAAAGTCATGTTGCCAAAACAGAGTGTGCTCAGGAGCTATGGCAGGCACTTTGGTGGTTGAGCAAGCAAAGCAGCTCCCAGGACACTGTGCAGGAATGCCCTCTGCTCCGTGGGATTTACTCAAAGATAATCCGAGCTGATGAGTTGAGATCCCATCGTCGGAGACATTCCTGCCATCCCTTTGGGCTCAAGCAACAGCTAGCTCTGTTTGGATGAAGCAGGAATGAGCTTTCTTTCTCACTGCTTTGCTGTTTGGTGCCTGTGTTTGTGGTTTCCCTTTTTGCATTTCTGAATAGCAGTGAGCTGACAGGCTCTCTTTATCTAGAAACCAGTCTGATGAAGACAGCACCTCAGCGAGTCCCTTCACACTCCTCGCCATTTCCCCAGCACCCTCAGCCCTGACCAGGGATTGTCATCAGAAGTTCTGCATTTTCATGCTTCTCCTGCTGGATCTGTTTGAGACATGACAGCTGTGGCAGTTATTTCATTGTTGTGGTTACCTGGAGAAGGGCTATTTTTATATGTAACTGCTCATGCTTTACTTATTCAAAATGCTTTCTGTGAAAGCCTTACACTGGGCTTGACTTTGAAGGAAGTTTTGAGAAACTTCGCATTCTTCCAAGCTTTCACTCTTTGTTATGCCTTGTACCCCAAATTGCAGCCCCAAAAGAGCAAAGAGGAGACTGTGGTAGTCCTTACAGTTTGGTCTGGGATCTAAGAAGGCTGATTGCCCCTTCCCGGCCCTGGAAGAATCCATGGTGGGACATTGAGCTCCTTGAGAGGGAATCCACAGCGTGACCAACTCTCAGACATCCCAGAGAGCCACAGCATGGCATTAGTGAGACCAGTATAAATCTGGCATAAATGAAAGTGCTCTGACACCCTTTCTCATTGTGTACACAAACACCATGTTCAAGCGAATCAGTGAAATCAAAGCAGCATGGTGAGAGACGTCAGTTCGGGATTCATGTGCAAGTCACTGGCAGCAGAATCTGCCTATCGAACATTAAAAACTAAACCAAAATGTAACTTACAATTTTTCTGAAATATTTAAGCTTTGGATGAATAGCTCTCTTAAGATCATTCAGATGTGCTTCTGCTACAGCACCATATACATTTGTAACATCAGATTATCTCTGTAGGCGACCATCTGTGTTGAGAGAAAGATGGGTATAACCATGCTGGGGCAAGCACACATAAGAATTCTGGTGGAAATCCTATACAGAAAGTGTTAAGCAGTTAAAAATGTGACTGGAAAATAATAGTAACATTAAGCAAAGGCAAATTTATACTAACCATTGGTGTTCAGGGGCTTCATTTTTTTAACTCCCTCCTGCTGAGAAACAAATATCAAACCAAACATTCCAATCAAAGAAACCTTGTTTTCTTGGATGCCCAGTGAAAAAGAGGAAACTTGGCTCATTTTTTCATACTTTGCATTTTCAGTAAAACATGTTGACCTGCGTTTTCCCCTGATCTTTGCATAGCTGACGTAAAAGCCATCTATCACATAAGATGGGCATGATAATATTGCTGTCATTAATCACATTTCCTATTAGGACAAGGTGAGAAGGAAATGAAAATTCATACACAGACACTGACCTGCAGACAGTCATATTCAAATGATAAACCTGAGGGGTTTAACTTTGACTTTGCAAGCTAATGTAGTGTTTTAGAGCAAGAAAGCAGACACGCTGAGATGAAGAGTGAGGCAGAAGTGTTTTCTGCCTTCCTATGCAGACTACCTAACCCAACAGTGAATCTGCTTGACTTCTTCAACTATGCAGAACTGGGCCAGGCAGGAGAGAGCAGACTTCCAAATTCACACCATAGCAATCCTGATGGCAAAAGCCACAGCTTCTTAAATCTCTCTAGATCAGGGCTGCCTGTGCTGGCCTTGGTGCTTCTGCAGGAAGTCGGATCAGGGGGCTGAGCAGTCTGACAATGAATCACTTTTTGGTCTGGCCTTATATGCAGCCGCAGCAGTTGGCTGACCCCAGCATTCCATGCAGTTGCAGGAGAGCCTTCCAAGACCTCCTCACCAGGTCCAAAACGCTTCCAGGTGTGGGGAGGACTGGTCCCGCAACGTTGCTCCCAGCATCCCAGTTCCTGTCACGTCTGTGAGGCACAAGATGCTCTCATGGGGTTTCAGCTGCTGCATGGAAGAGCTAGTTTTACTGACCACATCTTCACTGGAGTTCAAGCTCCGTTTGGTGGTAATAACCAAAATGTGCAGTGCCAGGGGTTACTCACATGCTGTGCTACTTAAGTAACTTGCTAGAGCGCTGGTTAGGGCATTTGAATGGGCTATCTGAAATAGTTTCTCCAACCCACAGGCCTAGCTGCTGAGGGTGCACAGGGAGGCAGGGCTAAGCAGCAGGAATTTAATATGAGCCATTCGTAGCCTTGACTTATTTTGCCTTTGACTTGGTGACTGCTGTTGCAGTTCCTGACTTGATGAAGCAGAAGACATGGCCGGCCCAGCACATAAACACAGTGCTTCCTCCAGGAGGCTTTGTTTAGAGAGGTGCTAATAATAAGCAAGGAGGTTACTTGGTCATGAATGAGTTTTCAGATATTGGGCCTGGACAACCTGAATACCGTTTATTTCTTGTAAAAGGCAGATTTGGGCTGCTGCAGGGAGGAAAACAGAATTCAAAGTGTGAGGTCCTGTTTGAGTTTCTGGGTTTATTCTTATCTCTGCCCTGGACAAGTCACAGCAGTAAGCCCTCCAGCTCTGGGGGGTGGGCAAGGGCTTGACGCTGGTTTCTGGCTAGATGGGGCAGCCCTAGGGCTCAGCCTTTCCTGAGACCAGGTCTGCAGCAGTGGTGATGCCCAGGGAAGGCAAGGATGGGAGGCAGGTACCTGATGAGAGGGGGACACCCCAGGTCCCTGCTCATCTCCAACTATTGAACTCCCCCGATCCACAGCATCTTTTTAACAGCACAGCAAACCTGGCCCTGAAAACTCCCGGGGCCCATTGCATTGAGGTGTTGAAACATGGATAGGAATCTGCTTGCAGAGCTGGTGTGTATGGTATGAAACCTGCTGCAGGGGAGGTATGTGGAGAGAGAGGGAGGGAGAGAAATGCTTAGGATTATTTCTGGTTTGTACCCAAGGGTGCCATTTGTTCACATAAGTATCCTTAGCAGAATAAAACACTTCTTATTGAAACATTTTTTGTTGCTTCCTGGCAGCCACTCCACTCCAATTATCTCTTCCATCACATCCCTTGAAGCCAGGCTCCAAGGTAAACAAGTGAAAACCCAACAGCTGGAATGCAAAGCCTCAGCTGAGATTGAAAGCTTTTAATAGATCACATTCTGCACATTTATATTATCTGGGGTATCAGCAATGGAAAGGAAATAGGAGATTTCCTAATCTCACCAGAGACAACACCTTGCTGCCCCACCTGTAAGAAATCTCCAGTCCACAGCAAAGGCTTCATTAGTCTCAATTGGTGAAGAGCCTGAACAGGCACACTAACAGCTGATCTGGATTTCCCACATTCCCAAGTTTTGGGGTGTAACTCGCTGAGAAATTACTTTGCATTAGAAAAAGAGTCCCACGCAATGAAGTTCTTTGTAAAGCCGTGCTGGACTAGCCTGAATTTTTACTTCAAAAGAGAAGGCTCCCATCACGTAGATGTGTCTGGTTTCCGCATCATTTCAGAATGAAAGATAATTTTGTTAGTATTTTGAAGTGGGTTTTTTGATTTGTTTTTCACAGCGTTGCTCGCTATCGCAGTCCAAAATCAAAAAATTAACCTTAGCAAAACAGTGGCTTTGTGAGAATATTACTCTGGTGAAGACACATGGAATATCAGGATGATGCATAACCGGTGAGAAAACAAATTCAAATCGCCATGCTGCTTGCCACACAAAATTTTGATCCTGGGTGCGTGTCTCCTTGCAGACCCATTGGGCAGGTGGGATAGGAGAGAAAACCACTGTTGATTTTTAGCATGACAAGGACAGGCTCTGAACAACAGCTCACTCCGGGGATGTGTGTTACTGCACCCTGCTGATTAAACACCAGAGAGGTTTTGAGTTTTTTATACTGGTTTTTGGACAGAGGAAAAAACATCTTGGCGCGTCCGAGATAATTTCTGCAGAAATCTTGGTTGTTCTCTCAACGCCTTCAGAGCAATTCAGCTTTTACATTTCTGCAGAGAGAAATGAACTCTAGGCTAAGGCTAGCCTGGAAGATGGTTCTCTGAGGGAAAGTCGTCTTCTACCCAGTCGTTAACCTCCACTGCAGCAACACCATCAGCACACTGACACACAGTGCAAGGCACTGCATGGAAAATGTAACTGTGCCAGGTTGTAGTGTACATATACATGAGATCTTGTCTGCTTCTTGGCCTCATCTGCACAGACAAGGCAATTCTCTTTTCATGCATCCCTTGTGTCAGCTCAGTGTTCTCGTGCCCAGTATACCAGATCAGGTCAGTGCTCAGGCTTGAAAATCAGCCAATCAAAACTCCCCCCAAACCTGAACTAAACCTCATCTCCAGCCAGATCAGCAAAGCCATGCCACAGAATTGCCAGTGTTGCTCAGCAAAGCTGATGAGGAGTGAGAAGAAGACTGCAGGGATGGGATGGTGGAAGGGCAGGACTGCTGCTTTTATTGGCAGCTCAACCACTGGGATTAAGGCAGTCATAAGCTGCATCCTTGGAAGGACACCGTTTATATTCACAAAGCTTTCTGGGATCCTCCAGTTTCAAGTGATACAAACTTTTTATATTGATGCCATCGTTTGTGCTCAATGCACATCTAGAAATGCCATGATCATATCTAGTTATCATGAGCACATCCCAGCGATGCTCCCCTGGGCCTGACATACACATAGCAGAGGTGCAGCCTGGGTGTGCCAAACTGCTCCCCATGTAGTCAGCCACTCCTCAGCTAGGGTCATCTTCCATTAGCGTTATAAAAAGCCCTCATTTTCCATCGGTGGCTTTCAGAGAGCTCCACATTTGGCCTGTGTAACTCATCAGCTCACTCTCTGCTGACCTTGCCATGCCTGGCCAGGGCTGTGCCCTGCTCCTGTTGCTGTAGGATGACACCTGGAAGATTGCTGCTATTCCTGATGAGCTTCCCACCAGCGGCAGAGCACAGCACTTCCATGAGCTGGGCTGGGTGCGACCGCAAGCAGCTGCTCAGAGCCTGTGCAGACAAAATTCCCCAGCTGTAGCTGTCTGTTCACATAAATGTTTGGAGGCCAAGGCAATGCAATATGAGAAACACATTCTTACTGGGCATGGATTCAAAGGGGATGGCATGTAAAGGGATTAGAGGTGACCAGCCCAGCGGCTGTTGACATGGTACCTCTCAGCAATCAAAGTGCTGAGCTATGTCCATATGTCAGGATTGCAGCAGATGACCTGAACTTGATTTTACAAATGAAATGTTAAACAAGTTGCATGAAAAATGCTTGTATTAAAAATATGCTGATGTTTCTGAGTGAAAATCTGAGGCTTAGCGTTCACCTGGGACTCATGACCAACCTGAGGATCTGGGTAATCCAGTGAGGAGAGCGCCTAAATGCTACCTATCTATCTCATCTCCTCCACCAGTCTTAAAATTACTCTGTGCTAAATTGGCATAATTTAAAAGGCTTTTTGTCTTCTCTAAAGTGCATACTGACTCCACCTCTGAAGGCTGCTTTTCAGCCGGGAACGAGCCAGAGCACTGCATCTCGGCCTGTCCCACTGTGGCACAGGAAGCAAAAGAGATGAGGGAAAAGAGGCTGTGGGAACTTAACACAGAGCTCTGCCTGGTTCCCCTGTTTCTGGAGGAAAGCTTCACTGATCTTCAGGCAGCTCCAGGCATGCTGGAGAGATGGGAAGGGACTGGGCTTTACTTCTCACCAGCAGCTGGCCCAGAGCAGGGGGTCCAAATGTCTGAGTGTGGACATCTGCAGAGCTGATGTCTGCATCTAAAGCAGCTGCCTGGGCTCCAGGTAAACAGAGAGAAACAGACTTTCTGAGGATGTGATTCATCCATGATGCTGTGGGAGCTTGAGTCAGGGCAGAGGAGATGCTTCTGTTGCAGTCTAGAGGAATGACGCTTACACAAAGGTGCTCAGATAGAACTCACAACTTAACAAGGTTTGTGTTTCTAGCTCATTTTCTGCTACAGGGTCAGCACACTGGGCTCATGACCCACTGGGGTGCCTTCTTTCCTATAAAGTTGGTGAGGCACTGGCACAGGTTGCCCAGAGAAGCTGTGGCTGCCCCATCCCCGGCAGTCTTCAAGGCCAGGTTGGATTGGTCTTGGAGGAATCTGGTCTAGTGGAAGGTGTCCCTGCTCATGGCAGGGGATTGGAGCTGGATGAGCTTTAAGGTTCCTTCCAACCCAAACTATTCTATGATTCTATGATTTTAAAGGCCGTGGCAAGAGGTGGGACCCTGATGCACACCTTTAATTCTGATCTTGAAGATCTTGCTGGGAAGCCTCCACTTTGGCTTCTATGTGTAGTTAAATGATGGATGCTAGGTTGTACACTTGGAACATGGGGTATCAGCACAGACAGATGCTCTACAATGGAGTAGCATGCAGGCTGTGGCTGTGGCAGCCAGGCAGGCTGGGATATGACAAGGGGGGGCTGAGAAGGCAGGACTTACACGGGGCGGTGGTGTCAGTTGTGCTGGAGGCATGAGTGGGATTCTTAGAAAATGAACAATTCCTGAACACGGCTTCTGATGGAAAGAATTTTGTCCATGCTCCAAAGAAGGCTCAATGATTAAAATAGGTATCAAGGAATCAAGATCATGATTCTACCCTGAGGTTCATCAGCTCAGTTTCAGCACCTGTACATATTAGAGTAAAAGCCTCATGGTCTGTTGTACCTAAGACAGTGGTGCATAGTTGCCCAGGCTCAGAAATTATAACAGATGGTTTGGTAGAAGGTTTGGAAGGTGGATCTTGAGGAGGAGCTGGGGAGTGAGCCCTGTTTTGATCTTAAGAGAGCACAGCACTGAAGGGCTCTGGCCTTTTCTCCATTAAAAAGTGGAAGAAAGTACTGATATTCTTGTCAGACCTATAAAAAGTTATGATCTTGGTTTTACCTTCTTGGGCAAGGTTGAAGAACAACAGCGGCATAGACAACCTCTGCTCCTTTGAGAACAACCACCTTGCAATAGGGACCTCCTCCAAAGAAGGGCTTTCAGCACAAGAAGGCCTTTTCCTGCAACTTGCGGTATTTCTCTACTTCTGGCCAGTACAGCCGCAATGGCACTTCTCATCCTGCTTCATAGTAAGTTGAGCTGAAAGGCAATACTCAGGGGCAGGCAGGGATGATGCTGTTCAACAAAGATGTGGGATCCCTGTGAAAAAAAGCTGCTATGCATAAATAAAAGTATGCTAGAGAAAGTATAAGGGGATAAGGCAGGTGTGTGTAGGCTGAAATGGAAAGCCAGGGGCTGGTATGATAGATTTATGACAAGACTGGAGGAGAGGCTGTGGAGATCTACTTATTCTAGTTTAAAAAATGGTTCCGTCAGAAGGCTGTCATGAGTGCTCTACTGTGCAAATTTATGACATGCAGTGGGAGTGATCATGTCTTCTGTACTAGCTCGTCAGAAAAAAGCACAACCTTTATTCCATTAATAATGTGCATAAAAGTGCAACAGAACTTTTTCTCAAGAAAGTTGTCTCCCCGTTGGTGGTTAAAGAAGCTCCTACGTTAATGATAACTGAAAACTGACTTTGTTGTTGTTGTTGAAAGTAGAATTCCAGTGTCTACCTGAAAGATTTTTCACCTCCAGATTTGAAAGTTAGAGCAAGCAGAATTTTTCAGAAACACATTTAAGCCCTTGAGAATGTATTCTCTTCTGCCTGAAAATATTGTGCAGTGATATATGTCAACTTCTCTTCTTAACTGTTACTGCCACCTGCCCCACAAAAATAGCTCCGATACACTGCCAGACAACCTCAATAGAATACGATTTAGTCATAAGAAATAAATATTTCAGGGTGCTGCATGTAAACAGTTCATTTAGTCAAAGGGTGGATTTGAAGCTTTCTGGCAAATACTTTTAGAGTATTCTTCAGTGTCCTCAGTGCCATCAGTGGGGGACCATGGCCAGAGCAACTTACCCTATGAGGAGAGACTAAGGGATGTGGGGTTTTTTGTCTGGAAAAGAGATGCTTTTGGGGAACATGTGGGTGTCTTTCAGAAAAGACAGGGCTAGGCTCTTTTTGGAGGTGTGCAGCAGCAAGAAGAGGGACAATGGACATAAAATGTTCACATGATGTGGAGAAAAGGTTTCCACCATAAGGACAGTTGAGCCCTGGAGCAAGTTGCCCAGAGAGATTGCGCATTCCACTGGGCTGGCCTGCATGCAGGTGAGAAAGACAGCACTTTCAAGTTAAAGGATTATTTACTGATAAGAAGCTGAGTTGCATATTCTGCATTAATGAGTTTTAGGGAGGAAGTGTCAAAAGGCAGTAGTAGGAGTCCCACACAAAAGCCACTAGTTTTTCAGTTGGGCATTTCGCTGTAGCATTATATCCCAGCATACAGGAAAAGGAGTTGTACATCTGCCAGAAAGGTAAACATCTCCAACAACTGAGAAAGACTGATAAAATCAAGACGCTCACCATCATCTCATGTATGTTCAGATGAATGCACTATAATCACTGAAACTTCACTCTGGGGGACAAATCTAGTGTTTCCCAGAATGTTTCTTATTTCTGTCTTCTCCTTATCAGGTGACAAGATCAGATGGTGACTTTTGCCTACTTTTGATAAAAATGAACATTCTTCTCATAAGAAGTAATAGGTAAATTCTAAATCTAGGGGCATAGAGCAATACAATATTAAGTTAGGGGATAATTTATCCCTAAGAAGCTTTATTGATGGGGGTTTTTCACAAATCGGAAGCTAAATTTTAGCTCCTGAGCAGGGTTGTTCATCTTAGTGTAGCACATTTTTTGTCAGCCAAAGCAAAGCATTGTATATACTGTATTATCTTTTGTGCAATGGCACTTCTAGAACTACTGACAATTTTAGGCTGTCTTTTTCAGGCTTGGATTTTATATATGAGAGGCACACATATTGCTAACATTTTACAAAAGCTGTCCTCCTTCGATCAGCAGGGAAGTACACATTTTTTAGCTTTAACCTGTACATATCTCTCTTAGTGCATCTCTGATTATCATTTTGTGAGCTTCCATTCAGCTTAAATGTTTCTTCAAAACCCCAAGCATAGAACTGGGAAACAATAACCAGATCTCTTCAGAAACCGTCTCAGTATCTATTTATTGTCTGCTGTAAGGAATAACTTCTACATTTTGAGATGCACAATTGAAAAATCTCCACAAGATTTCGAAGGATCTCCTGATAACAAGAAATGGTCAGCAGTAAATTGTGATTTTCTTCTAAGGTCCATGAGGAAAGAAGAGGTTCAAGGACCCTTTCACGTAAGCTTTCTTTAAGATTAGAAGTATTCATAGAATCACAGCATGGTTTGGGTTGGAAGGGACTTCAAAGCTCAACTAGTTTCAACGCCCTGCCACAGGCAGGGACACCTTCCACCAGACCAGGTTGCTCCAAGCCCTATCCAACCTGGTCTTGAACACTGCCAGGGATGGGGCAGCCACAATCCTCCACTTCAGAAGTACCTGGCATTTGAAGGTCAAGTAGTGAATAGTACTAATTACATTAATTTTCCTGAAATTTCTAAACCTACAGGTTAGACTGGAGAATTTTCTGTCACACTTCAGAGCATCTGCTGGTTCTCAGAGGGGCAGGCAAGAACTGTTCCCTTCCCCTTTCTTTTTATTACAACTACAGGGAGTAAGGACTTAAAGGAGTTACAGTTTTTCTCTGTGTCTCTTTTAGATTTAATTGACTAAGGACCAGATGGGAGATACTGGCTGCTCTGATTTTCATTATCTAATGTTGGTCATGCTGTGGCTGTGAGAAAGAACTGCCTGTAGGAAATGGCTTCAGCTTGTGTGACTGCAATTGCATTCAATTTAAGCAGCATGAAGAATAAACAGAAGTGTATCGTTGCCAGGGTTGTCAGTATTCAGAAAGATTAATTTTGATAAATTAAGGAAACTAACAAAGTCACTTGGACTGGGGAGCTCAGAGCCTGGAGAGTGGAGAAGATTGATTTCTTTCAGGCAGAGCTACTGAAACTCTTCAGAAATGGTATTCCAAAGAAAACAGGCAGGGATGGGCAATGCGATGGTAAGTAGACAATGAGGTTTAGGGTTTAAAAAAGAAAACAACTGACAAATAGAGACAGCTGGGTCAGAGCTAGGGAAAGCAAGTGTAAAATGAGAACTGTTGAGTGGGGAGATGACTTTGACCTGACAGATATGAAGCACAAAATATCTTTGCCTGTATGAACAGAGAAAGAAAGAAAGAAAGAAAGAAAGAAAGAAAGAAAGAAAGAAAGAAAGAAAGAAAGAAAGAAAGAAAGAAAGAAAGAAAGAACGAACTGAGGACCAAATACAGACTGAGGATACTCTATACAGTTTCCAGAGAAAAGATCTTCACTCGAGCAGCTAATTGCAGGACTTAAGCAGAATTTAAACCTTATAACCAGCTGATTCCTTGTCTGCAAAGAGCTGGTTAGAGTTCAGGAGTGCTTTTTTTTTTTTGCATGCTCCTGTGTTACCTTCACTGCATGCTCTTACTCGCAATTGTCCATGCAAATAATCGTTTAGGAAGGATTGCCAAGGTACCAATTATACGTGGTGGGCAGGTTTGCTCAAGATGGCACTTGACAGCATAATAACAACAAAAAGTAAGGTACTGCTGTTCCTACAGTGGAAAAATAGGGGTGAGTGAGTAGAGGAGGCAGCAAAAGTACAGAATTGATCAGATAATACCAGCAAAACCATACAGACTGCACATGAGGTCAAGACCACAGAAATGAGGGTGAGAATGGCAAAGCCTCTATTTAGACTAAGAAAAGATGAGATTTTAGCAAACGCAGTGCAGTCAGGAGATAAAGGTCTTCTCAAAGGTTGATCTAGAAAAACCCATATTACTGTGGTTAGCTAAATCTGCTTGAATCACTGGCATGCCAGTTGTTACAGTATAAACCGCAAGCTGTTATCATTTTAGATTTACTAAATAGCTTTTCTGTTGTGATAGGGCAGCTAAAATGTCCTGCTTCCATTGCCCTTGCCAGTTCTGTCCCCTTTTATTCTGGCAGTCAATGGTCTGGAGGTGAATGAGTGTTCGGGGAGATCTGATTCCCAGTGTTTAACTTCAAATAGGGACAGTTGGGTAAACTGAGGCAGAGCCTCTTGGACTGACACCACATCTGCCCTGTTGTTTCTAAGGGCTTAGACATACGTAGAGCTCATGCTTTCACTGGGTTTGATGTGCTGGAGAAAAGAGTGGTCACACAAGAAAGACTGAATTTATATTGAGATGATCTGAAATCAGTTCTCAACTCAACTGAGATTTTACTTGTCCCTGTCTAAATGAAAAAAAGCCAAAACCAATCAAACCCCAAAAACCACCCAGACCAAAAAAACCAAACTAAACCCCAAACCCCAAACCCCAGGCCATTCATTTGCTGCTTACTGTAAAGCATCTGGACAGAGGAAATGTGTAAAATACCTTGTGAACCAGCACGACCTGCTAGGAAACTATTTTATGTTTCTCTTTGTTCAGCAGGCTGGAAAGTCTTAATGTTTCCTGTCATGTTAAACTTCCTCTATGCTTTATAAAGAACTTCTGGACGCAAAACATTTTCTAGTGCCTTGACTCTGTTCTGAGGAATGCATGCAGGGGCAAGCTCCCCAATACACAAAACACTCAAAACAACTGTCCTTTTGGTGTGCTGCCAAGTGCAGCAGATTTTCAAGCAGGTCCTGCACATTGAGATGCAGCTATGCAGGTTATCATTACCTGGAAAAAGTGAAAATTGCTTTTCTGGAGGGAGGGATTGTAAAAGTGGTGGAGATAGATAATTTTCTACTTTTTATGCTGATTTGAACTAAGAAGCTGAACTAAATTGCCATTTGCCTCTGTTTAGGGCAGCAAAAAGTGGAAAAGCAAGGAGTAGTGCAGAATATCTTCTTTCACACTCCCAGTACTAGGGAAAGGTCACTACTGGATTCTCCCAGATTGTATCTAGGACCCAGTGCTGGGGACAAGGAAATAAAGAGAGCTCAGTTCCCTTCACATTCCGCTCTCTGCTCCTTGAGCAAACCTAACCAAGAGGTGGGTGAAGCTGCTAACACCTAATGTAACCTGCCCAGATCAGCAGGACTCTTGTAGCCTCACTTTCTCCTGGCATTTGCTCCAGGGCACTGCACCTCTCCTCATTAACTGTGGGCAGAGCTGAGACACCACAACCTGCTCCCAGGAGAATGCTCTAAATCCATCACAAACCAAGCTAAACATGCTTGCTGCAACAATCATGCTGCTATTTCATCAGGTCAATATGTAATTGTTCCTGTTGCTGGAGGGCTCCATTACCCCCTTCATTAAAATGCAAATTTTACTTTAATTAAAAATGCTGGGAGCATTCGCACTATTTATGACCAAATCTCAGAGGCCAGCAACCCCCCCACTGAGGAGGGGCGGAAGAGTGTTTTGAAACTGATGAAATCGCTCCTTATCTCAGAACACTGGGGATGTTTTAGCTGATAAAGGAGGTTCTTCTTGGACTTTTAAAATTAATTTGTTCTCCATAGATTGGGAAATAGACAAAGCAGAAGAAGCTCAAGCAGAATTTTGTTCTTAGAGATAAATGTGCTATCTAAAGCTACATGCAAGAGAAAGGAAGAAGAAAGATCCCATCTCATGCTGTGATATAGCAATAATTCAGTGATCTCACTTCTGCTCAACCCCCCCGTTCTCAACCAGAAATTTTATGTATCCACCTGCATAATCCATATATTCTTACAGCATTAGGAATATGGCTGCTAGGATCCCACAGTTCTGATTGGATTAAATTCCATCTGCTCCTAACTTGTCAGTTTGGTAAAATTTCCTGTGTGATGTGTTGGGATGAATGGGGAGCTGCTCCTCGGTAGCATGTACCAAGCCAGTGAGATGAGACCCTCAGGCTGTAGCTGTCTGATTTTTCGTGCTTTGAAGCAGGATCTTTCTACCCGGTTTCTCCTCTGAGGTGAGGAGCTGGAGCAGTGCCGGGAGAGCCTGGGCTCTCTGGTGCTCTGCACCTCACTTAGTGGTACTGCTGTGGTGGGGTCCATATCTGGTAGCCGGGAAGGTGGGCTCAGTTGCGGGGTGAAACCCTCCATGCAACCTCGTGAGACATTCACGGCATGTAAACCCACCCTTCACGTCTTGTAGTGCATCCTTGGGTAACTGGGGCCCTCTCACTCTGCCCAAGGAAAGGAAGGTGTGTGATCTCCCAGGTAAGAAGCACCTGGGGTAAAGGATGAGGCTGGAGGAAGTCTTTGTTGGCCCACAGGACACCCCATGCCTACAGCCGCAGTCTCTACCTCTACTTGCATTCAGCTAGCCCACTTTGAATTTCCAGTGCCTTCACCTTACCAAGATGTAATCTTTCCCCTTATTTTCCTCAAGCAATTCCCAGCTGGTTTGCATCCCTCAGCCTCCAGTGAAGCCTGTGGCAAATATGGTCCTTACTTCTTTCAAGCACAACTGAATCACAGTGTATCACTCTTCAAAAGAAAACATCCCCACAGCTGCAAAAATAAACCTGATGTGAAAACACCTTCCCCCTCAGAAATGAAATAAATGGCAAGAGACGGTGGCAGCTCTTTACTCTCTCTGGCCTCCTTGCAGGTGCAGGAGAAGCAGCGGGGTGACCAGCATAGATCACCTTGTGTGCATGCTCGACTGTGCCTGGGTGCGCATGGAGAACAGGTCAGGCTGGCACAGAGCCCACTCTGAATCTGCTTTTTGTAAGTGCCTGACTCTGCTGCCTCGTATGCCTGTGTTTGAGTTTTCTGTTTCTGTTCTTCATCTCCTGGGAAGGACAATCACATGCACGCTGTTCCAGCAATGTCTGTCCAGCACCTAATCCTGGTACATGTATAAATCAGCGGCAAGGCAAATTTTGTTAGTCATTATAAAATTGGCATAAGTTAAGTCAGAATCAAGCCTCCTGAGGGGCTATTATTGGGCCCTGGAGCGCCTTGGTGTTTGTGTGTACGTGCATGCATATGTAAGCAAGAAGAAGGGAGGCAAGAACTCAGAGTACAGCTATTATTCACATTGCAATGCTACCATAACGAGTCCTGGCTGGGGTGAACTTGGCTATAGTAGTGCCAAGTTCTGTACAAGCAAGGAATAAAGCAAAGGTTCCTTCTGCAAAGAGCCTGCTCTCTTGTTTAGTGACAGATGTAACAGGTGAATGAAATGAAAACGTGTGAGTGTGGAAGGATGGGATAATTATAGATGCTTGCCTTTGCCCAGCTTCACTGTGGCCATGGCACCAGTACTGAGGCCCAGACCATGCATGACTTTCTGTGGAGTTTAGGGCATTGCCAGTTCTCATCCGTTATTTGTTCACAGTGGCCAAAAGCAGGTATTAATTTCTGCTAGGCAAGGCTCTTTATAGCTCCCTGTAGATTGCACAATGGATACTGAATCACTGTCCTTCTGTTCACAGATAAATTGTCAGCAACAATTCAGTATCATCAGAGATGACATTATTGGGACGGTTTCCATATTCTCAGCCCTGGTAGTTAAATGTACTAAATAAAAGAAATGAAAGATGATTTGTTTTTCATTTGGTTGAGCTATTCCAAGATTTCAGAGGAAAAAAAAAATCATCCTACTAGGTCCAGGGTTATAAATAGCTGTGCTGCATATACTGGGGTAAATGCTGCATTCCTCCAGGTACTTGTAAGAAAAGGGATCAAGAGAATGTGAAACTTGCAAAATTTATGGTGGTCCTTGGACAGATGTGATGTGCTCATAGAGGCAAGGCACATACCAAACATCAAGTCAACTAGCCACTGAAGATTTATATTTCCCAGCATCTCCGTCCAAGTGGCACCATATGTTTATATGCACTGTAGGTTTATTATTGGAAATTGAAGGTCTGCCTCATTGCTTCTTACTGGAATCTTGTGGATTTTTTTTCCTGAAGAACACTGGGAGTAAACCCTGTTCCCACTGGTCTATTTGTCATGGGTCTATTTCAGTTTAAAGTAAAATCTAAAGCATGCATTCTTTTTTCTAAGCAAGGAATAGGATTCCTGAAACTAGAGAAGGGGAGCAGACCTCCTCATTTGCATATCTGTTGCTGTGAAACCTTGTCTTCTTATGTAAGGCTTTTATGAAAATTTACATTTTCCTGGTACTGTACACACATCCCATCGTTGGAGCCGGGTGTAAAACAACTCCTCCGCCTGAAAGGCTGCCAAAAATGCAGGAGCATCCCCGGTCTGCCGCAGAAATAGACCTGCAAAGCTGTCAAAACAGAGGAAGCACGAGAGGAGGATTGGGGTGGATGCACTACCCCAGCAGCCTGGGAGCCGGGCTAGGCTGAAGCTCTGTACCGACGTGCCCTGGTTTGCCCCATTGGTGGCAGGGACAGAGTGGTGGGGCAGAGCTGCCACCTGGCAGATCCCAGCGTGACTGCACCAGCCTGGTGAGAACGACATGCATGGGGAGTGCAATGAGCGAGAGAAGGGCCAAGCGCGTCGTGGGATCTGATGGGGAGGGGCGGCTCAGTAACGATGAGCCAGGAGGGAAGCGCTGCCCAGATCAGCGCCTTACCCTGGGCACGCAGGCAGCCAAGAGCATGCCGTGGTTTTTGGCTACCTGTTCTTTCCAGCTGGAGGGATGCGAGCCATAATTTGTTAGAGCAACATAAGCCAACTATTTTCTCAGGCACTCATTCCCAGGAGCTGGTGGCATGTGGGGATGCCCCCAGGATAGTGGCTCCCCAGCCAGGGAAGGGAAAGTCTCTTTCACCCTCTGCTGAGACTTCAGACTTGCCAATAGCAGGAAATAAGCTCTCATATGAGCACACCCATGGAGAATTGTGGTAGCTAAAATAATATTACGTACTCCATGGAGATGGGAGTGTTGTGGTTCACCAATGTATAACCCATGCTATTAAGCAGTTCCTGCTCACAGTGAGGGTTATGTTATATTTACTGTCATTTTACTTACCTAAGTAAGGTGTCTAAGGTGTTGCTTTCTTCTAATATAACCCGTGTGAGTCTGTGACTTCTGCCCTGCAGGGCTGCTCTCAGGTTGCAGTTATTCCAAGGGCAGAAACACAGACTTTTAGGCTATATCTTCATTGGTGAATTTGGACAGCCAGGATGAATTCCCTGGCCTTAAGCAGGTGGTCTGCCCATTAGCCATCTCCACATCTCCAGTCGGGCTGGCCACATCCAAACAACGAGCTGGGAACAGCTTCTGGCCCTTGTTAAATCCTAAACTGTCCCAAGGGATTGCAAGGGCAGTAATGGTGGCCCAGACCTAAATCATACTATGTCAGTGCTGCTAATTTAACAGTATGTGTAATCACGTTTTGGGACCTAAACCTGCAAACCTGGACCTTCAGGATGAGCTTATTAGTGTAGTATAACATCTCTTTTTCCACAGGGAAGGAAACAGGAAAAACTTCTCACTTATTTACATAAACTATTATGCCTCTTACCCAAAATACTGCCTACTAATACATTAACTTGGCTGGAATCTGTTTAGGTTTTGATTTCACAAGTGATAAGAGACTCTACATCAGTGCTGTGAAAGTACATGAAAAGGCAGCAGAAGGCCATGAGCATCACACAGGTAACCCATATCTGGGCTGCTTTTGAAAAGGGCACTGCTGCCTGCAGTTTGGTTTGAGCCAAAACCAATGTCCCACCAGCTTTATGTCATGCATTGCTTAGCTTTCTAGCAGAGGTGGAGCCGGTAATACCTGATTTTGAACTTACTGGTGTCATTAAAGGGGTCACATGTGCTTTGAAGTTACCTGTCCTATTCCAGAAATCAGCAGAGCTGAGGGAGTCTTGACACTTGGTGGGTCTGGCTGACAGAAATACGTCTGCAACCACATATGAAATGTTTGGAAGAATCGGGAGTAGAAGCAGGGCTCACCCCAGCCTTCTGCAAATTAATCCGCTCTCTCTCTCCCACCTTCCTCATTTTGTATTTGAGCGGCAAGGATCCAAAACACTTCCTTGCACAAAATGGAAATGCACAGTGTCACTCCTTGAGGCGATGCGTATTCTCCAGGCTGTCAGCATTTCAACCCTTGGACCAATCTTCTAAGATAAAAATTGCCCAAGTAGATGAAGACCTCCTGTTTCTGGGTTAAGGTTGATTTATAGGAGCTGCATCTTCATGGTGTCAACGTGCTCTGAAGAAAGTGTGTTTGGGCCAGAAACCAGAAGTTATCCACGGAAAAACAAAGCAAAAAGGAGATGGATTCAGTCTGTGTCTGTGCACTGAGCCTGGGGCTCAGGTGCCCTGTGCTGTCAGATGCTCCTCATGGATCATCTTTGTACTGCTCAGATGGGAGGAGGTAGGGAAAGAGGATATAATTCTCTTTCTGAGGTTCTCAGTGCTTTCGTCATCCCATAACCCTACTAGCTGCATGTCCTCAGCTGTCCTATGCAGGCTCAGGGGTTCCTGGGGTGGCTGATCGCCTCCGAGCACTGGCTTACCAGCCAGCCCAGCCTGCAGGATGCTGTGCCTCTGAGTTCAGCCCAGACAAGATAAGGGGGGCAATGAGAATGCAGTTCGGTTAGAGTCATGGCATGCTCAGATCACAGACATTCTGTCTGCTGTATTTTCCTTATCTGAGTGGAAAAAGCACTGCCTGCAACTCTGCCCTGGCCTAAAGGTAACCAAATTGATCTTGTGTATCTGCAATTAGCAAGCCCTTGCAGACTTTCAACTAAGACAGAAAGAAGAGTGATAAGAGAGGAGCAGCTTTCCACACACACTGAGCTGGCAAGGACACAAAGGGCACACACAGGGGATTCATTCTTTTTATTTTTTTTCTAATTTCATCTGTCATTTAGCAATCGTAACTTTTCATTTGAGTAATAAATGGGTTTGTGCTTTTCAGCAAAACTGCTGTGGATGTAGTATTCCCTTTATGGTGTGTTTTGCTGAATTCCAGATGTTGCTGTTTATTCAGGGCGAAGTTCATCCAAAGAAGGGTCAAGAGAAAAGAAAAAAAAGGGATTTTGAAAGAAAAAATAAAAAGGTTTTGACAGCAGTTATTTTGTATAGGTCTTGCTGTCATGAAGCTTTACACTGAGCTGAATTACAGCAACACAGCAAATCACTCTGGGGGAGGGAAAATGACTGTCAATGCTTGCTTCCCCCATTAACCTTTTTTAATGTGAATTTGTTAAATAATATGTGGTCTGGGAGATGAGGAATAAGTGACTCCTCACTGAGATAGCCTTCACAGGAGAAATTAGCATCTTTCTTGATGTGATGGTGAAAGAAAGAACCCTTGGCTCATCCAGTGTACCCCTAGGTTAAGTACCACTCTCTACAGGCAGAAATGGAGCAACCAGGGGAAATACATGATTAAAGATGCTCCTTATTTGGGTTGTGCCCTATTTGTTTCTCTCTCAGATGGGATTTGCAGTGTAGTAGGTGCTGTACAAAGCAGAGCCCAAACCACACTAGAGCATTTATAGGCTAAAACTAAATACCACAGGCCTTGCTCAGAGATGAGAGATGAAACATTCTTCAGTTGTCTTCTCAAGAATTACAGAAACACCTCTTGCGTTTCAACCAACTTTCAATCTTGAGAATGGATGCAGAAGCAAGTCAGACTGTTGGTTGTGTGCAGCCTTCGCCTGCAAGGAGCAGGATCAGAGAGAGGAACAGAGGGTGTCAGTATGGCTGTCCTGTCCAGTAAATAGGATATCACTGATCTTGATTTGAAACATCTGACCATTTATTAACTCTGTTCCCACCAGCAATGCATTCAAGATGCACCAGCAAAGAGCACGTCCCAGCTGAGGGGTGTGTGGGTGTGTGTGGGTGTGTGTGTGTGTTTTCAATGTTCACAATTTGGGCTATCTCCTTCTGTGAATGCCCCTGACAGTTGGGAGAGACATCTCCATCTCCTCTCCCTACAGGAAACCATCCCTTCCATCCCTTCTGGGACCAGCCCAGGAGTCTGTAGAGTAGCCTTGGGGTAGTTCTAAACAGCAAACCTTTGATAATACTCCCATCTTGGTTTCTGAAGTGAGAAGGTGATTTAAAGCTGAATTTAGTCCCTTGGCATAACTAAACCAAGCCTATAAATTTGTCTCTAATTTTGGTAGATTTCCTCCCTGCTGGAAAGGAAAAATAAGCAGAATAAAACCAAGAGGTCTGTTTTATTTGCAGGGAAGACATTCTTAAGAATGGCTTGCTACCTGCTGTTGCCAGCTGAAAGCTGCAAAGATGTTTAGCAGCCTATTTGAACTAATTGCACTCACTGGAACTGCTTGTTCAGGTCCTAATTCAGCCTCTCATACCTACCATGTGGTATGAAACCAATCCTCATGGGTAACCAATCCTCATTGGTAACCAACCCCCGCATGAGGAGATTTTGAAGCGTGGGTAACCCCCGCCTGTCCATCGGCCACTGGGCTGCCACGATGAGGGACCGAGGTGGACAGAGAGTCTTCTCTGTGACCAAGGGGCATTACGGAGAAGTTTACTGGAGCCATTTGAAACTGGAAAACGCCTGGGAAGCCAGAAGGCCGGTATCCCCAGTACTATGGAGGTAGAAATAGAGGTCTGTAGCTATAGATTGGAAGTCATAGAATCATAGAATAGTTAGGGTTGGAAAGGACCTTAAGATCATTTAGTCCAACCTGGCCTTGAACACCGCCAGGGATAGAGCATTCACGGCTTCCCTGCGCAACCCATTCCAGTGCCTCACCACCCTTACAGGAAATAGCTTCTTCCTTATATCCAATCTAAACTTCCCCTGTTTAAGTCATCTTATGCATGGCTTGAAATGAGCAGCAGTGCAAAATCAGCACAAAGCATAAAACACAGGTCCTGGCCGAACTTAATGTTTGGCACATTCCTGAGCAGCCTTTCCCTTTAATAACCTCTGGAGCACTCCAAGAGTTGGCTCCAAGAGTTATCAGGTGGGTTGGCTCTTGAGATTGCCCTGTACAGACATAAGGGATAAGTCACAGAGACACATGCAATCTGGGGGGACGGGGTGGCGTCTGATGGTGTCATCTGCCCACAGCTTTCCCACCACACTGCAGCAGCCCCTGCAACCTATCTTGTGATGGGTTTGGGGTGGCCTCATTGTAGATTTGTGGGTGCTGGCTGGAGACTGCCACACAGCCAGAAATGCCGGTGATGCCGAGCAAAGACTGAATCTGGCCTTGTGTCTTCATCTCCATGTGATACATCCTGGGAGGAAGGGCAGGATGTGCCAGTGCTGGGAGTGATCGTCCTCTGAAACAGTGGAGCTGAGGGGCAAACTGAGGACTTAACATGAAGTGCTTTTGCTCAGTCAGATTCTTTGTCCCTGTTCTTGAAGAGATTTGATCTTGTTTCCCACAGGAGCATTTTCTCCCCACTCAGGAAGAGTGGAGGCCCTAATGGGTCATTGCCCTTATGAGCTGTGCCCCCTGCCACAAAACTATCAAAACAGGGACTTGACAACTCGCAGGGCTTCTGTTTCCCTCAGGTTTGGTACCTCCTTAATTAAAACCTCCCTAGGTATCAAATAGATTCATTTTTTATGTGGTTTGGCAGCCTTCAGGAAGGGAGAAGGGAAAAAAACCTCTCTTCTACTTGCTAGCAGGAATATTTACCTAGGGACACAGCCTAAACAGACTTTTAAGCAAACAGATCAATATTTGCTTCTTACCATGTGGAAACTTGCTGTTAGCATTCCTGGTACAGAAATGAATAAATATTGATATTATGGCTGGTATAAGTAGCTATATTCTGCTCGAGTTCAGCAGAGTCAGTTTACTCCATCAGAGAAGTTGTCCTCGTATTTTTCATAATTGTACCAAATTTTATTTTCAAAATGAAGTTACACTCAAGATAGAGAAGAAATAATGAATGGATAAATAACTGCGTAAGAGCAAACAGGAATCAGCATGGACTCCTGGAAGCATGGAGACTAGATTCATTGTAGGGAGGGGAGTGCTTGTATTACTGCTATACCTTTGCCTGACTGCCTGAACCTGCATATCTCAAGTTTCTCAGGTCACAAGATTATTCATATTTGCTTACATTATACTCTCTGCTAGGAGCACTAATGCATCATTGCTTTTGTGTTTGCCCTTAGGAAATACATAGCATTAGACAGCCTACAGTCTACACAGACAAGGTAGGTAGAAAGTGGGAGATAACATTATCATTATACCTATTTATGGGCTGGGAAGATTAAGGGAAGGAGATAAAGGGACATGTCTGTGGCAATCTGTGGCAGACAAAGCAGTTAAAGACTGATCTCCTGAGACCCATGATAGTGTCCTCCTTGTATGACCACGTCTTTCCTGAGAACACCCTTATCTCATTTGGAGAAATGACATTTGAGGAAGGCCAACTAGCCCTATAACAGGACCTATCCAAAACAGAGATGTATTTTATATTTTTCCCTGTCAAGTTAGTAATGGTGACCCAATAGATCTACCGCAGTTATCATTGCTGCCTTTGGCTTGCCAGGCATGTGGGAGCCAGCAGAGCTGGACCAAGCTCCATCCCCAGTGGTGTCTGAGGAGTTGAAATAGGATGAAATGCCTTTCCTGTACCACCAAGCCAGGACAGTGAACACAAACCATATCCACATCTCTGGTTTGTGTTCACCCTCCTGGACACAATCTCCCCAGCTGGGGCTTGCCATGCTTCCAGAATAGGGTAGTGAAAGGGAGATAAACTTCATTACACGTATTCATCTAAGAGCGTGTATTTAGTGATTTGCAATGGAGTGGAGCTGCTGGGCAGTTCTTAACACTGCTGCAAACTGCCTCTGTCCTGGAGCTGTGCCTGCTGTGCGCTGCAATGGAAGGACAGCACAGTCTGCTGACACTTTCCACACATAATGTTAGCACGTTGATCTCAACATTGGTTCAAGGGCATACATGTTCTAATGACTTTCCCTCTATTTTGTACAGTCTTGAACTCTAGTAATAACTACTGAGGTCTAACTCTAATATTAGTAGCCATGTCACTGATGATGCTTTGAAGGCAGCTGCTATTGAGAATTGCCACAGCCAAGACTAGGTGCTGGACTATATTTCCTCGGCCTGTAAACTCCTCACTGTAATTTGGTCACCAAACTGGAGTCCTTGCATGGTCAGATGCTATCTATGACATGTGAACAGCATGTTGTCCCCTGCCTTCTTGCTTCCCTTATGTATCTCTCTGCATTAATGCCACCTTGTGTTATGCTGCCGTACCTGATGGTGTCAATGGCTGCGCAGTAACATGATTTGAACAAATAGGGGGTTGGCAGTAGATGCTCCTAGAAATAGGAGTGTGCTGTTGTATACATGTTTGGTGCCAGCAGGCGGTCAGGGTTCTCAGTGCAGTTCACCTTTGAAATTCATCTTGCCACTATCCCTGAATTACCCACTCTCCCCCCCCCCCCCCCGTGACTTTAGCACAACATTAGCAGATATTTTAATAGCATGGTGTCATCAGCTTAACTAGTCACAGAAGGGCTCCCTTCCCTTACTCCCCGAATTTCACTTGTGTTGCCAGAATTATCCTGTCATGCTAGTAAAAGGCAGAGACTGCGCTGTGTGTTTCCTTGGCTGAAGTCGAGATTGAAGCAAAGGAGTGCTGCTCCACACCCTGCCTGGGGTGGCAGACCTGGCTGGGAGTGGTGGCATGGAAGGACATGGGTTTAGTCACGGAACAGAGTGCTCAGGAGCTGGAACGTGTCCACTGCACAGTGGCACAATCTGAGAAGCCATTTAAGGTCTCAGCTGGAGAACAAACAGAAAAGATAACCAAGGATTACGAGGCTGTTTGAGATCTATGTACGTATACTGTTTTGACAGCAGAAATTATAAACAGATCATTTTTGTTGACCTGCGCCCTAGAATCCGTTTGAAATCAATTCCTGCCTTTTATCTGAGAAACTGATGGTGGAAAACATTGCTTGCATGGAAAACATTGTCTTGGACATCTCTTGCCCAATGCTGTATTTCATAATTCTGATTAACCAAGCTAATACTCATACTTCCTTGGCACTATATGACTGTGAGTTCCCATGGTGCTGTCACTGATTGTTTGGATGGGTCTCTGCTGATGAGTCAGAGCTGAACAGTCTGTGATGGACTGATAAAAGGAGGATGACGCTTTGAGCAGCACCAACCATGTATCAGCCTATTCCACAATACTTTCACCAGTGGTTGAGGAGGAAAGTGGAAAAAGGAGATACAGGAAGGAAAGAGGCAGTAGGAGGAAAAGCGGGGCATAGATGGGGGCAAACAGCCAGGACGCTGAAAAAAAAAAACCATTTCTAAAGCAGAGAAAAGTGGTTCCCACATAGAAATCTGCTCTGCTTTGTCCCGCTTACTTAACAGAAGTGCTGCAGGCTTCCCACAGCTCTCTTTTAGTTACTGATGACAGCACGAGAGAACAAGGATGTTTCAGCACACTGCTCTTCCTCACTATTGGGTTCAACCTGCTGCTTGCTCTTCAATTTTTGGGAGAGTGAGGAGGTGAAGGCAGCGGATTAGGGCTCCAGGGCATCCCTCTTGGGAGGCGAGGTAAGGCCATCAGGAGGTGGCAGATTTGACCAAACACTTGGTGCTGTGTTACTGCCAGGGTCTGACACTATGGGCAAGGCAGGATCTGTAAGGAGAGGAAGAAAAGTCTCGGCTGCTAGAAGCAGATCCTCCACTTTAGGCTGTTTTCACTGTCCTCTGAGATGTGTAGGCAGTGGTCAGTGATGCCCATGTGGTAGCAATAGCATTGCTGTGCCTGTGATGGGCTGAGGATTCTGCTCAGTTAATCTGAGAGATTAGACCTGTCCTTACAAACATGGTTTGAAAGGGAGAATGGCAGCTCTTTTTACACACTATCATGTTGACACATGTTTCTCTGTGGCTGCGATTCAGCGGACCCCAGGAAACCCCTCACTGGGGACTCTGGCTTTTGCTAGACCTATGTCTGTGTCCTCCCAGCTGTTGCTCCATTCAGTTAGCAGTGAAAAACCTTCTTACAGAGTGATTATTGCACACCATTTGCTAGTCTGGATCAGTGCCTGCTTCTTGCATATGTATTTGTCCTTCTCTCTTCCCCCAGCACTGTTATTGCCCGGCCCATAACTGGGCTTTCATTTTTTCAGTTCCAAGAGTGATTAAAGCTGCAGAGGACACAAGAGTTAGAGCCAGGCCAGGCTGTTTCTCCCACCTTTTGTCCTGAGACTGATTTTCATGTGCATACTATTGTTCTAGAAAACTGCATTCATGAAGATATCCTTAATCCAAGAGCAGTTGAGACCTCTGGCTGTGTTCTGTCTACCCAGTGCTGGCCAGAAGCATTGCTCCCAGGACATGAGAGCCGACTGGGTGGCAATTTGAATCTGCTTCTCTAATTTCTAAAGCACTGATTTTGGCCTCTGCGCTGTGGTCTGAGTTAAGTCTCTTTTACCCCTGACATAACTCAGTTCTCACTAGTACATCCCCAGGTCTTGAGTGCATGCCATCATTGATGCTCTACATGGTCAGCGGTTCACAAGTCTCACTCCTTTCTCCAGCCAGGTGTGTGTTCAAATCCACCACACAGATGGGGCATTATAAGGCCACCTGCCTTTGAATGCTCATGGCTACAATCTGGTCCTGAAAACAGGGTAGACACAGAGAAACTGCCTGGTGGGAATAGTCCATAGTTCATGCCTTGTCCAGCAGTTGCTTGTGAAAGTGTTAGAGAGTCTGAAGACAAAAACCATGCCAGCAATGGAGCCAGTATCCTATCCATATGGAAGGCTCCAGGCCTTTGTCCTGGTCTTATTTAACTTCCTATATCAGACATGACTCAAATTATCTAACTTTAGTAAGCTATGTAGGGGAAATAACAGTCTAATTTTCTCTAGAAGACAAAGCCTTACCTTGGCAGTATTGCAGATCCTATCTAAGGCTCCATACAAAGCCCAAGGGCTCTTGGTAGCAGAGAGAAGACAGTGGGCTGCACCTGCATGCCAGGGGTGCTCACAGTCAATGGGCAGCACTTCTGTTGCAATGTCTGTGGTCTCTTGTTCATAGATATTTTACAGACACATCAACTCAAAACTAAGCGGTCACATTTTTACTGGGGCGTCTTGGATCTCACCAGTTCTTACGGAGCAGGATCTGGGCAGGAAACATCTGCTTCAGAAACTGCAACAGCCTGAGCGGTCAAATATGCTGTGGCAAAATGGGGAGTAAACATGGCTGGTGCATAACAACGTGGTGTCCAGTAGCAAATTCCTCCTATTGTAAAGAAAACTGAATCTTACCCTTGTTTCCCCAAATCCTCTCTGTTTCCCAGCTAAGCCCCAACAATTCCAAGCATCCCAGGCATGCAAGGAAATACTGCTGACGTCAGGCAGCTGGAGGCCAGCGAGAGGGATGGAGCTCAGGAAGTCTGTGCCCCTGACAATGAAACAGATACTGTGCAGACAGTACATTCTGGATCATAAAAGGGTTTCCCTGGTGCACAATCTGTCTGAGACTATTTTCTATTTAAAGCCCCCAGCTGTAGCCTGAGGAAGGGACAACAGAGCACTGAGTGAATCATCCATCCCATCCAAGAGAATCCTGAGGTGAGAGATTTCCTGCATTTGGAAAGAAAACAAGACACACAGTCGCTGCTGGTGCCAGAGGGGAACCCAACACCATCTAAGGGAGACCTCGATGAGGTCATCCCAAAACCCAGACGTAATGCTCATCTGCTATTAATTCCTCATACTTGAAAAACAAGGGCCACAGGTTGTCTCACTGCTGTTACGCTGGAGTAGGTCCACAAAAGGGGTGCAGGTTGCCCCACCACAAAGACCAGCCACTGGGTTGTAGCAGTGGAGAAGGTGGTTCGCAGACACTGGCACCATGCCCTCCCTGGCCACCAGAAGCAAGGGGAGCCCCTATCCCATGAAGGCAGACTACAGTCAAGGCAGTCAAGTCCATCCCTGCAGTGGTTCATGAGCTGCATAAATATTCTACTATCTGCTCTCCTCATAAAAGGACTTCTACTGCAAATTATTCATCAGGGGAAGAAGCTTAAAGTTACAAAACACTGTCATTCACTAAATCAACACAGAATCATGTTCATGCTTAGTACATAAGGAAGATTTCAGCCACAGGAGTGTTTGAAGTGCTGTCTGCAATGAATAAAGGTGTGAAGATTATAAAATATAGGCCATCATTAGCTTCTCTACACCTATGTAAACACAATTATCAACACTTAAGTTTTTCATTTGTGCTGGAGGCTAAACTTCATGTAATTTTGTATGTTTGAAAGGGGATGAAGGGTGTGATTTTCAAATTTTTTTGTGCTTAGTTTTCCTCTCATTGAACCATTGAGCATTTCAGTGGAAGCACCCCAGAAAGCACAGAAAAGCAGTGTGTGTCTTACCAAAAGCACTGCAGTCAGACGTGCAAAATGCTGAGCTGCTAAAAATCCAGTGCACTGAATCAGTCATGCTCACATCACTTTGATAAGTTAACCTTTTACAGGCAGGTTTCATATGGGATCAGACAGTTTTTGTTTGTGTCACTCCAGCTCATGTCAGATGGAAAAGACGTCATAGGTCACCTAGTCTGTCAGGCAGAGACTGTTCTACCAGCAGAGTTTTTGAGAACTTGGCCTCTTTCCTAGTGAGAAAAACACTTGCACACATTTTCTGTAACAGATTATGCTAACCTCAAAAACCATTTCCATTTATTTGACTAAGTTTTGCATTACCTCTGAAATATGCATTTTGTTAGCTATGCACTTTCATAACGAATCCTCTCTCTTTTTATTCATTACATTGGAGAAGTAAATCTCTATTTGAAACATTTGGTAAACAAATAAGGGAAAATATCTTTGTCTGCAAGTGCACTACAGATGCAGTCCTCACTAATGGTGTCTTTATGGAAGAACTTTGTAAATGTTTGACAGGAGAGGTGGGATTTGTCCGACCAACTCCAGATGTTCACACTGTAAACTTCTGCCCATGAGCTAAGTGTCTAGACTGCTTTTATAGTCAATGGAGAAATACAGGCACTTCAGGATGCATTTTTCCTTATTCTAATGTCTACAACAGCTCTGATATTGCACCTGAAGGTGCCTGTTTCTTTCCACTGGCTGATGGGGGAAGGTTCCAAAGGGAACCTGAAGTGGCAAGCACTGGTGCAGATGTCCAGGCTATGTCTGCACTAGAAAACTAAAATACCAGGGATTATTCTCTGTCACTGGAGAGGCAGGGAATGGCACTAAATGCTCTTGCCCTCCAAAGTAGTGAGGTTGCCCCAGAGTGACTGCTATCAATCCAATCTGAGCTCACTAGGCCTTTGGGGGAGCACTAGATAGCCCAAGACGAAATAATGGTGGGGATGGTAGCAGCTGGGGTGATCTACCACTGTGGATGGCCAAGGTACAGATGTGAATCCTACCAAAGGTTTTGATGGTGCTCAGGTTGTCTTCTGATGCCTTCACTGCCTGTGAATATGAATGATTTAGTTGCTGCTTGGATGCTGTTCATGTTTCCTCTGCAGGGACAATGGTTGCTGGTTAATATTTGGCTTCTCTGACCTTTCTTCTTATCTTTCCTGCATGAAAGTATTCTTTTCCCGTGCTCCAGCTCTTTTCACAAGCCATGCAGGAAGAGGACAGCTCATTCACCTCTGTAGAGATTCCCCTAAACTAATTTCCCTCTAGTGGATTTGTGCTGATGGAAGGATAAAGCTTTTCACTTGCTATTTAGTGATTATTAAAATTACTGGGGATAGAATTGCAAGATCAAACAATGCCTTTGCTAAACCCAGAGGGTTTCCTGAGTGAACTTTTCCTGCCTCTGATGTCAGCACATGCCTCTTTCCATCCATATCTGGGCCAATTGACAGCTGCACCCACCAAAGCAGTAGCATCCTTTCATAAATCCTCATTCTGATTGGAACATCAGCTGTCACTGTAAAGAAAAATCCAATCCTTTTTCTCATCTAGATTTGCATAGTGGAAATATGCTATGTTTTTGTGCTATGTTTACTTTTAGCACAGTAAAACCTGCTTATTTGTAATCTGCTTTATTATTTTTATGCAATATTTTTCATTTTCCATCTTTCATTAACCCTTTCTTATGCCTACAAGACGTAAATGCCACCGTCACCAAGAGCTATTACTGTGGCTATGTACCATGTATGCTAAGCCTATCAAAGGTAGATTCTGATCAGTTTCAGTGATGCAATTATAACATGATCACCATCATATTCTGTCTGCTAGGAGGGAAATAACATCTGAAATAATTTCATACAGTTGCAGCACCTGATTCTTCACATTTTTCAGTGAGACTTCTGCATACAATGGCATAAATGAGAGCCAAGTCTGACCCCAGACACTGAGGAGGACAGAAATGAAAATAAAACTCAAGAGATAGGAATGGATGTTTCAGTTCAACTGTGACACAAAATGCAGTAAAAATGTGATGTGAGAATCTGAGCAGAATTTAGAAATCCTGACATGACATTACAACTACTTCTTTTTAGCTTTGAAGTCTTGCTCTTCGATGATGCATTACTGAGTATTTTATACATATGCCTTCTCTTCCATGTTAAAATACCAGTTTTCAATAAAGCACTTTCATTTTTGTAGTGAGTGATTAGATTTTATTCCTGAAGCTTTAAAACAGAAGAAAAAATATCAATAGGGAGAATGCTAATATAAATAACAGAAAACATACCTGAAGAGGAGTTCATGGAAATTGGTCTCCAGACCAAGTTTTGCACAAATGAGAGGTGCCATGAAAAAAGATAATCCCTATTAATTAAACCTTTTGGTGTCAGAGAACAAATGGAGGCACATCTTAAAGCTGAAGGGATTTGTAATGTGACTCGGTCTTTTTGCCTCTAGGTCAATGCCTCAGAGTTGGTATGGGCAAGTAGTGACTGAAAGCCATTATTCTCTGACAGCTGTTTGCAGACCTCTGGGAAATGAGTTTGTGTTATCTTGCTACCAGTGGTAGAGTGACTGATGCAGCATCAAGTAATCTATCCTCCCTACAGGGGGGTAATTGATATTTTCCTGCATCATAGCAAACAGAGAGACTAAAGCTAAAGCAGGCAGAAAGCTAAATTATCATCCTGTCATTGTATCACCAGCATCAGCCACGTTATTATTTTCAGCCCCAAAAGTGCTAATGCTGTGTGCACCTTGCCACCATGGAGTCCAGACATGGAACACTGGCATTATCAGCAGGATGCCCCAGTACCTCTGGGGCTGGCATTGATTTCCTTATTGCAATGATTACTTGTAAGGGGAAGGGAGGTATACCTCTCTAACCGTTTCGTAGGACCTGATATTTCTTTGTGTCACGCATGCTGTCCATGATAGCACAGTTTCTCTTCATTTCTGTATACAAAGCACAGTCAGAAAGCAGTATAAATGACCTGGTGGTCAGCTTCCTCCTTCTCACTGCCTGACTCCCTTTCCATTTACTTCTGCCCTCCTGAAACTTTGGCTTGGTTTCTTGACTGGTAGCATCAGCATGTGCACAGCCCTCTGCTGCGCTTGTGAGCACATGACCATGTTAAGCAGAGTGAGCAAGGCAGGTTTAGACTGGCCGCCGAAGTAAAATATCAACAAGTTTTGGATATGGGAAAGCTGGCTGAATGCATTTGGACCTTCACAGAAATGTAGAATCATAGAATGGTTTGGGCTGGAAGAGACCTTAAAGCTCATCCAGTTCTAACCCCCTGCCACGGGCAGCAACACCTTCCACTAGACCAGGCTCCTCCAAGCCCCATCCAACCTGACCCTGAGCACTGCCAGGGATGGGGCAGCCACAGCTTTTCTGGGCAACCTGTGCTAGTGCCTCACCACCCTCACAGGGAAAAATTTCTTCCTAATATCTAGGAACTTCTCTTTTTTGCAAACCTTTTGCAATATTCTCTTTTCTTTTCTCTTTTTTTCTTTTTTTCTTTTTTTCTTTTTTTTTCTGCAAAATTTTTCAAAGAATGTGTGTACATCATTTTTTGGTCCATTACGAAGATTCTTTAGAATCTTTAGAAAAAGACAGGTTTACTGTCCCATTGTACTTCAGGTTTAGAGTCCTGACTCACAGCACAGAGGAAACTATCTCATTTTACCCTGACCATTTAAGAAAATCAGGGTCTAACCTCCACAGGGGTTTCCTGTTATGTCCCTGGTGGAGGAAAACTGATGGGGGCATCTGCACACAGAGGCACTTTCCTGGCAGACTTTGTTTCCCATTTTTCCCATCTGCCTTGCTGTGCTCTCAGCTGCTTTCATGGCTAATGCAGCCTCCTCCAGACGGTGGTTCATTTAATTCAAAACTAAAGGTTCAAGTCAGATGCATTGCCCTCTGGAGAGGCCTGTATTCCTCCACTGACTGAAAGTTGCTTTGAATGAAATGGTCAGATTAGATGTGTATCTTTTAGATGCCTAACAGGAGGAGACCTGCATCTTGGCACATGGATTTCTAGAGAAAGTTGACAAAATGGAGCCAATATCCAGAAGAAGCAAAAAAACTCTACTAGATTTTGGAGACCTGGAAAAATATGTTTAAAGAGTTAAAGTTACCCGTTTGATTTATATAGGAAAAGGCAGATTTAGTGGCAACTCAGTTACAGTCAATAAAAAGGTTAAAATGCTAAGGAGCTTTTAAAATCTAATGGAGAAAGACATAACAAGAAGCAGTGGCTGGAAACTGAAGCCAG
The DNA here is from genome assembly GCA_017639245.1 of Myiopsitta monachus. Classification (NCBI taxonomy): domain Eukaryota; kingdom Metazoa; phylum Chordata; class Aves; order Psittaciformes; family Psittacidae; genus Myiopsitta; species Myiopsitta monachus. Next base: position 23,306,268 of record CM029922.1, on the reverse strand, counting down.
ACAGCAGTCTCATAAACTGTAACTCCCATAAAGCACTGTGCCACTAAGGGAACATTAAGTTTAATGTTCATCTTCACTCAAAGCAGATCATTGTTGGGAGCTGACAGCTATGCCACTGACTGCAACAAACATTTAAGCACTGGGACTATCTGAATGCAGTGGTCAGACTCGAAAGGTGCTCAACCAGCTGATGCATCATCTGAGCCACAGCAGTCCAACCTAGGGATTCAGTTACGTATTAACAAGTGCCTGGTGTCATTTGAGTTCTAGGAAGTCTGAGAGATCCACACAGCACTGGCCAGACATGACACGAGAAATATGGCAAACCCTCTTGGAGTAGGAGATAGAAACTAGAGAAGATACATTAGCAAGTCTGCAAGGGTGCTAGAGTACAATGAGGAGGTGGCTGAAACTAGCCCCATTTGTCTAGAATCCTTTTGCAGCCAGTGGACAGCTATAAGTAGGCTGTCCAAAAATGGGGGTCTGAAATAAATCTGATGAACATGAAAACATCTATTTGTGTCCCTATTTTTCAAAAGGAGAGCAGGGAAATTGCCTCAGATGTTGATACCTAACTGTACCGTGGTCAATGTGGTCATTGTGGTCAATGGCTCAATGTCCAGCTGGAGACCAGTAGCGAGTGGTGTATCTCAGGAACTGGTGTTGGGACCGATCTTGTTCAACATCTTTGTCAGTGACATGGACAGTGGGATTGAGTGCGCCCTCAACATGTTTGCCGATGACACCAAGCTGTGTGGTTCAGTTGATACGTTGGAGGGAAGGAATGTCATCCAGAGGGACCTTGACACGCTTGTGAGGTGGGCTGATGCCAACCTGATGAAGTTTAACCATGCCAAGTGCAAGGTCCTACACCTGGGTTGCAGCAATCCCAGGCACAGCTCCAGGTTGGGCAGAGAAGAGGTTCAGAGCAGCCCTGAGGAGAAGGACTTGGGGGTGTTGGTTGATGAGAAACTTAACATGAGCCGGCAGTGTGCACTTGCAGCCCAAAAAGCCATCCGTATCCTGGGCTGCACCAAAAGGAGCATGACCAGCAGGTTGAAGGGGGTGATCCTGCCCCTCTACTCTGCTCTTGTGAGACCTCACTTGGAGTACTGTGTGCAGTTCTGGTGTCCTCAACATCAAAAGGACATGGAAGTGTTGGAACAAGCCCAGAGGAGGGCCACGAGGATGCTCAGGGGACTGGAGCACCTCCTGTATGAAGATAGGATGAGAAAGTTGGGGCTGTTGAGCCTGGAGAAGAGAAGGCTGCATGGAGACCTCATAGCAGCCTTCCAGTATCTGAAGGAGGGCTATAAGGATGCTGGGGAGGGACACTTCATTAGGGACTGCAGTGACAGGACAAGGGGTAAAGGGTTCAAACTTAAACAGGGAAGTTTAGATTGGATATAAGGAAGAAATTCTTTACTGTAAGGGTGGTGAGGCACTGGAATGGGTTGCCCAGGGAAGTTGTGAATGCTCCATTGCTGGTGGTGTTCAAGGCCGAGTTGGACAGAGCCTTGAGTGGCATGGTTTAGTGTGAGGTGTCCCTGCCCATGGCAGGGGTGTTGGAACTAGATGATCTTAAGGTCCTTTCCAACCCTAACTATTCTATGATTCTGTGATTCTATAATGCTGAGATAAATCCAACACTCATTGACTAAATGAAACACACTGCTGCATTAGCAATGTTTTTAGATATCTTCTTGGAGACTAAATTATGAGATTTTAATTTTTCAACCTGAATTTTGGACAGTAATAAATGACCAAAGATCAGAAATCTCCTGTTTTCCCTTAGGCCAAGCTCAGCAAAAAGCTAGAGTACAAAAGTTGTTCAAATGCTCTCAATAAAAAACCCCACATGCACTCATTGAAATTAGAAATGTTAATTTCTCTCTCAGAAACATGCCAGGCTAACTTGTGAAGTTTGGTGAATACATAGACACTGATGTGTGAGGAGACTTCTTGCTACTCCTCAGAAATCTCTTTGCTTGAATATAGATTTCCCCAGTTAGATAACAATCCCATGTCAAAATGCATGTAGTTGTGTAATGTCAAGCATGAGACTCTGAAGTGAAACAACTGGGAGGGGAAAGAAAGAAATAAATAAACCAACCCCAAAGTAAGGGAAAGGACAGGAGATCATTTGCTCCAGTGGCCTTTGATATTGTGTTGCTGCTGTAGCTAAGGCAACGTAAGCCTTCCCTAACTCTGCTTGGCCTCCCCAGCTATAATAGACAGTAGTCCCCTTTTAATGACTGTACTTTCTACCACTCCTGTGCAAGAACAATATCATAGTCTGGAGCTGAATCATGAAGGAAAGTGCAGGGAAGTGGCAGTAAAGACAAATGTCATGACCAAGGCTGGTGAAGGAGTGGAACGCTGAAGCCAGCCAGATGCCGCCAGGGTAGCAGTACTTTGCCCCTCAGCACACCAGGCATGTAGTACCGCACCCTGCGGACACAGCCACTGGACAAGCTAGTGCTGCGAGTGAATAGAGGCATGCAGAGGTCAGTGATATTTTTAGAGACCTAAAATTAACGTCCTTCTTTCCTGAGTCACTGGGGAAATGTTTGTTTGAGGGTGGTTTCTGCTAGGAGACATAATACCTTTAAAGGTGCGTTTACCTGCTCTATATGATGGTCAGGTGTCAGAAGGTAGGCATACTTAAAGAAAAGCCAATAACTGAATCAGTCACAAGCAGGTCTTTTAGGATAAGCAGATTATCACATTAAATGGACAAGTGCTAGACCCACAGGCCAAGATGTTACTATTGACCTCGAAGGAAAATAGGCCACAGTCTGGCCTATGCCATGGCTTCTTTTTTTTGTTTTTTTCCTCTTTTCTTGAGAAGGTGGTGAGGATGGGTTTAGCTAAGATCCCAAAGATCATGTCAGGGGTATGGGGAAGGCGCACGGAAGTCTCCGTTAGTAAATTGCAGTGTTAAGCCTTTGACCTGAGCACTGATACTGCACCAGCTGCACTCTTAAACTGCTAAAAGCCCTGGTTCAGGTTTATTTGATGTTAATTTGTCCTTTTCAGACAACTGCCAGCACCTCAGGTGCACCACAAGCCTAAGGCCATCCCCTCCTCTTTTGAAGGTCAGCAGGGCTCAGTGGCTCTGGCTTGGCTCTGGACCCAACCAGACCATGCCAGCTGCCCTCAGGAGCAGAAAACATGCTCTGGCAGTGTTCTGTTTGGTCTTTAGATGGAACTGTGACGTTTGAACCGGAGGACTGAGACACAGAAAAGTCTGTCAGTCACAGTCCTGTGGAAATATGTGTGTTTTTAAGGGGTCAGCAATTGCGTCAGGTGTTACGTGCAACTCCCTTCCCCCTCATAGACTTCCCCTAAGCTGATTAACTATTTAGAACAATCTTGTCTACACTAGGATTTTAACAGTTCATCATAACTCCTGGAGTGTCTCTAGAAATCGAAGCATTGAAGCCCCCAATCAGCAAAAGATGCTCTCCTGGCCCTGACCTTATGGGGAATGGAGGGACAGGTGACAGAGGTGGCAGGAAAGGGGATGTTGAGAGCACACCATATTTCAGTGATGATAATACCTCTGCTACCTCTGGTACTTCACTGATTTTACTTAAGGTGTGGAGCACACTTTGCTCCTGATCCTCAACCACCATCATTTCTTTTGTGCTCAGGGTACTTCCCTGGGGAGCTGCAGTGTGGACTTAAGACCTTGGGGCACAGAGCCTGGGTCTACAGGTGTTTCTGCAAGTGCTCTTATCTGAGCTGGCATCAAGATGAACTCTGTCAGCTCATCACAGAGAGAGTGAAACTGCCCTTTGGTTTGGTTGTTGAGTGCTTGGGGTCCTTGAGAAATCTCATGGGATCCAAGTCTTAGCAGAGTCAAGCGAATGGATGTGTAACTCCTGCCTTAGCTTCAGGGCCTGAGAGGGCTCCTGGCCCTGGGGCTAAGGCAGGAGTTACACATCCATCCACTTGACTCTCTCAGGACCAGAGAACCTCTTGGGCCAGCTCACTTTCAGATGCTACAGAAGCTCAAAAGCTGAACCCAAAGGCGCTGGTGGACTTCAGACACCCCAGGGTGGGTCACAAGTTGCCGGATGCATTCTGGATGCAAGAAATTCCTCACTTTTGGTTGCATCTGCTCTTTTTAGGGCCAGAGCACTGCAGTGTCCCTCAGCTAATGCCACAGCACCTCATCATGCCAAAGGCCTCTCTTGAGCCCTATGGCTAAGGTTTCATCCTTTGCCTTGTGATGATGGGAAGGTTGCTGGCTGGATTCTGCCAAGCCATGCATGGAGGTCCTGGCTGGGGCACATGCCCAAGCACTGGAAGGGGAAATGTCTCTCACAGGCACTCATACCTCCTTTCAAAGCAGCAGAGCCAAGAGAGTCATGTGAAACCTAAGCATACAGTCAGCATTTAAAGGCCTTCAGCACTTGAATGATTGGCAGTCACTGTTTAAAGTAAGAAAATGAGTTTTCCCTGCTGAAAGCTAACTGATGGGCTCCACCAAAAATGTGGGGTTTTTTTGGTTTGTTATTTTTTTTTTTTGTAGGCTATGTAAGAAGGTAACAATTTAGGAAGAAAAAGCCCATGAACAGCCTGATCCAGCAGAATGAAACGGCAATTATTATATAGTCAGACAGCATGGAGCCTGTGCTTTTAGTGCAATTAATTCTGTCATTGCTTAATAAATTCATTACGCTGGCATAGTCAAGACTGAAGTTTAACAAGCACAGTGATGAGGTTTCTTTTGTGTTTAAACATCTTAATATTCAGATTCTTAAAGAGAAATTTTGCCTACTTTGAGACGTTAGCTGCTGAGTAACTGAAAAGAGGTAACTATAAAAATATGCTTTTTTTCTGAGATGATATTTTCATTTCTTTGCTTTGCATATGCCTCACAAAATTGGAATGATTTTTTTAAGATACACACTAAATAACCTGAATGTTTAGATCCTCTAATCCTCTGAAACAAAAAGGAAATCTGCTGCTTTACTATGCCAGCAAATGATTCTTCCTTTTGTTTTGGAGCTAGATGGGAGTACCACAGCAGAGAGGCAGAGTGACATTCTAGGGTCCCGAAGGACCAGCCTGCTTCCCAGCTTAGTTCTTGATATGAGGGCATGGCTTGCTCCTAAGGGACATGTAAAGACTGCAGAAGTGAGCTGTTAAAAACCTTCCTTGCCCAGACAGTCTCAGTCCAATGTGGCAACCGCAGAAACAATAAAAGCCTCCTGAAAACTGGCTTCCCATGGCTTAGTCACAATTTCAGATGTCTCAGTGCTCATATTACTATATCTGAACAGCTACCGAGCAAGGTGAACAAGGTATACCAGCAACAACAGCCAACTGATCCACACAACTCTATTTGGTGACTGCGACTGCTGAACCCAGGACAGTGACTCGCATGCTGAGGGTATTCATTAATGCCTGCTGCAGCTGCAAGTGTTCAAGGCAATGAGCTCCTTCTTAATGGTGGTGACAGCTTTGAATGCTCTCATCCCTCAGTCACCTTGTTCTCCAAGGACTGATCCCAGTGGCAGCTGGAACATTGGCATTTGTCAGGACTTGCCTGAGGCCTCATTTGCAGTTTGGTCACTGCACTTGCAAAAGGATGTGGAGCAGCTAGAGTGGCTTAAGAGGTCTGCAGCACGGATGTTTTAAGGTCTAGAGAGAAGGTCTTTGGAGTGAAAGGACTTGGGGAACATCAGTCTGGGACAGAGGTCTTTGGAGTGAAAGGACTTGGGGAACATCAGTCTGGGACAGATGACTGCCAGGGAAAGACAAATGTTTCAAACGAGGCAAAAATGCCCTCAGAAAGGGAGGGAATAATCAGTCTTTGTGCCCAGAAAGGGGTCAAAGATTATGGACTTCAACTGCAGCAAAAGGATTTCAATTAGAAATTATGAAAAACTTTCTCAGCCTCAAAATACTGAAGCACTGAGTTGGATGCCCAAGGGAAGCTGTGTAGTTTTCACATCACTGTCTTTTTTTGAGGACAGAAACACCTGTCAGGATTAGCTTTAATACTGCCGATCCCGTCTTGAGGTGAGGGTTCTGTGCTCTGACCACTCAAATTTCCTTTCAGGCTGATTTTCTCTGACACTATTATCCCATGGAAATTTGTCACAGAAAGCCATCTCCCCCCAGCAAGTGAGGTGAGACCACATGGTATTTCTGGGTGCGCTGTAGCACCTCTGCAGTGCACAGCAGCGCTACCAAGCTGCTCAAAGAAGTGCAGAGCCCACAGACACAGCACAGGAATGCAAAGCTGGAATTTGAAAGCCTTTAATTGACGGTGCAGATCTTGAGAGGGGCGTCCTGCAATCCTTAAAGACAGCAAATGGTCAAGACCTCAGTTTAAGTGCCTGATCTGAAAGAGGGAGATTATTGATTTTGGCAGGGAATCAGGTTACGTGGGAGTTATGTATTTCCCTTAAGGCTCAAAGCCTTTGCAGACTCCGGAGAGAACATAAATTGTGTGCCTTGATGATACATTTCTGTACAAAGACTTGCTCCCCAGTAAGCCAGTGCAAACTCATCTATCTCAAATGTACCCGAGCTATCACCACCAAATGTAGTTTGCTCAGTAAGCCTTGATCCATGATGTCTGCAATAGTTTGGAATACTAAAAACAAATGCATCCTCTGCCAAATGTCTTTTCTTATACGAATGCCATGGAAATGCATACTCTTTATTGTGGTCCTGCATTTCATTTGCCATCTCTAGAGTGATAGATCTTGTCTAGGTAATTGGAAAAGGGCATGCCAAGAGTTATCTCATTGTAAACGCATTAGGAGCTGAGATAAATCCTGGACAAACCAAGCTCACAGCAGATAAAACATAGCAGAAACAATGCAAAGTTTTCTAGCCCTACAGAGGCAATAGAGCTGACATTTCTATTCAAATACATGATATACATATCTGTACAGGTATACAAAGAAAATGAGAATTTGTCCTGGAAATCCCTTTTCCATTGCAAAGCTTTCACATACACTGGAGCTGGGCTGAAATTGCACCTCTTGCATGTGTCTCTGTACTGATAGCTGCATCAGAAGCAGACCCAACAGGAGAGGTTGTTTCTGAAGAAGGGGTGCAGACCCAGAGCACAAGGTGGGAGAGGAAGAGTCTGTGCTGCACTTGTGTGCCTGCCTCTCCCATGAACACCCATCACAGGCTGGACTTGGGGGAGATGCTGCCCTTGGCCAATTATCTTTAGCATCTCACACCATCTTTGAGGCTGTGAAGAGCACCAGCTAGGCATATTTTGGTTGTGTGGGCATTTTGGAATGAAAGCCTTCCTGACCATATATAGTGTGTTTTAGTTTGGTACAGCTGACTCCCCAGAGCAAACATTATCTGGATTTATACGCACATTTTCCAAGGGCAGACCTATGGCCTTAGAAGCACTGATGCAGCAGACAAAGAGGGAATAGAGCACAACCTTGAATTCTCAAAATCACACCAGCTCCTTTCCCTCTGTGCTCAGTGATGCACCACCAGCCTCTCTTCATTCTTACCCTAAGAGTCACAACTAATCCTGCATAAATAGATACTGCAGTAGGCTCCATGTTTTAGTGACCCCCTGCTTTACAGCGCTGCTTTAAAGAGACCCTGTGTGAGCCTGGGTATTACAGGGTACCTCTGAGAATCAAAGGCAATAAAACTTCCTTTTACATCATCTGTTGCGCTGCCTGATGTTAGCGTTTGCTATGTGTGTTTGCCACAGACAGTTCCTACGGTGTAGGGGAATTAACCAAGCCCCAGTGGCATGATCAGCAAATATTTTTTCACTAATATTTCTCTCATTCTGAGGCAATAAACAAAGAAGCAATCTGGCAAAAAAGCTGTGGGAAGACAGACTGTATTTCTGATCCATCCAAGACTGACATCATCATCTCCAGGAATTCCTCCTATGCAGGGAGCACAGAGCAGCCCCTGTCTGAAAGGTTAACAGGGTTATTTAAACTTGGGTCATTGTACACAGCTGGGCAAAAGAATCTGGCAAAACCGAGGTGGCAGTAACCTCTGGCAGTCAGACTGGAAGGAATGAGGGGCCAGGATGATTGGGGCTACAAACCACTGCTAACAGGCTTCCCCTGGCTGAGAGAGCTGGTCTGATTGTGTCTTTTCCAACACAGACATCTGCAGCCTCTGTCCTTTGTCACTTTCTCTGCGGTGGGGTTATGTGAGTAACCAAGAGGATACTCAAGCCCAGTGCCCCTTCCATTTGCACCACACATTGGGAAATAACACTTGAAAAGCCTTAGGAGCCATTTCTGGTCTGCAGCATGCCACAGGAGCTGCTCCAGCTAGCAAAGGTGACACCAGGGTGCTCATCCTGAAGATTTGCCAGGCAAGGAATTGGTATCATGGGAGGACTGTGAACAGGGTCTGGTTGCACATTCCTCAGCCCTGAGTCACCAGGGGCTGCCTGCTGACCCCTAACCCCAGCCCAGCTCCAGGCACAATTTTCCAGCCTTTCTTCTGTGGGAGAGAGGGTTTTCTGAAGGAGAAGTGATAAAAGCAACCACTGGAGTCTATAAAACACTGTTCCTCTAAGGCGACGCTGTGCCAGGAGGGCTTGATGGGACATGATTCATGAAAGAGCTTTTCTCCTCTCCCCCCAAGCCTGGGGAGGTGCAGTGTGGCCCAAAAAGCAGGACATTTCTGCAGTGATGCCAGTTATCTGTAGAGCACGCAGTGGAAGGTTTCAATCTTCGTAGTTTATCAGGAGCTACCGAAAAAACAGTAGATGATTAGCCAGATGCTTTGCTAGCTGCTGGTCCGCACAGGCAGTTTGGAGGCAGCTACAAGCCTAAGAAGGCCTCATTAAAATGTTTCTAGCAGAAGCTACTACAGGTAGAAAATGAGGTGTAATGTTGAAGGTAGCTCTACACCCACTCAATTTGTATGACTGGTGTGGTCAGCCAGGGGCGGAGTTGTTGGGTGGCAGAAAAAAGATGCCCACATGCACAGGACTTTCCAGCTTCCTCAACAAGGTGCTGGAGCAAAGGCCAAGACCCAGCTTTTGTCTGCAAAGAGAAGTCCATCACGAGGAGTCTGGTATAAAAAATCTTGTACACTGAGCCATGTAGGGTTTACTTGACAGTCAGCAGACAGACCCCTACCTCCCGGGCATGATTTAGGGTTTAGAGCATGCAAAGACTTGTCCCACCACCACACTAATCACAGCAAATGCTACAGCACAGCAACATACAAGACCAGCTTCATTGTTTAAGAAAGTATTAAAGGAAATAAAGAGAAACAAAAATTACCAGATTAATAGTCCCACTGCAAGTGTGTTAGTAATTATTCTTGTATAACAGCAGCAGATGTTGCTTTTTTCCAAATGACCCTGCCTGCACTCAGGGTGTGAATATACTGTTTTGCAGTGATGGTGAGAGGGGGTTGATACCTGTGGAGCTGTTTATGTGCACGGAAGTTAGATACCTGCTTAAATGCTCCTGCAGACTGTAATCCCAATTGACGGATCAATTCATTGGAGCAAAAGAGAAGACAATTTAGACTGTGCTTTTCCAAAGAAGGAGAGCTTTAGTCTTCATCCTTCCCTTACCAGCCTAAAAGGATGTCATTGTCTCAGTAGACAAGCAAGCCATATTCCAGATGTCCAAAGTATTTGAAAGAGGATGTTTATTAATGACCTGGGGACTGAAGATAAACAGGCTGTGCGAAAATAACCACAGAGATACAATGGTGAAGCTAACCTTTGCATGCCAGAGGTCTGAGTAGCCCAAGCAGTGGGCTGATAGGAGTGTGCAGGCTGCAGAGCTGACTTCAGGCGTGCGGCTCAGAGGTTCCATTTCCAGATAGTAACAAATGGCAGTGCTGCAGAGGAGGAATACAGATCTGCTAGAGAAGTGTTTTCTCTTGTTGTCCGCTTATGTGATCAATTATAATGAGAGAAAATTCTATCCTCATCGCTCACATCAATAGGAGCAACCAATCCATCTTTGTGTAACAAACACTGCCATGAGGACAAAGGGAGGTTTTACCAGCTCTTCCTTTTGGACGCCCATAATTTATAAACCCAGAGCAATATTTTTGCTGGATCAACATCCATGTGAAAGCAGCAGCCACAGTAAAAGAAATACTGTTTCCTTAGCTTCACATCTCCCCATCTAGCATATAAAGCTTCCCTGATCACGATCAATAATGTATGTACTGAGCAGGCTGAGATCCAGCTTCCCCCTTCCGCACAGACATATTCCCACAGGGAAAGCCCAAAAGAATCAAATTCCGTGTCTGAACCGTATTGCACACCCTGAAAGCCAGTGGTAACCATGGAGGAGAGATACTCGTGTCAAGGACACACTACTAAATGGCCTTCCTGCCAGCCCGGATTAAGCAGTGTCAGCCCCAGCTGATTACACATATCACAGGTCTGAGCAGGAAAAGTGCAGCTCCATCCACCTGCCCTTCAGGGTGGATTTACCCCATATGTTTGATGTTTCAGTTGGCACCTAGTTACAAGGGAGGGAGCAGTAAATTGCCTCTCCTTGAAAAATTGATGCCATCTCAAAAAATAATTTATGCAAATAATTTTTTTAATAATTCCTGAACAAAAATAAAAAAATATAATATCAGTAATACATTTTTTTAAATAAATACTTTTATCTGCATGAATACAGTTTAAATATACTCATTACCATAAAAGAATGGGTTGAAAACACACTGATAGTCAGGTATTGTCCTTCATTGGGAGGATTCAGCTAAGTGACTGATGAGGCTCTCAGTTGGCTCTCTCCACTTTGATGTGCCTGGCTTTAGACAAAGTCTTTGGGTTATATGCAAGACACTCTGAGGTGGGCAGGCTCAGGACTAGAGACAAACCCTTTTATCATCTCTGAGGAGCTCTGTTTCTACACAAGCTATACCCTGTATCCCCCTCTTCCCTACCATTTCTTCAGCCAACCTCAGACCAATCAGCTCAGCTTCTCATTTGTCCTATTTCCCCACAGCAGCCTCCAGATATCTCCCTCCCCTATCCATTACTCACACTCAGCAACTGATCTTCTGGGCAATCTTCTGGATGTGTGGATCAGGGCTTGACAAATTTCTTGCTTGACCTTGCCTGCATCGCTGAATTTCTTTGGACCAGCTTGTAAGAGATAAAATTGAGTCATAATTCCTGTGTCAAACTGCTTATCATCTTAGGCTTCGGGGCAGGTCCTTAAATTTGTCAGTTATGTAGCTTGAGAACAGAGTTTCCGAATAACGCGAGCTGGGCCAAAGCTCTTTTCAGACTGGGTGATTTCTTACTACATATGGGTGTACAAACCTTGCGAGCCTTTGTCTTAGCTGGGACTTAATCTAAGCACTAATAATGGTTGTGCCAACCAGGAGTCCCATGGGGGCATGTGAAAGCATCCATCCCACTCACCCCCACGCAGTTTCTCTGGCTTGTTCCCTTGTTCTCCTGGTAGCAATGGGTTAACATGACCTTTATATTCCAGACATGCTGAGACTAAGATTTAACACCTTTCTACATAAATATAAAACAAAACTTGTAAAAATAAACCGATGGAAGTGCTTGGCACGAGGCAAAGTACAATGGAATGGCCCACTTGGGAAAACCGCATATTTGACTTCTTCAAAACAATATGAAAAATACTTTCCTGACTCATCAACTATTTGTTTCATTTACCTGCTGTTTGCAGTCTTCCCAGGCTAACTGGAGTCAGCTGGAATTCGGCAGCATTTGCAAAGTTGTGGCTAAAGACTAACCTAGTCACTCACCATTTTTACCAGTGCCTTTAAGCCATCCAGAAGAAACAACTTCACGTTTGGCTGGAGTAAGGGCCTGTTGTTTCAGAAGAGACCAGTTTATCCAGACTCCTTTTGCATCACCAGCTCAAGATTCCCTCAGTAAACATGCCATATTGTCTGCAGTCTGCATGGTGTTTACCCAGCCTAGTTCTAGGGCTTTCCCCAGAGGAAGTACTAGGCATTATCGTCAGTTGACACTAGTTAACCCTTCTGCTTAATGCATCCCCACAAGAGGTATTCCAAACACACGTATCAGCTGGTATTAAGCAGGAAAATAACTCAGGGCCCCATTGCAAGCCATGTCCAGCTGTATTCATGCTTTACTGCAGTTGCTACCTTGGGGTCAAAAGTTGAAAAAAAAGTCTTCTTAGCATTGTATTTATAATGTTCTTATTGGCAATGAGCTGAGCTGGCTGGATCATTGACCTCATCCTTGTATTCACTGAGTGGAAACTCCAAAATGTTGATAAAGTGCTGGTATGTAATCTCAAGGAATGCTTTTTGTTCTAAACCAGCGGCATCTAAGACGTTACAAATTATACCAAGCGGCTTTCAGTTTATCACAGTATCCTGACATTTGGAAGAGAGAAGATCCAAAAATGGGTCTGTTCGAGAATTTTTCAACTCCCGTTTCTTAACTGTTGCATATCAGCTTTTCAAAATAGATGGTTTTAACGGGAGTATATTAGCTTTGGCCAAATAAAGATTTGTAGCCCCATGGTAGGTTGGTAGTTAGCCACTCCTGTATGAATTCACTGTTCACTTAGACATTGGGTTCAGGTCTCTCCTTTGTTCAGAGCAAAGGTTACTGTGGAAACTCTTTCACTAAGTACTACTACAGGTTATTTTGATCTGTCTTTGTCAAAGAAATTCAAACCTGGAAATTATTCTTTACTCTGCCCATGCCCCCCATCGGGACACCAGGCAAGCCAAAGGATTCCTCTTTTCATCCAGGATGTTACTCAAGAGCAAGTTCCTGCTGACCAAGAAGGTGGCTGGTGGCTGTCCTCTCCTCCCCACTGTCTGGGTAGCACTGAAGAGGATAACTGAAGAGGGAGGCCTAACTACTGAATCAGCAGAGGAGCAGTCTGGAGTGAGACCACCCTGTCTGTAGTAAAATAATTTGCATGGTCTGCCAGTGACTACCAACATCAGCTGCTCACTTAAGGCCACCGAACATGGTAGTTAACATTTCCTTGTGGTGGAACTTGGGTGAGGTACCACTTCACAGGTGGGCTGCAGCAACCACCGTCCTTTCCAGCTTCACAAACAGTGTGCTTCTGATGGGATACACCAGTCTAACAACACTTTGGCAAACTGTGTCATTATTCTGGGGGATCCTGAACAAGAGCTGAAGTGTCAGGAGGGAGAAGGGGTGGAACAAAGGGACCTGTGCCATCACCCAAGGAAGGACTCAAGCAGATGGCCAGAAAGCACAAGCTTAGAGGTAAGAAAGCTCCAGCTACATGTCTGCTCAGTCCCCGGCTTTTCTGAAACCAGTGAGATAAAATCAAATTTGGGAATTTTAGGTTCCTTATGGGCTTTTATTTTCTCTCTCATACTCACTGTTGTGTGACACTGAGCATCATTGTTTTGAGAAGCCTGTAAAACTGCCACTGGGACCTGGTTGTCCTTGGAAACAGACTGCAATCTCAATGTGTTTCCAAATGGAAAAGAAATATTTGGAGATGGAGCTAAAGAATTCGTAGGGCAGAAAGAGAAACCACTAAACCTGTGCTTCAAAGCTGCCAGGGAAAATTCAGTTTCATTATGAGGTTAAGGAAAAGGCTTTTTGATGAAAGAAAAAAATCCCCAGCCAAGAACATCTGCAACCTCCCCTGAAGAATATGAGCCACTCTGTCAGCTTTTGGATGCTTAAAGATGTGCAAACTGAGCAGGTCACTAGCATGACAGTAGTGATGCATTTTGTTTTCCAGAATGATACTTTAAGTGTATCTTGGCTCATAAGTGATTATTTTCCCTACAGACAACTTTGAGTCTTAATATAGCAAGCTCCAGCCAACAGAAAAAGGGACACTGTTCCTCTGATTAGCAGATTAGGAGCAGTTAGGAAGGAAACACAATGAATTGGTTGAACCAATTTCTTTCAGTCCATGACTGGTTTCTGAAACCTAAACAGTCCTTTAAAAGGGGAGCACAGCAAGGCTGTCTGTGTTTACACTCCAGATTTAAATATACTAACATACTGCCAGCCTTGTAGCTGTGTATCAGGTGAAGGTCAGAGTAAACTCAAACTCCTTCTGACAGGTTATTCTGTGCTTAAATAAATTCAGATAAATTTTACAATAAGTTTATCTGTAGCTTCCAAAAGACTGACAATGTGGCATAGCAAGGCTGAAAGCCGCTGGCAGCCAGCTGTGTTAACAGTGGACAGCATGGCCCAGGATGCAGCTATAAGAGTACAAGTGTCTGAAATCGATATCTTTCCCAAAGAGAGGAAGGCTTGTGTTAAGGAAAAATGCTGGTATATTGATGATTCTATTTGCATTTACCAATGCTTACAGATTATGTCCAAAGGAGCCCAAATATCACTGTATTTTCTCAAATTTGCTTCTGTCAGCAGCTGGTGGTGCCTGCAGAGGAGGTGGTGCTCAGGCCTTGCAGCTGGTGGTCGGATCCATTCAGCCCCACCACCCTGTGCTTGCTCTTGCTGAGCGCTGAGGTGCTCTGCCTGTTCAAAGACAATGCACGGAGCTCCAGCTGCACAGTGGAGTGGTTTTCATGCTTTTCATTCAAAAAATGGAAGGAGTCAATGCATCAAACCTGCTCCGTGATAGCGGTGAGCTCTTTCAATAGGCAAGTGTTCAGTTTAAAGGTGTTCATGCTTTGACTAGCAACCACCTAGAGATGCCTCTCCCTCAAACATGAACACATGCAAGGAAGCACATCAGGTTTACAAGGAATTTGTTAAATCACAGCTCTGCACTATAGGTTTTATTAACTTAGATGGCTACTTCAGTGTAGCAAATTACAACATTAATTATTCATCCTTTCTTTCCCTCCCCCTGCTTTTCCTTTTCAACCTATTTCTTCTTCCCTCTTCTATCTCCTCACTTGCTTCAAGATGAGCAATATGATCTGACCCCTGTTTTGCAATCGGTCAGTGTGACCCTATCTAAATCCTTGCACTGTGAGTAAAAGAAGTCAGCAATAGCAGGATTGTGTATTAGGCAGAGAGAAAAACTTCATTTACTTCTTTCATCAGAAGATAGGCAGATATCAGAACTGATACCTTTTTTCTTAAAGGAAGCAACGATAAAGCAGTATGGAGAAAAACCTTGCAGGGGTTGCACAACATTTGTCACAGTGGAAGGCAGTGAGTTGTGCCCGTGATGTTCAGCTTGCTTATTTTTAATTTCCCCCCATCTATTTATCATAATTAATTTATACTGCCATTAATCATCAATAAGCTGCTGCTCTAGAATTACATGGCAGGATGACTATTTCTCCTGGGAATCAGAGGCTGCCTCTCCCTGCACCACAGGCTTGTCCTTGGTAAGAGTACCTGGGAAGCTGGGCTGAAAGGGGGAGCGCAGCGTTGAGCTGCACTGCCTCTGCACTTGGTTAGGACACAAGTCTTCCCAGGCAGAGAGGGAGACCAGAGAGGGAGAATGGGGGGGGAGGGGGGAGTAAATCAGCCTACATACCCCACTGGGCATTGATTCCCCTTGGGCTGCATGTCCTGCTCTGATCCAGACTCCAACACTGGCAAAGAAACTGTAGTTCCTCAAATCCACCTGCTTTTCCAGGCACAGAGAGGGTTAGTTGCAAGGAATGAAGATATGCTTTGGTGTGGGTGGTTTACTGAGGATTTTCTCCATCTCAGGTAGCTCCCATTAGGCTGAGCTGTGCTAAGGCTGGGCTCAGTGTGTACTACTCAATGCCAGGGAATGAGCTTGGAGAAAGGAGTCCCAGCTTGCTGGGAGAAAAGTGACAAAATACATCCTTTTCCTCTGATGGGCTCAAAAGGTCCTGAAGGTAGCTTTGGGGCTGAAGAGAGGCGGCAAGAGAAGGAGGAACAAGGTGCTCAGGCTGGACAATCCTGGCCTTGCCTGTGAGCAGTCGGGATCGGTCAGAGGCAATCAGCCTTTTGGAGGGGAAAACAGCCATCTGTTACAGTGCCTGACTTGGGCACTTACCTGATAACCAAGACCAGTCGCATTTTCCATTGGGACAAAGAGAGCATCCTGGAACGCTTCTAAATATTAGACCATTTTTTGCATGCTGACTTTTTGAGTCAAGAGAGACAGAAAGATAGAAGGGAACATCCTTCTGGAGATGAAGTGTAAGACTGGCTAACCCAAACATCAGGCCCTGTCATGAGGCTTTTTTAATACATAGCACTGTCCCTTTAAGTCAAACACATTTCAGTTCATACTAACAGCAAATTGCATTTATGCTTAAAACCATACCACTCAGTGTAATTGCTCCATCATCCCTCATGACTAAGTCCTCATCCCACGTTTTTATGAGCCATCCATAAATACAAAATGATTTATCCAAGTACCACCATGTTGTAAACTTGGTCACATGGAGCTGTTGATGAGGGACATCCATAAATTTTAATTATGTCATTGATTCTTGCTCAAATATTAACTTGAAGCTGGCTGTAGACTACTTGAAATCAAATGAAAGTATAAAATGTCCTGTACTTTAAAGAAGTGCAGCGTGTGTTTTCCAAGTGGTAATCTACAGGGAAAATCTTTCACTGTCTGCTATAAAGATACCTCTTGTATTAGGATTCAATGTGAAGAGTTATAAAAATCAGAGCTAGAAAGGATCTATTAATTTTCCTCCTGTATCCCTGCCAACATAAGTTTGTTCCAAAATATGTATTATTGAGTGTTACTGGTATAGCAAAGCTTTCAAAAGGGCTGGCTAATGGGGATTCCATAACCCTCTTTGGACGATGTCCCCCAGGATAATAGACATTGGCTTTGGAAAAAACAATTCTGACATTTAATCTGCAGCTTCTTTTTCTCAGTTTTGCCTCACTGCTTCCAGCTATACCTGCTTGAATCAGCTTGAGTCTTGGCTCTCCAGCCCTGGTGTTACACAACCTCCGACACAGAGCTTTTCTGCTGCCTGGACATTTGGTTCGGTTTTTCAAAGTAGGTTCAGGGATTCGGGGATGGCTGTAATGGAGAAAAACAGGAGCAAACCAGAAGATTCAGCCATATAATTTGTCATTTGTTTTTGTGGGAGTCATTTAGTTGTCACCCCAAATTAGCTTTGGAAACCTCAGCTGTTTGGGTCTTCCTGTCGTTCCATAGAGTGGACTTGATTTCCATGAGGTTTTTTGAGTCCACTCCAATGTTTAAATATTTCCTTAACATCACTGTCAATTCAATGAGTAGGCCAGCTTCCAAATTACTTAATTTTGACTCTTAATATACTGTGTAGTGTGCATGAGTACTTGTATGCACAGGCATGTATGTATACCTGCACAAATCCATACATGTACCAGCAAAAAACCATGGGGTTTGTCTTACCTGTTTCTATAAGCATGGTTAATTTCTGTGGATGAACACTGTATGGGGGATCTCTTCCATTCCAAAAAATGACCCAAACCATTCTATGAATCAGTGATGAGCAGTACTCAAATGCTGACTCAGGTCTCACCTGGTGCAGGGGGACAAACTTTGTCCTACAGTACAGATGACTCAGTTACTTTGGAAAGCAGCAGAATAGTCACAAAGTGCTAACAAATCTCTAACAAATAGGATTTTAATGGCTCATGAGTTCACCTCCCTGCATCAAAACAGTAATACTTCAAATCGCAGACCAGTGTTCCTGTACCAACTTTGACAGGAGTTACTAGCTTCAAGGCAGTGAATCGTGTGGAATGAAGTAACCTCCAGAGGTTACTTCAGACCAAGCAGTCTGAACTCAGAATTGTTCATCTGAATACAGAATTAACTTATCAGGTAGTCACAAGCAAGGTCATAAGCTGTCATTTCTGATTCCTCTTTCATGGCACCATCTGAGTTTTGTCACATCTGTTCACTGAGAAACTTACCACATCACAGGCAGATGAACAGTCAGCCAGCTGTGGTTCAGACACAATAAACACCTCTTCTCTCTGATGCAGCAACATGATCAACAGAGGTAAACACCACAGTGAGCAACCAGACAAAAAATGGGAATTGGGTGCTCCTGAAGATTTATTGGGTGTGACATGCATATGAAACTCAGTTATATTAATCTTGCTATGGACTGTAACGGCATGTCCCTGCTGTTGGGAGGTTTCAACACTGCAGTAAAATATCACAGACATCATTCTGCTCTGTTTAGACTTGTATTCTTGAGTTTCACCTCAAGGCCTTGATATCGGATCTGCAATGATTTCCTGTAACCAGGGAAGATGCATTGCAAACCTGGGCTGTCTGGGTAAGCCCTCAGCTGCTCCTGCATTAATGACTTATTCATGAAAATAAATTGGCAGATGAGAGGCCCCCACCTCTGGAACAGAAAGGTTACTGCTTTGATTAAACTTCTTAATTGGCACGGCCATCTCCTCCCACCCAGAGCAGGCTCTGAATAAACATAGAATGTCACTGCATCCTTCTTACGAACAGACACGGAACCATTTCAGAAAATCAATGACAGTGATTAAGAGAGCTCTCATTCCTTGCTCCTACCTACATTTTACTTTCCACACAAACTGTATCGACCAAACGCCTCCTCCCAGAAGGTTATGAGTACAGGCTTTCCCCAGACAGCACCACAAAGTTTGTTGTTAAGCTAAGGCGATACTGGTCTAATTCCTAGCAAGCATCTTCCTTTATTTTTGCAGTACAGGCCCTGTGGAGTCTGGGCACTGTATGAGCCTGGCAAGAGGTATTCTGTCCTCAGAGATCTTCTGGTGCCCAAGACAGACAAAAGGTGGCCAGCCATGAAGAAGTGATACAAATTTTTCCCACATGGGGAACCAGGCAGTAGGAGAGTGCATACGGCTCCTGGTTGAGAATGGAAACCATATAGTAGGGTTTGCCTTCACAGTCCTGTAAGTAGAAAACTTCCTCCTCTGAAAGTTCAGGCCAGCCACTGTATTGTTGGCATCTGAGAGGCTGTCATTCAGTATCTGGAGAGCAAACATAAGAAACAGACCAAAGAAGGATGAAGGCTTGTTGGCCCAGCCTTCTCTGTATACTCCAGCTGCTCCACATGGTCCTGGTGATGCTCAGATGCGTCACAGCGTGATACAAAGCAGATGGAGCTCAGTCTGGCTCCCAGTATTCGCCTGCTAAAGAGCAATCTTCTTGAAGAGCTTTTCTCTTTTTGCTTTAAATCACTAGTTGACCCAGATTAGGAGCTTTTACTGTTGGCAGCAGTGCTTTGTGCATTACTGAATAATTACTCAAACATATTCTTTTAGTGCCTTAAAAAAGTTTTATTTATAACTGCTGCTGAATCTGTTTACCTGCAAGGCTCGGAAACCTGCTCAGCAAATGACAGCTTTGCAGGTTACCACATGCCACTTGAGCTGTGGTGACTGTGCTGCTGTGTCCCTCCAACAGATCTCTGGAAAGAAGTAACATGACTTATTTAAAACCACAGTAAAAGAGTTTTACACTATGTTAGACATGCAGATGTCTGCATATGGGTGCGTGAGCTCCACTGGCATCAGCTAATGCATGGTAATTCATTGCGCTTCTGCCACACAGCTGTGTGTGTGTCGGAGCCCTGAGGGTGTGTGTGTTTATTTGTATGGGTGTGTGTGTCCGTATGTATGCATATATCACATAGTCACAGAAGAGCTGAGGTTGGAAGGGATCTTTGGAGATCCTCTTGCTCAAACCCCTGCTCAGCAGGTCATTATAGGCTATCTTCAGTCAGGTTTTTAATGCTTCCAAAGACTGAAGCTCTACAACTTCTCTGGACAGCCAACTGTGGTGGCAAAGCAGCACTTGCTTTAATGCAATCTACATGGTCACTGCAATCCTCTGCTCCCATGTGGATGGCCAGGGCAATGCCTCTCCCTCCTTGCCATCCTCCAGTGAAGGGGACAACTTCTTTAGTAGTGTAGACACACTGCTGAAGAAATCTACTCCACACACATGCAAGTTCTCACACCCAGAGCTATCAAAGTATTCAGGAGGCTTTATGCTTTCAAAATCAATCACGCCTAAAAGCTCTCTGTAGATGTGTAGCCTGTTTGTAAGACTCGTCATTGTAGCCTGAACTTCCCATGCTCCTGAGCACATTTTTCCTCGTAGTGCCCAGGATATAGGAAGAAAGGTTTAAATGATTTGTACTCCTCTGAGACACAGCAGGCACATCAACTGGCTTCACCTGAGCCCCAGACCTGAAACACCGGTTCATTTTCCCTCTCTATTCCAGTATCACTTGTAACTAACTGGCAGCTTTAAAGAAACGGAAATGGGCACATGCGCCTGGCTTCAAATTGCAAATATCAGAAATAGATTCAAGTTCTTGGGTCCAAATAACCCTGGATCTCTATGCAAACTTTGCAGCTGATGCCTAAAAAGCAGGAGGGATTTGTAAGTTGTGTCTCAGGAGACATCTCAGAGCTACTGACACTCGTACTGCAGGATTTGAATGGTGCTGCTGATTCTGCCTTTTGGGTCATCAGGTCATGACTAAATAACAGATAAGGGCTCAACTATGCAATGTTATGACTATTGCATACGGGGGCTGAATGACGTGGCTAAAAGGCAAGTGTTCAAAGCAGCACTGAAACAGAGCATCTGCTTCACTGCTGCTTTTCCTCTTCCCCCACAACAGTCAGGGCTTCTCAACTGCTCCCCAAATCCCTCAGAGCCATCTCCCACTGTGAGAGCACAGGAGGTACTGCAGGGCAAAATAATTTGGTTTTGCTTCCTTTTGACATGCAAAGAGCTTTCTCTGAGTTCTCTCACATGGATATGCATTTCCTACCCAGCTGCAGCCTTTGTGTGCTGTGTATGTTTTATATTGTGGAAACATGGGACCTACGCCTCTAGGGTACGTTAGAGAGAGGATATGCCTGTGGATGTGTCCACAGAGGCTGGATGAGTTACAGTTTGATTTTGTTCACAGTGTAAATGCCATCCTGTTCACACACAGTGTGGGGGACAGATGAACAGAGACTTCCATATAGCAAACCTAGGGCTCCTATAACAAATTGCCTTTTCTTAAGTACTTTTTGCTCAACTGCTTACAGGTAGACCAAATACCTTCCAGGATCTGTAGACCACAGGTTGAAAAGCACTGGTTTAATAAAAAAAATGCTACTAATAGCTGAGACAAGCAAGCATGGAAAAAGCAAAAAGAATTAAATTAAATGTACAGTTATTAGGCAGAGCAATAAGCACAATTTCTTGCCTTCTAAACCATCTTCAGAGAGCAGTTTATTACACACACAATGGAAGCCTTTAATTCTTATTTCTTTTTTTTTTAATGTATTTTCTAATAATACGTGTGAGGTCAAGTCTTTCAGGGAGCAATATGCTCAAGCAGAAATCCAGGGGCAAGCACAGCGTGTGGCACTTGTGCATATCGTAATGCTGGTTTCCATTAGCAGCTTTGCCTCATCTAAAGTACAAAACGGCTGAGGTCATTGAAAGAGCTTGATGGACAGAGGGAACAATTAGGCCCAGAATCACTTCTTGTGGCTATTATTGGCAGGCTTTCCTATGAATTATTTAGAAGAGAAGAAGCTAGACTGGTGGCCCTTGTGTGAGTTGGTGGGACCAGACTCTGCCACCACAAGACACCATGTCACATATGTTCCCAGAGGTGCAGCCATCACCTCCTAAATCAGATTTCATTTCTGCCTCCACTGGAAGGTTACAGCTGGACCACTCTCCTCCATCTATTAGAAAACTGCTTTTAATTTCCAGATGAAAGTTATCTGTGGCTAGGTGGTACACATTTGTGCCTTTAGCTTACATGCATTTTTTCTCACTCTGGGGTTTACCTCCTTGATGTATTGATAGACAGAACAAGTGAACTGCTTCTCAGCTTTTGTTTTGCCAGACTAAATGGTCCAAATTAATTCAAGTCCTTCTCATTGGACAAGTTTGCAGATGCCTCCAATACTTCTCTGCATGCCAGCCTCTCCCGTTGGAATGACTCTGGGCTAGGGGAGGCCATGACTACATACTTTTTTTCCCAGAAAGGCTTGTAAAGGAGCAGAAATATGCCTGCACTCTCCAGAAGGCCCTCTCCTGATGCAAGCTGTGACTGTATTTGCTGTCTTGTTCCTGTTGGATAGTTACAGCCCTTTTGTGATTGATCAGTGCACTCCATTTTACAGCAAAACAGCGTAATTTCTTAGGCCACATCTATGGCAGGCCAGTAAAGTGAGCCAGGGCCTGAAAACATGGCATGGCTCACATCCACACAGCTCAACTCTCATAATGTCCAAACTGGAGTGACCTCATCCAAACAGCCTGTTGGAAGCAGTCCCTGGCCAGTGCTAATCCCCAAACCGTGCCTGGACATTGTCTAGCTGGTAGCTGGTCAGCCCCTGTCAAACAGTGCCAGGAGGCACATAAACATTTATCCTCACTGATGGCCGCAGGGCAGTTCATAAACCTGCCCTGGCTCAGTTTAACTTAATTAGTGTAGAGAAAGCCTTAGTGCATGACAGGTACTTTGAACTCTTCACTCCAAGTCTGCTGTTCCAGCTTTCAAACATAGTGTGTTTTCCCTTTATGCTATTCCCAATTCACAGATGCCTCCCAACTGTGCATTGTCTGCAAATATCATTAGCCCTTGCTTACTTTTTGTTCCAGAAGAAAACTAACTAAAACTGGCTCCAAGGAATTTCACTCAGTATGTCCCCCCACTCCTATCATTTTCCTTTCAGAAGAACCTGTTGTGTTGTTCTTGGCTATTTCCTGACAGACCTTCAGCCTGAACACCAGTGCCTGCTTCTTCCAACACAAACAGTAATTTCCCATGTGCCTCTTTTATCAGGAGTGTTGCTGAAGTCCAGACAGATTAGATCTAAAGCATTTCCCATGTCTAAAAAAGCCTACAGAAAGCCTTGTTTGCTCATTTATTTTTTACTTTTCTTATCACCAAAAGCTATCAAGTTAGCCTGACTCAAGTGACCTTGGTAAAACCCTGTTATATTTTTGTCTTTTTTTTTTTTCCCTTTACTTCCATGTTTTCAGTCTTTCCTTTAAAAGGAATTCACATGTAATCCAAAATTTGTGTTGAACGTATCCAGCCCTTTTTCTACGAATTCCTGTGAATTCAGTCCCCAAGCAGTCTAGTTTTCTTACATATTCCAGCCTCAGGAGGTCTGAAATTCTCCCTGCTGTTTGAGCAACCTCAAGAAATGGGTAGTTTTAAGAAGTCCATTGTGGGCAGAAACAAAACTCAGGGCTGGAACTAGATCAGGCCTGTTGGAAACCCTCACCTTTTGATGGGGGCAAATAAAGTGTGGAACATCACCTCATTGAGTGCACTCAGGAAGAAAGTAATGGCTGCATGGGTATTGCAGTGCATGTACAATATGGCAAGCACAAGTGTTCATAGCTCACCATGATTCTACCCTGCCCGTGTCAGGTGTACACCTTAATGTCAGGAACATTAAGCCTCACTTTAACGGAACTAAAGGTCCAGTCAAGGCAGAAAAAATCATTTGTGGGATAATCCCCTTTGAATTTAGGGGATTTAGGCTCCTGCCTCATTGTTTCTCCATGGGGGTTTTGCAGTCCATCCTGAGCCCTCAGCTGCTGTACCTGCCCCACTGACCTGCTCTGGCCATGCTCGACTACCTGTGCAGCAGCGCCTGCAAAGACATGCGCATCCCCCTATTCCAGGCACCTACGGTTTGCAAAGATGGATGTGTGAGGATATACACACTCCGCACCGACGCTGCTTAGCACGAGGCAGGAGAAAGGTTGGTGTGACGTGAGTTTTCTGGAAGCCTCATCTGGAAATATGCTATCTGGTCAAGACCACTGGTGCCCTTGCAGGGGATTTGGTTGTTGTCCCTGAGGGCAGCATCAAGTGCTGCAAGGGCTCTTGCTTGATTTATTTCAAGTCCTCTTTATTCCAGGTTTCACCTCCTTTGCTGTCAAACTGTCCCACACCACCACCATTCCACAGCTGCCTTTGTATGTGTGTGTGTGTATAAATAAATATATGTACATATGCATACATACATATGTATATAAATTTATTTCAAGCAACCATCTGTCTCCAGCCCAATGCACACACAACAGCAGCGCTGAAGTCCCGGCGGCTGCAGACAAGCTTCTTCCCCACAGTCTCCGTCAGGCTCGGCTCCAAAAGTCTGCTGGTCTTAATCTGGGACAAAGGAGCTCTTTCCCTATTTAGCTGGAGGGTAGCTATGGCAACGTGGCACAAAGACATCTCAATAGCTGGCTAAGGCCAGACCAGCCCCCCATCCTAGCAGACAGACACTGTTTGCTGGTACTTAAACTCTGCTTCGTTTTGACAAAGGGATATGTTTATTACCTTAGACTGGGCCCTTGGCTCAAAATGTCCAGTAGCTGGAAGTGAAAGCAAGCACTGCAACCCCCTCCCCCTCCCCCCCCCCCCGACAAATGGGACATTTTAGGGGATATCCATGAATAGGTCTTGTAATGGATAATGAAAGAAGCAGTGGAGAGGGAGGGGAGGAAATGAATGAGCGGAGATTGCAGCAGCTAAAGGAAAGCTCGTTGCAGGAGACGGCAAAAGAGTGCTCTGAGTTATGGCTTGTCTGTCTGGGAAAGTTGAACAGATACAGCTTTCCTTTCTGTCTCGAATGAGCTGCCTTGGGGCCACACACGAATTGTCTTGCGTCCTTTCTGCCTGCCTTTAAATGGAAATGCTGCCTTTTTTTTCCTGCAAGGGCTGTTTCCCTCCTTTGTGTTGTAAACACGAAGGTGCAGCCACAGCAAAACCGTCTTCCTGGTAACACTACCAGCTTGCAAGTGTGGCCATTTCTGGCTTTGACGCTTATCAGAGGTACACTTGGAAAACCTTCTTCTGAAAAATGGCATAAAAATGCCTCGCCCGCAGCTCTGCACCAGGGAGGTCTGCTGGGGAGCACCAGTGCTGCTGCAAACCAGCCACACTTCTGTGCCCCCACATTAAGCTCCACAACATTTTCTCTTCTCTCCCATTTCTAACTTCTACAGCATTTTTGGGATGATCCTGACAAACTTAGACATTGTGTTGACCTCTGGGCAGTGGTAGCACAGAGCTCACCAGAGCCCCCTCTGCTGCTTCTGCCATAGCTCTGTCTAAAGCAAAACCGAAACACACCAGCCATGAGACCAAAAGCAAAGCGTAGTGAAGATGCCTGCCTTCATGGCCATGCAATATCAGACACAGCAGCCTAAACCAGCAAACATCTCTTTCTCCCTCATGCAACTGGCAGCATTCTTCCCTCCAGAATCCTGCTGTGCCCTGGACTACAAAGCTGCCTGGGCTTGCATTATGTAGGCTTGGCTGTGCAGCATGGGGCATGTCTGTGGCCCTGGACTCATCCAGCATGTGCCTCAAGCAATCCCATACATTCCTTAGGGAATCTCCTGCTCTGTCCTGCCCCAAAGTGTTTCACAGCAGTGGCAGAGCCAGGACATGCCGCCTCTTTGGCCAGCTCCATCTCTTTCATAAGCTCATTGCAGGCAGCCACCAGCGCTGGCCGACGGCTTAAGGCTGTTGGTATCACTGCCAATACACGCAGGCACTCTCCTCATCAATTAGTTTCCTTAAAAGCACCACAGAGGCTGCAGGGCCACCAGCCCCGGCACAGGGCCATCTGTCTGGTGCTACCACTCATGGTGAGAAGTACCTTGAGAGCAGCAAGCCAGCTGGTGCATGGCGGTCGCCACTCTGACAGCAGGGACAGTCCTCGGGCGCTCTGCATGGTCACTGCCTCCACCTGCTCTTCCCAATCACACATGTTAACTGTGAGCCTGAGGAGTGCGAGTTGGCTGTGTTGCTGGATGAGCCTCACCTCCCTGTGTACCCGGCCAGCCATTGGCTTGAAGCTCCCAGAAGGGAGGCAGGGAGGCAAGGAGCACCACACAGTCCTGCTGAGGAAGGCAGCGTCAGCTGTCAACCAGCCTTTGCTGGCCACGTCCATGCACACCCACAGCATGCAAACCCCTCTCTGCTCACTTAAAGAAGAGCTGGAGGCATTCAGAAGGTGGCCATCACCTCACAAGGCCGGTTCAAATCAGCCTCATGAAGGTTTGCAGGTGATGCATGGCTTGCTCCAGATTACTTGGGGAACCACACATGAATGCAGGAGGCTCAAATGCTGTCAAAATATCTCATATATTTGCTGCTGCAGAATGCTGGTGTAGCAGCAAGCTGTTCACAAGGCAATGGCTCTTCATCACTCAAATATATGCCAATATATTAGACTGGATAGTTTATATTTCATCTATGCTCCTCTGCAATTCCATATGTAACCTCCTTCTGTGAAGCCCAACAGGCTGTAGTCTTATCTGATGTATGAAATCAAACTCCCATTTAAAGTGGAAAGTTGTCTGCTGCATAAAGTGTGAAACTATCTAACCCCCTGTTTCAGTACTGTTTGGCTACTGGCTCCAGTTTTGAGACCAGTGAAGATGCTGCTTGTATACACCTGTGTGAGAGCTGCTGGTGCCCAGGCTCCCCTCCTGCTTCTCACAGTTGCTGTGGTGGGCCCCAGCCCTTTAATAACCAGCTCCCAGGCCCTGCCCTCTGCCTTATCCCTAGATCTCACAGTCATCTTCTCCTGTAGACCCATATTCCACTGTCACTGCAGTCTGCCTGAGCCATTTTACAGTACTAATGCTGCTATTTTATTTATGTTTTTATATTTATTAATGTTTTATTTAATGTTTCTGTTTTATTTTAGAGTACTAATGCAAACTATTTATTTGGTGGTTTTGGATGAGGCTGCTGAGAAGTCTGATGAGCACACATATGTGGTGCTGAAGGAGGGAGGGTAGGGAGCAGGACACCCATGAGACCCTGCAACCAGCTGAGGCTGCCGTGGACCCATTGAAGTTACATGAGAGGGGCTGAGGGTAAATACTGAGATGACCTCTCCTGGCTCCTCAACTTGCCGCTTTGCCTCCTGCATGTTCCCGCCTGCCATATAGGTGAAAATATTTTTGGGGGCATCATCAACAGTACCTATTATGTTTCTTCTCTTGCCCCATGTGTGACTAGGACCTTTCCCCAGCAGCTTTAGCCCGATTTGGTGCAGAGGCACTAAAAGCACTAACTTCCAACAAACTCCATGAGAGCAAAGCGGAAGAGCAGGGACAGAGCAGTGTGCTGGAGAGAATGACCATAGGGGTTTCAGGTTGAAGGCATATCAGAAGGCAGGGTGGGGGCCAAGACACTGACACCCACAGTGTAGGTGTGTATGTGTGTGTTTGGCGCGGCTGGCACCCAGGGGAACCTTACAGCCACTGCCGCGTGAAGCAGGATATGTGCCCTCACCCTAGGTGTCTGTTCCCCAGGGATGCCAATGGGGTTGTCCAGTAAGCGTTGTCCCAGGTGCCTGGTGGGAATGGCAGAGGGATACCTACACTGCTGCTTTCTGGGCAACCAGATATGTTTCCCACCCCTCCCTGGCAGATAGGAGTGCTTCCGGCAGCCTGGTGCCCCTCTGCAGAGCCTCCCCAGGAGCCCAGGGACAGCAGACACCCACAGGTTTAGCTTTATCACATCAGCACAGGTTTGTGCAGGTGGGAGGGGGGTGCTCCCAGCCTCCAGACCAGCACACTGGGTAAAGCTGCAGCTTGCACCCCAGCTTGGGCATGTCTGGAGTGCAGACCTTTTCCTGTCTGGCGGCAGGCTTGGGGAAGGCTGCTCCTATCTAAAGGTCAGTGAGGAGATGGCTGACAAGCACCACTGCCTCTGGTCTGTCGCTGTGCCCACTGCACAGATGCTGAAATAAGACTGACCAGGATCTGGGGGTTGGTTGGAGGGGGTTGTGAGGCGTTTTGTTTGTTCTAGAGAAAGATGCATTGGCTTGTGCTAAATGCTGAAGTTGTTGCAGCCTTTTCCTCTGCTGGGTAGATGAAAGTTGGGGGGAAAAGGAGGTCTGGAACTTGTAGCCCTGAATAACTTAATGGTCATGATCTGTACTTTGAAGCCAGATAATAAAAGACATCTTTTTATGCTATTTAGTTCAGGAGCCTTTACTCTTCAGCCAGGATTTTTCTGCCTGCTGGGAACGGCCTGATGGAAAAAGTTTTAAAACATTCAGAAATCCTGTCTGAGACTTTCACTTTGTTCTTTACCTCTGAGGTTTATGTAGCCTTATCCATCAGACAGGACAATAAACATCAAGAACCTCCAGGTCACCCAGGGACCAAGCTTCCAACCCAGAGCTCAACTCATCTCTCATAAGTTCCAGATGCTGCACCAGAGTAGTTTAAACACCAGAGAGTTCTGGAAAACCATGAAGAACTTACCTCTCAGACCCTGCCTCATTCCTGAAGGTGCCAAAACCCAGTGAGAACGACCAGACTGAGCATTAAATAACAGGCCTTGATGATAGGATATTCATCACTGCTACCATATGCTGCTAACATCTGACATCACTGGGTTCTGGAGGAGACCTAGGGACCTTACGCACACATGGGAGAGTTGAGTCCTAAATAGGATTTTGAAGCAGCCTGCATGCCCCAGAGACGTTGAAATGAGGCATTGTCATGAACTATCTTTTAGGTGTCAAAGACGAGCTGCATAGTGACCATGGAGGCAAGAGTCTGCTATGGCAGCAACCCCTAGCACCTCGAGCCAGCCAGAGAAGGCAGGGGCACATCTGCTATCTGGATCACAAGTAAGCTTAGGCATAAGGTGGGCCGAGCCCAGCTAAACTCATGTATCTAGTCATTCAGTGAAGAAGTTCTGGTTCTTCAGTAAGTCTGAGGTAAAATCCTGAGCTGCGCATGCAGCTGAGGTACCTCCACAGAGAGGCATCATCCAGGGAGATTCCTTCAGACCTGTAGGTCTAAGCTTGACCAAGACTAGAACCCCAAGTCCCAGCTGGATTTCTACACCTTTTCCCAGGGTTTTGCCTTATTTCTTTAGTCAGTTAGAGGCTAAATGAAGACCATCTCAGCTCTCTTCCAGACGTATTGCTATACTATGCTGTTCAATTTTTAATGAAGCCAAGATACTGCTTTTCCAAAGAGCTTCTGAAAATCAATAGTGCTCTTCTACAATAATATGTCTTTACAATGGTAGGTCAATAAGGAAGAAAAATGCAAAGCCTCCAGGGACAAGGCTACCTTCTTACCCGAAATGATGAATTTTATGTGACGAAGTTCAGTAAGGTATGTGAATGTGCAAATCATTTGGAGGATGTATCACTACGATGTCAGTTGCACTGAGGTGTTTGTTCTTTAGAGTTATTAAATTGATTGTTGGTAAAAATTAATTATTTGGAGGTAAGAGGTGATTTAGTATTTTAGAATCTCAGCACAAAAGCATTCCTGGTCTGAATTTCTGACAGTGCTTTTTATACAGTTATTTTTTATTATTCTGCTCAAAAGCCCAAACTGATTGGTGAATAGGAACAGTAAGAGGCACCCTTTAGGTAACTTGCTATTAAACCTGAGTATCAATAGTCTGACTTGGCATGTCAGAATAAGTAATCACCTGGGAAAAAAAAACAAACTGAAATTGTCTGCTAAATTCATATTAGCAATAAATCTGGCATTTGATTAGTTCTGAAATGCTTTATTTGATTAAAAATTCATCAACTAAATTAATCTGACTCCAACTTGGGAATTCATATAAACCTCTTACCACACACATCTGCTTCCTTTAACTTCAGTGAGATTGAAAGAAATTCCCAGGGTTTTTCCTAAATTTGGATGCTTTTCCAAGCTGAAGTGTGCATTTGTGAGCTGTCATTCTGGCCACCCTCTTAGATTCAGGAAGAAAAAGCAAAGAGGAAAAGCAAATTCATGCTGCCAAAGCTTAGACACCTCTGCTAGAAGGGATTTCCTGGTGTTCGCCAGGGTGCAGAAAGGCTAGATTTTTCTCCTGGTGCCAAATAACCTCGCTCCTCCAACCCTTCCCAATATATTCCTGCAAACTTTGGGATTTTCTTCACTGCTGTTATTGAACATCTGTGGCAGCTGCTGGCGCCTTTGACTCATCTGTGTTTGCTTGATCCGTCCATGGCACATGGGAACATACGACCTTGGAAAGAAGTCTGCTGGACCTCTCCCTGTCCTGCCCCATTTCCCTTTGCACCCTGGAACGGATGTTGTCTGCACTTAATGTCTTGTCAATACCAAGAGGCTTGAAGCCTTGACAAGCTATTTTAGAATTTATCTTACAGACTTCCTTATTTTCCTGCTTCTCTCTCTTTAGAAATCTTATCACCAGCTGAGGCAACACCCTGTCCTCTGCTTTTAAAACCACATAAACAATGGCTTAATAACTCTGCTATTCCATTTATTTTAGTTTATACTTTCCCCTATATCATTCCTGAAAGGAAAAATGCCTTCTCCTCTCTCAATGACATTAATCATAAGTCATCAGATCCTTTTGGTTAATTCTGTGTTTCTGGAACGCTTGCTCTTACTTTTGTCATTTTTCTTCTATATTTTGTAATTTTATTCAAGTTTTATTCTCCTTATGTCTTTCTCCAAAGTTTTTAGGCAAAAATAGGTCTTGCACATTCATGGGTCACCCTTGAAACTGAAATGACGTATCATTAGAAGCTGAATTGGAGGATAACAATGGAGGTGGGTGTTTGGGTTTTTAAGAGTGGGATCAATAGCGAGGAGCAAATCACTCAACAAATCCATCTTGTTTCAGCTGTCTTTGAAATGGGAAGAATTTTTGCCCATCTCTTATAGCAGCTTATTTGTAAACATAACACATTGGACAGCCCTGGGTGAAGGGCACTGGATAGCTCTGAGACAAAAATGTATCTGGGCCCAGGAAAAACGTTATGCAGAGAACAGATAGACGGACAATGAGAAGGACAACATGACCTCTCAGGAGAAGGCCTGGGGTAAATCTCTGTTAATACAGCTCACAGGCATAGGTGTGGTAGATACACCACAAGTGTTCATAGGAGAATTAATAAGAACAAAAGTAAACTGGAATTTCTGGGATGCATTAGGTTTACCCCCAGGGCAATCAGGTCTTTCCTTGATGCTATTAATACAGGATTTCCTTACTTTAACACAAACCACAGTTTCAATAGTAAACTAGTTCATAATCCAGCTAGTATCTACAGCCACTTCTAACTGCAACAAAACAAAACAAAACAGTAAAATTTTCTCTCCAAAAATTCTTGGGTTTTATTCACTGAACTTGGGACCAGGGTCCTGGAGACAAAATACTCCTAAAGGTTGTGGATCTACACCTAGACATGGATTAAGCATTCCAAGCCTTCCCACAGCAGTAGAGCAGGGCAGAAAGGGGAAAGATAAAAGATTCCATACCCAGGAGAAATCACATTTATATCAAAGTGACAAACAAGTGCAAGAACAATGCTCTTCATCTTATCGAACTGCAACTCTTTCTCGTCTCCTTTGCAGAATACTTTTAGTGGCCAACTGGTCTGTGTCCTGGAAAACCATATTAGAGATTAATTAGTAATGGATTTTTAACAATAGTGTAGAAGATATGCACAGGAGAGAAAGATCAGGCAGTTGAATTGAATTATACTTGCATAGGTTTTTAGACTGACTACACTTTTGATTAAATTATTATAATTTATGAGCTTTACAAGTAGCAATCTTCTGTGAGAGATTATTTTCTCTTGACCCATCTCCATCTAGGATTATTTCCATGGGAACAGTTTGATTGATTTGAGAAAGAAAAAAAATTACGAACTTCCATTACCACTGGGTAAAAAAACCTGGTCGGACTTAAAAGCAAAAATACAGCAGATTTTTGCTTTATAAAAGATAAAGAATAACCTTTGAAGGTGTCACAGCTATATAAAGAGGAAATTCAAACCTGATATTCCTTTGTAGCAAAAGCGTTATTTTCAAAACAGGGTTATAAGCGTACTATTATCATTGGGCATAATAAATCTAATGTTTATCTCTATTTGAAAGTAATGGGACATAAAAGATCCATGACTTCTCCTGAGTCAGCAGACTGATAAATGAAGGCATAATAACCATTATTTCATGTTTCCCTGTAATTTTCTCTTTGTTGAAATGTTTAGATCAGTTAAATGTTTTAAATATAAGGCATAAATTAGAGAAATGAGATAAGATGGGAGGGACATATGACACTCACCCTGAGGGACCAGATGAAGCACTCTTTGGACCGTCAGCAATTATCTCTGAGTGTGCAAGGAGGGTGGAAGGGGAGATAGCAGCAAACTGGAGAAGAGCAAACAACAGCAGGAAAGGGAGAAGGATGTGCATGAAGACAGACCAGTCAGACTCGCTCTGGTACCTGGAAGGGTTTTGCATGAGTTATTCACAACTTTATGAGCACCAGCAGGATGAAATTTAAATATATCAAAAGTAGATATTTCAAAACCAAGTCACACATGTCCAGCCTGACCCCTTTCTTTGACAAGATCCTGTAAACAGGGAAAAAGTAGCTGACATGTTGCATCATGACTTCAGAAATGCTTTTGTTGTGGACAGGTGACGTTCTTTTATACAAGCAAAGAGAATGTGACAGAGAGTAAATCATAACCAAGTAGGTGCTGAACTGCTTGATATACAGCACCCAAAGGCAAGTTGTCAATAGTCCACCCTCTAATTAATTTTTCTTTACAAAAGATTGCAGAGATTTTAGTCAATTTGGTTTTCACTTCAAGTTCAGATAGTGGAGTAGAGGATGCACTTTCATTCGTGGAGGGGTGAAGCTCCTGGAGGGAAGTTTGCAAACCTACTTGAGGGACCAGTAGGACTCAGAGCAGAATCTGTAAATCAGGGGAAAAGCACAACCAACAAAGCTGAATGCAGTAAAATGTTAAATTTGGGAAGCATGGATAAAATGTGCAAATCCAAAGGAGACAGCAAAACAGCCCTCCTCCCCCCAAAACAAAAAACCAAAAAAACCACCCCCAAGCATGAGTTTATATTGCGTAGAATGTGTTCTGGGTTGTATCAGTAAGAACATCACAGGCTGTGATTTTGCTCTGCTCTTTGATGATGATTCTTGGGCTTGTGTGCTAAATCCAGGTTAAGAAAGGTTGGCTACTGTCCAGGATGGGCAGCTGTGACAGAAGTTTAAGGAATTTGAGTCAGAAGGAATGGTAGACAAGTTACTCTGGAAAAGAGAGG
Organism: Myiopsitta monachus; assembly: GCA_017639245.1. Lineage (NCBI taxonomy): Eukaryota > Metazoa > Chordata > Aves > Psittaciformes > Psittacidae > Myiopsitta > Myiopsitta monachus. The sequence continues at coordinate 23,273,260 of CM029922.1, read as the reverse complement.
ACTGAGGGGAGAGGAGTGGGCAGCAGTTTCTGAGTGTGGTAGGGAGGACAGCAAGCAGCTCTGTCTGTCTGTCCAGTAACACAGGACAAAACACAGTTCATCGAGGCCGACACAGAGAGATTGTAGGAGACTATTTCTAACCATAAAGTGGTGAAGCAGTGGAAGGAGTTGCCTGGGGGGCTCCTGAACCTCTTCCACTGATGATCTTGAAGAGCAAGTTAGGCAAGTCTTCATCAGGGACCATCCAGCTATGCTTGCTCCTGCCTTGAAACTGGCCAGGAGGAATTAAGTGCTGTTACTCTCACATGTTTTGGATGGCACGTGAATGAAGGGCCACCAACATGTAGACTGCGGAGGATGCAGCTCCATGATGTTCTCTTTTCCTGTTTGAAAGTTTGCTTCATACTCAGTGGGGGCTTTCTTCTCCACTCAGGTGTCAGCAGAAGACATCTGGAAGCAGAAGGTGTCAGAAGAGTGTTTTAACCATGAGGTTCACAGGCTTACCCTAGTGAAGTCCTCTTGATGCAAACTCCCTGGCTGCACTGTCGAAGAGCATCTGTGCTTCTCACACCTCTTCAGAGCTCAGCTCCTGCACTCATAGGACACCATCTATCCTGGGCACATGCAAGACTGATACCTCAGAAAAGGACAAAAATCCCAATTCATTTTCAGAGCTATCATCATCTACTTGCTTAGCTTTGGGTATATATTCTTGTAACTTACATACTTTGCTAAACAGAGTCCAGAGGGAGAAGGGTAGTCCCAGATGCAGAGTCAGATTTGCCTGAAGGTTTCCTAAGACGCTTGCAGGATTCACCTGGAGTTTCATTAACTAAAAAACCCTCCTTCACCAGGGCAGGCCCCAAGCCTCTAATCTGATCTCATCAGTAAACTAGATTTAGCTTTCAAGATCTCTGTATCATGATACTGTAATTGCTCATTATTATGCTTTTTTACAAGTGCACCGTGCCCCTTGGGCAGAGCTCCTGCTGGGGTGAGCAGGCTTTCCCACTCTAAGGCAATCAGGGCTTATGCAAAAGAATATGCTGGGAACCTGCACACAGTGTAATCCCTGCCCTTAAGCGACTGAAAACAGAACTTCCTGCGGAGCCCATTTGGTCCAGCCAGATGAAATTCATTTTGGATGGTTTCCGTTTCTCAAATCATAGTGAATAAAGCAGCAAGCATCTTATCAGGCTGTGGAGAACATTGCTCTCTTCTACAGTTTTTAGAAACAGTCAGTTGCCATATTCCCAATAGATCTTCTCTTCTGCTTCCAACATGTTTCTTCCCTTTTTGTAAATTTTCAGGCTTGTCTAGGAACTCTTTTTAGATTCTAATCCTTTAATCTCAGTGTGATAAAGTTTCTCTAAAAAGCTAGCAGTGGAAGTGCTCTTAAAAGTTGCTTAGAATGAACACAGCGTTTCAGAAGAAAACCAAACTCATGCTTATATCTTCTCTCTAATTTAAATCATGTTGTCTATACAAGGAGACTACAGCCAGGACGGCTGTAAGTGGACCAGGGAAGTTTGTTCTAAATACTGTTAAACTTTCCTGTCTTGTGGTAATAACAAATTGAGGACTAAACACTTTAGGGAAAAAAACCTGGCTCTGTGGAAGAAATATGGAGCAGATTGGTTTTAATAACAGGACCTTGTGTTCATACATTATTTTGAACTTTTCGAGGTGCATTAAAACCATTTATAGTTTAGTTGCCATTGCCAGCAGGATGCAGTTCTGGTCCCATTAAAGTCTGGTATTGGCTGAGTTCAGTCAAAGCTTAATGGCTTTGAAAACACTGAAGTAATCTACAGGGACATTGCTGTCTTGCCTGGTGCCTAGGCCGGTATAGGCTTCTCCTTTCAACATGGAGGTATTAGGTGCCAGATGCTTGGGGACAGGCCACCTCCCAGGCTGAGCTGCTCAGAAACATGACTTCTTCCCTGGTTGTCTTCTTGGCTAAGGAGGTCAAGTATTTAGAAAAGGGCTTCCAGAGAGCAGTGGGTCTGTGTCATGGGGACGCACAGGCACTGGGATGTTTGCTGGTGGGGGTCCGGGCACTGCACAGAGACAGGAGGCCAGGACCTGGCGCTTCCCAGCTGGTGGAACACTTGCTTCCCCAGCCTGCTGCCCGAGGTTGCTCATCTCATGAAAAACTCTACTCAGTAGTTTTCTCCTGTGCATTTACCTTTGGCTGTTAACAGCTATGGGCTCTCCTGTGCCCAGGTTTCCTTCTGGTCTGTGAGATCTACGGCACTGCAGTGAATGGCCCTGAAAGCTTTTCTGTGCCTTTCCTCACACCTCTGCTCCTGGCAAATGGCACTTTCACAGACGAGAGCGTTCCAGGAACACAAAATAGTGCTATCAAGTATCTTAAAGCTCACCTTCCTTTTCTTCCCATTTTCATTAAATAAAAAGAGCCTACTTCAGCCCAGGCTCATCTATGAATCTCATCTATTACTTTACCTTCATTTGACTTACTTCTATGGCACAAAACCCTGGATCTAGTCTTGATAGCCTGCTCTTCACTAGACAGGCTGAAACAGCCTCTCCTGAGCCTGCAACTGAAGAACCAGAGTGAAAGCCAGAGAGCACCTGCCTCTCCCTTCCCCTCCAGGCTATTTGTAGGAGTCAGCTGGCTGCCAGAGGCATCAGCTACCCCTGCAGACGCGTGGGCATGTGGCACTCCCCAGCATCAGCGTCCGGGGTGTTACTGGGACTCGCTTCTGCTCAGTGCTGCAGTGCAAAAGGAGAAGGCAGAGCCCAGTGCAGGAGAGAGCCCAGTGCCCTCCCTGTCCCAGCCACCACTCATGACCCTGTCCCTGCAAGCGCGGCCACCTTGGGGAGGCTGAAAATCCCTGCTGCTCCCAGCGTTGGCAGCAGGAATACCGCTGACTCTTTGCTCCAGCCATGCTTGACAGGGTTTGTCTAGTACCTACTGCTCTTTGAGTTTGCTCTCTCTTACTACGAGGCTTGAGCTCTCTAACGACCAAAAGATTTCTGGGCCTTTCTCTGGTTTAGTTATTTTTAGCCTTTCAAGTTCAGCAGTGATCCTTTCCTCCTCCTCACGTCTGAGTTGTGTCCGGCTGGGATAAGAGAGCCTGTGCTTCCTTTAACTTCGGTCATCACGTCATTGTTTTTGAGGAGAGCAATCTCATAAACAACATTAGATTCTTGTGTTTCAGTTTCACGGGGAAGATTAGTTTTTGTGCTGCAGCAGCTGAAGATTGAATATGGAAGCAGACCCGAATGAATTCACCGGTTTGGAAGTGCCTTTACCCATCTTCCCTTTGTTTGCAATACTTACTTAGGCATATTAATAACTGAATTAAAATCCAACTGCTTTCAGACAAGCTGGGGCATCAGCTCAGTAAGAACAAAGTATTCCATTAAAAAGAGCTCAGTAAGATGAAAACACTTACTCTAAAACCAGCTTATAAGAAAAAGGGTAACAAACTTATCCACGCCAATTGAAAACCAGAAATAACCAGAGTTTGCAAAGATACCGGTTTAACCACTAATTGAAAAGACTATTGTTCTGCAAACCTCAAGACAGGAACTGCTTTTGGGATCCAGTCCAGTCCCTGAAATGACGGCTAATGCAGCAGCTTCCCAGCACCAACCTATGCTCCCTGCATGTGCTCTCTGAGCAAGGGGGCATACATGGCCCTTCTCAGCATGAGAAGTATCACACCTTCCTCCTGTGCCTCCCCGAGTCCAGAAAGTAGAATGTCAGTGCTCGCTGGCATTTTAGCATAGTGAGAGGCAACTCTGCCGGTTGTGTTCATTAGCACTGTGACTAGTGCACCCCACATCAGGGCAAGTGGATTTCTGTGTGCTGTGTTTTGGGAGGATGCTTTGGGTCGAGAGGCCTTTTCCACAAATAGTCACGGGTAATTCAGCCCTTCCAGAGCATTGCTGGTAAATGGAACGCTGGGGTTCACATATTCTGAGTGGGCAACTGGAGCACCACATGGGAAAATGCCAGGCGCCCACGTGCTTTTGTGTCACTTGTGTTGGCTTCAGCAGTGTCCGTCTGGATTTAAATAGGAGCCTTTGAAAGACAGTTTAAATGGAGCAGTTAAATGGCCTGCTTTGTCCCAGAATAGTAAATGTTGGGAACTGTAGGTTCATTGCAGTGGTCTGGCTCAGCTGATGGGCTTTCTTTGTGCCGCTCAGATTTATGTGACCTTGTGTCCTGACATACATGGCCAATGGTTGTGCATCCTTTGGGACGCTGAAAGGTAATACTGCCACGACTGTGCGTATGGACATGACAGCCGGCTCTTTGCAGACTCTGACAGTAGGATTTTAGTCACAGATTTAGCTGCAATGCTATATGAAACCGCCTGTTGTACAATATATGAAGCTGCCTGAAGCACATCCCCACACAGTAATTAATCAGTTAGGCAAGGCTGTGCCCTCTTGGGACATATTTCATTTTCACCCAAGGTAACTGAGAATACACTGCAGACTGCCTTACCAGGAGAGACTTCCCTGCTATTGATCACCATGGCCTTATCCCCAAGGACCACAGAGGGACAGCACAACCCACTAACGTGACAGGGAAAGGCTCTTACCCCCACAACCCTGCCAAGGCAGGCGTTTTCTCATCTTTCTGTCATATTCTCAGGTATTAGAACACCTGTTGCTGTGGTTTCCCTCAGTGTAAATTACCTGTGGCATGATGTTATTTAACTGGTGCAGAATAACACTGGCTGTTTGCTTACAGCTCAGGAGATGACAAGCCTACAACAGCAGGGATAATAGTGGTTTGTTCATCAAGTGCTGGCACTTCTGAAAATGGTTGGTAGTGTTTGCTCTGAAATGGGGAAGGGATCTAATGATCCAGAACTAATCTAATTTGCATGGATATTTTACCTTAAATGCCACCTTGAACAAAACTTAAATTCTGCAGAAATGTTTAGGGAGGTAGATAAAATGAGACTGAGAAAATGGAGACAAACAGAAAACAGTACATTTCTGAAAGAGGTTGAACTATCCTCTGGAAGTTCTCATCTCTCCCAGTGGATTATGCAGTGAGCCTGACAGCGCTCAGGTAACCAGCTACAACTGTACACTTATTTTTAGCACCCAGTGTGTCAGGACTGCTTCTCTCTGAGCATGAATCTCAATTGCTCATTGCCCTCTTGAACCCAGAGGGTCTCATAGTGATGCGCTGAGCAGAGGATGATCTCTTCAGTTCTGCGGAGGCTGTTCGATGCTAATAGACTTGGCCTAACAGGGCACTACTGAAAGTTTAAGAAGTGGAAATGACGCCATTTAAAGGCAGGTAGGAATATTTGAAAAGTCGTGGCAACTGCAGAAACTCTTAGGAGGTGAACAAGAAAAGGAATGAAAATAGAGCATGAAGCGTGTTAAAGCAGAGGGTTAGGCAAGGCAGAGGCAGTCTAACTTCAGGCTCCCTGCTGAAAGGAGACTCAGTCCCTCTCAGAGAAGGATTAGAGAAGGGTTATTTCTGTCACTGCATTTGAAGTTGGTTGCAGCGTGAGCTCTCACTTTCAGGTAGGAATGGGACTTATCTCTTTCTAATCCTGCAGAGAAGCAGGAGGGATGAAGCAGAGGAAAGGGGGATTGCAGCTTTGCTGAGCCTCTCAGGCTACTACAAGTTACTGGGGCGTCTGTGGAAGCATGCCTGCTGGTCTGCTGTGTGTTGCATTCAAATGGGTGATACCCCAGTGCTGCAGCAGAATTGTGTTTCTACACGTCTACAACACAATGTGAAGAGCTATCTCCTCTCTTGGGCCTGGCCCTGCACAGCTGGAGAGACCCAGCTCCCTTCCTGACCTCAGCAATTCCCTGAGCAGGGAGTGATGCTGCGGGGGGGGAGGAAGGCTCCAGCACCCTCCTTCCCTGGAACCTCTGCCAGGAATAGAGCTCCAGTCAGACTGGCTGTTGAGGTGGTGGCAATGATGGGGAGATCACTGAGACATCTTTGACACCCCTCCAAGCACTGCTGGTGAATTCAGCCACAGTACAGCACCATACTTGGTGGTATCAGGACCTATATGATGTACCTATCTACCTATTTTTCTTTCAGTGGGGAAGAGGAAGAAGATTTAGGGCATTCAGGATCATCAGAGTCACCCAGTATCATGCCTCATTGCTGTGGATCATTTTTTGGTCTGGAATCTCTCCAGTAGTCCGTTGAACTAAACCTTTCCCCTTCACTGTATGGTTGCTGGCTTCAAGATCAAGTGGAAAGGTGAAAGGAAGGAGAAGCAGAAGCAAAAATGCATGAATACAGAAAGAACCATGAAAGAGCAAAAGCTGCAGCAGACTGCTGCTGGCACCACTCTGGGACCATGAAGAAGTGGAACACTGTTCTGGGCACACAGATTTTGCATGGATAGATGCTAACTAAATCGCATGTATTTTCCCACTGTCCTCCTTCCTCCAGGAATGGAGTAGGAAAATAGCAGGCAAAGGGCCAGCAGCAAAGATGTCAGGTGTCTTGCAGTGGTAGTGTCTTCCCAGTTGCTCGTCTGGCTGGATGGTGACATCCAGAGAGTAGTGGTCAATGGCTCAATGTCCAAATGAAGATCAGTGATGAGTGGAATCCCTCAGGTGGGTGTGTTGTGATCAGTGCTATTTAATACCTTCATCAATGACATAGACAGTAGGATTGATGTACCCTCAGCAAGTTTGCAGGTGACACTAAGTTGAGTGATGCACTTTGACATGCCTGAGGGCCAGGATTCCATTCAGAGGGATCTGGGCAAGCTCAGGAAGTCATCCCATGTGAACCTCATGAAGTTCAACAAGGCCAAATGCAAGGTCCTGCACCTGGCTAAGGGCAACCTCCAGTATGTGTGGGATGAAGGTAGGCTGGGGAAGAAGGCACTGAGAGCAGCTCTGCATGGGAGGACTGCAGGGTGCTGGTGGTTAGAAAACTGGACATAAGCCAGCAGTGTGTGCTCGAAGCCCAGAAGACCAACTGTATCCTGGGCTGCATCAAAAGAGTCCTCAAGCACATGAAAGATGTGGACGTGTTAAAGCAGGCCTGGAAGAGGGCCACAGAAGTGATCTAGAGACAGGCTGAGAGAGGTAAGGTGGTTCAGCCTGGAGGAGAGTAGGCTCTGGGGAGACCTTATTTCAGCTTTTGAATGGTTAAAAGGGACTTATAGGAAATATGGGGACAGACTTTTTATCAGAGCCTGTATCAAGAGGATAAGGGGGAATGGTTTTAAACTAAAAATGGGTAGATTCAGACTAGAATTCTTTTCAGGAAGAAATCTCCAATGAGAGTGGTGGAACAGTGGAACAGGTTGCTCAGAGAAGTGGTAGATCTTCCTTCCTTGGGAACATTCTGGGTCAGGTTGAACAGGGATCTGATCAACTTGATCTAGTTGAAGATGTCCCTGCTCATTGCAGGGGGTTGGACCAGATAACCTTTGAAGGTCCCTTCCAACCAAACTATTCTAGGATTCTGTGATTCTGTCCTTCCTTTCCTCTTTTTCACTATATACCTGTAACATCTGAGGGAGTCACATCAGGAAGAAGGATTTGTCCTCCCATTTCTGGATGACCAAAGTAGAAATAAGACCAGTCTGTGGTGTTATAAAGGCAATCCAACAAAAGGTGGCCTATAAACCCCAGCTGCCTAAGTGTGACCTCTAGGGCCTCATGGCCATTTTACTTGCCCATCCTTGATTGCATCATGTTGGTGCAAGAACAGGTGAGAAAGTGAGTGGCAGCCTGGCTTTCCCATTTAGACAGCACCAAATGTCACCTCTAGCTCACAGATAAGGCTGGTCTGGTCTCCATGTAATATAAGAATAATATTAGGAGCCAGAGGGGGTGTGTGAGTTTGTTTGAACTGCAGTGTGGACTCTGCTGCTGCGGAACAGCATTTACACTGTTTGCCTCAGTATTTCAGAAAAAAATAAGTCAGTTTTTATATCTCTTTCCTAATTTAGGTGGTTGGAGGGTGCTAAAGAGCAACTCGTTGTCCCTGCAGCTCACTAGCTCCAGCCTGCCCAGCATCCTCAGGTTTTTAGCTCCAGGCACTGGCATGGGTGCAAGATCTATCAATCACCATTGTGCTGCAGAAAACAAAGGAGATCTCAGCACAGCACCAGCCAAAGATGCCTGAAAAACAGTTTCTCCTTGTTCGAACATGCAGAATCCATGCAAGGAGTCAGGCTAGCCAAGTATAAAGTCTTGAGAAAGGGAAAGGATCTGCATTAATCCTCATCTGTTAGTGAGAAAGCCTCACTAACAAGTTTTATTACAAGCTGAAATTCAGCATTAATTAAATTGCTCACCTTCCTCCAGAGAAAACAAGTACACTGATAAACAGCATGTGATTTGAGTGAAAGTTGGCAGGCAAAACACAGTAGCTTAAGTGAAGAGGCCGGTGATAACAGGCAGCCTCTCCCCCTAGGACACAGATGTGGGTAATGCAAGTGGTGGGAAGCTGCAATATGTAAACCCCAGCTCCTGTCCTGCCCTTGGTCCAATTTGAGTTCCACAGAAATTCGCTGTGGGAGCTGGCAGGATGTTCTCAAAGCTGCTGCAAGGGGGGTGGCAGGCAAGTGAGACCCCCAGCACACGTGAATGTGCGAAGGCAGTGAGCTGGGCTGCAGAGTCAAGGGAGGGCTGTTCCCAGGGGTTATTGGCTTGTGGCAATTCACTGCTCTTCCACCTCTGAAGTAGGGTTTGTAAGACCTAGTGACCACCTTAAACAGAGGCCATCGAAACACCTCAATACCTGAGCCTGCTATTGTGAACCCCCAGTGGTGAGATAGTGTCAAAATCCTCACAGATGTCCAGGTAGGCACTATCCACTCCTCTCCTCTCATCTACCAGGCCTGTCATTTCCTCATACAAGTTTGTCCAGTTAGTCAAGCGTGACTTCCCATTATGAAACCATACTGACTGGTGACTTTCTTGTTATTCAGGTACCTGGAAATGGCTTATAGGGATGAAGTTCAGGTTGATCAGTCTGTGATTCCTTGGGTCCCCTTGTCCTTCTTGAAGGTAGGAGTGACATTTGCTTTTTTACAGGCTTTGGGAGCTTATTCCTCCTATTTTATGGGAAAACATGCCAGTCCTTAAAAGATATGGTAAACCAGCACTATTGCTGAAGAGACTACATGTAAGAGGGTTTCTCTGGCCTGGCCTTACTGGCACAGAACAGGTTTCAATACCTGCAAACACTTCAGCAATAAAAGTGACTCAGAGACCAGGAAGAGGATTGTTTTGACTCCAGCCATGGATTCACAAATAACATCTGGCACACCTCTGCGCAGGTGATCGCTATAAAGCGTTGTGAGTGTAAAGAGGGGGAAAAAGAAGTTGAAGTCCCTGCGGGTGTCTTTCCCTAACAATTCACTTCTTGCATGACACGGAGGTTGCATCACTCTCTATGACTCATCTGCGCTCAAGGATCCCAGCTCTGCAGTGAACTGTGTCAACCACCCTCCACTTGTCAGAGGAAATGCCTTGATACTCATTCACACAGCAAATAAAGTAACAACAACAACAACAAGATAATTAGGGAAAGATATCCAGTAGAGATGCAAATTAATCTCCCTGTACAAAGCCTTTTTTAGATCCTGGGATTTTGTGCACTTAGTATTTCTATTAAATGTGACGTATTGAAAGCTTCCCTTTGCCAAAAATGTTCTTTCACTCTTTCCCTCTGACCTCACTTAGCTAGTTCATGAATAAAAAAGGGTAAATTAAAGGAGAAATAAATACAATTTATTAAACACTTGGGACTGTTTGGAAAAAATGGCATCTATAAAATCTTAATGAAACACTCAATATTTTAAAATGTTTTATTTCACTGGAGGTTTTGAACTATTAATTAACAGTAATATTCAAAAGTTCAGTGTTTTTCTTTCCCTACTAACCATTACCTTGCTTGCAAGAAGCTTCACCAAATCCCTCCATGCCATCCTTCCTTCCTTCTCCCATTTCCTCTTTGCATCCAACCTTGCAGCACCCACTGCCTGATCCAGGTAAGATAAAAAAAGCATTAAATATACTTGTGTTGTAGCTCAACAAAGAAGGGCTGTTTCTTGAAACAGAATGAGATGCTTGCCTTATGTGGGAGGTCCCTGGCAGGCTAGCACATAGCCTGTGCAGCTTTGTGGCCTGCAACCCCAAGCAGGTTTTAGAGTCCCAGTCTTGGGCTGAGCCCATGGGCAGCAGAGCCCATGGCCTGGCTGATTCTCACTGGCTTCCAACAGGCAGGTGCAATGCTTTCCTCCTGCTGCCCATCTGTGGCTGTGGTCCCATCTCGTAGCATTATCACTTTGCACTTCGGCCCCGAGGTTTCAGTGGGGACATCTTGCTCCTCATTCACAGCAGGGGTTGGAAGAAGCTTCTGGAGGTGGAGATCTCTGAGCACGCAGTGCCACCAAATGGTGCACGTCCAGAAGGTGCACAGCAGCCCCACATGTCACCCCTCGTGCCAACTAGCTCTTTCCTGCTGTGATGGTGGGATACTAGCCATCCCCAGCAGGCACAGGTTTACTGACAAAGATATATGTCCTTAAGACCTTGGTGAGTACTGGCCAATATAAGGCTTCAGCACACTGTATGTCTGTAGCAGGACATGTAGCTTGGCTGGAGCCAGCATTACTGGATGTGAGTGGAGACATCCTAAAATAACCAGGGAAAATGACAAGAGCATGGAGAGCATCCTAAGAAATGGAAGGCCCTGCCTGGCAGAGGGTCAGATGCATTGGCTCCCATGCCCAGTGGGAGTGGTGATGACTGTCTGGGCTGACATTTCAGCCTTGAGGAGATATGAGGCAATTCAGTGAGCTGTATCCTCTCACTGCAAGCTGAGTGATGTCAAGCCTAACCTCTGCTGCCAGAGGCTCAGCTCATGCTCGGGCACTTGCTGCTGCTGAGGTGCTGTGTGATAACTTGCCAATCTGCAGTCATGCTTCGGAGCCTTTTGATAAGTGGGAATCAGGAGCAACTCCATAAAAGTCAATTACACCAGTGCAAAGCATCAGCAATGAGTCTTCTGCATGCTTATTTGTGAGGCTAAGCCCGTCGGTCATGTGTTACTCAAAACTCTACAGAAAAAAATAAAAGCCTGGCTGGCCCTCATTGAAGTAAGTGCTTCAAGCTAAGATTTATCGGAAATGAGCTGAGTAATGGGAAGCAGATCTTTCCTTCTGAGCTCATGCGCCACTAACTACTTTTACTATTTTCCACGTGTCCCTCTCAGTCACCTTTTGCTATGATGAGCTCATTTCTCTTTATCAACATCCTTTGGGAAGTCAAGGTTAACTTGGGATTTTTTTTTATCTAGAAAACATCTTCCTCAGGACTGAGTCAACGTAATGAGCTCCTGCAGCATAAGGAGAAAAAAGGCAATTCCGAGAACTGCTGTGCTCTTGCTTCATGTTTGTGATTTCCAGCAAACAACCCAGCAGAGCTGCAGTTGGGCCCTTGGGGAAAGGCAACCTGCACCAGCCCTGGGGGACAGGCACTAGAAGGACTGCCTATGATGCTGAGGTGGTTAGTGGTCCATGGCACATGTCTGGCCCTGATGGTCTCCCCAAGTCTAGAAGCCAGCTCACATCATCACCACTCCTACACAAGCATGGTCCCTGTGCCACCTGGTGTCAGGGCTGGATGTTCTGCAGCAGATCATCTACCAGTAGGGTTGTAAGGTCCTTCTTAATAAACACATGAATACTCTTGTGCCTACTTGTTGGTCTGGAACCATATCTGCTCCATAAAGAGGTATGGTCAGAAGCTGCTCATTAACAGGTGTGGGCTCCTCCTTCATATATTTATAAACTACGATCCTGCTGTTTGCCAATCCATTTCCTTGTTCCCTTTCATCCCCTTTTTCTTGTAAACAAATATGCTCCATGTCCAGTGTTTTAATGCTGGAGGTTTTCTTTCTAAAGCCCAGGTGTTTCAGTGCCCAGGTGCAGGCACAGGAGAGAAAGGCCCCAGCACAGCAGATGTCCTTGCCGAGATGTCTTTTGCAAAGACAAAGCCAGTGTCTCATCCAAACGCTTTCTCAGCACCGGTGGTGCAGTTTGTCCTAGAAAGACTTGACCTAAAGAAAGTCTGTCCTAGAGAGAAGGGCACAGCCTGCTTCATGTGGCAGATACAGGCAACGGAAATTGCTCAGATTCTTAGGTGTGCTTATTCTTACACTTAAGTGTGAGTTCTCCTGGATGGTTTCTTTAAACACTGAGCTATGCAGGAGTAGGAGAACTAGCAGAAGCTCTGCTTTGTGCCATGCCTGACCAGACTCTGGTCAGAGGAGCACAGGGCCATCTCTGCTGTGTGAGCCCTGTGCTGGCTGCACATGAAGCTGTTCTGTGTTGTGTGGCTGGGGTGCCCCAGGGTAGGACAAGGCACTCCAGAGCTAAAGCATTTGTGGTCTTAGCATAAACTGGACAAATGGTTTTGGAGAGGGCAGCCATGGTTGTCCATACCTGCAGTAAGAACCTCGGGGTGCAGATGTCTCATTGGACAGGGCTGGTTTTTCTTGCTGAGATCTGTCCTCTGGCTCTGGCTCAATGTGTGGTCCCAGGCCAGCCGTGAAGCCAAGGGTTTTATTAGCTTCAGGAGAGACCCATCTCAACCTGACATTTTTCTTTCAAGCCCTGGTGGTGGAGAAGTTGCTCAGATTAGAGACAAAATTGGCAAAAAGCAGCAAAGGTTTCTGAAAGATTTCGGTATCCACAGAAATTTCAGCTTATTGAAGCAATTTCCTGATTCTTCTAATCTAACCCCTAAACCCCGTAGTTTTATTCTGAAGGGCAGGGAAACATTTGGAAACCTATTAGATCCTCCACCGCTAGCTGTTTCTGTGGGAAAATAGGAGCTGGCTGTAGGAGCAAATGAACAATAGTAACACCCAGCAAGTCATTCCTTGCCATTTTAATTGCATAACTCTACAAATCACAAAAGTATTGTGTCTATCCATGTGGAGCACAGGGACTGGACTCTAGCTTTCCCCCAGCCCCTGTAAAGGAGAAATATCTCAACACTGGGGAAAACCTGGAACAGAGATACAGATCTGTTCTTTTGTTCTTAAATACACTACCAAGTACTTCTATTAAATTAAACTCCTACCCTTTCTATATGACATGAAGGTGATGCCAAATAATTCCTCAAGATACAAAAGCCACAGGGTAATAGGTTTAAGATAAAATATCTGTGAAGATTTTCTTTAAAAGCAGTCACAGGTTTCAGGTTGTCTCGACACTCCTGCTCCCATTTACTGTATTCATTTTATTGAGGTGTCAGGCTGGTGTCAGAAAGGCAGTAGCCAAGTCTCAGTGCAGTAGCTCACCTTCATGTGTGTTGGACTGGAGAAGGCAAGAAGCTCCTACTGCTCACAGTAAGGCATCACCACATGGCCATATCTACCCCATGGACAGTGCTATCATCTGCTTATTGCCAGTCCCCAGCCACCAGGTGCAGCATCCTGTGGCAGTCATTGCTGGAAATCCCAGTGTGCCAAAAGCAGAGCATGGAATATGCTTTCCTTTTTGGCTCCTGTAAGTGCTTCCTTTGGCTTGTCATTATGTTCACACTCTTACAGGAAGAATTAGGTGACTGGCTATTAGAGACTTTATCAAAGGCAGTGATGTGAAAGGAAAAAGGAGCCACCCTTTGTGCTCGGTTCACAGGGCTTTGCAGGAGACATCCTGAGCTGCTCCGACCATAGGCAGAACAGCCTTAAAAAGATGGAACAATTTACATACTGAAAAGAGTGAAAAAGCCCCAGAATCTGATAAGAGACAAACCAATTTTAGTGTATGCATTGTCCTTGTTTATGAAAATCTGCTGAACAATCCCAAAGGCACATCCTCACGCAGATGGAATATTGTTTCTAGAGAAATGGAGACTGCAGTTTTTTGAACAGTTAGGAACATGCAGCTTTCTCTCATATTTACCAGCCTCACATGCAATCCGCATCATGCATTATAACACCTCATCTTTAAAGATGTAAATGGGAATGAGATGGGAAAGTGTCAGCAAGGGCTAAACCACCTTCCTTTTCCCCATCATCATCTGTTCTCAGTTCCCAGGGCACTGTCATGCTTTCCTCATTAAAGGTGGAAGCCAGTGAGAGCTGGCTCTCCTTGTTCCTCTGAGCCCAGCAGCCAGCTAGATGTCAAAATTTTCCAGATTGCCTCAGAAGCCGCTGTACAGAAGATAAAAAACCAAAAAATTCGAGAACTTTTTCATAGAATCATGGAATCTTCTAGATTGAAAAAGACCTTTAAGGTCATCAAGTCCAACCATTAACCCAGCACTGCCAAGTCCACCATGAAACCACTCCCCATGCGCCACATCTACACATCTTTTACATCCCTCCAGGGATGGTGGCTCAATCACCTCCCGGGGCAGCCAGTTCCAGTGTTTGACAATGCTTTCAGTGAATAAATTGTTCCTAATACCCAATCTAAACCTCCCTTGGCACAGCTTGAGGCCATATCCTTTTGTCATATCACCTGTTCCTTGAGAAAAGAGATTGACCCCCACCTCCCTACAAGCTCCTTTCAGGTAGTTGTAGAGAGCAATAAGATCTGTGAGCCCTGAGCCTCCTTTTCTCCAGACCAAACAACCCCAGTTCCCTCAGCCATGTTCTCCAGACCCTTCACCAGCTTTGTTGTTCTCCTCTGGCCACACTCCAGCACCTCCATGTCTTTCCTGTAGTGATGTACCCAAAACTGAACACAGTACTCGAGCTGCAGGTACAGTTCCCTTTCAACATTGATGAAATATTTATCGCTCAGGCTTTCCAAAATACACTGCTAATCCAAGTGGCTGCCGGAGAACAAAAGGTATTTTTCTCCTCAAGCGTCTTCCCTTGTGAGTTTTAAAACATGCTTCACCTCAGGTTTGAAAGGAACTTGAAGTGAATCCTGGGTTCAGATTCATCCCTGGCACACCACCTTCATGATGGGCAAGTAATCCACCGACGTCATGCCCAGCTGCGGTCTGCCTCCTGATGCTGCAAATAGTTAACGTCTTCACAGTCAGAGAATGCACTTATTTTGTCCACTGGCAGAAGGTCTCGGAGCCCTCTGCTCTCCTGCTTGGGGAGGCGGCTCTTCAGACTAGCTGTCAGTCTCAAGGAGATGATGCTCAGCTCCATTCCTCCAGCTGCAACGATGTTGTTATATTGCTTAAAGAATCAAAGATATTAGCAAAAGTGGGTTTAATATGATGTTGTAAAAGAGTGACGTAACAAAGTTCGATGGCAAGGTTCACTCTGTTACTGTAAGGCACAATCATTTGAGCAGTGATTTAAAAGGCACAAATCAAAGTTACCATAGTACAAGGTTATGCATTATACCGGTCACTTACCAAAGATCTGCTATTGGTGAAAGGTCTCTCATCCTCCGGGAGTAACCTTGAGAGGCATCTCAGCTCAACGGGAGGTCACTGCCACGCCAGGCTGCCTGGCAGGGAGAGCTCAAAGAAGGCTCGCTTAGGCTCTCATATTGATGGAATAAAGTGGTTGGCTCGTAGTCAGATGACATGCGATGGGAAAGGTATGCACCCTGTGTACCCTCAGCATTCTTTGTCCACTGATTAATGAGTCTTGGAAAATCCACTCACTATTCATGTGTTAATTGCATGATCTGTGTTCCAACCTTACATGCATTGATGCTTACGGGGTCACTCTGCCCCTTTGTGGGTTTCCTGGAAGAGTTGTTGGGCTGGCTATGGCTTAGTCCTTTACCTACTTTGGAGCCTATACCAAACTACTGCTAGCTTGAGTAAAAGGGTCAAGCGCATCCATCCCAGGTTAGCAATTGTATTTCTCCCTCAACGCGGTGGCACAGCCCAGCTGGCATCTGTTACAGGGCAGAAAATTGCTGCAGTTTTAACATCCCAAAATGAAACTGTATTGAAACAGAACTGAAACAGGGCAGTGTCTTTCTGAATGAACTTCTGGTGTTCCAGATTTTGATTTTCTTTTAAAACGCTGTCACAGGTGCTCAAAGATGCCACCCGTGGCTTTTGGTTCAACTTTAAAATTAAACTACAATTTTATAGATTTGGGGAAAGGTGACACTCCAATTGAAAACCTGCTTCTGTCGTATCTGGTCAGTGCTTTCTTTTACAGTTTTGGTTAGAATCATTGAATAGAATCATGGAATAGTTAGGGTTGGAAAGGACCTTAAGATCATCTAGTTCCAACCCCCCTCACATGGGCAGGGACACCTCACACTAAACCATGTCACCCAAGGCTCTGTCCAGCCTGGCCTTGAACACCACCAGCGATGGAGCATTCACAGCTTCCCTGGGCAACCCATTCCAGTGCCTCACCACCCTCACAGTAAAGAATTTCTTCCTTATATCCAATCTAAACTTCCCATTTAAGTTTGAACCCATAAAGGTTTTGTTTGTTTGAGTTTCTGCCCTTCTGTGGCTATTTGAAAGTGAGATGTTTCTGAAACCGCCAGATGTCTCTGTTAATAGATCCGCCACATTTCCAGCTCTCCCAGAATTAGCACGTATAAGTTGATTTTTTAAAGATCTCTGTGAAGATGCATTTTTTGCCATGAGGAGAGCACATGACAGAGGAGCAGACCTCTGCTTACCCACAGAAGGTGGCCCAGCATGGTCTGAGAAGACGTAAGTCCCACCTGGAACAAACCACTGACCCTCCATACTCCCCGCCTCCGCTGACATGGACCTCCTCATGTACTAGGACACTTTTGGCTGGCTTGTCCGCTAACAAATGACCCAAAGCACATGTGCCCAAAATAATGCTCATGGCAAGGCTCCAGCCAATGGGTCCCAGCCTGGAAGAGCCTCCTGGCTCTGCTTACAGCTCACGGGAGACCCAGCATGACTTTTGGAGAGAAAGTCTCCTCAGGCAGGATCCATTTCACCTAAGTTTAGATGCCCACAGTCTGCAGCTGAGCAACTTGGCCGGGGTCCCTTCTATTGGAAAGCAGGCACTTGCGAGGGTATGTCATCTCACCCCAAGTTAGCTGAAGGTCAGATGAAGCAGCCTGGAATCAACAGTTGTTTTCATTGACTAAAAAAGGGTTCTCAGCTGCCAGCTCTGAGACAGGAACCACCACCCTTAAGGTCTGGTTCCTTTCCCAAAGCACTGATGTCTAATGCCTGCTTTGCCTGCAGCTGCTGGCCCCTCAGAGTCTTTCTTGTAGGTCCCCCTGCTCCAAGCTGATCACTTTACTAGGCACCACAGCCCCTTTGGAGCTGGACATCAGCGGCTGAGATATGTGCTTGCAGGGCAGGTCTTGCTCAGCCTCCTCCTACCCTGGGCTCATGGAGCAGAGATGTGTCCACTGGCTGGCTGCAGATGAGCGCTGTCAGGGGAGACTCCTTTCACAGGACAGTTTACAGGATTGACCACACTATGTTAGTAGTGGCAGCACGTACATTCCTTCCTTTCCTCCTTGCTTTCCTAGATTGGATATGAGGAAGAAATTCTTTACTGTAAGAGTGGTGAGGCAGTGGAATGGGTTGCCCAGGGAAGTTGTGAATGCTCCATCGCTGGCGGTGTTCAAGGCCAGGTTGGACAGAGCCTTGGGTGGCATGGTTTAGTGGGAGGTGTCCCTGCCCATGGCAGGGGTGTTGGAACTAGATGATCTTAAGGTCCTTTCCAACCCTAACTATTCTATGATTCTATACAGATAAATTTGGAAAGGTTCATGTTTTATTTGCCTGCTTCTAATTAATAAGGCAAAAGGCGCAACTCTGGCATCCAAATGATTTCTACGCTGATTCCCAAATCCTTCTTTCAACACATGTGACCATAAAGGCTTCTCATCCACACAGTTTTAAGACAAAAAATACACAGACTGAAAGAACTTTCTGCAGCTTCTTCATCTGAAGATTGCTGGACTGCTTGAGCTGTAGCTTTCTTACTCTCTCAGCTGGAGCCAAATAACCAAGCATGTGCAATATTACCCTGAACAACTAAATCTGGCAAAGTTAAGGATCTTCAAGCACTATTCTATGAGGGAAATGGCCAGACATATTTATCTGCAGCAGGAGTAACTTGACACTTAATATTAATAATGATCATGTTCCTATTGGTTTAATCAGGTGCCAAATGGAATTACTGTCTCATTTGTGATGTGTGGTCAACAAGGAAAGAATAACAGGAAGCCTTCAATGATTAGAAACAACTCAGATCCCAGCAAACTATACTTTTATTCTTACTCCAGAATCTCACCTCTCACTCTCCCTGATGTCCCCTGCCCCTACACACACACATCACAAAGTGCAGTGAAGGCAGATATCCCTGTTGCCACCAGCCCACCGTGCTTCAGTGACCTGAAGGCTTCTGTGTTAAAGCACTGGCCTTGCTTTCCCTTCTTGCGAAGCACATAGTCACGCTCCTACGTAACTGCTCGTTAGTCAGCATTCGTCACGCTTTAAGTGTTTTTATAACCGTGTTTCTAAGAATCAGGACTGCCATCAGCACACTGCTTCCAGGCTGCAGCAAGAGAACGCTCAACTCAGCCTCTGCAGCAGCAGATGCCATTTCCATTCCAGGCATGGTTACACCCCTGCCTGTGCTGAAGGGGCAGCACTGTCTCTCTGTTTTGCCCAGAGAGCAGCCTCTAGTTCTGGGAAGCTGGGTGAAACCCCCCAGAAAGGGGCCTATCCCACGTCTGTATCCAATACTTACTTCTCAGGAAACTACAAAGACCTTTTTGTCTTTGTAGTCCCAGTGCCTAATGCTAGGGGAGGCCGCACAGATGCTTTCTGGATTTTGTGCCTCTTGAATGTAAAAACCTCTGTGGCTTTTGCTGTGACAAGCTGACTATGATTTCAAAACAGGTCCCTTTAAAAAGTTCTGCCTGATGGTGCTCTGACACACATCCAGTAAATGCTTTATTCACACCAATTCCGAGTAGTGGTTGAACGGTGACTGGTTCAGGGACTGGATGGGATGCACAAAGGTGGATTTTTAAGGAATTTGCAGTTTGGGCCTATTTTTGTGACATTATAAAAGAAAACAGTTAAGCTTTTCCTCTTTTATTTTTAAAGGTCATTCATTTCTTTCTCATATTTTACTGGGAAAAATAGGAGGAAACCCATATTCTCACACCCTTAGTACTGGGAAAACTCATTAGCAGCCCTAACAAACATTGTTTTTCTCACGTTGTTAGACATTTAAAAATGAAATAGGAACTGAAACCGGAAAAGAAATTAAAACTTGTAATACCAAAATCCCTAGTTTCCCCCGTCTTTCCATCTGTTGCAGTGGGACCTGTTCTCTGGCTGTCCAGCAGCCAAAGCATCTTCCTGAATTTCTAATGGAACAGAGAGAATGCAGGCAAAAGGTTTTCAGAGGGAGAATATTTCAGGTCGTCCTTATGCACACCACGAAAAAGTGAAGCCAAAGCAGAAAATCCCTTAATCCACAGGATTGTTTTGTTTGTGTTTTTAGTTTAGCCCTGAGGTTCGTGGCCAAGATAGGAAACCAGACAAATCTTCTGCAGGCTCTGCTACAGAGTGTCTGTTTAACTGTGGGGAGATTAATAAGCTTTCACATTTTTTCCATGTTCTCATGTGCTATATACATACTTGTTATCAGATAGAGAGAAACACAGAGCCTATAAATGACTCCAAAGTCTTAAATCCCACTGATTTAGACACTGAGGTGTCTAAAATAACTGAATATTGTTTCCATGAAATGGCCACTATTAAACCAGCTACAGGGAAAGGAAGGAGAAGCAGTAGGTAGGTCTCTGATAGTTGCATACAAGTGAGTACCCCAGGCCTGGGCAGGGATATGGTGCTGTGCTCACTTTGTCACTCTTATCCAGCACCTCTTGAAGTGTCCCAGCCAAACAGCACAGTCTTTAAAGCAAGGTGAGACAGCAGACAACAGTGATTTATTTCCAGGGAGCCAACTGGAAAATTGCTTTCTGGGTTTGAATTATCCCAGCTTTGGGACTTGTCGTGTCTTGAGATCTGTTTCTGTTCCAATTCTTTCTTCGTAATCAGAGAGATTTTGAATATGACATTATGGGTGGTGTTCCTCTGACCACTCTGGACATCATGCTGTCTGAATAGTTGGCACCTAAAGCAGGACAGGTGAATTACACCCTGCAGATAACGGTTTCTCGTTAGTGACTGCAAAGGAACCCTCTCTCTACTAGATACCAAAAAGCAGAGGAGGTAAATCCCATTCTATATGGTGAAATAAGACTGCTTTGCCCCTAAATTTGACATGGCTTAGTGGGAGGTGTCCCTGCCCATGGCAGGGGGGGTTGGAACTTAATGATCTTAAGGTCCTTTCCAGTCCTAACTATTCTATGATTCTGTAACTGCTGTCGTGTCTTTTTGGTTTATAATTCTGCCCTGTGTAACTCCCTGTGTGGGTCTCTGGTAGAATTAAATGTGATCCATTGGTCAAACATGGCTCTAGGGAAACAGTTTCAGTTTTCCACTAAGCTCCAGGGCTTTATCTTTCTTATCATACGTCTGAACCAAAAATACCCATGATTTTCTCTCACAAAGCTGGTAAATCTGTGGGTCAGGTGGGAAAAAGAAAGAGAAGTAGAAAAGGAAAAATTAAAAAGAAAAGGGAAAGGGGAAAAAGAAAAGAAAAAGCAACAGCAACAGAAATGGATAAAAAAGCTGTGGTAAATGCAGATTTCATCCACAGTAATTACTGGATGAGCCATGGTAGGTCAGTATCTTGAAGGAGAAGGTAGTCAGTCTGGTAATTACTGCATTAAAGGGAAATGGGTCAGCTCATGACTACTCTACAGGAGAGCTGTCATGCACAGACTTGTAAATGCGGAAAACTGGAGCGGGTAAGTCCAGCAAGTGCAATGCTGTCAGAACAGCCTTGTTGCTTGTCAGCCTTAGCTGAAGGGCACAGCCTGGGAGCGTGGAGCAGCACCCCAGCACCTGATACAGCCCAGTTTGTGTGGTGCCAGCTTGGAAATGAGAGGAAGCAACAGCATCCCAAAGTGACCCCCTGTCACTACATTTTGAGGTAGGTTTGGGACAGTCAGTTCAGCAGATGGAAATGCAGGCCTTTGGTCTTTCTCAGCCTCAGGGACTGTTGAAAATCCATCTTCCACTTCTTCAGCAAACATGAAACAAGGCCAGCACCAAAATCATGCATTACCTTCCCTGCTGAAGCCAGAAAGAAACAGGATTCTTAGAAGAAAAAGCAGGGATTTTATAGTGAGCAATAAGGACATCTACTTGGGAGCAGGAGATGTGGGAGATTTTCCTCCCCTGTCAATCCCGCACAATACAACATCATTCCCTTAGTTCAGCCAGTCTTTGCTTAATGCAAAATTCATTAACAGCCTGGAGAGCAGAGTCAGCTGAGCAGAGACTAAGCTGTTATATTGAGGGCACCTGACTGGGTGTTGTTAAATCCACTTCAGCACCTGCAAACCAGGAAGCACTTCAATTTCCCTGTGATTTTGCCCTTTCCTCTCTCAGTGCAATCCCTTACTGCAAAAATGAAAGGAAACATGCTGAAGGTCAGCTGGGTTTTGGGCTCAGTTTACCACTGATGGCATCAGCAAGTGCAGCAGCACACCAGGAGAAGATTTACAAAATGAGACTGCTGGTGGTGAGTACCCACTGCCCTCATGTGCACATCTGGGGGAAGTTATTCTGGCTTCTTGCTGGGTCCTCTGGTCCCAAGTGTCTGATTTGCTCTGTGGCAGCCCTGTGATGGGAACTGGCGTATAGTGAGTAGAGCTGATCAGGAGATTTCCTATGGAAGTGCTCCCTTGCGCTAAACGAAGCCACTGATAAAGACAGCCCCAGATTTCTTTTTCGTTCCTCATGAAAGTATGAATTTTCCACATCATTCCATGTAGAATTATGTTTTCTTTTAAAGGAAGTCATTCCAACTATAATTAGACAGTTCTGAACACAAAAATTTCCTTTCTGGGACTGGACACAAGATTAAATATGTAAGCTATTAAAGGTCAAGATAGAGGAAGGCATAAGCAGCAAGACAAATCCTAGTAGCCTGCAGATTTGATTGCATAAGGCGGGGGGGAAGCACTAGGCAGCTTTGATTCTCAGCATTCAAGGTAAAGAAATGTTTATTTTTGCTCACAGTAAGAACCTGCTAACAAACCAGGCACTGTCAAACTCCCTGAGGAGAAATCAGTAGCCTTAAATTATTATTACCAACAAAATAATCTGAGAAGCTTGTGATCATTAGCACAAATTCCTTGGAAGAACTTAAATGCGGAGATATCAGCAAAGAAGTAAGGAAAGTGCTCAGTAAATACCCCAGGAATTTTGTAATGTTATTTTGTTTGCTTCTGTGTTCATTTGAAAAGCCATGGTACTCATCTCACCAAAGAACCATTAAGTGAATTGTTCATCTCAGCCCCACAGCCCCAGTCTTTCAGGGGAAGTACAAGGCTCTGGAGATGTGTTTATAAATCAGGCAAATACTGTCCTGGGTTCAGCAGTAACAGTCATTTTTTTCTCCTCCTTGGTAGCTGGTGCAGCGCTGTGTTTTTGACTTTTGGCCTGGGACAGATGCCTTCTTTCATTCTGTCCTGTCTCTCCCATTCTCAGTGGTGCTTTCCAAATCGATCAGACTTGACAGTGGTGTCACATCTTATTCCCTCACCTCCTCAAGCGTCAGTACCACTGAGCTTTTAATGGTGTGCATGGGATTCTGACAGCTTAGATTGACTGTAGGACTGCCTCAGCAGTCACAGGAAGCAGTCCTTCAATGACAGAAATGGCACAGAAACATCGACTTTGGTAGAAAATGGCTATATCAAAGAGAGTGTTTAACAAGTTCAAGGAGAGACTTGATTGTATTTTTTAATAAACCCCTCCAAAATGGTTTTCATACATCATCCTGGTTTGGCCAGGTGACTGAAACTCCCACATTAAGATGACATGATGACCACAATGCTTCCCCATGGCTTTCACAGCTCTAAACTTCTGAATTTGATACTATAGAATCATGGAATGGTTAGGATTGGAAAAGACCTTAAGATGATCCAGTTCCAACACATCCCACTAGACCAGGCTGCTCAAAGCCCCATCCAACCTGGCCTTGAAGAGGGATGAAGCATTCACAGTTTCCTTGGGCAACCTGTTCCAGTGCCTCACCAGTCACAGTAAAGAATTTCTTCCTTGCCTAACCTAAATTTTCCCTGTTTGAAGCCATTCCCCCTTGTCCTATCACTATAGTCCCTAAGGAAGAGTCCCTCTCCAGCATCCCTGTAGGCCCACTTCAGTTACTGGAAGGCTCCTGTGAGGTCTCCATGCAGCCTTTTCTTCCCCAAAGAGAAGTTACATATGACTACTATGTCAGACAGCAAAGTCAGCTATGACTCCTACGTATTTGATAATAAAACCAGTACAGCTGAGGGTAACAAACCACCATGGCTGTTACTGCGGCAGGGGCCAACGGGCTGTTATTTCTTTTTGTGTTTGGTGATGACTTCAGGCTCTGAGGCTCCTGAGCACTTTGCTGAAAAACAGCATAACATCAGGTTGTCTGTTTAGAGGTTATTTCACTGAAATTTGGTGGGTGTTGTGATGATGCCAATTGCTGCCTAGCTACCCCTGGCACATCTCCTATATTTGACTTCCTGGGCAAATCCTAGTGTCTACTACTCTTTTTATTAAGGGTGGGATCTGGAGGAACAATCAGGGATGGTTGAAATCTTCATCTGGTATCACTATGACTTTTACTGCTCTTTGAAAATACAACACATATATATCAAAAGTGGCTTTTGAAAAAGTGTACATTGCAAGTAAAATTTTCCACTGACTTCAGGAATTTCTCTGGAGTCAAGAGGGGAAATGGCATGTTGTTATAAGACCAGTGGACAGATCTTACGAAGGTGCTGGAAAGCAGGATGATAAAGCACTGAGGATGTTCTGTTCTTTCAGTCACCAAATCCTCACTGACTCAGTATGAGTTTTGGGTTAGCCCAGTATAGTTCTTCACAACAGCCAAAAGCAGATGACTATAGGGGAATGTGAAAGTATTTGCTTGTTGAATATTCCCCTCATTTCTAGGAACTTGTAACTCACGGTCTTCCCAAGCTCTAAGTGGCATCTCCAAAAATGTTTGATAAATTTCTTTTCCATGAGTCTAACCAGTATCTCCTTGACCCCATATAAGTCTTCATCATTCATAACATCCTGGTATGAATAAAACTTAGACCCTAAACATCTATGATTATTCAAATCTTTAAGGAGCTTCACTGACATCTTAACTCCCACAGTGGCATTTGACTATTAATTTTATTTACCATCATCATGTTTCACTGCTAGTATTTTTACTCAAAGCAGCATACTTTACAGATGGTTCTCTAGTAACATAGGCACATGGTTTCCCTTCACTTGAATTCTTCATTAGGTTCATTAATGCATTATATTAAATACCAGTAGTATGCAAAAGGCTGTAAAGGAAGATCGGTGATATGGTGAGAGCTGAAAAAGGTGAATCAGAAGGGTTTAAAGATGAATCAGAGCAGAGATTGGTGCAATACAGAAGGTAACTGAGTGACTTTATTCAGTCGTCCTGTTGATGTTGAGATGTAAGAATATAGATAAAGCCTAACAGTAAAACCACTCTCTCTTCTTGATTTAGAGGTTTAAACTTACTGATCACATCGATCAGTAAGTGGTCGATACACATACACAAAGATCCAGGAACACTTGGTGACATTAGTGACAGACACATTTATAAGTGAAGTGTAAGTGCTTTCTTGTACTCTGTAGTAAATCTAATGACCAGGGGATTGGTCATTTACAGCCTTCTTTCATTAGCTAATGCCTTAGTGCCCCATGAGGATGCTGGATTTCCATGACCTTAAATCACAGGCTGAGTTTTTGTATTCTGTACAGTATTTTTTACAGTATTCTGTAAATTATTGACAGTATTCTGCTGTAGCAGGCTCAGCTTCTTTGCAGAAGATAACTTCTGGGCAAAGATTAGCAGAAATATCGGTTTCAATTAATATGTATTTTTTAGACCCAACCCAAATTGCCATTGACAGAGCTAGGCCTTAAATGATACGTGGGAATTAGCTTTCCTAAAAATATAGCAACAGAACAGACCTGAGCAGATGGCCCACATGTCATCTGTGAAACACCCAGCTCTGGGAAATCAGTATTTTAACTGTGACCCAAATAAAGTATATAATGTTTTTGTTAATTAGTGCTGTATCACGTAAGAAGCAAAAGGTTATTCAAAACAAGAAGCAGCTTCTAATACAATAGAGATACCTATTATGAGTTCTAATCACTAAAGAAAATATCTTTTGTAAGGGTTTAAATATTTCTCTTGCTTTTCCAATCCTCTGATGAGCCAGCTACTGCTAATTTTGAAAGGTGATGCTTGTCAGCCAAGAACTTAATTAGAGTCCGTAACTGAATTTCAAGAGTTGTCAAGAGCATGCTAATAAAATAGCTGCCACTAGAAGTGGTGTATGGGGGGAAAAAAAAGGAAGTTCTGGTCTGGCAGGATGCAAAGTATGTTGTGTGTTTTCCCTGTGCCATTTCAAATAATACGTTCAATTTTTCTGGGCTACATTTGTCTGACATTCTTCTCTTGTATCATAATGACTCATTACATATAATTTATTCAAGGACTGTAACTCACCTCTAGGTGCCTATAAATATTACTGCAGCTAGACATTTGCATTGAAAAACAAACGCATTACAATGAAGGACCCTTTTATGTTAGTGGCTTGACAAGGAAGATGAATTTTTTTTTTTTCCTGAAGCATTGACCTTAAAATAATCTTAAAAATCTAGCACAGGAATCAATCAACAGCTCTTCTGACTCTGTGGTATTTAGGTAATTTGGCAATTTTAGGGAGGGTTGGGGGGCAAAGTATTCCTTGGCTGTTCAAAATAGGTACAGCTATATTGTTGTTACGTCAGTACTATTGGAAATGTTCCCATGGTTGTGATGGTAACATAAAATACCTACCCTCCCACTGCTTTGTAAAAGCATAAACCATTTCTGTGTGGAGCTCTTGAAAGTGGTGGAAGGCAGATAGATGACATTGCTATGAGGAACAGTGGAAAGTTGCACATTGTGTCCCTGCACCAAGAGGTGTTAGTGAAAGGGTGTGGAATGCTGGCATCCATTATTGCCCCTGGAAAAGTGGAATGTGTACATAGAACAATTCTTCTAAAACTGGGAGAAATCCAATGCAAAATGCCAACATTCAGGTAGTGCACACCAAGTCATGAGAAGCTGGTACTGTAGTAACATCCTTCTCTGTCCTGCTGCCACTCACACTGGTCAGAGTTGTTCAGTCTAGAAAAATAGACTGAAAGGAATAGACTTCGTTCTTGTTCTGTGGTGATGAGAATTAGAAGTAATGAGCTTAGGTTGCAGAAAGGAACAGCTATGTCAAACAGTAGAAAAACATTTCTAATAGGATGGCAAAACATTGTAATGGCACACCCAGGGGGGCTATGACATCTCCAGCGCTGCTCGTCAGCCAGCCAGATATTTAAGGACAGGTTAGAAAAATGCCCGTGAGAGATAATATCTCAGCAGGCATAATTACTGCCACTGCAAGAGTAGTTCAGTGCCCATGCTCAGTGCCCATGCTCAGGTATCTCTTCAGCTGAACCATGTTCAGCCACCATGTCCTGCTCTGGCATCTGCCTACTCTTCCAGTTCAGCCTCACATCAATACACCTTGTCCTGGCCAGTGAGAACTGCCATCAGCAGGACACCGGGCCAAATGTTCCTGCATGTGGCAGGATGGTGGACAAACTGGTCTTCCCAGGCTGCTGCCAGCTCTGTTCTATGATTTCTCTTCAAGAAATCTTAATCCCACTAAGGGTGAAGATCTGCATTCAGTTTACTCATCTTTAAATCCATGGCTCTCAATGTGGTAGTTTTAGTAGCAATGCAAGCAGCCTCCTCCAGTGACGAATAAAGTGGAGATCAAGATTCCTCAACCCTCCATTAAATACACAGTTGTTACCAGACCAGGTAGTGTAACAGGAAGGCTGTTATGAATTAATTTATCCTCCCTGCTATTCTCTGCCTGCTCTCTGGCAGGTAATCAATTTTATCCTCAGTGCTTTTGTTCCCCTTTTGCAGGATGGGATAAACAAGCTTCCTAATTGCATCAGGACACTGAAAACAAGACAGGATCAGGTACTGCCTTTGCCCATATATAGTTTTTACCTTTAGCTGCTCTCTAAGGAAATATGAGAACAGCTACATCCTTGGTTTCATTCTGATTTACACAGAGCTTTAGTGGAGCATACACTCTAATGCCACATAAGACTCCTCATGTTTTGGATGGAATCCATCCTTTATCTCTGATTTGCTGCTACTGTACAACCTAGAGAATAATAATAACACCTGCAGGTTAGCAAAAAGTTTTATTATACTGAAACATACCATGCATAGATGAGAGCCAATGGTTATGTTTTATTTGTCCCATCAAACTGAAATACCTTTATCATATTTTCCATTAGCTTAAAAAAGGAAATACTAATAGAGATAATCTCATTATTAAAAAAATATATATATTGTTTTCTATTTATTTTGTTCTATACTAGAAAGGCAAATCTGGAGATAGTGATATGGCTTAAATATATTAGTATCTTTCCTCTGGGGAGCTTGCCTTCACATCTGGATACATGTGAAATGGGTTTGGAAAGATCTTCCTCCATGACAGCAGGTATCAAGTCCTATTAGATGTAAATACAGCATGTTGAACCAGAATGCCCAAGCCGAGGGGGAAAAAAAAGGCAGTCTGGGATGCCTGTTCTACCAGGTTTTTCTTTTCCTGCATATTAAAATTTCTCCAGTATATTCCTATCTTTTTCTCTGGATAACTCCAGGTTTGCTCTCCCTTGTTTAAACCATTGTTATAGTAATGAACAGACCTCTGTTTAACAAAAAACCTCATTTTAGCTTAGTGGAACTAATCATCATGGCTTCTTCTTTAATTTCTGGATGAAGGGAAGAGGAAAGAATGAGTGATTCCAGGGAAGGGGCCTTAAAGATACCTGGTCCAGACCCCTGCCATGGGCAGGGACGTCTTCCACTATACCATGTTGTTTAAAGCCCTGTCCAACCTGGCCTTGTTCATCCATTAGGACACCTGCTCCGAAACAACTCCCAGACAAATCTCTTTCTCTCCACTAACTACAGTGCAAGCCCAGGAAGACTTGGCTGGAAAAAAGATTAGCCCTTGTGTATCTTTAGTAGGTTCACAAGAGCTCTACAGTATCCAAACCTCCCTCACACTGCAACTTCTACATTTGTCTGGAGGCACACTCTCAGCCATCTTCAGTCATTTGCTGTTCTCCCCAGGGGCCTAAGATGCATAGCTCTAGTGCTTACAGTCCTACAAGTTCTCCTGTAAGTTGGCATTTGCACAACAAAGGCAGCAGATTGTCAGGCTTAGCTGAAATTTCAGTGTTTCTCTGAGTAACAGAGAAACTGTCACCTATGCTTAACAGTTCCTGGTTATAGATTACTGAAATACTAGTCCAGGAGGAAAGGGCTGCTACAGAAATAACACAGGATAAAAGGAAAAAGCTTTCCAGTGAGCTGAAATACACTGTCAGCTCGATAACAGGAACAGCATCCTGTCCTGCCTCAGATTGTTTGTTGGACACTATTCACAGCTGCCATGTGTGTAACACGCTTACCATTTTCGGTCATGACTAAACTGGCCAAAACTGCACTATGTTGATACTAAAATAGTAGTAGACAATCTGTAGTGCTATGTCCTTGTCCACATTCCCTGAAAAACCCTGGAAATCTAAGGCAACATTTTACCCCAACTGCGCTGTTTTGAAAACATCATGTTGAGCCTTTGCTAGTCAAACTTGCTGTTCTCTGTATGACAGTACAGAAATGAGCTCTGTGACAGTAGAAGCATCTGGTCAACAACTGCTACTGTCACTTGAGCTCACCAGGAGTTGGGTCAAGAAGGCATCATTTTAAGTACATTTTAGTACATTTTAAGAATATGCATGTTCAAAAGAGACTTGCATCTTGGTTGTTGATAGATTCATTTTCCTGGATATACTGGAGAATGTCCACTTCATTCATTGTCTGAATCCTGTTTTCCTTTGGCTTTGCCAATGGGGATGAATTAGTACTCCTTGGGGCAACTGCTGGCTTCTGAGGCAGTGGTGGTTTTGACGCTACCTTAGGTTTTGATTTGGAGGTTACTTTCAAGAGTTTCTCTAAATCATCTTCAACTCTGGAATAAAAAGAAAACATCAGTAACATCTTGTGAATTTATGAACTGCTTTTGTTTTATAAGAAAATGCAGCCTTGTAAAATGAAACCTTATACAGGAAAGGATCAAATTCTATTCATTTCTCTTACAGAAAGAGCTTTCCATAAAGGTTTCCATGTTATCAAAATAGGAACTGTCTTTTTATAATGTGGCTTTTCAGTTTGCCATACAAGTTAATTAATTTTACATCATGTTTTCAAATGTCTGAACTAAAAGCAATTTGCAATTACCAAAATAAAAAGAACTTCAGTTTGGGGAAAAAATGTGATTTGTGACAGGATGATTTTCTTCCCAGAGATTTTCATGGGACAGTAAAATTGTTCAAATTCAGCTCTGCTTCCTCTTCATTCCCATCTCACCCGAGGCTGAACATCCCCCATGCTCAATAATAAAAAACTGGAAAAACTAATGGCTTTAAAAACAAGTGTTCACATTTGTTTCCAAGAAACTTAACAAGTTCTGCAATCTGTGACTGAATACAACTCTTTCTGGAGAACATTTCCCCCTGTTTTGTAGTGAAATAATCCCAAACACCTGAAACAGTTAAGGATGTTTTCTACTTGCATTATTTGACCTTATCAAGAGACACAGAACACTGCGCACGCCCAACTGTTCCCACAGGAGTTGTTACTGATTTTAAGAGAGCCCTTATAACAGATTGTCTTGTGACTCCAAGAGGTGTCTGACTTTGGAAAGTGAGTATGTGGAGGAAAGGGAAAGAAGGTGACACATTACAGCAGAGACGGCAAAGCAAAAATTAGCATGGCTACAGAAGTCTTTTCAGGCTACAGTAATTTCTGCTTTGAATCAAAATAACCTCTTGTTTTGGTCCTCTGAACATGGTGGTCAAACAAAATACCTTAAGGAGCCAACACAGTTGTTAATTTCCCACAGGATTAATTGATAAATAATTGTTAAGCAGTCAAAAAACCCAACCAGCAATCCATGCAGATGCTTAGCTATGTAATGACTAGCTACAAAAGTGAAGCCCCTGATAAAATGCATACCTCATATGCTTACAAAATACACAACTTGCAAAAGGCACCACCTCTAACTGCAGCATACAAGATCGAGAAAGGTAAAGCATAAGAAGCACTAGCAAAAACTTTTATATGGGGGATCAGGAGCCAAAAGTCAAGACGAACAGTAGGTTTGTAATACACAGGTATCTCCTTGCCAGACCCCAGCTCTAGTGGGATACACTTACTCTGTGACTCTAGCATCTTAAGGCAGTGAAATTATTTATCTGTTTAATTGTTTACAAGCAGTGTTGTAAGAACTGTTTTTATCAGACTTCCAATATCAACTGAATCAGCCCATTAGGCTGTAACAGTGCCAACAGTAAAACTCTCTCTGCCACAGCCAAAACTACAGTTAAATAATGCAGGCAGTTAAAGAAAAGCTGAGCTCTCCCATAATTTGGAAAGCAACTGATTAGGGTAACAGGCCAGGACCATGAGGAACATGATCAACAGAAGGATCGGTGTCTCTGAGACACTTTATTACTCCATCCCTACTGAACATGTTAAAACCTCAGGTACTTCAACAGCTCCAGCACTCTCAGCTAAGGATCCCATTATTATTAAGAAAAACTGCATGATTTCATGGGTTTCTGGTTTTGTTTGCCCTTATTAAAAGCTGTGAGGAACTTCCAGCTGTGCCGCCCAGGCTGAGACAAAACACACTGACCATAAAGTGAACAAGGATAAGCCTGTATTTTCTGCTGTATAGACAGAGCACTTTAAAGTAAAACCATTCTTGAAGCCAGATCTTTTTGTGACTCCCAAAGGCAATCTAATAAGGATCAGTTTTAACCAAGGCTATTCTTGTAACAGGTGTCTAAAACTCAGAAATACTTAAACAGACCAACTGATGGACAGAGCAGTGCCACTGTCCCAGAGCTCTGCACCTTCAACTCTTCCTTGTGGACTTGTATTCCAGCAGGCAGCTTTTCAAATTTCATCCCCCAAGTAATGCTGGAGATTATATTCTCTTTTCTTTAGATAAGACTTCTGATGTCTTTTAGTTTCCATGATTCCCTGCGGGTGATGTATCCCACGTAACTTACAAAACATCTCATCAGTGTATTTCTTCCTCCCAAATTCCTCATCTACTAGAAGAAATTAATTTAAGCCCAGACATCTTGTTTGCTGCAAACTCTGATATCCAAAGATATCACACCTGTGATCACACTTCCAAGACATGTTCTTATTCTCTTTGCTGTGTTATAAACAAAACATGTTAGTGCTGGTATTTCTGAAGCTCAGCTTTCTTTAGCTGATCTGATGCTTCCCTTCTTGGCATAAAAATATACTGAATGAATCAGTGTCCATGTCATAAAGTTTTGGTCATAAATAATAGAAACCGTAACAACCAGGTAAACAATATATATATAGACAATATGGAGGAAGCAGGATTTTGAACTAGCTGCACTGCCCAGAAGGGGCAGCAGTGAATATAGCTCATTAACCTGATCAGATGGTACAGCGCCCTGAATTCTCTACTCCTCTGTGGCTCTATATTAGTTTCTGTGCACAGTCATAAAATACCCCAAAAGATGCAGACCAGTAGGTTGTAGGAGTTCTGAGTGTGAGTATGGGGAGGTATTTTGGTAGTGTGCTTCTAGGCCAAAAATTTTGCAGGAGATGATTTTTCAAAGTCTGGAAGCTGATCATGTAAATATCCTTTTCTTGTCATGGGTTTTTTCAAGACACTAGTTAGACAGAAGTCTTTTACAGAGAACACAACAGATAATATATGGTCTTTGTCTCAAAACCTGCTTTTCAGCACTGCAGTGCTAGGCAAACTGTTTGATCCAGTGCTGTTTGATCCTGTGAGACACAGTCTTTGGAAAACTAAAGAGGTAAAATGCAAAATGCCCCAGGCAGAGACAGAAACAAGGACTTCTATTTCTTGAGAAGCAAATGAATTGTTACAGTGCATAACTACCACCATATTTAACTCCAGGCTAGGAGGAGGACGAAAAAAATCAATCAGCTGTTTTGAAATAACAAGATTAAAAGAAGAACTTTCCCACCCCCATCTTTTTTATAGACAATCAGGCACAGAATCCATGTAATTAATCATTCTCTAATTAGTCTCCTTCTTTTTCTGTAATGGAAAAGCAGCACCACGTTGTTTAAAATTCCTGCCATACTGTTGTGCTGATTCACAGACTCTATTGGTGGAAAATCCTCTTTGTTTCCAGATGCAGAAAGCAATCAAACCCCTTACTGAAGAAAGGCTGTCACAAAGCCTTATGATAGCATGTGGATTTTAAAGAGAGTAAATGAGTTCTGACTTGGAGACGGAGACAGTTGTCACCAGAACTTCAGCAATTTAGATGACACTTCTCTGAACTCTGTCCTGTCTACCAAACAAGATCTTTGGGACAGGAATGGCTATGTGCTAGTGCTTGCACAGCACCTAGCATGATGGTGACAGTGACCACTGCTTGCCGGGAATGCTCTAATGAGGAGGACAGTAATGAAAGCAAGAGACAAAGACTACCATTTGCTAAAATATCCAAAAGGATCGTGTGTGCAGCTAGGTTATGCAACTCTCAGCAGTTCTTGCGGGGTAGGCATTTATCTTTCCCTGCCTCATTATGGGTGTCTTTATTGTCTGGTGTTAATTCCAAGTCTGAGAGATACCTTGCTGAAGCCCTGGGGAGAGGTGTAATATCACATACATTACTTGGGAAAAGACTTGTGCCCCAAAATAAGAACGTTTTGAAGCATCTGTTGACCATCACTTCTGCTATTGTCAGCAGAGACAGTGTGATGTCCACAGCAAGGGCCTGTGGAAATTATAAAGGCTGGGGTTAAGCACAGGAGTGCAAAGCACAGGCGACTGCGTAGGAGGTATCTCCTCTGCAACCCAACTATGGTCCTGGTCCCATATCCTGAGGACAGTGAGAAAGCGTTTCTCATCATGTGGTGCTGGATGTGGTGTCTCATATGACTCCTGCCCAGTCTGAAGATGTAAGTGTTGCTCTCTGAATTTGACATCTGTGAATGGCCAGCTGAATGAAGAACATAAAAACTTTTTCTGCTTCAAGGGTGGCATCAGTTCCTTCAAACCTGAAGCTAACAAAACTGCTCAAGAAGCTGTATGGACTGCATGGTGTTTAGAAATGGCCATTGTTAGTTAGGACACGGTTTCACAGTTTCAGTCTCTAACAGTATAATCCTCCTGAAAGGGTCTTCATTTGCATCACTGATGGTACAGATTGCAGCTGTAAAAACAGATCAACCTTTAACTGCAGACAAAATGAATCTTTTTAGGACACAGGCAGATTGATAAAGCTGTAGCAGAAAGGCAGGTAGGAGCTGGACTGTCCCTTTCAACACCAGTGGTCTCAGATCAGTGTAATCCCAAGAAAGAACACCAGATCTGCCATCACAAGGCAGCAGAACTGGGATCCTGCTGCTGACGCTTTTCTCAGGACTGGAAAAAGACAAATGCTATGCTGACAGCTGCTTCCTTCCAGTTCAGCTCCCTATTCATTATCAAAGGTGAAGTTAAATCTCTCCTAAAAAGCTGCTCAGACAACTGTGATAATTATTTCATGCTAGGATGTGTGATAATTCATGCAATTCTGTGGACATACAGAGCTGCTGCAAACATTCACAGGATCAATTCTACATTGGTTTTCCACAAAAACCTGATCCATCACACCAGGCAGACACAATTTAGATTAATGAGGCAGAAGAGGTTGACTGCAGTCCTGCTGCATAAAATCTTAATTTGCACGTCTGTGGCCACTGGGTGGATGCAGATGAAAATATAAGATGGGATAAGAATCCACAGTGGGAGAGTTTGCAGGATACCAATTTCTGCATCAGTTGATTTCTGTCTCTAGCTCAAACGCAAATCAGACTGAGGAGGAGCTTTGAGAATGGAAGTAAATGGCTGAATGCATCCAGAAGGACTCATTAAATGTTATGACACAACCCAGGAAAATTACTGTAAAAGAGAGGCCTGGTCCTAAATCATTCCCAAAGATAATGGTTTTAACATCTGTGAAAGGGTTGATCAGCTACCCTTTTGTATCACTACAGTTGGTCAACTTGCACCTTGGAAGAGTCAAAAATAATGTGACCCCAGACTTCTCTGAAGAGCCTGGGTTCCTCCATATTCCTGCGGTGAAAAGATAAGCCAAAAGGCCTGGTCACTTATCCCTCCCTTTCTCAAAGCACATCCCATGAAGGAAGAGTATGATGTGCTCCTTTTTTCCTGCAGGCAACATGATGGGACTTGACCTTGATGGCTCTTGCCACAGCAGTTTATCTCTTTTGCACAGGCACTGGAAGGACATGCAAGTACTGTGCTCTACAAGCACCACACACATGTATTGTGGCAGACTTAATGGTAGGAAAGCATGCTTGCATGTGCAATGACAGTGGTTAGTGAGGTAGCTCACCTAGTTTCTTCATCACCATCACTTAGTACTTGTTATATGGCAAAAAAAATTAGTAAACAGTAAAAGGCTGGTCTGTGGACAGGAAGAGGGATGATACCTGTTTGAATGGACATGAGTATTTTGCCATAAAAAGAAATCTTTGATTACACTTACAAAGCAATTGGTTCTTCTCAAAACTCAACACTTGTTAATGTAAAGTAGGTGATTCTGTTTGAAACAGTAATTCTCATTTCATTTCAGCAGGCATCCACAGAAAGCACAGTCCTCAGTTTGCAATGAGAACGTTTATCATATTCTCTTCTCCCTCATGTTGTGACAAGCACAGCCCACACACATTTTGCAGACTCATTTGTCTCCATAACAGTCTCTTCCTCAAGAGCGGCAAGTCACTGCTGGGGATTCACTGCTGTGCTGACAGTGCTGGGGTGCTACTGCTGCTGCAACCACCCAGGTGCCATACAGATCACGAAGGCCTTGGTTGCTCCTGTGTTCTGATGTTCTAAACATCATCTTTTTCCCATCTCACCTTTGGAAGCAGGTTCTGCCTTAGGCAGTGCTCTCCTATCTCTTTCCATGATTCACTGAAAGGCGCATTTTCCAGGAAGTCAGACACTTCTCAGCTATAGAACGTGAATGTGAGCAGACTGCATGAGTCAAGAGCTACCACATCTGCATTATTCAGCTAATCCATCTGTGTACAGTGAACATGTCTAGGTTTCTGCACCCATCACAGACCTGCTGGTGCATCACAGCTCAGGCTGGTCTTCGGTCTTGACAAAATGCATCCAGGCAAACAGACCAAGATGTTTGCCACTTTTCCTCTAGTAGCTTTGCCAGCTCTAGCCCACTGAAGGGATAGGTTGTCATGGCTCCTACTTTGATTTGAGGGCTTGGGGGGAAATTTCTTCAGTCCCTCTGGGAAGGAAGTGTGTTCGATAGCATCTATATGTCAAAGGCAAGATTTACTCTTTCTTAGACCTCAAAATATGCTCAAACTCCCATGCCAGAGAGACCCCAAGGCTCAGCTCACATTGAACATTTCCTCTCACCACAAAGGGTCGCTGCCTGGAAAGACTGTGGCACTGCCCTGTAAGAACATTTAACACCAGTCTGCTGGTAAGGGAAGGTAGGAGATGATTCAAATGACAAGATGGGAAGAACATACACGTTTGCTCCCATTATACTTACAGCACTAAATCAGGTCATGTCCTGACCAATCAGTTTCTATAAACATCAGGTGGGCTGTCAGTATGTCATGCAAGATGGAACCCAACCCAATTTAACCTTTGCTTAAATTAAGTCAGGTATTACCACCGAGATAGCTAGCCCTTCTGCATGCACAAAAAGCAATAGCTGCAAAACTACCCGCTTCGGGAGAGATTTGAAACCACACACAGATTCTCTCTCCTGGGTTTAGTATCTGCTGTGAAAATCATACAGCCTAACAGGAGGTGGCTGGCAAGCATGAGCACTGGAAGCAGGCTGGTCTCATCATTCAGATGCCAGCCTGAGATCCAGAAGGTGTGAATTTGGCTCTACAGCAGCACAGACTCCCTGGTGATACTGGTCTCACTGAGCACTGGCTCCCTCTTGACCTCTTGAGGATTATCAGTGCAGGAAAATTAGCCTTGTGAGAGAGATGTCAGGAATAAAACACATTATGTGACGATACATTCCAGTGCTACACTATCAAGGTGGGCAGGTAAGTGTAAGAGCAAGTACATTATTCCCTCCTGTAACTCTGACCTCTAGCTCTCCTTTCTACTAGACTAAAAATTAAATCCAAGGGTGATGGAGGTTTTAATGACAGTCCTTTAGAGCTGTAGAGGTGTGCACAGGATTCCTCCTGGGAGTGTGCACAGAGATCTGTGAGCCACCAGCAGAAAACTATTCTTCATGTGGCAGAAGCCTATGATTTCAGCTCACTGAAGCTGAATTCTTTGTTTCTGGGCTTTGTCTCTAACTTTTCATAATGAAGGTCAGTTTTCCCCTGGGGATTGCCTGCAGAAAGCAGAAGTGTCATGTTAGAAAACAAGGACTAGATGGCATGCCTTGGGCCTTCAAGACCTTTACTTTCAGTCACAGAGTAATACCCTGCACCCTTCCTTTCTCAAAGGATCTTCCTAATCTCCTTTTTACTGTGTTTGATTTCTAAGCTCCATGACACATATCTTTCTTATATTTTACTTGAAAGTACAAGTGATTCACAGTTAGTGTTCACAGTATTTAAGCTTTGCCCTCAAATTAATCTCTTTTGAGGTCCAAATAACTCCTCAGATCACCTTCATTCTACACAGCAGATTTGAGATGTGTACCTCAGCAGTTCCTCAGTGTCCTCCTCAGGACCTGTGTTCAGCATATACTCCTTGTTCTTACAGGTAGCTGGCAACAGTAGTGAGTCACCCAGTCTTACTGCCCCACCAAGGTCTGGATCTTCAAATAATTTCAGATCTAGAAAGGGGAAACAGAAAATGCTGTAGTTAAATCATGCTATATAACACAATAGCTGCATGAACACTAGCTAGTAAATCTGGCTACCGAGCTGAAAAAAAGGATCATGTGGACAATTCATTTTTTTACAAGGACTTCCAATCCACAAAGTGCAGTGATTCTCTGCACTCTTAGGACTTAGTAAATCTGCTTTCTTCTTGCACACAAAAGTAGGTCACAATACTCTTGTCACAGAATCATAGAATCATAGAATAGTTAGGGTTGGAAAGGACCTTAAGATCATCTAGTTCCAACCCCCTGCCATGGGCAGGGACACCTCCCACTAAACCATGCCACCCAAGGCTCTGTCCAACCCAGCCTTGAACACCACCAGCAATGGAGCATTCACAACTTCCCTGGGCAACCCATTCCAGTGCCTCACCACCCTTACAGTAAAGAACTTCTTCCTCGTATCCAATCTAAACTTCCCCTGTTTAAGTTTGAACCCGTTACCCCTTGTCCTCTCACTACAGTCCCTAATGAAGAGTCCCTGCCCAGCATTCTTATTGTAGGCCCCCCTTCAGATACTGGAAGGCTGCTCTGAGGTCTCCACGCAGCCTCCTCTTCTCCAGGCTCAACAGCCCCAACTTTTTCATCCTATTGTCAGTACGAGATGAGTGACTGTGAGACATCCAGCTCCCACAGACCTATAATATCCCAGCCCAAAATGTCAACAGTGAACAGCTGTGGGAACTTCAGGTCTTAGTTATTCTTTCTGAACGATCCTAGGAAGGTTTGCCTTAACATTCCCAAGTCATTATTTAGCCTGTACACTCTGCATCACTACATTCTAAAAGCTCATGCTTTAGATAAAACCATCTGTGTATACATAAATATAGAACAGATTTACTCTCTTTCATCTTCTTCCTGGGACCAACTGATGAGAAATCTTTTTCTGGGCCAAAGAGTCCTTCATCTGGATCTACTTCCTCTTCAAAAATGGTTAATTTGGGCTTCTCTTCCTTGGTTGGAGGAGTAGATGCCTTTGTTTTTTTAGTTCTAAAACATAAGAGACAAGAAAATTCTACAGTTCTTCATATAACAGGAAAGATTAATGGCTAGAAAGTCTCATAAGCTGAAAATAGGTGGAGGCTGGGAAAGGGTTAGAGAAAGGTACGTAGGCATCTGTTAGTTGCTGGCAGGAACAGAATATTGAGTTAAACTGGAGGGACTGTTGGTCTGACATACTCTACCTGTACTCACGTTTTGTATTCTTAAGAACTATCAAGGAACCCAGTGGGAAGTAGAGGAGCAGGGCTAACACTGCTATACTGTGCAAACCACCACTTAAGCATTTTTACTCTCCCACACAGAAAGCTTAGAATAAGAAAGATGACCAGTTCCAGCAACACTGTCATAGACAGACAGAAAAGGAATGGCTTGAAAAACAAAGTGTGGGTTGGCCCATTGCACTAATCCCTTTGGAAAGGTTTTTTAAAATCTCTTTGGCTCCACTTTCTTCCCGGTGCCTGCTGCTGTTTCTGACTGCTGCATACTCCTTTCATAAAGTTGTTAAGACACTCCCCTCATCCTCGCCAGAGGAGATGTGGAACACAGACTACATCACATTTAAGTTTAAGCTAGCAGGGACTGGAAGATGCTTGGTTGGACAGACTGCTATTTGCACAATTTACAAATGTCACTCAGTACTTTCTTGAACCAAGGGCAGGATTAACTTCTTCTAAATTTAGTTTTCTAAAAATTCAACAGTGACACGAAGTTAATTTTTAGGCTTCTTCTCTACAGAGTGGAAAGAGACATGCATCTCTGTAGGACAATTAATCACATCTATTTTGAACACTGATATTTGGATGCAATAAATCTCTGAAGATCTCTCCCTTTCCCCATGGCTGGAGAAGGAAGCTAAAAAGTAGTTTGGATTAAGAGGCCTCATTTGTATGTGTCTTAAACAAGGAGAGCTGAATTCCCTTCCAAGAACTGAGTGCAAAGCATGTAACTTTTGCTTTCATACTCGGGAGCCATGTTCCACTAGCTGAAGCTATCAGGCAGCTTCCACAGTAGGGCAGCTTGAGTTATGCAGCATATCAGATGGCATAAAAAAGAAAATAAGGGGATTGGGTAAAAAGCTTTGGGTGAAAATTCCAATTGAAACTAACCTGAAGAAGAACCATTTCTTAGGACAGCATGTCCTTCCTAAGAAATTGCCATATATCTGAGATCCTTACTCTGAGCAGTCATGGTCTTGCAATTGCTAAGGTAGCCCCTTTGAGCGCCTCTTACAATAGAAGATTTGATCTTTTCCTTTGCAGAGAGCAGGTCAGGTTTCAGCCTAGAGCAAACCTAATTATCAGCACTTAACATGCCATAGTCATCAAAAAAGAAGAACAAGGTCAAAAGATTACACATACATTCCAAATACATTAAAGAATCTTGTAAAATCCTCTTCCGATTACAGCAGCACACAAAAGAGTGGAGTCCAGTTACTTCCAGTTACTTTCACAAGTTTATTATCACCAAAATAGAACTCATGGATGGTATTACCTTGCCACCACTTCATCTCTTGGCAATGGGAAATGCTGGACTTTAGAGGCCTAAGATCAAGCCCCACACAGAACTTAAATACGGCCTTTTTTGGAAATATACCTTATTCAATATACTAAAGGTACCTGCAGGTGTCAGCAACTAATTTGCAGAACTATTTATGACACAAACCTTCTTTTTAGATCAGGAGAAAGCAGCTGCTTTCATGATTTTCTCATTTTTGCATTTATATTCATTATGGATATGTCTCAAGTGACTTCTGAATTTGAGCTTCTTTTGAAAGGTCATCTTCAAGGAGCTGCCTCAAACTGAAGCACT
The DNA here is from genome assembly GCA_017639245.1 of Myiopsitta monachus. Taxonomy (NCBI): domain Eukaryota; kingdom Metazoa; phylum Chordata; class Aves; order Psittaciformes; family Psittacidae; genus Myiopsitta; species Myiopsitta monachus. Next base: position 23,233,294 of record CM029922.1, on the reverse strand, counting down.
TGCAAAAGAGCAGTCCTGCAAAACCTAACAAAATCTAAAGTTATAATATCTACAATCCAGACAGCTTTCACCCAGGATTTCTACACAAACTCAAAATCATTGCTTTATTAGTTGTGGTAAAAAAAATCTATCATTCAGATGACCCTGAGTATTAAAGGAAAAGGTAAAAAATGAGTGCTATTATACTTTACAAAAACCCCTCAGAACAGTAAGAGTCTTTCAGAGCTGATAAACTGACTAACAATAGAATTAGTAGATACAAATAAATCCAATCTACTGGGGAAGGAACAACTTTGTGTAATTCATGCTTTGCAAAGTATCCTTTGAGAAGCGAATAACAATATAGATGAGCATTTGCCAACCTACAGAATGCCAAAAAGTCTTTGACAAGATCCCTTGTCCATTCAGGGAGTTATGACCTGAAGCATAAAGGCCTGTTATGCTAGAGGTAGTTATATATGTGAGCCAATACATTTCCAAGCAACAGGTCTGCACCCCAGTGAAGTTAACAAGGACTTTACTATTAGTTAGCTAAAGTATTTTCAGCAACGAGTACCAGAATGGTGGGAAATGCTGAAGAAAGGGAAGAGAACCATAAAGCGTGTCATGAAGAACAGCACAAATAAAACAAAATTAATTGAACTGGAAGGTTCTGGTAATAACCCTCTGTTTAGTCTAGCCATCAAACCAGCCCTCTTCCACTGGCTTTCTGTTTTGCCAGGGGACTCCACTGGCAGTTACAGTGCACAAGGCCAAACGCAGAGGGCTTGACTGCTAGCAGCAGGAACACAAGGAATTTGGTGTTCGGCCTCCGAGCTGTTTCCCCTCACTACGCTTCTAAGGAAGCCACAGCTGAACTGCCAGGTAATTCCAGTATATCCATACAGGGACTCAGTTGAGGCCAGTCTCTAACTGGGAAACAGAATTCCCATGGTCCTGTATTTTGCTGTGCCAGCCCAGGCTGTGCAATGCTGAGCAGCAGTTAATGGATGAGAAAGGGTGCATAGGAAGCTTCTGTCTGAGATTCTGGTTTCATAGTCAGCTTCAACTGTCCCAAATCTGTGTCTCCCTGCCCACTCATCTCCTCTCTATGTATTCCTGCTACCTCCCCATAAGCAGTGGACCAAGAACCTATCTGGAACTGAGCTTGAAGCCACATGCTAGTTGGCATGCAGAGGAGAAACTGCAAGGACAGTTAATTTTAATCTCACAAAGTATTACTGTACTCAAACCCTCTACATCATTAGCACCTTCTTCATACATCACACTTGCAACCTTGGCATCCGATATTTTGAAGCTACCTTCATCCAGCTGGCAGAAGATACCAGTGTCATTGCTATTTCTTTGTCACTGAAACAAGTGAACTTTGCAGTATCACTCTAGAGAATCTTAAAAATCTTAACAAAACCCAAACCAGAGCTAAAGATGATGTATCCTTTGTTCAGCTGAACCTATTTACCTAGTTGAGCTCACATACATCTGCACATGAAGCACTGTGAGAATGACTCAACTAACAGTACCATCTTCTGTTTTGAGTACAAAAGGAGCCAAACTGCCTCCTAAGTGACTGTAGATAAAGACTAGCCTCCTAACTAACATGGACTAAAAGTGGATGATCAAAAATAAAGGTATACGAATCCACCTAGTCAGAATGCTGGCACACTTGAAAATCCAGCTGAGATTCTTGGCTCCCAAACGATTCCCAAATATCCCAGGAAAATATCAACAAACCCCTGTATGCAGAAGACGCTCACTTTCAAACCTAACTCATTCTGTGTGCCTAATTCTCATGTTATTGTTTACTGACATAGCGTAGGTCATTTGTTTGGCAACCTCTGTGTCTCAGTGGCACGTCAGTAATGCACAAAAGCTTTCTGGTCAGCTGAGGAAACAAGGATGACTGAAAGACTCCAGTCAGAATACTGTCAGACTTGCATATGTGATGGTTGTATTTTGAAATATTGAATCTTCAGACCAAATGCTTGGTGACACACAGCTCAAATCAAAGGACATACCTATTGTGCTCAGCACAGAGTCCCTAACCCATGCTCGCTACTGGGTTAAAATAGGGAGTGTAATTATTCAGAGTTAAGTGTAATCTCAGCAAACAGAAAATTTCAAAACTTATTGTTCTGAAAATATGACTCTTTTTTTTTTTCTAATAGAAATAAGATGATGCTCCAGGAAAGGAATATTACAGTAATATTAAAAAAAAAAAAGACTTGTTCAGGATATACATATTTGTATTTTAGGTATTTTGAGATTTTACAAGGAAAGAGCATACTAACATAAATGGGCACCCCAACTCTCACAAATCTGTATTCCAGCTTGAAGAAAAGAACTACTGCTAGAATAGCAGCAATATCAGCACATCTTCTTGAAAACCATTTCTGAAAAACAAAGAACCTATACACTAGTTCATGCAGAATACAAAATGTCACCTGCTGCTTTCTTTGCATTCAACAGTGCTCATTTTCCAAAGCTGCCTGATAATAACAGACAGGACAAAAGGGGTCATTCTCATATGCTTTGGGCAAGGGATGCTGAACAGAAATTCTGAGCCCGTCGGCTCAACCCAGCCTGACTGCTAAGCATTAAGCAAGTGTGACAAGTGCTGGCCACAAGGATATTTTACCTCACACAGTAATCTTTTTCTTGTGGATATCACAGTAAACTACAGTGTTTTAAATGGCCCTGGCATGTCCCAAAATAAGATAATGCTGAATAGATGGAATAAATCACCCATTCGAAATCATTTGGAAGAGCATTCACTTGCAGGCAAAGTTTCTCCTGGTGCAGCCTTCAGACTAGGCCGGCCTTGGACTATTGTTCCAGCAGAGCAACAGACGGAAAAAAAGTCTGAAGGAACAGAATTTCAAGAGTTCAGCTAAGGACCTGCTTTTGGGGAGAGATTTTGCTGAAGGGCTCAGCACTTGGGAGTACCTGTTCTTCCTAAAAGAAGCCAAGCTGTGTTCATAATCTGTCCTTAAACTTTCTGGTTATATCCTTTTTCAGTATAATTTGAAAACAGACAAGAACACAGATGGACAACTTCTGTTTAGTGTACAGCTCGCTAGCAATAATCATAACACAGAAACATTTCCTAAAAAGTTTTAAGCTAAGTAACTATTAAAGCACATAGGCACTCATATGCCTGGCAAGGGAACAACAGCTACAGAGTACATTGCAAAGAATATTAACATGAAGTCAATTTCTTTATCATTTTCCTTTGATTTTCTAGACTAAACCAGAACGTGAGACTAGCTGAAACAAGTTAAGAACATCAGAAGACAAGTTTCAAAAGATAATCATAACTAAATTAAACCACAGTAAGGACAGTGGTCAGAACAAGACAGGCATAATAAAGCTGCCAATAATGATGTGAAAAAGCCAGAAATACTCACTAGTATTTCAGGTTTCATCTGAAAAGCAGGAGAATGGTACTTCCAGGGTTTCTTATCCTAATACTCATGTTAATGATGCACATTTTCAAAAATGCAATACCAGACAACACGCACTAACATGTTTTGGAAACAAATCGGCTAGGCACTTTCCTGCACCCTGGATGTAACTACACAACACATTTTAGAGCTTCAGGGTGGTTACAGAGGGCTAAAAGTAAAGCTATTTCTTAAATTAGAAAAGTACAGCACAAAGAAGCATGGGCTGGTGAGCAATGCCTTGATGCTCAGTAAAGAAAGGCAGCGACAATCAGATATAATCAGTAAATAACTGAAAGAGCATTCATTGCTAAAGTCTTGCCAGAATCATGCTGCTGCTTTCTCTTTATGAGCCTACAGGCTTTGTTAATAACGGTACCTTGTCCAAGGACTGACACAGCAGTCCTTAGACTTTCCACCATTTTTTTCCGAATTCGGACCAGGACAATGGAAGCTTGTATCCTCCAGCTCCTGCAGACAGGGATCTAACTGCAGCACTGCAGGTACCTGGTTCTCTGTAGAGAGAAAGCCTGAGCTATCTCTGCATGACTTAGGCACTCAGATGCCTCAAACAAGGAGGGACGAAACCAGAATGCTTTCTTATTAGTTCTTCTCCATGGCTTAGGTGGGACAAAGAGGAGAGAATATTATGTCTTGCTGTTCAGCCTATGAATTAGTAAAATAGCTACAAGGCAAACATGATGATGGCAGTATCACTGGTTGGTGTATACCAGCTTTTATTATCCCTAATTCTCTTTCTTTGTATGCTTGATAGAACTTGATCTCAAATTGATAATAGGAGAGAAACATTGATTTTTGCTTTTTTTCCCTCTTCTGGAGAACTTTCTATTTTCCCTGTGCCTATTTCCCTTTTTCATCCTTCTTCAACCCATTTCCCCAAATTTCTGGCCAGTATCAGACACTTCTTGCTTCACCTCCAGAATCTACAGTATTGCCTTATACTCAAGACTGACAATTAGGCCTCCATGTCATCTTCAACCTTCTTCTCTCCCCATCTGCATCATGTATGTTTTACTCCCCAGACCTCTATTCTGGACTCTTCTTTTTTTTGCTTTAACTAAAGATTACTATTGGTGGTGAAATCATTGCTCCTGAAAAAGGCCAAAAGCTGTAACTGAAGGACAAATAGGAATGGCAATGGGAAAGCAGGAAAATTCATAAGGAAAGGTAAGAAAAAAAAGGATGAAATTAAACACAGCTAACAGTAGGCAGGTTTGCAAAGTAAGAGAAAGGGAAGAGGTTGAAACTGTTCACAAATGATAACCAGTTATAACTGCTGACTACCAAAAATAAGTCAGTTTTCAGTAAAAGATAAAACTGATGTTAAATCTTAAATAAATGTAAAATCTTTCTGGAGAAGGGAAGCTTTATCAGGATAAAACAGGACTAAGTTTGGACATAAAACTCTGTCAGACATTATTCTTTGATCTATTTCCTTTAAGGTCACTATTCTAACTAAAGGAGTTACTTTCAGGAATAGGCCCTAGACTGATGCTGAAGACCCCACAAAAATTACACTGTAAGAAAAAAATCCATTCTCTTACACTAATTAATATTTGTTACAGATCTGTAGCTCCAAAGACAACAAATTCTTGAGCAAGTACTGTGTTACATGCCTATAAAGTGATGTCTACATGCAGTATAACCCAGCAATAAAATGTGCAACATGATAAGAATGTAAATATGACAACTGTAATGCAATCAACCTGCCAACATTGTCCCTTTATGAGACATGCTTCACAAGATGTCCTGAGCAGCTTCACAGTCAAAGTCAACCAAGCTGAAACAACCAGGCTGTGAAAAAACCCTAGCTAGTGAGCATGTTATCTGCCACATGCTCAATGATCCAGGAGCAAACATAAAAAAAGAAGGCCTCACAAACAGGGAATTGATGGTACTGAAATCTGACGTTGTGGTCAGAGTTCTTACAAGTAGCAAGTAAAAGCAACAAATGAAAACAGCAACCATTTTGGAGAAGTGACTGGTTTCTTCAACACTGAAATAGTGAAGAAAGCCCAACACAAACGTGAATGTACACTGTAGCTTCTTGTTAGATATATTTGAGTAATTTCTGAAAAAGCACTGAACACATTAATAGTTAATGCCTCATTTCCAGAAGTGTTGGGCACTCACACCTCTAAGCCACAGAACCACAGAGTCACAGAATGGTTTGGGTTAGAAGGAACCTTTAAAGATTACCTAGGGACATCTCTCACTAAAACAGGTTGCTCAAAGCCCCGTCCAACCTGGCCTTGAACACTGCCAGGGATGGAGTATCACAATTTATCTAGGCAACCTGTTCCAGTGCCTCACAACCCTTATAATAAAAAATTCTTCCCTATGTCCAATCCAAATCTACCCTCTTTCAGTTTAAAATTGAAAGTTTTAATGTTGTTCTGTCACTACAGGCCTTCATAAAGTCAAATCAGTAGGACCTGCAACTGCTTTGTGCCTCCTCCAAAGGAATGCCAGCCTGAATGTTCCGCAGTTTAATTTTGTATTACCTAATGTTTACCTCCTCACAAACAGAATGCCATCACATCCAGCAGCATCTTCTGCCACCTATGTTTGACAGCCTCTTGGCGCTCCTCAGGAGGAGACCATCTTGCCTGTGCTGCTGCATCATGTGAATTCCCCTCTCACCACATCCAAAAGCAGAAAACAGAACAGAAAAAGCCTGTGTGAACAGAAAAGCCTCAAATAGATAATGTAATGAGAGCATGTTTGCATCAGAAAACCTCCTGCCTCTCTAATGCCAGAGCCTCCATATTTAACCCTGTCTGAAGCGCACCCTTCTTTTTCTCATCTGGTACCTACATAGACCCACCACCAATCCACGGAAAACCTCTAGCAAATTGTGAATGATGTTCCAGTCTAAATTGCAGTGACATACCTGTCACACCACATCTACAGAGCTTATGAAAAGCCAGAGAAGGGCCAGTTACCAAAGCAGTGAGCAGATTCTAGCAGTAACCAAGCAGGATTAGCACTCAGAGACTAAGTCACTCAGAGAAGTCACTCAGACTTCTCCGAAAGTGCAGGGTCTCGACTGATCCATGATATGGCCTGAGGAGGGAAGATGGGGCTGAGCTTGGTTACCCCCTGCCTCCCTCCCCCATAAACTGCCGTTCGCAGAGGTCACTTTTTTTCTTGGTTGTGCCATGGGTAAGACAAACCTCTCACTGCAACACAGAGATGGTTCCACAGGAAATAAAAGAGAAGGACAGTGAGATACTGTCAGAGCTAAATGATACTGCTGTTGCAGACACAGCCCTATGCTCTGGCTGCTGCTTCTCCTGCTGATCATGAGATCAAAACTTCTTCCATAAAAAGAAAACACAGCTTTCCTGCCTCAGGTTTATAGTGCTGTTTCGTTGTTTGGGTTTTTTTTTAATAGAGGTCAGATAAAATTGCTCTGGGTAAAAATATTCCCCAAGCCACAGATACACCTATTACATGAAGCAATTCCTCTTCTGATGTTGCAGACACTGCCAGAGGTCAGACTGTAGGAACAGTCACACCAGGGAGTACTGGAGACACAAAATTCGCCCTCCAAAGCAAGATGCTGAGGCTGCACTGTAGCAGCTGCCAAGGGGCTTCTTTCTGCTGCAAGCAGAAAAATAGCTGACATAGTTCTGCATTTTTTTAATTGGGTTCCTATTTATCATTAACTGGCCTGATTTCTTAGCACACAAGGTTTTGCAACAGAATTGATTTCAGGGGCTGGGCACCAAGCTGGTTGTCATGCTGAATGGAGGGGTTCAGGTGGGGAAGCACTGCGAGCCCTTTGCAGAGCACAGCAAAGGTGGGTGATTAACTGCAGAAACCTGATAAACACAAGTAATACACAGACAGGGGACTAAAAGAAGAAGAAATAAGTAGTCTTTACAAGAGTTCTGACTCGTGCATGAGATCCATCCAGCTCAGTGCTGGTGTTATTTAACAGCCATGATAATATTCTAAAATCATAACCAAAATCAATTACACTTCTATTGGCAAAAAGTTTCTCCGAGCTCAGCTCAGCCAGACCGACACTTGCTATTCCCACAACACTCTTCAGAGATGGCAGATGGATGATCTCAGTGAGGCGTCCAACTAGTATCTCATCGCCAGAGAATTATGACTTGACGCAACCAGCGTGAGCTTGCAGATCCACCCAACTTATTCATTGCAGACCCTGCTCCTTGCTCCTACTTAGCTACCTGATGATCTGCTGCTGCCAGCCATCCCCCTTGGGGCTGGTGAAGATTCATGTGCTGCAAGGGATGCAGCACAGAAAACAGGAACACAAACTGCGGGTAGCAATGCTGGTAAATGTCTCAGGCATCCCTGACAATGTCAGACCTTATGCTTGTATGGGAACAAAAAGCAGCAAGCATGTAGTGTCTATGAGTCCAAGGAGAGCTCTTTTCAGGATTAGCTGCTGTGAACTCACTGTATCAGCTTGGGCAAGCAACTTGATCCTCTGGGCCAAATTCCTGACTGACAAATCCTACATAGACTCAAAGTACATTAAAGTTACGCCATTTCACATTGATGCAGAAACTTGTGCAACTAAGTCACCTAGTAAATTGATGTGAGAAATGAACTGAGGTTTGGTAAGGAGGATCTTTTGATGAATACACAGGGGAAGCAGAAATTATATCACTAATCTGTATCAGCAGGAGGGACTAGTGGAAAACGAGTGAAGTGATGCTGATGATAGCAGGGAAGTAGCAATTACAAATAACTGCACAATGTTTTAAACTTCTACTCCCTCATGTTACAGTGGCTGTAGCAATGCTGGAGGAAAGAACAATGATTTCAGACAGAAAATACAGACTCAGGACATTTCAGGATCTGGATTCATAAAGAGAAATGCTACAGCAGACCTTTCGCATAGCAAATGGCTAGGACAGAGAACCAACAGTACATCAAACATGGCCAAAATGCCCAGTGGTGGGTGATTCATGGGGCTGCTTTGTCCCCCTTACCGAGCCCCTCTGGGCTGCCCACCCAGCTCTTATCTGCAGTTTTTGACCTTGCTCTTGTCGATGTTCATCTTCCTTTGTGCCCTCACGGGAGGACACTGCTTCCTGCTACATTGAGTTTGTGTGGCAAGGTTTAGGTAGCAGGGGCAGCTGCAGAAGTGCCTTCTGTGAGAAGCTTCTAGAAGCTTCCCCTATGTCTGATATAGCCAATGCTGCCAGCTCCAAAACAGACTCACTGGTGGCCAAGGCCGAGCCCATCAGCAAAGGTGGTAGCACCTCTGGGATAACATACGCAAGAAGGGTTTGAGTCTTATCCAAATGTTTGGATGGCCTCCAAACACCTCACCACTTTCAGAATTCACTCTCTCTGCACCTCTATGCGGCAGGGCATGCCAGCACTCTTCTTTTACAGATCAGGAATGAAACACAGTCCTGAAAACCAGAAGTGAACTATCTGCAGCTAAGCAGGATATCTTTGAGACTAAGAATCATAACTAATTTCCCTTAGGCCTTGGCAGGCAGCTATGGACCACACGCTTCTCCTTCCCACTTGAGCATCCTGCATTGTGTGGCACAGCCGTTGTCTCTTGGCAGAACCACTGAACAAATAAAATCAAGTCCAGTGAGGTCAGGGGTTGCTGTAATAGCCCCCTGAGGGAGGAAGTTGGGGTTAGCCCTCCGGAGCCTCTTAAGAATGCATTTTCTTTCTTTCGTATCACAGAACAGTTGGGGCCATGGCTCTGTCACTCACAGCCAAGATGAGAAAGACGGATGACTTGGGAACAACTTTCCAGGACAAGATTGTTAAACACAGCAACAGCCTATGCTGGCAGATAACCCATCACACAGATGAAAAATGAGACGTCAAATGGGTCTAGATAATGTTGTAAGGTGGTTTTGAGGGCATGACGCTGTGTTTTGTTCTTAATGATGCCTTCAAGAACGCTTCAGATGCTATTACAGACAAAAGGCAATAAAGCAAGAAAGTGAAAAGCCTGGAAATCTTCCATCAAAGCCACTCTGACCAGTTTGTGGATTGTGCCAAATAAGTAGCAGTTACTACAGAAAATCATGGTTCAGAGAGCAGACCTCAGAAAATAGCCCATACTAGCAAAACCCCAAGTCAGGACCTTTCTTAGCCAACTGATGCACCATGGCTCACACCACATGGCTGAACTCTTACACTCCAAAACAGGCTGGCTGCACCTGTCAGCTCCGGGGCTTGCTCCTGAGCTGTGCCCACCATTACCCAAAAGAGTGCTATCTGATAAGAACCACCCCAGCCAACTACATACTCTGCAAAATGCCCCTTGTGTTTTATGATCACAGAGCCAGACATAGACTAAGCACTGCCTGCACCAAGAAAAGCCTCATTACAGGGCCCAAGTGCGTCTAATCCGGACTCCTAAATGTGCACTTTCTTCAGGCTGCCCTGTTGATGACAAAAAGCCAACATTTATACTAGCAAATAAATGTGGTCAGGGCTTGGGCTGAGATAATGGTACACAGTATCTCTGCTGTGAGTTTTTAGCATGCTTCCTGGCATGAATTTGGCCCAAGCTAATTACTGCTTTCCCAAGTGATGCCTGGACATAGTTTTGGGATCACTACAAGCTCAGGGCCCTTCCTGTTTTGGATGCAGCCAGCCTGCTTAGGGGAGAGGAAGGATTTAGCTGCTGGACAGAACCTACTTCATCCTAGTTGGCACAGAGCAAGGTTACAATTTCTGTCTGCTTTTATTTACTAGTTTAGCCACAGTCAAATCACCTGCTACAGCTGCGTACTTCACTGTGACAATATATCTTACCCTCCCTTATGATCTGGACATGACTGGGCATCTCAGGCAAGATGGAAAGAAAGGTTTTGACTCTGCACAAAATTTATGGAAAGTACTAAAAAGCATTTTTCACTTCAGTGACAACTGTCATTAACAATAATCTGAATTTGTGTGCAAGGGGAAACTTCCTCAGAGAGACCCATAACATCAGTTTCATTCTTTTTACCAAAGGGATAATGGAGAGATCTAACTTTTAAGTACTACAATAGGACCTGAGAAATTCAAGTGCAGAATGAAGAGCTGCTGAATCCCAGATGTGTATATGTGCTTAAGGACATTCCTTCTTCCTCTGGCACTTCAGATGATTTTGGATCTTGCCAGATGTTGCAAGGGGCAGTAGCAAGTGATGTGATCCCCAGGTATGTGAATTAGTACCAGCCCATAGTTACAATGGCTAAATCATGCATTTCTGGCAAAGTTTTACAGACTGCTCCCAAAAATGGTTTTCCAAAAGCCAGTTCTTTGATCCTTTGAAACAAAGACAGAAATTTCTGCAGCAGATCCACGGGGAAAAGGGAACAATGGTTTTATTAAGCCTGCTGAACTACGAATTTGACAGCATTAGATGAAAGGAAAAGCAAGTCTCCCATTTTGATTTAAACTGAGCACACATTCATCCCATAGACAGCTTCTTCTGTGGCAAACAATTCTGTTATACTCGGTGAAAAGAAAAGCAACAGGGCACTTCTGAATCCATCTCTCATTAGCAGACTGTCTCATTCATAGGCAGTTCCCTGCGTCTGTCGATTAAAGATTTCCCGTGCCTTAGTGAAAGGAGCAGGCTAATCGATGAGGTAATGCTTTTTTATTCTAATTAAGAACTTGAGTCATCCTATTATTGTAAAGTCCATGAGACAAAACATGTTTAAATCTGCCCAATTACATCATGTTCAATCCTCTTCCAAAGCAGAAGTAAAAAAAATAAAAGACAATTTTGATTCTGTGTAGTTGTAAATTTATCCTGTACCCTTTCAAAATGATCCCCAGTCTCCTATGAACCTGTCTCAGTTAAGACTTGCTTGGTACACCTGCAGAATGGCTCATGGCAGCTTCTGCACGCCTTCACTGCTGTTTAGTTCTGCACTGCTACTAATGACGGCACTGTTAAACAGGATGGGTAAATCAAAAGCTGAGAGTTCACTTAGAGGACTATAGGAATTATTTGAAAGCTGGTGCCAGCCACTAGCAATGCTATTTCATGTCGGTTCTCTGACATTACTTGGCCCTACAAGTCTTCTATATACAAAAAACTGTGTGGTAAGTTTTATTGCTTTAATACATTGTAAACAATGAACCAGGTCCATTAAAATCCTGTGACATCTTTCTTAAAAGCAGACATACCTACTTCAGCAAGCTGGTCAGCTTCTGACCGGGTATTTACAATCACATCACTGCAATTCCCCCTGCATTTCCAGTTGAATTATGTGTTCTTCACTTAGCATTTATGCTGCAATGAAGTGCTGCACTAAGCTAATAAGCCCCTACTGCATTTTAGCCCAGGTGTAGCTGCATTTGTGTTCTGCTTGAAAACAGTGCCGGATGGCACACACAGCTGTAACACTACAGAGACTACAGAGTTATTTGCAGTCCTTTGGGTTTAGGATGACGGTATAAACACAAATTTACTATTTATAAAATCCATTAAAGTATATTCAGTGTTCTAATTATAAAGAAAATGAAGCACATTAAAATAATTACTTAAACTCCTTCCCAAAAGATCCTCATGTTCCAGCTGTGCATGTACTAGAATCACTCATGACAGCCATGACAGAAACTCACCACTGAAGTTTAACTAAGGCAACTGCTTCAACATGCAACATAAAACCTTGGGAAATAATGACTGCATAACCTTATGGGACCAAAAAATACAACAGAAGACCAGGAAATATGAATGCAGATAAGGATAGGGAAGAATTGTCACAAGTTCTCCTTAGGTCAGGGAAGTGACTATTTCTAGAATAAGAAAAAAACAGAGCAGCCAACTTTGAATCTGTAAGTTATGCACCCACTCTCCCAGATTTCTCTACAGTCTGAGGGCCCTAGCTCTGATCCCAAGGTACAGTTCCTCCTGATTGCCAGAAGTGGACATAGCATCTGGGCTTTTGCAATCACCCGTCAAATATGGTCTTCTGAAGGACTGCCTATGGATGTAACAAATGCCAGCTGCAAGCCCAAGGGTACCAGAAAATCTCAGTTTTCCCAAGCTCACTCACATTCAATTAGCGCTACCTCAGCAATGAGAAAAGAGGGCTGAGTCTTTCACACATCCAACTCGATTCTCCTGGTTGGAAAGTACAGCTAGAAAAGGTTCTCAGTTCTACCACGTGGAACCATGCAGACCTTGGTAAAGTTCTCCCATGGAAAACATGCTCCAAGATAATATGTTTTTCCCACTCATAAGACACAACACAGAACAAATATGGATGATTCTGTGAGATTCAACAGCTAAGCATGGTTTCATTTTTCAGTGTTTTCTTGCAATCACCCTCAACCTTCTGTCTGTGGGGGAACAGAAAGATTTGCAGTAAAGAAATATGCGGGAAGCTCTGCTCAGGAGATGGGATTGGAGGCAGAAGAGAAAGGAAAGCCCATCACATAGGAAAACAACATTCAGAGAGCACCTATAAACAAAAACAGTTCAGGACAGCCAAACTGGAGGGACTGAATTCCTGTAAGGAGAGCATCCCTGACATCCTGCTGGACTCCCTAAAACACCTCCAAGGCATTAAGGTTGCCTCTAAAAAAGGCTGAGAGCAGACAATTTATGAAAATTAAGTGAGGCTTATCCTCTGACTGGATGGGTAATACAAACTTTTTGCTGCCCTTTCTTCCCTTGCCTCTCTTTGGTGGGGAAGAGCACTCCACCAGACTATGCTCTTGGTTTTCGGAAAAATTCCAACTGTCAGAAATGTTTCAGAAGAAGACCAGTGGGGCTGTTTACTGGGATTCTGAAAGTTGCCAATCTGACAGCAGCTGGATTGGAATGGTGACAAGTACTTGTGCCACTTGGCAAAGTGCATGGTCGAGCACGCCTTGCTACCTAAGCTTGTGACTCAACAACTGGCAGAAAATAAAGATCTGCCTGTTTAAATCTCTGATGGCTACACAGCTGTGAGCAGAGATACACACACTGCTGGGAAAATAAAGCTTGATCTTTTCTTGTTCATTGTTCTATCTGAATTTCATTAAAGAAAAAACAACCCATCTCTTCTCTCTTCTTTGATGTTTTGATGTCTTCACTCTTGTCTCAAGCTGATCTCTACTGCTGTGTATGAATCCTACTAGATTCAGAGGGGAAGTCATGCACACACCTGGGAAGACCAAAAGGCAGTTGTGAATTTATGAGTGGCTGAGGAGTAGGATGCCTAAGGAATGGCGTCCTGAGGAGTAGCAATACAAACCTGCCAACCAAGGAAGCACAGAAGGCACAGCAGCTGAACACACATTTTGACAAGTTTGCTCCAGACCACCTGTCCAGCAGACAAGGAGCTGTGCCATGACACTGCTTGAGCTGGCAGAAATTCTCTTCCTTGGACATGAAAATCTAGCAAGCACATTGCCCTCACCTATTACAGCTCCAGCTATTCCATCAATAAAACCACTCAGAAAGATGCTAAATGCAGGACTTCCCTTAAACCAATTTCTGCCTCTTTGTCAGCCATTCTCAGCAGCCCAAGCTTTCCGGCAGAGTAAGCAAGATCAAAAGTTGCCACTCATTTCTCCCCCAAAGATGAAAGACTCCGAGTCCATTTTAGGCTCTTAGGGAAGGGCAGGGAGCACTGGGGTGAAGAGCTCAGTAGTCAGACTCTGCCCTGGCTTCAATTAGGGGGCTGGGAGACACAAAGGTGTAGGACACAACCCAGAAACAACTGCTGGCTTGTGTGCCAACCTACCTCCTCCTGCAGCCAGGCTGAATCTATGGGGCTCTGGAAAAGCTAGGGCTGGCTGCTCCTGCCAATGTTGCTCAAAGCCATGGCCCATTTCATCTGCAGCCAAGAAAGGCCCCTAGTCCTTTAATAATCTCCTTACTTGTAAACCCAGCAATGGCAAACCTCTGGCACCAGGCGTGGTTGAGTTTGACCCCAGCAACAACTAGCTACAAGGCTTTTAAAGACTTCTGGCAGCAAGCCCCTGAAAGGTCAGCCCTCACCAGCCCCATCCCTTCCTAACTATTGTCAGGACTTAGCTGTATCTATATTTAAACACAACAGATACAAAGGTTCCATCTACCCACATGTCATTATTCCTCTGGAAAGGCACAGATTTGGACGAGGAGAAGTCACGAGGGGAAATCCGGTGGAACAACAGGAAAGGTAGAGAATGGAAACAGAAACTCTCCAGTACCCATTAGGAGACAGAAAAGCTCTTGCCTGAGGAATACCCACCTCTTGGCTCTGCGCTGTTTGACAGGAAAAAACCTAGGGCTAAGGGCAGATATGCTGTCACTAAAAGATTTAGGGAGGCAAAGGAAAAAGGACGGAAGGGAGGGAACTGTATGTGGAGGAGAGGTTGCTGCAAGGGCTGAAGACAGGAAAGGAAAACACAGGAAAAGATGAGTTCTCCCCAGCTGGTGAACAAATATTACCTCAGAAATTAACTGCAGCTGACGAAATCAAAGCACTGAAAGGGCTGCTGCATGCTTTAACCCCTAAAGCAGTCATGCTCTGTGCAAAATTGGTGCTGCTTTGTTCAGAGGAGATGGTTCTGAGCCATTTTAATCAGCTGCTGTCTCAGCTTTATTGGGGTAAACTGAATACAAGTACTAAATTCAGTTGTTTTAACTGCAAAGTGAGAGGACAGAGATGCTAAAACTCTTGGCTTTAACTTACAAACAATAAAACTGCATAGTTCATCCACAGAGGGACGACGACAAAATCCAATTCAGTTACCATGGTGTGTTTTTAAATTGTTTTAAGATTCAGAGCTAGAAATGCCTAATCTGATTCTGTTTCAATCAAGTAAAAAAACTACAAACAGTTGCCTGAATTCTTTACAAAGCAAAATTGTAGGGAACTCTCAAGGCAGACTGGGAGGAAACACAGCAGCAAGCAGAAAGCTAACCCCCATGGACAGAGCAGCTCAAGCCCGTAATACGTTGTTTAGTAATTCCTTCACACCCTGGGCCTGAGCACAGGAGCTCAGTTCAACAATTCAGCTCTTAAGGCAGTTCCTGGTACTCCCCTGATATGGGGCAACCTGGCTTCTCCTGAACTACCCAAACCACAACCCAGCACAGGCCAGCAGTCATTTCCAGTGGGCATTCTGGATGCAGCAAACTTTATTTGGAGAATACAGCAATACAGCCAGAGCCAGATACTGCCCAGTCAACCTCAGCCAATGTGCCCTGGCACAGCTGAGGGCGAATAGCTCCTCCATCTTGTTGCAGTCCTCCACGCCTTCCCCCTCAGAGGAAAAGCCTCTTTTGGATCTAGTATTCTTGCTTCTTTCATTCCTGAGGGCATTCCAGTTGGAGAATCCCCTGCAATTGTAACTAGCCACACAGTACTATTTTGCAATTCAGAAGGAAAATCCTTTAAAAGGCATCAGTGTTGAAAGACTGGGGGGGGTGGGGGGGTGGTGGTGGAGGAGAAGGAAATAATGGAGAAGCAGTTTTAAAAGCTGACAATTCAAATCAGAAATATGAATTATGTTTTTTGACATGTCCCTGATTTGGACAAGGAAAAACAGACTCTTCCTGCTGTTAAGAATCCCAGGTACGGCCCTGCTAACACATAAAGTTTTGGGGCATGAGAATCATACAGCAGAAAAATACAAAGTTCCTAGACCACCATTTATACCCACAAAAGATGAAGAGCAGAACTGGCAAGTGAGTTGCCCACCAGACATGAAACAGCAACTCAAACACAGCCTTGAATGGGAGAATCAGTGCAACTGGGATGTCTCCTCCAGGCAAAAGGAACCATACCATTATAAGCTTCCACTGGATGATCACCAGCAATAAAAAACAGAAAAAAGGGCCCTAGTTTATCCCTTACCCCCAAGGCCAGTATATTTAACTGGATATCTGGTGCTTCAGCAGCACAACAGCAGTGCTGCGCCAAGACCAAGTCACAGCTTTCTGGCCCAGGAGGACAAGCTGTTACCAAATGAAGCGTGCTGATGACACATGGAGGCCTGTGCTACTGGAGCAGTTTCATCCTCATCCAGAAAGAAAAAAACCCTGTACAATTATGCCAAACACATGATTCAGCTCAGGTCAGAGCTCTGCTGCTCAAAGCACCCTGGTCACTGATACTGCTTGGAATCAATCGGCTTGTTTCAGTGCTGATTTTACATCTTTTCAAAGGTTTTACACAGAGGAAAGGATAGTGGATTTTTTTTTGAATCTGAATTTACCGGGCATTAGGAAGAAGTTTACTGCTAAATGTATTTATACAGACTGCATCACCTTTTTTGTTCATTCCTATCCAAAAGTAACTTCAAGTACATTGGAAGACCTAAAGTTGTGAGGCCTGCAAGCTCCCTCTTTACAACATGTAAGCACCAATCATTTCAATGGGCACAGAAAACACCCTGAAATGGGCACCTAAGAAATGCTCATCTGCTGACAGCTAAGCTCCTGCCTTTGGACTCTTACCTAGACACCTATTACTAGACGGCATAAAGCTGGGATGTGGTGCTTATGTCCAGTCTGATCTCCACTGGTGTGAAGTGAAAATACCTTCCATGGAAGCAGGGTGACTTATAGGAGTATAGAGAAAACATAAAATCAGATTCAGGATTCTTGTTTTTGCTTTCATGTTCCTGCCTCGACACTGTACATGTGAGCCTTACAAAAACAATGCAAAATACACATGGAGATTTATTACTTTTTATAAATAGCCAACCACTGATTTAGAGTGAAAAACATCTGACTGCATAACATGTCATGCTGTAGTTTGGTCCCAGTAAAGACCATACTTCTTATATAAATGAAGTTATTCTGATTCTGTAAGAATTCTGTTCTCTAAAGGAATGGAACAATAAACTAAATGAGGATTAAATATCAGATCTTGCCATCCTTCAATGCATCAAAAGACCAAAATAATCAAGACTTTCAAATGCTCTGTCAAACTGTGCAGAGCAGAAAAGCAAACTTTTTGCTTGTTTTGGCACCACAAATTCTTTACAGCTTCTACTTGTTGTAAGTTGGAAAATACAACATTGCATTTGCTAACCCAATAGATCATTTTCTTATCCAAAAAAGGACAGCTTCTTTTTTAAACTTACCAGCTAAGGACCATTTTGTGGGAAGTACTGCTTTATCTAAGTTCTCACTGTAAATAGTTATTTAACTTTTTTAAACTCTTCAACAAAAGAATAATTTTGATGCTGAGTAACTAAGCACGTGCTTTGTCAAAAGAATAACATTTAAAGTTTTCTGGTGATACGTAAAGGATTAAGTACTTCAAGTAAAAAGGATGATATCTTGACATCAACAATCACATGATTTTAATAGCAGAAGCAAAGTCCAAATGGTGCTTCCAGTATTAATCATTGTAGTTGACCCGACCGAGTGTGGGAGACTCCAGCTTAGAGACTGAAGTGAATGATCCCTTTGGAAATGATTCAAGGCAATTGGGAAACACCAAGAGACAGCTCTAGCTTGTTACTTAGCAGTTACTGCCTATTGCTATGAAGAAGCATTTTGAAAGCACCGAGTCAAAGAGAAAGAAATTTAAAGTGGCTGGTAATTGAAGGTGGCTGACACAATTCAGTTGAATCAGTCAGTGCCTGCTGAAGATTAAGAACAGTTAAGCCTTTTCTATTTGGACATCTAAAGCCTGAGACACCCTAAAAAGAGTAGTCACTACTCATGATACCAGGCACTGAAGAGCTAAATTTGCTTCCAGGCTTCAGCAGTTAGACATGGTTTTGGGAATTAAGTGAAAAATTCCATCTTGAAGAGAAGAAAATAACTGTCTGCTAATTATTGCATAGGTAAGCAAACCCAGACACTAACATCAGCAAGCCTTGATTCAATTATTGTTTCTCAAGCTTTATTGCTTATGCCTTAGCAGCATTTAGCATGTGACACCTTCAGATAAGGGAAGAAAGAAAGAAAAGCCCATTTGTGAACAGCACAACTGAAATGTTGGCTCTTTTGGTCTTTATGCTGCTATAACTTTACCTCCTTGTAGACACAAGGGAGCTCAAAAGTTGTTCCAGACACTGTAAACACCAGTGTACTCCAGATCAGCACATCCAATGGACCATGGTGGCTTTATGTTTTACGTTGGAACCTTGCAGTGTCTCGTAAAGTACTTACTATAGATGAGACTGTTATCAAGGTATTCACAATGTCCCTCTGTCACTTGGATTTCCTGAGGAATGCACTAAGAGACACTACAAAGTCTCTTTCCTCTACCAAGGCATCTCCTTCATGAACTGCAGAGGCCTTTCCTCCTCTGTGAAATTCAGCTGAAAGTGGTCGACATTAAAAAATGTCGGGATCAGGGGACAGTGACATAGAACAGCCTTATTTGTTTAGAAAACTAGGCTAAAAACTAAGTAACAAAGGCACTACCAGGCATACCTGATAACACCAAGAGGGTCTAAATCTTCCTCCTCTTCTTCTTCATTTTTCCCCCCTTTTTTGGCATTTTCCACTGATGAAAGCTGTGAAATTAAGTCAGGCATCTTCTCCTCTTTGAAAAAATCCCATGCCTCATTTTCTTCATCTTCTTTCTCATTGTCATCAGGAATGTTTTTACCCTTGAAATCAATGGCACTACTAGATTTTGTTCCTGCAAAATACGATAAGGAATGCAAAACTGAATACACAGGATAACATTTATATTTTAATACCTTGCACCTGTTCCTGATGGTTTGTCTGGGGAAGTGGAGGATACAATCAGCTTCTGTGACATCCTTTCACCATTCCTGACTGTCCTTTCTATCCACTATGTGTCATTATGTGTCTGATCTGTTTACTGATTTAAAGTGGTTAAGTAGAGAAAGACAGAGGAAATGAACTTTACCTGAGACATAGCAGTACATGTCTAATCTCCTTATTTATGTTCCTTCTGTAGTCAACAGAAACAATAGAATTTCCACATGGTGATTCATCCCATCCAAATAAAACTGTCTGAAAAGGAGTTTCCCTCTGAAGTGCCTGTTTCTCTCCACTGGCTACAGAGAGGCCATAAATACTCCGTTTTGATGTAGGTACCAAACTTTCACATAGCTAGCTGAGATAAAGTCCACTTTTTGTTATTAATTTAATACATTTAGGCTAAATTTAGAGCATTGGACAGCACAAAAAAGTTTCCACAGCAGCTCTTCAATTGACACTCAAAAATAAAGCCGGAAGTTCTGACTCCCTTCAGTATGCAAGGGATCCACCCACCTGAGCAAATTCAGCAAACTGAAACATGTGCTTCAACAAACTATCCTCACCACGCTTATTCTCCTGAGCTTTGCATGTAACAAGAGAACTATTGCTTGCTGTGGCGTCTCTGGATACTCAGGAAAGCAATTTAAAACAATCAGATTAGCTAAAAATAGGCTAGTGAAAACCATGATGGATAAAATTCATAGTTTGATCCTTTTCACTGTTAAAGTGACATGGAGACTCATCTCACCCAGCTTTTTTTCATGTCTGCATCTGCCAAATCACGGAGGGCATACTTCATGAACTAAATATGGGTATCTACACTAAGCAAGTGGCCTTATGCTCCCCTTATGGGCAAGAGAATGCTGACTGGGGTAGGCAGTGAACATTAGGATGCTGCTTATCTTATCTCCACAATCACCTGTGTTTTATCATGTTGAGACTCCCTAAACACCACTGAATATATTGACTATGCAGTCAACATCTGTAAGGAAAGTACACAACTAGCTTGCGGGACTGCAGTGTATGTACTGAATTCCACATCATTTGGTAGGGTGAGTCCTTATTCTAAGGCTGATTTTGATCTGCACCCAATCTGTCCACAGTATGAAAACAGTTGGAATAATTGATTACTAAGGGAGACCCTGCACTATCCCTTTAGTGTCCATCTCTCCACTGACAACATATAGTTATTTAGCCTCCTAAACTTAGGTGTTCTGAATCACAGCTTATGTATACACCTAAGGGAATCAGAGACAGTGGGACAGATACCTATAAAGCAATTACTGTGGTATCAACACTTCTGAATGAAGCATGTGTCCACTGAGAGGAGGGGAAGATGCATGACTATGCAGCACTGTAGATGCACAAGAGGGTATTTTCAGCAACAACGTTTATTCTGCCATTCTCCATTTTTTTAACTACCTGCGTCAAGAACTTAATGCTTTTATCAAGCACACTCATGGGAGAGGGGACACTCACATCTTTTAGTTACCTAAAAATTCCAGTAATTCAGGACTGGTTGCCAGGTCCTCATCTTTTGAGATGAATTTCATGATATCATTGAACATCGCTCTTCGTTCACAGATGTCAGATTCCCCCACAAAGAGCACTTTTCTAGGCAAGAGTGGAAGAGAAGACTGTGGGTATCGTGCTGCCAGTCTCTGGTAGAGCTCCTCTATCTCACTGTACTTCTTGGAAACCTGCAATGAAACATACTGCCTAAGTAAATTTCTTTACAGGGAAGACATAAGCAGCAAAGCAGTAGTTTAAGGACTGTAAAACATTCACTCTGGAAACTGAAGTGGAAAAACATGTATTACCAAGGAGCTTTACATATAGCCCAGTAAAAGCCTGTTATCTGCACAATGAATCCCCAAGCACTGCTACTGGTCTTCTAATTCTACTACTAAAATCCACTCCCTAATGAAATTGAAATTCACTGCCAGATACCCAATGTCCATTTGTCTGACTCATCAAGTAATGAAATACTGGGAAGGTCACTGCTCCACTCTTCTCTCACAGGAAAATTCCTTGTCCATTAAAAATTAGGTATACAATGCCTATCCCTGAGAGACAGAGGGAAGAGAAGCCCAGTCAGGCAGGTATGTGACGGATAAAGCAGCCTGCACCTTTTGACCACTAAGCCAGAAGACCCATTTCTCAGCCTTGGTAGGCTTCAGTGCCCTTCTGACTGTTAAGGCCTAAAAAACCTGGCATGTTTGCTGCTGTGCAGAGCACCTAATACAGAAACTGATGGGCAAAGACCTCAGCTGACGCATGACTATTCAGTTTATCTATGAGAAAATAAAAACCAACAATTTGGCCGTGGCCTACAGGCTCTCATACAGGGAGAAGCTGCCAACAGTAAATGGAGTCATTCCTTTTGTAGACAAAGACAGGAAGCCTGAGGAGAAGTAAGGCCCAAGATATTACAAGAAAAGCAATAATGATGGGAATCGTGGTTAGAAAAGGTGTGACTTTATGTAAATTTAGATTTTTAATTTGGTACCTTAAAAAAATCAACACACAAAAAGCACACATAAACAAACCACTATCTCTAAGTGATGTTACAGGTAAAATGGAGGATTACTGTCATGCTCTGTGACTGTAGTACTATACAGCCTATACAGACCATCATGGCTCTCCATGGCCCCATAATCTGTGTATGCGTTTCCATAATACAGAGTTAGATTAAAAAAGCACATTCATGGAATCACGGAATGGTTTGGGTTGGAAGGGATCTTAAAGATCATTTAGTTCCAACCCACAATTCAAAAAACTAGTGCTAGTGGAGCACTTATGGCATAGATCCTCTACTAGGGTCCACTTCTTATCCTCCCCTGCAACACATGCTGGTAAACTCTAATGGAATGAATCCTAATTAATACTGTAACATAAAAGATGGAGAGACTCAAGCATTACATCTTGGGATGTAAGAAGGCAGAGTTCTTCCACCAACACAGTGATAAAAGAAAGCAACCCAAAAAAAGCACAGAAGGAGAAGGGAAACGAGTTACAGACTAACCCAGAATTCATAAATTACACCTATACTAGCAAACTAAACAGTATCAGGGATATTCTCAGGCACTGGAACCTGAGAGTGCCTATTGAGCCTTATAGTGCCTCCTGGAATCTGGCAATGTCCAGCACAGCTGTGACTCTGGGCAGCTGGCACTCCCACAGATATTTTTTCAACCCAAGGTTTAGCCTGGCGCAAAGACCACACAGTAGCCAGTTTGGGTACCGATGCCTACTGCTGACAGTAAAAAAGTTTCCTATTACAGATGCAGCCAGACTGCGCTAGCTGCCCTCCAGGTCAGAGAACGGGTCCTGACATTAATAGACACATCCAATTAGACACAGGCATAAAGAGCAATAACCACCTTAGCTTTCATGCTTCCCTGCCTTGTGCAGTAATTATCAACCAAGCTGGCTGATTTGAAAACTGTTTGCATTTCAGCTGTACAATGTTTGCTATGGGTTCAGTGCCCAGTCACAAGGGGCAAGCAGCTATTGAAGAAAGACCTGAAGCACAAAACCAAACCTGAGTTGACAAAAGAGGGAAAATCAAGAATTTTAGACTTGTGTCCTTAAAGTAATACAGGTAAGTGCGAGCAACACTGTGCTCTGCATGCAGGATCCAACATGCAATGCAACAACCAAGCACTAAATTGATGTTCCCAGAGTGAAACAATCCTCTCTTTGAAAGATACCCCCAAAATAGAGAGGACAGCAATTCTGGAATTTCTGAATTATTGTACATTTCTAGTTTGTTAAGTCCCAGTATCACTCTGAACAAGGTATGATACCAGCACCTTTCCCAAAATACCGTGTAAGCACAAATATAAAGGCAATGTGTAATTCATTGGCACTTCCCGCCTGCCCCTAAGAATTAAGAACATTACCCTCCATCAGAAAAAAAAATCAAGTCTGATTTGTGAAAAATGTTTAACATCTAATTAATTTCAATACAAATAATATATTGTCTGAAAGCAGCCAATCAACAAGACTATGCCAAAACAGTTTCAAAATACTCAAAACCTAACACTGTACTGAAACAAAAAAGTATTTCTTCCGACTTAATTTTCATTCCTCCCCTATCAAACTCTGTAAATTATTCATAAATCCCAATTTGTCTAATTACACCACTGAAGCTAAAGCAAATGCACACCCTCGCATCCTATTCTTAATTGAGCCTTTGTGAATCTGCATGGCTTTGAACAACCATAACACGCAACACAGCTTACAGAGTATGATAGCAGTATATCCAAAGCATACTAATCTGCTACCCAGGCACGTGCACCACACCATGCAAGCTCATATCCAGCAGTGTGGGGATGCCCTCTGCTGGGATAACCTACTATACTGGCAAGGTGTTAAACCTCCAGCCTAAACCATTCCTCACCAACGCCGACACTGGCACGGGCAAGCCCCTGCCAGCTGAAGGCTCTCCAAAGGCTATCCATCTGCTTCTACATCTTCACTCAACATTACTGCCAGCTTTACCTTGGCTTGGGTGCTGGAAATGCAGCAGTGAGACTGGTTAAATTCAACAACTTCAAGACTGATGCATTTAGAATCACAGAATGGTTTGGGTTGTAAGGGACCTTTAAAGATCAAACCCCTCCTTCCACTAGATGAGGTTCCTCAAAGCCCCATCCAGCCTGACTTTGAACACTGCCATGCATGGGGCAGCCACAGCTTCTTGGGGCAACCTGTGCCAGTGTCTCACCATCCTCATCATAAGAAATTTCTTCTTTATTTCTAATCTATATTCACTCTCTTTCAGTTTAAAACTGTTGCCTCTTGTCCTGTCACTACTGGGCTGGTAAAAACTCTCCATCTTTCTTATAAGCCCCTTTTATGTATCGAAAAGCCACAATAAGGTTTCCCCAGAGCCTTCTCTCCTCCAGGCTGAACAAGCCCAACTTTCTCGCAGCCTGTATTCACAAAAGAGGTGCTCCAGCCATTATGGCCATATTCGTGCCCTTTCTCTCAACCCACTGCAACAGGTCCGTGCCTTTCTTATACTGGGGACCCCAGAGCCAGATACAGCAAGAGAGGCAACACAGGGGCTTTACAAAGCGCTGGCCAGATCTCACAGAATGAACATTCTCGAGTCCCATGAATCACTCAGAGCATTCTCACACCCTTCCAGTCAGGAAGCACTGCTCTGCCATGACAATTTTGGATCTTTTCCATTTGATGTCCTCTAACAATTTTTCCAGGAGAGTTACCAGCATGTAACAAAATTAAATCCTACTTTTCCTAGTTACCACTCACAACCCTTTAAAAATGGTTGATGGATCCTACGGCCCAAAATACCAGGATAAAAAAGAAATGCTGCTCTAAACCCCATTTTATCAATCCTACAAAGTCCCATTTGATTAATATTCAGATATTTTTCTTCTGCTGTCTGTAATTCCTCTAGGTCTTGACCCTGTAATAATCTTCTCCCCCTCCATGCCTCTAACTGAACTCTGTGAGCACTGTGGACCTAAACCCCCACCACCTGTAAGTCAGCCTGAGTGCATGCACTTCAAGGAGTTCTGTCAAGTCACAATATCAAAGGCTCAACCTACTTCACTTCAAAAGAGTTAATCATGCAAATACAGCAAAGCATGTGCATATTTGCCAGGTCAAGACCCTATTTGCCTGTAACAGTTAACATCCAGCACAGAACTTAAAGAGAGAGAGGGATGGGTTGAGTAGTTTTTGCACCAGGAAGAAATAAGCTGGATATGTTCAAATATACCTAGAAGGTTAAGAAAACCACGGTGAAGTTCAAAGTGAAAGCCTGAAGTTTGCTGCTAATCCCTCAAATCTCATGCATGTGCTTTGCCCCCTTCTTCACAAGAACCTCATGCATTAAAGTACACACACCAGAATGCCTGCAGGATATGAGCTGGGACTCTTCAGTTTTGCATAAGAGAATTTGATCCCACTCAGTATTAATGGGATTTAATGCCTTCTTTCCCTTTAATGCTCATTTTAATGCCCCATTTCTAACCTCCAACTTGTCTTGATATGCTTTATATCTACTGCAAGGATTTCAGCGAGGTAGAGATCTCAGAGCTAACTCAAGCCCATTGGCCACCCACTGCATGCTAGTGAAGAGCACTCTTGGTGGTTTTATAGCATCTTATGTTAAACTACTATGATTTTTTTTTTTACAAAGCCCACTTCTTCACACTGTCAGAAAATGGAGATACAGAAGCACTGTCCTTTAAAACAACCATTAGCTTTGGATACAGGAATCAAAAGCATCTCTTCTCACAGACAGCACAAACCAAGCTTTCACCCGGACACTCCCAATTCAAGCCATATTATAATTAATGTTGCTTGGTGACCTCATGGGTATTCATTATGATAGATTTTAATTACATGGCCACATGCTGCTCTCCCCATCTGTTTTGCCCAGCAGAACAGCAAGCACTCTAATATCTTTCTGATCAACATGAATTCTTAATGGCTCCTGAACCTATTGCTAAACTGAGCAAGGATTTCCACACACCCCCCCACATCACAGAAGTTATAATGTGAAGGAATTTGTCTTCACAACACACCTGTATGATCAGAAAATAGCAACTCCAACATGCAGATTCTGAGGCTCACAGAAAGAAGGCCAACATATGCAAACAGGCAATGATAGATGAATACACACCCACATGTTTACACTCTCTCATTTTATGAGAGGAAGACAGTTCTATAGTAAATTCCTCCAAAAAATGTGCTGTGCCTGTCAAGCACCAGTAGTTATTTGTTCAGCTTTGAAAAAAGAAAGAACTCAACTAACAAATGTAACTTGCAAAAAAAGAAGCAATTAAACTGGGAGCAGATAGAAAGAGAAGGCACTATAGCCTGGGTGGATTTTTAATGAGGCTTGGAAGAAAGAAGTTAAATGCTAAAAAGGGTAAGCTGTGGCTTGAAAAAATGCATTCAAGAAAAAAACGACCCTTTCTTCTTCTCCCAGAAAATGGCAAATCTACAGGCAATAATTAACTATCACCTTTGCAGCAGTACTTCTGATGCACTACTGAAGATAAAATCAGTTTCACTTTTTCAATAGGACAAGAGTATTCTGAACTTTGAAAGAAATGTAGCTGACGTTTTCTTCAGTTACCAGATAGAACCTCAAGGTTAAGCAGTTCTACAACCCATTTGCCCTGTTCTACAGATTTTTTTTTTAAATTAAAAAAATCCCTCCAGTTTCTACGAATTTAGATCTGAAAGTCATCACAGAAGTGAATTCTTCTGTTACTGCTTCACAAACATTTTAGTTAGAAATTCTATGATACTGAGTTTGCATAGCCCCATTAAGGCTGCTGAACAGGGAACTCTGGATTGTTTAGACCCACAGTAAAGGCCAGTAACTTCACAGGCCAGATCTGAAATCTCTTTCTGATGTTCATCTGATTTTGGTCATAGGCCCTTAACATATCTCGATCCAGATATCTAAATCACAGCTCAGACATCACAGCTAGCTTAGAGGACGTGCCTGTCTTGCTCACCATCTTTTCCCAGGGAATACAGAGAAGCTATTTGAGCAATAAATGATGCTCAGTTCCATTGCTCACAGCCTAACACGCAGAAAGCCAGGTTCGTTGCTGCCACCTAGGGCATGACAATATGGAAGGCAATCACTCCAGCTGGAAACAGGTGGAAGAACAGCTAGACCATTTAGTTTGTGTTTCAGAGAGAAAAAGAGGGGAAGGAGGAGGAAGAAAAAGAAAGACAAAGGGTCACAAAACACAGACCTGGCTCCTAAGGTAGCCAAAATCAGATTAACTTCTCCAGAGACAATGAGAATCCTACCATGCCTATCCATCTCTCACCTACCTGTCATCTCAGCACTGTGACATTGGCTCCTTCCAACTTCTCAAATTTGATAATTTCAAACACAGAAAAACAGGATTAAAAAAAAAAAAAAACTCCCTCTCCCATCCCCCTCCTGTAGTTGGGAAGACAGAACCAGCAAACAGTTGTTTCTGTTTCCTCTTTCAGATGCCTCATCCCACTCCACCTTGTGATACATATCTGATGTGTTAAATTTGCTGCCCAGTATAACCTCATCCTTCTCTGATATTCCCCAGCCATCTGGTTCTCTTACAAGTCACCTCCAAACTCTCTGGGGAAATGTAGTGCTTCCTGTTTGTGCTGTTACAACATCCGGCAGAACAGAGCACTACACAGACACTAAGAGTGCAACTCAGCTCACCTGGCAGCCACAAGGCTGGGACTTGCCTCCAGGGTAAGACAACTGCGTATATGCAAGAAGTGTCTCAACTCTCATGAGAGTCAGATACAGTCACTACATTTTGCCAAGATGTGACTGAAACTCAACACACCTGAATATAGGCAGCTACTGGTACTTTGGATGGCGTACTTACCTCACTCTGTTCCAAGGCAGTGCCAAATACCTTTATGTCCTCTATCACATCTGCTAGCTCTCTGCAGGCACCTAAGAGTAATTTTGGGTTTCTCAAATGGAAACAGCTGTATATGTTACACAAAGTGGATTCCCCCACACTGTAGATGCTCAGCTACATCTTCTCAATAATACTGCACTTACTGGGATGGGTGCTTAGAAATCCAAAGCAAATGCAGACACCTAATCACGCGAACAGATTGTTCTGACTTCAGTCAGGTGTCTTGTGCCATCTGAGATGCTTTGGGGTATCCAAACAGCTTGTGTGGCGCAGGCAAGTATGACACAGTATCCATAGATGGCAGACCCACAACCTTCTGAAGGCTAGGTGGAAAATCCCAGGGCACCTCCAGTGATATAGACAGTGACTTGTGTGCAACTCAACTGAGCCTTAAGCATTTTACCCTGGAGTTGAAGCCCCCAGACCCATCTGTCTACAATGTAGAATGCTTTCCCTTTGAAGTCAGAGAGGCATTTCCAGAGGATAGTCACCTCATTGCCCATCTCCCCACAGACCGTAAAAGCAGGGACAGACCCAGATTAAAATACCCAACTTAATGAGAGATAAGTCAGGACAGGTGAATCTCTCTGTTCCTTCCAGTAACACACAGAGAAAAGATTCATGGGAATGAATCAATGCAAAGCTGATGGCTTTAAATTACTCTCACACACCAAACTACACAATGTATCAGACTTAGTCAAGTGAAAAATATATGTATCTGAGGAGTTGATGTTCCAGTCAAACTACACCTGTCTTCTTCTTCATGAAGAATGAAATATCAGGAGGTCTGACCAGAGAAGAAATCAGACAGGTTCACTGCACTTGAGTGACCAAGTGCTGAAAATCCTCTTAGAGAGAGCAGACATGGGAAAGAACAATCTTATCAAGAAGGGGTCACAGTAGGAAGTCTGTTTCTCCTGTTTATAAACAAACGGGTTTTATCTACTTCTTCTTCAGTGAAGCAAAATGTTAGATGATAATAGCCCAGTTTAACACCTCGTGTTTAGTCAGGTTCTTTCTTGAACAGAGCTGCATGGAAATACTGCATAATATATGCAGGCATTGCTGCAGAAAACAAGTGATTCCATATCCCTTCTCTTACCTGCCCATGTCTGGCCCATCCCTTGTGCTAAAACAAACCTCAGAGGGGCTCTGCAACTCACATGCTTGAGAAACAGATGTAAATTAGTCACAAATTACAAAACCCCAAATACCTATTTTTAGCAAGGACCAGTTCCTCAGCTGACATTACAGAATAGCCACATGACCCTGGTGCAGAGGAAACACTGCGGGAGTGAGGACAAGCAGTTAGACAAGGAAGAACAGAACAGACTCTTATGCCAGGATTGCTGCTTTCACCAGGATGTTACATACAGTATGAGTGTAATCAGTGTATGAGATCGCCTCGGCATGCACCTCTTCACAATATTGACAGATACAGCTTTATCCGCAAATCAGACTGTGTAAATATCCATTTATCAGCTACCTCCTACGGAGTATAAGTTACACTAGGGCTAATAGTCTACTGGTAACCACACACATCACTTTGACATTACAGTTGTCCCCAAAACATACAAAAAGAGCAGATGTTCACAGCATGCAACAGGGTTCACTGCCTTAAATGCTCCTTTGTAGGCAAGGGACAGATAAACACATTTCTTGGGAAGGGTTCAGCAGACAATTAAAGCAGATAAAATTAAATGTACCCTAAATAAGCCACTGTTCATCATATTTGAAAAATCATGGCAGTCAAGTGAAGGTCCTGACGACTGGAAAAAGGGAAATATAACCCCCATTTTCAAGAAGGGGAAAATGGATGACCCAGAGAACTACAGACCACTCAGTCTCACCTCTGTGCCTGGCAAAATCTTGGAGCAGATTCTCCTGGAAGGCATGCTGAGGCACATGAAAAACAACAAGGTGCTTGGTGACAGCCAGCATTGCTTCACTAAGGGGAAATCCTGCCTGACCAATCTGGTGGCCTTCTACGATGGGGTTACGGGACTGATGGACAGGGACAGAGCAGTTGATGTCATCTACCTGGACTTGTGCAAAGTGTTTGACACTGTCCCACATGACATCCTTGTCTCTAAGTTGGAGAGACATCAATTTGATAGGTGGACCACTCAGTGGATAAAGAATTGTCTGGATGGCTGCACACAAAGAGTTGTCCTCAATGGCTCAATGTCCAGCTGGAGACCAGTAACGAGTGGTGTATCTCAGGAACTGGTGTTGGGACCGGTCTTGTTCAACATCTTTATCGGTGACATGGACAGTGGGATTGAGTGCGCCCTCAGCAAGTTTGCCAATGACACCAAGCTGTGTGGTTTGGTTGATACATTGGAGGGAAGGAATGCCATCCAGAGGGACCTTGACACGCTTGTGAGGTGGGCTGATGCCAACCTGATGAAGTTTAATTAACCATGCCAAGTGCAAGGTCCTACACCTGGGTTGGAGCAATCCCAAGCACAGCTCCAGGTCGGGCAGAGAAGAGATTCAGTGCAGCCCTGCAGAGAAGGACTTGGGGGTGTTGGTTTATGAGAAAACAAACATGAGCCGACTCTAGTGTACGCTTGTAGCCCAGAAAGCCATCCGTATCCTGGGATGCATCAAAAGGAGCATGACCAGCAGGTCGAAGGAGGTGATCCTGCTCCTCTACTCAGCTCTCGTGTGAGACCTCACTTGGAGTACTGTGTGCAGTTCTGGTGTCCTCAACATAAAAAGGACATGGCATTGTTGGAACAAGTCCAGAGAAGGGCCACGAGGATGATCAGGGGACTGGAGCACCTCCTGTATGAAGACAGGCTGAGAAAGTTGGGGCTCTTCAGCCTGGAGAAGAGAAGGCTGCGTGGAGACTTCAGAGCAGCCTTCCAGTATCTGAAGGGGCCTATAGGGATGCTGGGGAGGGACTTCTCATTAGGGACTGCAGTGACAGGACAAGGGGTAACAGGTTCAAACTTAAACAGGGAAGTTTAGATTGGATATAAGGAAGAAATTCTTTACTGTAAGGGTGGTGAGGCACTGGAATGGGTTGCTCAGGGAAATTGTGAATGCTCCATTGCTGGCGGTGTTCAAGGCTGTGTTGGACAGAGCCTTGGGTAGCATGGTTTAGTGGGAGGTGTCCCTGCCTATGGCAGGGGGGTTGGAACTAGATGATCTTAAAGTCCTTTCCAACCCTCAGTATTCTATGCTTCTATGTTTCTATCTGCTACATCAGGACCAAAATAATCAAAACTGATTAAGAAAGTGATCATTGACACAGCACTGATTAAATATTTACCATAAATTGAACTACGTCTTCAGGCTTGTGCTTTGCTGATTTGAAGGCAGCCAGTCGGGTAACGACGACAATGTGATACTCTACGTGGCCAGACATCATCTTCCCACGGATTTCCTGGTATTCTGGCACTGACAAATCCAACCCCGTGTGTGTATTCTGAATTTGCCTAGGGAAGAAAATAAAAGCAGAGTTCAGGCATTGGCACAAAGTCTCCCTGAGGATCTAGTTCAAAGCTCAAGAAAGTCAGTGGAAAGACTCCCATTTCAACAAACACCTATCAGGACTGAGCAAGTTAAAGGAATACATGATCTCTTGATGCTGCCTTCTTGTTTTGAATGTCTGATGGACAGTGGTTGTTGCTGAATAGCAGAAAGGGCATGCTAGTTAAAGTACCTCAGCTTTCCCACAGAAAATCCCACTGGAAACAAAAACACCTGTCCTTTCATAAGGAGTTAAAGCAGACAAATAATCACAGCGTTAACCTCTGAGAGTTGCCAATAGTCAGAATCATCAATGCTCCTCTTGGAAGAATATGCAACAAAGGAGCTGCTGCTGCAGTTTATTCAACACATTTTCTTCTCCTGCCAGCTTCAGAT
Organism: Myiopsitta monachus; assembly: GCA_017639245.1. Lineage (NCBI taxonomy): Eukaryota > Metazoa > Chordata > Aves > Psittaciformes > Psittacidae > Myiopsitta > Myiopsitta monachus. The sequence continues at coordinate 23,201,885 of CM029922.1, read as the reverse complement.
CCACAGGACCACAGCATCATCTTCCCCCTGGACTCGCACCCAAGGAATCATTTACGACATTTTTGCAACAGGAATGCCAGGATCATATTACAGTGCTCACACATCAAGAGTAAGACTGAGCAGCTGCTATTGGGGCACAAGAGAACAGTATATTTAATGACATAAATAGCTGTTTCAATAGGCTGGAAGCCAAAACTGGTCCGTGGTCCTTTCCCTAAAGTTACCTCTATGCCAAGCACATTCACTGTTGCTGTTGCTGGTACCAAGCACTCTGCCATAATCAAAAAGAAGTTTATCACCTATAACACTGAAAACACTGAACATATCTTCAATTGCATCTTTCCTCTATGTGAGTGAATGTTTTTAAAAGCATTTTAAAAGCATGACTGTTAAAAAAAATAATTCTTTTCATTAAATGTTTTTTCTGCTTTTTATTTTTAACCTTAGCTGTATAGCGAACGTCAAATCCCATCTTCCCTGGACTTCCTATAGATTGCAGAGGTGTCATGTGGAATTCTTGCCTCTTCCTTCAGGAAGTTTAGATTCATTAGCACAGATGCCCTTTCATCTAAGGACGCATGATGCATATGAGCTTGAAATACACTTTAAAGAGGTTTAAACAATCTGGTTTCAAAGAAAGTTTCAAAAGACACCTCTCATCATGTCAAAACTTGACCAGTTCTTTTGAAACTTGAGTTTTCCCAAGAAGTCACCCTCTGAATCTCCCATGCAAAACTGAATATAAAGCTTTTTAAAGAGAATATCTTGAGAGTTCTCTATAGATCAGAGAGCAGCAAACAAAGGCAAAGGCCAAATTTTGTACCCAATCCTCTTTGCAAGCCATGTTTAAAGCATCAGGGCTTTAACAACAGCTGTACCATCGCTAGGATTTTATACTAGGTATCTAAACGTGATCCTGTTTGCTCTGATTCTGTTTTTTTCTGCCAGTCAAAGACTTGACTTTACACTATCAGTCAAAATTTTGTTCTCAGTTACACGCTGCTGGGCTCTAAACACAGACTCAATGGTGTTTATGTATAAATACAGAGGTGCCTAGCTTTCACACAGCAGTTTGTCAAAACCATAAGTAACAGTCATTATCTGGAGTGTTGTCTTCTTCAGTGGCATCCAAAATGCAGATGCAAAGGACACCTGCCAGTAAAATCAGCTGGATCTGGGTTTTTTAGAATATACCTGCAATAAAAGGAATGCTCTTCTGTAGTCACTCAGAAATTGTGACTACAGCTATGACTGCAGCCAAAAGGATGGTACTCAGAAGTGACTTACTTCTGCTAACACTGCCAAAGAGTAAAAATGACAGATTAAGCTGCTTTTCACCTCTGATGTAAATAAAAGAAAAAACCACCAGTAAACCACCCTTCCTGAGTGGCCTTACTTAGCTTAAAATGCTAACCATGTACAGATGTTCCAAGATGACATGACTTCACCGTGAGTGCTGCTGCATCAAAGAGTCTAAAAATGTCATGAAGTTAATAAGTACCTTCTCTACACCCAGGTTTTTCTTTTAAACTTAAAAGTCTGAGTTAAAATGTCTGTAATGGAAAGCAGTTAGAGGGAGGGGGAGCAGCTACATTTTTGTTTGTTTGCTTCAGGCCTGTAATCACTTTCATTATTATCTCTTACAGGAAACCCACCCCTATTATCTCTTCCATAGCAACAGGATTGTATGGGTTTTAAACATAAAAATAATTTTAAATTAGCAGAAAGCAGGGAGGCTGAGGCAGATACAGTGTAATACCAAAGCATGCGCTAGTTCTTGTAATGCCTTAGTTTCAAAATAAACTGTCCCAGTGTCTTAATTCATTTGATACTGTTATGACTATTCAAATGGAAGCACCACCTACAGATTCCAAGACAATATCCTTTTCTTGCATTTTTTCATATCAAACACAATTATTTTTACACTAGTAGCTTTATAAAAGAAGCAAAAGGAGTAAGTTGGTTATTTAAACTGGACACACAGGTTTACTGCTTCTATTCCATATTTAAATCTAGCTTGTGTAACTCACAGCTTTTGACTACAATACAGGCAGCTCAGGGAAGACTTGGGCATGTGATTAACTTTCCACTTCACCTGACTACAAGGAGACCATTCATACCAGTAACCCTGCGCTAGCACAATCAGATCATGCAGGATAGACATGGGACAGAGGAAGCAGGAACTATACAAAGGTCAGATGAACAGTGTGCACACTTCATGGAAGAGCCAGTTTTTCATTCCTGTCTTTTGATTTGCACATAACATAGAGGCTTTACACTTTAATTAATCTGCTTTCTGTGCTGAAAGGCCAAGATGAGTGAGGGGGGAAAAGCAGCCATTGCAAGGAAGAAAGCAAAGTAAGAGATGTAAGTGCTGTGACCAGAGAAACTTTATTCCAGTGTCTGTGTGGCCAGGAGAGCAGACTCTGCACTTTCTGCCTCAATAAACTTAGCCCTATCAGCAGCACCCAGCTCCAGCAACCTCTGCCCAAAGGGGAAGAAACTGTGACAACCCAGGCCACAGTAAAAGGAGACAAAACTTGTACAGCCATCTTATTCATTACGTGAAGGCAAAGTATCAGATAAAAATTAGCCAGCAAACATTTTAATTTGTGTATCCTAACTACAAGTATGCAAATTATTTAAATTTCCATAGCAACAAGGAATCCTATCCCCAGAATCAGTACCTACAGAGTGAAAAGGTCACAACTATACAGCTATCTTATCTCACAAGTTAGAAAAGATATTCACTTGCTAAAGCCTTAATCCCATACACACGTTATCTACCCACTTTTATCACTGAGAGCATTCCAATACCAGGGGGACAATTTGCAAGTGGTAAAGTCTATTGACTGCAAAATAAAACCAGGTGTTCAGATTTCCATGTCCAAGGCTAAACTTAATATAAAGTCAGTCATACAAAACATGAGAGTTAAGTCAGATATGTTTGAAGGTTCAAGGCCACTGCTCCAAAGGAAGTCAGGTCCTGATACAGCCAAATATTTAAGGATTAAAATAACGGCTTTGAAGTTAATGTGATTGAAATAGTTGCTACTTATGTCCTAGGAGGTAGGTGCGAGAGTTAGGACCTTGCTGAATCAACACTTCTGCTTCTTATGTCGCATTTGACAGGGAACTGCTTTCATGTGGTTAAATTTCTTGTGGGAGTAAAAAAGAAGAAAAAAAGAGATATCTCTATCCTATAAAGATTGCCGCAAGCATTTTCTTCTTGAGGTACTTCTCTTGAGGGTTCATTCACCACATCTAGGAAAACACAGGCTTTAAAAGTTTAATGCAACTGAAAATAGCACCTGTGCAACCACCTTGTGCATGGTTTCAAGAAGGCAGGAAATCAGAGCAAACTTATTTTGCCCTTTTCTGGCCTAACCTCAAGCCAGAGGGGCTCCCTATGGCTTAGAGGATGTAAGGACCGGGGTGCAGGGCATGGTGGTGGAGAATAGGGGTCAGCCAAAAGCATCAAGGACAGTATAGAATCATAGACTGGTTTGGGTTGGAAGGGACCTTAAAGCTCATCCAGTTCCAACCCCCCTGCCATGAGCAGAGACACTTTCCACTAGATCAGGTTGCTCCAAGCCCCGACGTCTCAAAAATGCTGGTGTACGCTTCAGACTGAATTCCAATTCCTTCTGACCCACTTCGAAACACTGGCAAGGAGATGTTTCTGGAGAGTGGGAGCACACGCTGCAGCGTCCAACAATGCGGACGGGAACGACCCCAAGTTACCACAGGAGGAAGGGACCAAAGGGCTGTAGTTACACAAGAGAGGACAGTGATCTCTCCCGGCTGTGAAATGCCAGGAAACTCAAGGAACAGCCCATATCCGCAGCGTCCCGGGGGCAAACTTCCGCACCAGCAACCCACCACCCACCTCGACCTCGCCTCAGCAGCCTCCGCCCCTTGGCCTCCCCTCAGCGGCCGCCCCAGGGTCTATTCCCTTTTCTTCCCTTCCTCTCCCCGGACTGCGCCGTGGGAGCGGCCGCTCGGGCCGCGCCCCGTGAAAGGAAGGCCGCGGCGATCGGCCCCGCGGCGGCAGCGCCCACAGCCGCTGAGGCGAAGTTGAGTCTGGCGGCGGGGTCGCTGCTCTCTTTCTCCGACCCCTCCCGGTACCTGGTGGTGACCAGCACGGCGGGAGCCGGGCTGTGCTGCATGGCGCGGGGAGCAGGCGCCGTTCCGGGAGGAGGAGCCGCGTCCTGCTGTCAAGGGGTCCCGCCTCCTCTCCCTCGGGCTGGCCGCGGCCGCCCGGCCGGATGTCTGCCGGCTGGCGGTGTCCGTGCAAAACGTGGGGAAGAGTTTGTCCTGGTAAGAAAACGATAGCTCAGATCGTAGTCGGCAGGATTCGAACCTGCGCGGGGAGACCCCAATGGATTTCTAGTCCATCGCCTTAACCACTCGGCCACGACTACACCGACGTATGACTGTCTTGGCTCACAAGCTGCACTAATTGACACTCCACTCTGTTCTCTGTGGTACCAGAACACTCCCAAATCCCGTCTCTGCTCTCTTTCCTCAGTACCTGTCTGCTCGCCTACCTGCTGACTGCGCACGCAGGCACTGCAGTGGTTTCGTTCAGCGCAAGAAGCACTGACAGGCCGTGTAATAGGGAAAGGCTTGGGATGTTGCCCGGTGCTCTTATCCCACAAGGAGTGCATCTCCTCCTTGTGGGATAAAAGCACCCGCACCTCTCCCGTATCAAACCTCTGCCCTGCAGGGTCACAGATCAGGGAGACCCTGCTCTGAAGCACCTTCCAACCCCTTGCTCCCAGACACTTATGTGTGTAGATATTACAGACCCAATCAGGCAGGCAGGGGAGGGTGACTTCATAGAGTCATAGAATGTTTGGGTTGGAAGGGACCTTGAAGGTCATACAGCTCAACCCGCTGCCATGGGCAGCAACACCTTCCGCAAGACCAGGTTGCCCAAAGCCGCGTCCAGCCCGGCTCGGGGGGGCGAGAATCAGCTGTGTTTGCCTCTGGATTAATTTCTCTGACCACTAGAGAGCACTCAAATACAAGCTACAGACCAGGGACCGGGTGCGGGCGCTACCTGCGCTCTCCAGCTGTGTGTCACCCTTTAGAGTCAGCTGCCCAGCTCCTGCCTGGCGCTGCTTACTTACACGGGGAATCCCACCGACTCCAGTCTAACCCTCAGTTTATGCTCAAAACCTGAATCTGGGACCAGTTACACTGGAATTTTCAACAGAGCTGAAGCTGGGCAGTGATATGACCACATTTGCAGTTAGGACTGATGTTTGTATTTACGTTTTATGCACAGTTTTGCTCCCAGTAGCTAAATTAAGAGCCTTTCATTGACGCAGAGCCCAGAGGAGCTCTCAGCCACCTGCCTCAGCATGAAAAGGGGGTTATAGGGGACCAAGAGGAAGTAGGATGAAAAAAAAAAAGAGAAAAAAGAAATGCTAAAGGTTAGAAATCAGTGGCCTACAGCAGAAGCTGTAGGCTCCTGTGACTCTGTTCTCTGTGGCCTCTCCCTACATTAGCATGGGGTTTTTCTGCCAGATGACAGATCATTCGTTTTTCATCCATTGGGGCAGAGCAGGCAAGGAAATACAGGGGTAAATGGTGGAGATACAGCAAGTATCTCCCTCCCAGTACTCGGAAAGGGACATAAACACATTTGCTCTGCTTTCCCAGATGTGACTCAAAAGCTGCCCATTGGCCCTTCCTGTGGCAACCTAAACAATTTGTGAAAGAAGTTTGCAAGGACTTGGGCAAGCTCAGATGGCTTGGCAGATGCATAGCTTATGATCTGATGCCTGTGAGGTAACCAGGTCCTCTGCAGAGCTCATGGTCCAATGCCTGTGACATAACTGACTGCCAGGTCCTGGCCTTCTTGCAGAACGACTTAGCGCTAAATTTGGGACCGTTTGGTGAGCAGGCAATGGGAAACACTGGTGGTGAGGAGTGCATTAGAGGGAAGCTGTTGCAGAGACTCCAGGACTGAGAAATGAAGGGAACAGTTGTCCTTGTCCCTTCAGCCCTAGCTGAGATATGGAAAAAGCATGTTTGCACCAGGTAGCCTTCTGCCACATGTGCTGAAGGACTGCCCACCAGGCATCTTCTGCAGGTTCTGAGTTCCCATAAAGGGTCAAAGTAAGGAAGAAAACCCTCCCAAGGCCTGTTAAAATACTGAGTGATTTGTGGCTGGGGTCTGTTCATTTAGTTTGATGCAAATGTAATGCAGCCCTACAGTTTAATCGCTTCTCTGTTCCCCATGAGGGCACAAAGGGATGGAGGTCTCCATCAGGGCCTAGGTGTGACCCCATGAACTCATCCCAGAATCACATCTGTCTCCTGTACACCGAGCAGGGACCAGCTCTCACAGTACTGCATCTCTGACTGGGTGTGATTCTTGGCAGCCCATGGATTTGCTTTTCATCTCCCCCACAACAGCAGGCAAACAGCAGTGAGTTTATAAGCCCAGGGGGAATTTTCCACCAATTTTTGATACCCTGGAAGAGGACTTTTTCTGTAATCATGGCAGGATGAGAAGAAATCAGAGCCCTGCTTAGGGTATAGTGAATAAAATGGGGGAGGAGAGCAAAAGCAAGAGCAGAGGAACATATTTAAAACCAAAATAAATCTGCTATGAAAACACAGTTGAAGAGCTGAACATGAAACTTTTTTTCAGTCTTGACTCATATTGGGAGAAATACAATATTATTGAATTACTGAAAAAAGCTGCACTAGAGTAATAGGATTCCAGTGAGGTGGCCAATCACTTACCACTCCTAACACTGCTTGTTTTCAGATGACAATTACAAAAGCCAGATGTGAACCACTAGGAGATTTTATGTTAGGACTGGGCTTCTCTGTGAGTTTCAAAGGTAGCCAAAATGGTAGATTTAAAGTTCAGTCTTGTTATATGATGTGGTAAGGTTGTTGATAGCTCGTCAAGGCAGTCTTTTAATCTACACACTTCCTAAACTCAAGATATATTTACTCTGGTGAGAAGGAAGGAGACTTATATAGGTGTTCTTCATTATGCTTCATGCTTTCCCCCCCCTTTAAACAGTTAACCTGTAACATGATGAACCACATGTCAGGAATAGTCTAGTAGAAATGACAGGCAATCCCTGCTGAAAGACAAACTTAGCTCTTGACCTACTGCAACTCTGGAATTGAAATTCCACCTCTCAAGTCTGGGGGTCCTAGGTAAATCATGGATAAATTTCATGGTAGCCAGTAAGGAAGAAAAGATGAGATTTCTCAGTTTGCCCCAGTTGAATAAAACCAAGTCTTAAAATACAGAAAATTGTCTGTATTATTAAAAAATCACATCGACAGTAGTGTCCTGGATTCAGCTGTAGCAGCCATTTTCCTCCTTCTTAGTAACTGGTGCAGGGCTGTATTTTTGACTTTCAGCCTGGGAACAGTGCTGATAACACCGATGTTTTTAGTTGCTGCTCAGTAATGTTTACTCTGACCAAGGACTTTCTGAGCCTCATGCTCTGCCAGGGAGGAGGGGAAGCCAGGAGGAAGCAGAAACAGGGCACCTGGCCCAAACTGACCAAAGAGGTATTCTATACCATAGCATGTCATGCCCACTATACAAACTGGGGGCAGTTACCCGGAGGGATTAGATCACTGCTTGGGTCAGGCTGGGTGTCTGTTGGCGGGTGGTGAGTGGTTGTATTCTCTTCCCTTGTTATTTCCCTTATCCTTATCACTGTTGGTGGTAGCAGTAGTAGTTTGTGTTATACCTTAGTTACTGAACTGTTCTTATCTCAACCCATGGACATTACATTCTCTAGATTCTTCTCCCCATCCTTCCAGGGAGTGCTGGTGAGGAAGTGGGGAGTGAGATAGCGGCTGCATGGTTCTGAGTTATGGCTGGGCTTAAACCACGATAAGTAGATAGATACAACAGCCTTCCCCTCCATTCCCTGCCAAAGAAATGGTGGGATTTGAGTAGTTGACTCTTTACATAGATACAATGAAATGAGTATCTCCCCAGATCAAGGAAATATGAAGGGTCAGTGATTGCACAAGTTTCCAGGTAAACTCCCAGATATGTTGCTAAGTTTTTCACCATGCACCTGACCTAAGCTGTTGTCCAAGGACTTTACCTTGATTTTTCTCGCTCAACCAAATAAGCTCTGGAGGTGTTTATGTCCATGCTAATTTATTTGGTAGGAGATAAACAAGAGCCCAAGGTCTGCTTGGCTTCGGTGCTGACTCCTGGTTGCTCATTACCTTTGCAACATGTGGAGATGACTCCCTTTATGAAGATTCTGCTCGCAGGAGTAAGAAAAGTCTGAGGTTCATGGACATGCAGGCTCCTTTACTGAACTACTCATCACAATGCAGTTTGAGCCAGTCAAGTTAGAACTGGATAGTTTTTTTTCCTGATTTCTTTTTAAAATTAGGAAATATTTCTGGGACATTGTTGTAACAATTCCTCCATTTTATGAGTGATTCTGTACCTCACTGAAATTCTCTCAATTGGAAGAACTGTGGCTTTCTGAATTAGCAATTAAAGAAGGGTCTGGGATGCAAGAGGGTGTTAGTACATTGTTCTTCAACATCTCTTCCTGAAAAAAGAAGGTATATGCAATTGCTCTGTCTGCCACTCTATGTGTCTGCCAGTCTAGCTGTCTGCTCCCAATCTAATAACATTGTAATAACCCAATGGCCAATTTTAACCAAATATAACAAAAGACAAGCTGGCTGGACAACTTTTAGCTCTTCCAACTATTGTAACATGATGTCAGCTCAATATATGAGAGGCCGGCATTTGTGTCCCTCTAAGGGAAAGCCTGAAGCAGAAACCTGTTTGATTTGGCTTGCCAGTAGATCAGTTGCTTCTTGTGCACCTCCAGTGTGGGAGGGAAGTATAAAGGAAGAACAATACAGAGTTTTTGTTAGACTGAGTTACATTAGTTCTGCTGCTGTTTTCAATTCAAGAAAACCAGTTTGGCAGATGCTATGACAGACAGATTGCAATGACCCAACCGTTACTTGGTGGCAGTGAGCCAGAACAGAATTACCCAGTTGTCCAAGTATGCTTCTGTTTCACAGCACGACCAATACAACCTATCTTGTCAACCAGTTCTTCACACATAGCCACAGTAGGAAAGTGAATATCTTTCCAGGTCAATGCTATGTAATTCAGGAGCTGAGTTTTGCTCACAAAAACAATGGTGGTTTACAACCTTTCAAGTCAGATGCTCTAACTCTTACTTAGAAAGTGGCTGGCAGTCAGACTCTGGGTTTCAACAGGTCATGGACATGGGCTTCTGAAATCTGTGGTTTTTAATGAAGGTATTAGTGATTGCAGTTGTAAAGGTGCTGTAAAGCAGTAGCAGTTTGCCTATCCAGTTACACACAGTGAGATCATTCTTGCTTAAAATCACATTTTGATCTGCTCGGCATCTTCCTCTGTGCTAATCTGGTAGACTGACTTTGCAGCCAAGAGGGACATGGGACACATTTCCGGGAGAACTAGAGTGCTCATTCAGGTGCTCATTTGATGATGATTTATGCCCTAAAATTTCCTACTTTTCTCCAGTGGCTGTCAGGGGAATATAGCAACTAGTTTAGGAGTTCAGGTCTTAATTCAGCTGTTCAGCTATGGTTTGGTGCCATTGAAGAGACCTTGGTGTATCCCACATGGCCTCCACCTGCGGCTCTGGAAGGCTGCAGGCTTACATCACCAGGCGGATGTCTTGGATCTCTGGTACATTTCAATGTACAGTGTCTATGTCTAGGCGATGGAATGAGGCCTAAATGGTTGAAATTCATGACCTTAGAAGCAAGTGTCACCACACTGATGTTCTCATGTGCATTAAATATATATATACACTCACTACAGTAATTGAAAATCAAGTCACTACAGTCTCTGGAGCTTAATGAGTGGTGCAGCTGATGCATGTCTAGCAAATCTTACATTTACATTGTAGATCAAGTGAGATGAATCCATCCTAAATGCTTCTTTATTATACTTCTCCGAACCAGTAACTACTAAAATGATATTGTATGGGTGTTGGAGATTTTGTAGAAATAGATGATTGCCCTTGAGGAAAACACAGCTTTAGACATAGACGTAGGCATTTATGGTACAATAGCGTAGCACACAATTTGGATAATTTTCTCAATTTATCAGCTTTCTTTAATGCAAGAAGTAGCAACCACCACCTGGTGAGAGAAACAGTCAGGCTGAAGAGAATGGAAATGAATTCTTCTTGAGAGACCGTTCTTGAGAGATCACATTGTTCTAGCTGGTCCTACAACCAACAACTATTTCCTCTTCATATGATTGGAATGTGTGCTGAAATCAGTCACTCAGGTGTTCAAAGCTACAATTACAAAACCAGAATGGTATATGCTACCCAAGCATTACAGGTGAGTTGGTCAGGGAAGTAGTGTGCTCAGCAAGGAAGTAGAAAGAGAGACCCAGGAGCCATGGAAAAAACTGATTTAATGGAAGGTGCTCTTCCTTCCTGAGAACCCATCAGGAACGTCCATACTGACCCTGTGCAAGATTGGAAGTATACCTACAGTACCTATAGTATTTCTTTAATCTTCTGCCCAAACTGCTTGCAAGAGTGTGACCCCATTACTACAGAAAGGGAAAAACTAAAATGTGAGGAAGCGTGGCTGTCCCAAGGTTCCAGCCAGTGATGGCATAGGTCCCTCTCCAAGATAGTGCTCTTCATTGTTCTTGCTGCCAACTTCTCAGCTCCTCACCAAATACCAAAAGTCTGGACTTTCTTTCTTCTGCTGCTGTTTTTTCCGTAGCTAAGGTTCACCCAAACCTTGCTGGAATAAGCTTTTGAAGGAAAAAAAGCAAGACTATGGATAATCTTTACAATGAGATAGGTTTCCTATATGCAAGCCATCAGCTACCCTGTCCTGATCTCCAGAGTCTCCAGCACTCCATTTATATGAGTAAACTAAATAACGCCAAGGAGCAATGTCATCATTGTCACATTATCAATAGTGACATCCTTGGTATGTCTTCAGCCTAGGGCTCTGTTAAAAGGTTCCTGGGGACAGTTTGGTTGTTAACACAGGCGAGGGACCATTCTCAAATGACAGCGTGTACATGGCCGTTGGCCTTGGTTGCTAGAGGAGTTTAGCCATGTGGAACGGGCTGATTCACAGCATTTGACCTTGGTGCCAAAGGGTGGTCTTACAAACATTTAATTTACCTGCATATATGTAGCCCAAGTGGCTAGCTCTACTCCACAATTATGGCTACCTGGAGAGCTCCCAGGTCAAGTTTTTACATTCACAGCCTGTCTTGTAAATGCTGTATCCACAAGCCTTCACTGTAAAGAGGAAAATACTACTGAGAAGATTCAGGGCTGGGTTCGCTTGCAGTTTCCACATCACTAAATCAAGGTCCAGGAAAACTTCTAATTGTCCGTATGCCTTTGGCTCTTATTAAAACTGTCAGCTCAGCTGGTGCTGCAGGGTGAAGCCCTGCAGAAAGTATAGAGGCAGAATTTAACACCTCCCTGTTCCAAGTGCAAACCAGCAGCTGCCTGCCAGACAATTTTGTTTCATACAGAAGCCCATCATATCAAATAATTTTCAGCTGTGCTTTTCTTCTGGCCATGGAGTGAGGACCCCAAACCAGCATATTTTGACTTACTAAGCTGGTGGGATCAGTGTGTGAACCACAGAAAAAGGCAGAGCTCCCCATAAGCTGCTGAAGTGACCCACACAGTGGTGGGTCTTCAAAGATTTTATCAGTATTGGTAAGGCCTATATTACTTATTTTTTCCTGCTAAAATCTGGTGATCTTCTCATAAGGAAATGTGCTTTGTGCAGGTGCTAAGATAGGCACTTGATGTCTCTCTGCAGGCTGCAGGGCACCCAAGAAATCCACATGGTGCTGGTAGAGGAGGTAGACAGTGTAGAAAAGCCCCATTCTTTTCTGAGGTGTGGATTTCTGAGATGGTCTCAGGTGCATGAACCTGCATGTGAGTGTTTGGGTGGACAGGAGCAGGCAAGTGGGCAAGGCAAAGCAAGCATGTTGGCCTGTATCAGATATGAAAGGCAGAAACTTATATTGCCTAAATACTGATGTCAGCACAACCCACACCAACTCGCAGTCTGTGTGAAGAGCTGTGGCCAGACAGTTGTGAACACATGCCACTGTAATGTATTAGGAATTCAAGGTCCTTGCTAATAGGGCATTTGACATCCCACCCAGTAATGCGTGTAAGTGGCTTCATCCATGCGGCTCTCACTGCCCAGGGAGATGTCTTAAACTTTAGTGCAAGCAGTAAATATATGTGCAGGGACTGCAGGCTTTGAGGGACGTACCTACATAATGTGTTCCTGTTCAGAGCCAGTTTTCCACCTCCCTTTCTTATATACAGTACCCGTTTGTACTAGGTTGCTTTTCCATGTGTTTCAGAGCCTAAGGGGAGAGAAACCAGAGTGAGTGTCTTCCAAACCGCGAATGCCTTCACATTTCATCTGTGCGTCGGGACACACCTCACACGGAGGCTTGCTGCTATAAATCCCTTCACCGGGAGATGGTGCTCCTGCCCTGGGAGTGATCCGTCGCTGAAAGGCCGGGTACCCCCGATAACTCCGCTTGCTGCCGGCGGTCAGTTATGCTGCAGCTACCTACCCCCTCTGCTGAGGTGGGTCAGGATGGCCCTGGGGGATGGTTTTTTCTCCTCTGAGCTTCTCAAGCTATTCAACAGATGAAGAAGAAAGAGGCACAGGGCATGAAATGTCTACCAAAAAAAAAAAAAAAAGAAAAGAAGGGTTGGAAATTTGGATAAGGCAAACTGGAAAAGGAAAGAAGAAATTGTGGGATTAAAATGCAGAACAGGACAAGCAGCCAGGAGGTACAGTGGTGGTAAAAAGTACTTATGAGCTTCTTAGTTTGCCCAATGGTCTATGCTGGTTTCTGAGAGGTATTTCAAGTGAGAGGCATCCCTCCTAACTGCCAGGTGCCTGGTCCAAATCACTCATGTTCATTGTGGAAGGACATGCTGCCCTGGCAAGAAGGTCGGGAAGACATAGTTTTGAAAGGAGTGATCCAGACTGTGCAAACTTGCAGTCAAACAGGACCTTGGACCACATCCTTTTCCCCTCCCCTCCCCGCCACCCACCTTCTTCCACACCTCCTCCTCCTCACAGATCAGACAGCAGCAGGCACAGAGGAGAGAAGGGAGGAGGATGGGTCTGGAGCTGAGGGGTTGGCAGGTCTTCTCTGGCCCTTTCTACATGCCTCATCTGTCCTTCGTAGCTTGTTGGTGGTCCCAGAGTCAAGGAAACCGAAGTTGAGACCTCCAGATAGGTTCCTGGCATTGTCAGGTGCCCTTGGGTAGGATGCATCCCCCTGCTGATTCCTGCTGAAGGTGATGTTCCCCAAAGCGAGGGAAATCAGTTATTGGGCAAAGAATTTTCTCTGCCAGACCCCTGTCACCTAGGAGAACTATTGGGCTGACCTTAAGGACTTCAGAGTTTAGCTCCATTTGACTGGTCTGCAGTGGAAAACAAAAGCATGAGATTAAGAACATTGAAGTAAATGAGAGAGCAAAAGTACCTGACAAGGAATAAACAATACCAAAGGATGGGAAGATAACCTAAAGGGGGGGAAAGAAAACACCTTCCTTTCATGTTCATAGCAGTTCATAGCATCTGCATCCAGGAAGTTAGGAGTGAGCCAAAACTGGAGTTCTTGGTCAAACTTTGCATTGATACAGGAAGCAAAAGGCTTGATTTTGGTACTGAGTAATTCTCCGTGTCAGGTGGCAGAGAAGTGAGAGTTACACAACAGCCTTGAGTGCTGATGGCTGGGGAGGGATTGGGAGAGGGCAAAGAAGGGTTTCCTAGGCATAGCCAGGAACTGGAAGGATCAGGGTGAAGTACTGTATACAATGCTCCTTTTCTTCTGCTCCCTTTGGGTTCCTGCTGGCAGACACTCTCCCAGCCAGGTCTCCTCTTCAGGACTGGCTGAACCGCCCCAAATCTGAGGGGCCTTTGCAAAGGAATGAGAGCTGGAGGGCAAGAAGTTAGAGGGAAACATAATAATCTGGGAAACAGATGAAAGAAAAAGCAGATGAGTGAAGATTAAAGGGTAAAATGTGTAAAAATAAGTAAGTGTGGAGCAGAGCTTGAGGAGAGCTGTAAAGAGAGCACTTCCCTGATGACATCTCACATGGACAGCCAGGGGCAGGGAGACAGATGATGTCTTTCTGTATAGGCAGGCCAAATCCTTTGTAACAGCTCTCTCAGCTGGGCTCTTTGGTTAACACTGTAGGAATCACTTCCTGGAGGTATGGCTCTTCCTCCAGTAGCTATTAATGGGAGGAAGGTGATTATTTACACTGAGAAAGAAGCCAAAATGAAGCAAGGTGAATCTCGCCTCTTACGACCAGATGCTAACCTAGACTACCACTGTAAGGACATATTCTGCACCTGTGCACTGTCAAATTACCTGCTAACACTGCACTTTTCAAAAAGCAAATGGTCTTTTTAATATTCGTAAATCAACTGAGCACTCAACTGCGTTTTGACTTGCTATCTTCAGGTGGCTTATGACAGACCCTCTTGACCAGATGCTGTATTAGGACAATTTTCCCCTAGGGGAATGGAAAGTCTAGTCCAAGAAGCTTTTATATTTCCAGAAGGATTGAACTCTCAGTAAAGTATTTCCATAAGTCTCCTGTCCCCTAGCTAGAGTACAGTGTTAAAACAGAAAGTGATGTGAGACCAGCACAGCTTTAGGCATCCAGACTGGTGATGTAAGGTCGCTGGACCTGAAGGAAAGAAGCCCATTGGGGTCTGTGAATCCATCTGATGCTTCGTGCATGGACTTCGTACATTGATTTGTCTTATCTTTCCTGGCTATCCTTGTGCAGATGATCAGGACTAATTCAGCTTGGCTTCAGTTTAAGTAAGTTTTGGAAGGAGTTACTGGAAGATTTGGAAAGAAAATGATGCTGTTGCTTGGTTACTTGCTGAGCTGGCCTTGCCGTCACTTGCAACCATCTCGCTAGAAGACATTTGTTAAGTGAAGCTGCAAGAGGCTTCTTGTGTGGTCACTGTATGAAAACATACTCTTCCAAATAACCACTAGCATCAATATTCTGACCTCTCTGAACTTGCTCAAGACTCACTTGGTTGAACCTCACTGACGTAATTAATGGAAACAGCCATGAACACCTCCAGTTTTGAAGTGTGGAGTGGGGTTGTCATTGCAGTTTATTTTTATTCCATCAAAAAGTGCTGATGACAGGAAAGGTGAACATCTGTGGAGGTACAGGTCTGTGGGAACATGGCTATGACATCAGGTACAAGGTTATTGCTTGAGGAATTCCATTCTGTCTCAGTTTCCTCCTTTGAGAAGTGGTCTTCCACAGCTGATGGGGTTCTGGTTAAATCAAATACCTCCTTCTTTCCTTTGCTGAAGAGTATCTGTAGGGCAGCTCCTCTCTAGCAGGTAGGAGTCTCAGGCTGGGACCTTACCCACAGTTGCAAAAGAGGATTCAGCCACGGTAGGAGAGTCTTCCTGCCCAGAACTCAACCCCAAGCATAGAAATGAAATCTCCTGGGGACTGAGAGAGGGAGCAGAGGGAGAGATACTGCAACAGAGGGGACAAACCCAAGAGTCAGCCAGGCGGGAACAATTTCTTCATGAAATTTCTTCATGAAAGAATCAGCATCCTGAAAACGTTCCCAGTAAAAAAAAAAAAAACAGGCTTGGTGAGCTGACTGCCCTCTTCTTCCCCAAAACCCACCCAAAAGGGCCTGTTGGTGAAGGAAGGGATAGACCATGGCGGGACATGGTGTGAGCTGTCAAGGTCCTGGGCATAGAGCAATTGGCCTCATGTTATTTGGGACAGGTTCTTAGCAAAAAAATAGAGGCAAATGTGGCCCTTCATTTTCATCTTACGTTCTGGCAGACTTCTGGTTCCTTTAATACTTAGTGAACAGGGTAATGGGACAGTCTCAGAACTGTGTTTTTGAGTCCATGCTGGAGGTACCCACAGGATTTGTAACTGTAAGAGCAAAGAGGGATTGAGTGAGTGAGCAGGGCTGGAGGCGCTGTCACCACACTGGTTGGGGGCCACTGTGGGCAGAACAACTGTGCCCACAGAAGTAGGGAGTGCTCTCAAAGAGGAACAAGTCTATTTGCTTGTGAAGCCGAATGGACATAAAATCTCTCTTTGCATTACACGGTTATATGGGTGCCCTTTCTGTATAAACTTGCTAATTGAGCTGTAAAATAAAACTGCAGCCCTTCCTCTCCAATTTCTGCTGCTGCAGCAGCGTGCTAATTTGGTTTTGGAAGGGGGCTGGTAGAAGGTGGCTCTTTGCCAGCGTGAAATTATGCACAAAAAGGTTTTCAGGGAGCCCATCCTCGAAGGAGGGAAGGGCTGGGGGCAGGAGCCACTGTGCCGTTGCACAGCACTGGGGCGGCTTGGGAAGGTCCTGCAGCTGGGTTGGGCTGGGCTGGTGGAAATTCAAGAAAGCCCAAAAGGGTTTAGATGAAGCTGCAATGGAGAACAGATGGGAAACTCGGTGCTCGTGCACCTCAATAGACTCTGTGTGGTTCAGAGGATGGGCTGTGGGATTTCATGTCTTTCTTCCAGCACAGCCGTGCAGGATTTGCTTCTTGGGTCTGTGTCAGTGCCAGCTGGTGCGGGCATGTGTGCCTGGTGCGTGCAGACATGTGTGTGCGTGTTGCTTTGGGTTGTGTGGGCTATGTGCGTGCTGTGTTTGGGTCTGCACGCAGACGGTGAGGACAGGGATCTGGCTCTCATCACCCAGCAGCACAGGGCTCTGCCACGAGGAGGGCTATGCACAGGGATGAGGAGGAACCTAATGCTCAGCTCTGACGGCTTGCACCAAGCGGGCATTTGCTCCTGCTGCCCACATTGGGGTCTGAGAGGAGGACTGCTCTGGGGCAGTGGAATAAAAACCAGAGGGTACAGCCTGGCTCTGTTGCATCAGTGTAATTTTAATTTTTAAAAGATATGCAAAAAAAAGGCAGTGACAGTTCCAGTCCCTGGGAGTTTGTTGAAGCCTGGCGTCCCTCGCAAGTGGCAGGTATATACACCCAGCAAACACGAGGATGTACAGCTTTGGGTGGCCCAGGGCACGGCCCACACTCATCACTTTTGTACCTTTCACCCTTCCCTGTGAAACTGGCTGCATGAAAGGATTCCAGGCAGGATGCTCCAGAAACCATTGCAAGCACAGAAGTTTATGGATAGACTCATCTGCCCATTTTCTAAAGCTTGGCAGCCCTTCTGATCTCTCCATTTTCTGCTCACCTTTTGGTCCCTTCCCTGAGCAGCACTAGGGAAGGAGCACTGCTGTTCCCTGTGGCAGGGGCACTGCCAGTGCATCTGGGGTGGGTGTTGGCGGTGGTATTGAGAGGTGCAGGGCAGGACAGAATTTCCCAGCCTTCTCCACGTGTGGGAAGGGCTTCCTGAGCACTCAGCTGCCTGCTCTGGTGCTGTGAGGGCACCCACCCCGGATCCCAGCAGCCTGCCCATGGGGAATGGAGGCAGCCACGGCTCACCGATGCCTTCTTAAGGTGGCCTTTAGTGTTGAACAGCATTGGGCTGGATTTAGTAAGGGGCTGACAGAAGAAGAACAGTTAATGAAGCCTTCCTCTGGTGGCCCTTCCTCTGCCTCCTGAACCAGAAGCTGGGTCAGGGCTTCTAGTGGTCACTGGCTGCTGGGTGCAACTGCCAGCGGGCCTGTGCAAGGCCCCATGCAATATCGTACAAAGGCTGTGCAAGCCCCTTGTGAACACTTCACAAGGTGCTGAGTGAGGCGTGCAAATGACTTTGGTCCAGACCATCCCGCACAGTGTGGGACAGGGACTTCTCGGGATGCTGACATGGGAGCTGCCCCAGTGCTCGGAGCTGTGTTTGTGCCGAGCAGATCCACTGACTGGCATTAGAGACCCGCTCACCACACTGTGACAAAGCACCTGCAGAATTACAGCAGAGAGAAATCCGAGAGGCTGCAGTGACAAACGCTCGTGAGAAGCGATTGTCTGGGGGGAAGAGGAAAAAACCCCGTGTTTGTTTTGGCGAAACACCTACATTCCTTCAAATAAATCATCGCAGCACTTGTTTTTGTATTTGCAGAGAAATCGCAACAGACATAACCAGGGACTTAAAGAGGCTTGAAATAACATCCTAGTAAATACCCCATGTTGTTATTTCAATCGAGACCCAAGGAAACATCTGAATTTTACCAAGGAAACCCTCTGTGCAAGGGAAAACATCAGCCCGCAGCCCTGCCGGGGCTTTGTTTTGCTGTGGTGTCAGTCGCCCGAGGCAGAATTAGCGGTGCTGGGGGAGGCGCGGAGCGGCGCGGAGCAGCGCGTAGCCAGGGCACCCGAGGCCGCCCAGCAGCCGGTGGCTCCGCGCTCCCGCGGCCGCTTCCGCCTGGCTCCACCGCCCGGTCCTCCTCCATCCCCTGCTGACCCCGGGGTGAATTGGCGGTGGGGTGTCCCGCTCCCATGCGGGGCAGGGGTCCCGTCAAAATGTGGGGTTCCGAAGCGGAGGCGGGACTGCCCCGTCTCCAGTTCAGGACCGCGTTCCCGCGCCCACGGACGGGGTGGCGGGTGACAACACCCCCTTGCGGGACGAAGTTTCCCCCTCCAATGGGGGCGGGGGGTTCCCCTTTCAGGACCATGCTCCCCGCAAATAGAGGCGGCGGTGCCCTCCCTCAAGCCCGGACGGGGGCCGCCGTCCACAGGGGTCGGGTACGGGGGGGGTGCGGGTGTCCCCCGCAAGGCGGGCCCGGGGGGAGTCTCACCTGTCGGCGGAGGCGGGGCGGGGGCCGGGGCGCGGGCGGCGCTTCGCCGGGGCGTGGCGGGCGGCCGGCAGGGGGCGCTTCCCGGCGGCGGGCGGCGGCGGCGGCAGCGGCGGCGGCGGCGGCGGCGGGCGAAGACGATGTTCAAAAGCGGGCGGGGAGCGGCGGCGGCAGCAGCACAGCGCCGAGCACCGGCACCGGGTCGCCGCCATGCGCCTCCTCGCCGTCGCCGCCCTCTGCCTCTGCCTGCTGGGCGCCTGCCGCCTCCGCCGCGGGCTGGAGGCCGCCGCTGTGCGCGGCCCGTCGGCGGCCGCTCCCCAGCGACCCTCGGCAGCCGCGCCTTCCTCCGCCTCCTCCTCCTCCACCGCCGCCTCCCCCTTCTCCTCCCCGCCGCGGAGGGACGGGGCTCTCCGCAACGGCACCGTGGTGCCGCACCACTACATGGTGGCCCTCTACCAGAGGATGGCCGCCCACCGCGTCCCCGGCCGCCGCGCCGACACGGTGACGGGCTTCGCGGAGCGAGCGCGCAGCGGTGAGTGCGGGACGCGCGTCCCTCCGGCGGAGCAGCTGGGACGGGGCTGGCCCGCCGGGACTCAGCCGTCGGGGGTGAGGGAGGACCAGAGTTGGTCTGATGATGATGATGGGACTTAGGAATGGGCTTGGGAATGAGGATGGGGCTTGGAGATGTGCTTGAGAATGAGGATCGGGCTTGGGAATGAATTTGGAATGGAAAGAAAGTTGTGCGTTGACTTGGGGATGGAGCTATGGCTTGTGCACGAATGTGGGGGTCGGGCTTCTGCATGGCCTTGGGTATGCAGACGGGGTTGTGTGTTGCTTTAAGTATGTATTTGAGGACGTGGTTGCACACGGAGACGGACTTTACACGTTTATCTGAGTACGAGGTCGAGCCTGGCGTGGGTTGTGCGTGGTTGTGCATGTGGATGGGGCTTACGCCTTGGCTGGGAAGTGGGGTTGTGCGTTAGTTTGAGCACGGGGTGGTGGCATAGGATGGGGTTGAGCTGGAGCTTAACGGGGTAGGGGTTGTGCATCAGTTGTTAGACGGGAATGGAGCTGTTCATGAGTTCGAGCATGGAAATGGGAACGAGTACAGGGATGGGGATGGGGCTGTGCGTAGCATGGGATTGGGGTCACGATGGGGATAGTGCCTGGAGCTGGGAAAGAGTTCCCGGTGGACGTAAAAAGTAGAGGGCTGTGCATGAGCCTGGGGTCGGGGGTGGCGATGGGGCTGCACACGCATTCGGAGTAGAGAATAATGTTCGGGGCTGAGGGTGCGGGCAGTTCCCGGGACCTCCACCTGGGAGACAGAAGCCCGGAAAACTCCTCGGGGCACCGCGAAGGGAGCCGCTCAGCCCCGGGTGCCGCTGCGCTCCGGAGCGGCTCCCGCCGACCAGCCGTGAATTCGGCATCACCGTCCCCTTCTCCACCTCCCCCCTCTTGTGTCTCTTTCATACCCGCGGATCTGGTGATAATAATCAAATAAACACATTTACAGACTTAACAATGTATTTTATATATATGTAATATATATATATATACACACATTGAGAAGGTGGCTCGGCTGGCTGAAAAATAAAATCCCGATCGAATAAAATAAAAAGACAAACGGAAAAGCAGCTCCAGCCTCTCCCCGTGCCTGTCACCGGCTGCCCCGGGGTGGGAGAGCGGCGGCTGTTGGTGCGGAGCCGCCCTTAGCCCCCCAAGCCCCATCCCCAAATCCAGCAGGGCCGTATCCTGTCGGCAGCCTTGGCCGAGAGGGTTTGGCTGAAAGCTGGTGGGGAAACGGCGGGGAAGCGAGGCGTGACGGGGGGAGGATGCTGCGATGGGCGGGAGGGCAGTGCCCGCCTTGGGAGAGCCGGGGGCAAACTGCGCGCAGGTCCTGGGAAGTTTCAGGGCAAAATGAAACCAGATGAACTTCTTCAAAGGGATCTCCTGATCTGCTCCTCGCGGAATTTTACATCTGCTTCTAAAATAGTAATAAAAATATTAATGTAATAAAGGTAATAATAATGATGATCATAATAACAGCAAATGATGGGGAGAAAACGCTTTCCCACCCGAAAGTGCGATACAGACTGCAGCCCAGGGCTCTGCCAGCAGCGGGTCGGGGGTGTCGGGCACAGTGCAGCAGTGATGTTTGCAGATCAGGTTTCTAGTTAGAGGGGAAGAAAATAAAAACCAATCCTTCCAGAACTCATTCATCTCTTCCCCCAACTCCACCTCCTTTAGTTTTGGGGTTTTTTTTTTAATTTACATTGAGCATATTTAATCAGTACCAGAAACTGCACAAGTCTGCGTTTGGGCTTTGGATCCACCAGAAACAGTGACGGATTAAAACTGGGCTCACTTTCAGCTTCTGGGAGCACTTCTGCCAGACACGCTGAGGCACAACGCCTGCGTCCCTGACGTGTGCCTGCGAAGGAAAGATGTTCACAGCATTTCACTTGGCATTGCTGGGGCAGGGAGGGATGTGTGACACTAAGGGCAGTTGAAATATGTGACAACCTGCTGTTTGGGGGTGCAACTGTGCCGTGCGTGTTCTGCTGGGGCTTCAGTGTCAAAACAGGATAGTGATGCAGCTAGGGGCACTGGAACACCCGGGAGGAGGGAGAGAAGTCTCCTCAGCCACTTGTTTGAATGGATTCCTCCTTCCCTCTCCTGCCTTTTCCTCCTCCGGTTTGTTGGGTTTTTTTGTGCCTTCATCCAGGGTAATGTTCCTGGATGCAGCTTGTGTCCCTGCTGGGGTGCTCTGTGAGCCCTGATGCAAAGCAGTGATCTCCCCCCTGAGCTCTGTGACCCTTGTGTCGCTTCAGCTCGCTGGATTTTTATAAGCTTTTTCCTCTTTTCTTGTTT
The DNA here is from genome assembly GCA_017639245.1 of Myiopsitta monachus. Lineage (NCBI taxonomy): Eukaryota > Metazoa > Chordata > Aves > Psittaciformes > Psittacidae > Myiopsitta > Myiopsitta monachus. The sequence continues at coordinate 23,180,225 of CM029922.1, read as the reverse complement.
TATTTTTGGTTTATCTCATGCAGATGCCTCCCCGGCAGCCCTCGAGCAGCGGTACCTCTTCGACATCTCCAGCTTGCCCGACGCAGAGGAGGTGACGGGTGCGGAGCTGCGGATCCTGCGTGCTCTCCCCGAAAACCGGAGCTTGGCCCTGTCCCCCGAAGGCACGTTCCACCACCTCCTCCTCTCCACCTGCCCGAGCCGGGACGGTGAGGAGCCCCGGCTGCTGGACTCCAGGGCTGCGGACATCGTGGACGCGGGCTCCTCCAGATGGGAGGTGTTTGATGTCTGGGAAGCCCTGCGGGATTGGAGGGAGAAGTCTCTCTCGGGCAAGCTGCTGTGCTTCCTGCTGAGGATCGTCTCGGATCAGTCGGGGCGGCTTCTGCCCCCCCGGCAGCTGGGATTCAGCAAGCCCCGGCCGCAGCCTCACGAGAGAGCCCTGCTCGTGGCCTTCTCCCACACCCAGAGGAAGGAGAACCTCTTCAAGGAGATCCGGGATAAGATTAAGGCCCTGGGCAGCCCCCCCTTCCTGGAGCCCCCCGATCCTGGCCAGGAGGGGTTCCCCAAGAGGAGGAAGAGACGGACCACCATTGCCGCCCGGACGGGGGGCAGAGGCCACGGGAAGAAGGCGAAGACCCGCTGCAGCAGGAAGCCCCTGCATGTGAACTTCAAGGAACTGGGCTGGGACGACTGGATAATTGCCCCCCTGGATTACGAGGCGTATCACTGTGAGGGGGTCTGCGACTTCCCCCTGCGCTCCCACCTGGAGCCCACCAACCACGCCATCATCCAGACCCTAATGAACTCCATGGACCCGGAGTCCACCCCCCCCAGCTGCTGCGTGCCCTCCAAGCTCAGCCCCATCAGCATCCTCTACATAGACTCCGGGAACAATGTGGTTTACAAACAGTACGAGGACATGGTCGTGGAGATGTGTGGCTGCAGGTAGCAATTTCTGCAGCTCTCCCTCTCCCCTCCCTGCCCTGCCCAGCCCAGCCCAGCAGCCTTACCCCATTTTATATATATAAATGCAAATATATATATATAAAGTATATATATACACACATGCACACTTTGGTGTGTGCCTTTCCAAAAGCTAAGCTCAGAGCAGGTGTCCCCTGCCTTCGTGGAGCTGTCCTGGCCATAAGCCTAGAAGATATGGGAGATGCCTTCCCCCAGACAGCGAGGCTGTAGCTTGGTCTGCCCCGGGCCCTCTCAAAGACGGTGTGGCTCCCACCACCCCTGCTGGGTTTCCCGGGGCTCAGCCAGGGGTGATATGCTGTGCTGGGAGGCAGGGCTCCCTGCCTGGGGCTCCTGCCATCTCTGTGCCTTGCCGGCTCCCACCAGGAGGGGAGCAGAGCCCCTGGGATTGCCTTCTCAGACTCTGAGCTTTGCCTGGTCCAGGCCACTTGCTCAAGCTGAGCTGACACCTGATTTCCCAAAAGATTTGGAAAACATCTGGCCAAAATTGTCTCAGTGTGGGGGATAACCTGGGAGGGGATGGAGTGGTGAGTGCAGCAGAGGGGTCAGGCCAGCATCACCCTCCGGCTGTGGAGGTGGGGTGGAGGTAAGGTTGGAACACTTTAGTCTGCGTTGAAGGAGTTTTTCTGGCTTCCTTCACATCACTGCCCTGGGTTTGCAGGGGTTAAAACAAGGGATCCCCAGGGAAAGGTTGGGGGGGGGGTGGGTGGAGAGCATGTGGCCATGGGGGATTTGAAGTCATTTGGTCCAGACCTGTTTGCAGTGGGGAGAGATTTGTGCTTCTGCTGTTTGGGACAGGAAAGGAGGTCCCTGTAACTGAAGGTGGGCAAGAGCTGGGGTTGAAGTAGAGCTCGTGCTTTCAACAGAGATGAGAACTGCCCTGGAAGGTGTTACCTGGGGATGCCCTGGTTCTGTGCCGTATGAAGTGATAGCCCTGCTACTGATGTCCTGCAGGAGGTACTGGCTGGCGGGTCCCATCCCTTTCTGGCAAACCCCCACCTTTCCAAGGCGCACCAGGAAATCAGCTCCAGTATCAGGCCCACAAGTCACACAGCTGTCCTCAGTGTGCTGGGAGAGAAGCAGAAGTCACGAGTTCCCTGGGGAAGAGCCATTTTGCCTGGGTTCTTTTTCCAAATAATCTCTATAAAAGCACTAAGCTCCACCCCACCTTCTTTTGGCACTGATTTCCCAGTGAGCTCCATCCCTCCCTGAAGTGCCTGCCTCTCCCTGTTCTATTAAGGGACCTGGATCTGCCGGGAACAGACGTTTCCCATGCAAAAAGCTGAACGCCACCCTCAGAGACCACTGTGTAAAGCGGGGTGCTTTGACCCATGCTGAAAGGGCTACAGGATTTTAGTAACTTAGGAACCGAGTATAAGTGAGACTTTTAAATCAGAGAAGCTTTGCATCTGTGCCAGGTCATATTTGGGACATATTTGGGATGCTGGGAAGTGTTTCTGCTGCACCCCAGTGGCTTTTGATACTGAACTTCAGCTTCATGGCTGGGTTGGCTTAGTCTAGAGATGCACTTGCACAGATTTTGCTTTTGGTAGTTTGTTTTTTACTGGTGGTCAAGGTGTTGGCATGTAAACATCAGTGCTTATTAGTGACAATAATAATGTGCTTTTGGGTGACATAAATCCTGCTGGAAAACATAAGGGTTTTTTTTTCTATACAAAGCCTGTTCTCTGTGGCAGGGGTGTTCTGCTAGGGAGGAATAAGCCTAAAGAGGGCAATGAGGGGATCATCCCAAAAATCTCTACTGAGATCCAAATGATTTCAAAGATCAGGAAAGCCCCAGTGAGGGTCCAACAGCTCCCTCTCCCCAGGAAAACAGTACATCAGCAGGGAGAACACTGTGTGCATCAATAACAGTGACACAACCCTCACAGCCTCCCTCCATCCTCACCCCAAGGAGGTCTGCTCTGCATCCACAGGCTGTGGCTGGTGGTAAATCAGAGGAGCAAGTGTGGCACCTGTAAGTCTCATGTGAACTTCCTTGGAGCAGCTCTGGCTTTACATCCATGTATCTGAGAGGAAAATCTGGCTCCCCACCTCAGTGTGAATGTAAATATATATTAACCATATGATGAACCTGTACCCAGGGGGATGTTCAGAGATGGAGGTTAGTGGGGTAAAGGAAGAATCAGGTCTGTGCTCTTAGGTTTTCTCACTGTCAGGGTGTGAAGGTGCAGCTAGTGGATGCAGAGGGGCTGGTAGGAAGGCTCATGGGTTTTCTCTGACCTTGGGCTTCAGCGTAGGTAGTGAGGGGGAGGATGTTGGCATGGGCAGCGCTGGAGCTGCTTGCTCTGGAAACACTCCATCATTTATAGAGTTACCAAGCTCTTAATGTACCTAACTTTTCAATTGCTGCTGTCTACTTGACTGGTTTTCTCACTGCTGAGATAATTTTGTTCGTGTTTTAGTTTCTTTTATCGCCCCTCCCCTTCCTCCAAATATTTGCTGTGGAGGAGGCTGGTGAGCAGTTCAAATCCAGGCAAGATACATATAGCTCCTGGCTGGTGGCTCTTGTGAGCCTTGGCCAAACAGATATCCTGAGGCCTGGTTCTGTGTAGCTGTGTCCAAGGAGGTGCTGTTGCCAGCAAACTCCAATTCTCGTGGCTCTTGTTCAGCCGCAGCTTCAAGTAATGGACAGACAGACAGTTGTTGCCCAGCTCAGGTCTGGAGGTGCCCAACGGAGAGCAGGGTGATGGGATGGGCTTTTGATGCTTTCCTGGAATCCAGTTCTGGGGTGCTGTGTGCTGTTGTGGCGCTGTCCTGAGCCCCATGATGGCTTTGCTGGCCCTGGGTAGAATCACTGAGTCGCAGTCCAGGCTACAGAGCTGGAGCTGCAACAAATGAGGAGGGTGAGGATTCGGGGTTCTGCCCATAGAAGAGCCAGTCCAGCTGCGGGTACCTCTCCCTAAGCAGGCATACGTGGTGGGAGACCACGCTTCGGCTCACCAGGGCAAGCCCAGCTGCAGTGTGGCCCTTTGTGTTCACACCCCTGGTGACACCACCATGCCAGCACTGTCTTATGAGATCATCTGCTCCTTTCCTGGGTCAGCAACCTCTGGAGAACAACAGAAGGGACAAGGATGGTGTTGGACCCTCTTTCTGCTTGACTACGGGGGGGGGGGGGGGGAGCAGCTCCCTGCCTGGTGCTGCTCCAGGCGGATGGGCAGGGCAAGGCTGGGGGCTCTTTGGGGGTCGTTTCGCATTCTCTCTGGGCAAGTATATTGGTCACAGCAGCTGGCAGTCACATTGCTCATTGCTTCTGAAGGGATGTTTCCAGAGCAAAAACCACCTCTTTTTCTGAATCCTTGTGTGCTGCTGCAAGGGCTGCCTACCCATTCCCAGGTAAATTCAGAGACTGCACCACAACAGTGGGACTAGGCTTGGAGAGCAGCCAGTGAAGCTATCACACATGGAAGTGCTGAGCCCTTGGTAGGGTGTGAAAGCCTTTCCAGGCAGGGAGGTTCCCATGGCCAGGATGCTGCAGCCCTGCCATGTTGGGGAGCAATGCAGGGACCTGTCTGCAAAGGGCATGGAGGAGAAAACCCTGCTTCCAGAGGTGGGTAAAAGAGAGGCATCTGCTGCAGGATGGTGCAGATGATGCAGCCCTGGAGCTGGTCCTCTGCAGGGCATCGCTCTCTAACACCATAGAAACAGTCCAGGAAAAATGTATTTCTGATCAGTCACCTCTTGCCTGAGTTGATATTTGGGCATACATAAACATTATAAATAGGAGAGCAGGGTTTGAAGATGGACAAATACGAATTCAGTAGACTCAGAGTGATTTTAATGGATAATTATAGGTTCTCAATCTGCAGTATTTATACAACCTTTCCAGTTTTAAAAAACCAATAGTTTCCATGCAGAGTACATTTTCCTGGAGGATTTGTTTGACCTTCAGCACCATTTTTATCTGCAGGATGTAATTATAGTGAAGCTAGAAGTATTAAGCACTTGAAAAGGACTATGTATCTATGCTTAACTGGCTCCCTCCCCTCTTTACATGGGAGTGTCATTGTGCAGGAACAGAGAAAAACACAGAGCGATCCCATTTTGGAAATGCTGGGCTGGGAGTCCGGGAAGTATGCCTGGTTGGGATAGGATTGGTACATGTGCCTTGTTTTAGGGCTCCTTGAGTTCTAAGAAGCTGCAGCCTGTGTTTAAGCCACTGCCCGTGGTGTTGTGCCCCAAAGCCCTCTGTCCGGTGGAGTCCTATAGCAGGGACATTCGGAAGCAAAATGGCTTTATGGCCAGTTTAACTGCCTGATGACCATGTGCGTCTGGCCTAGAAATAATTGCCAGGAAACAGATTTTATCTCTTGTAATTTTCTCTTTTTAGGAATAATTGTTTGTGGGTTTTAAATTCTCTTAAACTAAGCAGATTGTCTGGCATCCCCCCTCCCTTTTTGTTTTTACATCATACTTCAGATCCAATGGTAAAAGGAAAAGGAGTATCCTCTGTCATGGATAAGCATGTTCAGATGGAAAAGGGCAGATTCAGGCTTGCAGCAGCTTCGCCCTGTCATAGCTGCATTGATCCCAGTGGCCTTACTTCTGGTCAGCAGACAAAGCCATGTCCTCTTTGGCTGTTTGTTGATGTGTGGGGTACCTGTAAGGAAAAGTCTGGACAGGCATCACTTCTGATTAAAAGCAAACCCCAAAGCTCGTGCCTTCTGCTCAGGTCTGAATGCCAGTGACTTCTGTGTGTCGTATGGTTCTTAAGTCATGTCTTGATTACACAACTCTCGCTACTAGAGAGAATTGGGTGGGTCTGCAGTGATTTATTGGTCACACTCCTGTTGCAAAACAAGAAGCTCTTTTCACTGTTGGTGGTTTTAAGTCCTTATCCCACAAACCCAAGTGTGTGTTTAGGGAGAGTCACCTGTGCTGGCCCCCATGTAACAGCAGACACATGCACTGCTGTTTGCAGTGCTGTCTTGCAGGATGAGACAAAAGAGGCTGGGGCATCACTTAGGATGTTCCAGGGATGCTGCTCCCATGGAACTACAGCTGGGCAAGTGGAGTGGAGCACATTGGTGTACTGATGGGATGCCTTTGGCTTTGCTCTCCAGACTTAACAGAAGTATTGCCATGAGCTTCAGCTTGATGTTCTTGTCTGTGATAGCAGCATCTACAGTTAGTTATTCATGTAAAAACCACATGGCAAATGTTGCTATGACTGGTATGTCATAAATATCAATCGAACTCATACTCCAGTTGGAGCAAAACTGGTGGAAATGTCATTGTTTCCTGCTGAGCATGTAGCAAGTCCTGAAACATGAGTGCCTTCTCTTTTGTCTGCAGTGGGGCAGCACTGCCGTGTGTCAGGGAGGGAAAAAACCTGCATGGGGCAACATCACTGAGAGTCTGGGTATTGGAAAGGGGGTACTCACCGAAAATGGGGCTGTGCCACTAGATGTGAAAGGTGGCCAGACCCAAGGGCTATCACATGGATCTTGGCTGGGCAGTGTGCTTGCTGTGTCTTGGGTAGAACCAGAGTTACGGTGTGAATCTCTCACTATTCACATCACCCTCTGGGGAGCTGAATGGGCAGGAAATCCCACATGGGCAAAGCCAAGCTCTGGTCTTTGAGAGCAGCATGGTTCTTCTTGTAAGTCACCATGATCAGCAGATGGAGAGACTTTGTGTGTCCCACTGGCATCAGCGCAGCGTTCCCTGGCACCAGGGATCCCTTCATGGCTATGTGGGGTCCAGACAGGGATGCTGGGCGCCAGGAACAGACTGTGGCAGTGTGCTCACTGCAGAAGTGTGTCCTCTGTGAAACACTTTGGAAAGGGGAGTTGGGGAGTAACTGTTCTATGCATGAGGTGTTGCTGATGGTCAGGAGCCTGTGACCTTGTGTAGAGGGGGGAGAGGTTTTCTGCCTTTCCCTTCTTTGAATTAATGGCTGGTAAAAGAGTAAGATGTCCCAGCAGGCTGGTGTATGTGACATCCTGAGTTCTGTCATAAGCTAGTTTGTATCTTCCATGGTAAAACCAGCTGCATTCAGTCTTTTAAGACTCTTTATTCCTAGTACAGCAAGTTGTGAGGTTGAGAGATGTCTCTGAAAATCAGTTATGCCCTATCAGCAAGAGTTCTGGACCTTCAAAAGACGACCAAACTATGGAACCCCCTGACCAAGAACCCAACCCTACATCTCAAAGGGTGTTTTGCAGCCTTGCACTTCAAGGCATACGAAGCCCATGCAGCTGCTTTCTCCTTTTACTGCCACCAGTGTCTGAGCAGCCCCCTGGATTTACTGTGACGGAGAGGAGCTGATCTACATGGTGGTGGGAAGGAGTACACTGGTGGGTTGACTGATGCACTGTGTTTGTGGCGGAGCAGACTAGGGCAGGAAGCACTGGGCAGCAGAGCTCACGGAGACTGGCATTGAAAAACCTTAAACCAAAGCTTGGTCCATTCCCAGAAAGCGCTGAAAACAAAACCCAGCCGTTTTCCAGTGTTTTTTCAGCAGGTTTTGCTGTTCATTGTTGGGTCATCACTACTTACTAGGCCATTCGTACGTTCTGTGAGCTCATTTTTCTGCTTCAGTACTTGCGCTCATATTTCGGGATTTCAGGATGGGGACCGTGCAGACTTGCTGGGGTGTTTGGTGGGCAGGGGACAGGAGCCTGTGCACTCAGTCGGGGGACAGTGAGAGAGCAGGTCTGGCAAGGCTGAAGCCGGTGGGAGGAGAGGACCTGGTCACACTGGGTTACACTCTCAAGTGCTTTTCTGACAGAAGTTGGGAGTGTTTGGGTCTCCCTTCCCCTCCATTTTGCTGTGGGGCCAAATTATGCTGATGCCACCCAGGTCTCCACCATCAGAGGCTGGGTCAAGCCCAGCCTCCCCATTGTTGTTTCATTGACTTTGGTCCCATGTTTTGGGGAGATGATGATAGTGTTCCTCACAGTGTTCCATTCATTTCCTCCATCCTGCCTTGGCAAATTGGTACAAGGGGAGCAGTTACAAAGTTTAGGGCTCCCTTGCTCCCAGGCTAGTCATTCCTGGTTGCTGGGAACTGCCAAGCACCAAGGGGCTCAATGGAGCTTAGCTGGCAGCAGCAGAGCATGGAATAACACCCACAGGCCAGGAAACGGAGTGGTCAAATGTGAAGGAGCCGAGCTTCGGTCCCCAGAGAGGTGCCAAAGCTGTTTCTGTAGTCAGTGATCAGCTGGGGATGGGGAATTTTGTAGGGCAGCTCACCCCCTCCTTGGCTGGGGGGGAGGTGGTCACTCTGGTTACATTCACCCCATGTGCTGTGAGTAATGGACCTTTCAAATAGTGTGGGAAAGGAAGGGTCTGAGTTTCTGAGGTGCCGAACATGCAGTGCTCCCATGTGCTTGAGTCAGAGCCACACTTGCGCAGTGCCTTTGCAAACCAAGCTCTTACAACCCAAGGAGTACTTAGCGGCTTTGCCCACCTGGAGTCTCCAGCTCCATCTTGTGCTGCGGCTTTTTGCTGGTGGAGCGGGTGGAGAAGCTGCTCACACAAACTGAACCCATGTATGCACAGGAAAAGCCCTGCTCCACTCTTGGTGCTCCCCCCATCAGATGCAGGCAGGAGGAAGGTCAGCCCTGCTTGCTGCCAGTTTGCTATGTCACTATATATGCCATCACCGTGTGCTCTTCTGAAGTCAAGTCAACACTATCTGGAGCACCGTGACAAAACAAGCCTCTCTGCTGGTCAGTCGTGGTTTTATTTATATGTTTTCTTTGATCAGAAAGGCAAACAGCAAAAATCGAAAAAGGACTCACGTTTCCAATAGCCGTATCTCTAGTAGGTGTAATTCTTGAAGCAATACTTGTATCCCTGTGCCTGCCTCTAAACTATCCATGTATTTGTTCTGCTTTTTCGGGTCTGAGTGTGTGAAATATCTCTAAAGAAGATAGCTCTGTAAGTGATGGTGTAAATGCGTTCTTGTATGTATTCTAAAGTTTAAATAGGTTGTACATATGGGATTGTAAATGAACTGTAAACAGCAATCTATATTTTCTTGAATATATTATATAGCAGTATATATTTGTTAAATAAGTATTCTTGTATACTCTTCAATAGCATTCTTAATATTTTGTACAGCTAAGTTTATTAAATATTTTATTGATAATTAGATCTCTGCAAGGACTTTTCATTTGAAGACTTGTGCCTCTGTCCTGGAACCTGATGGCTCATTTCAGAGCAACCTTCATCAGTCACCTTTACTTCCCGGGCTACCCAAGATGTTAAAACCCAAAATAAAAAAAACCCATTTATTTTAAACTGTCTTTTGTGGCAACCTCAGGTATTTTCCAAGAAAAAAGGTGCAGAACAGTGAGTGTTTGCAATGGATTTGTCATGGGATTGTACATACCTTTTCTTCCCTGTGTTTCTGAACACAGTTCATTTACCTTGACTATGCAGCTCCAGCAAGCCAAACAGGATTCTCTCCATGACCTGAATCGAGAGCTTTAGAAGCTCAGAACCACTGAATTGAGGGGGTAGATGTGGGAGCTGGAAGACTGTCCCCAGCTCACACCATGCCTGTGACCACGCAAAGCTGGCCTTATGGGTTTGCCTTGAGCACAGGACTCTGTGCCAGGGCAGACGCCAGCTCACTGTGGTCCCTGCAGAGGGAACCCAAGGCAATGGGAGGGGTGAGGGAGGAACCTGACACGGTTATGCCTGGTCAAAATATCCCCTTAGGAAATGAGGATGGAATTGGGAATTTCAAAATTTGGGAAATAAAAAAGATACACAGAGGAATATAGTAGAGTTCCAGGTAGGTATCGCTGGTACACACGATATATTGCCTCGTGTTTGAGAGATTAGGCTGCTTAGTACTACCACAGTGAATATTTTACTAAAGATTGCTTTTAATTGACTGTGGTTTTTTATTAGTCTGTTCTTCCCTTTTTCGAAGTATTTTTTTTTATACTAGCTAATAAAGCACCCTGGGACATGAAATCCCTTTGCATTTTTAGTAGGTGAACTTGAAAAGTTATGGAATATCCAGGAAGCAGAGAATCTGTAAGATTAGCTTAACCCATCACATTAAATCCTTGTTATCACAAAGTGATAATTGCATAGGAATACAGCTGTGTTAGACTGTTCTATTTTGGTGCAAAGCAATAGGAATACAAAGACAAAAGGAAACTCCTGTCTTGCACGAAATATTTTTGTGCCGAAGTTCATGTCATGTCACCTCTGTTGTCCTGGTCTTGGTCAACCAATTACTTGGGTCTCCCTAAGCCTGTGCGCAATCCTACTGACTTTATTGATGTGGAGTTACACACTCCTGTTCATTCTAGATGCTTAAAATCCTGGGGTGGAGTGTGTTCGTGGGTGAAAATACAGGTTCCTTCCTAATAAACATGAGTTGCAGTACGCCCTGCATGATGAGAGCAGATGATGTTCACACTTCAAAACATTTATATTCTGTGAAAGGTATTTCTGTTCCTAACATATTATATTAGAACAGCTGGATCCTTATCAATTTTAAGGGTGCCTGTTCAGGAAAAGGACTAGCTGAGTCCTGATGCTGGGAAAGCCTGTTTTCCTCAATTCCAAACCATCTCCATACACAAGCAGTCTCTTAATGTATGAAGCACAGTGTAGTGTAGAGCTTGGGGGCTTTAACTTGAGTTTGAAATATTTGCAAATGGGGAGAGTGGGGGGCATCCACACTGCCTCTTTCATTGTGAATTCCTTCAAATAGGATGGAAAAAACTCTCCTTTGCATGTCTGACTGGCAAACACTGCAGTCAGATAGTCAGATGTTTCGAATGACATTCTGCAGGTTGAGGAAGGGGACTCTCCCCCTCTACTCCCCCCTCATGAGACCCCCCCTGCAGTACTGCATACACCTCTGAGGCCTCCAACACAAGAGGGATGTGGACCTCTTGGAGTGAGTGCAGAGGAGGCCATGAAGATGCTCAGAAGCCTGGAGCACCTCTGCTGTGGAGACAGGCTGAGAGAGCTGGGCTTAGTCATCCTGGAGAAGAGTTGGGGAGACATTAAAGCAGTTTCCAGTACTGCTGGAAAAGGGGCCCATGAGAAATCTGGAGAGGGACTTTTTACAAGGGCATGTAGGGATAGGACAAGGGGGAATGGCTTTAAATTGAAAAAGGGTAGATTTAGATTAGATATTAGGAAGAGATTCTTCACTATGAGGTTAGTGAGGCACTGGCACAGGTTGCCCAGAGAGGCTGTGGCTGCCCAATCCCTGGTAGTGTTCAGGGCCAGGCTGGAAGGGGTTTGAGTAACCTGCTCTTGTGGAAGGTGTCCTTGCCTGTGGCCATGGTTTGGAACTGGATGAGCTTTAAGCTCCTTTCTATCCCAAACCATTGTATGATTTTTTTAGCTGCTGTAAACCACTTTCCACAACACGAATACTTCCCTGCAAGCACGTTCTTACAATGATAGAATGGTTTGGGTTGGAAGGCAATAGGTGGAATGGAAAAAACTAGTCCTTTTATTGTGAGCTTAATCATGTGAAAACAGTCTTTAATTAAATCTCTCCCTGCCTGTCCCATCTGAGCATGCGTATCAGGCTGTTTCATAACTTCTGCATGATGCTGCTGAGAGCAACAATCACTTCCGGCAGCTGTCTTGTATTGTTACTGCTCTATCTGCTGCTTGTACTCCAACCCCATCAGCTGCTCCAGAAATATATGGTGTTTCAATGGTTCCTGGTCACTCACAAACACTCTCTGGATTCTTATTTTATGAATGTGACAGGAAAGAGAACATTTGCCTGCAAGTGAAGAGCCTCAGATACTTACTGTGGTTGGGAATCTGAGTGTGACCTGTGACACAGAGTAAAGCAAGTCTCTTGGGTCTAGTAAGTTTATCCAAATCCAGTAATATCTTGAGTGACTTTATTAATGATAACATTGAACATCTTGTTTAAAGTCTTCGCTGGCAATTAGCTAGACCAAAGAAAGGGACAGGGAGTGGAGGCGTGTAAAAAGCCATTTTCTGTAAAATAAATACACAGATGACCTCAACTGCAGAGAAGAGATTATCTGTTGTGAATTATGTATGCTTCCTAAAGGGACAAACCTCACTAATCCACACACTCTATAGCTCGTTCAAAGCAGCAAACACAGAGCTGGAGCGAGGAAAGGAAAAAACTGATTGATTATCTTGCAGTGCCTCTGGATAAAAATGCTGAAGTTGAGTCAGGTGCCTACCACCCACTGGTTTTCTCTGCACTTCACAGATGTCTACTTCGCTTGTGAAATTTGGGGTTTGGCAAGTAGTTTAGTGAATTTGGTATGCATAAAGTAATGAAGAGAGTGAACAAGTTGTAAAAATAAAGAATCGAGTTACATTTTACCATAAACCTCTTTATTTTTGTTATTGGAGTTGTGTACTTCGTCATAAAAGGTATTGATCTAGCAAAACACTTGAATGTGAGTCAAAGTCATTGAAACTAGCAGGATTACTCGTGTGGTGAGAATTAAGCACAAATGTGAATGACAGATTATGTGCTACTGCATACAGTCAATTCATTTGTGAGAGGTTTCCCAAGAATTCTGAAATAGTCTAACATAAGCAAGACCACACTGTGTTCTCATGAGAAGTTGGCACACTTGGACGGTAAGCACTTTTGATGCTCTGCCTGGGGTCACTGTGAACACCATAGGCTTCAGAAGAGCTGGTTTCTCATTGTGTGAGATCTGCTCCTCTTAGGAAACACAGCTATGACATCTAGACCTGTGCTTTTTTGCAACGATTATAGTAGCAAATTTGCAGATCTTAGCCTTACAGAAACAGCTTTAGGAAGAAGGTAGCAATTGAATTGATAGGTTTTGATAATCTTGGAGAAAATTAATTTAAGAAAATCGTAAGGCATTATCCTGCAGTAGATCTGACCATCACTGACCAGATCTAATCTCAGTTTAGGTCTTAATGCAGTCAGTAGGATTTATTAGAATGGATTAACATTTGTATAAAAGGCATACACAAGTCAAGTACAAGTATTGCAAAATTAATTCCCCATACAAAGTATACGGATAACACACTGTAAACAACTGCTGCTCTAGGTGCTTCCAGGTTTTAATAGTCGCTTGTCATCTTTGGTTAATGCAAGATATTTTCTGTCCTCAAGAGATCCACTACAACAGCCTAACTTTTACAGACTGAGTCCTTGCTTAATTATCCGATTCCATGTACTTTGAAGAAAAAATATTCTGTTCTATCAGTTCAATGTGTAATCCAAACCAACCAAGTGACCCACATTTTTTATGTTCCTAACAGATAAACAGGTGTATATGTGTATTTATATCTCTGTGTACATACATCTATACCCACGTACGTGAATACCCTGCCCCTCACTCTGCCCCAGGGAGCACCTAGGCCAATAGATGCATTTAGCATCTGCCATAAGGCCATCCAACAGGAATGCATACCAGCATCTAGGGGCTATTGAAACACACACAGACACCTAGAATTATGGATTTCTAAAGTGAGAGCAAGAATTGTTTTGATCATGACCAAATACGACCCTGTAGAAAGAAAAAATGTCCCATGACTCCCCTATAAACAGAATCAGTTGCATGGGCACATCCCTTTACTCTGAACATGTCTCGTTCCAATCTGTGCTGCTGCAACTGTGGTCTCAGCGTTTCTGCCTCAAAAGTCAGTATCTGCTTCATTACACAGCAGTGGAATCTGAAAATCCACTGGCTAGTCTCAAAAGCAGTTTCTGATATGAAGATGGTCACTTAAACCCACTGCCTGACTGCAGGTTTAAAAACTAGTTCAGAATATCCAGAAACTGAATTCAAATTGCTCTAAATATTAGCGAAAGATTCGAGGTGGACTTAGACAGAAGTGGAAGGTGTGGTTATAACCTAAGAAGAGAAGACGGGATTAATCAGTCTTTCTGCATCCCAGAGAACATTATCCAGTACCATTCTCATTAGTACCATATTAAAACTCTAATAAAATATAAGATACCCAATGCATGATCTGAATTCTTGTGTTTGGGCAAGACTTCTCCTGACTATATTCTGTAGTGTTTCACTTATTTATAAATGTCTCTATGAACTTCACAGGGAATGCATTTCACAGGTTCATGGCTCGAAAGCTTTTCCTGATTACACTTGGCTCTGTGCCCCTTACTTACATTATTCTCATTTCTAGCTGTCGCCTGCAACTTCTTCTGTTATCACAACTGACAGGAGGATTTTTCCAGTTTCTAGCTACCTGTGAAGGAGAGGTATGAACAAACGTCAGGAACTGTGTACTTGTCAACAATGTGCTACAGCAAGGATATGGTTCTCAGTGGTAACATTTCATGCCATTTTAGGGGTGCAACCATGGCAGAGTAATAGCCGTTTTCTCACAGTGGACTTATCTAATTTGTGGCTCGGCAGAAAATTCCATACTTCAGTCCTTCAAGCAAAGAACTGAAATTTAGGCATGCATCAAAACAGGCTTAATTTTTTAAAGTTGCTGAGCAAGCACTGTTCACATGGACTTCATTAGGAAAGCTAAGCCACCTGTAAGTAGTTATGTATGGATTCTGCAATCTATTTTAACCTTCAGTATTGGCACATTTGACCAGTGTCCTTTACCTTCTCTACAGCCAAATGAAAACTGAAACACTTGGCCACATTCCAGACCAAAGCTCTATATCCATTCCCTTGCTGAGCAGCCACAGTTACCTTACGGTATTTTTAATACCCTGTGGAGTCCTGGTAGCACCTTAAGCCCCATCTGAGTCTTGGAGAAACTGCACACCTCATCTTATGCAGCTCCCTTGTACTCATCCTGAACTCAGCCTGACCTCTGGTTGACCACCAACCCCATCCAACCTGGAGGAGACAGCATTGGGCTGTCCTGGGGCTATGGGCTGTTTCTGGCTGTCATGCACCAGGGTTATGTGGTGGATTAGATGCGTGGAGGCAGACAGGCCTTTCACAGCATACCAGGATTCACTGCTAGGATCCATCCAGAGGGAGATTCCTATCCATACAGAGTAGCCTGGTGTTTCTTTCCAAAGCAGGCCAGCTGGGCTGTGCTGAGCCCTCCCTGACAGCTCTCCAGCAGCTGAGTCAGGTGGTAGTAACTCAGGTACACTTGTAGCCAGTGAATCAGTGCTGTCTAGAGTGCTAGCAGACAATAAATGTACCACCCTTTGCCAAGTCCTGCAGAGTCCTGAAGACACAGGATGAAGGTACATCACTACTGAATCAATAAAACTATACTTTGGACCAGCCAGTCTCTCTTTAGCTTCCTCTGAAACATCTTAATATAAAACAAGCCATAATATATAACAAACAGAAAAAGGACAGACTCTCTCACAAAAAATTACACGTTCACAAAATAATTACACCAGTTTCTTGTTAATCACTGAATCTGTGTTTATAATTTGGTCAGGTCATCCTGTAGCCAGTCTGTAATCATGGCAGCCATCTCCTTGCTGGCATCTAGCACAAAGGCGTGGCGGAGCCCTTTCTCACAAAGGCGAATGTCCCCATCTGGAAAATCCATTTTGATCTCATCATAGTAGTGCTGTGGACACCAGCTGTCTCCAGTTCCATAGTAGAAAATCAGCTAGAAATTAAAGCATATCAAACCATTAATTTGAAACATTACTGATGAAGTCACCAATATCCAACCAAAAAGCACCAAAGTATTTGGAAATAAGCAATGCTTCATGACCCAAGATACACTGTGAGAAATACCAAATTGGTAGTTCTCAATTGTTTCCAAGTCTGCAATTACGATGAAGCCAATTAAATGCTCTGTGACTCAGTTTCCTCCTCTGTAAAACTGTGGAACACAATACAGGCTTAACTCTGAAAATACAGATATGCTGACGAAAGTCTGGCTGTCTTAAGAAATTTGTTATTATGGATAAAAACATCTAGTTGTCCATGGAGTCCACTCCTAACCAGGCAAACTGCTGTGTTTGCCCTAGCTGCTGCCTGTTTTCTATGTTAGCTTTCTAGCTGTTTAATCAAACAGCAAAATTACCAGTAAACTTGATGCTGTGTCTCAGCTGAAGGAGCTAACCATTATGGACTTCTTCTGGATAGAAACTAAGAGAAAGCAGGAGGTTACTCTACATTTGCGAATAGCTCAGTCTTACCAGCATCTGTTAGGTATTATCTCAAACCACCTGCCTGGCTGTGCCTTAGGTGGAGAAGCACCTATTGTTCTTAAACTTCAGTGCATAGCGGTGATCCACTCCGCCATGTTAGAATAACAGCAATTATGGTCATTCTCAGAAGCAAAACTTTTTTTGTTTTGCTAATTTTTAATCACAGAATCATAGAATGGTTTGGGTCAGAAGTGACCTTGAAGGGTCGTCTGGTCCAACCACCCCTGCAATGAGCAGGGACATCTTCAACTAGATCAGGTTGCTCAGAGCTGGCCCAACCTGACCTTGAATGTTTAGAGGGATAGAGCATCTACCACCTCTCTGGGTATCAATCCCCCTTATTGTAAAAATATTCTTTGTTATATCTAGTCTGAATCTACCCTCTTTTAGTTTAAAACCATTACCCCTTGTCCTATCACAACCTGCTCTATTAAATGTTTCTCCCCATTTTTCTTATAAGCCCCCTTTAAGTGTTGCAAGGCTGCAGTAAGATATCCCTGGAGCCTTCTCCAGGCTGAACGACCCCAGCTCTCTGTCTTGTCTTTGTGAAATGCTACCTGTGTAGAGTACAGGCACCTCCTGGAGATCAATGAGCAGTTTTCTTTTGGGTTGTAATATGGAACTCAAATTATGCCAAGGTCCATTTTGAGGTTTTCCTAATAACCTTGTTCAATGGCACACATGAAGCAGGTGCTATGGGGCCCACTTAAACACCAAAGTCATAAATTTCAGGCAAATATTATATTTAACAAAGTGTCTTTTCTCTCTATTAGAAACACTGAATGTCACTCTTTCCCAAGTCATCAGTTTCCCACATCTTCTTTTCAACTTTGTATGCTATAGCTGTATTTTTCAATTTCTATGAAGCATTTGAAGGGAGAATAGTTGTCTGGGAGATGGTAAAAACCTACGCATTTAAGACAAGATTAATAACGATTACTCTTTATACTAAAATGTTTGAATGGAGGTACCAGAAGGATATTGATTGCTCAACATATCACACACAGAGCTGGGCCCAACTGCATTACTCTCATTTGTTTCATATTTCATTTCTGTACTTCAGTGATTAATTGAGCAATGCTATCATAAATTAGGGGACAAGAATTTTCCCTTTCATTACAAAAATCTTCAGTTCCATCATTTTTGTAGCCATGTGGAATATAAATAAATGCACCCACTGGGGCAGAGGTGGGCAAAGAGCCCAGACTGCATTTCACAAAATGTTACAAGCTTTTGTCTAACTTGCTTTTCTCTTGCTGAAGCGCACCCAAATCTTGGACATTACTCACTATTGCCTGTATTGAATATTTAGTATCTCAGTTGCACAGACACCAACCCAAGTTATACTTCTATGTATACTTGAAACACAGAACATAAGCTGTCCCACATTAACAAACATTACTGGTTTCCTTTGTCACTCACTAATTGCTGGAAACAAGGTATGTTGTTTGTTTTAGCAGAAAATGTCTTTTGATCTTGCCTTTGATTCGTAAATTGTAAGATGTCACACTAACAAAAAAGCAACGTAAAAAGGCCAGCTACTTTCAGACCTTCTGAAAGCCAAACATCTGACCAAATTATGTTTAACCGTGGGCTCCATTACCAGCAGATACAAAAATAAGGATTACTGAAACTGAGAAAAAAAAGAAATGGAGCAACCCCAGTTGAATGGAGTGGTCCTTCACCTTATTAGATATTGTGATAGGCTTGTCAGAGAGTCTCATCTCATTATTTAGAAAAGAACAAGACATAATTCACACTTATGAAGGATAAAATATTTGGCTTGGTCTGCAAGACCTCTGAAATGGGCTGTTCTCCAGGCAGGGTTGTAAACTTGAGAACTCAGAGATTTGGAAACGCCTAAACAATAGATTTACGTGCATTCTTAGGTTGTGTCTGGTATATGTGCATTATGGTTTAATCTTTCATTGCATGATCCAAAGGATCCTTGACTCACTCAGTCCACTGACTGACAGGATGACGTTCAGCTGATGAGCTGCTATTTGATAACTTTTTTCATTCTAAATTTTGTGTGTGGTCTGAGGATTTACTTATTACATATTTCATGGTTTACAGGCAGAATTTATTTTCCTATGCATATTGCTCTGGCATGTACCACTACAGGATTTGCACACTCACATTTATTAATTTAGTTTTGCGACACCTTACTGACCATTTTCATCTCCATTTTGCAGATGGAGAGCACAGAAATTAATGTCAAACTACATGCATTAATTTGAAAGTATGCAGTGTAGTTTGAAACACCTAGAGCTGATTTCCCAGTGAAGTTTAAACATGCCAAGTGCAAGGTCCTACACCTGGGTCGGGGCAATCCCAGGCACAGCTCCAGGTTGGGCAGAGAAGAGGTTCAGAGCAGCCCTGCAGAGAAGGACTTTGGGTGTTGGTTTATGAGAAAATGAACATGAGCCGGCTGCAGTGTGCACTTGCAGCCCAGAAAGCCAACTGTATCCTGGGCTGCATCAAAAGGAGGGTGACCAGCAGGTCGAGGGAGGTGATCCTGCCCCTCTACTCTGCTCTTGGGAGACCTCACTTGGAGTATTGTGTGCAGTTCTGGTGTCCTCAACATCAAAAGGACATGGAAGTGTTGGAACAAGTCCAGAAGGGGGCCACGAGGATGATCAGGGGACTGGAGCACCTCCCGTATGAAGATAGGATGAGAAAGTTGGGGCTGTTCAGCCCTGGAGAAGAGAAGGCTGTGTGGAGACCTCAGAGCAGCCTTCCAGTATCTGAAGGGGGCCTACAGGGATGCTGGGGAGGGACTCTTCATTAGGGACTGCAGTGAGAGGACAAGGGGTAATGGGTCCAAGTTAAAACAGGGGAAGTTTAGATTGGATAGGAAGAAGAAATTCTTTACTGTGAGGGTGGTGAGGCACTGGAATGGGTTGCCCAGGGAAGCTGTGAATGCTCCATCCCTGGCAGTGTTCAAGGCCAGGTTGGACAGAGCCTTGGGTGGCATGGTTTAGTGCGAGGTGTCCCTGCCCATGGTAGGGGGGCTGGAACTAGATGATCTTAAGGTCCTTTTGAACCCTAACTATTTTATGATTCTATGATAGCACTCCTGCACTTCATTTGTGGGTGCTCTGAAACACTATCTGTCTGTATAACAGATTTCAAGGTCTTAAATGAGATATTCAGAAAAGTGAGGACAAACTGTGACCATCTCTGAAAGACGTATTACTGACTTCATGAATAGCCCATCTTGGATGTGAAGTTTAAGTGCCTTTACCGTGAAGCTATAGAATCATAGAATAGTCAGGGTTGGAAAGGACCTTAAGATCATCTATTTCCAAGCCCCCTGCCATGGGCAGGGACACCACACACTAAACCATGTCACCCAAGGCTTCGTCCTACCTGGCCTTGAACACCACCATTTTTACTTACTATAGATCCCTGTTTCTTTCAACAGGCATCTCATCACTTCTGCCAGAAATGAGGTAGGAGTTCTGCATCCTTCATTACAAAGCTCTTTTGGATAATGAAAGAGGAAAAAGGAAAAAGTCGTGTTTTAATGAAAGACCACGTCTATGCATACATAAAAGGTCTCTGAATTAAGATCCCAAACTTTGAAGTGCTTGCTAATGCCATATCAACTGGTTTTAGCAGAGCTTGTGTATACAGTCTGCTGGACTTGAAGGAGATAAACTAAAAACCAGGTATTTTACACGTGGCACCAGTACTGGCAACAGTGTTACCAACTCTAGATCTGCTGCCTTAGGCTTCTGTCCCTTAAGGTAATGGTATAATGGAAAGAGGTTGCACTGTCAGATTCTCGCCAGAGGAACATGCGACATCTCCCTGCTGGGTGTTATGCTGGGGATGTCCAGCATGGACAGGGATTTAGTTTGGTTCTATTGTGTGTTAATGAAGCAAATGTCATGTCCACATTTACCATGCTTTGGTTCACGTCGTGGAGTAGTCTCAGAGTGCATGAACTCCTTTCAACTGAAACTAAGGGAAAGATGCTCTTTAGGATGACCCTTAGCGAGCTCCAGTCAGTAACAGACATTCTGTCAAGGTTTAAGCCTCTAAAACTCAAGAAGTTCTACTCACTCACTCACTCACTCACTCTCCTCTTTTTCTTCCCCCAGTCCTGGGGGGATGGGGAGGAGAATCGAAAAGAAAAAATGCAACTCGCACAGGTTGAGATAAGAACAGTTTAGTAACTAAAGTATAACACAAATCACTACTGCTACCATCAGTAATAATGACAAGAGAAACACAAGGAAAGAGAATACAACTGCTCACCAAGCCCGACCCAGCCAGTGCACCCCGCAGCAGCGAACCCCCCAGAGCACCACCACACCCTTCCGGGTCTCTCCTCTCAGTTTTCACATCCTGGACATGATGTGCTGTGGTATGGAATAACCTCTTTGGTCAGTTTGGGTCAGGTGTCCTGTCTCTGCTTCCTCCCAGCTCCCCCTCCTCCCTGGCATAGCATGAGACTCAGGAAGTCCTTGGCCAGACAAAACACTACCAAGCAGTAACTGAAAACACTGGTGTTATCAGCACAGTTCCCAGGCCCAAAATCAAAAACATAGTGCTGCACCAGCTACCAAGAAGGAGAAAAATTACTGCTGCTGCTGAACCCATGACACATTCAGTCCATGGGATCAAACAACTGTTGGCTACAGTAATAACTCTCTGAGATGCCTACATTGGGAACTTTAGGTCCTCACCTCACTATTTACTTCCATGAATTCTCTAACATTGTGCTTCTTCTGTTTTTAATGCAAACAGAGCCAAAGGCACCTGCTGAGAAAAGGAATGATAAGGTTTTGGAAATTTAAGTTCTATTCCAAGCAGAAAAGGGCAGGATATTTACCACCTACTGGCCTTGCTGGTACATCATTTGTCCAGCCTTTCCAAGTATGACTTCTGTCTTGTTCCTTTCTGGTCTCAGGACTGGCTCTACGCCCCTTTGGCTCATTGTTTCGGCTCTGTTCTCCAACTTCCAATTTCCACTACTTCTGCTTTTTATTCTAGCCCCACATTCTTGCTCTGCCAAGTCCAAATTTTAGTCTTCTGTTTTCTCCATCCCATTCTGAGTCTCAATTCCAACCCTAGCTGCTTTCCACCCAGCAATTCTTCACTTTTTTATCAGTATAGAAGCTCTATTCCCAGCCCTAATCCTCAAATATCTTCCAAACTGTCAGTTGTTCTTAGCACAAGGGTTGCATTCAGTTCAACGTAAAACCACCTAAATATAGTTAACTGTAGTGTAGTGTTTGCATGTGTACCAGACATCCAAATTCCCAGCACACAGCAAGGAAAGATATACTCAATAAAGCCAGCAGAGTTTAGAAAGATTCAGCTGAAACAGTGTACCCTATAAGGTGCCTGAAACTGCAATTAAGCCACCACTAAGAACTCAGCTGCCTAAGCTGCCATTTGAGGTGCTCTAGATACCTGAGGCATCTGCACGAGAGCAGCATGCATGACAGATTCTATAGGACTTTCTGGCAAAGCAGCTGGCAGCCAGATGGGGATATTCCACAGTGCCCCAAATTAAACCAGATGTCCATGTTTAAGGGCCAAATTCCACCTTGACTCCTTCAATAGATTTCTATTGATTCAAATGGGGTAATCTACACCTCTAATGCCTACTGCACTTGCAGATTCCGGTAAGTAAACTCATAAAGCATGAATCAGGTGCCCATACATAAATATCTGGTAGTGGTAGTTTAACAGTTGGACTTGATGATCTTAAGGGTCTTTTCCAACCTAAATGATTCTGTGATCTCATGCAACTTAAGACTGATATGCTAGCATATCCTGTTTGGTCTCCACTGCTGCTACAGACAGGTTGTACGTCTCATAGGCCAATCTTGCTCGGGTAGCTCAAATCCATCACCTCATATAGCACCAGAAGCCTACCTCTATCCAAACAAAAGGAGCCTTTGATACTTCCTGTCTCCTCCTCCTCCCTGTTTACCCCTCACTCACTAGTTCCCTCTATGTTAGCTCAGCACCTATCTCCTCTGCCAAGGTCCTTTCCAAACCTAACCATTCTATGATCCTATGATTTTATGAATAGCTTCCCTTTCTAAGCCAAGAATTTTTACCATGCGGTAACAATACATTTCCCCTTGAACCTTATTTGTAGACATTGTAGAACCCTTTGGACTGACATAAAAAAATAAAGAGTCAAGGTAGGACAGGCACTTGTGTCATATATGCAATTAAAGTATGGGTACGTTATAACCAATTAAACACAGCCTTATAACAGCAAGAATTTTATTTGATGATGCAGTTATTCTGCTTATTTCATGTGCAAGATGTTGGTGTGCGCCTTCTGTGTGTCTGTGTGTGCATATGCCTGCAAATCCAAAACTTTAACACACATATTTCTTAATTACAAACCACCAACAGAATTCAGAATTGTTTTCAAAATGCTTCCCCATACCTGATCTAGTTGAAGATGTCCCTGCTCATTGCAAATGGGGTGGACTAGATGACCTTTGAAAGTCCCTCCCAACCCAAACTATCCTATGGTTCTATGATTCTATGGTTATGCAATAAAACCTAAAAGCAGAATTGCAATTAAGGTGTAAATTTTCAGTGATGTAGGTGGTGGTACAGGTTCTGTGAAACTTGACAGATACTTGACTGTCACTTCTGGTGTTGAGGGTCCCCCTTTGAATGACAAAAATGCCTGTGCTCTTTGCCTATGCCACACACAGCTGCAAAATATACAGATGCTAGGATGTTACCTATTTTCCTAATATATTAAGACAGATTCATGTTTCCAGAGTCCAAATGTTCTCATCTCATTTTAGCATCAGGAGTATTGCTATTGCAGCACACAAGCAGGTACTATTAATGAACCAAGGGTAACCAGAGGCATATGGGATCTTCATTAATGGTAGGAAATACCGGCATGCACTGTATGATTTGCATGGATCTGTAAAGTACATATTTTCTGTGGACTGTTCATGGCTGTAAAAGACATCCTGAGTCAGCACATCCACTGTACCAGCAATGGAAAACTGCTGCCAACCTAAGCATTCAAAAATGGTGAGTCAGGCCCCCAAAATAATGAGACTAGCTTAAAAATAATCAGATGTACAAAACAATAAATAGAAGGTTCTTTCTATTTTTCTTCTGGGCTTAAACTTCTTAATATTTGCATTTTTATAATTGTCCTGGGTTCAGCAGTAGCAGTCATTTTTCTCCTTCTTAGTAGCTGGTGCAGTGCTGTGTTTTTGACTTTCAGCCTGGGAACAGTGCTGATAACACCGATGGTTTTAGTTGCTGCTCAGTAATGTTTAATCTGACCAAGGACTTTCTGAGCCTCGTGCTCTGCCAGGGAGGAGGGGAAGCTGGGAGGAAGCAGAGACAGGGCACCTGATCCAAACTGACCAAAGAGGTTATTCCATACCACAGCACGTCATGCCCACTATATAAACTGGGGGCAGTTGCCCGGAAGGCTTAGATCACTGCTCAGGTCAGGCTGGGTATCAGTTGGCAGGTGGTAAGCAGTTGTATTCTCTTCCCTTGTTATTTCCCTTATCCTTATCATTATTGGTGGTAGCAGCAGTGGTTTGTGTTATGCCTTAGTTATGGGACTGTTCTTATCTCAATCTGTGGGAGTTACATTCTTCCAGTTCTCCTCCCCATCTTTCTGGGAGCTGAGGGAGGAAGTGGAGGGGGAGTGAGCGACCGGCTGCATGGTTCTGAGTTATGGCTGGGCTTAAACCATGACACCCTGACATGAGGGTGTGAGGATTATTTTTTATTCTTTTGCAACACTGAATGCTGAGACTTCCAGGTATTCCTGACTCAGAAGAGAAATGGCAGTTACCAGTGGAATGGGCAAAGACTTTGTCTGATTCCTAATGCAACATCCTTCTTGTTATGAGCGATTAGAACGTGTCCTCTTTCAGGATCTGATGATGAGGGCAGAGTAATGGGGATGTGGGTTATCTTTGCTGGACATTTCAATACCATGTTTGAAATAGTTAAGCAATTTCTAAGTTTGAAATAGTTTTAAGACAACAGCAATGTTCTCATAAGCTGTTCTACCATCGCACTGCTCAGAAGTATTTTCAGACTTAGCTTCTGTGAAAACAAAACACAAGTCAGGATAGGGCTCTGTCAGCCTAGTACCCTGTAATACTGGTATGTGTACTCAGACACTGCACAATGATGGCAGCTGCTAAGTAAACATCAGAAGTATCTGAGATTCGTATCAACAGGATGTTTATATTTTAAAGAGTTTCTAAGAAAGTAATAAAGATTTCCTGCAGTTGACTTCATTGGCACTTGTTTTAGTGTGTATGACAGTTCACAGAAGTATAAATTACAGAGAGATTTCTTTTATGCCTCTGCTGTAGCTGTCAGGGGTCAACACTGAAAAAACAAATACCAAAAAATGAAAAAATATTAATTTGCATTTCCTCTATCTCTCTGGAATTTGATACATGTTAGAACAACTTTACGATCTTATTACATGGGAAGGTACCACTCCAGCTGATGGCACAGAGCGAAGGACTGATCTCTGTGGATACAAACTAGTGGCACATGTGCAATGGTAAGCAAGACTGTACCAGTGGCCTTGCTGAAATCCTTGCCTCTGATACATTAACTTTTTCACAGTATTACTCCCTTGTGCATTCACTGCTTGAGACAGCAGCTTCCCTCTGGGTGCCACCTCTCAAAAGTAATCAGTGAATAGTTTCATTTGGTCTTGGATGAAAAATAGTTTAAAAGGTACTAACCACAATTAATTTTAGATTTAATCAAGGTTCACAGAAAATGACTTAGCTTCTCTGGAATTATGAAAGCATCTCCACCTCATCCTGCCAGAAGAATACTACGAACGCCATGGGAACAGACTGGTTTGGGACACACTTTTTTGGACTTGCTTCAGTTATACTTTGGCTTTACTAATCAGTTTCTGGGAAGAATTCAAAGACCTGGCGTTGCCCTAGGAAGCATAATGCTTTGGGATCTGGTTCTCTGAAACATCAACTCTCTCCCCTTGCGATCCTGTTGTGGCTGAGATCAGCTGGTGTGATGGCAAGGTCTTTAGAACTTGCTTCTCAGTTTGTTTTACCAGAATTAGGATTCCTCAACTTTCCAAGGTCAGTGGAAAGCCAAACTTTTTCTGCTGGACCATTTTGAGAAAAGGCCATTGACAATCTGGGGTACACAATGCTATTTTTACATACTAACCTGTAGGGGTTGTAGTAAAGGTGTAATTGGTAGCTCAAGTGTTTGTGGTGATTTTATTTAACATAAGGAACATGGCCAGTTTTGTTAAACCGACATAAAAAAATAAACAAACTAGCTTCCCTGTCTGGAAAGGGCATGAAGAAACATTTTATTTCCAGAGAAACTGCGATGTAAACCCTGAGACATGGCCAGGCATAGTGGCTACTTTGCACATGATTCCAGATGTGTTACTCCTCTCTGTGGTGTCAGTTATGTTGTTCCACCAAATATCCACAGTGCAGGCTCCTGTCCTCATGACGTTGTCAGTGTTAACTGGAAATTTGGTAAACTGAGGAAAGGGAAAGAGCCTGTTTAACTTTGCTGCAGTTAGCAATGCTACTGACTGCTCTGCACGTAGAACCAAGAGATCAAGTGAGGCCACTTATATTTCCACTTTCTCAGAGATAACGAAGGGTCAAACTCAATGCAAAGTAAAAATATGTTTTTATAAAAAGGATGCATAAGATTTATCAACAAACCAGGGTGATTATATTATTTATATTATCTATGTTACTCTTGGAGACTTAAAAGTGCTTCGAGGGTGTATATTTAGATGTGTCAGGAACATGAATATTTCATAAGTCAAGTCTGTATAAATACAAAAATAAAAACAAACAGACCTGAAACTGCCATTTAAGCAATACTATTACCAGGCCAGATCGTTCTAACCATATTTACTGCAAACAGTATTTTCCCCTGGGTATCAGGCTGACTGACACTGTCTACCTTCAGTGGGCTTTTATCTAAGGTGAATCAGCCAGATCCCTTTTACAACAGCAGGATCTGCAGTAAACGGCAATTTTGTTCACTGCCACACAGTGCTCTGTGGCAGAGGGAGGGAAGGTAAGTGATTAAGGGGTAGTATGGGTTAGATGGTAACTTCTTAAGTATTATTCAGAAGGCTGGGGAAATACTGCTGTCTTTACTCACTGTGTGTAGCACACATCTTACACCTCTCCCCAAAACCCTGGAAATTCATGTCATCCTTTCTTTATTAGACTACTGCACAGCATGAACAATACTAACAAGAACTCAGTTACAGAACAAGTGAAGTATTACAGATAAGCGATATTGCAGTGCATTGATCTTCTTGAATGCTCACTCAGATCCTTTTCCATTGAGGAGAGAAACTGCTGATCCATGATTAGGTATTCTGGGTGCTTCAAAGAGAAGGTCGCTCTTGTGGCTAAATGACAAAGGCACCAAAATCCCTAAGCACACGTGCAAGTTCCCTGACTTCAACTCTGCACCTCCAGGGAGAGCAGGCCAAAAAGGATGTGAGACTAGCCAAAAAAAGAGGTGTTCTTGGCTCCAGAGAGCACTTTGCACCTACTCAGAAAGAGTGTTTGGAAGGTTTTTCACAAATGTAGGCAAGCAACTCACTCAGGCTGTGGGTAGGCAAAGTATTTGTAGCATTTTTTGAACCACTCACCTTCAGATCATGCTCCTCTCACTGGGAATAATTATTAAACCCCTTTGGATGTCTAAAGGGACTCAAACAAAAACACTGGACAACATCAAAACAGCTGCTTCAGGGGTCAAATAATTCTTGGTTGCTCAGTTTTAAAGGCTTTCTCTAGCAAAGACAATTTTCCAAAAGCAAAACCTAGCACTTTTTCTGTGGAAATACTTATTTTTGCATTTTTTACTCTAAATCTCTGCATATCGGTGTTTAGTTGATACTTTTGGAGAACACATTTTCTATGGTACTATTGATGTGACATAAACTTGTGTTACTTTACATTTTAAATACACGACTAAAGTAAGCAGGAAGTGGCAAACATACTTCATGGAAAACATACTTCATTAATCTAGTTTTGCCCAAAACTGAATTTTTTCCTGACCTAACTGTCTCTATATGGGTGGTTATGTGCCACTATTCAATCTGAGTGAAAATAACTTCATGTGCCCATAAACTTCCAGCTTATACTTTTCCCATTTGATTAAAAACGATTCTTCTCAGACAACATGTTTTTTCATCACTGTACCCCTACTTCAGATGTTTCATGTCTTTTTCCTTACACAGTGTACCTGCTACACCAGACCACTGCCAAACTCAAGAAGCCTATAAACCTTTTCTTTTGTTTAAAATGCTAACCAAAAGAATCATGATTTTCAGTTTCTGGAGGAGATGATTTATTGCCTCAAGAAATTATGAACCACTACATGAAGTTTACTGCCAAACCGATTCAAGAATTCCTGAAGTCTGTTGGAGATCTTGATTTAGATGGGCTTTGGAGCAGATCTTGTTACTTTGAAATAAGACTACTGTGTATTACTCATGGTCTAATAAACAAAATATATCTCATTAAGTATAAAATCCAAGAGGTGACTTTTTTAAAAACAGAAGTTCCTCTGTAAGTACCCTTTAATGCAGTATCTTCTTGATTACAATAGATCTATAAGCTTGCTTAACAGAGAGTCAATAAAGCTACGTCTTAAAGCAATGAATGTGGCATGATGCAGTCTTAAACAGTTAGATGCTATACAGAGCCTCTATTATGAAAATATCAGTGTCTGTAATGGGCACGCTAGTGAATGCCTAACATAACCATTTTCCCTTTCCTTTAAAAATTTCTATTTGTAAAAGCTCTGTGATGCTCAGTGCTGACCCATCTTTTAAGAATAGGGAATTACACCCACTTCCTTTTGTGTAGGAATGACAATAAACTTCCTGCAGCGCAGTAGTATCTTTGCCTCCAGTTTCTGTTAGGAAAAGGAGTTGGTGTTTTTACCGTGAAAGAACATAGCTCATCTGGCTTTGACACGATCAGCCTAATGATCAACCATCGAAGCTGAGCAAATCTATCAGCATCCCCTATCTTATTTGTTTAGAGTTTGTGATGTATCACAACTCCCCGTGTCATTGCAATAAGAAGCTTACATTTATGTACTGCTAGATCCAGATGAATCACTTTAAACACAATACTGCAATACAGTTCCACTGTTATTTAATGTGTACAACTTCTGTCTTTAGAAGATTATAAGTGGAATATCTCACTTAATTATCCAAGAAATATTCTAGCTCCAATCCTTCTAACATAAATTTGAGCAATTAGCATTTTTAGACTAAGAATCTGGGGCCTGGAGATAAAATTTCTCCTGCTCCCTAGCTAGTCATAATTACAGTGAAACCTGGGCAAGGAAAGATTGGAGTAATTTAGTGTCTCTTCTTCTTTCTTCTTCACATCACAGAATGCAAATAAGATCCAGAAATAACCTTTCTATTCCACAGCAGCTGGCAGTCAGGTGTTAAGATTGGCTTTCAGCATATGATCACAGCGACTACTAAAGAGTATAAATTTTTTTGTAGTGACAGTTTGCCAGTTCTATAGCAACTTGGACTATAGTTCCTGTTTTTATAAACTTCCAACCTTTATAAGTTAAGCCCATTTTTACTGTCAATACACTTGAAATTTAACATAATGCCAACTCAAAATTTTTCCCTAATTCTTAAATTCCCAGAAATTACTAGAAGATGAAAAAAGGGACATATTTAGCTTCATTTTTAGACCTGCTTTTCCTTCAGTTTGCCAACTGCTCATAAGCTTGCTTCAGCTTTTTGTTTTCTTGAGTATGTTTGCCACTTTAAAAGTATGAGGACATAGAAGAATCAATAAAAGAAAGTTAACACAGGTTTAAAGAAGCTCCTGCCTGCCAAGGCCCTGCTTAGACTGACAGAGTCAACAGAAGCACAGATGAAGCAGACTAGGACACCTGCAAACTCTTACTGTTGGCTATGGGCCTTCATTCAGTACAAACCCCAAGTAATTTTGTAATGTGAAGCATCTGAGCAGACCACCTGAAGTCACTGGAGCTGTAGCTCATTGCCACCACTATGGTCCTCATCCAATGAAGTTTTTATACTTAATTTCAAGCACCTGTGCTTGTGATTAAAATTTCCAATAGCAGCTGAAGTGTTGCTCCTGCAAACTCTTCGCTTTTGTACCCTAACACAGTAACCAGCAGCCTTACCCTCAGTCTCAGAGCACTCACAGCTTTATCAGGCTTGCCTGGGATCCCAGACCACATCACCTGCCTGTGGTTCCGGGGTCTCCACCTCTGTCCTTTGCCTTTAGTCTCTGCTTCTCAGGCTAAGAGTAGTGTAGGAGTATCTGTCTCCAGCCCTGGTCCTGTCCCCTAAATTGAAACTGGACTTACGCTGTACATAGCTTGTTGCCTCGATGGGTCCCATCTTGCAGCCTGCCTTCTATCATGTCTTTGGCTATGCTCCTGGATGGACTTTGGACCCACCTTGTAGCCTTAGCCTTGTCTCTACTCCCATCCCTGGTCCTGTCTCCTTTTGTTCCTGACTGAATTCTCTGGAGGGATGCTGGACTTGGTTCATTGTTTTGCCTTGTCTGGGACAGTTGATGTATCCTTGCCACACTCAGGTTTTGGGGGACTGGGCCCTGCTTGGTGAGGGCACTCCTGGGGTCACCCTTGGCTCACAGCTCCCTTTCCCCCAAAGAACAGGCAGACCTTGCAGATCCCTGACACTCAGAGAAGTGACTCATTAAAATCAATAATTTTCCTTGAATTCATTCAGCTTTGGATTAACTAATGGAAAGTTTCGTTTAAGACTATTTGCCATCTGCAAGATCAGCCCTTCAGTTTCTTCACTGAGATTGCCCCCAAAGTGCAGAACAACTTTGAATGCTCTGCAATAAAAATGAAATACCAGGCATGCCTAGTGCAGTGCAGTGTTCCTTGTTCACATGTGCTATTTCAACTTCTTAAAAAATAGAACTGAAGCATCTGAACATACCTTTCAAAGTGCAGAGAGGACAAATGGGATAAGTAAAAAATAAATCAATTTTCAGCCAAAAAAAGAGACTTATTTAGGAAGTGAACTTTGTACCATATCTATCTACAAGGCACAAAGTAATCTCACAGAGATCTAGGACCTCTGTCCTAGAAAATTCTGTTCTAGGAAAATACCTAGCAGTGCAAAGTACTGGAATCATTCATCCTGCAGAAAGACAGGGACGATGCCAAAAAATGGAGGGAAGGAAGGGGACACAGTAAAATTATATCTTATAATGATTATCTACTCACAGAGAGTCTACCTCAACAGTAGTTCATTAAATGTGGCTTATAAGCCATCTGGAATTGTCTGACCATGGTCACACTTTCAAATTCTCTCAGCCTCCAGAACAGGATAACCACATCAAAACTCCAATTAGGAACAGTTCCTGGCCTGTGCCAACCTCTGAACCACGCCTGGGAATTGACCATGAGAATGCCATCTATCCAGAATAAAACTGTACTAGGATCTATTTCAACAATAAAACTGTACAGACAAGAAAGTTCAGTGCAGGAAAAAGGTCCCCAAAACGACTTAATTTAGTTGCATATCAGTAGCTCCAGTCTCTGAGGAATGCACTTTCTGTATCTTTCTCTTACACTACAGTTGAATGGCTGAACCTGTAGAGCCATAATAATTTTGCTGACTCCTTTCTATTATGTTTTGATGGCACGGAAAAATCAAGCCTGCAGAATCCCATGATACCAGCTGACATACAACACAGATGGTACGTGTTCTGCTTTGACCTATCAGCCTGCACTCATGCCCTGGCTGGCCATCCACCTGTCTGATCAGAACCCAGGTAACTACTGGCCTCACTGGGAACCACATCTCAGGCTCAGCCATAACACACTGTTTCTATTCCAACAACGAAAACATACGAGATAGGATTCTACACCTGATAGTGGTGAAAGCTACATCTACAAAGGTATGGCTCAATGACACTGTAATGACCAGTGACCCTTTTAACGGTTTCCCCAATGTCAACAGAAAGACACAAACATTCAGTTCTGGTGTCCTCAACATACAAAGGACATGGAAGTGTTCGAACAAGTCCAGAGGAGGGCCACGAGGATGATCAGATGACTGGAGCACCTCCTGTATGAACATAGGATGAGAAAGTTGGGGCTGTTCAGGCTGGAGAAGAGAAAACTGTGTGGAGACCTCAGAGCAGCCTTCCAGTATCTGAAGGGGGCCTATAGGGATGCTAGGGAGGGACTCTACATTAGGACTGTAGTGATAGGACAAGGGGTAGTGGGTTCAAACTTAAACAGGGGAAGTTTAGACTGGATATGAAGAAGAAACTCTTTACTGTAAGGATGGTGAGGCACTGGAATGGGTTGCCCAGGGAAGTTGTGAGTGCTCCATCCCTGGTGGCGTTCAAGGGTGGGTTGGACAGAGCCTTGGGTGACATGGTTTAGCAGGAGATGTCCCTCCCCACGGCAGGGGGGTTGGAACTAGATGATCTTGAGGTCCTTTCCAACCCTAACTATTCTATGATTCTATAAAGGCACAATCAAGCTTGCTGAAATCCTGGTTTTGCACGAATATAACTAGATGTAACATTTACTCATGCATGTGGGCTTCCTTGGAAAGTTCTGAGGACTAGTTACCTTCTTTAAGTTTTGCTTTATGGTTGTACTGTCTCTCTCCACAACCTTCATCATTTCTTGGCTTGCCATATATAAGATGTTGGCTGCAGAAAAAGAAACATGCAGTAAGGTAAGTACACAGCAAATCTTTTGGAAAAAGCAGTATGGATCTAACCTTGCAAAAGGGTCAGGCAATTGGAGCAGTTATCATCTTGACAGTCCCACTGATAAAGATCCCACTGACAGAAAGGGCAGAAATTATCTCACTGGACTGTATCATTAAAAAGGCATCTAGAATAAATTCTGTTACCCAGTATTAATCAATGGAACAGGAAAACCACCTTTGGAATATAACTCTATCCATCTATCTTACAGATTCCTGAATCAGCCCATGGTGATGCCTTTTTTTGCTGACCAGAGTAGGAACATTGATGATAGCTCTCAGTATACACTTTTAGAAAAGTAAGGGTAAGCATGAACAATCACCCATGAAGTGATTTCAAGAGTGGGCTTTTAAATACAAAGCATACATCAAGAGGCATTATTAATTCAGAGATATTAATTATGGACATGTCAATATGCAATTCATTCAAACACTCAATATAACACATAATAAAAATAATAGCAAATACAAGTATCATTGGAAACTGCAGGCCTGCATAATATTGATGGTACCTGCCCAGACAGGACTGGACTGGACATCGAAGGTCTATACCTTACCTTTCTGGAATGTAAAGTATTAAATACCCCTTGGTGCAATTTATTATGAGTTGGTCTGCAAGATACTGTCTCAGAGACATAAATGATTGAGTCTAAAATTTGGACACCTCATTAGAAGCAGTCTAATTTTTTGAGGTGTTCAGTTTTGGCAGGTCCCATGTATGTTAGACAGCAGTGTGAACTCAGCACTTCTGAAAGCTGGGTTACTTTGCCTGGATACCCAAATATTCATAAAAAGAATATTCTTCTCCTTTCTTACCAGTCTGCAAAACCAATGGAAGATCCCGAATGGCTAAATTACATTAAAACATTAAAATTTGTGGGTCCTAGAATGACTGACGGTATTCTAAAATACTAAATCCTATCCTGAGAAATGGGAGAAATGGAAACTCTCTGACAATTTTTTAAATCTGAACCAACAAAGTTTTGTGCACAAGTAGCTACTGACAGTGTTGGATCTGATACTGCTCTTGAGACGGGAGTAATGCATTCTCACAGTGTGTGATAGGGGAGGAAATGGCAGTCACATAGGTCTTTGGTGGTGACCAAAACACGGAGTTGGCTGAATTCCAGCAGTGCTCTAAGGAAACAGAGTGCCACAAGAGAGATGAATGATGGCTTCAGAGATCAAATATTAAAAGACAAAGCCAGTGCTCTCAAGTTATAAAAAATGAAAATCCTAGAAAGTGCTATCTACTTCTGGGCCAGTCAAAGAAGATGCAATTCAGTTACATGCCTGCAGAGCTCGGTCGTTTTGAATTAAATGCTGAATGCAGCTAGTGCAAGTTCTTCCTTTCCTAGACAGAAGGGTTGCAGATGTGAAATCATATTGACAATACAGCAAATTTCTGGTCCGATCCTACTCTACTGGGCAAAGCAGCCTCCATGCGGTTTTGTGTCTAGCCACCTGGTAATCCAATCCTGTGCTGCAGCTGGCAAAAGTCTGCCCATCTACAGCTTTAAGCATATACCCTGACATTGATCTTTTTCTCGATTTAGCTCCAAACACTGATGCATTATACACCTTTGTTTTAGAAGGATATACACCTTAGAATGCACCTTCAAAAATCATCTAAGAAAACTTTAAATGAGGGGTATCAAAGACAATGAGGAATTCCATAGGTATTTAATTAACTTCACATTGATTCCTGTTTTTAAAATGACAAATATGACTTTAATGCTCAGAAGCCCTTCCAATAAATGAAGCTAGCTGTCTCACAAAGCACTGCTTTGTTTCAGAGGAAAGGCAGAACATGGAGAGCAGACCTTGCTACCCTATCTGCGGGTCCTTCAGATGAATGGATGTGGTTTACTATGGATTTCCAAGATTTCACAAAGCACGAATTGCAAGAGCCTGGATTTGGCCAGGTATCTGTGGCAGTAACACTTGTACCCAGTCCGTTATATGAGGATTTTAGTATGTCAGGTCTATCCAGTCCAAAATAAGATTGCTGTTAACAGGACACAGTGGATAGCCTACCTGCAGTCAGAACTTTTGCCACGACCTTGCAGCATCAGCAGTGGATGGTAGGCAGGGATGACAATACTGGTGGCAATCAGTACAGAACCTGACACATACTGGTTTATTCAACGTTACTGGGATTCCGATGACAACTGTCCACCTCCACCTGAGTCATACAGCAAAAGCGGGAACAGTACTAATATTTCTCTGCTTCCCTCCCAGTAAATATTTTCCCATCTCACTGGTTTCTCTGTCCTACCTCTTCTTTTTGGTGTGTACTTCTCATATTTCTGAGTTAGTTTTTTGCAGTAAAACCTAAGAAATGAAGTGGAATTCACACACTTAGTAAATTAAAGATTAGTCATAAAGATCCTAAAAGCAAAACTGTATGACAGCAAAGGCAGAAATGACAGTATTTTTAGAAGGAACCATCTCTGAAGGCTTGCGTACTGTGCAAGAAAGGGAACCAGGAAGGCAGGATTAAGCTAAACCGGATGAATGGCAAGGTTCAAGAGTCTATTTCAACCAAACAGAAATCCTTCAAATTTTGGAAACATGATCCTAGGGAAACCAATAAACAGGAACTTAAACTTCAGCAGACGTTAAGTAAGAGGAAATTGCAAAGAGCAAAAGTAGGTTTCCAAGAACAAACATTAAAATATTTAAAAATAAACAATAAAATATTCCTTAGGTGTATCAAAAACAAGAGGCCTACAACAGAATTTGTGCAGGCTAAGGGAGTAGTTAAAGAAGATAATTACACTGTTTGGAAGCTAAATGACTTTAATTTTGTATTAATTTAAGTCATTCATTATTCATTTTAATTTAAGTTTCTTGTTCAATACATTCAGGAGATTTTTGCTCTCTACATTCTTTTTCTAGCAATAGATTTTTCTCTTTGAATAGTGAGGTATCAAGAATTATCAACAGTGGAGCATCCAATATATATCAGAGCTAGAAGATACATGTAGAACCTTAAATACAGGAAAGAATTTCTGAGTTGACAATAATCCTGTTATGTAAGAATTACCCTGTCCCATGATTGAGGGAGCAGAAAATAGGCAAGCTGCTAATGATCTTACAAATGAAAATAGCATTTTATTGATCTACTAGTTTCTTGAATATTTGAATAAACACAACCAGATGACAAAAATTACCAGTCTTCTAAAAGCTTTGTTACATTTCACACAATAAGCTTTGACTGAAACTATACAGCTGTAAAGTGAAAGGTTGTAATGCATTAAGAAATAGTCTGGAAGCAAAGAAAACAAATTAGGGATTAGATTAGATTAGATGGTTTTCACTACAGCAAGGAATAAGGTCTAGCTTCAACACAAAAAAAAAGACGTAATGATTATTACTAAATACTCTAAATAATCATGGAACACACCTGCTGATTTGATAGTTTCTGGGGTGGGTTAAATCATCTCTGAAGGTGACAGCGATAAGGTCTTTAGACCTTAACTTGAATTAGGCACCTAAAGTGAGGTGGAATGGATCCTGGCCGAATGTTCTAGTCCAGCTCCATATTAAAATATAGGTAATTTCATATTAACTTTGTATTAAAATATAGATAATTGCAGCATCCAGGAGCCTCAACTCAGAGAGTCAAGAGCCACCGAGGGAGCCTCAACTCCTCAACAGGACTTGTCCAGGAGCCTGCAGCTCAGCGGATGCGAGCAGCTGACTCAGAGGCGGTGGAGTCAGGAGGAGCGGCACCAGCCCTGACTGGGTAAAAACCTGCCCCAGGGAGTGGGGTGAGGCAGTTCGCACAGGCAGGCAAGCGGGATGGTGAGCACTCATCTTATGACCAGGGTCCGGTCTGGGAGCTCTGCTCTGGCTGCTCCAGCGGTGGCGAGTGTAGCCACCCAGAAAGGCATGCTGAGGCACATGAAAAACAAGAAGGTGGTTGGTAAAAGCCAGCATGGCTTCACTAAGGGGAAATCCTGCCTGACCAATTTGGTGGCTTCTATGATGGGGCTGTGAAACTGATGGACAGGGACAGAGCAGTTGATGTCATCTACCTGGACTTGTGCAAAGCATTCGACACTGTCCCACATGACATCCTTGTCTCTAAATTGGAGAGACATCAATTTGATAGGTGGACCACTCGATGGATAAGGAACTGGCTGGATGGCCAGACACAGAGTTGTGGTCAGTGGCTCAATGGCCAGCTGGAGACCAGTAACGAGTGGTGTCCCTCAGGGATCGGTGTTGGGACCGGTCTTGTTCAACATCTTTGTCAATGACATGGACAGTGGGATTGAGTGCACCCTCAGCAAGTTTGCCAATGACACCAAGCTGTGTGGTTCGGTTGATACATTGGAGGGAAGGAATGCCATGCAGAGGGACCTTGACATGCTTGTGAGGTGGGCTGATGCCAACCTGATGAAGTTTAACCATGCCAAGTGCAAGGTCCTGCACCTGGGTGGGAGCAATCCCAGGCACAGCTCCAGGTTGGGCAGAGAAGAGATTCAGAGCAGCCCTGCAGAGAAGGACTTGGGGGTGTTGGTCGATGCGATAACAAACATGAGCCGGCTTCAGTGTGCGCTCGCAGCCCAGAAAGCCAACCGTATCCTGGGCTGCATCAAAAGCAGCGTGACCAGCAGGTTGAGGGAGGTGATCCTGCCCCTCTACTCTGCTCTTGGGAGACCTCCCTTGGAGTACTGTGTGCAGTTCTGGCATCCTCAATATCAAAAGGACATGGAAGTGTTGGAACAAGTGCAGAGGAGGGCCACGAGGATGATCAGGGGACTGGAGCAGCTCCCGTATGAACATAGGATGAGAAAGTTGGGGCTGTTCAGCCTGGAGAAGAGAAGGCTGCGTGGAGACCTCAGAGCAACCTTCCAGTATCTGAAGGGGGCCTACAGGGATGCTGGGGAGGGACTCTTCATGAGGGACTGTAGTGATAGGACAAGGGGTAATGGGTTCAAACTTAAACAGGGGAAGTTCAGACTGGATATGAGGAAGAAATTTTTTACTGTGAGGGTGGTGAGGCAGTGGAATGGGTTGCCCAGGGAAGCTGTGAATGCTCCATCCCTGGTGGTGTTCAAGGTCAGGTTGGGCAGAGCCTTGGGAGGCATGGTTTAGTGTGAGGTGACCCTGCCCATGGCAGGGGGGTTGGAACTGGATGATCTTAAGGTCCTTTCCAACCCCAACTATTCTATGATTTTATGATTCTAATTTATTTGCTATTGCAAAGAATGGAATCAGAAACCATAGACCCCTAAGATGACTGTTGTTCACTGTGCACATTTACTCAAAACTCTAATTAAATCATATACTAAGTTTCATAAATAGTAAGAGGGTGATGATACAGAATTCTGAAGCACCATTATAGTAACTACGTAACATGACCACACCTGAAGAACTGTGTATGCTGACAGTCACTCCCTGTTGTGGGACACTGCAAGACTAAGAATGGTGGTGAAAATCCTCAAAGCAGGACAATTAAAGTTGCCATCATGTTCATGATACTGCATGATACACTGTTCTTCCCTTTCTTACAGCACAATATATTGAAATACAAAACGATAAAAGGAAGCACTTTTTTAATGTCATGTGCAATTAACTATGAACCTTACTGCCACAGGAAACTGATAAGCATATGTCTTTGTGACATTTGTATCTGAGTATGTTGCCTCGAGCTCCTTGAATTGTAGATACAGTTAATACAGTTAATCTTCAGGCAAATACCTACAGAGGCCAGATAACTTATACTTTCAAGAGCCCTTCCATTTAGGTACTGTTCTCTAGGTCCACTACCATTCTTGCTTGGTTTTCTCTGGATATGTTTCATGCTCATCCCACTCTTGAATCTTTCTGACACAGCATTTCAGCTCATGATACGAAGTGTCTATCTCTTCAACAGTAGAGCTGTAGCTCTTCTAGCCCATGTACCTATTCAGATGTATGAAAATCACATGACATATTGACACACCTCAGCTTGTGACCCATGATATTCCCAGGATTTTTTCATGCAGAACTATTGCTTAATCAGTGATTTACTATCCTGATACTTAACTTACGTATAGAAGAACTTGTCTCTTTAAGGAATGACAGCATTCGCCTCTACCTGCCTCTCTGGCTGATTTCCCTTAGCTTGTGAAAGCAATATCGTATCTGCAGCATGTTCTAGCATGGTACTATCTGTAAACTCAGTAAATACAAGCTATATTCAGTCAGTCACATCTCTACCACAACTACTGAATAGTAAAGCAATGAAGATAAGACTGTTACAGAACTCTACCAGCTACACCCTTCAAGTGTCAAAAATCTCCCTGAATTCCATTTTCTGAACAGGCATACATCTGTCTAGCAGTTGTTTCCAGTATGCCATATTTCCCAACTTTGTTGTAAGAACGTAATGTAATGGGAAACAATGTGAAAATCTCTGTTAAGGTCAAACTATTCTAAAGCTACTGCTTCCCTCTAACCCAAATTATACCGCAAGATGTCTAACATCTAAGGAAAGCTATATTGAAAGAGATACCATTATAGAGCAGGAACAGTAACCTTCTCTCTTGCGGCTGCGGAATGTCAAACTAGGCTTCTTCAGAAAAGCTATTTTTCTCCAAAGCTAAGTCACAAGTTCAGGGAGAAATCTCTCTGCTATTTCCTAATGCTATACTCTGCTAACCTTGGCATTTTTTGAATATTTAGTTTTTTCCTTAAAAAAAACCAACCTTGTTCTGTTTCCTTATTTCATGAATACTGAGCTGCTTTTTCAAAGGAAATAACTCAGAAGAATTCCCTCTGTGTGTGTGTAATTAGAAAGCCATCTCAAAAGGCTCCCAGGGACTGCAACTATGAGCATTTCAGCAGCTCTGAAAATCAGGCTGTGAATTGGGCACAACCAGAAGCCAAGATGTACAAAATGAACAGCCTTTGAAATCTTTCACCAGGCTATGCAAAGGAAGGTTGTCTCATGAGACCACCGTGTCAGTGCACACTGGTGCTACCTAGTGTTACAGTCTCTGGAAAGACTTCCAATCTGTGCTAATGCTTGCTTTAGTGGAAAATCTCTATAGGTTCCCAGAATCATTACCAAGAGTCTCGGAAAAATATTCATAGGTTTTGATTGTCATGATTTCAAGTACAATATAAAATGCAACCTAGAGCCCACATGCTGAACTTCCTGAGTGATGCAGCTGTTTCACCAAAATCTGCAGAATTAGTCACTGTGCAAAATGAAGTACATCCAGGAGTCTGCAGGACGCTGGCTCAAAGTGCAAAACATACAGAATTCCTACAGTGGGCTAGGCAGCAGTTATGACCTTGGTGTCCATACTGAAGTTTGGGTGAACATGCAGCTTCAACCTGTTTGACATTCACCACTATATCACACTCATTGAAGAAAGAAATATCTGGGATACAGTAAAGGCAAAATAAGATTAGAATTAGTATTCTGAAAAATCATTACATGTGAAAGGTAAGGCTGAATGTAGGATGAAAGGTCAGGAGGCCTGGAATTTTTCTGAACTATCACTGAAGTCGTTTGAGACCCTATGCAAGTTACAAAATCTTTATGTCTCAGTTTCCTCATTTTAAAAACATTTCAGGCTGCTATGACAATGAAGTGCCTTTTTGTAGACTATCTTAAAAATACTTGAAGTGAAAAGTATTGTGTAAACATAACTATTAATTAGTCTTTAACAATAATGAAATTTACAGGGCCAAACTGATCATGTCCCTTTAGATTTGCTCACTACTACCTTAAATGCTGCATTTAATAGTAAACAAATAACAACATCTTCAAACCTGATGAAAAATACATTAAAAACAGAGCTAAGGGCTACTTTGTAAGTACCCAAAGTCAGGATGTGTCTATGTGACAAAATTTTACTTGTCGAACTTCAAATCTTTCTCTAAATTGGCTTAATGAAGCCAACAGAAAAGGCCTGGAGGACACAATACTATGCACACATTCACTTCTGCATATGATCTGCTCTCTGCTTTTAACAGGAATTTTTAAACTGATAATCTTAGATACCTGAAGGAGCAAAAGTGTCCCGTAGTTTGAAATAGGTATGTCTTCCATCAATGACTAACTGACACTTTGTTCAACCAAAGTAAGATGATCTTTTCATAAAATGAAGGTGTAGGCAGTGTTTGCATGAGCTTTATGAAAAGCTGTTCAGTTGATGTAGTTTTTGACTGAAAGCAAGCCAGTTCTACCTGCTTGCTGAAGGAAGAACTTAACCAGTGATAAATAATGAAAACATTAGTCATCTGAAGAACTGTACCACAGCACAGGTAAGGTGAGATGTGTAAACAAGATGAACACCAAATACACTAGTGCCTTTGGTAACTTGGATATTCAGACCCTAAAATGAGAAGGTAGTTTTCATGGACAGGTATGTGAGCACTTCAGAACTCTAGTTAGACCCACACAATGACTTGAGAGCACTTTACTTGGCACGGGTGGTTTCCAATATCAAGGCTAGCACAGAATTCGAAATCCTGGCTTATAGAGATTTGACTCAAGAAGCCATCTCTATTCACTAAGGACACATGAGCTGCAGTCCCTTCCCGAAAAGACACTGGAAGAAAGAAACAAAGCTTACTATTTTCTCATCCTTTGCCTGTATGGCAGAAGTCCAGTACCTCTGCACTCTCGATTCCCACCTTTGAAGTGGGCTCCTAAAGATCAGGTCTGGAATCAGGCTAGGATTTCTAGGAACGGAACGTATAGAAGCTCTTTAGCTTTTCCTGCCAATGTATTTTGCTTATGCAGTTTACCTGGTTTAACAGTTTAAAGCCAATCTCAGCAGGTTATTTCTTAATTTTCGTGGTCTAATCCCGTTCCTTCAAATTTGTACTTATGCATGTGCTGGACTGATACATTATCAGTCAGC
This sequence comes from Myiopsitta monachus, assembly GCA_017639245.1. Lineage (NCBI taxonomy): Eukaryota > Metazoa > Chordata > Aves > Psittaciformes > Psittacidae > Myiopsitta > Myiopsitta monachus. Next base: position 23,139,466 of record CM029922.1, on the reverse strand, counting down.
GTGGGTCAGTGAGATAATCCAAAGCACAGAAAGGGAAGCATGTAACATGATTCCTTGCAGTATCATGGCTTCTGTAAATATTCCTTCATGTGGTATTTTCACACAGCAACTAGGAAAGGAAAAATATTTCTCAAAAAAGAAAATGTGGTTGCAAACCTACAGAAACTGGCCAACATACCTGGTGGCAGCTGTAGAACTATCTCATCCCCCCTCCTTTCTCCCCCCAGCTCCCAGAGGGATGGGAGGAGAACTGAAAGAATGTAACTCCCACAGGTTGAGACAAGAACAGTCCCATAACTAAGGTATAACACAAACCACTGCTGCTACCACCAGTAATAATAATGATAAGGGAAATAACAAGGGAGGAGAATACAACCACTCACCACCCACAGACCGATATCCAGCACGACCTGAGCAGTGATCTAACTCTTCCGGGTAACTGCCCCCAGGTTATATAGTGGGCATGACGTGCTGTGACACAGAATACCCCTTTGGCTAGTTTGGGTCAGGTGTCCTGTCTCTGCTTCCTCCCAGCTTCCCCTCCTCCCTGGCAGAGCATGAGACTCAGAAAGTCCTTGGTCAGAGTAAACATTACTGAGCAGCAACTAAAAACATCGGTGTTATCAGCATTGTTCCCAGGCTGAAAGTCAAAAACACAGCACTGTACCTGCTACTAAGAAGAGAAAAATGACTGCTGCTGCTGAACCCGAGACAAATCTATTCCACCTCAAGTTGCTGATGCCCCTTGGAACTCAAAACCAAGTCACCGGACTTAAACAATGAAAAAATCTGCTGTTAATTCTATAATTATCATAAAGAATAAGATCTTAGAGCTTAAAGGCAAAAATCAAAGTTTTAACAGTCAAATACTGTGTTTATTGTGCTTTCAACACATAAATGCATTCTTAAAATACCCCAGCTTTTTCTATGCAGATCTTTTATATACACAGATTACCTTGCAAATGGAAGCCCTTCATTTATTCCCAGGTCAGGCTTATGAAATTAACTGCCAACTTAGTTTCTCCCCATGATCCTGCCAATGACCTTTTTTGTGCCCTGGTAGGATCATTCTCACCCTATGGATTAAATGTGATTAAGGATCAGTGTCAGTTTAGTCTCATACATGTGCTAAGCAGAGAAAACAAAGTATGCCAAAATGTGTTTGATTTATTTGTGGGGGTTTTGTGATAGAGGAGCCCCGATTGGGCTCAAATCAAGGAACCAGAGAAGAAAAGAGTGCTTTATATCATTAGTAGCTCTTTAACCCAAAGTGTCACAGTGAGGACTTAATATCCTTCAGCTAAATTATTAGTTTTCACAAACAATAATGACTGAAATCAATCAAGCTTTTCAGTGCTTAGGGTTATTTAACCACCAATTCAATTAGTCAGTTATTAGATGAATACCTGTATCTATTAAGCTGAACTTCAAACACATCGATATACCCAGAATGCAGTAAAGCAAATAACATATGAAGTAGAGCATTTCCCAATTTTGAAGAAACAGATGTCTAGCAGCATTGTTATTGCTGTGTAAACATTTTAGAGCTATAACCTAAACTAGTATGTGTCAAGTGACTCTATGGATATGTGATGGAACTTGGAAAGCTGTGCTAATTTCAGGGAAGAAACAATCTTAACTTAGGATAGATAAACCTTCTCTCTAGACTTGATTCTTGAAGCAGGACAGAGATCTTCTGTACTTAGTCTGAAATACACGTTTTTCACCAAGACTTTAAACTTCTTGCTTGATTATTGAATATCCAAAGACCATTTGCTTGCATATTTGCAAGAAAAAGATTAGGTTACAGCCAGATTAATCATAAACTCACACTAGAAAATGAGGGGTCACATTATGTTTTCTGTGTAAATTTAAGATGAGTTGCAAGTATGCCTGTAAGGAAAGAAATCTAAAAAAGAAAAAAAAGACATGGTACACATATCTAAAATAGAAAAGAAGGTTAAGTATTTCTGACCTAACCCTGACAAACTCTGAGAGATACACATGCCCTTGGTTAATTTAAAAATCAACTCTGTATTGTGATGTCATGACTGGATCTCATTCGGGGTGGTTTTGCTCAGTATCTTAATTATGCAAACCCAATATTGCATCCTTCGCTGGGCTAAGGAGATGAATTTACTGTGACAGAAAGAATAGGCAGAAAGAGATGCCATACTAATGAAACAACAGAGAAAACAAACTGAAAAAAAAAAACAAAACAAAACCAAAACCTTTTCAACTTCATTGGTTACTAAAGTTCAGGAAATAACCAAAATAGTTTCTTTTCCAACAAAAATGAGTGGTTATGAAGATAGCCCCAATCTAGCCACTTTAATAGATGTACACACACATTCTTTAATAGCTTGTTCATCAGAGTAAAATAAACATAAGACTACAAAGGGTTACCCAAGCTCACTTCATTTCCCTACTGGTGTTGGCTTCAGATTATGTTGACTCTATCAACAAGACTGTGGCTGTAGGTGTAAATTTATTAAGTCCCACACATCAAAATATTGTTCTATTTTGTAAGTTAGTAGGAGCTAAGCTCTGGAATGGGTACAGGGAGAAACATAAAGCCAAGTTTTTACTTCAAGGTCTGGACAGCAAAATTTCAACAGCATTAACCTTGGAAGAAGATACTACATGGTTTTACAGACTGGACAAATTCAGAGGAAAAGGAGACCGCAGCCCTACCTTCCCAAATGCAAATCTTGTGCCACCACTCTTACCATACTTTGATCAACTGACCCTCTACACAGACGAATACAGAGAGTGGAGAGACTTCTGCCATCTTACTAAGGCCACCATATACTAAGGTGTTGCTTTTTTCCCACTCCCAAGAAATGAATAAACTTTCTTTAGCTAGGACCAGAGGAGTTTGTAAGAGACCAGTGGTGACCTCTTGACTGTGGCACAGGCTGTGGGTATTCTCTCTGCTGCTATAGGGTATTCTCAGCCCTGGCAGCATGGCAAGTTTTTATCACCCCTCCTGACTTCCCTCAGGCATGCTCTACTTCTCTCTTGATTCTGTTTCCCACCTACACAGAACCTTCTAAAAAATTGATTAAAAATAGATGCTTTTAAAAAATTCATTTGTATTCTCTTAGCTTTTTTTCCCCAGGCTGAATACCATTTAGTTAATTCATGTATTTTTCAGTCAAACAACACCTTCCAGCTGGTCTCTGTCCTCTCTTGTGTTTGAGGCATTTAATAAAAGACAGTTCATTATGATTAAAAAACATGAATTGGAAGTGCAACCAGGCCCAGAAGAGTTCTTTAAAAATTTTGCAACTCATTTGTAATACAAAGGAATATTAAGAAGTAGAAATAATCAGAACCTTTAAGAGGAAGACCACATATGATACAGCACAGAGGATACAGCCTGTTAGTAAGAACTTCTCAGGGCCAAGAAATCATCAAGTGACACCAAAGACACTGGAAGTCAACAAATACTTAGAACTCTCTTAACAAACTGCAATCAAAATTTAGAGCTACATACTGCTACAAAAGCCTCAGGTCTTTAAGCCTCTAAGAATTATGTGTTTACTAACTGGCAGACTTTTCTATTACAGAATTTTTGCCCCTTTCTTAGAAGCATTTTGTTATTACTATTGCTGGAAATAAGACACTAAACAGAATGGACTTTGGATCTAATTTCCAGGTATTAGTTCCTGTGTAACTCAATGGAGTTAATATAATAATGCTTAAAATCATCCAATTCTGAAATAATTTTTCAGCAGTATTTGTCACCATCTCTAAGAAAATACCCTGCTAGGTTAGTACTGTATTATCAGGGTCACAAGTACTGAAAATCAATTCTACTAGATTCAGGTAAAAAAAATGAAGAATGGCTATAACTTGCTTATTTAGTCCACATTTCTTACAGAAAACTGAGCAAAACTCTTCATTACTTTGCTTCTCTGACATTAAAGACTTACAGGTTTACTCTTAAACCCAGGGCACAGTATGGTTTTTCCAGGCATGGCTTGATGGTATGGAAAATGACAATTTACTGCCTGCCTTTAATTATATCATCATCAACTACTTACTTGTTACAGAATAATCTACTCTGTTGTTCCACCACCATCACTCTGCAAAGCACATATTCCCACACTGGCTTGCTTTTGATAGCCTTTCCTCTTTTCACCTATTGATACCTTCAAAAAATGCTTTTCCTAGTCTCTTAGTCCCCTTTAAATATTAAATGCACTATCTTTAGCTCTGACTTATCAATTTTTCAGCTTCTGCTTTGACAATTGTGAAGTCAAATTTCTACAGTCTGTTTTCTCACAACTGCTTTCCAACAATGAAATTGTTGCTGCTTTTGCAGTTATAAATATAGTCTATATCTGCAATAGTGTACTAAACGGAGACAGGAACTGCTTTGTAGCCCTGTGGCCAACTGGAATAGAATGGCCTGTTTTCACATAATCACATTTCATATCTATCCAAAGCGCTTATTGGGAAGAGTGCATGGCAGTGTTAACTCCTGAACCGCGCTGGAGTACTAGGAAGATGCTAGCTAGAGAAGGCTAAAACCATACCAGAAAATTTAATTAATCAAACAGTATGGATGTTCATACTCCAGTGCCACCAAGAGTGCTATATTCATTTAGCTGATTTCTAGATGTAACCTACCTATTTGGCAGGTCCTATTATATAACATCCGGCATTCAACCTGCAGAATGCAGATTCATTCATGTCCCTGCCAAGGATGCTCCCAACTAGATGTTCCAAGCCAAACCATTCTATGATTAGGACATTCATTCAGACATTTCATGACACTCTTGCATCTTTAATTAATGTGCATGAAATCGCAGGGCGAGAAGAGATCTCCACTGGTCTTTTTGTTTTAAGAAAAATTAATGATATTATGTCATTTTCAGCATTATCCATCCTGTCATATTACCTTGTCCACCATGGACATACGGATTAAATTATTCTCCTTTACTTTAAAACTCTTACCATGTCTTTCAGTGGTCCCTTGTTTAGTCTGAACAACTCTTAATATATTTATTTTTCCTTGAAGGTCATAATTTTTTGATATCTGCCACAGGATTCACCTAATTACATGTAAACAGCTAAAGCTTAATTTTTCTTCCTTCATAGTCAGTAGAAAGAACAAAATTCACCTCATCCTAAAGTAGTCACATAGATTAGATAAGTGTTATGAATACTTTGACCAGCAGGTCAAGGGAGGGGATTCTGTCCCTCTACTTGGCTCTTGTGAGAAACCTCCCTCCCCCCGGAGTACGGCTCTGAGGCTTCTAACATAAGAAGGACGTGGACCTGCTGGAGCAAGCTGAGTAGGCCACAAAGATGCTCTGAAGGCTGTAGCACCTCTCCTATGAAGACAGGCTGAGAGAGCTGGGGTTGTTCAGCCTGGAAAAGAGAAGGCACCAGGGAGAACTTGGCCTTCCAATACCTAAAGGAGCCTGCAAGAAGTTTGAAGACCGACTTTTGACAAGGGCATGAGGGATACGACAAGGGGGAGTGGCTTTAAACTGACAGAGAGGAGATATAGATTAGATATTGGGAAGAAATTCTTCATTGTGAGGGTGGTGAGGCCCTGGCACAGGTTGCCCAGAGAAGTTGTGGCTGCCAATCCCTGGCAGTGTTCAAGTTGAACAGGTTTTTGAGCAATCTAGTCTAGTGGAAGGCATCCCTTCCAGATGCAGAGGGGTTGTAACTAGATAATCTCTAAGGTCCCTTTGCACCCAAACCATTCAATGATTCTATTTCTCCACTGACTAGGACAGGATCTTACGGTGATTAGTGAATGAACAGAGCTTGATGCTGTAGACACGTTAAGTTTTAGCACAAATGTTACCTTTTGTGAATACAGCCAATCTGCCTCTCGCCTTCAAATTCTCTGTATCTCTGCCGTATATTCTCTGCCAATTCCTTTCTCAGCTTAATATATATATATAAGGCAACACATTATGAGAACTAGCTGAACAATCTGTATGTTGCTGGATTCTTTCCTCTATAGACATCAAGCACTTTAGATGGCTTGGAATTTTCTCAGAAAAAGTCTCTTGAATTCATATGTCATGGTTTGGTGGACATAATATTCAACAAGTCTCCCTGTCTTTAATATCCGGATGTAAAGACAAGTCTGTCCATCATCCTCCTTTCTCCCTGGCTCTTCTTTCCCAAGCAAGTTATGCCCCTTCACATTGACATTCTAGTTCTGCCAGCTCTCCCACTTCTGTCTGTTAAGCCAATTAACTAATAATTCTGATGATTTTTAAAGGCTTGCAACACTACCTTGTTTTCAATACTTCTGAAATTTACATTACCTGCACATTGCTTAGCTCATCCATTATTTTCCTGCTAGTATTCCATTGCTCTCTTATGAATTACTTTTGTCTACCATAATTTTAGATCCTTCATGAGTGCACTTTTGCTCACCATGATATAAAAGATTTTTTTATATTTCCCATTAAACTCATCATCAAGCCTTCTTCACTGAATGTTTCAGTGTTAATCACCTTTTCATGGCTAAGGAAGCAAAAGCTCCCATGACACTGGTCTGACTCAAAGTGCTCCAACCTCTGTACACCCGTGCATACTTGCAAATACTGTTTTGAGGAAGCACAGTGATTTTAATAACTTTGTCTTATGCACTGTGAAAAACACGCAGCCTCATTACACTGTCATTAGTCTTTCACTCTCTATAGTTTGTTTCCATGCATCTTTCCTTCCCATGTTGACACTTCCCAGGACAGTTCTGATGCTCTGCTTTACAAAACTATCATTTACTGTCAATTTTTTCACAGAACGCATCTGCTATTTCACCATTTGACATTTAATTGCTATTATTGCTATTACTTTAGCCTCTTGTTTGTGTTGGCTAAGGACTACATTAGAGACTGGGGACACATTCTGGCAGGTACTAGCAGTGCTGCACACAGAAAAGCCTGAAATGATGCTTTTTTCTGTCACACAAGGGGCTCCCAAAGAACCCCTACAAATTCTCAGTCTCCTTTTTCCAGAAGGATTCACTGATGCTGCCCTTAGTAAATCTGCCTCAAAGCAGGATAATGTCACAATAATCTAGTATTACAAAATGCTTAAGAAAGACTTTAAAATATGTAAAACATTGGCAAATTCTAATTCCCATTCCTGGCCTCTGTAAAGGTAAACTGGATAATATACAAGTAAATTGGTAATTCACTGGTAAGTGTAGCAAAGGGAAGAGTATTAACATACTGCCTGATTGGACCTTTTTTGTAACTAAGACTTAGTTATACTGTGTAGGAGTGCTAAAGGTCCCAGTCAAGAGTTGGCTTTAGTGTGTCAGAAGGCAATTCAGACTATCAAGAAAAACATTATTTCTGCTCCACAGATTTTATGGTCTATTTCTAAATCCACGGCTGTTCAACACTGAGTTGCAGATATGCATGCAGACTTTTGCTCATCCTTCTGAGGGACTACAAGCAGAAGGAATGAGAAGAAAATAATCCGTTTCCAATTGGACAAACTGACAAAGACTACTATTTTCATGTGCAACAGAGTTCATCTGTACTTTGACGTGTTGTAATATGACTCTTTCAAAAGTCCTCTAAACAATAAAGCAAAACTGCTCAAATTGCAAAGTGATGAATCAATTCTAGGTTGGATTCCCATGCTAAATAGAAAAGCCCTGCAAAAAGTAGATTGAACTTTTGAAAGCAAGTTTTCCTCAGGGAATATATTACTATCTGGTCACATTTTGCTCCTGGTAAATTGTTTGTCTTATTGTAAGCTTCTTCACAGGAGTGTATCACTAGTTTCGTTTCCAGTTGACCCTTCGCTCTTGAGGATGCAACCTTCTCTGTCATTACTCAGAAAGTCAGAAAACAGTGGTAAGAGCTAATAATACCAAACAGCAGTGTAATTTCCTATGGGGAAAACATATTTTCTACCAGTAATTATTGCCAACAGCAATCTTGGAAATATCGTATAATTTATTGTTTAAAACATCAAACAGAAGGAACTGCTTAGTATCAAGGATGACTAACGCAGGAACATGTGCTTCCACACAAACACACACACATTAGATAAAATGTTGATGTTTAGAGGTTTACAAGACATAAACATTGACTTTGGGTTCTGTTTAAGTTTACACTTGAATTTAGAATGACAACATACCAGTTAACATAGAACCATGATCAACATAAATAAGCAGAAATTGCTCTGATTGTTATGATGGACTTCTCCAATTCAAACTATAGCTGCAGGAAGATCAGAACTACACAAGAATATCAGTCAGCTGTGCTTGAGAAAGCACAGTAGAGTCTGAAGGAAAAATAAAAAGTTATTCAACAATTATACCCAGGTGCTTTATAAACAATAGATGCTTTGCTGAGGAGTGCAAAAAGTACTCATTTGTGTGACGAAGCATGTGCAGGTGAAGTGGGCGGTGTGATGGAAACTGAAATGTCTATGGACTTAATCCTGTCCTAAGTTACTTTGGAACAACTCCCATTGTCTTCAAATGACAGAACTATACCTTGCTAGAAAAGCTAAGCTCCAGTTTAAGCTGTCACATACCCTGGCAGACAGCCATGATGATGGGATTTCTGCTATGGTCCCAGTTTTCGGTCAAGGAAAGAGTCTGCTCTCTTAAACAGCAAGAGAAGCATAGAAGGGTCTCCTGTAGGTGATGCGGTAATTTAGCATCTCCATGCAGTGGCTCCTGCCTGAGCTCTGCCGGGATTAATATGCTCTACTTGACAAGGGTTTATGCATGTGAGTAGTTATATGGAGGTCACTTTAAGTGCTTTTCTGGATTGGAACCTGATGCTGAGTCTTTCTTCAGGAACCCTGATGAAATTCAGCAACTGGCCCACCTGCCCTTTGCACAAGGTCAGCTTCCTCTCAGGTGGAATGGCTTAGGTATGAAAGGTGAACTTTACAACACCTTCCATTAAATGTAAACCACTGCTTTTTTTAAATACACCTTGCACTAACCAGCAAGTAATCCCTTGCACCCCTGGTTTTGCTCAAGATAAGCCAACATTCCCTCCACAGATCCATGAAAACTCTGCAGGCATTTTCTCCTTGCCAATATTGTTACATTAAAGAATTAGGCAAGGGAGACAGTGAGTGCTGGTGGACATTTTCATGACAAGAAACAGCAGCAAAGCAGACTGCAATATTGTTTTAGCTGACTGTAGGAACTACATCCAGACCACTGTCACCTTTAGGCACATGGAATGACAGGTACTGCATTAGTCAGTAGCTTTTCCAAAAAAACCCCAAAACTTATTCCAAGAAACGAATGCCTACAGTTTACCCATGGGTATGGAGTTCATGTGTCTTTAACTGCTTTGCTGGAACTGCAAAATGAAGGAGTTCAGTGAATCAAGCCAAATTCCCAACCAGTAAATATAACTTATGACAGAGACACAAACTTCCTTGGGGAAGTTTAGACAGACACCTCTGAGACAAAAGGCATGAGCCTACTGCACAAGGGACTTTGTTTGGGGCCTGGGGAAAATAAAGCGCCGATTTCTAGATGACTATCTGGCACTAGCTAGCACAAAGCAACTGTAGCTGCTAGCACTTAACTGGCATATACTTATTTTCAACATCCTTTCTGCTTTGTTGATGTTGCCTCTTCCTTTTTCATGCCATTTGCAACACATCATTAGATTCGCTGCAAATTTGTGGGAGTAAATTGTGTCCCTGGGGTTGGAACCCCACCAGGGGTGATTAAACAACCTCCCCTTCCCCAGTCAAATCCCAGCGGTGCCTCACATTTCATGGAAATGATCAGCAGTTCCACTATCAAAACATTCACACCTTATGAGTAATATTTATGATAGGAGTTTTTAGCATTGGGTTTTCCCCCAAGAAGAAAAAGAGGAATAATTAACAGAAATAAACCCAATGAGAAATTTCCACATTATTAGTATTATTTTCACAAGGCTTTCGCAGGAAAGTAAAAGCTTTTGCAAGTAATAAAAGTCCTTGTTAAACATCTTTCTTTCTTTCTTTTATAAATGGAGTAAATTATGAAGCAGATTGACTTTAAAAAATAAATAGGACTATAAATATATAGAAGTCTTTGCCTTCCTCCAGTAACTTAATATGAGCATCCTACTCTGAAATTAGGAAAAGTTTAGTTCATTCACAGAAAGAATAAAGCAGATGTGAGGTTTTTCCGTCAACTTAAGTGCGGCCTTAGTAAGGTGAGTTGTTCAACTACATTAAACAAACATTTTAGTCAGGCATCACACAGGAAAATAAACAGTAGCAGAGGAAACATGAAAATATTAAAGGCTGTTATTCTTTGGCCCCTTTTCCTGCAAAGCAGGTGATAAAATATTACTGTGTTTCCACAGGTAAGGAAACATGCTCTTAAACACTTTGCAGAAATACATATTACGATCATCACTTAAAATGTCAGCAGTGGATAGGACTCAACTGTGACAGCACACAGGAGCCTGCTGAGAAACTCTGCAGAAGCAGAGGATTTAGCACACCAGGTCAGACTGCTGGGCTGCTGAAAGCAGGCTCTGACCCTTGGCAATGCCTGGCAGTACTGAGTTCAGATACAGGCAAAAAACCATCTTGTAAGAGAGAGCTGTAGAGTTACCTGATTTCAGGAAAGACGACTTCTCCTGAATCCTAATTACATGGATGCTAGTGAGAGGGAGGCAGATTATCTGCTGTACCATTCTGACCGCTTTCTGCCCCACAGAGCATCAAAGAACGAACACAGAAAGAAGAGAGGAAACCTGCTGAGCTCCGCTGTCTTTGCCCACCTCCAATACATTATGCTACACTGTACACACTTAACATTATTTAATGTAGATGTAATTTATGTACTATGACAGCAATTTCTGTCCTCCATGAAATTTTCTCTAGCTATATATCATGTCCGAAATTCTGTATGTATTTAATCATAAAAGTAGAAAAATATCATTGAAATTATTTCTGCATTATAGCCAGATGTTATCTAAACCTTATTTTTGACTACCAGGGCTTTGATTTCAGCCAGCCTGGAAAATCAACTTGAAGATGTACTGCTCTAGGTTCAATGATCTACACACTTGTCCAGTAGCTTTGGGGTGGGGGGAGGGAAGCTTTAATCCTCCTGCCCAATATAAAAAATGTAGGCGTAAGAATGCAAGGTGATGCCTGAAATCCTTTGCAGTATCAGTTTCTGTCTCTAATTTAAAGTGTGCTGCATGCACAGCAGCCTGTCTAGCCAATGTGGTTTGTGGAAGCTGCTTATGACTAACGTATGTATATATAAGGTTAGTTCCATTCAGTATGCAAGGCTGTTCAATAAGACAAAAGCAAAAGACCTCTGCTTTCTGTGCTCAATTTAGAGGTGCTCATAATATCTTCTGTTACTTTTAGGAATTAAATTTTAATTTCAGTGCAGGAAAATAACACCATTTTAAACAAAGAAATGTACACTGGATTTTAGCTATGTGGCTATACAGCTTCTTTAAGTACTACTTAGAATCACAGAATCACAGAACAGTTAGGATTGGAAAAACGACCTTAAGGTCATCAAGTTCCAACCTCCCTGCCATGGGCAGGGACACCTCTCACTAGACCATGTCAGATTTAGGGGCAAAGCAGTCTTATTTCACCATATAGAATGGGATTTACCTCCTCTGCTTTTTGGTATCTAGTAGAGAGAGGGTTCCTTTGCAGTCACTAACGAGAAACCGTTATCTGCAGGGTGTAATTCACCTGTCTTGCTTTAGGTGCCAACTATTCAGACAGCATGATGTCCAGAGTGGTCAGAGGAACACCACCCATAATGTCATATTTAAAATCTCTCTGATTACGAAGAAAGAATTGGAACAGAAACAGATCTCAAGACACGACAAGTCCCAAAGCTGGGATAATTCAAACCCAGAAAGCAATTTTCCAGTTGGCTCCCTGGAAATAAAATTTTAAAATAACTTAGTCAATGGAAAAGCTTATGGTTCATTCTCACAGCAACCGGAAGCCTACGTTTCACTGGCTTTTGATACAAAGGTATCTCCCAGATGCTATTTGACAGGTCTGCAAATTTTGTCCTACAAGAAAGCTTTTTACTCCATGGCACTTCAGGGATGCACTTTTGCCATCCTGTGCAGCGAACACACAGAAGTACTTACTGCTGCGAGACAAGCCTCAATCCCTCAGTCAGGACTCTCACTTCCTATACAGTCATAAAAGTGCCCCATACAGGCATAAAAGTGGAGTGCCTGAAACTGCCTTAGCTCTTTTTTCTCTGTAAAACGAGGGAAATGTAAAGACTCCATGTGAAATCTGAATGTCCCCATACTTGCAACAAGATAAACTTTTAATCCAAACTCTTTCGTTTAATCTTAGTTCCTTGTCTTCTTACAACACCTCTTGGACTCTTACAATAAACCAACCTTCACTCTTGTGTCAGCCTAAACCCACCCGAAACCCTCATTTCAGGTTTCTGAGTCCCCTCCTTCCCAATTGCAGTGCTCCCCTGCTCCTGGCAAAGGTTAAACAAACAGGGAGATTCCTATGGGGAAGTTCAAGATCACAAAAGACACACCTCATCTGGGCCAGTTGGAGGTTTTCTCGTTATTGTGCTTATCTGTATCTTCACTGTCATCCAGACGTTAACCCCTGACCCATGAGCCCGCCTCCTGAAAAAGCCTTGTGGTGTTTACCCATTATGTAATGTCTGTGCTTTTGTGGAAGTTTTGCAGGAACAAATGGAGGAAGTTTACCAGTCAAACGGCTGGACAATAAATCCTGTCCCATGTAGATAGAATGGATTACTGTCACTGTAAGTCTGCTACTGGCATCTGTCACCGAAGAAGTGTTTACAAATTTCAATGTGCTGGAGTGCCAAAGTATTCCAGCACTGCAGGACTGTACGTGATTTGTACAACCACCACCACTGCACTAGATAGGGGTAGCCTTGTTTTGCTAGCCTGAACAAACAAAGTGACAATGTTTCAGATAACTCAAGGTCACTAATGTCCAGTTTTTCTGACTATTCGTTTCTTAGGTTCATAAATACAAGTACCCAAATGCCAGTTTGTGCACTGTAATACTTTTTCTGCCCTAAAATATCCTTTGTAAGTTAATCCTGGTAGTTTTCCTTTTGGAAGTTTAATCCCGGTAGGTAAACTACTCTCAGATCCCTTTGCTTATTCATTATAGGTACTTTATTATTTATATACTGTCTTCCTATCTTTCCCTACAATCCATTTTCTTTACAGTCTGTGCTGTCCCTCCTTTTCCTATTTCCCCTTTGGGGCAAGACATTATATTATGTTACCCTTCTGCACCATGTCACTGCAATGCTGTGTGAGAGGGGTTTCTCTGTATCATCAGCGATGAAGTTAGGACAATGGAAAGATGAGTTTGCATAAGTAGCAGGAGCAAACATAATTCGAAATGGTGAGACAGGTAGTTAGTATAATTCTTCCTTCACTGACTCTTTCAACCACGGGCCTGATTCTGCCTCCACTGAATGGAGCTTTTCACTCTCGATGTCAACAAGAGTGGCACTTCGTTCCACTATAATTAAGTTTTCAAATCTCATTTCCTTTCAGAGGAGAGAAAACATTGTTGTGACTAAGCTTTGGATGTGGTAACAAATCCCTGGCAGGTTGGTTTGTTTTAACGGACGTATTTAGTTTTAAGGAAATTTTTACCATCTTTTTTACCCTTAATCATAGCTTTTATTACAATTACAGTAATGCAACAAATGTACATGCCAAAGGCAATATGTGTACTTTTAATGAGTTGACATGCAACCTTCCTGGAGAGTAGAAACAACTTCAGTTGCTGAACATTTCTGAACCTTATCTAGCAGTTTATTTAGGGACAAGGAATTGATCAGAAAAACATTTCCCACAAAGTCAGAGGCTTCAGAAACCCATAGAGGAGCAGTCCCATAGGACAGACTCAGTTGTAGTTGTGCTAGGTTTAGTGGATTTTTGCTGAATGGTAACATTTTCTATTGTCCACAAACAATACAATAGAAGGTTAACAGGCAATATCCGGAAAGCACTAAAATTATTAATCCACACATGTGGTCCTGAGTCACTGGGCTGTAAAGCATAACCAGTTTCCAAAGATGAAATCGAAGAGGAATTCTGCTTGAGAGAGATGGTATCACAGGCCCAAAGGAACTTGTTGCATCAATAAAGCCTATTTACGCAAGTTTTACAAGACACTGGCTCACAGGGGTTTTCATTCTGGCGTAAGTCAACAAATTGAACATAGGCAGAAATCACATACTGTGAGTAAAGAGCCTTCAGCCTGGTTTTCTGTCTTCATTTAGCATACAGCTTGGACACAGATCAGACACTGGTGCACACAGGCAGTTACAACAGGCTGACATGCACACATCAACCAGTCTCATTCACCTTGGGACTAAAGAGCTTGGAGAGTCAGGCTCCAACAGCAGCACACAAAATCCATTCTGTTAAAATTATTCCTGTCACTGCTGTGGTCTGGGCCAAGCAGCACCCACAAACAATGGCTGGCTACACTTGTTTTGGAGGTTAATGCAGGCCAAGGACCATTTCCAATACAACCCTGGAAGTGGATAACCTGTTTTCAGAGGTAGAAGTTTATCTGTGGGGACCAGAGAAGCATTCCAGGCTTGTGAAGATGTGACCCTACTGACCTTCACATAACTTTCTCCAAGATCAAACTGTCAAAGAAAGAAGGATGAAAGACTGGTGTATGTATAACTGCATGCTTGCTCCCTCCTCAGTCAAAAAATTGCCATAAATTAATAGGAATTCAAACAGCAAACCACAGGATTCCTATCAGAAATTTACATTATCAATCAGAAGCCTGATTTTGTCAGGCACAGGGTACTGCAACGGAGAGAGGTCTTGTACAACATAAATGGGGCTGTCTAGGTTTGGCAGTAAGAACCCTCACTGCCCATTCTGCTTTCAGTCTCTGTACAGTCCTACAGAAAGCCTCAAGTACAGACCAACACATCCACAGACATCCACAGAAGGTAAAGGACCTCGCTGCAATCACAGTTACTCTGGCACATCTGTTTGGACAATTAGTAGGTAAAGTTTAACTGATAGAAGACAGAGCACAAATGGAAATGTAGGAATGTGTTTTTACTACTATTAATGCAATCAAAACTTCCTTCTTGCTATTATTACTGTGTTACCATGTCAGTTCTATTCTAAATTATATTCAACTGCTAACTTACAAAAATACCTGGAGTATACCACAATCCACATTCTGGCTTTTATTCTGAATTTAACATAATTTATCTGAAATTATTCCCTTTCTTAAAGTTGTTACTCGTGCTAGAATGTGCAAAATATGGGCACAATACGCACTGCAGGAATGTTAATCTTCTTTCTCCTTATGCCCCCAAAAGTGCTGAAATTCTTCTATGCATAAAGTAACTTCTGTATGTCTTTGCAGGCTGAAGGTCCTTTTCTGAGCTTACCAATGTTCAGATGACAGAATTTATACTGCTGGTTAAATCATAGCTTAAGGAAAAAAAACTTAAAAAATGCAAAGAACCCTTTGTGAAGCTGATTGCTGATATATTTTTACCATCCAGTATGAATGAAATGCAAAAAGTAAGCAGGCAGCAGTAACACAAAACTACATTGTAAAACAGTGTTTTAATCACATAAGATACTATTAGTAGTATAGGTCAGTTTTCTTAAGAAAAAGATATCCCTTGGAAAAATATTTTCTTAGTTTCCCCTTAATTTTTCTTTTTAATTGACTGATTTGAGATCTTCTTGTGTCTATGGTCTTCATTTGAGAAAAGATTAGACCTGTCCTTCTTCAAAACTTATTCACAATGCTTTAGTATTCAGCTTTTGCCCACAAAACTACACCAACATTTACTAAATGAGAACAATACAAAAGCTGGTGTAACAAAAAAAAAGTGCTCACCAATGCAGTCCACACTGAAGAGATTTAAGGAGGTTATTATGGAAGATTCATCATAGGTCTTCATTCCCCGCAGAGCAAACCGCACCAGGGAGGCTTTGGCTCCCTCTGGCAAGAAGGACAGCAGATAGACAGGCATGTACAGAATGTAGCGAAGTTTGCACAGCAAAGGGGTCATGAGCTTTCCTTGAGGGGACTGAGCCATACGCTCTATTGTTGGAAACAGCAGCACAGAGCGAAGAACCTGTCAGGCCATGAGAAAATTACCGTCAGCAACGTCCTACAGCACTACATCCCAGTATAGGAGACTGAATTTTTAATTGAATAAAGTTGTGTTTCCAGGCACGTGGCACCTCAGACACGTAGGCAGGCTGTGCGGTGTGCCCTGGTTAAAGTTTTTACAAGGCAAAGCAAATAAGTACACGATTATGAAATAATCAGTTTCATGGGTAAGAAGGGGAGGTGCTGAACAGGGAGTAAGTGCCCAGGTGTGTGAGCACAGCCAATCGCTCCAGGAGGATGGTGACCCCACTAGAGGGCACTCACAGAATCACAGAATGGTTTGGGTTGGAAATGACCTTAAACTCATCTCATTCCAACCCCCACCTACAGGCAGGGACACCTTTCATTAGGCCAGGTTGCCCAAAGTCCCACTACGCAGGAATTGCCCCCGGCAGATTCTTATACCAGCAAAAGTACATGTCTCTGTTTCGCCTGGTAAATTGTTTTCTCTAACTCAATCAACTACACAAATTCAAAAATGTCAGCTGCGGCGATGGCAACTTTACAGTTTGACAACACGTGGGGTTTTCAAATTGCAGTACAATATAGTTAAACTTGGTCAGAACAAGAGTCTAAGCACACAGTCCCTTCACTAAGATGTGCACTTCACTAAGTGGTACACAATATTGCTTTTTATACTTTAAAATGAAACAGACATTCTGAAGCTGGTAATTATTTTATGTTATGATAATAGAATACACTGTAGCCTTAAAATAGCATATTAATTGAAACCCCACCCACACTAACCAAAAGTGAATTAATACACCTACTTTCAATTAAATTTAAATGTTAAGATTATGTTTTAGAAGGATACATGCCACCTTTTTCTAGAAGTAAAAACATATTGCAAGAAATCATACAGGAAAACCCCTCAAAGACACACAACCACAGTATCTAACAGAAGTATCAAGCAAGTAAAGTAAGAGAGATCCTGGATATTGCATTTGCAGATAATCAGGCATAAATTGCTGTGCTTTGTTAGATATGTCTGCTTACTGTACATATCATCGAATGGGCTGGGTTGGAAGTGACCTTCAAAGGTCACCTAGCCCAACCTCTCTGCAATGAGCAGGAACATCCTTAACATGCCCAGAACCACGTGGCCTTGAATCCTACGCATTGTGCAAATTAGATGAATATTTTTGTAAAAAATGTTTTAAAACAATTGTCTTGACTCTGAGATGAAACAAAAGTGATGTATGCTACTTGCGTGCAGCACCATGGGGCTCCGCAGCTATCCTGTGGAAGGCAGGGCATACCAGCTGATCCCTTAACTTGTCATCCCAAGGCCCTGAAGTCTCTACTGACTGCTCTTGGACTTGTCCCACCATCATCGCTGCCTGCTTAAAAAATTAACAATGAATAATAACCTGAGGGACAAGGGCGGGAAGCTTTGTCTTCACATCTTTAACCCAGGCCCCAGGGAGGCAGAGGACATCCCCAAGAAATGGGTCTGGTCTGCATGTCGGGCCTTCTGTTCCCTTCAGAAGGCAGTCTCCTACGACAATGACCTGTCCTTTTTTCTTTATGGAAGCAGTTTTGAAGGCCAACTTAACCTTGGTGACACCTTCAAGCTGGATGAACCACTGTTCTCATTACTGTTCAGTTCCACTTGCAGAGCCTTGTGCCTATTGTGTGAAGGAACCTGGGGAGAGGGGTTTTCAGGGAGACGTGCCTGCTGCACCAGGCAGGAACTTGTCACCATCATCGACTACCCCTTCAGTCACTGTGTTCAGCCAGGCATTGAGAGGACAGAGGATGGGATACATCATCAGTAACTTGCCATACTATACTTTCTACAGTATTTTAAAAGTAGAATATGAAAACACTATTTATGTTGACTACACAACTATTTTAAGAAATCCTTCTATGTCCCGGCTGACACCACGTTGGTTTTAGACAATGAAAAATACATTCTCAGGGAAATCAATCCCAGGCCTCTTTTTATTAATGGCAACCAGCAGCTGAAGCATAGGAATGCAAGACTTGCACTAAATTATATGGTAGTTTTGTGATATTTCAGCTAGGAGCTGAACTCAAACTGTTGTGATCTAAAGCAGATTTGACCTGCGTTCCCAGGCACACATTATTCCTTTCACATTACAGTTTATACAAGATTAGTTGCTCAGAGTGCTGTACTAACCACTGGCGGAAGTTGCTAAACCTTAAAGGAAAAAGGACAAACCAAGAAGGCTGTTACAATGTCCTGTGCATTCAATGGCACACACATTTAAAAGATGGTGTAAGACAGTGGATGATTTTATTAACTTTATTTGATTTCTTACTTTCTTTAATCTTTTGCAGACAATAGAGAAATTTAAAATGTCTATTTTCCAAGTACTTCTTATTTGTTTACTGCTAGATTTCTAAGACAGGATTTTGAAATGTACATTTGACTGCAGAATTGCTTAAAGATGTAATTCAACTTGTTTGCAACACAACTCAGATAAACCAGATTTTACCTATTTTATTATAATGACATACATACTCATAAAAAAGTATGCCATATTTGTGTCTTCAAATAAATGAAGTAGAAATACACAGGTAAAACGAAGGAAATGAATAAGATTCAAATGCTCAACACCAGTTAATAATTTTTTTACTTTTCAAATGCCAGGATCTTACTGGTATATCATTTCAACTAGCTGAAATCAGGTGGCACAGAATTATACTGAAGTTACAATTTTCAGGAATACCATAACAGCAGTAATTCTGAAGATGGAGGGCAGTGCCTATCACAAGCACTATGTATTGTCACACCTGTGAATCCTACGGTATACACCATTAAGTAATGTGTAAAGATTAATGACCCCTTTATTTCTGGAAACCCTTCTCAAAATTAACAACAGAAGTTTCCTCTGGTAACAATCAGTCAAAATACAAGAAAAAATTACATGTAACAGGTTTAAGTGACCTCTAATTCAAAGTCCAATGATTTTTAATGTTTAAGCACATGGGAAAAAGAGCTGAGCAACTAGAGACACAAGTCACAGCAACTTGAGTAGATCCAAGGAGTACTGAAAGTTGACTAGTGACTTTCCTGAAGGCAAACATGCCCTGTGCCCAGGAGTCGTTGAGAGCTGTGGGTAGTATCACCTATCCCTGCAATGCTTTGGTCAACCCACTAAAACCAGTACATGTATTCTGGCTTTATACTGGAATTGTCACTGTTGATTGTTGTGACAATAAGCAGTACTTGTAAAACTGTCATTCAACTTAACTGTTATTTATTTAACATGCTATTAAATTGCAAGATTTCAACACTCAGGATAACACATTAAAGTTCAATGTGTTAAGGCATAGATGTTCTTTGGGTTACTCACCAGACAGCTGCTTCTATTTTCATCATTAATTTTTAACTCTTTAAATTACATAGGACTCAAGACCTGAATGGTTCAAGGGACTCTAACACAATGCAGTGTTTCAATAGTTTTAGATCATTTTAACAACAAAGGCTAATATTATCTGCAAGCTCTTCACATGATTTGATGTGGGTGCCAGGGCAGCTCCTAGTCCCTGGTCAAGACGCATATATGTATCATCACTCATAAAATGAATGAGGCATGGCCTGAGCATATGCTCAGAGAACAAGCCTCCCTAGAAGCCAAATATGTTCTGCTCTTTATTACTCCAGCACACACCACGGCAGGAAGGTGTGGGGACTTTTGGAGTTTCACTTTTGTCACTGTTCATATACTTTGATATCTAGAGTGATCAGATCACCAACTTCAAGTATGTATGACCGGCACAGTAAATTTTACAACACAGGAAAGAGAAATTACTGATTTCACAGCAAAGTTAGCCCTCAAAGCAAGGAATATTAAATGCCCATTCCGCAAAAGCTTGGCATCGACCAAGGAGATTTGTTCAGGCAGGATCCCTAAATGAATATGATTCACTCATGTGATCACTGCTTCACTTAAAGGATAGAACAAAGGCTTCCTCCAAACTACCTACATGAAAAACACATACATTCCTGTATGTCTGGGCTTTCTATTCAGCTTTTAATCTATCTAAAACAAGATGATAACATGACAACTGAGTACCTTCAGGTCTCCACTAGATAATGGTTATGTCAACATGTTTTTGGATTTGTAGACACAGCTGGAAGTTTTTTCAAAATGAGAACAGAGTACAAAAAGCCAAATAATTAAATATGTAATAAATTGTTGTTTATCACTGCACAATTTAATAGTCTTAACCACACCAGCAAAGGATTTTCGTAAAATGTTTAAATGTTTTCCTTATAAAAACACTAAAAGTATGCAAATCAGAAAAAGCTAAAAAAGCCCCCCCAGTAGTATTTTTCATTAGTGCCTTCTACTGAAAGAGCTGAAATGTATTCATCATCACCAATAAAAAAATTATAAGCCTCAGATACTGCTCTGGTTATGCAATTCAGAGCTTTTGAGAACTCCAGAGATCAGATCAGCAGGCAGAAGGAAGCAATCTACTACATTTTATAACCGACCCATTGCACCAACTGATACTCAGTAAAAAAGCATCCAAGCACAGCTCTGCAACTTGCCTGTAGACCCTGTGGTCAAACACCCTGCTCCACAGCAACAGCATCATTACGTGCATGACTGCAAATTCCAGGGCTGGAAAGAAAATGTGTGAGGAAGTTTTGTTTAAAATTCCTTCAAAACTCTATGAAAACCAAAAGCTGTTTCTCTGTCAAGAGTAACACTTCTTTTGATATATATTAGTTCATCCCATGTATTAGTTTGTTATTCCTCTGTTGTGTTGGCAGAAGAAAAGCTATTATCTGTGAGGTGAAACCCAGTAAATTTTTCAAAGATAACATAATGATGCACTTAACGGTAATCTACAGTCTGCCCTCGACATGGAATGCCACATGAATCACAATTTCTTTTACTCAGTATGCAGAAACCTGCAGGCAAAACAATGAGGGTCAGGGAAGTATTCCCTGCTTTATTACCACAGCTGTGCTGAGTACATTTCCAAGAAAATGCACAGGAAAAATCAGGCAATGTTGGCTTCAGTTTTCCTCTCACCAGAGCAGGACTTTCTGGACTTGTCCATTCACTTTGCTCAGTCACTAATTATGCATAACATAGTACAGTACAACATAAGTATGCTTATATGCACAGAGCTGAGCTATGGCCAGAAGAAGAATATGACTGGTTTTTTTTTTTTTTATGGTATCAGTACAGAAATAACCTAAACTTTATCATCTCAGAGGCACTCATTATTGATTATCCTGCATGATTTTTTACCTCTGGATGCTTTCTGCATAAAGAGGTGAAACCATCAGAAAATATTCTATCACCTGTGACTGTGGCTTCCAATTTGCATTGTAGCCTCAGTACTGGTGAACTAAACTGGGCTAGGACCTAGGCTCCAGGACCAAAACTTTTTAGTATGTTCTCTGACATGATTTTGGCCAAAGCCAGCTAGAACATTCCCAGATGCTGTCTGGCCACAGGTTAGAAAATAGTGCAGACCAGGAACTCCTCTTAATAGAAGATGTGTGTGAAGCAATCATATCTGGCACTAGGAGGATATGAGCAGGCTTTGCTACTATACTTTGCCACTTGCTGTCAAGAGCCACAGGACAAGCCTTGTTTTGTTTCATACATAAAATTAATTTAAACACTAGAGTATCTACCTCATTCAATCACAAATACCTCAAACTGTTCAGAATGATTTAATAATTGATTCTGTCAGGTTGGATGGGGCTTTGAGCAAGCTGGTCTAGTAAGATGTCCCTGCCTGTGGAAGGGGGGTTAGAACTAGATGACCTTTCAGGTCCCTTTCAACCTAAACCATCTCATGATTCTATGCTTCCAAGTAAGCTTGTATGTCACCCCTGGCAATCATATACAGATCTTTCCTTCTGTTATCAAGAGATTATTCATCAGATGCTCAGCAAGTAAAGAACAACCAGTGACTAAGTCCATATGTCGACATGAATGATATTTTTCAGCTAACAGAAAATGCTATCAAAACAAAACGCAGAGATCAGTGCTGATGGAGTGTTCCTTTGTGATTTCAAACCTTTGATGAATTTACTGTGAAAATGACACACCAGTTGGCATCTCGAAGATTTTCAGTAGTATGGGGAACATTCTATATACTATCTACCAGTGGTCAGTCTTTACTGCCTTCAAGGAAGGCAACTGAAGCCATAGAAGCTACACCTCAAGACAGGGCAAAAATATTTCTTGAACAACTATGGGAAAGTCTGCAAACAGGAATTTAGGTACTGAAATGTAAGACATACTTTATACTTCCTTTTTACTTTATACTAATAATTAAATTTCATACGTATGTGTATGTAATATTTGCAGTATATAACTTAAATATCTGAACTTATATAATTATAGATGGTGCAAAACTGACAGCAACCATAAAAAAATGGACTCTCTTACCTTTTCTTACAGTCCTTTACATTAGCTATTCACATTCACTAAAAAAAATATAGCTTTCCTGATGTTACTTATTTGGATGCTTACTTCAGATTTAATATTTTCATATCCAGAAACCAGTTCCAAATTTCCAAATCTATTTAGATCGCTCTGATCTGCTATATGTATTGCACTCTAATATAACATATGTAATTACATAATAATTCTATTTTTCCTTGCATTTACTTCTTGCAATGTTTATAGAAGACACTCCTATATACATTCTCTGTTTAATGAGCTAAGGTATCCTGAGCCTTCATAGTCTTTCTGCTTATTTCAGTCTGAATTCCTCCTTCTTGAACACAGCTGGTTAGAAATTACCGTGTTTGATGGCACTTATGCTTTTCTGTCCTGTAAACCATATCATGCCAAACTAAAATGCAGGAGTTCTACCGACAGTGACATATGTCATTCATCCTCATAAAATCACTGAGGAAGACCCTTAGCCCTTTACTGTGTACTTTGTTACTCCACACATGCAGTGAGAAAAAGCAAGCATTTCTTAAACCTCACGTGCAAATGAGATGTGTAAGAAACACTAAATACAGAGAACATGAAGATAACATTTTTAAGTATCTCCTGCACAACCAGACTTCTAATTCTTACAATATGTGTACAACAGATAAGGCTTCCTCCTTAAAGTGCTCTGCTGATACGGTTTTCTTCTCAACCTTCTCACTTTTGTTCCTTGGCCAGATTGTCAAACTAAGGCACTCAAAGGTCAAACTACAGCACACTCAGCAAAAGCTGAGGCAGGGGAGAAGTGGTAGCCATGCTCTAATCAATGTCTCCTCTAGAGATCAGTAAAGCAAAGTAACTATAAATTCATACTTTTAACAAAACAATATTGCATTAAAATTGTGTTGCATCACATCCTAAGCTCAGGTTGGCTGTGTGACAAGGGCTGTTTTTTCCTGTTTGAGTGCTGTTGCCCATTTATCTTTGCCTGATGTCAGGGATGTCTCTACCATTTGGCATCTCATGTATTCTCCTTTGTTATATTTAACTTCATGCTTTTATAGTTAAAATTATTTATAGCATAGTCTAATAGATTGGGATTCAGTTCAACAGTTCATTTTAATTCAATTCTGTGACTGCACGTATACCCCACACAGACCCCTTCTCAACTCTATATAATTTCATGACTGTTACTGACCTTAAGGGAGCTGGTCAACATTGATATGTCTCCATTGCTTTGTATTACAAATGGAAGAACTTTGGAGACTACAATAAGCTGGATTCAGGGTAACATAAATTCAAACCACCATATATCCAATGTTTTTAGCTATTTCTGTCTGAACATACATACATAGTTCAGCTATACTGGATCTCTAGGAAACAGTATACTTGCAGTATCTACTTCCATATACATTCCACAGAAGGTTTCTCTAACAACATACATATCAATCTTTCCCAAAGATCTCAGAAATGGATTATTTCCAAACATTTCACAGCATTAACTATCTTCAAGATACAGGGTAATAAAAGATACAGGACACACTGATATTCATCTTGTGAAGTTAAGCATAATCTTCAAAACTTCAGAGTATTCTGTGGTGATATTAACTGCTGCAAAATATAACATCACACTAAGAATGATTTTAACAGAAGATTAAAAAGCTTTATGGACAATGCTGTCCACAGTGATATGAGACAAAGTCACTATTTGTAAATAGCACATAAATATGTGAGCTAAGAAACAGCTAATGACATGTAAAGGGAAATTCCTTTTTGTGTACCCTGGCTTTTCATTTTCCAACCACAATTTTTCTTGTACCTTTCTTCTTAAGTATTCAACTGCAATACAAAGGATCACAGCAAACTGAAATTTCATCCTTTCCCACTCTACAGGCTCACTTACAATGCCAAATCTTTTCCTTATTTTTCATGACTTAATCAGAGAAATATTATAAAAAAAGCCTTCAGGAGCATGTCCTGCTTTCCTACGCTGCCCCTGGTATATTCTTTGCCTGAGGTACGTCTTCCAGGACAAGCGAGTTGAAGGTATTCTTTCAGCTGCAGCACATGCACTAGCTACAAATAGCCACACTACTCCTTACTAATGAAATGCAGAAGCAAAATTAATATACTGAAGCACCTCACAGGCAGCTGTCCTTTGCTGCGCTTCTACAGACTATCCTGGAAAAAGAAGATAGTAATAGCTTAAGACATAAGTAGATGTTAACCTTTTGTTGATGCTATTCAATGCCAGGAAAACAGAAAAAAAAACAAGTTCCCGGCTGATGGAAAATGTCAGGACCCTCTTGAGTAGACCAACAGGACTGTGCCCAATTTTTGTCAGCAGCACAGTCTCCTTAACCCAGATCTGTATCCAGCACAGCTTTGTTTATACTGCGTGGGTAAAAAGAAGACAAGAATTTAGCAGAAAAACCAATTAGTAGGATGCCTTGAAAATAAAAGTTAATATACCCACTCACACTATTTTAAAAATCAACTTTTTTCCAGTCTGTCCATTTATCACTCACAGTAACTTACAGTTTCTTACATTCAATATATCCAATATTATCATATAAACTACACCTCCTTCGACATCTGAATTTGACCCACTATGTTAAAATTGAAAACTTGGGTTTACTTTTTTACTATTTCCTTCTACCTGATGATATAAATAGCAGGCAATATTCTCATCTGTTTAAAATGCTCTACAGTGATTACAAGGATTTTCCATGTCCTGGCACCTTCCTTATTTAACATACATTATCCAGTTTTATTTGAAGTACATCTTTAATGCCCCGAGCCCCCAGTGCTTCCTGGCAGTTCCACCTGGATGGAAACCAAAATTCAAGGACTAGAATTTTTTAAAATGCATTTCAAACTGTAGTCTTCAGTGTAACGATGAACACAGTGCTGGGCACAATGATTACATCTTTCGGTATGTAGACCTGAGTGTCATTTGCACCAAAGTGAGGTGTGACTGAATTTATGTCTACTTTAAGGCAACTTTCCACTGACTTAGCATAAATTTTATTTTGAGCCTTGTATGTTGGAATCCTGCGTCCTAACTCATTGGACCAGCTATATGAAGAGCCTTTTTAAAATGTGAATTGCAATCAGGCTTCTACAGTATTCACTTTGTGTAATATTATTAGGAGTATACTAAAACTTTCTCAGCAGAGTTTAATTACAGAAGAAGTAAAATTAGACAAAAGTAACTGAGGATAAATCTTTCGGTAGCAAGAAAGTAAAAGGCATGGAAATCTTGGTAGCATCTAGCTTCAGCTGCTAAGCTGCTAAGCTGAAGCTAAGAAGTCATCTTTGACAACAGCAGTCACAAGCAGAGTAACCAAAAAGAGCCCTAATGAGACTGCAGGATGTTTGATATCCTATGGAATGCTTCTGGTCCTCTACGATTCCACCTACTGTGTGGCTGGGTGTGTGATCTTGCTCTTGCTGAAACTAGTGGCAAAATTTCCATCAATTAACAGGCCTTAATTCTGCCTCATGAATAAATTCTAATTAAAGAATTTTTTTTTCAATTATTAAATGACAGCCTACAGTCCATGTAGAACTCACCAAAGACACAATATTCCCAGCTTTAGACATCAAGATTCTCTTATTTGTCCTTGAATAGACAGATGAAGACCATAGCTGCTGTAAAATATCATGGTAGTTACAGAATAGCCTCTTGGATTGAGAAGTAAAGTGCGACCTTTGGCAAATAACTTTGAAATCAATATGCTTTCAATCACACCTTTCAAATGGTTGTCAGTTATCTTCTTCAGTACCTGAATTCGATGCTGAAACCTGTTTAATGGCAACAGGAGGGGGACCATCCACACCTCACCTTACAAGTGGCTCACAGCACAGGAAAGAACTATCTTTTGTTTCACATTACTTGGGATATTTTACAGTAAGAAGTACTCCTTGAATATTTCCAGATGAAGCCCAGAATTATGGTAAGCATAAAAATATCTAGAGCTCAGAAGTGTTCTCTACAGACACTACAAATGATTTCTCAACAGGTCAGCTCTACATACTGAACTATTTGTGAATTATTAAAAATATAAAAAAAAATTAAAATGCACAGACCGTTCATTACATTCACAAGTCTCACAGGGCTGAAATGCAAATTACTCTGTCCTACAAATATTTGGGTATCTGAAGACTTGTCCAAAATGTTTGGAAAAAGAAAGGAGAGAAGGAAGAAAGAAAGGAGCAAAAGAGGAATGGAAGAGGGAAAGCAAGCTTTTTTTATGGGTTAAGGTACTGATGAGAAAACTGTTCTCCCAAAAATCTGTATCTTATTGTTGGACTGAGAATAGTTTAACAGAGAAAATATTCATTGACAGAACAGTATTTTACATAGAGTATTAAGCCCCATCAAAGTGGGCAATATCATTCCATCCACAAGGGAAGTGCCAAAGGAGACGGCCAAAATTTGCAATGGTGTGATAATGCTGGCAGGGATGGATTTGTTGCTATTATGATTAAAGCATATAAACAGAAGAAGATTAGGAGGGGTGAGAGTGAAAAGAGAGGAAGAATAGTTTATTGGTTGGAAGAAGGGCAGGGAGAAGCTTATGTTGGAATGCAGTGTCACAGTTACACGCCATAAAGCTTTCAGTTGCTCCCATTACATTAATGTCAGAATGCAGCTGCCACTTTCCAGGAGAAATTCTTTCCGTTTTCATTTTGGAAGTAGAGGGTGGGATTTTTTTTTAGTGTAGCACTCCCGTGAGATCAGTGCATTGCATCTGCAGGTGCCCTTATGGTACACAGACTGGTAAATGTGATCCTTGTAGACATGATCTGGAACACTTACCACTTAAGATGAAACAGTAATATGCCATTTAAGTGGAGAGATGGCTCAACAAAAAGAAAGTATTAAGAATTGCCTTGAACCAACTGCTTTTACAGTCATAAATGTACAGCCATGCCTACCAATACACCTCAATGATAATCCGTTCAGTCTAAGGAAAAGTGGCTGAATGAGGTGAATGAGAAAACAGCCTTACAATTATAATCTCATTTTACTGATGAAAAGGGAAGGCTTGATTTTCCATCAATGCCCCAAGATCCTTGGGCTTCTACTTTTAAGTACTGCACTTAAGACATTTGGAAGGGGTCTATTTCACCACTCACTGGTGAGTCAGACCAAAACGGCATCCAGTCAACCCAAGCCTGTAGCCCTACTTGTCTAGAAGGGTTAGCAGAAAGATAAGGAAAGCCGTGCTGACATTTTGTGTAGGAAGGAGTTCAGTCCAATACCATTTTAACCATTTATAGTGGCATATTTAATGGAGGAAGAAAAGCGGAACAAGTCCTGACTTGTGATATCAATGAAGAACAGAAGAATGGGTGAGCCAGGAAGTATACACTAAGAAGAAATGGAACACAAAGCCAACAGAAGGAATATCTGAGACTCAAGATAAAAATCATATCCCAAAATCCTGTCAGGGTACCAGAAAAAGAGAAGAGAGAGGAAGGAGGAAATAAGTAATTCTCTCAGTCAGCTCCTTTATATAACTTTGCACTGACTTTCCCAGAACTGTAAGCATTTTAAATAATAAGGGGAAAATACAAAATTCCTTCCTTTGCAACACTAGAGACTGCTCCTAGCCTTAATCATTATGACAAATGGAACAAAGGCAGGAATCTGCTAAAAGAGCAAAATTACCATATCTGTCACACAAATAAAACTGGTCATCAGGTAGAAAAGGTTTTAGTGCAGCTGACAAGAAGAATCTGGAGAATACCTTTCAATTACCAATGCCAGATAAAAAGTCTGAACTCTGCCAGCTGCCATTAAAGGTCACAATTCAAATTATATTTACTGAGATCTGGGATTTTTACCTTTCATTTCAGTAAAACAAAGTAGTTATACTGGTGTTTTAAAATACATGAATAGAAATTTAATATTTTCAAGAATAATTAGGACTCAGTGCATTCTATTCCTTATACAGAATTATGCTTTGTTATGGAATTTGAAATGGAGCATAATGTTCTTAAAATTTTCCAGCAACTAAAAATGTTTTAACAAAGTTATTAAAAGCATATTTAATTGAACTTTCTTACAGGACTCCAAAGGTAACAAGGTTATTAAATACATTTGCAGTTCCTGGACCACTTGGAGTATTGTGTGCAGTTCTGGTGTCCTCAACATAAAAAGGACATGGAACTGTTGGAACAAGCCCAGAAGAGGGCCACAAGGATGACCAGGGGACTGGAGCACCTCCCGTATGAAGATAGGATGAGAAAGTTGGGGCTGCTGATCCTGGAGAAGAGAATGATGTGTGGAGACCTCATAGCAACCTTCCAGTATCTGAAGGGTGCCTATAGGGATGCTGGGGAGGGACTCTTCATTAGGGACTGTAGTGATAGGACAAGGGGTAATGGGTTCAAACTTAAACAGGGGAAATTTAGATTGGATATGAGAAAGAAGTTCTTTACTGTGAGGGTAGTGAGGCACTGGAATGGGTTGCCCAGGGAAGTTGCGAATGCTCCATTGCTGGCGGTGTTCAAGGGTGGGTTGGACAGAGCCTTGGGTGACATGGTTTAGTGTGAGGTGTCCCTGCCCATGGCAGGGGGGTTGGAAGTAGATGATCTTGAGGTCCTTTCCAACCCAAACTATTTTATGATTCTGTGACTTCCAATTGAATATATACTTAAGACTGAATTCCACATGAAAGGGCAAACACCAATGATTTTTTTCCCCAAATGTCCCAGTTAAGTAGACTTGTATCCAAACAACAGAAATCAAGCATATAAAATATTTATATATTTAAACAAATGGAAAAGGAAGTGGCCTTCTATTACATTTAATACTGAATATAACCTCAGTCATAACAGCACAAAGGGCTTGATTTATTCTCTAATCACAGGTTTACAGTCACTCAAAACATCATCAGGTATCTGAAAAGATCCATTGCAGCACTGGCAAAAACTCCCCTATAATAATTAGCAATCAAAGAAATACTAAAAAAATGGAGGTGGGAGGCTGGGGAGGAGGGCGGAAGAAGGGGAGGGAGTTCTCCATCATTTATCTGCACTTAATTCACTAGTGTATTAAAATGCCCTAAATGCAGTGAGTGTGCAATCTAAGCTCAGAGATCATATAATTGATTTGTATAAGGTTTGTCTCTTTTTCCGATTCGCTCCTGCAGTGAACTCTTCAAACAGGACACACCACTCCCAGTGCAGAAGCTAATGCAGAGGAATATATTCTTCCACTCAAGCCTCTAAAGGAAGCATCTCTAGACTTCACTGTAAACCACAGGGAATGAACAAATTAAAAATAAGGTAAAATAAGAAATAGTTTTAATTACAACACTGTCCTTTCTAAGTAACGTCTTCTAATTGAAAGTTCCAAGCCAAATTCTCCTTCATTCCTTGTGTTACTGCACCACATACAATGAGAGGCAAGAGCCGATGAGAGGCAAGAGCTGATGAAGCAGTTCAACTTCTTTGTTGAGGGCTCTGGCTTGCCAGAGAAATTACTTTTCAATATAGAGCTTCTGTGAACAGATACCAGCTACTAAAATGACAGCCATACTCAAAGTTTAACTACATGCTTGCAAAGTCTATGTTCAAAAACTGCACAATGTCCCTTTACATGCTCTTTTCATGACCAATTATCCAGTGCCCTAATTGACTGCTTTCCCCTTTTCTCTACTCAATTTTAAAATAGCATGAAAACTGCTGATTTCCGGCTCTACGGTCTTCTGTAAAAGCATATTAATTGCAGTAAAAAAACAAACCAAATTCCATGTGTGTGTGACATCTTCTAACTGAATTGCAGTCATTTGGCCCAGCTCTCTGAAGAGGCGAGTCTCCGTGTTTCAAGTGCTATGTATATGTCCTGGGTTCAGCAGTAGCAGTCATTTTTCTCCTTCTTAGTAGCTGGTGAAGGGCTGTGTTTTTGACTTTCAGCCTGGGAACAGTGCTGATAACACCGATGTTTTTAGCTGTTGCTAAGTAATGCTTACTCTGACCAAGGACTTTCTGAGTCTCATGCTCTGCCAGGGAGGAGGGAAAGCCAGGAGGAAGCAGAAACAGGGCACCTGGCCCAAACTGACCAAGGAGGTATTCCATACCACAGCACATCATGCCCACTATATAAACTGGGGGCAGTTACCCAGAAGGGTTAGATCACTGCTCGGGTAGGGTTGCATATTGGTCTGCGGGTGGTGAGCGGCTGTATTCTCTTCCCTTGTTTTTTCCCTTATCATTATTATTAGGTGGCAGCAGCAGTGGTTTGGTGTTATACCTTAGTTACTGGACTGTTCTTATTTCAACCTGTGGGAGTTACATTTTTTTGATTCTCCTCCCCATCCCTCTGGGAGTGGGGGGAGGAAGTGGGAGGAGTGAGAGAGTGGCTGAGTGGTTCTGGCTTGCTAGCTGGGCTGAAACCATGACAGTATACACACCTGCACACACAATTTCAAAAGACCTCATCGCCCAGCATGAAAAGTTCTTTGGTAAATCTGGCTTTTAGAAGGGTGTTGAGCTCTTTTGAAAACATATGCTATAAATCTTAATTGTTTTTGAAATTCACTTCTCACTATATGTTTATGATTCCTTCATTTTTATAGAATCATTTACTTAGTTATTATAATATGAATCCAAATTTCTGGAGATTCAAAACAACAAGATTTTATGACCAAATCTGCAAAAATCAACAGTACTTAATAAATCCTGTTATTCTGCCATTTACCATTCTAGCCATCTTTTTATTTTTAGTCCTTCATTTCCTCTTAATTCTCATGTTTTACTTTGGATTCTTGACGAATGATCACAGATTCTGCTTTCAGTTTATTTTTCTTCCTTTTCTGTTTGTACATTTGGCTATTTAATTGCCTTTTAACTTCCTAGAAAAACCAATTTTTTATAGATTTATTTGAATTCTGACTACATACATCTGAAAAGAAATCAGATGTTTCATTAGCAGCGAAATAAACACAATGTTATTAAAAAAAAATCAGGTGTCCCAAAATCAGAATTATTGTTCTTATGTTTTCCTACTTTAAATCATCACAGACCAAAATCTTGGTTTTCATATTGTTTCTATATTCAGCTAAGCAGTAAACCAAAAATGTTAAACAAGGTGACAGAAGTTAAAGTTTCAGTGAACATTATGAACAAATATGACTTTCCACAGAAAGTCCTGAGAATTAGTTTTTCCTCATAGAATCAATTAGGTTGGAAAAGACCTTTAAGATCACCATGTGCACCACTAAACCATGTCACTGAGGGTCTCATGTACAAGTCTTTTAGATCATGAGTTTTTTTCAAAATACATGTAAGGCAGTATTAAAAATGAATAATATATATATTTCAAAAGTCTCTTCTAGGAGGCAAAACAGCTTTAATACTTACTGCACCATAACTTTCCAGTATCTCTTGTTCTGTTTTTATGAAAGACATTTGGGAATCAAATGATAAGACAAACTGACAGTGTCTTTGGTCTATATTGGGTAGATATAAAAAGAGTGGATTTAAAAATGAGTTTTGTTTAATGTATATTCCTTTTTTTCCTATTGTTAAGACTGTCGTAATGCAATCTTTAAGCTTTTTGTTTACTAAACTGAGTTTTTATATTGACACTTTTTGATCAGATACTGAACTCGGACAGGCAAATCTACAACTCTGCTACCCCCTTTTCAGGTGTTGACCAGAAATATGCTGAACTACAGATTCCATGTGGCTGGAATGAGCTGAGCCAGGGTGTACTAACAATATACCGAAACATAGAATAAAATAACAGTAAGCAGAATAAACCAAAGCAATTCAAGTCAAGAT
Source organism: Myiopsitta monachus (assembly GCA_017639245.1). Taxonomy (NCBI): domain Eukaryota; kingdom Metazoa; phylum Chordata; class Aves; order Psittaciformes; family Psittacidae; genus Myiopsitta; species Myiopsitta monachus. The sequence goes on along the minus strand of CM029922.1, from coordinate 23,107,115 downwards.
TAACTTAAAAAAGCTTTCTTTGGACCAGATAATCAGGCATGAGCTTTGGCCAAGTACGCTGACAAGCACCATTAGCTTCATCCAAACCTTCCATTCAGGCTTCCTTGGTGAACTCTAGGTTTTGGGTTAGAAGCTTAAATCTCAACAGTGATGACAGAGAAGATCTCGAAAAGGACATACTTAAACAGGTGATAGTCCTTCCCAATAGGAATCTTTCAAATTTTTACATATTCCTAATACTAAGGCTTTCTGTTGCCAAAAAAAATCCAGAATTTTATAATTTTATGTTGGCAGGTTGAAACAACCTTCGTTGTTTCTTGCTTGCTAATTCTACAGTTCTGAGCAAAACCAAGTGTGGATTACATCACTTTGGTGGAAACTCGATTGTTAACTAGCAGGTAGCTATGTAATGTTGACCACAACAGTGGTCAACATAAGAATCAGAAGATGGCACCATGTCTAACAGACTACATAATATATGATTAAAAGCTAATTTCTCTGCGTAAGACAAGAAAGCAGACAGACACAAGCTATAAAGGTCAGGTGTCCTCACAGCATGACTGAAGACTATTCTCAAATTGCAGATCATGTTTCAGTGCCTGAAAGGTTTAGCTATTTGCTGATAATTGCTAGCTCATGCCACTCTGGCTTTAAGCTAATTTTCAGTGACAAAAATTATATTCTTATTATGGAGAAAGATCCACTCCTCTCCCTGGTGAAAGCTAAAGACAAAAAAATTTCCCTTAGGCATTTGACATCTGAAGATGTATCACATTCAACACTTTATTTCTCATGACATTTTAAGTTTCCTAATTTTCTGTTTATATCTTTAAGATATTTCATGTTGTTTTCCTCTATATTACAAGGTGAGTTGTTTGTGAAGAGAAAAGTAATTTCAGGCAGACTTATGCAGCACATGGCAACCCAGACAGTGCCTGTTCCTATTCACAAAGGCCACTGACAGTTACACAAAAAATCCCATCTGTATTTTCTTACAGTTTACATTTTTTAAAGCTTTTTTTTTTTAGGTTTGTTTTTGGTGGGAAGAGGTAGAAAAAAAATACAACTGGGACCATTAGGATTACAGTCTCTCATCAAGCCAGTGAAAATAATGGTTGCTAGTGGTCTCTTGGGAGAGCTGACACTCTGAACACCATTCCACAGTTATCAGCTTTTCACTGACGGCGTTCTGAAGTTTTGTTGAGCTTTTAAATTCAGGCCTGTGGCCCTTTATGAGTCTCAGTCAAAAGTCAGTATCTCTCTAACAAATCTTTTTTTGACATTAACTCACCCACTATTGCTCTTTGCTTTGCAGCCTCCCACCCCAACAAGAGCAGGTTTTAAGTTTGTCTTAGGTTTTCATATGAATGTTGTTTTATTTTTTCCTTAAAAAAATATTTAAAAAATCTCTCCAAAACTCTTTGCAGAAACTCCCTTGATGCTTCAAAGATACAGTATCTTACTTATTTTGTTGGATCAGATTTAATAAATCATCTGCCCTACTTCTTGCTTTTTCCATGTAAGATCGCTGCATAATGTTTCATGTGCATCAGGTTCATATTTTCTGCTTTATTGCCTATTCCACTAGATTTACTGATATTGCCTGAGGCATCACTGAGAGAACACACTCATCAGAACTTTGTCATCTGTTGCAAGGTGGATTATGCAGACTCTGCAATGTATATACTGTCAACTAAACCAAATTTTAGTCTAATTGCTGGCTTAGACCACCTGTGCTTCCTTGTATATGCTCACAGACTTGCTATCTATTAGAATTTGATAGAAAGAACTGCCACAAATATATATTATAGAAATAGTCCAATTCAATGACCAACTTAAAACATCGATGAAGTTCAATTAACACACATCTCACTAAAGGTAGCTGAACTTAAACTCATGATTAAATATGGGCAAAACCATGTTAAGAGTCTGTCTTTTTTTGCTTCTGCAACACTTAAAGGGGGATGAATGTGCGTGTGCATCAGCTCACTGCTTTTTGCTTTGGTTTTTTTAGTGTGTAGCGCATCTATCCAGATGGATGAACCGAAGATGGAAAATACATCAGACCCAGCTTAGTTCTGTATCATGGCCTAGAAATTCACAGTTCTCTTCACAAGATACAAGTTTCTTTAAATTGTGTACCAATTCTCTTGTGAGGTCTGCTAAGTATAGCCATCTATTTTTTCTTGCATAATAATTTTGCAGATGCTGTTATTAGGTCAGTGTTATTATCTTTTACCCATTTGAAATCTTATGGAGATTTTTTGCACTTTATTATTGAAGCCTGAAAGTAACATGAAATTCATATAAACATAGTGTTTCTCCATTCTGCTTGTCCAGATCATGATCCCTACTGCTAGACATAACCACATATTCATATTCCACCCACCACTGCAATCCATTAAGGCACCGAGAGCAAACAGGTCTCAGCCAGGACAAATCAAAATAAAGCTGCACAACCCAAGGTCATTTATTCACTCTTCCACTGTGCTGTTGGTTACACTGCACTTTGGACACAAGTATACAAAGTATAATCCTCTATATGAGAGAAGGCATCATCTCTCTTCAGAACTGTTCTGGTTATTCTGCTATTTTATGCAGCCTCACTGTACTTTTCAAAAGATTTGACATAAACTTACTTTTGCAAGAAAGCATTCAAGGGGGTAAAAAATTTGTTCAATAAACTTTTTTAAACTTTATAATCATCAGAAGTTAATTTACCTACACAACGGCTCTGTAAACTGACTTCGTTTAAACTACTGTGACATCCAATTTAGGTAAGCAACATTTGAATTAGATGCTATTATGTTAAATAAAGCTTTCAAAAATTGAATAAATGCTTATATCCCTGTTTATCTCATTTTTTATTATGTTTTTATTTTAATTTTTCTTCTACTTCAAAAATGCAGTAAGGAAGTCAGAACCTGTGAAATTACTGTCCTTTCAGATGTTTTCTGTAATGATGGAAGTACAGTCTTGGATTATATACTCAGGTCCTAATCTCAGCAAAATAGAAACTGAACAAATGTTATTGCCTTCATACAGTCTTTCCCTCATCCATTCATGCTGCTGAAAAGACTCCATTATTATCTCAAAGGTCAGACATGCTTAGTAGTTCCTGTACTGTTGAAAAAAATCTCCCTCTTTTAATCTCACAGTCTCATAGTCCTTGTGGATTTCCAGTAATTCTAGACTAAAGAATTTTGTTTTCTTGTAGAAATAGCCGTATTTAAAAACATTGTGACTATTCCCTTTCCTAACATTATGAAAGTGCTTCCCAAATTCATAATCAAGCTTTCAACACAACTGAAACTGAATTATTAACACGCATCGGTAACTGCACTGAATTCTGTATTGCAAGAAATCACTTACCAGAGGCATTCTGACATGTTTCTCTCTCTTATGTCCCAATTCTACTTTCGATAAAGTTAGGGGGAGCTCCCAAATACTTCAACAGAAAGGAACTAGGTGTTAACCAGAGCCAAAAGAATCAACTTGATTCAAGGCAGAAAGGCAGCAGTGACAGAAACTAGTATTTGTCCAAGTGAGATTTCAAACCATTAAAAAACAACTTACATGCTCTTTCCTGCCTCCCCATAAGTACCTACTCTCATTGCACAAAAAGATGTGAAACACAACTCATTTAGCAGGTGGGATCTTTTTGCTATAATGGCCAATTATGCATTTGTCAACACTAGCAAAATAAACCCCACCTACTTAAACCTTGTGTCTTTGGTAAACTGTATTTCAAAAAGAGGATTACCTCTGCCAGTAAACTTTGGAAAAGCTTTGATAACTTAGAGACTGATGTTTCCCAACAGACTTGGCAAATTAAAGCCAAGGAAACAATATCTAAACATAGAAATATACTCAAATAAGTTCATGGGTGAACGAATACTCATGTCCAGAATGAATCTAGAATACATTCAAAACTGTTAAGCTATTTTGAATATATATTAAGATATACCAGAAAAAGATATTTGGTTTATAATCAGAATGTTTTACATGACTTATTCAGGAATAACTAATTAGTTTTAAACTTCATATTCTACCTTACTGCAAAAAAGCTATTAATGGATAGATATTGTTGATTTATTTTTTTTTTCACTGAGTAATTACTTATTGCATTTTATGTTGCATACACAAGTACACTGCAATGAAAACTACCTATTGCCGTTTTTCACTGTTTTAATAAAGGTTATTTTAAAACAAACAACTTCTATATATACAGTTAATTTCTCGGACACACCAAAACCCAGAAATTCCCTGCCCAAGAGATGGCAAAGACGAACATTTCTGAAATTTTATACCCCAATCAATGTCTTTGTCAGAAGAGCCATGTGCAGAGATGTCTTCCCTCACTAAGATGATTTGCAAAGGGCTGCAGGTAAGCGGGAGGAAGCATATTTCCAGACAAAAGGAAAAAAGAAAAAAAAAAAGCTAAGACAGTTGTGACATCTGTCATCCTGTTGTGCACCTGTAGGCCATCAATGTTTCCAAGCAAGCTGTTCACAACAGATGGAACACAGCCTTTTGGTTTAAGTATGAAACCACAAAATGATGACTACATATGTCACAGAGAGGTGTGACTTAGGGGAGCACTGAAAGTAACAAAATACCCCATATTACTCACAATGCAATAACAGAAACTTTGGAATAACAAAAGACTAATCGAATATCAGCTAAAGTTAAAAAAGAATGATAAAATGTATTTCTGGCTTTCTCAAACTTCAGAAATAACTATGTTTTATAGCTGAAAGCTCCTTCACTTTTTTAACCAAATATTTTGAAAAATTAAAAAAAAAAAGAAAGACAGTTATAATGTACATATAGGAGCATCATCTAAAATAACTAAATTCAAAAAGCTTCAGCAAAATACTTCCCGTTGATGTCATTCAATCCCTGTGACCCCTAATAATACTAATAATAGATGAGGAAAATATTTTTCTGTGGATTAGAAACTGTCTAAACAGGCAGAAAACCAACAGCAGGGATGTACAGCCAATTTCAGTATTCAAAAGGTTAACAAAAAATGCCTGGTACCTCCTGTTAGGTGTGTTTATTTATAAAAGGGAATGACTAACACCAACACTTTACACATCATGAAATAACTTAGAATAGTTAGCAATGAAAAAATGTTAGCTTAATTCAAGAAAGCTCAGTTAGGGGACAGCCTCCTCATGGGTAAAAGTCAGTACTGATTTAGCAAGAATAAGACACATTGCACAGATCCTCTAAGCTACGTACATTTCCAGACCCTGGACAAGTTGTAGTTCCTCAAGTGAAAGACCTGAATGCAATTTGTATACAGACAAAAGAAAAAACATGAAAATATGGTTATGCTACTGCATAAACTTGTGCAATCATTAAATGTGAACTATGCTATTCGCTATGTTCATCAGGAGCCTCGAAAGAAATTACAGACAAAAAGATTTCTGTTTGAAAGAGCACACAGTGAAGGAAAGAGAAGGCAGATGTACATAAATGTGTGCACAGAAATGATGTGGCAGGGTTTCCTAGGTATGAACATTTTCACATGTAACTATTCCAATTTTTCTTTGTTAGCTATCATTCTAACAGCTAGCTTTCACGGACACCCCCTTCTTGTGCAGAAAGAGCTTGTGTGCCCTTGTGAGGTTGAGAGCTATCCTGGTGGTGGCATATGCCTTCGGTAGGGTCTCCTAAGCCAGACAGGTCTCAACTGAAGGGTCAGACAAAGTGTGCCCATGGGAAGGATGGGCTCACTAGCCTTCGGGCAACCATCCTAGGAGGACAACTCTAATTTCAAACCCAGGCAGATGGAGCTCGTTTAGCCCTGCAAGGCCATCCATCTAAGAGAAGGATACTCTAACCAAACCTACGACCTGAGGACTGTGCTGTCACCGTCCCAGCTTGCTAGGCCCTGGCACATAAACCTTAGGTGTAAAGGGTGGTGTCAGTTATGTGCATGCTGCGCCTCACCTAAAAAATCCACTGAGCAGGCCCGAAGGGTTTACTCACATTTGCAAAGCCCTGTAGTGACAGGCAAGGGATGAAATGGCAGGCGAAAAGGCGCACTGTAAGCCGCAGATCCAACCCTGCATGCAGGCGGTTCAGGACATTAGTCGCTTGAGACTAACCCAGGAGATGACAGCCTTGTTCAGCACAATTCTGAATGACCAAGCTGCCTTTTTCAAGGAGAGCACAGCTTGCTCCATATGGAGAGAGGCCTAGAAAAGGTGGCCTAACCAAAGCCTATCTCCCCCTCTACCTGGTTGGCTAGCTGTGGCCAATGGGCATCGTCTGTTGCGGTCGACCTAAGACAAAGAGACAAAGGCATACATACACATGCCTTCAAAGGTGTGTCCAGACTGACACTTGCATGCTGGAACATCAGAACCATGCTTGATACAGCAGATAGTGGGCGTCCTGAATGTCGTTCTGCTCTAATTGCCCACGAACTGTCATGACTTAACATCGACATTGCTGCTTTCAGTGAAGTTCACCTTCATGACGAAGGAAACCTTAAAGAACACGGTGCCAGCTACACACTTTATTGGTCAGGCAAATCCAAAACTGAAAGTCATCTTTCTGGAGCTGGCTTCATGGTTAAAAACTCCATCACTTCTAAATTTGAAAATTTGCTGACAGGTCATTCTGATCACATTATCTTCTTACACTTCCCACTACACAACAAGCAATATGTTGTTCTCTTCAGCATATATGCCCCAACTTTGCAAGCTGACCCTGCAGAAAAAGACAAATTTTACACCTATTTGTGCCGCCTCACTCAAAAGGTTCCTGCAGATGATAAGATCATAATCGTTGGTGACTTCAACGCCCGAGTAGGTAAGAACTTTGAAGCTTGGAAAGGAGTACCAGGCAAGCATGGTGTTGGAAGCTGCAATGACAACGGTCACCTGTTGCTAGAGTTTTGTGCAGAGCAGCAGCTTGCCATCACCAACACTATTTTCCAGCAGAAAGATAGCCTGAAGACAACCTAGATGCACCCTTGAACTAAACATTGGCACTGCATTGACTGTCTTAGTGTGCCAGAGAAATGTTTGTGATGTATGTCACACCCAAGTGATGCCTAGTGCAGAATGTCAAACAGATCATTGCCTTGTGTGTTGCAAACTTAACCTCCACTTTAAGTCCAAGCCTAAGAGGGGGGGCATTCTGAGGAGGAGGCTCAAAGTTAACAATCTCCAAATAGCTGCAGTGAGAGACAGTTTCCAGGCAAACCTTCAAACTAGGCTTGAAGACCATCCCATAGACTCCTCTCCTGAAGTACTTCGGCAACATATTAAAAATAGCATCCTGCAGTCCTCTGAAGTATCCTTAGGGTTCTCCTCAAAAAAAACAAAGACTAGTTTGATGAAAGCAATCAGATAGTCCAGGAATTGTTGACAAAGAAGAGATCTGCTCACCAAGCACACCTCGATCAGCCATCCTGTCATGTAAGAAAAGCACCCTTTCGTCTTGCATGCAGTAAACTCCAACAGAAACTTTGTGACATCCAGAACAAGTGGTAGCTTAAAGACTCAACTACATGTAGATCTGAGTGACCATAGAGGATTCTATGAGGCTCTGAAAGCAGTGTATGGATTCACATACCGGGTTCAAAGTCCTCTACTCAGTGAAGATTGCCAAACGCTTCTCACAGACAAAATCTCCATCCTCAATCGATGGTCTGAACACTTTCAAACTCTTTTCAGTGCCAACCGTATAGTCCAAGGCTCAAGAATCCAGCACATCTCACAACAACCAGCGAAAAATGAATTGGATACAGTCCCTACCATGGGAGAAACTCTTAAGGCCATTTAGCAGATGAAAACTGGCAAGGCAGCTAGCATCAATGGGATCCCACTTGCAATCTGGAAGCATGGAGGTCAAGCACTCCATGCTAAATTTCATGAGCTAGTTGTGCACTGCTTGGAACAAGGCAAACTACCACCAGATTTCCATGATGCAATCATTATCACCTTGTATAAGAAAAAAGTTGCAAAGTCAGACTGCTCAAACTACCAAGGTATAACTCTGCTCTCCATTGCTGGAAAAATCCTTGCAAGAATACTATTGAACAGATTAATACCCGCTACTGCAGAACTTCTACCTGAAAGTCAATGCGGTTTCAGAGCAAACAGAAGTACCACAGACATGGTATTTGTTCTCAGACAATTGCAAGAGAAGTGTAGGGAACAGAACAAGGGACTCTACGTAACTTTCGTTGATCTTACCAAAGCGTTTGACACTGTGAGTAGAAAAGGCCTGTGGCAGATCTTGGAACGTTTAGGATGTCCCCCCAAGTTTCTCAAAATTATTATTCTGTTACAAGAGGATCAGCAAGGCCAAGTCAGATATGGTGATGCACTCTCTGAGCCCTTCCCAATAACCAATGGTGTGAAACAAGGTTGCGTTCTTGCATCAACTTTATTCACAATCTTCTTCAGCATGATGCTCCAAAGGGCTATGGCAGACTTCGAAGAACAAAATGGCATCTATATCCAATATCGTAGTGATGGGAGCCTATTCAACCTAAGGAGACTGAAGGCCCACACCAAGACCCTAAATCACCTCGTTCGTAAGCTGCTTTTTGCTGATGATGCTGCCCTCGTTGCCCACGCAGAAGCAGCTCTGCAGCATTTAACATCTTGCTTTGCAGAGGTGGCCAAGCTTTTTGGGCTGGAAGTCAGCTTGAATAAGACAGTAGTTCTTTATCAACCTGCACCACAAGAAGACTACCATCATCCCCACATCACCATCGGCAAGTCAGAGCTTAAGTTAGTCCAGCAGTTCAGCTATCTGGGAAAGCATCATTTTCTCGAATGCCACGATTGGTAAAGAGATAGATAACAGAATAGCAAAGGCATACAGAGACTTCGGAAAACTCCATAAAAGAGTCTGGTGTAATAAACACCTGAAGTACAAAGATTAGTGTCTATAGAGCCATTGTACTGTCTATTCTTCTATATGGGACTGAATCATGGGTCATTTGTCACCATCACCTGTGACTCCTCAAAAGGTTTCATCAGTGCTGCCTCTGTACAATCCTAAACATCCACTGGACTGACTACGTGTCTAATGTTACTGTCCTTGAACAGGCAGAGGTCACCCGTATTGAGGCCATGTTGCTGAAAACACAGCTGTGCTGGGCAGGGCACGTCTCCAGGATGGAGGATCACCGCCTCCCCAAGACTGTGTTCTACGGTGAACTCGCCACTGGCGGCTGCAAGAGAAGTGCCCCAAAGAGGAGATATAAGGACTCCCTGAAACAATATCTTAGCCTTGGCCATACTGACTACTATCAGTGGTCCACCCTGGCCTCCAATCAGGAGGAGACACATCATACATAACACTGCTGTCTCTTTTGAGAACACACGCAGAATCAGTCTCGAGGAGAAAAGACAATGCAGAAAGAACCATGCCCTGCCTAGACCACCTAAGGAGACCTTCCACTGTGCTTTTTGCAGCCGGAGTTGTCTATCCTACATAGTCTTTTTAGCCATCAGCGTGCTTGTAGTAAGCGTGGGTAAAGCCATTCTCAAATCTTCGTTCGCGAAGCCAAGCCATGATGATGACGACATCAACCAAGTTCTAGCAATACCTAATATTCTTTTGCACCACTGTGATGCAGTAGCAATGTGTGGTTTTGAATTATGTAATACAGAAACTGGTACATAATCAGAGGTTTTAAACTCTTCGTCCTCAATGACTTTTGCAGGAAGAGCAATGCATACATTATATGATAGTTTCATTCAATAATAAATGTTAATTTATTATGACAAAGGGGCTGGCATTTCAAAAGCATCACTGCAAATGAAAGACCAATGCTGTAACTGATAGAATTTCACTGAAAATCATTCACAGCAATGATTAAATTAATGATAAAATGGAGTGTTTTAGAATGTTGCTGACAAAGCACAAGGAAATCCTCCAAGTAAGGATTTGCATTTTTTAAGAGAATGCTTGAAGGATATAGCATATTTATAAATCAGGCTCAGTCTCCAACAACGGAGAAAATAATTTTGTCACTCAGCTTCATTTTTCAGTTCTGCTGCATGAATGAAAAGCAAAGAAGATTATGAGGTTAAGACCAAGCATCAAGCAAGCTGTACATTATTGCCTTTTTCCATCTCCACAGAATACGGCTGATTAACATTTTTCCTTCCCAGTGTCAAAATTCTTTACCAGTCTGGCAAACTCTGAATGCTCCACTTCCCGTGAAGAGACGAATCTTGCTAAGATTTGGTGCCTCACCATGATGGCTGAGAATCATTCACACTTACATGTGTACCAGCAAACAGACTAGCAAGGAACTATTTCTTGGTCCTGTCCTTGAACAGGATGGCTTGGGAGGGTCTCCATCCATATGGCTGAATTTTCCCCCTGCCCCAAAACGGAACGTTTGCATCCAAGCTAACTACTAGGAATGGTCCTGGGCCTCTGCCAAGCCCAGAACCGTGCGAGAGTGCTGCCTGGGAGTTGCTAGATGCCAAAACGTCTCTTAAAAACTAGTTAAAAAATGTCACTGCATAGGTGGCCTGGTACTCAAATCCATGCAGCAGCCCCAGTTAGTTATAAATATGAATGTAACCTGTGTGGCCTTTCTTTACTAATCAGACTTAGCTAAAGACACCAACCTAAGACTACACTTGTGTTAAGGGGTCTCCTGAAGAAACCATTAACAGAAGCCTTCCTGATAATCAATTGGAAAACAGACGGGGTCCAAAACAATTTATCCTGGGGTAAATGGGCAATTCCCAATTCATTTTTCTTTTTATTACATAAGAAAGAACTACCTCACAGAAATTTAAAAAGAAAAACCCACAGTACCCTTTCACTTGCAGAGCACAAGGGCCCAAGAAATTAGTAGCATTCAAAAGCTGAAGAGCAACCAAGGAGACAGAAAGAGAGAGCACTTTCTCCTTTTCATGCATGCTAGCTCAAGTGCATCAGGTTCTGTCATCACTGTATAAGAAAGAGACAATCTAGTCTATATTTGGATAGATTGTGAAAGGGGTTTAAATTGGGTAACAAAAATCAAACACACATTCCAAATATAAACATTTACTGAATTATTTGTACAACAAATACAACACATTAACCTCTGGATCAGAATAATAAACTGCAAGCAATCAAAGGCTCTTAAAGCAGACAATTTAAGACCAAAACCAAAACTCATGTCATAGAAGAGTACCACATAAGAACTACACAAAAATAAAGTCAAATGATCTAGCTACTAAAATACACACGTGCTCAAAATCTGGTGGGAATCAAATATTCCAGTAAAAATAAAGGGAGAGATGGAAACACAAGTTTCTTATTATCACACTTCATATGTTATAAAACCTAGCAGTTAACTTATTTTTGGCAAAGGGACAAAGGCTGCACAACACTCCGGCTTACACAAATATTTCCTATTGCTAAATGCACCTGAAATGTAGCCTGTTATAGGTTAACTTCATGCACACAGTGCACCATGCACTCTGAGATTGTCCCAAAGATATCTACTTTTCAAAGCACTAGATGATCTTAAGGTCCTTTCCAACTCTAACGATTCTATGATTCCATGATTCTATGACAAATAGCAAGCTCCCAGCATCCAGTGAGCCAGGTGTAAAAAAAAAATCACTCAACAATTTATAGGAGAATTGAAACCAGATAAAATCATTTGTGTAATAAAGACTGTACAGACATTGACCAAAGAAAAGTTGGTATTTTTGGACAAATCACTGTGTATACTTTCTAAAGCACTCCCTCTTGAAAAGATAAAATAGCAATAAAAGTTCTCTCAAAAAAAATGCCCTTGTTAATAATCATTAAGTGAAATATGCCTGTGAAAATTACTTGGATTAACCGCAAGTTTCACGTTTTCAGTTGCTGTTTCCTTTAAAGGAAAAAAAAAAGTTAGACATGCAACAGAAATGGTTATGAAGAAGTGGAAGGAACTACTCATGTGTATATTAAACAGAGACTTTACGATAACATTCGACTTCCTTCCTCTGAAGATTTTATAATGTAAAAGAAGAGGCAGTGATTTCGCAAGAGTGAATGTTTAAGAATAAAAATTCAGTATTCTTCATTCATAATCTGCTAGCAGAGTGAGTTACAACTGAGCACTAACAGTTAGCCATTTCTAGAGGTGCAATGACAGTGTCCTGCATCAGCATTCTTACTGCTTCAGGGTGCCAAAGAAAGATGTTCAGATGCACAAGAACATGCAGTAACACCTCACACTTACCAGGTTACACAAACCAAGACTGAGTGGTAGAAGCAATGATATATGCACATGTATAAAATTTTAAAAACAATGCACTTCATACCAGTACTTATCACAATTTGTATAACTATTCTCTCTATACCTTTCCCAATGTATAGCCAGCAATCTGTATGCCTTGAGATAAGAAGCTAGTATTAAAATCACAACCTGTCTTAATTTTTGGTGTAGAAACAAAATGTAATTGCCAAGTGTTTAGTGATCTGTTTATAGAATTACAGAATCATAGAATAGTTAGGGTTGGAAAGGACCTTAAGATCATCTACTTCCAACCCCTCTTGCCATGGGCAGGGACACCTCCCACTAAACCATGCCACCCAAGGCTCTGTCCAAAACGGCCTTGGACGCTGCCAGGGATGGAGCATTCACAAGTTCCCTGGGCAACCCATTCCAGTGCCTCACCACCCTCACAGTAAAGAATTTCTTCCTTATATCCAATCTAAATTTACCCTGTTTAAGTTTGAACCCATTACCCCTTGTTGTCTCACTACAGTCCCTCATGAAGAGTCCCTCCCCAGCATCCCTATAGGCACCCTTCAGATATTGGAAGGCTGTTCTGAGGTCTTCACGCAGCCTTCTCTTCTCCAGGCTCAACAGCCACAACTTTCTCAGCCTATCTTCATACGGGGGGTGCTCCAGTCCCCTCATCATCCTCGTGGCCCTCCTCTGCACTTGTTCCAATACTTCCATGTCCTTCTTATGTTGAAGACACCAGAACTATACACAATACTCCCAAGTGAGGTCTCACACGAGAGCATGAGTAGAGGAGCAGGATCACCTCCTTCGACCTCCTGGTCACGCCCCTTTTGATGCAGCCCAGGATACAGTTGGCTTTCTGGGCTGTGAGCGCACACTGAAGCTGGCTCATGTTCATTTTCTCATCACCCAACACCCCCAAGTCCTTCTTCACAGGGCTGCTCTGAATCTCTTCTCTGCTTAACCTGGAGCTGTGCCTGGGATTGCGCCAACCCAGGTGTAGGACCTTGCACTTGGCATGGTTAAACTTCAACAGGTTGGCATCAGCCCACCTCACAAGAGTGTCGAGGTCCCTCTGGATGGCATTCCTTCCCTCCAGCATATCAACCGAACCACACAGCTTGGGGTCATTGGCAAACTTGCTGAGGGCACACTCAATCCCACTGTCCATGTCACTGACAAAGATGTTGAACAAGACTGGTCCCAACACCGATCCCTGAGGGACACCACTCATTACTGGTCTCCAGCTGGACATTGAGCTATTGAGCCACAACTCTTTGCGTGCGGCCATCCAGCCAGTTCCTTATCCATCGAGTGGTCCACCTTATCAAATTGATGACTCTCCAATTTAGAGACAAGGATGTCATGTGGGACAGTGTCAAACACTTTGCACAAGTCCAGGTAGATGACATCAACTGCTCTGTCCCTGTCCATCAGTTCCGTAGCCGTATCATAGAAGGCCACCAATTCGGTCTGGCAGGATTTCCCCTTAGTGAAGCAATGCTGGCTGTCACCAAGCACCTTGTTGTTTTTCATGTGCCTCAGCATGCTTTCCAGGAGAATCTGCTCCAAGATTTTGCCAGGCACAGAGGTGAGACTGACTGGTCTGTAGTTCCCTGGCTCATCCATTTGCCTCTTTTTGAAAACAGGGGTTATATTTCCCTTTTTCCAGTTGTTTGGAACTTCACCTGACTGTCATGATTTTTCAAATATGATGGACAGTGGCTTAGCAACTTCATTTGCAGCTCCTTCAGGACCCACAGATGGATTTCATCAAGGTCCCATGGACTTGTACATGTTGAGGTTCTTAAGATGCTCTCGAATCAGATCCTCTCCTACAGTGGGCCCAGGGTCTTCATTCTCACAGTCCCTGAGTCTGCCTTGCAAGACTTGGGTGGTGTAGTCAGAGTATTTGCCAGTGAAGACTGAGGCAAAGAACTCATTAATAACCCTCATATTTATAAAATATGCAATGATAAGAATTCAAGAAGAATGTCCTAAATACACCATTTACGACCATTATTATTTATAATAAACGAGCATTTTAAAAGTAAAGAAGTAGAAGAGAGTAGACTTAGGTTAGATATTAGGAAAAAATTCTTTACCGTGAGGGTGGTGAGGCACTGGGACAGGCTGACCAGAGGAGCTGCGGCTGCCCCATCCCTGGCAGTATTCAAGGCCAGGCTGGATAGGGCTTTGAGCAACCTGGTCTAGTGAAAGTTGTTCCTGCCTGTGGCAGAGGGCTGGAACTAGATGATCTTTAAGTTTTCTTCCAACTCAAACCATTGTATAATTCCATGACTTAAAGGTCCAAATTCAGAGTCAGGACTTTATTTTACATACAGCTACATTAGTATATGTTATTTGGATTAGTCATTAATGTTTTTATTTAATTTTAATTGAAAATTTGTGTATAGCATAATAGAGATTCCACAGGAAAGACACAGCATTACCCATGGGCTGAGCACATGCACTGCTTTGCTAATAATATAACTCCCATTCTATAAGATGAATGTACCTGAAGTTCTGACGCTCGCTTCATCATCTCCAGTGTAATGTAGCAACCAATAGAATGAGCAATCAGTACCAGCTTTATATCTTTTGATACATTCTTTTTAAGGAAGTTCAGCTTATGCTCTACTTGTCCGTTAAGTCCAAAAACATCCTCTAGCTCCTTAATATCTGTGTCTGAAACATAGAAGAAAAAAGTGATTTAACGACAGAAATTCAGAAATTTCAACTATCTTTTCTTTCCCCACAGTTCTTTTGAAAACTCTGAAATAAACAAACATATTAATTAAACACATAAACCAACCTACTAATCTAAAAATTTTATTTTAATTACCACTGGGAAACACAGACTGATGAATCACACATATAGGATGTGAAGACTTATGTGTAGCTGGGGAGCCAGGGAAGGATATGGATATACATAGAGCTTCACTGCACATCATCTAGCATTGGATTCCCTTAATTCATAACAAGACCAAACTCAAGGCATTGAATCAGCTTAAATCAATCCAGCTTAAATCATTGTGAGATCAGAACCTACAACAGCAAAATTGCCTGGGAATAGAAGTCCTTTCACTCAAGACAAAATGTTATATATGTTATCATGCACTAAGAACCTTCAGATATTCAAAATCTCCTGTTTTAAAATAAAGATGCACAAAAAAGCCCCATGGAGGAAGGAAAAATACAAAATGCATTAAGTGTCAACATAGAACACTAGCAATTACATAAACTACTCCAATTTAGGCAGGTTCTTATTGTCAGTCCAGCCACAAAAGAATAAGACCAAGTCAGAGCTTCATTGTTCTAGGTAATCGTGCAATTTGAGGTGCAGCTAACAGAAGTGGTGCCCTAACCAGCCCACCCAGTATTAGGTGCTCAACTTCCCACTTGGTTTCTTTTGATGTCCTCCGTATCAGTTCCCTATGTGAAAAATAGATGTGGAAGAAATTATCCATAAGGCAGATATACTGAAAAGGCACATACATTAAAAGATGAAAATGCATTGAAAAACTACTGTAAAAGAAAGTTAGATAGCACCACAGATAAATTTCAGATACAAGTGCTTTTGCACCTGCTTGGAGAAAACCACTGAGTTAACTGCCTATGACTATAAACAGTTTATCAAATTAGGAAGGCTGATTGGTCTTTTAGTCCACATGTAAGAAGTTTGATGGCAACTGGCCAGTAACCTCAAATACTAAAAATTACTAATGCTACTGTAGTGAAGTCATTGGGGTTTTGACAGTGACAGTATTAACTGGTAGCCTAAGTAGGCTGGCATTATATTGCTTTTTCGATCATCTGCATGAAATACAACCTTTTGAAGCAAGATAATTGCTCTAGAATGTGTCTTGATTGCTTTTTTTACTGAGCTTATATTATTAACACAAAGGTCACAACAAAGAAGTTCTTCAATTAAACTAGAATTTCTACTAAAGCTACTAATGGTCATACCTAAGCGCAAATGTAGAGTAGTTTACTCTAAATGAAAAAGGGGTTTACTAAAACACACTCAAGGAATGTAAAATTAGATGAGAAATAACGTTTTGCTTATTATGCTTTCTACAAGTAATGGAAAACAAAGACCTTGTCCTGTTTTCTGAAACTCTAAATAAAAGCCTAAGGCCAAAACATGGTTTTTAAACTTAGTTTGTATTACTAGCACAAGCTGTCTTTCCTTTTCATTTAATTACACAGGAGCTCAACCTCATGCAGGAGAGGGCTGTCTACATTGCAAGTCTAATTAAGGATAAATATAACACACATAAAACACAGAACACTAGAAATACAGTGGCCTACAGGATGCAACAACAAGTGAAAGAGTATGTTACATTGAGCATATTTACATTACTGTGTGTTGTGTTGAGCAGGTCAGTTTTTCCTTGTAAATATTTACCACCATTTCTGTATTGTTTTACTCAAGCACTGCCATCTCCAGTGATTTATCAGCATGTCTTTTAACATTTATTATTCCATTCACACCTTCAATTCTTGAAAATAAGTGATTTCACAATAATTTCATCTTATTTCCAGGTTAAAGCAAAGGGAAGGAGAGAAAATAGGTCTATAAATCTTCTTCAGAATTTCTCATGGTTTGCAGGACCACAGAAACCAAGCAGGAAACAAAACAAACCTGTATTTGTACTGTTCAATCTCAGGAGACTAACACCTGCTTTTCACTACATGAAATCAATTTCTGGTACATGAGGTGCTGAACTTAGCTGTAATGCCATTAAACAATACAGCAAAGACAGTCTAGACCAGTCTCAACATTTTCCAAGTTAATGCGGGTAACTGTGTTAGATAAATACAGTTCATTAGTTGTTAAGATGCTAGATTTCTAATTTAATGTTTAGTTACCTAATAAATAGCAGCATAGAGATTCAGGGCAACACATTCACAGCTATTATTGGTTTTAGCAGAGATGTGCCTGTTCACAATCAGTTTTGTTGCCAAAGCAAGAACCCCAAGGACACGGGTGAGGATTAAGAGTAGAGTGAAAATAAGACCTACTTCCCCCTTGCATTTGGCCAGACTTGAGATTAGGACTTGAGTGTACCGAACTCAAACCTGTCACTGGTGCTTCCTTAATGAAGCAGGGGAGAGTTGAGCTTGCAGAAGTAATTTTTAATTGGATGGGTTACTTATGATTGATGATGATCATGGAGACCCATTCTACTGCACTGGGCCAAACCATCCTCAGCACAGCCTTGCTCAGCACCACTCAGAGCAAGAATGCTCAGATTCCCACATCTACTGGCCTACGTTACATCCACATGAAATCTCTCTCAGACTGAAAGCAAGACCTGACAGCCAGGGCTGACCCCAGAGAATTGTTTCAGCTGTTTAACACAACTTTTCCTTTTCTTCTAAAATACTGGTTTGTTGCCGAGTCAAATCAAGTTGGCACTACTCCTAGAGAAGCTGCACTGGAGAATGAGCATGCAGTGTGGGGTCTGGCAATCCACATGCCAAATTCTCCTCATCACTGACTGACCCCGCACTTGTCAGGTGAAACTTCAGCGTCATGCAACCTGCTGAAACATGCATTTCAACATGCTGAAATACCCATCCTATTTTCCTTCTGGATAAATACAAAATTGCCCATGCTTAGTGTCAGTTCATGTTTCCTCAACACAAATGCTATACTTGTAAGAGTCCAAACTATGTGAGAGCTGGGCTGCACCACAGGTTTGGAAGATTTATTTATTTATTTTACAGAATAAAATCACCCAGGGATTATCCAAAATCAACATGAATTTCTTGGGTGGAGAAGCTTAAATGGGATCTTTGTATAAGCAAACAGACTTGCACAAACACACTGGCAGTCAGCTCTCCAATGACTCTACATCAGAGAAGGGACCAAAGTTACTTCACCTGAAGGTGTGGAATAAATGGCATGGCTGAAGGAAAGCTCATTTAAGCAGTTTTCAGATAGTAGAAATTATATGACTTGTACCTTATGCTGTAAACACTCCATTCGGGCCAAGGCATGTGATTTCAAGACTTTATTTAGCTGAAATGTATTAACAGAAATACTGTATTTCTTTATTTTCTTTGGCAAAGCATTAATCTTCCGATGTGCTTTCGGAAAAACAAATGGGCCATCACTTTAATGAATCTTTTTTTCTGACCTTTGCTAAACCCACAGTCAGAAAACAATGACAGATTAAAATAAAGTGTTTGCTCTAAGATTAGTAGACAAGTTAATCTTGCTAGGAAAGAGGACTTTGGTTTTCACGGAAATAACAGAGAATTCGGTTTGTTTGTTTTTCTGCTGTGTATGCACTGGAAATTCTGAGGCATACAAAAACCGTGTATCAGTTCTATGAGCATGCCTTAGACTGCAGGTTCATAAAATTCAGCCTTTCATGAAAAAGTCTCAAAAAAAGAAATAATCATACACTCTTTTTAAATGGATGATTCAAAAAGACAGTGAAGGATAGATTTTCCAGCACTGCACTCAAATTTGTGCATATAATCTCTGCATGCCATTGTACTTCCCTAATTTCACAAGGGAATGCTTGCGAATCCAAACTCCAAACTACTCCAGTCAACAGGTGCCTGAATATTTGAGCTCAGTACGTATGGACACTTGTTATGATGTGACTTTAAAGTCTGTTCCAGGATCTGTTCATACACAAGGCCTCCAAACTACTCATGAACAAGTAAGGAACTGTGTGAAAAAGTGACTTGTAATTATACCCCATGAAGGAAAGTGGCAAAAACCACAGTCCTACCCACGCTCTATCTTCTTCTTCTCTAGGTCATTTACTGCAGGAGGTAATCCCAGGATATCTAAGGACAAACTCTAACGAACCACCTGTATAAACTCTTGTGGTCAAGAATTTTCAGAACTGGACTTCTTACAGGATAAGTATCTTGGGACTGAGGGCACTGGAAAAAGACTCACCTCTTCCTCTGAAGACACTGCTCATTACAGCTGTGTGACATCACCATACTGCTAGTAACAGTGAGAAGAAATAAAAAGTTTAAACACATGAAAATGCAGTAGCATCTCAAGAAAGTATCAAGAGGAAGAAAAACAGTAAGCAAAAAAAAGATGCTGAAAGGTCAGTGATCATGTCAAAGCATATGGAAAATGAAAGGCACAGAGCATCAAGTACAGCCAACCAAAAAATTCAGGAGAGCTAGCTCAGGGTCAGGTTAAGTCCACTGCATCTCCATCAAATACTCTAAGTGAGACCATCATAAAGCACCAAGTGTTTTAGACTTTATGCTCCCACCTCCTTTTTTCACTAAAAAACCATACAAACACTGGTGAGAAGAGAAGCAGTTGTGGCTGAGAAACTACTATTTAGATGGAGCAACCCATAGAAAGTTTTATCTTGCCTTCCTGTAGTGTCAGGCAGAAAGCTACCTCACAACTAAAGCACTTGGGAGGATTACCTGTTTAACTGCCATGCATAGTCACAAGTCTAATTCTGGAAATTAAATAAATCATTTGACTGGTTCTGTTCTCATAGCAAATTCCTTACAATTGAATGATGCCATTCGAAAATGCTTAAATGCAACTGAAAGCTTAAAACCTGAGATTTCAGGTTTGTAGGTCTAGTATGGCCAAATGCACTAAGAAAATACATTCCCTAAAGATACACTCCTTAAAGACTGAATTCTCCACCCAATCTCTCATCTGATTATTGAACCCTGGATAATTTGTATGAGCAAGCAATAAAATACCAAAGAAATGGAATGGAAACCGTGAAAGAATGTTCAATAAATACTGAAGAACTCCTCCTGACACCAGAAACCAGCTCTTAAAGCGTTGTGTTTTAGATTAACCCTTAGACCTTAATCTGGCCCTACTACCCCCAGGAACTGTTCAGCAACTTTTAAGATAAACACACCACTCATTAGTGCTTATTGGAGCAATTACTTTTTGTAAAGATATCCTCCACAAATAAATTGCCATTTACTCAAGAAACTGAAGTACTCGTACATATTATTTTCTCTATAAGAAAACTAACAGGATCTTAACCTACAAATTGAACTACTGATTTCCTTTGCTATCTACACACCTACTGCTGGGACACTTGTTTAACACCTGATATGCTTTTGAAAGGAAGCTGCATTATAATTAAATTAGTACAAGCATTGTCTGACAGAATGAACAAATAAACATGACAAATACTAAACCCCAAATTTTTATTAAATGAATACAGGAGCACACTGAACCTATCAAAGTAAGATATCAGAGAGAAACTTTTTATTTTGCATTCTTAGTATTGCTTCCCCCTGATTAAAGAAACTATTACCAAGATATGATGCAAAAGATAAAAGGAAGGGATTCTGTAGGTACATTACAAATAAAAGAAACACTAGGGACATAGTGGGCCCTCGCTGGAAGCTATCAGGAGAACTGGCTACCCTGGATTTGGAGAAGGCTGAGGTTCTTAATGACTTCTTTGCCTCAGGTTTCACTGGCAAATGCTTGACACGACATCCTTCTCTCTAAATTGGAGTCATCAATTTGATAGATGGACCACTGGGTGGATAAAGAACTGGCTGGATGGCTGCACGCAAAGAGTTGTGGCTCAATGGCTCAATGTCCAGCTGGAGACCAGTAACGAGTGGTGTCCCTCAGGGATCGGTGTTGGGACCGGTCTTGTTCAACATCTTTGTCAGTGACATGGACAGTGGGATTGAGTGCACCCTCAGCAAGTTTGCCAATGACCCCAAGCTGTGTGGTTCGGTTGATATGCTGGAGGGAAGGAATGCCATCCAGAGGGACCTTGACATGCTTGTGAGGTGGGCTGATGCCAACCTGATGAAGTTTAATTAACCATGCCAAGTGCAAGGTCCTACACCTGGGTTGGAGCAATCCCAGGCACAGCTCCAGGTTGGGCAGAGAAGAGATTCAGAGCAGCCCTGTGAAGAAGGACTTGGGGGTGTTGGTTTATGAGAAAACAAACATGAGCTGACTCTAGTGTATGCTCGTAGCCCAGAAAGCCAACCATATCCTGGGCTGCATCCAAAGGAGCATGACCAGGAGGTCGAAGGAGGTGATCCTGCTCCTCTACTCAGCTCTCGTGTGAGACCTCACTTGGGAGTATTGTGTATAGTTCTGGTGTCTTCAACATAAGAAGGACATGGAAGTGTTGGAACAAGTGCAGAGGAGGGCCACGAGGATGATGAGGGGGCTGGAGCATCCCCCGTATGAAGATAGGCTGAGAAAGTTGTGGCTGTTGAGCCTGGAGAAGAGAAGGCTGCGCGAAGACCTCAGAACAGCCTTCCAATATCTGAAGGGTGCCTACAGGGATGCTGGGGAGGGACTCTTCATGAGGGACTGCAGTGAAAGGACAAGGGGTAATGGGTTCAAACTTAAACAGGGGAAATTTAGATTGGATATAAGGAAGAAATTCTTTACTGTGAGGGTGGTGAGGTACTGGCAGAGGTTGCCCAAGGAACTTGTGAAAGCTCCATCGCTGGCGGTGCTCAAGGCCAGGCTGGACAGAGCCTTGGGTGACATGGTTTAGTGGGCGGTGTCCCTGCCCATGGCAAGGGGGCTGGAGCTAGATGATCTTAAGGTCCTTTCCATCCCTAACTGTTCTATGATTGTATGATGAGATAACAGTACAAATTTGAAGCAGAAATTTGTTTGTTACCCTCAATTTGGCAAGGCCAACACCACTAAACAGTTTTATTATGCAGTTCTACACCAATCAGTGCCTCCAGAAGAATTTAACCTGCATTTCTGTATTTGAATTACTGCATTTTAGTCAGTAAGCTAAATAACTACAGAAAATGCAATTTACAAGAATTTTCACTATATTATTGAAAAACAAACAACCAAAAAACAACAAAAAATCCCCACCAAAACAAAACAAAAAAAAAAAAAAACAAAAATATGCACAAAAAAACCCCAAAACCAAAACAACAAAGTTGGCAAGCTAGAGGTCAGAGAGCCAATACTGTGTCAGAGCAGATCATAATTTCCACCATAAAGTGATGTCAAGTAGCAAAAGCAGAGGTCAGAGCCTATGGGAAGCTGATTGTTCAGGTTACGTTTATTGTTTTCTGTATATGTTGAAGCCAAGTGAAAGGCTCTGTGAATTCCCTTCAACACTTGCCCACAGAAACAAAACTGGAAGAGACTTCACAACGGAGGCTGACTGCTATGCAAAAAGTACCTTGATACAGGAATGAGTTTGAAACTCATTGTGACTTTGTCTTATATTTTTTACTTCTAGGCTGCACCTTTGATGGCTGCACAGTACTTGGACTGCTTTCCAGCAGAACTACCACTTTGAAGAATCATAGAATTATTTGTTTTGGAAGGGCCTTTAAAGATCATCTAATTCCAACCCCCCTGCCATGGGCAGGAACACCTTCTACTAGAACAGGATGCTCAAAGCCCTGTCCAAGAAAAAGACCTCATGTAGCTGAGTTGGTTGTGAAACTCAAGTAAAGTCATTCCAACACACCAGGTATCCCACTCAGCTTACCATTTTACTTTGCAGAATACCCTCTATGAGACAAGTAATTACATAGCACAAGAAAACAATACTATGTCCTTTACCATACATTAGGCTTTTATCTACGCTTTACCCATTCATTCCCAGTTTTGAAGTAATTTCATGTCTAGGTGTGCATACCTACACTTGCAAAATAACAATTTCAGTACTGGCAGCACTTCAAAACCTTCCAGCAATTCTCCCCTCTTCCAGTAATGCCAAAATGAATCAGTTCCACCACAGCTTATTAAGGGAGAATCACTGAAGATAGCCTGAAATAGGTAGAGGACTATATATGAGCAAACAGGTACCAAACAAAACCAGTAAGTAACATCAGTGTAGTGGGAATCCCTGAAAACGTTACTCTTCCTGGGCTATCGAGGTCCCTGGGCATTCCAGAATAACTCCACAGTAAAGACAAGCCACCAGAGCAGCTGTCAACACAACCAGGCTCAGCCTTCCTATACCAGGTGCTTAAGTGAAGCACACCTCTCTGTCACTGCAGGAAAAAATAAGAAGAGAGATTATGAAGAAAGCAATGAAGTAGGCTTGCATTGCCAGAGACTTCATAAACAATGAGAGGAAGTAGAGTTCAGGTACTCTACATTACATGAAAGAAGATTGTAGTGAGGTGGGTGTTGGTCTCTTCTCACAAATAACAAACAATAGGATGAGAGTAAATGGCCTCAAATTGTGTCAGGTGAAGTTTAGGTTGGACATTAGGAAAAAATTCTTCACTCAAAGGGTTGTCAAAGAGTGGAACAGGCTGCCCATGGAGGTGGTTGAATCACCATCCCTGGAGGTGTTTAAAATACGTGCAGCTGTTGCACTGAGGGACATGGTTTAGTGGTGGACTTAGTGATTCCAGGTTAATGGTTGGATCGAATGATCTTAAGAGTCTTTTCCAACCTAAATGATTCTATGATTCTGTGAGTCTACTTGAAGATCTGGCAGTTGAGAAAATTAAGTCACTAACAAGACCTTCAGAAAAAAGTGTGTACATAAGTATGAACGTCTGTCTGAAAGAGCTCTACATTTAGTCTGAGCCTCTTGATAGAATCATTGTACCAATAATGTCTGTCCAAGCAATATAGAGAAAATCTTGCAATTTCCATTATATTACTGTCGTGGTTTAAGCCTCACCCAGGCTAATAACTCACGAAGTTTTAGTCTCTCACTCACTCCCCTCTTTCTCCCCCAGTCCCAGGGGGATGGGGAGGAGAATTAAATGAATGCAACTCGCACAGGTTGAGATAAGAACAGTTTAGTAACTAAGGTATAACACAAATCACTACTGCTACCACCAGTAACAATACAAGAGAAATACAAGGAAAGAGAATACAACTGCTCACCAAGCCTGGCCCAGCCAGTGCACCCCCCAGCAGCGAACCCCCCAGCACCCAAAAAACCTGACCATGCCGTTCACCCTCAGTCCACTCCCACCGTCTTCTGGGTCTCCGCCCCCCGACTTCCCATCCTGGACACGACGTGCTGTGGTATGGAATAACCTCTTTGGTCAGTTTGGGTCAGGTGTCCTGTCTCTGCTTCCTCCTGGCTCCTCTCCTCCCTGGCATACCATGAAGCTCAAAGTCCTTGGCCAAGCCAAAACATTATCAAGCAGAAACTATAAACACTGGTGTTATCAGCGCTGCTCCCAGGCCCAAAATCAAAAACACAGTGCTGCACCAGCTACCAAGAAGGAGAAAAAATGACTGCTGCTGCTGAACCCATGACAATTACTGATTTGTTGAGCTTACACCACAAAACCCACTAAGATGCAAAAATCAGTCCTGCTCCCACCAAACCCACTTTTACTCTCCATAAAGTCTATTTCCCTTGCTTTGCCTGACTAGTAAGTGGTACACCTGCAAATGTTCACCTTGCATGTTTCATAGAATCATAGAATAGTTAGGGTTGGAAAGGACCTTAAGATCATCTAGTTCCTATCCCCCTGCCATGGGCAGGGACACCTCACACTAAACCATGTCACCCAAGGCTCTGTACCACCCACCCTTGAACACCGCCAGCAATGGAGCATTCACAACTTCCCTGGGCAACCCATTCCAGTGCCTCACCACCCTTACAGTAAAGAATTTCTTCCTTATATCCAATCTAAACTTCCCCTGTTTAAGTTTGAACCCGTTACCCCTTGTCCTTTCACTACAATCCCTAATGAAGAGTCCCTCCTCAGCATCCCTATAGGCCCCCTTGAGATATTGGAAGGCTGCTCTGAGGTCTCCACGCAGCCTTCTCTTCTCCAGGCTGAACAGCCCCAACTTTCTCATAGGAATATTCATTTCACATATGATCTAAAATAGTATCACCCAATTTTTCAAGGACGAATGTGTTTCACTGGTATTTGAATTACTGTGCACAAACAGCCTGAGGTATGTGACATATTAGTCTAAGAATGATGCATAGAAAGCACACTGATCCTTAAGGTAATTCTTTACAGGAAAGCATATTAGCATCAAGACCTTTTGATGCTTGGCCAGATCTAACATCTTCTAACTTAGCATGACAAAAAAATGAGTCTTGAAACTGAGGCATTCTTATGGAATGAAGCACCTAAAATCAACTTTAGTAAATAGTGTATTACAACAACAACTTGCATTTGTACAGTTTAACAATGGAATAAAAACAAGAGAGTGATGTTCTGTAAATCACCAAGACTGGGTATATACAGCCTAGGAAGTAAAGAAAAGATAGTGGAAATTCTGTGAGGATTGAAGGGAATAAAAATGGATAAATATCACTTCACAGTCATTGATTCAGTTTGTGTACAGTAAGTGAGGTGCTGCACCGCAGTAGGCAAGTCCAACAGTCACACCTATTGAAAACAGCACTTCAAAACTTTGGGAAGTTTAAGCAGACACACATAGACAAAGAGGGACTTAGAGCAAACAAGGGAGAGATGAAGCTTGAAGCAAAGTAAAACAGCTGGCCAAGTAAGACAGCCCATGTTATTCCACAGACAAGGAATAAGAAGAATTATTTTTAAAGTTGGAGAAAATGACAAGGAGCATGCCTCAGTGTTATGAAGGGAAAAGGGGAAAAAGCAGGCAGCTAAGAGTACACCTGGGGGCACGCAAATAATACAGAATTTGTACTTCACAGCAATCACACAGAACAATAGGCGACATTTTCTGAAGTGCTTGACGCTTCTACTGAATACAGGCTGACCTGGATCCAAACTTGACAGGCCGGTTCTGATTTCTCCTGAAAATCCATCTCAAAATTTTATTTAGAACTGTGATATAGACCAAGCCTGAAAAGTTCAGTTAAGTATGACTTCAGAATAATACAAAAATAACACTATCTTTAATAGCGTAACACTAAACACTAACATATTTCTTACTTTGCTAGTTACTATAATGGCATTAGGAGAGCACTCAGTATAACTTAAGTCTTTTTTATTTACTCTTGTGTATATTAATCTTGGATTATACTATTTTAATGGAAGTATAAAGGAAAGTGGAGGTTTCTATCTTCATTTATCAGTGGAAATGTTAAATTTAGCAATTAGAATAACTACCTGCAGTAAACAGATCCAAATTATTTAACAATACTCTCTAGCATCTTTTTATTTTAAGAACCAAAGAATCCACTCAAGTGAAAACAATGTCTTTCCATCTTTGACCTGTATCCCTCAAAACTGAGGGATTATAAGAGGTCTTCAAACTTCTTATCCTAGATTCCCTGATGATACAATCTGGTGCCGCATTGCTAAATGCAAAGAGCTAGGACAGTTTATTCCAGCAAAAGACATGACCCCGTGCTACCAGCACTGTGAGCTGTAACTCAAAACATACGCAAAATCATAGAATCACAGAATGGTTTGGGTTGGAAAAGACCTTAAGATCATTTAGTTCCAACACCCCTGCAACAGGCAGGGAGACCTTCCACTAATGCAGTGCTACCTCACAGCTCTCAACAAGTGCTTTCAATCACTGCCTGCCTTGAAAAGCCTTCTAAGTCTCTGTTTGGGCTCCTTTTTGCACCAGGAGTATAAGCTGGAAGCAGTGGTGTTTCAGCGACTGCCAGTATTGATCCCGCATGGATCTCAGAGCAACAAGGGGTCTGCTGCTGGCTGACATGACATGAAGTGAATCCAGCAGCCCAGAGAATCTAGCTCTCTGGTCTGACACTCTCCACTGAGTTACACTTTCTGGCATGACTGGATAAAGCCACAATTTTGATGGAGGAGCACTCCGTGCTCTTTCACTACCTTTCATAGCGTAAGGCAAAAGAGAATCGGACAAAACAGCATATGTAAAAGCCTGAATTTATTAAAATCGGTGACAAAACTGAGGAGAGGAAACAATTTCACTTGCATTTTATTTAAGTATAGCAGGTTTCTTTATCAGTTTCTGATGCTTTAAATAACTATTTGCATGCGCTCTATGGTGCAAGTTTTATATCTTTGGGGACACACATTTTTGTCAAACTGACCGCTTTAAATTCTGATTTATATCTTCTCTGTTACCCTATTTAAAAATCAATGGGCAGATTTATTCTCTATTACCAAGATAGCAATTTCCTTTTTAACCTTCCTGAAGAAAATGCTGAAGGTTTCCTTCTTAGTCATCTAGCAAATAAGTATGGCAACATGCCGAAGATCATGTAATGGCTTTATTTTTCTTGGAGTCTTACCTTCTAGTTGAAATAGAGACTAAAGTGCCATAGTTACAAAACTGATCCATCATTACAGATGAATATAGGGACAAAAAAAGGGATTTTTTGGTCTTCTTTTGCATAGGTCAGATGTGCTTCACAGAAAGCAAACCAATTCACCTGTCACCCACAAGCAGTGCCAGGGTTAGGGTCACAGTCAGGCAAAAGTTGATTTTCTCATTCATTTACATTAGCAGACATCAAAGCCATAGTTCATTACAAACTGAAACTAAGGCTTTACAGCTTAATCTATCTAAAAAGACAGCAACTGAATTTGACTTGCACTCTACACAAACAGATCCAAATGCGATCATGTACAATTTAATACATACTAACGTGCATTCTGAAATACTGAAATTGCTCTCCTCATGATAAACTGCAGAATAAAACTTCTGCCTCCAAATCATGTAAAACCAAGTATAGGAGTCAGTGAAGTCCCTGCAGTAAAGACACAGTGGTAATATGTTCAAAAACACAGCTCTGTTCTGAAAAAAAGGACACTACAATGGCAATACTAGAGTATTTTAGTAGACTGCTATGACGTTCAGCCCAATAGGACTAATTTGGCAACTAAGTAGCCACTTGACCACACAATTTGATAGTTGTAGTAAATCAGATATTTCAATATATGAATGCAGGGGACATAAAATTCAACCTTTAGAAAAAAATGTTTACCTTAAAGAGTAGTCCCATGCACTATCAAAAGGAGGAAAAAAGAAAAACTCTTCATCCAGCAAGCAGCACTGAGACCTTCTCATTCAGCCTGAGCCCACAGCACCGTAACATTTTGTTCCTTATCATTTTTCAAAGCACGCAGTCCCTACTCAGATGTTGTTGACAGATTTAAGTAGATACACTAAAGGTAGGAGTAATTCATTAATGAAGTTGATTATCTAAGAATGAGGCCATCTGCAGCTACTTCTTCCTGCATAGTCTGCCTTACAGTTTCCTGCCTTTCGCTGTAACACCTACATTGCTCCTTAAAGAAAGGGGAACTCCTACAACCAAAGCACATAGAAAGACTCCATGTTCCAAACTTGATTATTTTTTTAATCTGGAATTATGTTGTGTATTGCTGATGGTTCCTCGGTCTTATAATTGTAGATCACTGTGAATTAAAACTGCCTCTAAGCAGCGATCCCATCAAGATCTGCACCATTTTTTGCAAGCTTTGTGGGTATCAAAATTAAATCAAAGGTCTGTATCATAAAGTGGAAATTCTTATTAATAAATATTGATCAGCTTTCTTCCTACAGCTAACCTATGTAGTGAATAAATTTTTTCACTCAATAATCAAAGCAAATCCAGACCAGTATCATCTTCAGACAGAAGCGGTTATTCTCTGCTATGGGGATAATTCATTTTGATTCTGTTATATAAATATATCTTTCAAACTGCCTGGGATTAAAAGATTCCCAAGCATTCTCCCTGGGGAAAATAATCTCAATCATCTCAATATTTTGGTTAATAAATTATTTTACTTTTTTACTTTCCCTACAATATGATGGTAAATATTTAAATGAGTTACTCTGAAACATCACAGCACTGCTCATCTCAGTCAACTGTGACATGCCTTATGAAGTAAGGACACTGAAAGATATAAATGTTACCTTTTCATAGGATTCACGTTCTTGAACACTTTTCTCCCCTCACTAACAGCCATCTGCATTTAATCAGAAGTGATGGTATCAGCTGAAGAACATACCTACGTCATGGGGTGAAAGGTGGAAAGTGATCCATAAACAATTACAAAACCTACATTCACAGTTTTTGGAATGCAGTAAAGACATTATACTCTCCAGTGGATGAAAGTCACTTTTGGTTTTCAGATGTTCTGGTTTTTGGACAAAGATCCAGAAGACAATCAGGTTTCAAAAGTTGTTACTTTGAAAGATATATTTAAAAATTATATTAATTATATTACCCTTATTTGTAGACAGCAATGACAAAAATTGTTTCTTTTAACAGGGGAAGCAGTTGAATAAAGAACTAGAAAAGAATAGTAAGCTACTCATGGACATTTTTAATAATATGCCTACAGATATCATGCTCAGTGGAAAACCTTCAAAGAAATAGAGAATATAAAGAACTTATTTTTCATACAGCTATAATAATTGTAAAGACAAAGTCCTCTTCTTAGTAACACAACAGAAATTGGTCACTACTCCATTAAAGCCAATGGAGTATAGAGATATGCACTAAGGAATACCAGAATAAGCTTATTAGTGTTTAAATGATTATTAAAAATAAATACATGGTTGTTAAGGTATGATGATATAAGCAGCTAAAACTGTTATCATTTTCATTGGCCAGAAAAGAAAATAATAGAACAACTTAGAAATACTTCACATATGGAAAAATCTTATTTTCTTAGTTTTGATTTTGAACGGAACAAGTTTTAAACACATACTTAAAATCGAGCAGAACTGATAAAGCCAATGCCAAATACCAAGATTTTACTCAAAGGAACTATTTGCGTAATTATGGGGCTTCTATGAATAACTACCTGAATGTGGGTAAAGGAAAGAAGCAGAGTACTGCAGCATCCCTTGGGCTTCCTACTTTTCACACATTTAGATTTAAATCATTCCAGTGGGTTCATAGCATGAAATGATCATTTGTTTCCTTAAAATAGACACCTAGCACTACAACCATAGAGTAAAATGCAGATCCTGCCAGGAAAAGACAAAAACCTCAACATTTAACTGCCTCATAATAACCTTAATATATGTACACACACTTCCTTCCTTAAGCTGCCTTTTCCAAGGCAAGGAAGGAATAAGGTTTCTGGACAGCAGCAATTGCTGCATCAAGAGGGGCAGAAGGACTGCACTGACTGAGCTGACAGTTCCTGTCTCATACTGTGGAAACAACCAGTTCCTCTGTGCAAACCCCAATGTGGGATCCCCTGCTCCTGATGAATACCATGTGAAGAGCTCGATGTGATTAATCAGTGCCAAGGCCAGCTTTGTAAACAGGAAGCTTCTCCTCTCTATACATTAAAAAAAGACACTTAACCATGAATGTCCCTGCTCATGGCAGGGGGGTTGGAACTAGATGATTTTAAGGTCCTTTCTAACCCTAACTATTCTATGATTCTATGAAGCAGTTATGAAAATAGTTTAATTCTACTTGGATGGCATGCTTAAAACTTGGTTCTTCTTAATGTATCTACAGTGTGATACCATTGTTCTGGGAGACATCTTGGGACTCTTCATTAGGGACTGGAGTGATAAGACAATGGGTAATGGGTTTAAACTTAAACAGCAGAAGGTCAGTTTAGACGTAAAGAAGTTCTTTACTGTAAGGGTGGTGAGGCACTGGAATGGTGCCCAGAGAAACAGTGAATGCTCCATCCCTAGCAGTGTCCAAGGCCAGGTTGGGCAGAGCCTCGGGCAACATGGTCTAGTGTGAGGTGTCCCTGCCCACGGCAGGGAGGTGTAACTAGATGATGATCTTTAGGTCCTTTCTGACACAAACTATTCTATGATTCTATGACTCTACACCTCTGCATTAAAATTAAGCAGAATTTTATTTGTGTCCTGGGATGCAATCATGAATACAGATTTCTACAAGTCTATAATATTTAAACATAACTGACTATATCTTGAAAGAACTTGAATTAAAGATAATCCATCTTTCAATGAATCTCCAACATTTTAATTTCTATCCCTACAAACTATAAAGTATTATTGAAATAAAAATGTGAATTAAATGTGTAATGTGAATTACATGTGTGAGTACATAAGAAACGTAAAGAATGCATGTGAGATGCCAGCTCAGCTGCCTTTCTACCGCTTTTCTCCCTTTACTTATACAAGACATAAATGCCTTTTAAGCATGGCTATTGCTGTGTACCTCAATGTGGCCAGACGCCTTCCATTACTACTAACCAGTGCTGAAACCCAGATAAGGATTTGCTGTTCAAAAACCTTCTGAGCACCAAAGATGATGATTCTGAGGTGTTTTTGCACTGACTGAACCAACAGCCAGTAGCTCTGTTTCACCTGATTCAGCAGTGCAGGTATCCTCCAAAATCAGCACTCATTTAAAACATCCATTCTACTTAATCAGAGTCACAAGCTAACTAAAATTACCAAATGCATACTGACTCCCTTTACCTGAGTAACTTCTCTCCTTTGGGGTTATGCACAACAAGAAGGACAAAGGCCGTCAGCTAAGGATGAGTCCCTATTTTTAGAAGACTAGTTCTTGGAACACCTAACTCTCATAATCTCCTCCTCTCCTGTTTGCAGCAGTGCAGACCACATTCCCACTCCCTATCATCATCACACATTCCTAGTGGCACATCTCTAAGCCCACTGTAGCAAATGCTTATATAAAAAAAGTGTTACTGGAAAAGTACTCTTAGCTACCATTAATTCCGCTTAGCAAGTGGAAAACAGTGAGAGAGCCCACTTCATCTGATTAGCTAGCTCTTCTTGGACCACGAGCAAGTGTCCTGAGAACTACCAGTGGCCCACAGACCACAGTTTGGGAATCACTGTCCTAAATAATCTACAAACCTCTTATTATAGAACACCATGCTCCTCGTCTTGCTCAGGCTACTATTTTTGCTTTCTTCCTGCCAGCACAGCATACTAAGATGGTAGAAATTGATAGCTCGTATCTGCTAATCATGCCTACTTGGTGGAAAACTATCAAGCAATCAATGACATGATTAATTTGCTGAAGTATTAATTCAGTTTTACTCAGATGAATTAAGCCTTTTTATTTTTTTAGGTAGATTTCTACCACTGAGTCAGCTGGAGGCAGACTCTCACTCATGGTCAATCCTGCAGTTTCGTTAGAAGTCAGACAGCGGACAAGCAAACTCCGTTCTCCTGAACTGAATAAAAGCTAAGAAGCAATATATCAAATTCCAGCTACACATGGCTTCCAAATTTAACACTAGAATTTATCTTTTCTTTTATACAAAACTTCATTTCACTTCAAAACTTCACACTGATGGTACATTAACATCATTCTGGGATCACATAATCAATGACTTTATAGTAATTTATTAGCCCTCCACCACTTCTATGCTTTTGCCTATACTGATTTTTTACGACAGAATTCAGTTTCAATATGGTCTGAAGGTCCTGCTCTCCCCACACAAAGAGAAAGCAATTGAAACAGTCTTTTAATGGGCTATAAATCAATCCTTACCTACCTCTCTTTACCATGGAAAATGAACTAAGCATAGTTCGACAGATTTAAGGACATACTATTATCTTCTACAGTCTATGGGACATAAAAGATCAAACTAGAACTTCATCTCGTAACTTGGCTATTAAGAATGTCACTCAAACTTTTGTCATTCAGAAGCTACCCAATACTGATTCAGAAACAAAACAGAAAATCCAGTAGACAATGTCTCCCAAAGAATAAACACATCTTAATAAAATGTGTTTGTATTATGATAGTGTATAGCTCAAAATTCATCTGTACAGTTTAGAAAGTTTTAGAGATTAACCTATCAGGTGACCAAATATTGTATTGTTACAACATGACTGATGACTAGCTACTTATTAGATCTATACTATTCTAATGCATCAGTTGTGTCTCTTTAATCAATTAAGACATGAATCATAATACTGCATATTTCTAAGCACTTGGCATACACAGAACATTACCAAAATAAATAAATAATTTCATTCCAATTTATTTTTTCTTTACTCCTCCATTTTACTTTGCCACAAAGAAAACTACCCTGGAGGTCCTAAGAACAAAAAACCTAAACCTGCATTCTTCTATTCTTATTTCTGTCTGAGCCACTGTATTTGTTATTTCTTATCAAACCACAGAAGATGTCCAAAGAATTAGACCATTCTAACACATGGCTATGTATGTACATCTGCTGTCTGCACAGCCTTTATTGGCAAAAGTAACCAGGGTGCTAAAAAGGGGAGGTGAGGGATGTGTTAGAGGGACCGCGAGTCAAGGATTTCCTATATAATCTTTGATTTTTCATAACTTTTAAAGAAATGTTGTGTGAGACTGAATCTTTTAAGTTTTTATTTTAAAGTAGGATATTCATAACATAGCACTTGAATTAGCAATGTGTATAAAATTAGCAAGGAATGATTTCAGGATTTTTTAAATTTATATGTGCTAGTTTTAACTAGGAATTTGCTTCCTAGCAAAAGAAGTTGAAAAGCTGTTCAAAACCTTCCAACTAGATATTTATTGCCATCAGGGGAGCTACTCTTGAACATGAGTCTTTAGTCCTTCTGCAGTACTCAAGCATTTCTACTCAACTGGATTTTGTAATATAAAGTATATAGTTGGCATGGTAAACAATCAGAGTCAGTAAGTAAGCAGGGGTTTTTAGAACCTGTTCCTAGAGGCATGAACATCTTAATCATGAGAAAAACCATGAGTCAAAGCATCAATATCAGATACAAAAAAGAGCAACACTTTTAGGTTTATATGAAAATTCACAAAGCATATACATATTATAACATTTTAAAACAAAATACGAGACCCAGAACATTACCCTCCTTTTTGTAATTTTGCTTACAGCTAAGGATTGATTTTGCCATGGTTTACCCATAGCAGTGTTCAAAACAACTGCTGTTTTAAAAGCTGAGGAAGAGGAGAAGAAACCTGAAATTGAGACATAACCTTTTTATTACATTCTCTGAATAAAAATAAGTTTCAAATCTTTTTATACAGTGGACTGACTGCTAGGAGCAGAATTACAGCAATGAAATGTTCAATTAATGTTGTGTGTCTCTGTGGAGCACAGATTGCAACAGCTCCCTGAATAGAAGGGAATCACACAGAAGTAAAAATGAAGAGTGTAGCTTTGTTCAGTTTTCAAAATGCTGTGTAATATGCCTCCAGTAAATTAGGAAGCAATCTGTGATTGATGGCTGCTGCTGGAAAACTTGCTTTACTCTTTCAAAATCTACTTGATCTAAATATAACCAGGCATATTATTCCAACACAGTTTGCTTCATTTTAAGCCTTTTACTACTTTACAGGCAGCATCATTTAGATGTTAAGCGTACAACTTCAGTGCTTGCACACTTTAAATCAGTGGTCTCCAAAGCAGTGTGCATACACAGCGGGGTGCAGGAAGAAAACATCAGTAATGCATTAGCACATGTATGCAATTTGTATTTAATGGATGCATTCACAATATTTTACTCACAGAAATTTTTAATTGATCGTAGTGCATCAAAAAAGTTTCTATACCACTCTTCTAAATGTATCGGTACGAATTCCTCTTTTCTAGTAGCTTTCCCTCTCCCCCTTTTTTCATTTTTTATTTGCTAGAGTCCAATCTGAGACACCTCCAGAATCAATGGTGTCAGATTTAAATATCTATTAATTTATGCCCTCATCCTTCTTATGAAGGTATTCTTATAAATACCGAACTCTGTCAGAGAATTTACATGAGGCTCTTTTCTAGAATACTGTCTAAATGCATACTACTGACAGGATGTGAGCTTCCTTCTCCTGTACCCTTAGTAAAACCTATATGAAAACAATCTCATAAACAACTTTTCATTATTTTTTAAACTAAATTTTTTTAAATTTGACTTTCTATACTTCTCTTAGCATCATGGTGCTACATCATGTGCACCAGTAAGTATAGATCCTGGCATATGATACTGAAACCACACAAAACATTTTAACAGGTCAGGCAAGAGAGCCCTGCCAAGCTCAGCTGTGGCAAGAGTAGATGCTATTCAGAGAAAGAAGCCAAGCCACATCACTTTCTGTATCCCTTCCCCTTGGGGTGAATTTCTCAGGCTCAAAACCCTGCCACAAGGTGGCACTGGGAGCAGGAGCTGCCAGAAGAGTGAAGGTCTGTGTCTAAAGCAGGGACAGCAGTGCATCTGCACAACAAAGAACCCGGTTCTGTCAGCAGCTGTTTATGGACTAGTGGTCCACAGGGTTTTTTAACACGAAGTCTGCCAATTTGCTCACATGACAGTGCTTTGGCTGCTAGTTCCCAATTTTTTTTTACCTGTCTCATAATACTTCATATGTTTTAAACCAGCTAATACCATTAAGTAACTGTTAGTTCCATTACTGAATTTGGTGTATTTTATTCTGTATTTACCTTATTTACTGCCATTAGAAACCTCAGTCATGATCCTGATAAGCATTTTGCTCCCCAAGTTGAAGAGCCATTTAATCTCTCATATCAAGGAAGCTGCTTTGTTACTGTTGTTTTAGTAGCCTTTCTCCATACACTCACCAACTTAACTCCTGAAGTGTCCTCAAGATGCCCACCAGAACTGCACTCTAATAATCAAGATGTAGGCTCACTATGATTATATATAGTAACAAAACAACATCTGCCCTGTCTGTAACACTGGTTATGTCCAACATTTTGTTGATTTAATTTTTGCCTGCTGCTGTGCAATGAAAGACCATATTTCAGTACAGTCATTGATGCTACCAGTATCTTTACCAAGTTTTACAAAGGAATTACAAATTCAGGATTGCTCAGGCACAGTTGAAGAAGATCTTTTTTGTCAGATACATTAACTCCTATTTATCTACCCTGACACTCATCTACCATCGTTTTGCCCATTAATTACATTCTGTAAGATGTTTCTGCAGTTCCCTGGCACCTGTTATCTTACCAATAAGTAAATGCTACGGAGTACCATCCACAACCTGAGAAATTTCACTGTTTACTCTCATTCTGCAGGTCACAGGTAATCTATTGAATAAAACTTGACACAACAACCAGCCTTCAAGGTACTTCACTTCTGACCTGTCTGTCCATCCATCCAAGCTAGTTTTTTTTCCTGAAAATCCTCTCTCTGACAGGAGCATTGTCAGTGTAAAAGGACACAGTGAAGTCAGCTAGAGGTTTGGTTTCCACTTAGATATCAGTTCCCTTTTTCCTACTGGATGTTCTCCTTCCCCCCAGATTTATGCTCTCCTTAGCAACAATTGTCACAGCAGAATTGGAACAGTTGTACAACATTCCTGCTGGCTCCATCTAAAAACCTCTCAACTAGCTCAGCCATCTCAAGTCAAACTATCTCTCTTCAAAGGCTCTTTTCACTAACTACGCACTTACAGACATTATCCCAGGGCATCTTGAGACCTACACATGTCCTCTGCAATAAATTCAGCTCCATTCAGTTGCCAGACTTGTACCTGTATCCCATGGTTAACATTGTACAACAAATTATAAACCTAGGGTAGTCTGACACTTGAACACAACGACTGGCAGGAATTTTACCAAAGAATTATAGGTTTCATGTATCAGTTTTATATTTGAGATTAAAGAAATGAATACAAACAGTTAAGAGTTCAGCTGCAAAGGTCAGTAAGGGAAAGTTATGTTAAAGAGCTAAACCAGTTTTTTCAAAATTTCCGGGTTGCTTCACATTACTGAACCTTTTGGTCCTAAGGAATCATACTGATTAACTGCCATATCACTGCAGTTTGTCCAGAGGGCCATCTGAATAAGTCCAGAGGTCTCCTGACACTAAGTAACCTTCAGGATAGGATCTGCTGCTGGCTCCCCACATCTTACAACGCTGACCAGTAATAATACCCACTTGGAGTTGGCTACCATGTCTTGCTGTCGATTTGCATGTCAAAAGACTTTTAACAGATATAAAAGCAACCTCTTCCCTGCAAATGTTCCATATCCCAGTCTCAGAATGATTCACTTGCTTCCTGGAAATTCACTAATTTAGTGCAACTAGTTTTTAAATTCAGATAATTAGGTATCTCCTAAAGTATTTAATCACTGAATTGGACATTTCATTGAAAAATGTACTTTTCTAACCTACTCTTCTCAACATAAACACATTCTAGATCTTTTTCTCTATAAGTTGTCTCTAAAGACTCTAAAGTTTGCCATCAGCAAACTCTCTTATTCTCTTTTTAGGACTTATCTGACTGGCAAATCTAATTTACCTAAAAACATACTAATTTCCTCAGTAACTTTTCTTCTCCTATAACTGTTCTGTGGAAATATAATGGAGACATGTAAAAAACACGTCACGCTGGCTTTAATAGGCATGAGTCCTGCTAGTGCAATCGGGGGGCGTGAGGGGGTGGGTAGGGGTGGTGATGTACAAATATTTGTATGTACAAGTTATAGTATTGTGTACCTTCTATCATTTCCATACCACTAGGAGGTTTACAATGTCCAGCATGGCTCACAACCCAAACAGGATACTGCTGATTTAGTCCACAATACAAGGCCTGTATAAAGGTCCTGTAATAACCTGCCAGTCCAGGGTTACCTGCCAAAAAACAAAACATACAAGCAGAGTCAATATTAACCTTCCAACAGCAAACAATCTGCTTCAAAGCTAACTAAACAGCATTATAAAGCAATTTGTTAATTTATTTTCTGTAGTACTTTTCCAATTTTTCTTTTCCCATTTTCAGGGGCTACGCTATTCAACTGGTTTAATTCCATTGATTAATGGCACCCAGGAGAATCATTTTACAGAATTACTTTGAAATTGCAGAACCTAATACCAAAGCCCAACATAAAGAATAAATTTTCTTTTCCATCAGAGGTCAGTCAACTTGCTTATCTGTCCTACCATGTTATATATACATGAAAATTGGGCAAAGAAACTCTCTGATTTTTATAAAAATATCAAAAAGACTACAGCAAATATCACTTGATCCAGATGTCAGGCCTTCAAAACAGGTATGTGGTATTCTGACAATACAAAGGTCTGTACTGACCCTAAAAGTGAGGATGATTTTATTTTAAATTCATTGGACTAGATTTTTTTTCTGCTTGCAACTTCATATACTTGCTGACCTTTTCCACACCCCTTGAGAAGCTCTTTCCTTTTCAACCCTTGAGCTCTAGATCCACGGGAGAATCTGCCCTCCATCCTGCACACCGTCAGCTCTAGAGAGAACTTCTCAAAAGAGGCTGGTGTCTAAATGAATCCAGCTTCCCCTGATACAGCAGACCACATTGCTCTAAATCCACTGTTTAACAGTGACATCATGTACCGCTGCTGAAGTGGAAACTGAAATATTGTCCCAAAGATAAAAACATGTATAGGCAGGGATTTCAGCATTTCTGAACAAAATTCTAATCTCTACTCCTCCTTTTATACTTTCTCACTTGGGTATCAGCAGTGACTTCAATTGGAGAGTAAATCAATATGAAGAGGAAGCAGATTTTGTTTTCTGATTCCTACAGGATGCATAAAAATTGCACAAAGACATAAAAATATATAACTTCTCTCACTTTGTTCATTTTCCAGAGTAGTTCCACTGATTTCTTTTATCATTTAGACACTTGGAAAGCCACCTATCATGGTTAGGTGTGCTCAGTTACATGTTTTTCACTCACATACTAGGTAATTCTTCATCTGGATATCATGAACAGCAAAAGGTGTGTAAAAAGGCATTATGTAAAAAGGCATTCACATTCCAAAAATAACACAAATATATTGCTGAAAGGGTATGAGAGAAAAAAACCCAAACAGTAAAATTGTGTAAACTCCTTTATATGAGCCCAATTGTAATCACAGAGGCTGAGCTGTGTAAGTATTGATAATGACAGAGAAGAATCAGAGCTGTAATCAAACCAGCACTTGTAGAAATGGTGTGTGGAGATATAAATTGGATTTATTCCACTTTTATGTTGTGGACATTTTCATTTTGCCTTCTTTTACTTCAACCCTTTTGCTCTCCAGGTAACACACAGTAAGTTCATTGCTCTCCCACGAGATATTCCCTCAGTCCAGGGCTTCTGAATCCAGCCTACACCTCACCATGGAGCAGCAGTGCACCAGGCACCCAAAGCCACTGCCAGCACTGACATGAGAAGGAGCTGGCGCCATGGCTCAACCAGAGATGACACATGGGCAGAAGAGGGAAACTTTCCATTGTAGGTAACATATCATTCATGCTTCATCCTTCACTTATACAGAAAGTGTGTCTCTGATGGTTTTTAAATCTTAATAATATTATTGATCTTATTACTGCAATTAATAATAAATCTTATTGTAATTAATAAAAACACAACATTATTTTTACTGGAGTACACAGACTGGGGGAGAGAGGAGGGAGAAAAACAACCAACCAACCCAACCAAAACACCAAAACCCAAACCCCACAGTAAGTTGTTGTATATATAAACTCCAAAATGCATGACCAAATTTCTGCAAGCTGATTTCCAGAAATACAACTTAAAATTCACAGGGGTCACACCCCCACACAACTGCATCAAAAAGATGTAATACAGAAGGCCCCAAAGACAATAAAATAAAATCTGAACATCATCTGTCAAGCTCCTTGGATTGATATAACATCAAGGAAACTTGTCTTTCAACAAGGTTGAAGATGAAAGTAGCAGCAGTCCAAAACAAAGTGTGTCTTTTGTAGTATAAATGATCATGTTTTGGCATTATGCTTAGTCCAGGAATATAACGCAATTAGGTGTTCTGAGATCAAGGACTCACTGACTTAATCTCAAACCCAGCCTTTTTTATTTAATATTTTCTCTCCTTTAATAATGCAAAACAAGGAAAAGGGGAGAAATAGCAAGAGCTGTCTTAGACATTTCAGTGCTCTGTCCCATCATCAGCCAGGTGAATCAAACATGTAAATATTCTCAGGATTCAGTCATCAGTGAAGTAAGAACTGCTTATGAACAGTGAGACTTTGCATCCAATACTATACAAAGCTCAAGGCACTCATTTTTTTTGAGGGAAAGTGGATTTTTATCCTGTAACAAACGTGATGCGTATTTTAAGCAGATAAAATTGAAATCTATTAATACAAAAGAAACCCCTTTCCCTGCTCTTCATAAGCATCTGCTCATGGTAAAAGCCATTCTGAGGGGTCAGCTGTTAGAGCTGCTACTGATACTTTAAAAAGCCTTGAAGGGGTATGAATGAGAACCGCTGGCACAAACGCAAAGGAAAATCAATGATTTTAACAGCAAAGATTTCTACAGAGAGATCACCACGTGTAAAGCAGCCACACATTTATTCTTTATTGGATTTTCAATTTCAACAGAGCTATTCCAGATTCTCACTGACGTAAGTAAATGCAGATTAATACTCCCTGCTCTTGAAAGCTTGCATCTACAATATTTATAAGTGGAGAATGTTTTATCTCCTAATATAGCTCTGCAAAGTCAGACATTTTATATGTTTCTAATTTAGTTGCTCACTTCAAAATACTTTAAGGGGAACAAACAAAAAACCTGAACAGGTAAAGACTTTTTTTTCATACAACAGAGTTAATGTAGAATAACTGAATATAGAGTAGCTGCTAATGGAAATAACCAGGGCTTAATACATACAGCAGTCTGTGGTCAACAATATCTTGGGCTCATCTACTGCAGTTGAAATGCTGTTCAATTAAACTATTTTATTTTATAGAAAGAGAACTACCAAGTTCATCATGAAGGCACCCGGTAGTGCTCATTTGGGCATTCTAAGGACTTCCTAGTACACCAAAACAAAACTGCCCATGTTCTTTCACACAGCAACTAAGTGTGAAAAAATGGAAAACATAAGTAAATGCAATGTTAACCTCCATGATTTGAAAGTTGTAACTCCAGTTATTCGAATACCACCACATCAATCTTCAGACACCTCAGGGCACCTGAATCATTCAGGCATGCCAGCAAATCTCAAATTGCAGTCATGTGAACCAAAGAGCCCATCTAAAGCAGTTCCACTCAACTGTGCTTAATTTTCCACAGTGTTTATGTTGTTTCAGAACTCTCAAACAGTAGCTGTAAATGGTGACACAACAGAAAGACACAAAACTACAACACACTGCATATTAGCTTAACTAGCAAAAGACTTCTAAGCATATCAGGGGAAGAGTATGTCAAATGGAGAACCTTCACAGTGACTTTAAATACAGCAGTGACACTTTATTTGGTGTACTCGTAAGTTTCAGTAACCAGAGCACTCCTGCCACCTTCCCCGTAAAACACGTAACACATAACATTTCAATTATTCTACATTAAGCTCAAAGTATTTCCATTTTTAATTTGAGGATGAGAATCCACTTCTTCCTTTTCCAGTCTGTCCCACCCACAGCTAAAGCAAAATGGCACAGAACAACTGACTGGGCAAAGGAGTAACTTCGAGCTACACTGGGAGGCAAATATTCACCACTTCTGTATACTGCAGATACAAGCTTTCGAGAACTGGAACTACTTACTACTCTTTAATCATCCACATAGTTAAAATATGAAAACTTTCAAATACTTTCTTGTTACTGCTTTTTCCATCAAAACAAGATTTTAAATTCCAACTGCTTTCTTACTACGAAGGCATCTAACAATGGTGAGGAAACAATTTGTACAAACTAAGTATCTGCCCAGGATATCACTACTAAAGACTAACTTCTATCCTGATTTCACACAATTTCATGTACAATGTATTATAAAGTCAAACTTGGCCTCTCTTAAAATGACATACATACTAGTATTTGAGTTGCTGCACTTACAAAAATGTTTACACTTGGGAAGTTTAAACTTACATACAGTGCACTTCGATTCTCTTAAGTCTGAACACAAAACAAACATATAATGCTCATTTAAAAAGTCACAGACCATAGCTACTCCCCAAAAGCTATGACAACTTTTGTGGCTTTCAAATGGTCAAGCATTTTGAATTATTCTGCAACAGAAACTATTAATGTAAGATGTAAATTATAATTAAGAGAACACTATCATTACATAACACTATGCAAAAGTAATTCCCAGACTTACTGAGGAATGTATAATGTAAACCACAACAGCAAAGTGCTTCAAGTTAGGAACAGAGATACACCAAAACATACAAGAAAAGCCTTCTGTCCAGAAAAGAGCAGGCTGAAAATACATATAGCTTACTCAAATGAAATTCAGAAAAAAACAATTGAAAACAAAACTAAAACAAAAACAACTCTTGGCAGTTTGGGGAGGGGTATTTAAATTGAAAAGGATTTATTTAGGCAGCCTATAGCAAATGCCAAGAGTGGTGGGGAGTGAAGCTCAGGAGCACGCAGCTAAACCATCCCAAACAGCAACAAGGTTTCTTGCACCTTGTTTTGAAACAAGCTTTTGGGTTCTATGCACCATCCTGCAAGATGTTTCCCATTGATTTCAGTTGCGCCTCCGGGAGTCTGATCGTCCACGAGAGCAGTAGCTGGCATTCAGCTGTGGCGCTTCATGCACTTCTCTAGCAGTTGCTCTCAGCTCTGGGACCTCAGCAGGACCATAAATAAAGGCAGCTACATGAACAGAGGGGAAATACACAGCCAACAGTGGGTTTACAGAGAACTTTTGAGGAACTGGAGAATATGCCAGCAATTACCATGAGTTTAATTTTAGAAATAATCCACAGTTTCAGAATTAAATATGTATGCTGCACAATTTACATGATAATCTCCTGCAACAAAACTAAAGGCAGACTTTTATTTTTTAAAAGTCCAAACAACTGAGCAGCTGTAAATCAAATTTGAAATCCAAAGGCACACAGCAGGACCACACAAAAAAACATTTTTGTGGCAATGATTCTCACTGCCTTTTCACAGAGCTGCCAAAGCTTCCCGCTCCAGCTCAAAGAGCCAAAATGACAAGTTCCTCGCTCAAGGAAACTTAATCTGCCTTTGGCATCTGACCAGCCACCATGGAAGAAGATGCAACTCCCCTATGTTAATGAATGGAAAGCAGCCCATGCAGATGTCAAAAGGATTTAAATGGAGCATGTAAAAAGCACAATGATGTTCTCACACTTGGGAGAAAACTGCAGAAACTGACACCATGGCTGCCGATCAGGCCTTAAAAGGAAATACACACAGGTTTCTCTGACATACAGGGTTAAGGGATTTCAAATAAAACTTGTCAAATAACATTTGAATTATCATCATAAGCTCACAACAATTAAGCTTTCACCTGTTTGCACGTCTAGAGGACTAGCAGTCTTTGTCCTGCACTCCATTTATAGTCCATACACTAGAAGAGCAGCATCAGCCAAAGAACAAACAATTACAAGTACATTATACAGAAACACATGTGAAAATTGTTTGATCCTCTCTGACTCTGGAACCATGGATTTGGCTGGAAAACACCTTCATATATATGCTTGGGTTGTGAAAATAAGGAATCTCAGAAGGATTCAGCCAGGTGCCGGTAACACAGCTTATTAGAGAAATTTTTCAAGAACATTTCACATTTTTTCCCTATACTTTCCCATATACAGTTTTTAGTTTGATACAGCTATAAAACTTTATATATAGGATTTTATAATACACATTCTTTATACGCAGTTTGCAAAGCAAATAATCTTGTCCTTTAACACGGCTCCACCTTTAGGACAAATGCAGGTTCATTTACCTCTAAAGAAATCCCATGACAGTCTAATAAACCCAAATTAGTGTAATTCAGCTGGTCCAAGTGACAATTGTGCCTGAAGCCTGAAGTGAATAAAAATTCCCTGCTCGAAACTGCGACAATACATGCCTTTTTTCTCGTATGAATGATTAACAGCATCTGCCCAGGCAGGTAAGATACAAAGTCTGAAATCCTGTTTTTGCCACTGCAAACCTAGTGGACTTTGTAAGCATGATAGTGCAAAAGTTATGAAGTCCACAGATATATTTCATTAGTTACCTCTAATATCTCAACCAGGTAAAACAGATACTTTAATACAACAAAAAACCTTTTTTTTTTTTTAAGATGTCTGTAAACTAATGTTTTTGGAAAGGAGTTAAGATTGAGATTTAAAACTGAAAAAACTGAGTTCATAATGGAAAAGCCTCTTTTTCACATTTCTAAAGGCTGA
The DNA here is from genome assembly GCA_017639245.1 of Myiopsitta monachus. Taxonomy (NCBI): domain Eukaryota; kingdom Metazoa; phylum Chordata; class Aves; order Psittaciformes; family Psittacidae; genus Myiopsitta; species Myiopsitta monachus. The sequence goes on along the minus strand of CM029922.1, from coordinate 23,062,953 downwards.
AACCAGAATTTCCTAGTGCTTATAATTAAATAATTTTTGCTCCATTTTTTTCAAAGCAAATGAAAAATTAACACATTCAATCAGGTATCCTAGTACACATCTACAAATACACAGTTTCTTAAACATCTGCTTAAGCACATGAAGACACATTTAAATACTTTTAACACCCCAGGTGTGGTTGGTCTGTCTGATCCAATTCATTCTACAACTGATGCTGGCAGAGAGGTTACACCGAGCTCTGAGCTCTATCTTGAATCCCCAGTGGGAATTCTTTAGCTGGCTTTAGGATCTAAAGCAGAATTGGACCAGCAGAAAACAAACCTCCATCTGAAAGAAAGGGGGAGAATGAAGGAACTGTTCAGTGGAACATGAGACTTGATGTCAAATGGGTTCACAAGAAAGCCTATGAAACATATGAACAACAGCACAAGCCTAATGAGACAAAATCAGCACAAAAAAGACAAGACAAACAACTCAAAACCAAGATAACCACAAATTATTTGTTTTGAACACATCAACAGCTCTGCAGATTTGATCACTTCTGAATAACATACAAGGAAGAAGCAAACAATACAATCACAAGGCACCAGAAAGTAACTCTTCAAATTTATATCTGAGATTTCCCTGTGTTGTACCATTGGTCAGAGTTACAAAAAAAACCATAGGTTTGGGGGCTTTGGGGTTATTAAGTTTTTCAGTTTGTCTTTTGCTTTAAAAAATTTTAGAATAAAATAACAAATGGGACAAAAACAGCAATGGAGAACACAGAATCACAGAATAGTTAGAGTTGGAAAGGACCTTAAGACCATCTAGTTCCAACCCCCCTGCCATGGGCATGGATACCTCACACTAAACCATGCCACCCAAGGCTCTGTCCAACCTGGCCTTGAACACTGCCAGCGATGGAACATTCACAGGTTCCTTGGGCAACCCATTCCAGTGCCTCACCACCCTCACAGTAAAAAATTTCTTCCTCATATCCAATCTAAACTTCTCCTGTTCAAGTTTGAACCCGTTACCTCTTGTCCTATCACTACAGTCCCTAATGAAGAGTCCCTCCCCAGCATCCCTATAGGCACCCTTCAGACACTGCAAGGCTGCTATGCGGTCTTCACGCAGCCTTCTCTTCTCCAGGCTCAACAGCCACAACTTTCTCAGCCTATCTTCATACGGGGGGTGCTCCAGTCCCCTCATCATCCTCGTGGCCCTCCTTTGGACTTGTTCCAACAGTTCCATGTCCTTTTGATGTTGAGGACACCAGAACTGCACACAATACTCCAAGTGAGGTCTCACAAGAGCAGAGAAGAGGGGCAGGATCACCTCCCTCGACCTGCTGGTCATGCTCCTTTGGATGCAGCCCAGGATATGGTTGGCTTGCTGCACTGCGAGCGCACACTGAAGCCGGCTCATGTTCATTTTCCCATCAACCAACACCCCCAAGTCCTTCTCCGCAGGACTGCTCTGAACCTCTTCTCTGCCCAACCTGGAGCTGTGCCTGGGATTGCTCCGACCCAGGTATACGACCTTGCACTTGGCATGGTTAAATTTCATCAGGTTGGCATCAGCCCACCTCACAAGCGTGTCAAGGTCCCTCTCGATGGCATTCCTTCCCTCCAGCATATCAACCAAACCACACAGCTTGGTGTCATCAGCAAACTTGCTGAGGGTGCACTCAGTCACACTGTCACCAATAAAGACGTTGAACAAGACTGGTCCCAACACCGATCCCTGAGGGACACCACTCATTACTGGTCTCCAGCTGGACATTGAGCCATTGAGCCACAACTCTTTGCGTGCAGCCATCCAGCCAGTTCTTCATCCACCCAGTGGTCCATCTATCAAATTGATGTCTCTCCAATTTAGAGACAAGGATGTCATGTGGGACAGTGTCAAACGCTTTGCACAAGTCCAGGTAGATGACATCAACTGCTCTGCCCCTGTCCAGCAGTTCCACAGCCCCATCACAGAAGGCCACCAAATTGGTCAGGCAGGATTTCCCCTTAGTGAAGCCATGCTGGCTGCCACCAACCACCTTGTTCTTTTTCATGTGCCTCAGCATTTCTTCCAGGAGAATCTGCTCCAAGATTTTGCCAGGCACAGAGGTGAGGCTGACTGCTCTGTAGTTTCCCGGCTCATACATTTTCCCCTTCTTGAAAATGGGGGTTATATTTCCCTTTTTCCAGTTATCAGGAACTTCACCTGACTGCCATGATTTTTCAAATATGATGGACAGTGGCTTAGCAACTTCCTTTGCCAGCTCCTTCAAGACCTGTGGATGGATTTCATCAGGTCCCATGAACTTGTGCATGTTCAGGTTCTTAAGATGGTCTCGATCCAGATCCTCTCGTACAGTGGGCCCAGGGTCTTCATTCTCACAGTCTCTGTGTCTGCCTTCCAAGACTTGGGTGGTGTGGTCAGGGCATTTGCCAGTGAAGACCGAGACAAAGAAGTCATTAAGAACCTCAGCCTTCTCCAAATCCAGGGTAGCCAGTTCTCCTGATAGATTCTGGAGAGGGCCCACGTTGTCCGTAGCCTGTCTTTTATTTGCAACGTACCTATAGAATCCCTTCCTGTATCTTTCACATCCCTAGGCAAGTTTAATTCTAACTGGGCCTTAGCTTTCCTAACCTGTTCCCTAGCTTCCTGGACAACATCCCTGTATTCTTCCCATGCTGCCTGTTCTTGCTTCCACCTTTTATAAGCCTCCTTTTTCTCCTCTAAGTTTCGTCACCAGCTCCTTATCCATCCATGGAAGCCTTCTGGCCCTCCTACTGCACTTCCTTCTAGTAGGGATGTATTGCTCCTGAGCTTGCAGCAGTGATCCTTGAATATCAACCAACAGTCTTGGGACCCTCTGCCCTCTAGGGCTTTGTCCATGGAACCTTACTAAGCAGGCTCCTGAAGAGGCCAAAGTCTGCTCTCTTGAAGTCCAGGGCAGTGAGCTTGCTGCCAAGCTCTTCTCACTGCTCTGAGGATCTCAAACTCAAGCATCTCATTATCACTACAACCAGGGCTGCCCTGGCGCATCACATTTCCAACCAGCCCCTCTCTGTTGGTAAGCACGAGGTCAAGCATGGCACCTCTCCTTGTCAGCTCCTCTATTACTAAGAGAAGGCTGCGACAACAGACATCAAAGACCTAAAATTTAAAGGTGGAAGGCCAGACGCATGTACTACTATATATAATCTTTATTCCTATGGAAGTTTTTAAATCCACCAAGGATAACCAAGGTTTGTTTTCAAAAATGGAAACTGGGACAATGATCAAACCTTCCACTACGCCCATAACAGGAAAACAAGAGCAAGAACTATGACTTACTGAACTTTTGGCTCTACTGTTTTCCATAATCTAGACACTGAACATAACAGGTCAAATTTATTTCTAATATAACATCAATGATCCATAGGAGTTACTACTGGGATAGAAATGAGGCCGCGTGTTAACTACAATCTGAAAGCAGATATTTATTTTTTATTATTTTCAGAAATAACTATGTCAAAATATTTACTATGAATGCAAATCCATATCAGGTCAGGTACTTCTGGTAGCAGCTGCCAGGAAGCAAGAAGTGTATTATACTCAGGTGCTGCAGCTTTAAACATTTTAACTTTGTACACGATGCATATGGAAACACTGGATTTTTCTTCATAGGTAGGTCCTTCACTAAGTAATTTTTCCTTCTCCACTGAAGAGAATTTCTTCTTCACACATGAAGAGAAACAGATACTTTTCAAAATAGTCAAATCAAGCTAAATACCCTAAAACACAACTTTTCCATAACTCGGGCCAACTCCAGCTTCTACATGCTGCAGGAGAAGCATCACTTCCTCCCCTGATTATGATGCATGCAGCCAGGCAGGAAGGATCCATGCTGAAAACATCTCATTAGCAGGGAGAGGACATTGAGAGAAGGCTGCAGATTTAGAAATTTCAGCAAGTCACATCTGCCACCCAGATGTCGTGGGGGGAAATACTGTCAAGCAAAGTTGGATGTTTAACCATCCTGTCATTACTCTGCCTCCTCAAACTTCACAAGCTCCACTGCGCCAAGCCCCCATCAGAGGTACTTCTGGAATACTGGGAAATTCAACAGAAGTGGCATATTTCAAGTCTAGATCTGACATACAGGCTCCTCTCTGCATGAGGAAGATTTTATTTATACTGATTTTTTTTTTCTTTCCTAAAGACAATGGAAGCTGGTGGGCTGACCCAGTAAACAAAGCACAACTGTCAGCATATTTTAAAATACTAGTCACAAACAAGTAGTCCATAAGCAGCAAAAATAATGGAGAGCACTGCCCTAAGAATTGACTTTTGTAATATATAATATGGGATAGAACATGCTTACACCTTTCCTTCAGAGACATACCTGCATGTATGTCTTCTAGTCAAGCTTTTTTTTTTTTTTTAATGCTTTTGAGTCCCCTATCTCTCAGAAAAATTAGGGTAAAATTGACCAGTGTATTCAAAGTTTTATGGAGGTTCAGAGTAGAAATCAAATAGGTACAAATTAGTGTCACACCCCCCCCCCCCAAGAATAATATTCTCAGGAAAACAAACTATTTTGCTCAGCAAAATAAAGGGGAGAGTCCTCAAAGAACCTTGGTGTGAGCTGAGACAGCACATCCTATTGACAAGTTCTCAAGCACTTGACTGAGATTTCATTACTCCTGTTTTATAAAGGAGAAATAAATGGACCAAATAATCTATGCATAAAAATTAAAGTATTACTAACCACTAAGAACACCACCAATTAACAGAACCTTATACACATTACCATCTGAGAAAATATATGGTCAGCTGAAAAGATGACTGATCTCATAATTAAGCAATAAATATTCATGCTAGAGGTAAAGAAATGGCTAGAAAAGTTGGAAGGGAGGAAGTGGCTTTGAAAGTATCACGAAGATAGGTTCAGGGGATATTTTTATGCTGGGGGGGAGGGGCAGAAGAAAACCACAAATTCTTCATTTCAAAATCTAAGAACTCAGGGTCAAATGCAAAGAATTGGCAGCTTCATCTGGAACTGCAGCGTAAACAAAAGCACAAAGCACCAGGGAGAGGCATTCTCAGTGAATCACTACTACCTGGTGTGAGTGGTGGGGTACCAACTCCTCACAGAGAAGTCTCAATACTGAGCATGTGAGCCCACATGTATGGGCTGCATGTTGCAGATCAACACCATACTTTAACACCATAATTTAACAGCAGAAAGTTCTGCAGCAAGTCCAGCTGACGGAACTCCCACCTCCTGCCTTGACTGTCATTCCCACCCCCAATTATACTGGCACAACTCTGTGGAGCCATTCTGCGGGTCACACAGGCTCAGCAGTAGCAGTCATTTTTCCCCTTCTTAGTAGCTGGTGCAGGGCTGTGTTTTTGACTTTCAGCCTGGGAACAGTGCTGATAACACCGATGTTTTCAGTTACTGCTTAGTAATATTTTGGCATGACCAAGGACTTTCTCAGTCTCATGCTCTGCCAGGGACAAGGGGAAGCCAGGAGGAAGCAGAGACAGGACACCTAACCCAAACTGACCAAAGAGGCATTCCACACCACAGCACGTCATGCCCAGGATGTAAAAATGGAGGGCAGAGACCCAGAAGGGGGGTGTTTCTCTGATGAGTCAGGCTTGGTATTGGGTGGGGATTGTATTATCTTTCCTTGTACTTCCCTTGCCACTATTATTATTATTGGTGGTAGCAGCAGTGATTTGTATTATACCTTTGTTACTGGACTGTTCTTATCTCAACCTGTGGGAGTTGTTGCATTCTTTTGATTTTTCTTCCTATCCCTCCGGGAGCAGGGGGAAGAAAGAGGAGGGAGGGAGTGAGCGAACTGTGAGAGAGGCTTAAACCACGACAGACCCCAAACAGAGAACTGTTCCAGCTTTAAAAAGACCCCAGGAATAAATGCATGCATTTATTTAATTCACAGCATGATACCTCCAACTATTGTTCTGGCAGAACCAAGGGGTGGAGTGGCACAGTGCAGTGGGAACAGGAATACCTTTTGCCAGTATTGTTGACAAACATTTTGGATTGTGAAATACTGGCCTTAGGGTATTTTCTAAGTGCTCCAAGCATTGATATTTTAGATTTCCAGTGCCTGGTAGGTCTTAATATACACAGTTTAACTTCCACACTACTTTAGACTCAGCAACGTCTGCTTTATACCTTACCTGATGGCTCTAAAAGCTGCCTGAATGCATGAGCTCTATGAATAGCCCATTCCAGCCACCCAGTCTCCTTACAGGTTGCCCAAATCCTAAGAGATATTCTATTACTTAGGTTTCACCTGCTAATAAAAGCAGGGAATGGTAGAGACTTCCCAGGAAGACTCCGATTATGTGATGCTGATAACAAAGTCTTAACACAAGCAGGTGGGACACAGGGAAAGACAATCTTGACAATTTCAGGAACACGAGCCAGCTTTCCCAGATCCAGTCCGAAAAGCAGCCCAGCAGACAAGTAACACATTCAAAGCATCAAGTGGTTGCTTCAAGTCCAACATTCTAGTTGTGCAGAAAAGGCCACAGGAAAAGAGCAGAGTTTCTCTCCTTCTCCCTCCATGAAAGGGCTGCAGCTTCACTGCCATTCTCTCGTGGCTAACTCAGTCAGGCATGATGTTTTACAGTGAATATTCTGCTCAACAATAGCATTTTCAGGGCTAAGTTTAATTCCAAGCAGTACAAATACCACAGAACAGATGAATGCTCCTGCTAAGCTAGTATGTAAAAGAGGAACCTTTCTTAAATAAGTAGAGTAACTGTGCAGACAGAGAGGCCATCCTGGTCAGCTGTTTGGATATAGACACCTACCTTGGGACAGAATTCTAGGTGCAAAATTGAGACTATTTTGGTTCCTGCTGATTAGCCGCATGTGACTCAAGTGTACCAGCTGGACAAGATGCCATGCTGAGCTGCATAATCCTCCACATGCCTTGTTTGGTTGGAGTCTTGCCTCCTTTGACAAGACTCTTGATTCCCTAGACCAGGTGTGCTAAATAACATCATCTTCATTTTTGAGCACCTAAATTTCCCTTCTTCTCTGCTCTGTTGGTTCAGTTGGCGATGGACAACAGCAGCACTGCTCCACATGGAAAAGCATGCTCAAAATAATCAAAGGAATAGAACCCATGCAACTTCTGGTATCTTACACTAGTAGAGGTAAGTGAAGATAAAGAAAGTACAGTATTAATATGATGGAAAATATACATCCACACAGGAAACAGCTTTTTCAGCCTCAACTTCAAGTCAACAAAAGTACATGATACAGGATTAAGCAAAATAATGTGCAAGTAGTTATGTAACACAGAGTCCTATGTAGCAGGAACACCACTGCAGCTATACTCTGACTTTCATCTAAAAATTTTCATTGCACCTACAAGCATTACTTAATTCCAAGCACCAAAATCAAAAGTTAAATAAATTACTTCTTTAATAAAGACTTGAACTATTTAAAAGTGATTATTTTCCTTTATGTCCTTTGGGGTATTTACTGCTGTACATCAGAAAATGTTATACATCCTGGCACAAGAATTTCACACAATCACTAGGAGTAGAGCTGCCCAGGGAGACGACCAATAATTTAACATTCCAGAAGTAGTATTTGTTGTCTCACTCTATGCAGCTATGTTTTACTGTTACTTACTTAGTGTTAACTGACTGTAGCTGAATGCTAGTTTAGAGACTTGGGTGATAGATTATTTAAGTGTTGCAAATGTGAAGGAAGAAGACTTGCTTGCTGGTTTGGTCACAAGCTGTGAGGATGACTGGCCATCTATTGAAAAAAAAACAAAACAAAACAAAACAAAACAAAAAACAGTGGAAAGGCTGGGAACAGAAGCCCTAGCTCTCCAACCCTTACATTTTTCTGGTCTAACTGGATTTCCTTCATTTCACTCCTCCTAACACACGTAAAAGGCATTTTTATGATCCTCAACAACCAACGTGACTGATAAATCACTGCCACATGAATGGTCTTATAAAATTAATTTTTGTTTGTTTGTTTGTTTATGCATATGGTAGAGAAACAGTCAGTGCTTACCTAGCCGTTCAGATGACAGCCTAAAGCCTGGTAGTACATGGCATATTTGGTTATTTTAGCAATAAGCTGTCAAATAAACCCACTATATTTTTTTCTGATCTTTAAAACAGCTCCCTCTTCTGGCATACTCTTTCCATACTATGCTTAAGTACCATACTTCATTCCTTACCAATTTTTCGTTCTATTTCGTTCCTAACACTCAAACCCAATTTCACTATTAAGGTACTTAGTATGCAGTATGGCTGTGAAAGCAAGGAGAGAGGTACCTTAAATTACAACTCTTGAAAGAGTGGATAATTTTGATCAAGTATTAGATGACCTAAGTTTATCCATATACTTATCTTTACTAGCTTATCCATATACTTATCTTTACTACCTTTTGAAGCTACCCAAAAATCAATGAGACTAGAACCCACACCTGGACAAGGAGCCTGGATGGCCAGTCCCTGAGTCATATTTGCAGGGCTGAGGAAGTTGGAAGGGATCACCTAAGATCTCCTAACCCACCTCCTGCGTATGCAGGGGCAGCCAGAGCAGATTGCCCAGGTATGCACCCAGTCAAGTTCTGATTATCCTCAGAGCTGGAGACTTCACAAAATCTCAGACCAATTAAACTCTCAGTAGGCAGAAATGCTCATGGCAGTGCCTAGCCCTAGCTACTGATTATACAAAGTACCTAGGAATTTATGCTCCTTATTTAAGCATCTTAATTAGGTGTTTAATATTAGGCTGGATAAAATTGGGCCTTATAGCTCCTTTCTGAACTAGGTGACATAGACACAGCCTGATTCTACAAAAAAACCAAAAACAAAACAACACAAACCCACCAACCTGAAGCAAAACACAAGCAAAAAACCCACCGAGAAAAAAAACAAACAACAAAAAAAAAACCAAACTACAGGAGAGCTCTGATAAACAGGCTGACAATCACAAAACTGCAGAGGTTAAAGATGAGGTAAGGCTGGACATTTTTTCTTACTGCTGATGCTCTGGCACCATTCAGTCAAAAACCAAACCAAAACAAACCCCACAAACCACAAAACCAGAAGAGGAAAACAGGCAGCTTTTACTGCCTAAAGCATTCAAATAGAACAGGTTCTCAATTTTGTTTATAAAATTGTTGCCGGACTTCATTCAGCGATTGTGAGAGCAAAGCATATAGAGCAGAATATGACCTAGAACCTACATATCCCCTTGCCCAAGAGGTAAAAAAAAAGTCTTCTTACTTCTTAACCTACCTGTCCATTGCAAGCAGCATTTTCCTTTCCTCCATCTGCATTTCAAAGGCAAATGGAGAACATTGTCTGCTCACTTAAAAAGTAGTGTCTGAAAGGATGGATGTACCTTGCTTGAGTATCTCAATGGTCTCTACTCCAAAATCAGAATTTGTTTCACAGTTTTGATCTATCTTATTTTTATTGATCTAATTACACATTAAGTACCAAGACTCACATACAGGATTCTGGATTACATTCTGACCAACGCTGCCAGAAGCTACAAACTGCAACCTAATCTGCTGATACAAGTCCTTACTAGATCCTTACTAGTTCTTGTAGAAGAACGGTTACAACATACAGATTACATACTAACAAGCGCATTTCATCACATGACTTTGTGCAAACCAAAGCACATTCTAAAACCAAATTGAAGAAAATTGGAGTAAGTATGCTTTAAACAGTTTAAAGAATGAGGAAACAAATTCTTCTAATATTAAACAAACCCCTTGGTCTTGGTGGTGAGAGTAGACCTCTGAAGAACTATTCATACCCGTGACTGCTGAGCAGAGTGAATGATAAACAACTTTAAAAAAGCGATTTTATTAGGAACTAAGAAAAACAAATACAAAGAAACTAAGCTTCAGGAACATATCATCAGTTTTGTGCAACTTATTATTATATAGTGATCCTAAAATAACTTTCCTCATGCAAATGTTGAGGGTGATGATTGTTAAGTATCAAAACAGCAGATGAAGACAAAGCCAGATAATGTACTGAAAGCTTTTCAGAGTCCCTAGATTACAGTCAAAAATAGAACTTCAAAGACTTTAAAGCTAACAGGAAGTCTCACTAGAAGGGAGAACACTTTAAAGACCTGTCATAACCCAGGCAAACTGTTTATACCATCTTAACTGCTGAAAAATAGTCAAGTAGTCTCCAAGTGACAACAATCTTGTTGATGTATGTGCATGTAACTACCAGGAGAAGATAAGAATCCAAGCCCCCACTTTCTCTTGTGCAGAAAACCAGAAGCAGCTCTTGACTCAAAGAATTAGCTCAGGAGATGAAAACTTTCTACTTCAAAAAAAGTGTCTGGTTAAGTTCTCATAGGCCTTAAACATCACCAAGTCACTGCATGAGCTAGTAAAATAACAAGATGATCCAATAACCCAGCAGCAATCCAACTGCAAGCAGGCAGATCAACAAACTTGGCAAGCACAGGGAGTACTCTGCATGCATGCCAAAGAACCAAATTCTGAAATAATTTCTGTATATTAATGAAACTTGTGTAGCATACTTTACCACAAAAAAATCTTATTCACATTATACATTATCAACTGTGAACTAAGCTTCCCAAGTACAAGACTGCAAATAACAAAATTTAACCATCTAGTTTACAGCAATGGTAACAAACATTACAAAGCCTGTAATGAAGGTATTGCAATGCACTCCTGCAATGAAATGCAAAAAAGCCTTGATGTACAGTGAAACTTCATGAGCCAGGCAGCACAGTGGTTTTAAAATTTGTACTGTATTTATTTACAGAGTTAAATGTTTCATGAATACACAGATACAAATAGACAGATACTCTTAAAACAGTAAAAAAAAATACATATTCCATTACACTTTGTGGATCCTGGTTTTCAACGAACCCAAGCAATGTTAAACATTGCCGCAGCAGATTTTATGCTTCACTACTAATTTTACACTAAACAAACATTGCAAAAGGGAAAATAGACCTTTATAACGTAAGGGGAAAAAAATAATTCCTGTCCTTTCCATAACACCTACATTTCCAGAAAACCATGGGCCTGATCCTTCAACTGTACACATTTAGTTTTACTCTTGAGTAAATCTCATAGATTTTAATAGAAAAAAGAATTCATATGAAGAAAAGGCAACAAATGCATATATTCTGGACTGAGGAAAAACTGGGCCTTTTACACAGTAATTATATCAGTAAATACATTATTACTCCTATACAAAGGGTTTGCTTACACAAGATAAAAACATTATGGATCAAAAAAACGCACATTAAACATTTCAACTAATATAATGACTTTTTTTAAATTACAAGTTTACAAAGACTGCCATTAATAAAAACATTAGCTTGTCATAGTTAAATGAGACTGAGCTCCACTACATGTTCTGCATCCCAACTGCTTCAAACACAGCGAGCCATCAGTCCTCAGAAGGCAGATTCCTTCCTCATTCAAAGTCAGTGGGAATTTTGCCACTGATATTGGAGTAGAAGAACATTTTGCAGTCAGTCTCATTCCTCTCCCTCAATTTTTTTCTTATTTTCTTTTTTAAGGAAAAGGAAAGCCAGACCAAAGAGAAATCCCCCCCATTATGAAGAAATTTGACTACAAAAACCCAACTAAAAAAAAAAAGAATTATACAGAATTTATTTACAAATCTTTTGCAACTTTTGGATTCCAGCAGAAACTGAGAATTTTATCTTTCTCCTCAATACCCACTCCCATGCCTGTTTTTGTTTGATTACACATAAACAAAATCATATGCATGAATTTCATTAAGACTGAAAAAATACGTACCAGAGCAGTTTAATACACAGAACAATGTATCATATACAGTACGACTAACCATGTTCTTTACTGTGAGGGTGGTGAGGCACTGGAATGGGTTGCCCAGGGAAGTTGCAAATGCTCCATCCCTGGCAGTGTTCAAGGCCAGGCTGGACAGAGCCTTGGGTGGCATGGTTTAGTGTGAGGTGTCCCTGCCCATGGCAGGGGGGTTGGAACGAGATGATCTTAAGGTCCTTTCCAACCCTAACTATTCTATGATTCTATGTTCAGTCCAGATCACTGAACACTTGGCTATGCATACTGTCCTTTTTGAGTGAGAGTTGTCCTTGCCTGGATATTTTTTTCCTTGACTTGTACCAAGCTATACTTCTATCCCTCTTTACTTCATTACATAAAAAATCCCAACTAGGGATACACGCCTTTTAAATGTGAAAATTGCTGGACTGCAGAAGGGCTCCACCTTTCATACTCATGAAGTTATTAAAAGCACTAGGGGAATGCTATCTAAATCCTGTTTAGGTACACAAACACGTTGCCAGATGATCCAAATATCCAGACCTCTCTTAAGGCTGGGCATTTTGTGTTGGCTGATTAGACTCTCCTTCAAGGCATGTATCAGTAGGGGAGAAAAAAAAAAATCTAATTTATGAGAAGCAAAAATGCATTATGTTATGCCAGGTCCTAGTCAATTCCCTGCCAGCCACAGCAAGGAGGTTGGGTAATTTGGTTCACTACTGAATTTGGGTATCTAAAGATAGTATCATTGTGGTTGCTGTGTTTTTAATTGTTTTCTCAGTGAAAGAACTTCCAGTTTGTTACCAACATAATTTTGAAATAAGAGCAGAATCATAAACCTGCTACTTGCAAAAGTTGGCAGACTATGGCCGAAGCACTCTGAATATTTCACTGATGTCTATTTCAGGTCTAAACCCCACGTAGTTAATGTAAAATGTTATCAAGGACTCCCCACAGAAGTGTGCTGCAGGAAATAACCTCCATATAGCCCTGCCGCTACACTTGCTTGCATGAAAAGTTTCTTGCGATTGAATATAGAGCCCATTAATGGCAGAACTCTTACACTTCATTAATAGACTTAATGAATTTAGGACTTCATTAATTTTCACATCTGCTAAATGAAAAATGAAAGTTTCAAGCTTTCTTTGTAAGGTGACCAGACTTAAATGTAACTTGAACTTGGTGGACATTGTATAAGGCTAAGAGGCTTATCATGCAAATTCATATGCGAAAATCAAAGTTAAAAACCCGCTACTAAAAAAAAAAAAAAAAAAACCTTGAAAAAAATTCCTGGATTCAGAATTTTCTCTTAACATTCATCTTTCAGCTGGCACACAGCTGATATTGCACTATCACTTCAACGTGCAAGAAACAAATGGAGAGAGAGCAATGGAAACAGAACAAAAAAAAAAAAAACACAACAACCCCAATGTAGTCAGCAAAACATCAGCACCAAGTAAATAAGACATCCTTACCTCTCAGTTTTACCTTACAGCACTGTTACAAATACAGATAACAGCAGTAATCAAACAAAAAAGTTTCACCATTGCAGTACTACTATTTTTGGAGGGCTACAAGTACAAGACAAAGTCTACCACCTGTCTAGAGAGATTTTTGAAATTGAACATACCCTTCCCAATCACCACACTTGTAGACATAAACAAAAAAATTCCTTACCAGGAATAATCATGAATAAGAGCCTGGGTAGATTTTTACTTTCACCTTTTGAGAGGTCTTTCCAGGGCCCACACTTTAAGACATGGGTAGCAGCTCCACAACAGTAGATAAATTCTTCATGTAATGGGACTGGCTCTTCTGACATGGACTTCATGTTCGCTATTAGACAGAATAAGATACTGTTATAACAGATCAGAAAATATTTTTATAGCTGTCTCTTTACTATTATCTCTTCTCATAGAGTCATTTCAGAAACCCCAGAACCACCCACCCCAAACAGCTGTCATCTCCAGTAAACAGAGGCTCAATTCAGTATTTGATGTTTGAATAGGTCTTAGAAGTCAATACTCACTATGACTATGTGAGAGAAAGGATCTTTTTGGTTTTGTCACAGAAATATAAAGGTACAGAACTGGACAATAAGATCTACCTTAAAGGCAAACTGTTTAAAATTTCTTATTCATATTCACGACAAGATTTAGCTGAAACCTATTTGAAGGCAAACAAAAGAACAAATACCAAACAAACAGAACTATTTGCATTAATGTCTTGCAAGTTTATCTCAGCTATGGGAGCACAGCATCACTTAAAAACAACTACCGAAAAAAAGCCAGCAAAATCCAACTGGAATAAAACCCAGAAGAAAATACAAGGGGCCAAAAGGAACTACCTTCCAGCACTAGGTGGGCTCATTTTTAAGTGCTGCATAACTTACATCTCTAGAAATTCTTTAAGGATTAAAGGAGGGGTCTGTCAGTTAAAGCTAATCAAGATTTGATCAATTCAGTCAAATATTTATGCTCACCTTTGTAATTTTTCTTAAAGTATTTGGTTATCTGAATGAAAACAGTACATGGCCAAATAAACAAGGCATGTTCATTAGTTCGTGTGTCTGCCATATATGAAGTTATCAGGCTACTGCTTTGGAACTGGCTGATTGACTGAACTCCCATATCCTTCCTTGAGTAAGAAAGCTACTTCATCAAGTGACTACTTATGAGTTAAAACGTCATCAACATGAATTATGACATATACAAGCATCTGCCCAAATAACTATTTACCAAGTACACATGTAGTTACCAAACACAGTCAGAAGCCATTGCTGAGTATGATCACACATGTGCATCACTTGCAATGGTGCTTGGTAAGTCCACGAAGCTGTTTGTATCAGCTTCAAGGGCTATTTAAGCTCTTCAGAGTATTTCTAATCTTTTAAGAACCCCATTTCAAGCTTCTGAAGCAATACATCTAGATTAAACAGACTTGAAAAACTTGGTTAAATTATTACAGGAATTACTATGCATTCTTTATCCAATACACTGAATCACAAGTCAATACATGAACACCTCTAATGGAAAAGGCTATCCAAATTAGTCCCAAAGGAAGAAAAAGATATTTATTTGTACACAGCATTGAGATACACTGGGCAAATGAAATAACTTTCACAGACAGCTTTCCCTCCAAATACTGCATCACAGTAATGGATCCAGAGTAAAATCTTGGGGAGTTTAAAACTGAAATGTCATGGAGGAATAAACAGAAAGTGGTGGACATGAATAACAGGTGGATATAACAAAAATCCTTTAAATACATGTTCAGAGATTAGACTACAATGTCAGCAAAACCTTAGTCAAATAAAGATAGAATATTTATGTGAGAGAATATAAAAAGCTGCTTCTGAAGTACAATGTCTCCATGGTAAAGCAGGTTTCCATGGACAAAACTATGCCAGGCCCTTTCCGGCCGGAATATTTCACAGAAACAGCAGACACATGCCAAGAGAATCTTGTAAATTAACTTTATCAGCTGCCTGCAGGAAAACCAGGCAAAAAGCAAAAATTCTACATTAGAAAATCAAAGGGAAATAAATCACAATTTGGAATGGCTAGCATGAGAAAATTGAGGAAAATCTGTCTAGTATGTATTTTGCTTAGTTGTTTATTTGAATATAGATTATGTTGAACATCAGCATTTTGGGAGCCACTGGGCAAAACTGAAACAAAACACCTTGATTACAGACTGGGTTACAATTTTGCTTAAGTTAGAGGTGGGAATGATACACCTGCTGAATGAGAACCCATCATGTTAAGGTTTGGATGCAGAGAAAAGAAACATTAGTTGCCTTCAAACTTCAGCACATATCACTATGCAGAACAGAGCACATTCAAAACTCAACAGGCATGTGAATTACGCGGGAGAAGATTTAACATGGCCTTTTCACAGGGGATTGTTTCAATAGTAGAAATAGCAGAATACCTGTAAAAACAGTGAAAGAACAGATAACCAAGGACACATGCACAAGAAGAAATTAAAAATGGTATTCAGAGACAAAAAAGACATGCACAAGGTTTGCTTACTGTCTAAAAAAAAAAAAAAAATGCTTGCTCACTAAAGAAACACGATGCTTCTTTGCCATTTGATTCCTACTATCCATAGGGAAAATGAGAACTGTGCACCTTTTCAAAAGAGAAAGGATCGAAGAACTCTGCAACTGCATGGTCTATATTCTTATTTTTTCTTCTAAAACAAAACAAAACGGCAAACAAAAACCAACTGGAAGTCCCCTGTTTCTCTTGTACAGGCATTTAAGTTATACAGGTAATCTGGACAGTATTCAACGAAACACAAAAATTCAAGAATTTAAAGTAATGGCAACCCAAAACTTCATAGAATTGTAGAATAGTTAGGGTTGGAAAGGACCTCAACATCATCTAGTTCCAACCCCCTGCCATGGGCAGGGATACCTCACACTAAACCATGTCACTCAAGGCTCTGTCCAACCTGGCCTCGAACACTGCCAGGGAGGAAGCATTCACAACTTCCTTGGGCAACCCATTCCAGTGCCTCACCACCCTCACAGTAAAGAACTTCCTCCTTATAACCAATCTAAACTTTCCCTGTTTAAGTTTGAACCCATTACCCCTTGTCCTATCACTACAGTCCCTAATGAAGAGTCCCTCCCCAGCACCCCTGTAGGCCCCCTTCAGATACTGGAAGGCTGCTATGAGGTCTCCACGCAGCCTTCTCTTCTCCAGGCTCAACAGCCCCAACTTTCTCATCCTATCTTCATACGGGAGGTGCTCCAGTCCCCTGATCATCCTCATGGCCCTCCTCTGGACTTGTTCCAACAGTTCCATGTCCTTTGTATGTTGAGGACACCAGAACTGCACACAAGACTCCAAGTGAGGTCTCACAACAGTAGAGTAGAGGGGCAAGATCAGCATCTTCAACCTGCTGGTCACACTCCTTTGGATGCAGGCCAGGATACTGTTGGCCTTCTAGGCTGCGAGCACACACTGCCAGCTCATGTGCATTTTCTCATAGACCAATACCCCCAAGTCCTTCTCCTCAGGGCTGCTCTGAATCTCTTCTCTGCCCAACCTGGAGCTGTGCCTGGGATTGCTCCGACCCAGGTGTAGGACCTTGCACTTGGCATGGTAAAACTTCATAAAACTTAAGCATTTGAAGAAGCTTCCATCTTTCAGCAGCCATAATGACAGGCCAAAGCAGTAAAAAGCAACTGCTATTTCATCTTATGTTAAATACCTCCTTTTCCATCTCCTATGAGAATAAGATTCGTTACTCAATGGAGAGCACTAGTCTGTCTTTTTTCTGGTTAAGTAAGGCAAAGCTCAAACAGCATAATGAATACTAGCAAGAAGCAGATATCAAAGCAAGAAACCATATACCAATCTAATTAGCATCATACTGTCCTTGATTTGGCTTCCCCCATCCTCTGCTGCGCAGTTCAACACGAACCTCCCTATGGAACTACCCCTCATTTCTGTATGTTTCTTGCATATCTCCATGTTTGCTGTTCTTCTTCAGCCTAACACATGCTCTGAATTTAAAACACTTTTTCTTTTCTTCCTGCTTTATTATCTCAACTTGCATGTGTTCTTACTTCAACTGTTAATCTCTCCTTCAACTTAACGCTCAAGCTACTGATGGTTTACTTGCTTTCTAAAAGGACATAGAGGAATTACTTAAAATACAGTAGACCAGTTTACTAGTCACAACAGCATTCTCCACTAATCTGTCAACCTGTGTTTGCTACTTACCACCTCCTTATTTTTTTCTGCAGCAGTTGTACATTCTGCTGTTCATTTACTAACCTAAATGGACTAGGAAGGCACTGCAAGCAGAAAATGAAAACAAACAGACTGTATGCAGCTCTGTGCAAAGGACAAGGGAAATCAAACAGGAGAATCAATAAACAGGAGACATAAATGAGAAACTACAAACAACAATACGAGATCGCATCAGATCCTTTTCTGAGTCACTACAGTAATATAATTGCCTGTAATATTAATGTGAGGCCTGGAGCCCAAGTCATTCCCAGTAAGAAGCAATGAACATGTTCATCATTGTGCTCACCAAGTGGATGGGACAGTGAATTGAACAGTCAGGCTGGAGAAACTGGTGCAGTAGCCAAAAAGTTCATCCCAGAACCAGTGCTTCAGGAAGGCTGGCATACGCCAGAGCTTTGACACACAGATCTACAGCTCCAGTAACCATTCTGGAAACACTCCTAGCTCATTCCTCAGAACAAGACCAACCCTTGAAGTATCACTATTTTGCTCAGGGACCCAGCTTCTCCCATCAAGAAAACAGTGCCAAACCCTGATGACACATGACCACATATAACTACATACATAACCAAAGCCTGTGTTCATCGCAGGTACAAATAATAATCTAGCTATCATCTGATACTTATTTCCAATAAGCGATACCATTTTTTTGACGAGTAAAATTTCGGAGGTTGGATTTCCACAAAAACATTTTATGAGTAAAGGTTTTGTTATGTGTTTTTTGGGTTTGGTTGGTTGGTTTTGGGAGGGAGGAAGTTAAATTTCTTTTCTTTTTTTTTTTTTTTTTTTTTTTTGGGTAAAGAATCTGTTTAGACAAAGGACAATGGGAACAGGATCTAAACAGAAGCAGGAGATGAGATAGGAAAAGAACCAAAAGAACAGCATGGCTACTGACAGCTGCACAAGGAAGCAAAGATACTAGGAAAGAAACAAGGATACCGACAAAAGAAAAACTGCCATACTTGGAATTGTAGCATCTCTGGTTAGACATTGTTTTGACACATCAGGATTACCTCACACATGATAATAATGCACTTACCACACAGTGCACAGCTGCCTTAGGTGGTTGAGCAATCCTAGCTAGGTATGCAACAGTTCTCGTTCATTTCATTAGTTGACTCTGTTCTCAGGCTACTATTCTGGTGTGAAAACTTGAATTTGTTTCAAAATTAAGACACTGTTAAGCTCAGACCTTACATATTACTCATTTGTTTCCTATTATGAATATTCTTTTTTTCAGAATTCCTTCCTTCAGTGCAACCTGTTCACAAAGCTTACTGGACATCTAAATGTTATCATTCAAAGTGTAAGCTGGAATGAAATTTAGTCAAACATTTCGCTGAAAAATCATAGTATTACACAGTGGTTTGTCAAGAGCAAAAAAAACCCTAGTTCTATTGCTATCAAGAGCAAGCCAGATTTAAGCAAGCAAAAACTACCTCTCCTCCATAATCTGTACAAATGCATGAACACCACCACTAAGATTAAACCTTGAAATTCTGCTCCTAATACTTGGGAAATGTAACCTACACGTCAGCCGAAATGGGGACCACCCCTTTTTCCAGACAAAGTGCCCTCATTATAATAAATCACAATAATGGAAAAAAATGTAATTCAAAAGAAATCAAAGCTATCCATAAAAATCCCAGTAACAGCAGCGCTATTAGGAAACTTTAGAGTAAATCTCAAATTTTCTGGCAAGTTCTTTGGCTTGGCAGTCATATTGGAAATTTTGGTTTACCTTAATCCTTAAACAATATATTGTAATTGCCTTTGTGAATCACATGAAACAGATAAATAGACCAATTAGCGTCTCTTCTAATTTGAAAAGTAGGGAATACCAATCAGAAGTAGCAGAAAGCTCATTCAAAACCAACAGAGGTGCCTCCCGAGTTAGTGGGTTATCTGATCCACAGACCTACTTGAGGCTGGATGTTGCAAACACTAGAGTTCCACATAGGTTAAATGCAAGGATGAGTTGGTGGAGAAGAAATCCACTGCGGAACGTCAAGTTTTTAATACATCTCTTCCAGAAAGTTCCTGAGCTGCACTTCTTTGCAGGCTGCATGGATACTTACAGAGTGCGACTAGGTTAAGAAGAATCATATACAGTTGCCTCTTTCATAGCATCTGTTCATGGTACTCTCAAAAGTTCTTGAAAAATCACTGACTTCAATTGCTTTTATTCAGTCCTTGCAGTAAAAGCCATGATAGAAAATGTTAAAAGTTACTGCCGTCGCTTACCCAGCTCTGTAAATGTACAAACACTTCCCTCACTGGCATCATAAGCAAGAGCCACTAGAAATTAGGGATCTGCAATAATCGTAAATAATAATTGAAGGTGTCTAGCCTCCAAGCCACACAGAATATAAAATCATATCCAGATTCTGCAGTATGTCCATTCAGATGGACTCTCAGACATTAACCGAATATCACAAAGTCCCAGGGGGCCAGGCGTATAGCGCACCATAAAAGATAAGGGTCTGCATCACTGAAGTTATTCAAGTCTTCTGACGTAAATACTTTGTATCATACATAAGTTAAAATTAAAGAAGCTGCTTCATCATTTTTGCAAAAGCAAAGTGTTACCAACAAGAAAGCCCTCAACAACTGTCATGCCTCAATGATGCTTTATCATTATCTTAATTTCTTTAATGATACACTTCCACGCCAGGATTTACACCGCTTCCTAAACCTGCCGCTTACCCCGTCTGGTACAGGCAGTTCCCCTCCTCTGTAGCAGCAACCTTCAAGCCTGTATTTCCTAACAGTGATGATGCTGTGGGACAGCACAAACGATAAACCTAACAGACAGAGGGTTCCTGAAGGAGGGTGTGCACACCTGCTAGACTCTGCTTTTCCAAAGCAATAACTCCTCTATTAAAAAACACTTCACTTATAAATCTCATATCACTTTTACCATCTAAGTATTTATATCTTATTTTCCTCATTTATAGGCCCTTCAGGCAGCAGACGTTTTCTTCCTAAGCGTTAACTTGCAGCTTCGAAAACTAGCATCAGCCAGCTCCAAGAGATGCTTCACAGGAACAAGCACTGACATTGAGAAAAAAACACTACAAGTAGCATCACTGCAGTTATCTTCTGGAAAAGGAAACCTGGTTAGGGCTAATTTCTTGAAGTCTCCTCCCAGCGCAAAGAAAAACAAACCGGAGGAGCACGCCCAAAGCATTGCTTACTACATGGGCTGCATCACTCCACCCTTAATCCCACGCCTAGAAATCACTAACGTTACTAAGCAAACACGGTTCTGTGCGCCTGAGTTCTGCACGGCCGTTACACAAGGCCCAGGGGGACACTTCACCCCACCGCTGGGCTACCGGCTGCCGCAGCGCACGGCAGCGGTGGGTGCGCGACACCTGGCTCGGCGAGGCTCGTTCACAACTCAGACCCGTCACCGCTCGTCGGGCAGGGGACGAGAAGTCAGGGGAGCTCCCCGCGGCAGCCCGGGGGGGGGGGCACGGCCGGCCTCGCCACCGCCCGCCCTCGGCGGGGCACAGCCCCTCCGCGCTGCCCCCGCCCCGCCCGGCTCCCCGAGGCGCCGCTGAGGCACGTACCTTCCCCCTTCGCAGGCTCCCCGACACCCAGAACAGCAGCAGAGCACCAGCAGCAGCGATGAAGCGGCCAACGGCAACGACGCCTAGCCCAGACCGGGCGGAAGCAGGCGGCGAGGCCGCGCAGCGCGGTGGCGGCAGGGGCGGGTACGGCCGAGCCGCTCCTTCCGCCCGAGCAGCGCTGGGAGGGCTGAACAGCCCCGCCTCCCACCACCGCCCTGCTCTGGAGGGGTAGCGGCCGCTTGTGCCCCTTGTAGGATGAGGATTTTTTTAGGGTGGTTGTGCCCGCCTGAGCTGTGTCCGTTGACGCCGCTCCAGCCCCGGCGAGGGAACCAGTGAGACCGGTACTAGCCGCCGGCGGGGAAAGGTGGGAGCAAAAGCAGGGTTCCCCCGGCGCGCACGTCTTAGGGGTTTCCTTCCGTTTCTGTCATTAACGCTTGCCCAAACCTCACAGTTTCTTTGGGAGTTCTGGCAAAGAAAAAAAAAGAAAAGTATTTTCAACGAGAAAAATAAGGTGAGATGCTTACAGAAAGCAGAGAAAGGGGTAGCTGAAGCACAGACTTGACCTTACACGCGTTTGATGTTGCTTCTAAATGAGGAAGCTGGACCTGGGCACCTAGAGTAACCACAGAAACACAAGCTCCCCACCTCAAAAAGAAAAATATCCTGACGATCAACTTCCAAAGACATGAAAAGTAGCAGTGCATCCTTTCTCAACCTACCAGGAATCCTGCGATGGAGCCTGTATGTTCATTAAAAAAGTGAAAGGATCCCAGGGAAGAAGAGGCAGTAACGAAAAAATCTAATGCCATGCTTCTCAAAGAGGTCCTTAGGGAGGTTTTCATGCTGAATGCTGCTTTTTAGCGAAAGGTGTTGAAGAAGCTGTTTCCAATTGAAATCGTGGTTGAAAGTAAACAGAAAATAAATTGAATAATAGGAAATTGGCAAGATCAGATGGTGTTTATCCAGGAGTTATGGGGGGACTTGGGTATGAAACACTTGGACTGCTGCGTGTGCCATGTAACCATGTGCTACAGATGGCGTTGGAGCACTCCCTGGAGCTGGGCGTGCTGCCTGTAGCCAAAACCTGAACAGCTCCAAGAGGAGCCTCTAAGATCGATGGCATATTGGTCAAATCAGTGGGAAGAATAACAGACAAGCATCAGTGAACAGAAATAAAAACTATGCACCAGAGAACCATCAGCATCTTTTTTTTGTGGCTCATCGTGTCTCAGAAATCTGTGTGGGCCTTTGGAAGACCCAAATGACCATACCGGGCCAAGGCAAGCTGAGTCAATTAACTTGGATTTCCAAAAGGCGTTTGGGCAAGAGCTGTTGTCCAAGGTTCTTCTAAGGGAGACTCAGAGGTTGTGAGGTAAAGGTTAGAGCCTTCAGATGGATGGACATCTAGTGAAAAGATAAGTGAAGGTAAGACTCAGTTGTGATCTTTTTCAATGGATTGGTTTAACAGGTAGGGTTTTAGAGGAATTTGTGTGAACATAGTCATAGACTTCTAAATATAGCTGTAGGTAGTCTGGTAAAGGGAGGATAGCAGAGTAGTAAAACCTGTTGTTCATATTGAGTTATTCAGGTTAGTAAACATAATTGTCAGGCTGCAGAAGGACCTTTGAATTCCTACTGAGAGCAGTAAAATGATAGATGCATGTTGACATGTGAGATAAAACTAAGTGTTTAGATGGAATACAAGGCTCTTAACAAACGATTGCAGTTCATGAGCGAGACCTTGGAGTCACAAGAGGTACTATATGAAATCTCAGTGCTTTGTGCTTCTGGCTGTCAAAATGAAGTAGGATTTAGTAACCATTTGGAAATGGATGCTGTAATTCTCACTCTGTGTAATGGTGATGTGTTCACTGCTTTGATAAGGTCTGCGCCCACCTCTCAGGAAGGGTACAGTAAAACTACAAAAGATCTGGAAAGGTGTGACAAAGTTTTCCACAAGCCTGAAATTCTTCCATGGAAAGCACTAAGTAAAATGGAATTCATAAGACAAGCTGATGGGAGAAGGAGGTTGGGGAGATAATGACAAAAGCCTATACAATGGTTTTTGAAACCAAGTTGAATGGAAATTAATTCTTAATTGTAATTTCTACTGCAAAACGCGTTCAGTATAAGCTAGCTTTTGTCGATCTGTTTTCTCTCTTGGTATTTGTAATGTGCTTTCCTTGGTAGGTATTCTTTGTGAGTTATAACTAAATTTATCGATTGCAGACCATCTGGGTGTTTAGTGTAGTAAACAAAATGAAAAATGAAAATAGAGGTTAATCAAACCCATGTCTATGCTAAAAAAACAATAATATAGTGGCAGAATGTTAGTCAATAAAGCAGGTGAAATGGGTGTTTTGAGGGAGACGTTTTGTTTAATAGTCCATCATCTTAGCTTATCACTTGCATAGCCTCTGTGTACTCAAAGGTGACATTAGGCAGTCATTCCATTCATCTCCATAATAACTGATTTTTAGAAATGAGTTTTCATCTCTTATTTCCTTCATGTAAGGGGAAAAATCTCCTTAATGCCTTAAAATCATCAGTTCTCCAATTTCTGAACTTATTTCTTAAGCTAATTTTCCATCGATGATGTAGGAATAAAAGATTTTTAATCTTTGCAGCATTCAAAAATTTCTTCAAAGATTCATTGTCATTCAATCTGGAGAATGTATTTTCAGATGACAAAATGTTCCCAATTTCTGTTTCTATAATTCGTAAGTTTATTAATGAAGTGGAACAGTGTATGTGAACACATACATATGTATCAATAAGACACACCCCACAGTTTATTATTTTCAGCAGATTATCTGTAGATATGAAACCCAGTCATTTTTAAGCTGATGCCACAAGAGTAGCCTACAGGAAGATAAAAGAATTCAGTGATTCATTTACAGTTAAAACATTAGTCTTCATGCTGCTAAAGCACAGTATTTTTTGAGAGAGCTTACTGAAAGTAGAATTAATAATGATGAATAGGATATGTCACAGGACACTGATAAAATTTCATTTTAAGAAGTCCATTTGTGTGCAGTGTCTAATGTCTTAAATTACCTGCTTAATCAATGGGAGAATAAAAAGAGGTTTCTCTGTATCTTTATGTCCAGCTTCCATGACAGTTTTTATTTATATACAATGCTGGTTTGGGAGGTTTTGTTGTTGTTTGGTTTTTTTTTTTTTTTTTTTTTTTTTTTTTTATTATGCTTCCTATTCTGTGTCCACATACTACACTAAGTAAAGGGAGACATTTGTCTGCAGTTGGAAGGCAAACAGTAGATTGCAGCGTTTGATCCTGAATAGATTTTCAGTAGTATAATTCCCTCCCTCCGAATTAAATATCTCAAACCTCTGCATAACCAAGACCTTAAAATTAAGTATTTTAAAATATGCATGGTTCATATAAGTATTTAGATTGCTTGTGGAAGTAGATTTCTTACATTCTCATTTTGTCTGAAGATAATTTTTGAGAAGTATGTAAAATAAATTCTTTGTGGTTTTCAAATTACTTTTTCCTTTTTGTTACAGAGCAATTGGAAATGCATGTATTTTAAAATTATGAATTAGAAGTGATGATCTAGAAATAGTGAAATGTTTCAAAGTATTTGTGTCATCAGTTCCCCAAACAAGTAATCCAGAAATTGCGAATGTATGAAGTTCTTTCAAGGACTGGTAGTTAATGTAAGAAAGGGAAAGTAGGAAAAGTAGGGACTTTTTTCAAGGGTGTGTTGTGATAGGCCAAGGGGGAATGGCTTTAAACTGAAAGAAGGTAGGTTTAGATTAGATATTATGAAGAAATTCTTTACTGTGAGGGTGGTGAGGCGCTAGAACAGGTTCCCCCTCTGGGGCTGTCCATTCACTGGCAGTGTTGAAGGCCGGGTTGAACAGGGCTTTGAGCAATTTGGTCTAGTGGAAGGTGTCCCTGCCCATGGCAGAGGGGTTGGAACTGGATGAGCTTTAAGGTCCTTTGCAACCCAGACTATTGTATGATTCTATTATTATTTCACATCTCTATGGGAAAAAATGGACTTGACAGAGTGTTGATTGGCTTATTGTGCCCATATGTGTGGGCACATGTGGGCCTTGTGTTATGCATTTGAGTATGTTCATGTCATAAATGGCAGCAATAATATTTTAGTGTATTCCTGTATCATAAGACTAAAAAAGCTAACTACAAGCATTTGGAAATGGAATTAAATTTGAGATTATATATTTTTATAATTTAGTATTGCTCTCATGTGATTCAGAGTACAGCAAACACAAAACATTGAGTATGTGAATGGCCTTACATAAAGCAGTGGTCCCAGAGCTTCTGAGCATAAACAGATTTTGCTTATGCAAACAGGCCCCTTGAAAACAATGAGCTTAAAGCGGCTCACATACATAAAATTTTGAGAGATCAGGGTAGAATAGAGTAAGTACATGTAAGGTCCAGTTTAACTCAGAGATGGGAAGAAAAAAAAAAAGAATAATTAATGTCATGTAAGCTTGGGGTAGTGCTTTATAAGGTCAGATCTGTATGACTTCCCTGGTTATGTTTTTACTGCTATGTAAAACAAGACCAGTGAGCGTCCTTCAGTGCCTGATCGTTGTTTGTCCAGGCTGGTTAAATTAACCTGTTTTGGGCCTGCGAACTCTTCTGAGCAATCCTGGGTGCAGTTCAGGGCCGGGCTTGCCCCAGAAGCTGTGCTCAGTAGGCAGGATGGGGCAGGGCTCTGTGAAATGTGGTATTCTTCACCTCGCATGGTCTTCCAAAGCTGACCTCACAGGCTTCTCACTCTATCACGTATTCTCATGCTGCATAGAGCATAGTTTTCATGAAATGGAGAAATCACAGGACTGTAACACAGCCTTTATATTTTTCAGACATTTACAAATGAAAAAGAAACCTATACACTATAACAATTATGTCTAATAGCCACAGTGGTACCACCGGGGTCCGAAAGAAGACTTGGGCCAAGTAAGATGTGTAGATGTGGTTGGACTGTGGCCCCTTGTCTAGTTAGATGTCCCTGGTGCTATTTCATTTAACCACAGGGGCATGGCCTCTGACATGGCCCAAGTATGAGCATTTTATATAGCCATGTACCATCAAAACCTTGAGAAATATCTGTGTTGAAACAAATAAGCCTGAAATATTTTTGCTGGCAACAAACAAGAAGCACAATAGCTTTTAAACAGGTTTGAGAAGGTGGTAGTATCTCCAAGCACCAAATAAATCTGCAGGAGATAGGTTCTTCTGGCCAAGGCCTTGGAGGCCATCTGCTGCGGACTTGTTTAGTAATGTAAATAACACAATAATTGCTGTGACCTATATATATAAGGCTATTTTCATAGTTCAGTTTAAATACATAATCCAAAGAAAGCACATTTAATGTCCAATCAAAATATAAAATACCCTTTACATGTCAACAGTTTTATGATAGCAAATCCTGTCAAGAAACAGATGGTAGTGTCTTTGTTAATCGTGCCCTACAGATGAGTGGAAATAAGTTTTCATGCAGCAGAGACAGGAAAAAAGTGCATATATGTGGAAAGTGACATACAGAATTAGCTGGAACTGCGTAAGTACATAAAAAAAGTTGCTGGTAAAACTTGATGAAGAGACATTTGGTTCTTGAAAGTACCCACTAGTGTAAAATGTATTTGTAGCTAGCTGTTAATGCAGCTGTGTGTACTGGAACAACTCACACAGCAACTGCCTCATATTTAATGACTGCAAACTGTAATATGAAATAAACCATTGAATTTCATGAAAGTAAATTCCATTTTTAAGTACATTTGAAAACTAGTCAAGTAATTTGTTGGAGTTTTTTTATTTTTTGCCCCTTGCTTCCCCTGTCGCTATCTTAAACTGACCATGAACACTTTAAAGCATAAATCACACCAAGTTTTGGCCGAGAGTCTTCATCAGAGATTTTCTGGTGTTGCAGAGGGTGCAGGTTTCAGCTTAGGTATAGAATTTGGTCTCTTGTAAAAAGTCAGCTCTAGCCCATATTGTTGCCTAAGCCCCATGAATCATTTTTCTGCTTAGCCTTTGCAGAATAGTGAATTTTATGCTGAACTGTTATTTATGATTACCTGTACATGGTCTCCCACTAAGCAATCTTAGACCCACATGCAGTATTAGAAGGAGATGGTGAAATCTATAGCACTAGAAAGTGATGAACATTCCAAAAACCTTTCCACACTTTTTCATTCTTGTTATTGATGCGACCAACTGTTTTTCCCTTGAGGTGAATATTCTGCAAAGACCTGCTGTGGTAATGTTTTGGTTTTAGTCCCCCAGCTGATAGTAAATTAAAATTCTTCTGCTTCAGCCGTTTTAAATAAATGAAATTGTCTTTTACAACAGCTTGTGCACAAGTTTAGCTACAGTAAATCCCCTAAAAATCCATGTATGTTGTGTCTTATCTTTGGTAATGTAATATTTTTCATATTATAAAACTGTATTTTTGATGAAATAAAATCTAATACTGTGATGATTGTCTTTTGACTTAGTGATGTCTTACAGTTTTCACTTCATGTAGGGCTATAGGGATGCTGGGGAGAGACTCTTTGTTAGGGACTGTAGTGATAGGACAAGGGGTAACGGGTTCAAACTTAAAGAGGGAAGTTTAGATTGGATATAAGGAAGAAATTCTTTCCTGTAAGGGTGGTGAAGCACTGGAATGGGTTGCCCAGGGAAGCTGTGCATGCTCCATTGCTGGCGGTGTTCCAGGCCAGGCTGGACAGAGCCTTGGGTGATATGGTTTAGTGGGAGGTGTCCATGCCCATGGCAGGGGGGTTGGAACTAGATGATCTTAAGGTCCTTTCCAACCCTAACTATTCTATCATTCTATGATTCTATGTCAGTGTTACATGAAAAAAAGTTTCAACATTTTCAGATCCTCATTGTCCTTTCCCTGGCACCATTTTATTGGTGTATAGTACTTGATGGGGCAGAATAGGTGACTTTGATTTTCTGTTTGCTTGTGTAATTTTGGGAAGAGATGTAGTTCCAAAACAAACATGAAGTTTAGGCATCAAAAGAGGGGGAGGT
The DNA here is from genome assembly GCA_017639245.1 of Myiopsitta monachus. Lineage (NCBI taxonomy): Eukaryota > Metazoa > Chordata > Aves > Psittaciformes > Psittacidae > Myiopsitta > Myiopsitta monachus. The sequence goes on along the minus strand of CM029922.1, from coordinate 23,034,740 downwards.
CAATCTGTCTTGCACAAAGGGTGAATAAAGTACATGGACAAGTATAAGTAGGTAGGTATAATTTTACTTTTGGAGTAAATCATAGGACAGACAAAACAAAATGTTTATTTTTCACCTTTTCCATCTACACTTTTAAGCTGCACTTACGAGATTCACAGATTCACAGGGTGGAAGAGTGGATGACATTAGAAGGGAACATCTCAAGATGGTATAGACCAATCCCCCTTCTCAAAGTAATGTCGGCTACAGTAGGCTGCTCAGGGCTTTGTGATCACTTGGGTTTTGAATATCTCCAAGAATGGAGACTCCACAAGTTTTCTGGGCAACCTCTTCTAGTGTTTGACCAGTCTCACAGTAAGAAAGTCAAAGTCTGGTTTGTTGGTTTGTTTTTTTTTTTTTTTTTTGAATTTGAATTTCCTGTATTTTTGTTTGGCTCATTTTCTCTTGTCATGTTACTGTGCACCACTAGGAAGAATCTGGCTCCATCTTCTTTACGCCCCCACATCAGATAGTTGCACTCATTGATAAGATCCCCCTGAAAGTCTTTGTTTTTCTGCCTGTAATATTATTCCACTTTTTCCCTGACAAGCTTCTAAAATGTGACAGAGTTTCCTTCTGGCTTATAGGTAGATGCATCTCAAATTTCTGCTGGTTTTATCATCTAGGTCCTGAACAGGTGCACTTTACTACATAATTTGGGGAAAGGGTGAGGAGGAGACCAAGGATTGTGGTCTTTTTTTCTTTGTTGCACTGGGATACTTACCTGTTTAAAAATGCAAAAAATAATAACAATAATACAAATATTTGTTGGTGGCTTGCTGCCTCATGACTGTCAGCAAACTCCTCTTGAGTTACAAGGTACATCGAGATAATAAAACCAGACTATTCTATGCAGCAGTACTCCATCATGTTGTATGGTTATTTTCCATTACAGACTTGGGGAACCTGTGAGGGCTTTTTTAGGGTGGGGATACATTTCAAGTAGTTGCTATTTTCAAGGCAACAATTTTTTGAAGTAGCACAGAGGTGGGGCTAGGCTGTTACTGCAGCTACAGAGCTATTTTGCTGTTGTGACAGGCTTTTCATTCTGTTTGAAAAGTCATTGAAAACTGGATTCAGATGCTTAAACCTTGGCATCTAGTGCTATTCACTGAGTGAGATTCCAGTGAGCAGTGTCACATTATCAACTGAATTAAAAAAGCCTCTAGAATTAATGATATTTTCAAATTGGCCAGTAAGTTTACTAAGTTACTATGGCTGAAAGTAGGCAGGAGACAACATATATATGTACCTCTTCTGACACCTTGTCATGGGTTCAGCATGTACATGAAGACTGTGATTGCTTCTGCATTGGGTTGGGATCTTTGAGAAGCCTATGAAAAGGTCTTTAATAAAATTATGTGAGACATGGGTCAGAAACAAAAAAGACTGCATATTTAATTAAGGCAACAATTCAATTTACAGGCTCAGAAGGACACACACTAGGTTGTGCTTTAGACAAGAAGAAGAATTTTCTTACGTTTGATGTATTTTTGGAAGTCTTCAATAGGCTATATTACAAAAGTGACATTTGTGCTCTGAGTTTGAAAGTGTTAACTAGCCTCAACATAAATATATGTTAGAACTGCTCTTGTTATGCCTGGAGTGGAGCTGGGGGCATTGTACTAATGTAAATGCTGAACTTTCTCTGCTAATTCCTGGGCAGGAGCCCTGTAACCCTCTGCAAAGATGTTTTGACAGTCCGTTTCATTGCTGAAAGCTGTGTTGAAAGGAATTTCCTGCCTTGAATTTCAGAGGTCTATTGGAATTGCTTCCCTTACTGGGTAGAGCAGGCAGGAGGGAGGTGGCTATGTTAGGGCAAGGCTTGCTCCATGAAACTTGGCCTTGCTGTAGCTTCCAAGAAAAAGAGTGGAAATTGGTCACTTCTTTCTTCATACTCAGAAGTCAGCAGCTTGAGATCCCAAAGGCTCACTCTGCGTTTTTCAACTTTGTTTCCTTCCCTTGTATCTCTCTTGTGCCATCTGCATCATTTAAATAGAGCAAGTTTGTTCAAGAATTTCTTATCAGCTTTTTCTAGGTCATATTTCAGAAGACCTCACAAGCGTCACACTGCCACGTGCCAAAAAATTAACATAAGATAATGTGAAATTCCAGTATGTGGCTGGAAGAAGTCCAAGTGAGCGCAATGTGTAAATAATTAGACTTTCGGGTTCTGCCCTTTACTAAAGGTGTTTCCTTTGTGGCAGCCATTTCTTTATTATTTGAATAGCTTATGCCATTCTTTTCATCACCAAATTCCTCGTGCCCCCTAACTTCTTCCTTTCTCAAATGAAATAGAAAAAAAAATGTTTTGCTAAAACATACTGGGTTTAATACTATTTTTCATAGGGCTTCTTATTAACTACACTCTCAGCATCTCCTGTTTATTTTAAATCTTACATTGCTGAGAAATGGCAGGGAAAATTAGAAGTAATAAAAATTTAACAATTTTTGGACCTGCTGAAATCCAAATTCAACTAAATATAAACATTGTGCAAAGCGTTTGACACTGTCCCGCATGACATCCTTGTCTCTAAGTTGGAGAGACATCGATTTCATAGCTGGACCATTCGCTGGATAAAGAACTGGCTGGGTGGCCACATGCACAGAGTTGTGCTCAATGGCTCATTGTCCAACTGGAGACCAGTAACGTGTGGTGTCCCTAAGGGATCGGTGTTGGGACCGGTCTTGTTCAACATCTTTGTCAGTGACGTGGACAGTGGGATTGAGTGTGCTCTCAGCAAGTTTGCTGATGACACCAAACTGTGTGGTTCGGTTGATACCTTGGAGGGAAGAAATGCCATCCAGAGGGACCTTGACACTCTTGTGAGGTGGGCTGATGCCAACCTGATGAAGTTTAATTAACCATGCCAAGTGCAAGGTCCTATATGTGGATCAGAGCAATCCCAGGCACAGCTACAGGTTGGGCAGAGAAGAGATTCAGAGCAGCCCGGCGGAGAAAGATTTGGGGTGTTGGTTGATAAGAAAATGAACATGAGCCAGCTTCAGTGTACACTTGCAGCCCAGAAAGCCAACAGTGTCCTGGGCTGCATCCAAAGGAGTGTGACCAGCAGGTCGAAGGAGGTGATCCTGCTCCTCTACTCAGCTCTCGTGGGACCTCACTTGGAGTATTGTGTGCAGTTCTGGTGTCCTCAACATAAAAAGGACATGGAAGTGTTTGAACAAGTCCAGAGGAGGGCCACAAGGATGATGAGGGGACTGGAGCACCTCCCGTATGAAGATAGGCTGAGAAAGTTGGGGCTGTTCAGCCTGAGAGACCTCATAGCAGCCTTCCAGTATCTGAAGGGGGTCTATAGGGATGCTGGGGAGGGACTCTTCATTAGGGACTGTAGTGATAGGACAAGGGGTAACGGGTTCAAACTTAAAGAGGGAAAGTTTAGATTGGATATAAGGAGGAAGTTCTTTACTGTGAGGGTGGTGAAGCACTGGAATGGGTTGCCCAAGGAAGCTGTGAATGCTCCATCGCTGTCGGTGTTCAAGGCCAGGTTGGACAGAGCCTTGGGTGATATGGTTTAGTGTGAGGTGTCCTTTCCAACCCTAACTATTCTATGATTCTATGATTTAGGATGGTTTTTTTTCTTCTTGAAACTGAGATCATGAGCAGACAACCAAATCTTTCACAACTTCAACTGACTAAATCTAGCGACAGATTTATTTTAAGGGCATAAGTCTATACTGATGAATCTTTTATATGTTTATCTTCCCAACATCCCTGTGGGTGTAGGAATTGCAGTTGTCTCCTCCTAGAAAGCAAGCACATTGGTTGCATTGAAACAACCTGAAAATCTAGCCTGACCAGAAAACCCAGATTTTTATTTACAGCTAGCTTCTTGCGTGATTTTTCAAAGACATATTTGAATTATTTGTGAAAGTCAAAATTATATAATACTCCTAGATAGGGAACGAAGTCTCTGAATTAAAGTTATCATGAGTTAGTTAATTCTTCCATCAAAAGCAGTACAATGCTGTGAAACAGTTCTTTTATTCTAGCACTGAAGGGAATTTCTCAGGATAAAGTTTTCCCTGATGTGTGGGACATATTATTGTTAGTCATGAATCCTCACTTCCCAAGCTACCATGTTGTCTGGGTCCTCAGTCCAAGTCTTGATTGGCTACAACTGATCTCAAAGTTCTTACCTGTGCTTGTCTGGCAGACCATAACTACCAGCAAATTAGCCAGCTGCAATCTCTTGCCTGTTCAGTTAACCCCTGTGCTGCCAGGTATCAGCCACAGGAGCAAATGGGTATGAGTTAAACAAGGGTTTGTTATAGCTTGCATATACCTGGTATTAGCAAGTATTGAATCATCACCATAAACCTCTGATTGCTTATGCTGAAATCCTCATGTTGGATGCTGAGAACAGATCTTAGCAAAATAAGAGGTTTCAGATGGTTTGGGGGAGTCTTCCATTTCAGAGGTTGCCTTTTCTTCTGATTCTTCTTAGAAAAAATTAATTAAGCTTTAATATTCTGCCTGTGTTTTTTTTTAAGCGTAGTCTATGTTTGTATTATTTGTCTAATAAATGCCACCTGCATTTAATTTATCTTGTGACATGGTTTTCCTGCCTTGATCTAAATTTCTTCAGAGCACAGAAGAAATTACTATGTTCTGCTTGGATTTTGCTGGCTAGCTCCAGTTTGACTGTTGTGGGCCTCTTAGAGCCTAAGCAGATAGCGTACACTCAGCACAAGGGTTTTTTACCTAACTACTAATGTTCTTAGAGCACTTTGAAGAGCAATGCATGTGTTAATTATTATTAAGAACCTAGCTTTGAACATCGTGTTCTGATATGAAAAATGTTTAGTGAGTCTTCACCAAATTGTAGCATTATAAATGTATTTCATTAAGAGATCATTAAGACATTAAAAGACATCATTATTAATCTATACATGATCTAAGCTTGGCAAACCTCTGTAATCCAGACTCATTATATTAGTATGAGTGCCTTTCCGGCCAAAAAAGTGCTGAGATTTTGCATGGTAGCGTTTCCATTTATCAACAATATTACAGATGAAATAAAAACTCAGTTTTTTTGTTGGTTTTTTTTTTTTAAGTCTCCCTTTCTAGTCCCATTACTTTTTCCTGGGCTTGATATAGTGCAGTTGTTTTTTCTGGCATTAATGCCTTTTTGGTTCAGCATTGCACACATTATTTGAATTGAGTAGTCTTATGCATGAAGTGCAAAAGATCTTCAGCAGGCTTTATCCAGAAGTTTCTTGGATGTGCATCAGTGGATTTTGTGGGAGAAAAAAATCCTTCTGCTAAATAAGAGTTATACATGTTCTTTGATAGTGTGTTCTAGAGAAACAGTTATTTTTTCTAAATTAATAATTGTGATGTGTAGAACATTAAATAGACTGTTGAAAATCATAGTGATTTTGTTTAAAGTATTTATGGGGAAAAAAAAATTCAGTGATGAACTTCCAAAATTAAAGATCCTCAAAAATTCGTCTAAGAAAAATCCAAAAACCCTAGCAGGCTGCTTTTGCTGCTGGCTTTTGTCTGTGATTTCTAACTATACAGTTGTTTCTTACTTGAACTTTTTTGCTTTGAAAACTAAAAGTGTGCCCAGCCACTGAAATGTGAAGAAGATCCCCAATTTTCTTCATATTGCCATTAATTATTTTAAAACACAGTAAGTAAAATGAGAACTTTTCTTAAAAGAATTGTGAAAGCAATTTTGCAAAATAATTTTAATGCTTCCAAAATTTGAGGAACTGGAGCAGGCTATCCAAGAAAGTTGTGAATGCTCCATCCCTGGAAGTATTAAAGGCCAGGTTGGACAGGCCCTTGAGCAAGCTGGTCTAGTGGGAGGTGTCCCTGCCCATGGCAGGGTGATTGGAGCTGGATGATCTTAAGGTCCTTTCCAACCCAAACCATTCTATGATTCTATGAAATGTGACAGTGCATTTTCGGGGATAATTTGATGTGCTATGAGAAAGTATTAATAATTTTTACAAAATAAATTAAATCAGTCTTAGAGAAAATGTGCCAATTTAATATGACTAAGATGAACAAAACCCCTTTTGCATATAATTTCACCATATTGTAATGGCACTGTACAGTCATCCTGCCAATATTCTTGGTTATAAATTCTGACGTATTTCACCAAAATTACCTATTCCTGCCAATGTATTTACTTTACCATAAAAATCATTTTATTCAGAAGAATGCAGAAGATTTTTGAAGTCCTGTGCTTACAGACTCTCACCTGTTAGGTCATTTGATATATCACTTAATATACTGAAGGACCAAAGTGCAAAGATATGCATCACTGGATTTTGCAACACTTCTAAGTATCTAGTTCTAGGTATATAGTAAAAATCTAGGGATTTTACCACAGAATTCTTTTGAGATTTTTGTAATAGAGTTCTGCTTAATGTTATACGGTAAGTCAAAACTGTTGGGATTTAGATTCAGATTCAGATCGGGCATCTAAACTGAGATTCTTTATAACTAAGAAGTTTTTTACTGTGAGGGTGGTGAGGCACTGGAACAGGTTGCCCAAAGAAGTGATAAATGCTTCATCCCTGGCAGTGTTAAAGGCCAGGTTGTACGGAGTCTTGGGGGACATGGTCTAGTATGTGGTGTCCCTGCCCATGGCAAGGGAGTTGGAACTAGACGATCTTAAGGTCGTTTCCAACCCTAACTATCCTAGGACATGAGCAGCTTGTGTGTATGTGGCTGAATCCAGCTCTTTATATTTATAATAAAGATGTGCATTTTTGTCATCAGAGAACTTCCAGTTTTCAGACAAAGGCATAGAGTCTTCCATCAAAGCCTGAGCACAGTATGAAAGATTACTTCTAAATAAATGGTGAAGAGTCTTGCATACAGAGAAAAATATTTGAGGTCCTCAGGGGAATATGTCATGATGATACTACTTAGACTGATGTAGCTATATCAGAAGCTGTGAAATTTCACTGTTTCTCCAGTAGAATAAGAGGAATTTGGTATCTGCACTGTAGTTTTGCAATGTGAAAAAAAATCCACTAGAGGCTCTAGTGGTACCAGTGAAGTGAGTTTAGCCCTAATTTCAAAGGTGATGTAGCACTTTTAGGTTAAGGTTTTTGTCGTTTTACAGTGCCCTATTAGACATTCTTGAATTGTTTCCAAAAAAGCTGGCAGGCCTGTACAGCAGAGCATGTTTGAAAATGGATACCCTTGGTTCTGTGGCTTTAGCCAGACACATTTTGACCAGTATTTTTGAATAAGGAAAAGCAAACAACTGAAAAAGATAAATACTTTCTGTAAAATGTTATGCTACAAGATGATTAGTAATACCTTCAAAATAGAAATCAGGAAGTTCATTATTCTTTTACCTTCTTGTTTATAAAGAATATTGAACACGCAGTTATGAATAAAATAATACCCTTTATTATTGCTAAGAACTTTCTTATGATACAATGTTAATATTTTATGTCAGAAGTTAGAAGCTATGTACAGAAGACCTGATCAGTGTAAGGTTGGATAGATAAGGCGAGCTGTGGCTGTACTTTTTGGTTATCACAAACTGGCTGACCCATTTATTTCAGTCAGATTGGTCGAGTCGTAACTCAGTGTTACAGAACACTCTCAGGTTGAGTATCAGATAGCAGACTAATATACTGCAGATTGCATTAATCTTACTTGTTATCTTTTCCTGTCTGCCTGTTCTTTCCCATTTTTTTGTGGTTTTTATTCTATGTTTGTTTTCACTGTTCCATAACAAAGATTATCTTAACAGGACACAATCTATAGTTATATATACATACGTATTTCCTATGTAATTTACTTATAACTGATGTTTGAACTCTTAGTTTTTTTGCTGTATTATGTGCATTTAGTAAGGAATAATTTAAAAACAAACAAACAAAAAAAAAACCAACAAAAAAAAAGCCACACCCTTAACTGATTTATAAGCCTTTATGCTTATCACTCAGAACAAAACTCAAGAGCATTTGACTATGATATTGAACATCTAGTCATGCTTGAATTAAGACTTCCTTAGTCAGCACTCACTTAGATTTTAATATCTGAAGCCCCTATGCATCAAGCAGTAGAGCAGTGGCCATGTCTTTTGTATAGAAGTTTCACAGCTTGACAGTTAAGGTATTTACCTAACAAATAGAATTTAAGGGACTAGAAAGTTATCTCATAGTCTAAGAAAGCACGCTGTCCACCAAGCTGTCTGGCAGCTGAAGAGAGAAGGAAGTAACAGGTTGGTTCAGACCTTACCTCTTGCTGAGCCTTAAACATTGTGCACCTACAAATGAGGAAGTTATGGTGGCTGGAAGGAAAGGAAGCACAAGGAAGCCTGACTTCGCAGTTTACTCAGTATTCATTACTAAGGGATACAGAAACTGGTTTTTGGTTTTATGGTGTCCTGTGACTGTCTAACATAAACATCCAAACAATCCTAGGATCGGCATCTGCTGTCCCAGAATAATGCTTTGCTGTTGGGTTTCCTGTCCATCTTTCTTGTTAGAGAAGCTTCATTTTGTAATATGGCCAGATGTTGTACTGCTGTAGTTTTTTTTGGAAGGCAGCCACATTCTAGTTGGGTATATCACCACTGAAAAGTCAGGTTTATATGGCCAAAATCACTATGGGTTTTGTATCCAGAAGCCACTATTTTCAGTTCCTTCTAGAGACAAAAGTAAACCAGAGGATCCAGAAAAAAACAAGAAAGAACAGCCCCCCCCAAAAAAAAAACAAAACAAATCCAAAAAACAAAACAAAACAAAAAACCCACCGAAAAAAAGCCCAAGCAAAAGAAAAGACAACAGAAAAAAGAAAGAAAAAAAGAATGAATTTTCACCTTGCTAAATGGACTCTCCAGTGCAAAAATTATTCATGAGTACAGAAGAAGTGTATGAACATTTCTAATAAAATCCACTGACACAAAATTGAGAAGTATCCTCAGGAAAGGGAGAATCAGAATGTCATTCATACAAGTTAGAACAGGCTTCACCTGCTTGAAACGCTATGCAGTTCGAATCATATTTGATTAAGAAAAATAAGCACAATCTGGAACACAGTTGTAGTAGTAACATGAGAAGATGATCAATTACAGGAACATCTAAATAGATTGTTTGGGAAAGGGTATGATTGCTCTAGCTGTATCAAGAGAGGGACTACCAAAAGAGGGGGAAGAGCTAATTAAACTAAAGAATAGCATAACTGGGTATAAACAAGGCAGGACTAACGTATCTTGGGCATTAGAAAGAGACTATGGCCTTTGCAAAAGTTGAGAACACAGAGCGGCTTGCAAAGTTTCAGGTAGTTGGGGTAAATTTATCTTTTCTGTTATGAATTTTAAAAAGTATATAGGAGGAATCTGAGACATGCAACTGGTGTCAACAAGTGACTGGAATGGGCTTATAAAGGGTGTTGTTCTAGCCCTGAAACTTCAGAAGGTGTGAGATAACTTCATGACATGGAACTTGAACTTCAAAGTAGTCTGCTGGTAAAGAAATGGCAATTTGATTTCTAGTTGTGAAATTATGAATAAACATGCATAATCCTGAATTCAGAGAAATAGTCATAGAATGATAGAATAGTTAGGGTTGTAAAGGACCTTAAGATCATCTCGTTCCAACCCCCCTGCCATGGGCAGGGACACCTCCCACTAAACCATGCCACCCAAGGCTCTGTGCAGCCTGGCCTTGAACACTGCCAGGGATGGAGCATTCACAACTTTCCTGTGCAACCCATAGTTAGAAAAGACTTGCAAAATGCAGAAAGACCTTGTTGCTGTAATTTCTTATATCAGTCCAGACCCTACAGGCTTTGATCCTGAGAGAGAATAAGGATGTGGAGGTAACTGGTTTGCTGGAAGAAATAGTAGTCATTGAAAATAAGAGCTGGCTGAGATTTTTCAAATTAATATATTTATGCTAAATACAGGTCTGAGCTCTTAAAAAATGCTCAGTCTGAGTTTTTCATGTTGAAAGATTGTTATGGTCCCCAATTTAATTATATGTAATTTAAAAGTAAAACCTGAAAAGTCCCTTTAATAAATGAAGTAATAAATAATTCTATTTATTATAAAATATATAACTATAAAATATAATAGAAATAAATCTATTGTTATGCAGCTAATGTAAAGCCTAACTTTTTTTTTTTATGATATGACATTGTTAATTCTTCTGTCATGGTGTCATCTGAAAGTGTAATAGTCATGTTCTGTCTCCTATTATCCAGGTCATTAATGAAAGTATACAATGTGGTGTTCTACTCATGTGCTTAAAATTAATTGGGCACATAAATGTTTGCAAGAAAGATTCCTTTCTGGTGCATCAGTCTCAGAGGTTTTGGCAATTTTATACTTTTTAAAGCAATTGAAACTTCTGGGTTTGTTGGGTTTTGTTTATTTGATTGGTTTGGGTTTTCTGGTTTTCTTTTGTGTTTTTTTGTTTGTTTTGTTCTGTTTTTTTTTGGTTTTGGTTTATTTTTCTTTTGTGGGTTTTTTTTAATATATATAAAGCAATAAATTACAAAACAGGCTTTTTAAACATTTCTGATATGCGCTTGTTCTGACCCATTTGAAAGACTATATAAATCTTATCTGCAAAGTTTGGAATTTCCCATTAAAAATAATGAAGAAAGAGAGAAGAACAATAAATTGTTCAAGAAGAGCCTGGAATTTTTCACTGCAAGTTATCCAATAGAGTAGAGAAGTGAACAAAGATATAAACATCTAACAAATTAAATTCTGATTGTCATTTATGAGGACAAAGCATCTGTAATAGATATAACAAGCAATCTTGAATCTTAATATTCAGACTTTAATGAGTAAACAGATATTTCACCATCTTGTAAAACAATAGTGTTATGAGCTCAATCTGGTTAGAACTACTTGGGTGCTTAAAGATAGCCTGAAGTGTTTTTCTGGATCAGGCCAGAATGGCCAGCACCCTGCCAGATTAATTCTTGGAAAAGTTTACGAAAAATAGTGAGAAAACGTCTTGTGCATTGCAAGAAATCCAAACCAGTGACTGAATATAATGTGCATTGACAACAGGGTATGCCAAGTTCTTGAAAAGAATGATCTGAGGTACAGAGAATCAAAGAAAAGATGATTTTTGTCCTTTTTTTTTTTTAATGGCAAAATTTTTCAATGGATTCCAGGCCAAAAGAGGGTTCCAAAAGTTTTTTTTTGCATAAAACACCAGGCTTGAAAACCCACTTGTGTTTGCACAGCCAGGCAGGTGAGCTCACTTGTGGTTGGAAAATGCTAATGTAAATAAAATAACCCCTTTCTGTTGTAAATGCGGGCAAAAAGTGGGGAGTGTGCCTAAGTCTATGGAGACTGCTCAAAACTGGAAGAACTTAGGAATAACTTGTGAGTTCAGAGAAGGGCCCTAAGATCATCAGAAGACTGGAGCACCTCTCCAGTGAAACCAGGCTGGGGAGCTGGGTTTGTTCAGCTGGGCTGAACAAGGCTTCAGGGAGATCTTTGAACAGCTTCCAGTAGCTAAAGGGGCCAACATGAGATGTGGAAGGGGACTTTTTACAAGGGCCTGTAGGGATAGGACAAGTGGGAATGGCTTTAAACTGAAAGAGGGGAGATACAGACTAGATACAAGGAAAAAACTATTTCCTATGAGGGTGGCGAGAGACTGGAACATGATGTCCACAGAAGTTGTGGCTGCCCCACCTCTGGCAGTGTTCATGATTGAAAGGGGCTTGGAGCAACCTGGTCTAGTGGAAGGTGTCCCTGCCCATGGCAGGGGGTTGGAACTAGATGATCTTTAAGGTTCCTTCCAACCCAAACCATTCTATGATTCTTTGATAACTTGTCTGAATTACTGACTCGATAATTTGTCTTCATTAGAAGGAAGAATTTGCATGTGCTACTCATAATGCAATGTTTTGAAGAAAGTATTTATTAGACCTTTTCTAATTACCCTTCTCGCATTACAGCCCTGTTTGTTTCCCCCTACAGAATGGGTGTAATTGCCAGCTCTGTGCTACTGCATGATGATGAGATCCTTCAACTTCATGAAACACTTCACCTTCTTCTCTCTTCTTACAGGGTCACTAAAGCTCTTGCAGCATGTGGTTTGTTGGACAATGTGTTCCTATTAAGTCCCTATTTACTGGTAGTTGGTAGCTCTTCTAGACATTTCTCCCACAATTCATCAATGCAGTTATACTTGAATTAGACTTATTATACATTAATTATCCAGCTGCTTGGACAATTTCTAACTTCTCTTTTATTTGTCTGTACTAGGTTTGCTTGGGATGGAATTAGTTTTCATCAGAGCAGCATGTGTGGTGCTGTGCTTTATATTTGTGGCTGCAACAGTGTTGATAACACACCGATGTTTTGGCTCTCACTGGACAGTGCTTGTACAGCATCAAAGCTTCCTCCCACCTTCCTTACTCCCAGTGAGTAGGCTGGAGGAGGCCAAGTGGTTGCAGGAGGACATGGCTGGGAGAGCTGACCCCTACTGACCAACAGGGATATCCCATACCATATGACAACTTGCTGAGGAATAAAACCTGGAGGAAAAGAGTGAGGAAGGGGAGATACTTCCAATGTTGAAGGGGGCCTATAGGTATGCTGGGGAGGGACTTTTTATTAGGGACTGTAGTGAGAGGACAAGGGGTAACGGGTTCAAACTTCAACAGGGGAAGTTTAGATTGGGTATGAGGAAGAAATTCTTTACTGTAAGGGTGGTGAAGCACTGGAATGGGTTGCCCAGGGAAGTTGTGAATGCTCCATCGCTGGCGGTGTTCAAGGGTGGGTTGGACAGAGGCTTGGGTGGCATGGTTTAGTGGGAGGTATCCCTGCCCATGGCATGGGGGTTGGAACGAGATGATCTTAAGGTCCTTTCCAACCCTAACTATTCTGTGATTCTATATTTAGAGTTAGGGTGTTTGTCTTCCCGAGTAACCATTGCATGTGCAGAGGACCTGCTTCCCAGCAGGAGGCTGTGGATCTGCTGGCTAGTGGGAAGTAGTGAATTCACAGAGTATTTCAAGTTGGAATTAATTCCTTATTTTGCTTTGCTTGCATATGCAACTTTTGTTTTGCCTGTTAAACTGTCATAATCCTAGTCCACAAGTCTTCTCACCTTCCTTTCTCCCCATCCCACAGAAGAGAGAAGCAAGTGAATGGATGGGTGCATGTTTGGCTGCAAGCCAGGGTAAACCCCCCACATTTGCTAATTAAGTACTCAAATTAAGTAGGAACCCTTTCATTGTATGATCTCAAAAATTTATCAGGTAGATTGATCCTAAAAATATAATTCATCATAAATCACATAGATTTTTTTGGTTCATTTTATCCTAGCTTTGTTTTGTAATGTTTAAATTTCCCATGTGTTTCCAAGTCTGTAGGATAGCGTTCTGTTGTCAGAACTGCAGCAGTTTTACAGGCTCTAGCCTCAGTCACGTATTTCATGTTTTCAGAGTTCTTTCACTACCTACCGTACATCTGAAGAGCTTGTCAGTTTGTATCAAATTTTACATGTTTTTGCACTCTCTGGGTAGACTTTGGCCTATTTTACAAGAAGAGTTAGATGATCTTGCCTTTGAAGTCTGGAAGCACTGCTGTAGAGATCAGCTATTAAAGGAGAGGAGGCACAGTGCCTGCCATAATGGGGTTTCAGTCCTCACTGATCTCTTTGACGTTACCAGAAAGCAGATAATCCTGATAACATGACTGATCAGTCCTGTGTAGTCTTTAAAGCTGGTCCAGGCTGACCAAAGCAGGGAGGTGAAACTCAGTGAACTATGTGTATGCTTGCATTGCCCTGCATTTACCCAGCTCTGAATGTTACGGTGATTTATCCTGATGTTAATGAATATTGAGGCACTTAGATAGATAAGCCTCTATCACTTAATTACTGTACCTTGTATGAACTTGAAGTAAATGTCCATCGAGAAGCCAAAAATAATTAAAATGTCTGTAATGCTTTGACTTCCCTGAATTCAGTGGTTACCAGAAAAGCCAGATATTAGTTAGTCTTTGCACAGTACTATGAGAAACTGGAATTGTGAACTTGTTTAAATACAGAAATAATTACCCTACCTGTGATGGTTCAGTTGTTGCAGGCAACCATCAGTAATCCAGGAAATATTGATATTAAATCTTCACGAGCAAAGACATAATTCTGACCTCAGCAGAGTCAGTGATTTATTAATTTAAATAATTTAAATAATCTAAGCAATTTAAATATTGTGGGACTTTAGCTTGTAAGTGTAACATAGACAAATCTTCCTTTTGGCTGCCAACTCTGGATCAAACACAGCAGCTGTTACTATTAATTCTTTGAACAAGTACTGTGTGATGTAACTGAAGATAACAGAGTACCTTGCCATATTATGGTCTGCCAGCCTTCTCATCATATTTTGACAAACTTATGGAGCTTGTTGGATGAATGGTCTGAAAATTCTGGATGGTTTATCTTACTTTTCCTAAACAGTTTTATTTGCAGTATATCCCACTGAAAGTTCCATGAGAGTTCACTGACATTGTTCTGTAATAAAAATAATGTACCTTTTAATGCTAGGTGACATTTTAGGTCTATATAACCAGAGAGTTAGTGGAGGCTACCAGCTATAAGATGGCTGCAGACTCTGAAGATCGGACTCACTTACTTGAAAAATACCTGCACTATTTGACCAAAATTACTGGCAATAACTTAGGGAACAAATGTAATAACAGAACCTTTGATACAATTCTGTCCACTGGTTTGACTATTCTAATATTTGTCAAATCCAGAGAGTGTAAATATTCCTTCTTATTATAGCCTACTTTTTATTCAATTTTGAGATGCCTTGTAACTGTGCTGGTCTTTTTCCTCTGTGTTTTCTCTGGGAGTGTAAATCTAGCAGAGACAAATGCACTGGAGGAACAGAAATGTTCCAGGCGTTCTTTTATACAGTAAGTGCATCATAATCCTCAGTAAGCATCACGTTGTTACTTGTGCCTCATTTCTGATCTTGAAGAGGCACGTATAGCAGGCCTCATTCATGCTTTTCTTGCAGTTCAGTTGCCCCAGCACGCTACCATGGCATGCTCACGTAGCCTCAACTGACACCTCAGAAAGGCAAAGGTTCCTCTCGCTTCTGAGCTGTATCTGCCAGTGCCATGTGGGTGTTCCAGATACTCCAGGCCATCTCAGGTATGTCAGTTTAGCAACAGACTTGAAGCCCAAGATCTTGCTAACTAACATTTGACATTGCAAATGAAGAAATAAACTTTCCTGTGTAGGAGCAAGTAGCAATGACTCTTTACTTCAAATTCTGCTTTTTACTTTGTAGATATCTATTAGCATATTATCTCTTACCTTGTTAAGCTATACTTTGTAAAGATTCTACTCTAAATCACTGACGGTGACTTATCGTAGTATATTTTATATCTTTCTGATAATTCTGCAACTTCCTGGAAGGAGACAGAGTGCTTTAGAAAAAAAGGTATAAAGAAGACCCTCATGGCTACTATGTGTTTATTAAAATATTGAGGCTTGACATAAATGTTACAGAGTTGTCTGAAATACCAAAATACAAAAAATTTTTAACGAAGCCATAGATCCGTCCAACTGAATGTTAGGGCATCCTGACCGCAGATCTGGAACTACAAGAAACAAGTCATAAACCTCTGAACCTTGGAATTAGGAAATCTGGCGCAAAAAGGCAAACCCTATCTGTTCATCCATAGTTAACAGTTGCGCCTTTTTCACAAAAGTATATGCAGAAGCAAAACAGGTTTTGTTGAATAAACAGTGCTTGCCACAAGCAAAAACAACCAATGCTATTGGAAAAGTGTTAAGGGTATTAAGGAATAAAATGATTGTCAAGCTGGAGAGAAATGCAGAAAATAAATGTATACAAGAAAACTAGATCCCCTTTGCTTTGACCAGTAGGCTTCATTTCATTTGTTGCTTTCCTTATTCCAAACTCTCTGATGCTAATTTGTGTGTACAACAGAGTGAGGTACAATGGAGAGCCTCAAAAACACTCTCCCCCAAAAAAGACAGAAAAAGGGATGAAAAATAAAAGAAACTATGCAAAAATTATCAGGAAGGAAAAGAAAATGGGATAGTGCTAATAGGAAAGGAAGAATAGTAGGAATCTGGAGAGAAAAGGTGGATTACATAGAATATATAAGGGTATAAGGGTAAGGAAGATGTTGAAAAGTAGAATCTGTAAAAGGAGAAGATAAAACTAGATAATGAGAAGATGGGCTGAGTTTTATTTCTAGAGTGTAAAGGAGAAAAAACCCCACACATAAAGCAGAAAATAGGTAGGATACCATTAAAAAGGAAATGGACTATCAAAAATAAAGAATAATTGAGCAAAGGCACTAGAACCAGAACTTGCTTGAAGATCTGCAAGTAGATGGAAATTGAATAGCTAGATGTATAGAATTACCAAATGTCTGAAGGGGACCACACTTGCTAAGTGTCAGTCCTTTCTGACAATGCAGTCATCCTTGCTCCTGCACAAAAATGGAGTTTCAGAGGTACCACCTTGAAATTCTTCCTCTTCTTTACCAGAGGAAATTCAAATTATTTGCCCGTGTGTTGTCATGTCAGTGAGATAGTCAGGTTTCAGTAAGCTTGCCAGGTGGAAGTCTTTCTCAATTTCTCTGTGCCCAGTGCAGAGAGGTGATGAATTGGAAGACTAGTAAAAAGGGGAAAAAACATGCCAGTACTAAATTCGTTGCATATACTTCCCACCTCACCTCCTAAGAGGCTGGCTTAGATCTGAATTGCACTGTTGGGGCCTTGTTGGTGTTTTATGCCAAAAAAAAAAAAAAAAAAAAAAAAATGAAAAAGAGTAGTAATTAATATCAGGCTGCACTAGGCAAGTGGTAAAACAGATCAGGAGGTAGAAAGAGCAAAATTCAATTCTAGTGTGGAAAGCAATTCCTTTAAACAGGAAATCCTGTGGAGAGAAGTACCATTGTTCAGGAATTGTTTCTTAGCTAATTAAAAGCCTTTTTTTGTAGTACATTTAGGCCTTAGCTGGCTGGGATACAAAATCCAGTCATGTGAGGCTTAATGAATAAAAGTCACAGTTTTTGTCTATTTGGCTTGCAAAATTTCCCCCATGTTTCTCTTATTAAAAAAAAAAAAAAAGGCAAAAAAAAAAAAAAGCTTGCTTTTTGTACTTTTTGTAGTATTTTGTTTTACGTTGATAGCAATAAAATGTTTTGGTTAGTCTCTACGCTGTCTTTTATCACTGTTTCCAGCCAATAAACTATGTATGAGTTCAACAGATGTTTCTTCTACTGTGGACAATAAGATGTTTTGAAGTCCTGAGAAGCAAATTAAAGTAAGAAGAGAAGTTAGAGAGTCATATGGAAATTAGAGACATTTTTGCATGGAGATTTAAAAAAAAATAACCTTTGATGTCCTAGTTAGTCCTAATAATAAAAAGCAGAAAGATACTCAGGTAAAGACATAACCATGCGTAGGAAGGAAACATCTACAATATTCACAATTAGTCATCGTTAATGTTATATCTGCAGTCTAGATGCACCATGCCAGATTTTCCTTTGGTGTGACTGTAGCTTCTTTGACTTTGATAAAACTGGACTGTTTTATATCAGGTGAGGATCTGCCCCTGGGTTGTGTTGTGAACAAGAAGAAAAGAAGGGACAAAACTTGAAGAAGGATTAGGAGATGTCTGGTTTTTGTCTCATTTAAATTCTGGTTGCCGTTGCAAAGCATCACAAAGGCTTTTGTATTTTGTGATGTCTCATGCTGTATGCAGTATTACTGAAAGTACCTGTTATAATTCTCCTTTAAGTAGAAATTATTTCAATTTGGGTGTTAGATACATATTCAGATATATGAGAAATGTATCATAATGTTTCCTTAAATTTTCCCAGCTGGGCTCAGCACAAAGGTTTGGCATCTTTACCAATTTCTTTAACATTTTAGGCTTGGAACAGTGCTAAGTCATCTTATATAAAGCGTGGAAGCCTCAGAAATGTAGGGGGGAAAAAAACCGTAAATCCTAGACTCAGTGTTACTAGGATTTAGAGGTGAAACTACATAAAAATAATGTATTTCTAGCAGCATAAGTTGTAAGATCTTGTCCATGAGAACACAATACTGCAAAATACCATCTAATGAGACTGGTGTTCTGGAAAACGGCGACACATGTGAAGTGACCAATCATCCTACAGAGAGCTGTGGAAAAACTGTTAGAACAGCAATTGTCCCAGGGAGAGCACAGAAGAGACTAAGGAGGGGGTGAAATGGATTCACTGGTCAATTATTTTAAGTAAGTTCCCATACAGCAGAGCTCATACCAACAGCCCAAGAGTTTCTACTAGCTACTGGATGTCAGATCAAATCCTGAGTAGGGATGGAACAATGGTGTTAGGCTGTATGAATGGAACTCATGAGACACCATATGTGAGATGCCACCTGGCTTTCATTTGGTGAAAGGTGTGGGTTTTCTATAGGTTCTGTTTAATACCTGTCAGCCCCATGCAGAAGTTTCAGATGTCTAAAATGGCATCTAAGATAGCTTCTAATGTCTGGATCCCATTGGAAGACCTTGATTCAGTTGCATACTAACTGTTGCTGCAGAAGGTCCATCACCATGTGGTCATCGCAGACAGAATAGGGAATATGAAATGATACTAGACACCTCTGTGTAGGCAAATGAATGGAATACCATGAATGACCATTTAATCCAAATCTAATTTATTAAAATCTTATTTTCAATGAAGAGGAATGCTTACTCCCTCTGTCGTATTTTACACATCTCTATTAGGATGGGGTGAATGGATGTTACTTTTCAGACAACTCTCTCACGCTTCCTAATGGCAACAGATGCCTGTGGTTAAGTAACTGAATCCTACCCTTAGTGTTTCAGATGACTTGAATTACTGTTTCAGTACCACTGACTGTACTGCTTAAACTGGAAATTCAGATTACAATGGAAATATAATTGTTTCCTGACTGATCTCCAGCTGCTTCTTCAGAAGAGTTCATCACAGGTACATCAGAGCTGCCAGCTCTGTGGGTGCATTGGGTTACCTGCTGTACCGCAGGTGTTCAGCACCTTCGCCTGAGTGTACGATGCCTAAATTTAAGTGACTGATTCAACTTCCTGTCATTAGTATTAGAATTAGGTGAGGGTAATCACACCCTAAATAAATGCATAGACATAATTCTTTAAAAGAGAAAAGTATTTATATCATAGAAAGTTTGGTATTTAGATTTGCCCATCTAGTTCTAATGTACTTCATTAATAATTATTTCTATGAGATATTACTTACAATCCTCAATAACTGAAATCGCTAATGTTTCTTGGTTACCATATTTATGACTATATTGATATATAATATGATATAATAACCAAATGTAAAACTGGTCACAGAGATTATTTATTGATTGCCATATCTAATTACAATGAAGATATAAGTAGGGAGGTATAGAATAGCTTTTAACAAAACAAATAGATGCATAAATGGATGCCTTTGTCAAAAACACTTCCAGGAGGAAAAGAATTCATAACATATAGTCAGAACTGAGCTATAACTGTTTGAGATTAAAACACATAAGGATTTTTTTTCATCGTATTTATTTAGAATGATTTTGCTTGACACTGGAACAATATTGCTGAATGTTTTTAATAGTAAAACTTCACAGAAGATGATACAAAAGCCTGATCTTGCAGTTACCACATGTATGACATAAAAATTATTCAATAAGTTAGCAAATTGAATTTATTAGCACTGGAATTGAACATAGATGGATTTGGGCTGGATTTTTTCTTATTTTTTTTTTTATTCACCCCAAAAAAGGTTGTTTTTTATGCAAGTGTGGAATTTAAGTGACTAAAACTTCTCGAAATTGTAGAAATAACTATAAAGCAGAAAAAAATCACACTCTTTTTATCATGCCTTCTAAATAAAGTATTATTACTACTGCTAATAGTAGATTACTACTATTCTTAATAATATTTATTGTGATCTTCACCATCATCATTGCTACATTACCTCAGTACTTTTTCTGTAGCATTAAAGGCAGCAATAAAAATTGTGGATGAAAATGAAGCCTAATTCTTTAGGCTGATTTAATCAATTTTCTTCAACCAGAAGGAATTTTCAACTTACTGAAAACAGTGAAATGTTCTGAAGAAATATATATGGAGTTAATCTGAATTTTTGGTTTGTCCATTGAACTAAATTAGCCTGTGTACCCTCAGAGCACCAGCACCATCCCTGTTTCTAACCGATAGTTTATGAGAATCATTCTGATATTTGTTTTATAAATGTCTTTTTATATATCAGTTGAGAAATGTATCTGGCTTGGTATGTATATATTCAGCGTATAAGTTTTCAAAATTTTATACAAATCCAAATCAAACAGAATTATTTGATTTTCAATTCCAGCTAAGTGTTGCTAAACTAATATGCAGGTGTACTGTCTGGTAAGAGGCCAGAATAAACACTTGAAAAGTTGCACGATGAAATCATAAGCATTTACAAGTGGTGATGGGTAGTGCTTTTAATTATGCAAAAAGGTATGCATATAAGCAACAAAAGGGTTTTAATCATGGTTGAGTGAGTTGAGGAAATGCCATCTTGTTTGAAATGTTTTGTAGGTCACAAATCTCAATCTTTTTGCCTTTTTTTTTTTCATAACAGATTCTTGCTGACATATTTCTAACAAATAACAGTTGCTGTCTTTAAGGTAAAGCTTTTCCTGAAGCAGGAAAAGTACTGTCTGGGGTCTAAACAGGTATAGGATTCTGAAGAAGTCTGAATGTTTACTGAATTTGTTTGAATAACTTTGTCCCATAAATTTGGCTCATATAGAAAGACATATGGGTTTAATCCTCCCCTTCAGTACAACAGTTTTACACTGGTGTAACTTCGTTAGAGTTGCAGCGGTGTACAGTTGGAATAACAAAGTGGCGAATCAGACCCACATGTGTTTCATATCCCCTGAGAGCGGTATATCATGTGCTTCTCAGATCTGGTGCATATGGAGTGGCATGTAATATCTGTGGGGCAGGCACTATATCATGTTAGTTCACATGAGCCAATATCTTATTACATATATCGTGCTTGATAAAATATGTACTTTGCAGGTTCAACCTTTGAAAGGGGAGGAAAAGTACTATAAAGTTATGCAGAATCTGCTTTTGGAATAAGCTCTGCATGTGTTCAGGTATTTGAGATGAGGAGTCAAGGCATGGATTCAGTCGTTGGGAATGGATCACCTCTGTAAGCACAGTGGTGACTGAACCCAGTCCTGACTTTCAGTGAGTAAAGACAAGTGGGGAACTTTGCTTATGAAAGGCCATCAGCTCTTCTAAAAACCATCTGAATGGGGTTTTGATTTTTGTTTTGTTTTGTTAAAATCCCAACCAAGCTATGACCCAGCCCAAATCTGTTTATGTTTTCAGATTGGACGGATCTGTAGCACAAGGCAACAAGACTTGACTAACAGCTGTAGTTAGAAGTGTAGTTAAACACTGCAAAGTCCTGATCTGTGTACAAGATTCACGGCATATGTTAAATAGTTATTGTGTACAATGGAATGAATTTAATTGTATTTAGCCATGCTGTAATTTGTGAACCAATTGTTGAGAGATGCTGCAGGATGTCAAACTCATATTTTTAATAAGCTGGGCAAACTGTCAAGTGGTCAATGTTCTTGTGCTTTAGCCTTTTTTGATTAGTTGTCTTGCAGGCAGATTTGGACAGTTATATGGAAACAATACAGGGATGAACAAAGAAGGAACTGGAGTGATAATTTGAGAGAGTAACTGGGAAATTGGTCAAAGGAGAAAAGCATGATGTAGATGGTTCACGGCATGTTGCTTTTTATCCTGTTCACTTAAAAACAATGTGCTGTAATTTATGAGTAGACAGACCTAGTTAATCCTTGCTTGGTTTATGTAGATGCTTGGGTGTCCAAAAGCCCTAAATCAGTTTTATAGTATGCATTACATGTACTGTTGACTGCCTGACCTGAATAAAATGAAGTTTACAAACTGGTTTTGATTAAACATGTCTGAATGTAGACATTTAGCCTATTATTAAATTTAGAAGCCATTGGTTTATATTTTGTTTTATTGCTAATCATCTTTTACATTACTGTCAGAGTTTCCATAATGTCCAATTAAAACCCAAACATTGTGCAAAGATAAATAAAAGCTTTCCAGACTTGTGAGAATAGTGTAGACTGTGGTTGGAAAGCAGCCATTCAACTGTATTGTATTACTATGGAAGAATTACTGCCAGGGACAAAAGGTATCTCAGTGTCTTTTCCCTCCAGCAGACTGGATAGATGGTCTGTTATTTTGACCAATACAGCTCCAATGGGTTTACTTAGGACAACGAAAACTACTGGAAGCACAGCTGCCCTGGCCATTCATTCCGATAATGGAAGTCATCCTAGACATTGCTTGTATGTTCATTGCAGTACTGTTTGGAGGCTTAAAGGATAAGGCACCCAAAAGTAGCACTGAAGGTACCCCAAGCTGGGCTTTCATGGCTGCTGAACACTTTGACATTAAATAATTAAAGCTAGACACATTGGCTCCCTCTCTACTAATAAAATAAGTGCTGGCATGGGTTCACACATTGCCACATGGTCATCCATATTGTTTGTCAGCACACAGTCCTAGGGCGTGCTTTTCACTTGTGCCAAGAAGCTGTCTTCCAGGTGATGCTTGAACAGAGACCAAAGGGTGACATACACCAAAAGAGGTTCCCAGAAACAGTTCAGAAGTATCACCTGGTTTGGGGAGTAAGACAGTTCAGTTGTATGATTGAAAGCTCTACCATGTCAGCTTGGCAGACAGTAAGTCATGGTTCATTTTCACTGCTGCTGTAAATGGGGCCATTAAGATGCATTCTGCAGTGAGGCACACTGAAGTTCCTGAGGTATGTACTGCCTCTGAGGAGGCCCTAGACTATCCGTTTGCATGTGTGCCTCTCTGAAAGGGACAACATGGAGTCTGAATAGCTATTGTGCTTTAGGATGGTTACAGGGGGCTTAGCTTCCATCTGAAATCTATTTTTCCTTATTCTGTACTTTGAATATGGCAACTAATTAAGATATCAAATATCTTAATGTGTGTACCAGCAAAATACAAGCTGTAGATTAAAATCTGTTTTGCATTGAACCTGGGGGGCTGACGTGTTCCCCTCCAACTCCAGCATTTACTTTGAGTATGTGAAAGGGCTGGGAGGGATCATCTTCTAACAGAAACTCACCTCACAGTATCTCAAGTTGATTTCCAGCTTCCTTTTCAGAAGAGATAATCTGAATAGTTTCCAATAAAAGCAGTCAAAAGAGAAACAAAACAAGAAGTGATGTGCTAACAATTGAGGAAACATCCAGCTACAACTGAGAGGGGAAGATAATGGCACATCTCATATCCCTTTCACACACCATGATTTGACCTAGTCTTACTGCATGTAATTCACAGCCACTTGTCTGGCTTGGTTTCAAGTCTGTAATTGTGGAACAGGACAGATACACATACATTTAGAGGAAGGTGGTAAAAAATCATTCGTAGTCTGTGTCCCGGATCCTCTGCTCATTAAAATTTATCAGACCTTTGTGAGTATTGTTTGCAGTTCCCTTGAGATATACACAGGAATGCAGCCCTTATTGCCTCCAGGCTTCACTCCTCCTCAGCTGAAATTCAACTAGTGTATCTTAGAGTAAGCCTCAATTAACGAGCCATCCCCTCCAGCTTTTTGACATCCGCAAAATAAATGGTGCATCTCACAAAAGAAAGCAAAGCTCCTAGGAGGAACAGTTATAGCAAGTCTCTTACTGCAGCCTGTATTATGCAGAGTGTAAAATATGATGAGAGTTGAGAACATGCTTCTTCACTAATAGGTGGAGAGGAGATTGCTATTTCTGTAGCACCATACCTGTTGAGTGCAAACAGGACCTATTTCTGCGAACAGGAGAAACGTGAATGCACAGAGTAAAAGAAGTTCTGTTTACCATCTGACCATCCTGTAAAGTAGATATACCTTTACCATGTATCTCTGTCAACCACTACCTCACTGGAGGGGGTAGAGAAAGCTGAGGTCTCACGTTTCTGCTTCTCTGAGGAACAGCTGAGCAGTTAAGCAATCTGAGCAGAGAAACATGTTGGATGGAAAATGGGCAGGTAGGTAAATTTGATTGGGGAAAAAAAATCTATATTCAATTGCTTGTAGAAAGTTTAGGAAGAAAATGGGAATTCTGTTTTATAGAAGGGTCAAAACATGGAACTGCTGAATTCTTTTACTGTCACAGAAGAAAATTTTCTCCTGAGAATGCTTCAGGCATCTCTGCCTAGCTGGAATATTTGTTTTTACTATAATATCTTGATAGAACATTGCTGGACTAGTAAAAGAGTAAAGAAGTTAAGCTATTTTGTGTAGAATTCTTGTCCCAAAAAATTTTCATGATCGAAAGATCAAGGTTCACTGGGCTTGCCTTTCTGAAATATGTTTACTGCATCAGAATGACATATGAGTTTCAAAATAAACAATTGTTATTATCATAGAATGCAATAAGTGCATCCTATAAAGTTCATGGAGTTCAAGGTCAGAATGATGTTATATTCAATATAAATTTATTAGGAAGTATATAGATGGTAAATTTCAAACAATTACTTCTTGCATGTGATACCTGTAGTTGCAGAAAGTCTTCATCTGAAGATTGTAAGAGGACGAAAAGATATATTGCTGGGTAATTTGTTCAAATTAATACTTTTTAAAATTAGTTCTTTTTCCTACTTTGATTTTTCTGCCTTAAGCTTATACTTATGTGTAGGTAGGTATGTTCAGCAATAGCTCAATGGTAGAAAATTGTTATCTGCCAAAATTAAAATTCACTTAGTAAATATTAAATAGAGGAAATCCATTTCCCATTTATGAAAGAATAGGCAGCAGTGGAGAAAAGAGCATCATCTGACAGACACGATTATCTTGCAGTAGGTCTGAAAGTCATAACTCTATTTTAGAGAGGTGTATATGATAGGGTGATGTCAAAACACCTGGATTAAACTGTCAGCTCCTTGTCTTCTGTTAGTGTGATTCCTGTGTGGCTGTCACAGAGGCTGTATAGTGTGTCATGTTGTCGGGTTTAATAAAAGCAATGAGTGAAGGGAATGAAGCAATTGCAGAGCCATTCAGTTGCGAGTCCTTCACAAATGATTGGATAATTAAAAATATGAATGCAGCTAATCCATGTTGACATTTTTACAGCCTTTACATGAAACAACCTTTAAGAGTATGGTGGAGTAGAGAGGTAAGATTCTTTGGGAGTACCACTGGCAGTTGATCACAGAAAAAGAAGGTATCATATGAAGAAAATGCTGATTTAAATGGAGCATAAAAAAAATAAACTGGATTCCTAAAAATAAACATCAGTGGCAATGTCCTACATGAAAAATCACTGCTAAAGTAGTTGTACATAAAGGTGAAGCCGTGGCAACAAGGAGTAAGCTATCCCAGTGCGGACAGAGTTGCACACCCTTAGGTGTCATGGAGGCTGACATGTCATGGGCTGAAGTGAGGACAGAAATCTTTCTATTACCCATGTAATTTCTGCGCTTAATACAGGCACTTCTGGCATGTTTTGTCTGTTTTGGCCAGGTTGGACAGAGCCCTGGGTGACATGGTTTAGTGTGAGGTGTCCCTGCCTATGGCACAGGGGTTGGAACTACATGATCTTAAGGTCCTTTCAAACTCGTAACTGTTCTATGATTCTATGATTCTCCAGGTCCATATGTTATAAAACTAAAAGATTTAAGAAGCAGCAAAAGAATGGTTCATGATTTGAAAAATAAAGCATAAAGGAATGAAGTGATGCATGAACAAAATGAACAGATTTATTAAAAAACACCTGTGTGTACAGAGAACAAAATGTTAATATTCCAGCATTCTTCAGTGTAACAAAGAAAAGGGTGAAAGTATACAGTAGCACAGAATTTGAAGACCAGGAAAAAAATGAAAATGTGCAGCCTGATTTTCACAGTGGTGTAGTGAAGACTGTAATGGGTTTGACATTATGTGAAATAAGTAAATAATGGAAGTCTTTCTAACAGATACACTCTAGCTGCCAGTTGATAAACTGTTAGTAAACAAGCTCCAGTGCTCCATAATGCTTGCTATGAGGCTTTTGGCCTGGGCTATTCAACAGACAAAATCTGAATACCACACTTCGGAAGATAATGGATTCTTTGTCTGTTGGTATTGCTCATGCTTGCAGGACAGTAAGATACTTGAGATCAATAAGATGGAAAGTGTAAAAGAGGATGTGCACGCAGGTTGTTTCTAACCAGTTACGGCATGTGCCTGGAGACTATTGGGTTAGATCAGCTTAAAATCTTCAGTGGAAACATCAAGAACTCTATGAAAATACAAGTGACAGGGTAAGTACTCTCAAATTCAGGAGGGCTGTTTTGTCTTTGCTTAACCCCAACCATGCATTAAACTAGTCCTTGAGAATAATTTAGTATATCAGGAGATCACTTCACATGCCCATGACCTTCTCTCTTAGTTCACAGTACCTGGAGTGGATCCTGCTATGCATCCTCTCCCTTTTATCTCTTCCTGCAACTTGGGCTGGGCTTTCCTTCAAGACAGAAAATCTGTTGTCACTTCTAAATCAAAAGCAAAAGAGGCCATAGTCACTCTTGTTTGAATTGGGTTGGATAATTCATAATAGTAGTCAAGTGAAAATTTGACAGTCACCTATACAGAATATGAACTGTCACAAGACAAAATGAAAAAAATGGAAAACAGGTCAGAAAAGTTATTCTTTATAAAAGAGGTAATGAAATTCTGAAATATACTGCCCCAGAGTGTTGCGGAGGCAGTGTCAACAGGTTCAAAAGAGGATCAGTCAAATAAGTGAACAAACCATTAACAGGTGTTAGAAGGACCAGATAGGTATGCGTTCTCTGGCACCCCTCATATGGTGGAGTATGGGGTTTTTTGAAGGGCATGTACTTCAAAAAGTAGCTATGATCATCTGCTGTGATGTGTGTCTCTTTCTGCCACTTCTGGGGACAGCAGAGTTAGATGGTCTGAGGACAAGTTCTTTGCTCCAGAAATGCAAGAAAAACATATGGAGGGAATGCTGCTATTGAACAAAATTCCGCTTTCAGTACTGATCCAAAGGAAAACTGTGAATTTGAGTGGAGGTGGGTTAATTTAAAACTCGTACATAACTGCAGAATATAAACCAGCACACTGAAATTTCAAAGAATGTATAAAACGTGGCACAAAATATCCCAAAGTAGAAAAACTTCTGAATAAACCTTGATTGTATTTGTTTGGAAGCAGTGACTTCTATATACCTAATATTCTCCTACTTTTTCATCATAAGAAAAATAAATAATAGGCCATTTTTCAGCTGTGTAAATTGGCAGAGGTCACTTGAATTCAGTGTAAATATTCTACTATGCACAAGCTGAGCAGCTAACTTACTTGAAATTTATAAGTCCACACTCTCAAAGGTATTAATCAACTACTGATCTAACCCTGAAATCATGGAAACTTTGACAGAGGATGGATCCTGAGAAATTTAAGTGAATTAGTCTCATTTCATGTGGAAAATTGGAGAGAAATATGCATACATTAAGGAAATATGCAAGCTGATATTCTAGATGTTTATTGTTTCCATGTGTTTATTTCTAAACAGAGTAATTTAAGAAACTCACTTTGAGCATATGGAAAAAATATAGAAGAAAATCTGACTTAAACATAGGGAAGCAAACCTATGAGAAGCTTTTTGAGCTTTTTCTTAAGTTCTC
Source organism: Myiopsitta monachus (assembly GCA_017639245.1). Classification (NCBI taxonomy): domain Eukaryota; kingdom Metazoa; phylum Chordata; class Aves; order Psittaciformes; family Psittacidae; genus Myiopsitta; species Myiopsitta monachus. The sequence goes on along the minus strand of CM029922.1, from coordinate 23,006,932 downwards.
TCCATCTACATGAGTGATTTTGAATAGTGAGTTCCTCAGGCTGCTGGTGTTACTGATTGGTGGTGTTACTGATTGATGGGCTGCTTGACCAACTCTTTCTCTCTGCTTTCTGCATTTTCCTTTTCCTTTCCTTTCCTTTCCTTTCCTTTCCTTTCCTTTCCTTTCCTTTCCTTTCCTTTCCTTTCCTTTCCTTTCCTTTCCTTTCCTTTCCTTTCCTTTCCTTTCCTTTCCTTTCCTTTCCCTTTCCTTTCCTTTCCTTTTCCCTTTCCCTTTCCCTTTCCCTTTCCCTTTCCCTTTCCTTTTCCTTTTCTTTCCTTATTATTATGAGTGGTTATTCTGGATTAAGTAAATAAAAATATTATGTGCAATATAACTAGAGAGGCAGGGGATGCTGTAGCCCATGTCATTCCTGATAATAATGCCCATTTAGCTCAGCTTTGTACAGCAGGCAAAGAACTTAGCTGGAGGAAACTACTGTTGGACTGACCACACTGTCAACCCAACCTTAGTAATATGAACTATGTCAACAATATTGAAAGGAGGTGGAGAAGATGAGCTGTAAAGATAATTCTTTTATTTTCTATACAGATTTGCAACTAAAACTGCGCTGGACCGAACACCAAAAGTTTCTTTATTGGTTGCAATATTACTGAAATGTTTGAGATCCCTGGGATTCTGTTATGCTAAATGCTACAAAAAAACCAAAGATAGCTGCAGGAATTTACAGTCTGGCTTTAAGACAGGGGACAACCGATAGATACAGGGGAATGGGGAGCATGGAGAAACTGTAAAATAAGTTTGGTCATCATGACAAACAGTGATCTCATCACTCTAGCATTTCACTGGTGTTAAGTGATTTGTAGACCTAATGGAAAATATTGGGTGGAAGCAAAACTCCTGTTTGTAATTATAAACAGTGTTCAGAAATCTCTTTGTGGTCTGTTACAATTGTAGAGCAATCCATTTAAAACTGACTGATACCAAGTTTCCTCATTGTGTAGCAAGAGGACAAATAACTTAATACAGAGAAGTAGAGCACTGGGGTTTTGTGCTTTGTCTTGCAAATAAAATTTCAAGTGAGATATGCTAGAATAAGGCTTACTGAACAAACTGTTTCTTTGCTGATATAAAAAGCCTTGGGCCAGGACAAGGACCTGTTAGAACCATGCCATGTTGTAAGTATGGTGTTAGAAATGTATTTTACAATATGAAATAGTAAGTAGATAATTTTCTAGAAGCTAAATGGCATGTGTTCTTTGAAATGCCTGGGACCATGGCCTTTGGCTGCATGATGCAGGTCCACATAAAGGGGAAAGGGTTGTCAGAAACCTGGAAGAAACCTTGTTTCTTCTGCTACTATTGTCTGCCACTATACTAACAGTATTAGAGGGGCCAAGGTGGCAGCTTGCCAGATCAACAGACATGTTATTACCAGTTTCTGCTTAGCATACTCTATTCCCCCTGCTAGTATGGGTCTTGTGATTCCCATGAGATGAGTCTTCAAGTGATAAAGCTCCATGACTAAGAGGCTAATGCAGCTGAATAGTAATTTTCTAACAAAACACCTACCCACCATTTATTTGGAAAGGAAACTGCAGGTTCTCTGTTTTGCTTCTGCATTAAAAAAGACAGCAGTTTTCAGCACAAAATTGCTTTTCAAGCTACATATAGCACTTGGAAAATTATTCCAGATGATCAAAAAACAAGTAAAATATTTCAACATCCCAAATTTTTCTGTCAGTGTTTAGATTCCCAAACAGGAACATGTAACACCCCAGTGGCGCAGTAGTGAAACTACTAGGCTCAGTTCAGACATCCCTCTGATCAGCTCTGTAGAAAACCTAAGGCACAGGGCAGTGCAGGAGTTAACAGCAAGAGCTAAAGGTCTGTTAAGTTGTGGATGTCTAAGATGAGCTCCAGAATAACATGAAGTTGCCTGGAACACAACTGATGTGAAATATCTAAATCCACAAATAATAACTATAAGGTTTTAAGGTTCTAAATATTCTGTTTAAAGCTTGAGGTGTCTACAGCTCATCTGCAGCATGTGCTTAAGACACCTTTTGCTGCAGCTTGATATTTTGAAACCAGCTCCTCAGAAGCTTTTAACACAAGAATGATGCATGGTGCCCGAGCTGCCTGATGCATCAGCAACATTAAATCCAATATGGAGCATAAAACCCACTGCTACACTTAAAATACAAAGTCGAGGGAGAAGATGGGGAATTCAGATCAGCAGCTCCTGCTTCCCAGGACTGTGGGTCGCCTAGCAGATTACACAATCGATCTTGGTTAAGCGTCTGTCTGGCCCCATGAATCTTGAATTCTTGGCTGCAGCACAGAACAGATTTCAACACATTCTTGAGGGTGTGCATGCTCACATGTGTGCACAAAGTGTTGTGCATAGCCTGCTGTTCAGAGCACTGGGAAATGGGAGCTGAGAATTCAGGCTCTCTGTAGCAGTAGGAGGAGCTGAACTCCAGGTATGTTCCTCCTGCTTCTGCACTCTCTGTACAAGGCTGCAGTGTTGTAGCAATGAACTCTTCTCCAAGGTTTCAAAATGAGTGAGGCAGTCATGTTTCTATGCATGTTACCAGGAACCTGCGAATCCGTAAAGGAAAAATTAGAGTGGCACCATAGCTGAATTAATAGCTTCAAAACAAATTGTCTAGAAAAGAAAGCTAATGTTGAATAGCCTATGTGTCCTGTGGAGCTTGCCACGCATATCTGTGTAGTGAAGCGCAACATATGAATACAGTTATCAACTGATAGAGCTCTGATTAGTGTAGTTGACATCAACCTATGGCTGAACTGGTTCTTCAAACATTGTCAAAGTAGCCCTGGTCCGGGTTGTCAAGTGCGCCTCCAAATCCAACAAAAGCAGGAACAAAGCACCAATAATTGTTACCATGTTTATTTGATGTTTCTTAGTTTCATAATATAATTATGTTCCAGTGAAAAAATACATGCATAAAATATGTGGATTAAGATGGGATTGTCATCAGTCTAGCTGTCACAAGGTAAGACAGCTCACAACCAGAATGCAAATCCTAGGCAGATGACAACTGTTTTATTCTGTTTGGTCCCTGCTTATCTTTCTGCCCTCAACTCCCCATCCTCCTCTCTCTGTTCTTGTTCCACTGGTTAGAATCCCTGATCATCTTGGATATGGTTTTAAATACGGCTGGGAAGCAGCGAATACTGGACCAAATGAGATGGCTAATTTATTCTAATCAAATTCAAAACAATTAATGCAAAGTTCAGATTACAGAAGTCAGCCAAGTCTCTGTTTCTGTTGGAACCTTAGCATGTAGATTTCTTTACTGTTTATGATTTTTAACTGTACAAGCCCATCAGAAAAATATTCTTCCTCTCTATTTCTTGCAGATAAAAAGATTAGGACTTTGGAGGCAGGAGAGGGGTTTGGGGCTTGCAAATAGTAAGGGAAAGTTTTAAATAGGAAATTTCACTGCCTTTTTGCTAAGAAGCTAGAAATTGAATAGACATTGCTGGCTGTTAGTATCAGCCCCTGTGGCAAAGCCTGTTCTGCCACCCATATGCCTACACCCAGGAAAAGTTCTTACAGTAAACAGAAGCACTAGGTCAAGCTACCTATGTTTACATTTTATTTCCTGCTACTAATAGCAATTCAGCAATACCTGATATCACCTCTACTGTCTGGTTTTAGTTCAGGTTCAGACCTAAGCATCCATTCTTGCACAGCTGCTCCTGAAGAAATACAGTACAATGGGTGAGATGTGTTGGAGCAGTGCAGCTTGGTGGGGCTGGGTTGGTGAGCAAGGCTTCCCTGGGGTGGGCTGTAGGGTATGGCCGGGGTCTCTGGGATGAGGGAAGCCTGTAAACCTGCTTGAACATGCCCACAGGCATGATCTCGGTCTGGGACTTCCTGATTTGTCACTGAACCTTTCCTATCTACTATAGGCAAAATCTGGGTTGGTAGTGTTCCACCCTGGATGTAGTTTTGGGGTTTACATTCCCTCTCATTCATGCAATGGCACAGGAGAAAAGGAGGGAGAAGGAAGAGTGTGAAGAAGAACATTGCCTAATATAACATAGCCTGATCCTTCCCTTTTGTCTGTCTTCTGCAGTACAAGGGATAAGCAGCAGCCCAGAGGAATGGGAATGTGGTTCAGCTGCTGCACAGGTCTTACTGCAAACTCATATTCTGTTTTATCTGCACATCTGTGACAATGACTGAAAAGATGCCAACATAAGAAATCGCAGTTTTTAACTAAGTTCTGTTTGTCCAAAATTATTGGGCTTTTTGAAAACCACAGCCTTGTTTTCAGCATAGAACTCTAACTTCACACTCAGAGCTGAACCGAAAGGCTAACATGGGTGAGCCTGATTTACTTAAAAGAAGAATAATCTATTAAAAAAAAAAAAAAAAAGGAAAAAAGAAATAAGGAAAGAACAAGAGCAATAACAGAGAACCTCCCTGCTCTACAGCTGCAGACTCCTTCTCTGACTGATCTCTCCTTTAAGAAACTCTTGCAGGCATTGCCTGTCTAACTGCTGGAACTGACTCCCTCCAGATGGTTTCCAAGGATCACTGGGCAATTAGCCTTGGTCTCTTGAGCTAATATCAATACAACCCACCTGGATCTTTTTTACAGACCTACACGCTATTGGGGCAGCAGAGGACTGCAGCTGCACTGGCAAATGCTGCCAGCAAGAGTTTCTTGAAGGAGTGGTCAGTCAGAGAAGGCAAAGCAATCCTTCACATCCTCATGTGGTACATTTGCTTGCCCTTTCACGCCATGTATAATACTTCAGTTACAGAAGGCTGCACTGGAAAGGTCAGCAGGGTAGACTCATGCCTGCAATGAAGCATAAAAAGAAGCACAAATTGTTATTTTTTCTTTTAATAATAAAAGAGAGAGCAGCCCATTTGATGCATGAATAACTGAGTTATTTCATTTTGTGCACTACATAAAATATTTAAAATCTTAAATCTGCTTTCATGTACTGGTGCAAAACCAGCAGTGAGCTCAGACGTTTGCAGAAGACTGCAGTGATTCAGTTAGGTAGCATCAGTCTTAAGGCTTTTTCAGAAGCCCAGAACACAAAAGAATGTCTGAGAGAGGCTTAATAAGCAGAGGGACCGAACTGTATTCTGTGATAAATTGTGTACATAATGAGTAATGACAGTGCTTTTTGCTTTTTCTTTTCATTTTGGGTCACAAATAAGCAAAATAATTAACCAAGTAATCTCAAAAGGGTTTTTTTTTTTTCCTAAGTGAGCATTTCTAAATAAAGACTATTTTTTCAGCTGTGTTGATTCAGAGTATTTTGCATCACCTTTTACAAAGCCAAACAAAGCTTAATGGTATTTCCATTAAATTTCAATTGAAATACTTCCAAAACAGTTCTTCCATAAAGATAGGCTATTTGTCCTGATACAGCTCTCTGATAAGACCTTATCTGGAATAGCATGTACTGTTCTGGTAAGCATTTTCAAGAAAGCAGAAAAGTCCAGCACAATAGGGGGAATTAAGTTCTTATCAGATGAGATGGAAGTACCAAGCTTATTTAGTGCAGGAAATAGAGGCAAGGGGTACACTCTTGCTGTCAAGTAGTATATTGGAAAGGGATGAATACACACAAGAATTGAACAGTGCTGACCCAAGAACAAATTGAGATGAAATGGTCATGAAGTCTGACACAGAGAATTGAAACATTTTAATAATTATGTTCTTGGATGACATTCCAGTGGATGTAAAGGGCTTTATTTAGTTGTAGAGCAGAAAGAACTTGGTCACTTCGCAAAAGCAATTGCACAGTATAATTCTCTGTGATAAAAATGGATGTTCCTCTCAGTCATATGCTCCCAATGGTTGCAAGTCCTAATTAATGTGTTCTTTACCATCTCCAGTCCCTTTAAATCTTAAATAAGTATTTTTAAAGTGAAGCCAGCCAAACTGGACAGGGCAAATATTGACTCTCTCTGAAGAGAACACATTATTAAAAACACAAGCAAATCTTGTCTCTCTCACCATGCAACTGTTCCATGGTAAACCGTAAAGCATCAGGTTGCATCAAGGGAAAAAGAGGAAACTGATTTAATAGTTCTGTTTCTCTTCCCATTGGTGTTAATAAGTAATGACTATGAAGTAAATAGAGTAATATCTATGTGACTAAAATAAAATCCAGCCTTTTTAGAGAACAAAATAGGGGGAAAAAAATCTCTTTCATGTGTGATACATTTAATTAACTACTTACTGAAACTGGTGCAATAGTTTTGTCAATTGGGTGTAAAAAAAAATAAATGCTGGTTACACTATAAAATGTTGCAAAACCCCTGCATTTTTGGTGTGACGTGAAAGGTTACCAAGTTTGATCATGTCTTGCTAAAAGTTTGTCTTTCCAAGATGGGCATTTTGTTGAGAAGAGATCTGCTAACTTTCTGCTAATGTGATTAACATGCAGGACTTTAAAGCTGCATACATGTTTCTGGAGCAATTTTATAAAAACTTGCTAAATTGCCAGTTCTTGCAGGTGGACATTGCCATAGATTAGCAGCAACTTTAAAAATAGAATTAACCCTCCTTAACTCCATTTCTGAAACCAAGGGTCCCCACAGGTACTTTCCAGAGCTTTCCTGGGTTCTCATAGGCTTTATAGTAATGTATTATACAGGAAAATACTGTTTTCTACCTTAAATGATAAATGAGATTATTTCTTGGATGTTGTTGGCTCTTACTATAATCACTGGAGCAGGTTCCTTATATAGGAAAGACAGATTTTAGGGGCTGTTTGTTACCATGAAAATTATCATCAGAAGAACAAATTTTGTGAGTATTTGCTATTTTAGAAAGACAGGGAATGTTATCCAGTTATATGCTAACAGTCCTCTGGATCAACAGGGGTTTTTATGCTGGCTTTGCAAAATTAATGGTTGTGAACTGAGACTTCCCTCAGAGGGTTTTAATGAAGTGTTTGATCAACAAGTAAAAAGTCTGCAAAGTGTATTCAGGTAGTATTGTGAGCTATCAAACTGTCTTAATAACAGTAATTGTATAAAAGTAATGTGGGGTTAATATAAATGATAGATACATATCCTGCCACCCCCTTTGAGAACTACCAGAACAAGTATCTCACCTAATAAATTCACAATTTCCTTTATTGCTCCAAGTTTGTATAATATCTTTTTAATTCCCTCTGCTTTCTGCCTGTGATGACTCTCCAGCCTGCCCAGGTCATGGAGAAGGATGTCACTTCTCACAACAAAACTGAGATATTTTCATGATATCATTCCCTAACTGCACAGGTGGGTGGGTGAGTGTCTTCCATGTGTAAACCTGTGAACAACTTTGTTTGGGATCTCCTGTCATGTCAGCTAGCTGGCCTAAACCCCAAGAAGGACTAACCATATAGTCTGCCTGGAGCAGATGTCCAAAATCTGCTCTATGGGCAACATCCGAAGAGCGTTGCACAAAACAGTGGGATGAGAGTTAAGGCAGGTCTGCTTTCACATGAAGTGTCATGGATCTCAAATGTGCTTTCACTTTCGAAAGTGTCCCTTTAGGCTCCTAAATCAGGAAGGTGATTTCAAAATTGTCATCCATTGCTTGGAAAAATAACAAATCTTTTAAACTGCGCTTTCCTTTGAATGTTGTACCACAAGAGCAATGGATCTCTACAGCCCTTATAAAAGCAAAATTGAATTTCATTTAAGGAATAGACCTTAGGTCTCTTGATTCAACCTCTGCTCTTTAGCCATGAGAGTTTTGTCCTTCCCCCAGCCATGCAGAGAAATTGAAAGGTCAGTGCAGAGTACATTTTAGTATCTTCTATAGTATTATACATTGACCAAAGCTTTAAATATGGAAAGTATTACAGTACTATGCTATGTTACATGATTAGAAGCACATTTTCCTGGAGATATGATCTGTGTTACCAACAAAATAAGTATGTATAAGATCTGGTTTAACTTAGTTATCCTTTTGTCGGGTTTTTTTTTTTTTCTGCTTATTGTTATGTAACAGTTGTGATGGTAAAATGCATAATGACTATTCCGGACGGTATGATAGAGCATCATATGGCATTTATATTGCAGGGTACAGCGCATAAGCATATGAAAGTCATTTAAAGATACAATTAAACTTCTAAACAAAGAACTTCATAAATATTTTATTTGAAAACTCAGCATCAACCAACTACCTGAGGGCTAAAGGGACTTTTTTTAATACAACATAATAAAGATTTAATAAAAATGCTGTTGTTAGAGGTGCAAGTGTGTTAACTCTCTCTGACAGAGAGCTATTAAAATGTATCCTTCAGTCAGTTCCTTCTTGTATTTTATTTAAACCAGCAAGGTTCTGTGAGTTTACTGCCTAGGATTATGGTAAACTAGTAGAAGCAATATTTACAAGTTATACTGTATTGTATACATCCATATAACCCTTTAATTTAGATAACTCTTTTCATCCTGGAGAATTTCTGCTAGATGATACAAATTCTGAAGTATTCACATAGCCTGTGATAAGTTTTATTCAAGTCAATCCTTTGTGGCACTCTGTACAACAGAACAGACTCTGCAGGTTTTCTTTCAATGTAGGGCTAGTGCTGGGTAATCTATTTTTAATGTCTAAATGCGCCATTCGTGAGATGTGGAATATTTGCTATTTATGAATATTTTAAAGTGAATATGATTCTGAAACCTGTCATGTTCCAAATAAGCAAACAAAAAAAATTATGTGCATAATGCAGAAATTACTGTGGGATATTAATAGTATGTCATGAAAAACAGATTAGGCAGTCATAAAACCCTCCTTGTCTTTAAAAAGTAGACACTATGGAATAAATGTGATTTTTAACTATCTTAAGCACTCCAACCTGATATTCATTAAATATTATTGTATTTCATTGTATCAATGTAGATTCGTTGAATATCCTGTATTTCGTTCTACAACAGTGTTCTGTAATAAAATCGTTAGAAAGTCAATAAAAGGCATTTTAAAGCTTTTAAATAAGGTCTGGCCCATGAGACTGGAATCTAGGGCAGTCAAATGTTCGCATTTTGTATATTGACAGAATAGGAAGATTTGGAAAGAGAGATGAAAAAAGAGACTTCCAATTGTAATACACAGAGAAAATGAAAATGCATTATCTGAATGAAAATGAAATTACATAATCTATCTGAGAAGGACTTGGGTGTGTGGTGTATGAGAAGCTCAACATGAGCCAGCAATCTGCACTTGCATCCCAGGAAGTGAACCATGTCCTGGGCTGCATCAAAAGAAGTGTGATCAAGAGGTCAAAGGAGGTGATCCTGCCCTTCTATTCTGCTCTTCTGAGATCCCACCTGGAATGCTGCATTCAGCTTTGGGGCTTGCCAAGACCAAAGGAGCAAGGACCTCTTGGAGCGAGTCCAGAAGAGGTCACAAAAATGCTCTGAGGGTTGGAACACCTCTGCTTTGGAGACAGGCCAAGAGTTGGTCTTGTTCAGCCTGGAGAAGGCTCCAGCTTCCAGTGCCTAAAGGGGCCTACAAGAAGGCTGGAGAGGGACTTTTTACAAGAGCCTGTAGGAAGAGGACAAGGGAGAATAGCTTTAAACTTAAAGAGGATAGATTTGGATCAGATATTAGGAAACAGTTATTTCCTTTGAGAGTGATGAGACACTGGCACAAGTTGCCCAAGGAAGCTGTGGCTGCCCCATCCCTGGCAGTGTTCAAAGCCACGTTGGACAGGGATTTGAGCAACCTGGTCTAGTGGAATGTGTCCCTGCCCATGGCAGGAGGGTTGGAACTAGGTTAACTTTAAGGTTCCTTCCAACCCAAACCATTTTTTCATTCTATGATTCTATTATCTGGAGATTCATTATGCTACATTAAAGCAGCCAGAAGAATGTCAGAGGTTAGGCCCTAGACAAGCCATGCTTTACTACAGGGAAGCAAGGAAGCTCAAGGACTCTAACTTAATATTTACTTTTCTTTCTTTTTTTTTCTGGCAGAGTAAAGTTATATTTTGTTTTCTTCTGGTTTTAAACTGAGGTGAAGAAAGCTCCAGACGCTGTGTTAAGCTGGAGAAGTGTATGTGTCTTTATTTTTCAGGGTCAGGATGTCATATATATTTTTGCATGTTTGTTTTTTCTCCTTTCCATTTCACTAGGTCACTTTTTATTTGGAATTTTCTTGATATTTGTTTGCACACATAATATTTTGTTATGTTTAAAGGTTTTATAGGTGATGGAACTGCCTATTATTAAAATTACCTAATGCTTCCTATTATGAAATCTTGATTTTGTCTACTTATAGTAGAGCCAAATTGTGACTGGTTGACTGAAGTGTTCCATGCTAAGTAGGTGTCCCAGCTTTTCTGGAAAGCTACAGCCAAAATAGTTCTGCCATTTCTAGTAATGATGCAAGGAAAAAATACGTATTTTTGTTCATGTCACTCAAGTTTTTAAAGTCAGTGCTCCTAAATCAAGGGGGTTGATTTGGCAAGAAAATGTATGCCTTTAGTGGTTTTTTTTGCTACTTCAGTGAAGATGCAGATAAAACCCCATAAGTTTTATGGATTTAAAACTCCAAAACATCCTCAGGTGTCTCAATGTCCCTAGATCTTTCTCTATTTGGTAGGTCTCATCCCTCACCAGGAAACTGAGCTTGACCCAGCTCACAGTGACAAAGATGGACTTCATGGCTTATATGGATGCTAAACTGAGAGCAGGTAACTGGTCTTGCTTTATACACTTTATGACAACTATCTGTTTTCCGCTCTAACCCTTCTTTCCATCATGAAAAGATAAAAAGGAGCTGCTTGTTCAGATGCAATGTAAACAAAAGCTGAATTTGAGAAAGGAAAGGGCTCGACTGAAACAATTTAAATAAAGAAACAAGGACTCAGGGATGTAGGGAAGAGCTAAAGGAAAACAAAGAGGAAACTAGAGAGAATAAATCGAGAGTACCTGGGCAAAGACACAATAAAAGGAAAAAGTAGAAGTGGGAAATGAAACATTCTGATTGAAAAGTCAGGGCATCAAAGAGTAGGAATTTCTACTGTAAAGGTAGAATGATCACAGCACAATTTTTTGTTAAAGATCCATGTGTTCTTGCTTCTATGATCTCTGTCCTGATGAGAGGATGGAAATTACGTCTCTGGAGTTTGCATTACAGATAAGGTTGTCTGCATCACCAGTTGTTGCACAAGTGGGAAGGAATGTAAAGCTGAAGCAAGAGAATTCAGTAAGAGAAAGGGAGAGCTTCATGATGAAGATGTGGATTCTGGTCTAGACAATTGAATTCTCTCCCATCACAGCTCTAGATATATGTGGTCCTGGGAAAGTAACTTAAAGCAAACTATGCATGGATTGTTGCTATCAGAATGTGCTTCATTTTCTTGGTACATAGCCTCAGATTGTACAAACAAATTTGAAGAAGTGCTGAAGACTCCCAATAGTAACTTAGGCCAATGAGAGCTGTAAATCAAATCCAAGGTATTTAGAATAGTTAGGGCTGGAAAGGACCTTAAGATCGTCAAGTTCCAACTCCCCTGCCATGGGCATGGACACCTCACACTAAACTGTGTCACCCATGGCTCTGTCCAACCTGGACTTGAGCTCCGACAGCAATGGAGCATTTACAACTTCCTTGGGCAACTTCTGCCAGTGCCTCGCCACCCTCACAGTAAAGAACTTCAGATCTATATCTAGTCTAAACTTCCCCTGTTTAAGTTTGAATCTGTTACCCCTTGTCCTATCACTACAGTCCCTAATGAAGAATCCCCCCCCAGCATCCTTATAGGCTCCCTTCAGATACTGGAAGGCTGCTCTGAGGTCCCCACGCAGCCTTCTCTTCTCCAGGCTGGATCCATTTCAAACTGGATATCCAAAATTCATTAATATTATTCACTGTAGTCTCCCTGCTTCAGTTCACACGTGTCGGATGTGCATAATACCCATTATCTCACATGGATATTGTGGATATAATTAATATTTGTAAAGCTTTAAAAATTATACTGATGAGCATCATAAAAGAAAACTCATGGGGAAGTTAAATGTTTTTAGAGAACGGTTTGAATAGCGTGCAACAAAGATGGCACGAGGCCATGTATTGAACAATGGAACCATGTATTGAACAATGAAGAAAATAGTGAACAGCTGTTCGTTAAGTAAGCACCGTCCAGTCTGAGCACTGAAATGGCTGGGGTGCTGTGGAAAAAAAGAATTGTGATCATGTAATTGAAGCCTGTATCAAAATGCGTATTCCCAAGATAAATCAATTGAGGTTGCATGGGCAGGCTTATTTCTGGCAGACTCACTTTTGCATGTGACTTAAAAAGGGATTTTTAATGTTATTTTTTATACATGCATGTTCAATAAAAATATATGTTCACCTGTTAATGAATACCATAAGCAACAGAGATAAAAAGATGTGGAAAATAGAGAAAACATGGAGGCTATGCTGAAAAATAATGTCTGTGAATGCAGAGGAAGAATGAAGTGGATGCAGAGAAGGGCAGAAAATGAAAGGATATTCTTGTTAGTGCCTGGGAGGTCTGTAGTAGAACATGGAAAGATTTCCATTCTCCATCATCTAAATGCTTCGTATTTCCAGTTGAAAAAGTACATTTCAAGTAATGGTTTTCGAATCCACTTCTGAAAATGAGACTTGGAATTTCCATTGATCTCATCAACCATTGAGCCTTTTAGGCAATGTTCAACCCCCCCCAGCCTTAGAGTTTTCCACATCTATTACAGATCACCATGTGCTTCATTGACATGCAGCTGACTTCCTAAACCATATTGCTTTTCCAGAAGCTTAGCAAAAATGTGACTACATATTCACAGTTATTCACTTATCTGTGTGCTTTCATCCAATTCAACATCTTCCATTATGTTTGCATGATACTTTCCTGTACAAGTGTCTTAGATTTTATAACTTATATTTAATTTTTTCCCCTTAAAGCTAAAATAATAGCTACAAAAAAGCCTGAAAATGCATTGCACAAGAGCTGACACTGGAAGGCAGTAAAATGATGTAGAATATAATACCATGAGCTGTTAATGAGTTGCCCTTTGTAGTCAGAGAACTGTTCATTTGTGTTTTCTTCATCTCTGTATTGTATCCTCCCAGTCCTATTTTTTTTTTTTTATTTTTTTTTTTTTTTGGTTACATGCCATTTTGCAATCAGTTCTAAATGGTCACTGAGCAATCACTGTCCATAATCCTCTAGCTAGTATTGCTATGTTCTCTGCCTTTTGCGCTCATTAGCATATCACCTCCTGTCTAAGATAGGTACTCTCTGGTACATTTGCTGTGTTTTTTACAATATTTTATAATAATTTGACAAAGTTATAACTTTTATCTGCTCTAGCAACAGTATATAAAAAGGTTAATCCAGAGTGAATTTGTTTCAATAATTCTTAGACTAAGATAAAACTAAATATTGCGCCAAATTGTTCTTAAAAGTGAAGAGCCAGAAGCACAAGGAAGAGTGAAGAACAGTTGCTATTCATAAGTACTGATATTCTGTACACATATCCCCATGATATTGCTATGATTTGATCTTTCAAGAGTGCCTTCCAAGTAGAAGTTATGCTGAAGATATTAAAATATGTTTCTTGACCTAACCATTTAATTTTAACAGAGGTAGGGATGATCATAATGATTTTGAGGGCCTCTAGGTCAGAACTAAAGGTTCTTTAATAAAAGTTTTTACTTCACATAGCTTGACCTTTATACAGGGGGTTTATTATTTCTATAACATATCCTTTCCTTATAATTACTTGTGCTTCTATAAAATGCTAGCCTTGACTGTTTGGAATGATGAATTTTAACAATGATTTTTTTATGGTACTGTTAGAAAAATAGGAAGAAAAAGCTTTTTAAAGAGACTAGTATTTCACTTTGCAGTGCAGGGCACTGCATTAAGTACATTGAATTTCCCATAAATACACGATACAACTTTGTTGTTAAACACCGTTTGAAGTTTTCTTAACTTATATTATCATCTCAGTGGGCAATCATTCCCTGGAACATTTTGAAACAATTGGTAATTTCAGTTCTAATCACCACACAGTATTTCAGAAAACACTGTTTGCCAATCATCGTGCCATCGTGCCATCGTTCTGGCCTATAATTTTAATAACTTTATCAAGCTAGAGAAGAGAAATGCACAAATCACAGGAATGCTGTATGTTCTGATTATGTAAATGAGCGCTAGCAATATTATTTGCATAATATATACCCCAAAAAAGAGAAAATACAGAATCAAATAAAAGAAGATAAATGAGCACATGTGCAATAGGCGAATATTAAGGTAATGCAGTACATGACACCTCATACTGCTTTAGGAATTTTAATCAGGCAGTTATCTATCACATATTTCTTATGAATTTACTGAATTTTTACTTGCTTTGCAACTTAAGAAATTTGGAACTATATGAATTCAAAGCAGAGTTTAAGATAAATATATGCAATATGGAGTAAAATACTTTTTTGTTTGTTTTTTATCAGATCTCTCAGTAAATCAAATTACTTAAAACCAAAGGGCTCAACGGCTCATAGGGTTCTGATCCTATAAAATTCTACAATTTTTATATTAAAATGAAACTTCAAATTGGCCTCTTCCATCCAGATTTTTATTCCATTTGTGAGCAGGATTTTAATGTGCTTAGAATTTATGGGACTATCAATGAGCCCATAAATAGTTAAATCAAAGGGAAGTCTCATGATTAAACATTAGATATTTAAACTACTTAAATGAGTTCCAATATTCTTTCTTCCACAGTAATAATACACAACCATAATTTTTTTTTCTGGTAGACACAAAATCCCACAGTTATGCTAAGGTCTAGTTATTGGTATATACAGCATAGTTATTTGGTATTAGGTATTCTTTTGCATCTGCTCAGGAAAAAATTGTTAAAACCCTCTGGTCAATATGATTCTAGAATAAATGAATCTTCTTAGAAATTTCTTAAGCGTAAAATCACAATGTGTCTAAAAACTGCAAAGGTAGAGTTATGGCTGAGTGGTTACTGTAGATTATACCTCAATTTCTCCAGGTAAACAAATCCTGCCAGAAATTTACCCATATTTTGTTTGATGTAATTCTTTTATTTGACAAAATTTTGAAACTACTGATACACATTTGTATATAATTCATACCCTTCTTAATTCAAGGTTCTTTGAGAAGCTGTCAGTTTCAGATGACTCTACAATTTTTGTCATGTCTTTGAATGCAGATAAAGTTTATAGAGTTGAGTGTTATTTAGATACTCTTAACACTGCGCTTAGACACTGAACTAATTTTTCAGCAGTTTTTCAGCTTATTAAATTAAAATGTTACCTATAAATTAATTATAAATTCATCCCTGAAGTTTCTGTCATGTCTTAAAATAAGCTTGTTAGCCCTCCATAGAACAGAGGTACTCAAACTCTACCCAGGTTACTGGAGAGTTTCTGTCATAGTATTCTACTTACTGCTTAGGGAACTCACCTCTTCTTGAGATTGAAGACATTTGAAACTGGTTGGCTGTGTGGTTGGAAATACAGATGTCTTGGAAAAGAAACAAAAAAAGGCAAAAGAAGCCTACATCTTTTTAGCTATGAGAATATGAATGGAAAGGGAACACAGATGATTTCTGATTTCTGGACCACTTCTAGAGATGGTCTAATGTAATGCCTGTTCTGGGGAGCTGGCTCTGGAACTCCACATGTGCCCCTTCCAAGAGGTTTGCTGGTCATCCCCTCATCTATCCTTCTGGTCTTGTGAGCTTTGCGTTCTTGCTTGTACATTGACTCAACTTCAAGATAAACATAAAAATGTTGAAAAACCTTCTTGAGGTCAGTTCTCTTGAAGCACTGATAGGATATCGAACCCCTCAAGTTTAGCATGGGGGTAAATTTTCTATACAAAAGTAAATTCTTCGTATGGCAATTAGGGTATAGTGCAGGGGGGAGAACAATACACCTACTATTGACCAATTGTGCAAAGAATGCCTTGGTTTTAACATCTTGACTGGAGCCAGAACTAATTGGAACTTAGACATTAATGCTGGGAAGACTGGATTGTTGTTCCAAGGCCAGTATCAGGATGCAAGTGAGGGTCATCTGCTCCTTAAGGGCTGGGTAAATGGGAGCTGTGGCCAGCAGGGCAGGGGCCTTGCCAGCCCTGTCCCATTGTCTCCAAGCAAGAGAGAAAGGTAGTCCTAGGGATGGCAGCTGGGATCTGCCATTGTAATGGTGACTAGAATCAGACAGAGTCTGGTGATCCTCTGGCGGGTCAAAGATTAAGCCAGGAACTGGGTCCACAGATCTGAGTCCAAATCAACAGGGTTCATGGCCAGATGTGTAGATAGGTAAACCTGTGACATAGATCATGGAGGAACTGAAAGCATCCGCCTCAGCAGGGGCTCCTGTGTTCATGGGCAGCAGGTAAGGTTGATGGCCACCAGGTGAAGTCAGTCAATGCCCTGACAACAGATGTGTGATATTAAGTCACATTTGAACCTAGGATATGTACCCCAACATAAGTATTGATCAACAATCTTTGCTTCATCCCAAGATGAGTTTCCAGCATACCACAGCTTGACCTAATTTCCTGTCTTGGTCCAATCATTCTTGTCTACTTCCTTTAAAGAACCTGAAGGGAACTCATCAGAATAAAATGTATGTTTTGTATTGAGCGGCACAAACCAAATAGATCTGTAAGTGTCACAGTTTTGTCAAAAAAAAAAAATTTCCTTTATGTTCTCACGGCAGGAATTCAGGCCATCTAAATATTGTTAGTGATTTGTTAGCAGATTTGTGATGTTTTTTGACACACACACAGTGTGCAGGATAGTCCCGTTTGGGAAACATGAGTCACTGGAAGAGACTGAGGACTTAGAAATACATTCTGAAGCAGTGATTAATCAGTGGATAAGTTGCACCGTGGGCTATCATGATTGAGTAGGGTTCTGGCAGTATCAGTAATAATCATACTCTATGGTGGGAAAGAGCAGCTGGTGACCAGTCAGAAATGAAGACCTGGAAAAAGCTGTTAACAAGACATAGTGCAGGAATTTGTACCACACCTCTTAAGCCTAGTGAATATTTGAAGTTAAAAGCTTTCCATAAGATGTTTAGGACGCTATATGAAAAGCCATGGGTGCTTACTTTCCTAGGTGTAGCAAGAGAACAGATACACAGTACTGGGCATTGTAAATCCATGCTCCTGCAAATCATTCTCTAAACTCTACTGAAGAATTCAGGCCAGAAACCTCACTTAGATGCTTTTTCTCATTCTTTGTTGTAGTCTTTCTTTCCTCCTGTTGACATGGTAAGAAATCTGTGAGGTGATAGAAATACTGGTCGCTTTGAAACTTTTTGCACCTATAATTGTATGTTTGGGGGAATTGTCTTGTGTCCAAACAAAAATGGATTACATTATTGTAATCTAATCTATATCCACTCTATGTGTCTTTTTTGGATTTTCTTGCTTTGCCATCCCCCTCTGTAAGTGCTTTACGGAGCTTCCAGTAGGTCTTTCTTTTCAGTGTAGTGTAAGTTTCTTAATATCCCTACAGGCCTTCTGATGTTAATTTATCTTTTGTCAGTAACTTTTATTTCTTCTTTAAAAAAATAAGACATTTTGAAGCTCTGTGGAATTTAGGGAGAGTCCTTTCATGCTTTTTGGTTGTACTTAATTGTTTTCCTCATAAATCACATACTTTGTTTTTATGCAAAACACAGTGACAGAAGAGAACTTGACATTTTATGTAACTGTCATGTCATTTATAAGATCTCCATTAGACAAAACATTTGTTTAGGTACTCTGTTATTCATTTATTTTAATGTCAACACCAAAACCAACAGCAGAAATGAACAGAGATGAATAATAAGACAAACTGGTTTAGTATCAATGTACTCTGCCTAAGGCAATATACTGTGCAACTGGTGAAGAATGCTTATTTCCTTCCCAAAACCTCTGCTGAGAACCAACTCTTATAAACAATCTCTTACTCCTTTGTCTTAAGGGACTGTTTTCAACTATCTCCAAGACTTAATTTCAGTTGATGTTTCGCTTAAAAGATTTTTATGGGGGATTGGTAAATAATACCTATCAATTATGGTAATCTTCTCTACTGTTGCATTATCTTTGTTGTGTCTGCTCCTTGCCAATTGTTTTTCTTGGTGTAGTAAATAAAAAAGACAGCATATATGAAACAAACAAGAATGGTCTCATTACAGAGAGATTTGACAAGATATGGCTTCTGAGAGATACCTGAGAATCTGATAGATACTACAAAGCAAAAATAACTCTTTCAACTGATCTACTGCAGCAATAGCAGTAGATCATTACAGCTGGGATGATAGTCTTTCTTGAAGAAATACGGTGTATAGGAAGTCGTTGAGGTTGCCCTCAAAGCATGTGTACCCCCAGATTTCCTTGGGAAGAAAAAGGCAACCAGGAGTAATCTGTCCAACTGTCAGTAGTAGAAGTAGTGCGTACTCAGATGTCATCTTTGACAGCCAGCTAAGAGCTGCTGGAGACTTCTGCATGGACTTGGGTAATGTACATGCAGTAAGTGTACTGGTTCCAAGATCAGCACAAACACAGGATTCAGGAATGTGGAACTAATACATGTGCAGTTCAGATGATTCACAGATGTGCAGTACCTTTTTTGCTTTCTGGGAGCTCTGCACCTATACACATATGAGAATTGAACATATGAACCGAAGTCTTTTATGATAAGGCATGTATGTCTCCAAATGTTGATGAAAGAAGCTGTGATTTACCTAGCCACAGTGGTTAAACACCAGTGATCTAGTTTATTCCCTTACAAATATTAAATGATTCTCTGAAAAAGAACTTTGAACAGATTACATGCAAAATATATGCATGTTATTATATTTTCTCTTTGTTTAGCACTTAACCTTCTGATGTTCACACGTTCATTTTAAATCAATCACTATAAAACCTTGGACAACTTATGTACTTCCCTGTTTGTCAATAATTTCCAAGGAAAAGCATGGGTTCAACCACGGAAAATTCTGGAGGCAAAAGGAAAGTGAATATTCCTTTTGTTATCTATGTAGGTCATAGGTCAGAGCTGTATTTCCTCTACTACAGATATATAACTTTGTAAACTTGCACTGAGTTTACATTTGTGTCTTCTAACAAAGTTTTTCCAGCATTAGTACTTGTTAGGCATCTCCTTCAATGTGAACTGAGTGTCTCTGCTCTATTTGGTCTAAGAGTTTTTTTCATGTTGCATAATGCTTTTTTATCTTTCAGCAAGATTTTCGGTTTCCACACCCTTGTGCTATTTTTTTGCATTCAGAGGGTCTGAAAAAATTACTACTTAATGTAACTGTTAGAAAGTTCCAGAAATATGTTGCTTTCCAAGGGCCTCAGAGGGTAGTTAAAAACAGGTATATGAAGAACGGAAATCTGGCAAAGTATATATTGTGGCATAGGGAAGTTAAATACTTTCTGACAAAGAAATAGTAAGGAGCATCAATCTTAAAAGAAGAAAAAAAATTAAAAATAAAATTGAAAACCCAATAAGTAATAGTTTTGATGGCAGACAGTTCACTTAAGAGACTTAGCTTGTGTTTTCTCTCTTCCCAAAACTTACCTTTACTTCATGACCATTAGACACCAAAGCAGAGGATGTCTCACAGATACACATGGTAGCCTACAAGGGGCAAAGCAAAAGGCTTACAAACATAAAAACATATTTTTGTCTCTAAAGATGCTAGTTGCATTCTTGGGTAGGGATGTGTCTAAGTGTTCAGGATTAGGAGTTACTGGTCGTATTTCTCTGCCTGTACTTGTTGCAGTTACTGCTTCTGTGGACCACTGATAAACCCACTGCTATTTCCTTCTCTAATTTTTTGTCTTAAAAATTAATTAAATCAGCAAATTCTTACCATGAAAAATCTTTTGCAGCCATCTGGCATCCTAATGAGTAAAAGAAAGAAAACTCTTGCTGGCAATTTTTCATGCAAAGAGGGTAGGCACCCACACTCAGAAGTGTAGCTTTCCTCTATTTGAGTTTCCTTATGATGGCAGAAGTTTGAGCAATCTCTTTAATAAACACGGACAATTTAACTATCAGATTTGGGTCAGGTAAGATATAATCCAAGAGTAGCTCACAAACACTTTTATCCACTCAGCCTGAAATGTTATGTTGTTTTTTGCTGCTTGGTTTACAAATCAAGGTGGATATCAAGGAGGAAATATTACCAAACTATTCCAACTTTCACAAGCTTATAGAAAGCATGAGGTTCCTGCTTTGTTACATATAATTTGCAAATTTTCATGTATATTGCAGGCCTGAAAAAGATAATCAAATCTGAAGGTGAATGCTGAGAGATCTACAGCGAAGGGCATTCCCCAAAAGAATTCAGTGACTTCAGTAGTTAACTTAAAGCATCCTCAGTATTTCTGACACAACTTTTTTCAGTGTTTAACTATTATCTATGATACATGCCAAATATATACTCAGTTTTGGGTTGCTACTTAATGCAGATTTCTTTTTATATTCTTGTTGTTGAGGATTTTATAATAATCATGACTTAAAAAGCGCTGTTTCTGGCTGACAAGGATTCCTATATTGACAGGGATTCCTTCTAAAATCAGTTGGAACCAACAGGGTGCAGGAATCATTACACTAGTTAAAGTTGAAGTTTTTCTTTTTGACGTATTTATTAGAAATGTTATAAGGAAAGAAAATCCCTGCATAATTTATTTGCATTTAATAATGACTCTGTGTGGATCATCCTAACTAAAATCAATGTGACAAAATATTTCCAACCTACACACAGAATGCAGTTCGGAAAGCTGCTTTTCAAATAATAAGGTCAAGAAGTACACAACTGTCAGAAAAATGTTTTTTCTGATTAAATAAACTGCTCTTTGTGTTTTTTTTTACACATGCACATATGCCCATATTTTAGTCTGTATAGCACAGAGAAGTCAATAAAGGATGTAGGCTTCGCCAACTGGAGGGCTTTTTCTACTATTTTTCTACTTTTTTTTTTTTTTTTTTTTTTATGTAGATGTGCAATAGATAGGAACTTACTAAATTTCCAGATGCTTCTGTTAGATCAGGTGGTGCCTATCTTTGTAAGATGTTTGTTTTTATTTTTACCTTATCTTTGAAGACTAGTGCATAAGTGTTCTCAATGGAATCTAGTGTTTGGAATACAATTGTACATTATTTGTGCTTAGAAATAAGGTGAAAAATTCTTCAATAGTCATGATTGATGTGATAGCTTTTTTTGCATCATTTTAAGTCTTTCAGTCATGACTGAATGTCTTTCTAAGGATAATAAATTCAAGGAAAACATTAGTTAAGAATATGATGTGCAAGTTACTGGTCAAACCCTTTTGCCTGTATATTTTGAGAGTTCAGACCAGTGGCTTTTCTTCATCCAGGGATGCCTGCTCCAGCACCTAGATCAACACAAACTGTTAGTATCGAACACAAGATGGAGGATTTTTCAATCAAAAATTGCTTAGAATGTTACGTATGGTATGGACTAATTAGAGAGCAAAAATCATAAACAAAGTATTTTGTAGGAAAATTAGTTTTCTAAATACTGTCTTTAAGTTAGAAGCGGAAAAGTTGCCCATTCCTAATGTTATGTTTGGACATAATCAGATATGACAGAGTTACTGCTGTCCTTCACTTACCATAGAACTTCTGCTTATGGATTTTCCTCTATACCATTTTCCTCTTTCATCATATCAACTGTTTTCCATGTGCCTGTGAAAAGGGTTGACATTGCCTCAGCTGTAATTTTGGCATGTGGTTGCACCTGTAGGAACTGGTGGTTTTGTTGAAGGGTTTTCTTCTTTTGCCAATAAAATGCTAAATTATTTCTTACTCTCTTGATTTGTTTTACCAAAAAAACCCAAACAAAATCCAACCCAACAAACAAACAAAAAAACCAACCCCAAAAAAACCAAAACACCAAAACCCAGAATAATATGTGGTTACATTTGCTTTACAGAATGTGGCTGCTTTTTCATAGTGTGCTGGCTCTACTGCTGCTATGTTCTTTCATGGTTTGAAACTATTCCCATTGAAATCAGTGGAGAAGTTCCCACTTGATTGAAAGCAGTACTGTAATCTCACTTACTAATATGGTGAGTTTTACCTGTTTATTACAGTCCCAGTGCTAAACCTCTGTCATTTAGCTCTACTGAAGTCACCAGAGGCACATGGATTCAATACCGAGAAGCTCCGTGCCTTGCAGTCGTATCTTGCTTTTCTTCACTGCACTCTCCCAAATATTGTTTTCTTTGAGAATATGGTTTCCAGCGCTAAGCTCTGTTTTCAACCAGCTATTCACTCTGTACAAACAGAAGGAAGGAATTTAAGGACTGTACTTAGTGTTTGATATGGTGTCAAACTGATACTGGGAAGAAGTCTACAGTTTACCTCACCTGTCCCAGCTGGGCTTGCTGTCTGTCTGCCAGGGTTTTGTTTTGGTTTTTTTTTTTTTTTTTTTTTCCATTTTTTTTGTTGGTTTTTTTTTGGTTTTTTTTTTAATAAAAAGAGAGCACGAAAATGAAAATAAAAATAACAGTTATCAGAACAGTAAGAAATGAAAATTCAGTGCATGCATTTGTTAAATCCTATTGTACCTAAAAGTTAACTTTCCTTGGGCAAAAAAAAAAAGCAAAGTGGTAAAGGACTGAACTTGACCCAACAGATTGTATACACCTTATCTGACAATGTTAATATGCACTTGAAAGTTATTAGTACCCCAAACCTTTCAATACTGAAGTGTGCCCTAGATGTTATTTGATACTAGATGTTACATGAATCTGTATTTTCATTACTAAGCAACTTTAGGATATGTAGTGTGTGTTTGAAAAAAGGCATGGTAATAACTCACTAATAATGGGTGCCATGTGGGGGGAAAAAGGCAATATTACCTACCTAAGAAATATAAAACATGGTTTATATTTTCAACAGTTTGAGAATGAAATGAAAACAGAATATTCGGTGCACCTGTAAAAACATATTTGATCATAATGGCAAGTACAGCATTCTTAGTGTGGGATTCATATTTCATAACTCATGTTCAAACAAGAAAAATGATTATAATGTTAAGTATTTCCTGAGTTTATTTTGATGGATGGCAGAATAAGTATCTTTTACTCATTAAAATACAGATTGGTATAATTTAATAAATGAATTTAATACACAGATGTTCAAGATTGAGCAGGGTGCATATTAGTCAACTTCTCTATAACTGATCCTCTAATATTTTTTAAAAGAAATTTTCAGGAGCCAAAAGCTTATTAGATCTGTATGATCTTGGTCTGGCATCAGATATCAAGTATGTTGTTTGAATCATGTCAGGTGATCAAAGTGTTTCTTTTTGATTGATGAACCCATAAATGCTGAACTATTTGAGTGGTCACTGCTTTTGCATCTCTTTGAGACACTGACACATCCTTTGATAAAATAGCCAAGATTTTTCAGTGACTTGCAATACTGGGAAATTTTGGTGCCCTACAGAAGACTGATCTTTAAACAGTATTAAGTACTCCTTTTTGAAAAGCTGTTTCAAATTAGATACTTCCAAAATAGGGCCCCAGAATCATTTGTCATATGCAAGAATCATAACCGAGAAATGCAGAGCCTGATTTTCGCATTGCTTATATATGCTTTTGCTTCACTGGTTTCAGTAGAATTGCACTGGATTTACATGAACATAAGTGAGAAAAAAAATAGGACTGTCACTTTTTTAAAGTGCGTATTCTGGAAATATGTGGATCTACAAAGTATCCAAGTAAGCTTCTAGGAAGTATTTGCAGAAAATTCTCGATCTTGGATAAGCCACGGCCTAAGAACCACAGAAGAGTGTCACTCTCCTGCTACCCGTAATGCGCCCAAAGGAGCCTCTGGCATGGGCTCCATAGCCTTGAGAAGGTGCTTGAGCACCCTGCAGAGCGATGCTCAGGGGTGAGGACACCTATGTGCAGCACCCTGAGCAGGTTTGCTTGCCCAGTGCTGAACACTTGCATGCTTCTGAAATTGATAACAGAAATCCCTTCCTCCGGATCTGTAGCTTGGCTGTCTATGGTGAAATAGCTTTTTTTTTGGTGATAAGTTAGAAGGGTTTTGGTTTTTGTTTTTTTGTTTTTTTTTCCCTCTTGAAGCAGGATGTATGTATGATGCCCTCGTTCTTGCAGCAGATCAAGACACTGGTGTGTGTACAGGAGATGTACAGGGATTCTAATCCATTCTCCTCCACTGAGAAGTGACTTAAAAAAGTTAGATTCTGGGCTATTCTACAATGGGGAAGATTGAATTTATGCCACTTTGCATACAGGACCTCACTCTTTCTTGGACCTAAGAGGGACCATTCCCTACAGTTGTGTACGGATGAGTGAGGTTACCCATCCTCCAAACATCATTCTCCTTACTTTGATTTAGAGCTTCTGCCACTGGGCAATTGAGCAAAACCAAAGGAGTTCATCCCCTTAGTCTCTTTCAAGAAAAGTTTTGGCCCGCAGCATTTGTTCTAGGTTCCTGTCTTGTAGGTGAGCTTTGAGCTTACATTTCAGCTTGTAAACATAACCGTGCAGGGGGTGGAACAATCTGACCATGTCCTTCCATTGAACAGGATGTTCAGATGCAAATGGTCTGTTGGGAGTACAGTCTGTTGGCTTTTGCCAACTTCCTGAGTGTGCTAGAAATTTAGGGGAGTGCTGGTTGAGCTGGGCTATAGCTATACCTGAGACTACTCTAATAAATTCAGAGTAGTTTATTGAATGTGATTGCATATGCTGTTGTGCTGATGCTGCTTAGAGTACAGCCACGTGGTTCCTCCTAGATTATACACTGTAGGTAAATCTAACTGGGTGGTATCTGGTTTATGAAATCATTTGAGCAGAGATGTGAGAGAATCAGATGTATGCTTGCCCCTCAGGCAAACTGGAAAGGAGCACAACTGGGCATTGCCAGGGTTGGAGAGCAGCTAAGAAAGCTCCAGTGTTCAGGGCAAGTGTTGTGGGCATTGGTGTGTGGTATGTGTGGTGGTGTTTGATCACAAAGGACAAACTAACCTGTCACTCCAGGCATTATCTTTAAGGGGAATACCAGATTAGACATAGAGTGGAAGTGAAAACAGAGGCATGCAGTTTTCATATTAAGAGTTCTGT
The DNA here is from genome assembly GCA_017639245.1 of Myiopsitta monachus. Taxonomy (NCBI): domain Eukaryota; kingdom Metazoa; phylum Chordata; class Aves; order Psittaciformes; family Psittacidae; genus Myiopsitta; species Myiopsitta monachus. The sequence continues at coordinate 22,981,786 of CM029922.1, read as the reverse complement.
TCCACCTAGTGACAACATGCTGTTAGGTGCATTTCCTGTGATCAGGTAAAACATCTGGAAAGAGGACATTAAGGAAAAGCTTTAGGTCACACCAGTTTTCTTTCAGGTGTGGTTATGCCTCTTAGTGCTCAACAGAAGACTTTCTCACCTTCATAACAGGAGTTCCAGTCACACTGACATCAAAATTGATGCCCAGGTGGGTCACTGGGAATTAGCAGACTTCTGTGTTTGTCCGACTCTACTTCTACCTGTTTACCAGAACATCTGGAGGGAGATAGTGCTGCAGCCACCAGCAGAGTTCATTTGGGGGCTGCCAGTGAGCAGGATGGCTTGACTGATTTGTACACAAGTTCCTGAATGTTTCTGAAGTGCATGGTGTTGCTCCTTTGCTGCCCAGCACCTTGCAACGATTTGCACCTGTACAGAGTGAGTATAAAAACCTGCCAGTCCAGATGGCAACACTTTTCACCTACTTTGCCCAAGTTTAAAAGCCTATTAAAGCTGCAGGGCAGCAGAAAATCATGCTGAAGGACTTTTTCCCATTTCTGATGTGACTCATTCCAAGGTACATGGTTCCATTTCCCCAAAAAAGGAGGGAGGCAGAAGTAAGTGGGAAGATTCTTTGCAGCAACCTTTTCAACTCCAATAGTCAACAGGGAAAGTTCAGCTTTACTTTGTTTTTCAGATAACTTAGTTATGATACCATAATGATAAGACGTTTGCCTTAATGTCTACTTCTGTAATGTATCAGCCAGATAATCAGTTTCTGCTCCAAGAATTTTAACAAGAGGTTTGTGGTCTGCAGTCCGGAAAGCTTCTTCCAATGTAAAGACTCATGGAATGTCCTCATACCAAAATTCAATAGTCAGAGGCTGAGTCTTGTTTCATATGTTTCATGAGAGTGGAAGCAATTAGCCTCTTTGTCCCATTATTATTTTAGGTGAGAAACATCTATTCCTACAGCTGAAGCATCATCAACTGAGAGAAGGGTAATGATAAGGGTTTTTTCCTATCTTCTTAACTTCTTGACTTAATTAAATAACTTCTAAAAGTTTTCATTCCCGAGCTGTCCAAATAACATCTTTCTTTGTCACTGGATTTATTAATGTAGATAAGTCAGAGAGAAACTCTTTATAATAATTAACTCTATGTAAAAGGGATATGTAACAATGTATTCCTTGGCGCAGGGCTTTTTTGTCTTAAGCTTACTTTCTCTGGAAGTAGTTTAAAGCCTTACACATCAATTTCATAACCCAGTCAGTTGCTTGTGAATGGAAAAAGCCATATTTGTCCTTTTTCTTACCTCTTCCAAATTGCATTATGCATTACAGCACAGATTCCAGGTTTCTCAAGTGTGTTTTCTCACTTACATTTGAATAAAAATCTCTCTCCATTTATATCTTGCATACTTGTTCTATTATAAAATAAGATGCCACTGGTACACCAGTTATGTGCTGCTATTTCAGATAAAAACCTTATTCATGTTAATGATACATATTAAGACCCTGGTTCCAACTCCATCTGCTGGTGAGGATGAGACAAACCTACCTTTGTAGACTTCTGTTCCGCATGTACTAATGGAAGCATTCTTTGGCCACTTCTGCATAGGACCCAGGAATAACAGTTACGTATGCCACAAGTCACATTGCTCTGAGATTTTACTTGACTACAGAATGTGACCAGAAACAGACATTATCTGGGGTAATCTTAAGAAACCCAGATTCTGTCTGTAAGGACAGGGGTTTTTTACAACACTGATCTTTTACCCTTTCCTCCAAACCTGATGTTCTAATTACATCTATATTAACTGAAGAATATGCCATCAATTATGACACCATGATTCATGTACAAAATAGGTCACAAATGTATATTTATTTAAAAGCATAGCAAAGTTTCAAAGACAAAGGATCTTTCTTTACAGATGGATTAATTATTGCCAAGTCTCAGATTGTACAATTAATGTTTCTGTTCTAAAGATAAAACAGCAACTAACCTGTTGCTGAACATTGCATTCCTTCCTTCCTTTTCCTTCTTCTGTTAATGTTAATGTCACTTACAGAAACTACGCACACACTTGGCAGAATCAACCTACCTATAATATGTTTACATAAATGCGTGTCCACTTCTGATGTTCAAAGAGACACAGGCTTTAATGGAGGTTTTTGAATAAGAAACTTTTCAGAGTGCTGCTGGCATCAGTGAGTTATGAACCAGCCCCATGATGATGTCTTACTTTGGCGAACAGTGTTGTCCTTTTGCAAACAAGTTAGTATCAAGTTCTAGAGACCTTCTGCAGTTTTGATTCTTGTAAAATGGGACTCAGAAATCTGGGCAATCTTGGCAACTTGTAAAATCTCAACTAATAAGCAACCCACTGAGAAATCTCTGTGTGTGCTGTTTTCTTGGTGAAATAACTCAAGGAATTTTTTTTTGAAGAATAATAAAACCCAAGGTAAATTGAACGGTGAGCCTTAAGGATTAGGTTTTTTTTTTTAACTTCCCTGTCTTTTGTGCCTTTGGCACTCCATGTCTTGCAACAACAGATATCAGGTAGCTCACTTAAGAACTGCTTATTAAAGCAATAATCACTGATCTTCACAGTGGGAACTGCAGTACTGAGCCAAAGTCACAGGTGCCAACTCCATCATATTTGGCAGCAAATCTTTATACATCATCTACTGTCCTGCTGCTTTTTTGGCCATTAATCTAAGTATTCCACGCAATTGGCAGGCTTGTTGGAGAAGTTCAACAGCTCCAGTGAAACTGCCCTGTGCTCAGATATCTTGAGCAAATGGCCACTGCAGATGTACAAATTGACTTCACATTTGTCTAGTGGATTAGATGTCTAAGATCAGTTGCACTGGTGCTGCAGCAAAGTTAAATTCCGTGGCTATGCCCATGCTAGTAAATCAGTCAGTGCCAAGTGACATTTCTGTGGGCTGGGCCCTGGTTGTGTACCCGCAAAGTGTTCAAACACCTCTGCCATTGTTTTGCCTCAAGCCAACTTGAAGCAGCCTTTCTCGTAAAACTCTGGTGCTACAGCTGAGCTGAAGTATGCTATGGAGACAGAGACTTCAGTAGCTCAAACAGAGAGCAGCACTGATACAGCCCAAATGATTTTGAGAATGGACTTGTATATCCAACATAAAGCATTTTGGATTGGCATTAACTGATGTATTTCTTGTGTCTCTGTGGTAGACACTACAGAGAAAAGGACTGCTCTTTTAAGGTCAGGAGCAAAGCCTACAGGAAGAGGAAGCTTACACAAGGTGTGTACAAAGGCATTGAACCAATGTCTAGAGACATCTAAACTAGCACCAACTCTACCTGATTGTACAGCCTAGCCCCATGAGAAGTGAGGCCAGCCATATTGGAGATGTGTGTGTCTCTTCTGCTAAGAAGCAGGGCTTATCTTCATTCCCATCGCCCTGCCTGACACTGCTATACTGATGCTGATTCTGGATCTAACAGAGTTTAGGAAATTTCTGCTCTGCATTCCCCTGCACAACGAAGACATGTCCTAAGGTTAGAAGGGATCCCAAAGTGAGTGGTAAACAGATCCTAAAACCTCAGCTGTTGTATGAACTATTTTTTGTCAAAGTTACTATAGTCAGGTTGCATGTGTACACTTGACGCATATTCTGTCCCACACATCAGAAGGAAAATTGATCAACTGTCTGAAACTGGAAAGAGGTAGTCCCACTATTAGAAGTTCTTCATAGTTTTTCCAAGTTAAAGCAAGGCGCTTCAGGCAAGAGATTTAACCATTGCTAATCTTGTAAACAACTTCTATATCCAGTGAAGAAAAATAAAAGATAATTTATTAAAAATTACCTTTTGTTTTTTAACTACCCTGATTATTACAAGCTTTATTGAAGTTATAGCAGTATTATTGGAGTGACGAGTGAGTAATGACCTCATTACAAGAGAGAGCAGGGCTAAGCATGGCTCCCCAGGTGTCTGGAAATTTGCCCTTTGCTTGTGCTGCAGCAAAAATTTATAGCAAAAGTTGAAACTAGAGTGTAGTTAAAATACATACATGGATATCTGATGATTTTTATCATACTATGATTTCATTTAAATTCTGATCCAATCTCAGAAAGTTAGTAAGTGCTCGTCTTTTTAGCATTGTTATCAATAATTCCAGCAAACTCTTCTGAGAAAAAGCTCTTTTCCAAGTTATGCTTCCCCAAATTAATGTACATTATCTATAATGGACTATTGGTTAACGCCTACTTTATTTTTTTCCCCCTGTACATGAGTTTGAATTTGCACCTGCTTTTCCTGAGTGACATCCAACAAAAAGCTAGATAGATTTATGCATATTTTAGTATATTGCAGTGAAGTAATAAATGTTTTTTAAGCTTGGCAGTTGAGAAAACACAGAAGGGAAATAATTGTCAATCAAGGCAGTGCAAATTATTTTGCTTTTTATTCAGACAAAAAATATTGAAAATATTTTGAGTCAAAAAATGCGTTGGTTCACTTGAAATGAATTATTTTGATTTCCAAGGCATTTTTCTTTTTGGTGTTTGAAAAAATTCATTTGAAATACCTTTCAAAGCTGAAAGTCACTTCAAATGGGAAACCAGAAATCTTTCAAATTCTAGGGTGTTTCCCATTTCTTTTCTGTTAATGAACAATTTGTTGGAATTGATTAGTGGTCATAAAATCCCCTGTCTCTCTGGACCCGTGTTTTCCACAGAAAAAAGTAAATGCCATGAGCTAGTAATTTATCTACCCAGAGGAAAAAAAAGAAAATAAAGAAAACTAAAACCCAAAACAAAGTGGAAGCCATATAAGCAACCCTTGTGGACTTCCTTGCCCTTAATTTCACATTTTTCTTCCCCTGCTGACAGGCCCCTCTCACTAATTGTATAGAGAGGGAAGGAAGTGGTGTATGTTCCTTTCCAAATTGGCCATCAAATGGTTGGTCATATATTAGCTACTTGGTTAGATTAGGCAGAGAACTGGTCATTTTATATATATATATATATATATATATATATATATATATATATTTAATATGTATTTCAGCTCCTGTCTTTTTGACATGTCTTGTGTTCTGCCATATTTTTTTACATCTTTTCAGACACGGCAGTATGAAATAACACAGTGTGACTGTTGGTAGCCGGTCATAACTTGAAAAGTTATACAGCTGGGTGAAAGACTTCCACATTTGCTTTTGAAGATTGTTTCATAGCAAAAGTAAAGTTAGCATGACACAAAAATACCAATCGAGTAATCTTATTACACAATGATTTTGAGCAAAGTGATATTGCTGAGTAATCCTCTAAAGAATTGTACAGTACGTACAATATCAAATCAGAATAAATGGAAAATCTGTTTACTTGTATGTTTAGCCACAGTGACCCATTTGACTGTTTAGCTTATCTCAGCAGAATCCAACCCAAAATCAGTTTTGTATTTGTAAAGTAGTAAGTTTCAGAATTATACAGATGATCCAAACAGTTACTATCACTTTCATTGACATATTTAAATAAACACTGACATCCTTCAATGCAGAAATATGTCTATTTATTATTTGGCTTCCCAAATTGTATCCTACACTTCATATTTTTCATATTATTAAAAGATGTTAGATTCATAAGCTAAATAAATGGGTTTTAAGAGATGGTTGCTAATGGGTTACAGATCTAGGTGGGGTTTTTTTCCTATAAGCTCGGAGAAAATCTGAGTAAAGTAATAGGCCGTGTCATATGAGACTGGAACCACTACAAATTAACAATGCATGTCCAGTCCTCTTATTTACAGCATCTGGCTTTGAGATCCCAGCTGTGTTTTTGCTACATCTTGGAGCTGCAGTGCCAGCTCACAGGGACATCCTGACCCACCAGAGGGAGGACTCTGGGCACCACCAGGGGCTCTGGCTCTGGCTTTGCTGGTTCCTTGCATAGCGCTGGTGGGACTGCAGCCACATCAGTATGGGTAGCTTGCTAGCTGCTGTTAATGATCAGGTGTCTAAAGGCCAACAGCACCTTCTGATTGCTGCACCAATGTAATCAGCTTGACTTAACCTCCTTCCTGACATAATGGTGGAAAGACAACCCAACCATCCTTCTATCACATCTGGCTGCCTTTGAGCCACAAGTGGATTCAGCTCAAAGCTACCCAATGTACCCTCTTCAAAGCAAGTCTGTCTTCTAGTCAGTAGGCACATTGCTTTTCTGGCACATTGTTTGTATGAAAGCTGCATCACATCCTGTTTCTTCTATACTGCAGTATTGCTTCTGTGCATGTTTTTAAGACGAATTTCCAAAGTTCCACATTTCAGTACTTATTAGTTAACTTTTAAATAATTCCTAATTAGGTATGTCACAGTATACAATGTAGTTATAGAATGCATGTGATTTCAACACTGAACACACACACACACACACACACACACACACACACACACAAACACACACATCCTTACATGTGAATTATATTTGCACAGGCTCTCTCTTTGGAGCAGATAAACACATGCATGATAAATAGATCACTCTGTGTACAAAGGCATACAAATTTCCTGAGTCGAGACGATGTTTCTTATGCACCTACGTAGATTTCATAGAATAAAGCTCTGCTGGAATTTGCCTGAAGATAACAGGGGGCAAATTAAATTTTCAAGTGGAATTCAGAACAATAGTAATATTTCCTGAAAGGCTACTAATTCTGGTGAAGCTATATCAAAGGCCACATTCTTTGCAGGTCGCTATGGAAAGCTAGCTCATGTTATAAAATGATAGCACCCTTTTGTAGTCTGAGCGCTCTGTTACACCTGCTGTGTCCACTTTTTTACCCCTCATTTTCAGTTCTGCTTGATCTAGCATGGACTGGTGCTGAATGAATAGAAAGCAGCAATATAAAGAAATGTGCCCCATATCTCAGGGATTTTTTTTTTTTCTTTTTCGACTGTGTCTAAGATGCAATTAACTTACCATAAGACATGAAATAACAACATTCAAAGCCAAAATTACTGGCTGGTATTATTCCATGTGTTAAATTACCAGAACACTGAAGCTAAAGATGGGAAACACCCTATAAAATAACTCATTATGAACAATACTGGTTTTGTCTTCTTGTTATTTTGGGTTTGCACATCCCTTTGATAAATTTAGTTGGGAGGGACAATGCACCCACTCTAGTGCTGAGGGCTACAAGAAAAACGCCCATTCCAATCATAAAATGTTTTCAGATGAACCAGTAGGGAGTAGGCTCTAGAGCTATATTATATTTATCTGGGTTTCTCTGAAGATGCCAATACACGTCAATCACACTTTTAAATAAGCTTGTTCAGACCCTGAAGGGAGTGTGTCCTGTGGCTGTGAGAAGCTCAGCCTGTTTTTGCAAAATCTGCTCATAGCCTGTAAATACCCACTGGGTGAATTGAAGCTAATCTCCCTCTTCTGTGGCTAAACTGGTGTCCAAAGAGGTTTTTTTACAGCAATGCACCTCCTCATTTTTAATAACTTTCTTCAGTATTTTTCCACATAAGCTTCCTTATCTTCACTAAATCAAAACCTTGTTGCTTTTTAACTCCAGTGAGACTTGTTTGGTATCTCAGGTCCTACTTCACCTGTCTAAAAGAATTCCATGCCTCTGACTGATATATCTTCATGCCTTATAATCTGCACTAACTGTATTCTTACAGCTACAGAAGGAAAGAAGAGAGATAATTGAGGAGGAGCACAGTTTGGATGTGAGTCCTCTTATATTAGAAAAAAATCAAAGGAACAAGAAAAGAAGAAACTATTGTTTTCAGGGCACCTGTTATATAGTCTTGAATACCAGTGATAGAAAATCAAGCAAAAAGGCATAGGAAAAAATAAAATAGAAAGTGCCTGGGGCAGATAGGGATGTCTGTGAAGAGACAGTGCTGAAAGATACAGAAAATTACATTTGGACTCAGAAAAAGAGAAAAGTGTCAGATTTTCTTTGTACAGCTCTGTGCTCTCTCCTCTCTGCCTCTTAGTTCTGAGAACAGCATTGTCAGAAAAATGCTGACAACCTATAGCAAAACAGTACAAGTGGTTCCGAGAAGAGCCAATAGACGATACAGGTTTCCTGCAGATGAGTCGTGTGCCTCTTCTTCTCATCACACATACACTGCAATTATTTCAGATTTTCCTTCATTTTGCCTGTGATGGTCTACCCCCTTGGTGTCTTTGGATCATCTCCAATTCCCTACCTCACATCTGCCGGACTCTTTCGCAAGCTAGCAGGAAAACATGTCTGTTCTCATACTGAAGACTTTCCCACAGTGGGCAGGTTAGCTACATCTCTCTCTACTCAGCCCCTGGTTTCTCCCAAACAGTTCAGGTTAACCTCTCTAAATACTGAATTTGGCCAATGGACTCCAGTGTTTCCTAAGGAAGACTAAGAGATAAACAGTCAAATCCTGCAATCATGTAACTTTCATCTGAATAGGAAACCAGGCTGAAAAATAGTTAGGAGTCTCAAAGGATTGATTTATGAGGAAAGATGATCACTGTGGTATTTGTTATTATGAGGTAGATCTTTCTCCCTCTCTCCCTGTGGTTTTGACCAAAAATTCCATTCTGGACCCAAGAAAATTTTCCCAACAAAATTTTGTTAAAACTTTAATGTTCCCATGAAACATGTCGGTTTCCAGGATTGGCATCTTTCCAATGAAAAAATATTTTCTTGAAACATTTGACCACCTCTAGTGACCACATGATCTATAATAATTTGTATTTACAGACTGGGCAGATTGGAAGGACAGAAAATGTTAAACCAAACAGCATCCACCCAAGCTAGAATTACTAGGAGGGATTCTCCTAGTCACAGGAGAATTCTTATGTCACAGGATACTGCTTTCTATCAGCTGGGAGTAGGAAAGCTTTCATCCAGCAACAGAACTTTATAGTTTCAGGTTCCTGCCCAATAAATGAACTTATTTTGCATTACTTTGGGATTGAAAGTCCTGAAAAATCCACATTTATTTTGAGGAAAGTCTTACAATGATGGGATTTTCCTACCACTTCTCTTGGAGGAAACCTCTTTAAATTGTGAGATGCCAGTTTTCTTCATAGCACCTCCTTGCCCATAAGAACCCTGTCTTTCAGCTTCAGCAATGGCATGAGAATGGGAAATTCAGTCACTCTTACCAGTGGCTCCACTGCCAGGAATGTTCACTGGGGAGGTGAGGTCAGCTTTTGCTATTACAGGGTGATGTGCTATAATTTAATAAAGGAAATCCTTTCCATTTGTGTTGTTTGATTGTTTGTTTGTTTGTTTTAGATAAAATTGTCAAGAGTTTAGCTAAAACCCTGTGCTTAGCTTGTCCAGATTGTTTGCTTTACTAAAAGGTTGCAGTCCAACCCCTGCAAAGCAATAATTAGAGAGCTTTGCTTTTTATTGTTGCATTTAAGTGTTCCTGGAGCAGTGTCTGGTCTGCTGAAGGAGAGGGAGAAGGTTATATATGTTTTGCTCCTTTTTAATCTGTCATCCACTGTCACTACCATTCCAGTAGTGGGCCTCCTGACTTTGTTCACTGTTTCTAAATTAATTAAAAAAAGTACTGCTTTTGGAAGGAGAAAGCATAAAGAATTACAAGCACTCCGATCAGCTTTGCTGCACCCCTTAATGTGCTACTACTCTCTAGTAGTCCTAAACGAATAGCTGGGAAAGACTAGCCATTTTGGAGTATTAGTGCACTGTGCACTGCCTATGCTAAAAGAACCTGAAGGGTTTTCTTTCCTTTGCCTCTTTCCATTTTGCTTTTCTGCAAGTGGAGCCTCTGCTGACATCCACTGGTAGCCACAAGGCAGCTGCAGTCCTGCAAACTGCTTGTAACCCCCCCGTGCTAATCCCATCTCCTGTGCCAAGTCATTGATTTAGTGCTGTGCTAGATGTCAGCTCAAATGTAAGGTCAAAATAATGTAATCCTTCCAGTTTCTACCTCCTTCCCAGAGGGGCAGTCCCCTTTCCCCTTCCATGGTGGTAAATAAATTCAAGAGATGAAAACCTGGTAGGAATTTCTTTGACTGTGCTCACCAATTAGCAGCACAGAAAACCAAACCACAGTTTCCTAGGCGAAATGGGAATATATAGGGAATGAAAGCTACCAGAACATGAGCTTGTATGTTACTCATAATTTTTTTTTGTTTAAACTGCAGTGAATTAAGACTTAATGATCAAGAGTGCAGGAATGAGGATTAGAGACCAGATGGGAAGAGCTGAGGGCTCTTTGCTGTACACACTGTGCCACTGACTCTTTCTAGTCATTAATCCCTGAGCCTGTCCTGACCATAAGTACTACAAGTACTGCAGGACGAGATGAGCGTGAAGATAATTAAGAGTACTCCAACCAGCATTAGCTGCTTCTGGCTCAGTCTCACTCTCTCCAGATCATGTGGGCATGACTGCAGTATAATAAAATTCCTGGAGGTGTGGGACTTTGGGTTGGTCCCTGTGAATTTGTATGGCTTTGTACAAAGGAAATGGAGAGAAAACTGTGCTGTGGATGTTGTGAGACTTCATGGGTAAATCGGGAGCCAGAACAGGATGCTCATGAAAACTTGGACAAGTACATTATTTTCTGTATACTTTTAGCCAGTTCTTTGCACACAGACTTAGGTATCTCTTACTTAAGTTGATTGGTAGTTATAGTAAGTAATAAAATATCAATTTGTATACTTCTGATATCCCCTCGTATCTTGTGTGACTTCTTATGGTCACCTTAGTTACATGCTATTGTTTCTTGTTCCTTATTTGATAGACGTAATTAATTAGGAGGACTGGTAAAGAACAGAAGGGCACAGATCAAGCCATTCACATTTTACTTTTAAAGGAGGAGTAGCAGCCATTTTAAGAATTAGAAAAGTTTTGCAGAAATTAACGCCTTTGCTTTTTTTTTGGATCACAACATCAATGACAACCAGCATCACTGTAACTGCAGCCCAGGACTGAGTATGCCCATGGAGGCTCAGCAAAACATTTTGCTGATCCCAAATTTAGATGTCTACTTTACTGTTCCACCAGACCCAAGGGTTTGCAGCACCAAAATCTCAGCATGCTGGTCCTTCACACTGCATTCAGATTCCTAGAATAGGGTTGACTCAGTGTTTTCCAGAGAAAAGCACTAGCTTTCTGGTCACTGGCAGTGCTGCTTCTAAGCCACAGTATTTCTAGAACCACATAAAATTCTCACTGCTGGTAGCTGAGAAAAAGCTGAGTCACTGAAAGCAGCAGCAGATTTCATGAGCACATGTAAAACTGAGGTCCTGTGTACCTTCACATAACAACATTGAAGTCAAGCAGTCAGGTTTAATGTATGCTGTGTTTGCTTTCTGCTTTCTGCTTTTGAGGATCCTTCAAAGGTGCCCAGGAGAAGTGGAGTTGCTGCTGCTCTGGTGATACCTGGCACCAACCTACCTATGCCTCCTGATGGAGAGATGTTTGTGAGAAAGTATTCATTATGAGCACCATCCCCAAGATGCCTGGTCTTTGCCTTGCAACCCAGATAGCTTCCAGCCTGCTTATAAGGGCGTCACTCCAGCCTCCAGTCCTTCATCCTCGGCTACTACAATGTCAGGATTGTGCCTGTTCTGCTAAGGAGCCTCAAATGAGTTGTGCAGCAAATGGACAGTAGTTCTTGTCCAGTGAGGTGTGGAAAAGCCTTCTGTTCCTCAATTTATGCAGATATTTAAGATTTATGTAATTTTAAAACCACAAATGATTAATCTGCAAGAAACTGAAGCTAAGCAGACAAGCGGTGAGCTTCCTAGGGACATGAAAGGAGTTGTCCAAGCAGGCTGTTAGTGGAACCTAACCTTATTTGGCCAGGTCTTTTAGCTCCTCTGCTTCCCCAAGCTATTTGATGCTATTTTCCACTGCACATGTGCATCTGTTCATGTAATTTAGAAATTAATAGTTTAAAAACACTCAGAAAATTACTTAGTATGTTTCAGCTACTTTTAAAATAAAACCTATAAATTCTCTGTGAATGAAACTTGGGGGGGAAATGGAGCATACCTACTTCATTACCCAGGCTTTGGTGTGCTGACTGGGCCATCCACAACATCTTTATTAAGGCATTCACTGCCTAACATCATAAGGATAAACGTTAGCATTTTCTCTTGGACCCCAAGCAGTATTTAAATTGGAAGTTGGAATGTCAGAGCTGAGAGATCTGAGTGTGCCTTTTCCTTATGGAAAGTTCAGTGCTTGGGAGTTCTTAATCAAGATTGTCAGACGTTTCCTGCTCATTTTCAGCCACCAACAGCAGGCATAGGTGACTCCCTCTTTGCTGTCGAGAGGCGGACAGAGCAGTACTGTGTGATCTGTTGCCCACTGAGCCACCTGCAAGTCGTTTTGCTCCAGCTGTGGTAGACCTCATGCAGAAACACAGCCTCGAAGGGCTGGCTCCTGGCCAACAACACTGTTAGGGGTTTTTAGCTTAATTCTTTCACTGACCTCCTCCTGAGGAGCATAATTCATTAAGTACAGTATCATGAAGGGCATGGTGATTAGAAACAGAAAACACTGCCACTGGTGTAGCCCATACAGGAGGGAATGACAATAAAGTGTGTGTATGTATATATAGATATAAAGTTCATGTTAGTTTATTCTGGTATTAGGAACTGAGAAGGAGATGTCTTCAGCTTTGCTTGCTTGGGACCTCTAGGTATAAGTTTAAATGGATAATATTTAGTCTGTGCTACTGTAAATCCCAGTGTGGGGCACAGCAGGCTGTCCAAAGTGATCATGCTCCTAAGCAAGGCTGTGTGGCAAGGACAAGGGTCACAAATCAGAGCACAACATGGAGTCCTCTTCTGTGAACGGAAATGCAAGAACTCGCATGACCTCACAGCATCACTACTTGAAGGGGAAAATAAAAAAAGAGAGGGTGGGATATGCAGAGTAAAGCATGCTTAAAGTCCATTTTTTATGTTTTCACGCGATGATCCAGAAAAAGTCATGTTTAAGCAGAAATATCATTATGTGATCCTGCAGATGACATTTCAAATATCTCAGGGTTATGCCTTCCAGGCAAAGACTCTTGTTGATGGAGACAGTTTTGAGACATTCTGAAGGTGTAAGACACTGAATATCCTTTTTCGATCAACTAATCTCATTGTAAGTAGGATAATCATTAAGCTATCAGTAGGTTGTACCCATATTCGGGTTTGGATTTAAGCCAAAAAAAGAAATGTTTTTCTTCTTCAGAGTCTGACGACTCGTGTAATGATTGCTAGCATTAGCAGATTTAGAGGGCTCCCATGCAAAAGCTGATGGAATTTGAAGTTTTACTTAACATGCTCATTGTTGCTCTTCCTTGTCTGATGGTTAAAAAAATAAAAGGAGACCAGAATAACTGATGAGGGTCATACCATTGTGTGACCTTTATATGTTTTATCGCAACCATCTTTCTCTTCTTCAGTCTTTGGAGCTTCTTCATGCCCGTGAGTGCAATTCAGATTTCATGTCTGACACAAGGCATAGAAGCTTGTAAATACTGATTGTAAAGTATGGCTGATTTTAATTATATAAACACTGAATTGCTTTCTTTGCACAAAGCTCACACTTTCAGATATAAGTAATAGTGGAAGACTATGAGAAATGGAAATAACTAAAGAGTTATCAGAAGTCTGCAATAGGAGCATGTGTGATTATTCCAATCATATTCCAAAAATGTGTGATTATTCCAATCTAAATCATCTTGTTTCAGTTCCTTTGATTATTTTGATTGTTTTTATTCTGAGTTGGGGTTTTAATGTGTCTTTTAAAATTTATGGGAGATACAACTCTTAGGGAGAATGACAACCTTAAGTTTGTTATGACAAATACTGCAGTAAACACTGCAACATCAATTTACCTGTCTTTCTCCTGTTTCAACGCACTGTCCTTCTTCATATAAATGATATAAGTTACCTCCATTTAGAACCTGGAGAGTACTTGAAGATCAGAGCATTTTTTAACTATAATGATGATTTTTTTTTTAATGTACAACATGAAATATTCAAAATTTAATACACATCCAGCCTTTCTGGTTATGGTTTCCTAACTAAGTAGCCATGCACACATTTATTTGAAAAGTGTTTCAGACACAGGACTTGCTTGCTTTATTGGCAGCAGTGTAGATTGACACAGGTGTCAATCACCTATAGGACTTGAAACATGCAATCTCTCCTCATTATTGAAGCACAGCACAGTACAGTGCACTTAGGGCTAGATCATGCCTTGTACATCATTAAGAATGAGAGCTGAGGGATAATGCTGTAAACCACAAACTCCTAGGGCTTTCCCAGTCAGTGCACCCTGTCTTCAGTGATCTGTCATCCTTGAAGAAAAGGCAGCGTGCCTTCTTTCCTAAGTTGTTCCCTTTGGAGATTTAGATGAGTACAGGAATACGGGCCTGCTTTCTACCTGATCAAGTCAACTAGCTCCTATTCATAAGTAAAGGAAGGACATGAGAAGAGAGTGAGTCTGTTCCAACTGGCATTCTGGTCAAGCCATGCTATTTGGTAATAAATTGTCCTTACTTAATTTCTTGCTGTTGGATACTCAGGACCAGATCCAGAAAGGGAAGGAGTCATTACAGTGCCCAATGTTGCAATATTTCAAAATTACACATAGGGGTGGTATTCAAAATAATGGAGTATATGCCAAAGTTGCTGAAATATTTGAAGATGAATGGTAGGCAGCTCAGAATGAGATTCACAAAAGGCACCTTGTTAAGTGGGAAAATAGAAAACACTGAGAAAAGGATCCTTCCTGAGATTTCTCTTGGCAGTTTCAGGACTGCAGTTAGATGATGCTATGAAATGGATTCCATGCCTGAAATCTGTGCTGGTTTTCTGTCCCAGGTCCAGAAGACAGCTGCTGCCAGATGTCTTAGACCTAATTATAGACTACATTGTCATTGTCAGTGACATTCTATATTACTTATCTAAAGCCCTTAAGTTGGGATAGTGGTCAGCACAGTATTCTCTGATGAAGGATTAGACAATTCCAGGGAACAATCCAACAAGCATCCCATCTGAACTGCCCTCTAAGGGCTATGTATATTAGTAAATGAAATAATATCAGGTTCCTTCTTTGGCCTTTAGGCCAGCTGGTACTCTTTCATAATATCCAATTAAATATTTTTAATTCTCTTATTCTCCATAACAAGATGGCTGTGTTGAAACTTCCCATGGCAGAAGGCCCTTGGCCTGTGGTAGATCTCAAATTATCTGGGAGAGCACAAGTTGATCTGTATTAGCATACTCCACAGACTAGCGTGGGTCATGAAAGAGCTGCAAATGAAGCTGCTAAGCCATTGTCCACCATATTCGAAAAATCATGGCAGTCAGGTGAAGTTCCTGATGACTGGAAAAAGGGAAACATAACCCCCATTTTCAGGAAGGGGAAAATGGATGACCCAGGGAAATACAGACCAGCCAGTCTCACCTCTGTTCCGGGCAAAATCTTGGAGCAGGTTCTCCTGGAAGGCATGCTGAGGCACATGAAAAGCAACAAGGTGCTTGGTGACAGCCAGCATGGCTTCACTAAGAGGAAATCCTGCCTGACCAATCTGGTGGCCTTCTATGATGGAGCTGTGGAACTGACGGACAGGGGCAGAGCAGTTGATGTCATCTACCTGGACTTGTGCAAAGCGTTTGACACTGTCCCACATGACATCCTTGTCTCTAAGTTGGAGAGACATCGATTTGATAGGTGGACCACTCGGTGGATAAAGAATTGTCTGGATGGCCAGACACAAAGAGTTGTGCTCACTGGCTCAATGTCCAGCTGGAGACCAGTAACAAGTGGTGTTCCTCAGGGATCGGTGTTGGGACCAGTCTTGTTCAACATCTTTATCGGTGACAGGGACAGTGGGATTGCATGTGCCCTCCGCAAGTTTGCCGATGACACCAAGCTGTGTGGTTCAGTTGATACGCTGGAGGGAAGGAATGCCATCCAGAGGGACCTTGACACTCTTGTGAGGTGGGCTGATGCCAACCTGATAAAGTTTAACCATGCCAAGTACAAGGTCCTACATGTGGGTCAGAGCAATCCCAGGCACAGCTCCAGGTTGGGCAGAAAAGAGATTCAGAGCAGCCCTGTCAAGAAGGACTTGGGGGTGTTGGTCAATGAGATAATGAACATGAGCCAGCTTCAGTGTGCGCTCGCAGCCCAGAAAGCCAACAGTGTCCTGGGCTGCATCCAAAGGAGCATGACCAGCAGGTTGAGGGAGGTGATCCTGCCCCTCTTCTCTGCTCTTGTGAGACCTCACTTGGAGTACTGTGTGCATTTCTGTTATCCTCAACATAAAAAGGACATGAAACTGTTGGAAGAAGTCCAGAGGAGGGCCAGAAGCATGATCAGGGGTCTCGAGCACCTCCTGTATGAAGATAGGCTGAGAAAGTTGGGACTGTTGAGCCTGGAGAAGAGAAGGCTGCGTGAAGACCTCATAGCAGCCTTCAAGTATTTGAAGGGAGCTTATAAGGATGCTGGGGATGGACTCTTCTTGAGGGACTGTAGTGATAGGACAAGGGGTAATGGGTTCAAACTTAAACAGGGAAGTTTAGACTATATATAAGGAGGAAATTCTTTACTGTGAGGGTGGTGAGGCACTGGAATGGGTTGCCCAGGGAAGTTGTGAATACTCCATCGCTGGTGGTGTTCAAGGCCAGGTTGGACAGAGCCTTGGGTGGCATGGTTTAGTGTGAGGTGTCCCTGCCCATGGCAGGGGGGTTGGAACTAGATGATCTTAAGGTCCTTTCCAACCCCAGCTATTCTATGATTCTATGATTCTAACTTGCATAGTCAAGCTGTAGTGCATGTGTTCATGCCCTGGCTCCATGGACAGAAGTAGCCTGAGAGACACTTCTTCCCACTGGCTGTAGAAAGGATGCCAAGGAGGACTGGCATCCTTATTTAGGATCTCATTCAGGTGCACAAAGTCAACGACATGTATATGGATCACTGATGTTTGCAAAAGTAGCTGTTGGACTGGATGCTCTACATTATTCAAATGATAATGATCACCACTTTGATCACCAGATGAACTTATTATCATGTCTCCACATTGATGTTACTCCATGTCTGGACCGATTTAAGCTTTTCTATCACCAGTTTAAACACATCTGGAAGTTTTTATTAGTATACAGGCCATGTTATAATGAAAAGTCTGATATTGCTTTCATGCAGGAGACATCTCTGGTATCTTTATGCTGTGTTTTGTTATCCATTTCACTCTTGTTATTTGTGATAGATGAAAGTCTGGAAAGCAAAGCAAAGTGAGTGTCTGAAAAATAGTGATCTCTTATTCCTCTCTTTAGGCAATTTCTCTCTCTTCTCATATAATAGATATATTTAGTAGCTGTGTTTTGGGGGCCTTTTTGCTGAGTGAATGTTAATACTGCTTGAAGTAGATCAGTAAAAAAGCAGATAGATAGCAGAAAGTTTCACAGATGTTATAATATCTATGGTGAAAGGGCACCTTAAAGCCAGATGCAATCTGGTATGACATTTCTAGTTATAGTGTGTTGGTTAATTGTATTTGGGTTTAATTGTTCTGGGTATTGCAGTTCTGGGTATTGCACTATTTCCTCCCACAAATATAAAAGCAAATGCAAATACAGGATCAGAAACCTGGTCATCAGTTTATATGACGAAGATCTCCAGGAACTCGATTGCAGGGCACAAGAAAAAATTACCACTTTCTTCCACTGTTCTGTTGTCATCTGGACCTAAATGTTATAGGCACTGCAACATGTCTGGGATCAAAGTAAGATCGTATGTGGATGCATTGAAATTAGCCATGTTTGCCTTTGCTTTTGCTAGAATTT
Source organism: Myiopsitta monachus (assembly GCA_017639245.1). Taxonomy (NCBI): domain Eukaryota; kingdom Metazoa; phylum Chordata; class Aves; order Psittaciformes; family Psittacidae; genus Myiopsitta; species Myiopsitta monachus. The sequence continues at coordinate 22,963,979 of CM029922.1, read as the reverse complement.
TCAGTTGGAATTCAAGGTGTTCTGCCCTTAGCTGGGTTGAATCGCTGCCCAGAGATGCCTCTAACTTCCCATAGAAGGAGTTCTGGATGTAGGTGGCCCAGTAAAGCATTTAACTTTAAGTGACATAATTTAGGCTTATGGGTACAGCACATTCTTGGATCAGTCTGATATTTTGCCCAGTTTCTTGGTTGAATGGCTAAGCGAGCAAGAGCAGCTTCCTTCCTTATTGCTTGGGGAAGAGCAGCCCTTTGGGGAAGCCTATTAGTTAGCAGGAGGGGTTAACCCTTCAGTGTTCACTAAGGTGACTTGAGAAGCCATTTCCTATGGTAAAAATGCAAAGCATATGCTGCTTGTTAGTATATATGGGCAGTGAATTAGCAAATTTAACGTCTTCCAGTGCTGTATGGTGCACTGACACTGTGCACCCTTGAGCCAATCTGGAGGATGTTTGTCCACAATTTCATTACTATATGTGTCTGAGTTAGTGTCTTCATTAAAATGATAAGTTTTTCTAAAAGCTGCTAGTGACAAGTGACCTTATAATGTAACATGGTCGCACTTAGTCTGCAGGAAAGTATTAAATGTCAGGACTTATAATTGTAAGGATTTGATATCTATGAAGGTCAGTTCAAGTGTGAGTAATATAACATAATATTGCATTTAAACTAAGATCTGTGTTCATAGGAACCTTTTAAAAACACCCAGCTGCCACTGCTGAAACAGCGCAATGATAGATGATGATTTTTTTAGACTTAACACATATAGCAAATTTGCAGCTCATGTAGGGTTTGTATTAAAAGCTGACATGACACTTCAGTTTAAACAGAAGTTAGATTGTTAAAGTTGGTGACCAGCCAGAAGTAGAACAATGTTAAAAAATGTCCATTTACTTGACTTTTGCTCTCGTTTGTTCTTATTGATAAAGTACATTAAAAAATTCACCTGAATTTTTAGTCATAATTGCCATTTCTCATTCAAAAATTGGCACACTTTGTCAACATTCTGCTTAACATTGCAAAGGACAGTATAATAAAGCTTTTTCAATGGTAAAGGGGAAAGAAACCCCATTCCACAAATTGTTTATCTCTTTAACATTAAATTTATTCAGGTCAATTCACTATTCAAAATAATGGAAATGAAAGACCTGAAGTAGCACTTCTATTGTGTGTTTCTTGGAAAGACAGTTTCCTGGGGAGATTCTGCTCCATTGGAACCTGATGGCCATGTGCTCACAAGTTATACAGGTACAGATCAAGCACATTTCATATGAAGTTAGTCTTGATGGATGCAGAATGTCTGTAGTTATCATCAGCTATAAAACCTCAGTGGATGCCCAAAACCTTTCAGCACATATTAGGATTAAGCTCTGTGTTTGTATCATCTTCCCTCTTTCCATCATAATCAGGGCATCTCATATCTAATGAGTAAACCGTGGAGAGTGTCCATGGAATACATAATGAACACAATTTGATACTTTTAATGTTTCCCACAGTTTATTTTAGCTTTGTTCTGGGATTTTGTAGAAGGAACATGCCTAATTATTAATTAATTGTTTGGTGTAGTATTTTAGGTAACCATTCACCCATTTGGACCACTGAGCTATGCAGAACAGAGGGCTGTAACACCAAGGAGCCTGCCTCGCAGCAAATGCCATAAAAGAAACAAGAGAGGTAGGATCTCCGGTGATTCATGACACAAGTATATCACAAGGATGGAAGCTCTTTTAGTTACAGAGAAGTTATAAGAATGAAGAAAAGTTTGGAGCTGGGCACTTTATGACTGTAGATTTATTGGTAGAGCTGCGGTATGTTATTTGAGGAGGATCAAGTGATGTGATTCTGGCTTTTAAAATTCCACAAGTCTCCTGTCAAAGGATGTAGATACCTTGAATGGCATTCATACAGCCAAATGTAAGTAGCTATAATGCAGACAAGTATGAGCAAATTATCAAAATTCCTCATAATTCCTCATATTCCTCTGTCAGTGCAGCAGAACAGAGACTTTTAGAATGTAATTACCAAAACAGACCTCTAAGTGAATCACTCTCTGAAAGAGCCTATTTCTTTTGCAAACAAGACAATTTACAATGAATATTTCAATATAATTATAATAATCCATACTCTTTTTATATACAAGACAGTGAAACTGGCAGGGTCAGAAGTAATGCAAGTATCTTAAGTAAGTGATTCTTCATGAATGACTGTTACATTAGCTTCATCTTGTCTAATTACAGGCGTTTTACTGATGTGCTGGATTTAGAAATCCAGTTGCCAGAAGTTGCCCTACAGATTTCAGTTGTCTTACTCTTTCTGTAATATGCAATAGAATCAGACAGGTATATTCAAAGGAAGAGTTTGGGGCTTAGGTTGATGAAATGCTGATTGCTGAAGTGTCAGCTCCTGCCTGTGAGGTGTCTTGTGCTACAGAGCACTTACAAAGCTTTCAAATCTCTCTCTCTCATAGAAAGAGGACCCTGAGTCCAGAGGTTTATAAATCCTGAGTCAGAACCACAAAAATCATTACTCAGGATTAGAAATTTTGATATCAAATTTAGAAATTTTATCTAAAGAGATAAAGGATATATGCTTCAGCCTCCACTGAATCCAAATCTTTGTGTGAAAGTTTTTCTCATATAGTCTCCTAAGTTACATGTCTCTTAGCAAAACCAAGTGTGTTCAGCCTATTTCTTCCAACCTTCCTTCTTCTAGCCTTCCTTCAGATTTACCTCTGCTTTGGCTATAGCATCTTCCTCTCCCACACCTCGAGGTAGATCAGGTAACCATTCCTTTCTCTAGGGAATGATGCCATAAGTAAAAGACAGTGGGATGAAGAAAGAGGTATAATTTTCACATGCATCACAGCAGAGGCAGGAAGAGAGGTGGTTGTCTCTGGAGACTTGACTTCACCTTTCTTTCTACCATCACTACCAGTGAAACAAGATCATCTTCCCAGGAAACAGAAGACTTCAGCACCCCTAAGTAATTCATGCTGGGAGACATCAACAAATGAATAGAGCAGCTCATCAGCAAAGCTTTCTCTTCCTCCCTCTTCATTAGGATTAACATGTGAGAGTTCTTTGGTATTTTGGAATGAATGTTTTCTGTGCTTAATTGTCTATACACTGAAAAAGAAACAGCTCAGAGGAGATCAAAGGTAAGGTGAAAAATAGACACCATGTGGGAAAGTTTCCCATGCAAGTCCTATCTGAGAACAAGACTGAAAGGAAGGGGAATGTATCTGATTTGACTTAAGAAATCCATCTAGCACAAATGGGGTCAGTTTGCAGCAGGACCTGGGGTCTACTACGCCTTCTACTAATTGTATCATTGAAAAGATAAGTATTGTAGCTGTATAGAGGAGGATGAAAGGAGATAAGAGGAGTCTGAACAACACTGAGGAAGGTGGCTGATGAGAAAGTATTGACTAAGTAGTAATAGTTGGGAAGAAATGAGGTGGGAGCTTGCATGTGGAAAGGGAAAATTTTAAGTGTACAATGTGGAAGATAAGAAGGACAATACCTATGGCAGAAAAAAATATAAGAGCTTCTTGGTGCCCCTGGGCAGTATAAAGAGAAATACCCTCATTAAAAACAAACAACTTACAATGAAGGGTGATCAAGTGCATTCCACCTCAGTGTAATCAGACATCAGTTAAGCAATTACTAGTGTAATTGCACATTGGAAGAAAAGTGGACAGAGAAGGTGATTATATCGCTGACAGTTAAAAGTGTGTCTTTTCTTCATAGGAAGGACATACTAAGTAACATTCATACTACATATTAACTTTCATAGTGCTAACAAAAAAACAGCATTGCTTGTAAAAATAACGGAGCTGCCTCTATTTCAGAGATGGGAAGATCTTGGCACATCTTTAGTATTGGAAGTGCATTTTGTCAGCTGTGAACGTATGGAAGAAGTGAAGCTTATGTAGATATCAGGTATGTGGGAGGTTGTGTTGGTGTCCTGGGTTCAGTAGTAGCAGTCATTTTTCTCCTTCTTAGTAGCTGGTGCAGTGCTGTGGTTTTGACTTTCAGTCTGGGAACAGTGCTGATAACACCAGTGTTTTCAGTTACAGCTTAGAATGTTTGGTCTGACCAAGGACTTCCTGAGTCTCACGCTCTGTCAGGGATGAGGGGAAGCCAGGAGGAAGTAGAGACAGGACACCTGACCCAAACTGACCAAAGAGGTATTCCATACCACAGCACGTCATGTCCAGGATTTAAAAACGGAGGGCAGAGACCTGGAAGGGTGGGGGTTCACTGCTGAGTGGGGCTTGGTATAGGGTAGTGAGCGGCTGTATTCTCTTCCCTTGTATTTCCCTTGTCATTATTATTATTGGTGGTAGCAGTAGTGATTTGTATTATACCTTAGTTACTAAACTGTTCTAATCTCAACCTGTGGGAGTTGCATTCTTTCGATTCTCCTTCCCATCCCACCGGGAGCGGGGGGGGGGGAAGAAAGAGGGGGGAGTGAGAGAACAAACTGCATGGCTGACTAGGCTTAAACCACAACAGTTGGAAGGTAGCGTGGTGGATCACAAAATGTATCCATGCTGTCATGTGTGGTTCTGAATAGGTGTAGGGGGTGTTTTGAATGCTGTTATCTCCTTGAAAACTAATTTCACTGTGTTTCAGTGATTACAGTGATAGGAAAGACAGCAGTTTTAAGTATAATCTGAATTAGGCTGCTCAAATGAGTGTCTGTGTAATGGCAGTTTAGATTGAAACAGCTATTTTACACTAACAGACTGGTGTTACAAGCACAGTTGCTTTTTGAATGTTTACTTTTGGTGTTCTATTGGATTAAAATGGGTTATGAAAGCATAGGTCAGCCCTTGCCTCCAGCTCCAGCAACATTCACTTTGACTGCAGATGAACGTAATGATGAGGTGAAGGAGTACCTCTGATGTATAGGAAAGAAATGAAGCATTTTCTTCTGCAAAGACCATGTGTTGTCTTTCATATGAAAGTGTACATGTTTTTATTCCATTTGATCTTTGTACAGTATTTTTTCTGTACTGCTGAACTGCACCAAATGTCTCTTTGAGAGTTAGGCAAACAAACATTAACCTTTTGCCAGCTGGTGTGAAATTTAAAAAAAAAAAAAAAAAAGGATTTTTAGAAATCTATTTCCACTGCTTTTCTGTCAGACAATGATTGTATAATTGAAAGACATCCAGTTGATAAAAAGGAACATATTTTTTATTGGCAGCACCGTAACATGAGTTCAAAGACTGTATTTGCCAAGAGTGCATAACTCTGTAATGGCCGACATACTTTTACAAGTGTTCAGTGGTATTACTGACAGAAAGATCGCTTTGGTCCAAGACAGATGTAAAATACTTCATTTAACAAATATTTACTCCACAATTATCTGAAAATGTAGAAAGTACAACCTGACATGTTTGAATATCTAAAGAACCTGTTTATGGGGTATTCTATTATTGTTCCTACATAATAATCCAAAAAATACAGTTTCAGGGGAGGCTGGATGATTTAGGATATTGGTAATAGGATACAAAGCCTTTCACTTCTTGGTCAGCAGTTCAAATCTGGCTTAGGCGGTAGTAACTCAAAATGATTGCTGCACTATGTGACTAGGGTTAATCACAGGTTGATGCTTTCTAGCTTTCACAGTCCACCACCATAATGGCTAAACTGGCATGTTGACCAGAGCCTATTGTCACTTTTGCAGGCATTAGTGTCACCAAGGAGAAGACCGTGAGAGTGGCTGCAAAGGTATAGGACCCCAGCACTTCTTGCACAGAACCATAAAATTGCATGCCTTTTGCAGTCTCAAGGAACCTGTCAGGAGTTATCTCCTGACTCAGCAGTGATTGAGACAGGAAAAACTTCTGAAGATTGAACGTCACTGAATGTCAGCATGGAAATGTTAGGAAATATGCCTGTTGTTAGGAACCATCATAGCAGTAGCCACACTGACAGAGAACTGTGTGGCATAATTATTAACAGGTAATCAGAAGACTACCCAAAGCGAGAGCTTTATCTCAGTTTTTATTTGGTGTTTTGAGTTTGGGAAGCAACAGAACACTGAGGTTCTAGTCAGAGGTGTAGATTTTAGACTTGAAAATGAACATAGTTTTGGACATCAGATGGAAAGAGGGTTGCATCTGTTAAGTCCTAGCCTGTCATTGGTACTTTGTGGCCATGCCTTTAAATGGAAAACCAAAAATGGCTAGCACCCATTTCCTGTCACCAAGATGAGCTGGCATGGCCTAACTCATGTCCACACTCTTCAATTCTCTCACTGTCCAGAGCAAGACATCATAATAAAACTACTTACAGGCAACAGTCCCTGACCCATGCTAATTCCTAAAGTGTGCTTGGGAACAGTGTTGGAGAAGTATTAATTAGCTGGTCCAGACCAAAACTATACCAGGGACCTTCTGACAGGGTGATGGTGCAAGCAGTCACGTTTCCATGCTAGGCACATGCCCAGGAAGCATTTAACTTGGTAGTCTAAGGGAAGCTGTGTGACTTTAGCTAGGAGGTTTTGTCTTCCTTCTTTCAGTTAGATATCTCTGAAGTGGGAATACCAGCATTTCCGTTTCTTGGGCACTTAGAGTTTTTAGAATAAGATTTGTCAATGTTTTGAGCCATGCTTCATAAAAGGCAACAATTTTTATCTGTATCTCTAGGCTTGTTATGCAAACAATTGTGTATGAATTGAGGTTTAATATCCATAAGATGTTGCTCCCCTTGCTGGTCATTTTTCTGCTTCCATTTCTCATATGCTGATGTGTAAAAACTGTGCCTAATGAATTCCAACATGGGTAGGGAAAGGTAAAGGATGAAGGGGGCATACTGCTCCTCACACTGGGGGAGAGAGAGCCTTGAATAAGGGCAGGTGTAACAGCGGGGGGTATATTCAGAAATTTTAGTCTAATAGATAAGGTTCTTGTTAATTACTCAGCTAACAAAAGTTTTGCATCCTCTAAAACAACTCTGGTTTTACATAACTACAGTTTGCATCTGCTGTTTTTCTCTTTCAAATGTATTTTACACCTGTCCTCTCCTTGATTTAGGCAAACCATAGGGAAAGGCAGTTTGCAAGGGCCTCTTGACAGCTACAGTTTGAGGGTTTTTGTGTGGGTTTTTTTTTTTTGTTTGGTTGGGTTTTTTATTTATTTATTTAATGAAAAAAGATTTTTGTCTGTTTGCAATTATTCCTTGATTTCAAGTTCAGACACTTAGCATCAAAAGGCAGCATCCTGACACTTGCTTACAGGAATTGCCCAAAGTGATCCAGTGTGCTTCTGCCATTTCAGTCCTAATTTTCCTCCAGATAAAATAGATACAAATCTTCGTTTTAAATTATAGTCTTTCTCTCTGTCAAATGTTGCGCTCTCTAGCAATGACTGATGACTTCGCACTTTAAGAAGTTGTTTAGAAATATGCATACCATTACAGGTGGTTACTGAAGTTACCTAAGTTTAAAGAAAGATATTTAAACATAGAGGCCTGGATTCAGGTAACAAAATTAAGGTTTCTGAGTTAGGTTCAAAGCTAGTTTGTTCTTTTTCTAATTACTGGGGAAATATGCACCACGAGGAGTAATTTGGTCTCCTTCAGCATCTGAATTGCTCTGTAAGACCTGAACTGCTTTCTGCAAATACCTGTCTGTTCTGACTTATGAGTGAAGGCAAAAGCAGTCCCATTCATGACGGTGCTGCCCCAGTATGGCATGAACCCAGTATGGCCACTGCAACCAAAACTTCTGTCAGCTATTTACATTTTGGGTGCCTATTTTTGATATCTGGAGAAGCTGACTTTCCTGGCTTTCAGCTGCTTTTAGAGTATCTCAAATTGAGCGTTGTGGAAAACTTGGCTTAAGCTTTTACTTAAAGCATTTTCTGATTCCTGAATCCATTTAAGCAAACAGAGTCAACAATCACAGACCACTGCCCATTAAAAGGCGTAGTAATCCTCCATTCATCATGGAGGTGAGGAGCAAGGAGAAGTGAGGTCACTAAGCAGACCCCTGTCCTGAACATTTCTATTTGCTTGTTTTGTTGCCTGTCTCGACCCCATGACAGTGGTCAGAACTACTTCTTACAAGCAAAATGCGGCAGCAGGCACAGAAAACACTACACCCTGTGATGGTCTGTCAAGGGGCTGTTCATTCCCTGGTTCATGTTAGTTGCTTCCTGTGGCATTCTTTACTACCTGAAATAGCCCCAAAGATTTTCTTATTTGTTTCATCAAGGTTTTCCATTCTGAAAAAAAAATCTACTCTGGCAGCCAAATGGGACCCTGAGCCCTTTATCCTTCAGTGGGTCAGACCAGTGCAGGTCAGCATCCCATCTCTGTACCACAAAATGGAGAATCAGGGTCTGTTTTCTCTACATACATGCTCTGTCTTCATTTGCAGTGCGCAGAACTGGGCTAGTTTTCAGGCAAAACCTTCCCTGTCTTATACTTGCATAGCCATGTTGATTTGACCATGGTTGGTCAGTTGCAAACGACAATGAAGTTAGATCAAATGATACTGCATGGATGGAACTGAGAACGATATTTTGATGTTGTGCACTTACTTGTAAATGAAAGAGAAAAAATAGATTATATCCTTTAAAAATGAAAAACAGACTTGGAAAAGTTGGTCTATAGATTTTTTTTTAAAGTGCAACTCTACTGACAAAGCTTATAAAAACATTCCAAAGTAATGTAGTGTGATGACCCTTGCTCATAATCACAGAAAATCTCTCCAAGTTTTTTATTTTTTAATAAGGCTATCATTAATCTTCAATGAAAATAATACAGATTTTATGAAGAAAGCTCACCAAAGTTCTTGGAAATCTTACAAGACATTTAACAGCTGAACAGTGTATCTCACAAATGGACTTTAAAGGTGCTCTTTCAAACTGAAGCCTTTATTTGATCTGGTTTTATAGTCAGCAATTGCTTTGGTTTGAAACCTCACCCATCCTTTCCAACTAATAACCAAAAGAATCCTGAAATACAGCACTCATTGGAGGTACAGCATGACAGCCCCCAAACCAATTAGCATTACTCTTAGACTCCTGAGGCTGGATTTATTATCTGTTCCAAGATATCCTACTTTACCAGAACTGTATACTTCGAATAAACTACAGGATTAACAGTATTTATGTATGCATAATAAACATGTAGATGAAGTTATGGATTTTATTTTATTTTTTTGGTGGGTTGGTTGGGGGTTCGTTTTGCTGGGGGTTTTTTGTAATGTTGAGCATTACTCAGATGCTTTCTTCAATAACTTTCATCTGGATTTCCTTTCTGATAAAACTCTGGTTGTTTGCAGATCCACCCGTCAGTTTTATGAGGATATCTTTGAGACATCACATTTATAAAACAAACTGGAAGGAAGAGCAGCTGTACTTACAAACAAACATCACAGGCACAATTAATCTGCTTAAAGGGTTTATGAGGGGAAACATAAAATATCAAATAAAGGGTAATGGGAAATATTTTAAAAATGCCGAATCTGGTAACGATCCACAGAGCAGAGCAGCCAGTGCACGTTCAGGAAACAGAATGTAGCTAGTAACTCATTTGGTTGGAAGCCACTAGCTCTCTACCTCCCAACCTGAGCTGTAGGGCTGTTTGATGTTTCTAAACCAGATACAGTTCTAGATATATATACTCCATTTACTTTGTAGATTACAATTTAAAGGATATTCCTTTTTTAAAAGTGAAGATGGTAATAAAATCCTAAAAGGCCAATTTTTTATTGTTCAACTTAAACCTAGTATGATCCCATTCTTCTTGAAATTTATGTCTCTGCTTAGATAATTGAAAAAAAACATGCATCCACGTATTCTTTCATGCTTTCTCTTGCTTTTGCTTATGTACATACATACACACCTCCCGCCACAACAATAAGCATACTGGAAACAGGCATTGAATCATGCAAGTGTATGAGTATTTTGGATACTTTTTACAAATCTCACAATACACTTTAAGATTTAAGAAGGAAAGATTTTTCTATACCTAACAAGCCTTATCTTCAACTCCAAAGCCCCATTTTAGAATCTGAATTGGTTAGATAATGCATTTGAGATTTTCTTATGTTAAACTTCAGGGAAAGCTTCAGCATATACCAAAATATTTTGGTATATAAAATATCCCGAGGTTTAATATATGAGATTGTATCTGCTCATGTCACATATAGTGGTTCTTTATCTCCTCTCTCACTGTTCATGAAGTCATAGAAGTACCAAAGAGATTCTGGTAGTCTGATCTACTGCTTGTTGTAATTTTGACATATATTTTTTTAAATCACTCTTTTTCATTTGATAGCATATGTGTTAGTGGGTAGATATTGGTGTGCGTGTGATACAAATTCCCATTTGCCAAGAGAAGAGGTTTTGTTCAAGATATACAGCAAACATAATCAGACTGGTTCTTTAAAAAAAAAACCTCTTGCCTCTTCTCATGGGAACACAGGGCAAGAAGGTTCTTTTTTTTTATCATAAAGACCACTTGGTTCTGGGTGTCCACAATCTTTTTGTCAAAAGATATCAACTTGGGACACTTCCTAAAAGTTGGTGGAATGCCATGTACTGTCCCAAAGGCAGCTGTGCATTAGATCTTTCTTGTTTGAGCAATATAAGTATGGAGGAGTTTGTCACAGGGACAGTTCCAATTTATACCTTGGTTTCAAAGGGTGGTTTAATTAGTGGTTTTGACAGGACCTGTCTGTAGCTGATTCTGATCTCACTTAAACTGATGCAGTTGTGAAAACGCAGTGAGATCCTGCCTTCTTGTAAAGCAGTTCCTTGCTGCTTATTTTTCAGAAAAATTAAAATTTATTTAAAAAAAAATTTAGCAGAGAAAACAAATCAGCTTTAAAGAAAATAAAATAAAAATCCATGCAAAAGAGCATCAGTCCAATGAATTTTCCAAGATGATGAAGGCATACTGCCTGTTTGTACACGTAAGGAATGTTGGTATCTTGGGATAAGCACACTCCTTGTCATGTATTGTGCTTTATATGAACTCAGAACTGTCATCGCAATGCACATAAACGTTTTTTATTTTCTTCACCTGCTCACGTGGCACACACCTGGGGCTTGCTGGCAGCATGCTTGGCTTCGGCGAGCGAAGCAGACGCTGCCAGGCTGGAAGGCCAGCCCAGTTCCCTTCATGTAAGTTAAGCCAAGTCGATCCCCCAGTGGTTTTATAGAGTGGTTAAGGACAGGGCTGAAAAACTTCAGCTTATACTGAACAATCAAAAAGGGTGTGGAAAGTAAACTTCTAGGCACTTCAACAGAATCATCACTGTCTTGGTTAGACCTTTAAAGCAGAAGTCCCTCCCCTTTGCCTGTCCACTCCAAAATTTACCCCTGGTGACTCCTGAGTTTTCTGCAACATAAGCAGCACCAGTGCAAACTGCCTTGCCAGCAGTGGCAATGAGCAGGCCTTTAGAAGTCACCTAGGTGGCACAATGCTCTGTTGTTGCTTTATTAACATAAGAGTTTGGACTGAAACCTTTGTTGCTGCTTAGTGCTTCCTGAAGTAAAGGAAGTGTCAGCTGTATATTGCTCAGAGCTGGCTGAAACTTTTATAGAGGAACTGAACTTTTCATTGATTAGAGTTCATGGGCATTACATAAAAATGCAAGGCTTCCTGCTAGTTTTTGTTTTTATTTCTTTTTGCATTAGTAAACATTTTGTTAAAATGCTTTTCAGCATCTGGTTGTCGGTCTCCTAGGCCTGAAAGCTGCAACAGAATGGAAACAGTGAGAGGGCAAGCTGTTGGAAGGAGCCTTTTGATGAGCAAAAATTGAAACCTCAATGCTAAGGCATCTTCTGGGCCATGAAGAAATTGCCATCCTTAGTTATGCACTCCAACAAACAGCTATGTGTATACATCGGAATTAGGGGACTGAACGCTGACTCCTGCTCAGAAGAAAGAGGTGTGTGAGAAGGGCCTCTTTGATGATCTTGTTGATCCTGTGGCCGACCTTGTTTGGGCCATTTAGGGTAAGGGGAGTCAGAGATCTCTCCTGGGCCATGTCTGCTTACTTGTCACTCACTCATGTAAACAGATCTCTCCTTTTGCCATAGTGGGAGCTGCTTTCTCTGGGAAATGCCTTTCTTTATTGCTGCAGGTGCAAATCATTGCGGTCATAACTGAGTTTGAAGTAGAATTTTGTTGGTTTATTCTGAGAAGACAATTTGTGTTTGGAGTTAAGGCTAATTTTTGTTACTGGCAAGAATAAACAAATGAGTGCACTTGGATTTGATTTACGGGTGTGATCTTTGAAAGTGAAAATCTGCAGTGATGTTTACAATGTAAATAACAGTACCGGAAACACCACTCTGGATGAGTCTATGTACCTCTGGCTTCCTGTTCCTGCTATGTACCCCAGTTATCCAAAGGATGGAAGCCTACTTGTATTTTCGAACAAACTAATTCAGAACTATACACATGATCAGAGTGTTTTCAGGTGCAGTTTTTTAGGAGTAGCATTCATATTTTGGTAATCCCTGCAAGGCTGACTGGGGCAAGATTCTTCCCACACACAGTGTGTGGCATTCTGCTGCAGGAAAATCAAGGGTGTTTCCAGTTAAAATTTGGCCTTCACATCAAGTCCATCCTTTGGCAGAAGAGTTTGTATTATGTTATGAAGTCCAATAATCCTATAAATGTACATCCTTGAGGTATGGAGCTTTTTTAAAAGCAGGAATATTTACCATGTTATCAATGTTTATCCAGCTGGTCAGAAAACGAAAAGACAGAGAGTGAGAGAGAATATGTATGTCTTTAATAGATTATTGAAACAAGCAGCAGAATGATTCAACTGTCTTGGGCCAATTCCACAATGTTTTAAAAGCAATGTTTATTGCGAAGCATGGAGTTCAAGCTGTGGAATTCATCTCTGCTTCCTGCTCTTTCCACTCACTCCCACTGTCACACACCAAATTCAGTGCCTTCAGACAGAGTTTAAGATGATGGGAAAGGAGTGACTGGACTTGTTTTAGACATAGAAATTCTTTGTATAATTTAGGACCTTCCTGAGAATTTGGATGTCATACTTCATGGCTGTTCAGACCCCTGCTTTTTTGATTATTGCCCATTTGTATTTATCAACATTTTTTTGAACTAGCCACTGTCAGAGCAAAGATTCTGGACTAAATGGACCTTTGATCTGACCTTGTACATCTGTTCTTAGGGCAAGCAGTGCATTGTGCAGGAAGTGGGTGACACAACTTTACAGATTGTTGGGTAGGTCCAGACTGGAGTTAAAGATGCTCCCTTCCCCCCCCGTAAAGCTGAAGACGTTCCGCATTTTGGCCACCACATAGATGTCTCTTTCCTTCAGGGACACTAGCTAGCTGTTCTCTGATGAAAGATAAGGACTAATACAGTCTTTGCCTCACTGAAACACGTTTTTCTGCTTCAGCCAATAAAATACTGATTTGTCGATCTTTGGAACATTCCATCTGGTTTATTTATTGATGTATTTATTTACTCTTCCTGTCACAAGGACAAAAGTTGCTTATTTGTGGGATATAGATATTCATTTATACTTTAAGGTCTTAATGACTTAGATTAATCAAACTGTGTTACTGTTTCTCGTTTTATATACCTTGGAAAATTAGGAAAAAGGATTCTTGAGATGATCCACAAGATTCCCTGGCTATACTAGCAAACCAAACAGATCCAGGAGTAAAGCACTGGTATGCAGTCATCCGCTTTGTTAAGTTGTTCACACAGTCCTGGGCTAGATGGTGTTTCCCCACACAGTTTTACCCTACAGTCATGTTCATTCTTCACCTGACTTTAATAGTTATTGCTTTCTCAGAAGTCAATTTTTTATTATTTCTTTGTTTTTCTCTGAACAGTCTTGCTGAAAAGAAAAAGACAGAATACCTGTGTGTTAACTTGGTGATTATTCCCTTCCATCTGGCATTTGTATTACCACATCAGTGTACTGCATCCATTCTAGGCTCCACACTACAAGAAAGACACAGACATACTGGAGCAAGTCCAGCAAAGGGGAACCTGGGTCTTTCTGCTGCCTAACAGGATGGTTTAGAGAAGGCAAGGCCAGACACCTCTCAGAGGTACTCAGTGATTAGTTCTGAGGTGAAAACCGCAGGAAATTCCAACTACATATTAGGAAAGAGTTTTTCACCGTGAGGGTAGTCAAACATGGGAACAAGTTGTCCAGAGAATCTCTGGAACCTCCACCCTTTATGATACTCAAGGCTTGACTGGAAAAGAGACTTAGCAGCCTGATCTAAGTTAACCCTAGTTTGAGTAGGGGATTGGATTAGGGATCTCCAGAGGTTCTTTATAACCTAAATTATTTTATGAATCTGATTATAGACAGAAGATAAATCTAATGGAAACATCTTCTCCCTCACAGATGATTAAGGTTTCTAAGTGCAGAAAGGTATATGTTTTGTTAATTATCTGAACTTTTCCCATTTACTTACAAGAGATATATCTACATTTGTGTAATTCCATTCTTTTTATATAAAATACTAGTGATTCATATTAAGAAGAGACAATTCCAGCAAGTCTTATTTTGAGTTTGTGTGCTTTATTCTTCGGTGTCAAATATTAATTATGATGAGGGGTATAATACTTATTGTTAAAATATTTTAGATATGACTACTATTTTTGATGCCTCATTTAATTTAATGTAATTAATTTAATTTAAAAAAATCTAGAGTTTGTTGTACCTTCAGTCAGCTGTAATTCAGTTACAGCTGTAACAACTGTATTTGCTGCTTTTGTAGCAGTTAAAAACAGCAAATACATCATGTCCACAAAACAGAAAATGAGTTTTTCAAATTGGATGTGCAAAAGCAGACCCTTTCAAAACCTGAGATTACTTATGAAAAGCTGATGAGCACAAGTAACTGAAACCCAGTGATCAGAGTAAATGCAGAATACTAATCAACTTGCAATCAATTTAAATGAATGCTAATAAAATTGGTGTCAGTCGTTTAGACTGTTCGATGAACAGCATCCTTCTTACTCAGATATTCAGTGTGGTAGAGATAGATACTCAAATTACAAGATTAACCATAAAAATACAGTGATAAAAATTAGTAAAGGATTTGATTTATAATGTTAATCCACTGAGCCTGTCTGGTATGAACTAAATGTTCCCTGAAACTTGAGTGCAATTATTCTTATTTGACTATTTATGGAGTCAATAAAATTAAGGAACTGTGTCTTCCCTCCAGCCAGCTGACCTGAGGAGTATATGTTAGATCTCAGAAAGGGGAGTGATGGCCATAAAAGTAGTGTTTTGCAGAAGAAAGAGGAGAAATTTAGAATCTGCTTTGGTTTTTAGACTTGAAAAAAAAAAAATAATAAAGGAGAACTCCTCTTTGGATTATATCTTTGAATATATTTTCTCTTTCCTCAGCCTCTTTGCAGTCTTCCCCTTTTCCCAAGTAAATATAAAAACAGAATGAGGAAAGGAATTCACTGAAATTCACTGATTTTAATTTGAATGTTCATAGCTATTGCATGACAGATAATTTACATGTTCTCTAACAACTGGATGCAATGTGTGTTCGTGTTTGCCTAGCAATGTGTGTGCTTCTCACACACGTGTTTGCACGTGCATTTGTATTGTGAGAAGTGTCAGGGAGGCCTCCAAGGAAAATATAAAAGGTTGCAATCCAACAAAATCGGAAGAACAGCACTTACTCTGAAATGGCTTGATTTGATGTTATGAAAATGCTAGAATGTAAATACAAACTATTTTCATGCTGATGTCCTGACCCTTGTGAAAAGCGGTGCTCATTTCCCAGACCTTTCTCTGGAGTAATCTGCAGTAATTTATGGCCACTGTGAGTAGCCACATCTCCTTTGTGTGATACACATTTTGTTTGAAATATTAATCAGTTCCATGAAAGGAACTGCATTTTTGAACGTTTCCCACTGATAGATGACAGAATATACAGTCATTACTCTTTTCTGAGGTTTTCCTAAAGGGCTGTTTGCCCCACATTTTTACTTCAGGAGGATGGAAAGCTTTTTCAACACCTACTACAGTAGCTCTAACATGAGAAGTCAGAAGATCATCTGCTTGTTGGTCCTTCCTCATGTTACCATGTTTGCATCAACTTCTAAAAACCACTGACTGTTCCTTAGTAAAAATATTCTTCATTTCTGGAGAAGGATTTAATAAAGAGAGATGTGATTTTGTTGGATGAATCCATACATTTTAATGGAATTATATATGTCAAACCTTGCAAAGCCAGTGCTATTCTTTATTACATTGAGGGCATCAGTTGTTAAGAAAGCTGCAGTTGTGAAGAACCACTGGGATATTTACTTTCGCTTTAAACAATCACCACAGGTCAAACTGAAACTTCAGTGCTAATTGTTTTTCTCTAGTACTGAACTGTCAAAGGTATACTGAAGCAGTGTCAAAGTACACTATGTTTTGATCCAGTTCTTTTAGATGTTCTATGTGTGTAGTGCTTAATGTTTAGTACCATTTTTACTTACCTGAAAATTTATGATGTTACATGGGATTTTATTTTAGCAGTGATACAGCAATATATTAAAATGAATATGCTAAACAAAGAGAGACCAAAATAATTTTGTGGTATGATCCCAGAAACAGTGTTAACATACAGTGGTTTTCTAAGAACAATTTGCCTTCTCTGGAATCCAGGAAGGCAGTGGTTTCTATAGTGCATATTGTTATCAACCTTCATTGACAAAAATCTGCATATTATTATGCATGATTAAATTGACTGCTGTATAAATGAGGTGGAATCATTTAAGGCATATTTTGAGGATATTCACCAGAGCTGTTATGTGTATGCTGTAGGCTGGATTGATTTCTCCTAATTTTGGCCCCTTCTATGAAGTTAACTATATTAATGTCTCAAAAGTATTGTAAAATAGTTGTTTAACAATGTTTAGAACCCTACCTATCACTGCATGCATTTTCATCAATGACAGCATCAGTTCATACACAGTGAAGTTAGGAATATGTGTTTCCAACTATAAGCCCTAAAATTATGTATGAGATGACATCTAGAATTTTGGTAGCCAAATGTGGAAACAAAAAGGTAAGATTTTTTCTTTTTTTGCAGTGCTAGCCACATTCTGGTTAATGTTAGAAAGCACATAGCAAAGATTTGCATTGTTGATATGTAATGAATGGACAACTACTATTTGTAAATACTTAGTGTTTTATCATTGTCAGGATTCTTGGACTAGCTGGCATATTGTCATTCCAATGGTTGTAGAAAATGTTTAGTAAATAATGCACATTATTGTGGTTTTAGGGGTCACAATCCTGAATGCAGTGATATTTCATTTTACACAGTCAGTGTCGAAGAAAGTGCATGTCACTTCAGAGCAAACCAGAAAGTTGCTGTAAAAACCAGCCCCCGAGACAGCTTGTGATGCACATAGCCTGGACAAAAGTTCTCTTGTCTTAAATTTTCCCCAAATTCAAATGATCTGTTCCTGGCCATTTCTCTGCTTTAAAGTCATTCTTGAAAAAATCTAAATTCCTTTTCTTGGCTGAAGTGACTCTAAGAGGCTTCCCCCATTTGACTCCCTGATGCTGTGTTCCAGAATTGCCAATCACTTAACACATATGGACCACAGAATATTAGCTTTGGCAAGATCCCCAGGCTCTTTGCAAAATGAGAATTCACACTTCCCAAGCCAAGTGTAAGTGGAAGGTTCCCACAACATTGGTGAATCCAGAAAGATTCTCATAGGCCATTTGCATCCAGACAACTGAAGAGCTTAAAGCTGTTGACTGGCAATACCACTTAACGGTCCATTCTTGTGGTAAGAAGCAAGTTATTAAATTTTCCTTTTGAAGGCATACTGCTTGAAGGTGCCAGAAAATTAGGACTTTTCTTAGCCAGTGTTAATAACATGCAGTTTAAGCTGGAGAATTTCAATCTATTCAATTTCATTTTATTTTGTATGGATGAAAACCTACTCCTTAGCAACAACTTAAGTATGGTAAAAATAAAAGTTCTATGGACCTTTTTTCGTCTGTGACTTCCCTACCTGCTTATCCAGTAAAAACATGCATTCATCAGTCCATCTTAATGCTTGGAGCTGGAATTAGTGGGAAGAAAATCACAAGTAGAGGAAAATAGTACTTCCATATTGACTTTAAGGTGGCTTTAGCAAACGAACATTTTTCCAGCTACACTGGTATCTTGCCTACTAACCCTTGACTCAGGGGCAAGTATTAGAAGTAATTCTGTCACTCGGCTTTACAACTTAGCAAACACACAGTGTATGATTAAAAAACTCTGATCATTAATTCATGTTCATCCAAGGAGGAAAAACTGCACTGAAGTGCTGTGATGTGAGAGTTACGACTGCAGAGGAAGAGAGGAGTTTGTCTCTGGGGTTCTGCAGACACATGGTGCACCCTTGCACACCATTCCACTGTGGGAGGTTCATTTTACCTCCAGGACGTTCATACTAAGGTTCATTCAGGGGAGATGAAAGTTGCATGTCTTCTCTTTTACTGGTGGTAAAAGACTCTTGTGGGTCTTTTTAATAGGATGCTGGGATTTATGTACACATTCCATCTTATAGATTCTGTTTGCATGTATAATATATGTGTATATCCATACAGCTGTCTTTGTAAGTTCAGAAACACCTTCTCTTGATGCTGACACCAGACTGGGGTATGGTCTGATACTACATGAGACAGTGACCTAGGACTTGATTTACTTTTACACTGAAATAAACTGAATCCCCATCAGTGTTCCAAAATATATTCTTCCTTTTCATGGGGAATGGCATGCTGGTGTATCACAGAAAGAAAGGGAAACTATGAGAAAAGTTTACCACTGAATTTTGCCTTTTTTCAACTCATCTTCCACAGGCCAGGAAATAAGAACTAATTAAAAAGTGCAGCTGAAAATAATACCTTTTGAATGGTTTTGAAACTAGAGCAAGCATAGGAACAGGAGAGGTAAAACCCCTCCAACAGAAAGATTCTTGCAAGATATAGTTTTAGTTAAAGTGTGTCCGGGTAACATACTCTTTATAACTCCATCCATAGTTCAACCGTAGTTTATCTTTTATTATAATGATATTTTACAACTGCAGTAAAAAAAGTGACAGTAGAGATTTATTCCAGCTTCTTTTAACCTGATTAACTCGGGTATCAATATAGCTTACAAACGGCAACATACGCCCGAGTTTGGGCTGTGTGACTATGCTTCTTTTCACTATTCCGTTAAAGAGATAGATGGGAAAAATTAGCTGTAAGTATAAAAAGCAGTCAAGTGCTTCTCCTTAATCAAGATCACATACATAATGGGATTGACAACAAACATCAAGAAACCACAAACAGCTAAGAGGACTACTGATGGTATTGGAAAACATGGAACCGTTATTAGTAGCTGTATGTTCACATACATGAGTAGGGAGCAGAATAAAAGAATAGTAATAGATTCTACAGCATTGTTCTGATTTCTGTACACACAGCACAGCTACAGGGTTCTTTCCTATTCTATGTGTGAATGCATTTGTTATCTCTTAGCCAAACAGTTTCCAAAAATATGAAGGAATAGAACTAGCTGAATCCCTACAGAGAAACAAGAGCTTATCTGAAAATTATGTCTGCTTGGAAAAAACCGAGCATGCATGGGTCACTTGCAAGTTCTAACCTAAGGCCAGTATCATCTCATAGCCCTGCAATTGCTTGTATGAAATGCATTGATGGTCTCAGTCCAATTCCTAGCAGACAGGTGTCCACATTACTGGGATCACCAGGTGGAGATGACTGCATTTTTCCCATTAAATAGGTGATTATAGCTAACAGAGTGTAAAACATTATTATAAAGTACTTACAGTTCCCACAGCAGATGTTACAGAAACTTGGAATCTTTCTCACTGAAGAAAATTGTGCCCAGATGCTTGTACTTAAACTTTATGGTCCGAACTCTGCCCTCAGATGCACACGTAACTCCCAGGGATTTCAGGGGGAGTAATGTTCATGTATATCAAGGCCATGCCTAGCTCCTTTCAAAGAGCAGCATTGATATTCAGACATTTAGTGCGATGTGCGGATCAGCATGCATGGTTGAGGATGATGAGGATGATAATGCTACAGTAACTCACAGGAGCCCATCTAACATAAGATCCAAAAGGTACCAAGCATTTCTCAACGTAAATCAAAAGCCAGATATATAGATAAGTACACAAAGAAAAGGATGCAGGGAGGAAGGAAGGGAGGCAGGCAAGTAGGAAACAGAGTAAAATGAGTGGCACAAGATCTCAGAGTAGTTCAGTGGCAAAACCATTATGATACTGTCCTCTGATATAGATCATTGATCATTTTTGTAGCTATTCAAATATCCTTCAAGACCAGGATGGAGCACATTAGGAGCAGTTGCTTACTCCATGCTTTTGTATTGTGATGCTCTCTTTTTAGAAAACAAGCAGAAATATTTTACCCAACATGAGTTTAATAAAAAATCACTGTGTTTTATTGAATTCAGATTTCTGATTAGTCCCTTAAGTCCCTGAAGGGGAAGGCCACTCTAGCCACACAGCAGCTATCCTCACTCTATCTAGGTATGGAGAGAAGCACTTTGGAGAGACAGGGAATGGCAAATGTGGAGCAAGAAATAAAGCCTAAGGAACCACTGGGAGATGAAACAAAGAAAGGCAGAGGATTACAGGTGCAGGTGTTTAGATCTGGGTGCATAGCCTGTCATTCTGTATCTTCGCATCATGTACAGTGCTAACCTGTCCTTCTGCAAGAAGAGGAGCAAGCCAGTATTTAATGAGAGGCACATTGTGGTATGAACAGCTTAACAGGGGAAAAGTAGGCAGGAATTCTGCTCACGTGAAAGAGAGGCTGATGATATTGTCCTGTAGGATCCCAGGTGCAGTGTGGCACTGAGTTTCACAACTCGTGCATGTAATTGTTGGCCCTACCAAAACTTGATTTATTCCACATGCTAACATTGTGCTCTGGTAGGAGGAAAGCCTGTTCCCTTCACTCTGGTTGTTGCAATGTTTTCAGGTAAAACCTTCCTGAGAGAGAATGAAGTTAGGCTTCCCTGCAGGTCAGCTGGAATGCTTGTTGGGGGATATACTGCCATATATTATGGGGCAGGCAAGCCTATATGTTTAGGGCACCATAGTGACCACAAAAAGGAGCAGGGAACAAATACACAGGCAAGTTTAAGAAAGAAGGAGCATTTTCCAAAGAAGGGGTAAGGTTTATTCAAACCAGGCAAATGCTAAACTGTTAGCAAGATAGGAAAAAAGAACTTGTCACATTAGGTTAAAATGGGTTTAGGGTAATATTTATTTTGAGCTTTTTTATTATTGAACGTCTTTTCCCAGTTTAATGTTTTGCATTCTGATAAAGCTCAGCTTCAGAGACTGAAAGCTGTCAGACAGTTGTACTTTCAGGAAAGGTGTGGTAGTTCCCTGTGGAGATATTACCTGACCGAGTGTTCGCTCCCTATTGCTACTGATGGTAACAAGTTCTACTTGTGTCCTGGCAACTCCCAGAAGCTCTAGTTGTTCAAGACATCAGTGTATGTGCTGACCCAAACAAGACAGGCCCGCTTGAGATCATGTACTGTGCCTGTCACCACTGCATTTGTATGCTTATATATATTAGCTTGATATTTGGCACAGTTAATGAGAACATTAATTTTAATGACTATGTGTGCTGCTATGCAGTCATTATAGTGAATACATCTTGGTTTATTATTTGGTTTTTTTTAGACATTAGAGTATCAGAAGAGCCTAAATGAAAACCGTGTTCAAACATAAGATTAAGGCATACTGACTATTCTTTTCGTCATATTGCAACATTGGAGTTGTGATATAATGTGCTATAAATTTAGCTAACACACTGCTTGATTAATCTGTCCGCATAATCAGTAGAAAATATCCTAAGGGCTGTTGTAAATCAAATTCTTAACAAAAGCAGAGGCTAGGACAGAATTTTTTTAATAGTCATTAATAATGATGTATAGAAAAAGGGATTTCTCACTTTAATGTGGGATTTTGAAAAGTTAACTTTGGCTGTCTAAGTCCTGAATGTCTGACATGTACAGCCACATGCTCCCTGTAGGGAAATAGGTACATCAGTAGTTGTTTATTTCCATCCTGAAATGAGTGGAATGGAACATCCCTGGAGATCCTTTAATCTTTTTTCTGATGACTATTGGGTGATCCCAAGACAGCACACTTAAATGAATCTCCCAATTTTTATCTGGCCCCTCACCAAGAAGTCTATGCAGCAAATGTATGTTTAACATGGCTACATTTGCCTTTCAAGCAAGCTAACATCTATGAAAATGCAGTGCTTTAAACAACACCTATAAAGATATGTTTAAATAAAAAATTTATTTCAACATCACAGTAGGATGTGAAAGTAGGAGCAACTCTGACATGTACGTGGCTCCTCTGATGAACAGTTGCGGTCCTCAGTTCCCCTTCTTGGCTCTGCAAAACTAAAAGATTTCTGTTTTGGGAGGACCATTACTAGTTACACTGCAGAGACTAATCATGGGTTAAAAAGTATTTTGACAATTAGGCATTGAAGAGGTTGTGATGTATTTTGGAGAATTTGTTACTTGTCGTTATTCATCATTATTCATTATTGCTGTTAAGAAAAAAATCCTATCCATCCAACCTAAAGTTAGAGGCTATGAGTGGAATTCTCTTGCCTACACATGGCACATGGGGGCATTTGAGGTGCCTCAAAGTATCCATGGTATCTGAGTGGAGCTGGAAGATAGGTCTCAGGACTTCAGGAAACTGATCTCTTCTGCAGAGTCAGGTGGAGGCCAGGTAGGACACAATTCAGTGCCTAAAATGACACTGAATTCTTCTGTTTCGGCAATGCAATCTCTTCCTGGGTTTCAAAGCAGATCTTGGGTAACTGCTGAGGTACCCTTTTGTATGGCTGTAGGAACAATGACATAATGAACAATAGCAACGAGCCCAGCTCTTCTCTTACAAGTTCATTAAAAACTTTTGTGCCACTTCATATAGGAAAATCAGCTACCACTAATGCTAAATTACCCCTATCAATATGACAGATATATTTATTTCTAACTTCTATTATGAAATTATTCTATCTGACACCAGAGAGTGTATAACTTTTGTTCAAATTTGATCAGATCGGCCTTTTTGATCTCTGCCCATGGAAACTACCTGCTTATTTTAACTTCTGAATCTGCCCCTTCAATATTTTGTTTTTTAGTATGAATGTGAGTATAATGCAATAGGAAAAAGATCTGTGTTTTGCATTTATATTCTGCTATGCTGCTATTCATATTGTGACCTTAATTTATTTCTAAATTGTTGCCAGTATTGGTCATGATGACCAAATTAAATAAGCAGTACCAATTTTCAGTGCCTAGGGAAGGATTACTGGCCAGGTTAGTATGTCAAAAATTGCTACCATCTTGACTGTGCATGTTCACATCTAAGCACTCCACATGCTGTAGGATGGCTCTTTAATACAGTTCTAATATGCAGACAAGAATTACAAGTGCTTTACTAACCACTCATAGAAATTAATTATCTTTTCTCAGGCCATGACAATTTGCATGTGCTTAGAAAGGAAAAAAAATGAAGTGTCACTGGAGAAAGAGAGATACTGAGTTGCTGGAGTGAGTCCAGAAAAGGGCAACAAAGCTGGTGAAGGTCCTGGAGAATAAGTCTTACAAGGAACAACTGAGGGAACGGGGGTTGTTCATTCTGGAGAGGAGGGGGCTAGGGGGGACCTTATCGCTCTACAACTACCTGAAAGGAGGTTGCAGTGAGGTGGCGGTTGGTCTCTTCTCCCACATAACAGGCAATAAGACAAGAGGAAACTGCCTCAAGCTGCTCCAGAGGAGGTTTAGATGTGATATTAGGAAGCATTTCTTCACCAGGGGGGTGCTCAGGTATTGGAACAGGCTGCCCAGGGCAGTGGTGGAGTCACTGTCCCTGGAAGTGTTCAAAAGCCATATAGATGAGGTCCTCAGTGGCATGGGTTAGCGGTGGCCTTGGCAGTGCTGGGGAATGGTTGGACTTGATGATCTTGAAAGTCTTTTCCAACCTAGAAGATTCTATGCTTCTATAGCTCTATGATTAAGGGGAGGAGCTCAGGAAGTGGAGAAAGCCTGGCTGAATGCTTGCATGCTGTCAGTACTGAATGTCCTGAGAATTTCCAAATATTGTACATGTTGATTATCTAAGTCAGAAAGTGTTACATACAGCACAGGATGGCTCTGTGTTAGATGTCAAGTCAGTAGAAGAATTTCCTAGTACTTGTGGTTCAGCTCAAGTGTTTGGGAGTTGGTGATAGTTGCTTTGTATAAACATAATAAAATCCTAACCATCTGTGCACGGCTGTACAATACACATACAGACACACACCCGCACGCACTCCTAAATACTCACACACACACACACGCATGCATTAATGTCTGCAGCATGTGCATGAGCACATGCGTGTGCATGGTGTGTGGATACCCTTCGTGCTCCAAAAGACCAATTTCACGAAGCTGAAAACAATTACAAATCAAATCATCTGGGAGGAAAACTAATCAGAAAAATGTGAATGATAATTAAAACCTGTTTACTTCAAGCTCTAAACAGTGTAATCTCACAACTAAAAAGCTTGTTTAAAAGAACCAAGATGCTTACTAATGAAAGCAGCAGTAACAATACCTATATGTGTAACAGGTGTAGCGAGAAAACAATTTGCAGTGTTGATTTGCTTGGGGTTTTTGTGTTGGAAGCTGAAGAAAAATGACACTGTAAAGAGGAAATGTGGCTGTGTTACAGGCAATGTGAAGAAAGTACTTTCTGAGGAACCAAATGATGAACAGGGCTATTGATCCATTTTAAAAAAACAGTGCATAAGTAACAATGCATAAAAAAGAAGTGTTTGATAGATATTTTTGTTCTGGATTGAAGGAAGAGGTAGGTTTACATTATATAAAACCATAATTTTCTATTAATAATCAAACTTCTTAAATCATGATCAGCATTAGATCCAGATTTTTTCCATTTGAGGGTTTTAAAATAGCTGCCCAAGGAAAATTTCTGGATCTATCGTGTTCACTTACAGCGGGTATTTCAAAACTTTGGAAACACAAGACAGTTGGAAGAAAGATAGTGCCAAGCCTATATGTAAAAGAAATAAATATGGTGACGCTGTTGACTGCAGGATTGGCAGGGGGATACTGATTCCAGAAAAAAAGCATGGAATATATGTCAGTCAACCTGATTCGTAATGAATCTTAACAATGTAATTAAAGACAACCAGCATTTGCTTAAAAAATAGATGTCAAAATACTTCAATGTAGCAATAACATTACAGCAACCTATTGCACTGATGATACAAGAAAATCAGTGTTTATTACAATTTTTGATAATGTTTTTTCATTGAGATGGAAATGACATAGAATCAACATAGCATATTGAATAGTTGTAACCTGCCTAAGCAATAGATCCCGATAAGTAACTAACCAGAGAATCATTGTCAAGCAAGTGAAAAAGAAGGTGATACCTTTAAAAGGATGAAAAATCATGGTGGATAAATAGCTGCAAACAGACTCCATGTGGACTGATAGATACAAAGTCGAACATGATATATGAAGCATTTAGTCATCAATAGCTCATCAAATTTGGTGCAAATGACCGTGGACCCTTATTTTGATATCCACAGTGTGAAGATCAATGAAGAACAATGAAATGGAGTTGAAGAAAAGTACCAAGGAGTAGATCAGTTTCTGTAGAAATCACCTGGAAGTGTGTGTTTCAGAAGGAAAATGAAGTGTTGGGGCTTAACCATTTGTAAACACTTGCATGCACAAATCAATACTTTAAAATCAAAGGATCCTTGATTTCTTCACATACTTTTGTAAACATCAATATGCCTCTGAAATATCAAAAGATAAGCTTGAAAGGTATTTCAGAATAATTCTGTCTAAAATAGCTGCAGCTTAATTTACCTGTGTACTCAGAACTTCAATATTTCACAATTATTTTATTCTGTACATTTACCTAAAGGGCTAGAACTGTCTGCTTGGGTCACTGTCATGGTTTAAACCCAGCCAGTAACTCAGTACCACCAGGCAGGATGAGGAGAATCAAAGGAATGTAAAACACGCAGGTTAAGATAAGAACAGTTTAATAACTAAAGTAAAATATACTAGTACTAATGATAATAATGATGATGAGAGAAATAACAAGGGGAGAGAATATAAAACCAAAGGGGAAAAGGGAAAAAAACAACAGCAAGCACAAGTGATGCACAATACAATTGCTCACCACCATTACCCAGCCTGGCCGGAACAGTGATCAATCCCTTCCAGGGAACTTCCCCCAGTTTATATACTGGGCATGACATGCTGTGGTATGGAATACCCCTTTGGCTAGTTTGGGTCAGGTGTCCTATCTCTGCTCCCTCATGGCTTCCCATGCTCCTCCTTAACTGGCAGAGCATGAGACTGAAAAGTCCTTGATCAGGATAAGCGCTACTTAGCAACATCTAAACCACTGGTGTGTTATCAACATTGTTCTCAGACTAAAGCCAATACACAGCACTACAGCAGCCACTAGGAAGGAAAATAGTTCTGTTCCAGCTGAAACCAGGATAGTCACAGAGCCTGGGCCCAAAGGCCATGCAAGACTGGAAGTAAAGAATAGTAGGAACAGTAATGACTGAAGTTTGCATCTAAGTATTACTTATGGATTTTTGTGGGTTGAAATATCTGCTAAGGATATAACATCAGGGTCACTGTCTGGGTCATAATGTTTTATCAATGAGTTCCTGAAAGAAGGAGGCTGCTCTTTCCAGAATGAAGGGGAGATTTTAATCTATCATTAAAAACTGCTGTAAGGCTTTTATAAATTGGTTTACACAAAAGTGATTCAGATGTGCACGCACATGGGCTGTTAGTGGTAAGAATGCATGAAACAAAATGGACTGTAACAATTATTTTAGCATAATGTTTAAGGGGAACCCTTCCCTTCTAAGTCAAACTTTTGCCCAGTCCCCAGTGTTGTGGAAGCAATAGAGATATGTTTGTGTTGTGTTTGTTGTGTTGTATTTTGGTACATTCTGTTGTGTTGTTACCCAAGGTCACTTTTGTGACTCCTTGTGACAGAATTTTATGTATTGCCTAGGACATGCAGGAAAGCTGGCAGAGCATCCTAGTAGGATAAAAGCTTCTTGTATTCTCCTAATGCGCTTCTCTTTCAGTTGTGAGGACACCTACAGACGTGGTTGGGAAGGGTCTGTTTTTCATATGGTCGTATATGCCTGAAACCATAGAGATATCCAGGCATTTGAGATAAGCATCTACTGCTACTCTAATGGAAGAATTGGAGCCCATATAACTATTTTTCAGACATCTCAGAATACCTGAAGGTATGAAATGTGGAACAAAAAAAGCCAAAAATTACTTAAACTTCGACACTATTGCCATTTGCAGCCTGCTAATTTTGCAAAATAAGCAAGAATATTGTTTCCAGCAAGTTGACCTTTTTATGAATGCACAATATGCACTGTAGAAGAAACATCCCAGGCCTAAAAAGAGAGATAATAAAATGATTTTTTTTTCTCATGTTCCAAAATATTTCCAAAATTATGTAAATAGAGAAAATATTTTTCAATATAATTTCATAGAAATGCAGAAGTATTATATTCCATAAGTTGAAGATGCATAAATTGGTGTATTTTCTGCAAAGGAAAAGCTCTTAAGCTGGTTTCAAGCTGTTAGAACTTACCTTTGTATATTAGTTGGTTATTAGACTAACAATGTATAAGTCAGGAAAGATGAAAATGAAGGTAATGGAGAGATACTTCCAATGACAAGGAACTGCTTGTATTTCTTTTAAAAAGTGAGACAGATTTGTATGTTTAAAGTTTAGGAATTGGAGTTCTCTGAACTAATATGTTAACATTTACCATGTGATGCTTAGAATGAAATCTAGATTTCAACAGATTTTTTTACAAACTTTTCTGATCGTAAGTGTAACTCACCTAAAGAGACATCACAGCAAAGCAGAAATAATGGAAAGAGCCTTCATCCAGCAGTGTATATTATCTACTGTCTGACTCCACAACCTGATTTCAGCAAAAAGTGAGTTTGCTGCAGTTCAGCTACTTCCTTTGGGAAACAAACATTTACCTTTCAGGAAGTCATAAGAATTCCAGGACTGACAAACATGACATAAGTCTCCATGTACATCGGTTGGATAAGAAATGCTGTACACAGACATTCAGCGGAACGTGCATCCAGTGGAACATGCACCCTTCAAAAATCCTTTGATGTTAAATGGTCTAATACTCTGTCTTTAAATCTTCATTTTCAGTCTTGTGAAACTTGAAAAATACTGAATGCCAATTTCTAACTCAATTGTAGAAACAGGAATTTTCTTAAATAGAGCTGGATAGAAATATAGTTATTTCTCTGAAGGGAAATACATTTTTTTCTCTGAAGGCTGTGCTTTGTGGTGATTTTAGTTCTCCATGTAGAATTTTTGAGACTAAAAGGAAGAAAAAAAGCAACTTTATTGTTTATTTTTTAAACATTTAAACTCAATACCTGAAAGCACTTAAGAGATAAATACATGGTACACAAAGGAAGATGGGATTTCTCCTTCGTTTCCTTTAAAAAACCCTGTTGTTTCTTATTACTCCAAACAGACAGACTTGTTGGGGGACAAAGTATTTGTGTGTTGGTGAAAAAAATACCAGTCAACTGGATGTGATAATTCTACCCGGAAGTTTTTTGCAGAAAATCTGGGACATTTCTTCAAAGTCTTGTATTCAGAAGAAGTATTCCACCAGAAGTAAAAAACAATTTAAGCTTCCAGCTCCCTCAGAAGACCCTGAGAAAGCAACCAATAAACAAATCCAAAATGCAAATCATTCTTATGAAGACCAGACCTGAATTAGCCTTTCTTTGCAAATAAATCCTTCTGAATGGCTTCTCTGCTGTCTAGTAACCATGCAAATGCCTGCAAATACAGCAGCTTTTCTGACAGTAGGGATGATAACCTGTTGTCTTTTCTTAATCCAGTGGTCTATTTCTCAAATCTTTTAGGAGCTTAACATGTACAAATTGTCTGTTCTACCAACAAATGTGGTTGAGTTTCATGAGCAAGATTAAATTTATTGGCAAGATGGGTTGTATGACAAAATAACATGACTGGAAATCAAACAAAACACTTCCCAGCAGCCACATCCCTCATCCCAAGTAAGATCTTCATCCCTTAAAGTGAGAAATGCCAGAACTTCCATGAAATTTACCAGTAGTGCTGCTGTTTTCAAGTCTAAGGCAGATGCATCTGTGATACTGATCGTGGCAATTCCACCAACAGACATCTTCTTCACTATGAGGGTGTTAAGGACACTGGCACAGGTTACCCAGAGAAGTTGTGGCTTCCCTATCCCTGGAAGTGTTCAAGGCCAGATTGGATGGGGCTTGGAGCAACCTGGTCTAGTGGAAGGTGTCCTTGCCCATGGCAGGGGGTTGGAACTATGTTATCTTTACGGTCCCTTCCAACCCAAATCAGTCTATAATTCTATGTTTCATGTCTTCTTACCCAAATTCCAGGCTGTTTCTGGAGCTGCTGCTTGGAGGGATGGGGAGTGTGTGGAGGACTGCTTCATTCAGCTTCTTACCTTTACCTCCCACCCCTACACCTTAGACCCACCAGGGTATCCTGAGCTGCTACTGGCAGGCAACAATCAGAATGTGCCCTCTCTTCGCATATTGATACTATAATGAGATCATTTTTGTCTGCAGCATGGAAGTGGCCTGTGAGCAGCATCAGTGGTCTGGGATGTTGTAGCTGACAAAATTCTGCCTGCACATCTTGTCATCTGCATTTGTAGAAACAGGGGTCCCACCATCTCTTGGCTCACTTGATAATTTGAGAGACCCACAAGGGAAAGCTGGTCTTCCCAGCCGCTTCCCAGCCGCTTCCCAGCTGCTTCCCAGCTGCAGCTAGGTTCTGCAGCCCCTTGTGGGCTCTCCGCCTGCAGGCACAGGCTGAAAGTCATCTGCAAATCACAGAGCACAGCCAGCCAACTGATGTTTACAGCTTTCAAAAGGAAAGATGAATTAGAATCTCAGTGGGTGTAGGTTTTTACCAATGAACAAAACTTTTTGTTGGTGTTCAAATGCATTTGTTCTGTGTTAGTAGTCAATTTTCCCAATATCATTGTGAAGATCAAAGAGACTGGAAGTGCATAGAATCAGTAGAATCATAGGGGTTGGAAAGGACCTTAAGATCATCTAGTTCCAGCCCCCCTGCCATGGGCAGGGACACCTCACACAAAAACATGTCACCCAAGGCTCAGTCCAACCTGGCCTTGAACACCATGTTTAATTTGTGGATCCTCTATGTTCACTGTACAGATGAAGTTTAAAAGTGCAATAATTTCAGACCTCAGCTGAATAGCAGCCATCAGTTACAGTTGTCCTTAAAATGCATATCTTCACTTACCAATGGGCAGGAAAAATACTTAATGGAGGATGAATCTGCTGTGAATCAGCTCAGCTACTTGTGCCTCCACAGTAGATTTCTTCTATAGCGGAGACCAAAAATATATGGTGAATATGCATGAATCAGTGGCTTACTTTGACTTAAGCCTTGAACCACATCTTGTTCCTCAATACCAACAAGTAAGTAGATCATTCACAGCTTTCCTACTAAAAAAAAGTAAATATTAAAGCAGGATCAGCAAGTTGAGAGCAACCTGTGTGTCTGATTGCAAGGTGCTTTTTTTCTTATCTTATATTTTGTCCCATTGCGATTTCTGGTGGATTATTATGGCTAAAGAAAACTCACAAGTACATTGCTCAGCGTTTCATGAACTCATTTTCACTATACATATTCCATCAAAATGGTCTCAATATGTTTTAATGTGGTAATTTTAAAAAATACTGGCTTTTAAGAAAATAATTTTAAAATTAAAACAACTTTGGAATTTTTATTCTTTGTAAAAAAAGTTTTCA
Source organism: Myiopsitta monachus (assembly GCA_017639245.1). Taxonomy (NCBI): domain Eukaryota; kingdom Metazoa; phylum Chordata; class Aves; order Psittaciformes; family Psittacidae; genus Myiopsitta; species Myiopsitta monachus. The sequence continues at coordinate 22,932,998 of CM029922.1, read as the reverse complement.
TTTTTATCCTTGTCATTAATATTCATATCCTAAATAGATCTTTTAATAACTGAAATAGTCTGAAATTTTAAAAATTGAAAGAGATCAGTAGTCACATTTATTGGTGTGCTGAGTTCTAGATGTTAATGGGAATTAATTAGTCTGAACACTTTCCTCAAACAATACGAAAATAGAATGAAAAAATACTGCATTTCTCGACAAAATATCTTTTAGGGATTGATACTGTAATTGCAAGTCTTTCATAACCTTGTGTGCCAGTTATCTTACTGAGCTGAGCACATTTAACTGATGAAGTTGAAGAAGTCAAGTAAACATTCTGTAAAACAAGTCAAAGATCTCATCTGAGCCATGGCAATGGTGAAAGTCCTGTCCTTTGGGACAGTGGGAGCTAGTTACAAGCATTCAGTGTAGAAGTTTCTGAGTAATTTCCTTTTTGACTTCCATAAATCACGCAGTACTTTAATTGTGAATGCATTACCAGCAGACCGTGGCCTAGGCAGGATTATGGGTTTTTGTTTGTTCATAAAATTAGCCCACATTTTTGTAGTTTACTTAATATCTTTTCAAAAACTTTTTCCTTATCTGTAAACCATAATAGTGATTACATTTCAGACTGTTAATTATTAATCTTTATTTAACAATGTAATAATTATTTGTAGATATTATTTGATATAAAACATACTTTTGATGAACACAGTTCATTTTCTGGCTAAATGGAGTGAAAAGTGAGAGAGAAAAAGGCAAACATTGGGCTTTTCTCATTTAGGCCTCATTTCTTCCACATTCACAAATCAGTTGTAAAAATGGATTCATTTTGCAAAATTTTATGTTTTACAATGACATTTCCATCCAAAATTACAATTTTTTTGTAAGCTTTAGAAATGTTTTTTTCAGCCTAGTTTGAAATTGGATGATTGATTCAGATTCACCAAGTAAGTCATATGGTATTAAATCTGTCAGTTAAGTGGTTCTAGTTATGCTGAATCCAGCCCATGTATTTAGGGGGCTTCTCAAACAAGTGCTTGGAATATTAGGAAAAAAAGCCCCAGTCAAGGAATGGAATAAGTAGTCTGAAGAGGCTGTAGAATCCTGATCACCGGAGGATTTAAAACCAGCTATGCATGTGTCTTTCTTGGTGAATATATGGACCCTGCATGGGCACGTACATACATTAAATGTTTTATTTATATAATTTATGGCCCTTTATTATGTTATCATCTGATTTATGTCCTTTTTCTGACCCACTCTCAGACAAGCAGTAGGATATTTAGTAATGCGATATGGAAAAATGCACAGAAGGAAGTATGCGCTGCTTCTGAAGCAACGTGGAACAGAACAATAGTAAATGAGAATGTGCAGGAGCTCACAGTGTAAGATACATGTAACAGATATTGCTTGTATCACCTAACATACCACTGGTAAATATTAGAATTTAGTGATGGGAAAGGGTATAAGATCTAGACTAGAAAAAATACTCACCTAGACCACCACAGTAAGGAAGGGAGACATTCTTGACTGTTCCTTCAAAGAAACTGGATAAAACCAACCCATCTGCAAAAGCCGGTCCACAGAAAGGTAGGCTGGACCTACTGGTCCTTTTGCAGCATAAGACTCACCAAATGGTGAGGAGAAAATGAAATTTTCTCTTTCAAGGCAGGATATGAGATAATACAATTGGATGAAAGTGTTCTCAATAAGAGTAGTCCACATGGAATGGGGAACAGTATTTGGTATATACCTTCGGGGACTACAGCATCCATCTGTCATGTGATAATGTTTAGAATTTAGAGATGATTAAGCTAGCTGAAAGCTTGCCTTTGCTCAGCTTGTTTTGCTGTTGCTTATATTTGTTGTGCTTGTATATTTTATGACTTGGATAAGTAAACAGTAAAATCTGTCTTAACTCTATTTTATAACTTCTAGTCATAAATAATATTTTGGACATATTTTGGGATCCTGCTGGGCTACAAATTAGCCTGCCTGCTGCTTTTCTATATCAGCATTAATGCCATCTACTTTCCATCGAGCAGTGCCAGAGGTACTTGGAGGTCATCCACACCGATGTTAACTAGTTTTGGTTCCTGTCTCATGTTGAGAACTGGTGAAGATGTTATATTTCAAGACAGGAGTATGCCTTGGAGAAGACATTGCTGGCAACATCATCTACATCTAATCAACAAAAATCAAGTATCTGATGCTAAATTTGCAGGGTCTGCATGTTTTTTTTTTTCCCTCTAAATATCCTGGCCCAAAGTTTTAATGTAACTGCTTATTAGTCAAAACAATGAGAGGAGCTTTAAGGGACTGGATGCAATGAACTAAGGGCCCTGTGAGAACACTGACAGTTAAGTAAAGACATGTGAAAGAGGAACATTTAAAAGACTGAACACAGCCACATGACTCAAGACCAAAATAAAATTGTCATGGAGATGGGTGTCTACATGTACATATAGATGTTTATTGAAGGACACTGTATGGAGCTGAACTTACTGCTAAGATTTATGTTTGGATGAGGGAAAGGTTGTCTTGCAGAGCAGTGAGGATGCAAGGAAAGAATCTCTCCTTCAGTGAGGGGCTTTGCTAGAGAGAGTGGACTCAAAACCAAAAGCAAAATGGTACAGCAATTTAGCCCAGATCAGGCACAAACAAGAGAGGAGAACACCATCAGCCCAGAAACTGTACATATAAAATAAACTGCCCCACCATGACAGGCGTAGGGTGAAAAAATAGGAATCAATTGAAATTAGGGTTAAAAAACCTAATGAATTCACTGTAGCCTTATGTTTTAACCAGTTTTTTTGTAAAAACATTTTATTACCTGATTATTAATTCAGTCGCTCCTGACAATTACAGTTTTTCTGATAAAGGCATCTGGCCAGAGAACAACTTTTACTGAAGCAAGGTTTCTTTCCTTCTTTTTTCTTTTATTTTTCATGGACTGGGGAAGAAACTGATATAAAATGCCACCGGAAAATTTGGTATCCTCCAGAAAAAGGTAAAAAGTAGGCTCACTGGATGTGCGTCATAGGAAAAAAAGGGTCCTATACCTTTAAGCTGAGGTGGTACCAGTTCAAAACTATGGACAGAAGGAATTGACTGGCCACGTCTTCCTGGAGAAAATGTTCAGCTCCGGAAAGAATATTATAAAAAAATGAGAGTATGTGATGTTATTTTATATCCATCTGCAACATATTACACTCATATATGCACTGCTTGTGTTCATGTGTGTTTGTGTGAATATTGTGTGTATATTATACAGTAAATAAATGTAATGCACAATTTTTGTTATTCAACACATAACTGTCATTGAAATAGATGGTTATAGAGCTGTACTTGTCCGCTGGTAGGATCACAGAGGAGCTGAGGAGGTCTTCCTAGAGGTAAGCGCCAGCTCCCGGAAGACAGTTTATTGCTTTGTAAACCAGCAGAAGGTGCACCTCCTCCCATAGGCCAGAACTTTGGCCATTTCTTCGTAGGAGGACTAGGAATAGATCTTTATAGTCATAAGCGGCATCGTTTTGAATAGAAATTTCAAACTATGACAGGAATTTTGAAGCTTCAAAGCAATCAGTCACACATAAAAACTCAGGCGATAAGTATGTATGAAACATCCAGGATATGAAGAGCTGTCAGAGTATGGGTTAGTTAAGAAGCCTCATGCTAATGTTTTGTTCTCATGATCTGTGCTAAGCAAAGTCACACAGTGTCTACAGGCAGGATTTCAGGTGGATATGAAAATCCACTTGTTTGATCCATTTACCTGTCCAACACTTCTCTTCTGGTGAAATATTTATGCAAAACACTTAATGAGTTTCCCTATTTTTCTCTCTTCAACTAGACTCACCGTGATATCACACATCCTAAAGGCTGAAAGGACCAAAGAAGAGCAATACAAATGTTTTCTTACTGCATATTCAACATTTTTTGCAGGTATCAACCCTGTGCAAAGTTGACAAATGTTTTTAATCCAGGTTCACCAATTTGGAGCAACCGTTTAGGAGGCCATCACTGGGAAGATACCTCCAGGTTCTGGGGACATGACTTGCCCAGGGGACTTCAGTGGACTCCAGCAGTCTCTCCTATTCAACCTGCTGAGTGAAAATGAGTGGACGGAGGTAGTGGAATCCAGGTCAGTGCCTCACATGTCATTTGGTGGTCTTTCAGTTGTTGATTGCTTTCTCCATCGTAAGGTCTTTGATTTTAATCGGATCATTGTGTGCACATATGGATATTCCTGGTGGCCTAACCAGTGAACATAATTAAAAGAAATGATTGCCTTTCACTTTAAGCAAACATCTGGTTTTACTTGAAACAAGATGACTTAGCTGTTTCAGAAACATTCTTGTAACCCTGGATTCACATTTTCATCTTAAAATATATATTTTCTCTGTTCAAGCAGCATGTTAATGTAAACACTATATATAACTGACAACCAAAATTTTCAGAAGTATTTGGTGCTCTGAGCATTAGTGAAACCACAAGAATTATTACATTTTTGATTTGATCTCTGTAAATCTGTTTCAACAGTCACTCTGATTTAAACAATTATTCTGATTTATACTCCAAGAACTATAATTTGCAGAAAATGTAACCATGTGAAAACATGTTTTTGTATAGTATATCTTGGCAACCTTGTTTTGTTGTGATGTAATTGCCTTAGGTTTCATGGAAATACTGAGGAAGTAAAAGGAAAACAAGACCCTCTCTTTGAAGCATATTCGCGTATCCCCTCTCTCCATCCCTAAAAAGATTTTAATGTCTTTTTTTCCATAGTGACACTGAGTTTTCTGTTGTTTCTTGACTGACATTATAGTCAGAAATGTACTAAAGACTCTCATGAAAGGAATTTAATTGAGAGGCAAGGATTTAATTGAGAGGCAAGGATACCTTTCATTTCTCCCTATCAGGTAGGAATCATTGTTTAACAAGCTATTCTGAGACCCCAGGGTCTTTTGCTTTCATGTCATTACAGTGCCAGATTCTAAACAGTTAAACACAGGCACGTATGCAAGATACACAGAGCAGGGAAAATGAAATTTCAGATCATTTATCAACAGCAGAAGCAACATTGGAGCTTTCTCCATTAGAGCTCTATCTAATCTGGTTTATTGTAACATCTGAGGGAAGATAACTGCTTTATTAAACCAATAGCTCTCATTCACTTCATCACATCTGCTGTTTCTAGAAAAAGATAAAATAAAATAAATACAGGGTTATTAAGAGTAGCCCTTCATTATAAAAAGCATACGTTACAGCTATGTACAATAGCATGAAAAATGGCAAAAGAAAATGTCCTCATATGGAAGCAATCCATCTGGATACACCTAGATATGGTATATGGGAATTTTTAGTACTATTAAAAAGGTTATCCCTAGTACAAGATATTAAAAATATGCCTTGTGTGATTTAAGGATTTTAAACATCTCCAGCGTTTTTACTGAAAGAAAAGGAAAAGCAAGGGAAAAAGGAGAGCATCACATTCGGAAATATTCCTGACTGGCTTCGCATTTTTCTTATTTCCAGCACCAACAAGAAAACACATCAGAGACAAGCTCATGCCTCTCAGATGTGATCATGTGCTAAAACAAATGACAGCACGTGTTAATTTCATTTCCCCAGCACATGCATGTGTGCCTGTGTCTGGCTCTGTATGTCAGAGATGTTTGGAAACAGCAGCTTTTTCTTATCTGCTTAGTTGCACAATGAACTGTAAGAAATTTTCCTATTGGGGCTGATTCTGCCCTCAGTTATCTTATTGTTAACCCTGAGTAATTTCATTTATTTCAATGTATTTCATACCTGATTAAGACAATTGTTGGAGAAATGAACTGTAATTACTGACCCTGTAAATACTGTCAGCCACAGTGCTTGACTACTGAGAGTAGTCCCTTTTTGCACTCTCTACCAGGCGTGGAACTAGTCCCATGTCAGAACATGTCTTTTGGCTAGAGCTGAGTCTACATAGGATCAGACCATTAGTAGATTTTTTTTCTTCAAATATATTTTTCAAGGTTAAAAAAAAAATCACAAATAGTGTGTATGTTTACTAGTAACACTTTTAATTTAGTCAATCTTCACAAACTTACTTTTTAATATATTATTATCATCAAAAAAATGCCTTTCATTTTGTGAATTGGCAACTATTTCAACTCCACCTGCAAAAGTAAATGAGTAAAATAAACACTGGACATGACCTCAGCACTAGTCATATATTGTGTTCTAACTCTTGAAGGCAATATTCCATAAATCTCTACAGCTATATCCATAGATTTGAGTAATTCACCATTTTTCCTTCAAAATGCCAGTCATGGACTGTGTCTCTAGTAAATCTGGTTCTTGGTACAATAAATAGAATTAATGTTCATGTTTTAAGAAGAGTTACTGTAAGTTATTGCTCCCTCTTTCAGGACTATTGCTTTAGCAGTTCATGTAGGAAATTAAGTTGTTTTGGAGAGTAGGAAACAGCAAGAGTTGTAGAGTACGTTTGAAATGCAGGTTTAAGCTGATTTCAGCCTGCCTCTGCGTTTGTCATGTCAAGGTCCACTGCAGGTGGTCTTCACACAGAAGCTCAAGAGAGGCCATTTGCGCCAAAATGTGGAGGTGGGAGGGGTAAGTGATGAAGCATTCACTGGGAACAATAAAGCTTTCATACTTTCATGGAGAGAGTGGAGACCAAGCTGAGCAGCTTGGAAAGTGTTAGCAAATAGAAGGTGAAAATAAGTAAATAGGTTACAAAGCATGTAAGAAAAGAAAGGACAGGCTTTGCCTTTGGAGAAGCGTAGAGACAATTATCAGAAGGGACACTGCTTTTGTTCTGCTAAAGCATTCTTCATAAAATAAGTAGAATCCAATCCCAGCTGAAGCAGCAATGTCAGTATTGACAGTTTTTCCCAGTTCTACCTCAGTTGCCATTTATTATTCATTTTAATTATTGCACCCCCAACTTTAAAATTTCTTCTCTCCCCCAGACCCATCACTTTCTCCAGAGTTGGCTTTCTACCCTGCTGGAACTTAAAACTGAGGGTGAAATCTTGGCACTGTTGAAGTTAAAATAAGTTTGGCCTCTGCAGTGATGTCTGGATTTTACATAGATATTTCAGAAGTTCTCTGGGAGAATTCATGCCTTCACTCAGGCGTTTAGCAGTTAGGTATTAAAGTCTCTATCTTTCCACTGGCCTACAAGGCGCACAGCTTATTATTTGAGATTAGGCACTTATCTTGGGTTGCGAAGTGTCACTGCTGGAGTGATATGCTGGAGGGAAGGAATGCCATCCAGAGGGACCTTGACATACTTGTAAGGTGGGCTGATGCCAACCTGATGAAGTTTAACCATGCCAAGTGCAAGGTCCTGCACCTGGGTCGGAGCAATCCCAGGCACAGCTCCAGGCTGGGCAGAGAAGACATTCAGAGCAGCCCTGTGGAGAAGGACTTGGGGGTGTTGGTTTATGAGAAATTTAACATGAGCCAGCAGTGTGCGCTCGCAGCCCAAAAAGCCAACCATATCCTGGGCTGCATCCAGAGGAGTGCGACCAGCAGGTCGAGGGAGGTGATCCTGCCCCTCTGCTCTGCTCTTGTAAGACCTCACTTGGAGTACTGTGTGCAGTTCTGGTGTCCTCAACATCAAAAGGACATGGAACTGTTGGAACAAGTCCAGAGGAGGGCCACAAGGATGATGAGGGGGCTGGAGCACCTCCCATATGAAGACAGGCTGAGAAAGTTGTGGCTGTTGAGCCTGGAGAAGAGAAGGCTGTGTGGAGACCTCAGAGCAGCCTTCCAGTATCTGAATGAGAGCCTATAGGCATGCTGGGGATGGACTCTTCATGAGGGACTGTAGTGGCAGGACAAGGGGTAACGAGTTCAAACTCAAACAGGGGAAGTTTAGATTGGATATAAGGAGGAAATTCTTTACTGTGAGGGTGGTGAGGCACTGGAATGTGTTGCCCAAGGAAGTTGTGAATGCTCCATCCCTGATGGTATTCAAGGCCGAGTTGGACAGAGGCTTGGGTGGCGCAGTTTAGTGTGAGTTGTCCCTGCCCTGGCAGGGGGGGTGGAAATAGATGATCTTAAAGTCCCTTCTAACCCTAACTATTCTATGATTCTATGATTCTATGTATGTTGTCAACATGTTACAGTGTACATAACCAAGTTTTTCACTGGGCAAAAGCAATCTAATTGAGATACTTGGAGTACCCCATCACAGGCTGAGCTTTTGTTGTTTTACTATTTCCATGTTGGCAAGTGGAGTCACACAAAGGAAATGACAGTTCTGAGTTTCTGGGTCTGAACATTTTCATAACTTATTCTGCACATAAGGTAAAATTCACTCTTTCACTTCTGGGTTTTTAGGGCTTCTGAAGTTTAGCCGATCTCATCATGGACTTGAATTCTGCTTCTATTAAATAAATGAATAAATCAGTGATAGACACTACAACTAAACTGTCGTGGGATTACAGTGCATGCAAACTGTTGTTGCAATGATATCTGTGGTTAAAATAAGTATGGAGTTTTTGTACCATTTCTCATATGTTTAACAATACTGATCAAATTAGAAGTAGATGGCAAAAGCAGAATCATGGTCTGCAACATGTCCTGAAAGAAGCTGTGACATTCTGCTACCGCATTTAACAAGTCTCAGTTATTGAATGCTGCTCTGGCTAAAAAAAATAACATCCTCACCATCTATATCATGGCTGATCTACACTGTCTCCTCTTCTAATTAAAGCGTTACATAAAGTAGACGTATGCTTGTACTGGCTTATTGCCCTGTCATGTGGGAAGGGGAACATGGAAGAGTGGTTTGAGACATTTGTACACCTGTGTCCATGCCAGGCTATATGTATAATATTACTTGCAGTGTGAAAAGTGCACCCTGCATTCTTCACAAAGGAACCTATCAATGTAGAATATCATTGAGCCATTTAACACCATAAAGCAAGCAAAGGCTGAAAACATCACAACTGTTTAGAAGTACCCAGACATCATTGCAGAACTGGTGGGAAAGAGAGGAGAATGCTTGGTTATCAGCCCTGGCAGGCAGGTCTCAATTCCTCCGCCTTTCCTCTGTCTGAGTTAACAAGCATTGTGTTCACAGGTCTGCACACCAAACTTGCCTTCTGGGATGTGAACATTAATTAATTTGACTGCACCATGTGGAAGTGGCACAACGATTTCATTTTCTCCTTCCACAGTTAGCCTTTTCCGTTTGTATGGGAAGCAAATAATTTCTGTGCAAAATCCCCACATCTTAGTGAGTCAGGTCGAAGCTGGAGTACAGTATCGTACCTCCATTACTGTTAAATGGAATTTAGATAAGCTGAAGGTCAAATGAAGCAAACTGTGATCTTATACTCCCAGAACAAAGAGAAACAAGAGGGCAGGTATGTTGTCTGAAATACTGTGGAATTATTTAATAAATGATCTTACATTATTTCTTTTGCAGGTGTAATTGATTATTTTCTAAAATAGACTGACAGTGTTGTGTCCTCTACATTATCCCTGAGATGTGCCAGTTATATAAAAGTAGTTCACCCCATTTTGCTAATGTGTAAGCAGAATGGCATACACAAAGAGTTGCAGAAACAATTCCAGCACTTAGGCTGATCTGTGTTATCTGTTTAAACTTATTATAAATCTTGACTCAAACAGGACAACACTGAAAATAAAGTTATTCTACTCAGTTCTAATTCCTGTAACTATGCATTTGCATTACATGTGCCCAATACACATATATCTATGCAGTAGGCATGTATTTCCATACTTGTGAATTCCCTTATACATTTAATTCCCTGTACATAGTAAACTGTATTTAACATAAAAAGGACCTGTCTGATTCACATCCTTTCAGCCTGTTCTGGTTTTACTGTCATTATTACCAAAAACTAGGCAAAAGGAATGAAACAACTAAGATATGTCACTAAACTCAAAAAAATCTCTCAGCTTTCATCCTTTGACCCCTTTTGTCCCCTAATAGTGTAACCCTAAAGTTATGGTTTATGAGAATCCAGTGCCAAGAATTTGTTCAACTCTTAATTAATGATCTATACCTTTAGTGTCATTTATCTGAATTGGATAAACGCAGATTAACTCTGAGGTAATAAACCTGATCCAAGAAAGCATTTTTCAAGCATTGAAGAAAAGTGAAGCCTTTTTTCACATAGAATTACTGGAGAGAAACATATAGTGATGAAAAATTAAAGCACAACACAAAACTGAACTTTTGAGATATATTAAATGGCTGCATATTTTATATATTAAACCACAGAATATTCCATGAAACAATGGTCCCCTCTTTAATGAAACTCAAAGAAACAGACTTGTCAAGCGAACACATTTTTGTACCCAGTTAGGTTCTGTATTTAACAGATTCCCACTTTGTATATTTTTCTGTGGTAGCTGCTAAGTAAAATATATATACTCTTGAATATTTGCTTACTTCTGGAATGGGAAATTTCCACACAATTTAGTGATTGAAGAGCTGATTCTAATAAAAAAAAAAAACACCCTTGGGGAATACTTAATGTCACTCAACCTGTGGAACAACAGCCCTTGTTCATTTAGGGCATCGCCCAGTTTCCAGAGTATTTTCAGAGATTTCAGTGGGGCCTGAACTGCACCCTGGAGCCACCAGTGTGCCAAATTGCTAGAGTGACTGATGCTTGGACTTCATTAGACCTTCTGACAAGCTGCTCTGGGAGTTTATCAGCTTTCACTGGCTACTCAGTCACTCTTTCTTGCTTTTGCAAGTAGATTAATAATAAAGGAGACTAATAATGAAGGTAGTCAAAGTTCAGAAAGAAGCATGAGAAGGCTCAGATAGATCATCATGTCACTGTTCCTTGACAAACTACAATACATCTGAGGTGCACCCACTGACAGTGAGCATACTATTAGCACATGGCAAGGTAATGCAGGTTGCCTGTCAGGGACAGAGCATTTAAAGCTAAATTACGTTATATTTGCAAAAGGGAAAAGTGCATGCATGGAGCGTTGCAGCAGCTCCATTGATGCCTTTTAACTTGTTGACTAGGTATTGCTGTCAGGGATTTGGGCATCTCTCAGGTTCACAGTACCAGTTTGATTAGGAGTTTGCAAGCCAAAGAGCAAGCAAAGTTCATAAATTTCTCCTTGATTACAGTAAATAAATAGAAGCAGCTTAGAAACTGTATTTTGCCACCTATATCACAAATTCAGACATGGAGGCTATCTGGTCCCATCCTTACCCATTAGAATCTGTGATTCTAATCCTCTGGTCCCATCCCCTTCCTGAAGCAAGGCTGAATCCAAAGCTAGACCGTATTGCTCAGTGCCTTTTTCTGTGAATGTTATGAGTATATCCACAGATAGAAAGTTAACACCTTGTTCATGGCAATGGTTATAATCAACAATTGCCATAAATTGGCAGTGCTCTCTGAAACCCTAGCCTGGTAGATAAAATTGTTATTTTTAGCCTCTGGACAAAAACCTGGAGCTCAACCCCAAAACTGATGCAGGGTTTCATTTAAAGTTTTTTTTTTTTAATTCTGAATTATCAAAATAATTCAACTTAAATACACAAACAGAGTTCCAATCAGGGAATTGTACAGGGAATTATTTTAATAGTGAAAAGTTTAGAAAAGGTGTAAAATGCAGGGCCCAGATCACTGTTCAGGTTAAATCAGCATTTTTTCCTTTGACCCAGTTGATCAGCAACTTTGCTACATATCTGCCATTTTTTACTGAATTCCCATCCTTTTCTATACTGTTCAGCTATGAAAAACTGGGAGTACCTTCACTCCACAACTTTAAAAACACTCTTCATTTTTTGCTGTTTAATCTGCATGATGGTTTCATTTACTATGATTCCAGCCTTTTTATTACCTTTTAAAATGATAATAGAAAGACAGCCAGAAGTTACCTGCAAATACTTCCCATAGTACCTGATTCAGTGCAGAGGGATTAGAAAGAGTGATGGCTATTTAATGAAAATGAGAAAGTGTTGCTGATGCCATCCAGCTTCCATTTCCAAGTTCTTGAAATACTTGTTCTTTAAGTAGCACTGCAGGTGTGTGTAAGTGTAAGAAGTAAGCCCAAGCACAGCTGCTGAATGTTTTTTGTACAAAATATGCAAGATGCCACAAGCTCTGTAGTTGGAAAATGTCATCTTGTCTGCTCTCTCTTGAGGCCAGGCCAGCTCTAGCTGTGTAATCCTTGGCAGATGCTTGTTCTTTAAACTTAACAGTGGATTAATAGAATTCATAGCCTCTATCTCATCAAATATTCTATAAAATACATATGAAATATTGGCAACATAAGTCCATAGGCCATAAGACACCTGTTATACTTACTTGAAGTTATTTTCACATTGGAATAATGGGTATAAAATATCTGTAATGTAAATGAGAATACATGTGCTAGATTTTAAGGCTTTTACTTACAGAAAATGGGAAAGGGTTCTTTGTCAGAGTGTATAAATCCTGAATCATTTAGTGCCTTTGCACAAAACTTACCGACTGGGCCACTCCAATATAATGGTACAAATCACAATGTACCTCAAGGATTTCCTTCTACTAAGGGATAGATGAATATTTGTACTTGTAAAATCCCTTTGCCATAGCAAAACAGCACTTCTACTAAGGAACGCGTGTTCAAGGGGGATAAGAAGAAAGGAAAAAAGCAATCTGTAGAACAATTTCCCTACTCAACATATTCTAGTTATGCATATATTGGTTTCATTCAGTTGTACTTCTACTGAAGTTGAGTGCTTCACTGAAACATCTAATTCTTTTCACCACTTTATTTACAGAGAAAGATGAGCCTTAAACCATTTGGTCCTGAATTGCTGAATTTTTTTTAAGTGATTTTTCCTTAACTGTTTGTTTTCATTTCTTCACAGCAGATTTGCAGTATGTGAGATGTTTGGTTGCACTGGAGAACATTGATTATCAAAGACAATGCTGCTATAGAGTACAAATGTGCATTTGTACTCTGGCATTTGGCTCAGTTTCTTCCACAAGATAAGTGAGCAATTCTCCTTTGGCTAGCCATTAAAATCGAATCCCTAGAAACACTCAATAATGAACAAGGCCAGCATTTCTCATGGCAGTGAGGGAAGAGAACTAGTTGCAGCTTCTTTTTTTTAGCCCTGTGTCATGGTTTAAGTCTCTAAAACTCACGCAGTCACTCTCTCACTCACTTCCCCCTCTTTCTTCCCCCAGTCCCGGGGGAATGGGGAGGAGAATCGAAAGAATGCAATTTCCACAGGTTGAGATAAGAACAATTTAGTAACTAAAGTATAACACAAACCACTGCTGCTACCACCAGTAATAATAATGACAAGAGAAGTACAAAGAAAGAGAATACAACTGCTCACCAAGCCCGACCCAGCCAGTGCACCCCCACCCTTCCGGGTCTCTGCCATCCATTTCTACATCCTGGGCAAGACGTGCTGTGGTATGGAATAACCTCTTTGGTCAGTTTGGGTCAGGTGTCCTGACTCTGCTTCCTCCCAGCTCCCCCTCCTCCCTGGCAGAGCATGAGACTCAGAAAGTCCTTGGTCAACCCAAAACATTACCAAGCAGTAACTATAAACACTGGTGTTATCAGCGCTGCTCCCAGGCCCAAAATCAAAAACACAGCGCTGCACCAGCTACCAAGAAGGAGAAAAATGACTGCTGCTGCTGAACCCATGAAACCCTGTTAAATGGTCAAGAGCTTAGAGCAAACACAATATCAGGACAGGATACAAACATGGAAAGGGCTGGATTCAGGCATACATGAATGGAAGACATGTAAACCACTATCTTATTATATTCTTCAGTTTGGGGGGTAACTATACAAAATGGACAATGAGTATTTGCTACAGCTTTGTGGCCTTTCCCATTGGCAGGCAGATGTTCAGCCATTTCAAGGAAAGATGCTTTGTCACATGGAACAGTTACTTGGGAAGACAAAACGCCGTAACCACAAAAGTCTGCCTCCTGTCCCTCCTCCTTTCTCGAAGCATTTATTGATGCACACAACATCATATGGTATGGGATATGACTTTGGTCATCTGGGGTCAGCTGTGTCCCCTCCCAGTTTCTTGTTCACCCCCAACCTACCCTTTGCAGGGCAAAGTAGGGGAGCTATTAAAACTTGATGCTAGGCAAGCTCTGTTTACAAGTAGTAAAAACCCTAGTGTGTTATCAGAACTATTTCAGCCACCGGTTTGAAGAATATCACCGTACGGGTGGCTTTGAAGCAGGTACCTGCACCCAGCCAGTTCACACCGGAGTACTCACAGGAGACTGGCATGTAAAATACAGGACCTGCCAAAGCCTGCAGCCTCCTAAGGCAGCACATAAGGATGCCCTGAAACACCTAAGACAAAAATAGATACCTATTTTAGGCATAACTATGTTATGCGTCACTTCAGTTCTTGCCTTTATCTCACGCTTCCCATGAAGGCATTTTGCTACATTGTGGTGATTCCCTGATGATACCACTGCTGAGTGGAAGAACAGCTTCAGAACATAGCAAGCACTTACTGGCATGTGCATGTGGGTATTTATCTACCTATCCACTGATAACTATGTCTTAGCCAAGTTGAGCCCATTTCCAGTCCTGCCAGAGATGTTTGTATCACAATCTGTAGATCATTTATGGAGGTCATGTGTCATCCACAGAAAATTCTACCTAGGTACGAGACATATAGGCAAAGAAACATAAAGCAGCAATTTCCAGTCCTGGGACAACACTTGGTGTATCTAGTGCAGAGGGGCAGTTTTGACCCGACATCTTTATATGTACTCTGTTAGTACCTCCAAAAAGCATGCTGATAGCCAGATAAGAGTTTAGATGCTAAAGTACCTTTAGTGCTGTTGATTTAAACTTTAAATCCATATAAACTTTATTTCTAGTGGAGAATTTCTTTGCTATGAGCAAAGAAAGTGAATGTAATGTATGTAGTCCTGAAGAATTATAACTCTTGACATTTTCTTACTGGCTGGTGCGTAGCATTTCTGGCTTAGTATTGCTCCAGAAAGGATTTAAGTTGTATTTAAGGAGCATTTGAAAATAAGAGAGGAAGACAAGTGGAATTTACCTGTCTAGACAACTGTATCTGTATGGGGTAACCCCATTTGGAAATATAAAACTCTGGACGCAGAAGAGGTGATCTCAGGATTTAATCCCACAAATAAATTAGCTTTCCGTACAGAATCACAGACAGGTTAGGGTTGGAAAGGACCTTAAGGACCACCTAGATCCAACCTCCCTGACATGGGGGGATATTTTGAAAAATATTTTGAAAAAAAAGATGTATTTGGAAGTGTGGGACGGCCACCTTTGACTTCTCCAAGGGTGCCTCTGCTGCTGTGGGAATACAGCAACTTCACCAGCAAGCCTGTTCCACCCTTTCCTAGATGAGACTGCTCCAGTTGCTGCAGGTCAGGGAGATCATGTCCATGACCTCAGCAGTGAAACTCTCCCATCTAGGCAGGCCCTTACTTTCAAGCTGTTTGATAATTTATTAGCACCTAAATGCTGATGAAAAACATATCATTCATAGATTTAGCACCAGAATAAGTGTTAAATGGCTGGCAGGAGGGCTATCTGCAGGAACACTGCTGGTGATTAACACCTAATTATTACTTTCCAGTGTCCTCTGGCTAGATACTTGAGAACTGGAGTAGGGAAAGGTTTCAGAAACTTTTTTGAAATGTAATGTCCTGGGTTCAGTAGTAGCAGTCATTTTTCTCCTTCTTAGTAGCTGGTGCAGTGCTGTGGTTTTTACTTTCAGCCTGGGAACAGCGCTGATAACACCAATGGTTTTAGTTGTTGCTAAGTGATGTTTAGTCTGACCAAGGACTTTCTGAGTCTCATGATCTGCTAGGGAGGAGGGGAAGCCAGGAGGAAGCAGAAACAGGGCACCTGACCCAAACTGACCAAGGAGGTATTCCATACCACAGCACGTTATGGGCAGGGTATAAACTGGGGGCAGTCACCCAGAAGGGTTAGATCACTGCTGGGTTGGGCTGGGTATCGGTCTGCGGGTGGTGAGCGGTTTTATTCTCTTCCCTTGTTATTTCCCTTGTCATTATTATTACTGGTGGTAGCAGTGGTTTGTGTTATACCTTAGTTACTGGACTATTCTTACTTCAACCCATGGGAGTTACATTCTTTCAATTCTCCTCCCCATCCCTCTGGGAGTGGGGGGAGGAAGAGGTGGGGAGTGAGCAAGCGGCTGCGTGGCTCTGATTTGCCAGCTGGGCTTAAACCACGACATGCAATTGTCTAGCTAACAGAAAATTAAAATGTAGTAAAGTTTCTGTCTTTTGAAAGTGTTCTCTATTTTCCTATTTTCTGGAAACAGAAATTGGCAGAAGCAGGATCAGTGGTTAAACAAACTAGTGAGAATTGTGTCTCAGCTCTCTTTCTGTGGAAGAGGTCTTGAAGTATTTACTGCAAAACATGACCCAAAATGATATCAAATGAGAAGAGATGCTCATCAATGGCATATGTCAGACAGGTGGTGACACTCTATAAAAAAAGATAAAATAATGAGAGTCTTCTTTATTGCCATCAGCTCCATCCTTTCTTGGCTGCATGGAGAGCTGGATGATGACTGTTGAAGTAATGGATGTGGGTGAAGAAGTATGAAAACAGGCCTGAGACACTACCAAGCCTACTGGTATCGTAGGCAATCTCATTCAGAAAGCTCTGTTGATAAAATTACAAACTCCTGATTGGAGGTAGAAATTATTTGTATTCCATTCTTCCCCTTTCAATATTACTCCACTCCAAAGGTTAAAAAGTTATTTGTTTTTAATTTGCCACCTGAATTTATTTATAGAGAGTTTATATCCACTTATTCTGTCAACTTTTGCTTCAGCTACAAACAGATGTGTTTGCCTGATGCTTGTGTTGCTTCTGTAGATTTAAGGAGTAATTGCATTATTGTTCTTTTTTTTTTTATGGCTAGATCACCAAGTTTTAGACTGCAGAGGGGCTGAATGCATCTTCGTATAAAAACAGACCTTGCTCCTGCCAGAGCTTAAATTCATCTTTACTGTCGTTTTGGTTTAAGTCCAGCTATAACTCACCCAGTTTGCTCACTCACTCCTCCCTCTTTCTTCCCCCCCACTCCCGGGGGGATGGGGAGGAGAATCAAAAGAATGCAACTCCCAGGGGTTGAGGTAAGAACAGTCTAGTAACTAAGGTATAACACAAACCACTGCTGCTACCACCAATAATAATAATGGCAAGGGAAATAACAAGGGAAGAGAATACAGCTGCTCACCACCCTACTGAGCTGTGAACTAACTCTTCTGGGTTCCTGCCCGCAATTTTTACATCCTGGCCATGACGTGCTGTGGTATGGAATACCTCTTTGGCTAGTTTGGGTCGGGTGTCCTGTTTCTGCTTCCTTCTGGCTTCCCCTCCTCCCTGGCAGAGCATGAGACTCAGAAAGTCCTTGGTCAGACTAAACATTACTGCAACAACTAAAAACATTGATGTTATTAGCTCTGTTCCCAGGCTGAAAGTAAAAACCACAGCACTGCACCAGCTACTAAGAAGGAGAAAAATGACTGCTACTGCTGAACCCAGGACAACTGGACATGGAGGGTCAGAAAGTTTTTAAAATATCCCAGTCACACATCTCTTCCCAGCAATATTTGTGCTGTTCTCTGCAGTCCTGCTGGAGCTACTCCTTGTTGTCTGCTATACAAACTAGGAAAAGTTGCTATGAAAAATTACGAAGAGAAATCAGAGGAAGAAGCTACTGGAAGGACTGGTGGTCTGCTGGGATCCAGAGGAAATGAGTTGTGAGGTGGAAGGTTGGACGGCTCCTCTCTCACAGTGAAGATTAATGGGATAACCCAGCTACTGATTAGAGGGAGCTGGAAAGGGCATTATCAACAGTAAGGGACCAGTTTATGCAGTTGCTATTTTCAGCAAAAGACCTTCTGAAGCTAAGGATTGAAAGAGGTAATATAGAAAGTCATTGTGTTGGTAAACCAGGAGCTGTAACATGGAGGAGATGGACATATTTTGCCACCATACTGTCTAGTCATACACCTGTGCTCAGTAATTTCAGTAATTATTGCCACTATAAATCCTGTGCTAATGGGACAACTAGAGCTTCAGATCTTGCCAATTTTGTGCTAAGGTCTCTAGACATTGCTTAAGGGCACAAGGGCATCCCTACATGTATCTGTGATGGCAAAGCTACTTGGAATGTGACAATCAGTCTCAAAACAAGTGACAGGATTTATCACAGTCTGATTACAGAAACTATGTAACTACATCAAGAGGCAAGCTTTTTTAGATAGTGCACAATATTTTCTTTGCACCTCAAAATGACTTGAAACAGGACTTTTCTGAAACCTGGAATTTTATGCATTTTATTGCAGAGGCCACAGTATGCTACTAACTGCTATACAAAACAGAATAACAACTCAGAAGGAAAGATGGTGCATTAACTAAATCGTACAGTAATATTGACACTTCCAAGTCAGCAAGTCTGAGACTATAATGCTGAACCCTAATATTTCCATTTAGACTGATGTTTGACAGCACTAGAAAAAAAATGGTGATGTCAAAAGGACTACTGTTCCTGCAGCTGACAAGGAAACCATTTTATATAATTGTTTCAGCCTACAGAAGAGGGTAATTCCTCTGGACATTGCTTGGTTTTATTTTCATAAAGAGTGAATAAATTATCTCAGTGCCCTGGATCAGAGAATGTTAAGTTCAAATCCTGACGCTGGAATAATCACTACAAAATAGTTCAGTGTTGATTCTACAATTTGTGGGTAGTTTTGGTGGGAAAGGCATTTTTCCAAGTTTGTTCTCTTGATATGTTGAAATTACAGAAAATCTGAATTCTCAAAAGGGTGGCCAGGAGAGTCAAAATGGCAACTGGCTGAAATGCGTACTATAAAAAGCAGACTAAATTCAATAAAATCCTACCCTGCTGTTAGATTTTCATCTCTACAAAAAGCCTATAACAACTAAACTAGATCTGCCTATTTTTATGATTCTTAAGGTATCTCCCTTAGAAGTCCTACATAAAGACTCTGTATAAGTCTTGGAAAAGTTCACACTGGGTTTCTGCAAAATTTAAAGGTGTTCTCTTTTGAGGTTCTGCTTCACTGAAGGTTAGGAAAACTGATGATCGGTCATAATGAAACATCTGATCCCTATTACTTTATTCAATGTGGACTTATTTTACTCCAGGCACAATTCTATAGGGTTTACATTTCAAATTTATTAAAATTTTATTTTAATATTACTTTTGATTAATCAATTATTTGGAAATTGAAGAGCGGGTGCTTATTAGATTGCAAACAACATTACTGAGAAAATAATCAATAAAGCAGTGCAAAACCACAGAAATAAGAAACCCCCACTTTTCTCATTATTATTATTAATATATGATGATATTATGAAAATGTCTCTTTTCATGTTCCTCTAGTCTACCTGTTTTTCTTCTTGAAGAATCAAAAAGAAAGTCCTGGGTTTTATGAGGGCTTATGAAGTTTTTCTTGGGTGTTTATTAGAAGCATAACAGATTACAACCAACGTGGGAGCTCCACTGTAAACCAAACATCGGCACCTTGCCACACTGTCATTGTGCAAAGAGCAGATGCAGAAAGCAGAGAAGATGAAATGTCAGTTCATTTCATATGCAAACCGGACCTCTGCTGCTTGTTTCTTTTCTTCTCTTTTATGAGAAAAAATAGGAATGTATTTGTGAAAATTCTCCTAAACGAGGTATAAAAAAAATGATGTGAATGTTCCTTTTGCCCAGCCAATGAGGATTCAGAAAAAAAGCCTTTGAGTTAATCCTTGATGATGAAATGATAGCTGCTATGCCGCAGGTACCCCTGCTGGTGTCTCCACCAGAATGATTGAGACTGTATTTAGATTAATTTTGCCTTAATTCTTAAAGGGGTGGGAATGGTGCTCAGTGATGTTGATGAGTTTTTTGTATATCATAACAAAATGCCCTTTCTCATTCTTATTCATTTGGCTGGTTTTATACTAAGCAGTTATCTTCATGGACAGTCCATTCTCATCAACCTGCAAGATCGATGTCAGTTACAACAACGGAGAAGTCATAGAGATTTGAGTGGTGAGTTGCTCACTGGTTTGCTATGGTTGTGGCTAATTACTCTTCAAGCTCTGCTACTTCAGAGGGATTTCACTCTTAGGGACTCTGAAGAGAAATTTGTTAGTTTTGGCAGCCTATGGTCTGCTGTGTAACATTCATCAGTGTCTTTCTCTGGAGTTTCAAAGGCAACACTTACATGTAATGGTTTTGCTGTGAAACAAAACAGAGGAGTACTGTGGTGTTGAAAACACATTTCACAGAGTTGCTGCAGTTTTTTTGGAAGGATGCCCTTTATTTAATTAATCTTATTGCATTTTCCCTCACCATTTTATTACTCTCTGAAGGATTTGGTCCCCAGAGCCTGTTCTGGGAAAGGTCTGCTGTATTAGATTGTGGTGCCTTCCACCTGGTGTATTTCCATGAGTCCTTCATGATTAGCAGTGTGGCATGCAGACCTACTGTGAACGATCAAATGATCTGTTTTCTTTTCCCTTGAGGTGAACCACATTCGCTTGTATAAGAAAGCAAAACCTCCACAGTAGACCTGAAAAGCAGCCTACTGCTTTGGAGGGGGCTCTAACCGGCATTGATGTAAAACCCTGACCCCTGTTAATGTGATTCTATTGCCATGAAGCCTCCTTTAGACATTTATTTATGAGGCATGTATTTATTATATAAGTAGGTGATGCCAGCATGCTCTGCTGGAATAAAGCTTGTTGAGCTAAATGATTATTCTAGAAAGATTTATTTTCCTCGAAACATAATTGCACACCAGTCCAGTGAAATGAGCACAGTGGAAAATCTCACTCCACCACTTTGATGGACTAAGCTGGTGCCATCCACACTCTGCAGGCAAGGGCTAACAAAACTGAGACGTTTTCGTAACGTCACAGAATGACAGCTTAGGTGTTGAGTAATTTCTGTGGTAGACAGGCACCTGGAAGCAAAGAAGGAGTTGGTGTTTGGCAGAGCTATGGCTGAACTCATTGTCCAGGCTGGGATCTATCCAGACACCTCATGGTTTTGGCTACATCTAAATAAACAGCTTTGAATGCTTACTTAGAGATATTAATGGGTTTCTTGGATCATTTATGACTATGTGTAGTGGCAATTGTGCTACAACAAATCCACCACATAAATCAGGTATGTATTTTGGCATGGTCAATCCTGCATGGAAGACAGTTTTTAAGTAAGGAAAGAAAAGTTGCTTCATAAATGTCAATAAGAAACTCACTCCATCAGACTCCAGGAAAAAGAGAAAAAGTGCTAGCAATACAGGAAGGTTACCATCCATGAATGAAGATGAGCTATCAGGAACTGACTGTAGATTCAAAATATTCTTTCATCATCATTATTATGCAGTCTGAGAAATTATTTGGCATCACTTTCTTTTATATATGTCTTATATACAACTTTATTTTCTTACTTTTGACCTGTGCATACTTTTCACCTGTCAACCTAACTGCAGTTTATTTAAACTGTTTGATGGATGATATATATTTAATATTGATTTAAGCTCTATTTGCAAGCTAGCTACTGACAGAATATAGCTGTACTGTAAGACTGAAAGAAAGGTGAAAATCTTGTGAGGGAGAAAGAATGCCCTCATTTTCATGTCTGATGGATGTGTCCCCTCATTACCATAAGTGCATTGGTGGAAAAGTGGAATGATATTAACAACACATAACCAATGGCACAATCACATATAACAACTTGTGGGCTTGAGCTGTCAGTTGTTTTTCTCTGCTAGCAGTTTCTCCAGGAGTTCAAATGCTAGCAGGTCTCTGAGAAGTTATAAGAACAATTTATACTTATTTTGATTTAGAACACTGGCAATTTTGAAATGAGGTTGACATTAATAAATATTTTACATAAATAAACCTGACTTTTTCAAGTATTTCATTTGTCTACTGAATAATGCTCTGAGAGGGTCCCTATATCTAGCTTCTAATAGACCATATACTTTTTACAAGGTCATGGAGTGACAGGACAAGGGGGAATGGCTTTAAACTGAAAGAGGGAAGATTTTGATTAGATACTAGGAAAAAACTCTTCACTATGAGGATAGTGAGACAACGGAACAAGTTGCCCAGAGAAGCTGTGTCTGGCCCATCACTGGAAGTGTTCAATACCAGGTTAGATGGGGCTTTGAGCAGCCTGGTCTAGTGGAAGGTGTCCCTGCCAGTGGCAGGATGGGTGGAACAAGGTGATCTTTAAAGTCCCTTCCAACTCAAACTGTTCAATGATTCTGTGACTATCTGTGTTCAACAAAAAACCTCCCCAAGGCCCCAAAACAAAAACTGTCAATAAATAACAACATGCCATGCATCCTAGAGTATCCTCTTCAAGCAAGAAGAGGTGACCCTCTTCTGCATGCCAGAATTTCTAAGGTCTTAGCCATGACAAGCCAAACTTTAAGTTACACTTCACTATTTGCTGCCTATTAAACAACACCAGCATGTGTTGCACTAGCAGAAAATGAAATATAACACTTAGTGTGACTTACAAAAAGCCCCCACCAAGAAATGAGTCGTTTGAGGAATCACAACTGTCAGTGGAAGCATATAAAACACAGCTCTGTGATTTGGGGGCTTCATTTGAAAATGGCTGACTTGTGTTTCTTTCTCACTGAATGGCAATGTAAACTGCAAATGCAGTGTGTCCACTTTGAAGGCTGTCTATCTCCCTAGTGTCTTGCCAGTTCTTGTAAAAGCTGGGCTTATGTTATGAATAGGGTACCCCTCTGCAGATCCCAGGGTAGCAGAAGCAGGTTTCTATAAACTGCTTCATTCAGCAAGGGCTCATTTCCCCCCACAGGAAGAGTGAGGCAGGTCTTCAGATGAACTCACTTTTTGACCTCTCTCATTATTTGTGATGTCTTTTGGGAACACACTCTTTGTGTTTGAATTTCAAATGAGGAGTAGGATGAGCAAATATGTTTGCTTAGCATATAGCTACAAGTAGTCATTAGAAAATAAAAGTGTGGGAGGATGAAAGATGGATGTGATAAAGGCTTGAAAAAGTTAGTTGGGGTGGGCTACACTTTTATTTCTGGCTGTAGTCACTTCTGATCCAGTCAATGATATGAATTTGGTGCCCAGTTGTGGCTGTGTGATTGGGTCCAGTGTCCCATGAATTTGGCAGGATGGTTTGGGTGCAGTGGTCCAGCACTTCCTGTGGGGGAAACCCTGCTTTATAATCTAGAAAAACACTGTAAGGAATGGGTTTCTGTAATGAAAGATGAAGTGTGAAAATAGTCCCGAATGCTCAGCAATCTGTGATTTCTCTTAATGCCTTTTGGCAGCCTCATGCTTTTTTGCTTTCTCCTATATTACCAACATACAGAAAACTAAGGCTCCCATTTTTCTGGCACATTAGCTGTTTTTTACTGAGAGCTAGCTTGAATTGTTCAGGACGTGTTTACCTTCAGTACAGCATTGCCTATCTCCTGAGCAGACCCAAGGGACTCAGTTGTGTTCACTGCAGTAGGGATTGCTCAATGTTATTGTTGTAATCCATCCCTGTGAACCAGCCTTGAGCCATCCAGCACCTTCAAGCACTCTTGACTCTCTACATGCCTCCTTGCTTCTGAAGTGCTAACAATTTCAGGATTTGGCCAGGCAGAGAGTGTAGACTGCTTTATTCCAAGAGGTTTCTGTAAATGCAATTCTGTTTTCTCTCAAGCAGAGATACACTCCTTGTCCTGAAGACTCCGTTACATCTGAGTGTTTTCTTTTACAAAACAGGTTTGATATGAAAAGGTTATTAAAGCTTATACACTTTGTGTGATATAAATGTTGTTTCAAAATCTATTTGAATGATGGTTTTGCCTTATTAAGTTTCTAAGCACAAATGTTCTAATTATGAATAGTATGAAAGCCATTTTTATTAATATTCATAAATATGCCAAAGCCTTTACATTTCTGATCAACATTTGTATCTGTTCTTATTTTCACTCATTTTCTCTTAGGTAATTTAAATTAACGTTAATTGCGTGACATATTCCCCGAAGTTTCCATTTCTCTGCTGTCCTCCAAACTAGTATCTTGAAAACTGAAAGAAGAATTTGATTGTGAACAGAGCTTCACAATTTATAACTAAAAATCTCACTCTGCAAATAATCTGGTCTTCCTCTCTTCTATACCATTTGTCCATTTGCACTTAGAATAAGATTCCTTGAGAAATAAGGTGAAGATGGGAGGCAAACACATTGGCATTGTGGCAGCCCTTTTCCCAACCTCAGTGTATGATGTGCTGCACCTCTTAGCGGGACTAGCAGTACCAGGACACAGTGGTATTTGGAGTTTATGTGGACCTGTAGCCATTATGGCATCTGCTTGTTGAATGGACTGGTACAGAAACAAAAGCCTCTAGTTAAAATATCATGCAGTATAAACAGCATTATACATGTCAAGATGTCTGCTTTTACACTACAGGACTGCACCAATTTTGCTACTTATAATTTTTTGTTAATTTAGTCACAGTGATATAAAACTGCTTATAGGAAAACACTTTATATTGCAACACCTCTTTATGTGCACTCTTCTGTTCTCATTTAGAGGAAAAATGCATATTTAATAACAATAGCTTTTCCAAAACAAGGATTGGGTGCCTTTTTTTTACTTATCTTCACTTTTAGTGCTGAATGGAAAAAGAGAAGTAAGCTGTTGCAAACTGTTGTCTTTAACCCATTTCTTGTGTCTTTGTCCTTTTTTCCCATGCTAGCCCATATTTGCAGAAAGTCAGATGGGATCAACACAATGTTCTTCTTTTGTCCATAAACCTCATGAAATTATGATCTATTTTTTGCCTTGTTTCCCATCACATTTAATTAGTTAAGCATATTTTTGCCCAAACAGTGTTGGAAAAGGACTCATTCAAATAGTGAAGTGCTTCCCAAAATCCCATGAGAATTCAGTAGGAAGCTCATTAATCCAATGAGTTACTGAATGAGTTAGCATTCAGTTTTGAAAGAGATGTCTCAAATGTGCGACAAAAGCTTGAGCTGAGCACAAGATAGTTCTGTAGTAATTCTTAATATGTCAGTTTTTCACTGTGCTGAAATACCACAAAATGTTAAAATCACACACATTTTTTGAAATGTTATTGAAAGCCTGCACTGAATTACAAAAGCCTAAATTTTGGTATAAAGCAATTAAAATTTTCTAATGAAAACAACATTTGTTGCAAAGCTTTGATTGTGGAGGATGTATTAGCAAACTGTGGGAAACAAGAAATTACTGCACTTTTCACCCTTGGCCAGTTTCTGATTGCATAATTGCAGGCTGACTTCTCTGTAGTTTCAGAGGAGATGACATCTCTTCCCTCTGCTTCCTGTTTACTTGCATGCAGTTTCATCGTGAGCTACATTTCGTTGATACCTGGATATGGTCTTGTATCACAGGGCCTGTAATAAAGATGAAAGATGGTAAACGAACAGTATCACCCTTTTTTCTTGCTCAAAGCAAGAGAAATATTCTCAGTATTCTCTGCTTTGCAAGGCATAGAGTCAAACACAATCTTTCTGAATGTTGCAGAAACTCATTTAATATAGGATTTCCTGCTATGTAATTGAAATGTTTGCCTCAGACAAGGAATTTAGTTCCACCAGGCACCAATCTATCCTTACATGCCAGACTGGCAGCTTCCTTTGTTGTTTTGGAGAGGCTGGAAATTCTTTCAGGAGTTCTTTCAGACCTGTGGGACTAAGCCTACTATTTAATTACTTTCAATTGTATCTTTGTGGGATACTGAATGTTGAACAATGCCATTTCAAAAGCCCAATTCTTGTTCTTCTTTTCTTCATTATTTCTTACATGCTACCAAGTCATAATTGTGACCCTCTTGCAGTAGGTGCACCTCAAACATTTGCACAGTCCTTCTCCCAAAGAGCTTGTAATTTAGCACAGTCAAGGCAAGATTAAACGAAAAAAACTCAGAAGCACATCACTTGAATGGATTTGATATACATTATGTCAGGCAGCTCCAACTATTTTCCAATGTGTTTCCAGTTCTTCTAAACTTCTTCCTTACTCCGTATTAATGGCTAAAATCACCATATTATCCTGCATGTTCTTTTTTATTCTTTCCCTCTCCCACGCAAAATCCATTGACATTTGTTTGCGAATACCACAGACATCACACTGAGTTAAATAATATGGATAAACCAGGCAAAAATACAACCTCTTGTAAAGAGGGCTCCATCTGATGTCCTGTCAGAAGATTTTTTCCCTCCCTTCAGCACAAATTATCAGGACAATCATGACTGACTTCACAGGGATCAAACCACTAAACATTTCTTGCTGACATATTACAAAAGTTTTATTCATTCCAAGTGCTGTGAACTTCTTTGGCATTTCCAGTGGAGCATGGCAGATTACCAGCTGGCTGAGTAAAGATACTTGCCATGATGTAGAAGCAAGTGACAGAAGTTATTTTTCAGCCTTTCTCAAAAGAGGTGCTATGGAATAGATGATGGAGAGCAAGCAGAGATTGGTGGGGTGTGGAGAAAACAGCTTTTAAAGTATTGGAGAAGACTTGGGGAGCACCTTATTGTGGCCTTTCATTATATGAAGCGGATTTATAAAGAAGATGAAGAGAGCCTTTTTACTAAGGTCTTGTGGTGGGAGGTCAAGGGGCAATGGTTTTGAATTGAAAGAAGGTAGGTCTAGATTGGACATAAAAAAAAATTTATGGTATTGACAGGGAGACACTGGAACAGGTTGCCTAGAGGAGTTGTGGATGTCCCATGCTTGGAAATATTCAAGGTCAGGTTGGATGGGGCTTTGAGCAATGATCTGATGAAAGATTACCCTGTTCATGGCAGTCGGATTGGAACAGGTGGTTTTTAAAAGTCCCTTCCAAACAAGGCCATTCTGTTATTCTATGATTTTATGTCTACATATCCATTCATAAATGTTCATCCTGAAACTCACTGACCATTTGTAACATCAGCACATGATGGACATCCATCCTAAATGGAAGCAATGCCCAATTTTCATGTGAGTTCATTTTGTCACAACTTTCCTGCTGTGATTGATCTCACATGTTCCACATACCTCAAGCACAGGAAACAGTCCCTTGGTTCTTGCTCCTGCTTTCTAGCTCTATGCTTCCTTCTTTTCTTGCCTATAGCTTGGAAGAAGCAATGGGTATATTCACTGGTGGATAAATAGGAAGAACACTATGCTTTGTTGATATCTGCATGGTGGTTTCCTATCTGAAGGGCAGGGGAGTTTTCACGTTTTTCAGGTTTTAGGCTACTCAGGATTGATCTCAAATATTTCTGTTGATATTGCCTCATTGTGCAGACACTGTACTGAAGCCCACTGACAGTTGTGGGGGCTTTGCAGTGTATATTAGAAAATATGCTAGATGTGGGGAGGAGACAATCTGAGTTCTCATATTTGAGCAGTAAGTCTCATGTTGTTTTTTTTCCTTGTACTTTTAGAACAAGATGAGTGCAAACGTTTTTTCTGTATCACTTCATAAGTATTAAGTAATTCTCCAGTAATGTGCTAGGAAAAAAAACAACAAACAACAACAAAATGAACCATAACCAGGGACAATAAATAATATAATAAGGTTTTTAATTTTTATAATCCATAAAAGACAGAGTAGATAAGCAGAGATGGACAAGTAGTGCTTTAACTGTGACATTTACAAATATTCCTAGAAGTATAGGAATGAAAGGCATGTTATAAGTGTGCTGTTAAAAATGCAGAAAGGTCTGCTCACTTCTTGACACCATATGTCTGTTTCTTGTATTAAAGGGTTCAGAAACATTGTTTATAGATATTGCATGGCCATGAATGCCAAAAATAATAATCCTATTAAGTTTAGCTCAAATAGCATTTAATGAGATTCAAAATGATATGTTAAATACACATTCTAATAATGAAACTCAAATTGCTTTGCAAATAGCATTGGGAGAACATTAGCCTATTTTGATTCTTATAATTACTTGCATCCTGTGTTCCAAATCTATTCAATATGCTTTTCGTAAGAACAAATATTTGTCCTACTAATTGTTCTGCAATTCTCCTGGTTATTTTTAAAAGGCTAAAGGGCTACACAAGACCAGCAGTTGTCTGTTAGAATAAGATCTGTTTAGTTTTTTTTACTTTAATCATCTTACAGTATTTGAAGAAATTAGGTTCTCTAATACCTCTGTCTTTTGTCCAAAATTCAGTTGTCTGTGTTTTGTATACTATCATTAAACCACTTTTCAAGTGAACGCTTGCCAGACTAAACATAATCTTTCCTCGTAGAACATTCCATGCAAACCGCACACAATCACCATAGATAGACCTTTCTAGATGTCCTAACATGTGGATTCTTGGGTTTTAGGCTAGGTATTATTCCTAGTTTATATATTACTTCTTATCCAAGTATTAAGATACTATCATCAGATCATATTATCAGTTTACAAGGAGCTTCAATACCTTTTTAAACTGTTTATAGAGAGACCATATGGTTTAGATGTTTTAAAATACTGGTTTTACATAGAGACAGAACAGCTATGAATGGGAAAGGATCTCAGCTGTGGTTTACTTCTGGCTTCACACTGAAACAGTCAGGGATCTCAGTGGGTATTAGAAATGGACCAGAATTTTATAAATGCTACTTTATCCACCCCTTGAAATATTTATTCAGGCTTCTCTCCTTCAGTTTTGTACATATGTAAAGTCGATTAGTCTTCAGCCTTACTGCTACAATCTCAAAGACCCAGTGTGTGGCCTCCAACACCTGGAAAGATGACCAATGTGCAGGATGCACAGGGGACTTTTCAGATCTGAAGCCAGCAGTCTGAAAAATAATGTACCTGGGGAAAGTGTGTCTTCTTTCCACTGACTGTGAGATCAGGTTCAAGGAAAAGCTAAGCATGCAAGGTAGATAACAAGACAAAAGTCAGGCAGACAGAACCTCACTATCTTAGTTTTTCACCAGATTGTATTCATATTTTATTCTTTGTTCTTTTGAATTTGTACCATCCAAACTGAACTTCTCTGAGGAGCACTATAAACTTAATTTTTAACAACTTCCTCTCTTTCCAGTTTCTCTGCATTCCACTTCAAAGAAGGAGGGTAAAACTGTTAGGTAGCAAAAATGCCCATCGCAATATCCTGGCCTTAAATCCTGTGTTTGAATTGTGATTCCTTTTTTCCTTAGCTGAGTTGCGTGTAATTCTTTTCACATATATGGAATAGTCCTGGGTATCAAGTACAGCTGGGATTTCTGAATACAAATACAACCTGACTGCATACCATTGAAAGAAAACTCAGTTGCTTGGAGAGTCTATTGGCGAATTCCTTAAGTCTCATTAATCACATATGTGGTGACACTGGAGGGGGCTCTTTACTTTTTTATTTCTCATTTGTCCCTGATATTCCCTGTTTATTACAAAATCCCTTCCGTTGCTGGATTTATAATGGCTATTTTCCAATACAATTGTATCCTTTCACTCCCAAGTGGAGCCACCCATGTGTGAGAGCTGAGAACCTGGATCTTTTTGATGAATATCCTTATTCACCACAAAGAAAAGAGACCATGATAGACCCTGGAGATGCTTGATGGTGTGGCCCAACAAGGACATAACAATTACAGATGGAGTTTGCTCCTGCCTCTTGCACAGTCTGATTCAAGTTCCCCTGCAGCAGACTGTGTCTGTTCCTATGCTCTTCTTCCCTAAGAAATTTGTGATTTCTGTTTAGAAATATACATGTGTAATTAGGAAATTTATAAATTAGTCTTCTTTGTAGCACAGATTCTGCCTTCTTATGTTGATGCTGAGATAAAAATTTGCAAAGGTATGTTAGGTACCAAGATGTGTTTGAGGGCCAGGGCTATGGTTGCCTCCTGGGGTCCAGATACCAATTCCCTGAACTCATCTTCTTGCCCACTTCCAATTTGCTTATATCTATAACCACATAAATAGACTGATAATTTAAGGCTGAAACTTAATCCTCAAAAGGTTATGTGGATTTCTCTCTTGCCTCTGTGCAGTAATACGCCATGGCCACATACTTTGAAGTGGAGTCACTTCAGCCAGCTTTTTACTCTAAAATGATGTGCTAGGTGTATTGAATGGGTTTGCAGAGGGATTTCACCTTGTGTTCGCAATGCACTAATTAACACTACTCCAGAGCTCTGCAGTATTTGCTATTGGTATTGTACAGTTAGGACACTGAAACTCCATTTGGTTTGATGTGCAGGGAACAAATTCTGAAGAGTACATGAAAAATATCTTAATCACTTCTGGTTCTCTGACGTCCATGCTTATTTGTCAAGAGAGGTGAGAGCTGAATTTGAAAACATCATTATCAGTTAGGAGGCACTTATAGTTCTTTTGCTAAGCTCATAAAAAATGTTCTTTGGAAAAATATGGCTTTTTTTAAGAAATAGAGTGTAAGGATGGAGGTACCAAGTCAAAGTTGCAGATAGATACACAAAATCTTACCCTACCTTGGAGAAAGGAAGGACTAAAGAGAATTTTTTGTTCAGTTTTAAACCAGGCACTGACACATATACAATGTATATAATGTCTAAACATTGCAAGCATAAGATCAACAGCACAAATAAATTTATAACAGGATTCATGTAGTCTGTCACTTTTTTCCTCATTCCAAATGATGCTTAGGTGATGTTTCTTCTCTTCATTTGATGTAGCTAATTCCCTTTTTAGTTTCCTGGTAGGCATTTGGCACAAAAAAGAGCACAACTGCTGTGATTCCTACTAATTGTCATGTTAAGTAACTTGATGCTAAGAGCTACCATAGGTGTTAACAAAAAATTGCTTCCAGAACATAAATGTGTGTGCCAGCAAAATTTAACCTCAGGCTGTAATAGTAACACTGAGACACAAGGAGGTTGAAGTGGAGTTCTGCCAGATTTCCCTGTGCAAATTATGCAGGTGTTTCCCTAAAAAGGAAGAATTGATAGTAGATATGATGGCAGTTCCTTCTTTCCAAAAGATAGAATGAGCAAGCAGACTTTTGGCATGAGTTTTGACCAGGAAATAATTTCTGATCACCCCAATAGTAGTTAAATACATTTTTATTGAAAACATAAGGAAATTTATGTTAAAATATATCATGTGTCAAGCCCCCTGTGTTCGATACATGAAAAATGTTGGTGTCTATTCCCATAATGCTTTTCGAATTAGAAACATGGGGAGGCATCAAGAAAATGGAAAAGAGAAATACTTAAAAATGGAAACATTTGAAACAGAGAAGTTTGGTTTGGTTTTGATTTTTGTTTTGTATTGTTTTGGTTTGGTTTTTTATCGACTCTACTTGGCAATTTCGAGAAGATTTTGCTTAGACTTAACATGCTGACTCTGCAGCCTGGTAGGGGAGATTATTTTCCATTGCCTCAGGTGTCAGATCTGTCCAAATAGGTAAAGGGCAGTCCCACGGCATTCTGAGTTACAACAGCTTCCTCCCCAAAGGTACCAACTGAAGTCATACCTTGATAAAGAGTGCAGAACTATAACCTGTAGGGTGGCTTCTCCTCTCATTTGTAATGGTATAAACCAGCTCAAGTCAATGGAGGTCTGAATGTGAAATGGGAGTAAATGGGAGCTGGACTTTATAGAATCATAGAATGCTATAATGGTTTGGGTTGGAAGGGACCTTAAAGATTATTCCTGCCACAGGCAGAAACATCTTCCGCTAAACCGTGTTGCTCAAAGCCCCGTCCAACCTGGCCTTGAATACTTCCAGAGAAGGGGCTGCCACAACTTCCAGATTTGGCCCTTCCTAACAGCCCGCACTGTTCAGGATGGCAGAGCCAGACAACTCAATATTGCCAAATTCAGCTGCTGAGGGGTTCAGTAAAACAAGTATTTAGCACTTTGCACTGACATCCACTCAGGCCTGGACAGGCAAAGCCATTGGGTGATATTTGACAGCAGGGTAAAACAAGTAAGGCTGGCAGCTGAGTGACTCGAGCGCGGACGTTTCTCTGACCAAAGTCAAACTTCATTCTGAGTCCATGCATGCACATACTCAGCTGTGGGTCACTACAGAAGACTGTACAGACACTGAGTCCACTCAAGTTGAGTTATTTTTATTGAAAAAAGCAAGATGTGGTTCAAACCTACTGCAGCTGCTCAGAAAGCCGCCATATATTTGCATGATATAGGACGATGAACACAGAAAGGTCTGCTTTGGGAAATGGCATTATTGCATGAATGTATCCTGGAGTGAACCAGCTTGGAAAAAACAGCCTCACAGCAGTGATGTTCAAGTGGGATCTTCCTCTGCACATCCCCAGCTATTCCCACCCCCTTGTATGGGTACTATAAAAGACAATTGGACTCAGCGTTGAAAGCTTAGATATATTGTGAGAAACATTATTCTTGGAACAGCACATGTATGTACTGAGGGATGAGATGGAACATGTGCCAGTGTGGGGTGGTTAAGGGGGCTTCAACCACATTTAGATTAAGGCCAGATTTACGTTCAGCACAGGAACTTGGATTTGTTTCCTGTTTTCCAAAGCTAAAAGCTGCAACAGGGGACAGCTGATTGAAAAGAGGGGAGGAAGCATGTTTACAATTTAATCTAAGTAGGGTATGAATGAAGCAGGTTAAAATTGGTGGGGCTTTATTAGGAAAAAAATATGGACTGAATCATTTCCATTATTTGTTGGTAAGTGCAGTCACAATTTAACAGCATTTTGAAGGGTTGTACTGCAGAACCTGCAGAGCAGAGGCAGGCCTGGAGCTCTTGTCTACAACCAGGTTTCATCCCGTCTGCGATGGGACAGTAAATTAGGCATGAATTCTGCTGATTCTTCAGTATAAACTTTCCACATCACCTCGCATTGCTGCTGTTGCTGAAAAACTGCTTTAGGAATATGTTGAGGAGATTTAAAGATCTTGCTTATAAAACCAATATATTTCTCCTCTATGTAAAAAGAGTAACTGGTAAACAGAGCTCTAAATCCTTCTCAGTGTTTTTAATTCAAATTTTAGTTTTACTAATGTAGCACTTTTTTCTAATTTTCCTCTTCAAAATCAGACAGAAGTACCCCAAAAAGCTCGATGATTTTTCTTTGTTCAAAAAAAAAAATGGTTTTTTCAGATGTTTGCTTTACCTTCTTGAAAAGAAAATTGGTTATGAATAATACTGTCAGAACTTCCTTGTTTTCCATTTTTTAAATGGAAAATGTTTTTAATCCAAAAATGTTGGCCAACTGTAAGAATGCAATTTTTGAAAAGTATGGGTTTCTTTAAAAAGCAATGCCACTAGAAATGATAAAACAGCCACTGATATTCCACACTGCTCCTTGGTTTGTAGTGAGTGGCATAGGAAAGCAGACTATTAAAATTCAGCTGATATTCTCGAATAACTCCTCTGTCTAATCCCGAAGGGCCATGGAAATGAACAGCTTTGTAACTGCTAAGAGATATTTAGCTTGAATTGTATCAAGTTAGGTAAATTAAGGAATTAAAAAATAAATTTCTCAGGTTCAGCTGAAATGTTTTCTCCTCCAATTTCCTCCACAAAAGAAAGGACAAAATAGAGCAGAGTGGGTAATTTTAGCCATGCACAAGTTCAGTGAAAAGATACTTTTTAGCTATAAGAACCAGCTTGTTGCCAATTTCCGTCAAAATAATGACCGAGGTTAAATTCTGGTCCTATTGAAGTCATTGTCCAAATGCTCACTGGCTGCAAGGGGAGATCAGGATTTGTCCCGTGCAATTCATTAGTGATGGTATGAACCCCAAGTAGTATTACGCTTCCTTGAAAGAAAGAGAAGCTCCTACTTACTGTTTATACACTAACATTATTTCTCACACATTTATTGTGTTACTCTCCTTAATTTGGTGCCTTGCTGGGTCACCGTGGGATGCCACTCAAACATTATGTCAATGATCTCAAAATTGAACTCCAGTGCTTTATTTTACAAATGGCTTCTAGCAGATGTGTGGCACACTTTATTAACTTAAGTACCCATTAGTTGAAAATTTCATTAGTTTGAGGGAAAGGGATCAGGTTCGTCAATAGATCTGGTATGGGTGGACCCTTTGTGTCAACCTGACCCATATCAAAATGGATTATTGTTGTAAGTGAGACAAGTGACCTAATGTTCTGCCTATTATGCACACATGATCTATAACCTTTTAAAATACTAGTGTGGGAAAGGAGCACACTTCACTGCATCCCCAAACCACGGATTCTTAACAGGTGGCAGTCCCTCTCTTAGCAACGTTTGCCATGGGCTGTCTGCACGAGCATATGAATTATCAGGGGGTACAGTTTCCAACCAGGTAACCAGGGGAAAACCGGGACGGAGAATGAAACCAGAATAATGAACGGCCGAGCAGGCGTTTTAATGAGTGCAGAAGGCAGGCGGTGGACCTGGGTCTGTAGTGCCATCATCTGACTGACCAGAGCATTTCGGCCAAAAAATTTTGCGTGCTCCTTGGGCCTTTTGGGCTGATAAAGCTGCAGAGGTAAAGCTGGATGCAGTTACAGTAGTAACATATGGTACATTTTACTCCACACATTTAATGTTTTAATGTTTTGATGCTGTTTGCTCCTTGAATAATGGCAGCAGCAGTTTCCAATGCATTCACTTGAGCTTATTTTGGAAACTGTTTTAGGGCATGCAAAAATATTTGGTGAGACCACCCACTGAAAGGTGCACTATATAATCCTTTGGCTGTTTTGTGCAGCAGCTCTCACACCTGCCCTAAACTCTGGAGAGGGAAAAGTAAATCTGGAATTGATGAATCATAGAATTGCTGAATCATTTAGGTTGGAAAAGACCCTTAAGATCATTGATTCCAACCATTAACCTAGCACTGCCAAGTCCACCACTAAACCATGTCCTTAAGCACCACATCTACATGTCTTTTAAATACCTCCAGGGATGGTGGCAATGTGGGCACATGTGCAGTAAAGCCAATCTGAGTTTGTGCTTTTATCCCAATCTAAATGAGATGTATTATCATTCATGCATACGAATAACAAAGCAAATACACCTTCCTGCTATATAAACCTCTGGTGGCGTCTGGGAAATCCCTGAGAGTAGGATGCTGTTGCAGGGCAGGCTGTGCAGCTCACTTTTCCTGGGCTCTGCAAGCTGTAGGTTAAGAAGCAGGGTTAGACTGGATAAACTACCCTGGCTGGAGCAGCCCACTTCAGCTGCCACCCTCAAGGGGCTTTTCAGTCCTTTCCATGACATATATTGGGTACCAGCATGTTGCTGATGTGATATGAGGTGTGAGATAGCCAGGAAGATACCAGCTGAGGTGAATTGATCCTGCTACAGCTCTGCACCTGATTTGCAGCTAATTTCTCCAGCACCACCTGGGCAGCCCACAGACAGGATTGGGTAGATGGACTTGGCGTGGAAAAAAGGCTCATTTTTAATGTTGTGAGTTTGGGAAGCAAAGAAGGGTTGGTTGTCCTTGGCGTTTGCGGAGAGAGAATTGATTGTGGAGACACCTGTTCATCTTCAGTAATAGAGATGCATTTTCCTGGAACAAGACACTCCTCTCTGCTGTTTATTAAAAGCAAAGGAAAAATACAGAATCACTAAACTACAAAATTGAACAAATCAGGATGGGAAAAATAGGTTTCCCATTTTAGTGAAGGGCTTCCTTCCTCCTTCTGCCAGCTTTGATTGATTTTCAAAGAGGTTTGTTTTTTTTTTGTCACAGTCAACTGAGCAGAGAGAGGTTGTCTAGCTGCTTCTGGAGCTGATTTTTCTAAGAGTCACACAGGTTGGGAACATTAAAAAATGGCTCAGGAAATCAAAGATGTAGTATGTGCCTTGGTCCACATGCTCTCAGTTGGGTTTCTGGGCTTCTAAGTGGTTGAAGGACGCTTAGTTCACTTTTAGTTGCTAGTGCCTGTTTTCCACATCTAAAATTAAGGTCCATTTGCTTCCTACAAAAAGTGTTTTCAGGGAGACTGAAGAAAATTTTGTGAGAAAAGGAAGTACATAGATTCTTATTTTATCGTGTCACACCGTCATAAATAGTGTTGTGAAGCAAAACCATGTTAATGTTATTACACCTAATCTAGCACTGAACAGAGAAAGAGCTTATGGAAATTTAATTCTAGTCATTGCTGCTTCTGACAAGCTGAGGTCTTCCCTCTGTCTAGTTAGTAGGAAAACATGCACTCCAGTTGCTTCTTCAGCTCAGGTTTGTTGCAGTAATTTCAGTATGTTTTGTTGCAAAGTGCTTTCTCACAGCCAGGTCTCCCATGACACCAATATGAAGTGTACGCTATATACTTTCCCTGTTTCCTTCAGAGCCTGATGTATCCTTTGCAGCACTTTCAGTCTGGAATGAACTATATGACCTAAAGTCTATAGAATAACATGAATCACTGGACAATAATTTATAGGGTCAACTCATCATTACTATTGAGTAAAGCATGACCCTGTTTATTGGAATATATACAGGGGAAAGGTTATTTTAAAAAATTTCGTTGTTTATTCAAGCCAAAATATTTCCAAATCTAAATGGATTTGTTTACACTGTATTAAAAACAATTGTTGTCAAAAAAGCTGGGGAAAACCACTTTTTACAGCGGTAGAATATTCCTGCTCCTGAAACTTTATTCCTGGGAGGTTGGGAGTGATCTGTGGCTCATGTCTTTTCTGCAGACTAATTTTTTTCTTATATAAAGAACTGTTTAGGGATCTGTAATAAAAAATGAACTAACTAAATTGTAACCAAACATGTTGAATGTTAATGTTCAGAAAAAAACGTTGTATTTGGAAGGAAAGCAGGTTAAGGCAAAGAAGAAGCCAACAACTTACAGGGGGAAAGTTATGTTTTGGGCTTGTTTCACATATTCTCAGGTTTTTGCATTTACTGCCGCTATGTTATAACCCCCTGTGCTCTTTCTCCATGGGAAAAATAAAAGCAGTGAGGCAGAGAACAGGCAGTGCTCAAACCAGTAGTGGTTTTGGTAGTAAACACAAAAATCTTTGGGCAAAACACTTCTGTGTTATCTGAAAAACTCTGAATTTTCTTTTTCCATGATCATATTTGATTTGTTGGGCCACCAAGGCCACCACTGAGTCCTGGAAAGGCTTAATTCTGATGGTATATCTTCCATCAGTACTTCTGGCGTGGAGGTGGGGGAGGAAGAACTTTGATAATCACATTATCTGTGCTGAAGACCCTTCCTGGCCTGCAGGCCAAACTGTTCCTTCTCTCCAGTCTGAGGCTGGGAGCATGAGCAACACACTTGGAAAAGAGAGGATGTGAAGACCCATTGGCTTTTTTTTTGCTTGGGCAACAGCTGCAATATACAGGAGGCACTGTGGCGTATACAACCTTGTGTACTTTTAAAGAGCTACTGTAGGAGGCTGAAACGTCTAACAGGTGTCTGAGTAGGTAGGAGCATATGCAACCTGCTTGGGCATACACTTTCAGAGGTCTCTAAGAATGGTTTTTCATTTATGATGATTGCAGAAATGACCTGATGTTTCTGGGAGAGGTGTTGTACAAGAAGCCTACCTTTGGCATATGTCTCTGGAACCACAACCAGACTGTGCTGAATTCTGTGAAAACTTGATGGGTTAAAAACCACCAAGGCACTTCACACCACAGCAGTGACTGCAGAGGCTTGACAACCAGAGAAAGTCAAAGCCTTTGCAACAAATACAGTAAGTGCTGAGCTTCAGAAACCCAACTTGTTGCTCTTCTGGTATTCAGGATCCTTTAAAGTGGTTGTACATTCCAGATGTGCATTCCAGTCTGCTCCAGTTCTGAAAGTATTCTTGGCTTGACGAAACATGAGGGGGGTGTGTGTGTGTGTATTCCAAGTATGTATTAATTTGCAGTCATCAAAAAATGTATATTTATGGAGGAAAATTTGGGTGCAGCATGCCAACACACCAATTAGGAGTATGCAGAGTAAAGCGGTACTGTCAGTCTCCATGTGTTTTACATATCTAAATTCAGAGACAAAAAATGTAGGGACAACAGATGGATTAGTGACACATTTGGAAAACTATGGGTACATGTATTCTAGTAACTTAAACAATGTCAATGCATGGACACAGCCACTGGAACTTACTCATCCATGCTATTCAATTGTTAGAACAGTTCTTGGTGTGGTTTTGGCCCAGGTTGACTAACAAACTCCCAAATAATTTCTAGGTATGGTTAGTGAGTTAGCAGAGGCCAGGGACCATTGCCAGCAGGCAACTATCCTGTTCTAGAAGTTAAGAGAGTTTAGTATTATGGATGTGATCAGATTGTTCCAGATGGCTTGATGGCTCTGACACTGTTTAGTTTACTAGTATAGATGTAACCTTTAGGATTTTATACTCATCCACTTGGATCCATGACTCACATATGCCAAACAAGCAGCTGTGGTGATTTAAGATGTTATTGCACCTGAGCTCTTTGTTACTGGCCCTTGCTGGAGGTTGCTGACCTCACTGTTGAGCTGCCAAAAGTTATGTACTTCAAGTGTTTTAGACCAGTGAAGGTCAAGCCACAATGTGAGGTCTGTGTATGCACCAAATATGAGGAACAGCCTGGTTTAAGAAGATTCTTTCAAATCCTCTTGCATCCATGTATTTACAAGGCCTTAGCTAAACCCAGGGCTCTCACTGGAGCTGTTGTTTTCTCGCTCTTCAGCACAGGATACCCTCAATCATGAGTGACCTTTAGGACAGTATTTCTTTCTTACAGATACTATTTGGCTTCCATGGGCTGTGCTGCTTTTCCTGAATCTGTGCTTTTCTGACTGGTATTGCACAAGAGTTTCGCATTCTATAGTTTCCCCCAATTGCAGTCACACTTTCTTTTAGCTTTAAACAGTTTAATGTCTGCTCTTTTGTGCAACACAGATTTATTGTGAATAGAACTTTCAGCTGCCTTTAGGACTATGGTGCGGTACAGAGGTGGTAGGTGATTTGTGCTCCCTTGTCCATAGCTGTGAGGTATCTCCAGCTGCTGGTAGGACTGTGACATGGTAGTGACTGGGGCTCTGTGTATTTCCTTGTATCTTAGGTAATTTTCCATTTAGAAAGTTGCAATGCTCTTTGGCTGAGTGCCAGAGGCTGTAATGTATAGCAAAAGTAACAAAGGTGTAGCGGCCACCACTCTGCCCTACTGTCTCCTTCTTGCCCTTGCTCACCCAGCCACCTCCAACTTGTTCGCCAGCCTGAGTTGGCAAAGCCCTCTTTGTACCCATCTGACCTGGCGTTGTCACCAATCCACCTGTGACAGGGCCACCACCATGTTCTGCCTGCTGTGACATGGCCATGACTTCACCAGGGCTGGTGCATCACTGTGACATGTATTATCTTCTATCACTCAAGTGAGAAGAAACAATCAAATAATAATAAACAACAACTTATAATGCTGGGAGGGGGAATTAAAGGCTTGTGCTGCTGCTTGCTATTGAGATTTGAGGATTTGGAGGTTAAATTCTGGAAGAAAAATGCTTATCAGGTTGACTGAAGGTAATATTTCACCTCCTTGGTTCACTGTGAAAGTGTTCCATGCTTTTTAACTACATGACCAGAAGCAATGAGCATAACTGAAACACAGGTGGTTCCTTTTAATATCAGGGGGTGACTGAGCACCAGCCCAGGCTGCCCAAGCAGATTGTGAAGTCTGCCTTCTTTTAGACATTCAAGAGCCATTTGGACATGGTGCTGGGCAGCTGGCTCGTGGTGGGCCTCTTGGTTAAAGGGTTTGGACAAGATGACCTCTGGAGGTCTCTTCCAACCTCTGCCAGTCTGTGAATCTGATTCTGTGAAAGTATATAACAAACAGGGGCATGGTCTGACAGGCACTCACTATGCCTTTTGGCAGCCAGATCAATGGCTTAAAGAAAGAATAGAATACGGAGAAATCGCTCCTAGCTTTCTACCAGTCACTTCTAGGGCAGTACCTGAAGGGACATGGAAAGGGCATAAAGAACTTTTAATACAAGGTATTGATGCAATTGTAGCCCTCTTAAAAAAGTTCTCAAACCCTGGTGTGCGTGTTTGAGTTGGTGCACATTTTACAGACACTCCTTAGAAAGACACATGAATGGTCTTTTTTGTGATTTTTTTGTTTGTTTTTTGTTTGTCCTTCCCTAGCAGCACTATCCCAAACAAACTGTTTGGGATAACAGTAACAATATGGTATTAGAAGACAAGCTCAGAGATAAAATTAATCAGGCATAAACTGCTTGTCTTGTTCAGTCTCCTTGCGCTCTTACAGTACCTCTTTAGTTGGAGAAACACAGGCAGTAAATGTATTTTAAAAGGCATCCTCAATATTTCTGACATCCTTAACATTGTAGTACCTGCCATTCTTGTCCTCCAAAATATGTGGGGAAAGTGTGGTTGTCTCACACAGTGCAAAAGGACAGCTGCTGGTTAATGGTTCTGCTAATTACAAGTGCATTCTAATGACAAACGAATTCTACTACTTTTTATTTTAGGCCAAGTTTATGTGTTTATTTAAGAACAAAGGTCCAACTGCATAAAGTATCAGCATTGCTTTAGCAAAAAAATTGTAGGCATCCCACCCCTGCCTTCTCCAAAAGAAAAAAGCCTTATGTGGTTGACTGCAAGAGCAACAATCTTAGATTAGTCTCAAAAAGGCGTCCAATGAGTAAGAGGAATGCATTACATCTAAACAAAAGATCATAGTTATTTGCCTATAGTTTCCCAAAACCAGTTTTTCCATCAGTTGAAGATAAACACAGCAGCAAAGCAGGGAGTCTATGACCGCAAAATGTTGTCTAGGGCAATTTCTGTGGCTTCCAGTATGAGTGAGGAATGTGAACTTCCTCCGCTTACATTACACTAAATAGTTTTGGGAGAACAAGAAGTGTTCAAGCCACGTTTAATATACATTTGGGTTGCATGACTGATCATGAGTTGCACTTCAAGATTTTTCTGTGGGTGAGTTACCTATAACTAAGCTTTTCTTTGAGGAATCTCTGCCCTTAAAGAGGTGTGAATGTATCCACAACCTGTCTGGGCTCTGTGATGGTGTTTGATCACTCACATGGTGTCTTTTCTTTCCTTCCTGTGTCTTTCATCTATTGCTTTTTGTGAAAAGACTTTTGCTCTGAGAAGAGCTTGATTCTCTCTTCTCTATAACAGTGCAACAGGTCATGGAAGGCAGAAATAATGTCTCCCCTTAGCATTTTCCTCTGAAGACTCAACAGACCTATCTATCTATCTATCCATCCATCTATCTCCCCCTTGTTCACACACTGTATGTTTCAGCTCCCTGACTAAGTTGCTGGCCACTGCTGAACTCACTCTGGTATGTCCATGTCTTTCACTGGGGATCTCCAAACCAGACACAGTAATCCAGATGTGGTCCCACAAATGCCAAATAAAGGAGAAGGATCTCTTCTCTGACCTGCTAGTTAAAACTGCCCAATATGCAGCTGGCCTTCTTGGGCAAAACACCATGCTGCTGACTCCTGTTCAATTTCTTGTCCACAAGGCAAACACAGATAAGAAGATCATAGATATAACATGTAAATGTATATATTATACATGGCATATTGCACTCTGTATCTATATATATCCTAAACTTTATTGTCCCCAATGGAAAAAAAGTGTGTTTAAAGAAGTTCTGTTGCAACCTTTTCCACAGCGGAACAAATGGGCTATCTGCTAACTACATTATGGTGGATATCAGTAATCACTATGGGAGTACTCGACTTCAGAAACAGAGACTGGCTGCACACCAGATACAGAGCAGAAGTGGAGACGGGATGAAGCAGCAGCTGAGCTTAGCATCAGACTTTCCAATATGTGCTGACTTTTTGCTATCAATCTTTGCAGGCTATGTTTTTCTACTTTAAACACTTTTTGTTCCAATTATTTGTTTGTTTTTTAATGGAAAAAAGTAATGTAATTTTATTAAATAAATCATCTCCCTGTAATATCGACTATTTTCCATGCCTTGCTAAACATTAAACCAGATGAAATGGGGCTTGGTTACAGACAGATAAGTAGCATGCTTTTTGTGAACGGTAGATGAGATAACTATTTGTTATTTTTAAACAAATACTTATCTATAAAAAGAAACATCTCCATTAGATGTAGAAGTGACTTCACAAAGGTGCATTATGTGGCAGCCAAAAATTGAAACGGGTGGCAGATTATTTCCAAAGTTAAAAGTTTATGGCAAAACCATGATATAAATTAACTGCTAGCAGCCGTTGAGTCCATTCCTCAGATCATTTATCTGTATGAGAGTGTTATATGTTTGCTGCCTGGTAGGTATGATGGTTTAGGGGTGGACTAGAGTGTTTCTGAGTGATTTAGCACATGAAATCAATTCCAAGTTTCTAAAACAATAAACATGATGATAGGAGAGAGAAGTCATTACAGGTATCTTGATTTCTTGTTGCTATTACAGTGTGCCTATCTACTTCATGATCTTCAGCACCCTTAGATTTATTAGATTGCCTCCAGGTAATGAATTTGTTTTATTCCGACAACTCCATTGAAAAGTAGAGAAATATAATTCTGATTTTACTTATGAGAAGCTAGTATATCAGAAAATGAGGTGACTGAGTCATACAGTAGATCCCAAACTGACCAGGAACTGAACCCTAATCCAGTATGTGAGCTATTAAAACTAAATCCTGTCTCCATAACATGTTGTATGGGTAATTAGACATGGGGTATATATTAGGAAGATTTGTAAAAAGCAGAAGGATAGTGACATTCAGTAGAAACTTGAAGAGGGAAGACATAGCAGTCCAGATGACACATGCATACACATGGCCACAAACAAGTCACCATGTCGTTACTGGGCTAGTAAAATATCAACAAACCTTTCAAAAACAAAAATGTTGTTCTAAAAGGACTGGAAAACTTCAGTTCAAATCTTTTGGTGGAGGAACTGGCCAATGTTGAATAAGATGAACCATATTTCCACAAAATTGTACATCAAATTCATCAGAGTATTTCCACTGGAAGAGTAAAATTAAGTCAATCTGCTTCACTGCAGCATCTAAAAATAAAAACTTATTGCTTTTGTGTTCAAACAAAAATTGAAGCT
Organism: Myiopsitta monachus; assembly: GCA_017639245.1. NCBI lineage: Eukaryota > Metazoa > Chordata > Aves > Psittaciformes > Psittacidae > Myiopsitta > Myiopsitta monachus. The sequence continues at coordinate 22,889,901 of CM029922.1, read as the reverse complement.
TTAGATGATGAGCTTGGTGGAACACCCTGGTGAAGCCAGTGAATTAATGGGACCTGAGTGTGAAGAGTTATGTCAGCTAACTGTTGACAGGCATGTTGAGAAGAGTTGCCTGGCTCAATGTGCTAAAATGAAGGGGATGACCTAAGGATTAAGGATTAGGTTTAGACTTTTAACTTGACAGTAATGTACATTGTACATGTGTGTGTTTGCATGCATGTGTGCACATATAGACAGATGTGTCTGAGAGAGAGACAAGGTTTAATTTGTACTGCTGTAATGCATTTGACCTCATAGCTTTGTGTATATAGGCTACGTGTGAGGGATGTGTGTTCCTACAAATTTGGCTGGTTTTCTGTTCTGCAACTTTAAAATTAAATGCTTTTGTATAACTTTCCATATTGTTTTTAAGTAGTTGTAAGCCAGTCATTACCACAGAGAAAAACAAAGGTTTATTTAAGAAACAAATACAATAACAAACAAACAACACCATTGTGGAGAGACAAACAGCAGCTATCAGTAAAAACGTCTGTCTGAAGCGTCACATAACAGAAACGTAGCAGGTGTTTGAGAGACCTTTTTTTAATTAATGTCTCTGAGAACATTCAAAGGTAGTTTTCTTGAAATAAACTAACACCTATGCTGACACCTATGCTGAATTTGAGAGACACTGTTACTATGGCTCCCCTTTTCTTCCTTCTTTTTTTGCAGTATACTGTGATACAGACTCAATGGGACTCTGAAGTGTGAGGGAGTAAGCACAAACCTGGGAAATGGGTGTTTTATGGCTAAATGCAGAATCTTGATTTGACTGCCTTAGCATAGGGGTCTACTAGTGTCTTGTTATTGGCTTTGTACGTTAACTGCCTCTCAAGCCTGGTTTGAAACTTAAGAATTTTAAAGGCTTTAGGAGTTGCCTCTGAGTGGTTACTGGGGTATTTGGACCTATGTCCCATGGTTGCAATCATGGTTTACATGCAGGGATACTAAAAAACTTTCTATAATGATATATTTGAATAATGATGGAGCCAATTTCTCACAAACCATTTACTGAAGTATGGTGTTAAGTACGGCAAAATAAAGCCATATCAGTTTAGTCACAAAGAGTTACAGAGTAACTCAGGTTAGAAGCAACTTTGCAATGTCTCCAGTGCAACCTCCTGCTCAAAATAGGGGCAACCTTCAACTCAGACTGGGTTGCTTAAGACTTTGAAAGTAGGGTCTTGCAAATCTCCAACATATGCTTTTGTTCTACAAGGTCCCAGTTTCTCATAATACCTTGAATGGATAAGGAAATTAGGGAGAGGGTGATGAGAGGTATATGAATGTTTCCATGTTTAAAGCGTGGGACCAAAACCCAGGATTCTTGGCACTGGCAGACTTTCTCCGTGATACTAGGTAAAACTGGGTGAAAATATGTAAAAGGACTCTGGGTGTTGTGTAAGTAACCTTCATTCTGGCCTGTGTTGAATTCGTTAGTGATTAATTTTCCTGTCTGCATGGTTTTTCAAAGATATTTTTGTGTAGATTTTTATGGATAATAATATAGCCTTTGTCCTACAGGATCCCAAAGTGCTTCTCAAGTTATACCCCTAACTGGCCAAAGCCTACTCCTGCTGAGGCCAATAGACATTTTGCCGTCGATTTCATTTGGGCCAGGATTTGGCTGTATAGAAGTGGAATACAAGCAATTCTGTATGTCTGTATGGCCTTTAATAAATTCTGGTTTCCCACCTGAGCAATAAATCTACCAGCAGAAGAGCAGTACAAAATTGGTGTCACCTACTGAACAACTAAATGTTTCAATATTAACTTTGTAAGGTATCAGTAATGACAGTTGCTCTAAAAGTATCAGTAACATAATTTAGACTCAGAGGTGGGTGATGCACTGTATGGTATGTATGGATGTGTGTGCAGAATCTCTGTATATGCAGCAAATGATACATGTATTTTTAAATCACATAATAAAAAATCAGTTCTACTTAGCTGCATAATCTAAAACCCTGGAACTTTTTTTCTGTATCATGTCTGCAAAAGTTTTTCATTTTTAGGAACACACGTTTCCTATCAATGTTATTTCTACAATCACTTAGAGCAGGGCATATTGTTTTCTGAATTTCTTGTTAAAATTTTTCACTTAATTAAACTTTTACAACCAGTTCTGCTTTATGTCTGACACTTGCTGTAAATTATAAAGAAAAGCCCCTCTGGCATTTATGAGAATTCAGATGATGAAGACTATAGAAAAAAATAAAAGAAACACTGTCACTGAGCCCCAGATAGTTGCTGATCCGCTGTTATCTCCCACATGATTCAATTTAATGAAATATAGAACCAGAAATATTGAACTAGACTGAAAAAAAGAAGCCAAAATAGAACTAATAATATTTAAATATTGCAAAAGTTTCATAAGTGATTTGCAGCAAAATTTGGTTAATTGTGGTTCCGTGTACATTTCTGTAACATATTATGTGGAAAATAAGGTTAAAATTTTATGGAAGCTGAAATAAAAAGAAAACAACAAACAACAGGAAAAGTCATGGAAATTAAAGTTACCCCTGGTTGCATATGCTTGTGGGACGTACCTATGCACACATGTAAACATGCACAACTCCTTCCTGTGTCAGAATGCCAGAGTTTCAAAGGGGTGCTTCAGATGACCTCTCTGGTGTGGGGATTTAACAGCAGCTAAGTTCCAGCAAGATCTTATTTCTGAGAGCAGTGTTCTGCTTCCAGTCCTTCCCAAAACCAACTTGTGAGATGACTGCAAGATGGCTGTCACATCAATTACAGGATTGAGAGCTTTAATCCAATTGGCTGCAATGCTGCTATGAGACTTGGAAATCTCCTCTAACCTCTAACCACAGTTTAGTGTGCAAACTATTGTGTCTGCTCTTGGGAAGCTTCACTCTTGCCAAAGAGAGCCAGTATTTATGCTATTTGGCATATTTATTATTCTGTTAACCCATTCCTTATAAGTAAATCCTTTTTAGAATTTATAACCCTCCCAAGAGTGATGGATGATGGACAGAAATACTCATGTGGGGGAAAACAAAAGAAAACAAAACTTTAAATCTCTCTTCTCCCATAACTGTTACATTTTTTTCTATTGTCTCTTGTTTCACAGGGCTATTTGTCATGATGAAGGGAAGCAAGAATCAAAGTGTCTGAGAAATCTGGTTGTGCTTAAACATTTGTGAAATCCAGGGAAATGAGTTGTGCAATCTGACATCAAATAAAGATCAGACGACTCATGGGCTTCAGTTTCCTTGTTAATGAAGGTGAAAGGGCTTTGCAACCAACATCTTTATTTACTGGGATACTCAGTAGGACAAGTAAACAGGGATGTTTATACCTCTGGTTCTCCTGGGCAGGGTGACATATGCAGATTAATTCCATTCGCAACAAAAACTCCTTATTTTACAGTTCACAGGGGACTACTCCATCTCTTTATCTGAGAATTATTGCTGTATTTGTGATGGAAGAAAGCTTTAAAAAGAAAAGGGATTTACTTTACTTTCTAAGAGATGCCCACTCTGCTGACAGCTAGACAGGTTTGTGTATACTGCTGTGGTTGTTGGGTTCTGATTTTGGGGTTAATGTAGCTCGTCTGATAAAAATCATTACTGGCAGACTTGTTCAGGTAATAATATTAACTGGCAATAGAGACATTGAAATTCTATAGCCCAGCTTGCTCTGAGATCTGGCTATGTTGATGCAGACCAGCTATAGAGGTGGGAGCATTATTGCTGCATAAACTCAACACAGGCACTGGAATCTCCCATCTCCAGGACCTGAGCTACCATCTTTACATGGTACTACTCTGTGCTGTAAATATGTATCTGCTGACACCAAACTCATTTGGGTATTTGTAAGATGGTGCTCCATTGCTTCGTGTATGTATCAATCATTCCATGGGATAAAATCAGACTGTTTATCCAGTCATCCAATCAACAACCATATTGCAGAGTGAACTGATTGAATAAAAACAATTATACACAAAATTTCTAGTGTTGTTTGTTAAAGAGTTTATTCTCAAAGAGGTAACATTATTTCAGCCTGAGTATGCCTTTTTCAAGGACTGTCTATGTAGTATCACAACAACTGAAAATAAACCATAAGAGGTCCACATATTTTCCATTTAAAAGCAGTCCTATTTTCTGAGTGAATTCTTCAACATTGTTTAAATGTATCTTTAAATTGAGAATTCATTTAAATGTGTCAGCCGAGGAGGCTGAGGGAAAACTTTTTTACTCCCAACATATACAGTCATGTCAGTGAAACTTGGGCAGTTAACTAAACTTGCAATAATTAGAAGTTAGACAATTTAATGTGAAAACAGAGATATCATGGGGAAACAGGTAAGAAAACCCTGTATTTCTGTATTATAAATTAGCCAGCAGAAAGAAAACCCATCTAAAATTCTTGGCATAGTTCTCTGAAAACAGGTACATGCATAAATTCATTTTTCTTAAGAGAACATTGACATTATTATCTGCAGTTTTCCAGGAGTCAGATTTCTATATATGTTTATATTTCTATGTTCATTTTCATTTTTTGATGTTATTTCCATAATTCATTATTTTTTATCTTCATGTTTTTGTGTATATTTTTCCTCTTCTTTTTTTTTTCCCAAACTTATCTGTGAAGGTATCTGTGCTGGGAAATAGATATGTTTATAGGTTGTTCTTCAACTGGCTTATGAATGTGACCTTTCTCTTAAAACCTTTTTATTCTATGTTATTTCATAGCTTTTGTGACTATTTACAAAATGTATTGCACATTATTGGCTTGATCCAACATACAGTGAACTGAAGCAAAGACTTCCCATTGACCTTGACAATTGTTGGATTAAGCCCTATGGTCCAAGTAAAAGCAGCTGCAATGAATAACACAAATATGTAATAAAGAGCTCATTTATTTGCTTATTAAGCTTATTAAAATAACCTAGTGTAGATTATTCACTTTTCATTTACAAATTCAGATTCAAACAGTATCTAACTGAAGCTCCAGTATGCTAATTGCTGTTATTTTTAAATACATTGTGGTGCAAACTTATTACTTCTCCTCTTCTGGAGGTCCATTCAGGTCTTTATGTGCTGCTGTATATTTTCCATAATCTGCTGACTACTCAGTTGCTCAGTTGCAAGTTGTTCATCAATGAATCTTTGCATCTCTTCCCATTTTCTGGAGCCTTGCTCAATGCCTTGCTGAATCAGTGTGCATGTTAGTTCCACTTTTTTTCTGAGTGCTTCTGCTTTTCGGGTGGCATTTGGTAAATGGACTGCCAATCAAATGGCTTGGGCACCTATTCTGAGCTCTCCTTGACCAACAGCTATATATGGTTTTATGCTCTCAGCTGCTATTTGCTCAAACCAATGAAGAAGCTCTGAGATATATTGCAGGAATGCAGAGTAATTTTCTATAGTTAGATCGATTAACCTTTTGGCCTCACTGACTAGCTTTTCTTGGGAATGACTAAGCTGCTCATAGATCTCTTGGAGTTTTTCTTTGAATTGCTTGTTATATTCATTGATTTTTCTCTTAGTAGCCGCAGACCAGTATCGGATTTTTTCCTGAGCAGCAGATGATAGCTCCATGACCTTCTGTCTGCCTTTTCCTCCAAAATCAGTTATAACATCATAATACTCCTGGCTGTACTTTTCCACCAGTTCTCTAACTTGGTCTGTCAGGTGTGTAACTGAGTCAGCAAGATCTCCGACGTATTTGTTGTGCCAATCCACTAGTGTGTCTATTAGATTCTTCAGCCATCTTAGTACCTTGTCTTCCACTTCATAGTATTTCACTGACCATCCAAGTGTAGTTGGATCAAAATATTCCTCCCGCAAAGCCTTTACATAAAGGAGCAGCTGGCGCAGCTTTTCTGAAAGGTCCTGGAATGTCTTCTGGCTAAAATCTTTAAGCTGAGAAATGTATTTTTTAAAATCTTCTGCCAAATATCTCAGTTTATGTGCATACTCTGAAGCCACTGCATCTTTGTACAGCTGCTGTGTTTGGACTTTGATGTCTTCAAAATTTTTGGATTGCAAACTTCTCACCATTTCTTCTACCTTCTGAAAAACTTCTTGCACTATTTGTTTCAGTTGCTTAAGCCTTCCTGCAAAGTCAGCTTCCTGGAGAATAGCAAATGTCTGCCTGATTTTTTCCTGCAACTGTTTCAGCATTTCTTTAATCTGGTCAAGTACATTACGACCTCTCAGAATTGTTTCAGAAGCAGGAACTCTAACTTCCAGCTCACTGATAGCTGCAATCAAGGCATCAAAGTACTCCTGAAGTTTTGAAAGGCATAAATCAGTGGTTTTTGCTACCTTCTCTGTAGTCATTAGGTATATTTCCTCACCAGTGTACTTTTCAGTCAGCCCAGGGACCTGGAATTTTGTGGTCTTCAGGAATTCGATGGCTGAGTCAATTAGGTGTTTTATTCTCTTGTGATACTCTTCTATTATGCCAATTGTAGCATCCAAAAGCTTTGCTTTTATTTTTTGATAGTCAAACTGTTCAGCTTGATCTGCTGCTTTTTCATACAGCTGTTTAGCTTTGATCTTCATCTCCTGATATTTGCCAGAGGCCTCATGGGCAGCTGTGCGAAGCTGAACATCTATTTGATCTACTTGTTTTATGGCAAATGTGTATGCTTTGTCAGCATTATTCTGCATGATGTTCTTCATCTTTAAGGTGGCAGCACTGATTTCCAGTCCCATATGCTCCTTATGATACCGATTAACATACTTATAGACTGCATTTGTCACTTTAGGTACTTTTTCTTTTAGACCCAACAGCAAGTCTTTGGCAGCATCCTCTTTCCAATTGAATTTCATTTGAATCAGGCCATTTTTGTTGGAGGATATCTCACTTTTGAATATGTCAATGTCCTTCTGAGGAGCAAACTGAAAATAAAGAAAAGAAGAAGAAAAAGGTAGCTTGTACATGAAATAAATCCAAAATTATTTGTGGGTATATTTCACAGAGTCACAGAATCATTAGGGTTGGAAGAGACATCTGGAGATCATCTAGTCTGACCCCCTGCCAAGGCAGGACCACCTAGAGCAGGTTATACAGGAACACGTCCGCCCAGGTTTTGAATGTCTCCACAGTGAGAGATTCCACAGCCTGTTCTGGTGCTCTTTCTCACGTTGAAGTGAAACTTTCTGTGTTTTACTTTATGGTCATTGCTCCTCGTCCTGACACTAGGCACCACTGTAAAGAGCCTGGTACCATCCTCCTGGCACCTGCCTTTGAGTCTTTGTATTTCAGCATCCTCATTTTCTACATTTAATTTTATTATATATTAAGACAAATACGCTACAATTTTTTTTGTTTACTGTGTGTTTGCTCTCATCTTCAAAAGTTATTTTGGAAAAAAATATATAGCATCAAGCTACTATGTGCCTCTTCAAATAGCAGCACCAGAACATTAACTGTCTGTTAATGTTTAAAATTTGAGTGCAAACAAGACTTTTCCTTCCTTTGCAATAAATGCCTCTCATGTCTCATAAGGCATGTGAATTACTTGGGAAAATAAGCCTACTCATTCTTGAAATAACTTAAGTGAATTCAAAAAGCATTTTCTTCATATGAAAATACTAAATAATTCAATTTTGTAATAATTTAAATCAATGAGACAGTTTAGTTACCCACAGTAACTAAAGATCCTCAAATAAGAAACTATTTACAGAAACAAATTTTCCATTTTTCGGTGATAATTCACTCATAATAGTGATTTATGAGTTGCTTGGGATTCCTACATTAGCATTTCATTGTGGAAGATTTTAAGTTTGACATTGTTGTAGTATGCAAAAAAAGCCCAGACTGTTTTGTTGGTAAATCTAGTAAGGCTTTTAATTCTCAGAATGTATTGTGATGTATTAATGGATTAAAAAAGACAGTCTATAGATGGTCTGACTTCTTCCAGTGGCCTGATTCCTAGAATAGCCACTTTTATAGTAATTATAAGTAGCCTGACGGGTATGCATTAAAGCTAATGGGTGACTTATCTAAAAATGGCTTCATACATTCTTCACTTTCAATGGGTGTGTCTTCTTGATCACAAGAGAGGGTAAATTAACTACTGGAGGAGCTGAAACAGCTTCAGACAGGTGCTACTTTTAGTATTGGAAAGGCCAATGTAAGAAACAAAAACTTTGATTACCGATAATATACTTTGGAGAAAGAGTGGTTAATTTATGTCTCAACATAAACATATACAAACCTTAAAAGTGAACATTTCCCCTGGCCACACCCAACCTTTTTACTTTCTTTTGCTCATATCAAGCTTACCCGAGTTCGGTAGTAAACTTTTGCTGTGAGAATGTCATCATCCAAATCAATGACATAGCCCAAGGTCCCAGCAGAGGGTGAAGATACAGAGCCAGATGACCTGTTCTCCGTCTCTTCATAATGCATATAAATATCTGTGAAAGTTGGGCTGATGATGTCTAGTGATGCACTGTTTTCTGTGACGCTGAAACAATAATGAATATACAGCTATGAGAAATGCACAAAGCAAAAAGCTCAATGCAGGATGCCTAAATACAATACCACCTATTATATGTATGTAAACAATGGCTTTGTCATTAAACGAAAATGTAGGGGTTTACTATCCATATTTCTTAGCCTAACATATTTAGAACTTCACATCACTCCAATTTGCTTGGTTTAGATAAAACTATATTGAGCTCTGTTAAGATTTTTCATTAAATTAGGGCAGCAAAGCAAAACCTTTAACTGTACTGCTGTCAGCTTTCTACAGTTTTGTACAAGGTGTGTTGTTTTAAACCAACACAACTAGAGGCAATACTTTTTATCTGCATTTGTACTTGACTTCACAGACTCTGTCCCTTGGATATATCAACACAACACTTGCAGATCGAAACAGGCAGTTAAAAGACCAAGTCTGTAATCTCTAGTACTGGTACTTCTAAATAAAAATTATTCTTTGATGGCTTGTGGTGACAGAGGGAATCAGTGAAAAATAACCCCAGCTATGTTGATGGTCGGATCTAGAACTGCTCTGATTATAAAATACTGTGTTTATATCTCAACAGTTTTCTCAAATGGGGCTGCTGACAGGGAACAGCTTTCCGGCTATCTCAAGAGGGAAAAATGCACAGCCAGTGATGACATGGTAGCTATACATGTTCTTATTAACTAAAACAAAGCACTCTGGGGCATTAGAGAGCAAAGCAACAATAATACTTCATTGGCAATTTTGTCCATTATACCTTATATTATTAGAGCAAATCTTTACCTAATTCCTGAAACAGTAAGATCTTCCTTGTAGTTTGCACTCATGTCACGATGTGAAAAGCTGCCAGTTGTCTTCATAACAAACACACCTTCTTCATATTTATAGTTTGAAGCCACTGTGAAAAAGATTTCAACTGTGTGTATTTCAAGAACTTACCAGCAAACAACACAAAATACATATCCAATTTTATCTTAAATAGCCAGTTGTGGAGTGTTTCAATAAGATGTAAAATTATGCATCAAGAAATTGAATGCCCATAATGACCCAAATAAAAAGATTCAAAAATATTTGGTCAGCCAGAGTATTTTAAAATTCAATTCTTTTCTATATTTAGAGAAACATGGCTAGAACATTTTGCATTCATCAGATCATCAATGGGGATTCTAATTTCTTGAGAGTTTAGAAATTTATTCTGATGCATATTTTTAGTATTATTATAAAGTCTAGAACTTAGTGCTATATGGAACTTCAGAGTTTTTGGAGTTTAAATAATTTCTGAAATCAAATATGCTCATTGCCTAAGGTAAAACATAGGTATTTCTTTATCAGATTAAAAGTCAGCCTGCCTTCTCTTCTTTGCATGTAAGTAATGAAGAAATGTTGTGTCGCTCACAATTTAAAGTAAGAAACTGCTACACAAAAAAGAGATCTTTCCATTTTTTTCACAGTATGACATTAATTATTCGGATATCTAGCCACTGGCCTTCAGGGTGACTGGCTGAGACTCTGACAACAAGTCATGAAAACATTCTGCTACTGATAGAATTATGGTCTAATGTCAGTGTTAAGTAGACAGCAACAACTTCATATAAAGTCACTAAAAAAAAAATCAACCCTGAAAAAAAGCCAATATAAAGTATTACCCCCAAATTTGTGCTTATTGAATTTTAATGCCTTACCATTCAAGTCATATTCCAGGAACTGCAATGTTGAGCTGCAGGTAGAGTCAACAGACTGTTCAAAAGAGTCTTTTTTGTTTGTTAAGTCTGTTCTCCAGGTGACATTGTACAAAGGAGAAGCAACTTTGAAAGATCCAGTCAATGCACCAAACGATGGGATGTATATTCCAGCAGGCAAGGATAATTTGAGAGGGGGTATCTCAATTTTCTGTTCAGGAATTGTAATTGTAGGCAGATCAAAATCTGCTATCTTATTAGCTACTTCATCCAGATCTACATGGAAACTGCCAAGAGAAATACTCTTTGGAAGAGTGAATTGAGACACAGTTATTTGGTATTCAGGCACTGTCACTTCAAGATATGGTATTTTATATTCTTCTAATGTAATATAATTTGCTCCTACATCCACTTTGGGGAATCTTAGTTTTGGCAGTGTAGGTAAGTTGACATCAAACGGCATTGTGTTTAGAGTCTGTGGAACTTTTATGTTGCGCAAGTCAATAGTTTGTGCTGGGATCTGGAGAGTGGTGAAAGGAACTCTGAACTCTGGAGTGCTAAGAACAGGGCTTGGAGCCTTTAGGTGTAACTCTGGAATACTGAAAGTGAAGCCATCAGTCAGCTTATTCACAGGTATGGGGAAAAAGTAACCATCATCACTCTTTGTGTACACGAGAGATACTGAACCATTTAAGTACTGTTTTCTGTCAGTACTGGTAGTGACGTCCAATTTCAAGATATCCCATAAGCTCTTTTCTGAAATGGGGCACTTCATGTTTTTGAGGAAATCCATGTATGCTTCCAAAGATCCAGAAATATCAAACTTTGCCTTTGAGTTTTCATTTGATAACTGCATGTCATGACTAAGAGATAATGACTGAATTTGGCCTTCACCCTTCCAGCCAACTTTCTGGTTTGCAGTACTGATTTTCACTGTGACAACTTGATTAACTGCAGCTGTGTTCAAGAAGGTATTTGGCTGATTGGCCTGAATCTGAAGATCTGCTGATATGCCCCAAGGAGCCAGCTCTAAGGTTGTTTTGCATTTCTGAGCCCCTGTTGTTGTGAAAAGAGGAGTATATCGTGCATAGTTCTTCCCATTGTGCTCCCAGACAGCATAAACACGACGGGGAGATGCTTCAACTGCAAGTATTTCTTTAATTTCATTGTTCCAAAGTCCATCTGCTCTGGAGTGGGCCTCAAGCTTGAGAGATGACCGAGCCCCATTAGCATTCAGATAGGTGTTTGCCTCGTGGTCTAGATGTCCAGAAAATGCCTTTCCAGTGTAAAATGCTCCATCAATATCCCCATTTGTAGAAGTTTCTACTGATATGTAAGACGTAAGGCTCTCTAAAGCAAATTTGTGACCAATTCCTCCCTTAGCACTGGTACCATATTTAGGAGTATTAAAATCATACATTAATTTTAGTCCTGAGGAAAGAGTAGGTTTTGACTTAGTATTTCCAGAAAGTTCTTGGCTGAAATTAATTTTTAAAACTGGTGTGTTGATTTCTGCATTTGTTTCCACTGAAGTTTCCATGTTCCTCTTTGTGAGACTAACAGTGCTGTCATGATTTCCTCCTAGAAATTTGTTATTACTCAGAGACAATGCTGTGGCCAGCTTCAGTCCCCTTTTTCTTGTCAAACTTGTTGAGCCATCCAGCTTAAATTGCAGTGCATCAATGACAGAAGAGGATGAGACGCTGAGCTGCCCAGCAATATCTGACTGATTGAATAGCCCGGCATTTGCAGTTAAAGTGATCACACTGGATTTAAATGAGAAGTCATAAGTAATGTTTCCCATGGCAGGAATTAAGATGTGGTTTGATGGGCTGTTGATTCTGAATCTAGGAAGCTTTAGATTGCGTAGATCCTGTGGGACATGAAGGACTGGAAGCTCCAGAGAAGGTAAGACAAGTGTGTAAGATGGTACCGAAAAGCCAATAAATGGGACTGTGAATCCTGTTGTACTTATTTCTTTTGGGAGCATGTAACCAAAGGCTGGCATCTCAGCAGTAAAAGAAGAAACCTCAATATTCACAATTGGAATGGTGTATCCTGGAATCCTGAAAGTTCGTGGTAATTTGTTCAGTGAAGTCTGTATTTTGTATTTGTCAAATTTTGTTTTGGCTTCATTATATGACTTTGTGAGAAAATCTAGAGCAGTGTTTCTTCCTCTCTCGAAATACTTGTTGAAGAAAATGATGTATTTATTAAGTGCTTCATGCACTGTTGATAAAGGAAGTGGGATTACATGCATGTCTTTGTTTTTCTCATACCGCACATTCAAATTTAAATCAAAGGATTGTCTTGTTGTCTTCAATAAATCTTTCAGGCCTACCTGTTCCCACAGTGAATAATCTTTTAGCTGAGGAGTTTTGATTCCAGTGTAGGGAATCTGAAGCTGAGGAATGGTTAGAGGAATATTAAGGAAGTCCAGATTGGCATCTCCATTCATTTCAACATGAGCTTCAATTCTGTCATCATTGTTGCCAGCAGACATATTATGGGAATATCTGTACTGATTGAACCTGCCAGTAGCTTGCCAGTTGACCTGCTGAACAGAGGAACTGAGTGTAGAACCGTAGTTATTCAGGAAGTCAATTTTCCAGTCAGTTTCATTGGGAAGCTGATTTTCACATTTCCATCATTGTTTGTTAATAGACGAATTTCAAAAGGCTGTGCCAAGAAGAAAAACTCATTATTTACAGTTCCAGTAATCCGTCCATTGAGCCGAGCGTTGTGAGAGCCTGTTAATTCTATTTTCATTCCTCCAAGCTGTCCTGAGCCTTTTATAATCAGAACGCTACGCCCCACACGCTGTGACTCAATTTCAGACTGAATCTGGAGAGTTGCATAATTTAGGAAACCACATTCATATCTCATGGCTTGGTTGACTTTCAGGTACTTATCATTTATTCTGTTGTTGGCAGAAAATGTAATAATGGGGCCCTCAACCCTGAAAGTGGCATGAGAATCATGAGTGCCTTCATCAGAGAAATTAGGAGAAGCCAATTTCCAGTTTCCTTTACCAGTGGAAGTAAAAGCTATGTGTCCTGCTTCTACCTCTGTTGTGATATTATTCACCAAATCAACCTGGCTGGAGAAATCAGCTTGTGGAATATTCAGTCTATGGGAATATGCTGTTCCACTCTGGATCCAAATTTTTCTTTGCAGCTTGACCATTAAATTATTCTGTAGTTCTATTGAGTTTTTCAGTTGTATGTAAGTTTGCTCTAGTTTCAGCTTCACCTTCTACAGAAGTCCCTAAAAATACTACTTCATTGGTGTGATCAACTTTAAGGAACCTGTGGTTGACCTTCATGGAATTTTTAAGGTTCAGCTGCTTCATCTCGGGGGCTAAGAGACGTGAATCTGCAATAACACTGAAAACTAGGAAGTCTGACTTGGACATTGTTTGAGCTGAAAAAGAGGTCACAAATTCTGGACTGTTTGTGGATGTTGTAGTATTATGAACTTCACCTTGTGCAGACAGTGTAAAGAATGGAGAGGTGACTCTGAAAGCACCAGATAATTTGCCAAATGTAGGGACAATCACAGTACATGGAATACGTGGAAGCTGGAACTCTGGTATCTTCATGGTAGGAATCTGGAGCTCATTTAGATTTAGCTTTGGAACCAATAATTCTGGTATTTGAAATGATGGCATTTGTATTTCTGGGAAAGAAATGTCAGAAAAAGGCATATCTCTCATCTTCAGATCTTTGAAATACAAATCAATTGCTGGCAACTGAAATTCACCAGACATGAGTTTGTCTATTGTTCTCAAAATATGGAATTTAATCTCATTCAAGTCAATTGTGTAGGAAGGAACTTTAAAGGTATTTAGAACTGTAAATTCTGGAGTAGTAAATTTCACTGGGATTTTCATGTCCTTTAGTCTCTTAATATTTATCTCATAGGAGGGGATATGCAGATCAGTCAGTGGAACAAAGAAGTCTGGTGTTAGAAATGTTGCTTCCCGAAGACTTCGGAGACTAACCTCAAAAGCAGGTATAGTGATTATAAGTGCTCTGATTTCAGGGACTTTAAATCCTGTTTCAACAAACTGATTTAAATTTTCAGCCCAATTTTTTAGATCATACTGTTCAGCCAAAGCAATGATTTTCTTAAAAGCTATGTTCCACTGGTCAGAAATGTATATAACAACAGAATTGTACAATTGGCTTATCTGCTGAAGATACCAGTGGAATTCCTGGGGAATATCCATTTCAGAAATCCTCTCTCGCAGGTCTTCCAGATGTTCCTTTACCTTGGCTTTAAGGTTACCAAATGTTGTTGAGTTTATGAGCTCCTTGAACCAGTTAATTATTACAGCAAGCTTGGTGTCCCTTAGTTGTTCGACATAGTTTGAAATCACCGCTCTGAAATCTCTCATATACTGTTTCAGAGCTTCTGCTTTCTGTGGAAGCTCAAGATTTCTGAGTTCCTCATTTATTTTCTGAGTTACTTCTTGGATTTTCTTATTTGTGTCATCAACAAACTGGTTATAGTCGAAAGACTTGAGCTTTTTAATAATCACATCAAGGAACTTGTTGATTTCCTTTATCATCATTTCATAATCAAAGGTTTGCACTTTCTTGACAGCATCATCAATAAAAGCAACAACTTTATCAAAGCATGACTTCACATCAATATTTTTCAGGTAGACAGTCAGTTTATAGACAGTTTCTTTTATTCTGTACTGGTTAAGCAGTTCTATCATTCTGTCCATTAAAAAATATACCTGCTTATCAATTTCATATTTTACAATCAGTTTGTGCATACGATCTCGAAAAGCGCTGATCTTTTCAGACACTTCATACTCCTCCATCCAATTTAAAATAAAGTCTTTGATTTGTTCAAGAATTTCATTAATTTTTTCAATTGGTAATGAAAGCTTCAATTTTTCTAAAACTTCTTTAATGTCAAAGGTTTTAATCTGCTCTTTCAAATTTTCTGCAATGCTTCTGACATCAATATTTTGAATCTGAATCTTGAGTTGTTCTAGGCTTTCCTGTATTCTGGCAGTAATCCTATATTCATCATCTACGTTTTTAATCCAAGCCAAAGCGCTGCTTCCAATTTTGCTAGGATGATACCGGTGGAAAAAAAATTGAATTTTTTGAATAGTGTCAACTACAGTCATTCTTATATTGTATTTGTTATCTAGATCTGTCAGTGTTTCAGCTATTTGATCAAGAAGCTGAGCAATAAGTGCTTTAATATCATAATGCCCATAATGATCTTTGATGTATTGCTCAATTTGCATCAGATAGACCTGCAACTGAGACAGTATTTCTTGAAGATTGTCCATAACTTTTTCCAGCATAATTTGGAGATCATCAGATGTTATTCTGTAGTCCTTTGTGAAAGCAACCAAATTGTTTTTCATGCTGCTAACTCTGCCTTTCATATCTAATTTGTCCATGTAATCATTAATGTGCTGTGGGATTTTATCCAAAGTTGCTTTGTATTTTCTCATATGTTGTTCTATGTCAATGTTCTTCAGGTAACTTTGTATGGCCTGCAGTGTGGATAGAACGGTGGCTCTGACTTGTTCAAAGTAAACTGGTAAATGTTCTAAGAATGGTAGGTTAATGACATGCATATCTTTATTTTTGTCATACTTCACTGAACCAGAGATGCTGAATTCCTGAGGCTGTGACACACTGTCCCTGAGGCCCAATGCATCAATTAAATTAACTTCTTCAGATGCGAATGGTAGTACGACTGACATATCCATTACAGAGAGATCTGCTAAAGCTCTCCCACTAAGTTCCACACCAGTCTTTTCTGCATCATTGTAAGCACTGAGATCTTGTGAATACACATTATTATTTAGCTGACTTTTCAATTTCCAAGCACTTGACTGCTCTGATGGAGTAAAAAGCATATGAACTTTGTTATCAAGCAGGGTAGTGTATCTTCCTTCAGACCTCAAGCTATGACTGGTAGATCCTCTGTAATCATGGGAGAAAGTGAAAGCAAGAGGCTCTGCTTTAAACAGGAATTTGCTGTAAAGGTCTCCTGTGTGTTCACCCATAGCAATTAGCTTTCCATTGCCATTGGTACGTATGTCAGCAGAGATAGCAAATGGGGCCATAGTGGAACGCACAGCATTGCTGAAACGGAGAGATTTGGAATCACAGTTTGTGTCAATAATCACTGAAGAAGCAAGTCCTGCCACATTCAGATGAACTCTGTGACTCACTGCTGCACCTTGAACATTCATGACTGTATCTGTTTTAAAGTTTGCAGCTAGATCTGCATATGTAATGGTGTAGGTATGCCTTATTTCATCTGCTCCATAGGCTCCTCTGACATTGCCACCTAAGTTCAGCTTCAGAGGCTCCAGAAGAAGTTCTGCTTTGTTGGAAACCTCTGTTTTAGTGTATTTAATATTATTGGTCAGTTTAGCTGCAAGTGAGCTAGGCTGCAGTTGTAGCTCAAAAACATGCTTGTGGAACTTGTCAAAGCTGAAGCTGTTGTCTAACTTCGAAGCAAATGTTAAGGATAAGCCAGGAATATTCAAGTCATTTGTGTACTCCAACTTAATCTCTTTGAATGATCCTTGCAAATTATTTGAAAACTTTAGTCCTTCTCTATTAACTCTGAAGTTTAAAACATGTTTATTGTCCATACCCAGAACTGTACTCTGGTACTCACTTCCCAGCGTTATTTCTGTTAGGCTCACTCTTCCACCTAGATTGAGTTTTGCATTGTTTTTACCATAGCGCCCGGAAGAAGATAGCGACATGGAGCCTCCGGCAGTGTCAAGTTTGGCATTCATTTCACTCTGCATTGTCAATGGACTAAACTGCACACTTGTGGTTGCACTGCTGGCTAGACCATACTGATTTACATTGAGTGATGACTTATGCGCAGCTCGATTCCTTTGATCAGTTACAGAGATATCAGTGTTGAAAACAAGATCCTGGGAATTGAGAGAACCTGCAAATAAGGCATAACACTGGGTTTGCTTGTAAGTGGCTTGGTACTCAGATCGAAGTGCTGCCATCTTCTTTGACAAAATTAAATCAAGCTTATTGACACCTGCAATATGTCGATACCTCCCATTTGTTTCAGATGTAATTTTTAGCTGGCTGTTTTCATACTTCAGTGAAGCTGTGTTTTTCAATAGTCCACTTTGTACATCAGAAACTGAAGTAATGGAAACTAAATCATCACTGTATCTGCCAGATATCTGATTGGTAGCCTGAAGGTAAGAAGAATCCAACTTCAGATTTGATTTTCCTTCTAAAACACGTCTCTTTTCATTGTACGAGCTAGACAGAGTATAAATGCTTCTTGCAAAGACAGAAGCCACTTCTAGCTGCCCTTCCATCTTGACATTATTGATATTCACATTACTTGTCTTTTCAGAAACAATATCACTGGAAAATGAGAGCTGAGGACCCAGAGTACTGGATGCCATAAGTGATATGGTGTAGTTTGCAACTGGACTAGGTTCATAAATCTTTGTCCTGGCCACCTTAAAAACTGATGTCAACAGTCTGTGCTTCAGGTGATTTTCGTATGCACAGGTGAATCCATTTCTATTATATGATGCTTCTCCAGAACCTAAAATAGGAAAAAGAAGACAAAAGTAATGGTGTAATTTATACCTTTTTGTCTTAAGACTTTGATGACAATGTTACTGCTTGAATAGCAATTACTGCTATTATACCATTTTGCTTAAAGGCCAAAATGTTTTGGTAAATCATGAATATTTCTGTGAAAATTGTTATTATTTTTAAATTTGGGGCCAAAGTTTTGAACTATGAATAAATTAAATCTTTACACTACTAGATACAGTTCTGTAAAACAATACAAAGTTATTCCATTATTTAAACTTAAAGTAAGAAGATTAACTCTGAAGAATAACCCATATTTAACATTCCTGGTTTTTAATGTTTTCTTTATCATGCTTCATTATGGTGGACTTTTTAATAAAGACTGAAGTTAACTTGTCCTTTTGCAATTTGAGATTTCAAACTGTAATTTTAGGGGAACTAGCTTAAAAACACCAGTCTTAAGATCTATACAGCCTGAGTCAGGGATAACTGCTATGTAGTTTTGGCAGCATATGGACACATGTAAATGACTACATCTATATATATCTATATATATAGATATATGATTTGAGATTGTACAGCACCTTTCTTTAAATAAGCAACAGGAAAATGAATGTGCTGTAACTGATACATGGAAAATACAGTAATTAAAATAGTTTTGCTGACATTGCAGTATTAGCACATATTCTTACCTTTCACACTGTAGGAAAGTAGCTCAAAAACTGAATCAGCATTTGTGGTATAAGTAGTTTTTATGCTTGCTGTTTTCTCTGTCGTTCTATTAGCCAAAGTGTAAGCTGCTGTCCAGTTGTAATAGTTGCTGTACACATTAGCAGAGACCTCTAAAGCACCCAGTAAAGGCACATGAAGTGGATAGGATTCTGGAACAGTAAATGTTGGGATTCTGTACTCCTGAGATGGCACACTTATTCCCACTGATTCCACTACCAGAGGAGGTGTTTTAACAGTCTGTGGCACATTTATGTCATGGGATGATCTTCCACCAAATGGCAATGGGATATTAATTGTAAAACTGTTTTTATTTAAGATGTATCTGATCCGTCCTTCACTAGAAAAAAAAATAATTGCTCTATTAGAAACTGTAAGTCCATGAAGCATATACAGAAATTTCCACAATTCCTATTATTCCCATGATACTAAGATTACTTACATGCTTATACCAATGTCCTGACATTAGGTTTAGAAAGAAATGTAATGAAATGTAATGATGATCTATTATTACCATCATTTTTTTAAGCACTCCCCTATCAGAATTTAGGGAAGGCACTTCTGATATGGATGAATTCTGTCAATGTTTTTTCTCCTTATTTCATAATCAGTGATACTCATTGGTCAAGTAGCCCAGAAACATTCTTTCTGTAAGACCACACATTAGAGTTCACAGGTTCCTGATTCTTTGTTCAGAGCTTAATTAATTTTAGCTCACAGGTGGAGAGTGTCATTCAAGGGGCTAAATATACAACTGTTTTGAAACTTGCACTTGATTTTCTACTCCGAGAATCCAACTCTGTTTTATGAACATTAATGAAAAGATGTATTGGCATGAAAATGATCCTCAAAATGAAGGAATTTGAATGGAAATGGCTGTCATCTAGGAAAAAAATCCTCCAAAACCGCTGCAATACTTGTGCAAGATGGCATGCTGAGTATCAGAAAAAAAGTGATTATATTCTTCTTAGAAAAACAGTGATGCATTCTTACAAAAATCCATGAAATTTCTTGTTAGCATTAGTTCTAAGAACCCAAATTATAAAGAATTTATCTTACTGATGATAAGCATTTCAAAAGATCCATCCAAATATTCCTTTTTTATTTTATTCTGACTAAAAATAAATGAACATCTAACCATTTCACCAGAAGCTAGGACTGGAAAAACGGATTGTCAGCTGAGAAGCTTGTAGGGAAAACAATAATTGTGAAAAGGCAAAACAGGAGGAAACTCAGCCTGATTTGTGCATGAATAATGAGCTGGCAAAGATGCATTTCTTGTTTGCCTAACTGGTATTTTATATTAAATTTTTTTTTTTCCTACACTTAGAGCACATCCAAAGATGGAAATTAATGAAATGTTGTTTTTGAAATTTGTTCCTTTCCATCAAATGGTTAAGAAATCAATATGACGGAGCAGTAGAAGTTCCTATTATTATTATTATTATTATTATTATTATGTGCTTTCCTGATAAGAACATAGGAGAAAAAACCAGTTTTTTCCTTGTGTATCCTTAGCTTAGGAACACAATGGAAACAATACAGATGTGTGTCATTAGCCTACAGCTTCATATTACCACAGTGTACATGGAAAAACAGTGCTAAGAGAGATAAAATGCAAGTTTGTTCTCCACCTGTTTTTGCAATCCAATATTACACTAACTTCTGTTGTCCTTTACATTCATTGCAGCCATCAATATTTCCCTAGCTTATTGGAAAACTACAGACGTGTTTCTATTTATCACAGTGGTAGCTGTGAGTGCATTCTGAAGATACTTCCAAGCAACACTGTTTCTTAAATTCTTATGCAAAGGCAGAGCAGCAATGTGATATGAACACTAAATAGCAAGAACAATATGTGCTAGAACGTAGTGAGAGCAAATTCTGGCAGGTGCGCCAGTATTTTAAAATCTAGATCTACTCTGGCTGATTTCTAATTTCCTAGAAACAGAATAAATATATTTGTCTTCCTTCCAGTCTTTTTGTTTTTCAAATCTTACTTCTTAGAAATTTTAAACATACTAGATGATTTCTATCAAATTTGGCAGAAGGGTAAAACCCTCAAGGTTCTAACTTCATGCACGTTCTGTGAAACTCTCCATTAGGTGGACGAGATGGGCCCGAACTAGTGCAGTCATCCAGTCCATATGTGTACAGCTACGGCACATGTTGCCTCTGAGCAAGTGACAGGTGGAGTCAGCCATTGGAAGAGGTCAGAGTGTTATATTAGTGGAGGTCAACCAGTATATGCAAGGGAATGAGAAAAACTGTCCAATAGGACTGCACAGAAAAAAGCAAAGATATTAGGGTTATGACCAAAAACAAAGGGCCTGTAGGGACACTCGACAAAAGTCTAGGGGAAACCTGGCCTCATCACTTCTGTAGCTTGGAGTAAAGATTGTTGAACACTGTATTTTTGTTTAGTTTTCATTACTATATAATACAATATTTCAGGATATTTTCAGATAATACAGGAGTGACTGCTGTAAAGTCAAATCTGCATTAAAGACATGCACCATTTCCTCCATACAATTTCATCTCTGTGGCCTTAAAATTTGTTGTCATGATTCCATTTTTATGCTAATGTTTAGAGCAATTTCACGCTGTTTTATAAAACAAAGTAAGACAAAATATCTCAAAAATATTAATATCTATTTTCAGTTTCCTGTGTGGCTGTCCTAATTTCTCTCCATACCTTTTCACAAACAGTGCTTCAGGAATGGTGATAACAGGCAGGTTAATGTTCTGAATGTTCAGTTCCTGCAGTCCACTTAGTTTGTCTTGCAGAGTCTGGGCATAGGGAACATCTTTTGATGCCTTTTGCAGCCAGGTGTTGGTTGCCTGCAATAAGGAGATAATTTTTTTGAAGTAAATAAGTTTTAAGACTTTCCACAAAGTAATCTGAAAGCTCTTGTAACTATCCATACACTGAGCCTTAGGCATCTGATAAAATGACTGGCTCAAAGTTGAAAATACACATCTCATTCAATCTGATGAGTGCTTTTACAAGTAGTTCCGAGTTTGGCTTCCATGGGGGAGGCAGGAATTCACCAGGGCTATATGATCAATCTGTAATATCTACTGTAGGTCAAAACATACCACAATAAATTGTGACACAATATGTCGCAGTGTCATATCTGTATGAGCCACTTTCCGATCCAGTAGTTCATTGGCATGCTTCTCTAAAGTTTTTGGGTAGTCTGAAAAGTCAATTTGGAAGGCAGAAGACATTTTTTTCACAGCAGCACTGGCACCTGAATTCCACTCTAGCTCAACTTTATCAGAATCTGAAAATCATCAATTTAAAAGAAAGAGGTAACATTAGTAATATTCTTATTCTATTTAGGGATATACTGTAAACTAAGGTAACAAGACATTTAAATTTATAGGTTGCACTTGTGGATCATGCTTTTGCCCCTACCATATCTGAGAAGAACTCTTTCTGAAATTGAATTTCCATGAGTTGTTGCAGCTGAGCTCATCTCAAGATACCCTTTGTTTGGTGAATAATTAACCAGTGCGTCGCTTCTAAGTTCAGTTTGCAGGCGAGGAATAGAAAGGGTGCCCCTTAACATAGCCTCTCCCATTCCAGCATACCTGTGAAAGCAAAAAAGTAGCTGTGAATATAAAACATTTCACTCTACTTTTTCAGTTATGTTTCAGGAGCAATTTCAGCATTTAAATCTACAGTAAAGGCAGAATAGGTGCTATAAAAAAAAACAAAATAAAACTTGTAAACTCTGTTCCAATTCAGTTAGTGTTTTCAGCTTCGCTAGCTACTTTGGGAAATATATGGTAAATTATTATAATGCTTTGTGCAGATGCACACTATAATTCTCTACTAATTCCATAATCCTAAAATGGATGGAAATACGTACCTGTCTTGGTAAAGTCGTACCTGAACCAAATTCTGAACTCCTTACTCACCTGAATTGTCTACTAAGGATACAGACTGTGGCCATGGGTCACATATAAACAAAACATTTGATAAAATATATTATGCCACTAGGCTTCATTTTCCTTTATTCACATTTATTTTATATCTCTGGAGCTTTGTTGACTTGAGCAAACTTTAATATTGTTAGTGCAAATGAAAGGGAATTGAGGTCCCTGACATCTGTTCAAAGCTCCCACTGATATCAGAGGCAATTCTGCATGAACAGCAAAGACAAAGACTCCCTGGGGCACCATCAAGATCACAGAATTCCATGGAAGATTGAGGTTTATTAAAGAATGTGATCAGCTCATTTCACTATGGGCTTGCGAGGCGGACAATTTTAGAAACCCTGGCAGGCTGAACATTTTTGTTAGCTCCCCTGTAGATGTTCCCGGAAATATTCCCATCGTGAAGCGTGGGAATTTTTACAGGAAGCTCTCAGTTATTTTTGGGTTTGTTGCTTATTGAGTGCCATTAGATTTTTTCATGGTGAGATGTAATAACTTTTTGTAGAGCTGAACATAACCAGTAAAAGACAACACTTCTCTGAACAAGCCTTGCCTTGTTTATATCCTTGGATTATCACACCTGCAATAACACTAGTACAATGTCATTTTTGTAGTCGTGTGTGCAAACATAGAAGAACTAGCTCAAGGAACTGCTAATACAAATTATATACATACATACAGTAGGAAAGATCACTTGGTGTATTAGGTGTATACATGACGTATTTCAAATAAAATACCTCAAGGTTTTTTTTAAGAGGGTTTGAATGGCAAGCTTCTCTGTCTCTTTATACAAGCAATTTCTTCACAAAGGGATAAAATTTTCTACCTTCAATAAAACATTCAGCTATCTTATACAAAGATGTAAGTGGTTTTCTGAGTTACCTTATCTGGCCAGTAAGAATAACTTCAGAAATCTTCTTGTTGTTAAAGTCTAAGACAAAGGTATATGCTTTTTTCCCAGGAATGGATTCATCAGTAATTCTGAAGTTTGTACCGAAGTCAACATCAACATCAGGAATGTGGACATCACTGGTCAAAATCTTTCTGTCTCTGTTGTACCTGAAGGTCAGTGTGGCCTCATGCTGCTTTACCCCTGGAAAATACAGTGTACTTTGGTTATTTGCAAACATGGAATCTCTTTAGACTTTTCTTAAAAGAAGAATTAAAAAGGATTAACTGGAAATCATATCACCCTGAAGATCTAATTCAACCTTTGATGAGCTTGAATCAGAAACTGGATCATCTGTTATCTCATCTAAACACACCACAAGCTGATCCACTAATCCCATCACTACTTCTGTCATGTACACTTGCCATCCCATAGATTCACCCTTTGAAAAATTTTCTGGTTATGCAGTTCTCCTCAATTTCTATGCTTTACTTCCATATTTCATCAGAAATAGTATTTTTCTTATACAGAATCCATTGACATCTCGTCCTTGCTTCCGTTCACCAATATCACAGTTTTATTTAAAACTTGGGGAAGTGTTTTGGGGATATAAAATATGATATGATCATTAATATCTTGCACTGGGATTGCATATATGAAATGAAGTTAAAGTTTTGGCCTGTTTGGATGTGAAAATGGTATTCTATTTTATACTGTTAAGAATTCTATTATGATTCATTCATTCGAAGCTTTTTCCTATTAAATGACACAGTTCAAAACTGAGTTAAACCATATTGCTTTTTTCAAACTCTTACCTTCCGCCTGAATAGCAAACTTCAAGGTGTCTATGAGGTAATTTCCCTCTCTCTGCAGGCCATAGTTTGCACTTGCAGAGTATTCCTTCACTTCACCTGTGGACATTATTTCAACTTCAAATCTAAAGGAGTAAACAAATGTTTTGTAAATAACTATTTTGACCATGACCACAAACAGAAGAAATCATACAGTTCTCAATAGCTCTCCTGAGCAGCTCCTGCTAGTCTGTTTTTAAAGATTTTTGAAGGTCAGCTTTATGTGAGAAGATACTGTAGATGCTAAGCCATAAGACAGAAGGTTAGTTAACACAAAATAAACATAGTTAAAGATGATATGACTTACCTGGATTCTCCAGTCAAGGGATAATATGGAGCTGCCTCTGTGGCACTGGCATTAGAGTACAATAATTTGGTGCAGAAATTTAGACCAGCAATGAAAGGCTTGCATGAAGTCCAGGTTTCTCGGTTCTCAATCAGAGGTGGAATCTCTTCACTTCTGGTTGGAGACACCAAATGTAGCGTGTTGCTGGAACAGAAAGGTGAATCATTAATATGCAGGACATGTGTTCAGACATTGTCCTATTAAGAAGGTTATTTCCTAAATAAAAAATCACTTATTAAGGTAGGGGCTTAATGAAATAACATTTGGTGGTTAAATGAAAAAGTGGTTCATTATTATGATTATTGATAATTATAATGCTATTTATTAAGCCACCCTTTCTAAAATTAATGTAAGTAGTTCATTTAAATTCAATCTAAAAATAGGCATTACTATTATAAAATAGAAGAGTGTTGCTGAAAATTTTATAGAATAGTGATGAATTAAAGAGTCTGTAAGCCATGACTCACAGTCACCACTTATCCTGGCTATTTGCTTATCTTACAGAAGTTAACGCAGTTTTACAATGCCTGGGATTTGTCTGAACTGAAAATTTCTCCATGCCAGCCCTAGACTCTCAATTCCATCACAATAAAAATAATGAAGAGAAGGGAAGATCATAGCCCTGAAAGTTCTCATTCAGTTCTCATTACCTGATACTGAGGAGTTTTGTTGGAGTCTTCGGAGCAGGAATGCTGAATTTTAGCTGTCCAGCTTTCATAGTAACATGTGTTTCAATTCCAGACTCATGGAATATATTAGAATTAATCTCCACACCACTTCTAGCAAATTCAGGCATGTTTATTCCCAGGTGTGTTACAAAGTCAATTGCCACTGAAGGTTTAGCAATGAGTTCTGCTTGCATCTATTTAATAAAAACAAAAAGTTGTATTTATTTGCCCAACACACTTACTGGTTTTATAAAACAAATTAATATTGTTGATAATCTAGAAGCAAGTTTCCTATAATTAATTTTGCTATTAAAAATTTTGATCCCCAAGTCACACAGGCAGAGCGATCCCATAAGTGGCAAATGCAAAGTCACAAATAGAGCAAAACTATAGTACCAAGGAACCTTTCCTACTTTAATGTAAAAAGTACTCATGCTTCAGAAAGATTTTGTACATGGGACTACTTGCATGTACTTCAAATCTGAAGACAAGAGCCAGTTTTCCATTGTAAAAACAAAACCAGCAATTTTCAAAAACAATGAGCAAGCTGTCTGAAAAAAAAAATAATGGATACAAGATTTTAAATTCTTTTAACAGAAAACAGTTTAATTTCAAGATTTTGGTTTGGCCATTACAGAAAGAATACACAGAATGAAAAATTCTGGAAAAGATTCCTAAGGTAACTAAAAGGCAATCAGTACTAAACTTGAGGACTTATTTTTTATTTGTATCACGTATATGATGAAAAATTAAAAGTTTAGGTGAACTGAAACTACTGATACATTTATATAAAATATTTACTAAATTAGAGCAAAATAATTACTAAGACTGTAAAAAAGAGATATTTTTGGGTTTTTGTTTGTTTTTTCTTTTATCCAGAGAAATGCTTCTGTGTAACATGCTCTTTAATTATTATAATTTTAAAATGTTTCCTTTCTGACCAAAAAATGTTCCATTTAACTCAATTTTCACTATTTTTTTTTAACTGAAAGTAAAGTTTCACTTTGAATTGGTCACATCAAAATTTTTTATAAAGTGATTGGTTTGAACAGGAATTTGTAATATTCTCATTTGAGAGAAGAAGAAATAAACAGAGATTAAAAGGATTATTTTGGAAAGGGTGATTAAAATATTTTAAATTAATAAATTTTATTATGTCTTATACTTAATTTATTATATGCATTACTTCTTACTTCAATGTAAATATCATCCAAAAATTAACTGGAGACTTCTAATAAGTAAGTTCTTTTTTTCATTTCATGAGTATTATATAGTCTTTAAAATTCTTCGGTGTTACACATTTATCATGGAATGAGATTGTAGATTACTTGGAGACAAAATATAGACAGCTACCAAGACTTACACTTTTTTGATGAAGCTTCATGGCTACTTTGGCCCCAGGTGTCGCTATTCCAGACAAGGCAAACTTCAGTTGCAAGCCTGCTCCAGTTGGGAGCTCAAACTCATTGTCCATGAACATGTAGTGGATGAATAAATCCCTGTCAACACCTTTTGAAATGGCTTGTGCAATCTGTGAAGCAAACAAGGAGATAAACACTAACATATCTACATTTTGGAATACGTGTATCTCGTATTTTAAAAATCAGTCATGGTATGACTGTAACTGCATAATCCAAAAATTAGTTACATAGATAGTACAGAATCTTAATTCCTACAGATTACTTGCTTCAAAAAAATGCACTAAAGACTCTCTATCAAAATCTCACCTTTAAATGAATACTGGATTTTATTATCTGCCTTCATACACACAGATCATCTACACTGACATACACGCACAAAGGTGAATTGGTTTAGATAGCATTTAACATTCTGGTTTCCCTAAAGTCAATGGCAAAACGTGGGGTTTTTTTTAACTTCAATGATAGAAGGCTTTTACCAAATATTCCTATACTTCGACTGTACTACTTCTTTTCTTCTTAACATGATGAAAGATTGCTTAATATTAATATACATTTTCATAATTAGAAATTCAGTAGTATAACATAATCGCCAGCAAAAGATTTAGGGTATTGTTCCAGTAGGTAATTCAGTTATACAATAAGATCTGAACTTTCCCTTTTCCTTTCCTTTCACCCATTTTCCAGGAGGACTCCACTTCGATGCTGAGGAGTCTTCATGGGTTTCTCAGAGTCCTTCACACTAAACCTGGATATTTTAAATAATTTTATTTTCATATTGGTATCAAATAGCCATTCTTTACATCACAAACACAACCTAAATCTTAAAAAAAATCTTGTCGAAAACCCCCAAATTAATAATACACATTATTGCATCAGAAACATACCATTTCAGGAATAATCTGAAGAGTTTTAACACTCTTTAAAATCATGCTTCCCAGCAATTTCAAATCATTGAGTTTCATGTACCCAAGTTCTTCTCCCAGGATTCTCAGATATGCTCTTCCTTCAGGAGCTTCTTTGTTGCCCAGTTCTTTTAGCAGTTTTTCAAGGTTAAGAATGATTCCTTTCATGACATCCTGAAAATTCAATTAGAAAGAAGCAAAACAGATTTATGAGAAATCTGTAAGATCATGTATCTAGAACAGTCATTTAGTGAATGTGAGCTAATCTGCACATGCACTTCTCACAGATTTGCCTTCAAAGGCCCCTCTCACACAATTATGAAAAAAACATTATTAAATAGCATTAAGTATTTCTGGTTTAGCTTATCAGAAGAGGAGAAGACTCATAGGCAATAAAGAGGAAAGTGCTATAATTACTATGTAAAGATAGGAATGCCGTGCTGCACAGAGAAGGTTTTCAAGCTTACTTGATCCTGCTTGCCATCCTGGGAGTAACCAAAATAGTCAAAAAGCATCTTGGAAACTGGCTCTGGCACTCTGCCATCAACCCAGTACAAGGCCTTGCTTGCAGTGTCTGGGAAAAATCCCTTCTCTCCAAACAAAGCTTCCAGTGTTGGTTCAAACCCCTTTCCATCTAATCCAAGCTGTAATGAATAGGAGAATGCAATAACTGAGATAGACTGTCCACTTCTTCAGAGCTTTACAACAAAGAGACTTTCTGGACAACAAACAATGCATTTCAAGACTATCCTGCAAGCCTACAAATTTTAAGGGACTATATGGAATACTAGGTATTACAACTAATTTTATCTCTCTGGTGAGATCCAACAAAAAAACTACACATAAGCTGGATCTTACTTAAAATCTACTGTATGTCAGCGTGCCAGTAGTGACTCATTAACGTGAAGGCAATTTGTTACAGATGGGTTCATTTTACCCTAGCTGAGGCCTTTAGTAACTCCGACAAGGTCACCCATCCAGTCAGTGCCAAGTGACATCACATAATGGCTGGCTTGCTCTAAAACCCATTGAGATAAAATGAAAGTCCCCTTGTAAGTAAAGCGATATTTAGATTTCTCCCAAAGCTTGTAAAAACAATACATTATTCAGAGAAAGTTGTTGTAAGAAAACAGAAATGAGAAAGAAAACAGCTGAATACTAGCAAAAGTTTTTGATAATTGTACCTCAAAGATATCGCTTGAACCAAATCCATACACGTTCAGGGTGGTTTTAAGCATAGTCTCTTTAGGAACATAGCTGTTTGGATCAAATACGACATTTCCTTCTACCTTGGCAGAGATGGGATCAACACCAGGTACAGAAACTCTTTTGGAAATCTGGTAATTTTGTGAGAATTTTCTGAAATCTTTGACTGTTGGAACCTGGTTTCCTTTCAGAGCTTCTTCAAGTCGGCTTTTCAGACTAGGAAAAAGGACAGCAATGCAAATATGGTTAGTATAAATTCCAAAAAGTCATTTAGTCTTAGTTGAGGGATTTCTTGAGTCACTTGCAGACATTCATACAACTGAGGTGATTAAAAATGGCTAGCACTGTGCTCTGCACAGTAAAAATAAGACTGCAAGCTGTCACTGCTCTAACAGCCACAGATTTACTCACCTGATATGCTTGTTCAAACAAAGAAAACAAACAAAAAAAAACCCGATCAATCAGAAAAAAGAGAAAAAAGGCACTGCTAAGTAACTAGTGCTGCAATTATGGTCAGAACTTTGGTCTCCCTAGAAGACCAGCACATAATCAGTATCTAACTAAATTTTACTTACTCTTCAATGCCTAATTCTTCAGAGTCTAGGATGTTGGCAACATGTGAGGCAATGAAGCTTTTCACTTGCTCATTCTTCTCCTTTGTGAGGACTCTCAAAATCTTGGCAAGATCATTTGAGGAAGGATTTTTCATCAGTATGAGATAAGCTGCTAGACGTTTGTCTGTAGGTGCATCCCCTTCTTGGAATGATTTCAGAAGTGCTGAACGGTCCTATATAAGACAGGTTTGCACTAATGAGCTGGCTAGCAGATGATGTTGCTAAACTCTTTTGAGAATATATAGGGTGAAATAATTTCCAGGATGTAATGTGTTCAAGACTGCGTAACTATTTCTATGCCTTAGTTCTACAACTGATCAAAAATGTTTAATTGAAGCCATTTTGATTAAATTTCTTTTGATAGAAAATGTCATAGAAATGATGGATTTATTAAAGCTAGTTCTCTTATCCTACATCTGGCAGGTTACTTTTTTGTTTAGAATACTCAGTTTTCATTTTTGGGAATCAGAAGAGTTCTGGTCAGCAGACAAATTGTCAGATTTTGGAAAAAAGATAATTCAGTTTGAGAAGGTGACAAAAATCTGTTGCAGAAAATTAAAAACATACTTGGAATTAAAAAAAAAAATCTTTAAATTAAACTGAATCTGAGGATGTGAACTCCAGGTGTTTCCATGCTCCCAGTCTCATTAAGCCTTGTCAGGAAACAAGCATATCTTCTCAATATTGAAATTATATCAATATACTAAGCTGGCACCCATTCTGTTGGAGGTGCTTTGATGTCACTGTAATGTAATAATAACCTAGATAGTAAATCTAACCAGTACTATTAATAACAATGACAATAAAATTTAAATGGAGTACTTTGTTAGTTAAAACCACTTTTAAATAAGTAGAACTCCATTTAAGACATTAACAGGAACAGATCCAGACTTCATATTTGAACAGAGACTACCTATACAAAGCAACTGCATCTCAAAGAAGCAATACTCACTGAGTAAGAACTCTGCAGAACTTCTCTGATATCTGTCTGGAAACTAACTAAAGGAGTTCTAAAAAAGCTGGAGACAGCTAAAAAGGGAGATAACAAAACTATCAAATAATGGGAATGGTTTTGCACATTCAATAACTTCTCTGAACAAAGTGAACTAAAACCAGTTTGTGCTGGCTCTTGAGACCGAATTTACCTCTTCAGTAACAGTCATTTTCCTGAATGCCTGGATGGCTGCTTTCTGAACTGAAAGTGATGCAGCTTCATTTCTCATACATGTCTTAAGGGAAGACTTCAGGCTGGGTTTAGCTTTCTCCATTACTGTGCCCATGTTTCCTATAGCCTGTCAGTAATGAAAACACAGAAAAATGAAAAACATAATTTCTCCACTAAGAGAGTAATATTTGAGCTACAATTTAAACTGATAACTGCATAAGGAAAAAAGGAAATAAAAATACCCGAAGCGTTAGGTATGTGAGTTCGTCTTCCCCAGAACAATCAGCGCCAAGCAGTGAAATCATGAAGTCTGCAACATTTGTTATTTCCTCTGTCACAGTCATTTTCTCATTGTAGAACCTGAACAAATACAGAAACACATTAGGAAAAAAAGGAGAAAATGAGGAATGTCTATTTTTTAATCCCCAGCAACACATAAGAAAGAGTAACAAAAAATCATCAAAAAGTGACTAGCTTTAGGGTTTACTCTCAGCATTTTAATTCTTTCTTGAGGTTATTTTGTCCAATTACACGCTATCATTACTTACTTAGTAACAGAATGACTCAAGCCATAAAAAGAAGCTCTACTTGGCTGATATTGGGCCATGTTAAGAATTTCCTGTATTCTTTTTGGAGTTGGAGAAGGCAATAGTCCCAGTGTATATGTGACCAGGTCTACAACAAGTGGATTAACATTTCCAGTTCTCAGTATTTGAAGGACTGCACCATTGCACTCTGGAGTCCCACACTGAGTCAGGGCCTGAACTGTGATGAAACTGAAAGGAAATGAGATTATTTAAGTTATACTAAAAACATGATAGCTGTGAACAACAAGAAAATATTAGTAATACTATAATTACTTAGACATATATTTTTTTTTCTTCACCAGAGGCTTTCCCACAACTCTAAGTATTATAATATGTTGAACTAGATTGAGGCTCTAGTCTCTCTACAGACTGAGGTGATTAAACATGTGTAAACTGATGCCATCTAGGACAGAAGAGTACGAGTGGGAACTAGAGGCCATGGTCAGACCAAAGAATTGTGTTCTTCCACATCTCCAGAAATCTTGCTTTAAAAACTGTATTCTTTGCTAGAAGTCATACTTGGGAGTTTGAACTTACAGTCACTGTCCTTGAGCAAAATTCAAGATATTTGGCTATAGTAACATATCCCCAGGATTGCATCTGGCATACATGCATGGGATGGTGGTGAGGAAAAAAACCCTGCACTGGGCTGCATTATATTCTATTTTATAGTTCAGCTTCTCCAATAACTTTAGAAGGTTTTGTGGGTTCTTCATAGAAGGCTAGAACTTTCAGATCTATTTGAATTCTGATACTGTTCTCATCTATTTAATATTCAAGCTTCAATTAATAACCGAGTGTTTCTGATGGAAAAATATGAAATCCACAGGTTTTACTCTCAATTCTTTATTTCTCTCTCTAGATAATTTACAGAATCACAGAATAGTTAGGGTTGGAAAGGACCTTAAGATCATCTAGTTCCAGCCCCCCTGCCATGGGCAGGGACACCTCACACTAAACCATGCCACCCAAGGCTCTGTCCAACCTGGCCTTGAACACCTCCAGCGATGCAGCATTCACAACTTTCCTGGGCAACCCATTCCAGTGCCTCACCACCCTTACAGTAAAGAATTTCTTCCTTATATCCAAACTAAACTTCCCCTCTTTAAGTTTGAAACCATTACCCCTTGGCCTTTCACTACAGTCCCTAATGAAAAGTCCCTCCCCAGCATCCCTATAGGCCCCCTTGAGACACTATAAGGCTGCTATGAGGTCTTCATGCAGCCTTCTCTTCTCCAGGCTCAACAGTCCCAACTTTCTCATCCTATCTTCATACAGGAGGTGCTCCAGTCCCCTGATCATCCTCGTGGCCCTCCTCTGCACTTGTTCCAACACTTCCATGTCCTTCTTATGTTGAGGACACCAGAACTGCACACAATAGTCCAAGTGAGGTCTCACAAGAGCAGAGTAGAGGGGCAGGATCACGTCCCTCGAACTGCAAGTCACGTTCCTTTTGATGCAGACCAGGATACTGCTGGCTTTCTGGGCTGCAAGCGCACACTGCTGGCTCATGTTCATTTTTCCATCGACCAGCACCCGAAGTCCTTCTCTGCAGGGCTGCTCTGAATTTCTTCTCTGCCCAACCTGGAGCTGTGCCTGGGATTGCTCTGACCCGGGTGTAGGACCTTGCACTTGGCATGGTTAAACTAATGATATTAATCTTTATGAAAGACATTCTTTACATCTAATTAACCTCTAATTGAAAACCACTTGCAGCAAAACTTTAGAATGGATTTGCTGTGGCATTGACATATAGTGTGCTTGCGTAATGAACTGTTGTACCTTGACGTTTCCATCATCTTTGGCACAAGAGAGCTAAGAGTGGTGTCATGTAAACTTCTAAGCCCAGAAACAAATTTGTAAAAGAGTCTTCCTCTCTGCTGGTTCTGCTGGGAGGCTGTAAGTTTCTGCAGTTCTTGAAGAATTTTCAGAACAGCATCCTCCTGTCTGGGATATTTGGCATCTGTACTTTCCAGGGCAAGTCCCTTCTCTTCCAGTTCATCTGGCAATTAAAAAAATCATATTCTTTATGTCTTTTACAAGGAGCTATGTTCATTTTTATCTTCTGCCATATATTTAGCATAAATATAAAGTCTGTCGATTATATTAGATGATAATTGTTTAACAACTGAACAGTTACTAAAAATAATGGAGTAGAATTTAAATGTAATTCCCCCCAAAGCTAAATTATACTTATTTGCATAAAGTCTTTCAAATGTTCGTGAAGATGATTCCTTAGCACCTTTTAAATTACCATAGTTTGATTTTTTAACTTTTAATGAGCATGTCTTAGGAGAGTTATTTATGACTAGAATTAACAACTGCATATCGGAAAAGAGTGTTTTGGAACCAAATATACAGCAATGATGGACTGTATAGATTTGGCAGCTGAAGCTGAAAGTTTCTTAAGAAATTATGGTTAGCTAAAAAGGGTTCATTAAAGTAATTTCCAATAAGATTAAAATTACTTTCCAAGCAAATTTTAAATTTTTAAATAATATTTTAAAAGTTAAAATGAAAATACAAAGATTATTCAAAATTGCAGTGGTTTTAAAGGTTTCTGGTTTTCCCTTTTATGCCTCAACCTTTTTTCCTGGCTAAATTGATCAAAAATCATTAAAAATTGTAAATTGTATTGGTCCCCTCAACTGCATTTTTGTTTAATTCAGTGTGGTATTTTTTTTTTTTAAATATCCCTGTATTTAGTCTGTATTTTGTATTTATATTATTGAGAATTGCAGCTATACCTCCATCAAAATTTCTGTTATTGATCTTTGGGGTATCTTCAAGCTTCAGTGTCTGGTTGACCTCCGTCATCACACCATAGCGATTTCTAGCAAATAAAGAAAAATTCAGTCCTTTAGTTGAGTCTAAGTACCACTGAGGGGTCTCCTGTCTTTTTGAGAACAAAATGCATATTTGGGGATGCAGTCATGGCAGAATGTGATACATCACCATTTAAAATATTTGTAAAGAAAGTGCAATGATAAATAGTGAGCAACCCACTTGTATGAGGAAGGCAGAAACAGGTGTTTTTCACTGCAGACAGCATCTCTTATATGCCTTTTCTTTGCATCAATATTGTAATGACAGAACTGCGTGCTCCTTAGAAGGGTAGATAATGGGATGTTCTGTAAAATAAATAGTTTGGCAGCCATTTTACTGACAAGTATGGGAAACAAACATAAATTTGAGCCTGCTGTAGTTTTATGGTACTATTAAGTTACAGCATATTAGAAACAAAGCTGTAATCATTCCCACACAAAGGCAAAATTGTGCCAGTAACAATCTTTAGTCCTGAGTCTCTTCACAGACAAAAACCCCACTGAAATTTTCCCTCAGGCTTTATTGAAGTGTTTGGCTTAGCAGTTACTTCACGATTGATCCCCTGCTGCCTACAACAAAGGACTCCTTCATAGAAACCAGTTTGTAATTTTTAGAGTAGTTCAAGCCCATTGTAACAGCTGATGTTCCTTTTAATTTCACTCTTATCATACAAATTTTTACATATTTCTACAAGCTGTAGAAGTGGCAGAAAATATAAAATGTGGTTTTAGCATGATATGAACTCCTAATAATTGAGAGAAAACACTCAAAAGCACAGAAGCCATAAAACCAGGAAAAAAAATCTGCTGATATTCAAGCAAGCAACTGCATTTGATCATCATGGATTAAGAGGTAGCCTGAACAGCATGTAAAACCATTTTCATTGGAGCATTTAAAGCCCTCTCCTGCACATCATATACATATCAAGGTTTTGGTGAACTACATGTTTTCTGTGAAACTGGAATGGTGAAAATTTTGACCCACAAAACTAAAAATTTGGATATGACCTGACAGGCTATCATGTAATCAATAGTCCTACGTCCATCTAAGAGAAGTTCTCGTTTAAAAAATGAGCAGAACAGGAAAGAAGATAATTACACTCTTTCTCTGCATCTTTATTTCTCTATTGACTGCCAACAAAATCAGTCTGACCTAATGCAAGGGTGCAGAAAACCTATTTAAGCTTTTAGAAGATAAATACAATATTTAGTTATTGTAGTAGTTGTTTATAATTTTAGGTGATGTAGTGAAGAATGTTATAAATTTTTAATGGCATACTTACTAGTCCCTTTACAATGGCAATAGGGCTGACGTAATCTCTGATTGGGCTGAAGTTGTCACAGGCTTTCAGGTCTCTGTTAATTGAAATATCTTCTGCAACATTTCCTTTCCTAGATTTGAATTCAACTTCACTGTCACACTTTCCATATACAGTGTCCTGGAAGTAGGAAAGAAATCAGTGTATTTTTCATGCTGTCAGATATTTTCTGATCTAAATGAAATGTACCCTTTCTGATCTGAATTAAGAGGTCTTTTGAAAATGGTGTTCAGGAGTAATTCTACTAGGTAAGGTTTCTTCCATTTGTTAACGAAATAAAGTGAATACTTTCAAAACACCTACCATTGAAATAGTTTGTACGTTTTCTACTGTTTCTGTTGGCACAAGTAGAGCTGAGATGATCCCTCTCTTCAGATTCAGTACATTCAGAGGTTCACCCTTCTCTGGATACAGCTTGACTTTTGTTCCATCCTGAATGCTGAATTTTAGTTCATGCCTGCCCCCCAAAAAAAAACATTGTTAGTGAGAAATCTCATTAAAGCCACCCAGTGAAGAGCGTATTATCAATAAACTGCTGGGCAAAAGCTAGTATGAATAAAGCAACATGTTTATCTTGGTCTATCATTATTTACTAGTCACTGTTGTTACTATTAGAGAGTATTACTATTAAAGCAGCAAAATTCTAACCAAGGTCATTCTGATACCACCAGAGTACGTCATCTAAGGACAAACAAATATCAAGAGCAATGGCTGGAAGTTGGAATTGCACAAATTCAGAGAGGAGAAAAGTCAGTTTTTAGAATGAGATAATTATTAACTACTGCAATAAGCTATAAAATGATGGGAAGGATTCTCTACTAGTTGCAGTCTTTAAATTATACTTTGCTTTCTGAAAAACATAGGTTAACACTGTCTCAAGTTGTTTTGAGATCTATCGCTTGTGAAACAAGAGGGAGTGGACACTGAGGCATTGAAACAGCATGAAGGTGCATGAGTAAAACATGCACTGACAAGCACTAGAAACTAGCTGGGTGGAGGGAGTAATAGCAATAAGTTACAAAAGCAGATAAGTAAGGAAAAGATAAGTTGCACAGGTCATTAAAGATTTGGATAGGAAATCTGGACTTCAGTCTCAAATGCCTTTCTACTGCACAGTCTTTGTACCATGTCAACAGAGGAAAATTATCTTAAAATGGCTGCACAGAGCCATTTAAGAATTTGTTTACAAGAAGAAATATTCCACTTGTAAAAATCTTTTAGGAGACTATCCAACAGTTTCTTGATGTAGATGATATAGATGACAAAATTATTCCAGGTGAAAATTATGGATGGAAAAAAACCTTCTCTACTAGCAATTGAGAACTGTGCCAAGTTAGCTCTAGAAAATTTTGCTGTGGAACCAGCTTATAAATCTAACATGTTATCATGAAACCGGCTCTATGCCTAGCGAAACATAGGGTGGACTGTAACACTGAAGCCTGTTCCATATTAAGGCTACAAGTACTGATGATAATTGATAGCGCTTACTTGGACATGGCACTTGCAAAGTCTTCAGAGTTCTTTGACTTCTTTAGTATTGTCCTTCCTTCAGTGTCAACACCAAATGTTTCCCTCAGGGAGCAATGCATTGTCCTAAGGATGAAGTGGCACAGCTGTGGTACCTCCAGTTCAACCTGGAAACACAAATATGATGTATTTATCCTTTTTTCATTATATTTTTTCCCAGATCATCCATTACAGTTTTGAAAATATGATATGCCTTGGGTTTTCTGAGTGCCACAATCACCCTGATAGACACTTTTGGGAAACATTCCAAAGTACTCTAAATAGCTTAATGTAACTTGAGGGAAATGATATAAAGCAGGTATTTGCTTGGTTTGATGGTAGGGAGTACGCTATATACATGCTAAGCAATCAGCTTACATTCTGAAAATTTATAGTACTAGAAGAACTGTATGAAAACTTGAGTCATTGCACTGATCGTTGTCTGTGATCTATCATAAAGAGTGTGTGCTAAACAAAAACTATTTTCCTTAGTTATCCATTTCAGAAAAAAAAAGACCCAAACCCATGATGGGAAAGTTTGGGGCTAAATGGAGGTAATTCAATGACCTACAGGATCTTTTACTCCTACACCTTCAGTTCTGCCTTGACTGTTACCATCAACAAGCAATTAAGTGGTCTTCATGGCATCAATAAGCTGTTTTAGTCCAACTTCTAGAATTGTTTGTGGACACTGGCAGACTCAGCCTGAGAGCTAAGGAAAACTGAAATACCAGGTCTTCCCCCTCTCTCATGTAAAAGTACAGCAAGATCAGGATTGAAATGCATTTGGCACAGTGGTATGAAGGACTTCTGTCACCCACACTGCCCTCTCTGGGACAGGAAGGGCTTAGTCTTCAGGACTCTTAACGTGTGCCTTTCAAAAGAATTATCTTGTTTAGAAAAACATTGAAGAATGCTCCCCAGTTGCCAGCTTCCATGCTATTCTGTATAGATATATGAGTCCCAATCAGTTTTATTTACTCCTCTTTCTCTACCTTGCAAGTAATCTTTGAACCACTTCGAGAGTCTGCTGTTCCCGTGATCCCACTTGATGTTTCTGCTTCATATGAATAAACATATTTTCTGAGGTGTTTAAATCTGGCTGCATCTTCTGAAATGGGGAAAACAAGAGTGTTTTAATGAATTGTGTAGGATATGTGTATGTAGATCCTTACAACACATGCTTAGTGTTGTGTAAGTAAAATGAATGCCACATATAAAGGAAGCATGAGGACACTCCCCCTATTTCCTTGTGTGGAACAGCTTTCAGACAAAGAAGTAATGTCAGAGAGATACATTCTGAAGAGTAAGACAAAACTTGTGGGGAAAACATAATTTTTGGGGTCCACTTCTCTGTATGATGAGATCTGACAATATGACCCCATCTGGCCTTCAAATAATGCCCCATTAAAGTCAATGACAAAAGCAGGAGAAAACTTCAGATGTGGAACAGTTTTAAAAATCAGAATTGTTTGGATTGGAAGAGACCTTATAGATCATCTAGTTCGAAACCCCCTGTTATGGACAAGCACACCTTCTACTCCACCAGGTTGCTCAAATGACCCTGTTGCTTCTAAATTAAATCAACCAAATGGTAGTTTTCAAACTGGTAACAAAATTATGTATTTCAGCTTAGATTTTTCCATCATAATTGAAATGCAAGGAGATGCTTTATCTAAATCACATGATTGAGACTAAGCAAATAGACACAGAAAGAGACAGAACACCAAATCTAGCATTCCTCAATACCATTTCACCCAAATCTACAGAGTATCTTTCTGCTCCAGACTCTCCCAAAACATGATCTACTCTAATTGACTTAGATCATAAAATTTTTCTAATGGAGATAGACCTTTTTATATGAAAAGCATCCAGAACAAGGTAAAAGCACTAAGTTATGAGTAAGAACAAAGCAGGAGGAAGTATTTGCAGAGGTGTTTCTTTTTTTTTTCAAAGGAAGCCTCAAAACCTAGTGGGCTTCCTCAAAGGGATGAATTTCACCTGTGTTTTATCTGTTCCTGTTGCTTTTAGAGGCAATTAATTTGTAATTCTAAACCTTAAAAGCAGGAATGAACTTAGTAATAGAGACATAAAGAAAAGAATTTTTTTGTTTCAGTATTAAATATAGGGTTATAAGATCCTTTGGTGTCTGGAATGCATAATGTAGGCCAAACAATGTTCTCAATTACAATTCATTCCCATTATAACTGCAGGAATCTTTTTTAAAACTGAACATATGATGATCAGGTATTTTAAGTGACTGTGTTAGAGCAGTTTATGTCTATCTCAACCAGAAGTTACTGCTCCTTCTGTTTAGACTGAACAGCTCACTGGGATTACGACATTGTTGCAATGCTGAGTGAAAAGGAATTTCCTAAATTGCTTCTTTGCAGTTATTTGTGAGTGTTCGAACATATTAGAGTTCTGATCTGGTTTTATAAAAAAAAAAAAAGGTAAAGTTATCTTGGTGTAAACCCACATGCTCGCCATTAAATCTGTATGATTTTGCCTGTCTATATGTGCCATGAATGCAGTTTACTCTTCTTCTTTTATAAAATATTTGTCATGTCGGAGGCTAATGGCAATGTTAACTTGACCTTTTTATGTGACAGAATTACATATTTAGAAAGGAGAACAGAATAGTATTATAAATCTCATATTTCCTCCTTGGACTATCACTTTTATAAACTTTAAATATTGTAATAATGTTTCAACCAAGATTACTTTCATGTAATTTCTAAATGGAATTAATACAATTAATACTGTCATGCAGCAATCAGCATCAAAAACATTTGAAAACTGAATTAGATTATCTAATTAACACTAAAATTAACTGCTATAAGGAAATTCAGCATTATCCCTGTCACTTTTGGCTGTCCTGAACTATAATAATGTTTAACTGAACGTTCTCAAAATTTTTTGCAACACCATTATCTACTGTTAAAGCCAAAAGGCTGATTATTCCTCCATGTCCTGCTTTTAAACATAAATAAATGGAAAGGGAATAGGGAAATTGTTGTGTTAGAATTGCAAATATAATGTAATTTACTGTGTCAAAAATACATAAGAAACTGGCAATGAAGCCCAGCAGTCTTCGCATTGGTTCAGGCAGCTGAAATAAACCCAGTTGCCTGGAGATGGCGCTATAGCAAAAAACAAGGGAAAAATAAAAAGGCTCGAAAACAGAGAACAAAACCGCTCCTGCAGTACTTTGATCCTACGGTGGAACATTATGTATCTAACCAAGCAGTCAAGGCTAGTCAGAGTTCATTACAAAGATAGGGCATAAGGTCAGCATTTCCTGAGTCTTGACTTGTTTAAAGAAACTGTTGTCCTTGCTGACAGAGTTGATGATTTATTCTACAGGTATTTAGTTAGATATCCAAGTGCAATTCCGTGAGTTTAGCAGTCAATGTAAGGGGTAAATGGGAAGAGAAATTCAGCCCACGGTAGAGTTTAATGTACATAACCTCACTGCTAAAGTATCACATCTAATAAACAGCGATTTCTAGATTAAGGAATTTGCACCTGACAATTAAGAAATCAACAAAACAAAGTGGTTTATTAATGGCAGCTTTTTAAAAGTTTAGTAGCTCAATCACTTCTTAGGAAACTTTTGAGATTCTTTGAGCCAAGCTTTATGGCTAATTAAATACTTAAAGTAAGTGGCAATAAAGAATATTACCATAACTTCTATTTCAGAGGAAGAGACTAATGGAAGAGGAAAAGTCAGGCTTAGAAAGATGTATTCACTTAATATAGTGAAATAAGATAGCAAAAGCAGATTTAAGAAATCAGTTACTTGAACATCCGGGATTTCCACTTTCAGGTATTTCTTCTTCTGTAAAGAATAAAAAACCCAAAGAATTAAAAACTGGAAAAGCAGTTTATAGCTATAAAACAAGGGCTATGGAAATATAATCAGATATACTATGTTTTCTTTGTCAGGATTTCCAAATTCATACCAACTTTTAAACACTGATGTAAATAACAAAATGACTATTAACTGTACAGAGTCAAACTCAGAGGGAATTACAGAAGTTGCCTTGATACTGTGAACTAAGATCTCAGAATAATTTCTTTAAGTCACTGAATTAAATTATTTTGATTTAAACTGAGAAGCATCAGCCTTCTGGTTAACAAGTATTTTTAAAAGCCCTATGTTATGTGAAATAGAAAGTTTATAAATTATGGACAAACAATGTAGAGGTAGACAAATGAAATGTGCTATATAACATGGCTTACTTTAAAATTTTAGCCTATTTGAGAACACAAAAGTACTGCATAATGGATATATGGCTGTATTTTGTTTCTTGTGCATTTTAAAA
Organism: Myiopsitta monachus; assembly: GCA_017639245.1. Classification (NCBI taxonomy): domain Eukaryota; kingdom Metazoa; phylum Chordata; class Aves; order Psittaciformes; family Psittacidae; genus Myiopsitta; species Myiopsitta monachus. The sequence continues at coordinate 22,848,862 of CM029922.1, read as the reverse complement.
AGGAAACCCTTGAAGATTAATATTACGATTCTTTTCTATTAAATCTTTTCTGAATATTGAGAGTTCATTCTTTGGAGGAGAAGAACACTTATTGGAAGCCTATTCAAATTAGGAAGAATCATTTGCTCCAATCTGTTTTAAATATGTCCCATATGACTCTATTTGAAATAAAATAAAGTATATATATATATTATAGCAAATCTGTAATGCAGAAAATCTATAATTTGCTGCATTGATTTGATGCTATGTCATTCTTTAGGATATCATACATGAAAGCCAGCACTTATCACAATATTCTCTGCACGCTTTCCAAGTTTTCATTCTGGAAACTCTAAGATTGACCACACTACAGAAATGTGTCTCGTTACCTACAGTCTCATTAGCTATAGTAACAGCAACAGCAATAGTTATATTACAGTTACTATTACAATAGTAAGAGTAATAACACTATTAATAACCACTAGAAAAAAGTGCATCCTTTAAAATTGTGTATCAGTCATCAGTAGAACATTAGTTCAACAAAGGTGTATTTATAGTGAATTCAATTTATACATAAAACCAGACCTGCATAATTGGCCTCAGACTCACTTTCCTCCTTAAGCTTTCTGAAGTCTTAAGCAACACAACAGTGTCATATTCTAAAAAAACCACTTCTTGGGAAGGAAGGACAGCTCACAATTCACAGCACCATATTGATCTAGGCTGTCTTTTCTGATTTTAGGGGAAAAATAGCTTCTATTGGCTTACTTCTTTAAGCACTACTACTACTGATGACTATGTGTCTTTAACACAAAATTGTGTTTCAAATGTCAATATTACCTGCCAAAGACATTTTGCTTTACTGCTCTCTATCTTCATATTTGCCACAAAATAGGATAAAACCAGCTGGGATAAATCTGTATGGTATCTTAAACTTCAGTATCTTCATGGGGGTTTAAAAGGACAGCATTACAGAAAAACTATTAGGCCAAAATAAATTATGTGAATTCCTTACAAGTTGCAAAACACATTAAATCTGATAAAAAGATACCAGACAACATTTGTGAATTTCTGATGTGATCCTCCTGATTGCGCAGTCCTACAAAGGGAAGAGATGAGGTCTTTGCCACGCATACTGTAATTCTATAAGCCATTGCCTGGTTGATTTTTGCATTGTTTTAATGGGTTCATAAATAAAGCAGCAAAAAGCACTAACATTAAAAGCAGTACTTACGTGTAAGAACACCACTGCTGAGCAGCAGCAAGAGCAGCAAGAGCTGCACAGGGCCCATGGTGAGCCCTGGACACTCTTGTTGCTTTTTATTTTCGTCTGTTTTTTCTTCCCTCCCCTCTTCACCTCTTCCCTACAGCCTCAGAGGGAGAATGAGCCTTCTGACTTGGACTTCCATTTATATAGTGTGTAGCAAGCAGCTGAGGCAAACGGTTTAGAAAGCTCAGAGCAAATTGCCAAAGGTCCAAAGGTGAGAGCTCCAGATACTCACTGCGCTCCAGACAATGCTCTGCTTTAGTTGTTGGGAGCCCCTGAAGGCAGAAGACTGAGCATATATTGTAGATAAGTCACTGTACCAGTTCATTTATTTTTTTATTTTTTTTTTTAACAGAGTCTTAAAAGTAAAGTCCTCCAGGTAACAGTGTATCAAGTAAATTTCCCACATCTACACAGGAACAATTACAACTCATAAATTATACCTAGAAGAAATGATCACTGTAGCATGCTTTCAGTACAGATGCTGAGAGGCTTAAGGGTATGGGTACTTGAGAAAATGAGAGTATTACGCAATTTAGATGTCTTTCCTTTACAGGCAGAAGAAAGAAAGTTCAAGGTGTTTTTTTTTTTTCTCACTGTTGTATCAAAATTTGTCATTTACCATTCTAAAAATAATTTTACATTTACTTGCAATATTCCAGTCATGTTCATGCTGAATGTAAGCTCTGCATAATTCTTCTATTTCCTTATTTTTAGATTCAACTTCTTTCTTTGCTAATAATAGCAAAAATATGAAAATAGATGATAAAATTTATCTGAATGAAGATTAACCTGATTAAAATACAAACAAAAGAACTTTTTAATAAATATGCATATTGGTATAAAAGACTCGGTTTATGGCTTGAGAAATTCAAGTTTGGTTTCTTTCTCTACTTGTATCTATCAAAGCTAACTGTTGTAAAAGAAAAAAAAGACTATGGAATTAGTTAAGAACATTTTGTTCAGTAAATTTAATTTTCATGTATCTGATGAAATGGAAATGTTTTGACATTCCCAAATCAAAATATTCCCTCTTAGCTTGTTGACTCAAAAATCAAATTTTGGCTTAGCTAAGCAGTAATTTCTTTTCCCTTGAAACGTTACCATGTTACCACGCATCCTGGTAGTTATCTTTAAGGTCTCTTATTTCTTCATACCCTCTCTTTCAGACTTGAGAGTTGGGTTATATTTCCCAGAATGTACTATGACCATGTAACTCTTAACATCAGTTCAACCAAATGGTAAGCACTGATGTACAATGGAGAGTACTTTCCAACAACAGAGACATCTTCCTTTGTAATTAGGATTTTGTCTGATGACATTAACAAGAGCATGCTATTTCAGAGATTTCTTGCAATGATTTCTTTTGTGGATTCATCAGTATTGGAGGCATCATGAAGAAAGCATTTCTTAGATTTTTCCATTGTGGTTTCTGACCTCGTCTTATACCAATCACAGATACAATAAAACAACCAATAGGAGATCATTATTTTTTACTTCCAAAAAGCAACATAGCTTCTTGTTTACTTTTGTGTCCACAGTTGCCTCAATGAGTCTTGTGATATATAATAATGATTTTATTTTGTAGCATTATTCTACCAAAGTGACTGTACATAAATATAATATTTTTATTCTCACAGAATTTAACCCTTTAAAACAGAAGTTTTGATTATTACTTAAAATACATGTATTTATTCACTTTACCACTGCAGATAAACAGACCTCTGAAGCATCCAGCATCAAAAGATTTTTTAGCTGTCTCCCAGTTTTGTCTGTGTTTCCTCACTGCTTCTAGGTGGTCATTTGACTCAGACTGAAGCTGACTGTATTAATATGACATTGCATGGACATAAACAGTTTATGGAAGCTATGAATCAGCCCATAAGCATGCAGATAACAAGGGTGCACCACTCTACTGTGACAGGTTAATATTGCTGGATTACCTAGTCAAGGGACAGCTTTTTTTCCCATAACAGGTGCCACAAAATGCCAGACATTGCTTTTACTTATTCAATCATCAAGGAATCCTCATGTTTAAAGCTCATTGGAAGAAGTCAATGTTCACTTGGAGTCACACAACAAAGTTCTTATTTCAGCTGTGTCTGTGAAATCATGGGCTTTGACCCCAGAACACAATGTATCTTCCATACTAATCTGTTTTGAATCATATTATCTCATTTCATTCTTTGTGTTTCTCAATTGCTTTTGGCTAAGTACCATTCTCCTCTGAGTGCATCTCTTGGAAGTGAAATGAAGATTTTGGAGATGGAGCCATTCTAAAGCCTAGTGACTAAATCACAGGTCTTACATCTTTCTATCTTTTGCATGCTTTGTGTCAAAAGCAGGCAAAGTTTATTGGTGCAGATTTGAAAAGAGAAAGGATGACAGAAACCTCAAACTCTACTCCTTGATGTTCTACACTGGAAATTACTCCAGTCTTTGGTATATGCTGTGTAACTAAAAATTAAAAGCATGGCATATGCACAAAACATGCACAGATTCTTTGTAGAACAGAGCTAGTGCAGTTCATATACATGAAGAATGACTGATAAATTGAAGTTGTCACACATACAGGCATGGACTAGTTGTTCACAAAATCTTCAAGCATTCATCAGACATACTCAAGTAATGATCTTATGAAATGTAGGAAGTATGACAATACTTCCAATATGCTGAATTAATTTTGTATGGAGAGACAATTTGTGCATGGGTATTATGGATAGGGAAAACCTCTGACATCACATGGAAGCCTTAAGAATTTCGGACTTACAGAATAAACTTGATTTGGAAGGGACCTCTAAAAGTTATCTAGTCAGTTCCACACTCAAAACATATCTTACTAGATCAGGATGCTCTGGGCCTTGTACAGTGTAGTCCAATCAGTTATGAAGGTATGATCATTTAATGTTCTGTCCTTCATGGACTTCAATCCAGCTGCAGTATTAACAGGCTACTGCCTTCTCACACATACATGAAAGAGTAATGCATCTGGTTGGGTAACTGTACTTTAAATGATGGATAAACAGGTGAACTTCCATTGGAACTGCAGCACTTGCTTGAGAAGTGGCTAACCAAGTTTCCTTCTTTGCTATCATGAGTGAGGGTTTGATTCTAATAGGGTTTGATCCTACATATATATGCCCTAAGTAGAAGGCTACATGTAATTTTGGGTGGGAGCAGCTTTTCTGATGAATCTGGACTACTGTGTAGCCACAATTGGAAGTTTGTAGAGCCAGAAAATTGGACAAGTAAATAATGAAACAACTCCTCTACATGTTGGGACGTGTATCTGGAAGTACAAAGTCCTAGCTGCAAACATAATACTTCCCCTCTCCCTCTCCCACTCCCTTTCCCCCTCTCTCTCCCCTCCCTCCCCTCCCCTCCTCTCCTCTCCTCTCCTCTCCTCTCCTCTCCTCTCCTCTCCTCTCCTCTCCTCTCCTCTCCTCTCCTCTCCTCTCCTCTCCTCTCCTCTCCTCTCCTCTCCTCTCCTCTCCTCTCCTCTCCTCTCCTCTCCTCTCCTCTCCTCTCCTCTCCTCTCCTCTCCTCTCCTCTCCTCTCCTCTCCTCTCTTCTTCATTCACATTAATGCTCAGCACTTCTGGTTCTTTAGGAGCTCCTTGGAAACATTTGTCTTAGTCTTCCATTATGTTTCCCAGATCACAGTGTCATCTGTTTAGATCTTTGCATGTCCCTCATCAGAGAAAAATGGTTGTATTTTCTGGCGAAACACCTACGGTGCTAACTATAACCCAATGGCAATTGGAGGAAACTGTTTCCCAAAGGAGGTGTTGGAGGTGCATAAACATGCACTCTGTTTGTCTAAGAACCACTGCCAGAAGCCTGCTGAGGCATCATAAGTACAAAAATATTTGGCATAAACCATCTCCTCCAGAATTTCTCTCCTTGTAGGTAGTGGAAAATGTTTCCTTTTTACATATTTATTTAGTTCTTTTGAGAGTATTCCTGGGCAAATGGTCTTTTTGTGCTAACAAGAAAATGTTCTGATACTGTTGAACCTTTTATTCATGCACTCCTTTCAAAGTATTAAACGTCCCCCGTTCCTTCATTTCCTTTTTTGTCCCTAGGCAAAGAAATGTACTTTTGAACTGAGATAGGTCGGGATCTCTAATTTCAATTTCGAATTCTGCCACAAGATTCTTACGAAGACATTGCAAACCTCTATTGTCTCTCACCAACAAGGTGACACTGTGAAGTGCTCAATATATTTCTAAACCATCATCTTTTCTGTGTTTCCACCTCCCACTCTCTCTCTCACCCCCATCCCCATCCCATTAATTCCAATTTCTTATTTATCCATACTTTGCACTCACATGCTCCCTCCTAAGCTCATCACTGGAAGACTGATCTTCTGCTGTCTCTTTTAGGACTAATAACCCAGTTTCCAGTACAGATGTTTAGTGCATCTGCAAAAAGGTAAGACTAAGAAATAACCCATTTGCGTTCACAATGACAATCCAGGGATTTCCTGTAGCAAAATTACCTGCTGCTGTTCTAGTAACTTCCATTGAACTGGTGGGTTTTTTTTCATCTTTTTTTGTTCAGGTTGTAATAGTCCAGTATTTTCAGCCTTGCCAACATATATTCCAGTGGAGTGTCATGACATAAGTGACTCAGTGAATCACGGTTTTTGAAAACTCCAACTTGAAAATCCGTGCACCTCTTTGCTTCATTTCTCCCATGGTTTCAGCCCTTCATACTGGCAGAGCTCATGCTATCTTCACAGGCTTTCATGTACACAGGATGCTATCTTTGACTTCAAAATTCCAACTGCTTTCCCAAAATTAATTCACACCCCTACTGCGCTTGCTATGATGCTTTTCCTCATCTCTGCATCTGGCCACTTCTCAGAGACTCAGTTTGTTTCCCAGACTTATAAAAGGAGTTCATCAACATAGAAACAGTTTCCTTCCTGTTTCTATTCTTTCTTTTGAAATATTTATCTGTCACATGTAAATTTTCTACAGAATACCATGTTCCTCAAATAGACAACACTACAGTTAAATACTTAGCCTTCAGCACTTCAAATAAATGGAAGCTTTGACTTAAAAACTATCATTTATACAGCTACTGACTTGCTGGTTTTGCTGGCTTCTGCTGCTCAAAAATACACCAAGGAATAATGCTTAAATCTTTTCCTTTTTTTTTTGGGAGCTCATTTTTCCACTACTCTGAGCAGTTCATTTTTTTTCTGCTTCTGAGAGCTGTTCAATAATCACTCAAAGTCAAAGAGTCTGACATGTTGCCTTCATTCACCATCTGAGCTGATCCATCAGTCTGATAGTTTTAACTAGTAGGTATTGTGCCATACAAATTTCTACATAATATTACAGGGAATTTTACTAGATCATTCTTAAGCCTTTTCACGACACTGTTCTTCTTAGATAGGGAAAAAATTTTGTCTTTACATCAACAGTAGGGAATAGAACCACACATGGACTAACTTGCCTTGCAGAGCATAGGATGCCCTGATTACTAGCTTTCCCCTAATGTTAGATAATTAATACTGCAGAAGATACCCCGTGACATATTAGCTGCCTGAAGGCCACAATGAAGGCTCTGTGGACAAAGCTCGCACATGATACTTAAGGAAATAGTTAGGTTTGCCCAATGTCTCATTTGAGAAGGAGAAAGAGATTTTTTTTCCTTTTTTTTTTTTCATTTTACTAAGGCACTGATGTGATACAAGGAAGAAAAAAAAATAATAAAAATGAGTCAGTACTTCTTGCATGACATTACCAGGAATGATAATGAAATGCATGAAGCCACAAGAGTGATAGTAGATATGGCTGTCAGGTGGGGGCTGAACTTTAATCTATATACTGGACCAGGTTATAAATTTCATTACTGGATGATGAACTGCACCTGTTAGGCTTAAGGCTCTGAAAAGTTAGAAGGAAGGGGACATGTCATTCATCTTATTGGTACTGACATCAAAGGCTTTTCCCTTTCTGGTCGCCTTCATAAATACAGCCTTAATGAGCAGTGGGTTCAGTTTCCTTCCCAGCGTAAAAATGTTTTCAAAATTAAAAATGTTATTGCAGTAGTTGTGATTCTAAATTCTAGGACAAGCCAAGAGTCACAGAGATTTGAGAAAAAAACCTGTCTTTTATCCCTAAAGGGGCTTTGCATTGTGTCATTGACATATCTTCAGTTTACCCAGCTGATTAAACAGCACAATTCTACTAATGATAACAAAAATTCTTGCTTTTTAGAAATGTCCTCTAAGAAGAAAGGTCTTTTTAACCTCTGTTTGCATACCTTTTTAAACTCAGTATAGCATCCTAGATGAACATACAACTGACAGGAATAAGATTCACATTTTAAAGACATTAAGAAAGAAAAAAAAAAGTAGCAGTCTTCTAACCAGGATGAGACTTTCTTGGTTTTGGTTTTGTTATTGTTTTGCTGAAGATGAAAATGTGTCTCCTAAAATCCACATTAGTAAGAGTTATAAGTTTGCAAATGAAATTCAGTTTTGATGGAATATGAGCATATGATATGGAATATAAATCAGCACAAAAAAGGTGCATTTATTCAGAATACTAATTTGTCCCTATTATTTCACATAGTAAATAGGAGTTTTACTGCGAAGATTTTGCATGTGGAGCGCAAATCCATGCATTGATTGACAGGGACTTCTGCCAAAATCAAGGGGTTTCAAAATCTGAAGTTTTGGTTAAAACTTATTTCCAATATTAGTACATTTTTATTAGTAAAATCATGTTACTTTTGTTAATGCCACAATACAGCCAGAAATAATCATATTGGAAATAAGCAGGCTACGTCTTACTGGCATTCCCCTACATATTTGATGTCCCAGGGGCTACAGTGACTTTAACGTGATTCCAATTTTAAGTATCAAATTATATGGTTGGGTTCTCACACTGGGCACTGAATTCTTTTTGTACAAAACTTTTTTTTTGAGGTCTGAGGATCTGAAAATCAGTCCACGACATCTTTGAAAATGTGTCTCTGTGGCTAATAAGGGTTTGCAAAAAGTTGCCACTTAAGCTAAAATTCCTTTACATCAAGGGTTCACTGAAGATGGAGCATTTTGTTTTATATTTGTGTCTGACTGTCCAATATTCTCTGCTATCAACAATGTAGTGATTCATTATGCTGATCATTCAAACGAAACCAACCTCATTTAACACTAAGATAAGGTATAAACTGCAAAAATAGGTTAAAGTTCATCTTTCAATAGTAGCTGGGGCTCAGAAAAAAAAAGAGAACATACTGTTGTTCAAATGTTATTTAGTTCAAATGTTATTTAGCATCAGAAGGAAAACTTCCAGAAGTTATTTTTTTAAGTTGTTTGAAAACATGCTTAATCAAGCTAAATAAAACATTTAAATATTTATTTAGTTGGCAAGAATGATGATTTCTGAATTATACTTTTTTTGGCATAAAATCCCAACACATCAACATGCCAGTTATGAAACAGTCTAATGAAAAATGACAGGTTTCATAGAGAAATGTTAGAACTAACAGTCGCTTTATCTGCAGGAATGAATTGGTTGACAATGATTGAGTTAGTTATGTTACTCCATCTGATATGAGGATTTGGCTCAGTTCTGAAGCTTCCTCTGTAGTTTGAGGCTTTCAGCAGCTACTTCTCTGCTGACTGCTCCACCATTTACCATTCTATTCCTTGACCTTTCACCATCTTTCCCCTTGTACCCAGTATCTCTGTTTAATTTTTAATTGCCACAATTGCATCTAAAGAATTTCATTCTCTAGCGTGTTATTATTTCAATTTTTATTCCTAATATTTTCTATGTTTCAGCAAATTACTTATGGTATCCCAGTGTTACCTTTACTTCTTCTTTGTCATTTGCTAAGTCTTGCTTTGGTGTTAGACTGCTGAAATAATCTCTCCTCCTTCCTGTTCACTAAGCCCTTGTAGTCCACCATCCCATCCATAATTCCTCTGGGAGAACAACTGAGCAGGTTCTCATGACACAGCACTTCAGCTCCTTAAAATAGCCAATTCTGTTGCATTAAACTACATAGACCCTCAAAGTGCTCTATTGTGGAACTTCCTGAAATAACCCTCTGCCCATTTCCTAAGCTCATGATGCAACATTTCTGAACTATTTCTGAGGCTAGTGTAGACTTCAGGCGTACAATGTTCCGATAGTAAATTTAGACAAGATCTATTCCACTGTAATGGTAAGGATTTGGTGGGCAGAGAATGTGGACATAGTTTTGAGCAATTCAGAATTGTGGTCAATAGGTACCAGTGGCAAAAAACTAAAACACATAATGAAGGAAGAGAATGGAAATCAGTGTCAAAATATTGTTAACAGCTTTATAGTAATGCACACAATGGCATGTTCTCGACAGTAACAATAATAATAACAGAAGCAAACACAACTATTATTCAGCTCCTGTGGTTCCAGTTGAAGGAATATATAGTAAACACTGAGAAGTATCAGAGATATGCAGGTCAGAGCCATGGAAAATATTACTATCTGAGAGAGACCAAAGAGACTGTAATTGTTTGCTTTAAAGAGGAGATAAGATAAGATAAAGGCACACAAACCAATTACAAATACAGAGAAAGATGAAAAGCACTGAGAGACGCGTTTTCTTGCAGTACTAGAAGACATTTGTGGGGTGCTTGCATGTGGAATCAATTCCTGAAATATAGCCATCAAATTTTGTTTTCAACTCTTTGGGTATCAAGGATGTATGTATGGTGGTTGGAGATAGCAGGAGATTTGCATACTTCTCAGTCAGAAACTGAAGGTCAGAGAAGATAGATAGTCCACTGAGATAAAAATGATCCTAGATGTCTAAGTCTATTTAATCTTGCTTTCAGTGAATTTGAAAGTTGGCAATAAATCGGAATGTAAAAGGTAAACTAACTGAATTAAAAAAAGTATTAAACATGATTCACAGCTAGCTCTAGAGACATCTGGTATAAGTCTATTCATTTATGCACCTGTTGGTTTAGCTTATCTCCTGGATGTCCTATTCTAGCTGGACTGGGATCTTATCACCTGATATTGCTGGAGAAAGAGTGTAGCTGTTTCTGTATGTCTACTTTATATTCTATAAAAATCTATCTTTTAGTCTGAATGCTAATTCATGAGGCATGATTCTTGTGGGGCTAGAAAACGCACTTCAAAGCATCAACTATATTCTCACATAAAATTTGCTCTCAACAGACTTACACCAATATACATTTATTTTCCAGTATCTTGAGTGAAGTAATTCATGATTCACCCAAGTAAGAGTATAAAACGTGGATTAAGGAAGAATGTAGAATGTAGAATCAGGTTCCCTCATGATGGATGGTAGAGTTTGAAATGAGTGAAGCTAAGAATGCAAAAATTCTCCAGTTCTTTGAAAAGACAGTCACGCTTAGAAATTCAGATGTTAGAACTTTTATTACACAGTTTCATGGGATTAATATCAAGCCTAATGTTGAATTTCAGTTAGCTGAGATTTATGATGGGAGAGTGTTTGAAATTTTCCCATAAACTTACTTTTTGGTAAAAAATTATCCTGAAATGAAATTATACACAGGCTTAATGTTTCTATGTCAGCTCTTAGCTGAGTCTGTGCTGGAAGCTTTCTGCCTTCAGTCACTGTTGATGAGCATCTAACTCAGCCGCAGCACAGAAGCAGGATTGCATTGAAACAGTAAATGATCAGCAGTCAAATAGACTGCAAACAGGCTATTCTGGATGGTATATTTTTCCTTATTTCCTCAAAGTTTGGGTCCAAAGATAGGTTATGATGGTTAGGAGAGAGTAGGTCCAGAAATCTAGAAAGTGTATTATCTTTAGATCAGGACCTGAATGAAGCTAAGCATATTAAAAAATAGAATATAGGGTGGAGGGGAAATCTGAGGAGTGAAAAGGTGGTGTTCAAATAAGTATGGAACAGAGAAGTTAGGAGAATGAATGGGCCATTGAAATATGCACACACCTAAGGATACCCAGAAATGTAGATAGTAACTTTCATGAACAGAAATGAAGATACCCCTTACTACAGAAAAACTGATTTGACAAATAGATTTCCTGTAGTGGAGAATAAGAAACAAACAGAAAATTTCTGGCAAAGAAGAAGAGAAGTTCAACTAGTTCCAGAGGAAAAGGGTAATGGGGACAACTGGGTTTGTTTGTACTAAAAAAATGAAATGAGTAAAGGATCACTTTGTGGGTCTGAGTCCAGGGCCTGTGGTACAGTCCATGTCCATCAAGTTAAATTCTCTCATGTCACCAAACAAGGATCTCATATGCAGTATGTGTATTGGGAACGGTTCCTGACTTGAGATAAGTCTCATGTAGTGCCTCAGCATTATTTGGGAAAGTGCTTGTTGGTCTGGGATGAAAACATTCTGTTGACTATGCTATTTAGCTGTGAGAAAAAGGTAAAGCCTAATTGCCATCGTTCTGTTTAGTTTACTAGTGTAGGTGTAGCCTGGGAGAGTAGAGTCCAAGGAGACATGAAGATAATATGCAAAGTACTGCAAGATAAAATGGAATGCTATGACCTGAGGACCGAAGAAAATCAGGGAGGAAAAATGCTGGGATTTCTCTCAAATATAGGAAAGATTAAGTCTACAAACCTGCAGAGCATCTTAACAAGAAATACTTATAAAGGCACCAAAGCCAGTATATTTTGCTATCGAAGTGTATCCAGTGAACAGAAGGATATGTTTGCTAAAAGTAAGGATATGAAATACGAACCTGAGAAAGCCGGAAAAACTCTGTTAATTTTTAGGTGCAATGAAAACAGATTCTGCTGGTTTCTTACTGGAAGAGATTTAGATTATGCCAGTTTAGACAAAGTATTCAACAAAGTGGTGTTATTTTCAATGATTCTTCCAGTGGAATTTCAGAGTATTTTCCTTCCAAAGGATGAGGATAAAGATTTGACAAGGGAAGGAAAAGAAGTAGATTATTAGTATTTCTAGGAAACTGAGAATTGCTCAGACACCAACAACTATTTATGAAAAGAGAACTGTTCTTGGGGGAAAAAAAATGAAGATCACGATAAGTATGTGGAAGAAGAATATAACTTCTTACTGCAATACCACTTTGGAATTTCTATGTTAAACAAGAGGAAAAAAACCTGAAAGGAAGAACTCCAAGCCTAATTCAATAAATAACTATGTCAGAAAATGCCACTAAAATAAACAGAATATAAACAGTGAATAAGAAAAAGGAGCAGATCAGCAAAAATGTTAAATCTTGGAAGGGTTAGGGAGAACTGCCAGAAGTCCAGAGGGAAGGTAAGAGTGCTGTAAAAAAGAAAGCAAAGGATAGGAAGAAAGAAGTTCATAGAAAGATGCTGTTAAGGTTGGTCTGAAAATCAAACTGACATCAGTCTCAATTCTTACCATCAAGCTTGGGGCACATGTAGGAACAGAATTGTTATGGTACTTTTTGGTAATATAATGGCAATGCCATCAGAGATAGTGAGGTACTCAGCAAAACCAACAAACCTAAAATTTTGACTGAATCCTGCTATATCTTTCTGTGGATCTAGCCTATAGTCAACACAGAAGAGGTTAGAAGGTCACCCAGGAAGGGACCCAATTATCTCAAGAACTAGGACATTAGGAATAGCATGAATTTCTATAGTACAAAGGGAAAGGTCATTCACTTAAGAACAGATATGAGGAACTTCCATTTTAAGCTAAAAACCTTTATATTGGGGGGAAAAAAAAGGAAGGGAAGGATTTACATATATTGCTATAGGCAGGGTAAGTGTGAATACTGAGCTGTGATATAAGTGGAAAGCAGCTGCTATCTCAAGCTCTATCAATGAAAACATTTGTACTAGTGATAGGGATGTATTACATATTACTCATTAGAATATAACAGCAATTACCTATTATTTTTCCTGGGTAAATAATTTCAGCTGGGAGTACATGTAGAACATTCTAAGCACTTCTTGTTACTCGCATTCAGTGAACATGGACTCAAACTAGATGGGAATGGAAGGACTATTCAAATCAATACAGAAACAAAAAGGTTTTTTTTTTTTTTTCCAGGAGGGGACAAAGCAGCCTGATACTTCTATCCTAGAAAAGTCTGAAGGCTATGGCTGATTCCCTGTAAATCCACAGGCAGAAAGAAAAGCCATACAAGCTTAAGGATTATGTTGTTACAGGCCCAAAATAAAGCAGTCGAAGGTACATCAAGGCTGAAGACTGGAAATTATGCATCAGTCTATGACTATTTGCAGAGGAATGGTAGCATCTAATGGGCCAAAACCAAACATTTTTAGACCTTAGTTCAATAGATTTATGACTAGCATAAGAAAACAGTTGCTTGTGATAGCAGGCAGGACTGTGGTCCTAAGGATTTCAATAGTTCCTTTCCCATTTTACACTTCAGAAATGCTGCAGAACTATGCTAAGCAGAAATTAATTAAGAGAACAATGAAAATACACAGTGGTTACTTCATAGACTAAATCCGCAGAGTTCTTAAAGAAAAACTTTTATGTTTGCATGCATTTATACCTAAGATTAAACATTACCCTGAAAGGTGAAGCTCCTAATTGCAACATCTGATGGTATTTTGATTCAAACACTGACAGGTTTTTTTAAAAAAAAAAAACAAAAAAAAACAGAAAACAAAACAAAACAAAACAAAAACAACAAACAAAAAAATCCCACTAAAAACTACACCAAAGGTTTCAGGAATGTTGTTTCTAAAATAAGAACTGTGTCTAGTGTCAAAGGCTGACAACTGTGCAGAAAAATACAGATTATTAAACTGTTATTACACTGAAATACTCAGGCCCAGTATTGCAATTTTATGTTTTTATTAGATGCATGATTATGTCAGGGAATGCATAAACAGAGAAGAAGACAAAAAAGCAAGATTTTCAAAGGCACCCAGAACAGTTTATCAATGGACATTAAGGTGCCTAATGGGTACCATTCCTTTGCATACAGATTCCATAATTTCTCCAATTAATGATGCTTATAGGGCTACCAGTACATGTGAAAAATGCATGCAATCATAATAAATCCGGGAATTCTGTCAGGGCAACTGCAATTGCCCCCCCCCCCCCCCCCAGTGGGGCTTTTCATTAAGACAACCAAGCATTGTATTGCGCTTTATTCGAATATGCTTAATAATTTGTGATATTCTGTGGCAAGAAAAGGATTATGAGGAATAGAAGGCATTTCAATGAACTGACGAATGGCAGCAGAACTCATCGAACTCTCTTTGAACTTCATCTTTCTGTTATAATTCTGGCAATATGATGGCCATGCAAAGAGCTTCATAAAGCACTTAATGTTGCCAATGAATGTTGATACTTTACAGGTAGAAAGTAGTGACTATCCTCATATTTGCAGGGGGAGTTTATTAATCTATTATTCTGTTGTTAGCCATGATAATACTTCTGAATATTTAAAGATTTTTTTACCATTGGCTTATAATTAGCTAAGTTATGTCAGCCAAAGAATGATTTCCAAGTGATGTAAGGAGGCAACATGTACATTGTACTTCACAAGCACAGGCACAAATTCAACAGCGAAAACCTCATGATATCATGAACAGAGTTAAAAGAGAGACACTCTTAAGTTACATATTTATTGGTGTTTGATACAGATAGAGTCATAAAAGTTAATGATGGAAAAGAGCTGAGTCAAGATTTTGAAAAATGACAATAATTAAAATGAGGCTGTTAATTGTGCCAAATATGAGTGCATATTTAACCAATTAAATAAGGACCGCAGAGATTTTTTCAGAATGCAGTAGCCTCCATTAAATTTTAAAAAGTTGATTAAAAAGTTGATTAAAAAGTTAGTTGCAGTGGAAATCAGGCTACTAGTTTCCAATACTAAATATAGACTTGGGAACCTAACTTTTTAAAAACATTTGGCCTTGTTACACTAATAGCTTGTTGCTACTCAGTGATACCTTTCATCCTTTTTTGTGATGGATTTTTAAATGCACTAATGAGATGCTTTGTGTTCACTAACATATTTGGAAAACTGTGGTGTAAATTAGTTCTCAGAGCTCTTGACCAAAATAGTGACATTTCCTCAAGTATCTGAAATTGTTTAAAGGTAATTAATTCTTGACATACCATTTTGCTGTATGTGACATGTGTGCCCTGTGTTGACTGGGAATTCATGTGAAAACCTGGAAAGAGGCACAGGCACAGAACAACTGCTTCTTGGAAACAGCAGTAGCTGCTTCCATGGAATATCTCCAAGAAAGTAAGCAGTGCCTTTGTCTTTGAATTTGCAATCATTTTAATACAATACATTTTTGCAATTACAGACATTAAAAAACATGTACAGTATCAATTATTTCCCAACCCTAACTATTCTATGATTCTATCAATTATTTGTGCATGAGTAAAGCTTCCAACAATTTTCTAGCATTTTGCTACAATCTGAATATAAATTCTGGTTTTTAACAGTAAAACAGGGGAAGGGCAATTTTAGACCGTTATCAGTCATGATGACAAAGCTGAGAGAAGGCAGCAAAAGCCACCTTAAGAGCTGGGTGAATGGTTGGGCAGTGAAGCTACAGTGAGATCTGCCCTGTTCTGTGTCCTCTCTCTCTTCCCTGTGCTTGAGGGCAGAACCAGTATTACCAAGTTCAAAACCATCTCCACGCACTGCAGTCTATACTACATAGATATGTGTCAAGCTGAGCCCAGTCTAACTGAGGAAAGGGGTTAAGGACCGAAATGTATGGGATGAAAAGAAGAAAGGTCAAGGTAAAGAAACTCACCACGAACTTGTTAACATAAATGATAATAAAGGCATTAAAAAAGAATAAATAAATATTATTTTGATATGGGAGAGTTTGCCATGATATGGTTGATTGACAGAATCTCCTTTACTAGATGAAAAAGAGCAAGACCTGATAGAAAGAAGTTGAAGGGATATCAGGGCAGGCTCCTTTACAGCTGACATGCTCTCATCACCCTTATATGGCACCACCAGCATGTTCCATGAGCCCTTAGTGATCTGGTTTAGTGGTGGACTTGGCAGACCTGGGGTAATGGTTGGACTTGATGATCTTAAAGGTCTTTTCCAACCTAGTTGATTCTATGATTCTATGATGTGTCCTAAAAAAAAAAAAGATAACTAAATGCCGTATTATTGTTCTTTCTATACAGATTTTGGCAAATGCACTAAGCATTACTGAAGTCTCTGGACATTGTTGGCTTGCTAAACTACAGGACTGTCATTTGACAAAAACATAACCTGAGGACATAGATAAATCAAAGCTAACAAATATGACCACTGCTTCCATGCTGATTCTTTTCTTGGTAGCCCAGCTGGAGACAGCAGATGATGTTTCCAGAGCCGACAAGTAAGCAAATAGTCATGTGAGGAAATGATGTTCAGTATACTGAAAAATGAGGACAGGCACACAAAAATTCACAAAAGATTATAGCCAATTTCTTAGAAGGGGAGGTGGTTGCACTGGGCTCATGGTGAAATAACCTTACAGGGAGACAAGGTAATCTTAATTTTTCAATTCAGTAAAACCTATGCAAGATTTCCATACCACACCTTTTCTATTAGGATAATTGAAAACCGTTTGGAAGCCGTGCTATGTCAAATCTTCCATTTATTTTGCTTTCTTTTTTATACTTTTTTCATGTTTAAAGTATGTATTTCCACAATTTCCTCAGTGCCATCCATCCTTCTGATCTTCTAGTTAGAGTAAAAATAGATCTCCCCAAAACCTGCAAAATACAGAGTTCATCACAGACAACCAGTTACTGTCAAATCAGTCCCATTATTCACCTTATGGCCAGAGAAAATGATGTATTATCAGAATTTCATACAGGAGTAACAAAATAAAAATTCCCATTTTCAAAGTACTCTCTTCCTCATGATGAGCAAATAAAACAGAACAGGCACTAATAAAACGATTAAAATAGATGTTCTGTATGAGCCTGTTCGCTCCTCTGATAAGTACTAGTATGATTTTTTGTTATCCTTTTATATGCAGAGAAGGGACCTAAATGTTTGTTTCCAATAAACCAAGTAGATGCTCTAATTACATCATTAGAAGTAGAAAAAGGAGTAAAGAAGAGCATAGAAAAAATGCAGTGGGAAATTACTGATTTACCCACCACACTCCAAGAAACATGTAGGTGTACACTAGGCACTAACTTTTGTTCCTGTCTGTGAAGTCTACTCTTGTTTAATCTCTGAGGGTATTCTACTGAAGTGTGGATATTTTACTTTCAGCTACTTAAAACTTCCTAGGCTTGTAGAGGGACACCCAGCACCAGAAAACTCCACATTTTCAAAAGACTTTTTATGTTATGTCACCTCCAGTTTGCTGTTGGCTCTGTTTTCTCTTGACTTACATCCTTAGACAGTATTTTAATGGCATTTATATACATACAGGTATGAAATTAAAGTGGATTTTTTTCACTTAATTTGGTGTATCTTTAATCATAAATTTACCATCTAGATTAATCTGATCAAACATTTTTAATACAAATATATATATTTCATCTAGAACCCAAGTTCATCCCATACCTAACAGGAGAGAAAAAAGGACCTCTAGGTACACCTCATCTCCTTCTATAAAGTTAAATTTAAAATAGAGCAGGTGACTTGTGCTAAACATGCCTACTTCTTTCCACTGAATATGAAGCTATATTGCACAACTGGTTCAGATTTTAATGCTATACACTAAATACTTATAAGATGTACTCTCCTAAATTCCAAAGTCTAAAGAGATTTTTATGAAATCTCAAAGTTCTTATTTTCTCATTTTGGTGCCTTAAGAATTTTTACAATACATCCCTCAGTAGTCTTAAGTCTTGCTTAAACAAGATTATAAATACCTCTATTACCTAGGAATTATTTCATATCACTTTGCACATCTAACCTACTCTAACTTTAATGAATCACTTATAAGAGACACCTAGTGATTGTGTGTTTATAGCCACATAAACTGTGCTGACTTTCACTCTCATGGTGTTCTTAAATGGTAAAAACTTTTATTACTCCTCCTTCTTAGAAGAAAAGCTATGAAATTAAGTTACTGCTCCATAGATATCTTAAGTTGCTTTTGTACATGCATTCTATGTTTATGTCATCATTCCCAGTTCTTTCTAAACCAATAATAAAACATTTACTACTTGGGAGACTAAATAAAATATAAATTGCCTTTTATAATCTGAAATAGGATCCTTTATCCATACCTTTCAGACAGCACTGTAAGGTAAATTGCACGGCTTTTATCAAGGACAATGAACTAATTGTAAACTACCATTCAGGTAGTATAAAGATTCAACCTCTGACGATAAACTAGAATAGAGAGGATGCCAGCATTTGCTCATGTTTTATAGATACAGTATAGAAATTAGAACTGCCCCAAGCTCAGTTTCACAGACGTGAATTTGAAGTCGCAGTCTTGCTATACATATGCATGATATGTCTTCTTATGATTGTACAAACTGGGAAAAATAGTTTTCTTATACTAAAAATCATGTACTAAAGAGTACAAAAAAATTTTTACCAAGTAACCCTTTTCCTGACTTGGAAATGCTTTTTATATAAGACATGGCAGTGGAAATAATTAGACAAAAGGTGATTCCTTCACAGGCTTATAAGACCTCTGTTAAAAGATTGTTGCAACCTCTGGTTAGGTTCACCAGTCCTCCAAACGCAGGATTAAAAACCCCAGTAAAAACAATTTATGTAAAACACCTCTTTCTCTCTCCTCTATGTGTCTTTAAAAGGATGAAGCATCTTTTCTGTGGCCCTTACAGGCAGGAATAATGATTTCAAGATTCCTCTTTGATAAGAGTCACTGAAAAGTAACATGCAAATTCAATATTACATAAGAAAATTTTCTCATTTGCATCAAGTTAATTAGTAGAAGTGTCCTTTTGCGGCACAGAGAAAATGAATAGACCACTGCACCCAGCCAGTTATACTCCATACAGAAAAGATGTCCCCATACTAAATCAAATCTACAAAAACACAAACTACTTGCTTACTTGTAAAAAGCAGCCAATAGTGGGATAGTCACCTCTAACTGCAACATATACACAAATGACAAGTAATTTGTAGATATATTTATAAAATGCAAAGTAAATTATTTAAAATCATTATCTTCTCTCATGTTTTTATATTGTAAATTCAATATTTACTGACACTTTCATAGGTAGTCTGTTAACTACAGTTATTATTTTTTACTTTCTCTTGTAAAAGGTGGAATCATAGAATCATAGAGGAAAAGACTGTACAAAAAGAGTCCAGCTCTCACTTACTTAAACAGTGAAAACCAGCTCATAATCACTATAAAGTCCTGTGCCATTAGATATATAGCATCACTCTGCCATTTTTTCTTTATTAATTATTTCCTTTCAAATAGCAATCAGTGAATCCAGATGTATGAATGTGAGAGATTGTAGCTGTGGCATCTGGATTTTTCACAGATTCCAGAAGTAAGTCTGCTATTGGCATTTAAACTGAATCACACTCTAATTATTTATACTGCCTTTGGCTTGCTGTGTTATTGTGCATTTATTACTAAGTCTGTGTGCTTACATTTTGACTTGGGAATACTCTGGGCACTTTGGCAGAAAACTTATCCCCATTGAAGTCAGTGGGAGTTTTGCCATCAACTACAAAGCCAGGATTTGAGTTTTTGTTCACGGGGATGAACCGTGCTTGCCTTAGGCAGGCTTTTCAGTCCTCCAAGCCCTCATTACTTATCCATTAAAAAAAATCTGCTAAAGGAAGAGGTTAAGCCAAAGGATCCTGGTTGCTCTGTCTTTATATTATCAGCACAATCATATATCTCCAATTTGAACAAGGGTCAGCACAGAACATGCTTAGACTGAGATTTTCAAAGTGATCACAGGATGGGTGACAGCAGGCAAAGGGTTTTTGGCCCAAAGTTAAAGACAGGATCCACTGGACTCACAGTTCTGCTACTTCCTTCTTGCTAAAAGCAGTCATGTGCCATGTTGCAGTGGACCCTCCCCATGGTGGTTTTGCACTTCCAACACTATTTGAAATCCATAAATATTTATAGTTAAAGATACATCTTTAAAAAGAAAAAAAAATAAACAAAACCCACAAAATATCACTGAACTCAAATCTTTTAAACTGAGACTGATCACGTATTTTGTAAGCTTTTAAAAGCCTTTTAAAGACAGAAAACTCAGGAACAAATTCTAACAGAAATCAAAGTAGTTTGAGAATGGAGCTCTTTTTCTTTAATCTTAAAATATTGTTTTCCATGAAATGGGAATGAAAAGTGCTGGGAAACCTTCTGTGTACTTTTCAGTGTCCTGGTTATTTTGCCAAATAAATCTAGGGCAAATTTATTTTAGTTAAACATTTATTTGGTGGCCACTGTTTCTACAAAGATTATTTTGCTATCCTCACCATTAACCACTTGTTTCTCTGAATGGCAGTAAGTGTCATAATATTTATCTACAAAGAGGTGTAAGGAAGTATCATTTATTAAGGAAAAGTTGCAGAACTAGTTTTCATGGTTTAAAATCTTGGGGTTTGCAGCTCAGTATAATTTAGGTCATGAACCATTCCCATGTTTATATAGTGAATTTTAAAACCTATCAATCCTTATTACCCCAAAGAATAGAAATAATAATATGCAAGGTAAATAGCTGTTGTTGGGGTTTTTTATATGGTGAAATGCTTATCCACTAGGAAAAGAACAAAGTTTTAGTTGAACAGCCAAGTTACCAGAGTAATTCTCCATGTGCTCACTCTTAGCTTGTAGCAAATGAAACTCTCAATGTCAGGTTAAGTTCACATCTCCTTAGGGTTAGGCATCTGTATGTCAACAGCTAGATCAGCTTAGCTGACATGGAATAACTTCTGAAGCCAGAATAAATTGAGCATGCATCTGAGTTAAAAGCTGAATGCTAATATTTAGGTTTTATTTATTTTTATTTTAATAAATACAGTATTTTGTTCATGGATTTCTGAAATGGACCAGCATTTGGTTACAATGCTTATGATCTGTCTGCACTTCATATCTACTGCTCCTCAAAGCTACATAAGTTCATACCTTTTTGGATTACCAGTATAGTCCAAAGCTCTGTCTGTCTGTATATTTTAGCTTTGTTTTTCTAAGTGACAGGATATTCTGATTACAGAAACATGTCTGGCTCATAGATTTTAAATTTCCATTGAAAACTGCCTTTGTTGTCAGTTCATTACCATGCCTTGGAAAGCTTGCTTTTCTCTACTTTGTCCACTGTCAGCAGTTATCTAACACTGGTCTCCTATATTGTCATATGAGATTATTATTTTGAACTGGCACATTTTGCCCAGTTTTGCACTGAATTCTGCGTATCTTGTCTTCTGATCAATCTTTCTCTGGGAATTCATATGAAAACTGAGAGAGAGCTCAATATTGCTTATTTCTCTCTCCGCTGATGCAGGCAGAATAGATTCTGAGGAAACCACAGATGTGATAATGAATGGCCAACACATCCCTACCAGGAAAATAAAAAAAAGAAAGTAAGGGCCAGCAAATGCTGAGGAAGGAAACAACTTCATATTAATTTTTAAATAATTCCTGTGCATTAATCATACTATACCTTCACCAGGAAACACTGCAGTTCAGAAGGAGTAGACATGGAGAGCAAAACTGTTCATACCAAAGACCTAGTAGCCATAGTATGCAGTTTTTGTGGACTTCAGACTAGTTTTGATCTAGTTCTACAGACAATACAAGTTAGGACTGGAGAGCTTACGGTGCATACCTGGTTTAATCTTATTTGAAAGGAATGCAGTTTTTGCACTGTAATGAGGATCAGAGAAGAGTAAGAGGGAGGTTTGCTTTAGGATCACATGCTGGATCCACATTAAAAAGTGAATGTAGTTATATCTTTAGGTCATCTGAAGTGATTCACTCCATTTTTGAGTGCCTACCTGCGTCATGACCTACTTCTCGTTAACCTGTCCCTTCCTCATAATAGAGACAGATAGCTAGAATAAGCTAAAGGAGTGTTTCGTATCTCCTCTTACCCCTGCAAGACTGTCAGCTGTCACGGGAAAAAGTTAAGCTACTTCTCTACTTCTTCAACTGTTCAATGATTTGATTGCTTCTTTTTTTTTTTAATTTCTTTAGGCTGATTCTTTTTAATTTCTTTGCTTTTATTTTATGTGCTTTGGAAATCAGAAAGGTTAGAGTGTCTCTTCCACTAAAGAACATGTAAGATTAAGCATTACTTCTCAGAAAGTGGCATTTTAAACAGAGATTAATTCGAGGAATCAGTATAACTAGCATTATAATCTTCCCAGAAATTAAGAAGATGGTGTTAGACTTTTATTGTTACTTTTGGTAAGAAAAAAACTTAGCCTTGTATTCTTTGTTTGCTCAGAACTTCTTATCTAGGTATGAATTTTGAGCATGAAATATACGGGTAAAATATCTGAGTAAAAGTAAAAATAAGACGTTCTTCAAATTTACTTATTAAATTATCTAGTAAGAGGAGTGGTGACTGGTTCATTGCATTTTTGTCTATCAGCTAAGGGATAGAGCAGTCACACGAAAGCGGAGCAAAAGCAGACAGAACATGTATGGACTGAGAAGAGTCTGGAAACCCTGACTTCCATTTCCTGGACAACTGATTTAATTTTCTAGACTGTTATACATCAGCCTGATGCTTCCTCCAGCTGCAATTTTGGATGAAACTGTCTGCGACTGCTGTACTTTGTGTTGAAGTAAATGTGTGCTAGAGGTGCCGAGAGACCACTGATTGAACTGACCTTCCAAAGGAGCTGACATTGAAATGCCTTGTTTGTAAATCATAAACAGCTTTAAGGGATAGAGCAGCATGGAGAAGCAAAGATGGTGATGCTTCAGGGAACATAAAATATTTTGGCACCAAATTAAGTTTTCACTAAAATAATAAGCATCCACAAAATCTTAGGTGCCAAAAAAAGATTTATATAAACAACTCTAATGAACTGAGTTGCCTATAGTCCTAATTGCATTGAATTTCATGTACCCAAAGGTCTTTTTTTATCTCGCCCTTTGAAAGCAAATGGATGGAATTCAGGCTTTGTGTTAGTCCAATGCACTTTCATGCACAGCATTCTACACCATCTTCCAGTAAAACATGCATGTTAAAAATAACCAGATAAGTTTGAATGCTGGGAATTAATATGACCATTTCTGAAATTTGCACCTGGATCAGAAAAAAAGGGAGAGAAAAAAAAAAAAAAAAAAAGATTTGCAAGTAGCTTGCATTTAGATTAGAAAATCTAAAGCATTTAAAACCATTGAAAATAGAATAGTGACTATAGCCAGCTTTCCAAAAGTGTCAAAAAATCTTATGTCACATAAAGATACCTAATGGGAATTCCAGTTTAGATTTTTCATTTCTGTCACTACTCCAAGCAATCCCATTTATGTCACTTGTACTTTGCTGCCTCGGTGCTTTAAACAATTCTCTTGTAGGCCCAGTTCCCTTAAAAATTCCAACTCTTAACACTATAACTATAGGTCCGTTTACCTGACTGAAAATTGCAAAGGGGAAATTTATGAAAATATCATGTGTATTTTCTGCTTTTCCCAGGGGGGGAAAAAAAAGCATAGGTGTAAACAACTACATACAATATGAATTACTTTTCTGGGTTTAGTTTTCCATGATGTGTATCAGAGTACATCTAGTATTACAGTTGGCACATATTAAATAGTTTTTCTAGCCAAAAGGTACTTTTTTTTGTTTGTTTATATCTGTCTTCCGTGTCTGAGTAAAATTCAGATATTGCTTTAAAGCTATGATTCATTAACAGAACTAAAAGACAAAGACTTTTTTCCTCTCTTAAGATAATTTCATTCAAATATATGTTTTATAGCATATATTTGCTGTAAAGCAGTGATTCCTTCTGCATTTAAGAATATTTTTACATGACTAACTTTAAACCATTTCTTTGATTTTCTGTTACTAACTCAATGAGCTCATTGTCACGCAGCAGACAAATTTATTGCGCTGTGCAAAGGTTGCAGCCAACAGAGATTTGTTACGAGCAAAGTCCAGGTATCTGGGATCTTAGTAATTAAACCATGGTATTTCTTGTTACTTCTTTATAATCCAAATGGGTTCAGATAGAACAGCTTCTTTATAACTTCTCTGATAAGAACTGCGGTAAACAGAAGGCACAGGAAGACACTGGTTTCAGACTCGAGTTCGTTCACTCACTGACACTAGTTTTAACCCACATACTGATAAACAGTGGTAGAGTCAGCACTATTGATAAGATTCCTGTTCCCTGTACAAATAG
Source organism: Myiopsitta monachus (assembly GCA_017639245.1). Classification (NCBI taxonomy): domain Eukaryota; kingdom Metazoa; phylum Chordata; class Aves; order Psittaciformes; family Psittacidae; genus Myiopsitta; species Myiopsitta monachus. The sequence goes on along the minus strand of CM029922.1, from coordinate 22,824,347 downwards.
TGCACAGGTCTTGCAGTTGAAAAAATACACAAGAATGCTTGTCAAAGTTGTTTTTTGGCTAAGAACCTGCTACACTGTACGTGCATCTACAGAGTCTAACCTATCTGAGCTTCTCCAAGTCCACATAGTATACAGGAAATATCAGGAGAAATGTGTTGTAGTCTCTTCAACGAAACTGAATCTGAACATGAATCTGAACAAGGAAAGTTTCATTGTTCTACCATTAACTAGAGTTTGTAAGTACTCCTCTCATCTCCACTGGATGATAAAACCATAAAGAGGACAAAAATCTACAGAAGGAATTATAACATTAGCCATAAAAGTGAGATAATCAAGTGAGCAACTATACACTAACTGGCAACTGCTTAAATACACACACTCCTGACTATGATAGTACAGAAAACAACTAGCTTATATTCCACTCCCAGATAATGGTCTTAGTGTTACCAGGAAGATGCACAAATTTATTAAAATATCATTATTATTGTGTCTATTTTTCAGTTTTCAGAGCTGTCACTGTGATGTTTGCTAATTACCCACAAGACCACCACACACTACAGGAAATTGGTACTGAAGTCTTTCTATTTCCAAGGAATAGGTTCCATTTAATTTCTTAAGACAGCTGGCGATACAGAGGTGGTTCTGCCCAGTACGGTTTCATGACTCAGATATGTGCTGATGTATAAGCCTGTGACAGGGCTTAACTGGATTTCAGTTTTGCTTCTGTCCCACTAGCAGTTTTCTAGCACTATGCACAGACAGGTTCAGCACATTTCTTTCATCCCCAGGTAGGAAGGAGTTAAACAGAAGGCAGTAACAAAACCTTGCCTGCACCCTAACAAAGGATCAGGCAATAGACTGCTAATGGAAAGGGCCAAAAGCAAATTACCTCCTCTTCAAGAACCCATACCTATGACAGGCAGTTATTTATAATTTCTGTATGGAACTGGCAGTTAAAAACAATTAATGCCTGAAGCACTTAAGAGTTTTGGTAAAAATAAGCTATATTTCATTGCTTATTTTCGTTGAAAAGCAGAAACATGAATGACTATGCTGTAAGCAATACTAGAGTTACTGCTACTCAAGATGAAGAGACATTTTCAAGACTAACCTATATCCTTTCATTCTGAAAGGAAACATTTTTTAAATGGTTTCAGAATACAGAAACATTTTTGTGACATTACAGAAGTTGAAAAGCATCCAATTGAGAGAGCTGAAGAATGTTTTCAGAAGCTGTATCTTTCAAATTTGGACCACCCAAATACAAGATATTTCTTATATTTGATATGAACTTAGATGAAATGTTACATATATTTGTGCCATTAACTTCACATTTCCTTCATATTTTTGAGGTATTTTGTGTTATTTGTGCAGTTGAGTTTTATTTTTTCCTTTTTCTCTATGAGAAGTTAAATTATTTTAGCAATTATAAATGGATATCTTGATTTGTGGCGGTAACAGAACCCTATTATCCAAATTGTGTACAAGAAAGTCCATAAATTACAGATATTTAGCATTGAATGGTTGATCCACTTTACTGGATATATCACAGAATCATACAAGAAATTATGCTGGCAGGGATAATCAGGAAGTCATCTGGTCCAATCACTTCTCAAAAGAGCGTAGACTCCAAAGTTGTATCAGATTGCTTAAGGTCGTGACCAGCTGATTTTTGAAGAATCTCCAAGGATGGAGACTCTACCACCTCTTTGAGAGACCTGTGCTATCATTTGATCACAGCCATCCTATGAAAGATGTTCTTTTTTGTTATCTAACTGGAAATTCCCTTGCTGAACTTTATCTCCCTCAGCCTTCCACTGTTCACACTTGAGAAGCATGTGGCTCCAATCTAGGTAGTTGATCATCCTACAACTCTCTTTTCCTAAGGCTGAACAACCCAGGTCTCTCACATCATATGTCAGGTGCTTCAGACTCTTAACCATCTTGTCAACTTCTCTCCAGTTTGCCAGCGTCTCTCTTATACCTTAGAGCCCCAGGACTGGACACAGTATCCCAGATGCAGTTTTAGGAGCGCTCAATATAGAGGAATAATGACTCCCCTGGACCTCCTAGCTACTCTGCTGCTCTCTACAGCTTCTTATAATGTAGGCCTTCATAGCTGGAGACACATACTGCTGACACTTTCAGCTTGCCTACTAGTTCCCATTCTGCAAGTCTGTTTTTTTATCAAGTCACTCCCTGTTCTAACCACTGACTGTTAATCTCGGAAGCACTGAAGTCTAATCAAGTCTTCTAGGCAACATTAGTCCCTTTACCCAGCACACACCTCCTCATTTTGATTTCAAGAAGCTATTACACACTATTTTGAAACTTTGCAACAGTCTACATAAAGAAATAGGAACTTTCTGACACAATGCTAGCTTTCCTCCAGTCCTTAAGAAGTATCTGAAGACTTACTAAAATCAGTATTAAAAGTAGAGAGGCCTCCTCTGGCATCTTAAAAAAACAAAACAAAACAACAAACAGAACACATTTGGATGCAAGTTATGCCTATATAATCATTTTAAAGTTTGCATTATCGCAGATCACAGAATCACAGAATTGTTAGGGTTGGAAGGGACCTCTGGAGATCACCAAGTCCAAACACCCTGCCAAGGGGCTTATAATGGCTGACATCTAATTTCTACATTAGTTAACACTGGAGTGGGAAATACTTGGGCATGACCTTACCCTAGAGTCACCTAATATCCTTTCAAAAAATGAAAATAACAGTATTTCTAGAAGATTTTTGTCTATTCTGCATGATTATTGGCAGCATGTCTTGGAATTCCTACAAATAGACAAAAAACACTATCAGAAATCCTTTCATTCCTGGTATAGTTAAAACTCCTAAAATTGTCTTTAAGTTGCTGAGGGCGCACCCAATCCCACCAGCGAATATGTTGAACAGTGCTGGTCCTAATATCAACCCCTGAGGAACACCACTTGTTGCTGGAGTGGACATTGAGCCTGTCCATGCAGACTTCTGCCTATCTTTACCCATATTTTCAAATGAGCTGATTGAAGCCTTCTCCTCCCAGTCACCATCTTTCTAAATTGCTCTTCTAGCATAGGCAGGAGTAGATTTTGGACAAGGAATTATATTGTCTGTGTTATACAGTTGCAGTGCAGTGCAATTCATCACAAAAATCTGGCATTTCAGAGAAGCACTCAGAAGTATACGGGACATGCATTGGTTTTCTGTGTTTGCAGTAACTGATTGTATATGTAAATAATATAGCTGGAGATGGTGGGGGAAGAAGTATCTGATCTTGACATATACAATTAGGCTCTACACAATTAGGACAGCCATCTGCAAGCATTCATTGTCACTTGCTACAGAGCTGTTGGCAGCACAGATAGTTATTATTACTTCATATAAAAAATATTGCTCCCTCTTCTTTTGCCTAATGTTCACTGTCCAAAAAATAATAACCCACTAACTCTAACCCTTCCAGCTTTCAATAACATCATAAACTGATTAAATTAAGTTTCTTCCATTATTCTGACTCCTGGAATTAATACTGGCAATTAAATATATAGGCCAAGACATCTCACATTAGTAGGATAAGCTGCATGAACAAGGAGTACCCACAAACATAAGGACAGGGTCTTGATATCGATGTGTAAATTCTTTAGGGCAATGTCTATGTTTTGTAGCTCCATGATACCTGATTGTGACAAAACAGAAATATTTTAATTAATAGAAATTACTTAGTAGTCTGATACTTAGACCAGTGGTCTTGGTAATCAAAGATTAAAAGAAAAATCAAATTAAATGAAGATAAAAAGACAGTATCAATATCTCTGACACAGAAAAACAAAAATGCATATCAGTGGTTGCCAAGGCCAAGGAAGGTAATGAATGTAGTTAATGTCATCACTAATTACATGGCAATAACCTATAAGCAATAGCAATTTAGCAGTCTCAAGATAAATTCAGGATTTGCAATTTCTAGATACACACAATTTGTAGTGTGAGTTAGCTCATAGTTACACAGTGTGCATGTTTACCAAATTCAAGTTTTGAAGTACTGTTTTGCAGATTGAGCAATCTTCATTTATTCTGCTTTGTCATAAGATCAGATATACTGTTTATCCTCAGTGATTTACCATGAAATGGTAAATGAAATTACCATGAATGTGACTTAATTTACTGATATCAAGAAAGGTTTATGTAAGAAGTCACACAGATGAGCATCATTACCCTTGACTCAACTTTCTGTAGACCTGTTTGTGAAGCTCATCTGCAAAATGATTTTTGCTCTTGAAAATCACTAATACATTCTTACCTTTTGGGTTTGTTTGCAAAGGCCCTTTTCTCAAGTCACTGTTTTACCATGTGTTAGCTCACTCTTGAAATGTGGCCTCAGTATATCTGGGCACAAAAAAACCAGAGAAATATATACTTCAGAAGCAGCTACAAATTTCACTGAGACTTTCCTAGAGAAGGCATACTTAAGAGATGCCAACTATCAAGTCCTCCTCAGTTCTGAAGTAGCTGGAAGCAAAGATTGCAGTTGGATCTGCCCATCCCAAGATTGCTTTTAATTTGATAGAAAACAACAGTCACCGCTTTACATGATACTATATATCACTTGTAGTTAATTCTATAGGACTTTTTCCTATCTACTACAAAACCAAGTCTTTGAGGCACGGTTTCAACTCAGCTCATGAAAGTAGAAGCCTTGTGAGACAAACTGCTCTTAAGAGAACTATTGGTAACCACAGGACTGGCTCAACCCTCAGTTAAACCTTAAGTCAGATAGATTTCCATTTGAATTCCAAGTATAAATAGAGTTTTTCAATATATATTAAAACGCTACATGAAAAGAAATTTATCAGGACTGGTCTGTCTCAACACCTGTGATTTCAAAGGCATTTACATGACTACTCTTATTCTAAGGCAAATAATGTGGTAAATAAATGTTAAGTATAATGTGGTACTGGTAGAGACGAACCGTTAGCCTACATCTGAGAAAAGAACTGAGAAAAGATACCATGAAGACAGTATGGCATTTAAAAAGCAAAATAGGCAGGATTTACTTGCTGAAGAGAGAAACCTAGAAAGTCTAGATAACCTCAAACCATTAAGCTCTGAAGTTTTGTGCAACTTCAAAAGCTGTATCAGGGCATTACGTACATTTTGATCCTGAAATTTCCTGGTCTGTTAGTATCAAATCCAAGGACAAAGGCAGATCAGGACAGAGTACTGAATAAGTCTCCGAAGTTCATTGTTACTGCGACAGAAATGTATTAACTGGCATTCAAGAAAAATTTAAAAGTGGAACAAAAATCCTACTGAAGCTGTTTTTCTTTTATTTAACAGAAAATACCCCCAATCTGTTGAAGCTCTTACAAGTTTCTGATTGCAAAGAAGTACTTTTCATACTTGTATTTGATTTTCAGTTTTACAAATGTCTTAATCGCTCTGAAATATGTATATAATTTTTTCCTTTTATTTTGGGGGGGTGGGGGGGAGAGAGGAAGAGATAGTGGGGGTGGGGAGCTGGCTGGGGGAGGAGTCCCAAAAATGCCAAGACTCAAAAAACCTGGTACTTAATTTGGCTGTCAGTCTAGCTATTTTGAGAGAATTCACAGCAGCTTTTCTCTGATGGAAGCTGACACTGCAACTGAAGGTGTGACTGCAGTGGAGAATGGTTTAAGCAAGTACCAAACACATTATCTGAAGACTGTGGATGTCAGAGCAGAATAGCAAGTAAAGTACATGCCTAAGTTCCCCACTATGATTGCACAATCCATGGCGAAGTCTGTGCAATCGCCTCTTTCCTGCTGTTAACCCATGGTAGCCAGTTCAAAGCTACTATGTTTATAGACATGCTTATATTCAATACATATTTACATTCTGATTTTTATTTTGCGGATATGCACTGCTAGTGTATGTAGTTCTTGAATAATTTCATATTTTGTCAATTACTTGTATTTTACACTTGCTTGATTATTCTTGCTACAGAAAGACCTTTTAGAGGTATTGCACATTGTGTAATTCTTTGTGGAGGTGGGGGGCAGAGAATGATAAGAATTATGCAAAGCAAACACTTTAGGGCTTAGATCGAAGGATAATGCTCAATTTCAGACCATGCTGACCTGTTCAGCTGAAAGATCACCCTGACACAGAACACATGAAAGAAAATGAATCACTTCAATGAACCACTATGACCATTTGACTGAATGTGACCCTCAGACTCCTCCTACCTTCTCCAGTCCCTTGCATTATCCCATGTAACAAAGAAAATGGTAGTAAAAATGTCAGTTAAGCTTCAAATCAATTTGGTTTGGAACCATTCTATGATTCTATGAAAATTGAAAATGCTTGCTTCCTTCTAACATGGGGTGTGCTCTCTGCAAATGGAGAATGAGTAATTTCTACTTTTAATAACCCTTATTTTACATTAGGTAAGTGACAATGTAGTTTTTCCAATGAAATATCTAGAAAAGTCACTGTGTACCCTTTCACTGCAAATGAAATCCGCTTTTTGGAAATCAGCACATAGAGGCTACATCTGTGCCCCAGGTGCGCCAAAAAGGATCTGGGATTATTCTCTGCCCTTTACTCAACTGGCATAATACAGTTGCACCCTCATCATTAAAATTCCGTGCCCTCCAAACAAGGTCACTGCATCCAAACCAACTGTAAAATAGTTCTTGACCCAAGCTGAGTTTATAATTATGCCCAGGAAGTTTTTTTGTTGACTCATGACAAAACCATGAAAAGGAACACTCTGTACAGAAGAATTGTACCCCTTTTGCTCAAATCTCACATAAATCTGCCACTAAAAAAATCTAGACTTTTCCAGATTCAATCTGTCACTGACTTCCATAAAGGTAAATTTTCCTCTTTATTTTGAAAATAACATATGTGCAAATTTCACAAAACATCTAAATTTAGCCTTGAGATAACTTCTTAATATTAAACACAGTAGAGCTCATGAAGGAGCTGGAGAATGAAGACGCTAAGCCACAGTCCATCATATTTGAAAAATCATGGCAGTCAGGTGAAGTTCCCGACAATTGGAAAAAGGGAAATATAACCCCCATTTTCAAGAAGGGGAAAATGGTTGAGCCGGGGAACTACAGAGCAGTCAGTCTCACCTCTGTGCCTGGCAAAATCTTGGAGCAGATTCTCCTGGAAGGCATGCTGAGGCACATGAAAAACAACAAGGTGCTTGGTGACAGCCAGCATGGCTTCACTAAGGGGAAATCCTGCCTGACCAATCTGGTGGCCTTCTATGATGGGGCTAAGGAACTGATGGGCAAGAATAGAGCAGTTGATGTCACCTACCTGTCCCACGTGACATCCTTGTCTCTAAGTTGGAGAGACATCAATTTTATAGGTGGACCACTTGGTAGATAAGGAACTGGCTGGATGGCCGCATGCACAGAGTTGTGCTCAATGGCTCAATGTCCAGCTGGAGACCAGTAACGAGTGGTGTCCCTCAGGGATCGGTGTTTGGACCGGTCTTGTTCAACATCTTTTTCAGTGACATGGACAGTGGGATTGAATGTGCCCTCAGCAAGTTTGCTGACGACACCAAGCTGTGTGGTTCAGTTGATACTTTGGAGGGAAGGAATGCCATCCAGAGGGATCTTGACATGCTTGTGAGGTGGGCTGATGCCAACCTGATGAAGTTTAACCATGACAAGTGCAAGGTACTACACCTGGGTTGGAGCAATCCCAGGCACAGCTCCAGGTCAGGCAGAGAAGAGATTCAGAGCAGCCCTGTGGAGAAGGACTTAGGGGTGTTGGTCAATGAGAAAATGAACATGAGCCAGCTTCAGTGTGCACTTACAGCCCAGAAAGCCAACTGTATCCTAGGCTGCATCAAAAGGAGCGTGACCAGCAGGTTGAAGGAGGTGATCCTGCCCCTCTACTCTGCTCTCGTGAGACCTCACTTAGAGTCTTGTGTGCAGTTCTGGTGTCCTCAACATCAAAAGGACATGGAAGTGTTGGAACAAGTCCAGAGGAGGCCCACGAGGATGACCAGGGGACTGGAGCACCTCCTGTAGGAAGACAGGCTGAGAAAGTTGGGGCTGTTCAGCCTGGAGAAGAGAAGGCTGCATGGAGATCTCAGGGCAGCCTTCCAGTATCTGAAGGGGGGCTACAGGCATGCTGGGGAGGGACTATTCATTAGGGACTGTAGTGATAGGACAAGGGGTAATGAGTTCAAACTTAAACAGGGGAAGTTTAGATTGGATATAAGGAAGAAATTGTTTACTGTAAGGGTGGTGAGGCACTGGAATGGGCTGCCCAGGGAAGTTGTGAACGCTCCATTCCTGGTGGTGTTCAAGGCGAGGCTGAGCAGAGCCTTGGGTAACCTGGTTTAGTGGGAGGTGACCCTGCCCATGGCAGGGGGGTTGGAACTAGATGATCTTAAGGTCCTTTCTATTCTATGATTCTAAGTATTCTTCTGTTTGTTTGTGTCTTGGTGTTAATTGACAAAGTTTTACGCATAGAGTATGGAGCTCGATGCAGGAATTAAAGAGATAACTTTTTAGGAAGATTGTCAGGAGGAATTGTGACCGATATATTACAGATCTACTAAAAACTTAACAACCTGCTTCACAAATTGTAACATTTGATTAAACTCAAACTAGAAAAATAGTTTTATTTTAACTTAGTTAAGTCATTTATTCACCTTTTAACCTACAAGAACTGTCTGAAGCATAAACTTCAGTTTCACAGTAGCATTCTTTCGGAAGTAAGATATTAAGGAAGGATTCGGGATTATTGTATTTACATATGAATAAGATACTCATTAAATACAAAACATTTGTAATTTGTGTTCTTAAATAAACTTATCAGGATTGTATTTACTTTAGGCAAGAAGAAAAAAAAATCTCTATAAACATAATTTGTATGTGAGGTTTTTTTTACTGAGCTCATCTTTACCTCTGTATGTTGTAGACAGATACACCAGCAGTAATCTTAGCAGGTCATCATCCTTTATTACTCAAGAGTGTACTGGTTATCTTAAATGCTGGTCTCATCACATTAAGTATTTCAAGGTTAGATCATGCATTATTTAAAACATGAATACCAGCACTTTGGTGTTATGTATGTTCAGCAGTATGTGGGAATTAGAGAGTTAACATGGATTGTACATTAGCTGTGTGTATCTGCCCCTTGGAAATGTACTCATTAGGAAGATGATTGGCTGTCTCAGCATTTGGAATCTATTCTTAACATACATGTGAAACACTTTGTTAACAACATCAAGTCATGCCTTATAACTTCCTAGTTTAGAACATTCCCTCTTACTGTGTAAAGAAATCTGTATAGAAAAAAAAAAGTATTGTTATAAGAATTTATATGGAAATCCATAGGGTAATATTTGGAACCATGTTTATTCAGCCTTTTTAGACCCTGGTTTAGATGTTGCTGTTTTGAAACCAAGGTATGATGTACTGTTGAAACTCACAGCACATCTGTGTAGAGTGTAAGGGGACTAGTTTTTGCACTAACTTGAGCTGATACCAAAAACCTACAATGTACAAGGCCTGAATGTGTTTTACATGGCTTAGACTGCAAGTAAAACTAAATTATATGAAGCAGAAATCTCCAACTGCCCAGAAATACCACTTTACATGACAGAGAAGGGAAAACTTAAAGGTAGACTGAATGCTGGGAAAAGAGCTTAGCACGAAGTCTGGAGCAAGAGGTGCAACTTACATATTTTTCTGAATGTGGCCAAGCTCTGTGTCAAGCAGGAGTGAATTTGAAATGAAAAATCATGCTACTGAGTACATTTTATCTTTTAATTGTGGTACTGTCATCTTTGGAATCTTGATCCTACAATCAAATTCACAGATGAAAAATTCAAAGAAATGCTTACAGGCACATGGATGCAGTTGTGCAAGTCTGATAGTCCAAGCAGAACCTTTAAGTGAAAACTGCCCATGTATCATTTTTACTTTAGTGGACTTGAGAATAAAAAACAATCTGCAGCACAAACAATGAAAAGCCAAATAGAAGCTGTTTTTTACTTTCCTCACAGTATTAGTAACAACACGTAATACTTTTCTTGTTGCTTAAATATATGGAGTGAAAGCTTTGCTCCAGTGAATTCAATGGGAGCTTTGCCACTGCCTTCCAAAACGACAAAATTTTCTTCCAGTGCTCATGTGATTTTCAGCCTGTCTTTGCCCCTTTAATGCATGTGATGACAAAATCCTGTACTTCAATTCCAAAGATGGATCAGTACCCCACAGCAATTAAAATTGCTGCAGTATATCATACTTTCCTACTATATTGTCTGAAGGAACACAGCACAGACATACTTTTGCTTTATGCTGTACGAATAGCTAAAGTTTACAAGAAAATTAGTTTTAAGATATTTTAACTTCAAATCTATTTCTAAACTCATCTCTGAATGTATGAAATTATATATGCAGGTATGCCAGTACACAACAACCTTCTTTTACCTATCTGACTAGGATTTAGTTAGTCATTAAAAACAGCAGTGCTAAAGGCCACACACGTCTATATAAACATCTGAGAGTATTAGTATGAAAGAACAGGTTGTGCAGAAAATATGAAAAGGAAGCATATGTTGTAATGAACATTGATATAGTTTGTACTATGATTTCAAATTTAATACAAATGGCCAACAACAAATGCCATAAGAGTTTGAGAGAACTCCTTCTGTTTGCAAACAGAAACAAGATGTAAAATATTTAACAAGACGGATATAATGATTAACAGTCAAATCTAACAATGTAAGGCTTTTAAGAAAAATCAAACATGGGACTAGCTTAAACCATAGAAATCAGCTTCAAAAAGATGCTGAGCACTGCTACAGTGGGAAATAGAGATGCTCAACATTCCTAAATAAAAAAGCCTTTTACAGACTATAAACCTGAACTATGAGATAAAGAAACTTTTTCCTTTCTGTATTTTTCCTTTCTGGATTATGTTTTTTACACTTAAATGAAAATTGTGCACAGAGATTCCAGGTAAGAATATGTTCCTTAAACATTATGCATCCAGTGGAAACATGCATAGACATTGTTTTGGGGAAAAAAAACCAAAACTACCCTCTTTTTTGATACTGTGGGAAGTTTCACTTTTACTTGAATGTGTAAAAATTCACAAACAGGTTTTCTAAGGTTTTAAGTATGAATTAGGACCACAAAAGTGCTGTCAGATACGTACAATCCAAAATGCAATCCTCTGCAGACTCTCATGGTATTCATTAAATTCTGCAAGAGGCTGTGGGTCTTTCTTCACATACCGTTTGTATGGCTGGGGCTAGAACTTAGTTAATCGGTTTGGATGATAGAAATCACTTATGTGAAGAACCTACTAGAACATTCAGTTTGTCTCTTCAGGGACAACTAGATTATTTAGCAGGTCTTTTTCCACTTCTTAGCTCCTGTGACTTCATGACTCACAGTTCAATGAGCTCACCCACCATCAATACCTGCAATAGCTTGTTCCACCACTCATCAGAAATATTATTCACTATTTCTAATGACAGAATTGCTACTGCATATGCAACTTCCTTTTCCCTCTCAGAATAAACAGAATGAAGAAAAAAACCCCCAGCAATGACACAAAACAAAAACCCTTTTTGATCTATACATCGTTAAAAATATTTGCTGTGAAAAATGGGACACTCTGAATCCAAAGATTTGAAATTATTAAAAGTTTATTCTCCTTTTCCTGTATGGTCATTTAACCTCTCCACTAGCCCTACTCTTCCACTGCCAAACTGAAGAACTGGGAACTTACCCAGGGTGCCCAAGTCTAGCTTATCTCTGTGTGCTTTTATATTAGTTTACATTTAGTGAAGAACAGGAGGTGAATCTCCTTACCATTCCCACTTATCCTGCTTTGATCAACACTGCTGACCTATTCCACAGTGAACAAATTCTTTGGAATGAAACTTAAAACCACTTTTCAACAGCTAGTAGTCATCCAGTCTGCGTGACTACACTAGAGCTAGTCTTAAATAATCCTCTGTCCCTTAAAACCTGTTGGATATTGGGTCACCAGCACCAATCACTTAAATTTACAGATCTACTCTGATTGTGCCACAGGAATTGCTAATGCAGATGGACGCTAACATTCTCTCATCCCACACATCAGATGCAGGTACCCAGGTAAGACTGAAGTGCAGGGACTTCTTATGCATGGCTCTGCATTATGTGCTTAACTGATATTTAAGATGACATTGTTGGCATGACCATACCACACAGCGTCATACAAATTGCACAGCAGAGAAACCCAACCTCACCACTAATACCAGGTCTGGACCTGTATGTGCACAGATGTACTGGTTTGGTATAGAGTATGGCAAAAAAGAATCTATTTTGGAATGCCCCGATTAACAGAAATTCTACCTTCTGCCTTGTGTCCCTGTTTAAAAAGTCTCAGTTCATTCTTTCACCTGTAAAATGAGCACGTCTTTCAACAAAACGGGTATCTCTTTCTCTGCTCTGACACTTATTGCCACTGAAACATGAAATGTGTATTTTAAGAAGCAACTTCTTCAGCCTTCTGCTGACAGTATTTTGTAAAAGCTGTTTCAACCCTCTGCTTTTGTATAGGTGAATTGTTGATTTAGTGACCAATTTCATATAAGTGATAGTATTAACATAATTTAAAAAATTACAGTGGTGGTAAGATAGACGTGATCTAGCAAAACATTTGAAATGAAATTTTGTCTGCATATTGAGTAAGTAGACGCTGCAAATTGAAAATATTTCAAGAGTTAGTTCAGGTTACCTGAAAATACTTTAAGGGGTTTCAGATTGTGTGATAAATGTGATGACCTGCTAGCGAAACTCTACAGCACATACCACCCCATATTTCATTGAAGGTCAGATTGAATTAATTGCTTTTGCGCTTCTTCCTTCTCCTAAAGCAACACAACCGTATTTTTCAAGCATCCAGCTAATCTTGTGGTTGTTCCTGACACCTAGTGGCTACCTTTCAAGTTAACAGAAACACAAACTAAGGACACATTAAGAAGAGACTTTGAAAGACAAAATAGGAAAAAATGCAAAATAGGAAAATGTTTTGAGATAACTATTTTGAGTCCTGTTGTTTTTAAAGTGTTTGACTACCTCAAAAACCAGCAAACCTTTTGTACTGAATTCAGAGAAAAAAAAAGAAAAAGGCATAAGTTATAGAGATCTTGTAGTGTGAAAAGTTCTGAAGAGACACCAATTTTACTTTTTTTTTTTTTTTTTTTTTTTTTCCTTAGGACAGCTAACAGAACAATGTGATTATTTTATAGCCAGTATTTAAAATGTAAACATCATTGTTTAAACAATAAACATGGGCTTAACTAAACTTGGAAAAATTCTCTTTTATGGTGAGATTTATCTTAGGTGGAGGTGCTTTCACTGTTCATTTTTAGATCTTTGAAATGTCCTGTATTTCTGCCTCTGAATTACATACATTTTCTCTTTCAAAGCTATTTATTGAAAAGACAAACACAAATGATATTATGAGCAAATGTTGCAGTCTCTTTTAGAAAAGCAATTTGATTACATGCAGTAACAAAATGCTTCTGGCAACCAAAACCCACTTATGTATTTTCAGGTTTGCACAAGACTCAAACTGGAGAGGGATGGAACTAATCCAGGGAGTTTAAGTTTGTCTGTCCATACAGTTTAGTATGTCATGACCTAATCAAACCCCATAGGAGACAATTTCAAAGTACTTTGGTATGACAGATTGTTCTCCCTAAAAAAGTAAAAAGTGCAACGGTTAGCTATTTAAGTAACATTTTTATTATATTAATATTCAGAAATAATCTCAACAACATAAAGGACGGATCCTAGAACAGCCATGGGGATTGAAAGTTGGAGATGCTTTGTTTAATTCTCCTTCTCTCCCCATGAAATCAAAGCAGTTATGATTTCTACATCATTCTTCATCAAACTCAGGTGCTTCAGAATGGGATTCATTCCACTGCACACTGCATATAACTAGCATCATGAGCATTCAGATATTTAGCCACGCAAGAAAGAAACACTAAGGAGAAGATTAAGCCTTAAACCCTCCACTGGGGAGAGAATCCCATCCAATAATCTGTATTTCTTGCCTGCCTTGGAGGGAGGTGGTTACCTAATCCTCCCCTCACTCTCCCCATGAAATTCAGTGAGACTCACTTTTATTTTATAACTCAAACTGAAGAGAAGACTCTGATAATTCCTCTCCTCTCTTTAAATGGTATCCTACAGACTGCATGATTCTCCTTTTTTTTTTCTTTTACACTCCTCAAATCAAAACAAATACATATTTATCACCTGACAGTAATACTTTAAGAAGGCTGCAGACTACTGTTGCTGTTTCGACTGAGAGATGAATGTCAATGCTATTAAAAGCCATCCATTCAGTATCGCCTTCAGTTTTTACAAGTGACAGCTTTGTCTTATGCTCCCTCCCCTCAAAATCAATTTTCGTGAGTGTTGATAGCTAGAACTGTGGGATAAGTTGTTTGTTACCCAATTTCAGCACAGGAGCTCACTTACACAGTGCTACATTCCACTTCCTGGCAGACAGCCGGCAGTAGAGCTTCATCTATGATAGTCTCTTAAGTGGTGGTGTAATACTTTCACTGTCTTTATACTTACTACTCTTGAGTCTATAAGGAGTAGTATCCATTCCTCCACAAGATATTTCACGTGGAAGTGTACTGAAAGTAGACAAACTCAGAAACAGACCATAATCTCTTACAGAATAAAAATGGTTATGAACAGCCACTTCACCCCATGAGAACAGAAGAGTTTTTCGGTGAAATGTTCAGGGTTTTATTAACGGTTTTTAAGGAATATACTGGAGTCATAGCAAAATTTTCCTGATGAGAAATCATTCCTCAGTGATGTGAAATGATTTCTCAGCTAGAGTCCTATTTTGGAAAACATGAAGAAGTACCACCTTCCTCAGTAGTTTGTTATAGACAAAGAATAACTTGAGGCTCATTTTATAAGTTTTGTCTAAGTCGAGATTCATTAAGAGAGTAAGTCCTTACACATCAAAATTCTTTTTCAATTGTATTCTATTTATGTGAAATATAAACTGGAGTTTGTTGACCTTCCATAGTGGATGAAACAGTAAAAAATATTTAATGTCTTCCTCCCAATAATGACAAGGAAAGAACACATAGCTTTTTGTGGGAGTAACAGCAACACAAAATTTGTAAAGACAATAAAGTGGAAAAGATGAAAACCCAGATTTGGTTGTACTACTTACACAGTAAACAAAGCTGGGAAAAACACTTGAGATATAGTACTAATCAATGTGGAATGTGTAGCTTCACCAATATTTTAAAACATTCACAATTCAAACGTAAACACTGAATAAGTTTTGCAAGCTTGTTGAAGTACACTATAGAGATGTTGTGGGATATTGCAACAGTGCTATTTCTGCTTTTGTCTGCTACGTACACTTACAATGGCCTATAGTGACACTCCATGTCTCAAATGTTATTGGAGTAGCTTACTTCTGAGATCTGGCAGTACTTTATGTATACTTAACACTTTCTAGTGTAGATAAGAAATCAGGGCAGGGGATAATTAAAAATCATACTACACTTGAGTGAACAAAAGACGTACAAACCCCCCCACACTGTGTCAGAAGAGACATATTCCTGTACTGGTTGAAATGATATAAACTGCAAAGAAATTCTGTAACAAAGGCACAACAGTAAAAAAGCTCTTCTTTACTTCCAAAAAAGGGTGAGAAAGCTCCAGCATCCAATCAGCCCTGACAGGTTGCCTGGTTATGCCTTCTGTTTTCTCTTCCTCCCCTGCATTCATCCCATAGCAGCACAATTTCAAACAAGAGGGCTACACTGCATTGCACCATGCATAACCACCCATGGTTAAAGGCATGCTGCACGGAAGTAGTATGCATTTTTTAAAATTCACTCACTCTGCAAGAATCTGACTTCCTTAACCATAACGTTATTATATTACAGCTGTCATCACCACTGTGATTTGAATAGCACAGAACATAGGTCTTGCTGCCTTTAAAGCAAGCCAGGGGTAGCACTCTGCCTTCAGGAGTGAAGCCTACATAACAGGTAAAACACAGCCATACCCCACACTGTTTTGTAATATTTAGTACTCATAAGCTTAAGACTGCTTCTTATCTGGTACCTGAGTCTTCTGAGCCGCCATTCTGGGGCAGCACTCCTCCTTTACACTGCAAGACGCCAAGACACCTACCTTGGGTTCTAGATTTCAGTCTGAGGTTTTAATCGTGCCAGAACACAAAAGATTTGTCTTTTATTTGGTACTATTTAAGCTCATTCTTAAGGAACGCTGCCCAACTAGACAAACAACTTCTTGTGCAGACTGATCATCTAACACCTCTGCCTTTGGGCCGTGCCGATCGCCCGAGCGCTGCTGTCGCCTTCCCACCAATCAACCTTGAGCCGCATCTTCCACACAAGCCTCTGGCGGCGCTGCGGCGCGTGCGCTTTGCCGACCAGCGTGTGAGAGCGGGTTGTCGCGCCGCCATTTTGCCAGCTCGGGGTGAGTGGCGGTACCTCAGGTGGCTGGGCTCTGTTCGTCTCGGCTTCGGGGTGGTGTAGAACGATCGTGCTCTGGCGGTTATGGTTCTCATCCGTCTCTTTCGCGCTTGCGGGTGGTAAGGAAGCTGCTGCTGAAGTGTGGCTGTCTTTACTTTCAGGTCTCGCCTGACGGCGGCGGCGACGACGACGGCGACTCTCCCCCGCCGGTCCGCGCGCGGTGGAGATGAGCACAGCTCCGCCCCTGGCTACTTTCAGGGAAGGGGAGCCTTGGGCGTCAAATAGCCCCCGTCTGAGCAGCCGTTTTGTGGAGTAGCGCACATACGTTAAAGTGTCACGTCTTTTATTTGTTTGTATTTCAAAATCCTTTTATTATGCAGTAAGTTTGTATCTAGCAGTACATGGTCTAGTACAGATCTAGATGTGCGAGGTATTGCAAACAAAAGTATGCGACTGCTGTTGCTTAGCAGGTATTTGGTAGATTACTTGTGTAGTATGCTTCTGATTGCCGTGGTTTTTGAGCTGCCATGAAGAAAAAGTGGTCTTACCATAGTTTTAAGAAGGTGCATTCAGTTTTGTAATTATGTTTTTTTTTTTTTTTTTTTTTAAATCATAGAATTCTAATTAAACCGGGTATGAGGAACTCTTCTAGGTTGTATTTGTTGGGCAGAAGGAGGATTTAGAGAAGTAGTTCAAGAATGTTTAATAGTTTGGTTTTTGTTGTGGTTTTCTTTTTTTTTTTTTTTTTTCTCCTCTGATTTCTTGCTGTCATCTGTCCTTGTAGAGAGACGCAGAGTTGTTATTAGGAGGGCTGAGGCTTCTGGAGGTGTGTTCTGAATGAATTAAGGCTGAACTGGTATATAGGTAAGTAAAAAGCAAAAGATGATTCTGCAAATTGTAGAAATGTGACTGTATATCATGGCTTAAAAGAGGAAGAAAGTAAGCTCAATCCCAGGTGAAACCAGGACGCTGTATCAGTGCAGTGCTATTGTTTGGCCTGTGACCAGGAGCAAGCAAATGTAGATACATTCTCTTCCATTGTTACGTTTCTGCATCCAGGGCTTTGTTTCGGGGGGGGGGGGGGAGCAAAAGTGCCCAAAGCAGTGGCACGCCTTTGGAAGTTTGATCCTCTGTAATGATCAGGTGTTTTTACAAGGCAGGCAGAATCCTTTCTTGAAGGTTGTTTCCTTTTAATTAGCGTACTGTCCTCCCACCCCTCCAAATTTAATTTTCTGTTTTATTACAGGAAAAGTGAAAAATAAGAGTGCTTATTAAGTAGGTGTTTGTCAGACCTCAGTTTGATACTGCTTTTACTGGGAGGTGTTTTGGGGTGGCTGGTGGTTTGGGGTTTTCTTTGAGAAGACATGTCTTTCTTCCTCCTGCCGGTGTTCTGTTCTGGTAAGCTTTACAATAGGAGTGGTTTGGGTTTGCTTTTTGTTTAGGTTTTGTGGGGTTTTTTTGTGTGTGTGGAAATAGAATTATAGTGATCCATATTCTGAAGACAGATTATATAATCACTAGCATACTTCATGTATACTTGCAATAAAAACTATCTTGATGTTTCTGTTGAAGATTATTTTGCTGAGGGAGATCTTGTCATAATAACTTGTAGTTGAAGATGACTTTCAGCTTCACGTACGGATTCATGTATCAAGCATATGCTTTGTCCAGCCTCTCGTTATGTGTTTATTGACTGTCTTGGCATTTGACAGGTGTCTAACTGTAATTACTTTGTTAGAACAGTGGTTTATTTAATGGAATTGCTTGGTTAAGTTGTGGAAGGGCTGTCCATGCCTAAACAATGTGAAATCACAGATCTCCTGACAAATTCGAATGGAATAGAAAGCTGATCTTCAAGAGCAGATTATAGATGAAGTTCAGAGAAGTAACTGAAGGGTTTAAAGGTACATAAACATCTCAACCTGAATGTTGAGGTGGTACAAAACACACCTGGCACAGTTGTTACTTGATGCGCAGTGCAGAAATGTTGGACATAAATAATGTATGTCCTTGAAATTACAAAAGCTTAAAATATGCTGCAGCTATAACTGATAATGTATGGGCAGCCAGATTATGTAAATAGTAAAGCACAAGGCTAGAAGATATTATTAATTTGAAGAGGTGATTTACACAGAAAATGCAGGGTAAATAGGGCTTGGTCATTCACATTTTATAAAGAGAGAGTAAAGCATACTGAAAGTCCTTTTGCAGGTTACTTCCTGCAAAACTCCTTTTAACAAGTCCAGTGCAATGAAATACTGAATTGGATCTTTTTTGGAGAGATGTGCAGTTAAGTTTTCTGGATGTAGATAACATTTGTGAGATGAGCAGAGATTGCATAAATGACATTAATTGCTTTCCACTCTTTTTTTTCTTCAAGTAGAAATACTTTTATTGGAGAAGCAATACAGTTATCTTCCTAGTCATCTGCCCTGTCCTGTTCTGTATCCCTGCATGTCCACTGCCCTGTCTGTGACTGTCTGCCTTCCCCTGTTTTCTGATATTATCCTTAGTTCTCTGTGTTATTCTGGGAGCAGTTTTTTGATTATAAATTATTCTCAAGTGATAAAATTGGTCTGTAGCCACAAGAGGAAGTCCAGAGGTACTTCTTTTCAGATGCTATCTGAACATGTGTTTACAAAGAAAATTGTCAAGTGTATCCTGGTTGCATAAACCATGGCATTGTTAAATGCTTAGTTTAGTGGGAAGTGTAATAACATGCTATTAAAGCATTTTGAAAACAAATTTAATGTAAGGAATTAGTTGACAAAGAAAAAATTTGGAAAATTATCAGGCTCATCTTGCTCCTTTTCTTTGCAGACAGGATGGAATCTCTGACTCCCTCACCAAACACAGTAGATATGAATCTGAAGATAACTTGCATAGAATGCCATCCTGAATGCTTGGTTATAGTGTTCCAAGGCCAATACAAGGCAGGATGTGAACTTGACTATTACATACTACAAAATGAAATTCAGCGTGTATTCAAAGTAAAAGATAAGATCAGCGTTGGTGGATCTTGTTTGGTGGAAGACGCAGAAGGAAAATGGCATAGGGGAAGAGTTCTGGAAAAGCGAGAGGATACCTCTAAGGTTTTTCTTATAGACACTGGGCAAGTTCTAGTGGTTAAGGAAATGCATCTTGCTTCTGCGTGTGATGAATTGTTTAAACTGCCTCCAAAGGTGGTTTTGGGTGTTTTTGCAAGCATACTTCCTCTTGGAGAAAAATGGGGTCCAAAAGCCATTAACTATTTTTCATCTCTGGTGGGATTACAGGTTACAGGTCATGTGAAAGCTGTTATGCCATACCAGTTGTTTATTCTAGAAGTGCCAAGGATCATTAGTGATGTTCTGGAACTGCAGTTAGGAAAAATTATTGATGGGGATTCATTTTGTCTTATTGTAGAAATGTTAAGAGCATTTTCCCAAGAAATGCTTTGTAATAGAGTGCCACAGTTGTTACAACAGAAGCTCCCAGTCAAGGATTTGCTTACTTTCTGTAATTCTGAGAAACTGACAGATTTTTGGCCAGTTCCAGGTGATCTCTTTCCACGTCTACCTGTTGGCAGTCAAGAAAACGTAAGAATAACTGTTGCAATTAGCCCAAGTAAATTTTACTGTCAGATACAGAAATGGCAGAAAGAGCTGGAAGACTTGACAGGAGCCATGTGTTTGTACTATGAAGCTATCAATACAGAAAATATGAAATCTTGTGATAGTTTAGGGCTGCTCTGTGCTGCCAAAAGGCAAAATGGGAAATGGCATAGAGGAGTGATAAAACAGTTTCTCTCTGACCATGTGGAAGTCTGGTTTATGGATTTTGGCAATATTGAAGCTGTGCCATCTAGTTGCATTCAGAAACTTAAAGTAGAGTTCATGGCATTACCAATGATCTCATTTCCATGTGCGCTGTCTTGTTTTGATAGTCAGGATGAAACAGGAATAAAAACCCAGCTGAAAGAACTTACACAGGCCTTGATAGGACAAACTTCTGTGTGTGTTCGTGTTGATTTATTCAATGACATTAAATGCTTGTATTATGTTACACTGCAAAAGCAAACCCTTGGAATTCATGCTAAGCAGTCAGAAAACCTGAATGAGGCAGTTGCTTCATGTGTCTCACTTCCAGAAACAAAAATCACAAGTATTGCTATAAACTACAAACCATGTTACGAGAGATACAATTCATTAAAAAATTGTACTGAAAATAAATGTACAAAAACCTGCTTACCTGAAAGGGATGTTTCTTTGTCAAGCCGCTGCAAAAGGGTAGAAATGAAAATTAATTCCTTCCACACTGCTTTTGTGGTATACGTCATAAATCCATCTAACTTTTGGATTCAAGTATGTGAATATCAGTATGAATTTCAAACCTTGATGAAAAATATTGCAGCCACATATAACCAATGTGGAGCTGATGAAATGGTCCTTAAAAACCCAGAGCCTGGAGTGCTGTGTTGTGCCCGGTATAGCAAAGACATGCATTATTATCGGGGTGTTGTCATTGAAGTGCTTCATGTAAACATTACTGTTTATTTTTTGGATTTTGGAAATACAGATACGGTACCCTGTTATGATGTGAAAACATTGCTTCCCGAGCTTTCCAGTTTACCAGCTTTAGCTATGTGTTGTGCACTTGCTTGCACATTTCCTGTGGATGATGTATGGGTTAAAAAAGAAATTGATTTCTTCAAAGATATTGTATTTAATACACCACTGCTACTTCATGTAGTTGGAAAACAAAACAACAAGTATATTGTTAATGTGCATTATAGGAATGGTTTGGAGCAAGGAAATGTTGCCACATGTATGGTTCAAGCTGGATATGCTGAATACTGGGAAAGGGCACCAGATCCTGCTCGAAATCCAGCAAAAAAAAGTCAAGCACTGAATTCTTGCAAAATTAAGAAACAAAAAATAAATGCGCAGAGCATATGTAATACTCGTAAAAATAAGGTATCTGGAAATGGAGAGATATTACATAAGGAAAAATCATTAAGGGTGCCTTCAGCACCAAAAGAATCTGTTGTGCTGTCCTGTTTTGGAAAAGATGCTGTTGCTGAAAGATATAAATCGATACATGAGGAGAAATTATTTTATAAGGAGTTTATGTTTAAACCAGGAGCTGTTTTTGAAGTGGTGTGTTCTTGCATTGTTTCTCCAGTAGATTTTTCATGCCAGTTGCAAAGCAAACTGCCAGAGCTGAATAACTTGATGGAACAAATTCAGACTTACTATGAAGAGCATACCAGTCCTTACAAAACTGGACAGCTTGCCTGTATTGTTAAGTGTCCCAAAGATGGGAAGTGGTACAGGGCAACTGTTGTGCAGCAAGTATCCACAAATGAAGTTGATGTGATGTTTGTAGACTATGGTTATCGAGAAAGAGTTTTACTTAAAGATCTTCAGGCTGTTCTTCCTGATTTCCTGACTCTGGAAAGTCAAGCATTTCGATGTGCACTTAAGAATGTACTTTTACAGATTGACTCACTTAATTGGTCTGAAGAAATGTGTAGACGTTTTGAAGACTTCATTTCTGCTTCTGGAGGACCGCTGACTTGTATAATTTATGCTCTTGCACTTGTAAGCCCCAACTGTTTATGCAATATAGTTGACTTACAAACTCCATTTGTTAGTGCAGAGGAATTCTTCAGAGAACTGGGTGGTGGACTCAATCAGTCTGAATATACTGGTTTGAGAAACCTTGCATCTTTGGGTTCTCTGTGCAGTTTTTGCTACTCATCTTTTAATTTAAAAGTTGGAGATGAGGAGGAAGTTTATATAACTCACATACGTAGTCCCACAAAATTCTATTGCCAGCTTAATAGAAACACTGAAACTCTAGAGACATTGATGAAGAATGTGGGTGCCATAAGTAAAATGCCAAATAATGCAAAATATGATACCAGCAGTACACAGTTATGTATAGCCAGATATTTTGAAGATGGTCTCTTTTATAGAGCTTTGGCTTTTCCTGTGGAATCGACATCCTACTTATGTGCTCACTTTGTGGATTTTGGAAATCAGAGTATGGTAGAGAGAGACCAGTTGATGCCTATTCCAGACTTTGCGACTGACCTAATATTCACACCCATGCAAGCTATTAAGTGTTGTCTGTCAGATCTTAGGGAGACAAAAATTCCAGCAAGAATTACTAGATGGTTTGAGGAAACATTTCTCGATAAACTGCTGAAGGCTGTAATTGTATCCAGAGAATCAGATGGACAGATTTTCGTGGAGTTGTATGATGGACAGCTCAAAATAAGTCAGAGAATTAAAGAAAAAGTATTGGAAGAGTTGGCACTGAAAAATTATACCCAACAATTTATTGGAAGTAACAGAGGAGTGGTGTGTCACATGGAAGATGACCAAGAAAGTAACAAAGTAACTGCTAAAAATGCTAAAAGAGGTACATTGAAAACTGAAGTGAAGTGCCAGGAATGTAACAAGTACTTTCAGGCAGATACCGGGCAGAATTTTGGAGGTGAAGAGAAGGCTATATGTATCACACAAAAGTTGGGTAGTGGGTCCTCAAAGCCTCCAAGTTCACAGAACAGGGAAGAACCAGTTTTTAGAAATACTGTCAGTGCTGTTCCAGAGCACAGAAAGGAACCTCAGGTTGGAGAGCCTGCTTTAAATTCAAAGGAAGCAACTGTAAATGCTGTCTCCGAATCTCCTAATGAAAGACCCAATTGCGCAGGTCAGCAGGAAAGGAGTAATGAAAATGTACCTAAATTAATCAGTCTTCCTCAACGTGATATTCAGGTAAATTCTGAAGTAGTGGGTTATATTTCTCATGTGAATAGTCCATCAAGTTTTTATGTTCAGTTTGCAGAGGATAAAAACTTAATAATGCAACTAGCAAAAGAGTTAAATGAAACTATGGAGAACATAGGTCATGAAAATGGCTTAGATGAGCCCATGGTAGGGGACCTCATTGTTGCAGAGCATGACACTGGTTGTTTTTACTATAGAGCAGTTATTAAAGCTCTGAAATGGAGAAACTCTGTTGAGATAGAGTTTATTGACTATGGTAATGCAGCAATTGTAAGTCCTTCAAAAATCTGCAGGATTCAGAGAAAGTTCTTAACTTTGCCAAGGCTCAGTGTTCATTGTTTCCTTAGCAGAGTAAAATGTGTTTATAGTGAAAGCTGGATTAATAAAAGTACTTCCTGTTTAGTAAGCAAAAAAAATAATAAGCCAGTCACTTGCAAGTTCTTACAGCAACATGGAGAGCAATGGGAAATAGATATAATTTGTGATGGAAAATCTGTGTCTAATGACCTTCTGCAGAAAAAAGGCAGGACAAGGTGGCAAAAACCACCAATGCATAATCAGGAAAATAGGCCAAACCAGATTCTGGTTACAAGCAGTAATCCTCAAGATAGGAGGTCTAGGAATTGTTTAGTTGATCAAAGCAAAACTAAGGCTGTTAGGATGAAAAGCACTTTCAAAACACCCTTAAACGTCCTTCCTCAATATCTAAATTCTGGACAGGTAGAAGGAGCAGAAGTAGTTAATATTTTAGAGAGTGGAGAATTTCATGTACAATTACTTAGAAATGTGGAAGTATTGCATGAGTTAAAGGTAGTGCTTGTCAAAGAAGCACAGAGGAGTGATTTGCTTAGAGTGAATGACATTGAAGAAGGATTGGAATGCATGGCAAAATCCGAAATTAGCTTGGAGTGGTATCGGTCAAGAGTGATAAAGAAATTTGTCCAAGAGAAGTTAATGCTAGTTTTTTTCATGGATTATGGAAAGTATGAGATGGTGTCCTTAAATAATGCAAAGATGTTCAGTGATAAGATTAGAAGTATTCCTGAACAAGCTGTGTTTTGTAAATGGGTTTGGTTTAAGAAAATAAAGAAAAATCAGTTTGTCCATGTGGTAAATGCACTCCTGGATCATGGAGTTAGGATCTTGTTTTTGAGATACTTGGAATGCTCTCATATCTGGGAAGTAGATATTTTAATAGGGGAAATTCTGCTTCAGGAGTATTTGGACACACTATTAAGTCATTGTCAGGCTATTGTTGGACCAGAAAAATCCAGTAATACAGATTATAAGGAGTGTGATACATCATTCAGAAAAAATTCAATCACATGGTTGCTGCGGAGTGGCAGAAGGTATCCTGGGTTCGTAACTGCAGTTACTGATCCTTCAAACTTCTGCGTCCAGTTTGAAAACTTATTTGGTTGCATGCAAAACTTGTCTTTGCTGCTCTCTGACCTTCCTGACGACTTGCCAGCTTTGCCACAAGAACTTGTGGCTCCTGGTGCTAGCTGCTTGATCAAGTTTGGATTGGAAGCGCAGTGGAACAGGGCAGAAATTAGTGAAGTAACAAGTCAGTCTGTTGTTCTTAGATTTATTGATTATGGTTTTCTGAAGAGCATCCCTTACTCTGATATCCATAAACTTAAAGTCATAACAAAAAGTCTGTCTTATATACCACACTTGGCGCACTCTTGCTCTTTACATGATATAGTTCCTGCCAAGGGGGAATACTGGAGTGATGAAGCTAAACTTCTGTTTCAGGAGCTTCTTAGTAATCCTGGTCTGGTATTTCATTTTAAACACTATGGCTCTGAGATGAAGTTAGAGGTGGATGTTCTGCACAAGGAGAACAATCTAGCTCATGCCTTAATTGCTGCTGGCCATGCAGCCTGCTTTAGAAGTAGGTGCTGTCTTATTCCAGTTGACAGAATTAAATCAGAAAAAGCAGATTTGTAGGCTAAGCATCCAAATCCTAGTTACTGTGCTTCCCTTTGCGAACCAGATTATAATTACAACAAAGCCTATATTTTGCTGACGGAAATAAAGCAAGAATGAAACAAAGAAAGTTATCCAAACTGTAGGGTTATCTGTGATAGTTTTGAATAAGAAAATCTGGTAAAGTGGGTGTTGGAATATCATTAACGAAGGATTTGAGTTCATATATAACACGGAAAGAAAAGCTGCAAAAGATGGACAATACTGTCTAGAAGTTGTTTTTTATTCAGCACTATGATAGGTAGAATGACTTAATACTACCAGAAGCACTGGTTGAGACTTGTGATTCTATGCTCCACAGTCTAAAACGGCAGTGTGTGAAGATACTATCAAAAGATTTGAATAAGTAGACTGCAGTCAGGGAAGTACTATGTCAATTCATTAAAAAAAAAAAAAACAAACACAACATAAAACAACAACAAAAAAGGTACTACTCCAGGTTCTTCCCCTCCCTCCCCCTCCCCCCAGGATCTCTTGATATATTTATTTAATTAGACAATTGTGGTTTTGGCAAACATCTATCAGAGTACTTTACAATTTATTTGTGCGTGTATGCATATATAACTTTATTTGTCATAACATCTGGTTTATAGTGGTGGTGTTGCCTCCTTGTTTTGGACGCTCAGGAAACAAAGATGTCAAACATACTCTTCTCTTTGTTCCTAATTATAGAGTTTCCCTATGAGTATCTTTGCTCTTGTTAGGAGAATATTTGCTAAACAGTAAGCCAAAACCTTGGATTGCTATTTATGGGAGAGATGCCCATTACGTGTTTTTCTTTTAGCTCTTGATGTAAAGATGCCATTGACTTGTCTCAGAGTTCTCTTGCTATCTGAGTTGCATCACAGTTGGGGTTGTTTTCTCTGCTGGATGTGCCTGTGTTCTCTCCTCCATCCTCCCCACCCTACCTGTCAAGATGAAGACAGGAAGTTTTCTCCATAATTTAGTCTTTACCTTGAAGGGAAATATTTAGAGCCTGTTTGGTTGGGTTTTTGTTGAATTCTTTGTAGTAGGTAGAAATTTCAGAACTGAAAAGTGATGGTATGCTGCATATGTCTCAGTAAGCGTTTTTCAGTAACCATTCTGAAATTACAAGAATTTGTTAGATGTTTCTCTAATTATTTTTTTATTATTCTTATTATTTTTAATTTTACATTTCCCCCCTCGCCTCCTTCCTTAAGTGTTGGGACAACAATAAGCATGAAGAGGCCTGAAGTGTAAGGGGTTTCTTTATATGCCCTGTGATTCTTTGAATTTAAATGAAGAAAATAATACAGTCCTAATGATAGACAGTATATCTAATGCATCTCTATTTAAAAATAAGATCCAAGAACACCTAGCCCTGCATATCATGATGTATTTAATTCCTGTGGAAACCTGAAAGCTTTATTTGGAAAACAGATTCCCTTTTTTTTTTTTTTTTTAAGTAAGAGAGACATGTCCAGGAAATCTGAATAAGTAAGAAATAAGACAATGACAGCAAATCTTTACAAAGTTAGTTCTGCATACAAGTGAAAGATGCCCATTAATAAATCAGAAAATGCGTAAGATAATATTAGCTAAAGTGTCAGAAGTCATGTTAATGTATTGATTAAATTGAGGTTTTTTTGTAACCATTTGTGATTAATGGTTTTCTTTATATATTGCAGAATTTTAAGTTTTTTCTAGTTAAAATTACAAGCTTACCTGGCATGTTAGGTACTTCACTGGGATACCTTCATTGTAGTGTCAAGTAATAGTGTCATGTAGAGGCATTGACACCTAAATGTTCATTAACTGATTGTACCTTCTGGCTGTATTCAGTTGGAGCAGCAGGTGCTTGAGTGTCTTGTCTTTTTAAAGATCATTTGGGTACCCTAAATGCAAGTTGTATGTTAATATTACACGAACAGAACTGGCAAATTTTTAGTTAGGTTTTTTTTTGTTTGGTTTTGGGTTTTTTTGCTAATGTATATTGTGCTTTAACTTGTGTTTAGTTGTAGAACACTGCTTGACTAATGTTTCAAAACACAGCCTAAAAATGATGATGATTAATAAAAAAATAGCTTTGTATGTACTATTTTTATGTTCTGCAAGTTGCAAATGTTGGATTTATTTGCAAGAATGTGTGTGTTGTGCTCAATTCATAATGAGTCTAGCTTGCAATAATAAAGTATTCCCTTTGCTGAAGGTCTGATACCCAAAGTGTGTAAGGTAAAAACTAGATAATTGAAAGTATTTTCAGGATTATGCTGCCCCTGTAAATATGTAGAATGTCTTTTGTTGCCAGTGTTGACATGGATTTTCAGAAGTGCGTTGCAAGGTAATGTGATGGTAAAAACCATCTAAAAAGATTACGTTGCTGGGATGTCTGGCTGTGGATTTTTTTCCCTGGTCACCTTTCTCTGGTGTGTACTTCCCCTGCCCTAACCTCAAATGTAACATAATTTTTCTTGTAAGTGGAAGAGGCTATACTTGTAATCTAGTTGGAAAAAAAAAGTAATTTATTTAGGATTTGGAAGTTTAGATGTGCTGTTTGTTATTGTGCAAGTATAATTCTGAGCAAAAACACTACTATGATTTCGTAAAACTTTAATAGAAACTACTACTTATCATTTGGTTGTATTTACTAAGTGTATTTCTGTATTTGTTTATACTGTGTCATTGATTATTTTTACTTTTTTAATCCAAGATAGTGATAAAGAGCTGGTTGCATTTGTTTGGAATTAAAAATCTTCCTGTGCATATTGGTGTATTCAGTATTCTGCCTTTTTGTCATGAATAATAAAATGCTTATTGTACATGTGTGACTTGCCATGTCTAAGTTACTCTGAATATTTTGAAGCTTTCTGTGACCTTTGTGGTTGGTGAACACCTTGGAAAAAATCTCAAGCTACATCAGTACGTTCTTTGTGGGATAGTGCCAAGCAACAATCGTTGCTCTCTAGGTAGTAGCGTGGTGTGGATTATATCTGTCCTGTGCTGCATCAAGGTTTGCTTTTGAATGCTGTATGAATAGCATCAGCTTTCTGCCTATACAGCTTTCTAGATGAGGTGCATACCATAGTCTTTGCCTGCTTTGTGCTGGTCAGATGTACTGTCTTTTAAGGCAGCCAGGCCGTATGTGCCAGATAGGCACGCTGTTATAATACCGTTACTTGAAACCTTTTTAGATTTGTATGCAGTTAATTTGAGAAAAGTTTTACATCATTTACTTTTAAAGATGTGCATTGCTGAAGATTTAAACTAGATTAAAAATATTACTTAGATGTTTTTCTAATGTTCTGGCACTTTAGAATGTTTCATAAAGCTCACCTGATACTGGTGAGGTGGTATGATGGGGACGCATGGGACAGGGGATGTGTGTATGTAATTTTTGTTTTCCTGAGGGAGCTTTATGATACTGTAACTGTACAATAAGATGCCTGAGTTTTAGTAGCTTACCACGTGCAGTGTTACTCACTAGAGGAAGAGCATCTCTTCCTGATTTCACTGATCCTTTCTGGCTGATTTAGGAGTAACCCTATACTATCTCCAGAAGGAAATGCATTCAGACCTTGGCGAGCAGAAATAGTGTGCGTGAGAGGAAGAGATTTGGGATCATTAAGGATTCCTATGAAAAGAGAGGCAGAGAAGGAAAAGGCTTCGCTGGAGATATGGGATGAATGGCTCAGTAATTCTAAAATGGCTAACTAGCTACTGAATGTTCTTCTATGCCAGGAATCATAGAAGTTTGGGCTTTCAGACAGAAGTTTAGGTGTCACTACTAACCTAGTGTGTAAAGACATTTAAAGTTTGTAGTAAAAAGATACGATAGTAAATATGAGTGTTGAGCGTGAAGAAGAGCTCATAGAAACAAACAAAAAATAATCTGTTTCATAGAAGCAAACTTAAGAATGCAAAAGATCCTCTGATGCTTTTAATTACCCTTAATGTCTGCAGAAGATAGTATACATATGCTTGGGCATGCTTTGTTAGCTGCAGACCAAAGTCTGGACTACTTCACTTCTGCAGTGGGAAAGGTGCTTGAATAAGGTATAAGCACCTCATTCTTCCCCCCTCCCCTCAACTTGCCTTTTTGCTGCCTGTGTGCCTTCATGTCTTTTCTCACACTCTTCCCATGCGACCAACCCATCCCAAATTACTTTTTGGTCATTGTTCCCGCATCCCTGCATAGATTTTGGTAGTTTTGACAGTAGTAAGAAGCCTGGGCCCTACATGGTATTACTATACAGTAACCTAGATGTCAGCAGCCCTGTACACCACAAGGCTGCTTACCTTTCATTTACTTTATATGCTTCCTAGAGAAAATTATCTGACTTGGTCTTTTCTGCCTAAATAATTGAGCACAAGTAATTTCTTCTGTTCATTTTCCAATACCAGAACAAGAGAATAATCTTGTGTTTGCATGGTATCTTCACCCCTGAACAGTTTTCACCAGGCTCCCAGTTCCCATCAAAAGCCTTGGCTAATTGAGAGACTTAGTGCTCTGGCAGGATGTTTTGCTCATACCTGGTGATCCAGGTGATGTTCTTTGTCCTTATGGAGGACAGAAGAGGCTGAGGGAGGAGCAAATTGGTCCTCTGGATTAATACCTGGTTATGCAGCTGATGTTATTGACAGGAATTTTGGTTTTCTGGCAGCAGGATCCTCTTTGATAGTTGAGGATTGCGGGGCAAAGATGGAATCCACCTGACAAAATGAGGAAAGGGCTTCTATGCTGACAAGCCAGCTGATGTGTGGAAAACTTTAAACCAGGAGAAATGAGGGTAGGGAATGCGACTCAGGCTTGACCAGCCTGAGGGGAGAATGGAGGACATAATTTACTGTGACTTCTGCAAGGCTTTCAACATTCTACCATAATATTCTTGCATCTGGAGTAGAATGTTACTCTCTATGGGTAAAGAAGTGGTAAAAAGCTGTTTGGATAGTTGGGTTCAGGGCATAGTGGTTAAAGGGATATGCTCTGTCTGGAGATTGTTCAGAAGTGGAGTACTGTCCTGTGTCCTGTCTTATCCGATATCTTTATTAATGGCCTGGAAGAGGCAATGGAGTACTTGCTCATCAAGTTTGCATTCTATACCAAGTTGGGAGGGCCAGCTGACACACCTTGAGAATCCCAGGCTGCAATCCAGGGGGAGAAGCTGGAGGAATGGGTCAGCAGAAATGCAATGAAAGGTAGTGAGGACAAACAGCCATAAATTGAAATGAGAGCTTTAGACTGGAAAGCAAAACTTTTTTTTAGAATGAGGACAGTCAAGCCTTGCAGGAGCTTGCCCAGAGAGATTCTGTAGCCTCCATCTTTGGTAGTTTTCAACACAAAGCTGAATAAAGTTCTCACATACCTTGTCTGACTTCATAGCTGACCCTTCTCTGAGCAAATGGTTGACTAAGTGAACTCGAGATCCCTTGCATTTGAATTATCCTGTTACTGCTGCAGCTACTCTTCATACCTTAGTATTTTTTGAATTCTTTCTTTTGGACTGAACCATGTGAAAGGCCCTGACTCTTATTTTAGCACATGGATATCCAGTCTCATTCAAGCTCTCTCCATTCCCTGTTGAAGTATAAACGGCAAAGGAATGAAGACTACATTGGTATTCTGCTTGGCTTTTTCCAGCCATGGCTAGAAACTTCCATTGAGGAGAGCCTTTGCAAAACCAGCTTGTGTTTATAGAAAGAGACTGTTAGGACAGAGGTGCCCCAATAGGTTGAGGTACACAGAAAGCCTGTCAGCCTGCCAGGTGGTTCTTTTCCTTTTAGATAACTGAGAGGTTGCCTTGGGAATAGTAGTTTAACTCTCTTTTGCCTTGTCTCTTCTGTTGTCTGATCTTCCCTTCCTCTCCCAGTTGTTTCAAATGTCTCTGCAATTCCTTTGCTGAAGACTCACCAGTGTACTTGTCTCTTTCACCAGCTGTCTGTGATGGTGTATAGGAGTACTCATATGTTGGCTAATTTTTTAAATCTGAAGGGATAAACTGTTCTTGAGAATATATATGCTCACCTACTCATTGTCCCAGACTTGCAGTCTTTCTGTAAGAAATGCTTCAATTAGAGGCATGCAAATATCTGTTATGTAGGTAATTTGTGATTATTTCTTTTTTTTAAGACACCTGCTTGTATGACTTGTAGAAATGTTTGGCAATAAATTTGGTTTGGGTCAGTGATCTTAAGTGTTCTGCTTCCCGGCATGATCCATCAATGTTTTATTTGATCTCAGACTCCATGCCATAGGTATTAAAGGCCTTTGTCAGCTGTTTTATAGTTTATATGTTGGTACAAAATATGAGCTTCAGCAGAGACATTGCAGAGTGTATGTGCTATAGAAATACGTAGAGGTATCAGAGGAAGAGAGGGAAGACTGTACTCAGAAAGTCGAGTTGTTTGTAAGTGGGAGACAATGCAATCTGCCAGGGCAAAAGCATCAGGATACACTTTGAATACTCCTGGGGGAGCAGGGATTTCCCCAAAATGACAACTCTGCTATTGTAAAAAGCTTTACCAGCTGACTTGAGACTGGGAAAGCTGCTCAAGTTAGAGCTGGGAATGCTTTATAGCCTTCAGCATGTGTGGGACTGGAGGAAACGCTTGATGTGAATGCAGTTGTATTATCTTAACTCCTCTTTGGATTCCCTTAGGAGGTGTTTGTATGGTGGCAGTGCCTCTGGAAATCACCTTGCTCTGAACTCTTATTGGTTTACTGCTTGTTTCTGGTGAATCCAGTGAGCTGCAGTGACACTCAGTGACTCTGCATGCTGGCACGGCTCCAGCAGGCGTTTCTGGGGTGTTTGCCTCTCTTAATTTTCCTTTAAGTCATGATCTCTCTGCTTTTCTTCTGAGAAAGGACAAAATGTTAGAATAAGCAGAGTAGGAGAAAAAGGTTGGGGATGCTGTTTTAGGGAAACCCTGATGTAAGAAAATGTTTGGTGGCAAGTTCCTGATTTCTGTAGATACATAGTCTATTTTCAGGCTGTTATTCAAAAGCACTTAGAAATATACATTGCTATTAGTGCCAAGTAAATTTTTATTTATTAATGAAATTTCATAGACATATTTGAAAATATCTTTTTTTAGTTTTGTTTTTTTTTTTTTTTTTTTTCCCCCAGGAATCAATTTTCCCATAATAATAAACATTGTGAAAACAAAATAATGAAAATATGTATTCAGCTCTGAACTGACTTTAAAGACAGCTAACTTGATTCCTACAAATTTAGTAAGAATTTTTCTAGGACTACACATCCAGATCTGAATAGTGAAGGAATTAAACTTATGATTGTGATGTAATTTTAGTGAGCAGCAAGCATCAGGAATCTTACTAGGTGATCCTGAAATATAACTGGACCTAGTTCTGTAAAATTATCTTGCTGAAAATAATAATCATAAAAAAACAGAATAAAAGTGGCATTTAAATGGATTCAGGTTTTTTTTTTTCTTTAAAGGAATACTGTGGTGTTGAGAGAAAACATTGTTTGACAGACTTTGATTTTGATTAATTTTTTAGTGTTTAATAACCCTGATTTCATAGGACTTTGGACTTAACACATAATATATGATCAAGCTCTTTAATTATGTTCATTTTCTTTTAAGCCATGGAGCCATTGATCTCCTCTAATCTGACGTTCCATATAATGTGGAATTTTGCTTACTTTTGCATTAAGCCAATATTCCCCCTTCTGCCTCCAGGGGTTCAAAGCTTTATCTCTCGTTTCCCACCTTCAAGCTATAAGCTCGCTGCTCAACCCCATGAAGCTGTTTTACTGTACAAAAAGTATTAAACAGCTGTGATATGTCTCTCTTTAGCCACAGGAGTTCAGCCTAGGAGATAGACAATTTCTTGGGCAGGGGAAAACCTACGCTCCAATTTCTCGTCAAAGGAATCCCAACTCATTTTTATATGAAACACTCATTCATGTAACAGCTCTGGGAACAGACACTTGTACTTTCATAATCCAGTCATGTTCCCTGTGTTTTACACCCTTTATGTTCCCTAATTAATCTTGGATCCTTTTCTGCAAAGCAGGACACCTTCAGCAAGAGAGATCAAATAACTAATAGTTCTGGGATTAAAGCATATATCTGAAAGAAGTTAAAAATAAGAAAAAACAAACCAACAACTTTGGTCTGAAATAGAGAATTAGCTTTGCATTTTATTCACTTGGGTTGAATGCACCGGACTACTTTATAATAGAGTGTATTCTCCTTTTCTATTTTAAAAGATAAAGCGCATTAGTGTATGAGACAAATTTGACCTCTAATTTTATTAGGAGCTATGGGGCTGTGAATGAGTGGATGGAGGAACCTACCTGCGGCATAAGCTGGCTAAAGAAGAGTGGCATCTCAGGTGCCTGTACTCAGTGTTTCTGGTTGACTGGTTTACGCATTTCTCCATGGGACTTGTGAGGCATTTAGAGCATATTCTGAAACATCTGCCTTGTGCTGTGATGTGGGCTGTGAAGTCTGTTGTGATAGCCAGACTGAAAAGTTGACTGAACCTGATATGCCTTATTTTGTGCTTAATGAGATGTAATGCCTTACAAAAAAATTACAGCTCTAAATCTAGCATCTAGCTGTGTATTGGGTTTCCTGTCCCAGGCATAGAAACCTTTGGGGAATGCCAGGGCTTCCTGTGGACTGTATGGGAAAAAGTTTTGACCGCTCAATGTGGTATTTAAAATGGTCTACAAACTGGATCTGGAAAACTGAGGGTGAGAATCTATTCTACCTTCTAGAACTAGGCCCTTTATGTGGAGTCTAAGTAGGGACTTCTGCCCATGTAGTCGTTCCTGAGCTACATGTCTGTAGATGGCTCATTCAACACAGTGAGCAGTCATTCATAAAACACAAGTTCCTAGTAAACCTATAGCCACAACCCAGGAAAAGTACTTACAGTCTATGGCATCTCAAGAAAGAACAGTTTCCCTTTCTTCCAGAGATGTGCAGCAGTGCACCCAGCTGTATGGGATTCCTTGTGTAAAAGAGTATGATTTTGTAGCCTAACTAGCAGGATTAAGGTATGTCCTTTAAAATGTTGCTTCTGTGACCTGGTCATTTTTGTCCACAGTAGAGCAATTTTAAGAGGAGGGAGTGACAGATTACCTATGTTGTTATAATTTGATGGTGGAAGTTGTGTTTTTGGACACTCTCAAGCTGAAAACATCTCTCATTTTCTAGGTGAATGGTTTAACCATCAAGTGTTGATTAGTAATTGTTTGCAATTGTCTTCTCTGGCAAAGAAAAAAGAAAACAAAAAAGGCTAAGAGCTTTGCCCCATGATTTATGTGAGGTGGTCTGTCAGAGTAGCCTTTTCATAACTGGGGACCTGTATGGGCTAGGAAGTAGGAACACCTGCTTTTTTGAGTACTTGGCCCCTAAAGGATGTTGGTTGAAAAAAGGCCGTGCTTGGATTCCAATTGGGTCTATGTGGGAGATAAGCACTGAGGTGCCGAAACTGAAATAGTTCAGAGCGTGCTGGGGGGCCCTGTTCCTAGTGCCTGGGGAATCAGGAAAGCAGACCATAAGGCAGCTAGTAATTGCAGGTGCCTTCAGGTACAGCAGCTGCTGAACAAGGTGCAAATAGCCAGTTTGAACCTGGGCAGTACAATTCTGCTTAACGCTTGATGTTAAGATTTCATTGAATCTGGTCAATTCATCCTAATTCATGCTGTTAGTTTTCTTCGTAAATATTGTATTTTCAGTGTTCTGTTTCCACCAGAAATTTGAGGATGGATTAGGAAGATGGAGCTAGGGACCACTTCTGGGCAAACTGGACACACACAAGTCCAAGGGAGGGACAGCTGGAGTGGAACAACCCTGTGCAACAGTACAAGTTGAGAACTGCGTGGCTGGAAGGCAGGTCTGCAGAAAAAGAGGGTGTATCCAGTATCAGGTGTTTGTGGTTCTGATGGACAGCAGGTTGAGTATGAGTGAGCAGTGTGCCTGTGTAGTGACAAAGTCTACCCACGTACTGGGCTGGCTTTAGTTGCTGTTTTCAACTACCTAAACTGAAGGCATAGAGGAAGCACAGCCAGGTGCTTCTCAGGGGTGTGCAGTAGAAGGTGGAAGAGCAGTGAACACAAGTTGCAAGGGAAATTTCAGTCAGTTTTATAACAAGGGAAAAAAAAAGATTTCCCCAGTGAGACCAGCTAAGCGCTGCCAGAGAGGCTGTGGATTTTCCATTCCTTGGAGATACAAAGCAGTGTCTGAACAAGGCCCTGGGTAACCTGTCCTGGCTTAGAAGTTACCTGTGCTTTGAGCACGTTGTCCCTTACAGGGACAAAGTCCTGCACTTTGAGTGGAGGTCAGAACAAATGGCCGTGAGGCATCTTTTCCAGCTTTACTCTTTGACAATTGTTATTTTCTTAGATTATGCATATTGTATTGTAGATGTACCTGACCTAGTTACAGATGATTCAGTTTGGGAACAGATGGTTTCTCTGGTAACTAACGGCTTGGCCCCGTTTAGGCAACTAGATTAGTGCTCAGTACTAGATTATATATCATATTTGGGCTACTTACTATATACAGTCAAGATAATGTAGCATAGATGTAGTATAGATACACCTAATTACCTCCATGCCATACTTCAGAAACACATAACCTTTACCAGAACTATAAATAATAGGGCACCATCTTTATGTGATTTAATGACAGACAATATACTACAGTAGCAGAAAGCTCTTTTTCTAGTTTCTTTCTAATATACAAGTCTTCCAGTGTAACATCTTTTTGTCAGCAAGTGTCTTATAGCATCTTAAAATCATTTGGGTTGGAAGGAACTTCCAACGCCCCTGTCACAGGCAGAGAAACCTTCTACTACAGCAGGTTGCTCAAAGTCCCATCCAACCTGGCCTTGAACACTTCCAGGGATGGGGCAGCCACAGCTTCTCTGAGCAACCTCTGCCAGTGTTTCACCACCCTCATACTACAAATATCTAATCTAAATCTCCCCTCTTTCAGTTTAAAGCCATTGCCCGTTGTCCTTTCTCTACATGCCCTTGTAAAAAGTCCCTCTCCAGGTTTCTTGTAGCCCCCTTTAGGTACTGGAAGGCTAAGATCTCCATGGAGCCTTCTCCAGACTGAACAAGCCCAGCCCTCTCAGTCTGCCTTCACAGGAGAGGTGTTCCAGCATATATATAGTTATATGTGATAAGGAGTGCAAATTTGGCTGAACTAAAACTAGAGGAAAAAAAGCTAAAAGTAAAGCAGAGAGCTTATTTCATTCATATAGGCAGTAAGAATTTAGTGGAAGTTTTTGCCCCTTCTCTCTTATTTTTACACTCCATATATTTTTAAGTAAGGAGGTTTTCAATTTAAGGGAATGGACACTTACCTAACGTATCTCCTCAGTAATAATAACCCTGATTTTCAAGTGGGACACATTTGTAGGGTACCTTGCAACATTATTATCTGTTAAATATATTGACAGAGAAACTTTTAATCGGATTTTACTTTGTAACCTTTCAACTGAATTAAGTTGATTTGAAGAAGAAAACCTTGTTGACATTAGTAAGCTTATTATTGGTAAGGGTTACTTTCTTGCAAAGAAAGATTTCTATGTACTGTATTTCAAGAAAATTTTACTGTATGAAGTATGCGATACATATAACTAGAAATAACAGCAGGAAATAAAAAATAATTTATATT
This sequence comes from Myiopsitta monachus, assembly GCA_017639245.1. Lineage (NCBI taxonomy): Eukaryota > Metazoa > Chordata > Aves > Psittaciformes > Psittacidae > Myiopsitta > Myiopsitta monachus. The sequence continues at coordinate 22,787,449 of CM029922.1, read as the reverse complement.
TCCTGAAAAAAATGAGTTCTATTAAACTGTAGTATAAGTTCCCAGGGGAACGTGTAAAAACCTCATTATGTGGCTTATTTAAAACTAGATTAGATGAAGTGCCTGAAAGGAACCAGCTTGTGCTGTTTCTTGTAAGACTGAAGGATTTGACATTGGAGGGTTTTTTTTGTTTGTTTGTTTGTTTTTTTGTGTGTGTGTTTTTTTGTTTTTGTTTTTGTTTTCTTCTTCAGAATTACTTTATTCTGTGATGTGTTACATCTGAGAAAGTCTTGTTCATTCTTCTGTGAGAGTGTTTTGTAGGTGTTCCTCTTTCCACAATACTTCTGTATTATTTTTTAAATGAACTTTTTTTATTCTCCATAGTAGGAGTTTGTAGGTCTTTGATGAATATCACAGTGAATGTGAGTAACAATAATGTTTTTTTTAATACAACATCAAGAATATCTTGACAGAGGAAGAAGTAACCCCACAAATGCCTTCGTTCTTGGTTTTGGTTATAGAGTTAAAAATTTGCAGTTATTGTCAGTTATTTGCAGATTGGCTTTACAACCTTGACTCTACAGATCCGTGGATGGCCTGATTGTTGCTGTGGTTGTGATGCTCCTTTGTCCCCCCAGGCACATTGCCAACTGGGAGCTCAGCATACCTGTAGAGTACATGCTTGTGTCTGCTAGTGGGTAATGTTGGGCCATATCGGAGGCTGAGCAACAGTTTGGATGGGTACGGGAGGGAGCCTAGAGGTTAATCTTGGAGCTGCTCTGTGAAAGTCCAGATACGTTTTTTGAGATTTTACTATTCCCTGCCTCAGTGACTGTGTAGCTATTTCATACAGGGTGGAATGGCCCCAAAAGAAAAGCGTCTAGGAGAATGGCTACATCAGCATTAGTCACCGTGTATGTAAGATGGCTGTTTGGTTTTCTCATCTGCTGTTCTGGAAAGAGTGGTATTGTACAGTTCCACAGAAATCTTGTCCCATTCAAATCGAAACTCTCGCACTCACGGACACACACAGTTTCCTCTAAAGCCACTATAGAACATATTTTGTATTAAACAAAAAATTTTGCTAGTCTTACTAGAACCCTATTTGTAGTTTTTGTTGTTTCGGTTTGTTTTTGTTTTTTTTTTTTTTTTCCCACAAGTATTCAATCAGGATGCAAACTCTCAAAATGACTAAAAGACCAATGGCCTATAAATTTACAGTTCTATAATATGAGTCCACAGTATCTGCTCTAACAAGTTATGATTTGATAGCTGATGTCAAAGAGAATGTAGATATTCATTTAATTTTGGATCATTACACTCAAAGCTGTTCTGGTGATTATGGCATGCTATTATTTTTGTCCCTGTCAAAACCAGTGAGCAGTTGTGCTAGTGATGGGCTTAGCTCACCAGAGATGCTCAAACCAGAAGCTTAGTGATGAACTGGATCATGCAGAAGATTGACTCAAGGAAGCTTTAGAGAGAGGGTAAATAACGTTGTTGTTTAAAATATATTTATGTAGCATTTGCATTAACCTTACAGTATAGTTGCAATGTTTTAATAAAAAATTAAAATAAAATAAAAGGATCCCTATGTAGTGCATTTAAGCAATTACTATATTTATTTATTTATTTTCCATTTTTACTTGGAATGTATATCTTTGGACAATAATTATGCAAGTTCAGTCCTGTAATAGAAAAATATCTTCTTCACCAAATGGTACATTGTCATCCACTGCTACACTGCTAAGATTCAGCCATCATGCATGGCAAGTGCACTGTTGTGGTTTAAGCCGAGCCAGTTACTCAGCACCATGCAGCTGTTCGCTCACTCCCCTCTTCCCCTCCCCTCTGGGAGGGATGGTGTGGGGAATTGAAAGAATGTAAACTCCATAGGTTGAGATAAGAACAGTCTAATAACTTAAGTATAATATAAAACTACTACTAATAATGATAAGGGAAATAATAAAGGGAGAGAATATAAAACTAAAAGGAGAAAGGAAAAACAACAATAAACACAAGTGATGCACAATACAGTTCCTCACCACCTGCTGACTGATAACCCAGCCTGACCTGAGCAGCGATTGGTCCCTTCTGGGTAACTCACCCAGTTTATATACTGGGCGTGATGTGCTGTGGTATGGAACACCCCTTTAGCTCGTTTGGGTCAGGTGTCCTGTCTCTGCTCCCTCATGGCTTCCCATGTCCCTCCTTACTGACAGAGCATGAGACTGAAAAGTCCTTGATCAGGATAAGCGCTACTTAGCAACAACTAAACCATTGGTGTGTCATCAGCATTGTTCTCAGACTAAAGCCAATACACAGAACTGCACCATCTACTAGGAAGGAGAAAAAGATAACTGTTAACAGCTGAAACTAGGACATACCCAAACTGATTTCTTTAAAACTGTGGTTAAATTTTGTTACTTCCAGTGATAGTGGAAGGCTGGATTGGATGGGGCTTTGAGCAACCTGCTCTAGTGGGAGGTGTCTCTGTGCTTGGCAGGGCAGGGTGGAGCTATATGATCTTTAAGGTGATCTTCCAACCCAAACTGTTCTATAGTAACTGCTAGATTAATTTTCTCAATCTGTTGGGTTTGCATGGCAAGGGTTTTGTTTTGGGGTTTTTTTTTGAGGGGGGAGGGGGAGAAGTTACAGGGGTGGCTTCTATGAGAAGCTGCCAGAAGCTTTGCATGTCAGAGCCAATGCTAGCTGGCTCCAAGATGGACCCCAGCGGTGATGGTGGTAGCACATCTAGGATAAAGAACTTAAGAAGGGGAAGAAACTTCTGTGCAACTTCAGTGGGAGAGAAGCATGAGAAATAGGTAAGAGGAACAGCCCTGCAGACACCCAGGTCAGAGCAGGAAGGGAGGAGGTGCTGCAGGTGCTGGAACAGAGATTAACTCCCATGCAGTTTGTGATGCAGCCCATGGTGAGGCAGGCTGTGACTCTGCAGCCAGTGGAGGTACATGGTGAAGCAGATCTTCACCTGCAGCCCATGGAGGATCCCACACCAGAGCATGGGGATGCCTGAAGGAGTCTGTGACCCTGTGGGAAGCCCATGCTGGAGCTGGTTACTGGCAGGAGCTGTGAACCCATGGAGAGAGGAGCCCACGGTGGAGCAAGTTTGCTGCAGGAGTTGTCACCCTGCGGGAGGCCCACGCTGGAGCAGTCTCTTCCTGAAGGACTGCACCCATGGAAGGGACCCACACTGGAGGAGTCCATTCCCAAAGGGCTGTGCCGATGGAAGGGCCTGTGCTAGAGCATTTGGTGAAGAACTGCAGCCTGTGGGAAGGACTCATATTGAAGAAGTTCATGGAGGACTGTCTCCTGTGGGAGGGACTCCATGCTGGAGCAGGGGAAGAGTGTGAGGAGTCCTCCCCTGAGGAGGAAGGAATAACAGAGTCAGTGTGTGATGAATTGCTGGCCACAGTCCCATTCCTCATCCCTCTGCACTTCTGGGGAGAGGAGGTAGAGAAAATTGGAATTGAAGTTGAGCCCAAGAAGAGGGGAGCACGGTGGAGGGAAGGTATTTTCAGATTTTGTTTTATTTCTCATTATCCTACTCTATTCTAAGAAATTGATTGCTAAGAAATGAAATTAACTTTTCCCAAGTTGAATCTGTTTTGCCCATGACAGTAATTGGTGAGCAGTCTCTCCCTATCCTTATCATGACGCATAAGCCTTTGCTGTATTTTCTCTCCCCTGTCAGCTGAGGATGGGAGTGATAGAGCTGCTTTGGTGGGCACCTGGCTCCAGCTGGGCTCAACCCACCACACTGAGCTTTGTTCTTTGATGAACTGTTGTCTTCCTCTAATTACCTTTCTTTTTTAATTTAGCTCAGGTGTCCCATTCCTTATCTCCAGCTCTGCTATGAAATTTTCAGTTTCTGATGGGAAATACTTAGTCTTTAATTTTGTATCACATACTACCCTGTTAAGCCCTTCCGCGCATTTTTCTCCATGTGCTTGGTCTCCTTGGGGATTTTGTGTATCAAAACTAAATATGAACACACTGACACTTTTTCCTATTGCCCACATCAGTCTTCTCATTTTTGCTTGAGATACAGAACAGATTTTGGAAAGATATCACCTTTTAAATTGAAGTTATCACATCATTCAGCATGGCCAGTAGTGCGCTAATCTGTGCAAAATTACAAAACAATGAGGTACCGATGTATAGCATTGTATACTCAGTAGATTCGTGATGGATTCTGAAATCTTTTTTTTCCCTATTTAATCATAACAACCAATTTTAAGCAGTAGCTTGACTAAGTAGGAGAGAGATGAAAATGTTTTGTTGACCAGGTAACAAGATGTTTTGATTTCACCCAAATATGACTGGCCACGAGGTGGAGACGTTGCATTAACTTCTCCTAAACCGAAGCTACAAAAGAAGACACAAGCATAAGAAACCATTTGCACAAAAATAAAATAATCCCATTTATTTTTTAGGTGGTTTTGTAGATAATTCTCACAATGAAAAGTTTTCCAGGCTGATCTGAGGAGGCTAAGTCTTAATTCTTTGAAAAAAGAGAAGCATATAGTATAAGGTTTAGCAGCATAATGCTGAATTGTTTCATGGAATGATGGAATTTGTTAAAGTTAAATATATTCTGTCTGCCTGATTCTTCTTTGTAGTGGCAGGGAATTGACCAATCTTGAATTACTGTCATTTAAAATGACCTACTTATAAAAACTCTGTGGCCTTTAGAATCTGCAGCAGGTTTAAATAACATTTATCTTTGTGTAGCATAGTTAATAGCAAAGACATAATTGCATGCTTTTTTATAAGTGGAAGTCTCTAAATGCAAATACTAATAGGCAGTGCGATATGTAACAATCTGCAAATTTATGGAGGAAATTGGTTTTCCAGGCTAGCTATTTATTAATATGGAGGGGGAAAAGAATATTAAATTGGAGCTCCACCATCTTTCTTTCTATTTTTATGCAATGAAGAGGACACACAAAGAGGTGAGGACCCATTGCCCTGTAACTAATCTGGCTGCAGAATTTCAGTAGGAACATAAAACCATTCTGTTTCTCTCTGATCAGCAGTAGTATTATTTTCCAGCTACAGAGTAGTTAGTTGTAAAGGGATAAGTGAGTATATGTGGGTGCTGAGTTGTAAGTGAATAAAGGGAATGAAAGGCTGGAACTGTGAATCAGATTAGTTTGTGCAGAAGCTTACCCACAAAAAAATGTTGATGAGGTGATCTTGGATAGATAAAAAAACCCCATATAGACATAGTTTAAAAGGGTGCATGTGAGTGTCTTGTGTGATAGAGCATTGAAAGCTGCAGGCAGGTGAGGAATGAGGCTGTAGTGGGAATGGGGAGCAGAGGGGTCTCAGGGAGATTACAGCGGTATTCTGCACTCTGATGTGCCTAGTTCCCCGTTTTTTAATCCTGAAGGGCTTTGGGCAAAAGGAGGGATGCCAACCCTATTGCTTCTTCTGGCATATCCCCTCAGCAGACACATTTAAAAACTCTTTATTTTCAAAGTGGACTTAAGGCTCAAGCCAGGGTGAGTGACATCTGCCTTTGTCCTTGGGACAAATGCAGTATATGTAGAAGTGAGAGGGAATTGTAGAATGAAAGGAGATGCTCTGGTAGAAAAATGGTAACTGTCAGTGTTTCAAAAGAAGGAAAAAGAAAGTTAAATAAATACTAGAAAATCAGTTTTAAATATCCCAAAGGGCTTTTATGATCAAGTAGTTAGATTTCTAGTGCATGGTGTCTGGGCAGTTAAAGAGTTTGCAGCACATTTTCATTGTTTTAGATTTTGTATGAAACCTGCATTTACTTGTAAAGCTGTGAGTAGGTACCCAGTGAGCTCTTCTGGGGTTACTGCTGCGTCTAAATATGATGCTAGGTCACATTCATTTCACGTGTGCTGTTGGAAAGAACTGGAGTGCCTTAGGCCAGGTAGGTCTGGATGGGCTTCAGTTTTCAGTTCAGGACTAAGGACATTTTTTCTCTATTATCCACATCAGTCTGCTGATTTTTGCTTGAGATACAGAAAGAATTTTGGAAAGGTATTACATCTGAATTTAAACTTGTCACATGATATCATTCATACAGAATGGCTAATTGATCATTTGTAATTAGAAATGTTCATCTTCAGTTTTGTTATGAATTTGCCTTTTTTAACTTCCAGTCATTGGCAGTCTTCAGTGCTTGGCAGTTTGGCGGTGTAAGGAGTTAGTTATGAATCATTAGAAAAATAACCAGAAACTTTAAAATAAAACCAGAAGTAAGTAGTTAATGATAAAGCCATGGGCTTTAGTGCTGTTAATGTAGAGTGATATCTAACACTTAGGGCAGGTTCTCCTACAGTGGACCACTTGTCCAGTAAAACATAGTTCAACATTGTTAGAAGGAAGAGAATCTAGCCCTTAAAGTAAGAGCTGAAAATTGCCTGGTGTCCCTCATACTGTTGTATGTGAAAAGCAGTTCATTTGGTGCCAGCATTAGTGCAAAATCCTGAGTGGAAGAAAGCTTGTGCTCACATATGTAGGGTTAATCCTCTTATCTGCATTAGAACGTCTGTGATGATGCAGTCCACAGTTCTTCAAGGTGAGGTTTTGACTCTGTAATACTGAGATCTGATTTATAAAAGAGGAACGTTACATGATCTGCAGGTTTTAATTGGTAGCTTACTCTTTTCCTTTCTTTTTAAATTTACGCAATTTTCTTCTGCATGTGTTAGAGGAAAAGACTTTCAACAGATTCTTTAAAAGGCAGTGAGGTTGATAGAGCATATTTAATGATTGGACAGTATTCTTAAGCCAAAGTAGAGCATTAATTGCAGAAAAATATTAAACCCCTTATTGAGATTTTTTTTTTAATACAGCTTTTGAGATTTGTTGAAATAAATCAGAGTAACGTAGACTGTCATGGACATTATTTCCATTTGATCAATGCATGTGCTGGCCTAAGCTGCTGAGCTATTCAGGCTGAAGGTTTCCACCATTGTCCTTGTTCCTGTAGATATCACAGAGGAGAAGATTAAGAGCATTATAACTTTAACATAAAACTTATAATGGGAAAAGGATAGTCTACCTACAACAAAAGGCAAATTTGCATACACTTACTTTTATCCAAACATTTGACCTCCAGTTCAGGTAGCTTAAAAAGGAGGAAGAAAAACCTGTACCCTTTTGTCTTGCTCCAGTAATCTGAAAGTTAGCACACTGGGAAAAATTTCTCACTAACTCTGAGCTGGTTATGCCAATTATTTATTTCCTTAAAATTTACATTTCTCATACCACTCCTGTGATGACTATCCTGTTGGAAAGTAATGTTTTGCATTTATTCAGCGGTCTTAATTCAAAGATCTAGAAACTGCTTTTCTGATGTATCAGTCTTGTTTGAACTGTCTTCAGAGCTCTTGACAGCTCTGTCTCTGGTTGTATCTTGGATTCTGTGTTCTGTCAAGTCCCCTTGACCTGGCTCTTTAAACTTTCCAGAGGTTCAAACACTAGTTTTGCTGGTAACATCTTCACAGTAGTTTATGATTTTATCACACCGTGCTTCAGGAAAAGAAGATTTCTCTTTTCTGCATTCACTAGAGCACTCACCCTCAAAGACTTAGGACTTCAATTTTTGCCATATATACGAGAACTGAATCTATAGCAACATAAACTAAAGGGAATTCTTAAATGTGAATCCTTCTCAAAGTCTCAAAGTATAGACATCTGCCATTTCAAGTTGATTTTACCTTTCTCTTATTGTGATGAATTGTCCAGCGCTGAATGAATATGGAATTGGAGGCTATGGAAATCGCTTTCAGGTGTACGGGTCTTGCCACTGGCTGGTTAGAAGCACCTAAGGAGAAAGGGGGGTTGAAGGTATCATTTTTTGTACATTTATTGTCTTCAGTATAATTAAAGTTTCAGTTGATGCTGCTTTATTAAATTTATATTTAAATTTTTGTATGCCTATGATGGTATAGCTCAATTCAGGGAGAATTCAAGGGAGATTCTTCAAGAGTCTAGCTAAAAGTAGTCAGGCAACAATTTCCCAGACATCCTCCCTACCTACAAAATCAGATCTGCAGGGACTTGAATGTACTCACTACATTTCAGTCTCTCTTTATTTGGATCCATTATGTATTTTATATTTTTTATTCTGACAAAACAATCAAACAGAATAGGAGTGACATATTTAAGGCTGGTTTATAGTAGCATTTAAGGCAGTATAAAAAATGTGAGATGGTCTGGTTACTACATCATTTTAATAAAGGCCAGCATTGCTTAGTTTTATTTTACAGTCTTCTGAACAATAGCAGCAGTAGCTTCTCCACTATTTTCATTTTTAGTGAAAGTAACTGTTCTGGAGGATAAGATGGGGAAAACATTAGAAGTATTGAAATAATTATGCTAATATTTCAAGCAATGATTTGCAAGTCACTGTTATAAGAGAAATGCTCCCTTTTTTTGTTGTTTTTTTTTTTGTTTTGTTTTTTTTTAAACATCTATCAAGTAAACAGGAAGGGAAAACTGCCTTTTTCTGAGTAGTTTCATTTCCAGTGTTTCTTCAGCATCCCCTCAAGGGTCAGACTCAATAAACAGCTGTGCAGTATGTGTGAATAAAATCAATGTTGCAGAACTGCATAGCGCACCAACAAGTAAGGGTTTTAATTCTTTTCTCTTTGAGTGTAACTGGGACACTTATGAGTTTAACTTTTCCCATTCCAGTATTTACTTTCGGTGCTTGCACCAAGGAAGAATTCAAAACAAGAAACAGCTGGAGCCTTTTCTTTACAGTTCACCTGCTAGTCACATCAATAACCTTTCAAAACACAAAAGTGCTGGCAACTCACATACAATTTTCACTGAGCCCACTTTTGTGTGGAGAACAAAAATAAACTTCATCATCTCACTTGGGGTAATAAGTATTAGAAATCCGCATGATGCCATTTTCTGGGAAGGCTCTTATTTCCTATATTACAGGACAAAAATGACTCACACATAAAGTACATTCTGATCTATATTTACAAAGGTACACATATATGATTCATTTATGTGCATATTTTTTTTCTTCTTGGATTGTAAAGAGCAAGATGCACCTGATACTAGGTGTGAAATGTGAACAACAGCATCTGTGCATGCAAAAGATGTTTTGTGTGTGATTTTTGTAGCATTTTGTTCTTCCTCAGTGGGTGCAAAACACTTCTTGACCACCCCAAAGAGCTTGGCTGGAGAGAGTGCTTGGCTGCATTGTTCTTTGTTGAGCAGGATGCTTCTGCATGGTAAGAATTGCCCATCTGCATTAGTTGTTGACAGAAGTGCCTTTGGGTAATGGAGCTGCAGAGAGGAGGACAGTGGTAGATGCTCACATTGTGCACGTGTCTGTGTCAGGGATAGCTACAGCATGTTAAAAAGCTTTTGGTTATTCTGTCTTGCAGCCTCAAAGATGGCCAGGGGTTCTTGCAAGCACGTAGAAGATCTTCAGCTGCCTGTTTGGGCTTCCTGAGTTACCACAAATGCATTCTTCTTATAAAGACACTATGTATGTTTTGGGATGGTTCTCGGAGGACCATCAGTTTTCATGCAGCTTCTAATAGCATTCAGTGTGAGTATATCCCACATGGTCTGCAGTGAGCAGTCATGGAAAATGTGAGGATAGGAGAAAGGCTTGGGTATGTGTAAATTTTTGTTAGCAGACAGTAATATAGCCAATATAAAAAAATATTGGCTACATAATCAGTTCATATAGGTCTCTACATTGCTTCCCAGGTAGTTGCCTGAGGAAGCTTTACTAATGGGGGCAAGGAAACAGAGATGGATGGGCAATGGAGTGTTGCAGATCCTCTCAGATTTATTCTGGGAGGTTTCAGAATTTCAGAGCAGATTCCATATTTCATTCTATGCCAGGCTAGCCTGCAAGCATGGACTGAATGGCTCTTCCTTGATCATCAAATTCATCTTACATCTGCTTTAAGTCATCCACAGAAATGGGAACATTTTTATGCTGATCTTACTGATATCCTTATAATGGCACAAGCAGTTTTCCTTCTGGTCCTATGAAATCTAATGTAACTAGAAGCAAGACTTTTTTTAAGGTCATTGGAAGCTTTTCAGGGGTTTTCTGCAAATAAAACAGTATTGCTTTCTTTACACACATGTCTAAGGAGTCTCCACATTGATTTCTCTGTTGCATATCTCAGGATTGAAAACTGGGATAATGGTGGTTTCTCATTTCATGGTTAAGATTTCTAAGTAGAACATATTCATGTTTTCATACGTTTAAGGATGTATGGCATAATATTACATGTCATACATACAAATTGTAAAATAGGAAAGGTGAGTAATTCTGTGACACAAGATAGTTTTGAAAACTAAGCTGCAAGACAGTGTTCTGACTTTAAGTAGGGATCTTGATTTGGGTGAGGTAGAGGCGAAGAAAGGAACAAAGCCACAGCATGGCCATTTGAGTATTGATTTAAACTTGCCACTGGGATAAAGTCATGGCTTCATATAAGGAAATACCTATCTTTTGCTTTCTCAAGTTAGAAATCTCTCATGAGTTTTGATCTCAGGAATTTCAGGATTTCTCTCAGGATGATATACTTGGGGAAATACAGAACATCACTGACAACTAAGCAAGCTAGAGACTGTTTCTTTAGGTTCAAATTAAAAAATCTGACATAAGTAAATAGATAGACAAATGGGGCACTAGTAATACCCATAAAGGACCAGTCAGTGCACATAATTGATATCTTTCTCATAGTACTATGCATTATGTATGTAAATTGCACACACACTTGAGAGGTGGGCTGATGCCAACCTGGTGAAGTTTAACCATGACAAGTGCAAGGTCCTACACCTGGGTCAGAGCAGTCCCAGGCACAGATCCAGGTTGGGCAGAGAAGAGATTCAGAGCAGCCCTGCAGAGAAGGACCTCGGGTGTTGGTCGATGAGAAAATGAACATGAGCTGGAAGTGTGCACTCGCAGCCCAGAAAGCCAACTATATCCTAGTCTGCATCAAAAGGAGCATGACCAGCAGGTCAAATGAGGTGAACCTGCCCCTCTACTCTGCTCTCGTGAGACCTCACTTGGAGTCTTGTGTGCAGTTCTGGTGTCCTCAACATCAAAAGGACATGGAAGTGTTGGAACAAGTGCAGAGGATGGTCACGAGAATGATCAGGGTACTGGAGCACCTCCTGTATGAAGATAGGCTGAGAAAGTTGGGGCTGTTCAACCTGGAGAAGAGAAGGCTGCATGGAGACCTCATAGCAGCCTTCCAATATCTGAAGGGGTCCTATGGGGATGCTTGGGAGGGACTCTTCATGAGGGACTGTAGTGAGAGGACAAGGGGTAACGGGTTCAAACTTAAACGGGAAGTTTAGATTGGGTATAAGGAGGAAGTTCTTTACTGTGAGGATGGTGAGGCACTGGAATGGGTTGCCCAGGGAAGTTGTGAATGCTCCATTCCTGGTGGTGTTCGAGGCCAGGTTGGACATAGCCTTGGGTGTCATGGTTTAGTGTGAGGTGTCCCTGTTGATGGCAGGGGGGTTGGAACTAGATGATCTTAAGGTCCTTTCCAACCCTAACTATTCTATGATTCTATGTAATTTGATGGGAAATTGGTTAAGCCAGCTATGAGGACTTTCATCTCTCTAAAATTACACATTCAGAAATTACCTGCTTAAGACAGTGGAGACAAATAAGCACATCTAAGGAAATACTTCATCTTATGGAACAGTTCTCCTGGAAGGTGATTTAGCTGTCCTGCTTTTCTGTGTGGACTACAGGGGTAGCCTAGAGATATAAACCTGACTTTTAGATACTTAGGGTAGTTGTACCCTATCTCTAGTATGTACCCCTGAGTTAGACATGAAGATTCATTGGTCACTGTCCAGCTCTAGACAACTCCACAGTCAGTGCAGGCTATGAAGGCTGCTCTTCAGAAGTAGCTTTGCTTTAAGAGCCTAAGATGTAATCCAAGTCATCATGCTAAATCCAACCATCTAATTTTTAGGTGTTAGCATGCCTTAGGTTGTTTGAGTCTGACCTCCAGCCTCTATCAGTGAAAAAATTATGTTCAATTTTATTAATTTGTCTATTTAATCCAGACTGGTAATGAGTTTCCTTGTAGCTTGAGCCTTGGAGGAGGCAAGCACCTTTGTCAGTGGATCGTGATAAAGTAGAAGGACCCTTACTGCTAGATCTGCCTGCTGACTAACAGCACATGCTCAGGGGCAATTTCTTCTGCACATTGACAGTTTGACAGATACAATTTTTTTTTCCCCAGTCCTTAGAAGAAATAGAAAGATTTCTCAAACTTGCTAAAGATGCTGATTCCCAAACCTCTGTTTTGTGAGTTTTTTTATTAAAGCATTCCAGTGTCACAGCATCCGGACTTGTGCCCTCTTAGTTGTTAGTCATGGGGGATCTTTGCAGGACTGACTGCAAGGTGACCTCAGGCTTCCAGCAACAGCAAAAATGCCTCAGGAGAAATGTAGGGGTTTATCATAATGCTGTTTGTTTACATGAATTTTCAGGTACAACAGAGACTGACAAGTACCCTACCACACAGCTGAAACAGTAAAGAGCTTAGCGATAACAATATGGAAAGACAAGCAGTACAGTATATACATTGTATACAAAATTTCTGTCTTCTGGATGATGTTTACCTAGAGCTGTTTTCATTGTCCCTGCCCATGGCAGGCAGTTGGAACTAGATGATCTTAAGGTCCTTACCAACCCAAACCATTCTGTGATTCTATGATACTCTGACGTTGCTGGGCCTGCAGTTCAACACACTGTACAGGTTAGCAATGCACAGGGCTTTTTTTTTCTCCATCCGTTATTCCTCAAGAATGGTGGTCAAACTTTGGTCAAACGTTGCAGAAAGTTAAAAGTCTTAAAGAGGATGTGGCTTAGTAGATCTGTGCTATTTTTTCGGAGGCACTGCCTTGATTGTGTGATGCAGAGGTAGAATAAAGTAATACAATTTACTAGCTTCAATTTGGCATTTCTGTTTAGCTTGCGTAAAGGAAGTGTGAAGTTCTTACTGGTGAACTGAAGAGCTGTTTAGCTGGAAGGCAGGTTCCAAATAAGAATCTCAATTTTCTTTGATATAAAGTATCTCTCTTTGGTATCTATATGGTCCATTGCTGCAAAATCTGAATAACTCACAAATACATTTCTCGTCCTCACTTTGCATTATGAAAGAAAGGGACATATTAGTTGTCTTACTGGACAGGTAGGGCTCTGTGACTAATGTTCCAGTTCACAGACCTTTCTGAAAAAGTTGAATTTTAGAAGATTGGAATTAAACACTGAATTCCAAGTACATTCACTAAAATCTTTATATAATACCCCAGGTATACAGATTTCTGCCACTGAAATTTATGTAAATGCTTGTTCAGGTCTTCCAGTGAGATGAATCGCTCTGTATTCTCCAGTGACTACAAAGGGAGCATCAGCTTCCAGGTTAGACTAGGTAGTTTCCTCGCATGCCTGTAAAGAAGCATGAGATAAACTGAGGTGTAAACACCTGAGCCCCGAGGACACATGTTTTCAGGCACAAATCCCACCGTGGTAGTTGCTGTTTTTGTAGGTAGCTCTTTGCTGGTCGCTGTGAATGCTCAGAGCTACTGATGCCATGTGGGATAATGGGCCCCTAACAGTTGGGCAAGTAAGTTCACTTGTGAGTATAGATCACATACCATAATACTCCTAAATCTAGGATAGCAAATTATTGGAATACTTTTCCTTCTACTAATTACCATAGATGTTTATGGCATTTGGTTTAAAATATTTTGCAATCATTAGGTTGTTTTTGCCACTTTTTACTCTTAACAGTCAAGACATCTTAAATTTCAGCTCTGATACATACAGTTCACCTTCACAAACATGTCACTCAGGTTCAGCTACATTTTTAGAATTTTGCTTTCCTTATTTACTTTTTTTACCTCCTGAAACATTTATCATGTCTGCACCTGGAGGTGATACCACTTCTTCCTTTTTTTTTAGTTCTTTGGGTTGAATAATGTTATGCCTGTGCAAATCATCACTGTTCATGAAAAATATAATACAGCTGTACATGAACTGCAGCACTTCAGAGTTTCTGCTCTCCCAAACAAGGAAAATAATTCAATTCATAAGGTGGATGAATGGAGTAGAGGTTAAAAACCAAACACACACAGAACCTGTAATGCAGAAGTCAATGTTTTCGGGATTTTTTTTTTTTAATATGTGTGTGTGTGTATATATATATATATATATCTGCATATATGTGTGTGAAAAACTAATGTGTAGTTTCCTGATCAACCACCCTTGAAATAAGCCATGAGCAAAAAGGACACAAAGATGACACCTCTGACACCTATGTATAATAGTCTCCAAGGGTGAAAACCCCTAAATATTGGTCTTACAAATTGGTGGTTGCCTGATGTCTAGACTGAAAACTACATTGAATTGTGCAGCTCTCAAGCCACACAAGAATGGAGAGTATTATAGCAGCTGTTACCATGGATGTTGACAGAAATCTGAAAAGTGCAAAGGATAAATATAACAGAAAAATAAAACCTTTCCAGGTGGCTGTACAGCTTCTTAAAAATATACATTGCCACTGAAGGCTGGCTGGATTGAAAAGAAAATAAAGAAGATTTAGAAGCTGCTCTATGTTTAAAAAAAATGTAAATTACAAGATGTTGGTGTCATGGTTTAAGTCTCTAAAATGCACACAGTCGCTCTCTCACTCACTCCCCCCTCTTTTTTCCCCCAGTCCCTGGGGATGGGAAGGAGAATCAAAAGAATGCAACTCCCACAGGTTGAGAGAAGAACAGTTTAGTAACTAATGTATAACACAAATCACTACTGCTACGACCAGTAATAATACAAGAGAAATACAAGGAAAAAGAATACAACTGCTCACCAAGACCCATATCAAGCCGGACCAAGCAGTGCACCCCCCCAGCGCACCCCCCCAGCAGCGAGCCCCCACCCTTCCGGGTCTCTGCCCTCTGTTTTGCATCCTGGACGTGATGTGCTGTGGTATGGAATAACCTCTTTGGTCAGTTTGTGTCAGATGTCCTGTCTCTGCTTCCTCTCGGCTTCCCCTCCTCCCTGGCAGAGCATGAGACTCAGAAAGTCCTTGGTCAGACCAAAACATTACCAAACAGTAACTGAAAACATCAGTGTTATCAGTGCAGTTCCCAGGCCCAAAATCAAAAACACAGCGCTGCACCAGCTACCAAGAAGGAGAAGAAACAACTGCTACTGCTGAACCCAGGACAGTATCCACCCCTTATTCCATACCATTCACATCATGCTCAGATCCCACATTTTCAGTATACCATCACATGTATATGTATACATCCACACACACACACAGAGAGGGAGAGAGATCATCCCTCAGTGCATGGACCTATCCCTATAAAGCTGCTGAGTCTTTCAGAGCAGGGGAGGCTGTGTGCAGTGTTCACACTCGTGAATAACCTGGGCAGTAATGTCCCTTGCTAAGTCCATCTGAGCCACTTCAATTTTAGCGGCTTTATCCACTTGTTGGTTGGTCTGGTGTTCCTCAGTGGCTCGACTCTTGGGTACATGAGCATCTACGTGGCGTACTTTGACCACCAGGTTTTGCACTCGGGCAGCGATATCTTGCCACAGCGCAGCAGCACAGATGGGTTTACCTCTGCGTTGCCAGTTGCTCTGCTTCCATTGCTGCAACCACCCCCACAGGGCATTTGCCACCATCCATGAGTCAGTATAGAGATAAAGTACTGGCCACTTTTCTCGTTCAGCAATGTCCAAGGCCAGCTGGATGGCTTTCACCTCTGCAAACTGACTCGATTCACCCTCCCCTTCATCAGTTTCTGCAACTTGTTGTTGAGGACTCCATACAGCTGCCTTCCATCTACGGTGCTTTCCCACAATGCGACAGGACCCATCAGTAAACAAAGCATTTTGCTTTTCACTTTCTGACAGTTCATTATATGGTGGGGCCTCTTCAGCACACATCACCTCCTCCTCCTCTGGTGACCTTCCAGAATCTTTGCCCTCTGGCCAGTCCATGATGACTTCTAGAATTCCCAGACGACTGGGATTTCCTATTCGAGCTCGTTGTGTAATTAGCGCGGCTCACTTACTCCATGTAGCATCAGTTGCATGATGTGTAGAGGAGACCCTGCCTTTGAACATCCAGCCCAGCACGGGCAACCGGGGTGCCAGGAGGAGCTGTGCTTCAGTGCCAATCACTTCCGAAGCAGCTCGAACCCCTTCATAGGCTGCCAATACCTCTTTTTCAGTTGGGGTGTAGCTGGCCTCAGATCCTTTGTATCCCTGACTCCAAAAGCCGAGGGGTCGACCTCGAGTTTCCTCTGGAGCTTTCTGCCAGAGGCTCCAGGTAGGACCGTTCTCCCCAGCTGCGTTGTACAGTACATTTTTAACATCTGGCCTGGTCCGGACTGGTCCGAGGGCTACTGCACGAACTATCTCACGTTTAATTTGCTCAAAGGCTTGTTGTTGCTCAGGGCCCCATTTAAAATCATTTTTCTTCCGGGTCACATAATCGAGAGGGCTTACAATCAAACTGTAATTCGGGATGTGCATCCTCCAGAACCCCACAGCACCCAAGAAAGCTTGTGTTTCTTTCTTATTAGTTGGTGGCGACATTGCTGCTATCTTGTTGATCACATCTGTGGGGATCTGGCGACGTCCATCTTGCCATTTTATTCCCAAAAATTGAATCTCCTGTGCAGGTCCCTTGACCTTACTCCGTTTTATGGCAAAACCGGCTGTCAGCAGGATTTGGATTATTTTCTTCCCTTTCTCAAAGACTTCTTCTGCTGTATCACCCCACACAATGATGTCATCAATGTATTGCAGGGGTTCTGGAGCTTGCCCCTGTTCCAGTGCAGTCTGGATCAGTCCATGGCAGATGGTAGGGCTGTGTTTCCACCCCTGGGGCAGTCGATTCCAAGTGTACTGGACGCCCCTCCAAGTAAAAGCAAACTGTGGCCCGCACTCTGCTGCCAGAGGAATTGAGAAAAAGGTATTGGCAATGTCAGTCGTGGCATACCACTTGGCTGCCTTTGACTCCAGTTCATACTGAAGCTCTAGCATGTCCGGTACGGCAGCACTCAAGGATGGGGTAACTTCGTTCAGGGCACGATAGTCTCCTGTTAGTCTCCACTCTCCATTAGACTTTTGCACTGGCCATATGGGCTATTAAAGGGTGAGTGGGTCCTACTGATCACTCCTTGACTCTCCAATCTATGGATCAGCTTATGGATGGGAATCAGGGAGTCTCGGTTGGTGCAATATTGCCGCTGGTGCACTGTTGTGGTCGCGACTGGCACTTGTTGTTCTTAGACCTTCAGCAACCCCGCAGCAGAAGGATCCTCTGAGAGACCAGGCAAGGTGGACAGCTGCTCAATTTCCTCTGTCTCCAAAGCAGCAATACCAAAAGCCCATCGGTACCCTTTTGGGTCTTTGAAGTACCGTCTCCTGAGGTAATCGATGCCAAGGATGCATGGAGCCTTTGGACCAGTCACAATGGGGTGTTTTTGCCATTCCCTCCCAGTCAGGCTGATTTCAGCCTCCAGTACAGTCAACTCTTGGGATCCTCCTGTCACTCCAGAAATAGAAATAGGTTCCACCCCTTGACAGCTTGATGGCATCAGAGTACACTGTGCACCGGTATCTACTAGAGCCTTATACTTCTGTGGGACTGATGTGCCAGGCCATCTGATCCATACAGTCCAATAAGTTCAATTGTCCCCTACCTCCACCTGGCTGGAGGTGGGGCCCCTCTAGTAGTCATCACATTGGTCACTCAAATCTTGTAGAGATGGATTGTTCTTCTTTATCACAGGAGCTGAGGTAAAATCTGCTCTTCCACTCCATCTGGGAACCTGCTCACCAGAGACTGAAGCTGCAGCCTTCATGGGGTGATCAGACTCGACCTTTGCTTTCCTTTTCAGTTCTCGCACCCGCTCCTCCAAAACTGAAGTAGGCTTTCCCTCCCACTCCATCATATCTTCTCCATGATCCTACAGGTAAAACTGTAGGGTGGCCCGTGGTGTATACCTTCTATATCTTCTCTCTCGAACAGTGGGACGCCTTCTGTTAATAGCTGAGATGTGTGTTGGTACGTGTGAGGAGCTGGATAGATCGTCTCTCAATTGTTAGAGGTCCTGGGACAGTTTTTCCACAGCTGAGATGATGGAAGGGCTGAGATTGTCTTCAAATCTCGGAGTTTAAGTTGAATTTTTTCACCAGTCACTGTAGAACTTAACTATATACAATGAAAAGTTGCAGATGGGAAGTGTAACTTAAGATTAGCATATGAATGATAACATGAGCACTGTTCTGAAAAGCATGGGTGGATGGTTAAATCATAAATGCCATTTGGTTGCATTTTGATAAAACAAACGTAATATTTGCTAGAGTAAGACAAGCGACTAAACCCAGAGTTGACTACCAAGTCTGCCTGCTTCTTTTCTATACAGGTCTCACCGCACATGCCCATGCCTGTGTCACCTCAAGATTAGACTAATGTAACTGATTTATAGGGGTCTGTTTTTGGTATGTGGTCCCTAGCAAGTAAAAGAAATGAATCTGAAACTCATGCCTGAGAGCTTGTCAGTGTCTGCAAATTGTAGTTTCCTTGAATAGCTGCCTGATGTTTAAGATGAATGGCAATTCCATATATCATGACACATAGTGAACACCATTAGCAGATACATTTCCTGATGTCAGAGTGCTCCTGATAATACCTTCTACTTTCAGAAACTTTCACCACTTTGGCTGAAAGTTTCCTGACCCATTTGTCTGCAGGACAAAAATAAAAAGGAGATAATCATCACAACTCTTACCATATCAAGACTTAAAGGACATAGGGCTGCATTTCATGTGATCTAAAATGAGAAGAAGTCAGTCAGTGTTTTACAGTGTTACTGCAATTGGAAAGTTAAAATTTAGCAAGGCTTAAGCTGTTATGTCAGTCGTCATGAGACTATTATTAGAAGATGTTTCTTGTAGTGTCCTGCTCAAATTATTTGTGTCAGATTTATACTGTTTGTTCTTATACCAACATTATTCCTCAGATTTAAGTAGTTCTTCCTTTCTTCTTGTTATGTCATCTCTGATACATTTCTAATTGGCTTCCCCTTCCCACGCCAGTTTCATTTGACTCGACTAAACAATCCAACAATCTTTCCTTTGCTTAACTCCCATGAAGTACGTTCTTCTTTCCCTTGGTCAGCTTCACAGGCCTTCAATGAATTTCTTCCAGTTTGATCATGGGCAACACGCAGACGTGTGTGGTATTCTGGTGCTGGCAGTGCACTGGAAACAAGAAAGGAGCAAAACCAGAGCCTGACACCTTAACTCAGGGATTTTTATTTCTGAGCATATAATTTTGATATCTTAACATTCTCTAAACATTTTTAGTGCCAAAGAGGCATGTGTAGAACAGAGAGTGATATTTTTGAAATAACTATCTAAACTTCCAGTGCCTGTCAGTATAATTCCACACTATTGCTAATTTCAATCTAAATTGCTTCCTTTCAGGCCTAAAACCATGCAATCTAAATAATATATTAAACATCAAGGATCCAAATGAAGCCTGGCAGTCACTCAAGGTGAGATTACAGGCTGTTTAAAATGAGCATGTGCCATTTTAGAGGCAGGTGTCTCAAAGGTAATTGTCATCATCTTCTGCTTTGGATTATTCCAGAAATCATCAGAAAGATTGTGTACTTCCATTAGCCTCGACAGCTGGTTCTGCTGACGTCGGGATGTCATAAAAAGTGCTGTTAGAGTGATGCATTTCTCAGGGAGAGCACATGGGTACATGGAAGAAATACTGCTCTGAACCAGGTATTTGCCTGAATGACTCCTTCCTCCTGTAGAATATAACAACCACTTATTATTAAACTTGACAGAAACGACACCAAAGGATGCTGTCCAAGCTGTTGCACAGTGCCTTGGTTGTAACCTTCAGACAGTTTCTTGCTGTAAAGTCCCTTATGGGAAAATGATACAACAGATGCCTCATTTTAGATGATAGACTCTGCTTTCCTAACTGCATTTCATAGACAATCAACAGAGTAATGATTTTGTTAAATGATTTAAAACATATCTATAATTTTATGAATGTATGGACTTTGTATACGGTCTGCACTCTATATCATTCCACAGCCAAATTAGGAAGTTATGTCCTGGCTGGGTAAAGTACTCACATAAAGAACAATTACTTCCACTGTTTATAGTGGTTGCTTAGGTGTTCCCTAGCTGCTTTGATTAATTAAGCCTCTAAAAAGCCTCCCCCCCCCCCAAATCAGTAATCCTTATTTATTAAAACCATTGCACTCCATTCTCAGGATCTTCCTGTTGAGCTATAATTTCATTATCTCAGTGACTGGCTCCACTGGGGTATTTATGTTTGAATGCAGAAGATTAGTATGTTAACCCTTTGTTTTGTATATTGTACACAATTAGAAATCAGTCATTGTAACTGCACTACATGCAGTACCTCTAAGCAAAGTAGAAGAAACAAGCCATAGCTCTAAGAAGAAAAGCTTAGATTACCAACTGTGACAAAATCCAGCTAATCTCCATTCTAGATTACTGAAGGAACTAGTGCAGGAAATAGCAAGTCCAGCAGCAAGGATTTTTAATTAATGTTTTTGGTACAGTAGGATTGTATAATTAAAGAACATCAAAAATCTTTTAAAAATAAGTCCTCCTCCTCCCCCACAATCTTTTGCTCTCCTGCTTCTCACAAGGACTAACTCAGAGCTTTTTATCTGGGTGAACAAAATGGAATTTTGCCACTGCATGAGTGAATATCAGGGGTATTTATTTTTCCTCATTGTGGAGACATTACAGTTTTGTGATGGAGCAAAGAAGGATCTTTGGAGGACAGAGTAGGCAGTAAGGAGTTTGAAGAAAATTTTAAAGTTCTGGTGAATTAGGGACAACTGCAAAAGACTGGTCTGAACTGTTTTACCCTCTGTCCCTGCCAGTCAGGCCTCTGGTCTCTTCCAGAGAGAGCCTTCACTCCATATAGAAAAGATGCTGGCCGAGGCTCAGCATGGACCATGTGTGCAGAACATAGAGAACCTAGCATGCTGGGTGTGAGAAGTAGGGACTGTTGCTCCCAGGCTTCTAAGCACCCCAAAGCCTCTTATTCCAGTGTGTCTACCCTTTTATGTATCCCTTCTTTCATGTATTCCTTTACCTTCCTCCTGAATAAGATTTATTTCCATTGGGTGTTTTTCTTGCTCAGCTTCTCATTCTCCAGTCCCTAACAACACAGGACACAGTCCTCTACTCTTCCTCTGAGATCACCTTCTTCTTCTTCCCCTCATAACAGGTGGAGGATCTGCTCTAGTCTTCACACCAGGCACACAGCAACCTTCACAGGTTTCACCCTCTTCCCAGTCTTCCCATTTGCCTGTCTTCTTTCCTTTACCTCCACCCCTCAGCTGGTGCTGAGAGCAGAAACCAGTCAAGCGTTGAAGGAAAGGGCTGGAGGTGATGCATATTCTCCCCTCTCTCAGCTCCTGCTTCCAGTGTTGTTAGGGAAGCAGAGCCAAGACACAGAAAACAGAGGCAGGGTAAGCAGGTACCAAAACAGTGGCTACCACTGGCAGCTGCCTCCTAGGTCTAAACCCAACCCTGTAAGAGGCAAAGTATTAGAAGAGATTTTGATTTCCTTCAATTAGAAGGAAAATATAATTAAGGAATGAAGGCAAATGGGGAACTGGATAAATTACTGGGGAGTTTTAACACATGTAATGTTTTTGAGATTATCTTATTGTCTTTATTTAATGTTTACTTGCATAAGGTAATATAGTGGCTTTATTTCTTTAGATTTCAGAAAAGCACTTTCTGCAATGCTGAGTAGGAATTTAATACTATAGATGGAGATGATGGCAATTAGCAGAGAATGTGGGGTGGATTGAACAGCTGTTGAAAGGGGAGGATATGCAGAAGGGGATACTGGGATTGGGAAAAGCTACTGCAAGTATCCTTAAGGGATTAGTCTGTGAGAGATCTTGTTTAATGTATTCATTAATGATCCAAATGTAGAGAACTAAATACATGATTCTGAAATTAAGAACTAGGGATAGAGCTGGGACATAATTCTGACACAGGGGTGTGGGGAGGGAGTCATCCATTAGAAAAAGGCAGGGGGGTCAGATGGCTCAGGCAACTGAAATGAAAAGTATGAGAGGAAACCTGAGAGTTTCAAATTATAACATGGGGCAGTCAGAAACTACTGATAAAAAAATCTGTTGTAAATACAGGATTTCTGAATTGGAAGTCAAAAAAACATTATTCCTTAGCTAGAAGATGCCTGTGAAATGCCAAGGGCTTTGCTTGCTTCAGGTGTTTGCTATTGTACAATGCATTGTTTGGACCTTTTTAGCATATTAAAAGATTCTGCCTTTTTAACCCAACCAAACAAGTGTCAAAAGGGATAACTTTCTGCAAATGCTTTTGGAGGACAAATATATCAAATAGGAGGAAAAAAAAAAAAGGTCTGAAGTTAAACAATCAAAATTGATCTTCAGTAAGTTTAGGGGAAAAAAGAAAAAGAAAGAACAGGTGAATTACTGGAATGGTCTCCAATTGGGGAAGGGGTCAAAATTGTTTTAAGATGATGCTTGGTAAGCTACTGAAAGGAATTGTATATGGAAATAGGGGAATTTAAGGAGACTGGAAATAAGGCTTGTGATACAAGTCCTTGCATTTGCTGACTTTGAAGCAAGGGTAAGTCACTTGGTCACACTGTATATTAATGACATTTATCTAGGCTTGTGATTGCTTGGGCGATGAGGGTGGATTTTTCCCTATTGATCCATAGATCTCCATACTGGAGAGCTGGCTTTCTTGACCTTGGTGCAAAGAAGAAATAGCCACTCCCAGTTTTTCTGGAGCCATTACATGTTCAAGACGCTACCACACAAATCTACAGCTCAGCCTGGCAGGTACTTGTTTTGACCCACTCTTCCACATTGTAGGATGTGGTCTGCTTTCTCAATTCATATGGATCACCTGTGCTTAAGCACGGTTAGTTAATGTTGGATTGGGTAGACAGCAGACACTGAGCTTGAGTTACAGTAAGTCTTTATTTAATAAATGCTTAATAACTAGTAGCACTGTAGAACATCAAGGCTAGGTGGAATGGGGCTTTGAGCAACCTGGTCTAGAGGAAGGTTTTCCTGCCTTAGAGGTTGGACCTATGCGAGCTTTAAGGTCCCTTCCAAAGCAAATCAGTCAGTGATTCTGTGACACTGGTAGCACACTCTTGTCTCCTTGAATTCCGTTCAGAGGAATTCCTTACACTGTATTTGGAGCTTTCCATTTTCTATTGCAAGTCATAATGTTCTGTTAGGTTGTAGGAAAGGGATTTGTGACCCATTGTGTGGAAGCACTAGGATGTTTCACCTAGTGCCCCATTGCAGAAGCTGCATTCAGTAGCACAGACAATCCCTTTCCAGTCCTATATTCCTGTTAAAAATTGGTTGAAACATGAAGTCTTTAATCAGGCAAATTTTTTTCTAAGAACTCCACTGAAATTTTAGTTCCCTTTAATATTTCTTCTGTGAAGGCTCTGTGCTCGCTCAAACATTTCTTTTCCCTAAATAGCAATCCATTCCCATAAAAAACATCACGACGAGCCAATACTCTGTATAGTCCCTATAATTTTTCCCAGCAAGACACATCTCAAATAATGGTAAAGAGAACTAATGATAAAGGAAGACATTAAGAAACAGGAACTAAAAATGTTCCATTCCTTCTATCAAATAGCAATAAATAACTTCAAAATCTCCACCAAAATTTATTTTGTTAATACGTGTTTTACTTCAAGAAGATTGGATAAGAAATAAAAGAGCAGAAGTGATAAAAAGGACGGAATGAAATATTACTGTTCAAAATAAAAGGAAAAAAAGTATTTTTGTTTAAAACAATATTTTGAAATAACTGAAAATCTAGTGTTCAAAAATGTTTCTAAACAAACATATTTTTCACTGGGATTTTTTTTGACAATCTTAAATTATCTTTATTTAATATTAAAAACACCCCAATTTTTGTTTGATTCAGACACAGACTGGACATTTAAGTGGATAATGAGAGCATTCAGTGCATCAGTGATTAAAGCCAACTAGAAGATATATTTCAAAGCGTAGCTCAAGAAGGTTGCAGTATTTGAAAGGGAAAAGTATAACATAATGACCTTCTTTTGTTTTTCTTATTTATTTTTAAAGCTGATCTGTGCTGGCATATGTTTATTGAACCACAGAGACCATTCTCTGCATTTAATTCAGCAACTTTTATGATCATAACTGAGTGTTTTCGAAAGGCCTTTCTTTTTAAGTATAGACGTAGTAAGTTCACCATGCTCTGAGGAACACAGGTGATTTAAATAGTTTCCTTTTAGGCAGGATTTTTTGGGAGTTTAGTGTCACATTGTATTGCAAAAAATGTATAAAACCCCATTGTTTCCAGGCCCCATTCTAGTAATATCATTCTGAATGTGGCACTCTCTAATTTTACTTGAAGAAAACAAATACCTGTTAACTCCAGTTCCCATGGCTGGTATTCCTTGTTTAGGTGCATCTTGTGTGGATAAACATTTCCTGATATACTTCTCTCCTGTGTGAGAGCCTTAATTTTTGAGACCCTTGAAAACAGAATAGAGGAGGCACCTTTCCTTCACTCTGAAGAGAAAATTTTGAACTGTGAGATTTATGCTAAGTCTACCAAGTACTTGAACAAATCAAGGTCAAAGGCCCATGCGTTGCAAATTGACTGTACTGTTCAATGGCTACAGGGATTTCTGGCATGCTTCTGACATGAGGTAAACAGTGCTATTCCAGGCTATTCCTAGAGGAGTAAACTTGTGCCAGTGAGCATTCCTTGTTGGCAGATTAAATGTGGACCTCGTGCTGGAGAGCAAGGGTTTTTTCTGTTGTGGGCATGGAGAGGATTGTCATGGGTTGTTTCATTAATATAGAAAGAGCCACAGTGTCCTGTGTTAGAAAGCTAGAAGACAGGGAGTTTGTCTACCAATTACATGCCTGTCAATAGAAACAAGTAGGTGTAATGTGGCTGGGTAGCTAAGGGTGGTGTAGAAACATGACCAGGTTAGGTCGAATGACAAGCTTGTATTTGCAAAGAATATCACAGTAGAAGGTGTGTCTGTCAAAAGATCAAAATGGTTATTGGGTTACAGGAAGTGTGATTGCAGATAAAAGTGCCAACTACATAAAGTTTTTGTTACATAGGAGTAGGGGTGATAGAGTGATGGATGGAAAGACATGAAGAATTTGAAAGAATAGACTTTTTTTTCCAAAGGCAATAGAATTACTGGAGGAAAAATACAGTGAAGAAAAGCTTCCTTACAATGAGATTGAATAGACTATGAAATAGCCTTTTCCGGGAAAACAGAGAAAGCTGTGCCAGCTACAGATTGTACGGCTGTACTGATTTTGGCTGGGATTTAGTTAATTTTCCTCATAGTAGCTCATGTGGTGCTATGTTTTCAATCTCTGATGAGAACAGTGCTGATAACAGAGGGGTGTTTTAGTTATTAGTGAACAGGGCTTACGCAGAGTCAAGGCGTTTTCTCCTTCTCAGTGTGCTCCCCATTAAGTAGTCTGGGGTGCACAAGAAGCTGGGAAGAGACAAAGCCAGGACAGCTGTCCCCAGCTGACCAAAAGGATATCCCATACCACAACGTATCATGCTAAGCAATAAAACCAGAGGGGATTATTTTGTCAGGGCTGCCACTGCTTGGGAACTGACCAGGCATCAGTCAACTGGTGGTGAGTGACTGCGGAGTCTGCATCACTTTCTTGGTTTGTCTTGCGTATTATTGGTTTTATTTGGTTTTTCTTGGGTTTATTTTTCATAGAATCACAGAATGGTTTGAGTTTGAAAGGACCTTAAGGCTCATCTAGTTCCAGTCCCCCTGCCATGAGCAGAGACACCTTCCATTAGACCAGGTTTCTCAGAGCCCCATTCAGCCTGGCCTTGTTTTTTCTTAGTTTTTTTTTTTCACTTCACTTCTTTCTAACCCTCTGCCTTTTCTTACTAGGTTGTCTTTTTATCAACCCACAAGTTTTTTCAGTTTTTGCCTTCTCATCCTCTCTCCTATCCCACTGCAGGGCAGTGGGGAAGCATCTGTGTGGTGCTTAACTGCTGGTTGGGGACAATACCGTGAACTGAAAAAGTACTAAAAACTGTACTGCCTGGAAAATTCTGCCCTGAACAGCTTGTGTAGAACTGCTGAAGACAATGAGTATGATAGGCTTATATGGAGGTGTGAGAAAGATAGAGGTGAATAAGCTGAACCTCAGAAAGTTACAAAACCTAGAGTGGTAGTACTCCGAAGCGTGTTGTCTGGATCACAAGAATTAAAAAAAGAATTATAATTTGGTTGTATATAGAGAGACATTAGATATTGAGGGATAAACTACTGCAGATTTCATAGAAAGATTGAGAGATGAGAGTGTATCCATCATTAAGTTATATAAACATTAAAAGAAAAATGATAGTATGTTATTAGAAGGTAATTATATTCCTGCTGCAGATAGTGAAGGTCAAGATGTTTGTCTCAAAACAGCTCAAAGAAGGAACTGACAGCTCCTTATTGCTTGGGCAAAGGGCAGGGGGGCAGGGAAGGATCCTGCTCCTCCAAGGTGGGGGATGCTTCCCTGTGTTGTCTCCCCTGAGGTCAGGAAGATCAACTGCCCGGCAACAAACTGCCCGGAGACAGTGGCACTGACACAATGGGGCCTGCCAGGGCCCAAAGTGAGCTGGGTCTGGGGCTCAGCAGATCCCCTGGGGATGAGTCTCACCTGGGGGAGGGTTTCGGGAGAGCCTGGCCCTAGAAAAAGGTAAAACCGGCCTTCGCTGTGTTGCGTGTATCCCTCTGTTCTGGACATCAGCGAAGTGGTTGACTACAAGGACTACAGTTGAAAGGACCACAACTGAAAGAACTGCTGATCTAGAAGACCCTGCTGGATCCGCAGGTTGATGAACCTGTTTCTCTGTGTTCTTTCTTTTCTCTTCTACTTCTTATCTTTTATAAGAATAAGAACCTGCTGCCTCCTGACAGAGTGTTAAGGAAGTCTACAGTAAAATTATGGTGTTTTTTAGCCTCTGGAGGGCCTGGGGTTTCTCCTGCTGAGAGTATTGTAAGATGTCACCTTGCCCCGGGCTTGGCAGGGTGGGACACAGACAATCTCAACTGGTGTAAACCAGCAGATTTCTTTTGCAGTGAGAATTCTGGTAATTTATAAGTAGAGGAGAACTTGGCTGGCTGGCTGTGTTCCCATGCTGTCCTTGTGTCGCTGTTTGGACCAGAAACATTCATAATCGTGTTTTCCTAAAATTTAAGATACTATGGATGGCAAAATAATTGGCAGCTTGGTAATCGCCATCTATCACTCCTGTTAGCTTAGTGGAACAGCTGTTTGACCAAGCACAATACTTCACAGAAACAACAAAATAGAAACTGGTTTAAAATTCCAATGAATTGGGAATGATGAGCCCAGTCTTCAGAGGTGCTAAACGAGCGTTCCCTTCAGTGAAGAGAACAGGACAGGTTTCAAAAGAAAGAAGCAGTTTCTCTAGGGCTGTCGTGGTTTAAGTCTCTACCCCCCCCCCCGCAGTTTTCTCACTCACTCACTCACTCACTCACTCACTCACTCACTCACTCACCTCTCTTTCTTCCCCCAGTCACGGGGGGATGGGGAGGAGAATTAAAAGAATGCAACTCGCACAGGTTGAGATAAGAACAGTTTAGTAACTAATGTATAACACAAATCACTACTGCTACCACCAATAATAATACGAGAAATACGAGGAAAGAGAATACAACTGCTCACCAAGCCCGACCCAGCCAGTGCACACCCAGCAGCGAACCCCCCAATACCAAAAACCTGACCATGCCGTGCACCCCCAGTCCACCACCACACCCTTCCGGGTCTCTGCTCTCCGTTTTCACATCCTGGACATGACGTGCTGTGGTATGGAATAACCTCTTTGGTCAGTTTGGGTCAGGTGTCCTGTCTCTGCTTCCTCCTGGCTCCCCCTCCTCCCTGGCATAGCATGAGACTCAGAAAGTCCTTGGCCAGACAAAACACTACCAAGCAGTAACTGAAAACACTGGTGTTATCAGCGCAGTTCCAAGGCCCAAAATCAAAAAACACAGCGCTACACTAGCTACCAAGAAGGAGAAAAATGACTGCTACTGCTGAACCCATGACAAGGGCATATTCCCAAAAGGAGCTGAAAATCTAGGATGTTTAGTGTGCTCCAGATTCCCACTGAATTCTTATAATTCTGTCTTTCTTTCTATCTTTTAAACAAGTATACAACATTGTGCTTTTAAATCTGGAGGCTGTTTTTTTGTTTTTTTTTGTCTTTTTTTTTTTTAATCATAATGAAATACGGTTTTATTTTCAGTTCAAAATAGTTGCTTTAAAAAATGCTTTATCTGACAAAAGGGAACTAAATGATTTTGTTTGCTGCTAGTATCCTCCAGGTGGTAATGTGAACTGAGGTGTCAATTATTTAGTACTATGCAACACTAATATGGATATGGTGATTTCTCATTAATACTAACAACTTCAAAACTAATTCTCATTAGCTTGAAATAATTATTTAGCTGTTTAGTAAGTGATTAAATTCAAACAGAAGTATGTAATGTGTTTACAGAGAAAGAATTGGTTGATGTTACAAAATGTTAATGGCTGTATTCCTTAAAACTTATTATTGGATTGGCCTATACTTTTAAGAAATGTTCTTAAAACTGTTCGCCGCCTTCTTATTTAGTGTGGAAATTGTGTCCAATTCGGAAAAGCATTGTGGGTCTATCAGCTGCAATTAAGCAGCAATTGCAAAAATAATAAACCCCCAAATAAATCCTAGAAGAATGTAATTCAGATTTTTATGGAAAACCAAGATTATTTGCTCATAATTGTTTGGCTAAGGCTGTTCCTGTTTTCCCTTCAATTGTATAATTTCGGCATTTAAAGGTTGGGAGTAGAGTAGGAGAAATCAGTTCACACATCCAGCTGTAGGAGTGGCTAAGACTCCTAGAGCAAACATGAAGTTTGGCTGGGACAGTCTCTGGGAGCCTAGGTTTGTCTCACTGTTTGAAAACTTGAGGTGTTTTGTTGAGGGAGAAGCCTTCTTTTTGTATCTTCACCTACATTTCAGGTTTTAGGACTAAGTGCTCAGCAATAATGAAAAGTATTGAGAAGCAAGTGTGAAAATGGAGTGATGAGAAATGTTCTCTGTGCATTTTAGCTTCTCTCTTGGATGATGCACAGGGAGTTTAAGTGAGGAGCTCAAGAGCAGGTGCATGGATTCTGTTAAAGCTTATGTGCCAAAGCATTAAAACTAGAACTGTTCTTCTCCATAAAGGACAGAAAAAAGAAGGCTCTCCAGCCGTAAATTTGCCAGTAAAATGCATGTGCACTGTATCATTTGGTTCAATAAAAAATGCAACATGTGGGAAAATTTTGGACAGATAAATGTAATTAACACTGGAAGGCAGATGGCAAGGAAAAGGGACATGGGCAGAAAAAAATACATAAGGTTGAGATGCAGTGACAGTCTCTAACATTAAAAGTACATTAAGAATTCCATCATCATAGAGAACTATATTTAAATGCTTCCCTAAACAGAAGTATATGCTGTAGATTTTTTACTGAGTTAGGGCCTAATTTTTCAAATGAGGGTCAGTGTATATTGGTTTATGCATTCACTGTTATACATTATTGTTATCCAAAGTGTAAGTTTCAAGCATCCTGGTGTTAAGAAATGTGTTTTAAGAGTGGCAGTTATGCCATTTTTTAGAGGTATGATAAGAAGTGTCAGTACCCTGCATAACAAATCATGTTTATGTTACAGTAGAAAGTAAACATTTGCATTTCAAGCCCACACAAACTGTGGGTAATATGTTAAGGTTGCTCTAAGGCAGCCTTGCAAAAAGTTCTGGAGTCTGCATTCTGAGCAAGGTTACTGTTTTTGAACAACTAACATGTACTTCATTTCACCCGTACCAAGTTACAGTTGAGAGTGTCAAACAGTGGGGGATTTTCAGTACTTGGATTTAATGGAGAGATAATGGCAAGGAGTGCATTAGAAAAAGGGAGGAGTGAGGTGGAATTAAACTTAGATTTTAAGAAATGGAAAATAAAAGCATGAGGTTTCAGGGCTGTCAAAATGTTTAATTCTTCTTGTTCAAGCTGCAGATGGTTTGAGTCATCTTGTGCCAGAATTAACTTGGTGACACAGTAAAATAACCTTTCAGAAATGCATTTCCCATATTTTATTCATTGTTGCACTTTAGCTGAACCTATTCTTTGCATGAATAAGGTATTTGAGATCCGATGCCCTCTTCATACTTGCTTGGTGGGAATTAGAATGTGACTTAAGACCTAAGCCTAATTATGAAATGGAGGCATGAAGTGTTGCTTTTGCTTGCAGTGTGTTGTGCATCTTCAGCTGTCTATGCAAAATACTTACGAAGTGTGCTAAAAATGAAACCTGTCTACATTATGCAAACAATCTGGAATGCCACCTTCTGTTATATAATAAATGCATGCTTGTCTATAGAGAAGAAAAATAAACCACGTGTAAAATTTGTAAAGTTGAACTGGCTATTTAATTTAAGACAAAAGCATCTGTTCTACCGTTTGGATGCTTGTTCAGATCCTAAAGCATTGGACACCAATGAAGTAAAAGTTATGGTGTGGCCACTGGAACAATACGAGGTACCGGGTACCCTTATGGGTCAAGGTACCAAATAAAAAGATGGGAGCGAATGTCAAAAGTTGCCTGTTTCAGAGGTGGCATGTTCTATTCCTTCTAGCAGGGATTCTTTCTGCCTTCTACCAGGCAGTCAGTTTATACTTCAGACTTAGGCTGTAGAGGGTCCTATGTGGAGAACAGAGCTTTAGAGCAGAACTCTGTGCAAGATCTGAAAGCTGCCCTGTATCTGTGAGAGACAGATTTTGAGCATGTTTTTGACGTTGCTTGAATCAACTTTGTTTAGTGTTAATGTTTCTTTTGAAAATGGAATGGAGTCTTCTCATAGGGATGCCCAGAAAGAACAGGATCTACTTTGAACCGTATTACTGGTTCAAATGGCTGTTAATGAAATAATATGTGCATATATGTTTTCACGATGCACACATCTCATTATACAATTAATTAAAAATGGAGTATTTATCCAATGCAAGCTGCATGCATTGTCAAGTGGTTTCAGTAAAAGATTATTCTGAATTTTAATTTTTTTTCTATCACAAAAAGATTCTCTGTGCTTCAGACAGAGGATTTTATTCAAGCAGATGACATCTTTCAAATCAGAAGCAGCATTTTAAGTTCAAGTGCTGCATTTTGTTCTGAGGCAGGTGATTACTTTTATAAATCAGCTGTAAAAGGTAATCCTGAAAGCTCTCCATAAATAATAACCAAGACTGAAAATTTCTGTGTAGTGTGTGTGTATAATGGGAGGAAAATAGAGTTGAGGGAAATGGAGTTGAGGTTAAATGACTTATCTTCATGTAGCTAAATGGGTGTTTCAGCCACCGAAATCAAATGAGGGGTATACATACGGAAAAAGGACAGGATCTGGTACCAGCTTTGCAGATGCTTCAAAAAATTATGTGAGCAGCCCAGTCTGTTACAGCTTTTGAACAAAATCTGGAGGAGTGTTCATAACAAGTATAGACCAATTTACATATTTTTAAGTTGTCAGACACTGTGCACCATAAACTAACAGGGACGACTGGGTAGTATAGAAATCTGCTGCTGAAAAATTGTCCAAATAGATTTCAGTTCAGCATGTTCTCCCATTGTTGTCTGTGAACACTTGTACGAGTGAAACTTTCTTTGGAGCTGGGGAATTGTAAACCCTCACAAAAGTTTTATTTACTCTATGCTGTATTTGTGCCAACATGGAAAACAGTTTAGCACAATTAGGTCACATAGTTGGGAAACAGTAGTGCTATTTATTGCATGGTTTGAATAACTATTCATGAAGCTGCAATAGTGAAGTCTTAGCTTTTGGGCTGACAACAGTTGTGAATAGATACAGCTCAAACAGACCTTTGGAAGTAATTTCTGAATTTTCAGATAAATAACTTCTCAAATTCTGAACAATGTTTTCTATTTTTCCTGTGCTAAAATGTTATGAACTTATAAATAAATATTAGGCATTGGTCTTACTCAGCATTTGTATTGAGTAAGTCTGAATAAAGTAATCTGCAGTCTTTCTGACCGTTTCATAAGTGGGCATAAAGGGAAAATTATTGAATAAATAAGTTTTTTGGCAAACATTTGTTATTGCTTCTTCAACATGTATGCTTGTCCTTGAAATTTAAAGAGAAATATATAAGTATTGTATTACCTGTCATGTATATCTGGATGCAGTTCAGATTACATATAAGTGGAATCTTGACATAGCTGTAGAATTATAGCTTTATAAAGGATCCTCAGCAAACAGTTCCCACAAACCCTGGAGAAACACCTATCACTATTACATAAAATGGTATTCTCACGCACAACACAGTGGTTTCTCCTTCACGTAAGGTCTCAGTATTTTCAGTTTTCTGCTCTTTCTGTCTGGATTTATATTAGGAGAAAGATACAAGAATTACTGAAAATGCTCACTTTCATGTTGTAGAGATTAAGGAGAAATGAAAAGCATTTTTTTAAGAGACAGGATGTTTGTTATTATGACTGATGAAAAAATAGAAATTATTTCCATTGAAAAAAATTATTTAGACAATAACCCTTAACCAAGATGCTAAGGCACATCCCCATTCTTTTTTTTGCGGTTAAGAACTGATATAAAATTCTGTTTGAGAAAACTATAGTGTGATTTTTCAGCTTTCCAGCTATGGCCATGGAAGCATTTTTCCAGTTGGGAGAAAGGGAAATGGACAGGAACCTTCCAGAGCAGCATATGGGGAGCCATCATTTTGATTTTTCCTAAAAGAAAGTATTAGAAATTTTTTTCAGTGCCAAGTTCCAAACCTGCTGTATTTGTTATTCTTGCAGTCACAGCTGTCCACTCTCAGAATTCCTTCGTCACGCTAAAGGATGATTGCAGCTTTGTTTTACTAATGGCAATTTGATTTTCTTGCTGTATTAAGTTCTTTATGGTGCAAGCCTTCAACAACATGCTATTTTCCTTGAGTTTTTGTGCTTTTTAACACTTTAACCATCTGTGTTTGTTATTGCTTTTGATCACCACGGTTTTGTAGCTCACCCTTTCTAGATATTTCAGTTCTTGTGTGTTCCTTTGTTCTTGTTGCAGCTTCCCTTACCTCACAAGGGAATAGCTTCACCACAGCAGATCAAAACTATTGCAGATCATAAGGAGTTTTCACTGTCATGAATCATGAAGAATTTCACAGCATCTAAAATAGTGGCCAATCTTAAAACTCTTTGCTTACACAATATGTTATTAACGTTTTCCCAAAATTTAAAAATGTTCCTATCAAAACTCAAAATTAGCAGAAAAGTCAGTTATTTCTATGCCTCACAAAAAGTGGTATTGTTTAGTTAGCAGCTTCTACAAACTTGGAGATAAACTACCTGCAGGTTACAAATTGCTTAAAGTTCATCTCCATGTTAAGAGATTTGAACATGTGAGTTAATAAAGACAAAGCAGCATAAAGATATCTTAGTAAAATTGCGTTTAAATTATGTTTTGTCTCTGGAAGAACATCTTTTGAGTGCATATTGATCAGAGTACTTATTCTGTCCTCATAACAACATGATTTTCTTGTGTTAATGTCAGAAAGGTAGTTCTAATGGTCTGAATTTATAGTTTCATTATCAGATCAATGCCTTGCGTCTATCAGATGTCAAAATGATGACTAAAAGTATGGTGTGTTTTGTAATGCAATTATTTTGACTAGCAGCTTACTCTTGCTCTTTAATAGCAGCCACTGGTCATATATGTAATATTTGAGGGCCTAAATAATTAGATGTCTTTCTGAAACACTCATTTAGGACCTTGATGTTTTTCATGCTTTTCTGTATCAGAGAAAATAGTATATGTGAGAGGTTGATACAATTATCAAGATACAGTTCCTTCAGCTATTCTTGAGTTACAGGTTTCTGTTGAAAGAGCACTTTTCCTATGTAAAAATATATATAACTACTATTTTTTTTGTGAACGGAACTGCAGCAAAATGTTTGAAGTTTGAAACTGAGATCTTCACACATGGATTCTTTTATAGGGAATCAGTATTTTTCTTGGTTTGAGGGAAAAATAGAGAGTCGCACAAGTGAAAAAGCATTTTTTATTTGCCTAGATAAATACAAAGCTCGCAGCATATGTAAATTTACTCACAGACATTCAACTTGGTAAATGAAGAACATCTAACTGGAACATTGAAAAATCAACTTGTTATGGGAAGGCTCTGTCCCCTCTTCTTTCTTTTTCCTAGCAGAGTGATTCGTAGAAAGCTCTAAGAACTTGCCAGCAAAGTTTAAGTTGACAAGCAGGTATTCTTTATTGTGCCACCGGGAGACATGGGGGATAACTCCTCCAAGTTTGTCCCACTTGAGCACCAAATAAGCTGTGATTCTATAATCACTAAACATACATGTTCATCACATTACATGCATATTCATGAAGTTATGCATTACAACATATCTCTAGAAAATTCTTCCCGCATGCACAGAATAATGTGGTAATGGTCTTTGGGACCCTTGGTGCTCGTTTCTTCATCATCTTCCTCTTCATCACCGTGTCCTTTGGCTGAACTTTTGGAGTTGGCCAGCCTTGTTGTCTATTTGCCAGCTCCTTAGCTGGTTCTAACTGGTTTCCCTAAACATCAACTGAAGAGTTCTCTTCCTTATCATTGTTACAGAGTCCGCCAGGGGTCCAGGTCACTTAGTTACAAGCAAAATGTTCGTTCTATTTACAATGAGCTGTCCTTCATTCTGTCTTTCTTGTTCTTTCTCCATCTCAGGAGGGACATAATACTTAGTAATCTACTGCTTTTTTTTGTTTGTTTGTTTGTTTTAGTGAAGTGTTTAGATTGTTTCTGCTGTAAGTTTCAAAATGTAGCAAGTAGGTCAGTTTTGGGAATCAAATAAAATTGTGATTAAATTTTAATTGGAAAATCGTTTCTTAGGCTCAGAAAGAGGTCTATCGTCAAAAGGAGAGACTGACTGAAGAGGATAGCCAATAGCCTGAACAACTGAAGAATATGCACTTTCAAGTCCTTGCTGTGCTTGGTTTAAGCTGCTGGTGTGGATGGGAGCATGTTCATCTCAGGTTAAGGCCTAATCATTGATCTTACTGTCTTGAGTGAGTGTCTGCCAGTCCTTTCTCTCCTCTCTCTTCCTCACATAATTTTACCTTGCCTTATATGGAGTTGAAATCAAAACACAGAAGTATTTTGTAGGATGGGAAAACAGTTTCCAGCCCAGCACTTAAAAGAAAAACCACAGAATATGCGTGGTGGCTGCATTAATGTTACGTTTGGCACCTTTAACATCATACTAACACTTTTTTTCTTTTTTTTTTTTTTTTCATCTTTTCATCCTATTGCTGGAAACAAGGGAGAAGAGATTAATACCTTCTTCTCCATGTCCCCTCCTTAGGAAGCTGTAGAGAGCACTGATGTCCTTTCCCCAAACTAGACAAACCCAGAGTCCTTAGCTTCTCCTCAGCGGACATGCCTCCAGTCCTGTCAGCAGCTTTCTTGCCCTCTTCTGGATGCACTCAAGGAGTGCCACATTGTTCTTAATCTGTGGGGCTCAGAACTGCACACACTAGTCACCAACACTACATACAGTGGGATAATTACTTCCTTAGACCAGCTACCAATGCTGTGTTTTATGCACCCAGGATGCAGTTTGCCCTTCTGCCTACCAGCACGTGCTGACCCGTACTGAGCCTGTTGCAACCAGCACCTTAGATCGCTTTCTGCAAGGCTGCTCTCCAGCCACTTCTCTCCCAGTTTATATTGGACTGACCTTGCTCCACCCCAGGTGCAGAATCCATCATTCATTCTTGTTAAATTTTATCCCATTGCCAAATGCTCCAGTCTATCTAGATCCTTCTATGAGGCATCTTGTTCCTCAAGAGAGTCAACAGCACCTTCCCTATTTGGTATCATCAGCAAGTTTGCTAATGTTGTATTCAACTCCTATATCCAGACCGCTGTTAAAAGTGTTGAACAGAACCAGCCCTAGAACTGAGCCCTGGGGAGCACTGCTGGTGTCTGGTGACCAGCCAGATGTAGCTCCATTCACTACATCCCTTGGAGCTCTGGTGTTCAGCCCGTTCTTCACCCAGAACACTATGAACCTGCTCATGCCACAGCTGGGGGGCAACTTGTCCAGAAGGATGTTGTGAGGGACAGTGTCAAAAGCCTTATTACAATTCAGAAAAACTACATCCACTACCTTCCCTTCATCCACAGGGCAGGTGATCTTATCATGAAAAGATATCAGATTACACAGCAGTTTCCCTTTGTGAACCCTGATGACTGTGCCTGATGATTGCTTTATTCTTTAAGTGCCTTTCAGTAATACCCAGTGTAATCTTATCAGTAATTTTTGTAGGAACTGAGGTTAAACTAACAAGGCTGTAGTTTTCTTTGTCTTCCTTAATGCCCTTCTTGTAAATTGGAATAACATTTGCTATTTTCCAGCCAGCAGGGACTTCCCCAAACACCCAAGATCTTTGGTAGATGACAGATTGTCATGGTTTAAGCCTCACCCAGGCTAATAATTCACGAAGTCGCTCACTCACTCGCCTCTCTTACTTCCCCCCCCCCCCCCCAGCTCCCGGGGGTATGGGGAGGACAATCGAAAGAATGCAACTCCCACAGGCTGAGATAAGAACAGTTTAGTAACTAAAGTATAACACAAATCACTACTGCTACCACCAGTAACAATAATGACAAGGCAAATACAAGGAAAGAGAATACAACTGCTCACCAAGCCTGACCCAGCCAGTGCACCCCCCAGCAGCGAACCCCCCAATGCACTACCACGCCCTTCAGGGTCTCTGCTCTCTATTTGCACATCCTGGACATGGCATGCTGTGGTATGGAATAGCCTCTTTGGTCAGTTTGGGTCAGTTGTCTTGTCTCTGCTTCCTCCCAGCTTCCCTTCTTCCCTGGCATAGCATGAGGCTCAGAAAGTCCTTGGTCAGACCAAAACATTACCAAGCAGTAACTGAAAACACTGGTGTTATCAGCGCAGTTCCCCGGCCCAAAATCGAAAACACAGCACTGCACCAGCTACCAAGAAGGAGAAAAAATGACTGCTGCTGCTGAACCCATGACACAGATGTCCTGCCATAACATCTGCTAGCTCTTTCAGAACTGTGGGATGTCCCATAGAGTTGTGAACATTCATCTAATGTAGCTGGTCCCTTACAATTTCGTTGTCCACAGCTGGGAAGTCACTGTTCCCACACTTGTGGTCCTCCAACTTGGGGGACCAGGCAGCCCAAGGTCAATCTGTATTTTTTAAATAGTGAGGCAAAAAGCACATTGAATGCCGTCACTTCTTC
This sequence comes from Myiopsitta monachus, assembly GCA_017639245.1. Classification (NCBI taxonomy): domain Eukaryota; kingdom Metazoa; phylum Chordata; class Aves; order Psittaciformes; family Psittacidae; genus Myiopsitta; species Myiopsitta monachus. Next base: position 22,749,923 of record CM029922.1, on the reverse strand, counting down.
ATCTCTATTGGTCAGATGACCATCTTCAACAAGTAGTGGTTCTCATGCTCTGCCGATAAGGATGGAAAATGGGAGGAAGCAGAAAGAGGACACCTGATCCAAACTAGCCGGAGGGATATTCCTTACCATAGAACTTCATGCTAAGTATATAAACTGGGGGGAATTGGCTGGGAACCATTGATTGCTGCTCAGGGACGAGCTGGGCATCTATGAGTAGATGGTGAGCAATTGTGTTATACATCCCTTGGTATTGTTTTTTTTTTGTTTTGTGTTTTTTGTTTGTTTGTTGTTTTTTTCCTTTCTCTCTTTATTTCCTATTATAATTATATTTTATTTCAGTTATGAAACTGTTCTTATCTCAACCCGTGGGTATTTACCTTTTTACCAGTTCTCATCCCTGTCCCACTGGGGAGGAAGAGGGGAGAGTAAGCCAGTGACTGCATGGTACTTTGTTGCTGATTGGGCTTAAACCACTACAGGGCTGCATCATAATACTTTTGATAAGCATGGTCTTTCCTGGGCAGAGGGCCTTGGAGTAATTTGTAATATTTGTGCAAGTCTCAAAGGACTGTGAATCTCCTGAACTTTTCCATAGCATTTGCTGGAAAACTTGCCACAAATAAGGACAGAGTAATCGAATATATGAATGCAGGCTTCACAATTTATCCTTGCATGCTCCATAATTTATCCTTCTGTGAAGGGGGTTCTACTGAAATTGCGTATGTAAAGTTAATTCTGTGTGTATGTAAAAGGAATTCCGTATGTACAGCTTTGCGTCTATTCCACTGACTATAGGCAGTTAAACAAACATAGCCAGAGTCCCATGTCTACTAAACCTTGATAATGTCCAGTAGCCATCTCTCTGCCATTCATGAGTCTTGCCTCAAGAGTGATGTAGCAAGTAATTCTTCATAGCTGTTTACATGAGGAATCTGCTGCCTTTTGTGTCAGTAGCACAAAGATATAAATGCGTGTTTCTAGAGTGCGCATGAGGCACATAGCCTTTACTTAGACTGTACATACATATTGTCATGAGGATAGATACCCCCTGGAAAATAATGGGAAAACAATTAATCTATTGCTGTAGGGGCTTAGGGCAAGAGCCAGCCAACTGTTGCATGTCCACAGAATCACCCAGCCCTAAGAAAGTATGTCTTAATGATTTAATTACTTTTCTCATCTGAGTGGATAATGTAATCCTGATTACAGAAGCTGAGGATGAACATGGATAAAACTAATAAATACAAAGTGCATTCAACTGAGATGAACATCATCAGCACTCACAATGAAATTTCATTTATGGGCATTGTTTCGTTAAATGTAACCTAGCTTATTACAGACGTATTATTTTTCATTTTTTATGCATGATGTCATTCCTGTATTTAAACAGACCATAGTAAATATTTTATGAAACCATTAAAGGAACAAATAATAAATTTCTGCATTAAAAATGGATCTGTGAAAGTGCCTGGCAACTAAAATACAAACAAACAAATAAACAGAAAGGGTGGAATTATGTTGCAATCTGTCAGAAATTCTCCTGGAGTTTTATCTGTGATTTGGCCACTGTTACTCTATTTCTCACTCAGTTGGCCTATTAATATGAGATGTGTAAAATGGTAGAAATATGTGAGTTACCTTAGGGCAGAATATCTTGCTCTGCCTCAGACTTTTAGAGGATGCTAATTGTATGCTGGGCTTTTTGTTTCCCCCAAAGCCCTGTTTGATGTATTTAATTAGAGATTTTTAACTTATAAAGCGTTTTGCTGTGTGCACTGGCAAGTATTTTTAAGAACCATGCCCTATGTACTGAGGCTATTGTGCAGATTAGCTAAAAGAGTTATTAAGCATATCTGCTTGCACAAGACTCATAATCCAGACTCCTAGCATAATTTTATGGCTGCTGCAAAAGGCAGGATACAAATGGGGTGTTGAACTTGCAGCTTAGCACCTCCTGTGAATCCCACTGATTTCAGCAAGTGCTGAAAGAATTCTTCAGTTTGCAAAATCTGGCCCCTCAAAAGATAGTAATTAACCCCAGAGTCTTTATGCAAAGGAAACTTGCACTGAATTTGCTGAAAGTGCAGTACAGTTCTACTGAAGTCGAGAGAGAGTCCCATTGCCTTCATAGGGAGGTGAATCAAGTAACTAATTAGGAAAGGTGGGACCCTGCAGGAAGCTGGGCCAATGCTTCATCTCCTAAAGGGCATGTTTGTGGTGCTGATGGAAAGAATTCATTGTGCTTAGCACCTTCCAGCACTGCCCTGCACCTGAGTGGTTTGAATTCTAAATTAATGAAATTGAAGAGACATTTTATTCCTGCTGCAGAAAAAAAGAACAGTAAAAAGCAATGACAGAAATCTGAACACACAGATTTGAGCTTCAGCGCTAATATGTCACAGTCAGCTATTACTTTTCCATTTTCTGCTTGCAGAAGGGAGTAGCTTTGTCAAGGTCATGCCACAAATAAATAATTTCTCTGTTTCAGCAAGGTCTTGGTAAAGCAACAGTAATCGGGACCTTCTGTAAATTAGTTTCTTTCTAAGAAATGTATTCTTATTTCAAATGACCCCTTGCCTCTTTTCCTTTTTCTTCTTCTGTTTTTAACATCTAAGTGATTTGCAAACTTCTCGCATCTCAAGGACATAATTAAGAATGCTGATTACGTTGACATCAATCTCAGAGCTGAAGAGTGTGAACAGGAGTGCACTCACTGCTTTTTAAATACTTTGTCCATCCTCTACAAATAATTAATAGAACTTGAGAAGTAAAAACAGGGTATGGTCCCTCCTCAAAAGATACCAGGTTAAGAGCATAGATCTCTGCATCAAGAAGAGAATGTAGCTCGTAATATGTTGTCTTCAAAAGAAAACGTCTGTTTATGACAAGGCTTGGGCTTGATGAGAGTAAACGGGTGCTGCTCTGATACCATTATTTCTTCATGGTACGCATTAATATCTTTTAATGCAAGTCATGGCTTTCATTAATGCCATTATTTTGAATTACTAAAACCTTAATCCTTCAGTTTGCTTATAATGTTCTTAATTAATAGGTGACCTATATGTAACCTGATTTAATGTTTTACATAGATTTTCTGCTGATAACCTGAGACAAATATCAATGCATAATTAATTTTATTTTTTAATTAATTCTCAATATATGATGCTATGTGGGTTCAAAACCAGGAAGGTACTAACTAGAATTTTGTTTTAATTAGCCTTGCATATGCTAAGTGTATTCTGCAGTGTTCAGTGCAACAGAACTGGTGATCAGGAGGATAGTTTAAAACACCTGATGGGGTTAGAAGTACAGCTCAATAGTAACATAAATGGTATCAGTGAAGAAAAGGCTCAAGAAGGAAAACTGCAGAGCCATTTTTCTACAGTCTTTTATTTTTTTTTTTTCCCTGGGTGTGCAGTGTAGTGTATCTTCCAACTGTGATCCAAGAGCAGTTTCAAATTAGTAAAGTGATTAAGGAGTGGAGATGTTAATGTGGTGGTCTGTAACTGCCAAGGAAAGCAAGTAGCATTTTATGCAGCCATGACTTAATCTACCACTTGCTAGAGATTGTAAGAGCTTCTGTGTCTCCCTTCCTGTGACTTTGCAACTGGTAGACAGTGAAATTCTCTGTAAGGAAATTTTTCATCAGCTGAATGCCTCAAGCTCATCTAAAACCACATGGATTTTGGTCCTGCATGTAACAGCAATTAGAAGCATTTTTTTTCAAGAGTTGCAATAGCCAGTGTGTGGTATGTGATATAGCACTAAGCATGAATCTGAATAAACACATCACAGGACCATCTTCTTATCTCTCATGGTTTTTGCTTTTCCTGTTTGTCTCTTGATAATTTTGTTGTTTTCAAATGATGATAGGAGCCTGAATTATTTAGATGGGTACTGGTCTCTGTGCCGCTGAACCGTTTCCTTCCATTATCTTCAAAGAATGCCACAGAACAAAGATGTTAATGCAATTTTCCTTACTATCTGAGAGATCCACCATTATGATCTTAAGGCCATCAGTAAAAACTACATTTTGGCCTGTTCTTTCCCTGTCTTGCATCCTCTTACCATCCAGTTGTACCTCTGAAGCCAAGGGTGTTCTGTAGCCTGGACCTTTAGCAGTTGTCCACATGCCACAGAGCAGCCTTGCTCATCCCCTCTTGTGGGGAGGAAAATACTGAAAAATGTGAGACTTGGATGCTGGTAATGTAAAAGAAGTGATCTTTTTAAGGCCTTTTTTAAAATTTATGAATCTTCAGCGTATTAAGAGACTGTATAGGGGAACACGTGTTCATGCAACATTATTCAAAAAATACGGAGTATGGAAATCATGACTAACTTTTAGAGAATTTAGAGATTTTCCGTTTATTTAGATTATTGGATTTTTTATTCGCTTTTTTACTCCTATAGAGCTTACTCCCATAGTGTTCTCCTTGCATTAGGTTAAGTGTCATCAGTAGAAAACAAGAAAATGCCAAAGTGACAATAGTGAAGAACTATGTATATGAATCATAGAATCACAGAATAGTTAGGGTTGGAAAGGACCTTAAGATCATCTAGTTCCAACACCCCTGCCATGGACAGGGACACCTCACACTAAACCATGTCACCCAAGGCCCTGTCCCACCTGGCCTTGAACACCGCCAGGGATGGAGCATTCACAACTTCCCTGCCAACCCATTCCAGTATCTCATCACCCTCGCAATAAAGAACTTCTTATATCCAATCTGAACTTCCCCTGTTTAAATTTCAGTCCATTACCCCTTGTCCTCTCACTACAGTCCCTAATGAAGAGTCCCTCCTCAGCATCCCTATAGCCCCCCTTCAGATACCGGAAGGCTGCTGTGAGGTCTCCATGCAGCCTTCTCTTCTCCAGGCTGAACAGCCCCAACTTCCTCATCCTGTCTTCATACGGGAGATGCTCCAGTCCCCTGATAATCCTTGTGGCCCTCCTCTGGACTTGTTTCAACACTTCCATGTCCTTTTTATGTTGAGGACACCAGAACTGCACACAAGACTCCAAGTGAGGTCTCATGAGAGCAGAGTAGATCTGGAATTAAAGTCACACACTGTGGCATTACAATTGAAGATTTCCGTTCAGTGCTAAAGTAAACTTGTATTACAGATGGGAAAAGCCATTTCTGTGCAGTTACTCAAATAGCAGTATTCTTGTAAACTTTTGCTTTCTTATTTCTTTTCAGAAGAAAAACACATAGTTTTTTAATTTCCTAAGTAAAAATTTAGTAATGGCTGAGAGTTGGAAATTTTGCTTTGCGTGATAGCATAAATTGTTCAGCTAAAAATTTTAATTTTATCTGTTTAATGGCTATGCCATGGAATGCACATTTAAGAGAAATTATGATTTTCTGAATTACTGTCAAGCAGATTTACCTGCTTTTCTGTTAGGTGATATTGCAGATATTAAGGAGAGCATAATCTCCTTAATAAGTCTTTCTGTGTACATTAAAATCATATCAGATCAGAGCCAATGGAAAAAAGAAAGATTATGTTTATTATAATAGCTTTTTGGAAAAGAATAGCTTATGGTCAGATTCATATGCATTCATTTAAAAAATAATCTTACAATATCTGTTTGACCTTAAAACAATTTGGTGTAATGATATACCATAGACCACAGCAATACTAAATATCTTATTTATTTGGATTGGAAGTCTCCTTTCTTATTATCTGTTACCATTTTTCTTGCTAAGCATAGTAACAAAGAAAGCATATTAATTCTGATGCAGAAGGACATTTCTCTACTCTCATTTATGTCACAGAAACCCCCATGAAATCAAGTAAGCTTGAACTTCACTGGAAGGTTAGGAAAGTGTGTCTGTAATAATGCTCCTGCTTCTTGTGAGGTACCTTCCATATGGAGTTCATCTATTATCTACAGAGAGAGTAAGAGGGAAGATTGCCTCTTACCACCCTATTTGATGTTCTGCACTGAGATCCAACCTTTGGATCAGCAAAGCTCTAAGGGCTTGTTTCTTCACTTTTGTCCATGGTAGCTGCATTACAAAGTCCAAAAGATTTCCTTCCCCCAGCTTTTTCAAAACCAAGTACATTCCCTCATCATGCATCTTCTTGCCAGTCTTTGAAGAGGGCAACCTCCTGCAGGCAGGCCAGGAGATGATGAAGTGTTTGACTAGCAGGTTCTTCTGCTTCTCTCTGCATGTATTTATAAAGGAAGGGAGAAAAGGATGTTCATAACCTGAATTCTGTCTCACCTGTGGCTTTTTAGAAAATAATATATGGCAGTGTAACTCATAAGATTTGCCATTGGCCAAATGATGTCAAAACATGTTTGGAAGTTAGATATAGTAGACCAGATGTGATCTCAGTAACACTGCTATGAATGTATGGATATGTAACTTTTCAGAGGTATAGAGGAGACCAGAATCCAGCACCTTATAACTGAAGTGCACCATGCAGAGTAACAGTTTAACTTTTGTATTACTAGGCAGAATTGTCCTAGATATAATGATGCAATAAAATCCAAACTATTTTTTGTTGATTGTGCCAATAAAAGCTTGTTTAGCTCATCCATTATAGGTAAAAGTAATAGAAATAATTTCCAATTATGAATGATTCACTACCAGGAAATGAAATTCAAAAAATGAGAGTTAGTTTCAGCTATTTGTTAAGCAGAAGAAACTGTCTTGTAGTATGAAATAGCTATCCTGTTCAGGTGTCACAATGAATTTATCACCTCCAATAAAATGTCAAAAGTATTGTTTTTCTAATATCAGTGAAAGATGATGTCCATTTAAATTAGATTTTTCATTCATTTCTAATTGGCTTAAAATCCAGTTTAGCTACAGCTCTTTCACTCATAACTTGTTTAAAGGATTCTAATTCTCGTAGCTAAATAGGCATCCTGACGTTTTTCATTTTCATCCATCATTAAGTTTCTTTTGGCTGAGGTTGCTGGGTTGCACATTGCCTTTCCAATGTGCTGTCTAACTTCTGAAGTGACTGGGTTCAGATTGGATCCATTTATTTCATTCAGTGCCTTATCTGCCTCTTTCTCCTACTTTTTTTAAGCACTGATGAGGGTCATATTGAAAAGCTATCTCCAACTCCAACTGAGATCAACAAGGAAATGGCTTTGTTTTACTTTTAACTGTGATTGAAATCAAACAGGACTGCATCATTTTATAAAATGGCCATTTACAATACAGCAGTTTGTATGCTAAGTTGAAAGCACCCTTGATTTCCTATATATGTCTGGTTTTCATTTCATTCATTTAGAATTGCTTAAGAAATAGAAAATATTGTGAGAATATGCTGGGTTTGGGGTAGAGTCTGTTTTCTTCGTAGTAGCTAGTATGGGGCTGTGTTTTGGATTTGTGATGAAAACGGTGTTGATAACATAGGGATGTTTTAGCTGTTGCCACCCCACCAGTGAGCAGCCTGGGACTGCTCAAAGACTTGGGAGGGGACGCAGTTGGGACAGCTGACCCCAACTTACCCAAGGCATATTCCATACCACAGGACGTCATGCTTAGTGTATAAAAATGGGGGAAGAAGAAGGAAAGTGGGGGGATGACACACATTTGGAGTTACGGCGTGTTGTCTTTCCAAGTAACCATTACACATAGAATAATAGAATCAACTAGGTTGGAAAAGACCTTCTTTCCTGGAGATGGCCAAACACCTGCCTTTTGCTAGGTAGTCATGAGTGAATTCCTTGTTTTGTTTTGCTTGTGCTTTTGCTTTACCTATTAACTGTCTTCATCTTAACCTGTGAGTTTTCTCACTTTCACCATTCTGAGTGAGCGAGTGGCTGTGTGGGGCTCAGTTGGTGCCTAGGGTTAAAGAATGACAGTCCTACAGAAAAGTAATATGTCATTAAAAAAATCCATATTTTTTGAAAACAAACCATTTCTGTATGCTGGTGAGAAGGAAAACGTGTAGTTTAGATGGGTAAGAATAATAGGCTCTGAAGGGCAAAATAACTCTAAAGGCCATTCCTTTCTGGTAGCACTGAGACTGAAAGAGAATGTCAGGCTGCAGAGGCAGTTTGTGTGTTTAGATACATTATTTTTAATACAAGGGAAAACTGAAATATATAACTGAAAAATATCCCATTACTAAATTTAATTTAATTAAAAATTAAAAATTACTCATACTTGACTTTTATTTACAAATGCATTTCCCCAAGGACTGCTTTCTAAGGCAGTCCATAATAGGTTTTAATCCTTACCTTTAATCCTTCCAGTGATCTAGGAGAGTCATCAGGATGACTTTTAAAGTCTGGGACTGGTTGTTGAAGAAATAGGGCTTGTTCTAGATTTGTAGATACGTAATTTAAGGATATCTTTTACTTATGTGTGTGGAACAATGACTGCAAGATAGATTTTCCTGACACTGTGGGACTATTGGAAGTTGGGTGGTTTTTTTCTGTACATCACCTGGTTCTTGTACGCTTTTCTTTTGAACTTCCCATGGTGGTTACTGATAAGGACAGCCTGTAAGGTATGTGTGAGGCAAATGCTGTTATTATTGAAATTTCTGACCTATATATTTGGGCTATCTTTTGGCAATTTTTTTTTTTTTTCTTTCAAATGAGGCTGGAATTAGAGACATATTAGACACGTTAGATCAGCCTATTAAAGAGACTATAAATCAATCAGTTATGTTTTATAGCAGTTTCTATATCTTCCTCTGCTCCCCCATCTTTATCTTCACTTTTTAATGGAACTAATTTTGTTAAAAGGAGATATTAGGAAATTACCTCTTATTATCTTGCATGAGACGTTCCAAGAATGGGAATACTAAAGCAAAACCTCTTATATGTTGAAATAATAAATCAATAGAAGAAGTTTTAATATCTGTAGTACAGGTCAGACTCCTTGTATGAAATTTAGAGAGTGAATAATAATTTTAATGTTGTCTCAGTTTTCTTCTTAACAGTCAGTTTAGGAATATGGCATATCCCATCTGCTCATGAAATAGTCAGCAGGTCTACCTCAGTAATCTGGCTCAAACATATCCATGTGTCCTGGATACACACACTCAGGGCACTCCAGTGTTTTCACTGTTGGCTTTTTGAAAGGTGGTGTATCCTATCCTTGCCCTATTCCTTATACTCTTTCACCAAGTGTCTGGGTCTTTAAGGATAAAAATATTAACCTGGATCATTACTGCAGTTTATGGTGCCCCTACAGATTTTGGGGAACTTTTTGTGTATGCCAGCAGGGCATAAGCATGATTTCAAAGACAGGGTGTCTTTGGCAAGGGCTACTGTCAGCATCCTGTAGTCCCTTCTTTAGGATCTCCAGTGTGCCAAGCAAACCTAGCAGAGAGCATGCAGTCAATGCCATTATATCAAATATCCTCAGGAACAGAATTTTGGACCTCCAGGGCTGAATGCAGGAGGTCTGACAGTATGTGCTATATCTCAAATAATTACAAGATGCTCGTATTGGCTCCCAGTTCTCTGTGTGAAATGTGTTTGACTGTGTGGTGGTGATAAAGAAGAGTATGTTGGGGGAGGGTAATATATTTGTCTTTTGTGCATGATTTTCCTCCAATCATCCAATCCTGCCCTTCATAAGCCATGAATTTGCAGACATTTGGCATGAGCTCCTTGATGTCTGGCAAGAGGTAGCACAGGAAAAGGAAAGATGAATGGAACAAAGCTTGATATTTCATAAGCATTTTACAGAACATTAAGGGGAATATTTTGTTCCAGTAGATCTTGGAATTCCTTGCAAATGAAGCTGGAACACAGAAGCGGCATTTTTTAAGTTTTGGAGACTTTGATCCCTTAACTCTTTTCTACTGATTTATTTGAGTGAATTTCAGATTTTAAATTGCATGTCCTATAATGATTGAATTCACTTTCCGTATACCCACTATTTATGGTGCAGCTGTTGGCAATGTTAATGTGAAAAGCACATCTTCTGAACATTGTCAAGCTCTTATTGTCACCTTTAGTTCCCTGGGAGATGGGGACAGAATTTTATTTCAGATTAAAAGGAAGAAAACTGTTACCTTTCAGGGAAAACATATATTTATGTTTCTGGATGTCTCTAAAGTGACTCGGACAAGGAGACACATATTTGAGTTATTGTTGCTAGATTTTATTATGCTTGGTGCCTGGGTGGCTATACTATATTTTATGCTGCAAGGTTTAGAGTTGTTTTGGAAAGGAAGAGAAGGGAAGCATTTTTTGGATCTTGATGAGGGTGATAAAATGTAAATTCTAAATTCAGAGGTGATGCCATTGGGAATGAAAGTTCGATTTTTCATACATGACAGTCATTTTAAGTTCAGGCCTCATCTTATCTCTTCTCTCTATTCCACCTATTTATGCCAGGTTTTTCAATGAGTAAATATGTCAAAATTGGTGAAATGAGCATACTTGTAGCCTATAGGAGATATGAATTAAAATCTAATGATAACAAAGCTAGGCTTAAGCCCACCATACATAGGTATATGTCTTGCTAATATATTTTATGTGTCTTACCAGTAAACCTTCCTAAGGTAAATGTCTAAATTGCTTGTGTGGGCAGTAGGCAGAGCAGATGCTTCTGAATGCCTCCAGAAGGAGAATCTGCCAGTCTCATGTTAGGTATTATATTAATTTGATGACTTATCTCCTGGAAAGCCTTTATGATCACCTGCCTCTCCTCACTTGTGCAGCCTATTTTTGAAGGTCTGCCTCATTAGGCCTCTGAAATTTAGGAACAAGTTTGGTGCAAGAAAGATGAACTGGATCCTGTCCGAACTGAGTCTCCCAGGGAGTCGTCATGAGTACAAGGAGAGCATGTAACTCTGAGCCAAGGGTTCCCAAAGAACTGTTTCTCCTAGCTCAGGCTGTGACACTGCAGATAGGGTCACAAGCCCAACAGAAATTCAATTGCTAATTCAGGCTCCCAGTGGAAAGCAGGGTCAAAAGCCTAGATATAAAACCTAATTAGACATTGAGTATATGCAAAATAGAGCTCCTCCTTCCTTTCCTGTTCAACATAACGTTATAGGCACATTTCAACTTTCTGTGGTACAGTGGTACTGCATATGAGTGCAGCACTTCTAATTAATGAGTGATAGTATATAGACTTTTCATTTAAAATTGATAAATTTTGATGGAAAAATACATCCCTGTTTCAGTGTAATTATTTGATATCATTGCAAGTAACAATAACAAAAAATAGTAAGGTTAACTTACACCTCTTAACTGGAGCATATATGATGATTTGTAATAAAATCCTTCTTTTGCTGGGTGGAAGAAAAAGCATAGCAACATAGGACGCTCAGCCTGGAGAAGAGAAGGCTGTGTGGAGATCTCAGGGCAGCCTTCCAGTATCTGAAGGGGGCCTATAGGGATGCTGGGGAGGGGCTTTCCATGAGGGACTGTAGTGATAAGACAAGCGGTAACGGGTTCAAACTTAAACAGGGCAAGTTTAGATTGGCTATGAGGAGGAAATTCTTTACTGTAAGGGTGGTGAAGCACTGGAATGGGTTGCCCAGGGAAGTTGTGAATGCTCCATCGCTGGCAGTGTTCAAGGCCAGGTTGGACAGAGCCTCGGGTGGCATGGTTTAGTGTGAGGTGTCCCTGCCCATGGCGGGGGTGTTGGAACTAGGTGATCTTAAGGTCCTTTCCAACCCTAACTATTCTGTGGTTCTATGGTTCTATGATTTGAGTATGGGTTTTCTCTGCAAGTCAATACAGACATAAATATGCGCACATATATGCATGTACACACACATCTTAACAGCTTCTAGCTTGAAATGCAGAGAAGTTGACCATCAAATAAAGATTGCCTTTTTTATAAATTTGTTCATTATCTTTTAGTTATCTGAAATTATTTAGTAATGATAATATCATGAAGAGGGAGAAGTAACCTGTGGATTGCTAGATTTATATGATACAGGTCCTCAAGTATGTGCACTGTGGGGAAAAAAGTTACAAACATGTGGATAGTTGTGAGACACCGTAGTACTGTTGCTTCACAGTGGATTCCTGGTTCAGAATTCATGCCCAGGGAAGCTCCATTTCTACAAAGCTCTTGTGGGTTAGCACAGTCTTCAGTAAGTATGGGTTTGTAGACATCAAGGAAATCTTAACCCTTCTGTTGACACATATTTGGCTTTCTTTGTGAATGCAAGTCTTATGTTTTTCCCCTTCTGACCAGTGTTTTTTAAGAAGTGCTGGGCTGCTTGTGCACCAGCCTGGTTTTAGTATTATTATGAAAAAACTAGTAATGTGCTATTTAAAATTCATGTGGGTCTGGTTACTGTGAGCTTCTCATTCAGCAACAAAACAGGTATATTTTTCTTGGAGAAGAAGCTTTTGTGCATTAACTTAAGAGTTAGAGTATGTCTTTGTGTCACAGTTCGGTGCTTTGTGGTGATACACGAGCTCTGAATTAGCTGTCTAATTAGCTGAGATACAGGGTGTATTAGGCTCTTAAAAAGTCCTTCTTAGTGGATCTCTATGGTTTCTGACTCCTGAGACGGCTTTCTCAGGACTGAGTACCACTCAGTACCACTTTGTAACACTGCTATGGCATGCATCTGCTATTTGGATTTAGGTTATCTTTTGTGTGGACAGACATGCCTGAAGCTAAAAAAAAATAAAATAAAAAATAAAGTTTTCAAATTGTGTTCTCAGGGAAATGAAGAAAAATAAAATACCTCCAGTAATCTTAGGGCTCAAGTACACTTTTTGAAGAAGCAGATATGTCCTGCTAAAGGTGAGGTGTACACAGTGGAAGCTAAACTAAATATGTAAACTCCTTCATAATCAATAGAGAGGGTGATTCATTCTGTGCTATATTTCAAAGGTAGGTGTGCCATTACTTTATATTAAAATCAATTCTCGCTATGCACATAACTAGAAACCTTCAAAAAATGACAGAATATGGACTGTGAGGGAAAACCAGTGGACCAATATCAGCAATGCTGTCTCTGAAAACTTACATTTTATATGACCTGTGATCACATTTTGAATTGCTTTAACTGAACATCACAATGAAGAAGCTATCTAGACTTTTGAAAACATTTTTTTTTTTAAATTTCTCTGGTTTATTTAAACTCATTTGTATCCAAATCCCTATATTTAATTTCGATAAACGTCAAACTGGTATGAGTGAACAGCACTTTGTGTGGGATAACTACAAAATTCATTTGAAATTTCTAGAAATAAAAACAAAATAATTTAGTACGCTATAGATTTTTCCCCCTTATAATAAAATTCCACACTGGCAAAACTGGCAAGAGCTTTCTTTCATTATTAGAATTTTTTAATTTTCCTTTCTTCTGTTATTGCCGTTCTCAGTTTTCTACCAAAACACCCACAAAAATGTATATGCCCTGGGTTTCAATTTATTTCATTATTTCAGGTTACTGCAAGTTTCAGTTTGGATGAGAAATAATGAAAACAGCATGTCAGTTATTTCCTGTAGCAGGTAGCTCTCAGGGGATCTTATGTGCTGCTCAGCTGCGTTTATAGTGTAGGAAAAAAAAAGATTAAAATGTCATACAATAAGCCCAAAGCTACATTTCATCCAGGATCACAAATTATTTATGAATTTAACATTTAGCACTACAAAGTGTCCTTCAGCACCCATTGTCCAAGGTGGTATTTTATTTTTGGGGGGCTAGATGGCGCTGCAGTACATAAAATTTACATCCCTGCCACCCAGTGCAAGGGTTCTGTTTAACCCGCGTGGAGTTGCAGTCAGGCTTCACTCCAGCTTAGGAAAGAAACAAACCTTTCGTACATGCACACAGTTAGTTCTTTGTTTCTGTACCGACAAGCAACATGATAACTTTTCTTGGTTTATTTTAAAGGTTATTAGAAGTGCCTATTTCACTTGGTATATATTCACTTGTGGAGAAGTGTGACAAAGCTGTATCTTATGCGTGGAATATTGTATATGTGCCAGAAATTGAACATGTACATGAAACCCACATATGTTTTCTGTAAACATTAAGCTGTTTTTAGCTGGGAGGAGAAAGCAGAGAGGAAGAAGTTGTGGTGATCCCTCGTGTAGTCTGTGTTTCTGTTACAGGAGATGAGGACTTTAAAGATCATAGAATCATAGAATAGTTGGGGTTGGAAAGGACCTTAAGATCATCTAGCTTCAAACCCCCTGCCATGGGCAGGGACACCTCACACTAAACCATGCCACCCAAGGCTATGTCCAACCCAGCCTTGAACACCGCCAGCGATGGAGCATTCGCAACTTCCCTGGGCAACCCATTCCAGTGCCTCACCACCCTCACAGTAAAGAATTTCTTTCTTATATCCAGCCTAAACTTGCCCTGTTTAAGTTTGAATCTGGAAGTATCGAGATCTATCAGGGCTCATAACACCACTCATGTTCTGATGGTACTCTGTTACGTCCCATCCTACTAAACCAGGACCTTCTTTCTGTTATGCAAATTCTTTGTGACTCTTTCTCTACCATCTGCTTTATGCATCTCTATGTGGAGTTCAGGATATGGCACAGCGTCTGTGCTTCAGCACTGGGAAGAAGTGACGGTAGATGAGCTGAGTGCCCACCTGCATCCTCTGTTCCAGGAGATGAGTTTTCTCATCTCCTCCAGGAAGAGGAGATCAGGTCTTCCTGTCACCTTCTGGTGAAACTTGAACAGTCCAGTGATGTCCTCCCGGAACAGGAAATAATTCCCTTTAACAAGCCCAAATTGGGTATCCATTAGGTTAGAGGAAGAAAGACTAAGGAGAAGGAAAGCCATCACAGCCCATCATGCCTGAAAACCTACTGGTCCCAGGGCTGAGCTGTGTATCACTGCCTGCTGTCATAGTAACTTAATGTGCAGCTGATACTATGTAAGATTCAGTTATTGACCCAGCTTTCGAATGAAGGTCAAATACAGGAGTAAGAAGGAAGTGATCCTGTGGCCTTACATGGCCACAGAATATTTTCTATAAATTAACTGTTGAGCTTTCAACACCAGCCAGAGGTGCTCTCCAGATGTGACTAGGCTGAGGTGACAGAAGAAGTGAGCTAACCTGCAGTGATTGTGCTCAGGTCCTTCACTTGAGGATAGCTATGTAGTAGTAATAAATACAGACTACTTTTTAAACAGCATCTTTAAAACTGTTTGCTAATAGTTTTATGCTGAATACTGTATGTACTCCTTTATTCTGGGAATAGAAATGAGTGTCATTCAGAGACTGTAAGCTACTTTCTTTGAAATCTTGCTGGAGTTACTGATAACTGTTAGAGTTTTTACATACGTGTTCTAAGGTTAATGTTTTATGAAAATACAGATCAGGTCTTGATCTTCAGAAAAGAGTTAAAACAAATTTCAGAAGAAAAAGACTAGTGAAGTAAGTTTTTACATATTATACAACACTGCGTATACATTCTTATGCTCCTGATGACATTGGTGTTATTGTTTCATAGCACAGGAAAACCTAGAGGAGTAGCTGGAAGGTGAGATGCAGGCAGGGGCTGCTCTGGCACCATCGCGCATCTCATACCTGGCATTTTCTATTTCCCCAGTGTCAATGCCAGGGTAGCTACTCCTAACCCTTTATTTGCTGGCTCATGCCTGCATCTGCACTGTGTTCTCTGCAATGCTGTTTTGGTGAACTGACACAAGTTACTAAAAAACCTTATTTGAATTGCTCTCCCAAGGGCTTAGATTGAGCTGCCAGAGACAGGTTCTGCACAAGCAGTGGTGTTGCTGAATGTGGAAACACAGCTACTGCCTGTCGATGGATGTGCTGAAAAAAAAACAGCCAGAGACCTCTTTTATCTATTGGCAGGATACTATTACAGATGAAAGAGTGAAAATCAGCCCTCTTTGTTAAATTCTGTCTTTGGATGCAAAGCTGCTTCTACCTTTCAG
Organism: Myiopsitta monachus; assembly: GCA_017639245.1. NCBI lineage: Eukaryota > Metazoa > Chordata > Aves > Psittaciformes > Psittacidae > Myiopsitta > Myiopsitta monachus. The sequence goes on along the minus strand of CM029922.1, from coordinate 22,734,083 downwards.
GCACAAAGCATGGAAACTATTTGGTAGAAAATCTGCCACCATGCTAATCTTTTCTCCCTTTACAGATTCAACTTGATCCATGTTTATTTGCTGCTCTGGAGAGATATTGTCCTCTCTTCCACACAGTCACATGCAATTCTGTTAAGGGCTCATTCTGCCATTGACTGGGCAGTGGGGCTTAAATTCACTGCACAGTTAAATTAACACAGATTGGAACAACTGAGTTGATGCTGGTAGCACTGAACTTAAATTCTCTCATGCTGCTTGATGTAAAACTGCAAGCAGATACAGAAGTTCTGGGCTTGTTTGGTTTTGTTTGTTTACTTCCTTTAAAATTTCTTAATGAGGGTTTTAAGTGTCCTGGGGAGAAAAAAAGCAAACAGATTTTTTAAAGGAGTATTAAATTCATTTTACTTTTTAGCATAAAATGGAAATTTAAATTGGCTTTGCTGTTAGAAAAGGGCAATAATGCTTGCATCTCTGATCTTGCATACTTTGTTCAAGTTACTCTTCTCCTTGACTGGGCTTTTGTGTGAGGAGTCTACTGTCTGGATCTCAGTAATTACATGATACAAAAAATATCTGTTCAGAGTCTTGAGTCCTGAAACTTTCTAGAAGATGTCTGTATTCTTTTGATTTCAATAAGCGTTGGGGACACCTAGACTTGACTTGAGTTACTGCAAGCTCTCTGCTGGAAAGTAAACCATTTCAAAAGATCTTATTAAAATCAAAGATGAGATTGGTGAGACTGAAATAATTAACATTATCTACTTCTCTTGGCTTACAGAATTACCTTGATTCTATAGCTGTTATGGATGCTCTTAAAAAGAATATGGAAAGCAGCTGTCACATATTTTTTTTCCATCAAGATGTATAAATTTTAAATAGCTCTTGCTATGAAAGCTAGGTCAATATTCTATGCTGAAATGAAAAAATTAGTCCATGTGTAAGACAATAAAGATAATTTAAATGTGTTTCCTAGGAAAAAAAAATGTTTTAATATGTATTTTATTTGGCTGCTAATAAGAAATAGCAGATAGGTAAAGTCAAGCAAAAAAGAGTATCCCTGATGTGTTGCATCCAGTCTATATAAACCCACCCCATCAATAACAAGGCATTTCTTTCTGTTGAATTGCAGACATTGTTGAAGATGCACATCTCCTTTTCTAGTACACCTAGGTTAAGTACATTAGTATTCAATGAAGCCTTCCCAAGCATGGATGCCAGATAGTTTGCTCTTTTAATCTAGGATTCATATTAAAAGTCAGCCTCTGGCTTTTATTCTACTTAAATTGAGCAGTTCACCAGGTTCTGTGAGTGTGCTTGGGCTTTGTTCCTGTTACCCTCAGTACTGCTTCAGATCCTGTCCTGATAACTATAGTTTCTGACCACAATCCAGTTGTGCACAATGAGACATGACTAATAGCTGTCATGTATAGTTTGGTTTGGTTTTCTTCTTGGTCTTCCCTTGGGTTGTTGCAGGTCCTTATCATTTAACCAAATCCCTCCATTTTTAGGAAGCCTCACTTTTTGCGTTCTCCTGACTGTCTCACATCATAAATGAGGTGTCATATCTGCATATGCAGACAGCAGTATCTAACATGCAAGATGCAAAATTTTGCAGGCAGATTAATTAGTACAAAAATCTGAGGTGCATGTGATCTACCAAGTGTCTCAAAATCTGGCTCTGCAAGTGGAATTATCTCCAAACACTGTTAGAAGTGCCTCTTCTCATGCCAGAAAATTCTTCTTTTTGCCTCATAAAGGCAAAACCACCTTTAGAATCTTGTAACTACTGGATGGAGCACACTGGAAGCAGACTTGGGCACAAGGATGTAATAAGTTCTTATTCATTTCTTCTAAGTCTCTGGTGTGATGCAATTTTCAGAATAAGAGCAAACATTAAACGGTGCAGTGAGGAGCTTGTCTATTAACACAAGAGAGCTGTTTGATACAAATGGTCCAATAAGAAGAGAAGGAAGGATTGGACCAGATGATGTCTAGAAGTCACTTCCAACATAAATTATCTGTAAGTGTATATTTTTTTTTCAGTATCATTTGGCTGGCAGAATATTTGTTTTTCTATATACTATGTTTAAAATTAAAGATTTTCTGACCTCTATGAGGTGTCTGGGTCCATTCACACTTTGTCATTTGTATTTCAGAACCAACTTATGATCACTGCAGCAGCACTATCTCTTATTTTTGTTAAAAGATAACGCCAGCTGCAAAGCACTTCAGTATAATAAACAGCTTAGGGGTGTTGGGGAGAACAACCATATGAACCTGAATAATTTGCCCACGTTCATAGAAAATCTCTATAGCCAAGGTGGAAATATACTTTTTCTGATGCATGGATGCTGCTCTGTAATCTGTGTTCACTCCTGACTATTTTGCCTCCAAATAAATTTAGCCCTAAAATTATTTTTGAAGCCAAATGACTAATTTTACAGCCAAAATCATATGCCAAACAGTAGACTGTAAGCTATGTGATACTGTTGCAGACACAGATATATTTTAAGAGGAAAGTTTTTGTTTAGCAAAAGAAATTAATTGCAATTGCACTGAATTGCCTATGCTTCTTCTTCCACTTGTGTGTGATACAACTGCTGAAGGCAAATTGGCAAGATTTTTAGATTCTTGCACATTGTTAGGTTAAGAAGAGAGAAGTCAGACCACTTAAACCCATCTCCTTCCTGACATGGTCTATGTATAGACAAATTGAAGTCCAGCACTTGCGGCAGGAGCCAGCAGTACATGCAGGAGACTGGCTGGCAGGTGTTTCAGCACTTATCTGTAATGGTCCCACCTGCTTCTGTGTGGCGTCGGATGTTCTCACCATGATCCCTATTACCTAGCAGTCTGTGTACCCCCTGGTAGCCAGATGTTGGCACAGGGTGCAAATCAAGTCAACCCATATTGATACCATGTTATACCTTTTCAGTGGTTTCAGATATTGTTCTGTCACTTGCTGATCCATACCTGTATGAAACCTCATCTCACTCAGGTCTTGTTTATACTGCCTTGCTGTCTGCAGCTCATTATTTTTAGGCACTCAGCTCTTGATCAAGTCAATGTTGTAAGACTTCCATAACACATTCATTTGCAACAGTGAAGACAACCTCTCCTGGGCTGCATTACCAACAGTATATCCTGCAGATCAAGGGACGTGATTATACCATTTGGCACTTTTTAGGCCATACTGGAACTATGATGTCTAGTTGGACTTTCTACACTTTTAGAGACTCAAAAAAATTAAACAGTTCTACAAAGGGCCAGCAAGAGGATTAGAGAGCTGGTGAACTTGACATATGAAGAAAGGCTGAAGGAATAGGGGTTCAGACAGAAGAGGAGGTGCCAGGAGAATCTAATAATGGTCTCCCAGTGACTGAAATGTAGTTATGTGCAAGATGAAAACGCTTCACAAGGATGCATGGTGGCAGGACAAGAAGCAACAGGAGCAAGTTGCTTTAGAGGTGTCATGGTTTAGGCCCTGTCAGCAACTAAGTACCATGCAGCTTCTTATTCACTCCTCTCCACTCCCTCCCTGGGTATAATGGGGACAAGAATTGGAAGAAGGTAAAACCCACGGTTTGATATAAGTACAGTTTAGTAATTGAAATTAAGTAAAATATAATAATGATAGAAATTATAACAACAATAACAATATGGATATTAAAAATAGGTGAAAAAAAGGTGAAATGAAAATTTAGGAAACACAAGTGATGTACAATACAATTGCTTGCCACTCACTGATCAATACCCAGCCTATCTGTGAGCAGTAGTCGGTCCCTTCTGGCCAGCTACCCCAGTTTATACACTGGGCACGACATGCTGTGGTATGGCATACCCCTTTGGTTACTTTGGGTCAGGTATCCTGTCCCTGCTCCCTCCCAGCTTCTTGTGCCCCTCTGCCCTGACAGAGCATGAGAGACTGAAAAGTCCTTGATCAGGATAAGCATTACTGAGCAACAACTAAAACATTGGTGTTATCAGCATTGTTCTCAGACTGAAGCCAAAACACAGCACTGCACCAGCTACTAGGAAGAAAAATAACTTTATCCCATCTGAAACCAGGACAAGTGGAAATTCTGTAAGGAAATAAGAAGCAAATTCTTCATCCTGAGGACAATTTAATATGGGAGTCATGGAATCTCTTTTGCTGGAAACCTTCAAGACTTGGCTTGACAGGGCCCTGAATAAACCAGGGCTGCTTTCAATAGAAGGTTGGACCAGATCATTTTCAAAGATTCCTTCCCACTCAGACACTTGTACTATGCTATGATTATTTTACTCTCTGTGTATTCAACTCAGTAAACTCTAAAATTGCTTGTTGCAGCAAATAATATGTTTTAGGAAATCACAGATTTATTATGCTGTTAGCTTGATGACACTAGCAACTGACAAAAACTTATTTTAATTTTCTGACTTCTATTAATTACTCAGTAACCCTGCAAAATTTCCCATCAGCCCTTTCCTTATTGAAATCTCTTACATAAACTGGTTGGATCTTGCAGATTTTTTTTTTACCTAGTACCTTACTATCCAATTAAAAAGATAAATAAGACAGTGGAAAAATCAATTAAAGCAGAAAAGTTGTAATGTGTTAAGCTAGTATTGATTCTGACCTGGAAGAATTTGTGTCATTATCTAAATATTCCCATGTCTTGGAATTACTTTCATCCTGTGGTTGAGCTCTGGTTCCACTGTACTTCTTAAGAAGATTAATCTCAATTTTATTTTAAAGTAGGAGTTCTGAAGAGTTTGAAGTTTGCTATATTTACAACATCAAACAATTTAGAGGCAAAATGAATGACTTTATGCTTCTATTCAGACTTGTGAAATTATAAGGTCATGGAAGGAGAAGGGTTCTCTTGTTAACTATTTCCATAATTAACATTCACTTGGCTACTTGAGGTTTATCATGCCATTTCATTAAAATAATGCAATTGCAGATAGAGAAAAAAAGTTTTGAAAGTATAATTGGTTTTCATTGTCAATATAACTTAAAATCCCATTAGCCACAAAATTTCAGCATTGTTTTCCTAATGACTTGCATAATTGGATCATCAGATTTCTCTCCTTTTAAAGAAAACCAAACCAACCCTCACTTGGTGGTTTTAAAGGTTATTATTTGCATGAATTTTCCCCTCTCAGTGTTACATTTCCACTTCTACTTCCACCAATGCTGACAGGTCAGAAACCTAGTGAGTTAAATGAAATCATGTCAAGAGCAACTAGAGCTGTTACTTCTCCCTCTCTCTGTTTTTTTGAGATACTGACAACTACTGGCAAATGCATGCATGTTATAGTTTGATTTGCGATACTTGTCTACCTCAACCCATTAAGACAATCCAGAGAACTCTTCCAGAGAACTCTTCCATGGTGCTGTTCTCTCTTTTAAATGTGCCTGTGGCACATTTTTTCACTTCATTACAGGAATTCCAGTGCACTCTTTCTTGACTAAAATGGAGACCATTTTGGAGACATTGAAAATACAAAGTATAACAAAGAGATGTAGACAATCATATCAATAAATATTTTCCACAGATACTCATTCATGTAAGTAAACTAGATATGCCATAGGTATTACTAGAAAAAATCCATTCTTACGTTTCATGTGTCAGTGTTATCACAGGGGTCGTGCACATAAAAAAATCATGGAGAAATCACATTTCTGGAAGAGATCTTGAGAAATTGTCTGGTACTCTTGCCCCAAGGCATGTTCAGCTCTTCCTAAACAGATGTTCCACTTACGGATTCTTAAAAATCTCCATTGTTGAAAAGTCCATATTTTCTCTAGGCACATTAATCAAGTGTTTAACAGTATTTACCATTCTTTACTGTAGATAAGTTAGATAACTTAGTGTCCTGGTTTCATCTGCGGTAGAGTTCATTTTCTTCCTAATAGCTTGTACAGAGCTATGTTTTGGGTTTAGTCTGAGAACAATGCTGATAACACACCAGTGTTTTAGTTGTTGCTCAGTAATGCTTACCACAGATCAAAGACTTTTTAGTCTCTCATGCTTTGCCAGTGAGGAGGGGCACAAGAAGCTGGGAGGGAGTAGGGACAGGATACCTGACCCAAAATAGCCAAAGGGGGTATTCCATACTGTAGAACTTCATGCTTGGTATGTAAACTGAGGGCAGTTGGCTGGAAGGGGCAGTTTTGCTGCTCAGAAATGGGCTGGGCTTTGGTCAGCACATGCTGAGCAATTGTACAGTGCATCACTTGTTGTTATTGTTTTCTGTTCCTCACATTATCATCATCATCACCATCATAATTATTAGTATATTTTACTTTATTTCAATTGTTAAACTGTTCCTATCTCAACCTGTGGGCTTTATCTTCTTCTGATTATCCTCCCCATCCTACCTGTGGGTGGAGTGGGGAGTGAGTGAGCGGCTGCATGGTATTTAGTTGTCAACTGGTGTGAAACCAGGATACTTAGATCTCTATTGCTGTATTTTAGACTAACGGATTTGTTCCTTTCCTTTGTGAATTTCTGCTGTCCTCTATGCAGTAATCTTTTAAAATTTTTGAAGACCATTCAAAAGCTCTTCAAATGCCACTTACTTACACTAAACAACCCAACAACTCATTTTGGTTTGTCCTCAAATGTGATGTATAACCTTTGATTTTTCTTGGCTTTTTAGTTGGTCAGCATCTTTCCTGAAGATAACCTAAATCTGGACTTGAGACGAGTGACAGAAACAGAAAGTTTATTTCCTATATCTTCTATGTGATTCTTTTGTTTATACCTTCCAGACTAAAGCTTCCCTTTTGTCTTTGAAATAGCCTAGCAGTGCTTACTCGTGCTCAATTTATGATCCACTATGGCCCATGCATCTTTTTTCAGAAGAACTGTTGTTATCCCTCATTCTATAGTTGTGTAGATGGTTACTCTTATCTAAGTGGGAACTTTTGATTTTTTGCCCTTACTAAGTTGCATCCCAGTCACTTCAGACCATTTCTCCGATTTATAACGATCAGTTTGAATTGTAACCTCATCATCCACATGCTTTTTCAGCTTGTCCCAGCTTTGAATAATCTGCAAATATAGCAAGTATGTTCCCTACTCCATCATGCAGTTTTTATTATTGGAAGTATTCCATAGACCTAGACTTCAAATCGGACCCCAGTGGACCTCATTGTTAGATCCTTCCAGCTGAACAGTTTCTTTTTATGCACAGTATCCCAATCAGTTATGTCCCTACCTTATGGCAGTTTCAGGAAGCCTCCAGATTGCATAAAAAATGTCATAAAAGACACTGTCAAAAGCTTTACTAAAGTAAAGGTGTTTTTATTTTCAATACACAGGCCTGTCACCATGTCATTGGAGAAAACTAGGTTGCTTTGACGTGATTTTTTCTTGACAAATCCACATTGGCTGGTTCATATCCCCTTGTTACCATCCAGATGTTTGAATATTTGAACCAGTATTTTAATTTTTTTCTTTTGGTAATTGAACTTAAATTGACTGATATCCACTTCTTTTCAGTTTTTTAAAGGTAAGAATATGATTGCCTTTTCTGTTTTCTGAAACTTTACCTGTCCTCACTCTCTTCTCAAAATAATTGCTAAGGGCTCCGAGATCACTTCAGCCGGTTCCCTGAGCACTCTCAGGTGAATGTCATCAGGACCAGCTAGTTCAAAAACATCCAGCTTCTAAAAGTAGAATTAAACCTCTGCTTTACCTTTTCCATCCTGAGTTCTTAACCTCTTGTCATTGATGCTAATTGTGTTGGACATCTAATCACAGCCACTGTATCGAGTGAAGACTGAGAGAAAAAGCCTACATTCTACTCTTTGGCCATCTGTGCACCATTGAGCCCCCTCTTACTTGAGAACCTCTGAAATGTTTTGATAATCTCTACTTTTCATAGTGGAAGTGAAGAGTCTAATTTGAGCCAGCCATATGTGTGAGATTCACTCATTTGGAGCAATAAAAAAATTTTATATCTAATTTCAACATGCTATTCAAGTGTCCCTCTGTAGTCAGTTGAAGACAGAAAGTAACTTCAAGGATCAGGGCTTCTGCTCTCTTTCTAGATACCTGTGTTAGATGAAACCCAACCTGCCAAGAACACATGATGATGATGCCAACACAAGCAGACTTCGGGGACTGCAATTTGGTGCTTGGAAAGTCTTTGTTGCATTCGGTGGCCAGTGACTGTGAGTAAATGGCCGAGTTACATCATAAACCTTAATACTGCATTGCCTTAGCCCCCCCATCATTTATAAAAGTCAAAATTTACATTCTGATTCTTAAGATATTTAATTTTGTGCACAGCATTGTGTTTGACACACCACTGGTTTTACTTACTTTTTCTTTTTTTTTAGATAGGAATCTGAATTATGCAGGAATTATTCATGAGTGTATGTATGTATATTGGTCAAAATAATCTCTTTCAAAGTAATCTCTAAGAAAAGAAGTTGCCAGCAGACATACGTTGGCTACAGCTCACTTCTTCTTGTGCCTTAAAAATAACTTTCAAGTCTAGGAAAAGATGTATTCCAGCCATGTTTAAAATGGCTTCCGAAAGATGATTTTTAAAATAGTTTGGCTTGTAGCACGGTATCAGTTTCAGGCAGCTTGACTTTGTATCATGTTACCATTTTAGTGACCTAGTGAAGCCAAGTCTGGTTTACAGGGCTAAATATTTTTGTATCACCAATGTAGTCAAACAGTCCAACTTATCGCCTCAGTTTCCCCACTTTTGGAGACTTGTTTATTCTGGGGTTCATTGCATCTTCATCCTTCTGAAGACCATCTCTTTCCCTGCATGTCCCTAGAGGTATGATGCACACAGAACTGTGAATCACTGTTACAGATTTGCTTCATGGTGGATGCCAAAAAAAGCAGCATATTGTATATTGATCAAGGTATAGAGTAACATTTCAACTGTCTTTAAATGTTCAGTATGGCTTGAATTTTCTTCAGGTCTTGTTTTTGATATGACATCATGAACTTTTTTTATTTGTAGAATTTACATCTTCTTTTCCTTTCTTTTCCTGTTCCTGGCTAGAACTTGATGTATGCACTGTGCATTATGCAAGTCTCTTTAGCTTGGCTAAGTTATGACTCTGTCTGTGTGTGTGCGTCAGTGTGTGTATGTCTGTGTGTATGCATGGACACACATACATGTGTGATAGGTCCCTGAAAAAATAAAAACAAAGGAGGTTTTCCTTTCGTGCCAATTTGAATGATTACTCCTCACTTGATAAAGTCTGGCACGTACCTTGGTGTTTCATATGAACTGTAACAATAACCTGACTATAATGCAGATCCCTGCCCCAGCTTCCTGAGATTTGTGATAAAGTTTCCTTATTCCATTAGCACTTTGTCATCTGCCCCTCTGATGCCACTGTTATATGGAGAAGGGGTTTGTGGTGAGGTTCTCGATAGTGTTGAAGTCTTTTTGTATTGTACTCACTCTGTCTCTTCTCACTCTCAGTTTGCACAATGCCTATTTATATGTTTCTGCTTATCTCACCAACTGATGTTTCGCATGCAACTTCTGCAGCCTTATTGTGGAGGCTTATGAATTTAAATATTTGGGGTTTATTTTGAACACAATATATAGTATAATAACAAGGCTGTTATCTGTTCAATTCTGCATAGTTCCTTATCAGTGTTTCAGAGAAGGACACTTCCTCTGACATGACAGTAAGAATTGCCTGAATGAGTTTCTGGAATGTCTGTAAAGGAGAGATTTTAGCCACAGATTTCCTTCTGGTCTGGTGAGCTCATTTCTGTGTGTTTGTTTTTTTTTTTTTTGTGTGATTCCTAATAAAGTCTATCTATTTCAGCCTGTCCCTACAAAGAAGGTAACAGAACAGGGATGACTGAACAGATGAATAAAAAACATAAAGCAGAAGGGAACTGCCCAGTATTTCCTTCTTTTGGTTCACATAATTTCAAAGATATGCAAAATGTTCCTGTAGTGAACTTCTATACCTCTATTAAGCAGCTATATTTAATCATAGTTATTATTAATATTTAATATTACTGGTGACATCATATAAATATCATTTATATTACTTATATAAAATGACCGTAAGCATATAATTTTTACTCTACATGCCAGTAATAAGATATTGCATATAAGGATGATGTAATATTTTTATAGTTGCAGTGCAGATAAAGTAGATTGGAAAGACTTTGCCAAAGCACAGGAACAGGGTTCAGAAAAACATTACTTGAAATTTCTTTTCTCTACAGCTTAGTGCAAGTAACTTCACTGCTCTGCCGCAATTTTCTGATGTCTAAACTGGGGACAGTAGCTGAGTGTTAGTCCTTGGCAAGTGACTTAAACACGACTACATTTCTGTGACTGAAATATATTTTTGGAGAAATTCTTTTTTCTGTTGAATTTCTTCTTTTATTTTTCACAGAATTTATTTCAATTTTCTAAATAACTACTTGGTTTTCAGCTTTCAAGGCTATATTTAATTATATTTGTTTTTCTGATTGTATTTGAACTGGAATCCTTATCAACACAGGAAAAAAGGTTCAGATCGTAATTTGATGTAGTCGTGAATTTGTATATGACATTGTTAGTGCAACATGCCCAATATCTTTATCTGTGGAGGTTTGAAAAGCAAGTTGGAAGAAGCACCTTGTAGGACAGATTTAAGTTTAGTTTTGCTCCAACTATGGGGACATAGCCAAAAATTAAATGCTCTGCTTTCTATCCCATTCTGTTACTATAAGGCTTGTTTCAAGCATGGTGATGGGTGGTTTCCTACATGATCTGAAAAGACGAGTCTGTTTACAAAACTGGAATAAATTCACGGTTCCTTTTCTCAGCAGATTTTTGGCTCAGTTGTATGTGGTCAGAGGGTTTCCTTGTAGAATAATTCACAGTTTTGGTACATTTTATCTGTTTTGTTACATCTGTCTGTTGGAGGGACAACACAAGAGGACATAAGCAATCCATGTGGTTCTTCAAGAGACAGAGGAGCCAGTGTATTGTGCTGGATGTTTTTCTCACAAACAAGAAGGACAAGGGAATGGTTTTAAACTGAAAGAGGGGAGATTTAAATCAGATATAAGGGAGAAATTCTTTCCCCGTGAGGTTGATGAGGCACTGACACAGGTTGCCCAGAGAAGCTGTGGCTGCCCCATCCCTGGCAGTATTCAAGGCCAGGTTAGATGGGACTTGGAGCAACCTGGTCTAGTGGAAGGTGTCTCTGCCCATGGCAGGGGTGTTAAGGTTCCTTCCAACCCGAAGCATTCAATGATTTTATGATTTATTAGGCAAAGCATAGGTGCATGGTAAAGCCCTGATATACGCTGCATGGTTTATACCAACATGTACCTAATGCATTAGTTCTCAGATACAACCCATTACTTTGTCTAGATATATTCTGTACAACAGAATGTTTAAAACTGATTCTTTCCCCAAGTGGAAGCTTGACGTGGCTTGATCATGTTGTATTCCTCCATTGCTATTGTGAGAATCACAACTTCAGACTCTGCTGCATGGTAATGGGGTGACAGCTGCCATTTTAGTTGTCATTTGAGATTTAGTCCAGGAACATTTTGAACTTAAAACCAGAAGTATCTCCAGCTTGAGCTGAAAAGAAAGTGTCTGTAACCAAAAGAGTAATAATTTTATATCCCTTTGGTAGACTGGGAACCTGTAGAGAGGTTCATGGTGTCACCAAGAATAGCTGTAACCCCAGTCTAAGTGGAATGTATACATGGTGGTGTCAGGCAATCTAGCAGTGCTTATCCCCATGCTTAGGGGCATAGCACTGTGGGAATTGGGAAGATAAACGCATATTTGGCTGACTCTACCCTTTTGGTAAGCCTAGAGTGAACATATATTAGGAGTAGATTGCAGAACATATAGTTGCCAATTCATTTCTACTAACCAGCATACAAACACCCAAACCTTTCAGCAATTAGAAAACTTGCAGAAAGCAATGCTACTAGTGGTATCTGTAGCTCAAGAGCAAATAAACAATCATTAAAATTCTTCCACAGTAACAGAATCAGATAGTGACTCAGAAGCAGTAAGCGAGAATAGATCATTTAGCTCCCTAATGGAGAAGGATTTGTGCCACCTAATAATTTTTTGTTTCTTTCAGGAAATAAGTGTGAGTATCCTGGGTTGCAGGCTGGGTAACTAATGTGAGCTGAATCACCTATGTTCTGAGCTTGATGCACAGCCAAATCCAGATGACGATTTCTTTAATTACTGACACAGTCACCTCCACATATGTTTTTGGAATCCACGTTGACATTAACGGGAAAGGTAATGCTATGCGTACATGTAAGGCAAATATAGAGTCAAAATTTTTTCACATCTTCCCATCCTTGTTAGGCAGAGATGGAAAAAAGTTCCTATTGCTAGGTCCTCACACAGATTAAGCCAAATTGTGCTGCTTTTTCTCCCATTACATATAATCCTGGCTGAATGCAGGATGTTGGTTATGATGAGTTGCATAAATATTTCAGGTCTCTCTGGAAAACTCTGGAATAGCTCATTTGTATCACACCATATTAACATATTATTCTGTACCAACATATTTTGTTTTTCAACAGGAAAGCTGATGTATACAAGACATAAGTTACATGCTTTTTATTCAGCTGGATTTAAATGTTCCCACTGAAGAGCTCTGAAAGAGCTGGCTGCATCTCTCTATTGGAATACTTTTGCTTGTTTTCCATTAGTCTTGGAAAACTTAGGAAAAAAAAACCAAACCAAAACCAAACCCCAGAAAGAGGTTTGAAAGAAAATAAATGCACACTATTGATAATTATCTGACATTGATCTGAGGGACAGTAGTGAAATGGTTGATGCAGTTCAAATTAATAGAGCTAAAAGGGTTACCTCAATTATTGTCAAGCAACAACAGTATATGCTAATAGGATTTTTTAATCTCCAAGGCATTTGATTTGGTACAGAAATACATTTAATTAAGTAGAAAGAATGGTGCAAAATCATTCAATGGATTAATAAGTATGGAATAAAAGTAATTCATGAGCTTCAAAATACAGTTGTGTATTGAGTCTGGCTGGGATGGATTTAACTCTTCCTTTAGCAGCCCCCATAGTGCATTGTATTGGTAGCTAGAAAACTGTTGATAATACACCATTGTTTCAGCTATTGCTGAGCAGTGCTTATACAGCAGCAAGGCTCTCTTTCCACCTTCCCCCACCAAAGGCCAATAGGCTGGGTGGGATGGGTGGGAGATTGGAGGAGACACAGCTGGAACAGGCTCGCCAAGACTGACCAAATGGATATTCTATACCCTATGTTGTCATGCTCAGCAATAAAAGCTATGAGAAAGGAGGTAGGGAGCATTCATGATTACGGCTTTTGTCTTCTGAAGCAATACTGTGCGTATCGAAGCGCCGCTTCCCAGGATATGGCTAAACATCACTTCCTGATGGGAAGCAGAAAATACATCTTCCTTTATTTTTTTGCTTAGAGAAGCAGCATTTGCTTTCTTTCATTAAACTACCTATATCTCAACCCACTAGGTTTTCATTTTATTTTCTCCCTCTGTCCTGCTGAGGAGGGGATGTGAGAGAGTGGCTTGGTGAGCACCTCTCACCAGCAAGTTCAACCCACCACAAATTGTAAATGGGAATTATTATGAAGCAGACGTTGTCTGAGGGGAGCTGCAGTAGGATCCATTCTTTACATGCATTGTCACAACTTGGAAAATAGAGAATTGTACCGATAAAGCTTGTGACTGAGAAAAATGGAGGGGATGAGGTAAATAATGAAGAAAATAGGTTACTAAAATGTAGATGACATGACTGCTTGGAACTGAGGCACTGTAGATTATTTCCCAGTATTGTCCAATACGTAGTCACAGGGCAGGAAAAAAAAGTCAGTTATGCATAGAGGACTGGAAATGTGTTCTTGGGAGCAGAGGGTGTGAAAAGGACTTATAGATCATAGGAATTAATCTGATGAAAATGAGCTGCTAAAGATAACACTGTGGCAAAAAGGTTAATGAGACCACTACATGAATTCACAAGAGCATATGAGAAGTTATAGAGAGATTAAATTACTGTATTCTTGGGTTTTGCACTGACCCCTCTGTATTAGGATCATTTCTGATATCAAGTGAAGAGTGTTATAAAATGGGAGAAGATTTAGAGAAGGGGTATGAGAATGATTAATCATCTGGAAAACATGTTGTACTGAAGGACTAAATTAGTTCCATGTTTTTAGTTTATCAAAGAGAAGATTAAGGAGTCAATGTCTGTTTGGTAAGCAAGCTGCAATAGTGCATTCTTAAATCTAACCAACAAAATATAACTTGAATATTTATCTAGGACTTGAAGCTAGGCATGTTAAGACTGGAAGTCTGAACATGTCTTTGAGAGAAGAATTGTTTGGTTTTAGCACAGCTTACCAAGGGTTTCTTCTTCAATGGTAAATCTATTGGTACATTGCAAATAAAAGACAGGCTAGGGACAATATGGGCTCTCTTCAGAAGCTATCGGGAGAACTGGCTACCCTGGATTTGGAGAAGGCTGAGGTTCTTAATGACTTCTTTGCCCCAGTCTTCACTGAAAAATGCTCTGACCATACCACCCACGTCTTGGAAGGCAGACGCAGGGACAGTGAGAATGAAGACCTTAGGCCCGCTGTAGGAGAGGATCTGGTTCGAGACCATCTTAGGAACCTGAATGTATACAAGTCCATGGGACCTTGATGAAATCCATCTGCGGGTCCTGAAGGAGCTGGCAAATGAAGTTGGTAAGCCACTGTCCATCATATTTGAGAAATCATGGCAGTCAGGTGAAGTTCCTGATGTCTGGAAAAAGAGAAATATAACCCCTATTTTCAAGAAGGGGAAAATGGATGAGCCAGGGAACTACAGACCAGTCAGTCTCACCTCTGCCTGGCAAAATCTTGGAGCAGATTCTCCTGGCAGCCATGCTGAGGCACATGAAAAACAACAAGGTGGTTGGTGACAGCCAGCATGGCTTCAGTAAGGGGAAATCCTGCCAGACCAGTCTGGTGGCCTTCTACGATGGGGCTATGGAACTGATGAACAGGGATAGAGCAGTTGATGTCATCTACCTGGACTTGTGCAAAGTGTTTGACACTGTCTCACATGGCATCCTTGTCTCTAAATTGGAGAGACATCATTTTGATAGATGGACCACTGAATGGATGAAGAACTGGCTGGATGGCTGCACACAGAGTTGTGCTCAATGGCTCAATGTCCAGCTGGAGACCAGTAACGAGTGGTGTCCCTCAGGGATCGGTGTTGGGACAGGTCTTGTTCAACGTCTTCGTCAGTGACATGGACAGTGGGATTAAGTGCGCTCTCAGCAAGTTTGCTGATGACACCAAGCTGTGTGGTTCAGTTGATACGCTGGAGAGAAGGAATGCCATCCAGAGGGACCTTGACACGCTTGTGAGGTGGGCTGATGCCAGTCTGGTGAAGTTTAACCATGACATGTGCAAGGTCCTACCCATGTGTCAGAGCAATCCCAGGCACAGCTCCAGGTTGGGCAGAGAAGAGATTCAGAGCAGCCATGCAGAGAAGAACTTGGGGGTGTTGGTTGATGGGAAAATGAACACGAGCCAGCTTCAGTGTGCACTCGCAGCCCAGAAAGCCAACTGTATCCTGGGCTGCATCAAGAGGACTGTGACCAGCAGGTCGAGGGAGGTGATCCTGCCCCTCTACTCTGTTTTTGGGAGACCTCACTTGCAGTATTGTGTGCAGTTCTGGTGTCTTCAACATAAAAAGGACATGGAAGTGTTGGAACAAGTCCAGAGGAGGCACACAAATATGATCAGGGGGCTGGAGCATCTCCCGTATGAAGATAGGTTGAGAAAGTTGGGGCTGTTGAGCCTGGAGATGAGAAGGCTGCATGGAGACCTCATAGCAGCCTTCCAATATCTGAAGGGGGCCTATAGGGATGCTTGGGAGGGACTCTTCATTAGGGGCTGTAGTGAGACAACAAGGGGTAATGGGTTCAAACATAAACAGGAGAAGTTTAGATTGGATATAAGGAAGAAATTCTTTACTGTGAGGGTGGTGAGGCACTGGAATGGGTTTCCCAGGGAAGTTGTGAATGCTCCATCACTGGTGGTGTTCAAGGCTGGGTTGTACAGAGCCTTGGGTGGCATGGTTTAGTGTGAGGTGTCCCTGCCCATGGTAGGGTTGTTGGAACTAGATGATCTTAAGGTCCTTTCCAACTCTAACTATTCTATGATTCTATGATCTAAGATCACAATTGGGGGATGTTTTCTAAAAGCTGTCTTCTTGTTGAGATACATCTTTTCATCTGAATCAAGAATTCACACAGGAATAAAGTCTGTGAGAAACTTACAGTTGACCATAAAAGTATCTTTTGGCCTCCTCATATAAACATCTGACTTTGAAATTGGTGATTCTTTTGAAAGACTCTATAATTGATTAGTGCCTGTTGGTAGAAGACTGTAATCAGAATTGTTAGGATAAAATGTTGATGTTTTGAAGTGCAAAAAGAATTTCCATGCTTGATGTTCCTGACACTGTTCTATTTTTCTGTATTTTTATTATCTTCATTTGCAATTGCATAGAATCACAGTTGAATGCTAATGAATCAGCACCCTTAAAAATAATAATCTTTGAGATGATGTATACTTGTTTCACAGTATCCAGAAAAGCAAACAGAATGGGAATCTTTGTTTATCAAAACAGAATTGAATTTTTGGTGCATATACCAAAAGGAAGAATGCTGCATTGGCAAGCTGCAGGCACAAGCTGGGAATCAATTGTTCTGGTTTCAGCTGTTTACTAGTTAGGTATCTATATAGCCTGTTCATTTGAGCTGTCGCTGCAGTCAAAAATGGGAAATAAGCAATCCCAGTGTCAATAACAGTGGCTCGTACATCCAGGCAGACCTACCTGGGTAGGCTCTTCCTTTCAAAGCAAAGAGAAATAGAGGAGAAATAGAAGGAAAAAGATAATTTGGAGAAACACATTATGAACAGCAAAATAAACAATTTTAATGGACTAAACCCAACAGTGTAGAAACTTAAATATGCTTCATATAGTGTATCTCTAGTGATGAAAAATATGTTTACAGATGTATAATGTATATGCATTGTCATTTTGAAAAATCCTGGACTATTTTATTTTTTTGGTCTTTGTCTTATTACAACCTTGACTTCTCTCTTCTTTTCGAGCTCTTTTCAATAATAAGTCTGGATCAGCCTTGAGGAAAAGAGATATAAAATTCAGTGGAAAACATTTTATGACTATTTTATGGTATTGCTGAATCTATGGAAAATATAGCAAGAATCCCAATTCTGAGATTCTGAGAAACAGTTGATGAATTTCATTTTGAAGCAATGATTACTAGGATTTATTTTGGTAATTGTTCAGGATAATAATTGCCTGGACTAAAGGGCTGACATTTCTCTCTTTCAGGTCAACAGAAAGATTCCTGATATTTCAAGTAGGAGGTGACTATGACTATGCATGAGTAATGCGGTCTGCATTAAGTTTATCTTGATGCCTTTCTGGAGGTCAGAAATGTGGACAACATGTTTTGAAATGAAAACATTGAAGTATTGTGAAGCTTCTAACTAGCTTTAAGAAAGTTATCATCTTCTGAAGTTAGTAACTGTCTATTTTATTGTAATGCTTCAAATTTCATCACTGTAGAAATTAAAAGTGAACCTCATGCCTTGAGCAGATGTCATGGGGATCCAGACAGGGTTTGTTAGCTTTTCCCTATCAAGTGCACAAGTGTGCTCACAGTCATGCCCATTAATCTCTCATACTGTTAATTCAGAATAAATTGTACAAAGGACATGCTTTAAATTTTAGTGGCTTTGCTTCTGAAAAACTAGAATTGGGTTCTCTCAGCCACTAGAATACCTGAGAGATACTTGTCACATGTCCCAGCTCCTTCAGGTGAGATTAAAATTGGCCTCTCATGAAGTATTTCCTGAAAAATCTTAATCTGGAAATGGTGAATACAAGAAATTTATAAATGAAGGAATTTAATGAAGTTATATTTTCTCTTCCCGTGGTGATACATTTCATAATGAAAGGTATGAAAGGTAATGAAAGGTATATGTTGAGTGATTCTGCAGACTACCATTAACTTTCATATAACACACATGAAAGTTTCTCATCCAAATTTGTTTATTTTCCACTGTTTTAAAAGAAATCCCACTGATTTTGGTAGCTGATTATCAATCATGGCTGTATTCTGGAAACATGAATGTGACATTCATTTACATCTTTGTGATACTTTGGTCCAAGAACATGATGAGTGGTACCGATGGTATTATTTGCTCTACTACTTATCTCCTTGACATGTTCTGGATCTGTGCTCTGTCTCACTGATGGGTGTCTTTGTGGAAAGGTTATGTTCTGCCAGCATATTTAGAAATGCCCACTTTGCCTTCATACTTACTGAAAATTGATTAGTATGGTAAACTACTCTGCTCACTTCAGCTCACTAATCCTAATCACAGAATGTAAGGCAAGGTTATTCCCTTTGCCACTATTATGGTTCCACGGACTTGTGGAACAGGGCTGAGGTGGGGGATGATGGGAGGATTTTTTATTTTTCATATTTTTCCATAAGAAAAGAAAGTCAAAAAGCTCAAAAGACTGGGAAAAAATGTTTTCACATTGTGTTCAATCTGATGATCTGTACTTCTGTCTTTGTTCTCCAAAATGTCTTCAGTACAACAATATATAAATGGAAAGACAAAGAGATAAAACAGATCAGGACAAAACAGTGAGCTAGGAAGAGGAAAAAAAAATAAGAAAAGGTGTGATATGAATCAGATTGCAATCAGCCAAGAAAAAAATCTTTTTTTCCTACCAAACCCATGTTTCTGAATCTCAGTCTTCCATATTGTGCTGTCATCTCCCATAAGACAAGTATGTTAGCAAAAAGGCTCTATACGTATTCTATTTTTCAAGTTGCATAGTAGAACTTATGACCACTTGATGGTGAGTGAAAAAATACAGCTTCTAATGCAATGGCACATGCCAGAAATCACACATAGAAATGTGACAGGGCACTGGCCAGAAAAGGAACCATTGCAGTTATTGCTTGATGTTGCACAGGGAGAATCTCTGTCAATTCATCGAAGACATTAGAAGTCCTGTCATATACAATGCACATACATGCATATACATGCACAGTTGTGCATTACATGCTTGGAACCCAACTCCCCAAACTTATTATGTATGATTCTATTATAGAAAAGAGTGTCTATGTTTGGGAACTTCTTATCCTTCAATAGTTGTACTTTTTAGGAAATAATGAACACCGTTTAATACTTTGAAGGAACATCTTAAGAAGATCCTCGCCCTGACAATTCACTCTGCTATTTTGTTCTGCAAATTCTTTTTAAAACTTAAGAAAAAGACATGAAGAGGGAAGAACCATCACCTCATTAATTTGTTTATAAAAGAACTTTAGTTCAGTAACTTGTTTTGCCTATTCTACTCTCTAATTTACAGGACAAAATCCTACCACAGTTTCTGTCTTGAACTAAAGCCTGTCTGCCTTTCATGAAACTTTTGCCTACTTCCCACATTTATTTTCAAAATGAGACTGTAGTTGTAGGCCCTGGTTATTTAATAGTGTCATAGTTTCAGTCACTATAATTCAACCAGTTCGCTCACTCACTCCCCTCTTTCTTCCCCCCCCCGCTCCCGGGGGAATGGGGAGGACAATTGAAAGAATGCAACTCCCACAGGCTGAGATAAGAACAGTTTAATAACTAAAGTATAACACAAAGCACTACTGCTACCACCAATAATAATAACGACAAGGGAAATACAATGGAAAGAGGATACAACTGCTCACCACTCAACTGAGCCGTGAACTGAACTCTTCCGGGTTCCTGTCCCCAGTTTTTTACATCCTAGGCATGACGTACTGTGGTATGGAATAACCTCTTTGGCTAGTTTGGGTCAGGTGGCCTGTCTCTGCTTCCTCCCAGCTTCCCGTCCTCCCTGGCAGTGCATGAGACTCAGAAAGTCCTTGGCCAGACCAAAACATTGCCAAGCAGTAATTGAAAACACTGGTGTTATCAGTGCTGTTCCCAGGCCCAAAATAAAAAATACAGCACTGCACCAGCTACCAAGAAGGAGAAAAATGACTGCTACTGCTGAACCCATGACAAATAGATGCCTAAAAATGTAAGCAGCACCTCTCATGCCCTGAGCCCAGGAAGCCTTAACCTCCAGAGTCTGATTGCATTTGCATCCATTTTTTTCCAATATTGCATGTTCTTACAAATTAAATTCAGTTTGAATTGAATTTCTTATTTCACTAGTGAGAAATCTTATTTCCTCCTACCCTCCCTTTTTCTCTTTCCTGTTCTCCCTCTGACCTTCACCTTCCCTCTCTCTCCCTCCTTTACCTTCTCCTCTCTTTCCCTTCTCCTCCTATCTCTATCTCTCATCTCAATTTTTAGGAAACATAGGTGACTCTGCATATGTTAGTGCTAACCCTTTTGATTGTGAATACAGAGCATGGGTTTTTTGAAGAGGCAACAGATAGACCTTAGGATGGAGGCTGCACATTCGTGATTCCCGTGGTGCCACTGGAAACGACAACTGTCTTTTTAAAACTGAATAGACCTGGATGGGTGTAGAGGCGTAGGACACCAGGGATTAACTGAAAAGGTAGGGTCAGAGAAAAGAAAAGATGAGGTTTATATAACATACAGATTAAAAAGAGAAGAATAAGATTAAGGGGAGAGACACTTTTATAAATCAGGTACAGTCAGGAGTGAGGCTGCTGCATTCTCCTCGCTGAAAAGCTAAAACTCCCTTTATTCAGAAATGTTCAGAAGTAATAAACAGTTCCTTGAACTCCTCTAGCATCCTTTCTTTTAACCTTATCCTTCTAGTACACCCCATGTTATGTCCACCAGCGAGATCTTTGACTCTTTCAAAAGCAAGTGGCTCAATTAAAAAAGAAGCAGCATTTGCCACACAGCCCAATCACTACTGCAGCCTCCTTTAATCCAATCTAAACTGAAAGCATTCATTTATGTCTGCTCTGTCACAATGGAACATATTGATTATCAATACAGGGACCACATAGTCAAGTTAGCTATAGGGTTCACTGTGTACAATTGTGTCACTGTTTTGAAAAGATCCCTGCTCTGTGACATTTATGGACAGGCTCTCAATAGCTATTGTTTCCAGGGCTTTGTTACCTTTACTGAACTCCTTTTACTTTTCTGGCCCAAAGGGCTGTGGTCTGAGGTCTTCTTAATACCTAGGAACTGTCTTCTGTCATTTCATTAGCATACTGGTGCTGTAATCCATGAGAAAGCTGCTAATAATGCTATGGTAACGGAAGCACATATAAACAGACAAAGGAAACAAAAAATATTGCTAACTCTTAATTAATAAAAAAAAGAATGTTCATACATATTACTTTTAAATTCTGTTCTGAAGATCCATTTCTAACTTGAACTGTCAAACCCAGGGCATTTGTGAGGGCTTTTAGGTTCAGATTGCAAAATTTGTTATATATGTTCAGTATTCCTGCCATAGCAGTTACTCCATTGAGCCATTTAATCATATTTCTCTAACCTAAAATGGCTTTTCCCTCCCTGTAGCCAAGAGGAAGTCCTGTCATTGTGGAAAGATCCAAAGAACCAAAATCTACCAATGATTGCTTCAACTGCTTTTCTGCAAGGTGTGTAATTTCCTCTGCATTTTCTTAATGGCCTGCCCATAGTTATGAAAATAGAAAGAACAACTTCTACTTCTTGCCAACTTGTGCTATTAAATAACATATTCAAAAGACTTTTTAATTTTTAAGTGCCTTATAGAAAATTAGAATCAAGGACATGAATGTTTTATTGATGAGCTTCAGAAACATGGTCATTTGTTTTGTCATGGGTTCTTTAACTGATATCTAGTTTCAAAGACTGTTCTCTATGCTGTACTTAACAAGTCTTCTTAATCAGCACTATCACTGATTTAACAAAACAAGCATAAATTGCACTGAGTTCCTTTAAGGGAAAGGCTATAGTCTAAAGTGAGACCTGCTCCAACTTTGAAAATTAAAAAAAAATGCAAACAAAAAATCAAGTAAGTGAACCTGATTGTCTTTTTCCAAATTTTCCAAATTATACTCCTGAACAAAATACTTTACCATAGAAACAAACATTAAGGGGTAAAAAAAAATAAAAATAGAGGAATTTCCAAAATATGAATATGAAGCAATTATTTGTATTTTACTCTTTGCCATATTTGATGGCTCCTGAAGCACTTCTGGGTATTTTAGAATTAAGCAATTATTGACAGAGATAGAGTAATTTTAGGCAAGGAAGAAGGGTTAATATTTGAGATAGTTTGAAACATAGTAATGTGATTTTATGCCTTTATGTTAGAAATTTGATGATGCAGTAGTAGCTCTGTGATGCAATACAAAATGCTTGCACGCTTCTCTGTTGCTTCATTTTAGCTTGGTTTAAGGATTTAGCCTCATGCTTCTGTTTTTACTGAATTAAAATCTCCTTCATTTCTACCTGAGTTTCTGTGGCTCAGACAAGAACAACAGACACTCGCATGAGTCTGCTTTCAGTCTGTCCCTAATTTAATAACAGAGTTTGTGTCATCTGGCATCCGGAGGGATTCCATTTCTAATTCAGACACCTTATTTTAGATATCTACAAATGCTCTAGATGTCTAAGTTGATGATCATGGCCACCTATGCTGTGATATGTGCTTAGTTCACTGGTCAGTTCAGTGTGTCAGTCTTTAAGCACCTGCTGATCAACGGTGCATTCCATATGACTGGGTTCTCATGTCTTGTGAAGAAATGGATGAGGAAGTATTTGGGAACCTTTGCAAAGGAGATAATTTCGAAACATCCTAATGAAGGATGGATTCTTCTTATGTAAGTTCAGTTGTTTGCATTTTGGCACCCTGTTTAAGTCATTTACCTAGACTCCTCGAATCAACAAGGGATAATAAATAGCTCTACAGTGTGACAAACGTAGGTGTCTAAGAAAGCTGGGACAAGTAAGATGGATCCCATACATGACTGCAAAATTTTCTTACTTTATCTTATCTGTTACTGTAGCACTAAAAAGCCCTCAAGAGCTAAAAAGTTTCCATGTGAATTTAGAAGTAAAATTCTAATTAGAAAATTTAGAATTAAAAAGATTAGGGTGTTTTTCATTCTCTGAAAGTTGATGATCTGTTGTTTATAACAGGATTCAGAGGCTGTTTAGAACAAAGCAAACTGTTTCTACCTGGACTTGTGCAAAGTGTTCAACACTGTCCCACGTACAATCATAGAATAGTTAGGGCTGGAAAGGACCTTAAGATCATCTAGTTCCAACACCCCTGCCATAGGCAGGGACACCTTCCACTAAACCATGACACCCAAGGCTCTGTCCCACCTGGCCTTGAACACCATCAGTGATGGAGCACCCACAACCTCCCTGGGAAACCCATTCCAGTGCCTCACCACCCTTACAGTAAAGAACTTCCTCCTGGTATCCAATCTCAACTTGCCCTGTTTAAGTTTGAACCCATTACCCCTTGTGCTCTCAGTACAGTTCCTAATGAAGAGTCCCTACCCAGCATCCCTATAGGCCCGCTTCAGATACTGAAAGGCTGCTATGAGGTCTCCATGCAGCCTTCTCTTCTCCAGGCTGAACACCCCTCGTCTCTAAATTGGAGAGGCATAATTTTGATAGATGGACCACTTGGTGGATGAAGAACTGGCTGGATGGCTGCACACAGAGTTGTGCTCAATGGCTCAATGTCCAGCTGGAGACCAGTAACGAGTGGTGTCCCTCAGGGATCGGTGTTGGGACAGGTCTTGTTCAACGTCTTCGTCAGTGACATGGACAGTGGGATTAAGTGCGTCCTCTGCAAGTTTGCAGATGACACCAAGCTGTGTGGTTCAGTTGATGCGCTGGAGAGAAGGAATGCCATCCAGAGGGACCTTGACACGCTTGTGAGGTGGGCTGATGCCAACCTGTTGAAGTTTAACCATGCCAAGTGCAAGGTCCTACCCATGTGTCAGAGCAATCCCAGGCACAGCTCCAGGTTGGGCAGAGACGAGATTCAGAGCAGCCATGCAGAGAAGGACTTCGGGGTGCTGGCTGATGAGAAAATGAACATGAGCTGGCAGTGTGCACTCGCAGCCCAGAAAGCCAACTGTATCCTGGGCTGCATCAAGAGGACTGTGACCAGCAGGTCGAGGGAGGTGATCCTGCCCCTCTACTCTGCTTCTGGGAGACCTCACTTGCAGTATTGTGTGTAGTTCTGGAGTCCTCAACATAAAAAGGACATGGAAGTGTTGGAACAAGTGCAGAGGAGGGCCACGAGGATGATCAGGGGGCTGGAGCACCTCCCGTATGTAGATAGGATGGGAAAGCTGGGGCTGTTGAGCCTGGAGTAGAGAAGGCTGCATGAAGACCTCATAGCAGCCTTCCAGTATCTGAAGGGGGCCTATAGGGATGCTTGGGAGGGACTCTTCATTAGGGGCTGTAGTGAGACAACAAGGGGTAATGGGTTCAAACATAAACAGGAGAAGTTTAGATTGGATATGAGGAAGAAATTCTTTACTGTGAGGGTGGTGAGGCACTGGAATGGGTTTCCCAGGGAAGTTGTGAATGCTTCATCCCTGGCAGTGTCAAGGCCGGGTTGGACATAGCCTTGGGTGGCATGGTTTAGTGTGAGGTGTCCCTGCCCATGGTAGGGTTGTTGGAACTAGATGATCTTAAGGTCCTTTCCAACTCTAACTATTCTATGATTCTGTGATTCTGTAATTGACTATATACACGCACCCTGTATTTCCAGAGCCCTATTCCTTAATTATAAAATGGACACTCCAAAAGAAAAACTACTAACACCAAAACTGAATGGAAAATTACTAAAGAAAACGTATGGCTGACAGGTTAGGGAAGTTCTAAAAAGTTGTGTTGGATACCTGAAGAAATTGAGTTTTGCACTCACAAAAGTTTTTTTCTTCAGCTAAAAGCCAATCCTGGCTAAGAGGGAGGTGAAGTCCGTGATAAAAAAATAATGGAAAAAATATAGAGCCTGATAGCAATGAATAAAATCAGTATTAGATAATGGAGAGAACTGATAAAGAAAACTAAAGGAATCTGTTGAAAATCTATGGGTTAAAAGGTAAAGATAACAAGAACTTCTTTAAGCAGGAACAAAAATGCTTAGAGTATTATAGAACTATTGATGGTAAAATTGTTAATCCTGGTAAAGAAAATGCAGAATGAAGTAAATGTGTCTGTTTTCTAAAAGAAGAATGAAATATTTTATTTTCTCTCACTTCTGAGGAAGAGTGCTAAACAGCAACACTAAATATTTTTAAATCTATAGAATTAGATAATTCACTGTCAAGTAGATGATTTGCCAGAATTAAATGCCTTTTTTTTTTCGGTCATGAATCTAAATATTCTGAGGAACTTTCAGAAACTTGAAGAGAAGTAGTCATGGCCCAGCATTAACAAATAGCAAATTCATCAGCCTTGTGAACAATTTTCTAGTTAACCCAAACCTTACTTAGGAAAAAATTCTTGTATGAGTTGAACTAAGATATAATTGTAACTGACACCGCTAATACTGCACTATGGAAAAGATGTGGAGGGTTTTTTTTTATAAATGATCCTGTGTCTTGATGAGATCATATGACATTTTCATGAAATAACTGTCCTGACGGAACACACCTGCATGTTTTCAGAGACATCATGTGCAACTGGCAGATGTGACATGGTATCCACGGTCACAGTGTCAGGTAGCAGCCAGGTGTGATGTCTGAGGTGTCTGAAATCTCATAGAACATGTCTATCTAGACAGCTGGATTGTCCCCTGGTGTCTATGTTGAGTGGGATTCATCTGGCTCACTAAAGGCATCTGAAAATTAAGATGCCTGTGTTGGAACTCTATACCTTTTAAGGTCAACAGAGAAAACAGGCACCTTTCCATGTGCTTCAGCTGACCTAGCTGAAATGCCTTTCTGAGGATAAATTGAAACATCACTATAAGGTGCTGAATTTCCATCCATCAGCTGTGGGGGAAGATAGTAAATCTGAAATAAGATTATATCAAACCAATGCAGTACAAAAAAAATATTGACAGTCTTGAAAGAGTTTGGAAAAGATCTGTTGAAGCATTTCAGTTTTTGGAAAAGATGCTTTATGGTGTGTAACAAAATAAATACAATCAATTTTGTTTGTCTAGAAAGGTTAAGAGGTTGCAACCTATGATTACATGTGAAGCAGAAGTATTTGATAGTAGGAGGCTCTTTAATCTTAAAAAAAAACCCAAACCCAACCTCCCTCCAACAAGAAAACTCCCCTCCACCCCCCAACATAACATTCAACAGCTAAAAGCTTAAGCTAGGACAAAGTAAGTGCAGAAATTAAAGTGCATATTATTCAAAATGGAAGAAGCTGTGTGACAGTTGCAGCTAGTGACTGTAAAAGCTTATTACAGGATATAGAGATTTCTCATTGCCTTGAGTGCATATCTAAACGATGTGCTACCATGCAAAGTGAAGAGATGAGGTTGGTTAAATTCCTGGTGAGATTTTTTTGGCTGCAGGATGCACCAAACAACAGATTGAACACTCATGATTATTCATTTTGTCTTTGAAACCTATGAATTTTAAAACCTGTTTTCATTGGGTAGCGAAGAAGCGTTGTACATTTGTCAGTGTTGCTTCAAGTTTCCAAAGAAGCCTGGGAGAAATCACTATTGGGAGAATTCACTAATGAAGGCAAAAAGGAAGTTGATAAGTGGAGGAAATGATGAAGAGGGAAAATGAAAAATAATTACATAGAATTTTCATTCCAACTGCCATCTATTTAGTTAAGATAATTTTAATTTGGTTTTGGATCTAAAATTTATATTTTATTTCCAATTTAATTTTTAAAGTTTTGTGAATGTATTTTTATTAATATATATTTTCATTTACCTGCCATTTTCTCTTTGATGAGAAAGGGAGGGAAATTATAATTTTTTAGCCAAAAAAATTATTTGGCTGGAAATCAACTGAAAACCACATTTTCCTTTTTCTTCATGACACTGCACACAGAAAAGAACTTACATGGTACAATGACATTTTTTCTAAACATAATGGACTTTGAAAAATGTCTTAACAGTCCTAAATAAATAGAAACTGATGTCCTAGCATTCAATGATTTAATGATTCTCATGATACCTGTGTGCTTTTACCTTTTTTCCAGTTGTCCTGGGTTCGGTGCTTAGAAAAACATTTACCATAGGTATCTGCAAAGAATTAAGCTGGTTTTATACATCTTTATACAGCAGCTGCTGCTGAAATGATTTAATAAATTAGACCATTTTATAAAAGCATCTTATAGGAGACTCTTCTGTTTAGCTAGCTGGGAGTGCAGGCGGCCTTAACCCACTTGTTATTATGTCTTGCACTTTTATACATATATTTTGCTTGTGGTTTGCATCCTTTTTTATTAGTGTGCCTTTTCTTTTTTCTTTTCTTTTTTCCAGTGCACAGGTTTGTGGAGCAAGCGGCTGTTCATTTGTTTTGTCAATAATGGAATGAAGACTGGAAGAGCTGATGACAGGTAATTTGGGCTGATGTTCAAGTCCTTATAATAGAACTGTGTAGAAAGATATCACTTTATCTTGCAGTGTCTGTATACATGTCACAAGACTTTCAGAAAAGAAGAAGAAATTTGCACTTCACAGAGTAAATAATAAAACATGAGAAAATAGACAGTAGAGTTAAGAATGACGTACATAAAAACTACACACAGGAAGCCATTTCTGGTGCAGAACAAGGTGTTTTGGTGGTTGTATGCTGCTGGAATTTTTTATAAGGGTTCATGACTGTCATACGCTGGCACCTCTTCTATCAGTGTTTAATACAAATCTGGAGCATGCTCAGAACATTTGTATTCCTTTATTGGAAAATGAGTAATGTTACCTAACTGTAAGGTTTCAGGAATTCCAGGCAAATTTAGCACACTTGCATTTTGTCCAGTTGGATCATCATTTCCATTTGTCATTCACTCTCTGGAGATTTCTCTTCTGATGTATTTCCTGGCAGTTCTTTGAAAGCTCTTGAGTGTTTCCAGTAAATCATCCCCATACGTTCGTGGCTGTCCTCTGTTCCAGACCTACTTTCATACAGGAATTTGTATTTCCATCATCCCTTAAGAGAAGCTGTTCCTTCATGGCTTCCTGAAAATGGCAGTTAAAGTAATTACAGTTGTCCTCTACTTCTGCCTTATTTGACCTTGAAAGAACCTTTTGTATACCCATCACTGTCCTCTGCTGCTTTTCTCTGTCACTGCCTGTCCTATGCAGAGTTCAGGGAGTTCCCTGTTTTTTCTGTTACAGCAGTATTTGGCTCCCCGCTGCCACTTTTTAATTCATTCTGTCAGCTTTCCTACCACTGCTGGCTTCAAAAGTTTATTTGCTATAGGCAACAGAGAGTCCACATATGGAGTGCCTGGAGATGCTGTCCTGGCTGCTGCTCATGCCTTCTGTTAATGTATGTCTCCAGTTGTTCAGTTCCTTCTTAGCTTGCTCATGAAGCTGTGAAAAAGCTCTTTTTCATAGATATCCCATATATTTGCATTGCAGATGGAGTGTCGGTCATCACTTGTGATGAATAACTCATTGGTTTTGCTTAGCATCACAAAAAATTGAAACAGAAAAGATGCTATGAAGATTTCAGGTGATAGTACAATCTTCAGAAGCCATATGCCAAGAAGAACAGCAAAAGCTATTTGTTTTAGCCAAATATAGAGACTATATAGCATATTCCTTACCATTACTTAATAGGAGGTAATTATTAAGTAGTTGGATACACAGAAATGTATTCTGTAGCTAGTCATGGCACTTGAAAGCTTGCCTTTTTAAGCAAACCTTATATGTATCAGCACTCATGAATTACTTATTTGTTCTGCTCTTTTCTGTTGCTCCTTCTTTCCAGTTTAAGTTTGGCCTCATTATGCTACACGGTGTGACTGAAAGGTCATTTTGCAACCTGGTGCATCTGCTGGTTGTCACTAGACTCCTTCTGGTACTGTGTCTCCATGTAGCAATTGGATTAAGAAAGGATCATACAGCTTAATGATCTGGAATAGGGATGTGATTCTCAGAATGCAAAACAGAGGAGAAAAACTCGATGTGAGTTAATGAAAAATTGAAGACATAAAATAGATACAAATAAAGGCAAGAGTGAAAGGTAGGGTAGTACTTGAATAGCAAATAGACAAGTCAATAATTAATAATAATAAACTGCAGCTATCTCAGAAGCACAAGGCCTATTTTTTTTTCTTTGAAGTTTCCCACATTGGATACTCTAAATTCATAAAAAAAGTTCCTAAGTTCCTTGGTGGTTTTGTCCTTGGTAATCATCAGAATGCCAATTGCTACCATAGCAAGAAGAATTTGTCAATATTCAGACAAATAACCTGAACAGTGCAAATATTGAAGTTCTTACTTCTAAGCATAAAGGAATATTAAAGCTATCTAGGTACATTTATTTTTTGATGTACTGCTGTTGATTTGATATTGTGTTTTTATTTAATCGTCAGCAAATTGCCCTTTCAATTTTAAACTCGCATAAAGCAACCTCCAGAATTGAAGAACTCTGTATTTCAGTCCCTGTAAATTGGACTATGCAATTAATAATACCTCCAGTGTATTATTTTTGAGGAACAGAGAGTCAGTTATATGTGTTTTGTGAGCTGTATTGGGATTTAGCCACCTACCTTCCATTCACATTAATGGGACTCAAGCAGATAAATTGCCCTCAACAATGTAAGTTTTCACCCTTTGGTCTTAAGCTAGGCCTTCAATTACAACCTAGAGAACCAAACACACCCTGCAGTTATGAGAGACGTATGCCTGGGCATTCAGCATAAAGAGGAAAATATCAAAATAAGGTTATTTGGCAGGAACTGGGGACAAAAATGTTATTTTATAAATGGCAGACAGGACAGATGGAACTAAAAGTCATGCAGCTGAGAGAAGGATCAAAGAAGAACAGCTATTTCCTTGATGCAGGGAAGAGAAAGCAACAACAAAGCACGCAGTACAGCATGTGCTCCTGACATGGCCAGGTCGGCCAGCAGCTTAGAGAAACATCTGAGCAGGGTACAAGGGACTAGAGTCAGGAAGAGGGAAATGCATGGATAACTTGAAAAGATAGAAAGAAAAAATGTCATTTTAAAGTTCCTTCCCTGTAAAGTTGCTAACCCTTAGCCTTTCTTTATTATTAAGAAATATATTAAATTATTTTAATATTAAGGTGCTCGTACCAGTGTATGTGGTGATGATTATTTTCTAACGGAAAAATCCCAAACAAATCTAGTGAACAAAATTTTGAGAAAAATGAACCTTCAGGCTAAACAACTAGAATGTTTCTATATATGTGGGAGGGTGGTATGCAGGGAAAGAGAGGAAGAGAGACACAGTGGGCAAGGGAGAGAGACAAATGCATTTTAATCTACCTTTAAATTATTATTAATTCAATCCTATGATTTCTATAACCTGATTTTTTCAATGTCAGGGTTGTATTTTGGTTACAGAGTCTTACGTTCAGTCTTTTGATTTGGTTTTTTTTTACTATTTTTAAATGACATCAGAAATTGTATTAGAGAACTGAGCAGGGTGGCAAATCCCCAGGTTTTTCAGATACTCGGTTCCTGTCCAGGACAATAACCCAGGACTCAGGTCTGGATGTGCTGACCCAGATGTTACAATGCAGTTGTGTACATGCCCCACTTGTGTGAGTCAGCCCTCTGTAAAGCCCCATTGTGAACTCCACTACTCTGACCCCCACTGATGATCCACCTGGTAGACCTGGTGATCATTCTACAACATAATGGCTGTGAAGCTGGGATCTACTAGGTTCTTAAGTGCTTATTACCAGGAAATAGTAGGATGGTAGTTTTAGCCTCCAAGATTAGATGTGTTTAGAAATGGTCCCTAGAGAACTGTTTCCTCCAGGTATATGTTTTAGCCAGTGCTTCACAGCTACATGTATTTTCTGGAGAGAAAGAAGGCTTTTAAAATAGATTTTTACATTTCTTTTCAACTCAAATGCTATTCAAAAGACAAATTATAGCTTGAGTGTAGTTCCAGAATATAATTTTATTTTATTTTTATTTAATGTATTTAGTTTGGTGGATAGGTAAGTGGTTGTAACATGAACCTGTTTCTCATTGATGAATGTGTCTAGAAGAATAAAGGAAGAAGAGAGAGCGAGAGGGATGGATATTAAAGTAAGCAATGTATTTCAGTGTTTGTCTTGCTGTTCCATTAATGGTACCCATGAGAAGACACATCTTACATTTCATAGCAGTTCTTTTTTTCTCCCATTTCCTCTTTCCTCTTGAGCATCATTTACAGAAGAAGTATATCCCTAATATTTTCTATAGTCTTTGACTTGGCAATTCATTATTTGCCACAAACTATTTTTTTTCTGGGAGGTGTTTCTGGAGTTTTACTTGTATGTTTACTGTCTGTGGGCTTGAAGCAGAAATAATATATTCATTGATAGCAGTGCATTTTACAATGTAAATCTTGATTCCTTCTGCCAGTTCTCCTTTCAAATGATTCATGGATTATTCAGGTAAAATAATAATTATCTTCCAACAATTAAAGATAATCTGTACTGTGTGTAACTGCTAACTGTTGGCTAACAGGATAAGTTCAAACGAGCATTTTTAGTTTGTTTCTGTCTTGGTAATTTGCAGCTAGTATTGCATCTCTGTGATTTTTCATCTCTTATGGTTCAAGAATTCTGACATTTGCAACTGCCTCCTATGTTACCCCCTACACTCATCCATGCACTTCTTATGCTGAAGTGAACACAATTAGAATACAAATTGAACAACAACAGAACTGTTCAAGAACATTTGGTCTTGGAGGAAAAGCACTTTTCACATAATCCTATTGGGGCTGAAAGAACAGGAAGGATTTCCACTGACATCAATAGCAGTTGGAGAAGATTCAAATGTGATTTTAACAGAATAGTGAGGGAAAAGTGTTCTGGTGATTCCTCCCCATAGTTTACAGTATCTACTCTTCCATAGTTGCAGTATAATGGCTATGCAACCTTCCTCTCTTGGAGAGGAAGTTTCACAACAGGGCTGTTTCCAAGGATCTGTATATGTACCTGCATCATTATCACTGGGTGAACTTGGAAAATCCAAAACCTACAGATCTCATCCCAGTGTATTTCAGATACTTTGCAGTTTTGTAGGTGTTTATACCAAAGTGCTGTGATGCCTTGTTAGCAATGAAGTAGCTATGTACTAAGAATTATAATCAGTCTGGAGTCAAAATTGCACATGAGGTTGTGTAATTCATATCTAATACTGTGGCCTAGGCTGGTATCATATGGCAGTTTGCTATTATGGAAATTATCTCAGACTGGTGATAATGTTAAATGTCTGCTCATATGTTCAGCTTATGTGGGAACTTCTTTGTTCCCAAAACCAAGAATGTGCAGAGAAGAGCAAACAGAGTCTGCTTAACACCTCTCACTAACAGTGAACATGGTGCTGTGTGGGTGACAGTCTGCGTAAGTCATTTGAAAGAGAAGCTTTAAAGTAGGTTTTAATAAATTCAGTTATTGTGTTTCTAACTTGTTTTGTGACTTTTTGTCCAGCTGCAATAGGTAGAACATCATCTGTAAATGCTGCAATATATAATTTTTCACTGACGCCTTAGCAGTGGAAGATGGACCTTACCCAAAGCTGTGCGTAAAGAGCTGTGAAATGTGGCACTTGAATGTCTCAAAGAAACAGTTTTCTTCACTGAATATGGATGCTGAAAATCAATTCTATGTAGATTGGCTATGAGAGAGACAAGCTGTTCTGTTGATTTAGGCATGACCTGTGTGGTGATGCTTCATCTCCCACTGAACTAAATATTCTTTCAAATGATATATTAATGGGAGGGCATCCAAAATACTTGCTAGGCAAATGAATGTGTAATAGCCAGATGGTTTATTCGGGTT
The DNA here is from genome assembly GCA_017639245.1 of Myiopsitta monachus. Classification (NCBI taxonomy): domain Eukaryota; kingdom Metazoa; phylum Chordata; class Aves; order Psittaciformes; family Psittacidae; genus Myiopsitta; species Myiopsitta monachus. Next base: position 22,701,102 of record CM029922.1, on the reverse strand, counting down.
TTCAGTAATCCTCAGAGGATCAGAAAAGGGATTTATTTAGGATTCAGTAAGTTATGGCATGCAGTTACCTGTGTTAAAGTGTCTTGAAATAGAGTAGGTTATAATTGCAGATCCTTTCTGTTCTTTTCTTATTCTGCCGCATTTGTAAAGCACTGTGGAAAATGTCAGCCAACTTTTCATGGCATGGTAGGAGCACAGGTGGGGGACATTTAAGAAATAGGGTTGTAAAAGAAATGGTGAAGCAAATTATCCAATAATCCCTTCTGCTATTCTTAGGACTATTCAAATCTTTCATCCCGCATCAAATTCTTCTATTCAAAATTTAGCATAAAGACCATAGCACATGTCTCAGAAGGTGGAATAAAACCTACCTCCTGAGTCTACCTACATAACTCTTTTTAATACTTGAAATGTATTTTGGAATGTCTCCTCTTGACTTGAACATACTGGGCTGAGACTGAAACATTTAATACAATACTCTTCAGGCATGCTGTTCATGCTTTTAGCTCTGTACATGTCTGGTCAAATGTTCCTTAGCATATGCAGACCTTCAGCAGCTGGGAGAGTGAGCCACAGATGTTACATTAATATAAAGGCTGGCTTTTCTCCACCTGGTTCCCTAATACACAGATACTTTTTTTCCCCTCCATGAGCATGAATGGGTCCCTTTGATGCTACTGTCTATTCTGCATGAAGGGGAAAAGGAAACTGAGTTTCAGTGAGTGTTGGGTTTTGTTTGGAACACATTTCTTCTGGGGAAAATTGAGCTGGTTTGTAGCATTCCAGAAATTCATGTCTCTTGTAGACCAATAGGTGCTGCCACTGTTTTCCACTGGCAGCAATACTGGACCAAAATGATTCCTCTCTATGGTACAGTTAGGAAACCAGCAAAACACAAACCAAATACGTCACTTGAGAAAAATGAGGTAGTATAAATTCCGTAGAATTCAGGAAAAACCTCTCCAAGGCTGATGGTCATTGTATTTGTCTCAGCTGTTACAAGCTTTTTGAGAAAACCTTGCCACAAACACACAAAGTTCTGCTACTGGGAATTTACAGCAGGATCACCTATTTGCTGGGATTGCTTGGGAAATATCTCTCCTGAGTAATTCAGAAAACAACTATTCATACGCCTAGGGTATCTAGAGCCCAGTTTGTTACCTGATTATATTGAGTTTTATTAAAACTTGTGTAATGATGTAAAGGCTTGACAGTAAAAGTACACTAATTTGTTTTTCACAATAACAGACAACTGGATAGTCTAAAGAGAAGATGAATGATAGGATTTTCCTCCTACTGACTTTTAAATCCTAGACAGTGTGCTATAAGTCTTGGCTTCTTTTCTTTTGTTTTCATCTACACAACTTAGCTGTTACAGGTAGACTCCTTGTCAACTATCTGGATATTCTTGGAAGACAGGAGTTATCTTCTTGTTCTCCCACAGGCTGGAGATAGCCTAATCCCTAGCTTTTGTAATTGAAGGCCAAATCCTTTAATGACTGACTAGGCAGAGGTAGAGCTACAAGTCTGTGCTCAGAATTGTGCTCAGGTTTTGCATCCGAGACTCACAGAAATGCCAAGTGGCAGCCCTGGGCTACTTTCCTTGCTGGCAGACCGTGTGGATTGGCTCTGACATCCCTGTGCTTGATAACTCTCGCAGTTGTGAACAATAGCTGGGGGGACTAACTCTCCTCCTTAGTGTCCATAGAGATACCTGGAGGCTTCATCTAACACCAGGGCTTCCTTACCTATCTCTGGGCACCTGAATTTAAGGTGGGACTGTGATAATCCTCACTATGTAGACCCTCTGTTAGATGCCGGCATGTGGAGGGAGGTCATCCATCATTAGTCTTATGATGTATTACCCTCATTTTCCATTCAGTCACTTCTAGCACTCCAGTCTGTAATCAGTGTTGTCCAGAATACCGGTGGCCTGTGTAGGCATCTTTGTGAACCAGGACGTAAAAATGTCTAACAGTCCTTGAGTTTAGAAAGTAGTCTTTCCACCATTTGTCATCACTCAGTTTCACTGTGAGCAATGTTTCTGCATGAAATGTGAGCCATAGCTATAAGTCTGATGTTAGTGAAAAAGTAGATTATCCCTGCTTCAGCATCCCTTAATTGTAATTCAATTTTCATACATGATAGGCACTACTGTTCAACAAGTGGCCTTGTCAGTGGTCAGCATTTCATTTAAACATTTTGAGACCTTAAACTACAGAGGTGCTTGGTCAAACAATTGATCAGTGAGTAGATGAAAGTAGTAATATAAACATGCTATAAGGAGTAACATAAAAATGTGATATTAACATGTTACTAGGAGTAACACTAGGAAAGCAGATGCATGTTTGAAGCCAGTGCTTTTGATTTACATGAGTAAAGAAGGACATTTCTGAAAGCAATAAAGATTAAAGGTGCTGAGAGAAAAAGCATTTTTTTAACAAAAGAGACAGTTTGGGAGTGTGTGTGATCATTTTTACTAGCTTAATCTGGCAATAAGAAATACAGCACTTGGCTTGTCAGCATTTGATCTCAAAATTAATTTTAAGGGTTAAAGAACAAAATCTAACATTAACCATTGCAGCTTCTGCTTTAGTGGGGAGTTATTTTTCCAATTGTTTTAACAGGTAATATGCAGTATAAGTGAAAGTGTCCAGATGTCAATAGAGTTTGCTGTAGTTATCAGGAGAAAATGGGATTTATGTTGGGCAAACAGAATCCACAGTATCATTTTATTGTTTCGTAAGAGATTTTATATGCAGACATATATATGTACATACACGTTCACACACACATACAGAGATATTAATAATATATTTCAGACAAAAACATTTCCTGTATGTATGACTTTCCAGTATATTTGGGAAAGGTACAAAGAATTCAGCTGAAGAAAGGGAGAGAAAAAAAATTGCTTTCTGTAGAGTAAATTAAGTCAATTGTCATATCTTTCTGTCCACCCCAAGAAAACTGCATGGTATATGGAAAAATTGCTGTCAGACTGAGAAATGGTGTCAGTTCCTGACATCACTCAAGCCTGTGACAAACCTCCCACTGGCTTGCCTGAAACCAGAATTATATTGATTATGTTTTTTCACATGGTGAAGTATACCTACAGCAAAGTAAGCTTTCAGAGCCTAGTCCCTCTCCTTTTGATTATCATTACTTACTCTGCCTTACTGTAGTGAAATCCTTAAAAAATCTGTTATCCTTCATCTCAAGAGGGAAAACTTGTATGTTTCTTTAGAATAAATTTGTTGTCTTGCACAATATGATCAGTAGAGTTCCTGAAGGAGAAAAGTTTTCCCTGAAGCCTAGCCCAGCATTAAGTAGAGGTTGGTTTAGACCATTCAGTAAAGCTACTTTCAGGAACTTCTATGGACAGATTCTATTTTTAATAAATCCTATAAAAATCTGTGCACTGACAATGTGGTTTTTTTTTTTTCCCTTTACAATTTTCTCTTACTGAAGTCTTTAAAATATAATAGTTAGAAATAAAGGTTTGTTCTGTGACCTCCTTTGTTGGTTTCACAAAAAGTACTATAGAGACAAATTTCAGGAGCCAATCTTCAGCAGCGGAGACAGGTTGTTATTGTTTCGAAAATGCAGTATGTTCAATACTGTTAAAAAGTAAGCATGTGTCTAAACTGAGTACTCAGTGTAATTGGAATACTACAGATTTCCCCAGGAAAGCTGGTCCTGCACCTGGTGCGATTGGAAGCTGTGGTCAAATACTTGACAAAATTCTCAGCTGGTTTAAATAGATGTAATGACCCTAACTTCAACTGATAGCTGGCACAGAGGAGAATTTACTCTGTTAACTTTTTGAAAGCAACCATTTTATTTATTCTTCAGCTCTGAGGATTTATGTTCCAGCTGGTCTCAAAAATCACACACTGGAAGTTGTAAAGACATGCTGAGGAAAAAGAAAAAAGTGGCAGGAAACTTGGCAGGAGAAGAGACACTGAAAACTTGAAGCAGAAACTATGGCAACCTGAATCACTCCTTGTATGAAATGTGCAGCATTTTCTGTCAGTGACACCTGGAGGACCAGGGTTTCACCTCAGCAGTGCTGTCTTGCAGTGAGAGAAACAATTCTCCCCTTTGATTTGGCATGTGTGAGATTGCAACCCAGGGAGCATCCACACATCTGCTCTTTGGAACACCCCAATAAAAGAAGCACATGGGCAAACTGAAGCAAGTCCAGTGGAGGACACTGTGGGTCAGCAGGCTGCAGCATAAGGTGTATGAGGGGTGTCTAAAGGGAGATAGGTGTGTTCAGCTGGCAGCGGAGGAGGCTCTGGGGTATCCTCAGGGGTGCATGGTATAGGATGGGATGCACAGGTCAGAAGCTGGAACATAGGACATTAAGATTAGATAGGAGGAATGATTTTTTTTTCATCATGGGGGTTGTCAAAGGCCGAAAGAGAGGTTGTTGATGCTCTCTAAAGATATTCACAACTCAACTGGACAAAGCTCTCGTCTTAATGTGGCATTGCCTTGAGCAAAATGACCTCCAGAGGTCCCTCACAACCTGAATTATTCTGTGTTTTCATGATACTGTTGGGTTTACTTAAATTTATTTTCTTTGTTTTCAAAGAGAGTGACGGTTTCAGAAATGATACAGCTGTTGATTATATACTTCAGGGGGCAATGTTAATGGAGGAGCTGCAGCTCTTTTAGCCCCCTGATAAACTCAGGCCTTGGTTTTTAATTGTTTTCTACCTTCAGCTATTGTGTAGCATTGCTGAGCTCATAAAACAGCTGCTGTGAGTGATGTGAAAAGTAGTTGATGCATGTACTTCATAGAGCTTGTAAAATGATTTGGAAATTACCATAGAGAAGTGAGCTGCTACTTTTTATCACTACAGAAAACCTCAAGATGGCAGATCAGTAGATCAGCTATATGTATATCCATATGTAAATATACATATGGATCCCAACTGTCCTTTATGTGTCCTGCTTGCCTCAGCTTCTATTTCTTTTCTTTACTTTTTAGACAAGAATGTCCATATATCTCACAGGGTGTGTCTAAACTGTTATTAATTAAACTTTAGAGACCTTTGAAGATGAAAAAGAGGAATTGTTATTATCAAGGATTATTTAAACTACATTTTCGTGAGGTTGAAATACAGTCCAGCTGAGAACTACATGTCAAAAGCCTTAGTGAGAATAGTCAACTAGTGGGTTTTCAGCCAGTACAATGTCAAATTAAAATTATACTTCGCAACAGTAAATTCCGTGCTGAAAAATCCATGTGGCTTAAATGTAGGAAGCTGAAAAAATAAACACCTATTTTTCTTATTCAGATAATTTGCCTTCCTGTTAAGGTTTTATATTAGAAAAATCCAACCCTGAAATCTGTACATGGAGATGTAAACAACTGCATGGGGAAAAAAAAATTCAGTACTTACCAGCAGTGAAGTTTGTCCAAGGATTACCACAGTGAATAAAACCAACTTCCCTTTAAAAAGCTGAGTGTACTATTTTGGGAATGTGACCCCTTTTCATGAATAAATGACGTGGTGACATTTACAGATAAAGCAAGATTTAACTGCTATGAAAGGAGATGACAAATGTCAGGATGTCAGTAATGATCTGTGAACATAATGGTCTCTCACCAGAGCACTGAGTAGATATATAATGTAACTGTCGCCTGCTAATGCTGCCATGGAAGAAGAAAAGCAAAGCAACATGAGGAAGATCAAAAACCTCTCTGGAATCAACCTTAAAGTCTTGATTGATAGGCATTGGTACAACTTAGCTAATAAATTATACTGCTAATGACTTAAAGTTTTTACCATGTGCATGTTACTATTGCACACTGTGAAATTCCTGTGTAACTTACAGGTGTATTGTGACAGAGGATAAAGTGTTGGCCATCAAAATGGCTTTCTGACAGTTCCTTTCTCCCTGCTCTACTGCCAGGGCTCGGCTGTTGTAAAGGTCTTTCTGGAGCTGAATAGATTTCCAGCTGCTAGAGTTGGTTCCTGGAGCCCAGGTTGCTGCAGAGCAGAGCAGGATTTTCCCTTGGCATGAATCAGCTGTGGGAAAGATCATCAAGACCTCCTACCCACATCAGGATTGTCCTCTTCAGGTATTCTCAAGTGTTATGTCTCTCAGATTTTCACACCCTGGCATACTGTATGTAGGCACAGCCTTGTGATTGCTGTCAAACTCGCCTTGATGACTTCCTTGGGAAACTTAGAAATATGCTCAGAAAAAAAAGTTTGGCATTATTTATGCAGTTGTCATCTGAAGTTGTCTCAGGCAACTGCCTCCCACCACCAGGCCCCAAAACAAATCCCCCATTTGTCTCACATATTGAATGCTTTCTCCAGCTGACAGTTAAATTGATTCCCTGTTTGCTATTTAAAGTGAGAAGAGCTTTTGGAAATATGAAGGCTTAAAAATCCTGAGACCTAAGCACATTGTGGCGTGGAAGGCAGGGAGTTTCTTTGCAAGAGCTCCCAAGCCTCCTGGCAACTTCACAGCACTCAGCTGTGTGCAGTGGGTTTTGCTTTCTTCGAGCTTTGCTTCAACAGTTAGTCGACCTTTTCTCTGAATAGGTTAGCCTGCCACAGGGCTTGTGTTACCCAGAAGACCAAGGATGTTTTCAGAGAGGTGGTGAAACTGTGATTGAAAGCCAGATATAGTCAAGCTCTGGTGCAATCAGCCAGGAAGCATTTGGCTGGTAGTTTGTTTGTGAGAAGAAATAGCATGGAGAAAATATGAACATTAATGCAATAAAAATGACAAGCTCTGGAACATTGTGAAGATGATGCTGAGCAGTGAATAGATGTACTTTTTAGGAAATATTCTGAGTTAAAACTCCTGTTAATAGCACACAAGTATATCTTTAACGCTACTTGTATAGATACAGTAATCACAGTATCTCAGGCAAATCCACATTACAAAGGAAACTCATCCCAATCTGCTGTATCCTTTTGATCTGCACTTTACAGTCAGTCATCTATGACAATGGAGATGGAGGTGGCATTTTGGATGAGACAGCCAGCATTGTTGCAATCATGTATTGACATCCAGCAAGGATTCACCTTGATTAACATTATCCATCTAAAAGTTAGATGTCTTCTTTAAGTGAATTCTTTTAAGCTTACTGTAAAGTCAATGGAGAGATGTAGGCATTGCAGAGGGCAATCAACCCTATCCTGAGATAAGTATTGTAAGATAAATTGTGCCTGTTTCTTGCTATTCACTGTATAGGGGGCCCAACCCTCCAGAATAAATGCCTGCTTTAAAGGTGGCTATGCTTAGGTGTGACATGTGGGAGGGGGAAGGAGTAAAAGAAGCGCCTGTTTCTAATTTCCATGGAATCAGCTGATCTGAAGGGTCAACTGCTTTAACACAACCTTGTTACTGAGCAGCATTAAACTATTAAATCTGATTAGGGATTTATAGTGAGGATACCTTCAGCCACCATATCTTGCACAGATGCAAGAAAATTAATACTGAAGAAACACAGTTTCTAAAACAGAAAACACATAATTAAAAAGTGCGCAAGAGATGAATTAAGAAAAAAAACCCTTATGAAAGCATTGAGCTACTTAATCAATGTCTATGTGTGTTCATTTTTAAAGGATGCTCAGTTAAAGAGAAGTAGTAGATAGTTTCGATGTTGAATCTTGAGATATTCATGTAAAACTCTGCTTTCTGACGAGAAAGACACAGCATTTGGAGAAGCAATGCAATCATTCTGATAGTAATATCAATGCTCTCAGGATATAAGGCAAAATGAATTCCTGTTTGTATCATTCTGCCATTCCTGCTGATGCAGATCATTCAGTGCATTTGTGTTGATATGAATGTCCCAGTGAGTAAAGGTTTGCAGTTAAATCCAGGTTTTGTGATGTGAAGTAATAATTTTAGAAACCACATATTTGATCATTTTAGTCCACAAAGCCTTTTCTTGAACATGTTAAAAGGTAGCTTCTGGGTGGACTAACCAGGATTCCATTACTGCTTAGGTCTAACGTTTAGCCATCCATCTTGATGCAGAGATTTCCAAGGTCACATGTTTCCAGCTTGTTAGATGTATATTCTAGTGTTAGTGGACCATTTCTGTTTAGGCTAGTTGGGATTTTTCAGTGTAGTTGTTTTTGCTTGATTTGTTGCAATATTTAATTAACTCTTAAATTGGGTGGATTTCTAGGTTACAGTTATTGGACTATTATTTAACTCTTTTGGCATGAAAAGACTTACAAAATGTGTTAACAATTCTGCTCGCAGAAAACCGGGGAGAGAGTTTTGCTTTTTTATTTTGAAAATACTGAGTTCTAATCTCTGCTTTTAATGCCTTGTATATTCATCAGATAGAGAAGGACATTAGCGGTTATCTCAGCCCTAATGCTTACTAACAAAGACTGACAACTGCTAACACAACAACCTTTCTTGAATTATTTTTGAGTAGGGGGTGGAATGGGTTGGCTTAACACAAACATGTAATTTCAGTAAACCACCATTTTCAGCAAATGACATTATTTGAAATTTCCTTTGCTGACAGGGAGATGCATTTTTTTTCCCCAGACCTCTGGAAAAAAAAAAATCATGCAGAGGTTTGAATAGGAGAATGGTGCTGAAAGGAGAATCACAATATGTACCCAGTGTCAGTCAAAATCTTCCATTTTAATTTCTATTCTGAGTTCTACTTAAGTGTAAATATGTATACAAATTCTTATCCTTAATTAACTGTAGAGCTTGCAAAAAGCATTTATTGCTATCCATTTCTTTCCTATTCCTCCCCTTATCTCCCCTGACAAGAACTGCATGTTGAGTAGACACACTATAGCCCCGTAATTTGAAGCTACTACTATAGCATCAATTCTTCTGGATGATACCACACCTTGCCAGTCAAAAGTGATTTGAGCTTAAATTGTCACTTAAAGATGCTCTTCATTTTTATTGTCCTGAACTTGCAGGCAGTCTATTGGATGAAGTGAATTACTTTGTTGTTGAAAATGCTTGTGATTTTGTGTGAAGGACACAATCAGAATACACAATATTTTTCCCTTTTGCATTTCCCATCCTGCTCTGCTCCTTTGGCGCTCAAGCATATTACAAAATTGCTGACATCTAAGCTGATCAATCAAACCCTTTGCAGTTCTGTAAATGATCAAGCTTGACTGTCTGTGCAGCTGTTATTTGGCAATGCTCCATCTGGAAAATAAAATACAAACGTCAAAAGAAGTTCAGCTAGGTTTATATTACAGAGGGTTTGGTGGTTTTTTTGATAGCTTGTCTGTTACATAACAAGAGTATTGGGTCAAATTAGAAGAAGGCAGATCCTTGTCCTTTCGTAAGTATCTGATCCTTAAGTTAACCAGATGGCAGCAGAGACACCTGAGCAGTTGTTGGTGCTGCTACTCCGCACTGTAATGTACATAGCCTCCCAGGAAAACATGAGATATATACAGGAGTATTATACAGGAACTAAGGAAAGGCTGGAACAGCCCTATGGTTTATAGGATTAGGAGATAGGTGCTTTCAGCAATGGATCCATTATCTGCTTCTCAGTTCTCCCCAGGTCTCTACCAAGGTTAACACCACGGCACACTAGGGCTGTGTTGATTGCCTTTAAAACTGCCGCTACCGATGCAGTGCAGCTGTGCTATAGAGAATTCTGTGTATATTAGATTAGTCTCAATGCAGAAAAAATGAAATACCAATGTTCATAAATTGTTTCCCTTCTTCATACTCTATCCCTGCATTTAAATTACGGCCTTCCCCTCAATTTTATGAATTCAGCTAAACTGATGATACAACTTGACCCAAACACATTAAGCAAATGTACCAAACTGAAGAAGGAACACAACATGCATGAATAGTTTGTGATTTATCTAGAGGTATATGCCACTGTCCCTTGCCATAGATACAGAGAAGTGGGCAGAGAATTGATGGTCTGGTAACCACAGGAAGTAATTTGCCAGAGCTGGAGAGAGGCAGCAAATCTCCCGACACTTTATGCTGTGATTGGTCATGCCCAAAATGCGTAACAGCCAACTTGAGCAGATCAGCAAAGTTCTCATTAGCCAAATTCAGAGCTAACCTTTCTACTTGCTGACTGCACAGAGGGCAAAACAGTAATCACAGTGGAAAAGGTGTCCTTAGCAGTCTAAAAAGAAACTTATCAGGCAGTAAACATTGTTGATCAGACACAAAATTGGATAGAGGAAATGAATCAAATGCTTCTCTTGCTGGACAAAACAGAGGTGAAATGTAGTTATGAGCAAGAATACTTTACATGGGCAGATGGACATACTACCAGTTGATCTTGATAAATTAAAGTGGTTTTTGGCATAATGTGAAGAATATTGTTCCCTCAAAGGACCATAAAGGAAATGAAGTGCCCAATACCTTTGCCAGTTTTTTTACTCTCAGACTATGTGTAAAAACTCTAGCCAGAAAGAACTGGCTGGGAAAAGAAATAATAACAAGAAGAACAAAAGAGTGTCATACAAGTTGAAACATATTTAGGAAGTTTTTTTATATTATTTGTCTTTGTGATGTGATTTTGCACTTATATATGATTTTGCATTTTATATACAAATTTTAAACCTTTTAACCAAACCTACAATATGCATGTAGAAAATAGATCCTTTTTTTTTTTTTTTTATCTCAGCAGAAATTAGAACTGCTGCATCTAGAAACGCATCCCATTTCTATCAAATATACACTGTTTCCCCTGCAGCTTTTTTTATGTTAGTCAATATCTTTTAATGTTATCTGATGGTTTCCTAGGAGATGCCCTAAATGGCCAAACTCACTAGTTTGATGCTGGTGTCCGATAATATCTATATGCACTAAACATCTGTTTTGTTCACTGAAGTCTGCTCTGCCCTTTTTCCACTGGTCATTATGTTTCCCCTGTGGGTTTCTAATGGCTGCTAATGAGATAAGAAAAAAGCTCCATGTACACTTCCATCTTCTCTGATGGTGTGTGATCAGAAGTCTGTGCTCTTTGTTAGAAGCAATGACTTCAAAATCATTGTTACTATTTCTTTGCACAGTGGTTTGAATGCAAATTTTACGCTTAAGGACTAAAGTGCCTTTTAAAAATCTGAAAGAAGCAATTAGAAAGAGAAAGATCACCACATTACAGGGTAAAGAGTTCTATTTGTGGAAGGGTGGGCTCAGTGTTGATTCATGTTTTTCAGATGGTACAGTACAGGTTGCATCGTTAATAGAAGATTAAGATGCCAAATGGGGAATTTTTACCTTCTGTTTCTGAGTCTTTCACTGTAGGAAATCACCCAGATATGGCTAGAGGTTGATTTTATGTAACATGATGAGCAGACAGAAGTGTTCCTCAAATTTAACAGAGCCTGCTGTTACTGTGGGAAGAGGGGCTGACAACTTGGGTAGTATCCATACAAAGCTATAATTTCTAATCTGTCAAAATCACTTCCCTTTAGAAAGCCTGATTTCATTAGCATGTTCTTTCTCAGATATGATTGTCTCCCTTAGCAGCTTTCCTTTTACAGCTGTCACAAAAGCCAATCAGATTATACCAAGGGCAGGAAATAAATAAGTCTTTTTGCTGTAAATTAATTTAGGCAAGAATATATCACGTATGGCTAGATTTATTTTCTACTTTATGAGGTATGAAATTTCATCAAGGTAAGAGATGAGGACTCAAAGAGCAGGTATTGGCAAAAATTTGGTTACAAACTGTATTTCTTGTGGCACTCTAGTGGTGGATATAGAAAATATACTTACATATAACTTATGCCTCATAAATAGCAAACCAAATTTTCAGCTAAACTGAATATATTGGTGAAACTGATGTATTAACTGTCTTGGACAGAGAGGCCAAATTAAGCTTGTCTCAGATTCTGTCTATGCTGCACTCTTTTGGGGTAATTCTAACCCAAACACTGAGATTTCACTTAGGTTCATTTTCTTCATATTAGATCTGCACTATTCAGTTTAGTAGTATAGGGTCCATTGCCATACAACTCCAGTCTGAGATTTTAGTGCACCTTGCTGTGCTCTGCTACTGAGGAGTCTTGTCCTGGGTTCAGCAGTAGAAGTTATTTTTCTCCTTCTTAGTAGCTGGTGCAGTGCTGTGGTTTTGGGCTTAAACAAAGACAAGTCTCCAGACTGAAGCCTGCTTGCTCATCTCTTGCTTTAGTCCTGAGCATGTAAGGTAAGAAGAAGGGGGCAGATGTTTTATGAAGAACTATTTATCTGCTTGATTTGGCTCTGCTTGATTTGGGTCTATGTTACGGCTGCAGAAATTTGTGAGGAAAAAAGTACCAGATATTACTCTTTTTAAGAAGTATTCCACTCTGGAGAGTAAGACAAAGGACAATCCCTGAGAACAGTTGTCCCATTTGGCTGCTAAAGTTGAAAAAATAGCATTTTCAGAAGTCTTTAGTATATAGAATAATGATGTGGTGAGTGTTATAGAAGGAGGCTACTTGGTGTGTCACCTGGCTAGTCCGTCTTTTCCCAGGCTATTTGCAACAAGGGACAGCATGAATTGATAGCAAAGCTCATCAGTGGATCTGTAGCTTTACTTTTCAGTCAGTGTGACCTATCTGAAGAACAGGTGAGGCTGTAATTTTTTCTGTAATAAGCCTTTCTATACAGGTGCAGAGAAACATTCTAGGAGTCAAAGCGTATGCCTATGGTGCTGTATGATTAGTTTGGCTAAGAATTTCCTTTATTTGAAATTATTTAAATGAGAAATCTTCCTCAGTGTTCACTTTTGTACAATCTATTACTTCTTAGAAATAGACAGCAAGCAGTATGTGGATCAGTCACTGTTTTTCTTACAGGTACTAAATAGTTGTATTACCTGTGTAGGTACAATTCATATTGTCCAAGCCTTTTTATTGTGCCCTGAAATAAAGGTGAAAGAGCCCATAGTCATTAATACTTGTATCCAGTGTCTTTCCCTTCTACAAGATAATTGGTCTTCCAGCTTCCAATCTTGGCAGCTCTGTATCTCTAAAGGCTCATTAACCATGTCTCTCTTTTTTTATTTTATTTTTTTTTCAGAGTGAAGAGAATCTTCTGCTTCTTAAAAAGTTCTTCCATTTCTTTTACTATGTGCAATAGTCTAGATTTTTTCTCTTCCTTTTTGCCAGTTCCATCTGGACATTTAAAAACAGTAAAAAAACGTTAATTCTGTGTCTTTTCATGTGCTTCAGATCTTCTGCAATGCCAGTCTCTGACAGTATTTGATCTGTTTTATCATTACCCTTCATCTGTTGCTGGCTCTTTTCCTGTATGCTGGTAATGGCTTTGATCACCTCTTGGCCAGGATCTGTGGCTTCTCATAATTCCTTCTGGAAAGATCCTTTTTTTCTTTTAATTACTTTTTACCATTACCTGGCTAGCATCCACTGCGTGTTGTCTGGTTGTTAATTTCTGACACTGTGGAAGCTAATAGGACTCTTCTGCATTGGGACATTTAGGAAAGTCAATCCAAATTAAATGTTAAAGTTCACACTTCAGCTGCATTAAATCCCTGTGTTGACAGCCTTGTTAGAAGTAAAGTAGACCTTAATTTTGTTTAATTTAATACATGCTGGAAATGAATTAAGTCAAATTTAACCACTTCAGTTTTGAACAAATGTGTCTACACAAGGTCTGTGAGATTTAACAAATCCATTTTAGCTTCATACTTTTTATTAATGTTTTCAATTTCCTAAGTTTCTTGTAGACAAGACCTCGGTTTTCTTTTCCATTGGAATAATCTTTTATTCCAGCCTTATTTTTTTCTTCCTGCCCTTTTCTTGATGTTTGACTGCCACTGCGCTGCTCTGCTCATTACTTTCTGGAGGGTAAGGAAGACTTACAGAACATAGTTGTTCCTATTATTCTATTAAATTATAAAAAGCTAAATACCTGCATTAAGTTTGGGATCATACTATGGTGGGTGATGTAGACATATTCATACATAGAATGGAGTTCATCTCACATAACCTTACTGGGAAAAGGCAGGCAGATAAGAGTGTACCCTCAGCAAGTTTGTGGATGATGAAAACTGAGGGGACCGGGTGGTATATCAGATGGGTGTGCCACCTTCAGAGGAACCTTGACAGGCTGGAGGAATGGACAGAGAGGAAACTTTAAAGTTCAACACAGTGTGATGCAAAGCTCTGCATCTCAAGAGGGTTAGCTCCATGTACCAGTACATGCTGACTGGCTGGAAGACAAGTTGCTGAACAAAATCTTTATGTCCTGGTGCACAGCAAGATGACCATAATATAGCAAAGCACTCTTACAGCAGAAGGTCGCGATATGTGATCCTTCACCTCTCCTTAACACTGGTGAGGCAGCAGCAGGAGTTCTGTGTCCGGTTCTGGGCTCCTCAGCAGAAGAGAGGCATCAACATACTGCAGCGAGTCCAGCACAGGGCCACAAAGATTATTATGGGACTGAAATATTTTTCATATGAGGAAAAGCTGAGAGAGCTGGGACTGTTCAGCCTGTGGAAGAAGGCTCGGGCATCTTACTAATGTGTATAAATACCTGACAGGAAGGAATAAGGACAAGGGAGCCAGGCTCATCTCAGTGCCCAGTGACATGAAAAGAGGAAATGGACACAAATTAAAACAGATTAAATCACATCTGAATACAATATTTTTTTTTTCTCCTTTTTTTTTTTTTTTTAATTTCAAATTGTGAGTATGGTCAGTCACAGAAGCATGTTACCCAGGGAGTCTCAGGAGTCTCTGTCCTTGGAGTCATAACCCAGCTGGATAGAATGCTACTTTAGCTTATTCTGCCTGATGTGGCAGGTGGAGTAGGCAATTTCAAGATTTTCTTGCCAACCTCAACCATCCTGTGATGCAGCACCTACAATATTATGTCTAAACAGAGAAGATACAGATGTAACAACATCCAGGGCAAGTTGTGCAGCCAACATCACAGTGTGTCACTTTCAGATTTGTCCCATGTGCTGTGGCTGCTCCCCTACCTTCTGAAATTTCATACCTTTTAATTCCTCCTTGCAGAGGTAGCCCAAGCCTTTAAGACTACTGAATTCCCATAGCTTGGCACTGAAACAGGACACCAGAAAACTCAATGTATATAGTGTATAACTTCTTAAACAGGTCATTTTATTCCAGAGAAATGCTTGTTCTTGTGTATTGTAAGTTCCAAACATTGGACTCTAATCCCCACAGCTTTGTTGCTAGCTCTTCCTGTGGGCTGCTGCTCTGAAGTTAAAGTTAATGATTTAAAGGCTCTGATTCTATGATTTTAATAAGGCAAGTTTAATAAGTATACTGACTTTAAAACTAGCATGAATCCAGCAGCTCCTAGTGAAGGTGATGAAAAATTATCTTCATAATTTTTAAAAATTTATTGTTTTGGGAGGAGGTGATACAACCATGTGAGACCTGTAATGGAAAAATGATAAATTCATGCTACTGTAACTATCCTTATGCTGTTAAAATTTTTCCCAGTAAGACTGTCTCAGCAGCAGACAAATAAACACCCCCATTTAAGTCCCCTCCTGTCTGATAGGTAGATATTTGCAAGTCAAAAAAGAATCACCCTCCTTACTTCTCAAAGGTATGGTCTTCTTTTCAGATAATACATACTTTCCCAACCTTGTCAGATGAGGCAGTGCTTGAAAGCTTTTTAGTACTTACACTTTTGTATAGCAAGTTGTCTCAGTAGGAGACACTGCAGCAGTCTTTAACCCTTTTTGTATTCTTATTCTATCTCAGAGATGTCTCATGCAAGCTAATATATTCCTTGAAGTCTCTCCCTTTTCCACAACATTAATCTCCCATCAAGTAGTAATGAGCCTTGATAGGTTCCTTGTGAGAATCTGTGTGACCACATTAATTCCTTAAAACTTCTTTGGCATAGCGAACCTATTAGCAAATGGTTTCAGAATGTCTGATCCATACATTTAGCCTTAGAGGCTCTTGGTGGCCTACATTTATTGTGCCCTGAAATTCCTAAAGGCTTAGGAACATACTGCAAATGCCAAGTGCATCAATTTCTGCTAAACTGTCTCTGGATACTGTCTTAGGCACCAAACTGAAACTCTGCTGCTAAAATCATGCTTTTTCGTGATTCTGTCTTGAGCTGAATATTTCTTCTTGAAAAATTAATGTAATCAAATATAAAGCTTATATAGATGGCTGCATGTTTTAGAACACATGAAATGACTGCTGCTTCTTTAGTATACTGATTCTCCCGATAATACATACCACATACCAGGCAACATACAGCCAACACTCATACTGCTAGCCTTCCCACGTGACTTCTCTCATGGCTGTGAAGGTGCTCAGTCTTTAATTTTAGCAGTCTAGAGAAAAATAGGTGCCCTTGAAGGTTTATGAGGAAGTTCTTACTGCTTAAGCTTAGGTATCTAAATTAGATGGCCAAGACCCTACTTACCTAGCAGTCTACTGACAGCCTACCTACAGAAGTAGGATAGGGTTAAAAAGGAGCAAATCCTACTAGAAAATACCAATTGTTTTCAGAAATTGCGTATTTTATAAACCCTTTAGACAAAGTTTGGCTTCCCATTAGCCTTACTTCCACATTCAAGTCAATTAAAACACTAAACCAATCAAATAATAAGTAGGGAATCAAAGCTGAAAGTTGAGAGAAACAAAACAGGACTGTCGATCCACATAAGACACCTGTGCGTTTGAGACGCTTTTCTATGCATGACTGACATTACAGTCTGCACTCAATTTACTTCACCTCAACTCTGCCTTGCTAAAGAGAGAAAAGATGCCCATCAAATCAACCCACTCATTTCTGTTTCTTTTCAGCATCAACTTTTCAGTGAATTATTTCCTCCTATAGCAGCTCTTTCAGGCTGTGTGGTATTTTTTTCTTGGTCTTTTTCCTGGGTCCACTATTTTATGCCATTTTTATCTTTGCTTTGTTTCCTTGTGATATGCAGTGAAACCCGCAATGCAATTAACATACTTAGCTACTCTCATTCTGCCCTATGGCTTTTTATAAAGCCACTTTTTATGAATACAAAAAAAAAAGTCAGCCACACAAAACTTGAAGCGTCTTACACGTTACAATTTCCTTCATTCCCTCAGAATGTGTGGAAGTCTGATAGCACTAACAAAATAGTATTTAAACAGATTTCACATATGCATTATATATTGTTTGCAGAGAATCAATTTTGTCATAAAAGAAAGCAAGTTTTCATTGTAGCTTGAACTAAATTCAATATCATGAAAACCTCTGTGAATTCTTCTCTAAAACTGTAATCTGAACTGAAATCTGCTTCTAAACCTCAAGAAGGATTATTGATTGGGAGAGACTGTATGCAAAAGGATTTTGGTTTGGATGAAACCAGGTTTTAATCTATATTACAATAATACTTCCAAGTTGCATATCTTGGTAGAGAAAAAATAATACAAAGGCCATTCCTGAGATTGTAACATGAATAGACAGCCCAATACATTAATTATTTAACCATGACAAAAGAATGACAATAATGTATTTTTTCTCTGAAATGAAAGGAAGAAAGAGAGAAAGCCAAGGCTGGCAAGTATAAGACACACAACTTAAAGGTCTTCAAAAGACTCTTAGGTAAAGAAGGTTAGCTAAACATCTGTCCCAGTGTGATTAGACAGGCTGGGTCCATAGGTGCATGCTCACTGCACTGGCTTCAGGTTTGGCATTCAGGAGGTTCAGATCATTTTTCCTCCTTAAACACAAGGCATTTTTTTAATTGATTGCCCCAAATCTTTGTTTATTTTTGAAAGCTGAGTTTCACTTTTTAGCTTGGTTCATTTGAATTTAGTAATTTAGTAGTACTAAGTAGTGACTTATGTTGCTGAACAAATTTCCAGTCCATTGAGATAATGATGTCTGATATAAACTTACAGGATGAAAGGACTAACAAAAGGAAATTAAATTTGAAGACTCTTTTCCAGCATCTTCTCTTCTTAAATCTCTCTTTATTTTAGAAACAAAGTATGGTATGTTGACTTTCCTAGGTACTTCTAGGGGAGTCTAAGCAATGAGTATATGTAATGTATAAATCAGGTTTTCCTGCACTAATATGTGATATTTTAACCTTCTGCATCTTGGAGATTGCATCTCAGAGTAGAGTAGATATTCCATGCTGGAGTACAAGGCTGTTTTGTGTCAGCTCTGTGGACAGAAGCAATTACCTTTAATGAGCTGGGTTATTGTTTGATTATTAAATTTCTGTTTTTCCAAAGTATGAATATCTTAGTCACCTGGCTGTGAGTCCCTTCTCCATCAGGAAATACAGTAAACTCTCTAGATGTCTATGATGTCTGGTCATAAAGATAGTATAAGTATGATGCAAATTGTTCTGAATAAGCCTTTTTAGAAAAGAGCTCTGGAGTCTTCACATAAGAAAGGGTGTGCATGTAGAGCAGGAAAGCTGCTGGCTTCATTTTCCATAATTGCTCATCTCTGTCTAGTAATGCTAGTTAGTTTTAGCTACTGTGGCTATTATCATTTAGCAAAAGAATGTCTGATGATGTGAGTTTCTGTACCTTAACAAAATAAGAAAGTTATTTTCTGTCCAGGATGATGCAATGTTTATTCCCTTGGCTGTGCTTTTTATGACTTTACACCCCTGAATCACTGTGTATGTATGCAATTTACTTTGTTTGTGTAGCAAATGTGTACGTGGATTTGGATTTAGGAGATAGCTTTAAATACTATCTTCGAGTGATCTCATTTGAAATGGTCCTTACACATTTTTCCACCTGGCTGAAACAACAACAAAAGGTGTTGCTAATTTCACTTTTAATTAATTGTGCATCATGGTTTGTTGACGTGTCATGGATAAGGGTCAACTAAATAGATTTGCCTTGGGTTAATAGTAGTTTTCAATCTCCTCTCTTTCTGGTGCTTAGAATATTCTCCCCTCATTACAAAAGAGATGTGAAGTTGCTGGAGCAGGTCCAGAGATGGGCAACGAAACTGGTGAAGGGTCTGGAGAACAAGTCTTACGAGAAATGACTGAGGGAACTGGGGTTGTTTGGTCTGGAGAAGAGAATGCTCAGGGGGGACCTTATTGCTCCCTACAACTACCTGAAAGGAGGATGGAATGAGGAGGTGGCTGCTCTCTTCTCCCAAGTAACAAGTGATAGGACAAGAGGTAATGGCCTCAGGCTGTGCCAGGGGAGGTTTAGGCTGGATATTAGGAAAAATTTCTTCACAGAGATGGCGATCAGGCATTGAAACAGGCTGCCCAGGGAAGTGGTGGAATCAGCATCCCTGGAAGTGTTCAAAAAATGTGTAGATGAGGCCGTCAGTGACAGGGTTTCGTGATGGACTTGGCAGTCCGGGGGTAAAGGCTGCACTTGATGATCTTAAAGGTCTTTTCCAACCTGGTTGATTCTATGATTCTTAACAACCTAAAGTTTGTGAATGAGTGCACAAAATACTCATAATGTACCTGTCAGCCTTTAACCAAGGCTACCACCACCCGTTGTATTCATCTGCTGTGCAGCTCCCCTTACTGGTAGGAGGCCTGTGAAATGCTTGGAAACAATTTTATGAATAAAAGCATTTCAGGTGCTAAACTCCACATTGTATAAATTAATATGTCTTTTGGACTTTTCATAAAACACTATATCCTCTACTCATCTACAGAGAGGCTTTCTTTTACTATTATTACTGTGATGACACATAATTAAGATTACATTTTTATAGAGAGAGAAGAATAGCTAAGACAAAGTTGTAAATTATTCATCAACAAGTTTCACAAAAGAAAGCGAAAGATAAAAATTTAAAATGTGCTCTCTGTTGTTTTATTTTCCTAAAATTAGATAATTTTATAATGGTATATTGAACAAATAAGTCTCTGTCTTCCTCCCCATGAGAAAATAAGAGACTTCATTTAACGCCACATGTGTTATTGTGCTTATCCGCTGATTACCATATTACTTTGATTTGGATGGTAGATTATAAACTCTTGTAGGATTATGGAGAGATTTCTTTCCCCAGGCTGAACCAGTGAGATTTTCAGCATCATGAAGCCAGGGATGAGTAGGAAAGGAGCAGATTGGTTATTATAACTCTATGTATTTTTTACCCACTGGTTCATCTCATTTTTATCACTGCAGAGTCAGCATGAAAGCCAACTGAGTTAATACACCTCCTCAACGTCGTCACACCACCAAGCTTTAATGTCTCTTCATATCCTCAACATGCATAGTGAAAATGTGAATTGCTGAAATGGGGTAGCCATAAAGAAGAGGAGGAGTAGGCATAGATATGCTTTGATTCAGCTAGTTAAAATACTCCTTTTGATCAGGAATGGATACTGTGTGATGAAGCAAAGTGCTGATGTTCTAAACATCAGGGGTTCGTTACGCACAATTCTTTCTTTCTGATTTTGGACGGGCTTATCTGAATTTGAAAGACAATTTATTTGGCATATTAAACTAAGTATTTCCTTATAAAAAATAAAGCAGCAGCAGTAATGAATGAGGAAGTTTAGACTAGAAGGACAAATAATGTCCTATAGAGCTAAAAAAAAATGAATTCATCTACTGTACCTCTGTGCTGTGTATGTAACTCAGACTAGAAAAATAGAATTAATTTTAATAGAAATAAAGATTTAAGATACGCAATGGAGACAGATAATCAAAGGTTTTCTGATATACTGGAAGGCTATGGGGAAACACCACCAGCAGCTAATGGTTAAGATTAGACAGAAGATATGGGTTCACTTTGCTGCTCTGCTGCTGGGCTCTAAAATGTCAGAGAAGTGGCTTTATCTCTTGTTTTCTGAAATAAAAACAACTACACTCAACTCCTTTGTAATTGGGAAAAATGGGCCTGGAATTCTGTATTAAATCCTTGTTAATCACATCCAAGATTAACTAAAGTTATGAAGCAAAAAAGAATATAAGGTGAAAAGAAGGAGAGTAAAGTGTAAGGCTAGATACACAGTTTTCACAGTGCAAAGAAGTTGTCAGTACAAAGAGAGAACTTTGGTAGGATCTATATTGCTCATCATGAATATAAATTTCTAGGAAAATGTGGGAAATTAGAGACCATTTTCCTCCAGTCCCCCAGAGTTATGACGCTAAGAAAACCTTAGGGTTAAATGCAGCTGCTACTTCCAGGATGGGATGCAGTTGACATGCCTGTAATATACCTGGTAATAGTTCCCCAGGCAACCCTACAACCTTGGCATAAGCTAAGAGAAACTGAATGGAGGCTAGAGCACAGCAAAGGCCCCACAGCCAAGCTCTGTTATACTCCCTGCAGAAGCAAGAACTTTAAGGCACCATGTTCTGATAAACTGCACAGAAGCTGCCAAAAGGGAAACTATATTTGTATTTTAAAAAGCAAAGGGAGAGGACTTTACACCAACCAGTAACAAAGTATGACTAGAGTCACTCAGGTTTCATAGGCATATAGTTAAAAAGTAGAAAGCTGTGTTACTATGGGGAAGCCTGGACAGATACAAGGGTGTCCCTACAAGGTCAGGATGAACAACACTGACGAACGGAGACCTGATAGTGCGAAAAGAGGCTTTGCCTTTGTGTAGGCAGATTAAGGATCAGAGCTAATGAATCTCTAATCAGGAAAGACCATCCTTGAAGCCTAGTACAGCACACAGACGTCGTCAACATACGGCTTCACGCGTCAGCAAAACATTACTAAGGTGTTCTTCTGATGAAAATGATATAACCTTATATAAATTAACTGACCACTCTGTAAATCGGTGGGAGGGTTATGGGGAGCTACTAACCTGAATCAAATTGTATAAATAAGTGAAATTAGGAAAGGGAAAGCAGGGAAGACTCCACCACAACTTCTGGTAAGAACTTTCTCTCATCCATGCTAACTATCTCATGCTAGCTGTTACTAGTGATTATAGTCTGGTTGTGTATCACTTCAAGCTTGTTTTTGCAGACAGTCCCTATCACTGGATATCTCTGAACCTTAATTTGTCACGATTTTATATTAATAAAGGGTACTATTCTGTAAGCTGTCAGAATTAGTCCATTGTGGGTGCTAGCAGACACTGGCAATGGGTAATATAAAGTGGGAAGGCCACTGAGGGGCCCCCCTTATGCTGCTGGTGTGTTTCCCTGAACAAGTCAGTTGAATCACCCTCCAGTCCAGCAGGACTGTTCAGTGAAGGGGGTCCCTGTAACAGGACACTGACAGACTGGTTGGCCACAAGGGTCTCAGCTTTCCTGGGGTACTGATAGACAAATCAAACACTGGGGGTTGAGAAAATCTTCCCCTTTTCACATGATAGAAAAGCAGACGCTTAACGAGGAGACCAAATTTGCTAATACTAAAGAATTCTTCAAGCTGACAGATGCTAACATTGACAACAAAAGTGTAAAAAGATCTTGCAATTTTGAGTACTTGGAGGTAAAACAGGAGATAAAATTCAGTGCTGAGCAATGAAAAGTAATAGATGCAGGAAAGCATAATCCCTTGGGGAGAAAAAAAAAATGATTGTGGGACAAAAGTATAGCGTATATAAAATAATAAATAGCACAGAGTAGATGAACTGCCATGTTTATTATTAACAGTGTATGAAAACCTGAGGGCCAGCTGATGAAATTATCATGCTGCTAGTTTAAGGTAAACATAAGGAAGCACTTTTTGCACACAGCATATTTCAATGCTGGAACTCATCAGAAGAGTTTTGTAGTGCCCAAAGGATAAAGTAGATTTTAAAAGGTTATAGGAAAATAGCCAGAATAAAACACCATCAGTGATTATCCCATAAAATACTGAGATTGTTTTGATTCATATAAAAGAGAGATATTTCTTATGCTTCTTATAAAAAACTGATCAATTTTACAATACACCAGGGGATGGTTTGCTGGGTCCGATCAAACAGATTTTTACCCACTGTGAAATATCCTATGTTACAGAACTGAACCCAGTCCACAGAGGGTGCACTGTGACATTCAAAGTGAATTTCCATGAAAGAAAAGTAAATATAAAAAATGGCTCATTTAATCTAGCTCATTTAAAATACTAAAGAAGGTGACCTTATTATTTGTGAGTCAATCAGAGGATAAACCACATTAGAAGGCAAAAAATCCTTAGACTAAATGACAGTGGAAGTGTCTTCTGGGAGGGGTTTTTAAGACATAAACTTAGTGTGGGATCACTTATGCCAGATTCGCATCCAGGTCCTGCATATTATCTGTGATTAAATCCATTTGGAAGTGTGGCTTTATGGCTCTCTGACCCCTGATCCTAACTGGAAAGGTATCTTGGAACTGAGACACCCCAACACCGTGGGTGGCTAGGATGAAAAAGGTTTGGAATCAGCATGTTGGTGGAGTGCCATGCTCCCGTTGGCATACTTTTTGCAGCCCCAGTGTCCCTGGAGCTGTAGGCTTTGTGGCTCTCTGAACCCTAACCTTAGTCCTAATTGGAAAGATACCTAGGAGCTGAGGCTGAGATCCCCAGCACCATGGGTTGCCCAGATGAGAAAGGTTTGGAAGAAACAATGTTGGTGAGTGCCGTGCTCCCCTTGGCCTGCCATATATAGCAATACTGCCCAAGTTTTTGCAATGAACATTTTGACTGATGTTTAAAGATGTGGCTGAGGGAGGTGAGGGCTTGAGGGAGACAGGGCGATTTTTTCTTGTCATTTTTGCATCAATCTGAATCTTGCGTGCAGCATCAAATTGCCTTCTCTTAGTAGGGAGCCTGGAAAACATGCATGAGATGAGCTGGCATGCCCTGAGGTGGATCTGGAGCACTGGCCTGCTTCCCAAGGACTGCCAGAGCTACTATGCTGAAATTCAGACTTTATGGACTAATGATTTTCCTGCTTTAGTGCCAGCACATTTAAACACTCTGGGTTGTCTGGCTGCAAGTTGTCTGTCTAAATGTAAGTAATGTCTCTGTCCAAGTATTCCTTACCCCTCAGGGTTAAAGAATATGTGCTTCAAAATTTGAGGCTTTCTGGTGCCATGGCAGTGAAGTAACTTAAAATATGGAACCATGTAAAGTGTAAAATATGTTAGATGTATAGAGCTAAGTTGAGCTGAAACATTCAAATGCAAGTTGTGATCTGAACTCTCTCCCAGGTGCATGAGCTTTGGGTCAGGTGTTACTGTTCAAGACTATTTCCAAGCGAGTGACTGTGCCTTTTTATAACACAAGCCTTGTTACACTTTGATTTCTTCCTCTGTCCTGGTCTGAATTATGTTACTTTTGTTGATATGAATTCACAGCCACTAGCCAATGACCATAAAAGCTATTTTATACCACATATTGGCTTGAAAGATTTAGGTCCCCAGTATAAAACGATGGCACTTTATCCACTCAGCCAGACTAGACCCTTGATTTTACATTGCTGTTTTCTCTCTGAGATTCAGAAGACCTTTTAATATTTCAGAACCATGCCAGTGCTTTCATAAACTTTCCAAAGGGTGAACAGTAGTAGTTGTATTCCAGCTGCTGCTGAATCTGCTGTGTTTGTTCAGCCCTGAAATGATCTTCTAAGATGTGAAAATAAAATGTTTCACTAGGTACTGAGCCATAAATGCAAAACTGACCAGGGATGCTATGCGCCCAACAAAAGCTACCTATTATGTATTAGAACCATTTTTTTTTCCATCTTTCTGCACAGAGACCTGACTCTGATTTAACCTGGGTTTTGGTTTTTGTTTGTTTGGGGTTTTTTTGGTGTTCTGGGGTCTTGTTTTTCTGTTTTGTTTTGTTTGCTTGTTTGTTTTGTTTGGTGTTGGGTTTTTTTTCTTTTTCAGAGCAGGTAAAATAATGTTTGGGGTTTTTTTGTTGGTTTTTTTTTCCCCCAAGTTTTGAGAAGACAATAGCTGTTACTTTACCCTTACCCACACTGTGAAGCCTATTGCAAAGGCTTTTCTTTCTCATGGAAAGCAAGAAAACCTTATTTACTTATTACAGAAATATTTCTCTGAACGATCTAAGTAGTTTGACTCACAAAACTGCGTAAGTGTAAGATTGCAAGCTGATCTTCTGATTACTTTTGTAGATATTTCCTTATTTTACATTATTTATTTGAATGTGTGAAAATCACACACTTGTATGTATGCAGTAGATACTTTCAGATTTTCTTAATAACGCAAGCAAATGAGTTGCCAGTGCAGGGAGCTCTAAAATTCAAGTCCGAATTAATGTTTAATGCTAATAGAACTCACAAATTGCAATATGAACTCTCAGCAGAAATCATAAAACTCTCAAACTATTTTTTTCACTCTCTTTCCCTTTATCAAGCAATTAGTAGGGAAAAAAAAAATCAAACCCCACAACAAAACAAACCTTCATTCATTACAATAAATGCCCAACTCAGGCAGTTATAAACTAAAGAGCAAGACTCCAGTATAAATTTTCAACTACCACTAGGATTGTTTTTCTCGGCCATGTCATCCTCTCTTTGCCCTCTAGGTTTCTGTCTAGGTGGCACTTAGTCTGAATTTTACAGTTCTACATCAAACCCCAAAGTTGAGTGACAGGTGCATTAGAACAAGGATGGAGGGCAGGCTCAGTTGAGGAGATTTACTTGTACTTGACATCACTGGGAAATGACTGTCACAGTGAACATGGTGGAGCAAATGTAGAAGGTGGAATGGATGGAAATGAAGACTAAGGTAGGATCAGAGCAGGGACTGTGGTGCTGGATTGGGAGTAATGAGGATGTTTGGGATTCATGAGAGAGGAAAGTTGAGACAAGCTGAATGAGAAGCATTCAAAGAAGTATCTCTATGTGTGTTGATGAAGACAGGGATGCTTGGAGTGGGAAGATTATGGATCTCCAGGACCCAAAAGGCTTTAGGACTGGAAGGTTTGAGGGAATAGGAATTCTCAGCTGGTTGCAGAACAGCTATGTATAAGAATGTTAATGTTGCACTTCAGTCAACAAAAAGGATAGTGTAAGACACCTAAATACCTAGTGAATAAGCACCTCTTGTCACCTCACAGAACTGTCCTCAAGTACCTGTTCTGTTAGCCCCTTGAATGGAACAGTATGCATAGCAACATAGGCTTTATAGACAGGCAGGTACTGTCATTTAGGCTGTTAAGCCATCTTCTATACTTGTAAAATACATCATGCTCAAGGCTGAATACTGTCCAGATTCTCTGAAAATCTGAATTGGTCCAGACACACAGAAATTACCTTGGCCAAAATCAAAAGTGTCTCTAACCATTTCTAAGACCTAAATAATACAGATGTTTCAAATCTAGTACCTATACCCTGCAAGTTAATATACTTATACAGATGTATCTTTAATTTTAATCAAAAATCCATAGTCCATCAGGATATTTAATGTGCTTATTTTAGATGTGAAGTCTCTTCTGGAAGCGTTGGCAAGGTCTTATATCTAATATCCCCATCACTTATTTTGTATTGTGTATGAATCCTATTCTGGGTTCCTCAGCAAGCTTGTAGGTCAAAAGTGCATTAAAAATGTGCTGAAGTGTTAACTGGTCCTATACTTACTGCCTTCTGTCAACATTTAAGAAGCTGCTCAGGTCTTGACTTCTGTGGGAGTACTGAAAGAATAATCTCAAATAGCTCTTCTTTCTTTAAAGGTCTCCCCTAGTTGGCAAATGGCAACATAACCCAAGAGAAATGTATGACAGACATGTGATTTCTATGGGAATTATCAGAGTTTTCAGAGTCAGGAGAGTTCTAAATATTATATATACAGCTTAATTTATTAGTAGAACTACTTCCATGCCAGAGAAGGAAAGCTACTATTTTTCCTTCAGAAACAGCTTTCTGGATTTAACATATATTTACATTGAATGATAGAAAATTTTATATCTACTGGTACAGAATAGAATTTGATCTAATAAGAAAGAACAGCATTGCTAGGTGTGGCTTTATTTACATGCTTGTATTGTAGGTTCAATAGCTATTTGTTAGTGCTAGAGGCAAAGCTGGAAGGATAGTGTGTCCACAGTTTAGATGTCATTGATGTTTCATTTGATTGCAGTTGCTTCAGCTGTTCCTTCTAATGACCAGTTCATGCTGACAGTGAACCCAAGCAATCGGGGTCTTAAAAGACTTTAGAAAAACACACAAAGCATCAATACATACTGAATTTTTAATGTTACTGCAGTGGTTTAAAAGGTCTTCTTCTCATTTCCCTATACTTCCATGTCCAAATGCAATCATATAGCATAGGGGTGGAAGCAGTCATCATCTTATCCTGAGAACAGCAGCTCAGCAGTTGCCAAGTACAAGTTAGATAGAAGACAACTAAGGAAATTCTGTTCCACTTTTCCAGTACTACCAGTCTGTGTGAGGTGTGCTTCTATGCCCAAGTTATACTTTGGTAACTGTTCAGCACTGCCTTCCCCTTGTATTTGAGTTGTCCTTCACATCTTATCAGTGCTGTGTCACAAGTTCTGAGTCTTAAACTAGATGAAATGGCCAAAGCAGTGACATGGTGTTATGTTTTATCTAGTTAAGCACTGCCTGCTCCTTAACTGCTTGTCTAGTACTTCCTGAGAAAAAAATTGAATGCATGGCTCTCATAGTTTCTGAACCCCGTGTGATCTAGAATACACAGTTCATTGAATCTAAGGGACGCTGGACTTGAATGTCTGCAAATGAAGATGGGTGCAAGGGTAAATTTTAAAGAGCCCCTGCATATGTCTGATACCATTCAAAATCTCTTTTTGAGGAGTATTATGTGAAGTTCATCCCTGGATTTTTAAGCACATCTTCTTTATTTCATTAGCTACTCACACTGCTAATAGACAATCCTGAGGACTTTCAATATACCAATAGAAGAAACCTACTTGGCAAAATCAGAGAAGATAAATCTTCTAAGGAAAAGTTCTGTCCTGATTGTTTGTCGTTACGAAGAAATCCCTTACAAAAAGTAAACTTTGCAGTGAAGCTCTTGGAAATCCTACTGAGAGGCTGGAAATTGTCTCCTAGTGGAGCTTATCATAGAACAGCTACTACACGGATTTTATTTTCCGGTGATGAATAAGAGATTAGGAATCCTAAACCACTAGTTGTACATTTTGTAACAGATGCATTAAAACAGATGCAGTTACCAGAAGGTCTTTTGATTCTGCTGTATATTCGATCTTTTATTAGCCTATAACACTCAGGACAGCATGTTAATTAATGCTTGGTCTCAAAGGGTCCTGGTTTAACCTAAAAACTTACAGAAAGCTGTTATATTTAGATGCACTGATAGCTTCTGTAAAAAGAAAAAATATCCCAAAAATACAAACGAACATTATCACATGTTTTCTTAGAGATTTGTTGGCAAAGTTAGCTTTCATGCTAGCCAGCTGGGGTCCTGGGTTTCTCTATGAAAAGAATAGCTCAGCTATGTCTTGAGGCTAATACTGAAAAGGTCATGAGATTCTCTTTCATGAAAGGAATGAAAAGCAAGCTGAAAAGTACAGGGAAACATAACGTTCAGTATAAATGATAGAACTGATTTAGTTCTATGCATTTCTCTATGTATAGAAAATGACACTGAAATACATTTGTATTTAGATTTAGGGAGCAACTTACTTTCTGCCTTTTCACCAGTTTATTATTTATTTCCAAACCTTATTATTCTAAAATGCTACAGCACCCAAAATATGCTAGACCATTTCTAAACACAATCACATAATGGATTTTTCCTATGATGAGAAAAGCAGCCATTTGAAGTTCATTCATTGAGATCCTTTGGCCTTTAGAGCATTTAGTGAAGGGTTTGTTTTGTTTATTTTACAGTTCAGTGGAATGGAAAACAATTTTTCTTAAGCATTACTGGAGGCCATCAAACAGCGAGAAGGAATAATTTTTCTGCTTCTGCATGTTCAGTGGAATTTAAAGGTATCTATTAAAAAAAAAAACAACAGGTGTAGTGATAAACCTAGATTTCCCCCCTTTTTTGAAAAAGTGTAATTATACTCATCAGACATAAAGATCTATTTTCCCCATCTTGCTGTTGCTCAGAGTGTAATGAGAAAGTTTGCTGGTGCTGGGTGGGTTTGATTATTCCCTGTTTCTTCTTGCTTATTTTCTACCAAAAAAGAAAATAGACACCCCCCCCCCCGAGAAAAAAAAAAAAAAAAAAATAAAAGCAACCCACAACCAAATTAAGTTGTTTACTTATTCATGGAGTGTGACTTGGATGTGCAGTTTATACATGGAAATAAAGTAATTGCAAACATACTTTTCTCAGCCTGTTGCCACAGAACTATTTAGATTCAGATTTTGATTACTTGGAGAGGCAATAGGAGGTCCTGTTTTCATTCCTTGTTTTGTGTTTTTCAAAAACTAATTTTCATAAGACATTACAAATATTATTAAATGGAGACAGGAAACAAAACTGTTTGAACAATAATGAAGTAAACTGACAAATCAAGTGATTGATGCTATTGTCATTTAGTTCATGCAAGTTGAAAACCTGGAGCCTAAAGTCTTGTTAAAGTCAATAGTAAAAGTCTACCTGCATAGCAACTGGCAATTACAGCTTCTTAAGAAGACACCTCATGAAAGTTATTCTGACTTTACAACCATGTAGCTACAAGCTGCATCTGAGTCCAAGTTTCATTAAAAATGACAGTCTTAGGGAGAAGCTTCTAGAGCTGAACTGTTGTCTCTCCCCAGTACATTCAAGGAAATAAATGAATTTGACCTTTAAGGAGGTTTGGGAAAGAACTCTGGAAAACATCAAAACTTGTTTTTGAGTTTGGCACATAGGCAGGGCAGTTCCATAGAATACTGGCAGGACTTGATATTCAGGTATCTCTTTTAGATACTTAAAATGTTAATGTCTGTCCCCATTGAAAGACTCAGGCAAGGTGAGTTAGGATCTCAGCCCCCTTTTCCCACTAATAATACACAGGCATCAAAGAGACGTATCTTGGCACTTATCCTGGAGGCTCAAACATAGTATGGTCATGACCAGCCTTTATTCTTCAGAAAGCAGTTACATTATTCGGCATTGTACTAGTTCACAAGAATACTTGGTATGGAGATAAACAAATGAATTGAAAACCACTTCATCCTTTTCCCACAAGGGCATCCTAACCATGCTGATATTGAATAACTATGTTGGGGCTGCTTGCATTTTTTACCCCTCCCTAATGCCTTGAAGAACTGGAAAGCTTCAGAGACAGGCTTCCTCTTGTTTGCTGTCTTTCAGTCTCATGACTGTTGTTGCTGGCTAAGTATAGGTCCAGGTCTCCAAGCGCGTTTTAGAACAGAACACAGTATTTCAATTTGAAGGATCCTACATCAATCATCTAGTCCAGCTACCTGACTGCTTAAAGGCTGACCAAAAGCTAAAGCCATGTTATTAAAGGCATTGTCCAAATGCCTATAAACACCAGCAGGCTTGGGACATCTCTTAGCTGCTTTTTTAGGAAGCCTGTTTGAGTGTTCCACCACCCTTCTGCTAAAGGAATGTTTTCTATTGTCAAGTCTAAAGCTATCCTGATGCAGCTTTGAACGACTCTCCATCCCTAGCAGTGTTCAAGGCCAGGTTGGATGGGACTTTGAGCAACCTGGTCTAGTGGAATGCATCCTTGTCCATGGCTGGGGGGTCGGAACTAGACGATCTTAATATCATTCCCAACCCAAAACATCCTATGACTCTGATTCTCCCACAGTGGGTGGTTCTTTGTTCTAATCCCTTTGCCTTCTGCGACTTGAGCAATGTGGCTCTCTTAACTCCTCAGCCTCCCTGATGGTCTGCAGCCCTCTCACCATCTCCTGCAGCTCAGCCACCTGCTGCAGGAGGTCCTCCACATGGCACAGCTTTTGCAGGCAGGTCTGCTACCTGTCCCTGCTCCCGGAGAAAGGTCTGGGCACCTCTCGCTGCTCGAGGTCTGCCCTGCAGCTCCTCACTTCACAGATTCATCTGCGTGAGGCATCGGCCACAGCTAGGGTAGGCAGTGAAGCCGCAGTGTTTGCTCCCCAACGACTGCCCTCCATTCCGCCTGCAAGCTCCACATGCCCCCCAGGGCTGCCCTTTGCGGGTAGTGCGTGGGGAAGGCAACCGTGACACCCGGCCCCGCCCGCGCCGCGGCAGCCGCTCTCGCGAGTGCTGCCGTCTCCGGAGGGTGTTTGAGCTCCGCTGTGCGAGGGCTCGGCAGCGCAGCTGCGGTTCGGGGCGAGGTGTGGCTGAGCGCGGCGCACGGTACTGACCTGGGGCTGCACCGGCGCTGGTTCCAGCGCGATAATCAGCTCCTTAGACCAGCTGCCTGTGCTTTCTTTTTATGCAACCGGGGTGCAGTTTGCCCTTCTGGCTGCCAGCCCTCATAACTGACCCGTACTGAGCCTGCTGCAACCAGCGCCTTTAGATCCCTTTCTGCAAGGCTGCTCTCCAGCCACGTCTCTCCCAGTTTATATTGGAGTGGCCTTGCTCCACCCCAGGTGCAGAATCCGTCATTCATTCTTGTTAAATTTTATCCCATTGCTGAATGCTCCAATCTATCAAGATCCCTCCATGAGGCATCTTGTTCTTCAAGATCAACAGCACCTCCCCATTTGGTATCATCAGCAAGTTTGCTAATGTTGTATTCAACTCCTATATCCAGACTGCTGCTAAAAGTGTTGAACAGAACCAGCCCTAGAACTGAGCCCTGGGGAGCACTGCTGGTGTCTGGTGACCAGCCAGATGTAGCTCCATTCACTACATCCCTTGGAGCTCTGGTGTTCAGCCCATTCTTCGCCCAGAATGCTATGAACCTGCTCATGCCACAGCTGGGGGGCAACTTGTCCAGAAGGATGCTGTGAGGAACAGTGTCAAAAGCCTTATTACAATTCAGAAAAACTACATCCACCCCTTCCCTTCATCCACAGGGCAGGTGATCTTATCATGCAAAGATATCAAATTAGCAATTGCCTTTTGTGAACCCTGATGACTGTGCCTGATGGTTGCTTTATTCTTTAAATGCCTTTCAGTAATACCCGGTGTAATTTTATCAGTAATTTTTGTAGGAACTGAGGTTAGACTAACAGGGCTGTAGTTTTCTTTGTCTTCCTTAATGCCCTCATTGTATAGTGGAATAGCACTGGCTATGAACATGATCTTCTCCATAGTCTTTTTACCCACTCTAAAATTCCCACTGAGTTTTAGTGAGCTGGGTATTAGGTATTAGCTAGGTATTAGATCACTGTTTTGACCCAGCATATATTCAAAACCTCTGGTCTACTAACACGTTTTATATTCCTTGAACTTGCCAAAAATCTGGGGTAATGTCAGTCTCAATTCTAGCATCTGAAAGACTACTCTGACGAAGGCACTGTTTTCCAGACCAATTTCCAAACCTCCTTAAAGGTCAAAGCCACTACAGTGTGACTGGGGATTTGCTCTACTTTATTGTTTTTAAGATAAAGATGAATTTAATGGTTGCTACTATGGATATTGCATTTAGACAACATTGGCTATTTTGTAATTGGTGACAATCAGTTTTGCCTAGTGTTGAATTTCAAGATCTAGAAATGAAAAAGGCATCCAGTTTCTCCTAACAGTTAGATGCCTTGAATATGCATTTGCAGGGCTGAAAAAAGAAAAATTCAGCACCCAGTTCATTTCTGCTGGAATACACATAGTGTTTTTCCATTTGTTTGTTTATTTTTGTATTGAAGACAGGTGCTTTTAACAATGCATAAAGTGACATTTTCAGACTCTGGATCTCATTCCCTGCAGCATTAACTGTCTGTGACTATTCAAAGGTGACTTTGTATTGGTTGAGGTTAGCTTTTGCTACTCTCTAGCCTAATATTTCCTATTTAATGTCATCATTTTCTTTCCCTTGGATTCTTACTTTCTATTTTAAATTGTTATAATGTCTTTTGCCTTTTTAGTTCTCTTTTCTGAGCTTGGATTGGTATTAAATAGAGTTTTCTGGTGCATCTAGAGCTTTTAACAGATCAGTGAGACACCTGGATTTCATATTGGAAGGTCATTCTCAGTGAGATTAATCTAGCCTGATTTAAGGCATCTATAATGGAATAGTCAAACTTCAAACTGTCAGTATAGAGTCCCTCCATAGTTAATGAGAGAAATACCTATCTCCTAAGGGCAATTCATGTGACCTGCTGCATGTGTCTATCTCTGGATGAAAACAATTGTCTCCTGGAGGTGCCTATTTTACTCTACTGACAATGTAGAATTATGCCACTAACTCTGGTGCCAATGCCAGGGCAGATGAATTGATGAATTTCACTTGTGGTATGTCTAGGCTATAAATTTTCTTTCTTTTTTTTTTTTTTTTTTTTTTACTGTTCGTCTGAGAAATTTGACTTTACACTCATTTAGTATCTGTGCACATTTTTATTGCTTTTATGATATCCTTTTGCAAGTGAAGGCTAAAGTAAGTACTCAGCTGGAGTTCTTGCTTCCTTTGGAAAGTGAAACCCATTATTTTTAAGCACTTATTTAAAGTAATGAAAAGTCAAAGATGAATGCTACCATAAGTTATATTTTGAGTTAGAAGACATTATCAAAGCTGTGATTTTTAGTAGACATCCAAGAACTTTATTTCATGGGCTTTAGTTGAATTTCCAATTAATATTTTTTCTTCCTCCCCTCTCCACTTTCTTTATCACTATACATAAAAAGATGTGTTAAAATGAAGGAAAAGCTTGCTGCTGAGTAGGTCCAACCAGATACTTCCAATGCCTTGCCCTTGGGAACCTTGCTGGAAGGCTCAATAATCTTAGCCCAGAATATTTGCAAAGCAAAGTTTAATATATTTACCTGAAAGAGTTATGATTGGCAAAGCAAAAGCAGAGTGAAACAAAGAGTCAAAACTAGAGCAGAGGCATTGAGGTCAGCACACTGTTTATATTTCTTGGAGGAAAGGGATAATAGAGTTTATAGGTATTTGAATTTTCCCCACAGGCTCTGCTGACAAATGGGAAGAACATCATGCAGATGTGTGATACAGCAATTATTTCTCCCTTCCCTTCCCTTCCCTTCCCTTCCCTTCCCTTCCCTTCCCTTCCCTTCCCTTCCCTTCCCTTCCCTTCCCTTCCCTTCCCTTCCCTTCCCCTCCCCTAAGAGGATAATTAAAATACCAAAACCAAAAACCTTCACCTAACAAGATAATGAAGAATCCTTCAGACACTTTCAGCAGGGATCGATGTTGCAGTGATGATAATCATTTTACATCTCACCTTTCATCCTGGAAGGTGTCAAAATGCTTTGGATATTCAGCACAGCAGCACAAGGAATCACTTTGTCTACAACTAACACAAAACCACCCATGGGTTTACATCTGGCAGCTGCTCCATAAGGAATGGCAGCACTGAAAAGGTGAAGTGTGGGTAGGTGGAAAATCTACCTGTTAAAAATTCAGAGTGCAGAGGGCACTAAGACTGCTGAAAATGGGTGGAAGATCAGGCTTCACTGTGTTCAGAGGTAAAGTGCCTCTTTTCCAAGGGTGTTAGTGCTGTTATCCAGGTCCAGTGAATATAAAGAAGGGATGTGCTGCCAAGAGAGATTTTGCTGTTATTTATATCACATTTGTTCACTGGAGAGGTAAAATTCAGAATGTTAGCTGGAAATGCAAGCTTCTAACTTACTAAAATGGAGGAAATCTGAACTAAAAGGAGGTTTAAAAATAGGGGCATGAACTCTGCAAAAGGCTGGATTCCAGCTTTGTTTCCTACAAGATAAAATAGGTAATGTTTTTATCCAGAGAAGTTACCATAGGAGATATGGAAGTGTATTTTTGTCAAAGTTAGTCCCATTCAGTGCAGGGTGTCTATTTTAATTGTATTTGTCTCAGCATTTTCCCAGTCTTTTTGCTGTTTGGGTTTTTTTGGGGTTTTTTTTTCTGTCATTTTTTATGCATTAGCCATATTGTTGTATTTTTGGCCCTGTCCCAATCAGATCAGATGATTACTCCTTGCCATTACAAGCCCTTCTTGCTTATTATACAGCTGATGTTGAGTCACATTTTTATCTTTCCAAGAAAGTTATTTAATACCTAAGTCTTGCTATCTATCCTTATCCTCAGGATTTTCAGCATAAGGCATATGAAGACTCAAGCCCAGATATATTACTTTAGCTCAGCAGATTATGGAGGGCTCTCAAAGATCTCAGTGTTAGTCCTTGACAAATACGAGGTAATGTAATTTAGCTCATAAAATGTAATTCTTGATATGGCAGTAGATAGAGTCAAACTGACCAACATTTATCACAGGTTAAAGGTGCATCCAAATGTTTTCATGCCTTTACCATCTCATTTTTGAACTGAAGAAACTTTACTGAAATTTTAATCTTTCTTGAGTAATGTGCTTCTTGGTTTTTCACCACTAGCAAAGAATACATAGTGATCACATAATATTTTTAATGCTTTTCTAAACAAGCATTGTATTGTTATAGATTTTAGTAAAACTGACTTGTACTACACAAAGATGCATGCACCAAAGTGACACTCATTAACTGTTTGAAGGCCCACAATATTATATTTCTAAAACCTAGTATAGGATATTAGTTATGGCCAGAATGAATCTAAAAATGGCAGTACCCCTATAATGGGAAAAATTTGAATAAAATAAATGTTGAAATGTTGTGGTTCTGAGATGCTTGATTATAATATATTCTTTTGTAGCTGTAAATAGCTGTAGGACATGATCTCATTTTCCTAAGAATGTGCTTCTCTTAGGCTGTTGTCAGCTGGGAAAAGAAGGGAACCAGATGAAGGACAAATCCTTACAAGTTCCATGTTCATGAGGGCAATCTGAAGCCTTTTGCTGTGACGTGAAAGTCTGCAGTGGGCTTCAATTCAAGTTCTGGATGGTCTGTGCTGACATCTTTAGCTCATGGCATTTGCTGCTGCCTTCGTTGCTATCCCTGATGTCTCTGATAGGGTATAATTTGCTACAGCTGGGTTAGGTGCAAAACTGCCATGGGCAAGGCTTTATGTCTTTCCTTAGATGTGCCGTTTCATTGTGTGTCTCATCAAAATCAGGCAAACAAATGTGGAGAGAGTAGGTGCTCCTGCATGTGTCATGCTCTGCAAATCAACTGTACAGAAAGAATCCCTTTCCCAGAGCCCTGCTTGTGCTGCGGCACACATCAGAGCTCAGTGCAGAGGGTCTCATTTGTTCTGTGTCTGCCTCTTCAAGACCAGAAGAGGTTTAAACACCTACCTACTGTGAAAGCTCATTATTTTTTGCCTGAATCCTAAGTGGGGGTGGGGTAAGTGGAATACAAAAATTTATTCTAAAGCATAATTAAGGTGCAAGATTCAGGTAGGGATTTAGATGCGGCTTGATTTAATCAGAGTCCTTTTCTAATACAAATGAGTGTTACACTGAGAGTCCCATTATTTAAAGGAATTTTCAGTGCCAGTTAAAATGTGTTCTCTATTCTTTGACATCACATCTTAGCTGAAAACTCCCATCTTCAAGTGTATTCAGTAGGGTGGATTCTCAGCTGAAACATACCCTCGTTCCAGTCTCTCTGGCATAATTACACCAATGAATGTCATCTAAGGACTGGGCAGATAAGAGAAGCAGAGGACATCACTAACAGGCACATGATGTTGCTCAGGCTCTGATCATCACTGAATGAATTCAGCTGATAATCTGAACTATAACAATAAAACTTTTGGGCTTAAAAAAGAATACATGAAGGTAAACTTTTCTATATTCATTATATTGCATTACGTTAGCACATTAGTGGGAAAACAGAAAATTGCTGTTTTATCTAATGCAAGTGATGTTAATAATGAGAGATAGTCATTAAACTACTCTAATTCCAGTGTTAAGCTTCCAATAATGGTTTTCAGTAATAAAAAAAAGAAATAAAATGCTCAGTTTTCTCCCTTGTCACAGCCGATTTTTGGGTGGTGCCTAAACATTACAAAAAGGGCAGGAGATTTAGAGATTTTAACTGGCAGGACCAAACACTTAGGATGCACTCCCTAATGGGTTGGATAATGGGTACTGTTAAATGATTGGTGCTGAATGAGTGTGACATAGAGGATTTTGAAGGCTGACTGAAGTTTAGACATGCTGGATATGTCATTGGCAGGCATTATACAGGAGTAACAAATGGTACTGATCTCTTGCCTATTGGGATGATCTCTATGATTCCCTGAGGAGCCAGCAGGGCAAGCTGAAGCCTCCCTTCTTCCCATTTACTGCCATGAGCTTGAAAAAGAAACATGAAATTCTGTTAGCATTCATCCAGCCAGTGGCTGCAACTAACACGGGGATATTCGTATCAGTTGCAATAACAGAAAGCCCCTAAGGGCTCCCTAGTGCCTTTCCTCTTTTATGGGTTATGGTCTGGGCCTCTGCCTCTTCCATTTGGCCTAGAAAATTCACAACAGGATAGTACAGGCAGCTGAACTGGCACGTGTTGGCTGAGACCTGCAACAAACAAGCCTGCCAGGGGCCTCACAGCATGTGTGCCTATTTGGCTCTCAGTTTGTGTTCTCTTTCATCCACAGCTTGGCTTTGCTATGCCTCACCCGCATCAGGATAGCCTGACCTGTGCCTGCTTCTGGGACCCCACACTCAGCAAATTCTTTAGCAGGGGAGGTGCGCAAATTGTGGCCCTTTCTCCATTGTGTGACCAGACAAATTCCATCTTTTCTTGGATGCAGCTCTTTGTCTGGTCCCTTTCTCTTTAGGT
Organism: Myiopsitta monachus; assembly: GCA_017639245.1. Taxonomy (NCBI): domain Eukaryota; kingdom Metazoa; phylum Chordata; class Aves; order Psittaciformes; family Psittacidae; genus Myiopsitta; species Myiopsitta monachus. The sequence goes on along the minus strand of CM029922.1, from coordinate 22,663,543 downwards.
CACATTACTCAGAAGGTGATGTCTCAGTTGAGACGAGTTTATGTAAGCAGTGCCATACACAGTCACAGCCTTCCAGCTCAACCATCTCAAAGCAGTCTTCCTCCCGCAAGCTTATTCAAGGTCCATATTTCCTCATGGGGACACAAGGAAGTAACACAGAGTGAAGTCTGGAGGTGCTATTAAGGAAAAGCAGGTCATGATAAACCAATATCAAAACAGTATCTGTTCCTAAGAAGCGTAAGTCTGCAGTTGCCTCATCTCAAGCTGTAAAGAATTTCTATCTTAAAATAAACAAAATGTGTAAATAAAGAATGCAGAATTACTTGTCAAGTTTAATATTGTTCATCAATGAGATACAACAAGGTGAAGAATAAGAAGTAGGTAGATAAAAAAGTATGGAAAAGCGAATGCCTTTGCAGCTGATTGGTTTTATTTCTGACTTTGGAAGTGAGATCATCTGCTATCATTGCTAACACAGGCAAGATGAATTCAGAATATTCTGTCATTTGTCTTCATTCTTTTGAAAATCTTTAGATGACCCTAGAAGATGCTGGTTCAATCAGAGAGACTATAATTTCCTTTCCTGTAGCACCTAGCATATCTAACATTTTAGTAATATTACCTTGTCACATTTTAATCTATGTAAGGGCTTTTGTTTAGTTTTGTTTTGTTTGCCTTTGAAACATATTCTAGCCTGGTTTGCAAAGCTGTAGGGCTGCAGAGACAAGGGAAATGTTGGTCAATTGTCTAAATATTTCAAAATGCAATATATAAATTCTCCCTTCTGTTTTTCTGAGGTATTTTTTATAATGCAGTGCTGTTTGCTGTTATTATTGCTCTGGTGGCAGTGACACTAGAAGCTGCTGGGGACAGCAATCCTCATTCAAGACACAGCATTAAGAGAAAATTAAGATAAAGTGACTTGCCCAGGTTGAAAAAGCAAGTAAGTATCAGAGTTAGCATTAAAACTCTCTTAAAAAATAGAAATAAATAAGACCCTATTACACTGTGTAGTAGGCTAAACAATGGCACTATGTAATTCAAAAATGTGTCATATTTGAATATTCCTAGATTATATTTTGCTAATCTCAATAGATAGAAAAACTTGGAAGTATATTAACAGGAAAAAAAAAAAAGCCCAGTGCAGGTGTGGTAACTGTAACTTGGTACCAGTAAGACCTTAAGCTGTCTATGTAGGAAGATGCTGATTGAGCAAAGCAAAACCTCCGTAAGTAGTCCCTTAGGATGTTAGAATTTTCTAAGCATTAAAACACTTGAATAAAAACTGAGGACAAGTGCTAGTGCTCAACGATGGAAAGCACTAGACATTTTTTTTAAACACAAAGGGCAGTATTCTATGCTAATTTTATTTCACATAAAGGAAAATAATAAATTATGAAATCCCAAGAGCGGATATTCAGTTGCTGCTTATTTATTTTACTGGAGTTAAATTATCTGATACTTCTGGAGGTTCTGACCCTTAGCTGTTAAAACAGGAAGCACCAGTCTCCTTTTTTCATGAGCAATAATTCCTGTTGAAAAACTCAGTTTTAATTTGGAGATCTATTTGCATTCTTCATCTTGTAGTTCTTGTTTTTCCATCCAGTTGCTGCTCTGTGATATGTGATATGAAAAGAGTGAAAAATTTTAAATTGCTCTTGCCTTTTGCAAGCAATGTAGCTATTTCATGCAGATAAAACATTTTAGTAGACAATTAGATTTGTATTTCAGTACTGGGTAGGTTTCCAATCTTATTTCTGCTGTATTTTTGTGTGTTTCTACACATGCATGTGTTTATTTTAAATTCTGTTAATTATCTAAGCTTTTGCCTCTAGGTAGTTCTTCCAGAGAATAAAGACACCTTAACATAAGTTTTCTGGGGACATTTTGGGAAGCTGTCCCACAGCTTAGAAAGTATACCATTATCATGGATTCAGCAGTAGCAGTCATTTTTTCTCCTTCTTGGTAGCTGGTGCAGCGCTGTGTTTTTGATTTTGGGCCTGGGAACAGTGCTGATAACACCAGTGTTTTCAGTTACTGCTTGGTCTGACCAAGGACTTTCTGAGTCTCATGCTCTGCCAGGGAGGAGGAGAAGCTGGGAGGAAGCAGAGACAGGACACCTGACCCAAACTGACCAAAGAGGTTATTCCATACCACAGCATGCCATGTCCAGGATGTGAAAACGGAGGGCAGAGACCAGGAAGGGTGTGGTGGTGGTGCACTGGGGGGTTTGCTGCTGGGGGGTGCACTGGCTGGGTCAGGCTTGGTGAGCAGTTGTATTCTCTTTCTTTGTACTTCTCCTGTCATTGTTATTATTGGTGGTAGCAGTAGTGATCTGTGTTACACCTTAGTTGCTAAACTGTTCTTATCTCAACCTGTGGGAGTTGCATTCTTTTGATTCTCCTCCCCATCCCCCCGGGATTGGGGGAAGAAAGAGAGGGAGGGAGAGAGGGAGGGAGTGAGTGAGTGAGTGAGTGAGTGAGTGAGTGAGTGAGAAAACTGCATGGGGGGGTTAGAGTCTTAAACCACAACAACCATGAAGCTGTTCAGTGGAAAACTATTGAGATCTGCTAGTCTCTCCAACTCTTAGAATTCAAGCCATGGCCTACTGGGTCACTGGATGATTAAAGTAAATAAGTTACTTAGAGTTTAGCACAGAAAAGTTTTCATTTTCTTCTCCTAAGGGAACGTACTGCTCTATATTCATGATAGGGAAGAAGTCTGGAGGAAATCCACGGTAATATTAATTAATTTTAAATGTGCTTAGAGAGATATCACTAGTTTAATATCATAAACCACCTGGATCCAGATTCTCTGCTTTAATACTGTGTACCATCTGGATCCAAATTCACTGCTTGAGAGAATGTTTATAGTTATGAACTGTATCTTCACTATAAGATTAACACACTTTATTCCTTCACTTTCATGATACTGTAAAATAATGTGTTTCCAACTGTCCTAGGTTCAGCGGTAGCAGGCATTTTTTAACTTCTCAGTAGCTGCTGCAGTGCTGTGTTCTTCACTTTCAGCCTGGAAACAACGCTGATAACACCGATGTTTTTAGTTGCTGCTGAGTAATGTTTACTCTGACCAAGGACTTTCTGAGTCTCATGCTCTGCCAGGGAGGAGGAGCAGCTGAAAGAAAGCAGAGACACCTGACCCAAACTGACCAAAGAGGTATTCCATACCACAGCATGTCATGCCCACTATATAAAGTGGGGAGAGCTACCTAGAAGGGCTAGATCGCTGCTCGGGTCAGACTGGGTATCGTTCTGCGGATGGTAAGGGGTTGTATTCTCTTCCCTTGTTATTTTCCATATCGTCATTATTATTGGTGGTAGCAGTAGTGATTTGTGTTATACCTTTGTTACTAAACTGTTCTTATCTCAACCTGTGGGAGTTACATTCTTTCGATTCTCCTCCCCATCCCTCTGGGAGAGGGAGGAGCAAGGGCGGGGGGGGGGGGGGGAGGAGAGTGGCTGCGTGGTTCTGGGTTGCTGGCTGGGCTTAAATCACAAAGCCAACTGAAAGTGAAAAATGCAGGCCATAGTTGAACCTGTATGAAGTCGATACAAATTCTCAGTGAACTCTGGATCACATCCCCTGCCCAGACCTTAAACTGGGGTAGAGATGCTTTCAATCACTGATGACTCACAAGGCTAAAGAGAGTTGTTTTTCCTTTTCTGCTGTGGCTCTGAATGCCATTGACAGCCAGCCCTGCAGAGAGATGGAAACAGAATGCAATCAGACTTCCAAATCTTCTCTTAATGCAGTGTCTTTCTTTGGAGCTTTTCCCTGTAGGGTACCTCTCAGATGGGGATAAGTAATGCTGTTAGTACATAATTCAATCACTGATGGAGATTGCTCCTCAACAACCCTGAGCAGCAGATTATTTATATATATATATATATACTTTATAAAGAAAGTGGCTTTCCTGCAGTAAAAATAAAAAGAGATGTGACTTAGAAGTTATTAATGGTATAAGTAAGTCTTACTATATATTGTCTGATATGATAACATTGGAAGTTTTACCATAAAACAGCAGAAACCAAAGTAAAAAGCCCAAACATTTTAGTGTTTAGAACAGGAGGCTAATTTGGTGCTCTCCTCTCCCTGTTGTGTTGTGGAGTCAGCCAGGGATATACATTTCTCCTATTCCTAGACTGAATCCGTTTCTGGGATTGCCAAGGTAGAGATCTCATTCTGTATCTTTTGCTGCCATTGATGTGTTCTTTCCATTTTGTCTCTAGCACTGTGCTTACTATGGTGTTATTTTAGTGTGGTCTGCAGACCTAGTTTGTAGATGTGATTTCTCTTTTAAGCCCCGCATGTATCCTGTTAGTCAAAAATCACATCATCTTCCCTATTTCCATCTTCTTCCCATGTCTCTGTCTCCTCTATTTTGACTACAGATTTCTGGGGCGTGGGATTTTATCTCGCTTTTGGATATATAAAGCTTAGCACTTTGGAGAGCTGAACACATCTAGAGACCATGTAACAAACAGAAAATCATGGAATGGTATCCCACCCACTCAGCTGAAGCATCTAACTATTACCTACTGAAGGAATTGTAGACCACAATGTAATAAAGTTAAAAAAAAACCTATTTCTGGCTGATTTCATTAGGCCAGAGCATGTCAGACACAAAAACAGAAAACAGAGTCTGCAGTCTGTATTCCAACCTGGCAATTTCCACCATCTTGTATAGGACAGAGCTTCTTACAGATTTCATATGGAGTCAGTCACCTTAATGGAGGTGAAGAGGTCAGCACAGGCTGGTTGTTTCTTGTCTTTTTCTTTTTTGAGGAAACACAGCAAGAATCTCATTTTCTGCAACTTGCATTGGCTGAAGGGGGCAGGGAATGTTAAAATGTGTGGATTTCTTAGCAGGTTTGTTAAAGTTTTTGATTTATCTTTTCGTAACTATCATGAAAAGTGAGCGTGCTGGCAATTAGAGTTAATGAGCATTTCATTGCTTGTGACAGTTTATTTCAATTAGCATTGCTGCTGTTTTCTTCTTTAAGTGGGGAAAATGTTCTGGAAAGCTTCTGTGGTAACACATGGAGCCAAGCTTGAGTTCTTCAGAGCTGGCTGAGAGCAGCAGACACAACTTGACCTTTACAAGAAGGGAATATATTATTCTTAAAGGAGCCTTCAGCTTTTTGTTGGCTCTGTTGCACACGTTTATATGTCTTTTTAGAAGATTTTTGCCACCAAAGACCTCTCTGTAGGTGGGGCTTTCATAGACCAAATACCACACTCATTTCTACAGTCCTTCCCAAATGGGTTGTTCTGATACACAGAGGTTACAAGAACTAATCTGCTAATCTTCCTTCCTCCCTCCCTCCTGCTGCCCAGCCCACCTTCTTACCCTCCCACCTCCTACCCTCCCGCCCTCTCTCCTTCTTTTCCTTTTTTTCACTCCATTCATCTGTCTGTCTTTCTGTCCTTCCATCCCTTCTGCATTCCTCTGTACATGTTGGAAATAAGGAAACATGTTCAAATTAGAATGGTAAACAAGTGCAGAGGTGATGTAACAAACCCGATTCTCACAGAGCTGATGAAACATGGAGCATGAGTGTTGATAACTGACTGCTTGTGTTAGTTTAACAGTACTAGTTTCAGAAAAGTTCTCCTTCTGAGAGATGAATCAATGAATCTGAGCATGAAAATCAATGTGTCAGTGCAATCAACCTGATCTTTCAATTGTGGGTCTGTAAGGAATTTGATACTGTACACTATAATTCCATCTAAGGCTGGGTTATATGCAACATTTGACAGCAGAAAAACAACTTCTAAAATAAAGTTCTAGTCCTGTATGTCACTGCATCCATCCATTCCTTACATTTTTAAATGCTTGTTTCCATGGTCTGTACCTGTTGTTCTCTTTAAATAATATTCTTTCATGCTTCTTTATTGAAGCAGATGGTAGATTTCTCAACACAGCAATATTCAGTTTCTTAAAAATCTTTGGCTGAGGTCAGCAGAAGCTTTGTTGGGACTTGTTATATCCATTTAACAGAATAGTAAACTGTAGGATGGAATGCTAAGGCTATTATTATGACTACAATTTTTATTTACGTGTCATCAGATCTATGTAAGTATAGTACAGGCAGCAGTTTTGACATAGTATATAGCAAAGTTCTCATTGGCTAAATAAATGCTTTCCCTCAGGTTGGATAGCATAAAGAGTTTTAATGAACTGTGTTTCCTCAGAATGCCCAAAGACATCTTACCATGTTTCGTTTAACTTCTCTAACAGAAACACCATCTCACTCAGAATTTTTATTCCCAAGCTAATCATTAATATTATTGTTGACTTTCATCAGGAGAGCATCCAGTCTGCCTTCTGAAATAGGAAAATCCTCATTTACCCACTTATTTATATCACTGATATTTTTTGTTACCAATTCACTGTTGACTGGAATAATTTCATTAACACTTCCTGAACTCAAGTTATAATCACAAGAACAAAAATGACAGATTGGTTTTATAAAGTTATCACAGTAGTTTATCCATTATTGAACACATCTTTATGTAACTGCATTAATCCTTAATATTTCTATATCTTCAATACTTCCTGCAGTCCTAAAAATCCCATTTCAGCAAGCTATAGAATGATTTAGGAAGAGAGAAAGAGGATGTCTACAAGGAGAATTGTAGGCAGGAATTCTATGTATAAGAAAAAAGAGAGGGCTGAAAACAATGGTAGAGCCTATAAGATCAAGAACGGTGTTGATAAAGTGAATGCAGTACACAGCTAAACTGTGATTATCTTTGCCACGGGATGCTCTGGAGGTCAAACATACTTGGAACAGGAACAGGAATCCAAAGCTCTAAGGTGAACCTACCTAAATTTTTTTCTTATTAAAGAGGATACACCAAGGGGTTTTATAATCTCAAAAGGCAAGTTCAAACAGGAACTAGAATAGAATAGCTACCTTCTGTGGCACTTAAAGTGATTACAAAGTTGAGTACACAGGAGAAAACTGAAAAGAACTTCACGGAAACATCTCTACCTATTTGTTGTGGCCTTCAAAAGCAGTTCCTTGCTTCCAAGGTAATTTATTAATATCTTGATTTTGTAGTTGCCCCAGAATGTCCAATGACTTTCAGGGTGTTTTGGTTTGGTTTTGCTTTTTTTTCAGAATGCATGTTTCTGATTCTCTCAGCAGTTTTTCAGGCACTCTGGCAATCTATAGGCTCCCATCTCTTTCCTGAATCTCAGTCTTCCTTTGCTTGCTACACCCTGAGCTTTCAAAGCTCTTTAGCTTCATGGAAGCTTCATAGTTCTCTTAAGGGCATAAAATACAGCCCGATCTCCCAGCTGGCCCAGGCACTTCTTTTTTTTTTTTCTAAAAACATTATATTTAAAAAAGAATTAACAAGAAACATGCAACACGGGTGCCATCACTGAGCTCGTAAGAGCACTCAGTTTACTTTGGTTTTGTCTCATGTTTTTAGTGGTGTACACTGCATTTACACCTGGTGCTGAAACCATCAGGGAATCAATACACTAATCTCTCTTTGTGAGAACACTCCAAAAGACAACAGGAACTACTCTGTTGTTTAGTTATGTATGCATTTGAAAAGCATTACTAACCTTTTTTGCTCCTAGCATATTTCAAAGGGCAAGCAGTAAATCTTGGTCAACTTTTGACTTGATCTGGATACCTCCGGATCCCTGCCCTAAACCTGGCAATTTTCTTTTCTGCTTCTGCAGCACAGTATAATGGCAAAAAATGGGTCACATACATCTCACACGTATTTCTAAACTAGCAAGTAGTTTAGAATGCTGTTAGAATAGGAGGTGAAATTTCCAAGCTTTTTAAGTTAGACAGGATGGTTAGAAGGTGGTAGAAGATTTCCCTTAAAGATATTGGAGGCTTTTGTTTCTTTTGTTTTAAACTCTGCCCCTCAAGCAAGCCTGAAGCTGTTTGCTCAAATCCAGTGACTATTAAGCAAACTTCAGGACTCAGCTCACATATTCCTACAGGGTTTGCACAGCCCAGTTTTCTAAATGTAATTATCAGCTGCTGGTCTCACCAAATCAAAGTCTCTGTGTAACTAACTGTGAAGTATCATTGTGAAGTCTATGAAAGGAATAATCTCCTAAAATTTTGCCTATGACTTTGTTAGACGCTTCCCTGGCTTTTCTCCTCATGACTGCTCTTTCATGCACTTCTTTCTACCTAGTCATACCCTCTTAAATGTGAAACTGTGTCTGAGTGGCCAGATGTGTGCAAGTATGAATGCAACCAAATGAACTGCAGCTCACCTGATTGTGTACACACTAGAAATGTCATGCTAAGAAGAATTTAAAGAACCCCAGAGGAATAGTTTATATCGCCGAAGTCAATGATAAATTCAGGCAAATCCTATTTTAAGACCAAAGTTAATTCAAAGGGCAAAGGAACTGGCAAAAAAATGGAAAAAAATCCATGAGTAAATTTTCCATTATTTAGCTTTGTCTTATGACTGCATTCTACAGGTCAGAGAATATCAGAGACACAAAAAATATCTGTGCCCATAACGAGGCTAATTAGAGCTGAATTTAATTTAAATGCGTCTTTCGCAGTTTATTCTGTTATTCAGTAGCCCACTTTTCTTCGTATCCTGTAGCATTTTTCCATTTTATCTATGGAGAAGGGATCTTTCCTTGAGCTTTGAGACAGTGCATCTCTGAATACTGTAGCTAGCCCTGATTACATCATGGTAAAAACAGAATTTACCTTTGCCAACATATTTCCATATTTCAAAAATATTTTCAAACTAAATTGATGCAAAATCTCAATGTTTCCTTGAGAACAGACATTCACCACAACTTATATTAGAAAACAGTGACTAGCTATAATAGTAATGACTCAAGTTTTTGGAATTTGTCTGAATAATCTCAAGCAACATACAGATCACCTGTTCATCTCCTTTAAGTACAAAGCTGTAAAAACTATTATAAATATACCCTGAAAGTCAAAACACAATGAAATAGACTGATGTTCCAAAATCTAGTATTTTCAGGTGCAGACCTTGAAACCTATAGCCAGGAATATTTTGGTTTTGATAAAAAAAGCTAGTAGGTAATTAAAGAAACATTCACAACTGTCTCTCAGGTCGGACAGAAAAATGGTCTTTTACCGAAGCAATTTTCCCTTAAAAAATGTCATGAAAATATGCTGTTTCATCAAAGATATTTCATTTTCAACCAAAGATCCTTTGGAAGAGTATTGGAGTGCTGAAAAGTTGTGAGGGGAAAACCACTTTGATGCTGTGCAATTCATGGGCTGGGGTACTATTGTAGGATGTAGAAAATTCTCTTTATCAGGTAAAGCATCAATGAAAAATTGTACCAGGCACATTTGACATCTCTGGTCCCAGAAGAAGACACCACTCACTTATTTTTCTTGACCTTGCTGTACCTGTGCCTAATCCAATCTCCTGGCTTCGCTTAAAAATGCAAGTTGTCCACCCATTCTCTGTAGATTAGCAGTACTAACAGATAGCCACAGAGCTTTCATTAGGCAGCTTTTAGTTTTCAACTGAAATGCTGTTTTCATGCTCATGTACATTTGTAATATATATATATATATCTTATATCTGTATATCTCTGAAGAGAATGAAAAGATTTCCACAAGTATATGTCATGGGATTCTATCCAAGTATTTAGACACATAGCATACGCTTAAATTTGAGTTAGGTAATCCGTTTGTCCTAATCCATAGAAATTTTTTGTTACCATCCAGTTTGAATGTTTACTGCCACAGTCTGTCCAGTAAATTTGAACAAGACCAAAATTATTGCCTTTTTTATTGTGTGATAGACCTAACCTATTTCTAATTTGTCTTCAGGCATTTTTTTGTCCTTTTTCCTTAACACCAATTGTTCAGATGTCTCCTCCTAGCAATATTTTCTAGATCTCTGACCAGTCACTGTCACTGTTTTTTTTTCAGGACTATTACAACATGCCCACTTTTCAGAAATTCAGGAAACTGTATGATGCTTTATTGTTGGGGCTTGTTATGATGGAGTACACTGGAAGGGTAATGCTATACTTTTGTTCAAACATCAACTCTGCTGCTTCAATAGAGAGCCAAACAAATGTTTTTTAGTGCTATCAATTAATTTCTCTCAAGTCCTGAAAGTAATTGCCCTAAATACACTCATAGCATTCATCCTAAAAATAACCAAATGTCATATAAAAGATGCTGATGTTTTTTCTGACAAGTGTGATTCATGAGTAGCAGCAGTGTGATGACTGGAAATTTTCCCAGCCAAAGTGATTACAGTGACAACCTCACTATATGGGATGAACTGACTGAACAGCTGGTTTTGCATTTACTTTTTATATATGCACAGCTGGCAAGTATCATCTTTTGGATAGACAGATGGATGCCTGTTTGTTTGGGGGGGAGATAACATATTTATCATGCATCCTCTATCATCTCCAGAGACTATGCATTGCAATAAATATTAAACAGAAAGCTTCAAATTATCAGAGAAAAAGGAATTTTAAGCATCCGTATGTGGTGCAGTCAGGGTTACAGCTTGAAACACTGATTGCCACTGCAGTTCTGCAAGACTTGCTCAGACATTATTAACAGGAACAGATTGACATTACTAACAGTAAAGGAAGCAGGCTGATGGCATGGGTAGAAGAAGATGGGGGAAACTAGGATATAAACTATCAAGATCTTCATCTGGTTGTGTGGAATCACCTGGGTGCACACCCACCCCTGATGGTACTGCATGTACCTCTCACTGAGGAATTACATTGCACAGGAAGTAAATGTGAGTAACCACACCTGTCCCAATATAAAGTATTCTCACAATAGAATGTTTTCTTTAAAACTGTAAGGTCTTTGAGGTACTGCCTTTGGTAACTGATGATTGTGTTTGTGCACAACAAATGCCATCACGATGCAAACATATTACAATCATTTCTATAACTTTAGCAGTAAATAATATGAAACCTGCCTGTAGACAAACTCACAGTTCCACAGGCCTTCCAGAAATACAGCACTTCAGAAAGCAGCTTGTAAAACTATCTCTTTTTACCTGTGTGTTCCCTCAGCAGAGAAAAAATACCTTCATGTTTCATTCTCATTTTATTTAATGCACACGATGAAAACTTGCGAGGTCACAGGGATTTGTGCTAGCAGATTTGGCGGCCTTTTAATATTTACTTAGGTTGTAAAATATAATTTGAATTTTGGAAGTATTTGTCATTGTATCTAAGGTGGATAAAGGTATGTTTATTATAGCTGTATTTGCTATGTGTGATTTACATTGTTATATGTTGACTTTTCATTTCCTCAAATGTCACAGTTGCATTTTTATCTTTCTAACTTCCTCGAAGTATAGAAAGTTAAATATTTTTTTCACACTGATGGCAATCAAATCTCGTTACAAAGTCTTGTGGTCAGACTGCTATACCTACCAAGCGATGACTTATTTTTCACAATGCAGATCAACTTGAGTATCATCACGTGGCATGGTCAGGGTAACCGGGTGATCAGGCCCACTCAGCATGGGTTTATGAAAGGTGGGTCCCATTTGACTGATCAGATCTCCTTCTATGTCAAGGTGACCTGCTTAGTGGATGAAGGAAACGCTGTGGATATTGTCTGCCTGGACTTTAGTAAAGCCTTTTACACCATTTCTCACAGCAGCCTGGAGAAACTGGCTGTTCATGGCTTGGATGGGCGCACTCTTCATTTGGGTAAAAATCTGGGTGGATAGCCAGGAATGGATGGCAAGGAATGCTTGGTGATGAATACACATTTGGTGGCTAGTCAGAAGCTATTTTTGCGCTGATACAAGATGGTTTAAACACAGCGGAGGATTTCCTTCTTTCCCCAGAGTATAAGTATCATCCACAATTTTTTTATTCTCTTTTCCCAACATAGTTGTATAGAAAGTAACTGTTTTTTCAATCCTGAGACATTTGTTTTTAAATCTTAAGTTACATTTGTGGGGGAAGTTCTTGTTTGTGTGTGTTTAATGTACATTAATATACCATGTAACTTTCATTGATTTAGACACTATTTAATTTGAAAAGGTCACATTAATATACATTCTAAATCACTTATTCTTAACTCCTTACCACTATTAAACATTTTTGCCCTCATTTAATTTATAGGCTTTATCAGGAACAGGTTTTTTGTTGGCTTTCAAATCACAGACAAAAGTATTGAGTGGTCACAGCCTCTCATAAAAATGGGTCCAGTGAAACTCATGCCTGGTTTATGCAGGGAGTCATAGCCCAGGCACGTAATCTTTTCCAAGGAATGTCAAATGCTAGGCTGAGCAAATGTACCATTCATCATGTCTCTTTGCCTCCTCAAACATGGACTGTGAAACTCCTTTGGATTTTGCCTGGCCAACTTTATGTACAGTATTGTACCTAATTTCTGTCTCTAAATTCTAGGTGAAGAGATATAGCAAAGAGCATGTAAGCTATCTGTGGGAAATCTGCCCTCCCATTAGCTTTCATTTATACTGGACATAGATTAGATTCCATATTTTACTACTTAAGTAAAAAAAAGGCTAATTTTCAAAATTACTGGAGACCTAGAATTTATACAGAATTCAGAGAAATCTTTGACTTCACTGTTTCTGATAATGACACTTTTTTTATATAGCTATCTAAGTACAAACTTAGATCATAGAATCATAGAATGGTTTGGGTTGGAAAGGACCTTAAAGATCATGCAGTTCCAACCCCCTGCCATGGGCAGGGACACCTTCAACTAGACCAGGTTGCTCAAAGCGCCGTCCAACCTGCCCTTGAACACTGTCAGGGAAGGGGCATCCACAACTTCTCAGGGAAGCATGTTCCAGTGCCTCATCAGCCTCACAGCGAAGAATTACTCTTACATACCTAGACTTTTGCACATGTAGTCTGATACCCCAACAAGCAGCCGAAATATCTGGGTTCTAAGGAACATTAGCATTAATAGGATATGTTACTCACAAAAAGAAAAAAAGGAAGTCTCTACTTGCAGTTTTGCTGCCTTGCAGTCTCTGGTGTGGGCGGAGGTAACATTTGAGAAACATCTATCCTGGAAAAAAATGTAACACTAAGGGCATCTAATAGCAAGGTTGGGAAGCCAAATGACAGATGCTTGAGAAGCCAAACAGCTAGGGATTTTTGAGAGTTCAAACAGCAGATGCACAGCAAGGCAAAAGAGCTCATCTGAGAGAACACCTGCCATTTTTCATGCACCTGTTTAGTTTCTGAACTATAATATTTCTCTACGAGAGGGGATGCAAGGAGGCAAATCTGAAGTCATGAACCCAAGGGGGTGAGGTCTTAGTTTTTTTATTTAGGACTATCAGGGTAGTTGCCCTTGTGAAATCCTTAGTGTAATCAAATGAAGCAGCTGTTTGCACTGCTGGATCTATTCAGGCTGGGAAAAAAGGGGTAAACACTTCTAATGCAAATATCAGCCTTGCCTCTCTACACTTGCTGCAATGATTCTGTTATTTAGCCACTTACGGTGGCAATTGGTGCAGAAAATCTCCAGAGCCAACTTTAATTAATAATCAGTTATTTTCTGCAGTACGTAATTGGGAGGAAGCTCATTTTTAGTGCTTAGACTTGAATATATCTTTGTGGTCCAATAAAGAAAGTGGTTTATAAAACTGCTTTATTAATATTTCCTGTGTATCTGTATGTCAAATTTTAGAATAATGCTATGTTTCTTATAGCTTTGATAAAGAGAAGGAACAGAAATGTGAAGTGGTACTAATCATTAGGATGTGTTGGCTTTATTGGAAAATGCAGTGACTGAAAATTTTAATGACTTTTCACACTAAATATAAGTAATCCCTAAAGGGAAGTTGGCATTGCTATGAATGCTTACTTCACAAGCCCATAAATGTTGGAAAATTGTATCTAGCCCATTCCAGGAAATTCTTTTATTCCTCACAGCATTGAGTATTGAGGCATAACATTATAACATGGAAAATATGTCTGTATAAACTCAAAAACCTGTACAAAAGCCTCAGAGTTCATAGTATAAAGTAGAAAAATTTATTCCATACTTGGAATTTTTTTCTGTACTACCTATATAAAAAAAAAATAAAAAAATATGTCTCTCTGTGATGAACACAATTTTTTATACACAATGTGTATAACACATAATTCAATGGGTACCTTAGACATTGAGAAGTCTTAGTGGTTGATTGTTCCAAATTTGACTCAAGGATAGATTTTCAATCCTTCTTGTTTACCTGCAGCATTAGCCACTAGTTTTTATTTCTTTCTTGTCTTGATCCTCTTCTAAGTGAAGTTAATAAAAATAATTATGTTTCCTTCAAGGGACTGCTGGAAGGGACCATTCCTCTCATGTTTGTATGTTTCTCCTGGTTGACTTTAAAAGTTGCATGAAATTCTTGCACTCTTTTGTAAGTCTTCAGTTTCTTTTGGATTGTTTCTAAGAGTGTACTTGATGAGTAAACTCTCTGATAAGTGTAACCAAAAGCCAACTAACCATAAAGACAAGTGAAAAAGTGCATGAAAATGAATTAATCTAGACTCAGACATATATGAAAAATTATTTTCTCTACATTTCATTTTGTCAAAGTTTTAAAATATGTATTTTATTTCCGTTGTGTTTAAAGCAATGCATATATATAGCACTTTTTTTCCCAGTGGTACCTATTTCTATTTCCACTTTCACTTTTTTATAACATTTTATGCAATATAAGTGTTATAGCAAAAGAGAGCAGTTCAAGATTTCAGATCAATGTTCTTCTAGGAATATAATGTGTATCAAGCAAATTCTTTTTATCACGCATTTATGGGAGCTATCTAAAAAAATACAGCAACAGATTATGTACCTTCTGTTCTTGAGTGGGTTGGAATCTCTAGCAAGTGACTACTTCACCCTTCTTTGTCAGAGCTAAATAACGTGGAATGCAGAGTTATTCCCCATGTAATGTCATCAAGACTCTGTTTACTAAATAACCTTCATAACAGCTAGGCAAAGTAACTGTCTAAACTTTCTTATCCCATTTTTAAACTTACAGTAGCAGAATTCAAATTACTTTCAGATAAGCCAGATTTGAATGCAGGTGTTTTTCTTTCTAGCTCCCACTCTCAAATATTTTGTTCTTCTGCAAAGAGTTGTGTATTTTCAACTCCTCTTCTGTGGCATCTAATTGTTCTAGTTGTTCTTTAGTTTTGCTTTTGTTTTGTTTTGGTTTTGTTGTACATGTTGGATGTATCCTAAAATATACACCTGTCTGAGTGATAGAATTGGTAGAATCTTCCAAGCAGATTTTGGGGATAGATGTCAAGTTGTCAGACTGGTGGTCACAGAATTTGCTTTTTGTAACTCGGAAGTCTGAAATGTTGAAAGGAGAATGGCTTGGATATGAAGGTGTGCCTGGTTTTCTTTCATGGATACTCCTGAAAAATAGCTTTATTCTTACGTCTGATTGCCATTCCAACACTGGTTTTGTGGAGGTGAAATATACTATTTTTCAAAAGCTGACAATGAATTAGGGTTCATCAGCTTGACAGCCGCATGTACAAATAATGCTCTTGTGCACTGTGTGAAACCCTTTAAACTGTAAAGGTTTTAAAAGCATACTCATCAGGGATTTGACTGGAAGGGCAAATCGGTGGTTTCCTATGATGCAAATGTTAGGTAATGGAGGAAGGGCAAGGAAACCGAAGCAGTGCTCTAATTGAGAATGATGCTAGCTTCCAAGCTAGTCCATTACTGTTATCCTCTAGTGTGTGATTCATAATATAATGAAAATAGATCAAGTGAAATGCAACCAAACAGTAGCTATTTTTCTTCAGAAATGGAACCTTGGGTGACTTAGGTGGAGATATCTGCAATGTCAATGAAAAAAGTTGAAAGGAATTCTGCTGTATGAATTTAGAAATCAGAGTAAATATGTAAGATAGGATACTTCGCAAAAACTCAGTCACTAGCCTCCCAGTCAGGTTTAGGATAACCCAAGGTTTGTAGGAATACATTTCTGCTGACTGGATGCTCTTTTGAGTTTCGTCAGCCCCTTTCAGGCAACTTTACTTCATTGCTGTTTATGATGCATCCTTTTTTTTTAATTCCTCTGCCACCCTTTCCTGCAATAAATGTGTCTGTCTTTTAACTAACCAGCTGCTTCTCTCCTTCCACCATTTTTCTATGAAAGAATTAATGTCATGCATGTAAATCATGCCTTGCTTTTGCATTAAGCTTCTTTATTATGCTTATATGTTATAACCAACTGCATCATCTTTTACCCATCTTTTCTGTTTGAGATAGAAGTTTGGCAAGTTTAGAAATTATTTTCAAGCCTAATTTTTAAAGATTTGAAATACATCCCCATTCCTTTGTGGGAGAAAACAAATCTGTATGTGAAAGATTGTCTATGACTGGTTTCTGGGAATTTTTGTTTGGTTGTTTCGGGGAATGAAAAGTGCAAATACAATGAAGAGATTGGCAAATAGATCTGGTACCTGAGGAGCTTCATGGAAATGCAGGAGACCCAGGTGAACTACACTGTCCTCAGTACTATTTGCTAGAATTGTCCAAATCTCTTATCTTTAATTAAAGATTCATTAGACCATGAAATCACCTCATTTCCCAATGGAATAGGTAAGTTACCTAGAATGACAGAGACTGGGTAAAGTTCCCATCCTAAAGAAAAAAACTTCCACACTTAATTAGTATTACAACTAGACTACTTGCTATTCTGAGAAGAGTAGCTGTCTTTTTGTATGTTTTACCAGAAATTCCATCCTGGGCCAAAGAGTCAGTTTCAATTAATCAACATTTTCCAATGAAAAATCCCCCAAAGGACATTTGAAAACCATGATAAGCTCTTAGTGTTAGTTATTGGCCTGTCCTAATCATTTTCAGAAGTGTTATACAGAATATTTAATACAGATGAGAATAATTAACACATGAAGCAATAGATGAAGTTCATATAGGGTATAGATATGATACGAATTCAGTGGAAATTTATCCAAGCTCAAAATTTAACATTACTGTTAGAATTAATTTCATGCCTTTTATAGTCTTTTATACAGTTATTTTTGGATGGTATGAAAATTGCTCCTTAGAGGTGCTAGTTTCTCTCCAGTGTCAGGAAAGGATCCTTAGATGACTTAGATAAGGTATGTAACTTTTAGATTAATTCCATTCTACATAATTATCTCAGAAATGTGTAGAAAGACTCAAAAAGTAAGAATCCTGCAAAGTGAAGCCTGTAAGTTGGGAACTTAGTTTAAAAAAAGCACAGGTGAGGGAGCTTAAAATGTCCTTGTGAAGGGTTCTTAAGGTTATATCTGAAAGATGGTTAAAGTACAGTGAAATACATCCTTGCTAGCTCATTACTCCTGTATATGTAAACACAGATTTATTTTTTTTCTGAGCCACTTTTCCTCTGAACAATGAAATAGGCAACCTATATAAATTCACATCCAAAGAAAGCACAAATAGGGAAGTTTACTGCACACAAAGTGAATGTGGTCAATAAGGAGAGGAACCTGCCTTTGAAATCAGTAAGAGATTTTGAGGCTATCTGAAATCTAATAACTCCTTCTGCACTGTCACAGACCAGAATAACAGGGTCAGAGCTGAGCAGAGTATGACTTCTTCCTTCAGTGTGGGTCATGCTGATCATGATACTTTTATTATCCTGTTGCTGTGGATCATCTAAAATGATCAGTGTGACCATCTGTTTAGCTTCATCTCTGAAAGGCCCTTAGGGAAGGAAAAAAGTAGTCATCAAAGCTATCTCAAAGAAAATAGATTTTTTTTTTTCAAATGCCTTAATCATCCTAGTTGCTAGAAAATACTTTAACATATAAAAATGATACACCATTTGTCTTTTTTTGTCAGCTAAGTATATATTATTGAATACTATTATGTAATTATGCATCATTGCAGTACAACCATTAAATATTGCATATAAATTACATCAAGGAGCCTTCAAATGGGAAATAATTAACTTCTCAGAGCTCTCAGCACCTGTTCCACTTAATATTTACTGAAACTTTCTAATTGTTATGAAAATATCTTTTCTGACAAGAAGAGTGTGTTCTACCCTCTTCTGTTAATGTGTTCATTTCCTCTTTCCACATGTGTAAAAATATGTGCATATATATATGCATTTCTATACCCTGTGGTCAGAATGAGGTGGTATGAGCCATTATGTGCACTGGCATCATGACTGAGAAATGATCAAATAACAGTATGCCAGATCCTCTTGCTGTGGTTCTGATACATCTAAATATCATAGCCTCACTCATGTTGCAGGGAAATGTGCAATCTACTGCTCAGAGCAGTAGCACTAGTGAGAACAGACCAGGACTGGGTCTCCCCTCAAAGGGTGGAGACTTCCCAACCCTCTAACGTTGGACTGTTCTGGTTTTAATTCTATTCAGCTGCCCCTCTCTTTTTTCAACTTATGCCTATTGTCCTCTCACCACAATGTGAATTTTTAATGTTTGCTTCTGAAATTCCACTTTGTTACTGCATATATAGGTGCATACAGTATAGGAACAAGCACTTTTACAGCTTACCTACACATATTCTTTGACACTTTTTTGAATTTTCTTTTTAATCTCTTTGTTCGGTGCTATTCATGGAGTAGAAATCACATACATGTAAAAAATGAATCTTGCTGTTGTCTGAACCTTTAATCACTCAGTACTGTGACTTGGTAAAAATGTACACAGCTCCCACCAGCTGCTTGCAGATCACTATCTCAAGAATCCCTCACAGGGGAAGATGTGGCTATTTTACATTGCCTCAAGCTTAAGTGGCATTTTTGCTAATTTAAGTTTGCATTATGAAATTAATTGAGTCTTTATACCAGTAAGAAGATATAACTACTTAAAAAAACTTAGCCAGTTGTCAGGTGAAAAAAACACTCATTTCAAAGATGTTTCTGAAAAGAACTGGGAAAAAAGAAAAATCCAAACACAACCACTTTGTGTTTCGTCTTGGTCTCACTTAAAGTGGGCTAATTAGCTATTACAGTGGTGATAATCTTCATTTATATCAGTGTAAATCTTGTGAAAACAAAACTCTGCAGCTTTTTTACTATATAAAAACGTCACCAACACTAGCTCTTTCCTTCTGTAGATCTTTCATTTTTGGCAGCTGTGCCTGCTAGTGTAAAGACGCACTATGTTATCTGAAGTGTTTGTCAGTAGGCTTATAGAAAATAAGTACAGGATTTTTGTTCAGTATGCAGCATCAAATTTTAATCTAATGTTAAAAGAGAGAAAAGAGAGAATACTTTTTCTCATTTTTTTTCTGACACTTTTTTTTTTCCTCATGAAGATGCAGATTCCTGAGCTTTTAGGTGCCAAGTCTGGTTCTACTTCACTAAGTTCAACAGTGCTAGGCCCGTGGCTCAGGTATTTTAATTTTATATTCTACACTGTTGAATTGTGTAAATAGTCCCTGGTACAGTTTTGTTAAATAATTCTCCAGCACAGTTAGCAAGTCAGCCAGTTAGAGTCCCAAACGGACCTTGTGACAAAGCCACCCAGGTGCCAAGGGCTCTTAAATAGACATAGCCAGATTATGTCAACTTGCCTCAAAAACAAGGAACCATCCCTGCTGTTGTTGAGACAACTAGTATGGCTGTAACCCAGAGCAGACAAGGCAAAGAGTTAAGAAAGAAGGAAGGTGGATAGAAAAAATGGTTGGTTTACTGAGGCACTGAGTCACCTGCATGTGTAACAATTGACTTGCTAAGGCTTTGTGTCCTGGATGGCTGTATAATAATTTTGGTGCAGAAGGATTAGCAGACACCCTTACCCTGGCCTTGCTCTGCACAGGCTGTCTTACTCCCTTCTCCACATTATAGCAAAGGAAGAAACCATCTCAGTCAAAGCATTTTCCCAGGCATTCAGTAAGTCTTCTAGACAATTAGAGAACAGACTGAAAAAATGCTCCTGGCCCTGTAAGTGTTGCTCAGGAACTGCAAATAATGTAGTCACTATTGAAAATTCAGCTTTTCTGAAGTGTTGCTAGAATAATTTAGTTGTAGGCTTGTGTAGAGGGCAAATTAGGTTCTTTATGTCATGGACTGCAGCTGACAATATAAATTTGGAATTATTTGTGTTCAGAGTTCAGCTTTGTCTTCAGATCTCCCTAGCTATGGTGTCTGGCAAAGAGAAATAGGCAGGAGTGTCATACTGTGATGGAATGATCTTTTCACTTATTTTTTTTAAGTCATCAACCCACAGATGTAATCAGAGCTTTCCCCTCTACTCTCATAGTCCTCAGCCCAATATGAAGAGGATTTTTATGTTGGATACTGACTTCTTTTACTGCCCTGTTCAGCCTAGTATTGGACACTACCTCTTTGACTATGATTTAATAAAGCCCATATGAATAAAGATATATTTATAATTGTTTCAAGAGTTGAAAATTTGGGAGGAAAAGTGTAATTTCTTATGGTGCACAGAACAGAGATCAGAACAGGAAATTTCCAATATTAGATCTGTGAGTTCAAATTACAGCCAAGGTACAAAAATGGAAGATAGAACCATGAACAATTGTAGCTGTTGTAAATACTTTTCTCTGACAGGTATATTTACTAGTAAACTTCAAAGACTTGAAGTAAAGGAAAGATGAAATAATCATGGAATCATAGAATGGTTAGGGTTGGAAAGGACCCTAAGATCATCTAGTTCCAGCCTGCCTGCCATGGGCAGGGACACCTCACCCTAGACCATGTTGCCCAAGGCTGTGTCCAGCCTGGCCTTGAATGCTGCCAGGGATGGAGCATTTACCACTTCTTTGGGTAACCCATTCCAGTGCCTCACCACCCTGACAGTAAAGAACTTCTTCCTTATATCCAACCTGAACTTCCCCTGTTTAGGTTTAAACTCATTGCCTCTTGTCCTATTGCTACAGTCCCTAATGAAGAGTCCATCTCAGGCATCCTTGTAAGCCCCCATTCAGATACTGGAAGAATACTGTATTATTGTTGTTACTGTTGTCCAGTGTTATCATATTTACCAATACTGGGTAATCTGACCAATCTTCTGTAGAAGTATGAGTAGGTTAGATGTCAGTAACCTAAAAATGATAATGCGACTGTCATTAATAGCCTGATGTTGTAAAATCAAGATTTATCCATGAAATCTAGGGGTTTAACGGCTTTATTCCAGTGCTGAGAAGTTTAATCTTATTTCTGTGAAGAATTTTCAGGAGGTATTCATGTGAGCTAACTTTTGCAATCCAAATATCAGCTATAGCATCACACAATAATTTAGGTTGGAAGTGACCTCTTGAAGTCAGCTAGTCCAATGTCCTTCACAGAGATCACATCATGTTGCACAAATCTTTAACCAGTTGGCTCTCAAACACCACCAAGGATATCCAAAGCTCTCTGGACAACTTCTGTCACTATTTGACCCCTTTCATGGGATTTTTTTTTTCCATATACCTAATTAGAATTGCCCATGTCCTCACTTGTCTCTGTTGCCTCTCATCTTACTGCTGTCCACCTCTGAGAAGGTTGTCTCTTCCTCTCTGTGTCCTTCAGTCAGGTAGTTGTGAGCACTAAGGTTCCCTATGAGCATTCTCTTCTCCAGGCTGAACCCACTTCTCCAGCCTCTTCTGGGATGCCATGTGCTCCAGCCCCCTAGCCAGCTTGGTGGCCTCCACTGAACACGTTTCAGTATGTTAACATCTTTCATGTAATGAGGCACCCAGGAAGAAAGAATCACATGAAGAGAGGGCATTTCTCCAGCCTGCCAGCCCACATTACCTTAATTATTCCCTCAGTTTGATGTCATCCATAAACTTTCTGAGCATGTCTGCTGTCGTATCATCTGGACTTTAAACAGAGATACCAAGCAGTATTGGTCTCAGCTAGTCTAAATAAAGTGTATGGAGTTTGTCAGTGTTTAAGGGAGAAAGCTGTCACTCCAAAAAGGTTATTTCTGGAGTGCCCACAGCCCAAGTCTCCTTCTAAAAGCTCCATCAAAAGAGTGGAGGCAGCTTAATTTCTGGGGTGGAGTAGCAGATTTTGTTTAGGTAGTGGTAGCACTGCTTCAGTCTGCAGTGAATGTATATGAGACCAGTGGAGTTAAATTGGATTCATGCTGCTTTAAATGACAGAGAAATCTTCCTTATGTAAATTCTCTGTGAGAAAATCCTTCAGGCTTTGTATGATCAATGGCCATTTTACTGGTAGCAACACTATGAAAATTAAACTGGTGATTTACAGCTATTACCTATTTTATCTTTTGTCCACTGAAGATGTACAGAAGCCATTTGTAATGATTCACTCAATTAATTAGATGTGGTAGTTAGTATATAGTACATAGGACATGCAAGTTTTCCTGTAATCAGGATGAGAAATTTGTTTTAGTAAGAGGGTGCTGACTTTCAAGTACCCAGAAAAAAACTTTCCTGTAAGTAAATCTACTTCTGCATGAGTCAATCCATGGATTTGGACTGGAATTAGTGTCTCCTAGATGTCAGTACAGAAAGACTTTTAATCCATCCATGACAGATGGCAGGCCAGTCATTGGTCCACCTTGCTGTCATGTCTCCACACTTTGTTTTTAATCTGGTCAATAGTGTTTGCCAAGATTGCTTTCAAATCTGCTCCCAGACTCTTGACATTTTGAAATAATCAACCTGGTTTACAAAAGAAATGCATTTAGACAAATTAATCAAATAGCTTTCACGCAGCAACATTTTCTAAGGTTTGTTCACCGAGAAAGTCAGACTGAGAAGTATTATTGTTGACAAAAAATAGATTAAGAGTTTTGAGATCCAGAATGCTGAGCAAGGATAAAAATCAGAGTGACAGTTTTTTGTTGTTTGGTTTTTTTTTTTTTTACCTGTAGCAAAAGAAGAAGAAAAGGTCACTTGCCAGAAAGACAGCTGACATGGTATTAGTTTAAAAATTATAAGATTAAAGAGTGTTTGCTTGAAAAGGGTCTTATTATAAAGTGTGTAAAGAAAGAGAAGAGATTAAAACAGATGGAAGATCTAATCAGAGCAAACTGTGTATCCTATAGGTTATAAGGGTTTCTGTAAGCTTTGTTTGCCAGTAGGGTTTCATAAGCCATAAAAGTCTGAAATCTTATTTTTAAATAAGAGGGTTTTTCTTCATGTGCAGGAGGAGCTCACCTCTTTTTCATTTTATATAGGTGCTAAAGGAGCAAAGCTGCCATCAGAGGAAAGTAAAATTACTTAGACAAATTTCTCAAACATGTTGGGTATTTTCGATGTCTAGGCCAGATTCTGCTGCCATTTCAGTTGGTGTAAAAGCTCAGTATGGGTGGCTAAGTGTTCTCCTTTGCTATTTACAGAGGAGTTTGTGTGACTATTTGCATTGCTTTTTAATAAAAGAAAGTACTTACCATATGCAAATCCGGCATTTCATGGTAAACAATGTACCCTCTGAACTACAGGGCACCACACCTCCTGCTCTGTGTTGTCAAATGGCTTTCAAAACACATGGCAGTGCTTTCTGTAATATTCAAGTCTATTAACCCTTCCATTTCCATTTTTTATTTTTTGTTTTCTCAGTACTATTCTAGCTTTTAAACTGGCAAAAAGAAAGAAATAAAAGTTTTTGTAAGGGCAGGGAAAAATCTGGCCACGGTGTTTTGTTGTGGTGCTAAAACATTTACATTTCTTCATGACTACTCTCTGTGCACCTAGCCCCTGCCTGAACTTCTTCATGGTGTGGCTGTGTCCCAAATTCCTGACTTTGCATTTCAAATCATAACATTTCTCTAACTTGCCAAAGTCCCTCTGAAGAGCAGCAGATAGACTTCACCCAAGTTTCAGAGGGTATCTTCTGCCCCATTGCCCAAGTCGTTAATGAAAGTTATTAATGTCACCCCAGTACTGACCCTCAACATGGCACTATTAACTGTCCTCCAGCTGGCCTTCCCCCCTGAATTTCCGTCTAAATATTTTTGCTTTGTAAGTCTGTGACATGCCATGTAATAGCATGTTTCCTTTTATTTGGGATTAGCTGCTCAGTCTTCTTTCTTTCACTGAAAGAAAAACCAAACCCCCAAATCCAAACTTGTTCTGGTTCTTTTTTCTTGTCTTTTAAACCCTCCTTCCTCACCTTTAGACTCAAAAAGTCTGCTGTCCAGCAGCTTTGGGTTTCTAATCTGCTACTGATGTTTTGAGGGTTTAGGGTTTTTATTTTTTAAGCAGTTTTTTCTAAGCATTCTGACAGAGAAATCTAAAATTTGAGATCAGCACAGTCATAGCTATGTAGATTTTTGTTCCCATTTCTTCTTTCTTCTTCTTTTTTCTTTTTTTCTCCTCCCTTTTTTTTTTTTTTTTTTTTTCCCCTCTCCTCCCCACAGCATCTTGAGTATTTGGATATGTTTTCTGCTAAGGGAATTTTGTATAGTTTTTGAATCCACTTCTGAAACATGATTTGTGACTTTAACGTGTGTCTGTTGGCGCAGTTTTTCACTTGTGGGGCTATGTACAGAAATGAGGGAATGGCATGATTTCAAGGTATGCAAATGTACTCATTTCACTATTTTATTCTCTATATCTAGCTTCCCAGTTACATATATTTCATAAGTGCTACATGTAGATGTTATATAGTGCAATCCCCTTCAGGAAGAGATAAAGTCCTTGAAATACTGGCTACTACCTTTGGGCTTTATGCACTGCTCCTTAGTCATTTGTTAGCCGGGGAAAATTCCCATTAAAATTAAATTTATTTGTAGGAATATGTCAGTTAGATTGAGGTACTTGCATATTTCACCTATAACCCTATGACTGTGTATTTTTCAGACTGAAAAGATAACACTGAGCTCCAAGCAGTCATATTTCACCTCACTGTGTTTCAAGAAATATTGCATTTATTTCCATGACACAAACCAAAGTAGCTTGACTCCCACTTAAGCAGTCTTCAGGAAAATTTTCAGAATACTCATTCAACCCATTTTTCAATGAGAAGATCTTTTGAAACCCAAGTACTATAGGAAGGGATTCAAAAAGATTGTATAATATCTATCAGCAGAGAAGTGTGGAACACGCATTTATGATCTCTGTAGACATTGAATTGACACAATGCAAGTCTGTGATATGTGGAGATGAGAGTGCCTGACCCACCATTTTACAGCTGTGTGCTATTTATCATCCACCATTCAAAGCACAGCAGGTGCCCACGATGGTGGTGCTCAGCAGAGTTTTCCATCTGTCTTTAAGAGGACTATGCAATTTCTTTTCCCCTCCCCTCTTCCTCCCAGACCACCTCTTTTTTAGTGCAAGCCAGTTCCAGCATAGCTGGTCTGCTATTAAGAACGAGGGTAGTATTTTTAGTCATAGGATTTTTTTTTTTCTTTTTTTTCCAGTCAGGCAATAGTTCCGTAGGCTGAAAGAGAGATGCAAGGACATTTTATGGCCCATCTTCAGGACTTGATTTTAGAATCTGTAGAATATATGCTACAAGGGAAAATACTTCTTTTGGCTATTAATGAACTAGACAACCATTCATAAAATCCTTTCTGTTCCTAATTTCTGTAACTTCATCATGCTTTCTCACAGTATCTTAATTACTTGTTTCATCTCCCTCTGCCTCCCCTTCTTCCATCTAGTTCTTAACAAGTGCTGTTCTCAACTTTTATTGAGCTAAGTAGATGTGATGTGCATTCAGTGTCTTTCATTATCAGCCCAATAAATCCAAAATGATTCACATCATCTATCGCAACTGTATTTGCCTTTTGGGCACCACATTTGTCAATTGATCCATTCTAAGAGTACAGCATTCCTCTTCTCTGTGGCACTCTGTGTTCCACCAGTGATAATATTCAAACACTAATTCATTAATTCTTTTCGTTGGGAGATGAACATTGTTGAAGGGTGAGAAAAAGCAAAGGCAAAGGAAGAAATGTGTGTGTAAGTTGATCTCTCAGGGCAGAGGAGGAAGAGAGGAAGGTTAGAAGACAGAAGGAAGTAAATTATTAGCAAGAATGTAGTACTGCACTAGAGGGTCCATTTTAATTTCAGACCTAAACTGGTAATTCCATGGGATGTGGCAGTGAATCATGTAGGCAGACTAGCTTGTGTTTCTTCCAGCTCAGAGACCTCTGGACTATGTTTTACCACATGAGGAGGCAATATAGACGTGTTCAAGAGAGCACAGCTTGGTTAGCCTCTTAAAACAAAGGGTGAAAAGGGAAATAATTGATTCTTACAAGCAAACTCAGGAGAATAAATAACAGGGAAGGGAAATAATTATTTAAGGTAGAGGATAATGTCACTACAAGATCAAATAGTTACGGATCACCAAAGAAGAAACTTAAAGCAGAAACTAGATTATATTTTCTAACTGTCAGAAAAGGAAGGTGATGCAGTAAGATAGCTACAGGATTATTGAGGGTAAAGAAAAAAATAAAGAGTGAACAGCCACTTCTGAACCCTATTTTTTTTCCTTGCTGAAATGCCTATGTGTTTTGAGTCAAGTTTATAATTCTTTATTCAGAAAAGAAATCTCTCCTGCCATTATCACAGATAAAAATAAAGGAGCTAGTAAATACTCACCTTTTCATGCCTGTTGTCATCTTTTGGGGAAGTATCTTGAACTTAGCAGGTCCATTTTTAAGAATTTGTTATATGTAGACAGGGGATCATTAAGAAGGTCTGTGATGAAAAAATATAGGAGGAATGGTACAAAGGAGGTGCATTGAGGTAGTGTATTATAACCTTCAGATATTAATGCAGACAGAGTGGAAGAATATTGCCTTTTTCCAGAGAAACTTGCCTTACTAAAAGTATAACTTCAAGGCTTCTAAATAACTGACGCATCTAGGTCAAAGTCAACAAATATTTCAGCAATTCAAGGGAGAAAGGAAAGATGGGTCAACATGTTTCATGTTAGCATTTCCATGAAAAATTCACTTTTTCAGTCTGGTTTTAAAGGGAGGTGTAGAATGAGAGACTGGAGGAAAACATGGGCCAGATACTTTCTTTCAAAGGAATAATTTTAATCTCTCCTGTGAAGTAGATAAAGGCTGCCAGAAAGAAAAAGAGAGCAGAAGAGAATGTGTGCACACTGATGCTTAGCTTAACAACCTTGCATGATGAAAAGTGAGTTCTGTTATTTTAAGAAAATAAATAAATCCAGGAAACCTTTAAAAATAGGAGAATCATTATTCTTCCAATTCATAACTGTTGTGGTTTAAGCCTCTAAAACTCAGGAAGTTCTACTCACTCACTCACTCACTCACTCCCCTCTTTTTCTTCCCCCAGTCCTGGGGGGATGGGGAGGAGAATCGAAAAAAAAAGAAATGCAACTCGCATAGGTTGAGATAAGAGCAGTTTAGTAACTAAAGTATAACACAGATCACTACTGCTACCATCAATAATAATAATGACAGGAGAAGTACAAAGAAAGAGAATACAACTGCTCACCAAGCCCGACCCAGCCAGTGCACCCCCCAGCAGTGATCCCCCAGGGCACCACCACACCCTTCCTGGTCTCTGCTCTCCGTTTTCACATCCTGGGCATGACATGCTGTGGTATGGAATAACCTCTATGGTCAGTCTGGGTCAGGTGCCCTGTCCCTGCCTCCTCCCGGCTCCCCCTCCTCCTTGGCATAGCATGAGACTCAGAAAGTCCTTGGTCAGACAAAACATTGCCAAGCAGTAACTGAAAACACTGGTGTTATCAGCGCAGTTCCCAGGCCCAAAATCAAAAACACAGCGCTGCACCATCTACCAAGAAGGAGAAAAAATGACTGCTGCTGCTGAACCCATGACAATAACACAGATATTTACTACGCTCTTTGTCTGCTACTTGAGAAGAACTGTAGCCAAAGGTGTACATGGATCTTAAACACAGGGAAGTATTTTCTGTTCCTGAAAGCTTCCCTGCCTGCAATTCCTGATATTGATACACAAGGAAAAAAAAAAAAAAAAAAAAGCAATTGTTAAGAAATTCTTCAGATAAGTCAAACTTTCCACAAGCAATGACTTCTCTCACAGAGCAATGATTTGTTTCTAGCAAGGACAGTAAAGTTTTAAAGCCTTTATGAAGTTTGAAGGCTTGTACTGCAGAGAGAACAAAAAAATAGTGTTTTAGACTTAGAAATGATCTTGGTGGCTCAGTGTTAATGGTATGTGGATATAACAGCTGGGCCACTCACAATCTATTCTGAGACTTCTAAACTTACCCTTTTTCTAGCATGTGACAGTTCAGCCACAATATATTTCCCATTACATGTGTTACATTTGTATTTGAGTAGACTGGGCAATAATTTATCTTTGAATGGGGGAAGGGAGAAGTAGTGCTTTATCAAAATTTTCTCTCAATTCCATCAGTGCTTTGCTGACTTGCACTTAATCCGGACCCTATTTTAGTTTCACATAACTTCCCTGATTTCTGTTTCTGTTTTATTCCATAGGGCTTTCTCTATGGCAGGTCATAACTTGGGTCATTACATTTCCCTCTGGGCAGTAGCAAACGCTTTCTTCTATTTGTCTTATTCAACTGCTGTGAAGTCTGCCCATGGGTAGCAAGAGTTTATTACTTTTTTCCCCTTGTGTTTTGGGCTGGTTTTTTTTTCTCCTTTTTCAGCTGCACCATGCCAGAGTGTGCTGCTAGACTATCAGAACTCGTGCTTCATTGATTTCATTTAGAAGCCTTTTGTATGTGTGTCTTTGCCAGAGAATCCACAGTATTATTCTCAGTCATATGCTGACTATAATCTTTTATATTAATGGTACACTGTCTCTTCAGCTTTCTGCTGCTTGACCCTTGCCTTGAGCTCTGTGCGTTTCTGGTAAATATTTTCCAGCATATGATCTTGAAGCAAAAATTAGGTTAATGCTGGTATTTTTCATAGTATACATTTCCCGTTCCTCCCTGTCTATTTAATGGATTTTCCAATTAAAAGGGACCTTCCTCACCATTTTGTCTGACCCCCTGCATTACAGCGCTAACAAAAGCTGCACAGCAGTTGCATGATAATGCAATGACAGTGGCCCATCTTTTTTGTCCTTCAGCTTTGGGGAGAGCACATATACATGCAGATGTTCATAGCTGTTCTCATTCTGTCACCTGAAAAAAAAGGACATTCAGAATTTCAAAGACACTTGGAAATAGATATGCTCTAAAAAGTTAATGTTTATGAACAGGATGAGGTATGATATGGACTGTCTTCTGAGCACCCACTGTTTATTTTCATACTTGGGCAAAGTTTTAACAAGATGACTTTGTTTTAGCACAGCGAGGTAAGAAGAACGTCCCGTAACACCTCTAGTCTTTCATGCAATACCTCTTAAGCTGTCCACACACCCAAAAGATTTAGCTGCTGAGGAACACTAGTATCTTGCATGCTGTTTTACTCTGTGTTTCAGTGTCTATCAGTATCATAGTGTGTGGCAAGCAAGTATTAAAATGTGTCCTTTCACTGATCTTTATCTGCTCCTGAGGGTAAAGGCATAGCTGATCAGTTATAGATCTGCTTTCACATGGAACTTGGACAGCCAGATTTCTATTCCAATCTCACATAGGGTACACATTCAAACAAATACCCAGAATGATAAAAAATATGTCAATTTATATGTAAATGCCAGTGAATTAAGCACTCAAGCCTCCAGGCTCCTGCCAAATTGGCAACAATGGTTGGGTTGTTACAAGGTCTGAGTCCCCTTACAGAAAGAAGCAACTTCTTTTTGCCTATTGAAAAAATTATCCGAAACGTGATGAATTTGCCAAACTTTTTTGTTCAAAATCCAATTCTCACAAAAATAAAAGAAGACTGAGTTAAAAATCCAGAGACTTTTGTTAATTTAGTTTTCATTTTGTAGTTAACTGGAGGGGGGGTGTGTGTTGAATTTTTTTTGCCTTCTGACTTTTCATCTTACAAGTTTTACAGTTTTCATCATTGAGTTCAGAATTATTATTTTCTTTAATGGCTAACATTCTTGAGTATTCAGTTTTCTCCAAGAGAAACACAACTGCTGTGGCAATTGAAAAGGTTAAACCTAAAATAAAACATTTGAACAAAATAAAATGGAATAAAAAATTGTACTTAAGGAATTATTGTTTTTTCATAAAAGGTAGATTTCTGGAGGGGATCATCAGGTGATTTGGGGAAATTCCATGCTGAGATCCAGAGACTGTCAGAAAGGCAGAAAATCCACAGGAAGAAGTTTCCAGTTTAAGGACATATCTGAGGGAAAGATACTTACAGAAATGTGTGAAACTATATCATTGCGGTATTTGTCTGGATAATCTACCAGACACTTATATCCGAGTATGTGCCTTTAGATAGATATCATCTTCTGGGATCTCATAGAACTTTGTCTCCATTTTTTATGCTTTGGAAGTGTTTTTTATACTCCGATGTGGAAGAAAGTGTCTGTATTGTAGGCATTGATTGTATTCAGGCTACTTGGCTATGTAACCAACTTTCAAAGGCTTAAACCCTTCAGGGAGGTTAAGATTATGTATGTAAAAATAATATGCATTGAGTGCAACAGCTTATCCTTATGGTAGCATCTGAACTTACTGCAAAAAAACAGAGGATACTGTCTATGTGAGTGAATGTATATACATTTGAGTACTGAGATAGCCTTCAGTCTGGGATATACCAAATGCCCTATCATCCAGGAAATCTATCTATGATTCTCATCAGGCTGATAGGGTTTATTCCCATTCATGCTTACATTAGGGATGAAAAAGATTGCTTACATACTAAAGATGCTGGCTTAAGGAAAAAGTGGGTATTCAGTGTCGGCAATAGATGGAGATCTGTCTGTAGAGGACAGGGATATGAAAACAACTTCTGTCTTTCTTTATATGGAAGTAACAAGTGAATGGAATGTATCATAGCCAGAAAAAGAAAAATCCAAGAAAAAGGGAAATATTAACTGAGACCTTGATTCCCATTGTTTTTAACTTTACATAGTATGCATCTTATGAAAGTATGGTTGCTTCTTTTCTTTTTTTGTTGGTTTTTTTTTTTGGGGGGGTGGTGGTGGTTATGTATGTAATGATTTCAAAGTGAGATTTTTAACGTTCTCTGAATAATATATATTGCAAGTTTCTAAGATAGTTATTTCATTATTTTTATTATTGGTTGAGACTATCGCTTAACATTGATGGGACCAGGCTGTGGTGTGCAAGATTGCATATCAGTCACCTGCGGGATGCACTCGTGGAAGATATAGATGGGTCTTCAGACTGTTCAATCCAGAACTGTGATGTGCATGTTAAAAAACATTTACATTTACAGTTAAATCCTGTTATTCAGTACTATGTCAAAGGTGGGGAGACTGAATTATTACAGACATCTGGTAAAAGTGTATATTGCACCTTATGTTGTGTATTAAGTGGGCAAAATGACATAACCATATTCAATGTCATTCATGGGCTAGGATATTGTAAATTGAAATGTATTTCCTACAGCACAGTAATCTGCCATGTTTTTTTGAATAGCTGATAGAATAATTAGTTGCAGTTACATTAGGGAAAGAGTTGAAGTGAATTAAAGCCTCACTAATAACTCTAGAATTCATTGAGGCTGAGATTCATGTGTCATGTGCTTTCCTTCTGGTTTTCAGTGGGGTAAATGAATGAGTCTGACAAACACAGTGTAATCCCATTTGATTGTGTATGTAGATAAAGACAAAATGCTGTTGGTATTTTGATAAATAAAATGCTTCATCCACCTTCAAACATCAGTGCTTTTGGTCAGATAGTTCTTGCGTTTCATAAATGTATCTGATTTTATGTTACCTCAATTGCCTGAAAAATACTTTTTCCCGGGGATATCATGAGAAGCCATCTGCTCTGTTGATTTTTGTTTTGGAGATATTTGAAGCACATGGTTGCAAGCAGAAAGTTGCCTCTTTTTCTAGGTGGATTTTCTTTTTTTCCCTTGGCCACAAATTCTAGTGAACTTTTTCTTTTATATTTTCAGGCTGACATGCTCTGATAAGATGCACCATCTCTTTCTACCATTAGATTTCTTTTGGGGCAGTGGTGAAGTTGAAAAGAATCTATATTTCTGAGATCTCTTTAGGTCATAAGAATGTATCAAGAAAGAAGAAAAGTTGCAAGATGATGGTAGATTGATCAAGCACAGTTCATTCCTGGGTTAACACCCTGCCATTCCTATTTCTATTTCTTTATACTTTTGACACCGTGCTACGAAGGACATCGTTTATTCTTTTTTTTTTACCTAAGTTCTATACAGAGCTTTTTCTTCTTCAATAATTTAAAACTTACAATGCTTTTTCTTTCTTTCTTTTTTTTTTTTTTTAAATAGTGTATGGCAATATATTTTATGCATTGATTTTTTTTTTTAAGGGTGCAATCCTTATATAAATAGTGTCGTGGTGTGAGAGAGGTCTATTGCTCTGTTGTGCTTAGAATTTAACAATAAGGATGAGCAGCAGCAGAAAAGGAGCAAGAATTATATACAGGTGTATTTTCTTGACAGAACTTCTTTTGGAAAAGGAAAAACAAATTATGTAAATGACTGAAATAGGAATAGCTTTAAGAAATTTAATAAGTTGGTTTTTTTAAAAAAAATACCTTAAAAATTAGATAAAATAGCAAGTCATAACTTTTCTAGAAAACACCTACAAATCCAGTGAGTATTACCAGCCAAAGAGCTACTGACAGCTTCACATGTGGCCTGGCTTGTGTCTGGAAATTATCAATAATTGGTTTTCTCCTGTGCTGTTAGACCTCTCCTTAGAAACACAAACTGTCATTTTATCCATACATAGAATAACAAAATCTGGTGGACTAGATTCATTTACTGTAAATTTGTTCATTCCTGCATATGCCAGAATAATGTTAAAAATGCTAAACTTTTTTTTTTTTTTTTTTTCAGAACATGTCTCTCAGGAAGAGCTAGAGGTGTGCGATAGAACAAGGGGTAACGGGTTCAAACTTAAACAGGGTGTCGTGGTTTAAGCCCCTCAATAACTCACGCAGTCTTTTCGCTCGCTCACTCCTCTTTCTTCCCCCAATCCCGGGGGAATGGGGAGGAGAATCAAAAGAATTCAACTTGCACAGGTTGAGATAAGAACAGTTTAGTAGCTAAGGTATAACACAAATCACTACTGCTACCACAGTAATAACACAAGAGAAATACAAGGAAAGAGAATACAACTGCTCACCCCCCGATACCAAAAGCCTGACCACACCGTGCACCCCCACCCTTCCGGATCTCTGCCCTCCATTTTTACATCCTGGACATGACGTGCTGTGGTATGGAATGATCTCTTTGGTTAGTTTGGGTCAGGTGTCCTGTCTCTGCTTCCTCCCAGCTTCCCCTCCTCCCTGGCAGAGCATGAGACTCAGAAAGTCCTTGGTCAGACCAAAACATTACCATGCAGTAACTGAAAACACTGGTGTTATCAGCACAGTTCCCAGGCCCAAAATCAAAAACAGCTCTGCACCAGCTACTAAGAAGGAGAAAAATGACTGCTGCTGCTGAACCCATGACACAGGGGAAGTTTAGATTGGATATAAGGAAGAAATTCTTTACTGTAATGGTGGTGAGGCACTGGAATGGGTTGCCCAGGGAAGTTGTGAATGCTCCATCCCTGGAGGTGTTCAAGGCCAGGTTGGACTGAGCCTTGGGTGGCATGGTTTAGTGTGTTGTGTCCCTGCCCATGGCTGGGGGGTTGGAACTAGATGATCTTAAGGTCCTTTCCAGCCCTAGCTATTCTGTGATTCTGTGATTCTATGACTCTGTCAATGAGAAATTCAGTCTGGGATGTTGGTGGAGAAGCTGAAGAAGCAACCGTGTTCATCTTGAAGTTAACACCCAAAGTAGCTCAGTTTTCTCCACAGTCCTGCATTACAATACTTAGCCCTTTGCTCACTGTAACTGAGAAGTAGACCGATAAGTAGGTTTTCAGCTTTTCCGTACTTCCTCTACAGAGAGCAGCTCTGCTGTAATCACATTTATGATTGAGTAGGTACTTCACAGACTTGTGAATTAAATTATTTATCTGTTTAAAAATATCAGCAGACAAATCTTGAGTTTTAAATGTTGACATTTCTCTTAGGAAACAGGAAGGAAAAGATCAGGAGGATATCACAGTGCCAATTAATGGAGCCAATCCTTCAAGTAGAACATTCATTTGGTTATGTGGTAGTCTCTGCAAGCTGTTCAGAAATGCAGTCCAAAGCATATTTAACGGTAGAGCAATACTTTCAAAAACTTTGAGAATAACTGGAGGAAAAGGAAAATTATGTGATAGAAATTCAGCACCTTCAGACAGCCTCTCCACTTCTCATTCTAGAATAATAGAGTCTGAAGCCAACACAATAGCTGTAGGGTCAGATGAATTTCGATTTTTGTTGAGTTTCCCACATTATCAGCAGAGCAATAGGCATGGACAGAAAAGACATTATTAAAAGGGTGTCTTTCATTATGTTGTTACCACTATTGCAAACAGATGACTAATAACATGATTTTGCCCTCTGTTTCATATATGGAGCAGAAAAGAACAATTGAAGTAAATGATGGAGAAAGAGTGTGAGAAATTCATTAAAGCAGTGGTGGAAAAAAACAGCGCAGTCTGTGTTATCTTCAGAATTCTACATTTGGGAAAAATACTCCCATCAGATGAATTCCTATCTTCACTGGCAAAACATGAACTGTAGAAAGGTTTTGCTTTAGAAAGTGCATGGTGTTTCAGGTTATGGAAGTATTTCATTATATCTTACAAGGAATTTAAAGCTGTAAGGGACAGGACATGAAATATGTCCCTATACTGAACTCAGTAACCTCAGTTATAAGCTAAGGCACTAAATTCTTAATAGATATAAATATGGATGTACCACAGGTAAAGATCAAGTGAAACTGAAATACCAACAATGCCAGAGGCCACTGCAATGGCAGGGAATCAATTGAATAAAATACATCTAGATGAGCTTACAGGGCACATGTATCCTATACTAAGAGGTCCTAACCAGTCTTACCTAATGGAAATTCCTTACTGAAACTAAAACTGGAAATGTTTGATCCTGGGCGTGTGAGCAAGAGGTAGTACCCAATGATAGAAGAAATAAAATATTCATTTTACCCTACTGGAGAATTGATCTACCCAACCAGTGTCTCATTTCTATCAGTCAAACATTTCTGATGAAAAAAGGGAATAGATATGTATGTTTATTGGTTTTGTGTACATAAATAGGAAAGAAAAAGAATATATGTAAAATCTGGACTATAGCAAGACAACTTTGGGTACAGTTAGGGCAAAGGAAGACAGAACAGCCAGTCTTATGCCACACAACCCGTCTTGTGATAGTTCTGAGGACTATAAGTTTATTCCACAGGAGAACACTGTTATGGTCCTGTCCTTTCAGTAGGCAACAGATGAAGGGCTTGAAATATTCACTGATTCCAAGTCAGACATCATTCACTAAGTCCCTGCTGCTGCTGCTCAAGTGGTGCTGATGTTGCAGGAAGGGGGATGACTGGGAAGAGGGGTGTGGGATGAAACAATAAAAAAAAAAAGATGATAAAGCCTTCCTCCACATCATTGCTGGGTCAGGTTGGAAAGCGCAGATTCCATAGAAAACCATAGCAGAGTCAGTGTGGATGCTGCTAGTATTGACTGGATGTAGGATTATGTCTCTCTCTGTCTTGCCAGCCAGGCAGTTTCAACAGCATTATGATAAAACCATGTTACTGTTCAAAACATTCTATGCACTCAAAACCATAACTCATCTTCCTGAGAGGTGAGCAGGGTCCTACTTCCACCAGTTCAGAG
The DNA here is from genome assembly GCA_017639245.1 of Myiopsitta monachus. NCBI lineage: Eukaryota > Metazoa > Chordata > Aves > Psittaciformes > Psittacidae > Myiopsitta > Myiopsitta monachus. Next base: position 22,627,808 of record CM029922.1, on the reverse strand, counting down.
CCTGTGCTCTCAGAGGGCTGCCTCAGCTGGGCATGGCCATAGGGGAGCTTAGGCTATCCCAAGCCTCTACCTCCCACAGGTAAAGACAAAGGCATGAGCAGTGTCCACCACTGCCCAAACAGGAACTGACTGCATCCCTTAAAATCACTGGAAAAGAAAATAATCTCCAAATTATTTGCTCACAGTTTAGCAGAATCCAGGGCTCCACCCCAGCCTGCCACAGCAGTCACCCCAGCAAAGGCAGTGCCAAGGGGTGGGTGAATATATGGGTCTTCAGTGGGAGAACACACAGCTTCTACACATTGGCAGGTTGTGGATTAAGATGGTATAAATTCACAGTGGGAGACAATGCTTCAAGCCATTAATGATTTTTTTGCCTCCTCCCCTTCTTTTTTTTTCATCTGCTTTATCAATTGTTACTACAAGCCAGCATTAATAATTTAACGTGAACTTGTTGAATTGTAACTCCCTTAATTTGTGAAGAGACAAGACAATATCTTATTTCTGGGGCAAAATCCCTTGCTTTATTTAAGCCTACATCCTGGTCAGTTGAACAGCCTCTTTTTGACTTTTTAGCTGCATGAGACTTATTTATTAATCCTTTGTGGTCCATGGGGAGCCTTTTTATAAATGTTTTAATAAAATGTATTCAGTGAGTAGGGTTACCATCCATGTGAATTTCAGCGTCCTGCAGGGGATGGCCTACGAAAGGATCTGACTGTAATAATTATCACCCTTCCAGAGCTTACCTACATGGCTTAGTTACATTTTAAACAACATTTTGTGTGTGTGCTCCATTTTTTCAGTTTTCTTCTTTGGATTCTTTATAGAAACCTTTTTATTTTCTCAGTATTTTCTTGTCAGAATATGTGCATTACTGACATAATTCTTTGTAAAAATATTAATGATTCTGTAATTGGTTCACAAAAGAAACAGACCCACTTTCTTGCTAGATCTAATTGGAGAGGAAAAATCTTTCCTTACTATTGCTGGTGTAACACTAGCCAAATGCAGAGCAACCTCTTACTGCCCCTAGACATTTTGCATCAAGTTCTTTGGCACTTACTGAGTTCTCTGTAGGTGATTATTTACCAGTAAATCATCTCACTGTGAATGGTTTTAAATAATTTCAGTGGAGTTTATATGAAACTGCGTGTTTTTTCATTTAAGTACTTTGTTTCCTTTTCAGTTTGGGAGAGATAAGACACTGACATTGTTTTTTGAGTTGAAAGAAACCCAAAAGATCAAAGACCTAAGTGATCCTGGTAAAAATCTTTTTGTGCAGAAATGAAACAAAACCTCTTGTATTTTACCTGTTCTGCTCAAAATGCTGTCTGTACCCTTCTCTGGCACCTGGAAGTGACTCAGATCTCATCCAAGCTTGTGGAAACCCTCATGAACCTTAATTGTTATTTACCTATCAGTAAAATATGTCCTCAGCTTAGGGCTCACAGCAGAGCCAATCTTATGCACAACTGAAATATAACAGTGAAAGAAGCTGGCAAAGTTAAAGGCTGGGTTGAACAGAGCCTTGAGTGGCATGGTTTAGTGGGAGGTGTCCCTGCCCATGGCAGGGGGGTTGGAACTAAATGATATTAATGTCCTTTCCAACCCTAACTATTCTATGATTCTGTGACTCTACTCTGACCTTTGTTTTATTTAATAAAAAAATCAATCATCGTTCTAATTTTTTTTAATTGTGTGTTCGGGAAAAACTTTCCTAACCATTCTAGGTCAAGTATGAATTTATTTGCTTTCTTTGCTGAATATGAGAAAATGTTTATTCCTCTTCTACTCATTTGCAGAGACTTCCAGGTATCTACAGGAGGATGTCATCCTACAAGTAATGCTTCATTCACTTGGACTTGAGGGATTTTTATTCATAATGCACTATAAATGTATTTATTCATTTATTTGCATTTCCCAAAACTGAATGTTGCTAAAAATACATAACATGAATTGTGTGGAAAACAGCGAGATATGCATCTTTAGTGTTCATCCAGCCATCATGCTTCCTCCCAGTGATGGTGGCCCTTTTAGGTTAATAATTATAAAGTGCTATATAATGCTTCAATATAAAAAACATAATGTAAATAACACAAGAAGCTATCATTGCTGATAATGTGGCCTTCCTGAATACTTGCTATGCATCAGCAATAATGTACCAAAACAAGATGTTATAAAATTTGGCTTAATGCAAGAATTAATTAGCTTTCAAAATCAGTTTCTGGCCAAGTAGAACACTTGGGGGTTCCAGGCAGGACTGCTTGCTAAAGACTGGCAAAGAAGCTCACTATATACTTAATTGAAACACTTTGCCAACTCATCGCTGTTTGCCCATTATGCTCAGGTTGAAAAAAGCAGAGCAGAAAAGCTGTCAAAACACAAACACTTTTATATCCAAGCCAGTCACTTTATTTTAGAGTGAGGCTAGTCAGGAGGAAGGAGTTCATGACCCCACAGTAAAAAAGAGCTAACAGGAACAAGCCTAATTGTTTGCTTTCCCTTGCTCTTCCAGTACTGAGTCTCAGTACAGATGTGACTTTAGAGAATATTGTATCTTATTAAAAATAAAATAAAATCAAAGCAGGAAGCGCATTGTTTTCTGTGGTTCTTTTGTTGGTTTTTTTTGTGTGTGTGTGTGTTGTTTTTTTTTTTTTCCCCCATTCCTCAAGCTGTATTATAATCTATGGACTGGTCTATTCAGAGCTGGTATTTGAATTAGTAACAAAATCAAATGTTATAGGAGTTTGCCCTTGATATGGTGCTCTGGAGGGTTGACTTGGGCAATTTCCATTGATGTTAATGAAAATGATGTTTATAAATCACCCACACATCAGTGGGGAAACATATACTTTATTCTTCTGAATGCTTAATGTTCCAGTATCACAAAGCCAAATCTGACCTTTTAATATTTGAAGAGTTACTTCTTAAATGTACAGAACATGAATGATTTGTTCACTAATTCTCAGTTTGATGTAGTTTCCATTGAGAGACAGAGTGGGTGGGTTTTGTTTTGGGTTTGCTGCTTTTTTTTTTTTTTTTTGACTAAACTCTTGAAAGATTTTCTAAAGGAGTTCGCTGAAGGTCTGTAGGACACTGGCTACAGCTGTATTAGCAAAGGAAAGAGTGCTTGTGATCTTTCCAGCCACTGCAGTTCAATTGTGCATGCTGTTAAATAGCTGGAAATGTTTCAGGCATGCTGGAAGCCTGCGCTACCTAGCACTCTACCAAATACTTTGTGGGTATATTTTGACAATTAGCATGAGCTGAGGACCATTCTCAAACAGTTGTCTGGGTGCAAACACTTTATTATGAAGGACAGGTGAGTATAAAAATATTGGTTCAGGTTATTTCTTGTCAGGTGAATGATCTGGAGGAAGTTTAATTTTACTAACATAGGCTTTGTCTCTTTTTCCATTGTATTACATAACCTGTGTAGTTCCTAAGCTTTGCAAGACTGAGAGCATCCTGTTACCATTAATCATGTCTTCCTTTGAGAGCCCTCTACGGAGTGTGAAATTGTCTTTCCATATCATGTACAAGTAGAAATAAAGCAGTAGTTCTTACAAGTTCTTCACCATGCTGAATCTCCTCCTCAAACCCTAGAATGACTGATTAGTGATAAATGTCACTAATGAGTGACTGAAGTGACTAATTTTATTAGGCATAAGATTGAGAAAATCTGTTTTGGTCCCTCAGCCAAGAGGCACAGAAGGAAGAATTCTTCATAACTGGTGGACAGCCACAGACAACCCTTCTTTTAAAGAAGTTTCTTGAATGAACTGGATGAACCATAAAGATCATATTTATTATTTGTGTACACCAATAGCCATGGTTACTTTCAAATCACTGACCAAGAAATAATCAGTTCTGTTACCCCCAAAAGTTATTTATTCCCTACATTGTCTATTTTAGCAAAACTTTGTATTATGTGAAGACTTGCATATCAGTGATGGTCTGGGCAGTTGTGGTTTTGGACTCTAGGGTATCATTCTGGTATTGCTGGCAATTTATTTGTTAATTAACTCTCATCAGGGACTAAATATTTAAAGTTTGCAACCTGCTCTATATCCAGCAGCTTCAGGCTTTTGATTTTAATATTATTTTTTACACATACTGCAGCAAAAGAAAGCGCACTTCTGAATAGTTTTCTTTTCCTCTCCTTTTTTCTCCTCTGTGGTTCTCCAAAAGGTTAGGTTTGACAATAGGAATATAGTCACAGACACTCTAGGCAACAAATGAGAAATGTTCTTCTGTGACCTTAATGTTGGCAAGTGATAATAACCAGTGAACCATGAAATACTGCTGTAATATTGTTCATGACTTTCCTGTTTTCTAAGATTAATTTTATGTTCTGAAATGAAGTGACAATCATTTATTATTCTGTTTTACATAGCTTGCACTGGGAAGCAGATATGAAAAGCTTAATTTTCTCATCCACTTGCAGCAGTGTTCCTAGTGAAGAATCAGATATATGTTTAAATATTCCTTATTTAATGTATACAATACTTTTGTTTAGGCTTAGTCAGAAATGCCTGGTTTAGGATAGGGTCAGTTAATGTTTAAAAGCAGAAATTACTTTTCTCTCCTTGGGGTTAAATAGCTTTAGTACTAATTATTAATAGACTGCAAGTATGAACTTTGCAAGAATAATTTATTTTGAACTACTGTTTTTGAGAGCATACCATACTTTACTAAAGAAACATTTTCCCTTTTCTCCAAACCATGGTCTCTTTAAAATGCAGCAAACAGGAATTTAGCCACCAAGAACTTCTTGCTGCCAGCGATTTATATTCTACAGGTAGATTAGAATAACATTTCCGTGAGAGGAAGCATGTATCGATCTCATATTAAACCTAGTCCACCTTTCCACGTACAACTTTATCTTTTTGTCCATAGACTGTTGGTAAGCAAACAATTTTAGAGCTTGATAGTGCAAGTCTTACTCATCTTGAGTAGCACCTACCCATATCAGTTCTTCTGTTGACTCCAGTAATATTGCTTCTTTGAAATACATCAGGTGAGTAAAGCCAGAAAAAAGAAAAGCCTTAACTTTCAAGGTCAAATGGATGGGGAAAGTAGGTAGCAATATTTTTAAGTTAATATGGTCTGTTTTTTTTTAACATATGTGCAGTTATGTTTGAGGGTATAATTTTTTTAAACAATTAAGGTCTCAGTTCTCAGAGCCAAATCATTTTTATTAAGACCAATCATTTTCATTAATGTTAAATGTCTTGGTACAGTATTTCAAGAATCTAAGCACTGGCCAAGGATTGTTTATCTGGAATGGAATCCATTCAGAATGTAATTGGTACCCCTTCTTCTGGCAAACTTGACAATTTCCAAATCTGGGTACATAAATTGCATGCTGGGTATTCTTTCTTTTTTTTTTCTTCTTTTTTTTTTTTGCCCATTTCAGTTAAAGTAGGCTGGTTTCAAGGGGGGTGATGGATTCAAAGGAAATTTCTGCACTTCTGAACATTAGATCAGAACTAGTGCAATTACCTAAGCATAGGATTAGGTGCCCAGCATGAACAATTGCCAGCAGAAAAATACTGATCTATGTACACTGTGAGTTAGGGGCCAAAGACAAGGGGCTATAGTACAGCCATATGGAACACTATCCTCCCAGTGTCTCTTGCAGTGACTAGTATTAACAATCACTAATAATTCTGGAGTCTTTATACAAACAGATTAAAAAGAAATCCTCTCTGTTAATATTCTGATAAGTAGTCTAAACTCCAAGGTGATGTGCTGTAGCATTACCCAGTTGGGTTCCAGCTGTTCACACATTGCAGGCTGTTGTTTCCTGGTTTAAGGATAATCCCTTTTCTGGAGTTTCTGATTAGATAATTGTTAAAAGCAAGAGTAAAATGTTAGGTTCGCTACTATTAGTTACCAAAGCCTCAGTTGCCAGGATTAGATACAGTGCTGCTACCCCTAGATGTGCAACAAATAGTGTTTGTGTTTAGAGTCAGAGATTACTTTTGTTAGAGACAGCTCTGCTCATTATAACTCTACTTGAGGAGCCTTCTTGAAGATTCACAGCAAAGCCCATGCTAAGACTAAATATAAAGCCAGCATCCCAGTGGGATTTAAAACAAATAAATAGAAGATAAAGGACCCTTCTTTTATCTACTGAAATGGCCACAACTTGAAGTGGATAATTTACTGAATTGCATTTCATTTCCTTGTAATATAGTACATGACATACAAGCAAGATTAGGTGCTGGAATTCAGAAGCAATGACACAGAAGTCTGTGGGTGCTCAATAGATATTTATACATTTCTTTAAAATGTGTTTTATCCAAGGAAATTCAAAAGAAGCCTATATGCTGTTATTCAGAAAAAAAGTTTTATGGTGGTGTCGTGGTTTAAGCCCCTCACCCACGAAGTTTTCTCACTCACTCCCCTCTCTTTCTTCCCCCAGTCCCATGAGGTTGGGGAGGAGAATCGAAAGAATGCAACTCCCACAGATTGAGATAAGAACAGTTTAGTAACTAAGGTATAACACAAATCACTACTGCTACCACCAATAATCATACAAGAGAAATACAAGGAAAGAGGATACAACTGCTCACCAAGCCCAACCCAGCCAGTGCACCCCCAACAGCGAACCCCCACAATGCACCACCACACCCTTCCGGGTGTCTGCTCTCCGTTTTTACATCCTGGACATGACGTGCTGTGGTATAGAATAACCTCTTTGGTCAGTTTGGGTCAGGTGTCCTGCCTCTGCTTCCTCCCAGCTTCCCCTCCTCCCTGGCAGAGCACGAGGCTCAGAAAGTCCTTGGTCAGACCAAAACATTACCAAGCAGTAACTGAAAACACTGGTGTTATCAGCACTGTTCCCAGGCCCAAAATCAAAAACACAGCGCTGCACCAGCTACCAAGAAAGAGAAAAATGACTGCTGCTGCTGAACCCATGACAGGTGTGATCATGGATTTTAGAATCACGACATGCAGTGGTTTTATCTGAATTACTGTTTTTTTACTGTATAATTCAGTAAGTCTTCCATAGAGGATGTGTATACAAGAGTGACTAGTAAATGTATGTTCCATAGGGAGGATACAAAATTTTGCTCCAAAGTTACTGAAATTGGCAGATAGAAACACAGGACAGTTTTGGAGGTTGAGAGCTCAGTAAGAAAGAAGCACTAATCAAAAATAAGGGAAGTATTGACTTATCTATCTTTATTTCCCCATTCCTATTAAAAGAATGTTGTTTCTTTTTTCTGCATTTTACAACAACTGATGTTGGCATAAAAGCTCCAGGATGTTCAGCATAGGATATGTGCAGAGTGCAACTGGTTGCTTCAAGGGAAACTTTCAGGTTAAAGTCAGATGACAAGTACTGTTGTCTCAAAGTGTTTAAGTCTTCAGATAAATTCTTAAATGCCTCTAGTCCGTTCAAGTTCTGGTCTGGGAACCATATACTTATCAGGAATTGGTCTAGCCCTTCAGCTGTTGGATCATTTGGGCACTTTGAAAGTTTCATCCTACAGTGCTATAGAATAGAATCATAGAATAGTTAGGGTTGGAAAGGACATTAAGATCATTTAGTTCCAACCCCCTGCCATGAACAGGGACACCTCACACTAAATCATGCCATCCAAGGCTATGTCCAACCCGGCCTTGAACACTGCCACAGTGATGGAACATTCACAGCTTCCCTGGGCAGCCCATTCCAGTGCCTCACCACCCTTACAGTAAAGAATTTCTTCCTAATCTCCAATCTAAACCTCCCCTGTTTAAGTTTGAACCTATTACCCCTTGTCCTATCACTACAGTCCCTCAAGAAGAGAACCTCCCCAGTGTTCCTACAGGCCCCCTTCAGATATTGGAAGGCTGCTCTGAAGTCTCCCCGCAGCCTTCTCTTCTCCAGGCTCAACAGCCCCAACTTTCTCAGCCTATCTTCCTACGGGAGATGCTCCAGCCCCCTGATCATATTTGTGTGCCTCCTCTGGACTTGTTACAACACTTCCATGTCCTTTTTATGTTGAAGACACCAGAACTGCACACAATACTTCAAGTGAGGTCTCAGGAGAGCAGAGTAGAGGGGCAGGATCACCTCCCTCGACCTCCTGGTCACCCTCCTTTTGATGCAGCCCAGGATACGGTTGGCTTTCTGGGCTGTGAGCGCACACTGCAGTCGGCTCATGTTCATTTTCTCATCAACCAACACCCCCAAGTCCTTCTCTGCAGGGCTGCTCTGAATCTCTTCTCTGCCCAACCTGGAGTTGTTCTTGGGATTGCTCTGACACGCATGTAGGACCTTGCACTTGTCATGGTTAAACTTCATCAGGTTGGCATCAACCCACCTCACAGGTGTGTCAAGGTCCCTCTGGATGGCATTCCTTCTCTCCAATGTATCAACCGAATCAAACACCTTGGTGTCATTGGCAAAGTTGCTGAGGGCGCACTCAATACCACTGTCAAATAGTGGAATAGCCAGCCACATATATTGTCTTCTAACTCATGCAGTTTTCAGCAGGAATTTTGGACAGGTAATCACATGTAAGGATATTTACAAAATACACAGATATCATTTGAGTGCTCAAGGATAACAAATAGCGGGATCGTGCAGAAGTGTATCTTAAAAAAAGATGCTAGTTTTTTTTTATTATTTATTTGAAAATCCATTTCTTTGTAACTGGCTGTAATCAGCTCTGCACTGTACATTCCCTATATGAAAATTCCCACCCCCAGCAAAGAAGAGATGAGAACTAATTGAAGGATCAATTTCCTTCACCAATTTTAACGATTCATGTAGATTTTCTCTGGTACATGAAGAAGTTTTAACTAGACCTGGACAGAAAATAAAGTGAATTCAGGAAATTATTGTGTTTCCTCAGCAAAAGATTTTTTTTTTTTTCTCCTGGAAAGCAAGTAGTTGTATTTTGCTGGAAATAAACAGATTTCTCTGAGTGGCAAATGAAACTTGTTTGTCACAGCAGAGGGCAGAGCTGAAGGTCAGAGCAGAAACTCTCGTTGCTGTGACACATTTTCATGAGCTGGATCATCTCTCTGTGATTGACAAAGCTGACACTTGCAAGAAAGAGAGCGAAGGTGAAGGGGCAGCAGATTTGCTCATGGTTCTGTGGAGAGGGGGGAAGGTAAAAGAGAAACTGATAGTAAGGCCTCTAAGCAGGAATTTAACATCATAAAAAAATAAGTAGCTGGCTAAGTGGCAGAGCCCAAGGTTGAGCCCTTAGAGGGGCAGGTAGAGGAACAGATGCTTTCCAATGGACTTTAATCATCTGCTGCCCTGGTGGCTTTCTCTACCACCTGCTAAGGTTCAGGGCCTTTGTTTTTTAATAGAAATGCAAGGGAATTAGAGGTGCGTGGTACCTGGGAATGAAGGAGTGGTACTTTAGCCATTAAAACAAATATATTAAGAAGATATATTGCAGCCAGGTTCATTATAAGGTGAAACAATCCAGACTAAAATTTTTCAGCAGAGTGTAATGAATTTCCAGTGTATCTTAAAATCATCAAGCACTGTCTTGAAAGGTCAATTTATTTGCGTTTCACAGTGAGGCTGGCATTTCTCCTTCTGGTGATACATGTACCTGCCACAGATTTCTCTCCATGTTTTTCCCACAGCTTCAGTCCTTTCTGTATGGGAAGCAGGAGAATCATCAGAAATCTTCTGTTTCAACATCATTTAGACTTCTTTTATCATGCCAGTTCTACATACAATTTGGAGAAATATGATCTAAATAAACTACTAAATGTTTGATGAATATCTGTGTGTAAAACTGTAATCAGACAGGAGGTGTCAGTGTCTTGCTGTCTGCATGAATGCATGTAGACATCAAGGTAATAGAAAGTATAAGCACAGTGAAGAACAGAACTGAAATTCAAAATTATCTCTCTCACACACATACACAGGCACAATCCAGCTGCATTTGCTATGATTCACTTCCAGTTTCTCCTTTCCATGATCTCACATGCTGACATTCAACAGTTACATCCCCTTTTACCACAGGCATTAACTTTTAAATACGTGACCTTACCTATAACTATTACTCTGTTCTATCCCATCTTCCACAGTGGAGAGCTGCATCTTCTCCCAGGTCTGCTAGTTCCATTACTGTCCTATCTAACTACTTCCCACTGTTTTCCATGAACAATCTTAGTCACTTGCAGCCTTAAATTTTTGCTTCTTCAAGGATATCAAGGAAGAAGAATGATGAAGTGTTGCAGGGGGAGGTGTCTGTCCATTCTTCCACTCCCCAACATCTTTTTTTATGGTCATTAATACTTGAATTACTTTTCTTCTGTATCTTGAGTTCTGTATGAGTAATTCTCTGGAAGAGGGGAGATTATAGATGTCTGCATTTGCGGAGGGTTGGGGCTATTTTTGAGATCCACATGGCAAGAGAGGATAAATAAGAGAGAAAGAATGAGAGTGGCGGCTGAACATTTTTCAACATCTAAGAGTTCCACACAGCCAGTGGGCTTCAAAGCCTCTCACACATGTTCTGTTCCTATAGCTGGGTGCAGAGCTTGTTGAACTCAACCTGTACATCCTTTTGACTTCAGTGAGGTTTGAATTAGGCCAGTGCACTTTTCAGTTTGATTCCTTTCTAGTTTTTCTTGTTATTCTCAGCTCATTTTTGTAACAGTTATTTATCATTATTTATCAGCCCTAAGAAACAGCAATTTCAGCAAAATAAGACTAACTTTGAAGACTGGGAGCTAGCTGTCTGGTGCAGATTTAGTTGGGAAATATGCTTCTACTGCTGCTCACCAACCTCAAACTTCTCCTGTAAATCTTATTAAGGTCTCAAATCTGGCAAGGAGGGATGCCCTTGGGAGAGCTTTAATGATTTGACAGTAATAAATGTGTAGAAGACAAGAAGGATCTTTTGTCTCCAGACTTGTAAAATGTAAAGTGTTTCTGAGTCTTGTCAAGTTACAGACTTTACATACTATAAATAAGGATAATGAGGCACTGAAAACAGAGGCAGAGAATCTGAAAACACTGTTATGAAGGCAAATATTTCTTTGCATCATTAATCCAAATTTTCACAAAACGACACTAGAGCAGGAAATTTACAAGTCAGACGACTGCAGTACAGATGAAAGGTCAGGACTTCGTTGCTATATTTACTTACATTTTGGTCTTGCAGGGATAAGGATCAACTTCTACATCATGAAAGGATTCCAGATTTTCTGATATATCAAGAGATTATGTTTCTTTCTCCACGTCAATTTACTTTCCCAAACAACATACATAACAATGTAATCTGAGTGCTTCCCTGGTGAATCATAGCTTTTTATTACTTTTTTTTTTAATGATTTGATAAGGACCTTGTTTGTCATCATTTAGTCTTTTCGTCAAGGCAGAGTTATGAATGTTTCTCAGACAGCTTCTTTTTGCAACTCTGCTTCTTCATTGCAGTTGTGATAGCCATAAAATAGAATTTTCTAAAATTGGAGAACAAGCTGATATGCTTCATCGAGCAGAGCTGCAGGCTATTTTTCATGATTGCACATATATTGTGTTGATTATGATGAAGCCAAAAGATTTTAAATAAAAAAAAAAAGAAAAGAAAAGGGGGGAGCTGGAGGAAAACAATAGTCTGCCTTCTGCAGCCTGGCAGAAGCTCCTAAAGATATTAAAGATGAACATGTCTTACAAATTGTGATTATTCTAACTTACACTGAGGTGCGTATTTTTCCTCTTTTAGTGGGCCATTCCTTTAGTATCTTCTCTAAAAAAAAAAATGCCGATAATACACTTGCATTGCAAAATATAGAATTTTTTTATGCATATGACTATTTCTGTATATTCAAATATTTATTATAGAAAATTACTGCATTGTAACTACTGCAGCTGTAGCTCATTAAGCAGTATCTGCCATTCGGAGTTCTCCTGCCAAATGCCTCAGCAAGGTAGGATCATGTCAACCTCTGTATATAGGAAGAAACTCAAGTACAAAAGGGGAATGATGTGTTTTAAGCAAACTAGATGGAGAATAAATGAAAGAATAGAGATCTCTTGTCTTTTAAAGTAAGGACATTTCTATTTGTTAAGAGGATGGATGCCTGTGCTCATACTTAATTTCCCTTGGGATTATCATTACAAGTGATTAATGCAGATAGCACAAACACTTGTGTAACCACAATTCCTTGTGGTCTTTATGTTGGTAGTGGTTTGTATTTACAGGCCTGTCCATCCCAAGCAAGGTTTACTGCAAGGTAGAGCAAGTGGTATGCGTCCTAATTTCCTGGAGTTAAGAGAATAACATTATTATGGAACAGAATTAAACTGCCACAACAGCCACTCATTCCTTATTCCATCTGATTATTTAATTTCTCCAGCCTCCATTTGTTACAGTTAGCAGTTAGCAAAAAAGGTTTCCCCCTGCTATGGCCTTCAAGAGGACTATATACAAGGTATCAACTGTGATTGCTGCAGAAGAAGGACCCAAGGAAGTTATTGGAAAGTTTGAATTTCTGCTAAGAGTTTTAAAAATAGATCTCATTTAGAAGGAATAACCCAACATTAATATGACTTAGCTTTTAAACTGATTCCATTAAATTGCATTAAATTCAACAGCTAATTTCCTTTCTGAGAATATAAATAAATTAGTTTTAATTAGTTCCTGGCCAAAAGTAAAATGAAATAAATAGAAATAAGTCCACTTTTATTCTTCTTAGAAGTGTTCACAAATGCACGTCACCTAATCCACATTCAAGTCACACTTTTAGTTAAGTCAGGTTCATTTTCCTGATTGCCCCTATTTAGATGGGTCTTTGGAAATGGGCTCCAGTTGCAAAGCTCAGGTTAGGATGTGAATATAAATTAGTGAACTGTAAGCCTGCTATTGGGATCCTGCCTGGGTCAGGCCAACATAGCTTTGCCCAGTTAACCTCTTTTACCCTTCAGCAGCAATGCCTTTGACATAATTTTACTGTTATTAATGCTGTCCCTTTCTGTAACTTTTTGAGGAAAAAGACACTGGGTTTTTCTGAGGTAAAACCCAGCAGTGGCTAATAGCAGGGCTAGTGGCACTGCTGCTGAGGAAAATAGCAGTGACAGCAAGGAACACAGATAAATCTGACACTGAGACTCTGACACAGTAAAGATTAGTTTCCAGTGAAAATTACTCCCTTGTGTAAGCCAGCAGCGAGACCACTGGGGGCATCCTGCCACCAGCATGTCCTCCAGGGAAAGAGAAACCAGGGACTTCTACTCACCATTTTTTCTTGGAAATGAGAAGCTGATAGTCTGCCTCTGCCTCCCAGAGGATCAAATCTGGCATTTCGAATCCTTATTTTCATAGCACCGGACGCTTCCTGCAAATGCACATCACTAGTGGCAGTAGCACATAGGTCTCACAAATACCTCTGCACTTTCTGCCAGGTACGTACATGCTCTGGAAGTGCCTGTCACCAGTCTGGGGGCTAGGACGCTTCTTTATTTGCACTCAGTCCTGGCTCAAACTGTGTTCCTTGTATGCTTCTGCAGTGTGTCAAGGGCAGGGTTTTCGAAGAGCAGACCATCTGAAGCACTCCTAGAAGGAAAAAAGTTCTGGGGCATGTATGAAAGAGAGGGTCTGAGGTTGATTTTGGAAGGAATTGCTTGGGGATGGGTAAGCAATAACTAAAGGATCCATCGTAGCTTGAAAAGGGAAAAAGGATGAATATTGTACAAGGGGATTTTGTGTCTTCCATCAGAATGAAGGGAGGGACATTGCTGCTGTGGAGCTGAAGAATCTCTAGATTTTCAGTTGAGAAGGGATTTTTATTGCCATTTATGGCCTGCAAAAATTCAGGTTGAAACATGAGCAGATGTCTTCAGAACAAAGCTGTCCTTTCCAGGAATAACGTGGGCTGAGTTCAGAAATAAATTTCTTCCTGTTCTAAATTCTGCTCAGCTGAAACCAATTCTTCTGACCAAATGTATATTTCTCAAACAGACCACCTGAATCACACTCTAGCAGTGCCCATTTGTCCTCAATTAAAAAATAGAGGGTTTTTAGGATGACTAGCTCATATCCAGGCACAGACGCTGCAGGCAAGGTTTATCACACTGCCTAAGATTGACCCTGGAGACTTGGCAAAATCTAATCAATTCCCAAACTTTCTTTAAGCAGGAGAAATCAGTGGTGACTCTGGTATGACCACAAACATCCATAAGGTTGCACAAGTACAGAATTATCCACCTGCATGATTGCAGCCCTGTGCTAAAGCTCTGGGGAAGTCACAGTGTGTCAGTATGATATTATATTACACCATATGAAGGTACTGCCTTTAGACTCCACTGGCACTGCAATCCTTGTGTGCTGTTTGATGGTGAATACAGGCCAGACCAGTGGTTCCACTGCTATTACTCCTATGGTTTCCATGCATTAATGTTTCGTTAGATGAGTATCAAATCATCCTTTGTGAAAAGAATCTTTGTTCTGATGTGTACAGGTCATGGATGCAAGTCTGAAAAAATGACTGCATAAGAATTGAGGTTATTATGAGTATGAGAAGCTTGTGATAGAGCTGAGTGAAAAATTTATAATCAGCAATTAGTTCCTGTTCTGATGACCTAGAAACTGAATCTTTTAGAAGTAGATCACAATAAGGTGGCTGATACATTTTGATGCTAATATTAAATGCCATTCTGGCAGAAAATACAAAACACAATAGGATTCTGAAAACCTGTTCAAACATCTTTGTGTTACAATGATATACATAATAGTTTTCAGGGAGAGAATGAGTGTGGTTTAGTCTCTAGAGCCTACAACTTGGACTAGTCAGATTGAATGATGCACATTAATAGTACAGACACATAAACGCAAGCATGGATATAGATACATTACCTGCTTGTTCTCAGGGGTAAGGTAGCTGGGGTTTGACACTGACCATTAATTTCTTTTTTTTCTCTCACGCAACAATCTAATTGCATGCATTTTATTCAGCTTATTGGTGGATCATAGAATCATAGAATAGTTAGGGTTGGAAAGGACATTAAGATCATTTAGTTCCAACCCCCTGCCATGAACAGGGACACCTCACACTAAATCATGCCATCCAAGGCTATGTCCAACCCGGCCTTGAACACTGCCACAGTGATGGAACATTCACAGCTTCCCTGGGCAGCCCATTCCAGTGCCTCACCACCCTTACAGTAAAGAATTTCTTCCTAATCTCCAATCTAAACCTCCCCTGTTTAAGTTTGAACCTATTACCCCTTGTCCTATCACTACAGTCCCTCAAGAAGAGAACCTCCCCAGTGTTCCTACAGGCCCCCTTCAGATATTGGAAGGCTGCTCTGAAGTCTCCCCGCAGCCTTCTCTTCTCCAGGCTCAACAGCCCCAACTTTCTCAGCCTATCTTCCTACGGGAGATGCTCCAGCCCCCTGATCATATTTGTGTGCCTCCTCTGGACTTGTTACAACACTTCCATGTCCTTTTTATGTTGAAGACACCAGAACTGCACACAATACTTCAAGTGAGGTCTCAGGAGAGCAGAGTAGAGGGGCAGGATCACCTCCCTCGACCTCCTGGTCACCCTCCTTTTGATGCAGCCCAGGATACGGTTGGCTTTCTGGGCTGTGAGCGCACACTGCAGTCGGCTCATGTTCATTTTCTCATCAACCAACACCCCCAAGTCCTTCTCTGCAGGGCTGCTCTGAATCTCTTCTCTGCCCAACCTGGAGTTGTTCTTGGGATTGCTCTGACCCACGTGTAGGACCTTGCACTTGGCATGGTTAAACTTCATCAGGTTGGCATCAACCCACCTCACAGGTGTGTCAAGGTCCCTCTGGATGGCATTCCTTCTCTCCAATGTATCAACCGAATCAAACAGCTTGGTGTCATTGGCAAACTTGCTGAGGGTGCACTCAATCCCACTGTCCATGTCACCGAAAAAGATGTTGAAGAAGACCTGTCCCAACACCGATCCCTGAGGGGCACCACTCGTTACTGGTCTCCAGCTGGACATTGAGCACTACTCTTTGCGTGCGGCCATCCAGCCAGTTCTTCATCCACCCAGTGGTCCATCTATCAAATTGATGTCTCTTCAATTTAGAGACAAGGATATCATGTGAGACAGTGTCAAACACTTTGCACAAGTCCAGGTAGATGACATCAACTGCTCTGTCCCTGTCCATCAGTTCCACAGCCCCATTGTAGAAGGCCACCAGATTGGTCGGGCAGGATTTCCTCTTAGTGAAGCCATGCTGTCTGTCATCAACCACCTTGTTGCTTTTCATGTACCTCAGCATGGCTACCAGGAGAATCTGCTCCAAGATTTTGGCAGGCACAGAGGTGAGGCTGACAGGTAATTCCCTGGTTCATCCGTTTTCTCCTTCTTGAAAATGGGGGTTATATTTCCCTTTTTCCAGTCACCCTGACTGCCACGATTTTTCAAATATGATGGACAGTGGCTTAGCAACTTCATTTGCCAGCTCCTTCAGGACCTGTGGATGGATCTCATCAGGTCCCATGGACTTGTATACTATCAGGCTCCTAAGATGGTCTCGAACCAGATCCCCTCCTACAGTGGGCCCAGGGTCTTCATTCTCACTGTCCCTGCATCTGCCTTTCCAAGAGTTGGGTGGTGTGGTCAGAACAATTGCTGGTGAAGCCTGAGGCAAAGAAATCATTAAGAACCTCAGCCTTCTCCAAATCCAGGGTAGCCAGTTCTCCCAACAGCTTCTGGAGGGGGCCCACATTGTTCCTAGTCTGTCATTTATTTCCAATGTACCTACAGAATCCCTTCCTGTTATCTTTAACGTCCCTAGCCAAGTTTAATTCTAAGCAGGCCTTAACTCTCCTAACCTTGGTCCCTAGCTTCCTGGACAACATCCCTGTAGTCTTCCCAGGCTGCCTGTCCTTGCTTCCACCTTCTATAAGCCTCTTTTTTCCTTCGAATTTTCCTCAGCAGCTCCTTATCCATCCAAGGAGGTCTCCTGGCCCTCCTGCTGCACTTCCTTCTAGTTGGGAGGTATCGCTCCTGAGCTTGCAGCGGTGATCCTTGAATATCAACCAACAGTCTTGGACGCCCCTTCCCTCTAGGGTTATATCCAATGGAATCTTACTGAGTAGGTTGCTGAAGAGGCCCAAGTCTGCTCTCTTGAAGTCCAGGGCAGTGAGCTTGCTGCACGTTCTTCTGACTGTCCTGAGGATCTTGAATCAACCATCTCATGATCGCTGCAATCAAGGCTGCCCTGGAGCGTCACATTTCCAACCAGCCCTTCCCTCTTGGTGAGGCACGAGGTCAAGCATGGTACCTCTTCTTGTTGGCTCCTCTAATACTTGGAGAAGGAAGTTGTCTTCCACACAGTTGAGGAACTTCCTGGATTGCTTGTGCCTGGGCTGTACCATCCCTCCAACAGATATCAGGGTGGTTGAAGTCCCCCATGAGAACAAGGGCCTGTGAGCATGAGGCTGTTCCTATCTGTCTATAGAGTGCTTCATCCACCGAGTCCTCTTGGTCAGGCGGTCTGTAACAGATCCCCACAATAATGTCACCCATCACTGTTTTCCATTTAACCCTGACCCACAAACTCTCTGTTGACTGCTGACCTGTCCCAAGACAGAGTTCCATCCTCTCCAGCCTATCCCTAACATAAATAGCAACTCCCCCTCCCCGCCTGCCGGGCCTGTCTTTCTTAAAGAGCCTGTAACCTTCCATTCCAACACACCAGTCATAGGAGCCATCCCACCATGTTTTTGTCATGCCTATTATACCAAAAACCCTAAAGACATGCACACATCTCTAATTCCTCTTGTTTGTTCCCCATGCTACGGGCATTTGTATAGAGGCATCTGAGCTGAGCTCCAATTGAAGCCGACTCATTGGCTGGAGCAGTTGGAATATCTCTACATTGCTCTGAACATTTACTATAGGTTCTGGCAATTGACTGGGTGTGTTGGGATGGAATGATGCCCCTCTCCCCCAACACATCTAGTTTAAAGCATCCTTGACCAGTCTGGCAAGCCTCCTACCAAATCCACTCTTCCCTTTCTTTGTCAGACCAGCTCTACCAGCCCCCAGTAGACCTGGCCTACTAAATTGAGTCCTGTGTTCAAGGTACCCAAACCCCTGACTACAGCACCACCCTTCTAACCATTTATTAACCTGGCCAATCCTCCTAGCCTTTTTAAGGTCCTGCCCTGTATCCTGGAGATTGACAAAAAGACAGTCTGCAGCTCCAGAGCCCCTAGCCACCTCTCCCAGAGCTCTGTAGTCCTTCTTTATGTTCTCCAGGCTACTGCTATCTATATCAGCAGCACCCACAAGCATCACTAGAAGTGGGTAATAATCAGTGGGACCGACTAGAGCAGGCAGCTTCTCTGCAACATCCCTGATCTGAGCCACTGGTAGGCAACACACCTCCTTTGAGACTGGGTCAGGCCAACAGATGGGTGCTTCTGTTCCTTTCAGAGTAGAGTCCCCTACTACTATGACTCACCACTTTTTCCTGGCAGCACCAGTAGTGATCTTTTTTACCAGTGGCTCAGCCAGTTGTTTCTGGTGGGAGTGGGGTTCCTCATCAGTCCCCTGCGGGACAGCAAAGCAGTTCTGGGTGGGGACAACAGATTTTTTTATCAAATTTCTTATTCCTTTCATATAGTCTCAGAATTCCAGCTTCTCACACTATCCATTATACTGACATGAAGACAAGTTTTCTTTTGCTGTTACTGTTTGCTTCATTGGTTTTAGCCTTCTGGATTTCATCCTGAGAGTTACAGAAATGATGGGAGCATAAGCTGATTTAAAGAGTACACGGATGAAAAGACATAACATTAATGCACATATAAAAAGAAGATGTAAAGCAAAGCTAAAAGAAATCTTGAGAGATTTCCTTAAACAAAAGAGGGTGGAAGCTGAATCATAGCTTTAACCTATAAGTAATCCATTAAGAGTTTCTTCTTGAATTAGAAAAATGCAAAGAATTTTCCTTGTATTTTATGCTTTCAGTGGCTGAACTCTGAGCAAGGTTTGAGCAGAAGGATCAGATTATTTTTTTTAATAAATTCTGAAATTCAGGATGGGTTTGTGCTTTAGTTACTAAATCCTCAGTGCTCAGCTTGGCTTCTATTCTGGCTCAGTCATATATTTCCTATGCAGAAGTAATTCAATATCTTTCTATTTCTGTTTTGCATTTGTAAGACAGAGACAAAACTTTCTATTCCTCACCTCCTTTTAAAGTTTATTTATGTTATAAACAAATTTACAATTACAAGTTTAGAGCACATCCTATTTTCTAAGCCCCCTATATCAGTTCAGAATACAGTCTTTCTTCATTCATATCTGGCAGACAAACCTATCTTCTTTTTCTTATCTAACACAGGGAGGAAGACTAGAATACACAGAGAAAGCATAATGAACAGGATTTCTTTGCATTTCTCTCTCCAGACAGATTTATAGCTCAGTACTGTACCTCTCAGAGAGCAGCTGAATTCTCCTTTTTCTAGACCATATACACTTATTTTGCATGTATTGGAGTGTTTTCCACAGGGAAATTAAATTACAGTTTTCATGGCAATAGTTTTCTGAAAATGTATACATATATGCGTGTGTATATATATATGCAGCTGAGGTAAAACAAAACCTAACAGCTTTTCATGTTAACTGTGATTACTAAACAGATGCAAACATTTAAGCTGGTTACTGTTTGGTGCTTTAACTTTGATCTGTGAGAATAAAGTGATGACAGTAGAATTGCCTTTTCCTGACTCAGTGATTTAATGTCTCAGGAAATGCCTGTTTGTGAATCTCTGTTCTTAGCTACCTGGAAGTGATAGCAACTTGGAATAAGACATCTTAGCAGAGAGTCTTTCCTGTGTGCTGAAATGTAGTAAGTAAACCAAATAGTTTAGTTAAGAATAAACAGTAGGTTGTTTATCTATTTATTTATTTTTATGAAATGGCTGCAGTATGCAGTCTGGCTCTCATTTAGCTTAGCAGAATGTATATCGTGAAGGAGAGTGCAGATGTGAAAGACTGACAGTGAAATCCCATGTTAAAAATAGTGAAGGTAAGGGTGGTTTACAATTGGTAGTTCTCACATACAGGCTCTAATCCTTGTGGAAAAAAAGTTATCCATATGTACTTTCTATCAAAAAGGAACACAATTTCAGATGGCAGCCCTTTCATATCCCTTTTCCTAGGACAGGCCACCTGTTTAAACAAATTTCAATTGCCCACAAAGAATTTCTTAAATTTTAACTCAATACCTTAATCAAAATGCCAATTTTTAACACTTGCTCAAATGGTTAATGGGTGCTCCACTCTGGCTTTAGAAGTGGTGACGTGTCTTTGACAAGACAAAAAAGGTCAATTTCATAGCCAGGAAATTAAAGTCTTTACAGAATGTGAATGCATATTTTAAGTAGGGAGTTAATATTCAACTACTACGAAATCATTTACCTATTGTGAATGAAGAACTCTATGAGGAGTCTTAGGGCATAGTTCAAACCTTGGGACATAACCCTTTATGCACTGAAAATATATGTTCATACAAATAGACACTGAGAACCCATCTTTAAACACTTAATATAAGAACAATACGTGAACCTCACTCTTGATGGAGAGCAGGCATAATGAGATCCAATTAACTTTGGAGTGATGGTAGTTTTGGCTTGCTGGGATTGAGGGACAGTGTCATAACAATACAGGAATAAAATCTCTGTGAATGACTCTCAGAAGAGATTTTGGCTTCTCATTATTTTTAGGATTTGAGCAGAGAGAAAAGAAAAATACATAGGGCTAGCCAACGCTGTTATTCAGTACCACTATCAGCATAGGAATTCCCTTTCATTCATTTTGAAGCTGCTCTGATTGTTCTTTAAAACTGGTTTGACATGAGAGAGAAGGAGATCCAGGGCTTGATCGCTAGAAAGATGTGCACATAATTTCAGGAATGAAAAGGGTATCCATTTGAGCCCTCTATAAAGACATGACTATGTGGTTGTGTTGTCAGCATGGTTAACTGCATCTGAAATTACAAGAAGCCTCAGCCCAGCTGACCTATGCATACATGTAGAACATGCATGCTTGCAATCCATAAAACAAGAAGTGTGGAGTGTATGTTTATAAAAACTGTAAGTATAGGTTTATAATACTTGTGTGGGTGATTCAAGGTTCTTGCTCCTGTCTCACCTTAGGCTTTTTCAGTTGTATTAGTGTTGTGGTTTAAGCCCCCCACCCACGCAGTTTTACTCACTCACTCACTTCCCCCTCTTTCTTCCCCCAGTCCCAGGGGGATGGGGAGGAGAATCAAAAGAATTTAACTTGCACAGGTTGAGATAAGAACAGTTTAGTAACTAAGGTATAACACAAATCACTACTGCTACTACCAGTAATAATACAAGAGAAATACAAGGAAAAAGAATACAACTGCTCACCACGCCCAACCCAGCCAGTGCACCCCCCAGCAGCAAACCCCCCAATACCAAAAACCTGACCATGCCATGCACCCCCAGTCCACTACCACACCCTTCCGGGTCTCTGTCCTCCGTCTTCACATCCTGGGCATGACGTGCTGTGGTATGGAATAATCTCTTTGGTCAGTTTGGGTCAGATGTCCTGACTCTGCTTCCTCCTGGGGCTTCCCCTCCTCCCTGGCAGAGCATGAAACTCAAAGTCCTTGGCCAGACAAAACATTACCCAGCAGTAACTGAAAACACTGGTGTTATCAGCGCTGCTCCCAGGCCCAAAATCAAAAGCACAGTGCTGCACCAGCTACCAAGAAGGAGAAAAATGACTGCTGCTGCTGAACCCATGACAATTAGCAATAACATTTGTGTCCAAACTCACTCACATCTATGTATGAATCACAGTCTTTCCAATAAGGGCTAAACACCATCTTGTGTATAAAGCTACCTGATAAACTGTCCCTTTGTCATCAGTCTTCATGTTTTGGCCTTTTTTTCTGTCATAGTAATTTGATATGTCAATTTAGATCAAGTGTTCTTTAAACGAAGTTAGTGTTTATTGCCAGATTTACCCAGTTCTTGTATAATATGCCTTTACTGCAAAATTAAGGCTCCAGTTAAATGATACAGGCTTTTACCTAGCAAAATTTCTCAGAAAACTTATATCAGTACTGAGATTGCTTGCTTATACTTTGGATTTTCTCTCTGAAATTATACAACAGTATACTAGTCCATTCCAATGACTCTGATGTGTGAGCACGAACTTGTGAAGCAGACAATTGAGGTCTCATAGAGGCAAAAATGAGAAACTCTAACAGTGTTTCTGAGGTGTTAAAAAGAGATTTTTGATGATAGCATACATGTTGTTCCACAGGTAAAGTGTTGATATCTCTTCACTTGTACTTAAAGTTTGTAGGTTTTAATCCCCCTTCCATTCTTGTCTTCAAGCTATGCTTGCTGTAAATTCTACTGAAAAAGAGCAAATGCTGCCCTAACCATGTATCACTGCAGTTAAAGATTTGCATGTATTGAACTTCTACGCAGAAATACCCAAACGTGTGTTCCAACACAGTAACTGTGTGCAAAATTGTGAGGCTACAGTTCCTTTTTGTTAATGTAATATGGATTCTGGAACATAAAGAAGTAGAAACCAGGGATTATTTTCATTAATAGAAGTGAAAAAAATATAGTCAGAAATGGACAACAGAAGTAGAATATGTTTTTTGCCTGAGGTTCCATTTCTTTTAAGGACCTGAAGTTATCCTTGTTGTCCAGGGGTTAATTTTGTTGTTATAATTAATTTAAAATGCAGTGGAAGGTTCAAGTAACCCATTTTACATGCTAATTTTTGCATAATTTTTTACATAATTTTTAGGGCAATTTTTTATCACTACTGGATATCCTCAGGTTTTTTCCCCTAAGTCTTCTTTAGACACCTAAATGCATCTGTTACTGACAGAACTTTCAGTGGTTCTTTCACATAGGTTAGGCAAGACTTGGAAGTTCAGAGTGTCTCATTGATAACTTTTTTTTTCCATATGTCAAATTGATCCATTCTCTATTGAGCTGGTTTTCTGTGGCCTTGCCATTTACTCAAAATACTGCACATTCCAGCTGCTTGGTGTGAAATCCTGGTCCCAGTTGAGTCAATTTTTGTCTTTTTAAAACGCCTATTGTAAGAGACTCTATCAAAGGTTTCCAGGAGGTTCCAATAAACTATTTTAACTGGCTTTTCTTTGCTGACTCTTTTGTTAATGCACTAAAAGAATTCTAGCATATATATAGGGCAAGACTTGCTTTTCTCCAAACCATGTTGCTTAATCCCTGTTAAATGCTGTTCTTGTGTGCAATTTGGTTACTCGATCTTTAATTAGGATTTCAGCAATTTTACAAGGTACTGAGGAAAATCTATGCTGACTGCTATTGCTAGCATCTACTGCTTTTTTGATCTAGGTATATCATTTCATACTTCCCAGTCTTTTGCAGTGTAGCTGATTTTAATGAGCAACTGTTTGTGGTTAATGTCTCAAAAGACAATGCTTTGTGCTTATTTCAGCTATTTCCGACTCCCCTGAGAGACTCAATCTTCACTTAGATCTAAATGAAGATAAATGTGACTGATTAAGTTGACAATTAATGTTGTTTATGGACATATTTTTTTCAAGTATTTGTGTCTCCTAACTCAGATACAGGTTCTGCTTTGGGATGTCAAAGGTCTCTGTGGAAGGACAGTGTGGTCTAACAACTAAGGCCAGGCTTGGACCTGGAGGCTTAGGTGGACTTGATTACTAGCTCTGCTAAGGACTGGTATGATACTTGGCAAGTCCCTTTATGTCATAGTGTCTCCTATTACTTACAAGTAGCATCATAATCACTTTATTTAGCAACGAACTGTCAAACCCCCTGGTTAGCAGGTTAACATGAAACCTCTGATTTTACCTTCTGGATAGCTTGTCCCTGCTTAGAGCTGATGTTCCTACAGCAGGGGAGAGTTTAAACTGCAGTGCATCTAATTTAGAGTGGTGTTTTATGATTTGGGTCCAACCCTAACCTAGCATTTCTTAGTTGGTGTAAACACTGAGTTACTGCTTTCTAGGTGAACAGAGTTGTCACTGATATAATTCTCATGAGAATTTTCCTCTCAACACTATTTCTGGAGATTCTTAAGGTATTAATTCTGTTTCAGTTTTCTGCATGAAGCATTTCCTTTTTTACACAAAGCAAGTCCTCTAGGTCACATAAGCACCAAATTAATAGAAACAAGGATCTCCCCTTGTGATAATGATGAAATCATCAACACTAATTCGAATTAATTGTTTCTTCTCAATCTTTGTATAAGATGGAAGCAACAAAGTTACTTTGGCTGTGAGAATTTTAGTTATAAGCAAATTTTTTGTTATTAGTAAATTTTAGTTATAAAGGTTAGAAGACAAACTGAACAACAATAAATTTAGAAAGAGCTCCAAAGACAAAGTGCTAGCCTAACTGAATCTGCCTTTGCTGCTTGCTACCTAACATTTTATATACACTAGAGTGAGAATTTAACTAGGGTTTAAAAAACCTAGATAAATGTTCCCCCAACCTCTCCTTTTTATATAAAGCATCTTTCCATGTTTATAGCGTAAACAGGATTTTACAGGCATACCTTCTATGTGAAGTTTGCTAAAGATTTGCTTGTATTTTATTCAAATGTTGAGTCTGTTTGTTTCGGTCTTTTCCCCTGTGAGTTCTAATGTTTTCTATTTTCTCAGCACAATGCATATAATAGTGCCTTGGTCTAATGAAACCAGCAGAGGGTTGAGCTATTGAAATATCTGTATTGTAACTTAACGGTAGCTTACTTGGAAAGGTCATTTTTGTAGTGTAATTGTGGATCACCAGATGGCACTCTTGCAGATGGTATATCAGGTCTGAAACCCTATTTGTAAAACGGAAAAGAATATATAACTCTCTTTGCACTTCTGCTTTTTCTAATCTCACCAGGTCACACCATTCTGTTGCCATCTTTTAGATATTGTCTCACAAATTTATTTTCCAGCTCCTGGTCCTGCTCTCTGTTCAAATCCAGTATGCGTTTTACATATTTGTCCAAGTCTATGACTTTCACATCTCCTTTTAATTCTCTTCCCATTACCTAAAAGTTACCATTGTCCAAATTAAATTGAATGCTCTTTTTACTCCCTTTTTTTGCCTCCAGCTCAGAACACCATCATGCCTTCTTTGTCTCAAGTTTCTTATGGGTGTTAAAATTGTACATTTTTCCTTTCTTTCCTCAGTCCTTGTTGTTCCTGGTTCCTCACTGGACCAAAAATAGACCAAAGCTCACATCAGGTTGAGTTTTGATGGCATGGCGATGGCAGAAGGCCAGTCATGTCAGACTTGTGCTAAGGCGCAGCTTGGAACTGCGCTTTCTTATTTAGCAGGAGCAATACATCTAACTGGGTCTGTCTGGGACAGAGTTAATTTTCTTCATAGCAGTTAATTTTCTTCATAGTGCTTTGATTTGAGACTAAATCACATCATTGTTTTGGCTACTGCTGAACAGTGCTTGCTCAGCATTGAGACTTTGTCTTTTTCCTGCTCTGTCTCCCCAGTGTGTAGGCTGAGGGTACACAAGAAGCTGGGAGGGGACATAGGAAGGACAGTTGATTCCAACTGACCAAAGAGATATTCTGTGTCTTATGTCATGCTCAGCAATACAAACAGAGGGAAGGGAGTTTTGGGAGAGGTAGCCATTGCTCAGAGCCTGGCAAGGGCATTGGTCTACTTGCGGGAGGTTATGAGTGATTGCCTTTGCATCACTTTTTTCTGTGTCTTTGCTTCACTTACTAACCTATTTTTATCTCATTCCATGAGTACTACTCCTTTTGCTGTCCCTATTCTCTGCCCAGTCCACTGGGGTGGGGAGTAAGAGATCAGCTGTGCAAGGCTGAGCTGCTGGCTG
This sequence comes from Myiopsitta monachus, assembly GCA_017639245.1. Taxonomy (NCBI): domain Eukaryota; kingdom Metazoa; phylum Chordata; class Aves; order Psittaciformes; family Psittacidae; genus Myiopsitta; species Myiopsitta monachus. Next base: position 22,601,966 of record CM029922.1, on the reverse strand, counting down.
GTCGCCCACCAGACTGATACAGCACCTGTAGCTAAGTGATGAGCATAGGAATCAGGGCTGTGTAGTCTGGAGGAGGCATTATCATGCAGGTGAGAACATAACCACAAATAATTGAAGTATTGTTCTAGTTTTAGAGGGGCAAATATCTCCATTTACCTCTGACTTGTGAGGTCTGTACCTTTCATATCGTTTTGCTGGATTATATAAAATGAAGTCCTTATGTTCTCGCTCTGATCACTCCTTTTGTGTATTCTGTGCGTTGCTCCCACCCTCCCCACATCGTTACATTGATTCCTGTTCAGTGACATCTTTCTTTATGCCTGTATTTCCCCACAAATATCCCTGTGGTGTTCTTCCATATTGTACTCCGTATGTGGAACAGGTTTTGGTTGGTCACTTCTTTCCTCCCTGTCAAACAGTCTGTCAATCCTCATCTTTGCTTTGACAGGTCCTCTCTGCAGTGATAATTTTCACCCATTAGGAGTTACTGCAGAGCCTGCAATTCCATATAATAGTATGCAAACAACACGTCACCTTATACAGTGTTCTCTGAGCCATTTCCCCTTCAATGGCCGTTTCCTTACATTTTCAGGGCAATGCATGTAATTTAGTCTGTGTGACTACTACCAGCTGCAAAGAGCTAAATCCAAATGTAAGTCTTTGAAAATTTGGAGGTGCCTTGCCAAGCCTTAGATTGTCTATCACTCTAATCAGCTCAATAAATCTGATTATGCATCTTTCAAATAAATAATGATGGGTTTTGCCTGAAGCTTTTACTGTTTTTCAATCTGTATCTATCAGCTGAAATTTTACGTGCAATCAACTATTGCTATTCCATTATTAGGAATTCTGTTATTTCTGGGTGCAGTAACATTCATTTGAACAATATGGATATAATACAGAGAAGTTATATCAGAGCAATTAAATTGTAAGTCAGCATTAGTTAAAAACAGTGTCATTAATGTGAGAAGTTGTATATCTGATATTATTCTTATTAACAGATTCTGAAAGCATTCTAGGTCTACATTAAGGTAATATTTCCAAAATTGATGACACTATGGAAAAAAACTTCTCTATCCTCAACTTGAAGTTACATATTCTACCAAAAAACCTTAGAAATTTGATACATTAGAAAATTAACTTAAAATAATGATTTTTCCCCATGTTTTTTTTTTTCAAAATACCAAGTTTGACTTAATTCAGGTTAAGGTTCTCCACCCGTAAGTGCTCTATATATCCAGAGCTGAGATGTGTGAAGTAATCTGTGAGGGTATGAACACATCTGTACTTCTACATGCCTATCAATTCATGTGCAGAATCAGTATTGTGATGCTTTTAACTTTACATTCACAAACAGGAGCATCAACCTCTTTGGTGTTATTACCAAAGCACATTACCAATGAAACTGATGTTACTGGCATGGCAAAGACAAAAGTTTGCCAATCTTTTTATGCTTAGTAAGTGAAACGGAAGTCATCCTTTGTCAGTCTGGAGTGTGATCCCAAAATACCAGAAATTCCTAACCTTTTTAGTACCACAAATATTTATGAAGTCCCCCACTCAGGACGGGGGGGGGGGGGGGGGGGGAGGGAAAGAGGAAAAGAAGTGGGGGTGGAAGAAGAATGCCATTATCATGAAGAACAAAGTGAGAGTAAAAGACTCATGGGAATAGCATGTATGACAGGCACTGAGGAACTGGCTTGAAATACAGACTGTTTTAGTTTTGTGCCCAGAGCTGGTAATCCTGGGAACTATTTGGGCCTCTGATTGTCTGTATCATCCAACTGGCATCATAAATTATTTAGAGAAAAGATGCCTCTTGCTAAGAGCATTGTCAGGCTTTAAAGTAACTGAGAACAGTTACTAGAAGTGCACAAAGAATTCCTGATGAGATACATAACTAGTGTCAGCCTTGGTTGGGGCCTTTATGTGTTATAAAAATTATAAATGTTATTATAAAAGGTGAAGTCAATGAGAATCGTATTTGCAAGGAGCTTTGAATCACACCTGTAGATAGCAGATCTGCAAAGCAGCTCAGCACTGCTGCGGTTAGAGGGCAGCAGGCACTAAATCAGTGATACAGAACAGTTCTGTAGTGTGTGATACTGTTGGAAGCATGAAACTTATATATAAAACGTAAACCTGGTGCCTGGAGACCCATTATTAATAAAGACAAGCAGTAATTTTTAGTTTGGTTTTTTTTTTGGGTTTTTTTTTTTTTTTTGAGTTGTCAGAGGCATTGGCTCTAATAGTCTGGGTAAAATCCGAACTGGCAAACACATATCAGAGGCATATAAAAGATTCTCAATAAAATGCAAAGTTGGTAGCAATTCAAGTTTTGGGGTATTTTATTACAGACATTAATATAAGCTTATCTGAGTGGAGTAAGTACACATACTTTCAAGTAAAATTAGATGTCGTAACCCAAGAAGGTGGAAGAAACATCGAGTCTATCTGCTTTGCTGAGTGAAAGGGATCACATTTTATAGATAAGTCTTTCATGTTGAAAGGATGTGAAAATTCATGTTTATATAGGTACTTGGATTGAGGGGATGTAGTTTCCCTGAAATGCTTAAAAATAAAAAGATGCAAATTTGGGCAAGATAGAAAAGGTATTGGGAAATAGCATAATTTAAAAGTAGGAGAATATATCTTTTGACATTTAACTTGATTTCACACAGCTCTAGAAGGTACAATATCCTACACGTAACTTACCCGAACGTATTACAGATTCTGTAAATCCTTCCATTAGTTTCTGGGAAAATTATCTATTGTGGCAACTATAATGGATTTAGATGTCCAGGTAAGCTATAACCTAGATCTGCCTATCCTCAAAAGCTGAAAACCTAGCAACACCTCCATTTTAGGTTATTAGTTTCCCCCAGCAGCCTAAGCACAGTCACCAGTGTATGCTCAGACGTAAACTAAATAACAGGTAGATATTTAGCCGACACTTAAAAGCCATCAGTAGTCAGGAGCTGAGGACAGGGAGGCTCCCCTCAATTACCCAAGAAAGATCATACCAAACCTAAATATCACAGTGTTTGTCTTGTCTATACAGACCAGACTAACTTTATTAAGACAAAAGAACACACATTAGAAGCTCACCTCAGTCTGCGCTGAAACAGACCCACAGCTTACTTTTTCCAGGAGGCAGTCCCAACTTCAGTATATAAAACTCTTACATCACATTAAATGCAGGATTTCTGGAGTCAGAGACCATAAACAAGGAGAAATCTATGTAACCCAGTGAGATGATGAACCCTCAGAGATTGCTCACAGTAGAGGAAAATCTTTCGTTTTTTTCTCAGTTCTTTCCTCTCTGACAAATATTATCCGGCCTTTCTCTGACCTTCATCACAGATGTAATTTGCTAGCATTTATAGCAACACAGATGGGTCTGAAAGTCTCTCTTAGAAACTTTGTCATTCTGTATTTTGCAAGGGTTGAAAGGCTTTTGGAAATTAGAAATGTCACCTACATCAAGTTGAGTTAAATGTCCTTTTATGTTCATTCTCACTTACCCAGTTAGCCTTAGAGCTTTTACTATCTTCTGTCTTTCTGCAACTGCAGTGGGGTTCATGTTGACGGGAAGAAGTGACAACATACATAGGCAAGAGACCAGTGTTTGAACAGACAACAGCAAGAACTTTGGAATAATCTGGTTTACTGAAAGGTTTCACAGGAGAAAAATCTGTGTGTGCAGGGAATATCCTGAAATGGTTATGATGTCAACAGTCTGAATAGCCCAGGGAAGGAAATGAGATTTATGAGTCATTGAACATCCCAGGTGAGTTCTGATGATTTGCTGAACAACACAGCTGTTCCTGAGTGCTTTAGGCACAGTACTCCCACTCAGTGCTAGCTCTCTGCATTTTCTATCTAGTATCTCCCTGATACTTAAGGTTAACAAATTCATAACCAGTGAGTGATGTGGTTGCAAATGCAACTGCATACTGCAGGGGTGAATAACAGGATTAGAGAAATGTGTTAGTAAGAGTTAGTGATAAATCTAAATGAAGGCGGGCAGACAAAGATGCAGTTTTATTTGCATTTTATTAATTAAATATTGAGAAAGTGAAAAAGTTTAGATCTATTTTTTTAAACACAGAGCTCTTGCAAGCCCACGTTCTAACCTTGATTTTAAATCTCTCTGAAGATAAGTCTGTGATCATGACTGGACAATGAGCAAACTCTACAGCAAGGGAAGACAAAGAGCTTGACCCTGCATTATCATTCAGGGCAAGCCAAAAGGTGACTCTTTCTTCAGAGTATGAAAGTCTAGTATGTCAAAGCATTTCTGTTGTCATAATATGCTATGGTTTATGAAAAGGTTAGCAACATCTCCAAATGGATTGTCATTCTAGAGTGTTTTATTGTGTCTGGTCTCAGTGAAGAACCAGAAACATACATCAATTCCACTAAGCAGCTAGACTGTTTCAATCTTCATATGTAAATTTTTAATGTGTAGACCAATTTACTGAATTTAAGTTTGAGTGAAAGATATATGCCTAGCTGGGAAATGCTGAATGGCCAATAAAGAGAGGGGTGGAGACTTTTACATCTCATTAAAAGAAGAGCTGTCTACCAACCCAATGCAAAAGATGGCAACTAGTGTAACAAAAAGCCATTTAGTGCCCTACTCAAGGGAAATAACATTTTTTTTTAAATAAAATGATGGCCAGTCTCTTATTCAAAATAAAAAAATAAAGAAAGTATTTTTGGGCAAAAAAGTGTAACCATTTTGTCCTTCACATGTTACTTCCAGATTTGGCACAGAGCTTACAGAAGGCTGTTGCTTTTACAGGCCAGCACCTGGAGGTAAGGAAGGAAATGTAAATGTCTACCCCTGGATGTACCCAAAGGTCCCGAGAAGTCAATGACCCATCTGAGCTCTGAATTATCACACCAAGGCAGGATGAATTTCACTTAATCTTTCTCCTGACTTTAATCTTAAAGAGTGCTTCATGTGATTTAAATATAGAAATGGTATCAGCTCACTACTTTAAGCATGTGAATTTAGGAATTTGAGTGCAGACACATAGGTCAACACTGAAATACAGGTGTCTATCAGTAGGTAAAAACAAACATGTAAGGGTCCAAAGCTCCAATTATAGTCAGCAGAAGGCTAATCAATACAGCCTCTGAAGCGTGGAGGCAAGTTCAGCTCATTCTAAAGTAGGCATGAATTCAATTGCTCCCATGACAATGCCTGTTTCAGTCCGGTATGTTCCACCTTGCAGCAGGCTGATCCTGATGATGATCTTATGCAGGTCCTGTGTTGTACCTGTCAACTGCAGAAGGATGTCTCAGATGTCACAGGACATGTCAAATAGCACAGGGTGTCTGATTTGGTACAACTGAGCTGTGCCCCGGTGTCTGCAAGGCTAAAATCTATTGAGAGTTCTCCATAAAACACAAAGGGAGGTGAGGTCCCAAGTGTTACTCTAGGCATCTTCATTTAGGTGTCCTTAACCCTGAACTGAATCCTTGGTCTATGCTTGCTCTGCTGAATCTCATCATGGAAGCTTGTCCCAGGAACTATGCCCTCCAGTCTTGGTTTCACTAAAAGCAGTCTGGAAGTCTTGAAAGGCTCCAATAGAGCTGAAAACCCATAAGACTTCTTGTATTCTAGCTTTAGGTCTATGAGATTTGAATCCAGGCAGGGACCTGTGAAAGTACAGGTAGCCCCACACTGCTGGACTTATAGACCTAGACCTTGGGAAGAGGTGTGCTCTTTTAAATGGGATTTTGCACTTCAAGAAGGTGAGTAGGCAGAGTCAAAAAGATGGAAAAAATGTTCATAAAAGTTACAGTGGCATTGAGGTAGGAAACTGGGTGAGAAAACAGCTGTTTCTGTGATTCCTTTTAAGAGCAAAGGTACTGTCACATATGGAACTTTACTTGATTAAGAGACTTTCCAAGTGGCAGAGCCCTGACTGTACTCTAAGCCTGTGTGCTCTGAGTCTGCACAGTGGCAATACTGGGACATCAGAAACCAGAACTGTCAGAAAACCTACTTGATACTCATCAAAGAACTACTGAATCCATGAAATATTGGGATGGTATTCTCCGTATGATTTGGTATTTTTCTGTTCTTTCTCAGGGGAAAAAGAACCCAAACAAACAGCCCACTTGCTTTAGTTTTCAGTGGTGGGAGAGACATTCTCTTAATCACAAAGGTTTCCCTTTATCTTAGAAGGAAAGTACTAGGAAAGCTATGTTGCTACTGCTGCTTCATTTGTATCTGCCATATCTTCTGTACTGTACATCCTAGCTCTAAATTTGCTTAGAAATCTATACATACATAAGTAATGCAGAAAGACAGCGGCATGACTGAAAGCTGGTGCAGAGACAAGACAATTGGTTTCACTGTATCTTTGTCTGCTAAGGTGCATTGATCTTGCAAAAGCAAAATGTTATTAATGGTAATTTGAAAGAAAGAAGTAGGTTACTTTCAAACTGATTTATTTCTCTAGGCAGCTTCACTGTGTGCTAGTGCATTTACAGCCACAGTTCAAGGACAATAATAAATGCCATTGCTAGCAAGCCCAAGTAGCCAGCCTTACTTTCAGGCTTGATAGACAAATGTCTTTTTATCATGACTTCTATTTTAAAAATAGTTTCTTTGTATTTTCAACATCTGTTGACAGAACCTTAAATATAGGAATTATGCTAAATCTTTGCTCTGACTGCAACACTTTTGTGATATGATCTATTGCAGAAATATCAAGCTGAAATTGGATCAGGAAAGCATACTTGCAATTGTGAGCTATCAAAACGATGGAGTGTTGTTATACAGTATAGTTTTAGAAAATATAGTGGCAAAAAAGATTGCTGTGGCTATTTTTAAGTTGTGAGAATATAAAAGCAGTGGCTTGCAAGGCTTCCTTTACCAATACTGCAATTTGAGATTTTATGTTGACCAAAGAAAATGTATTTAATGGGAATAAAAAAAAAAAAGTACTTTTTAGGAGAATAACTTATAAGAATGGTTTTTTAGACTAGAATATCAATACTTGGAGTTATTTTTCTTCTGAGGCAAAGATCCTGAAGTGAACATTGCATACTTTGCCAATGTTCAGCACAGTAATGGAGCCATTAGACTAAATCACTACATTTGCTTCACCAAATACCCATGTAAATGATTGTGTTAACATCTAGTCTATCAGCTTAATAATATTCATTATGAAACTTTGGGTTTCAGCTCCAACCCAGAGGCTTGGTGAAAGAGATTTTGTGGAGCTCTGCACTAACAGATCCCATAGCAGGGTTGATACATGTAACTGAGGGGGTTGAATTATCATAAGAAGCAGAAATTAGCCAATAATATCAAAGCCACTAATTGTTTACCTGTATGTGGGCCTACTTTCTTTTCCAATGATCCAAGCATATAGTCACAGGAAAGGCTCATAAAGAACTATTCCAGTTTCTTCTGACGTCTTTACTTTGTGCTTAGAAGAATGTGATGTTCTATGTGCATAAAAATTCAGTTTAAATATAGCTAAATATATAATGCAAATCACTAGAGAAATGTAAGGCTCCGCACAGAGTCACGCTTAAGATAAACATCACACCAAATTTTAGTCAGGACCTGCATTGCTAATAAAGCAGAATGTCATTTCACAGTAGACTGAGTAAAATGGAACAGTTTTTAATCCAATTTACATTTGAGAGAACATGTGTTAGGTCTGCTCATAAACCTTGGCCCATTCCCACTTGAAATGCTTACCAGTCTGTTACAAATTGTCTCAACACCACATTCCTGTTTTTCTTTGTGTAACTACAGGATCTGGATAAAGTCCTAGTCAAGATTTTCCAGTTCTCAGTCTGTCCTGAGGCTCTAAGGACTCTTTCCCTATATCAGACTTAGGGCCATGAAAATGCACCCACACCCCACATACTCACTTTTCCATTTGGATATCTTCTCTTTAGAAGATTCAGTATTAGTCTCTCCTTGGACAACGCAGGACAAAAGCAGCAAAGGGGGGAATTTTTCATTACAGTCACCTGATTTGGTGTGAATATCTTTTCTGGACAGTGTCATGATCTTGCTTTATATTAAATGAGATTAGATGAATTGAGCTCATGACATAAAATGAAGTGCCCAAATTGAAAATAGAAAAGGAATTTTCAATGGAATTTGTCATTTGACAAAGATGTATTTCACCATGGCAATTCTTCCTGTACTTCACTCACTTCGGGCCAGGATTTTGCACCATATGTTGCAAATGCTGTTTCAAAATTTCTGGTGTTGGACACCAAAGTATTATTTATAATAGGAGAAGACATTTAACTACCCTACTACACATCCTGAGGGATATGATCTTGAAGGAAAGATGACGTATAGACTCTTTGCATAGTCTCTTCCATAGTAACTTCATTAAGCACAAATAGAACTTCAGGGAGGGCACTTATCAGTGTCAGGAAAGTTATGACAATATGGTCTGAAGGCAATTGTGCAAAAGTATGTTGCAGCAGTTGAAGAATGAGAAGAGAGCTTAGTCCTTATAAAATATAAATACTCTTAGTTTTCTGTCCCTTGGTTTTCCTTAACCATATTGTAAACTGAGCATATTTTTATCAGCTGGAGAACCTGTGCTCTAAAAAGTATATAAATTCATTAAACACATGCCTCACATATAATTCCTTATTTCGGCAGTATGATTTCTGTAGACATGCATATAACCTCCTCTTTTTGCAATGCTAACTGAATGGGGAACAGAGACAATAACCTGGTTTATTCTGGAAACAGCAGGTAGCTTGATCTATTTTTTTCTGCAGATCATTTCCCAGGACATTGTGATTCTTGTATTTTTAATCAAATGTGTGAATCGAAAACTGCGGTATGACCTTTGGAAAAGACACTGCAGGACATCGGCTGAAGCTGTGAATAGTTTAAGCGCAAACAGGAAGTTGACTTGCTTGTTCTGTAACAAAAGGCTGCAGTAATTTATGGAGTAGGGGTTGCAGTTTCAAAACATTTTTAATTGCTACATTTGATCTGCTATGCACTATTGTGTGACAACAGCTAAGAATGAAATGTCAATGCCCATGTTCCAGCATAAATTTATACAGTGTGAAAGCAAAGAACCCTGTTGATTTCAGCTTTTCTTTTTTTCTAAGTGTTTCAGATTTGCCTGAATTGCTTTCAGGTTAAATAGGGAGTGAAGAGGTCCTCAGACTTGCAAAGCATTTAAGTAAATGCCTAACTTTGTTCCTATTAAGTCTACTTATGATGAAAAGAAATTTTAATATATAGGGGAAATAAAATGGGAAGGGATTTCACAGTGACCTATGTGCCTGGGATAACTCCTTTGATAAATGGGTCACATTCAGGATGGAAATGTATTAATATCTACTCTCTTTACTTTTAATTCATTATTATGGTAATTTAGGCCTATGAAAAATTCCAGAAGTTTCACTTACAGGACTGAAGTTGCATAGGTACTTAGGAGTATCTAACTTTTTGAAGAAAACAAGACCCTGTTTTCATATTTTATAAAGGATTATTGTCCTGGGTTCAGCTGTAACAGTTATTTTTCTCCTTAGTAGCTGGTGCACTGCTTGTTTTGGTTTTAGACTGAGAGCAATGCTGGTAACACATTGATGTTTTAGTTATTGCTAAGTAATGTTTACTCCCATCAATGGCGTTTTCAGTCTCATGCTCTGCAAGTGAGGAGGGACACGGGAAGCCAGGAGGAAGCAGTGACAGGACACCTGACCCAAACTACCCAAAGAGGTATTCCATACCACAGCACATCGTGCCCAGTATATAAACTAGGGGAGTAACCCAGAAGGCCCAGATTGCTGCTCGGGTTGGGCTGGGTATCAGTCAGTGGATGGTGAGCAACTGTATTGTGCATCACTTGTGTTTATTGTTTCATTTTCCTTTTCCCCTTCTGGTTTTATATTCTCTCCCATTATTATTTCCCTTATCATTATTATTATTAGCGGTAGTAGTAGTAGTTTTGTATTATACTTTATTTACTGGACTGTTGTTATCTCAACCCATGAGATTTACATTCTTTTGATTCTTCTTTCCATCCCTTCGGGAGTGGGGGTAAGAAAAGGGGGAGTGAGTGAGCAGCTGCATGGTTCTGAGTTACCAGCTGGACTTAAACCATGACAGTTGTTTAAGAAAAAAATCAGAACTACATTTATAAGTTTCATCAAATGTTTATGGATCATACATAGACTTATTCCCACAGCAACTCTTACTTATTTACTTCCTTAGAGGGCAATATACTAGATCATCACTGAGAAGCAGCATGCTTCTCAGTGATGTTTATGAAATACACTATGGGTATCCAAGTCTTCCATGAAACCCTGAGAATGAAATGTAAATGCTTTTTGAGCAAATCCCTGGGTGATTTCCAGAGTTAACCGCTGATTATTAATGGGATCAGAAACGTATGATTCAGTCAGTCATTTTAATGCCATTGATAAAAGGACATGCTATTAACAGCATACCTTTTACAAAGAATGGTCTGCAGAAAATCAGGTTTTGCTTTATTGGAAATGTTTGGTCCTTTATTATCAGTGAGTGAATAAGGCAAGAAGGTCTGCCAGTGGGAACCTTTGCAATGTAACACTGTAGGCAGCACCAGAAGGTTTTATCACTGTGTAGAAATTGCTTAGCTTTCAACAAGTGAAACTTATTCAGGATTAAATATCCTTTTCATAGATATCCAACTAATATTTAAATTAAAGAGTTCATTGTTTGTTTTTTTTTCCATTTCTTTTATTGTACTATAGTTTAAAATTCAGTCTAAATATACAGTTTTACCTGTCAATGTTTTGCAACTAATAAAAATGGAATGCTCTATCTTTTAATTATGGTGTACTCTGCTCTATTATCTCTAATCAAAGCATCTAGTTCAGGAATATTTGTTTAAAACCTTTGTAAATCAGTTAATAATGATGCAAGTTATTTGCTTGCAATAATATCAACATGAAACGTGTTTTAGGTCATCTTTCATGTGAAAATTCCGTAGCAGTGACAAGAGACTTACATGATAAGATTATGTCAGCAACTTCATACATTTTCAAGCTTGGGGAGATTTTTAGTGATTACTTCCGTACTTGGTCCTAAGGACAGAACTGGAAGCCATATTGGATACTTTCACTTTCTGCAAAGAGAAAAAGACAGTGAAGAAAACTGACAGTCAGAAAAATGCGATGAACTACTTAGTAATTTTCATTTCATAAATAATTGCCATGATGCTGAGAAACGCTTTTTCTCCAGATGAATAAGTGCAAACAATGAACCTGCATTTTTTTCCATGGAAAAGTCGCAGTAAAAATTGCATATGTTGTTAATAACCAGGATTCTAATTTTCAAAATCCTTACTGCAGTTAGAATTTCAATAAAAGAAGATAAAGAAAGAAATGCGAAATACAGACCCAAGATTTTGACTTTGTCCCCTCCTTTTAAAGGGATCTCTGCCAAGTACGGTTTATTGCTTTTTGTGCTGTGTTGCTTTTGAAGGGAAATTGTGATGACTTGTGGCTTAAGACTGCTTCTCAAAAACTGCATGGAAACAATAGAAATGAGAGTTTGTAGGGCAAGCAATCATAAGCCCTGTGCCACTCCTGTAAGAGCCACTGGTAAAAGGTACATTGAGTGCAGTGGGGCATAGTTGTTCCCCACCACAGTGGGTAGGGTTTTTGTTGTTCTTTTTTGGCTTGAAGAGTTCAAAATCAGAGGAATTAATTAAAGTAGCAGACTTTGGAAAGAATGCTAATCAGAGATTTACAGAATGAGTTTGAATTACCTTGTGTATAAAGCTCCTACTGTTACAGTCAGATCCAGCTACTTCAGAACCTTGCTTAATCTTCAATGTTCATTTGTCTTTTTTTTTATTCTTCCCAACACTTCTTGATTGTCTCTTTCTGTCCTGAGTTCTTTGCCCTCTAGGTAAAGCACTCTGAGATGCTGGGCAAGAAGTCACAATTGCTCAATTGTAATGAAAGATCTCTTCAGAAAAGCCACCTAAACTTTCATCATTGAATTCTGATGAGTTGGTCTGCCTAAGTCTGCCGAAGTGGAAAGGCCATTTCTGGTGGCCACAGAATTCCTTTAGACATGATTCTGGTAGTGCTATGCAAAATCAGGTTTATGTTCTTCAATCGCTAAATATAGCAAAGACCACATAATAGGAATGGGGAAACACAAGAGAGTTGCCTGGACATTTTCTCTTTGGAAAGCATTGCTAACTATTTTCAGAGAATTGATTTGCCAAACTTTGAAAGACCCAGTTTAGGTCCTGTTCAATGCTAGACTTCAGGATCCACGTCTGAGCAACATTCACCAGACTTGATGCCAACGAACTCCAGAGCTTCCCATCAGCGTTCTGCTGATTCCTACAGAAGCAGGAATCTTTAAGCCCCAAGTATCTTTGCTGGAACAGAGGTTCCTGAGTTACTGTCCTAATTCTGCAGTACCAATGTCCAGAGTATGAAGTACCTCTGTTTGAGATGTGGATTTCTCATAGCCAGAGTGTTCCCTGACTCTGAAATACTCAACTCTATTTAACTTGCCAAAGCCTCTCACAGTCTGTGAAAGTTTGGTTAACATTTTTGGAACAAGAGAGAGACTGAGAATACCTGAAAAGCAAAGCTCAAGACTGATTTTAGAGAGCAAAACCAATGAAGCCTGATTCTTTTTTAAGTTTAAAAAAGCCCACAAAAAATAAAAAACCCCACAACCAAACCCTCTCAAAAAAAAAAAAAAAGACAACCAAAAAACAAACAAACAAAAACAAACAAACAAACAAAAAAAAAAACAAACAAAAAACCAATCAAGCAACACCCTGAAACAACCACCACACAAAAAACCCCAAAAGTACTCAATAATATATAAAATTCTATTTTTATTATAAACTGGGATACAAAAAACCCTACAATGTCTCACTGGGCAGAAATTGTGTATTTCAACAATTTCAAGAACATAGAATTCACAAAGGAATTAGGCTTTTTATGAATAACAGCGTGTGACTAAGAAAAGACAGGACTACTTCTGTGTGCAGTCAGATCTACCACATTAAGTCCTTCAGTACCTCCCATCACAACTGGATACCACTGATTTGTTAGACACTGTAGAATTTGAAAAGATAACTTTAAGGTGTCTTGTAACAATTGCCTGGACCATCCAATCCCTTAATGAAATACCTTTTCAAAGAATACTCCATCTCTACCTCTCCTACTGTTTCAAAATATGTTGTTTACATTAAGAAATTTGTAATACTGACATTTAGCATTTGGCAGTGAAATACAATATTCTTTAGGTTAATTACCCTTCCTACATGCAGTGACAAGTACTATAACATATAGTATATGGAACAGCTGGGACATTTTTGTGTGGGATTTCAAAAACCTAAATCTCCTATGAGTAATGTGAATAACAGTGTGGGAAATACTTTATGACATTGTAGAATGAAGTGTTTAATTAAGTGATATATACATACACTATATGCTCCCTCAGCCCCATTACAGCCTGTTTCTCATTACTGAATGTGCTTTGTACATAAGGAGAGATTCAACATTTGCAAAACAACTTCAAGCAGTCAATGCCTTATGGACTGAATCCAGCTCCACTGAAATAGTTGGAGTGACTTCCACTGACTTCAACAGGACTTGGATCATGGCCCTTAGTAAGTAATTTCAGTTCAGCAAACCTGCACAGGTTGAAGAAAGATTCTTTTAGCATGTTAAAGTCCCACAGCTGAAGATTTGTTAAGAAAGCTTTCTGAATAATATACATATACATATTCATACTTTCTACATAATAAGGAGCCTGACTATATGATTCTTTCCTAAATAACCCCACCCCCCCAATTTATTCAAATAGGAATGCCTAAGGAAGAATAAAAAAGTAAATATTGAGATGTGCAGTGGAATAAGTCATGTTGCTAAGGTTTATTTTGTTTAGCTTTTTATACATAATACATAGTTTCTAGATTTCTGTTAAAAAAACCCAAACAATAGAAACCAAAAGCACCTACTGAAGGACGAGTACTGTGTGGTTTTATAAAAAGGAACAAAAGGAGGTAGCCAACCCAAAACCGCAGCTGTTAGACAGCAGTAAGAGAGAAACAGTTATAGCTCATATGTTCTGGGTCTCACATAGGTTTTCTCTCCCTCTGCTGTCTGATCCTTTCTCATGTGACTCTTAAATGTTTATTTTGACTCCCATCTTTCTGCAATTACTAACTACAACTGATATTCAGTCTGAAAGGCAAGATAAACCAGAAATTATTAAACAGTTACTGCATGGTTACCATTTCTGTTTACCTCCTTTTTACCCTTAGAAATATATAATGTTTTTAACCCATTCCCTTTTACTGACTTTCTCTGTCTTCTAAAGTAGATCCTGGGGTAAAGTCATGCAATTCCCAGTTTTATATCAGTCATTTATGGTATTTATTCATTTATATCAGTCATTCATGGTAACACAAAATGTACCACATGATTCATACCCACATACCATTCATTTAATTTCTCTTGTTTTATTGTCTGTTAGGTCTATGAAAGAGAAACCCTCTTGCTAAATGTCCAGGAAAACCAGGCTATTTTTATGTGATGACAGTCTCATTTTGAATCATGATTACTCTCTTTTGAACAAGGAAGAGCAGGAAAGGCAAAGATGTTAGAAGTCTTACTTATCAGAAATACCTGAGATTACACACTGTGAAGTGATTAAGTATAAGACTATTGCTCTAAATCCAAATGTTTAAAAGCTATGGTAAGTAACTCAGTGCTGAAGCATTTGACTGGAAAACTTAAATTAATATCCACTTGTTGGCATAAAGGTGGAAATGTATTTTTTAAAAATAATACCTGAAATAGAATTTGCTTTTTTCATCTTAGAGGTAAAGGGAGAAATACACAAGCGTCTGAATCTTCTGACAGGTCTGGTTTTTAGTATAGTGGGATTGCACTTTCACAGAAAATTATAAAATCGTAGAATCATAGAATGGTTTGGGTTGGAAAGGACCTTAAGATCATCAATTTCCACCCCCCCTGCCGTGGGAAGGGGTACCTCACCCTAGACAATGTTGCCCAAGGCTCTGTCCAACCTGGCCTTGAACACTGCCAGGGATGGAGCATTTACCTCTTCTTTGGGCAATCCATTCCACTGCCCACCACTCTCACAGTGAAGGACTTTTTTTTTATATCTAACCTGAACTTCACCTGTTTAAGTTTGAACCCATTACTCGTTGTCCTTATAGGCCCCCTTTAGATACTGGAAGGCTTCTCTGAGGTCTCCACACATTCTTCTCTTCTCCAGGCTGAACAGCCCCAACTTTCTCAGCCTATCTTCATACGGGAGCTGCTCCAGTCCCCTCGTCATCCTTGTGGCCCTCCTCTGCACTTGTTCCGACAGTTCCATGTCCTTTTTATGTTGAGGACACCAGAACTGCACAGAGTAGTCCAAGTGAGGTCTCACGAGAGCAGAAGGGCAGGCGTCATGGTTTTAGCCTCTCAGCCATGCACTTTTCTCGCTCACTCACTCCCCCCTGTTTCTCCCCCCAGTCCCAGGGGGATGGGGAGGAGAATCGAAAGAATACAACTCCCACAGGTTGAGATAAGAACAGTTTAGTAACTAAGGTATAACACAAATCACTACTGCTACCACCAATAATAATAATGACAAGAGAAATACAAGGAAAGAATACAATCGCTCACCACCAATAACCAGACTGACCAAGCAGTGCACCCCCCCCTCCCCACCCTTCTGGGTCTCTGCCCTCCAGTTTTACATCCTGAGCATGACGTGCTGTGGTATGGAATGACCTCTTTGGTCAGTTTGGGTCATGTGCCCTGTCTCTGCTTCCTCCCTGCTTTCCCTCCTCCCCAGCAGAGCATGAGAGTCAGAAAGTCCTTGGTCAGAGCAAACATTACTGAAGCAGTAACTGAAAACACTGGCGTTATCAGCTCTGTTCCCAGGCCCAAAATCAAAAACACAGCGCTTCACCAGCTACCAAGAAAGAGAGAAATGACTGCTGCTGCTGAACCCATGACAGCAGGATCACCTCCTTCGACCTGCTGGTCACTCTCCTTTTGATGAAGCCCAGGATACAGTTGTCTTTCTGGGATGCTCCAAAAATATTTACTATGTGAAGAAAATAAGATCCCTGAGAATGGTGGAGAGTAATTTATGGCACTTGATGTCCATTAGACACCAACTTCTCTAAAACTGAGCTAAGTAGCATCCAACAAGGCATCTGAGCTGCCTAAGTCTTTCTCTGAAGTCAGTAAACAATGACATCTCACAAGAAAAGTGTATAAATCCTATATATTAACTTATCTGGAACTAGTCAATCGGTGCTATGCTCAGGACTGTCTAACCTCTCTGTGATTTACATGTATTTTCATGCTTGATGTAATATAAAGCTGGTGCTTTTAAGTTTGCTTTGTTTTTTTTTTTTTAGCGGAGGGAGGGGTGGTGTTTTTGTTTGTTTGTTTGTTTTGGTTTTAAATCTGACATTGTAGAGTTCATTAGCACTATACAGAACAGCATCTATAACTCCAGGGGTTTTGTGGCTGTTCTCCATTCTTTTGTTTCTTCAGAAATATATTCTACAGAAGAGTAAGACTTTTAATATCTTTGCCTTTCCTTCTCTTCCTTGTTCTAAAGAGAGTAATCATGATGCAAAATGAGACTGTCATCACATAAACATACCTAGAGTATTCTAGGAATACTCTATATTCCTGTATCTTCTCAGCTCTGCTGGAGGATGACATGAATCACAAGAGATAGACTCCCTTGTAAGCCCTCATTGTAGACACTATTGTACTCTCCTCACCTCTTGTTCTTCTCTTCACAGTGTCAAGTCTTGCTACTTATGCTAGGCAAAGGGAAGATAGGCACGCAGCATAAGGGGAAGCAGATAGCTACCCTAATTGGTCAGTCTCAAGACTAATGCAAAGCACTGGGATTGTGAATGTTTCTTTTTTCCTCCTGATTATTAACTGGCATACCTGCACCTGGAGCTAGACTGTACTGCCATGTACTTGTATATCTTGCTGACTTGTACTCACGTTGTTTAGGGTTGCCTTCCTCAGCGAAACCCTCACATTACTCCAGAATTAGCAGAAAATGATCTTTCTCCCTTAGGGATTGAGCACTGATTGATTGTGGTGGGAGCAGAAGAATAGGAGGTGCTAATAATAAAGATGAGCAGTACGTAAAGAAAACTAGGTTTATTGTAACATATGAAATACTTGCTGGTTTTGAGTGTAAAGTAACTTCCTGTTCTCAAATTTAAACATGTAAATGTTTGAAAAACATATAAACATGTAAATGTAAAAAAGTTATCTCTCAGGGATGGACTGAGATTCACAAAGACCTCCAGGACATATTCAATTGCCATCCAAGGATGTTCTGCCCCCTCCATTCCTGCTGGGACCAGCATGCTCCATGTGCTCAGGATGTGCAAGAACAAGTAGAGGTCAAACCAAATGGCTGATAGTGAGGTCCTGGCAGACCTTGCACAATTCATGCAGGTGTAAATCAAATACAGCTATGTTGTTTTGTTTGAGGGCTTCTGGAACACTCTCCCCATAGCACTTCAGGAGTGTTTCAGAGGTTACATAAAGCAATCCACAGTTTGCCTCAGCTGTGAAGTTGATCTTAGGTGCACTGTACCACAACTGCATGGACAACATACTAGAATTGTTATTTCACTCAGGCTGCAGCAAAGAAATCTATGGTCTCCATCATTCAAGATAGCAAAATACCAATGCAATACATTCTAAAACATTGTTTCTGAAAGCAAATAAAAGTTACATGCAAATAATGAAATTAGTCCAAATAAGGAGACCTCATGATACCTTGGATGATGATTCTGATTTTCTGGGAAATTAGAAGACCAACAATAAGCATGCAGTGGAGCAATGGAGTAACAGTGGCATGTCAAAAATTAACTTTAATGGATGAATATAAACAAGAGAAGATGGGGTATTATGGCAGTCGCCATGCTTGGCAGTGATATTTTGACAACACTGCTGAGAGGACAACAAAACAGAAAGGAGTAACATTTTTCATTTCAGTTGCCAGGCTTACCATATTTTCAGAGCTCAGAATGTGCAGTAACACTTTTGTATTTCTGTGCTTCTGATCCTAAGAAATCAGAGAAGCAGAAATGGGCTAAGCGGTCAAGAGAGACACAAAGGAATACAGTAGCATTTCCACCACTAGGTTTGGCTGAGTTCTTGTACCCTGGTGTAACTTTCAGCCTTGTGTTTGCCCCCTCCCATTTTCTGTTTAAATAGAATCTGGTTTCGCTTGGCCAAACAGCTCTATTTGTTTATTTATTTTTTTAAATGTTTTGTTTTGTTGTTGCTGTTAACCCTGTGACCAGAAATGTAGCTAATAGTAATGTCTTAAACAGCTTGACATTGATTCAAGCTTGCCAGGTCTTGGAGAGGCTGATAAGACTATGTGATGTGCTTGTCTTTCTCCAGCAGCAAGGTTACAAATCAGCTTCAACAGTGCAAACAGAAGCTTTTCTTTCCTTTCTTGGCTATTTTCCCCACTGCCTTTGTGTATGTGCTTGTCCTGTTTTATTTTTGAGGGAGCAAGCCCAGATTCCAACAAAAGAGACAACAAATACAGCTCCAGCCATCTCAGCTACTTTTTATTTTCTTTTTCTCTCCCAAAGGGGGAGTTAATATCATCTTAATGCTGTATAAAAAGGCACTATCAACCGGGGAATTTTCCTCATTAAAATGCTCTGCAGCTAAGAGAAAGGGATGCTGTTAAAATGAAAGTCTCCTTGAATGCTTTACATACCAAACACTTTGCTTGCCTTCTGTATCTTTCATAAAAGATTTACAAGATTTTAATAGCAATCATTTGCTGTAAGACTTAGTTGGCCACGTATCTGCATACCCAGTCCCATAGAGTGTACAACCATTCTGAGCTTTATAATGCGAACGTCAGGACAGCACCTTTGCCCCCATGTTCCTGTGCTTCAAAATGCAAGCAATTCACGGGTCACATGCAATCCACCCACACCCCGCTTCCAAGGTGCTTTGGGGATTGCACTGTGGCAGCAGCTCTTTCAAAGGGTATTTAGTGCATATGCATAATTTTTGCAATCTTGACAAGTGTGTTTCCATCTTCTCAGGGAGAAACACACAGCTTCTTCAGCTCCTTAGCTGGGGAAGGTGTTACAGCTTGACATTCTCTATAGAAATGATTATCTGCTCTCAACAGGGGCTGGTGTGGCTGAGCAGGCCCCATTGTGCAGTGGCAGTTCATTGCCTAGGAAGGTTTTCATGCATCACAGGTGTCTGTGGTGTTTCAATTCAAAGCTTTGAATTATCTCTAATGGCTTAATAGCAAAGGACTCCTTGAGATGAAGGGAAGTGAAATGTGAGGCTGTATCACCGCCACTTGTGACAGCATGAAGTTTGCCTACTGTGCAAAAACACAGGTTATCAGCTCAAACCTGAAATAGAAAATGCAGATATTTAAGAAAATGTATAATTTATACATAGAAGCTGCTAGGGAATCTGGAAAAAAAAGTTCCAGTTCTGCTTTTCTTTTGTCAAAGAGATGTAGCCTATAATGACATTTATTTTCCATTTTTTGGATGGGCGGTAGGAATCTACACAGCTGACTCATCTTTGAAGGATTTTTCAGTGCTGAAGCCATTTCATACCGGGATGCCTTTGTCATAGAAGGCACTAGTTTGTCTTATTCACAAGGGCCAACAGCACAGATAGTAGTAGATAAGTAAAAACTAGGAACCAATAATATGATATTTTGACATGTTTTTTGTCTGCAAATGCAGAAAAATTGTTTTACTCTGTCAAACCTGTCCAGCATATGCTTTTATAGCCCTGTGTCCTGTTGCCTTCAATGTCCCAAACTGAATATAATCTTAGGATATAATTGACATATAGACTCACACGCTTACATATGTATATATGCAACATCTGTGAAAATTCCCGCATCTGGCATCTGAAATGGGTGATGATCTGCAACTCAAAGACTCCACAGACAGAGTATCATCTTTCACTAATGTATGGCTTCACTAAGGGGAAATCCTGCCAGACCAATCTGGTGGCCTTCTATGATGGGGCTATGGAACTAATGGACAGGGGTAGAGCAGTTGATGTCATCTACCTGGACTTGTGCAAAGTGTTTGACACTGTCTCACATGATATCCTTGTCTCTAAGTTGCAGAGACATCATTTTGATAGATGGACCACTGAATGGATGAAGAACTGGCTGGATGGCCACAAGCAAAGAGTTGTGCTCAATGGCTCAATGTCCAGCTGGAGACCAGTAATGAGTGGTGTACCTCAGGGATTGGTGTTGGGACCGGTCTTTTTCAACATCTTTGTCGGTGACATGGACAGTGGGATTGAGTGCGCCCTCAGCAAGTTTGCCAATGACACCAAGCTGTGTGGTTCAGTTGATGCTTTGGAGGGAAGGACTGCCATCCAGAGGGACCTTGACACACCTGTGAGGTGGGCTGATGCCAACTTGATGAAGTTTAACCATGCCAAGTGCAAGGTCCTACATGTGTGTCAGAATAATCCCAGGCACAGATCCAAGTTGGGCAGAGAAGAGATTCAGTGCAGCCCTGTCAAGAAGGACTTGGGGGAGCTGGTCAATGAGAAACTGAACATGAGCCAGCTGCAGTGTGCTCTCACAGCCCAGAAAGCCAACCGTATCCTGGGCTGCATCAAAAGGAGCGTGACCAGGAGGTCGAGGGAGGTGATCCTGCCCCTCTACTCTGCTCTTGTAAGACCTCACTTGGAATATTGTGTGCAGTTCTGGTGTCCTCAACATAAAAAGGACATGGAACTGTTGGAACAAGTGCAGAGGAGGGCCATGAGGATGATGAGGGGGCTGGAGCACCTCCCATATGAAGATAGGCTGAGAAAGTTGGGGCTGTTGAGCCTGGAGAAGAGAAGGCTGCGTGGAGACCTCATAGCAGCCTTCCAGTATCTGAAGGAGGCCTATAGGGATGCTTGGGAGGAACTCTCATGAGGGACTGTAGTGAGAGGACAAGGGGTAATGGGTTCAAACTTAAAGATTGGAAGTTTAGATTGGAGATTAGGAAGAAATTCTTTACTGTAAGGGTGGTGAGGCACTGGAAGGGGTTGCCCACAGAAGTTGTCAATGCTCCATTGCTGGCGGTGTTCAAGGCCGGGTTGGACAGAGCCTTGGATGGCATGGTTTAGTGTGAGGTGTCCCTGCCCATGGCAGGGGGTTGGAACTAAATGATCTTAAGGTCCTTTCCAACCCTAGCTATTCTATGATTCTATGAAATACCAATTACTGGGCATTAATGATGTAATCAGTAGAGACAAGAATCAGTGCTGACGTTTTGTACATGAAAATCAGAAAGAGAATGAAAAATAGTTATAATAGGATCAGAGTACACTTATAAAAGTAAGTGCATTTCTAGGGCACTTTCTCATGAAGCTGGTAGGCAGGCAAAAGCATCCATCAATTCTTCACTGTAGGAAATAGGAAAATTCCAGCTGATAGATAAAATGTTCACAGACTCTACTGAACTGTATATTTCTTGTACTCTTGTATTGGAGAGAAAGATAGAGGAACATGTGACTAAGCAATGTCTTGAATCAGATGCCAGGAAGAGTTCATTTTTTGTATGTTGCTCCCTTGGCCTTTTTAAATAGGGAAGGAATCCCAGAGGTACCCAGCCATGTAATCTGCAGCAAAGAAATTGCGATGAGCCCCAAGACAAAGCTTAAAGCACAAGATGTGAAGATGAACTCATTTCTTTCCTTTCTCACAGGGCTATTTGTGAGTCAAGCTGCACTTTTGTAGGCAGGAGCCGTAAAGGATTTAAGGCACTTGAACTGCCATCTCAGTTGCTTATAGCAACACCTAGGAATTTGCCAACAGGTACCTGTGTCCAAGGATGATAGTCTTTCCAGGATTGCTTCCTTTGTCGTCATCTCAGTTCCTGACAGGGCAAATTAGCAATAGGAACACTTGTTTTTACGTAAGAAATTTGACTGATTTTAACCTAGTGGTAGCCAACATGTGACCTTTCCATTTGAATTGAAAAAGTTACTTCCTGGTGTCAGAGAATGGAAAATATGCTTTAAATGGGGTCTTAATGTTTGCTTTTAAGCTGTGTCAGCCCTTTACTTGTCTTTGCACAGAATTTTTTTTCTTTTTTTTTTTTTTTTTCTCCCCCATCTACCCCCGAGCATATGTGTATATTATGACTGTGAGACCTCAATGTTCCTGGTGAGTAGTCTCCATAACTTGCTTAGAGGGAGTCATGGACTATTTGAGGTGGTCTCTTTATCTCTGCCAGACCAGGGCCATTCCTGATGGCAGCATGCACTGCACATGGCTAAGTGTGAGCTCTAAACCCACATTGGAGAGTAGCTGGGAATGGGTTGTCTGTGTGTTATGGGAGCAGCAAATTGCTCAGACTCCTTACAGATGATGGGTAAGGATTTAGCATAGCAAGCCTAAAATAATGGAACAGAGGATGTGTTCCTTTATGGAAGATAAATATGGGCAGAACAAATAATTAATTTCTCCCTTTAGATTTCCAAAAATGGCATGAATGGCCCTTGCATGATGCAAATCTCCCCAGGTTGTTTGAATACTGAGATATATCCACTTTCCATGCAGAGTTGACTGTTTTCATCTACTATGCATTAAAAAGGAGCCAACCAAATATATATAATTCTTTGTTTTTTTGGGTTCCCCCCCAGTCACTTAACAGTTAAACTTAACAGGTTTAACCCCAGCTGGCAACTGAGCCCCACACAGCCACTCACTTGCTCCCACACAGTGGGATGAGGGAAACAAACAGAATGGTGAAAGTGAGAAAACTCATGGGTTGAGATAAAGACAGTTTAATAGGTAGGGCAAAAGCCATGTGCACAAGCGAACCAAAACAAGGAATCAATTTGCCAGTTCCCACTGGCAGGTGGGTGTTCAGTCATCTCCAGGAAAGCAGGGCTACATCATGCATAGCACTTGCATGAGAAGACAAACACCATCACTCCAATTGTCTCCCCTTCTTTCTTCTTCCCCAGCTTCATATGCTGAGCATGATGTCGTACGGTATGGGATATCCCTTGGGTCAGTTGGAGTCAGCTGCCCCAGCTGTGTCCCCTCCCAGCTTCTTGTGCACCCCCAGCCTACTCACTGGTGGGGTGGTGTGAGAAGCAGAAAAGCCTTGACTCTGTGTAAGCACTGCTCTGCAGTAACTGAAATACCTCTGTATTATCAACTCTGTTTACATCATAAATCCAAAACAGTCACATACTAGAAACTATGAAGACTAACTCTATCCCAGTCAAAACCAGTACAACAGGAAATTCCTGTCTGAGATCTTCCGTGAAGGTCCTTCTTTCATGGGCCCCCAACATGGGGGAACTCAGGGACCACTCAGAAAGCTCACTGACCTGATTTAAGAGTCACTGAAAAAAAAACCCCAAAACGTTTCAGGTATTACAAAAGCAGCAATCTTAAATCATTGGGCTGTAATATGCTGGTTCTTTCAGAAATATCAGTTCTCCTCGGAGGCCTTTTGGTGAAGAAAAAGAATGTGGCTCTTGACTGCACAAGATCTGCCTGCTGTGCTAAACAGAGGTTACTCATCCAAACTCGAAATAGAAAATGCTGATATTTTGGAAAATATATAATTTATTAAAAAATGGTGGGTTAAAAAAACGTGATGTTTCCATATGTAGCTAGAATCTAATTATCTTTAAAAAACAGGCAACATCAAGCTACCCAGCTGCGAGTAACCTGTGACTCATTTTTGTAACACAGAGGATGCTTGTGTGGTGTGTTTTCCATTCAGAAAGAAATGTATTTTGTGATTGACCAGTATTATTACAGTTCAAAGCATGGTGCTAGATCACATGAACTTGTTTGTTTGTTTTTTTTTTTTTTCAGAAGCCACACACAAAGACGTTTAAAATGTTATATAATTAAAATGCAGGATTGCACTCACTTTATTTGTTAGAAAATGTGGATTATTTGTGTTCTTCTTTAATTGCTCTTAGAAATATGCATTATTTGTTCCATATGATGAATTTGGAATCACAGTAAACCACTGAAGTTCAGAATTTTAGTGGTCAGCTTGTCTGCCCAACTTCTGTTTAAAAGAGTAAAAAACCAGTCCGTTCAGATTCTAGCAGAAGGCTTCAGTCTGTATATTTATACATACACAAATCTTCATCAATGCAGAGTCTCATTTTGATGAAAAAGAGAAGAAAATCAGTAGAGCCAAGGACCTGGAAAATCACTATTTTTTGTTTACCACTTCTATTAAAAATAAAAAAAAAAAATAAAATGGAAAGCATTTTCAACCTCAGAAAATAGTGATTTTTCAGCAAAAAGAATGTTCCAAGAATCCACTAACACAAGAAATACCTCTAGATCTGTATCTGTATTTTTATTGGATTTTATGCAGATGTTGCCATGCTTCACCGACTGAAACAGCTATGAAGTTCTACAGCTATAGGAAACCAGGGAATGGAAGGGGAAAATGAGGGCAAATCCCACCCCAGAACAGAAAAAGTGCATCATAACATATACTTATTTTAAAAGACCAGTCAAAGAGAAAAAGAAAATTATTTAAAGACCAGTGAAAGAGGAAACTGGGGAAAGTGGAAAAATTTGTTCAGTTGCCTTTTAAAACTTACAATGTTATGATTTTGTCAAAAGTTGAAAAATAATAAGCTTCTCTATTAGCAGTAGAAATGTATATTCATTCTTGATTACATATCTAAACATTCATCTCACATTTCGACATTGGCTAAGGACAATGTATTTTAGAAACATCCATCTGCAATAAGAATTTACTTTGTTTTCTTTCAAAATCCAAGATTACTAACATACTTTTTTCTGATTCCATTCCTAGTCTCTTCTTCAGCAGCTTGTGTTCACCTAAAGGAAATAGCTATTAGCTAAAATAAATATTTTAGAATTGCATTATCATAATACATTCATAAAGCTACCAGAGAAATTGAGTTCTAGAACAACTTCCAAAGTGGGAATAAAACCTCCCAGAATTAATTATTTTTTGGAAGATGCTTGATATTGTATTCTTGATCCACCCTTTGGCAGAGGCAGAAAGTAAGTAGTACAAGAAAGTCAGGTTTTCTTTTGTTTTGTGCTACATTCAAGTATTCCTTAAAAGCTCACCCTTCCATTCCTTACCTCTGTAACTAGGATCCCCTTGGGGTTATTTTTATGTTTGCTGGAGCTCTTGTTCACTATTTCTTCATTGAACTGCAACTCCACGTTAAAACTGAATTTATCATACATGGAAGCTGCTATGTATGCTATACTGTATTTTTCTTTTTTACTCTTAAGACCAATGTGCTCTAGGTCCAGGTCTTGATTTCTTTAACTGATCATTGGGGAGTTGTTTGCAGCAGTGGGACTTTTAGTACCAAATCTGTATAGAGCCCCATGCTGATATTCTTGAATACCGTATCCTGTCTTTGCACTACTCAAAGCCTCTGCTATCATGTCAGGTCTGTATTAATCTATAGTACATGATTAGAGTCAGAAATACTTTGTTCTACACAGAATAACTACTTGCTGTTCATATTTGTATGAAAATATTATTGTAACATGCAATAATCAAAAAAACAAAACAAATTAGCTATACCCTCTTGGTTAGAAGAAAAAAATGCTGTTAGTGTAAGTTAACACATTATCCTGAAAATTCCTGAGACCCTGCAAAGACAGTAGAGAGCCTGTGGCTGCTATTAGAAAAGCAATACTAGATTTCTGGGCTACAGTTTTCAAAGTCTCAGCATTCAGTCTGTGCACCTCACTGCTCTTGGTTTGTTTTGCCTTTATCATACCCCCATGAAACAGGAATGCATTGTTGTTCCATTATCCCCCCTACTGAAAAGCTTTGTAGGTTACATTACTTTCTAAAGGTTAAACACAAAGTTTTGTGAATTAAAATTGGATCTAATATATTCTAAACATTCCCACACAAAATGAACTGAAAATTTCTCTGCCACCATGTACCCTGATTCCAAAACTTAACAATTAATCATTCATTTTTAAGCTATGCTTTTCTTCTTTAACATTGCCTTAAATTTGATATGAATGGTTTTAATGAAGGTGTGAAATACTTGGCAGTTAAGTCTAGCATATGCTATAACACCTGTTAATTTCAACTGTTCTTTTTAAGCTGCTACTTTATTCTTGGCATTTAGTCCAATTCA
This sequence comes from Myiopsitta monachus, assembly GCA_017639245.1. Taxonomy (NCBI): domain Eukaryota; kingdom Metazoa; phylum Chordata; class Aves; order Psittaciformes; family Psittacidae; genus Myiopsitta; species Myiopsitta monachus. Next base: position 22,575,746 of record CM029922.1, on the reverse strand, counting down.
CACTGTGATTCTTAGTTTGAAAAAAAAAAAAAAAAAAAAATCCAAGCTGCTTATATATTCCTTTCAACCGCAACTTTTACTTAATATTTTGTATTCCTGCCATTTTTTTAACATTGTGCGTTTGTAAGAAAAGGGCGTTAAAATCAGGATTGCAACCTCATGCCACAAAAGATTAAACTGCAAGATGAGAAAACATGGAAGTTAATGATTGAATTTCCCTAAGAATGCTTGGGTAAGCTCAGATCTTTGGAGCCTCTTGGCAGTACCCATCCATTTAAATTTTATTTAAACATAGGCCCGATATTGCTAACATAGATATCTGACTTTTTGACATTGCACTTAAAACTTTAGCAATAGATATGTGATTAAACTAAAGTATATAAAGATTTATCTTTATTTTAAGATTATTGAGAACATTGTTCTTCCTACAGTGATAATTCTGGTGGTAGTCAGCAGCAGCTGGGTTAGTTGTGTCATGAATTCCAGAGCTGTTCCAGTCAAAATCAGTGAGCATTTCAAATAAGGTAGTGATCCAGTATTAAAAGCAGATTCATAAGGGTGCTTCAACTGCATTTTACAGAGTAGTATAAATATGTATCTCTCTTTCCTGTGTTTATCAAGTACTTCCATTATTCTGTGAGCATAATACCAAAAGATATACCACTGTTAAAATAGGCTCTATAATTACGTGTGAATATGACTGTAAGATGACAGTACATCATACAGGGCTAGTAGGCGCTAAATAGCATCATAATAGCATCCTCCTCAAGGTCACTATCACTTTTTAGATTCCACAGCTGCATTATCTAGAGAATTAATGATCTGAAATTCCAGGTGTTTACACTTCTCAGACTACAGGGACATAAAGAGATGATATTTTTCAACTGCTTGATTAAAGGAATCAGTATATACTAGCTGTTGAGAGTAAGAGCCGACAATGGCAGCATATAGGAACATTATAGAGTCTCTTTGTAAAACAGGGTTGAAGAAGACCTTGTGTTAATTCCTTCACTCCAAGGCAAAAGCAACACCAGCTTTAGTTTAACGATACGTTGAAGACTGAGACATGGTATATAGCCAAGGAAAGTAAACCAGCACATACCTGTGATTAACAGACAAGAGACTCTGGTTCCTCAAGAAAAAAATTCATTTCACTGATGGATTTACTCTTCTCAATAAGTGGCATATTGCATGTCAGGAACATTTCCTCCTTTTGATTTTGTTGGTTATTTTTTCCTTTGTAGATAGTTAATTTATACGTGCATATGCACATATGTGTGTGTCTTCAGTTTTCCGCTCCAGAAATATTTACTGTACTAGAAGTACTCTGGGTGTAACTTGCTCTAGCCTACTAGTTTTCAAAGAATGCTTCAGGAAATCTGGAGCTGTATTAGATTCACTTACATTTTTTTTAAAAGTGTATAATTGTTGAACACTAGCTTTGTTTGAAGCAATGTCCCACACTGAGAGATGAGCTCTTTGAGTATTGTGACGCTGAATGTCAATTTACCCTGAAAATAAAAGGGACACCAGAAAGTGAACCCCACCATGCAAATGAAATTCCTCAAATGTCCAAAGCTACCATAACAACACTCCTTTTAAAATAATGACAATTCCAGTCTGATGATAGGTTTTACAAATCATAGTTCTCAGATTTCATTACTAATGAAATTTGTCTTCTAGGTTTGGCAGCTGTGATTGCCACGCAAATGTGAGCCACTAATTAGATTGATTGTCTATTTGATGCCTGCTGATTAGCTTATGAAAACCCTCTGTATTCCTGGCTTTATGATAAAATGTTCCTGACTTCATGATTACTGATTGATGCTCAGAAAATCTGATTACTGTCTTGAATAGCCAAGTAATGGTTCTGTCAGTTTTCCAAGGATATAGATATTCTCCTGACAAGGAAGATAGGATAGGATCTTGCGTTTAGTGTTGGCTATTACATGTTTAAAGTTTTTTTAAAATTAGGATGTTAATAGTACTTCTCTGGTCTATGAATGGTAGGTGTTTAGATGTGGGTCCAAGATCTGCAGGGTAACAATCAGGTGTCTGCTTTCTGACCTTGGACCTAGAGCAAGACCAGGAGATTCAGGAACTGTCACAGGCAGATTCTCTGATTTGCGTTTGCAGCGAGAGAGACATCTAGTGACATACCATTCAGCAATCAGGTTATTTGTGGCAAAACCCAGCACATTACTTGAGTTTTTTTAGAATTTTCTGCAGCAAGTTCAAAGAGAAGAGGTAATGCCATATGAGCTTCAAAGACCTTAAAATTATTGGCTTGAGCTGTTATGCACTCCACAAATTTACTGCTGCATGATATTTAGATCTTAGTCTACTCTATGAAAGTGAATACACTAGTTTTGGGCATATGTTTTGTATGTGTGTCTTAAGAGTTCCTAAGTTAATTTTCCAGTGGTGTCTATAACTGTGAGATGTTATTCAATACGTAGTTAACAGAAGGAGTGATTTGGTCCAGTAGAGATATCCTAATAGTCAAAAAACTTCAATCTGAAATTAGGCATACAGTGCTACATAGGTGTACTAAATTGATTTTTCTTTCACTAAAAAGAAAAGCTTTGGCACACATTTGTGTTGAGGTAAAATTGTGTTAGACTGATATCTGTCTTAACAACAGATACAATGTGAAAATGATAATTTGATTGTCTAAGGTGTATAAACCTCACTATTCCTGTCCAGGAAGTAAGGGAACTTGCTTATTACAAGGTTGTTCCTGATTTATTTGTCAGAATTAATCCTGCCCACCAACCAGATCCTTTCCCAGTCAACCTCTAGTCTGTAGAACAGGTATCCTAATAGTATCACACTCAGGGGGTGGTAAGACTGAAGGGAAAAGAGTGCAGATATAAGCAACTGAGCTTCTCCCTCTGGAAATTGCTTTGCCATTGATTCATTGTATAAACCTGGGCAAGTTGTTTAACCTTTAGTGTCTTCATTTTCTGTGTGTCAAATTAGGGTATCCTTGGTAAAGCACTACAAATTAAAGCCGCCATGTAATTACTAACCACCTTCACAGTTCTGATGTTTGCAACCAACATAATTTTGTATGGCTTCAATACATTGTTGAAACATAGTACCTTGCATAGTTGCATGGTGGTTTTATGGCTTACAGAGTGTCACTATTAAATTATATTGACAAGCATGCTTGGTTGATATTAGTGACATTTTATTTGACTTTATTGGATTTATTTTAAAAGCCATTAACTTCAAGAAAATGAATGAACTAGGAAGGCTGTATTATGCCTCGCAATAGAGTATAAACAATTATATACAAATTAGTTAACATATGAAAGGTCATGGAGTTGAAATGGTGCAACCTTTGGAATAAATATGTTGCAATAATCTTGTAAATAGCAAAACACATTTTAAGTCCTTATTGGCCCTATAACACTTCATTGTATATGTAGTAGGACTATTGAATGAAAAAGATGTTGATATTTAGATTTTATTACAACAGAGAGCCAGTAATGTGTAAAGCCCAAGATACATTAAAAGGGTGATTACATACATTGATTGATGATTGGCTTCAGAATATTTGTTCCCCCTTAGATGAGAAAAGTGATGGTTTTCACCCTGCTCATTCAATCAAAATGTTAATGCAATGGAAAGCGTGGCTGCCTGCAGATTCAACAAGCCAGGAGAGAATCTAAATTATGCACCATTTGTCTCTAATGTATGTTTATGAATAAAATAATTATACGCCCCTATCCCCTCTGACGGTGCTGAAGCCCAAATACATTTTTGTCATGTTACAGTCAATCAAGAGATTTGAGGGAATAAGGAACTGTCTTTAGTATTTGGTAGTTCATTTGAACTGGAATTAATTCTATCCTTTAATATACTATTTTCTGTGAGAGGTGCAGGTAGAATAAGTGTATATGAGGTTCAGGTAGAATAAGTGTATATGCTTGGAATGCCTTCTGCACACAATGAAAAAAAAAAAAAACAAACTTGCTGAAAATGTACCTTCTGAATGTTCCACATGATGCAGATCACTATGTAAGGTTATTTAAAAGCTTTCTTCAGGTCTTTTTCTGTTATCCCTTTCTTTCCCTTTTTCACTGCTGCAGATATTTGAAGACAAGTTAATATAACTGTAAATCCAGGAACATAAGTTTTAATTTTCTACTTGTGGTTGAAGCCCAACCGGTAATTCAGAACCATGCAGCTGCTAGCTTGCTCCCCCACCCTTCCTCCCCTTGCTCCTGGATGGATGGGGGGGAGAACTGAAAGAATGTAACTCCCACAGGTTGAGATAAGAACAGTCCAGTAACTAAGGTGTAACACGAAACTACTGCTGCTACCACCAATAATAATAACAATGAAAAGGGAAATAACAAGGGAAGAGAATACAACCACTCACCACCCAGCCATCAGTACCCAGACCAACCAAGCAGTGACCTAACCCTTCCGGGTAACTGCCCCCAGTTTATATACTGACATGGTGTGCTGTGGTATTGAATACCTCTTTGGCTAGTTTGGGTCAGGTGTTCTGTCTCTGCTTCCTCCCAGGCTTCCCCTCCTCCCTGGCAGAGCATGAGACTCAGAAAGTCCTTGGTCAGAGCAAACATTACTGAGCAACAACTAAAAACATCAGTGTTATCAGCATTGCTCCCAGGCTGAAAGTCAAAACCACAGCACTGCACCAGCCGCCAAGAAGGAGAAAAATGACTGCTGCTGCTGAATCCAGGACACTTTCCAACGGAAACATTTGTGAAGATCGAAGTTAGCCTTTTAGTCAAGATAGGAAATGGACTGAAGAAGTTAGAAATGAATAGGAGTGCAGTAAAAGTGTCTCATGTAGTAAACATTAGCTGGTGACAGATTTTTAGCTTCCTACCAACACCGAGAGATGCATCAGTTATTGCAAATGGTTTTATTTGGTTTTTGTACTTGACCATGATTTGCATGCTTCTCCCATTATGCAACTTTTTGGCTTTTATTTTTGGGCCCCACAGGAGAGTATGAAATCAGATTAACAGACTGTTAAGAAGAAATTCTAATTGTCCAGGCCACAGATTCACTTGGGGGAATTTCAGTTCTGGGTACGTTGAGTATACCTTTTCCCTAACCAATAAATATATCTTTTAAGAGTCCATTAAGTACATCTAAATGTACCATTTTATCATCTCAGTATTAGTGTCTCTGCTGTCCTTCAAGGAAGTAGAACATTAAAACAACTTGAAGTACCTATAGGTCAGCAATGGTCACCCCAGAAGATGCACACCAGGGTCCCTGTATGGTCAAGAGCCATTAAAGTTAATAGGTGTATATGCATGTGCTCAGAAAGTTCAAGGGAACGATAACTAGGAGGGAGCAGAGATTGCAATGACTATCTAGCCCATCACAGAGAGGTTAGGCTAGATAGGCAGCTGGCTATGAGCTATAGCTCCTCCCAGGTTCTTTTGATCCAAAACTAAGGAACCCAGAATCACCCAGCACGACTATGTCACGTCACTGATCATCCAAAATTGCACCAGGTTGGGAGCTACAAGGAGACCACATGCAGCACAAGTCACAGTTCACCTCTTCAGACTTATGGTTTAGAAAATGTCATTTTAGTTCAGGTAATTCAGTGAAGGCAAGCCAACCTCACAAAGATCTTGAAACAGAACAAATTAGATTTACAAGGGAAAACTGCCATATTTGGTAGTGTCTGTTGACAAGAGCAGGTCAAAATTTTTCCAGGTATAACAGATTGCTGAGAAGAAAATGCCAGTTTAACAACACATAAATGTTTTTCAGGAATGTGCCAATTTGATTTAAAACCCTAATGGGAAAATTACCAAAATGAAACTCTTTGATAAGGTCAAAATGTTTCATTTTGACATTCATTTTATACTATCATTGAATATACAGTAAAAGTAAAAAAGATAAAATAACTTTTCTAACTTTATCAGAACAGCAGATTTATACCTTATCAAAATGTAATGTTTCACAGGAGTTGAAACAAAGTTTCTTTTAGAACTTTGTACCTTGCAGGAAAACCTTAGATTTTGACTTTTGTTCCACTTTAGAAATGAAGATACGTTTAAAGTCTGAATTTTGTACACAAAGAAGTTCCATTTGAAAGACAGTTCTTACATGGTTTTCAACTTTTGATCTTGTAATGTATTATTTCTGAATCATATGAACTGTTGAACAGCTCCTGACAGCAGATGATGAGGTTTCATTAGGACCTAATGGGTGGAATTTAGTTAGAAGTTACCTATTCTGTAATCTGGAATTAAATTGTAAATATTCATAAATAAATAATAAGACTATGAGACTTCAAGATTCAAAAAAAGAGGGAGTCCCAGTATAATAACTGGGGACAGTGATGATTAGCTATATGTACCCAAATCACAATGTGACTTGAAACATAGTAACAAGCAGGAATTTAGTTTGGACTTGTCAGAAGATTCTATGAGTAGCAGCTACTTAGGTGTCCTGGGTTCAGCAGTAGCAGTCATTTTTTCTCCTTCTTAGTAGCTGGTTCAGTGCTGTGTTTTTGACTTTCAGCCTGGGAACAGCGCTGATAGCACCAGTGTTTTCAGTTGCTGCTCAGTAATGTTTTGGTCTGACCAAGGACTTTCTGAGTCTCATGCTCTGCCAGGGAGGGGGGAAAGCTGGGAGAAAGCAGAGACAGGGACACCTGACCCAAAATAACCAAAGAGGTATTCCATACCACAGCACGTCATGCCCAGTATAGAAACGGGGGGCAGTTACCCAGAAGGGTTAGATCACTGCTTGGTCTGTCTGGGTATCGGTGAGGTGGGTGGTGAGGGGTTGTATTCTCTTCCCTTGTAATTTCCCTTTTCATTGTTATTATTGGTGGTAGCAGCAGTGGTTTGTGTTATACCTTAGTTACTGGTCTGTTCTTATCTCAGTCTGTGGGAGTTACATTCTTTTGATTCTTGTCCTCATCCCTCTGGGAGGGGGGGGAGGAAGGGTGGGGGAGTGAGCGAATGGCTGCGTGGTACTGAGTTACCAGCTGGGCTTAAAACACGATGCTACATCAGCTACCTTCTTTGAAAATACTATATTAAGTTTATAATGCACATGCATTATAATTCACTTGATACAGATCTGGGCAACAACAAATTTTGAAATGTTAGCAACATGCAGGCTATTGCTTTCATATAAAGCAATTAATAAACTCTGAAGTTTCAGCTCGACAGCATGTTTCCTCCGGAATAATTTTATAATTACATTTTAATTTTTAAACTTATTAATATGTTGCAGTAGAAATTCAGGGTGCAAATCAGAGATCACAGTTCAGCATAATGTGTGCCAATAGTATCATGGTGATGAGCTTAAACTCTTTTGAAATTCTTAGCCATTATTTTTTCTTGCTTACACAGTAGTGGTATTGAAAAACTGCCTCTGCTATATACTGCATAAACCTGCAAATCTGCAGATGTTTCTCAAACCTGCATAAGCTACAGAAGCTCTTATTTTAAAAGCAGACGTTTATTGTTTCCTATCCTAAGATACAGGTTTTGAATGTTGTTATCCTCTCGAGATATGTAAGATAAGAAAGAGAATAAAAGATATATTCTTTTTTTTTTTCTTCTTTTTTTTTTTTATATTTTTTTTTCTGAGCTGGGAGTTAGAGGAATGCTCCTAACTATTCTGTACATCCACAGCACCAAAGATCAAGTAAGTGTTCAGGGCTACCCTGGGTACACAGATGTAAGGCTGTTTCCTCAGAAGTGCAAGCATCCAGTGAAAAATCCCTGTGCGTATTATGGCTCACTGACATTCCCAGGAGACCACAAGAGACTATGTCATGTTAAACAAACCACTGCATGATTCATTACATTGTTTCATTTCAAGCAGAGGGAAAGGTGCATTCTGATTTCTCAGAAAACCATGCCCTTAAGTTCAGGTAGTAACAAAATAATAAAAACTCTTTGCTTTGTTTCTGTCAAGTTCTGTCTTTGTGATTTGGGTTTTTTTGCCACCTAAATTTTGTGTGGTTTGTACTGCAGGCAGCAGAGCTGTGGTGGTACATCATGTAAAATCATATAGAGTCAGCTGTGATGTCCAGTCACACCTCACTTGGTACAGCACACTTTGTTAGTAAGAGAAACTACTGTATGACAAATTATATATCGATTTTTCTATATGCATGCATGAACAGGTAGAATTGTGGGATTTATGTGATGCTTTTCATACAGGCAGCTGTTTGGAGAAACAATTTTTTTTCTCCTCTAATGAGAGCAAACTGATCACTGAGAGGAAAAAAACAACAAAACAAACAAAAGAAGAAGCAATTCATACTATTTTTGAGCTGGAGAGTTAACCAAGAGATAGGAGTGTGCTACATTTTTCACATTCTGAAGGACCATGTGGAATGGATATAAAATAGACTATAAAGAAAATGTACTCCTCTTTAAGTCAGTGATTCTCCTCATGAGCATTCAGCTGTGGAGTGTAATTTTGTGATAGAGTTGTTATACAGGTATCAGGGAAACAGACACCACATACAGAAAACAACAATCTCAGGTTTTCACTCTATTTGTGTCTGGCCTTTTTTTTTGGTTTTTGTTTTTGTTTGGTTAGCTTTTTTTTTAATGAGAAGGCTATGTTTATTACTCTTGATGAGTTATTTATTAAAAGTCAAGAGCATGCTGAGATAGGACTCAAAACCTTGGAGCCTTTGTTGCATAGTAAATGTCTCATCTTGTAAATTGGGTCTAATACATTTGTAGTTTCGAGCTGGTAGTTGTTTATGGCTAATTGCACAAGTTCCAATGTAATAAGAAGGATCTCAGGACCCTGAACTCTATGGCATTGAAAAACTCTTACTGCTTGTAACAGTAGTTGGTGGTCTAGGGTTTCAGGTCAAATTACTGTTATCTATCATTTGCTTACAAAAGAAAAAAAACTGACAGCAAAAGGAATTAAAAATTTCCTTCCTCTTTACTCTTAACATTTCCTGTTGTTCTTTCAGGCTCAGGGAAGTCCCTGCCTGACATAGATAAAGATTATATTCACATCATTGCATAGCTCTTGTTAATTTTGCTGCTTATTTCTGTCTATACACAAACATCTCTCACACGAGCTTCTTGATGCTTCTTGATGCTTGGGTTTACTGGCTAGGCTCAGTTCTGCTGTCTCTTGAGCTGATGGCCCACCATGAAGACAGCACACAGGCCTAATAGGTCCCAGCAGGACAGGTGGAATCTCTTACGATGAATTAGGAAAGAATAGTAGATGACATCTGTATTGGTGGTCTTAAGGTACTTCAAGTCAACAGGTGTCCATGCTTACATTCTAACTGGACTAACATTGGTCTTCTACATAGGAGACTTCTATGTAATCTGATTTCCAAACAAAAGGAAACCCAAATCTCTGCTCCAGACATGAATCAAGGTTTCCTAACAAAAGCCAGCTGGGACTAGGCTGAAGAGACTGCCTCTCAGCAAGCTCCAGCAATGAAATATAAATTCATTCACAAAGCATTATGCAATTAAGGCACAGTATGTCCCCAGAATACCAAAGGATTGAACAAGAATAGGCAACAGTAGTGAGGGTATTTGAGTACAGTCTTGCAGTATAAACGCTCACATAGCAGAGAGAGTAATTTGGCTGTTAAAACCTGAAAGCCAGCAACTCATTTCCTCTGGAATGAACGCATATGGTTAAAAGGATTCAAAGGTCACATTCATTGTCTTTTTGTTACTTTTTTCTCCTTGAAGGGAGAAAAGAAAGAGAGTTTAGGGCAGCTTGAGATCTTGCAGTTGAAGTCTGACCCTATTGCCTGTTAGATAAAGCAAAATAAATGAATATAAACAAGGACATAAAGAACAGTAAAGATATAAAAAGTAAGTTCTGATGTTTGCTTCTGACTTTGCTGTGGGAGAGCAGATCAGTGCACACCAAGGTCTGACACACTTGCTGGGCTGCTGGGTTGCACAAACAGGTACCTCCTTCTACTTTGGTCACAGGTTAAGAGCACAGGAAAAGTTGCATTTGATTATAAGAAAACAAATATTGGCTGAAGGGATAGGTGAATAGAAATATGTGGCTCAAGGAAAATTTTGGAATATAGAATCATAGAAAAGTTAGGGTTGGAAAGGACTTTAAGATCATCTAGTTCCAACCGCCCTGCCATGGGCAGGGACACCTCGCACTAAACCATGCCACCCAAGGCTCTGTTCAATCCGGCCTTGAACACCGCCAGCGATGGAGCATTCACAGCTTCCCTGGGCAACCCATTCCAGTGCCTCACCACCCTCACAGTAAAGAATTTCTTCCTCATATCCAATCTAAACTTCCCCTCTTTAAGTTTGAATCCATTACCCTTTGTCCTCTCACTACAGTCCCTCATGAAGAGTCCCTCCCAAGCATCCCTACGGGCCCCGTTCAGATATTGGAAGGTTGCTATGAGGTCTCCACGCAGCCTTCTCTTCTCCAGGCTGAACAGCCCTAACTTTCTCAGCCTAACTTCCTACGGGAGGTGCTCCAGCCTCCTGATCATATTTGTGTGCCTCCTCTGGACTTGTTCCAACCCTTCCATGTCCTTTTTATGTTGAGGACACCAGAACTGCACACAATACTCCAAGTGAGGTCTCACAAGAGCAGAGTAGAGGGGCAGGATCGCCTCCTTTGACCTGCTGGTCATGCTTCCTTTGATGCAGCCTAGGATACGGTTGGCTTTCTGGGCTGCAAGCGCACACTGCCAGCTCATGTTCATTTTCTCATCGACCAACACACCCAAGATAAACTCTTTCAGTTCATTATTGTACCAACCCTTGACATTATCAAATACTTGGATGATTTCTGATGACAGTTTTCTTCTCGTGAATGACCAGTTTATTTGGATGGCTTTTATAGGTTCTCTCCACACACCCTATAGGCGAATCAAGACTTTGGTGCCTTTAGGTACCATAAGGCTTTATCATCAGTGCAAAAAGTTAGCTCAGAAAGGTACATTCAGATGATCTGATGACCAATACAGGGTGTCGGATCAGCAGAGTGGCTGAAGTGGAGGTCTTACAGTAACACAAGGGTGTTCCCCTGCTTGCACTGCTTTTTGTGTTAGTGTCATGTTTAAGCTCACTGTGGCACTAAGCTCACTTAAGAGCTGTTTGGATGAGAAGGAGGATGAGCTTTAAGAAAATGCAATGTCCAGTTCCAGTCATTGGGAAAGATTACTATGCCTCAGCCTTTGCACTAGGTGTTAAGAAAAGGGGAGGAGAAGCACAGTTTTAAGACAGTAAAGGTCAGATGTGCAGCACAGTGGGACATTTGGAGCAAGAAGACCTCTTTTTCTTAAGGAAAACCAGAAGGATTTTGCTTAGATCAGGAAAATTATCTCTCACTTTGGAGGTAAAAATTCAAACCTTCTTCAAATTGGCTTGAAGAATGAGAAGCTTTAACTACCTCGAATTAGCATACCATCATTTCAGCTAAGGAGTTACAGGTGAATGGGTGCTAACACTGTTTGCTTCTCTCCCTTGAGTGCCATTGGCTATTAAGGCTGCTGTGCTTGAAAAACTGTGCTAGCCACTTAGGTGGACGGGCTGGTGACTTAACTTCTTGTGCTTCTGACAGGATTATTACTATGTAAATTGGTAATAGAACATGGATTAAATATAGTGAGACTGATTTCTGGTCTAAGGAACAAGAGGTCAAAGCATCACACACTTAAAAAAGGGGAATAAAATGGGCAGAAGAACAGATTAAATCTATATACAACCTTCAATGAGGCTTTGTAAATGAGAGATATTAAAATAAGTATAGAAATACATAGTATGTCAGATGCCAGTAGTTGTTGTTCATGAATACATAATTATGCGCTATGTTTTGTCAGACAAAACCCAGCTTCTTGTTATGCACCAATAGATTTTTGTGCACACATGTTTACAAGCATCTTTTAAGAAGTGGCTATACTTGTTTGCAGAGAGAAGTGAGATGAATTGTGACAGTTAGCATTCACAAAGAAAAAAGAGAGGTTTGAATGAAGCTGAATTGGCAACCCTGATTTTTATTTAAGCCGTCCCTTCAAATGCATGAGTCCCACTAAACCAAGAAGGAAGCTAAGCTGAATTTGAAAATAGCATATGGTTCATTGTTTGCCCCTCCAAATGAAGTTGGAGTGGAGCTTCAACTTGTCAGATTATGTTAGAGAGGACATCCAAGATTCTATTACATTCTTATTAGCTGTCCAGAACTTAATGAACTCAATAGAGATAGATTGCTTAATAAGGCCCCTCAAAGTGTATTTTTTCTGTCAGGAGATGGGGAAGTAATTTGACCGATCTTGCTGTCCAGGAGTTCAATTTTTTAATCACCCAGATGTATGAAAAAAAACCCCCCGTTTTTCAAGAACATCTACAGGAGTCAGATTTTTCTGGGTTATATCATTTATATACTTTCAGTAATTACACTCCATTTACTGGGTCATGGGAACTGACATTTAACTTTGAAGTGAATTGAATAACAATGAATGCACCTCTAATAGTTTCCTGGTTACTCTGACCTTGCAAAATTACATTGTGATTTATATTTTGTTGTATGAATTTACCTATTGTCTTACTAAATACACATGTTGGCCAGAATAAAAAAATAAAAATCAGATACGTTACCTCGTTTCTACACAGATCACTAATATGACCTCCGTTAACTGCTCATATTCTGGTCAGGAGTGCTTCAGTTTATCAACAGAAGAAGTGGAAGACTGTGTACTTGAACTCACACTGTGAGCCCTTCCTGAAACTTTGCAAACCAACCAAATTTGCATTTGTGGACAAATCCATACGGGTCATGTTTCAGAGTGAATTATAACATCAGCATGTTGCATCCAAAATTGTGTTCACGTTCCTCCTCCGGTAACAGGAAACAGAAGAGATTTTTCCGGAATCAAAAGTTCTATGGTCACATAGAAATGGTAAAAATAATCCTAAACAAAAACCACCTCCCCCCAAAAAACCCGACCACCACAACATTTTTCTGGATCACTTTTAAGATAATACTCTTTACAATAATAAACTACTGGGTGCCTAATTTACATTATTTAGAGCTATTTTGCTATTGCTTGTGAAAAGCACAATAGTCTGGTAAACACTTTTCCTTGGAACATGTGTAATTAGAAACAATTTATTATTGCGTCAATTTTTATATAATTGTCTTTGGTTTTAATGGTGACAGAGAAAAACAACAATTGTGTGTAGATAGAGATTAAAATTAGCCTTAAGTTCACTAAGTGAAACTAAATTTTTCCTAGGAGTTAGATTTAATACAGAGGTATTAATGACATTTAAATCTCCCAAATGACAGTAATATCACAAAGTCAGTTGATTTTCTGAAATGCACACCTGTGTCAAAGACAATAGAGAGTGATCCGTGGTGAAACACACAAGAATAAAAAAGGCTGTTTGGTGCAGGTTCTGGGAACATAACCTTGAAAATTGGGCAGCTAAAACCACTGTTAGCGCAAGGGAATCTTATACTGGTAAATATCTGTTCACACACTGACCACGTGTTTGCTGATGTTGCAACTGGTAATTTTCTACTCCAATCTGAGAGGGGGTATAACGACCTGCACAGGGACAGATGGGTGAGAAGGCCAGATGCGCATCTTTTTGCGGGACACCCTCATGATGCACTGCCTACCAGCCCTCTGACCGGGCAACATGTTCTATCTCCTTCTACTGCTTGGCAGTATCACATGAAGCCAGGCGTTGGTTATGTATGTAACCTGCTTCATGTTACTGTATATTTGCTTTGCATTAGTAATGCAATAAGTAGACTAGAGATCTGATTGTTTATATTGTTTGGTGACCAGTCTTTGAACACAGGAATTCTACGAACCTGGAACAACACCTGTTATGGCAAGCTGGTTTGGATAGATGCTGCTAGCATCCCATGCAATCCTATACTTCTAGATACATCCTGGGCTCTGTTTGGACCTGAAAGTGTGGGAACTAAGCACTACTCACATATAAGATTCTGATTAACACTTACATCCTCTGATCCATTTGTTTTAGAAAGCCATGTACATGAATATATCGCTAGAGAAGGAGATTCCTGCAACCTCACTGAAATATTTGGAAGTGATTGTCACAGGCAGAATGTTAACAGTTTTATGTACAATTGTGGTGTACAACTGTGTGGAAGGTTAATTTGATATTACAGCCAAAGCCCACAGCTTTCACTTTAAGTGGTGTGGTAAATTTCTGCTTTTCACAGGAGCTTCATCATGTTTAATCTCATCTCAAACATCTTTTTTCTTTTTTTAAACTCTAAAGTGAAATTTCTTTGCTTCTTCTAAGCACTTTGTGGTAAGACACTGGTTGCCTTGTGACATTGATAGAACTTTAAAAAATGATTGCATGTAGAAGAAAAGACCAACCCAATAGCTGTGCTAGAAAGTTTAAAACTGTCTAACTAATCAAGCAAGTCAAGACTTGAAGGCTGTTCTGCTTTTCAAACTCTTGATTTTATGACCTTTGTACTTTTCTATAGCCCAGCAAAGACTACAGTTGCTTTATTGTACAGCATACAACATCAGGTCCCCAAAAATACTCCACTGTGGCAGTGCCTGGGGCTAACCAATGCATCTTTGGAAAAAGGCATAACATTTCACTATGCCCTTATGATAATTATCCACTGGATACATCCTTATGTATCATGGAAGAGGCCCTAAGGATAAAAGCAATAAGGTGTCCAACAGATGACTGTCAAAACTCAAGGTTCAACTGGTTCCTGTCAGAGTCTAATTTTCTCTTACATTATCTGTTATACTATCTAATCAAGCACTAATGGCACAGAAAGTGCTCCCCACACACACTTAGAGCTTTGTGTTCTCTCCAGAAAAGTGCTTTCAAGGCATATTTCGCATGCATATTCTATTTCCCCAAACCATTTGTCTTCTATCAGATTAAATCCTTTGATTTTTTTGACCATTGAGAGGAAAGATTTAATGTGTTAAAAAGTTACTTTTACTTTTTGTTGTATTTTTACCTTTTCTTTTTTTTTTCTGAAATAGTTATTACTGACAGTAGGAAGAGAAATATTTTTTTTTTGGAGATTTTGGAGCTAAAATATTTTGCCAGCAACACAACAACAGGAGAATCCCCAAGTGGGATTGATGCCTCATTCTGCAATGTACTTTACAGACATAGTAAGAGACAGATCTTGCACTAGTTTCCAATCAAAAAGAATCCCACAAAACACAACCCAAAAAACAACCAAAAAAACCCCAACAAGGCAAAGAATTAAAGAAATGAGAGCAAGGTGTTCTAATTTTAAATACAGGGGACTTCACGGAAGAAAAGTCAAATGTTCACTGAGATTTTTATACAGGGAAAATTTTTAATAATTAATAATACAGATCTGGTTTTTAAATTTCGATTGCAAAGATGATAATATGGAGCCTTAGAATTGTGGTACCAAAACCACCAGTTTTCAAGGTGAAAGTAATAATTTATACTAATAATTGTAATTATTGCTCATCTAAAAAATTATTTGGATGTGTTTGATGCTCAGAAAAGCAATGAGTACAACTTGACTTTCTTCATTTCTTCTTAAATATATTTTGTTTCAGATATGTGAGATAAAAACTATGGAGAAGGATTCAAGCCTGACTTAGATAAGGATGCAGAAAATAATAAATGTCACAGGAAAATGAGAAGGAATGAGGGAGGTAATGATAGCAAATAGGAAAGAAATTACATAGGGGGAAAAAGCAACTTTTTAATCCAGTTCCTTGTGTTTCTTATTGAAAAGGTGCCTGGAAAGTATGGAATATCACACGTTATTTAGAAAATGCAGATTTCTTTTAGTCTGGAAAAGAGAACATTAATGGATTGGCAGTTTTTAGTTTAAAAAAAACCTGTATAAAGAGGAAAGCAACTGCTTTTTTGCCAAGGTCCAAGGAGAAGAGAAAAATCTGTTTAATGTACAACAAATATTGTCAAGTATTGGATAAGACTGCATGAAAATGTTACAGAATCTATGTCAAGAGGTTTTTTTAAAGAAAAAAGTTAAACAAGCATCTGTCTGTATGGTAAGGGTATTATTGACTCCATCTGAAAGAAGTTATTGACTTGAATTTTTCACAGCTCTCTGATTCTCTGATTGTATTTCTTTGCCAGAGAAAGGAACTTTGGGAAGAAAGGAAAAACTGAGGGCAGTGGTGGCAGGAAAGCTAATACAGAGTCAAAATGTTGATGGGGTATGCCGGAACAAATGCTTAGTTCTACAGATGCAATGAAGTTTCCACACAGGAAACGTGCTTGCCTGCTTTTTCTATAATAGTTTCCTAAATGACCATGAAAATTTATGGCAAAGGGCTTGAGACTGCAGTTTCAACTACATACATACTCTGATATGTTCAGAGTGAAATCTGTTTCACCATCATTTGCTTCACTCTTCTGTAAGACTGATCAGCGCAGATATAGGACTGTCATGCTGGGTGTGCATGGCAAGGTTTTGGAAGCGGGGTGGCTACAGGGGTGGTTTCTGTGTGAAGCTGCCAGAAACTTCCCCCATGTCTAATGGCAACCAATGACATCTGGCTCCAAAATGAACCTGCTGCTGGCCAAGGCTGAGCCCAGTAGTGAAGTTGTTAGTATCTCTGGGATAACAGTTAAGAATGGGAAAAACTGCTGCAAAGCAGCAGTCAAACGAGAAGAGTGAGAACATGTGAAAGTACTAGCTCTGTGGACACCCAGGTTTGTGCAAAAGGGGAGGAGGTGCTCCAGGAGCAAGAGCAGAGATTCCCCTGCAGCTGGTGGTGCAGACCATGATGAGACAGGCTATGCCCCTGTAGCCTGTGGAGGTCCATGGTGGAGCAGATCTCCACCTGCAGCACATGGAGGTTAACGGTGGAGCAGATATCAAACAGCAGGCAGCGGAAGACCCCACACTGAAGTAGGGGGATGCTCAAATGATGCTGTGACCTCATGAGATGTCTATGCTGGAGCAGGCTCCTGGCAGGACCTATGGCCCCATGGAAAAAGGAACTCACACTGGAGCATGTTTGCTGCAGGACTTATGACCCTGCAAGGGAAGAACGCGAGGAGGAAGGAGAGACAGAGACAGAGGCAACATATGATTAACTGATTGCAACCCCACCATTCCTCATTCCCCCTCCCTCTGCTGGTGGAAAGACATAGAGAAAATTAGGAGTGATGTGGAACCTGGGAAGAAGGGAGGGGTAAGGGAGAGTTTTTTTTTAAGATTTGGTTTTATTTCTCAATGTCTTTGATTAGCAGCAAATTAATTTCTCTGAGTCAAATCTGGTTTGCCTGTGACACTAATTTTTGAATAATCTCTTTATCTTGACCCACAAGCCTTTAACTGCATTTTTTCTTTCCCTGTCCAGTTAAGGGAGAGGAGTGATAGAATGGCTTGGTGGGTACTTGGGATTCAGCCGAGGTCAACCCAATACATATGCATAGAAGTCCTCACAAGCAGTGAATAGCTCTCCTTCCAACAGGGATGTTACAGTTGAGCTCTGAAACTGACCAACCCTTCACAGAGCTCAGGTGTCTTCAAAAGATCAAGTATCAGTGATTAGCTAACATGAGTCAGTATTTCTCAAGAAGATTGTGTACATGTATGAGTTTTCAAATTAAAATCTACCAGTTGTGAAGTCTGCAAATATATTCTACCTAGCTTTAAAAAAAATATTTTAATGTTAGACCAATGGTAATGAAATGATTCTGTTATTTCTACAGTTTTCAGCCTGGAAACCCGAGACAGTTTGGGTTGTGTAGCAATCCGGTTTGAAACTCTGAAAAGATGGGACTGCATTCATTCACAACAGATAGTCAGAAAGCCTTCAAACAAAATTTTGTAATGTGCTGAATCAACGGTAATCTCAACCTCACTGTATTTCTCTGATGAATGAGGCTCATGAAGAGATCTCCAGAAAACATGTTGAAACAATTGGTACATTGTAAGGAAACATTCCACCACACTGCACCTCCAGAGAAAGAATGTTGTCTTCTGAGTTTAGTAGTCAGCTGAAGTTTTTATGTTTCATCTGAATTGAATAGGAAAAGACCATCTAACATAAAAGAATGTATGTCTGATAATCCTGCAGCCAGTTTGAAGGCCCTTTTATCTGGGTCTGTCGATTCCAGTATCTGTATGCTGTTGAGGACATAGTTAGAATTTTGATTACAGAATAAAGCACATACAGAAAGTGCTGTATGCAAATGCTGGAGAGCATGGGTCAAAGTTTTATGCTTTTTGGGACTGCCTAGCATATTAACAGGTCTAGGGAAAAAACTACTCTAGTTAAAAATTAATAGCACACTGACAAGTATGATTTAAACCTATCCAAATCTAAATCAGTCAGCCCTAGTAAAATCTTCAAATACTTAAGAGGTAACCCACAGCCAATGGTGTCAAAAAGTGCTGTGAGGATTGAGAAATTAATCTGAATTTCTTTCACATAGCAGTTTTGTCCTTGTGTGAAAAGTGAGTTATTTTGTTGCCCTTGTGCCTTTTGTTTGACCTCCATTAGCACTGTATGTAGTAAAATGCTACAGTGTTAAATAAACATTACTTCTTTGAAAAAAAATTAGATAGCAAATGATATGTCAGGAGCTGACTGAATTCTTCTTTCCCATTTGGTTGAGATACATCTCCTTTTTCCTCTGTCAAGCCTTTGTTGCTTTACACTTACTCGTGTTCATCTGAAGGCTGGATAAATTATTTTCAGACACTGAGCTAACTGTAAATTGATTGCTTCCACTGACTGGCATTTATGGTATAGCTGGATCATGTAAATAACATTGTATTGCGTCTGCTCGCTAAGGTGGCAGAAACTTCCATAACTGGAGAGCAGCAAAGGAGTTTAAGTTATTTACGCAGAAAAATGTTTAGAAGTTTTGAGAATGTTTCCCCTGCTCTGCTGCTGTCCATGTTAATCAATCACCCGACCTTATGCGATACAGCAAACCAATCTTGATTCAATTATTAATGAAAGTCCTTTCTGAAACTACTCAGACACCTCTGTATATGAAAAACCATTAATGGCACTGAGCAATGCAAAGATTGCAGTGATAAATCAGGCCATGGAATGAATGTCAACATCCATATCTGGCTCTAGATCCAAAATGTCATCTATTTTGTTATTTTCTTTATGGTAGCACACCATATGTGTTAAGTACTTCGCTTTTGAGAAGGACAGATGAAGATCCTGTTTAAAGGAGTTCACGTCTAGGACAAGCCAGTGAAAAAACAGTAGATAATTGATGCAAATATCAGCCAGACACTTTACTGCAGAAGGGTTGTTGGTTTTGGGTTTTGTTTGGTTGTGTTTAGTTTTGTTTTGTTTTGTTTTATTTTGTTTTTTTAACAGACGTTTAAATGTGGAATGGAGAGAAGTGGAAAGGTGTTTACTGGTAACTTCCAACTACTTCAGTTGTTTTAACAGTTCATGTTACTTGTTGATTGATGGTAATCTTAACCTGTAATCACAGCCCATTCCCAATTGCTGTGTTACTGTGCAACAATCACAAACTGGGGATCACTGGCTTCTGTCTGAGCCTCAGGTAGGTGTGTATTTCACTTCCTCTGGCATGGACGTGTCTCCCAGCTGCATCCACAAGTACATTAGAGATATGCTTTGGAGCAGTAGTACAGTTTTCAAGTACTTCAACTACCTCCATTTCCTCTGCTTTGGTTTGGTTAGCAAAGCGATTTTTGTACATTGGAAGCAGACTTCTGTCAGAAGCAATTAAATGAGAAATTCCTCTCCACATGGATGGCTAATGTTTTCTGTCCCCTGATGGACATCAGAGGGTAAGAAATAATGACCAACCATTGAGACAGATTCAAAAAATCCTGTGGGTTGTTTGGTACAGGGACCAGAGTAACTCTATCTAAAGTACACCCTTGAATCAGCCTATTTCTGTGTTCAATATGGCTTCAAGCTGGCTTTGTTGTTCTTGTTCACCTTATATTAAAAAAAACACAAATTAAATTAATAGTGCTTAATGAAGAGAAATATAGCAAACATGCACCATTTGCTGATGTAAAATGCTTTGAGGACTTTAGGCATTAGCCCTGTAAAATGGCAAATCATTCCCATGTGAAGCAAATGCCTTCATCTTTTGAAATCTAATGAGGTAAATAACTGTTTTAACATTAAGTATTCAAAAGAACTTAGTATTGCTTAATAAAGAAAGCAATAACAAAAAGGAAAGAAGGAGAGCAAGTAAGCAATTGCAACACCTATGGCAGTTCCAGAGCTAGGCAAAGAACTAGTGTGCAATGAAATCTCATTATAAAAAGAAATAATATTTGCCTTTTTACTATTTCTTTTGTTGAGTGTAAGATTTGAAAGGAAGTGAATCTATCAGTATTAGATATCTAACTTAGAAATTTAACTTAAACTGGTTTCTCTTTTCTGTTCATGAATTTTTATTAGATTTTAAAATATAAACATATATAGAAAAAAGAAAAACCAGGTAATTATATGTACAATTATTTTCAAATAGCAAGGATGAGCTGTAAAGTACTCATACATTCTTGTAGTATCAAGCTATAGGCCACGCATTAGGAACAGTAAGATGATAAATGTTAGCAAAAAAAAATACTTTTTTTACATTGCAGATAATACAGACAGACAGGCAGGCAGACGGACAAAAAGATAGATATAGTGTATGCTTGTATGTATATATACATAAGTTTACCAAAGAGGCTGAAATGCAAGTTGACTTTCTCAGTGAGTGCAGCATCAGTGTGCTACAGATCTTCCCCTCTGCTCACTCCAGATTCACATGAAAGACACTGAACTGGCAGCCTTCATGCTTCAGGGCAAAGGAACTGTTTCAGCTTGACCTGCAGAGCCAATATGTATGCTGCTGTCAGAGAAAAGATGTTGCTGAAGTGTGCCACATTTACAGTAGAGCATCTATACTTTCCTGATCTGGGTTATTTCATGAGCACTCTGAAGCCCCAGATGAGACTATGGCATTTCTGTTTTTATAGCTAGTGAAAATTCTCATAATTTTTAACCAGCTGGATAAACCCCACTATTTAATGATGCATCCAACCCTTAGATATTCTAGGGAAGTAGAAAGGAGGCTGAGAACCATCTAAAGCAGCAATCAAAAGGAAACCTAAAGATGGGGACTGGCTTTAAGCCAGAGCCTTGTGTTCTTCACTTTTATAGTGACTTCCAGTACTAGATAATTATTTTCTTTAGAAATCAATCTCTACCACAGCCAGAAATACCAAACAAAACCAAACCAAACACAATGGATTTTTTTACAGCTGAAAATGCAGGGTTTCTTTAAAATCCTTCTATGGTTTGGCCCAAATAGATACTCTAAAATATGTAAGTTGTGATACTTCTTTGTAGTTGTACAGCCAAGTATATTTGTCATCTGAGGCTTAATAAAGCAAAATGTTAAATGGCACATTGTTTCTTAAAGATATTCAACTTAGAAATTGTTGTCATATAATACCAAAGCCAAGAGTTTAAAACTCAAAACTTAATTTAATTGTTATGAATTTCACTCACTCTGCTGTTAAATTATAAGACTGACTTACTGTAGGTCTTTTTTTTCCTCACATCATATATTTTTTCCAGGAACTATGTTGTCTTACAAGAGGATAAAAGTAACATCATTGAGAAAGTTAGTACATCCTGAAGGCTACTTATAAGAATAAATTATTCTTGATTGGCACAAAAGCTAGCAGAGTTAAAGATCAAAACTATTTCCTTACAGAGTGTTTTCCTCAGTAGTTATAGTAGCAAAAGAATCCCCTTCATTTTGCAAAGGGTTTGCTTAGTTGATCCAAATAACCTACTCACAGTATTCCTAGGGAGAACACTAATTATATAGCAATGTAAATATGTTGTTTCAACAAATAGGAACTGAACAAGACTCCTACCACCCACATAAAACTTTAAATAGAATTCAGTATGCTCTCCCTTTTCTTGTAATCAGATATTCAGCTATTTTTGTTGCTCAAGATCTTTCAAAATTTTTAGTGTAATTTTTATATTATTGGAAATATTTTATGATTCTTTTAACTCTAAATATCTCTGAAGCCGAGACAGTTTGCATTAAAGAATGTGGGTGACCAGTTTCATAGCTAATTCACCTGAGGATCTTAAAAGTTAATTTTTAGTTTAATTCAGTAATATGATCGAGACTAGGAACAATTTAGAGAAGGGACATCAAAGGTACATACATGAGATAAACATATGTGTACACATGTATATATGAGTGCTCCTACATTTTCAAAGTAATTGTTTTTTCCTTTAACACCGACAGATATTAAACTAAAACTACCTAATGTCTTAAGTAAACTTTTAGTGTTTCTTGGATGATGTGTGATGTGCCTTTAAGACAGGGTTCTCATGCTTTGCCAGATTCCTTGTTAGAAGCACAATTAAATTTTACCAATTTTTTTTTTCTTTTCAGATTTTCTGATGTTATGAACTCTCTGCTTTCAGATCAATATTTTCCCATTGTGATCTTTGGCATATACTATTTTTTTTTCCATAAAGGTGTTATCATTGTCTAACTTCTTGGCATTTTGTCCAAGGACTGAGAAAAGAGAAAAGGAAGTGTGGTGAAAACTAATCATCATCTGAAGCTGATAGATAGGATATGTTATGTGGAGGAGGAAATGCATGAAGTGAGTACAGGAAATGTGTAATTGGTAAGCCTATGGTTGGGGTAAATGTGGGCCAAGAGTGTTGGGGTAAATGTGGGCCAAGAATTCACCAGAGTTGGTGAATTCACTAAAATTTGTGAAGGGGTAATTCCATAGTGAATAGAGCTGATATGAATCCCTTCTTGTCTTCTCACTTTGGAATAATTAGGCAGACTTAATTCACCTTTTCAGTTTCTTACACATGGGATGGCCAAAGTTCATAATTAAGGGAAGATGAAACTTCATAGTACATTACAAATCCAAACTCTTCCTCCAAAGGCAAAGCAAACTGAAAAAACTGTTGTTATTTTGGAGGTTTTGGAGTTGGCAGTGTAGCAAGAGAATACAAGGACCATTAGCAAGTGTATCAAGGCAAGAGATGCATTAATGGTATTTATGCCCAAGGCATCTGGCGCTGTTAACCAGCCAACTTTCCTACATTCCTGTAGAAAACAGACAAAAAAAAAATCTGACTCCAGACCTAACCCTCTTACTCTATTCCTAGATTTTAGCCTTATCAAGATTATTCATCTTTTAAAAATTTCCTTTAGGACACCAAATTTCCTTTTCTTCTGTCAGAACTGTACCTCATTGAATAGGTTTCCTTCTGCATACTGCTCTTGCTCTCAAGAAGCTGAGTAACTCCTTATTTTCTAAATGAGATGAGAAGGAGAAGGGATGAGTAAAAGCAATATGGAGGGACAAGATAACAGAAAAAAAGTAAAGGGGATTATAAAAGACATAAGTTTTTCACTTTATATAGACATACTTGCGCTAGTGTTACAGGCCACCCTTCACTGTCCCACTCTCAAAGAACATCCTACATGGAAAAGAAAGCAGGTACTATTGACAGGTCACCTCCTAAAGTGCACAACAAAGTCACATACCAAGTTGTAACTTATTTATAGCTCTTTTCAAATGAAATATCTGATTACATAGAAAAATATTCCTGTGGCCTACTTCCTCTTAGAATACTCAGAGGGCTGTGGAGACTTTGACGTTTTTGAAGTATTTGGAACTGCATTCATTCAATTTACAGCTGTAATATACAAAATCAGAAAAACAAACCCAAATTGTAACCAGTTTTTTCTCATTTACTCATTCCATTATAAGGGTCATAAATTCCCTAATCATTCACTTGCAGCCAGGTGTGGCCTAAGCCCTTCAATGAATTTCTAATTATCTTTTTGCTTAGTTTGAATATTAATGAATGATGCCCTGAAACTTTCCTTATGATGTGCAACAAGGAAATTTTCAAGGATAAAAGTTCTTCTGGTTCTTTATCTGATTTTGTCTGTTGATTTGAGTTACTTTGTCACCTTATGTAGTACCCTCGAAAATGTGTTGCCTTTTTTAATGACCTTTATTATTAAGGGATTGTCTTAGGTTATCTTGAAGCATTCTAGCAAGAATATGGCAATTATATATAATACAAATTGGACAGCAAATATATTTCAGTTGCATTCCTTGTTTTGTTTAAATTTGAAGTATCCTCTTCTGGTGATTGTGATATTTATGTTTAATTGTCAAATAAAATTTAATACTGCAAGGCCCCTCTGGATAGCAAATAACAATAGACATAAAAGCTAATTAAATATATTATGCAAGAAGATTCATATAGTCTATATGCTTTGAAATTTTGTTACCTACTGCAAAATATTCAGTGTGGTACAATGGAAAAATGAATCGCATTAGAATTCAGGAAATTTGGACTGAATTTCCAACATTGCAGTCAGTCTGCTAGGTGATGTGATGAAAGTCACATTACATTTCAGTGTTAGCTTCCCCTCCCATTCTCCTTCTGTCTCATATGCTTAGACTGTAGACTGCTTGACAGAGATATTGTTGATCACTGAATGGATAGAAGACATCTCCTATCATAAGGTCTGATTTTGTTTGTGAATTCAAATTTTATAATAGAAAATTAACAACAAGAGGACTCCAAGTATTTACTTTCAAAATACAAAACAAAAATGAGTCTACACAAATGACTTCTTTGCCTGTTTTTTTAATCTCTTTTTAATGATCTTGAATATATTTTCTTACGTTATTTAAAGGGTAAGCAGTATGATTGAAAAACCACATTGAAGTATGTAACTATATATATGTATGTATTTATAAACACTTACAATGGAAACTTTCTTGATTGGAACTCCCCAGTTAAAAGTATATTAAACTTTTTGAAGCCCTATTCCAGTTTTCAGACATTTTGGTCATTGTTAGGACAAATTTTCGAGCTCTCTTTACTTTTTTGTTGAGCTAATTTAAAAGTCTCTTCAAGCAATTTAATAAAACATTCAGTGTTGCTATCTCCTGGACCTTCATACTCTATTATGCCAATATAGTGAAAACCATTGGTCCTCTGAGTTTTCTTTTAATTTACATATTGCAGAAAGTACGCATAACTTGTCTAAACGATACACTGGAAATGTTATTCAATGTATAATCATTCAAATATCTGAATCTGACCAAAAGCTCTTATTTATTTTTCATTTCCTCTAGATGAACGTAATGCTCTGGATTAGTAGTGTGCCTGTCTATAGTTTGATTTGACTTACTGTCAGGGTCCGATAGGAGAAAAGCCCCAGTGCTGGACCCCGTTTCAGTTCATGATCCCAAGAGTGAAATTAAAACACAAAGGTCAAGTACTGTAATGGGTCAGTTTGTTTACTACAAAAAGACAGTTATTATAAAAGAGGGAAATTTTATGAATAAACATTAAAAAGTAGGCATATTAAATCTGCCAGTAACTGAGATCAAAGGTCACTTTGTTGTGATATGCAAATAAAGTTCGAAATTATCTTAATACAGAAGAGAGAGGACTTTCAGAAAAAAATACACTGTTTGGTAGGAACAAGTAGAGGATGCCATTATCAGATGAGAATAATGTATCCTGTGAATAGAGCATGGGAGAGAACTGACTGAAATAACATTACAAAAATGGATTTGGGGGCTAAGGTGGATGAAAGAGTGAATTTTATTTAAAAAGTTATAAAAAAATAAAATTTCTTACTGGGGATATAAAAGCATAAGTAACATCTCCAGAACTCCTGAATAAATCTTTTCTCTGCAGAGATTTCCATTAGGGCTCTCTGAGTGGTACTATGCTTCTGTGACTTTAGTTAATAGGGTCCCTTAAGAAGTCTCAAGAGTAATTTTTCTGGTCAAATCATACATTTCAACTATACCTCAGTGCTGTTTTAAAAGCTTTCATCATGTTATTTCAGTTACCACAGCTTTTATGCACTCCTATTTTTTTTCCTTATGGCAAGGTAATTCTTTAGTACATAGTTTTTTTTGTTGCACTAATTGTGTCTGCAGTGAACTATCATCAGTTTTAGCTCTAGTTTTGTTTCAGAGTCAGTACTCACATGAACTTGCTTCTTCACGTCCTCTTGTCTTTCATTCTCTTGGCATTAATTTGTACAGTGGGGAAAGTATGTTATCAAAAACGGAGTTCTTACAAACATAAGTTCATGCAGGGATTGGTCTCAAAAAAAGACTAATTAAAACTTACAAACTGTTTTAACAGTGAACTTTAAATTAATGTTGTTAGGAAAATCTGCTTGCATATCCACAAATATATTTCCCCATGATGTATAAATACTGTGTACTGTTCTTTTGGGCCTCAAGAAATCAAGGCAACTTGATGACATTTTGTTACATTAAAAGTGGAGTTTCCTTGAACCCTTTATATTTGATCACCTTGTCAGTGTCCCAAGAATGTTAAGATCCTTGTGTCAGACCAGCCCGTCTGCATCCTATTACAGGGACTCTGCTGGACAGACCACGATATCAGGGGGTGATTCGACTAACCTACTCAGGGATTCATGCTGACAGAGTCACTGGGTCAGATCCACTATTTCAATTATTCAAACCTCCAGACACACAAAATAGACTTCAGCTGAAGTTTTTTATTATACAAAATGCAAGTCTGTGATAGCATAAGGGTCAGAGATTGCTGTTGATAGCACACTGACTGCAAAATCAACTTGAAGCAACACACAACCAAACTGTAATCACTAATTATAGCTAGTGTAAGCTGACCATTTAGTGCACATAGAATAAAGTTCTTACCCAATAGACATCCCTATGGGGGAAAAGACAGGTTCAGCTCATTGGCTGATCCCAGAAGTTATGGAGTCTTCCCTAACTTCTCTCCTCCTTTATTCACTTTTATGCTTTTTCTTTACATTCAGGTGGAGCTTGAGTGACTCTAGTCATACTAGTCTGTTACTGACCAGTGTAAAGTTCACATACTTTTCTCTTAAAGATATAGTCAATAAAATATAGAGTGCATGCTCAGTGAGGGGTGGTTGTACTTTGGAGGCATGTAACTTTGGGACGGAAGTGTGCATTAATATTACAGTGAGATTATAATGAGCAAAGTTCATCTGAGAAAAGTGATTTTGCCACAGTGGCTGGTTCAGCAACAAACATCTTCTCTTATATTTTCCATTTGACAGCTGCTATGCAGTTTATCAGCTGCATGGTACCATTGAGTTCCCATCCCTGCAGAGATTACAACAGAGCCTGGCCACGGTGACTCCACTCCACTCCACCCTACCCTTTGTTACTCCTCTTAGCCTGTGCTAAGATGGCGGGTTGTGTTGCCTAGGGATCTATGGTGGAGTAGACTCCATGTATGCCAACTGTCCTAGAAGTAGCAACTGTATTTCACCCTAAAAAATTTCCTTAATACTACAGCTTCTGTTAGACCCCAGTTTTCTCTAAGTTCCCTACAGGTAATTTTCCCACATATTTTATCATTGTAGTCCAAGAAACATAAGAAAATTTATTATATCTTCTCAGGCCATAAAATGAATCACACTCTTCTGTCATCCCTTACGCCTTTGGATTTTCTAGTGTCAGAACAGATGGAGCTGTTAAATGTCTGAAGAACCATGTAACACTATTAAGACTGGCTTTGAGTTTTCACATGTATATATATATAAAAATATATGTATATATGCACTCAACCTCTTGCTACTTGTAGAATCACTTGACTATCTCTTTTAAGAGCGGCTGCTATTAAATCCTTCTCTGATTTGGATCAGATTCCAGACCAATATTTGTAATGTGTATATAAGCTTCATAACAGATTTCTTTCCTTTCTGAAATAATTGGGTTGTTGATGTCAGGAAGAGACGAAACATGCTGTATACTTTTACTCATCAGAGTTCCCTGAAAACTTTCAAACCCAACTTTTCTACCAAGGAGCTGTTCTATAATCTAGACCTAATAAGGTGAACAGTCTTTTGATAAAAAAATTTATTCGTAAATGCTGACATTTTTTGCAATGGTGAAAAGCAGCAGGAGTATAAATAGAAAATTAAATAACTTGTGGCTATTTTTATTTTAATTACCAAGCAGTGCCAAGGTTTGCTTTCTGTCCTTAAAGATAAATGATAAAATTACAGCACATCGGTTTGAATAATCTCAGTCTCTAAAACAGGGTGGCCACATGCAAAGTGTCTAATGAGAATGATTCCTGGCTCAGGCTACCTTCTCAGATACACCTGTTGTTTGAAAGTGCTGGTTGGCCTGGGTTACAATAATTTCAGCATTTATCATTGTAGGTGATCAAGTTCCAGCATAAGGGTCTGTCCTCTCACATTAATTTGATCTTCTGAGACTGAAATGGATGGAAATTTGGCTAGCTGACTGGATATGGGACTAGAAATAATTTTCCTTTGACACTGGAGAAGATACTTGGGTTTTGTTAAATTGTTTACTTAATAAATTCTTCTTACATGTTGATTTCCTAGCTTGGAATGTGTTTATGTCGAAATGACTTGTGCATGGTCGGCTCTTTTCACATCACAGGTTTTGTCAAGATACTTTAAGATCCTTTAAATAAAATAAAATAAAATAACATATCCCAACACTTTGTGGATATATGGTGATATATAGATTTAACTATGTAAATTGCATAGTTTGAACTGAATTATAGAAGGACACTTTTGAACACTGGTTCCTTGTCACTTTGGCCAAGATACATCTTTAGCATCTATTGCTCATTTGCTTTGCCAGGCCAAGGGCTTTATGGGTATGAAATTATTAATAAATTGCTTCTTTTGTATTACAGTCATTACGTATTTCTACTGTCAAGAATTCAAAAATATTGATAAAAAACTTACTGTGGTAATTAGAATTAACTAAAAAAATTTATAAATTGTTACCCAGATGAATATAATCCCCCTATAATCTGAGTCGTTCAGCCCTGTTGTGTCCTATCCTCTTTTCCAGAATGCATTGAATTCCCCAGTGTTACTCTACCTTTTGTAGCTGCTATTATTTGCTGACCTAGGAATATTCTCTAGCATGGATTCAAAGTATAACTAAGCTGCTTCTTTTACCTTCAAAAAAGGCCAGTTCTTTTCATGGCATTTTGACATAGCTAATATGTGTTACGTAAAGGGCCAAAGACTAAGCAAATCTTTTTATTGATATTTAATTGAAACATTCCTCTAGGAACTTCTATTGACAAAAGGCCAGCCAAATTTTGAATTCTATTTCTGTAGTGGATTCTATAACTATATAGTAACTTGTACTTGTCATGCTCTTTAAACAGTTTTTTTTCCTCAAGCTTGAAGATACTGCTTTCAATCTTTTTTTTTAAAAATGGAAGGCATCCTTTTTATTTTTTTTTTAAGAATAATGCTCATAACTTTTGAGTGTGTATCTCCGTTTCTGACTGCTGAAATTTATTGTGAACTTTCAGTAGGAACAACAGTATCAAAAGTTATGCCATTGTTTTTCATTATCCTGCCTACAGTAAAGCTTATTGTATTTGTGTTCTTTTTCAACATGAATCCAGACTTACAGGTGGGTCCAACCTATGACTGAAATTTTATAAGACCTAAGGAGCCACAAATGAATGCTGAACATGTTTAAAGTAGTTAATATTAGTTGTATTCAGACCAGTGGAACTTTCACTGTCCACCAACAAAACAGCAAGCAGTAGACTCACTGGATTTTCTTTTGTTAAAGAAGTCCCTTTTGTCCTTTGAAAATGCAGTTCAAGTTGCTACATTTCTTTTGATGCTTGCAGTATTTTCCTAGTTAAGTGTATAGGTCTGACTGATTTCAGGGGTATTTTGTTGTTTTGTTATGCTTTGTTTTGCTTGGTTGTCCTGGAAAAAGTTAATTTGAAATCTACCAACCGTTGCCAAATAGTTTGCATTTTGCTGGTGTACTTCACATATATGAAGTAAAGCTGAATGTGTTGTACACTTGAAATTATGTTTCTTCTGTTCCTTTCTACAGTATACACATACTGCTATTCAGCTTCATTTCACACCTTCAGAGTAATTTGATTACTTTTCTGTTCATTATTAATGTATGCACATTCCATCAAACAGAAAGTTTCACAACAACTTAGTGCAACACCTTTGCTCTCTACTTGCCTTAATAACGATTCACCACTTGAAGAAGCTGTTTGTTATTATCACAGACATATACCCATTCCCTGAGATATGAGTACTGTTCATCTATATGTTAGGCAGGAGTTTTTAGAGTCCTCTTTAAAAAATACTGTTTCCTTTTAAAAGAAGGACAGAAATGCAGAATTCTAATATTTGTGGCACATCAACTACTGAAATCAAGTGGAGAAAGAAAAAAGATTCTGGGCCTCACCACCGACCGTAAGCTATGCATTTTTGCTTTAGAAAATTTTTTCAACTCAAAAAAAAAGAAATTGCTCATTCTGGGCCCATGAATTCAGTAGGTTTGGACTATGTTTAACATCTGAGGCAAAAAGTTCAATTATCCAGAATAACTGTTGGTTTTGACACTATTCTGAGAACAGTTGGATAAGCTCAGATTTCCCAGTTCCTGCACAAGTGTTCTAGCTATCTCCCTAATGCTTGGGGAGCATATGGCAGCTCCACCAAGAGCAGCAGCTTTCAGGAAAAAACAGTACTCTTTCTCTTTCCACAAAATAAAGACAAATAAATGCATTATATAGTTTCAGGCTTTGAATTTGCTTTTATAAAAGCATGTGGGGATAAAATTAAATTTCTGGCCACCTATGAATTAGTCATCTAGTCTAAGGAGGTCATCAGACTTCTCTTCATAGTGAACAATGAGAGTTAAATGTCATCAGAACTCAGTCCATCCCATCTTAAAACAGGAGGTTAAAATAGACTGAATAAACGATCTACTACAAAATTTTATCTCTCTCCAAAATATAGCCTAGACAATTAACTTTAATTTGAAACTAGCTTTCAGACACCTAAAGCTAAGCAAGACTATTCTCACTTTTACAGGGATTTAATGAATAACATGTATATGTACTTTAGGGTACAATTAGGTTTGAGTGATATAAATCTTTTTAGAAGTTTGCGTAATGTCTAAGGGTTTTTTTTTTTTCCTAAATTTCCTTCTTCCTTATGATTTCAAAATATTGCAAATGTACAATCTAGAACTGCTGATGTGTGATCACTTGGAGGCTACTGCAGGCTGCATGAGACTGCTATCATGCACTCAATACTTTTTAGCTTAATTAATAATCAAGGAAAGTGCAATTTCCTGAGTAAGAATGATTTGTCATCTTCATTGCGGCTAACTGTATGGATACATAATTGTCAGGAGTAAGTTTATGTTCTGCCTCTAGAACAAGTGAGTCTGCCATGGTCTCAGTTCTCTCCGCTCCATTTGTGGTTTTTAATCATATACTAGTTGTAAAATAGGTTTTAATTGTGATCTGGTACAGAACTCACTGCACTGACTGAAGAATCTAGATGTTTCAACTTTACAAAACCTGTGATCTTAATGTATAATATTGCATCATCAGCATTTCTAACAGTTATGTGCTAGCTAATAAGGAATCATCTACAAGAACACCTTGTCTTTGGTATAATAAGACTATTTTATAGTCTCCACATCACAAAGCAATGCTATGTGCTTTTCAAATTGTCAATACTTGTTATGATTGGGAAGTAGATTTTGCTGTAATCTCTGTCAGAGTCAATTGGCAGTTGAAGTTCCTTTTTGAACTCCTGATATTCCTTTGATGTTAATTGTTTAAGTGAAAATTTAGAAAAGGCAACTGCTATTGTAAGAATCTTTTTGACTCATGTTATATGTTTTTATTGGTATATCTGAGCTGAAATTTTTGTACTGTGAATTTTAAGTGCAATAAGTTTTTCCTTCAAAAGTGTCTGCTTTTTATTTATGTATTGAAGTCACTGTTCCACAAAGAAATGTATTAGCATGTCTACATTACTGTGAAAGCTTTCTTTCCCATTATACTCAAGTAGCAGGTTCACTTCTAGGATTTCACGTATAACGACAACTTATGGACTTTAATTTTCTGATGAAAGAAATACCTAGTAGTGAGAGGCACTCAAAGCCACATATTCTGCCAGATTCTACCTGATAATAGTTGTTAATAATTTTGCTAATAATAATTGTTAATAACAATAAATATAAATAATAAATAATATATAAATAAATAATATAGCAATAAAAATAATAAATAATAATTGTCCTGGGTTCAGCAGTAGCAGTCATTTTTTCTCTTCTTGGTAGCTGGTACAGTGCCAGCAAATAAAATAAATAAAATTATATTGATAATAAATAAAATTTTGTTAATAATAATAAATAGTTGTTAATAATTTTCTTTGTTTGTTCAGAAGAATTTTTGTGTGATGAAGGCATGGAATAATCACCATCAATATTCCATTTTCATATAGAAGTTGAGGAAATATATTGAGGATTTTGTTTGTGAATTCTTCTCTTTGTAAGAATTCATCTAGAAACTGTGGTAGGGAGGCTAATATGATTTGTGCAGTAAAATTCAATTTTACATTAAGATACTTAAGCCTATTTGTTCAGAAGGTGTATATGTATGTGTTTATTTTCATGAGAATTAACATTTATACTCCTGTTACAGTTAACAGAGGAATAAATAGTTGATGCGGTCTCTGGAGTCTTGAAAACTGATCGACACTAGCTACATCTATACAAGCAAATAAAAGTGAGACAAGGCAAGGGCTCAGGTATCGGATGTTAGTCATCCACATCATTAAATTGTCCTCAGCCTAGTTTTAGCTTATTCCAAATAGTGCTCTCCTGATTAATTCCCAGGCATGTTTCGAAACATAGCATATATCAGAGACTATTTATAACAGGTAATCTGGATGGTGCCAACCTGTTTTGGACACAGAAAGTAATAATGAGGACATAATTACACCATACCAGTTAATCTCCAGGCCTGCCCTGGAGTTCAGGTTTGCTGAAACCTGCCCTTCAGTTCAGGTTTGCTCAAGGGTGCCCTCAGTGCTCTCTCTAAAAGGACATGAAACTCTCCTAGGTTCTGTACTGTATCTGTGAGCAGTCTGTGGATGTTTCGCATAACTTAGTTTACCTCAAATGATACTAGATATTAATGTGAGGCCAGCTGAATTGAGATCTACAAGTTTTCTTTACTGTGAGCTGAAAACCTTTACTGTGAGCTGAAAACCTGTTCCAAGTGTGTTGTCATCAGAGTCTCACATGGCACCAGGATACTGTGTTTAGTCCGCTGAATATGTTCTAGGGATCTGAAATAGTTTTAACTCAGGCTTTGATACAGTTTAGGTCAGTTTGCAAAGGTCTATATTAAAATACTCCATTTCAGGAAAAGAATATGTATTTGTAGGGTACTATGAAGGTGATACTGAGCTGTCTGTTTTGGCATGTGATGGCTTGCATTCCACAAGTATCCAGTGAATATAACAAGATTTTATGCAAGTAATCCAGAACTAGATGTCAATACTGCAGATATTCAAAGTTATTAGTCCCCATTAATGAATGCCTTGTAATATACTGACTTCTCTTTCCAGGACTATAAACATTTCTATGCCGTTTGTTTAGCCAGTATATCGTGTCAGCTTAAATCATATTTATGTAGCCAGATACTATTTTTACATGTATGTAGATCTCCCACTTTCTTTGACAATGCAGCTGACCTACCACAGGTACTCATAACTATTTCTGATGACAGGTCAATCATTTGCAAGCCTTGCCATTTCCTTGCAGCTTCTTTTTTATATTTACCCCCAGTTTTCCATCTGTGTGACAGAATGTGAGTATTGTGCTTGTGCCTCTTTCAATCCTTGGATATTTTCCAGCTTCTCTACTAACTGCAGTGGCTATGTTGCCATCTGCTCTAACAGAGGTGTAATCATAAACTGGTTGTTATTGTCTACTTGGGTTTGTCACTTTTTGCTAACGTCTGCATGGGATTGAATGGAATGTTTTCTGGCAGTTTCTGGCCCTTTTATGCACACAGTGTTCCTGTTTCTTCTCATTCCTTCATGTAAGTAAGTGAGGAAATGTGTTCGGTTGCACTAGTCTCTCTATAGCAAGTCCTGTTTATTTTAAATTAAGCCTGCTTTCTTCTGCTATCTTTTGGGGAAGTGAATCTCAAACATATGATACTTTGACTTCTTACTTTTTCTGTCTTCAGTCAACAATTCCAGTAATTCATTTTGTATCCTTTATATTGTGTAAAACTTCCTTGGAGCTTCAAGAATTCCTGCTAAGCCCGTACAAAGCTAAATTCTGATGAAGCTGAGAGATGAATGAGAACAATACTTATTTTAAAAATGTCTCCCTTAAATTTTGGTGATTTGGAGAAACTTTCTGTCCGTACTTTTATCTCAGCTTCTCACAGGTCTCTAGTCTGCAGTTGAATGCCCCGTGGAAACTAGCATTAGTGACATCATAGAATCACAGAATAGCTAGGGTTGGAAAGGCCCTTAATATCATCTAGTTCCAGCCCCCCCTGCCATGGGCAGGGACATCACACTCTAAACCATGTTACCCAAGACTGTCCAGTCTGGCCCTGAACACTGCCAGGGATGGAGCATTCACAGCTTCCTTGGGCAACCTCTTCCAGTGCCTTACCACCCTCATAGTAAAGAACTTCTTACCTATATCTAACCTAAACTTCCCATTAAATTTTGAACCTATTATTCCTTGTCTTATCACACCAATCCCTAACGAAGAGTCTCTCTCCAACATCCCTGTATGGCCCCCTTCAGATACTGGATGGCTGCTGTAAGGTCTCCACATCCTTTATTTTTTTTCTCTTTGTCTTGTCCCCCATTTTACTTCCTCAATGGAGATCAGGAACTATCATCTTCCTATTCCATTCCCCTATTTCAGCCTTGAGACGTCAATTAAAAACTTGTGCTCCCTGTATTCCCTTTACATCTTTGCTTTAAAAAGTAGCCCTTCCTTCTGCTGTGTTCTTCTCCCCACCTACCCTACTCACTATACAGTGAGTAAAAATAGGCTTACTTAAATCTTCTACACCGTCTCATATGTACTGAAATAATTCCTGATGTGTGGAATATTTTATGTCATTCCTTGCTACCTAATATTTTCAAGTTTCTATAACTGGCTGTATTATTCTTTTGAATGTATTATGCATATACATATGAATAGATAGATACACAGATTCAGTGAAAATCTGAACTAATTTGTGACTGGAAACAGGTGTGGATTTACCAAGGTGTACAGTGTAAGTCAAAGTGTAAGTGTAGCCCAGACTAATAACACTGAGGATAGCATGAACTTTGCCAGTCGTATGATGTCTGTTTTCATGTTAACTGCTCCGAATTTCCTTCCTTCCATCCTTCCTTTTCCAGTGAGGAAATTTGAGTTTGTATTCTTGGCTCCACTTGAGAGCAACTAGAGCTATTACAAAATCACAGAGCTTTGGAAAGGGCCTTGGCGACAATGGTTGTTTCCTGTTGTATGCCAGGCATGTACCTCCAACATGGAAAGCAGCAGCCCTGGAGAGCTATATGATAGGCTGGGCAAGGTAGAGAAATCCCTTTCTGTTTCATATCTAGTTCTCCATGTACTACTTTATATGTGAAAAGCTATAGGCTGTGAATGCCCACTGCATTCCTGTTTCTCTGTATTTCAAAAGTATGTTTTGGTTGTTAAGATCCTACCCTGTAAGCCTTACTTTTAGTTTGACCTTTTTCAGAGCCAAGACCATGCCATCTTCCACCTAATTAGCTATTTCTTTGCAGATATTTTGTGAGTGTGTCTCATTTCTCAGTTTTAGATTCTGAGCCTGATTAGATGAGCTAATGATCCTATTAATAGACTCAGCATGGTAGTGACATTTTCAGAAACAGTATATAGGAAAAGATTGGGAAATAGGTTGTATTTCTTACATATTACTCATATTCTTCATGCTCCATCCTTCCAAAGAATCTGCATAGTGACATTTTGAGGATAAATAGAACAAAAATATTTTATAACTGCGTGGCAACATTCTGCTGATTCTGACTTTGCGTGGGTAAACTGCTCTTGGGGTCAGAATATCTTGCTTCATTCGTAATTACCTAAGGATTTTTTGTTTGCTTGTTTGTTTGTTTTTACTGTCTGCAACATTTTTGCTGTATTTGCTTTCATTTGAACTAAATTGTGTCTGGAAATATCCTTTCTATTTCTTATTATGCCAATTTCCTATTCCACTTTTTATGAAAAAGTAGGACTCTGACTTTAGCGTCTAAGCTGTGGCATGAACAGCTAAGAACTTAATTGGTATTCAGGGGTATGTTTCCAAATTTTAACTATTAGTTCTGCAATTAGAGGAGGGCAGTTCTCCTGTGGAAGATAGGAGAGGGAGGCAGCAGCCACAGGGAATGGAAAGATCTGGAGATATATTTTATTGCTTTGATAAGGGCTTTGATCTTAATCAGTCTTCTACCAAACTGGACAAAATCATTCCGCTTCTGAGTAGCCCTGGGTATATAGAGCAGGGTAGTGTATGTGAGCAGAGCTGACAGAGAAAGCATGATCTGATGTTCTCATGGTTAGCATGTATGAAAATTGACAGTTATTTCCTGTTTAAAAACAGTCACCTACTATGTACTACTGTTATCGGTGCTATCAGAAAACCTAGTCAGTAGCAAACATTTATATTAAGTCCTTAAATTTACTGTTTCATATGGAAATTATTTTTCTTAATTGCTACTGTGATTAGAAGCAGTAGGAGGAATACTGTAAAAGTAATAATTGTCACCACACAGATTTTTACAAGAAAAATAATCTTAAAGTGAATCTAACTTAGACTGAAATGTTGGTCATTGTGGAAAATGAATTAATTCTCCAGTATTTTCAAGTGCCCAGCAATGCTGATTGAAGAAAAGACACATGGTTTATGACAGACCCACCTTTCCATGGATCTAATGTGACTATGATTTGTTCATAGTGCCAAAGCATCTCAAAAAATTGGTATTAAGATTACACTCTTGCAGCTCCAAAGGTTTTTTTAAATTCCTGGTGTAAATGACTGCATTTATTAACTTTGTGTTTTAAATTCAATAGTCTCATCAAACAAAAAAAATCAGTTTTAAGATAAAGCACTTTTCCCTTCTTTTCTGTAATGACCTTATTTAGATATTGCAAAGTAATGATTCAAAAATACCATAATCTTTTAATTGTCTTGCTCTCTTAAAAAACCTTGCGTGGTCTAAAGTTATATTTTTCCCCTTACTGCAGTCTTTACGTCTTACATAGCACTGCCAAATGTGTAGAATTGTATACAGATATTTCTCCAGACAGCTTGCTACATCCATTTTAATATGCCTGACTTTATACCCTACCTTTTGGACTTACACCTTGCCTATCCTCTGTGCTGCTTTAATGTTTCATGAGCAAATAGGTCCACTTAAAAACAAGAAAAAAACTCCAAAAAACTCAAACAACCCACTTCTCTAAGTAATAGTCTATCACTATTTTCTTTCTTTTTTTTTTTTTTTAAAATGTCCTGAAACTCATTTGCTATACCTTTCTTCCTTGAATC
The DNA here is from genome assembly GCA_017639245.1 of Myiopsitta monachus. Lineage (NCBI taxonomy): Eukaryota > Metazoa > Chordata > Aves > Psittaciformes > Psittacidae > Myiopsitta > Myiopsitta monachus. Next base: position 22,538,278 of record CM029922.1, on the reverse strand, counting down.
TGCTTTTTCTCTCAGTCTGAATTCCACTTACTAGGATTTACTCTTTGAAATAGCACTCAAGATCCCTTCAGTTTAATTGTTGAGAGAAAATAGAGCATCTTTTTTTAATTCTTCCTTACAGTATAACTGAAGAAAGTTAAAGAACAGGGTCCTTTCCCCTACCATACTTCTAGCTCTCCCTTTACTTAGCATGTTGTGTGGATAAAATCTGAGCAAATTTTTTAAGCTTATTAACCAATAGTTGTAAAACTTCCTTCCCAGGTGCTTTTGATTTATGTAATTAAGTTATTTTTGCACTCACTGTTCATTTCATCTTCATAAATAATACCTCTTCATGTATTATTATAGATGTATTCATCTAACCATAATGCACCAAAATTTTTATTGTTGACTGGTGCTGGAAACGTGACGTAAACCTGCATCTACTATAAATGTATAGGAATAAGATGAGGAGGGACTTTTTATGAGAGCAAGCAGTGATAGGACAAAGGCGAATGACTTTAAACTGAAAAAGAGTAAATTTAGGTTAGGTATAAGGAAGAAATTCTTTACTGCGAGGGTGATGAGACACTGGCACAGGTTTTTCCAGAGAAGTTATGGATGCCCCATCCCTGTCAGTGTCCAAGGCCAGGCTGGACAGGGCTTTGAGCAACCTGGCCTAGTGGAAGATGTCCCTGCCCATGACAGGGGCTTGGAACTAGATGAGCTTTAAGGTCCCTTCCAACCCAAACCATTCCACGATTCTCTGAAGATGAGAAACTACATATGGGTAAAGACAGATGGGAGAAAAAACAGGCAAGAATACTTATTTTCACTGTTTTATGAGTATGTCCTGTCTCCACCAGTATTTCTTTTTCTGAATGTGCATTTTCACTTGAACTGACTCATGTCTGAGAAATAAACATCTTTTAAAACTACATTATATATATACATATATATAAAAACCCGACCTATGTAGTACTTCTATATAGTTTTTGCTTTTACTTTTTTTTTTTTTGGTCTACATGTATGAACTCTGAAGAACCTTAAGAATAATTTTTTTGAAGAGTCTGGACAACAACGTTGATTATATTTTACTTGTGTGTCTCCAACTAATGACTTTCTGATCAATACAATTCCATTATAGGGACAGGAATAAACCAAATTTTAGTCTATAGTTGGGCTTCTTTGGGATAACTGACATATTGGTAAGGCTACAATCTTTTTAATCTTATTGTATTTCACAGTATTATATTAGTTGGAGAGCCCTTAAACCTCTTTTGTCTTAATATCATCTGAATTTGAAAGGATAGCATATATTTCTTACTTGTAGAACAGTACTTCAAGTTCTACATATGTTTTATAGACTTCAGCTCTGGGATCCAATATAGTTAGAGGCTGGATTTTCCCATTGGACTTTGAGAACAGATAGTTCTGACACCTGATGAATTTTGAATTTGCGTTCATACTTCTTAAGATCATGTAGCTGAGCCATCAGGAACGCTGCTACAGTTCAATACTTCTCCAAGCCAGCCGCATAGTTAATGTTTTGTTCAGATCTATGATTGAATTCACAGATGTCATTCTTCTGAATTCTCTACAGACCACATTTTGTAAACGGTTGTTAGGATGGACTGGTGATCTTTGGCATGTGTGACAAAGTGAGGAAGGACAAGGAAGTGGTGAGTGTACCTCTAAGGAAATACAATCTATTTTAAAGCACTGATTGTTACAGAAGGCAGCTTAGATAACTTGGTTTAGTTGGACATCCCTGCATGAATACTCTGTGTGGATGACTTCTCTCAGGAACAGTATATATTAAGGAGGGCTGGGAATGGAAGAAATTCAATTTTAACAGAACTTGCTTTAAAAGTAGGGCTTTTAATTTACAGGAAATTTCAAGTGAGTGTTAAAGCTTCCTGTCCACATTGAATCAAAAGCATTTGCTGTCCCTGTATATCTAGTGGTAGCTCTTGGGTAGAGTAGCTGCTGTTTCTGTAGGGCAATTGGTGTTTTTGTCAATTTCCCAAATAATACCTACCATTAAACTGATGATACTGTCATTTCCACTGGGCAACTGCAGAGGAGTTGTCTCTTGAGCAGCTGTATGAATCTGATTCGAGTATTTCACAGTTTGTGAGATTCCTGTCCCTATGGCAGTTCTATCAGGAATTAAAATGGTTCCCTGCAAACTCAGATCTGCAGTCAACAAAAACTTGTTAAAACCACGATGCTTGAAATGAGACAGTTAGGCCCAATGAACTATGAGTTTCTGTGTAACTTTATTTTGTCAGGTCTTATTTGACTAGCCATACGTGTTGACAGTTGCTGACAGACAAATACCTTATCAGTGGTCTAAACAGTGTGATTGTTCTAACAGAGAAAAATGGATTATACTTGATGCACTTATCAAGTGTTTCAAACTAAACTCTCAACACTACAGAAATGCATCTGACTCTTTCACAAAATTTATGTGCTGTAATTGGAGATATTCATCATCATTCCCTATTTCCTTCTTCATCCCAGTTCTGTTTTGGGCTGTGAAGCTTTTGAGATCAGAGATAAAAATAAACTGTATTGTGGTGTTTTGGATACTGTTAATGAAAAAAAAAAAAAGAATTATGCATGAAACTGTTTTCAATTTCACAAAGCCAGGAACATCTCATTATCATGGGAAATACAAATCTGAGGCTGCAACTCAAGCAAAGTTAAATAGGTTCAAACCCAGATTATGGATCATGTCCATAGGTATTCCCATAAAATTATATTTCAGATAGGTGTTTTGATGATACAGATTTTTTTCCAATGAAAAAATTAAAGGAAATAAAAAAAAGAAATAATTCAAATTACTGTTGCTTACAGATTTCCTCCAGTTTGCTCTGATTCATCCACAATTTGTTGGTCTTGTGTCACAGTCAGGGAATAGCTGTATTATGGATATGCAAAAGCCTTCAAAAAACCTACTGTAACATCATTTACGAGGTGTTCTTATGCCTAGTGACAGAACTGCTGCCTCCTCACAAACACCAGTGGTTTATTCAGAAAGTTGATGTATGTAAGGTCAAGTTATGAATAGGAGATTCCTCTGACTACAACTTCTCACACCAGAGTCATCAGGATAGGCAGATAAACAGTGAAGTATCTCAAAGAATGTCAGAAAACAGACTTTAAAACAGAATTCTATCAACCAAGCAAAACTTACTGTCTTATCCTTTTAAAACAAACTGTTAGTAATAGTAGGTGCTCTCAAGCTAGAGCCCCGACCTCTGTGCTCTGAAGTCATCAAATGCAGTACGTTACTGTAACAACCTGTTACTTTCTCTTACAAAAATGACCTTGAATTTAGGCCCGTTGCCTAAAATTAACCTGAAAGTGGTAATCCTGTGATATACTTTGTTTGGAAATGTTCTCACTGTTTTTCAGATGTTTCCCGCAAGCTATTAGTTTTCTGGGTTTTTTTGCTTTGTCTTTTTTTCCGAGTGAGGTTTCTTAGAGAAATAAAAAAAGTTATCATATTGTGTGTCTACCTATCCCTGCCCTTTTCTTGTCCAGATTTTTTAACCTATCTACCAAGTTCAATTAACTTTGACATAGACACAGACATTTTAAAGATACTCTGTTCTTAGACATATTGTGAAAGCAGACAGCTAAGTACTTGAGAGAGAATGTACATCTATGCGCAGTATGACCTCAGCCCTTATTAAGTATTACAGAACACACATGGAAGAACTTCATTACAAAAATTGCAACCATCATATAAATTTTAAGTGGAAGTCATATGTAAATAACACCAGAGACAACTCCATAGAAAATCAAACATTTTTATTTTCTCTGTTCATAAAGCTATTGTTTATTGTTTTTAAAAAGTTTTTCTGTTTAAAACACTTTTTAGATGTGCATTCCACTATTAGTATTATTTTTATAAATATGTAACCCTATTTTTCTCTTTTTACGTTCTCACTCTCTTTTCTTTTTCCTTTCCCTAAGAAACCTAGAAATACTCAGTTCATACTCAACACCTGGATATAGAGCTGTATGAGTCACAATGAAGTTTCTTTTACAGTTTCTGTTTTCTATAGTCTCTGAACTCTAATGTTTACTTGCCTTTCCTACATTAGCACTGAGGGAGCTGTTTTGGAGATTAACTTTACCATCCCATGTCCTGCTTTCTATAAACTACCCTGAAACACCTCTACAAGAGCTGTGCCGTACTGTGAGCTTAAGTGTTGCAATCTGGACAGATATTTACTTTCTAAGTCACAATGAAAGTTGTCAAGTTAATAGCACATAATTAATGAACAGGAAATCTTTTTATCTTGCACTGAGTTCACTTTCTCTAGACCATGAGTTCATAATGGGGAGCCAGCAAAACTCAGGAAAAAAGGAAAGGAAACAAAGAAAGATATGGTCAGGTATCTTGCTCAGTGCAAGTGCTAATCTGAAAGCAGATGGAGTACATCTTCATACACAACATCCTGAGACACTCTACTCAACAGGCCAGCCTATTTGCTGAAGCATATTGCTGTCCTGAATTTTAATGTGACAGGTGTACTTTGAAGTTTCTTGTTTATGCTTCCGTACTTGAGGATAACAGATGGATCACAGTGACTCTTTCATCTACCTTCACTTGTTGATCATAGAATCATAGAATAGTTAGGGTTAGAAAGGACCTTAAGATAATCTAGTTCCGACCCCCCTGCCATGGGCAGGGACACCTCACACTAAACCATGCCACCCAAGGCTCTGTCCAGCCCAGCCTTGAACACCGCCAGCGATGAAGCATTCACAGCTTCCCTGGGCAACCCATTCCAGTGCCTCACCACTCTTACAGTAAAGAATTTCTTCCTCATATCCAATCTAAACTTCCCCTGTTTAAGTTTGAACCCGTTACCCCTTGTCCTATCGCTACAGTCCCTAATGAAGAGTCCCTCCCCAGCATCCCTATAGGCCCCCCATGCATGCGCAGGAAAAAGAGAACATGCAGAGGTCCTCACCTATACATCTGATCTGTCACTGTATGCAGTTACAATGCTGAGTAAACCACCAAGCTCAATACTCATAAGAGTGTTTTACACAAACTGAAAAATAATAATAATGAAATATCCATAATAAAAATATTCTTACCTTAACCAAGCATCAAAACACCTACAGAGGGGAATGACTCTTTATATGCACGTAAAGTTGGGAACCACAAACCACCATGTGGTTTCATCACAGCCAACACACAGACTTACATGTTTCTGTCCCTCCTAACCAAACTTGCACGGAAACAGCTGTTCCTAAACCACCATGGTGAAATAATTCAATTCTTTTACTGAAGTCATTACCATAGGCCTGTTGCTATGACAACATAATACTCTCTGTTGCTAATGCGTATGTCTCAGAAACAATTACAGAAGTACCACTATCCCCAAATTGACTTTAATTAGATTTGTTCAAAAATTAGTCTCTAACATCATACATTGGGGGAAGTATGTGATAAATCTTTTCTTTAATATATTATTCCAGGCAAAAGTAGTTTGTTTCGGTTGCATTCCCCTTACTTCTATACTGAAATAAAAAAGGTAGTGAAATTAACAGCTCTATTCCTCGTATTTGGAAATATGAAATTATAACATTTAGCTAGGAACTCTTCAAAGGAAAGTGCATATTTCCTTATTAAATGCCTCGCTTCTCCTTCTGAATACTTCCAAGCATTCAAATAGATCTAGAGATTTTTAAGTTCTTACTGTATTTTTTTTTCTCTTTTATTTTTATGCCACCTAAATTTTATTTATATGATTTTCTGATTTTTATCTCATCTTTCCTGGTAGTCCTTCATTTACTGTTTGACAATGACAATAGAGACAATACAACAGAATACTCTTAAGATCGGTAGGACTGATCTCCCTGACTATTATCATCCTTCCAGTGGGGTTCTGACAAGCCAGTGAGTCCTTCTCAGCCCCAAACAGTCACAGAGCAGGAAGTGCAACTGTCTTGAAATTGATGTCTCATTTATTTGAAAATATGTTCCATGTTAACACTTTTTTTTTCCTCTTTGTGTGTGGACAAAGCCGTCATTCAGAAATAATTATTAACAGAAAGATCCCATATTATACCTGAAGTACATTTTAACAAATTAAACAAACAAGCAAAGCAAAGCCAAAACCAAACTAACAGTACATGTATATTTTCCTCTCTTTTAATGTTTTATATAATAACAATAATAGTGATAGTAATAACTGCAGCAAATCGACCTACTGTTTGTAGCGCATCTCTTCAAGGTCCTTTATACTTTCCTGAATCAGTTATTTCTTTGTTGTAAGTATTCTGATTTATGAGATATAAAGCTTGATGCTACTGAAGATACGCATTGAAAGCATCTAAGATTGTCAAATACAGCAGCACATGATATATGGAAAACAATCTTTTGAGGTTCACATATTGCTGCTTCTAATTGAGTAAGCATGATTGTAAGTGCCACTTGGCTCATCAGTATAAGAATCAGAGTCCAGTCTTGAAGACTTGACTCAAAGCTGAAAGTACTAGAGATTTCTGAGAGCAAGGACTGGAACCTAGTCTATTCCCTCCTTGACAAACACTGATACCAATAAACCTGAGAGTAAAAATACCTCTTGCATTTACTATATGGCTAATAAATTATTATAAAAAACTTGGTAGCTTTACTGCTCTCTTCCCCACTCCTGGTGATGCTTTTGAAAGGTTGAAACCTACCTGGATAGATTTGTGGGGTTTTATTTGTTGGCTTCTTTTTTTTTAGGTAAATATGAACTTAAAGATGCATCCTCCTTTCAGGCCTACCCCATAGAAAGTGGGGTGAATTTCAGATGCATAGTACATCACTGTCTCCCTCTGTCCTCTATACAGTAGATAATCAAGTGTATCTTGCCACTGAATTTTATTAAGTCACTGTTGCATTTCTTATTAATGGTTGTTAAATTGCTGGTTCATATAAAACATATTGCTGCTTCTCTCTTACAAGTGCGCCACTCCATCTACGACAAGGAGCATAACATTTGTTGTACTAGATCAGACAATCCTATGTTCTTTCTCATTTGCTGAGTCTTGCATTTTTGCTGCCTTCAGAAGTGACCAATGTCTGATGCTTGAGGGGAAGTTGAAGAAAAGGCCTTAATGCACTTAGTCAGTTGTGTGGAAAGGAAGGTAGAGAAAAAGATATCTTCCTGACCCCTGCAGCTATCAATTTACCCTCTGAAGCATAGTAATAGATTACTTTAACATTCGTATTGTTGTTATTACTCATAAAATTATTCAGCCCTTTAAAAATCTTTCAACAATATTTGACTTAATAATCTCCTGCTGGAGTTAATTCCAAGGGATGACAGCATGCTGTGAAAAGTATTCACTTTCACAATTTTTGCTGTAGTATTGTCTTCCATTTACTTCATTGCACATCATTTATTGATTCATTATGGAGAAGGTTAAAAGTAGGGTCTTATCATTCTGCAGTTCATAAAAATAAATAGAAAGAACAGACCATTCCATTTTACTATGTGGAATAAAATTCAAGGTGTTTTCTTTCTGTGTGTATGGGAAGAGTTCAGTGTCTCTATTTTTCTGTACCTGCAAACAGGAAAGGTAACAATGGCAAGATATTCCATCATAAACCATAAAATAATTTAGTGTCTCCTCTAGATGCATTCTGGATGAGGAATTTTCTCCACATATTGTTTTCCTGTGTATACTTTCGATTAATTCCTGAAGAAATTTCAGTAACACCTGAAATGTTAACATGGGAAAAATCCCCACCTATCAATTAATTTTTAATTGAGATCATCCCCAAGTGTGAGTTCTGCTCCAGAATTTCACATGGAAATAAGAATGGGAAATGCTACATTTTTGGAGGCAGAATAAAACATTCTGTTTATCCTGCCATACAAGCAACTTTGTCAAGAGATTCTTACTTTTATATCAAGCTATATATCTTGAAGGATCTGAAATCCTGTAAAACCTGTTTCATAGAATAAGAGGCAACTGCATTTATCTCCATGAATGTTGGACTGACATTCTTGTGGCGTATTTTCTGATTACATATGAGACTGTCTTGATTCATACTTGGGATCACACTGTCTGGTATAATATGGCAATAAAAGTAATATGCACCCAAACATACCAAAGCATTATTTCAGGAACACTTAATAGCATATGTAATCTTACAGTTGGTGAAAATTCCCATAAATGTACATACCCATATTTGTATATTGACAAATATGATCTTAACTAACCTTAAGCAAAAGTGACTGATGAAGCTACTTTGTTGTGAAATCAAATCCTCAGTATCTATATTAATTCAGTTAAGTACAGACTTATCTTTTTCCTTCATCTATTTCTAAATCAAAACTAAATTGCATTTACTCACTATCTTTATTCCTTTAGCCAGTGGGCACTGTGCAGTAGCTTTTAGCCTGCAGGTCAGCATGATCAATCAAACAGATCACCTCCATAGGAACTCCTACCTCAAGGATCCTTCTACCTGTCTTCTTAACTATTCCCCAGGGCATGACAATTTGAGCAACAAATGCAGCCTGAGCAACTTTCTGTTTCTCCTTCAAGACTAGAGCCTGTCTGTTGCTGCAACAGGATGATGAGAAAGGGATGAATAGAAAGAGATTGGAAGAATGGAAGTAATTGCTAAGGTGAGTAGCTCAAGAGAAGAGGCCTTCAACACCTGAGCAGGGGGAAGGTCAGCATCAACTCAGAGTGCCAAGAGCCACCAAGGGAGCCTCAAGTCCTTGGGAGGACTTGGCCAGGAACTGGCAGCTCAGCTGACGCGAGCAGCTGACTCACAGGGTGTGGAGCCAGGAGGGGCCGCACCAGACCTGACTGGTTAAAAACCTGCCCCAGGGAGCTTGAGCGACCAAGACTGTGATGAGGCAGTTCGCACGGGCAGTTGAGCAGGATGGCGAGCACTCATCTTATGACCAGGGCCTGGTCTGGGAGCTCTGCTCTGGCTGTCCCAGCGGTGGCCAGCATAGGCACCCAGACAGAGCCAATGAGAGGGGAGGCTGCAGCATAGACCTTGGAATGCAGAGAGCACCCGCACTGGCCTCCTGAGGGGAGGGGTGCACAATGGGCAGGGCTGCACTGGGTGCTCCCTGGTGAAGGTCCTCCTGCAGCAGATGGTTGAGCTGTGAAATGCTGTCAGTAGGCTGAATGATGTCAGGGAAGCTGAGAGGAAGCATGACTGCTTGCTCAAGACCCAAACTGTGCAGAGGCCTCAAGTGTCCACTGTAGCTCATGGAGGGAAGAAGGAGGCTGCTAACCCAGGAAGCTGGGAAACAGTAACAGAAAAAAACAAAAAAAAAAAAAAAAACAAAAAAAGGAGGAAGAGGACAATTAAAATTAAGGGTCTTCCTCCTATATCTGTTGTCCCCACCCAGAACTGCTTTGCTGTCCTGCAGCAGGCTAATGAGGAAACACTCTCACCATTAACGACTGGCTGATGCACTGGCAAATAAGATCATTACTGGTGCTGCCAGGAAAAAGCAGCGAGTCATAGTACTAGGGGACTCTACTTTGAAAGGAACAGAGGCACCTGTCTGTTGGCCTGACCCAGGCTAAGGGAGGTGTGTTGCCTACCAAAGACAGGGATCAGGGATAATGCAGAGAGGCTGCCTGCTCTAGTCACTCCCACTATTACCCACTTCTAGTGATGCTTGTGGGTGCTGCTGATATAGATAGCAGTAGCCTGGAGAACATAAAGAAGGACTACAGAGCTCTGGGAGAGGTGGCTAGGGGCTCTGGAGTGCAGACTGTCTTTTTGTCAATCTCCAGGATACAGGGCAGGACCTTAAAAAGGCTAGGAGGATTGGCCAGGTTAATAAATGGTTAGAAGGGTGGTGCTGTAGTCAGGGGTTTGGGTACCTTGAACACAGGACTCAATTTTGTAGGCCAGGTCTACTGGGGGCTGGTAGAGCTGGTCTGACAAAGAAAGGGAAGAGTGGATTTGGTAGGAGGCTTGCCAGACTGGTCAAGGATGCTTTAAACTAGGTGTGTTGGGGGAGAGTGGCATCATTCCATCCCAACACACCCAATCACTGGCCAGAACCTATAGTAAATGTTCAGAGCAATGTAGAGATATTCCAACTGCTCCAGCCAATGAGCCGACTTCAATTGGAGCTCAGCTCAGATGCCTCTATACAAATGCCCGCAGCATGGGGAACAAACAAGAGGAATTAGAGATGTGTGCACGTCTTTAGGTTTTTGGTATAATAGGCATGACAAAAACATGGTGGGATGGCTCCTATGACTGGTGTGTTGGAATGGAAGGTTACAGGCTCTTTAGGAAAGAAAGGCTCGGCAGGCGGGGAAGGGGGGTTGCTATTTATGTTAGGGATAGGCTGGAGAGGATGGAACTCTGTCTTGGGACAGGTCAGCAGTCAACAGACAGTTTGTGGGTCGGGTTTAAAGGGAGAACAGTGATGGTTGACATTATTGTGGGGATCAGTTACAGAAAGCCTGATCAAGAGCACTCTGTGGATAAAGCGCTCTATAGACAGATAGGAATAGCCTCATGCTTGCAGGCCCTTGTTCTCATGGGGGACTTCAACCACCCTGATATCTGTTGGAGGGATGGTACAGCCAGGCACAAGCAATCCAGGAAGTTCCTCAATTGTGTGGAAGACAATTTCCTTCTGCAAGAGATATAGGAGCCAACAAGGAGAGGTGCCATGCTTGACCTCTTCCTCATCAACAGGAATTGCTAGTTGGAAATGTGACACTCCGTGGCAGCCTCAGTTGCAGCAATCATGAGATGGTTGAATTCGAGATCCTCAGGGCCGTGAGAGTAGCATACAGCAAGTTTACTGCCCTGGACTTCAAGAGAGCAGACTTGGGCCTCTTCAGGAACCTGCTTACTAAGGTTCCATGGAAAATAGCCCTAGAGGGAAGGGTGGGGCTAAGACTCTTGGTTGCTATTCAAGGATCACCGCTGCAAGCTCAGGAGCGATACATCCCTACTAGAAGGAAGTGCAGCAGGAGGGCCAGGAGACCTCCTTGGATGGATAAGGAGCTGCTGAGGAAAATTCGAAGGAAAAAAAGAGGCTTATAGAAGGTGGAAGCAAGGACAGGCAGCCTGGGAAGAATACAGGGATGTTGTCTGGGAAGCTAGGGACCAGGTTAAGAAAGCTAAGTCCCGCTTAGAATTAAACTTGGTTAGGGATGTTAAAGATAACAGGAAGAGATTCTATAGGTACGTAGCAAATAAAAGACAGACTAGGGACAACGTGGGCCCCCTCCAGAAGCTGTTGGGAGAACTGGCTACCCTGGATTTGGAGAAGGCTGAGGCTCTTAATGATTTCTTTGCCTCAGTCTTCACTGGAAAATGCTCTGATGACACCACCCACGTCTTGGAAGGCAGATGCAGGGACTGTGAGAATGAAGACCCTGGGCCCACTGTAGGAGAGGATATGGTTCAATACCATCTTAAGGACCTGAACATACACAAGTCCATGGGACCTGATGAAATCCATCCGCGGATCCCAAAGGAGCTGCAAATGTAGTTGCTAAGCCACTGTCCATCATATTTGAAAAATCATGGCAATCAGGTGAAGTTCCCAACAACTGGAAAAAGGGAAATATAACCCCCATTTTCAAGAAGGGGAAAATGGTTTAGCCAGGGAATTACAGACCAGTCAGACTCACCTCTGTGCCTGGCAAAATCTTGGAGCAGGTTCTCCTGGAAGCCATGCTGAGGCACATGAAAATCAACAAGGTGTTTGATGACAGCCAGCATGGCTTCACTAAGGGGAAATCCAGCTTGACCAGTCTGGTGGCCTTCTACGATGGGGCTATGGAACTGATGAACAGGGATAGAGCAGTTGGTGTCATCTACCTGGACTACTTGCGCAAAGCATTTGACACTGTCCCACATGACATCTTTGTCTCTAAACTGAAGAGACATCAATTTGATAGGTGGACCACTGGGTGGATGAAGAACTGGATGGATGGCCACATGCAAAGAGTAGTGCTCAATGACTTAATATCCAGCTGGAAACCAGTAACGAGTGGTGTATCTCAGGAACTGGTGTTGGGACCAGTGTTGTTCAACATCTTTGTCGGTGACATGGGCAGTGGGATTGAGTGTGCCCTTAGCAAATTTGCCAATGACACCAAGCTGTGTGGTTTGATTGATACGCTGAAGGGAAGGAATGCCATGCAGAGGGACCCTGACATGCTTGTGAGGTGGGCTGATGCCAACCTGATGAAGTTTAACCATGCCAAGTGCAAGGTCCTACATGTGTGTCAGAGCAATCCCAGGCACAGCTACAGGTTGGGCAGAGAAGAGATTCAGTGCAGCCCTGTGGAGATGGACTTGGGGGTGTTGGTTGATGAGAAAATGAACATGAGCCAGCTGCAGTGTGCACTCACAGCCCAGAAAGCCAACCGTATCCTGGGCTGCATCCAAAGGAGCGTGACCAGCAGGTCGAGGGAGGTGATCCTGCGCCTCTACTCTGCTCTTGTGAGACCTCACTTGGAGTATTATGTGCAGTTCTGGTGTCCTCAGCATAAAAAGGACATGGAAGTGTTAGAACAAGTACAGAGGAGGGCCATGAGGATGATGAGGGGACTGGAGCACCTCCCATATGAAGATAGGCTGAGAAAGTTGGGGCTGTTGAGCCTGGAGAAGAGAAGGATGCGTGAAGACTTCATAGCAGCCTTCCAGTATCTGAACGGGGCCTGTAGGTATGCTGGGAAGGAACTCTTCATTAGGCACTGCAGTGACAGGACAAGGGGTAAAGGGTTCAAACTTAAACAGGGGAAGTTTAGATTGGATATAAGGAAGAAGTTCTTTACTGTAAGGGTGGTGAGGCACTGGAATGGGTTGCCCAGGGAAGCTGTGAATGCTCCACCCCTGGTGTTGTTCAAGGCTAGGTTTTACAGAGTGGCATGGTTGTTGTCCCTGCCCATGGCAGGGGTGTTGGAACTAGATGATCTTAAGGTCCTTTCCAACCCTATCTATTCTATGATTCTATGATTCTATGAGATGGAAAGGGCTGTTACTGAATTTTCCTGTTGGTTCTCATCTCACAAATTCACTGCATTTTAGAAGCACAGCAGTGCGTCAAGTGTGACACCAGGAGAGAGGCTACTGAGTATTCCTGCTCCTTTCTTTTGTCTTCTACCCTCTGCATATATTCCTAAACCCCAGACACTTCCGTTTGTTCACTCCATATTCCTGTTATGCTTTAGGTCTCCAAATCTACAGAAGTACCTCCAGTCAGGTGCATCTAGGCAACCTGGCGTTTACTAGAATATTTCTCTGCCTATCTCTTCTGAGTATGTCTATTCATAAGCCTTTTGCAGAACACGTCTGAACACCTACTGAAAGTTTGGAGTCTGCACAAAATGGAATTGCATATTTAAACAATTCTTTTTTTTTTTTTTAATATTACAGGAAGAGATGATGTATATTTTCAGAGATTTAGGTTTCCTTCAACAAGGCATCTTTGAATCAGATGGTTTTGTACATTTGCTTGGTATTTCCAGATGTTCATCCAGGTGTTCATGTTTCTATTTAAGCAATAGAAGTGTCCCCACTGCTGCCCAGCCCCTGTAATCAGACATGTTCTCCATCTGCTGCTACATAGTAGACTAGTATTTTTAAATTATTCAATCATTAAGTAGATGACCCAGGTTCAATTCCTTTTTCTGCCTGAAGAAAGTTACTACCTGTGGAATATTTTATGTTCATTAAAAAATGGATGTATTCTTGCTCTGTTTTCCTTTTTGAAGCTGTATCAGTGTGTATAAAAGATTTCAAGTTTCCCTGGGCTGAAAAGAGAAAGCATGTAGTGGTGAACCTTAGTGCTCGGTACTGTTACCTCAGAGAATGGGGACTGACTGCAAGGAGCTTTTTGATATCTCATCATTATTTGATTTGACCATAGGAATGGCCCTGGGAGAGAAAACTGCTATTTTCCAATTGGCTAGTGAATGAATATCTTTGTGTTGCCTCTGTACAGATTGTACAGCACATTATCCTGAGGTTGTTGAATGTCCCTGTTCACTGCAGTGGATGTCTTCATGCCCAGCAAAAGTGCTGGATGTCACAAAGCCAGGTCATTAAACACTGGGTGTTACAGTGCTGAAGCTTTTAGGCATTTAAGCATTAGATTGGACCCAGTCTATAATGTCTTTCACTGTCTGACTTTTTTCTTTCTTTCTGCTTCAGTCTCTGCTGAAGATAGTCTAATTTGTGACATTATACTTTGTTTGCTCTGTCCATCTTACAGAAAATTGTTATTATCAAATCCTTTTTTTATCAGTACTTTTCCAGCAATAATTATGGCTTCCTTTTGATCAAGAGATTCAGAAGTCAGTAGTATGAGTCACTTTTCCTATTCAGCTTCAACAATGTTGTGATAATGACACTTTCTTAATCTAAACACCTGCCTGTCCTTTGCAGTACCAAAGGCACCTCTATCATTCCTAACATTTAATTTTGAGTCTTTTCTTCTTTTCTGTTAAACCATAATCATATCATATGCATTTTCTTCATGCAATCTTTTATTTCACATCAATGCACATTCAACAGGTTGCCTTCTGCACAGAGAGTATCTCTAATTGATAGTAAGAATCCACCCTCCAGTAGCTTTTGTCTGTCTCTGATGTAAATCTCAAACAAATATATATGTTTTATTTGCTGCATTACAGGTGTGCCAAAAAACAAAGTAACCAGTTTTGTCTCTGAAGCTACTAAATCATGTTTTCTCGGCACTTGGAGAGCCATAACAGCTGGAGACAGAAGGGAAGCTATTCACTCCTTTCCCATTGTCAGATTGTTCTCAACAATATAGTCTTAACATTGTCTGGCTCATTTTTAAATGTAACTTCTTTTCGTTCTACTTGAATCCAAAAAGTAAGGACAGATTACTGCTTTATAGCAAAAAAACCTTCTTTGACTCCAGGACAATTCTTGTTTTTAAATTTATTTTACTGAGTGTATAGTCTGAGATGAAGTACATTTCATTTTCATAAAGAATTAAAATATGGGTAATGTTAAATCTGAGCTGAAGTGGGAACTGGTCCAAAAATACTGAAAGAATTGTGTGTTTTCAGGTTTTAAAAAATATGTGATGACTTTCTGAAAGACTATTTCTTGGGAACTCTGGTTGTAACTTGCATATCCTCAGCCAGATAAGTCTTATACTGAACTACAAATAGGCTGAATATTTAGTTGTTATAAATCCAGTATCCCTGCTGACAGTGCTGCTTGGCCAATTTACACCAGCTTAGGATCTGTCCTTTTGATCTGGCCATATGTTTTTTGATGATAAGCATCACAAATTAGAACTGGATTTTCAGAAAATCTCTTTTTCTATTATACGTCCCTAAGGATGGATAGGTGAGCAAACATTTTCAAGCGTTAGCGGCTCTTTGGCAGTAATGACTGTTTTTTCAAAATACACAGAACTCTGTTGTAAACTTTCCAGTTTTCTAACTACAGGAAATTATACTGCAAGCGACTCTTAATCAGCCATTACACTGAGAAATAATAAAATCAAAACTAACCAGAAAATACCGTGGGATCTAACATATCAAAATACCTACTGAGTATGTATCCTGTCTTCATGAGTTTAGCTTACAAAATATTATATGCTAAGATTTTTTTTTGTTCTGATTTTATTGGATTCAGACCATAATAAGGCATAACTAGGAATGAGGGAACAAACTGAATGGGTGCTGGAGGAACAACATAACTGATCAAATGGAAAAATGTGAAAACTGACACCAAAGGTAAAGAACCAGATCACCTGCAGTTGTGTGGTATTGCAGGAATGGCCATAAAAGAATCACATCAGCAAAATTATGTACCACTAAAAATTTTTGGTCTTGCCATTATTTATCAACTTTTACATGAAGAAAAGGAAGAAAAATTAATACCTCCGTGAAAGCCAAGCAGCCACATGAAGGTGTAATAGCAATCTCCAAAATTTCGCACCAAGGAAAGGGACAAAAAATTGGAACAGAACAAAAAGAAGTACCCAGTCTAAAGGGCAAAGAAAAGAAGTATTACTCTTGAGTTGTTGGAGGTTTTTTTGGTGATTAACTTAGCATATATTCCTCAGTTTTGTGAAACTAAATTAATCTCAAGCAAGCCTCCACTAAGGGTGAGAGCAGAATTCCTCAAATACTTTCTTAACTGAGAGGCAGAGTTCTGAGCAGCAACCACATGTGGGCTTACTGAGGTATTGAATAAGAACAGAGAAATTGGAGCTTGGAATTGGGGGAACTGGGGGAAATGCAGTAGCACTTTGCAGACCTGCTTCTCTCTCTTCATGATTGGATGCATGATATTTTGCAGATGGTTCTTCACATTAGCACTGAGGTCTTGCATGCAGAGCTGGCACCTAGTTAGACTGTGAGGTTGTTATGACAAGCTTGCTGCCGGCATTAGAGAAACACACAGTTGGCTGAAGTGTATTATAATCTGTTTCTATAGGGCAGATTTGGGATAGAATAACTATATCAGTGTAAGGTTAAAAAAATAACCCAGTGAGCCACATGTACAATAAGTTAGATATGGCATTCATTCATTTGCTAAGATCTGCAAAGATGAGTTTTAGAGAATTCCTCAGATGTGAGGACCAAAAGATTCCTTCGTAATGGAAATTGCTAGGAAACCTAAACAGAAGAATGGGTCCTAATTCCTCCATCATATTCTCAGGGCAAAGTTGTATAATACACTGCAGGTAATAGCACATTGTAGGAAGACAGTTCTGTTTTAAAGTAAATGTCAAGAACCCCTGCATGAAAAAACATCTATCCTTTTATAGCAGTATGGACAGACATGAAACCAGAGATGAGTGGAGAGGGAGGAGTGAATACTGCACAATGATGGCAATATTCACCCTTTACTGATTCAACCTGTACCACTTGCACTTTCCTGACAATCAATTAACATGCAACAGTGACTATATTAAGTATTTTACTCTTCCTTACAAAGTCACCCTGGAGGAATGGCACAGCAGGCTTGCTAAGGTTCTCAGCTTCCATATTTTAAGCTCCATCTTAATTAGCTGGTAGAGTGAATGAAATAATTTTGCCATTCCTGTGTCCCAGCTTGACAAAGTGGGACTTGGCGCTAGCTCAGTATAAGACTCTCCATGCAGCTATATATGGTATGTGTTAATGATGCTATTAGTAACACATTGCTGAATGTTAACATGTTAGAGCTTGTAGTTTCATCTCTCTATGGAAGTGGCTTGATTAATGTTAGAGGGAACTTTTTAACGAAGGTATAATTTCTGTGACACTGTTTTATATTGTCAAAGAAAGAGGGATAATCTTACATTGAATATTATTATGTTTAATTAAACAGGCTGTGACAGGCTTCCTCCTACCTTATCCACTCATACATGTGTAGTAATTTTTTTTTTTTGGAAAAAGAAAAGGATACTAAGATTTGAGGGGTCATCGGTCACCTCAGTAAGTCCCTAATGCCTGGTCTGCTGATGTGTACCTAATAGCATAGTAGCTACAGGGTGCCCAGTAAGTGTGAGATGTCACTTCAAGATACTGTTTCTGTAGATCTAGTATTTTTATATGAAAGCTTGTCATTGGAATAACTAAAACAAATCTTCTAAAGAGGGTAGTGACACAGTGGGAACACATTCATCAAAGAAGTAGCAGGTAGGATTTTTTTTGGAAGGGGATATTGCTAACGATTAAATGGCAATCCTAATCATTAAAAGTCAAAAGTAGATAAATAAGGGATAACTCCCATGATAATTGCCAAATTTGTATATTTAGAGAAACTTAGTACATCATAAATATTAAATTGGGCTATTATCTGAAGTATGCCTGTGCCAGGGATCCATCAATAAAGACTTTAGGGACTAATCACTAGATATTTTCATTATTTATCTCCTTTCACACTTTAACAGATAGAAAAGCTATGACTTCTTTGTGTAAATCACAAAGGAAACAAGCTCATTTTTTTGGATGCATCTTTCGTGGAAGAGAAAGGAAAAAAGCAATGCCATGGGAAAGTACAAACAAGGGAAGAGCTCAACCATGAGAAAATCTGTCAAGAAAAAGCTTGGCTTCTTTTTTCTTCTGAGCATTAACCTCCTACAAAGTACACTAGTTTTATGTTAATGTGTAGGTCTATTGACTTCAATTAAGCTATCTCAGATAGCCACCCTGCTGAGAGAGCAACCACAGACTTTTAAAAAGTCATCCAACACAGAAATGTGGCAAGAGTGGTGAATCAGGTCATTTGTGTAATTTTAATTGTTAGTTCTGCCTTGCACCTTATGGAATAATTTATGCAAAGAAGGTACCTAAAGACCTTTATAGGAATTTCTAGTGATATTAAAGGGACTGTTTTATGCCTGTTCTTGCAAGATTAAATGTCTATTATGTGCAAAATTACATGCACAGTTTGCTTAACTGAACCAGAATGCTAAGCCATCAGGACAGACCTTGTACTGCATAGACCTTGGGAATGTTATCTTCTTGGCTTACTCAATGTAGCCAAAAAAACCACACTGATTGACCAGGTTGAGAAAGGGGGTCCTGACTATATGGAGCTGAATCCCCAGTCTCATGGGAAAATAGTAGAGAGGATGGTATGAGTAATGTATCAGTAAAGAATGGGTAGAGAAGTTTCATCTAGTGCAAGCTGCAAGCTCATTTGGAAATCTCTATGGTGAATGGTGCTGTTAATAAGTCCAACCATTGCATCTGGATTATTCTTGGAATTGCTTAGGTTTAGCCCAAGATTATTCTTGATGCATCAAATGCTTGAGTTCCCATAACACAGGCAAAATGTGGGAGAGATCCAGCAGCTTGAAACTGGGGTATTGAAAAAGAAATACAGCTACTGGCAACTGGCAGTGCTTCCCTTCATATCCCTGCTGTCACTCGTACAGTAATCCGCTTTGGCCTTTTGACTACTGAAAGGATAATGTTTTTCCTTATATTGGATATTACATGAAAGCTAGTAGTACTCAAGAGTTAAAATCCAGCTAAGAAGTACCAAGAATTACTTGAGGGGAGTACTAGCCAGCTATTGCTGGTACACTAAGCTATCAGATCTGTTTGAAGCATGCCAAGTAAACATGCTGCAAAATCATTCACATGGTTGCACAGCGGTTTTAGGCAGAAGTGGCATTCTGCAAGCTGAGATCCTGACTACTTTCTGAATTCCAGTAGGTTTGAAAGGATAAAAGCCCTGCAAATGCATGAAGTCACCCATTCAATATGTGAGGCAAAGAGTAAAAATAGGACCTATGACCTCTCCCTTCTTCCTCATTTAGATACTTTTCTCTGTAACTATGGGTAAAGTGCAGTAGTGGAATATTATTGCTATTAAGTGAAAAATGAGCTTTTACAGGAAGTCATGAAAATGAAAGTAATAATTAAATCTTCATATAAGTTTAGGTTGTATTGTAAGTGCTTAGCTGAAAAATTCGTCTTTAACTCATGGCCCGCAGCAATCACATCTGTTATATTTTAGGAATAGAAAGCTAATGAGGTGGAATCTGGAGTACTGAGCTTAATTGGGCTTGTTTTGATTAAGTGTATGTGCTGGGAATATTTTACACACTAGTATAAATTGCAAAGCAGTCAACATAAGCCACAAAATTTGCAAAATCCATTGTGGGTAGTGTGAGAGAAAGGACTGTTTCCAATAAACAGGAAATGGCAAAAGAAAATATTGGAGGTTTTGATGACAAAAAAAAAGAGTGTATTTTAATTTGCCTAATTAGTGTCTTTCTATGGTTGTAAATATATTTCTCTCTTATTCACATACATGCAAATACAGACACAGAGACACAGAGCAATACACAAATGTGCTATAAAGTATACAATGGCAACAGCTTGTCTTTAGTCTGGGTAGTTTAAGACAACCTGGCAAAATCAGTTAAAACTGCATAATCTTTACACAAACATGAAAATTCGGTGCATCCTTCATATATTACATATGTAGCAGAAAGAATAATATTTCTCACTGGTTTGAAAAATGTGTATTTCAAGGTTGGGGAGTGTATGTGCAGTTTTTCTCCTGCCAGCCCTTATCACTTTGGGCCATACTCTTAGGTAATGTAAATCTGCATAACTTCATAGACTCTAGTTCACTTTGCTGATCCACTCAATTTAGATCTGATCTCTTAAGTTCCTATGTGTATTCAAAACTTGGAAGGTGGAAAAAAATATGAGTAGTGTATTTTAACAACATTAAAAATGGTTTTAAGCAGATTTTTCTCTACATTAAAAAGTCTACAAGCTGAATGCCTGATATTTTGGTATCATCCATAACTAGAAATAGATGTCAACTCTTCAAAGTAAATTACATATGAATGAGAAGTAGTTCTGTTTAGACTGTAGTAGAAAATGCATTAAAAAAAAAATATTGTCCAGAGCTATCATCAATAGCTCTCTATCTAAACATCTTGCAAGAAAAGATACCTCCATTTTTGCTCATAAGAAAAATGAGAAAACAAGAATTGGTTAGCAGAAAGCAAGTAACAAAGTTGTTTAAGTGGTGATGATCTGTCCAAAGGCCACCTGATCTGTCATAGTCTGTGGGGACTGACACAAGCCACATGATAGGGTCATTTGACTTTTGCATCCTTCTCTGCATATGCAGGTTGAAGATTAAAATGCTGACATCTTTACAGCACCCATACATGTCAAGTTGCTTTGTCTGTCTCCTGTCTGTCTCATGTTGAGCCTTTTCAGCTGGTGGGTATTTTCTCCTGACCCCACACCCAAATTGAAAGTTCAGGCTAAGATTTTAATTTTTTTTAATTTCAATGGGATTTGCTTATAAGTTTCTTCAAGCCCGCTAAGATCCCAGCTTTGATCAATGAAAGTTTCACTACAGTTCACTAATACCTGAGAATCCCATGGGAGCTTATAACTTCATTTTAGCTGCTTAATGGTTTTACGCATTTCAAAGCCTTTAGCCTGGAATACAATTCTTGCTACACAAAGGAGACATTCCTTCAGATGTGTCTCTAAACAATTCCTGATCTTACTAGTATTAATTCTGGCTCTTCTGTTCCACAGCTCACAAGGAGGCAATAGGGGTAAATGCACTGAACATGGGAAGCACACTGAGTTTAAGAGCAAATACTCTGCAGCCCTGCAGGAAAATTATAATAATGATGTTTTAATAGGTTGGATTAAACTCTTCTGTCAAACTTAAAATCCCACTGGTGAATTTCAGCTCCTTCCACTGGGGAAGGAGAATGGTATTTAAACACATATAGGCCTCCTACGCACTACTAGCACAGGCTGAGGGACTAATGAACAGGAAGGCAAAGTACAGTACAGTACCTCAGGTTAGGTCTTGCTGGAGGAAGCTCCTTCACTCTTTAAAAAAAAGTCTGTCTCATGGCCACAGTTATTCAGGTCTTTGGCTTTATGTTTTGTTCAGAAAAGTGCACTGCTAGTTGCGTTGTGACCCCTAACAATATATTGTTTGATCAGTTCAACAATGACTCTGAAGAATGAGAGCCACCTACCCTATTATCAGCTCCACCTCCTGGGGTTTCTCTTAAAGGGACTTCCATTCAAGTCTGGTCTAGAGTAACATAGGCAATTACACTAGGAAGAATGAAAATGTGAAGGGGCAGCCACTGCAGCTTGAGGTCATGAGATGATTGGTGGCTGTGATTAGGAAGAAATCCCCTCTTCTTAAATGAAGCATAATAGCTTTCTAAGGTATCAGGACTATCCATTGTTAGAGTGTATTCCCTGTGACATTTATATAATCTCTGATTTCCCTTTTCTTCCCCTTTCAAAAAGTAGGAAAGGAAAACTTTCAGAAACTTTCTACTTTCTCAGAAAAAAAAAAAAAAGGGGGTAAGGGGAAAATAAATTTTATTATTCTGCTGCTCTGATGCCCAACGTTCTGATTCAGCTTTTTCCTTTTTCCTTTAAAGGGTAATTCTGAATGTTCCTTCTTTTTTTTTTTTTTTTTTTTTTTTTTAATTGTGTATAGACAGTATTTAAAGTTTTTAAGGCTGAAGGTAAAAAATTTGAGTTAATTATGTTCACTGTATTGAGTCTACTAAATATGATTTTTTTTTTAAGCATGCTGCTCTTGTGAAAGACCGTGGTCTCTAAGTATTGTCAGTCACCTTATAAAATAAAGGTTATTATTATTATCAGTGGTGAACAACAGCAGATGACTTCAAGTTGAAGAAAGGTCAGGAGACTAATCACTGATATGCCTTCAGCAGTTCTCTTTGCTGCTTAGGACTTAGGCAATTGTTAAAGGCATATTTTTTCAGCTTTAATTTTTTTCCTGTTTTTTCCTCATTGACTGCATAGGTGCATACACATGCGCACAAATCAATCTCAAGTTAGGTCTTTTTGTATCTGCTAACTTTCACTTAAGAAAATGAACACAAAAACATCACCATTTCAGAACCTTCATTATGAATAATTGTGACATTCGTGTACTGTGCATCAAAGGGGGACCATAAGCAGATGGGGACTCCTTTTTTTCTGTTAGTAACTACCATGTCTGTGACATCACTGAGCAAATTTCAGTTCTCTAGCATGGCTCTTAAACCAAGACTCCATTACTTCACTTCTGCTGGAATGCTTCTTCTGTTACCCCACTTATGAGCATGAGATGCACTGCGCTTTCTTGAGACCTTTGTTCTAGAATTCATGAACCATAAAACTAGACCTAGTTTTCTAGAGATGCATCCTTTTTCTTTTGATCCTGCAAACTATAGAGTATCAGTAATGTATGAGGCTGTTCAGATCTGGGATACTGAACCGAGCTGGTGGGATGTGCTGCCTCTTCTCAAACTTCAGTTAAAGCATGGAAGTTTATATAGGTCAGCAGTGTCTTCCCTCAAACTGAAGAAGCCAACCATGCTTGGAATATGTAATACACGTGGAGACACAGACTGACAGACACACAGAACCATTCAACTAAAGACTGGCATCAGCTGAATCCCTTCATTGTTTCTGAACTCGTTGAAACTACTGAACAAGTCATTGTTGGTAAATGACTGTCTGAAATAGTCTATTTCTTCACTATAGATTTAAAAGAAAATATCAGAGCAAGAGAAAAAGTAGGTGAAATTGATTTCATTTAACAATAACCTTCTGTCATGGTTTAAGCTGTAAATTTCACTTCTCCCTTCTTTCCCCTCCCCCCCCCCCCCCCGATGGGGGGAAATGGGGAGAGGAACCGAAGAAAATGTAACTCCCATGGGTTGAGATAAGAACAGTCCAGTAACTAAGAGACAATACAAATCACTACTGCCACCACCAATAACAATATAATGACAAAGTAAATACAAAGGAAGAGGATACAACCGCGGGAAACCCGCGAGAGCCCACCCCAAACCACACACTTCCTGGTTCCTCCCCCCCCCCTATTCTCTATCCTGGGCATGACCTGCTGTGGTATGGAATAACCTCATTGGTCAGCCTGGGTCAGGCGCCCTCTCCCCGCCTCCCCCAGCTCTCCCCTCCTTCCAGGCGTAACAAGAGACTTGGGGGGGGGGGGGGAAGCCGAACCCATAACACCTTCCAGCATTGCTTCACTCAAATAACCTTTGTAACTAATTATAGTGGAATCTGAAAATAAAACACTTCTAGGCTGCAGGGTTTTAGAAGTCACCAGAATTATCCCTTGCTCAATACAGCCAAAATCCCATCTTCTATTATGTTCTTGTGCCAGCAAGGCTGCCTGCAAGTTAGCATCTGTAGAGCTATGAGAGAAGCAAGAGGCAAACATTAGTATCATCAAATGTTATATTGATAACCAAAGACATTATGGCAGGCTGGGAAATCAGTCATTTCTAACTGCTTTCTTCTTTGGACTGTGTATTAAATTCTTAGTGATTATAATAATTAGTGGTTTTCCTCCTTTTTCAGGTCTGGTAGCATATCCAGACACTCAGCTTCATGCACTGCCTCGCCAGACTACTCTCTTTCCCTCTCTGCCCCTTGAAAAGTATGCATTCACATTTGTTGGCTACTATGGTCTCTGATGAAGACTTAATCCATTTCTTTTATTTTCAGTAGCCCTTTAGATTCCTAGGAGTCAGAATTTAAAGGCTGCTTATATTAAAGGGACTTGTAATCCTTAATAAAAGAGCTTAGATGCCTTCCTTTGCCACTTCCCAGATGATCTGTGTCTTCCTCAGATATGTCTGAGTCTCTCTTTCTGTCTGTGCTCTTGCTTTACTCTAAATATAGCACCTTTTAGGATACTAAATGCTCCATGCATATTGCCGTAGGGGAAATTTCGTTTCTTGTGTTTAGTGACCTTCACCCTATACTACAAGGTCTATCTATTTATTTGGGTTTTCTTTATATCAGTAGTTCCCAGCTGTAGGACATACACCATTAGTGATTCGTGGAGCACTTGCTGGAGGTTCACAGAGAACTGACTTGCAAAGCACATGTTCTGGTGCATTTCCAGCTGCTATCTTACATTAAAACCAGTTAAAATTATATCAAATAATTTCTGAATGCCATTATTCAAAGAAGGCAATTGCTACTGTTACACAAGGCTGATACCTAGTTGTGAGATATTCTACGTGTTGACTAGTAGGAAAGAAAAGCAGGAGTCGAGGGACTGAAATGTGACCCACACCCTAGAAAAGTTTAAGAACACTTGCTCTTTACAACTTCTCTGCTTTAGCTATAATCCTCTGATTGGCCTGTATGGAATATCCTTTTAGGTCAAATAAGTTTTATGATTTCTAAACTCTGATGGCTCTAATTTGCTGCAAATCTTTCCAGAGATTATGATACTTTGTACAACATACTTATAAATAAATTCTATGATAGGCTCATTAATCAGGCTACATTTTAAAAGCATTAGCCTTCTTCCCCACTGTTGAATTCAATTATAATTAGTGTTCTTTCAAATCAATATTTTTTTGCCAGCTAGGGAGTTATACCCGGTCTATACCTTTCTTCACCCTCTAGCTGAGGTACCCCAATATCTGAGCAGTGTTTAAAAATTTTACTCCACATTAGCATAATGAAAATGGACTCTATTTTAAGCAGGGATAAGTCTAAAGGAATCAGTCACAGTACTGTAAATATTGCTCTTGATATTTTTATTTTTCAGGTGTCTGGTTCTGAGAACAGAGCATGAATTTGGCACCTTTATTTTCCTTGAGGAAAGTAGGTGACCCAAACAGGAAGATCAAATAGCAGCCATGTAAAATTGGAAACCTTGCCCTTTCTGTTCACAGAAGTATTATACCATGTTAAAAAAAAAAAAAAAAAAAAAAAAAGTATCTTTGTAATACAAGAGCTTCTAGAGGCATTGGGAGAATGTTCCTACTCTGGAGCATCAGGAAACATTGTCGTTAGAGTTTTCAACCCTGGAAGATAAAGATATCTGAAGTAAAACCACTAGAGAAAAATGCAGTTCCTAGGACTTCCAGACTCCTTGCCAAATGTTCTGATCAGCAGGCTAGTGTGTGCCCTAGTAAGAATTATCTTATGCAAATACTTACAAGTTGGTTGTCAAAGTTCAAAGCTATGATTTAGTAAGATATTTGGTTTATCAGCAACATGAACTTAAAGCATGGACTTTGAAGAAGACATCATTTCAGAGAATGTGAAGGGAGTAGAGGGTAGAGGATAGGAGCTTGAGCAGATTAGTATGCTTTTCACCAAACATAATGTTGCATAGAATTGCTTCCAAAACTCACTGCTCTAACTTTTCTCGCTAGTCAGTGGAGGACAGATACTGTAACAGGATAATTCATAAGGGATATTTTTGAATAAGATGAACCTGTCTGCAGGGGAGTTTGACTCCATCAATAGTAAACAGAGTTAAGGTGAGTAAGATAATTGTCAATATTTAGAGAGTCAGGTTGTGTGAGATTAATCCAATACTAGATTTGAAACTACTAGGATACTTAAGTAGCGGATGATCTACTTGACTGGACTTGCATGCCAGATAGCTGATGAGTTTCTCAATTCTACTGAGACATCAAGACAAGTGCAGAAGAATTTGCCCAGGGAACTTTCAGGTACTTATAGAGGTCAGGAAGCAGATGAATAGAAATTTTCAGCATCTTAATTTTTTATCTTTATCTTTAATTATTATTTTAAAAAAGACAGGCCCGGTAGACAGGGAGTGGGAATTGCTATTTATGTTACGGATAGGCTGGAAAGTATGGAACTCTGTCTGGGGACAGGTGAGCAGTCAACAGACAGTTTGTGGGTCAGGGTTAAAGGGAGAACAGTGATGGGAGACATTATTGTGGGGATCTGTTACAGACTGCCTGACCAAGAGGACTCTGGGTAAAGCGAAGAGGAGTGTGAGCGTGAAAAGGAGCATGACCAGAAGGTCGAAGGAGGTGATCCTGCCCCTCTACTCTGCTCTCGTGATGCCTCACTTGGAGTATTGTGTGAAGTTCTGGTGTCCTCAACATAAAAAGGACATGGAACTGTTGGAACAAGTCCAGAGGAGGACAACAAGGATGATGAGGGCACTGGAGCACCACCTGTAGGAAGATAAGCTGAGAACTTTGGGGCTGTTAAGGCTGGAGAAAAGAAGGCTGCCTGGAGACCTCCAGTATCTGATGGGGGCCTATAGAGATGCTTGGGAAGGACACTTCATTAGGGACTGTAGTGATAGGATAAGGGGTAATGGATTGAAACTTGAACTGGGTGTCTTGGTTTAAGCCCAGCCATAAATCAGCCATCCAGTTGTTATCTCACTCGCCCCCTTCCTCCTCCTGCTCCCTGAGGGATGGGGTGGAGAATCGAAAGAATGTAACTCCCACAGATTGAGATAAGAACAGTCCAGTAACTAAGGTATAACACAAACCACTACTGCCACCATCAGTAATGATAATGATAAGGGAAATAACAAGGGAAGAGAATACAACCGCTCACCACCCGCCCACCGATACCCAGACCGACCAAGCAGTGATCTAAAACTTCCGGGTAACTGCCCCCCGTTTATATACTGGGCATGACATGCTGTGGTATGGAATAACCTCTTTGGTCAGTTTGGATCAGGTATCCTGTCTGTGCTTCCTCCCAGCTTCCCCTCCTCCCTGGTAGAGCATGAGGCCCAGAAAGTCCTTGGTCAGAGTAAACATTACTGAGCAGCAACTGAAAACATCGGTGTTATCAGCGCTGTTCACAGGCTGAAAGTCAAAAGCACGACACTGCACCAGCTACTAAGAAGGAGAAAAATGACTGCTACTGCTGAACCCAGGACACAGGGGCAGTTTATATTGGATAAGAGGAAGAAGTTCTTTACTGTAAGGGTGGTGAGGCACTGGAACGGGTTGCCCACAGAAGTTGTCAATGCTCCATACCTGGCGGTGTTCAAGGCCAGGTTGGAGAGAGCGTTGGGTGACATGGTTTAGTGGGAGGTGTCATTACCCATGGCAGGGGAGGTTGGAACTAGATGATCTTAAGGTCATTTCCAGCCCTAACTATTCTATGATTCTATGTTAAGAACTTATGCTAATTCTTTTTCACGTTATTATCACATAAAGCTTGAAGAGTTGGATGTACACAGAGATATTCAGTAACTGTCCGTGACATTGGTACTCTTGGGCAGACATAGAAAATGCAAATATGAAAAGAATGTAAATTAATTTTAACTGCTCAGGTTCATAGAAGCATAGAACCATAGAATAGTGAGGGTTGGAAAGGACCTTAAGATCATCTAGTTCCAACCCCCTGCCACGGGCAGGGACAACTCACACTAAACCATGCCATCCAAGGCTCTGTCCAGCCTAGCCTTGAACACCGCCAGTGATGGAACATTCATAGCTTCCCTGGGCAATCCATTCCAATGCCTCACCACACTTGCAGTAAAGAATTTCTTCCTTATATCCAATCTAAACTTCTCGTGTTTAAGTTTGAACCCTTTACCCCTTGTCCTATCACTACAGTCCCCAATGAAGAGTCCCTTCCCAGCATACCTACAGGCCCCGTTCAGATACTGGAAGGTTGCTATGAGGTCTCCACACAGCCTTCTCTTCTCCCAGCTGAACAGCCCCAACTTTCTCAGCCCATCTTCCTACAGGAGGTGCTCCAGTCCCCTCATCATCCTCGTGGCTCTGCGCGGGACTTGTTCCAACACTTCCATGTCCTTTTCATGTTGAGGACACCAGAACTGTACATAATACTCCAAGTGAGGTCTCACAAGAGCAGAGTAGAGGGGCAGGATCACCTCCCTCGACCTGCTGGTCATGCTCCTTTGGATGCAGCCCAAGATACAGTTGGCTGCCTGCGCTGTGAGCGCACACTGCCGGCTCATGTTCATTTTCTCATCAACCAACACCCCCAAGTCCATCTCCACAGGGCTGCTCTGAATCTCTTCTCTGCCCAACCTGGAGTTGTTCCTGGGATTGCTCTGACCCACGTGTAGGACCTTGCACTTGGCATGGTTAAACTTCATCAGGTTGGCATCAGCCCACCTCACAAGCATGTCAAGGTCCCTCTGGATGGCATTCCTTCCCTCCAGCATATCAACCGAACCACACAGATTGGTGTCATCTGCAAACTTGCTGAGGGCACACTCAATCCCACTGCCCATGTCACCGACAAAGATGTTGAACAAGACCAGTCCCAACACCAGTCCCTGAGGGACACCACTTGTTTCTGGTCTCCATCTGGACATTGAGTCATTGAGCACTACTCTTTGCATGTGGCCATCCAGCCAGTTCTTCATCCACCCAGTGGTCCACCTATCAAATTGATGTCTCTCCACTTTAGAGACAAGGATGTCGTATGAGACAGTGTCAAACACTTTGCACAAGTCCAGGTAGATGACACCAACTGCTCTACCCCTGTCCATCAGTTCTGTAGTCCCATCATAGAAGGCCACCAGACTGGTCTGGCAGGATTTCTCCTTAGTGAAGCCATGCTGGCTGTTCACCAAGCACCTTGTTGCTTTTCATGTGCCTTAGTATGCCTTCCAGGAGAACCTGCTCCAAAATTTTGGCAGGCACAGAGGTGAGGCTGACAGGTCTGTAATTCTCTGGTTCATCCGTTTTCCCCTTCTTTAAAATGGGGGTTATATTTCCCTTTTTCCAGTCATCAGGAACTTCCCCTGACTGCCATGATTTTTCAAATATGATGGACAGTGGCTTAGCAACTTCATTTGCCAGATCCTTCAGGACCCACTTATGGATTTCATCAGGTCCCATGGACTTGTGTACATTCAGGTTCTTAACATGATTTTGAACCATATCTTCTCCTTCATTCTCACAGTCCCTGCTTCTGCTTTCCAAGAGTTGGGTGGTGTGTCCAGAGCATTTACCAGTGAAGACTGACATGATTCATTGTATGGTCAATTCTGGTTACGAGAAGAGAAAGTAACAGACTCTTAGATGATTCCATCCCTGGAAGTGTTCAAGGCCAGGTTGGACATAGCTTTTGGTGACATTGTCTAAGGAGAGGTGTTCCACCCATGGTCCATTCCAAACCTAATCATTCTATGTTTATATGATTCTATGATGTTATATATGATATTATGGGAAAATGTATATTGATGTGCACAGTTTGTGATGGCTGAAAATACTTGATCAGAGGAAGGGATGGAAAGGGGAGTGTTAAACTTTTAGGGTTAAATTGAGGACCTTTAAGAATTAATTATTTTGAAACCAGTCTCAGAATTCTGATGAATATATTGTATAGAATTTTAATATGGACTACAATTTGTCCATGAAAATTTTGCTTATTCTTGTACTTGTCCGTTGCTGTAAATCATGGTAATATACATAAAGTGGTTAATGATGACTTTACACTCTGCTCACTCTAACTAGCAACACGCTGTCCTCACCAACTGTCCAGTCAATATGTAGGCCAAGTGAATTGTAAGGAGATATTATACTAAGCACCTAACTAAGTTAGTGTTCTTCTATACTGTGCCATGCCCTGTGTGGATACTGTGAATTCACTGGGAAAAACCAAGCTATCATTGTAACACATGAAATGTAATAATCCCTTTTTCTCATTAAAGCTCTTCAACTCAGAGACAAGACTGATTAGAACAGGGTTATACTATTGCTGACTTCCAGACTATTGTTGTCTTCATTGCTTTGGATAACCTTCCTCTACACTTCGACATGCTCTATCTGAACAACTGGTAGACGACCTTCCCTCAAACACTTTCCTGTGTGTGCCCAGAGTGTGGCGACAGTCTTCTGCAATTCACTGAGAAAGACTCATGTAGAACTTCATCTTACTTCCGCATCAAGCAGCAGGTGCTATATTTCTACAGGCCCTCATGAAATGTGAGCATGATCAAATTCTGGAAAGAACAGTCAGTCACCTATGGTTTTGCAAAGCAGATGCTCACACACACTGAAGTACAGCAGGTTTTGAAATAAAGAACAGAATCTTTGTCAAAACATGGAAATCTTTAAAGGAGGGAGGAGTCACTTAATGAGAAATACTAGACAAATTACATCCTAGAATGGCCTAGTTTCCTCCATTGACTATAAAAAAAAAAAATGTGGAGGATAGCCTGAGTAATCAGTTTCAATGTAGACATCTCCACTGTTGATTTCACTGGTCAGGGCATTCAGTCACTGACCTTTAGCGGTCTACAGGCACACTGTAACCCCATTATGGTTATTACAGCAGACGGAGAGCAGGGGCTTGCTTCTGATAGCCACACAGCTACATTCAAAACAATCCCAAAGAATTCAAGGCATCCACATCAGTCTGGCAGATATGAGAAAGGAATTAAAAGAAACATTCTCTTCTTGAGGCAGTAACAGCTGGAGCTAGGTGGTATCTCCTGGATCATCTCTGTAGACAACTGTATGTAAGCTCTCAAATTCCACCTCCCAGCACACATTTAGACTGTTCAGAGTGGACTTGAATTTAGGCAGGATCCTATCCATGAAGCTGAATGAGAAGAATCCCAGTCTGAAGACTCATGTCAGATTTGCAACGGCATAAGTCCTCTTCGCAGCTACAAAAAACATTTTTGTGCTGTGATTTTCTCCTTCTATAATGAGTATGGAGGGATAAAGAACTACTAAATAGACTCCAGTTAAGGGCCATGAAAACAAGAAAGGGTCATGGCACATTTCTCAGATGAGGAAGTGCTGAAAGAGCTGGGACTGTTTAGTCTAGAAAAGAGCAATGATAAAGCTACATCCTCTCCCTCTAATTAAATTACTTGCATATAAGTATACTGCAAATGCCACATTCTTCACTGTGTGTTTTCATTCCCTATCTATTTCAAAATACAGATTAACTTGTGTGCGTGTGTTTATGTGTCTGGCTGTCCATTTGCATAGTCTTTTGAGATAAAATATCACTGAGGAGAAAAATGTGCTGACTATTTGTACAGTAATCTAGGCAATTGGCAGATCAGCTACACCACAGGCATATTTCCTCCCATTGTTGACATTTTTTTCATTATTACATCATAAATGTGTGATCTAAACAAACAAAGACAGTTGAACTAAAGGAAAAAAAGGGCTTTTAACCAAAATTTAGGAATGTTCTGAGTACCAGATTGCTTGTGTCACCATAGTGTTAGATGTTATCATAAAATTATATAATCTCAATGCATTGAGATAGTTTGGATCATGTTTTGCTCTACAGATAGGACAGTATAGCCTAACAGTAGACCAAATTGCCTTGTAACTACAAATTCAGATTTTATTTTTTCCATTTACCCATTTGTTCTGGATAAATTGAAGCCAAAGATCCTCCCTTCCCGACATTTTCTGTAACAAATTCAATTTGTAGTGCTGTGTAATAGCAAACTGACCATAAAATGGTGCAAATCTGCCAGTAATTGACAAGCAAATTCTGTCTGAATTTCATTAGGTTTATTCTTACAGAGATCAGGTCTTCCAAAGGCATGAATTTTTTGCATGAGTGTTCAGGGCATTTAAATATGTGCAGCACTATAGACTAGTAAGTATGCATGTTTCTTAACTATGCATGTTCCTTGGTTGACTGCTGAATTTACAAAGGAAAGTTATGTGCTCAGAGTCAGTTCAAGGCAGTATAACCAAAATCAGTGTTGGTGCTTTCAGGACAAAGAGCTGGGGCTGGCTGATGTCCATCCCATGGCAGCAGGTAAAGCAGAAATGGTGGAAGGAAAAGCTGGGGAAGAATACTTCAGCATCAGTTTTGCTGGTCCCACTCTCTTCTCAGGGAAAGGAGGACTGTGGCTTTACCTTGAGGTGCTGTCTACATGACTTCTTTAAACACGTTGTTTCCTGGCAGCACCTACCTCCTTTCACAGCTCCAAATTTCCTTCAGTGGTAGCCTTGATAAAAAGTAAACTAGCTTCTTAGAACTTCACTAAACAGCTGCTAGGACTATCCTGGGAATTTTTGTCTTTTTCCACCCTGTCCCCTCCTTATCTATTAGTTTAGGGAATTGCCTACCTTATTAACACATAGCTGTCTTCATAGTTCAAAGAACCACAAACATGAAGCAACCTGTGCTTCCCATGGCCAGGTTAGCTTAAATAGCAAGGATGTCCTACAACTTAGGAAAGTCTGTGTTTTTACAGTGGAGCACTATGCTAACGGCATCCCAGGTATGAGCCCTGGGTAATGAAATATCTAACTCAATATGCATAAACAAGTGCTTGCTTAACTGAATTACCTGATAATTCTTTTATGGGATTTGGGTTTGTATAAAAATATGTATTCATGCATTTTAACATGGAACTCCCAGCTGATTTTAGTAAGGAATTCTGTAGAGAGAATACTGGCAGGCTACTTCTCCAACTGAGCAGAGCTGTGGGAGGCTTAAGTGTGTTCGGGGTAATGTAGTTTGATTTCTATTGTAATGGACTGAATAACTAGAACAGGCACTTATGTTAAATGGCCCGACTGAGAGCTCAGCAGCCAGTCAAGGTAAGAGAGAGTTTAAGAGATAAAAGTAATAATCTATAAGAGTTTGAATCCGTTGTTCCAGATGAAAATATAGTGTCTAGTACCAGAGCCCAAGAGAGCACGTGGGCCATTTGGTTCTGTATCTGAACCTCCTAATGGTTTGCCGTGTGATCTTGCACAAATCTGGGAAATATTCCTGGATGCTGATAATGCCCATAAACCAGTTGTACTGTAATCTATTTTCCACTTGGGAAAACATTGGAGTGAGATTATGGAGCTTAACTAATGTTTCTGAAGTGCTTTAAGATTTCTGGATGAGTGGTATTCAGTAAATATAACATTTAGAGACTTAAATTTTATCTATTTGAAGTAATAGAGGAGGATCTCCATTGGAGCCCACTAGTTCGTAATGGCAGAATGCTAGCATAAGTAAGGTCACTTTGCATTTCATCATTAGGGAGAAAAAAAACACCTGATCTATCAAGGTAATAGTATTAAGACGGTTTAGTCTCCTGATGCTTAAAGTACTCAGGATGGAGAAAAAGTCACCAAAACCAACTCTGGATTTGCAGTAAATAGCCTTTTTTTTTTTTTTTTTAATACTATTTTAGAGATTTTTGTCCACAGCTTTCAGATTTTAGTAAGTAGCTCACTGAGTCTGGGGAGAAATTGATTTTAAAAAATAGTAATATAACATCTCAGTCAAAATTGAATTGAATTCAAGACCATACAGGGTAGTATGAAGTTTTTAAAAGGTAAACATTTTAGAGAAATGCTGAAAGAAGATTCTAGTTTTTATCCATTTTTGTACATGAAGTTTATGTGCTTCTGACAGAAACTAAAACAGACTAAAGGAGTTTAGTGAAAAGGTGACTTGGTGAAGTTGTTGTTTTTTGGTTTTTTTTTTTTCCTTTTTTTTTTTTTTCCTGCTCTTTTGTGAAAAAAAAAGGAGTTAGCTTGCAAGTTTCAATCATCACATCAGAGGAAAGCTCTTTAAAAGGAATACAGTTCCAAAGAAATTGAATTTTGCCATGCTGTAAAATGAGTGAGTCTGCAGTGAGTGGTGAGCATTGGCGTGTAGGTAATCTAGGCACCTAGGTAAGGTGGTGCTTCACCTTCAGCAAGACAGTGGGAATTTACATTCCTAATAGAGCCAGTGAAGAAAATCTACAGGGTGATCCAATCTACATAAATTAAGTACAAATTTTCTTCTCACAGTGCAGGGTACTAAAAAGAAATGTGAGCTACCTTCTACTGAGAGCCTCAAACAGGAAGGTTTGCTTAAAAAAGGAAAGAATATCAGCTTTGCACATTCATCACCCCCTTTGTCACCTTTTGCCTAAGGAGTGTGTGGGTCTCCAGTCCTCAAATCAACCATGTCTCCCATGTCTGGCAAAGTCCTTGGACCAACTTGTAAGAGCTGAAAGAAGGAAAATGGCTTTCAGTTGAAAGAGGCAGACTGAAGCTCCAGAGTGTGCTCTCTGAAGTCTTATTATTGATCTGGATCAAGACTGACCACTTTCTTGTGATTTCTCAGTATGAACGGCTACGTGTGAGTCTTCATCCCTGTTCTTTGACCCTGTTTAGCCATCCAGTGCAGGTGCAGCCTCAGGCCTCTAAGAATTGAGTTTATTTCCAAAACTGATAACTCTGCACATGTGTGTATGCAAGCAAATTTCAGAGTATGGCTAATGAGTGGTTAAGTTTCAGTGCTTACATAGGCAAACAATATTGGAGAGCAGGTGACAGGATTGCTGTTAGAGACTTAGTAAGGGGCTAGGTTCCTAAGAAAAACTTGCATTAGTTTTACTCCTTCCTTTTTCCTTTTTTCCTTTTTTTCCTTTTTCTTCCTTAAATTTCAAAAGTAATAATGAAAAGAAAAATATGATCTTGTTGTTTTACATCTCTACACCATCTTTGGACTTTTATGAACTGAGCAATCAGCTTTCACAGAGCTACTAACGGTTCTGATTCAGTGAAATATTTTTTGATCCTTTGTTTTACTGAAAAGAACACAACTACCTTACAAGCTTGGAAATTAAAACCTGAATCATTCACATTTATTTTCCAACTCCAGAAAATCTCAGCCCCAAAAGGTAAATTAATTGTGTGAAATAATTTCTGCCTATTGATACGTCTAGCATGAAAACTTTAATGCTTTCAGACAGACTTTGAACTTTAGATTGACTTTAGCATATTTCTGGAATTTTGTCATTGAGCAAAAAAGAACAATGACGGCCTTTCGGGAGGCAGGGAATCTGGGTTAGACACTTATGTATGGAGAATATTTCTAGCAGCTCCCATCCCCTCCTGCCCCAAAGTTAAGTGCTGACTCTTAAGGTGTGGGGTTTACACAAGAACTTTCTTTTGAATATTTCTTCCTCGACTGCATGTGATGGATACATTTTTAGATCTTTCTTACTCCCTCCATTCAATGATGAGCCTTGTAGCTGATTCTTGTTAAGGTATGTCTAGTATTAGTAACATTATTACTTGTCTTACCTTTTGTGATACCTGCACAGAGGATTGCCATAGCCTTGCTTTCAGGGCATCTAATGGACGCAGAAAGATGCGTCCTCAAGGTGTAATGAAGGCACAAGCATCTCATACCTGTACTGCAACGTGGAGTGCATACCCATATGGATGGAGAGTAGATGGAAGAAATAAAAGCAGTTTTGTTTTATTGTTCAAAACATGAAAGCTCTCTCTATATGAGGCTGAAAGGACTGTCTACAAGGGGTAGACAAGCCTCCATATCACTAGTTTCAAAAGTTGCTTATTCACAGCACACTCTTTGCTTTGAACCAGCTGTTCAAGTGATAGAGCCTGGACAATACCTTCTGTTGTTTTCCTGTTTGTTTACATCCTGCTGATTTCACATATAACGCAAATGTTATCAACAGCAGTCTTGTCTCCTTATGATAGGGAAAAGACAAGCCTGCACAGAATTTATTTTTATCTCTGGAAATAGGCAAAAGCCTGAGACAGCATCTATATCATAAATTGAATAATGGGGGCAACACCTTTTTGACCCTGATGACAACTGCCACCATCTAAACTCATAAATCCTACTGAACACTCATCTTCCAAAACTGGAAAGCTGTCTCAGCTGTCTAATGGTGTGGTGGTTTAAGCCGTAAATTACCCTTCTCCCTCCTTTTCCAACCCCCCTCCCCCCTCCCCCCGGTGGGGGGGAAATGGGGAGAGGAACCAAAGAAAATGTAACTCCCATGGGTTGAGATAAGAACAGTCCAGTAACTAAGATACAATACAAATGACTACTGCCACCACCAATAACAATAATAATGACAAAGTAAATGCAAAGGGAGAGGATACAACCATTTCGCCGCCTGCCCGAGCTGAGAGACCGCGCGCCGCTCCCCCCACCGCGTGCCGTGAGAGGCCCCCCCCCCCCCCCCCGCCCCCCCCCGAATCCTACCTCCTGGGCATGACGTGCTGTGGTATGGAATAACCGCATTGGTCAGCCCGGGTCAGGCGCCCTGTCTCCCCTCCCCCAGCTTTTCTCTCTTTCCCAGCGTAACATGAGACTCTGCGGGGGAGGGGGGGGGGAAGCCAAACCCATAACAATCCACCCCTTATTCCATACCATTCACATCATGCTCAGATCCCACATTTTCAAAATATCATCCCATATATATATATATGTACATATACATCCACACACACACACAGATGGAGAGATATAATCCCTTAGTGCATGGACCAATCCCTATAAAGCTGCTGAGTCCATCCAGTCCGTGATGTCAGGCTCCACCTTTTGTAACAGTCTTTCAGAGCAGGAGAGGCTCTGTGCAGTGTTGGATCGCTGCCTGTTGATGCTGATTGTTCCTTTACTGCAGAACTCATCTGGTTTCATCTGTTTTCTCCTAAAATCAAATCTCCTTGAGGTACACATCGGACTTCCCCATCTTCCAGCATTACCCACCAAGTATATCTGGGTCCCTGAGCAAAAGCAATCCCACGAGTGGGTTTGCCTTTATCTGAAGCAGGAATAACCCAGACTGTCTTCCCCAGCAAATTCTTTATGCGCACCACAGGAACGTTGTCCCCCTCTACAGTATGTAGAAGTTCTGACTGGGCTGGACCAGCTCTGTTGGCAGATCCTCTGGTGTTGACCAACTAGGTGGCCTTTGGTAAATGTGTATCCCAATGTTTGAAAGTCCCACCACCCATTGCTCTCAGTGTAGTTTTTAATAGTCCATTGTACCGCTTGATTTTCCCAGAGGCTGGTGCATGGTAGGGGATGTGATATACCCATTCAATGCCATGCTCTTTGGCCCAAATATCTATCAGGCTGTTCTGGAAACGAGTCCCATTGTCTGACTCAATTCTCTCTGGTGTGCTGTGTCACCACAAAATCTGTTTCTCAAGACCCAGGACAGGGTTTCGGGCAGTGGCGTGGGGCACAGCGTATGTTTCCAACCATCCGGTGGTTGCTTCCACCATGGTAAGCACATGACGCTTGCCTCGGCAGGTTGGTGGGAGTGTGATATAATCAATCTGCCAAGCCTGCCCATATTTGTACTTCAGCCATCGTCCTCCATACCAAAGAGGCTTTAACCGTTTAGCCTGCTTAATTGCAGCACATGTTTCACAGTCATGAATAACCTGGGCAATAGTATCCATTGTTAAGTCCACCCCTCGATCACAAGCCCATCTGTATGTTGCATCTCTGCCCTGATGGCCTGAAGTGTTGTGGGCCCACCGGGCCAAAAATAGTTCACCTTTATGTTGCCAATCTAAGTCCATCTGAGCCACTTCAATCTTAGCAGCTTGATCCACTTGTTGGTTGGTCTGGTGTTCCTCAGTAGCCCGACTCTTGGGTACGTGAGCATCTACGTGGCGTACTTTGGCCACCAGGTTTTGCACTCGGGCAGCGATGTCTTGCCACAGTGCAGCAGCCCAGATGGGTTTACCTCTGCGTTGCCAGTTGCTCTGCTTCCATTGCTGCAACCACCCCCACAGGGCATTTGCCACCATCCATGAGTCAGTATAGAGATAAAGTACTGGTCGCTTTTCTCATTCAGCAATGTCCAAGGCCAGCTGGATGGTTTTCACTTCTGCAAACTGACTCGATTCACCCTCCCCTTCAGCAGTTTCTGCAACTTGTCATGGAGGACTCCATACTGCTGCCTTCCATCTACGGTGCTTTCCCACAATGCGACAAGACCCATCAGTAAACAAGGCATTTTGCTTTTCACTTTCTGACAGTTCATTATACGGTGGGGCCTCTTCAGCACGCATCACCTCCTCCTCCTCTGGTGACCTTCCAGAATCTTTGCCCTCTGGCCAGTCCATGATGACTTCTAGAATTCCCGGACGACTGGGATTTCCTATTCGAGCTAGTTGTGTAATTAGCGCGGCTCACTTACTCCATGTAGCATCAGTTGCATGATGTGTAGAGGAGACCCTGCCTTTGAACATCCAGCCCAGCACGGGCAACCGGGGTGCCAGGAGGAGCTGTGCTTCAGTGCCAGTCACTTCCGAAGCAGCTCAAATCCCTTCATAGGCTGCCAATATCTCTTTTTCAGTTGGGGTGTAGCTGGCCTCAGATCCTTTGTATCCCCGACTCCAAAAGCCGAGGAGTCGACCTCGAGTTTCCTCTGGAGCTTTCTGCCAGAGGCTCCAGGTAGGACCGTTCTCCCCAGCTGCGTTGTACAGTACATTTTTAACATCTGGCCCAGTCCGGACTGGTCCGAGGGCTACTGCACGAACTATCTCATGTTTAATTTGCTCAAAGGCTTGTTGTTGCTCAGGGCCCCATTTAAAATCATTTTTCTTCTGGGTCACATAATAGAGAGGGCTTACAATCAAACTGTAATTTGGGATGTGCATTCTCCAGAACCCCACAGCACCCAAGACAGCTTGTGTTTCTTTCTTATTAGTTGGTGGAGACATTGCTGTTATCTTGTTGATCACATCTGTGGGGATCTGGCGACGTTCATCTTGCCATTTTATTCCCAAAAATTGAATCTCCTGTGCAGGTCCCTTGACCATACTCCTTTTTATGGCAAAACTGGCTGTCAGCAGGATTTGGATTATTTTCTTCCCTTTCTCAAAGACTTCTTCTGCTGTATCACCCCACACAATGATGTCATCAATGTATTTCAGGTGTTCTGGAGCTTGCCCCTGTTCCAGTGCAGTCTGGATCAGTCCGTGGCAGATGGTAGGGCTGTGTTTCCACCCCTGGGGCAGTCGGTTCCAAGTGTACTGGACGCCCCTCCAAGTAAAAGCAAACTGTGGCCCGCACTCTGCTGCCAGAGGAATTGAGAAAAAGGTATTGGCAATGTCAATCGTGGCATACCACTTGGCTTCCTTTGACTCCAGTTCATACTGAAGCTCTAGCATGTCCAGTACAGCAGCACTCAAGGATGGGGCAACATCGTTCAGGCCACGATAGTCTCCTGTTAGTCTCCACTCTCCATTAGACTTTCGCACTGGCCATATGGGGCTATTAAAGGGTGAGTGGGTCCTACTGATCACTCCTTGACTCTCTAATCTACAGATCAGCTTATGGATGGGAATCAGGGAGTCTCGGTTGGTGCGATATTGCCGCCGGTGTACTGTTGTGGTCGCGACTGGCACTTGTTGTTCTTCAACCTTCAGCAACCCCACAGCAGAAGGATCCTCTGAGAGACCAGGCAAGGTGGACAGCTGCTCCACTTCCTCTGTCTCCAAAGCAGCAATACCAAAAGCCCATCGGTACCCCTTTGGGTCTTTGAAGTACCCTCTCCTGAGGTAATCTATGCCAAGGATACATGGAGCCTCTGGACCAGTCACAATGGGGTGTTTCTGCCATTCCCTCCCAGTCAGGCTGATTTCAGCTTCCAGTACAGTCAACTCTTGGGATCCTCCTGTCACTCCAGAAATAGAAATAGGTTCCACCCCTTGACAGATTGATGGCATCAGAGTGCACTGTGCACCGGTATCTACTAGAGCCTTATACTTCTGTGGGACTGATGTGCCAGGCCATCTGATCCATACAGTCCAATAAGTTCAATTGTCCCCTACCTCCACCTGGCTGGAGGTGGGGCCCCTCTAGTAGTCATCACATTGGTCACTCATGTCTTGTAGAGATCGATTATTCTTCTTTATCACAGGAGCTGAGGTAAAATCTGCTCTCCCACTCCATCTGGGAGCCTGCTCACCAGAGCCTGAAGCCGCAGCCTTCATGGGGTGATCAGACTTGACCTTTGCTTTCCTTTTCAGTTCTCGCACCCGCTCCTCCAAAACCGAAGTAGGCTTTCCATCCCGCTCCATCATATCTTCTCCATGATCCTGCAGGTAAAACTATAGGGTGGCCGGTGGTGTATAACTTCTATATCTTCTCTCTCGAACAGTGGGACGCCTTCTGTTAATAGCTGAGATGTGTGTTGGTACATGTGAGGAGCTGGATAGATTGTCTCTCAATTGTTAGAGGTTCTGGGACAGTTTTTCCACAGCTGAGATGATGGAAGGGGTGAGATTATTTTCAAACTCTCGGAGTTTATAAATCATTTCATCCACTGTTGGTGGTCTTATGTCACTCCAGGTTATTGTTGCCAATGAATTGGCATATGATTGGGGTGCATTTTGTGTAAATTTCCACCACATGAGTCGTGTACATTCGACTTCATCTGGATCTATGGGTATATCCCCAACATTCAGCTTGGTTATATAGATCGTCTCTACAATGGCTGATTCTCTCAGAGACTGGATGCCTTTCTCTAGAGTAGTCCACTTGGCCGAACGACTCATAACATCATCCTTGTATGGAAACCTATCTTTCACAGCCGCCAAGAGCCGCTTCCAAATGCTGAGGGACTTTTTCTCTCTTGCAATTGCTTTGTCAATTCCCCCTTCCCTGGCAAGTGATCCCAGCTGTTTGGCTTCACTACCTTCTAGTTCATGACCGTGGGCCCCATTGTCCTAGTATCGGAGCAGCCAGGTGATGATGTGCTCCCCTGGCTGACGGATAAAGTCTTTTTGCATATTCCGTAGCTCGGTTGAGGTCTGAGATTGAGAAGTCACCTCTTCCTTTTGTTCTTCTTCTTCATCATGTGGTAATAACTCCTGGTCAGATGCTATCCCAGGTGGTGACGTTTCTTCGTCTTGTTTCATCTTTCCTGCATCTTCTTTGTTTTTCCTCTTGCGTACTGGGGCAACCGATATTGGTATGAGTTGGTCCTCTGGTTTAGCTGCAGTGATTATTACTGTGGTTTGGGTAGCCACTGTACTTGTCACTGGGGTTTGAGTCGTGGCTGTACCTGTCGCTGGTGGTGATGTAGCTGCTGTACTTGGAGCTGGATTAACTGCACTGTCCATTACTCCGCCCTCAGATCCAGAGACGTTTTTTTCCTTTCGAAGATGCTGGACAGTGTTAAACAAGGCTCTGTAAGCATAAGCCAAGACCTAGCACGTTGCCATGATTTGTCCATCTCTGGTGTGACCAGAATGATCACACACCTCCTTTAAATGTTTTACTAATTTTTCTGGGGTTTGCATTTGTTCATTGGTGAAGTTCCAAAGCACTGGAGGGGCCCACTGGCCTAGATACTTGCCCATACTATCCCACACACCCTGCCACTCATGACTGTCCAGCCTTGGGGAAAATCTCTCAGCCATCCTAGATTGTGGTCTAACCCCAGACATGGCCCACATCCCACTCTGCTTAACTCTCCGGACCAGACTAAATAGTTGTGAGTAAAACATATTCAGTATGTGTGCCAACATGATAATTCCCGTCACCACCAGCAGGCACATCTCAAGGGTATCTAAAGGCCATTCAAAACCTTCAGAATTCTCAAACAGTGTTGTAAACGGCCTGGTGGGGGCGCTGCTAGCACAAAAGAATGTCTCCTTCACAGGCTGACCACCCGAGGAGGTGAAAAGAGACGTGTAATTGCTAAAAACTTCCATTATATACCTCCCAAAGTATAGAGTTGGTGGCCACACTGGAAACACAAACCGGGTCAGTTTCATGATCACTGAGTCTATTGTATTAACAATCCGTGCAATACTGTATAATGTAACAAGAATCTTAACCCAAAACCCAGATCTGAAAAACGTTAAGATAAGAAGAACCGGCTGTAAGTAAAGTATCATACACTGAACCTGTGAGAACCAGAGCAACAACTTTGAGAGCCAGTAAATCAGCATTGTGACGAGTGGCTATTTTGTCTTTATCTCAACCCTTAAGTGCCCCACGTTGGGCGCCAAAAATGTGGTGGTTTAAGCTGTAAATTTCCCTTCTCCCTCCTTTCCCACCCACGCCCCCCCTCCCCCCGGTGGGGGGGAAATGGGGAGAGGAACCAAAGAAAATGAAACTCCCATGGGTTGAGATAAGAACAGTCCAGTAACTAAGATACAATACAAATGACTACTGCCACCACCAATAACAATAATAATGACAAAGTAAATACAAAGGGAGAGGATCGAACCGTTTCGCCGCCCGCCCAAGCCGAGAGACCGCGCGCCGCTCCAGAGACCGCGCCGCTTCAGAGCCCGCGTGGCGCGAGAGAGACCGCGCGCCGCTCCTCCCACCGCGTGCCGCGAGAGCCCTCCCCCGCCCCCCCCCCCCCCCCGAATCCTACCTCCTGGGCATGACGTGCTGTGGTATGGAATAACCGCATTGGTCAGCCCGGGTCAGGCGCCCTGTCTCCCCTCCCCCAGCCTTTCTCTCTTTCCCAGCGTAACATGAGACTCTGCGGGGAGGGGGGGGGGGGGGGGGGGGGAATTACATAACAAATGGGAATTGTCCTTCCTTGGTTCTGTCCCCCTGAGCACTGCTGGGAACTGCCTGGGAGAGTGCTAACCTGACCCTGTATAAAAGTGTGGCAAAAGCTGTTTAACAACTTAACAGTACGAATGATTGAACTGTCTGGTGCCTGAGCCCTAACACTAATTCAGACACTTGCACAAACTTGCTTTGATGTTCTTTTGTGGATTTCAGATGTTACTGTATGTTGTCTTTGTATCTTACTGCTGAGTTCTATTTCTGTAGTCAAGGATTTGGAGCAAGGCCAGAAAATTGTTGGTATAATGCAAAGCACACAAAAGAGTCATCAAATCATGGAATCATGGATTAATGAGGGTTGGAAAGGAGCTTAAGATCATCTAGTTCCAACCTCCCTGCCATGGGCAGGGACAACTCACACTAAACCATGTCACTCAAAACTCCATCCAACCTGACCTTGAACACCACCAGCGATGGAACATTCACAACTTCTCTGGGCAATTCATTCCAGTGCCTCACCACCCTTACAGTAAAGAACTTCTTCCTTATATCTAATCTAAATTTCCCCTGTGTAAGTTTGAACCCATTACCCCTTGTCCTATCACTGCAGTCCAAATGAGGAGTCCCTCCCCAGCATACCTACAGGCCCCGTTCAGAAGACTATGAAGTCTTCACGCATCCTTCTCTTCTCCCGGCTGAACAGCCCCAACTTTCTCAGCCTAACTTCCTATGGGAGGTGCTCCAGTCTCCTAATCATCCTCGTGGCTCTCCTCTGTACTTGTTCCAGCACTTCCATGTCCTTTTTATGTTGAGGACACCAGAACTGTACATAATACTCCAAGTGAGGTCTCACGAGAGCAGAGTAGAGGGGCAGGATCACCTCCCTCGACCTCCTGGTCCCTCTTCTCTTGATGCAAGCTAGGGTACGGCCGGTTTCTGGGCTTCAAGCACACACTGAAGCCGGCTCATGTTCGTTTTCTCATCAGTCAACACCCCCAAGTCCTTCTCTGCAGGTCTGCTCTGAATCTCTTCTCTGCCCAACCTGTAGCTGTGCCTGGGATTGCCCCAACCAAGGTGTAGGACCTTGCACTTCGCTTGGTTGAACTCCAATGAGGTTGGCATCAGCCTATCTCACAAGCATGTCAAGGTCCCTCTGTATCGCACATGTAATTAAGACACGTTCTGCCTTAAGAATATGATAGACTAATGTTTGGGCTGGGGCTTGTATTACAGAATTTAATTTTCAGCATGAAAATAAGAAAAATGAAGAACCCCCCCCCATCCCAAAACTCTTAAAATGTATGTTGCTATAAAAATGTGCAAACTAATTTTCTGTTC
The DNA here is from genome assembly GCA_017639245.1 of Myiopsitta monachus. NCBI lineage: Eukaryota > Metazoa > Chordata > Aves > Psittaciformes > Psittacidae > Myiopsitta > Myiopsitta monachus. Next base: position 22,494,403 of record CM029922.1, on the reverse strand, counting down.
TATTCACTTTTCTTGAATGAACTAGTGCTTTTTCACATATAAGAAGAGCATTTGTGTTGTAGGTTGATTTCTGCTTGTGAAAACTGTAAAAGAATACTGCAATATTACTTTGGAAGGAGAGGCATGTCATTTTTCTCAAACAGACTCTAAATAAGTCCATTGTTACCATGAAATCTTTTGGGAAAGCTAATGGATGAATTGTACTTGATCATAGCCTTGGGTTTGTATTTGCAATATGGTTATACAGAATGAAAAGCACTGAAAAGTTGTAGATAATTTTTGGTTCAATTATATGTTAGAAATTTTAATTTATGAAGCTAAATTGAAAATAAATGTAAGAGTATAGTTTGCTTTATTTCTTTTGACAAAAAAAATCTTTAAAAAAACCTGTCTGTCTAAATACTAGAAAGGAAATTAGACATTTTAATTATTAGAATTGAATATCTCAATGAGACATGAAACAAGTAAGGATACACACTGGGCAGTGTCAACAGCCTTCATTTGTAAATTGTTTAAAGGAGAGATGTCTCCACTTAGCTGAATTAGAGGGACAAGAAAAGCAACTAGTGGTTAGCTTTTAAAGAATGAAGAACTGGTTTCTTGCATGTTTGATTTTCTTTTGTTTCACATTGTCAATTGTATGTAGACATTTACAGTCAACTAAAAGGTCTCTTGTGTGGACCCATAGAATAGATCCTGTAAACAGATTAAGATAGAAATGCCATTTGCTATTCTGATAGTATACAATTTAAATGTATGTCTATGCTGCATAACAAATGTTGGTGAAATGGCCTCTGATGTGTTCATGAATAGATAACTTCAAAGCCAGGAACAAGATTTACTTGAAGCAAAGAGTGCTGCTGATGGGCAGGGCTTGTTTCCTCAGGCACAGTCTCATGTCAGTACCATTTTCATTTCCTCATGCTGGTATCTCTGAAGAAAACTGTACTGTATGCTTTGGGCACACTGGTACATGCAAGGGCTTGAGCACCAGGTTCCACAGCAACTGCCTAAAGCACTAATGCTGGGCTGTGAGCTCAAGAGTTAGACTGTTTCTCCAGGGCATCAGTGGAGCTGAAGCTGAAGAGGAAGGAACCAGACAGCAGATGGTTTCAAAACAAACAAACAACAAACACTCCGGAAAACAGATGGGAGAAACCCAAGTGGGATGAGCATGACAAGGATGAGCAGTGACTAGTGGGGCAGTCTAGAGCAGAAGCTTTGCTGGGAGTGTTCATAGGCTGGGTAACGAAAGCACTACAGAAAGGGAAAGGGTGAAGGAAGATGTTGCCTCTTTTGGGGATTTAGGAAGAACTATTGCAGTAAGTCTGCTAAGCAGGGAAATGGTGTATGTGCTTTGTATCCATCACCTTTGAAACTTTATGACAAGAGAAAGAGTTTGTCTTATGAATAGCAAAATGAACTTCTGTGTTCAAAATCCAGTAATCCAGTCTAGATTTAATATTGAAAATCTTCATTTCCTTTTTTTTTTCTTTTTTTTTTTTTTACTCATGTTATAAAAGGAGGTATGGAGACTCCCTACTTGTACACTGAACGGTGGTACTATGGAATAAAAATCACTGCAGGCCTGAATTGCCTGCTTTCCTTTTGGCACATTTTTAGCCCATCTCCATGAATTTACAAATGCAAATGTGATTTAATAAAGGACAGTGGGTGTCTATACCATATAGTTGCATGAAGCAGAGAGAGATGGGGGTGGAGGGTGGATAATTCTAATCAAACTACTCACACCTTGCCCTCCTTGACATGCAATGCCACTTTAAACAGCAGTGCTCTAATAGAGAAGAGCTACTGTACTTACCCACTCAATAATTTGCATAATTTTGAAGAGCTGAAAATGTCACTGCTGTTTTATGATAATTGTTGGGAAATGATTAGCTACAGCATTTATACATTCCAGAAAAAAAAGTATTTTAGTATTCTGTCTTTATTGTTAATAAGGATTAATAAAATTAATAATAAAATAACCTTTGAGGACAAACATTATGTGTAAAATAATAGGTGCCACATGAAGGCACATGAGTTATCCATCCATTTGCTGTAGCTTGTCATGTCTGGGAAAGTCTTAAAAAGACAAACTCTTGACTGCCCCTCGTGCAATTTGAAATGCAAATTTTAACAATAGGGATAGCTAAAAATAATCCATTATTTTCTTCCTTCTGTGCCTTGTAGCTGTGATTAGAATGCTCCAAATGTATGTGTTTTGTAATTCAAGCATTTTTTTAATTATGATGGATGTACATGAACTGCCCATCTCTTGTTCATCGTTCTTCTCTCAGCTAAAACCTTTGTTAAGCTGATTGAGGCAGCAGTTTAAGTTAACCAAATATACCCCTCACAGCTCCATGAAAGTAACAAGATCTGTTGTTCCAGAGATACATTAAGTAATGCAAATATTTGAGGGAGTGTGGTTTTATAGAATTTCCTGTCCAGCATCCTTTCACTTTCTATGCCTTTCTCACTTCTCTTTTTCTTATACTGTAATAATAGTACAGCTGAGATGTAGAAAAGTCAGTTTTAAAGTACTCATGGAAGGCTAAACTGAAGCTTCTTTGTGCAGCTTCATCTGGGAACCTTCATATGGCCATGGGCCTTCATCTGGCTGTGAATTGCAGTCTCTCTTGGGGTCTTCAGTCTCTTTGTGAGTGAATAATGTGTTTTTCTTGATGGACAATATACTCTGTTTTGACAATCTATACAGAATGGAGAACTTAATAATCAGTTTCCTCCCAGTTTAGTGTAGCTGCTCAGCTAAACTTAACAGCCTAGAAATGAGAAGAAGAAAAGGAATGGCTGATGAAGATCAAAGTTGTAGGAATATCTTCTTTATCTAGCATCATTTTACAGAGGATGAAGTGTCACATATTTATACAATATGAACTATCATTCAAAGAAACATGACTTCCATACAGACTCAGTAACTGTCCTAAAATGCAGCATACATTCTCTAGAAAGCTCTTGAATGTATTAATTTTTGTTTAATCAGGAAAATATAGACAGAAATAGCTAAAACATCTCTGTTTAAAGGAGCATTTAATTTTATCTTTTGTTGGAGAAAATTAATAAACAATTATTGCCATTTTTGAAATGTAGGTGAGACAGAAAGAATAGTTTTGTCTGGCATGAAAGTACTAATAGAACCTCCACAACAAATGGTTATAGTGTAAAGTGTGCTAAAATGTGACTGTCTGGAAAAACCCATTTCATGTAGAAGTGCCAGAATTTCAACAACAGTTCTACAAGTGATAGTGGATACTGGGTGGGCTTGCTAGAACTAAAGCGGATAATACCACTAACAAATCTCGAAGCAGAAGACACATTCTTCACCTTTGCCGGAAAAGTTTGCAAAGGGTTTTTCTGATAGAGAAATACATATGGCTGTAATGCAGTATGTAGAACTGTCTACATTTATTTGCACTACTTCTGTGGCAGTATAGCCACCCTAGTGTGCGCTCAATCCACAAGAACTGACCCTGTGTAACAGAGAATCATAGAAACATAGAATAGTTAGGGTAGGAAAGGACCTTAAGTTCATATAGTTCCAACTCCCCTGCCACGGGCAGGGACAACTCACACTAAACCATGCCATCCAAGGCTCTGTCCAGCCTAGCCATGAACACCGCCAGCGATGGAACTTTCACAGCTTCCCTGGGCAGCCCATTCCAGTGCCTCACCACACTTGCAGTAAAGAACTTAATACTTATAACAAATCTAAACTTCCCCTGTTTAAGTTTGAACCCGCTACCCCTTGTCCTATCACTACAGTCCCTAATGAAGAGTCCCTCACCAGTGTCCCTATAGGCCCCCTTCAGATACTGGAAGGCTGCTATGAAGTCTCCACGCAGCCTTCTCTTCTCCAGGCTCAAAAGCCCCAACTTTCTCAGCCTATCTTCCTACAGGAGGTGCTCCAGTCCCCTCATCATCCTTGTGGCTCTGCGCGGGACTTGTTCCAACACTTCCATGTCCTTTTTATGTTGAGGACACCAGAACTGTACATAATACTCCAAGTGAGGTCTCACAAGAGCAGAGTAGAGGGGCAGGATCACCTCCCTCGACCTGCTGGTCATGCTCCTTTGGATGCAGCCCAAGATACAGTTGGCTGTCTGCGCTGCGAGCGCACACTGCCGGCTCATGTTCATTTTCTCATCAACCAACACCCCCAAGTCCATCTCCACAGGGCTGCTCTGAATCTCTTCTCTGCCCAACCTGGAGTTGTTCCTGGGATTGCTCTGACCCACGTGTAGGACCTTGCACTTGGCATGGTTAAACTTCATCAGGTTGGCATCAGCCCACCTCACAAGCATGTCATGGTCCCTCTGGATGGCATTCCTTCCCTCCAGCATATCAACCGAACCACACAGATTGGTGTCATCTGCAAACTTGCTGAGGGCACACTCAATCCCACTGCCCATGCTACCGACAAAGATGTTGAACAAGACCAGTCCCAACACCAGTCCCTGAGGGACACCACTTGTTTCTGGTCTCCATCTGGACATTGAGTCATTGAGCACTACTCTTTGTGTGTGGCCATCCAGCCAGTTCCTTATGTACCCAGTGGTCCACCTATCAAATTGATGTCTCTCCACTTTAGAGACAAGGATGTCGTATGAGACAGTGTCAAACACTTTGCACAAGTCCAGGTAGATGACACCAACTGCTCTACCCCTGTCCATCAGTTCTGTAGTCCCATCATAGAAGGCCACCAGATTGGTCTGGCAGGATTTCTCCTTAGTGAAGCCATGCTGGCTGTTCACCAAGCACCTTGTTGCTTTTCATGTGCCTTAGTATGCCTTCCAGGAGAACCTGCTCCAAAATTTTGGCAGGCACAGAGGTGAGGCTGACAGGTCTGTAATTCCCTGGTTCATCCGTTTTCGCCTTCTTGAAAATAGGGGTATATTTCCCTTTTTCCAGTCATCAGGAACTTCCCCTGGCTGCCATGATTCTCAAATATGATGGACAGTGGCTTAGCAACTTCATTTGCTAGATCCTTCAAGATCCGCAGATGGATTTCATCAGGCCCATGGACTTGTGTACATTCAGGTTCTTAAGATGGTCTTGAACCATATCTTCTCCTACAGTGGGCCCTGGGTCTTCATTCTCGCAGTCCCTGCATCTGCTTTCCAAGAGTTGGGTGTTGTGGCCAGAGAATTTGCAGGTGAAGACTAAGGCAAAGAAGTCATTAAGAGCCTCAGCCTTCTCCAAATCCAGGGTAGCCAGTTCTCCCAACAGCTTCTGGAGGGGGCCCACGTTGTCCCTAGTCTGTCTTTTATTTGCTACGTACCTATAGAATCTCTTCCTGTTATCTTTAACATCCCTAACCAAGTTTAATTCTAAGCGGGACTTAGCTTTCTTAACCTGGTCCCTAGCTTCCCAGACAACATCCCTGTAGTCTTCCCAGCCTTCCTGTCCTTGCTTCCACCTTCTATAAGCCTCTTTTTTCCTTCGAATTTTCCTCAGCAGCTCCTTATCCATCCAAGGAGGTCTCCTGGCCCTCCTGCTGCACTTCCTTCTAGTAGGGATGCATCGCTCCTCAGCTTGCAGCAGGTGATACTTGAATATCAACCAACAGTCTTGGGCCCCACCCTTCTCTCTAGGTCTATTTCCCATGGAACCTTAGTAAGCAGGTTCCTGAAGAGGCCCAAGTCTGCTCTCTTGAAGTCCAGGACAGTGAGCTTGCTCCACGCTCTTCTCACGGTACTGAGGATCTCAAATTTGACCATCTCATGATCGCTGCAACTGAGGCTGCCCTGGAGCATCACATTCCCAACCAGCCCTTCCCTGTTGGTGAGCATGAGGTCAAGCATGGCATCTCTCCTTGTCGGCTCCTGTATTTCTTGCAGAAGGAAGTTGTCTTCCACACAGTTGAGGAACTTCCTGGATTGCTTGTGCCAGGCCGTATCATCCCTCCAACAGATATCAGGGTGGTTGAAGTCCCCCATGAGAACAAGGGCCTGCAAGCATGAGGCTATTCCTATCTGTCTATAGAGCGCTTTATCCACAGAGTCCTCTTGGTCAGGTGGTCTGTAACAGATTCCCACAATAATGTCAACCATCGCTGTTGTTCTTTTAACCCTGATCCACAAACTGTCTGTTGACTGCTCACCTGTCCCCAGACAGAGTTCCATCCTCTCCATCCTATCCCTAACATAAATAGCAACTCCCCCTCCCTGCCTGCCGAGCCTGTCTTTCCTAAAGAGCCTGTAACCTTCCATTCCAACACACCAGTCATAGGAGCCATCCCACCATGTTTTTGTCATGCCTATTATATCATACCCCCAAAAAAGTGCACACATCTCTAATTCCTCTTGTTTGTTCCCCATGCTACGGGCATTTGTATAGAGGCATCTGAGCTGAGCTCCAATTGAAGTCGGCTCATTGGCTGGAGCAGTCGGAATATCTACATTGCTCTGAACATTTACTATAGGTTCTGGCAATTGACTGGGTGTGTTGGGATGGAATGATGCCCCTCTCCCCCAACACATCTAGTTTAAAGCATCCTTGACCACTCTGGCAAGCCTCCTACCAAATCCACTCTTCCCTTTCTTTGTCAGACCAGCTCTACCAGCCCCCAGTAGACCTGGCCTACAAAATTGAGTCCTGTGTTCAAGGTACCCAAACCCCTGACTACAGCACCCCCCCTCTAACCATTTATTAACCTGGCCAATCCTCCTAGCCTTTTTAAGGTCCTGCCCTGTATCCTGGAGATTGACAAAAAGACAGTCTGAGCTCCAGAACCCCTAGCCACCTCTCCCAGAGCTCTGTAGTCCTTCTTTATGTTCTCCAGGCTACTGCTATCTATATCAGCAGCACTCACATGCATCACTCGAAGTGGGTAATAGTCAGTGGGAGTGACTAGAGCAGGCAGCCTCTCTGCATCATCCCTGATCCCTGCCCTTGGTAGGCAACACACCTCCCTTGAGCCTGGGTCAGGCCAACAGACGGGTGCTTCTGTTCCTTTCAGAGTAGAGTCCCCTACTACTGTGACTCGCTGCTTTTTCCTTGCAGCACAAGTAATGATCACTATTTACCAGTGCCTCAGCCGGTTGTTTCTGGTTGGAGTGCGGCCCCTCATTAGCCTGCTGCAGGACAGCAAAGCAGTTCTGGGTGGGGACAAGAGATTTAAGGGGAAGTCCCTTGTTTTTAATTGTCCTCTTCCTCCTTTTTTTGATTTTTTTTTTTTTCCTGTTGCTGTTTCCCAGCTTCCTGGGTTAGCGGCCTCCTTTCCTGCATGAGCGACAGTAGGCACTTGAGGCCCCTGCACAGTCTGGTCCTGGAGCCAGCAATGCTGCTTCCTCTCAGCTACCTGTCACCTTTCAGCCTAGTAACAGCTTCCTGTATCTCAGACACCTGCTGCAGGAGGACCTTCACCAGGGAGCACTGAGTGCAGCCCTGCCCATTGTGCACCCTCACCTCAGGAGACCAGTGCAGGCATTCTCTACACCCTGAGCTCTGCACTGCAGCCTCCCCTCTCATCTGCTCTGTCTGGGTGCCTACACTGGCCACCGCTGTGACAGCCAGAGCAGAGCTCCCAGATCGAGCCCTGGTCATAGGGCAAGTGCCCACCACCCCGCTCGCCTGCCCACGCAAGCTGCCGCGCAAACTGTTGCTCAAACTGCCTCGAACCCGCCCTGTTTGCCTCCTCGAACCCGCCCTGTTTGCCCGCTCTGTTCGCCGCCCTCCTGGTCGCTTGCGCTCCCTGGGGCAGGTTTTTACCCAGTCAGGGTGATGCCTCTCCTCCTGGCGCCCCCCCCCTCTGAGTCAGCTGCGTCCACTGAGATGTCGGCTCCTGGGCAGGCCCTGTCGAGGACTTGAGGATCCCTTGGTGCCTATTGCTGCTCTGAGTTGAAGCTTCTGGACGCCGAGCCTCCTCCTGATCAGGCGCTGCAGGTATCCCCTCTTGAGCCAGCCACCTCAGCAACGGGCCGGAAATACGTAATTTGTGTCTACCAAATTTGCTATCACTAGAAGACATTGGATACTGTAGCACGTACAGACCTCTTACTCACAAACTGTGATCTTATTTTGAAGAAGTTTGATTTCCTGGGGTTTCTTTCAGGCCATATTTTTTTTCCCTAAGAAATCAGACGAGAGCATTCCATTTTAGAAAGGCATCTAATATTCTTTAGGGATTCAAAGATCTGGTGTGTTTTCCAATGTTTAATTACCCTTACTGCTAGGAAAATAAAGTTATTGTGTTATTTCAAGGTTGAGTTTGTCTAGCTTCCAGCCATTTGATCTTGTTAGGTCTTTGTATCCAAAACTGAAAAACCACTAGTATCAAGTATTTTTCAGTACCAATTCACAGTGACCAAGACACCCCTCAACCCCTCTGTTCAATAAATTGAGCTCTTCAAGCTTCACATCATTAAGACTTGTTTTCCAGCTTCTGAATTGCTGGGGATATTTTTTTTTTTGGTGCTTTTTTTTTTTTTTAGTTGGCCATTTTAATTGCTTCCACTAATCTTGTGAGGGCGGAGAGTTAGTCTCTAAGATTAAGAAGATATAGTCACTACCACCCACACCTTTGTTTTTACTGCTATTTCTCAGCTGTTAAAAGGGATACTGCAAAATGAACTCTCTAAAATTTTATCTAGTGGAAAGGTACTCAGATAAATGAGTACAGTCCTTTAACATTGAGTGGTGAAGTGCATACAAAAGCAGCAGGTACAAACAAACTCTCACCTCACTCAGATACCTTCAGACAGTCAATTCCACCAAGTATGAATATTGCCCTGCAGTAGCTGTGACAGTGTCTAATTTCAAAGCTAGATATTGTGTGTGTTTTTCATATGACTCATAAGCACTTTATTTTTCTGATGTTAACATTTTTGAGATGATAATTTTTTCAGCAGACTTTCTTCTTCAGGATTTTTTTCGTAGGAGTTCATGCTACATGTTATTTATCAATAAAGGCTTGGCAAATACTGGAAGTCCTGCACTTTTAAAAGTGTATGTCAGTTTTATTTTAAGCTGTTTTCTTTTCCAAAACACCCAGAGCAGATCTTCCAAATCTCATCTGAATGAGCAGTTCAGAATGAAAAAATAATGTACATTGATAACAATTATATGCTAATTCGTTAAGTTCTGCCGTTACCTGAATGCTAATTAAAAGGAAAAATAGTTGAAGGGTAAAGCGGGGCTTGCAGGCATATCACACACAGGTTCTTTCCTAATATATTTCCTGTCTATCACACTTATTACTGCAGGGTGGGCTGAGAGGTTAATTATGTACTTGCAGGAGAACTGATACAGAGGATATTACAATCTCAAAAGCAAACACTTATAATCATTTTATCTAAACAGAAGACAGCCTCACCTTGATGAAGGTCTACATTTAGTGAACATTTGAAGGCAACAGTAACTGACTCTCAAGGAAGATACTACCCATCAGTAGATACCAAGCCAGCTGGTATGTGGTACATAGTTTCTCTGCAAGAACATAATTAATTCATATGCTAGTACATGTGAAAAAAGATTGACCTTGTGATGAAGCCATAGGATTCACAAAATTCTGTTTCAATTTCTAGGTTAATTCCTTTCCAGATTTCTTGTGCGCAGGCCTTTTACTGTCACAGAGACGTGTGAGACTCTATTTAGTGAGTCATACAGTATGGGGACCCTTTCAAAAGGCATTTGATGTGTCCAATTAAATAATTGTCATATGTTTATATGTCCTGTTGTCTGGGAGGCATATTCCCAGATGCATCAGATCACCACTGCTGGGAATGTGTTTCCAGTGAAGTTACAGTGTGAGAGGGATCCTATTATAAAGCATACATACTCCTGCTGTGGCATTTTACTTTATATGATATTACTTGCATGGTTCGGGACAAGCAAATGAATCTGCTGAGCACGAATTGGGTTGTTCATTTATATCTAACAAATCTTTTGCAGATCTAGAGAATACTGCTGTACTGAATACATATGAATTATCTGACCCCTTGAAGGGGCTATCTGGGAAGAAGTAAGATGACCTAGTCTGACACAGACTATTTTGACTCAATAGATGAAGATGTAGCTGCAGTCAAATCAGAGATATCTTTATGTATTTTATTTAGAAATACCAAAACTGAAGCATATTAAGTTCTAGCATTTTGATCTTCCTTGAATTCTTATTTCTTCTTCTTCTTTTTTTTTTTTTTCTCTCAGTTCGTCTGTTTTTTCTTTTCAAATGGACTATCTTATTAGTTATGTTTCCACTTCAGTTACCTGCCATACTTAGCACTCACCCATTTGATGTTAGTCATTCTGTACTTTGTGTTTGTACATTACTTACTACAATCAAACCCAGGTGGTAATTAAATAATTCCTAGATGCCAAATAATTTCTTTTTATACAAGATTCAGAGTGCATCATGATGCATTTTAGCTCCCTCTGAACTACAAAAGGGTTGGGTTTACATCAGCTTTTCATAAAGGTCCAGAAGAAAAAAGTCTGTGCACCAAGCATTAGTCCCCTCACATGGAGCTGACCTTAATGCAAGAATAAACCATCATCAACTAAATTATTCAAGGAGTAATTGTTGGTATTTGTTGAATAATGTATTCTGTTCATGGTGTCTGAATACTACAAGAATGAAGTGAATAAATCATATGACAAAGCAGCAGAATCACTGCCTTGCATTTGTTGAATAAGCATTTTATCTATATGAGCTAAATGTGTTTTAATAAAAACATAACATAAGAGAACAAAAAAAATTTATTTTGTTTTCCTTTCTAGCTTTAGGTATTTATTGTGATGGCCCTTAAGCTGTAAAACAGGTGCAGAGAACTGGCAACTGGAATAATATGCTACACAGTTATTTTCAGACAACACAAACCACAATATTTCTTCCCTTCAGAAAACATTTATTTTATTGCTGCTAGAAAACGTCCGAGTAAGTGGGCCATAGCAATTGTAAAAATAACAAGTTTTGCTTATTCAGTATTAGAGTTTATGTGTCCTACACATTCAGCTATCTTACTGTCCTTACATACTTGCTGGAATCATATTCTTCACCTCATGAGCAAATATTATACTACTAAAAAATACACATACTTTCATTTAGGGTAGCACTGAACAGTTCCACATGAATAGAAAAGCCCAATTTTCATCAGTGACCTGTTTCATCTAAGAAACCTATGAACCAGGAATCCTGGTCCGAATATATAATGTGGACATACAATATGTGCATGATGAACAGAAGTAAAAGTTGACAGTCCTTCAATTCAATATCAGCTTGCATAATGACAATTATGATCCCAGCAGAAAAGGCCTAGCAGTTCAGTTCAAGCTGCTTCCGTGTGGGTGGGATGCATGTTAAAAAGGAATAACTATGCTTGAAAAAGTTATAATTGTCATTTTCTCATGACTAATATTCACTGAGGTAATGTTTTAACTTGAAAGAGCTTCTAACACCTCAATTTTTGCAAGTGAATTTCTGATTGTTCTGATATGCTGGCTTGCTCTCTCATTTTTTGTTAAACTGGAAGTGAACGTCCACATGTCAGAGCACTGGACCAACCAAATCTGGATAATAAAATTGCCAGATACCCCACTTCATCACTTACTTGGCAACTAGAACAAGGAGAAGGTGGTATGGATTCTACAGGTCCTGCATGCACTATTCACAACTTACTGATTTTTATGAAAAAAAGTTTTAAACAATCTTTTCATAGCCACATGGTAGTTCACATTGCATTAACTGTTTCCCACCACTGTAATGACAGATTACCTTAAAACATAAAGTTTAGGCTATGCAATCTGTTAAAATGTGCTCAGCAGCTGCATATCTGAGTGCACAAGCAACACAAAAATTTGTTCCCTTTATTTCTTCATCCAGCAATACAGCTACTCCCAATAGCAATTTCTTTCAGTATCAGTCAAAAGAGCTTGACATTTCATGTAAGGTGCTTAGAAATCAGCAAAACTAACACAAATAAGTGTAAATTAAACACATGCTTACAAAGAGGATGCACTCAAGAAAAGGGCTCCATTTAAGCATTCATTTAAGTGTCTCGCTACCTGGTTCTGTCATTTTATAGAAAATCATATTCTGATTTTTAACTCTAATTCTGTACAGTTTGGAAGAATTTATCTTCCTTGCAAATATTATTAGCAGTACTGACAGTGTGTGTAGAAATGTTGGTTTCTTCAGATATATCTTCCCTGCTGAAACCACTGCAAACAGCTTACTAATTACTAGGAATGCTATTCCTGTTGGTGACTTCAGCCTTGATTGTTATGAGATTCCAGTACTGTCACAAAGATGATGACTTCACATGGGGAAAGAGCATACAAATATTGCATGCAATAAAAAGGATAATAGGAATGCTGACAAAAATAAGGCAGACTTGTCTCAGGAAAGATTAGGTTTCAAAGGTTTTCATCTAGTCCAGCAGGTTATTTAACTTTTACTTAGTTTTGAGAGGGAGAGAGAAAAGCGATAATTGGATCTTTCATCTTTTTTTTTTTTTTTTTTTTTTTTTTTTTTTTTTTTTAAAGACAGCTACTTTGTTGATTCTTGCAGCACAAATTACTGGAAAAGGATACTATCTCCATTATTTGCCACCTACATAGACTTATGCCATCAGAATTAACTTTCGCATCATATTATTCTTTTAATGAAATAACAGTAGCCAGTTATAACATGCTACCTGTTTAGTGTAAGATGTGCTTCCTGATTTAGGAGGACCATTTTCTTTTACAAAAGCTGACACAGAAGCTTTTGATTCCTTTTCTTACCTGTCTAATAAATACAAATCTTACAGTGCTTCTCTTTTAGACTTAAATTAGGTGTTGATCAGCTTTTTCTCTAATAAATTTACCTGCTAAAAATATTTCTGAGAATGTAGCTAGCGTAGTTACCCTATAACATGTTAAACAGTTGGTTTTCTAATCTGTTTGATAGGAGAGCACAGTAAAGAGTCTTTTGCCCTTGATTTAAATCTTTGAAATCCAACAGATTGACTTGTATTTTGTGGTTACAAATGAGTTCTAAATACATTCTCAGGAGTATGTTAGTCATACTGGAAAAGAAAATATAATAAAACGTGTTGACTGTGACGAGATTATGATGAGTGGAGGGAAGAGCCAAAAGCTAAAGATAACAGTAAATAAAACGAAATTATGAGAATGATATTTAGAAAAAAATTAGTAATTAAGAAATATATTTATTCTTAGTCACATACTAGTTGGTAGCCATATACTTGGGAGAAGAAAGCTTGTAGAATTTAGCTTCCACCCTGTATTTTAAAATCATCATACAGAGATGTTTATATGCTAGGTCCCGTAATACAAAAGCAGTCATTTAACTATGTATTCCTTCTCTCTAGCTTGCAGCCTCATCTGGTTCTTTAGAAATCTACATAATATTCACACAGTAAGACTCAGACCATGATATGCTAGACAATACTTAAGCAAGTGTTCCTTCTCAGCAGTTGTTATAGACAAAGAATGGGAAGAAAAAAAGATAACAGAATTCACTGGTCTGTGCTTTGACAATACGTCTAAACGGCCAAAACTACCTCCTGGCTTTTAGCTTGAGCATTTCCTACAACTTTTACTAGTTGTTCTTACATCAATTTTTATTTTTTCAGTCTCTAGCTTGTTAATTTTCTTCTAATAAAATTGTAACTAATATTTCTGAAGATATGCCAGACTATACTAGCACAAGTAGGATGCTAGGTAGCTTCTACTTCCCACAGAAGTACTGCATAGTATCTGTCCCTTGACTCCTAGAAGTGGAAAAATACGGCAAACTGAAAAAAATTGCAGGGATTCACACTGCACCTCTGAAGTTCATGCAAGGCTATGGAACCCTACAGAGAAATTCACCTAAAACTGCCGCATCTTACATACTTGCAGAGAAAAAAATGAAGGTCTTTTTAACTTCCTCTTTTTTTTCTTTTTTTTTTTTTTTTCTGTTTACCTTCTGTGGATCTACATTTTTTCCTGGTCATTTCCTGTATGACACAGCATTTGAAATGGACACTTCTTATGCTAGAAGCATCATTTTTACATTGGGAGCTCATAAAAACAAGGAAAAGTGTTGAGGGATCAGTTTTAAAATGGAGTTTGATTTATGATAAATTGTTGCAGATTTGGTTCTCAGTAAAAAAAAAAAAAAACCCTGAAATGCTAGAGGCTTGAAATATCTGAGCTCCTGTAAACACAAATTATGTTCCTTATTGTCGTGGTTTAAGCCCCTCAATAACTCACGCAGTTGCTCTTTCACTTTCTTCCCCCAGTCCCAGGGGGATGGGGAGGAGAATCAAAAGAATGCAACTTCCGCAGGTTGAGATAAGAACAGTTTAGTAACTAAGGTATAACACAAATCACTACTGCTACCACCAGTAATAATGACAAGAGAAATACAAGGAAAGAGAATACAACTGCTCACCACACGATATCAAGCCCGACTACGCAATGCACCCCCCACACCCTTCCAGGTCTCTGCTCTCCGTTTTCACATCCTGGACATGATGTGCTGTGGTATGGAATAACCTCTTTTTTCAGTTTGGGTCAGGTGTCCTGTCTCTGCTTCCTCCCGGCTTCCTCTCCTCCCCGGCAGAGCATGAGACTCAGAAAGTCCTTGGCCAGACCAAAACATTACCAAGCAGTAACTGAAAACACTGATGTTATCAGTGCAGTTCCCAAGCCGAAAGTCAAAACCACAGTGCTGCACCAGCTGCCAAGAAGAAGAAAAAAAATGGCTGTTACTGCTGAACCCAGGACACTTATAAGGTTAGTCTAAATAAAATACATGCTCAGTAATCTAAGAATGCCTGGCTGGTCTATATGCTGGCATATCTTCATGAAAGTAAGTTGATCATTGGCTTCAATTTTTGTCACATGACAATTCATTTATGCTGATTGTTGCCCAGCAAAATGCTATCATACCTGCAAGCAATTTCCCCAAAATACAGAAAAAAATACGTCCACAATAATTATGACCTTATTTATTTGCTTAAAAGAACTTATATGAGATAAATTCTGTTTGTTGGAACACTTGTCAGATGTGAAAGTGCCATGAATACGCATACAAGCATGTATTGACACAAACATTGATATCACATGTGCCTGCATGACCTTTATGAAAGCTTTCTGTGGGCTGAGAATTGGAAAAAGAAGGAAGGAGGGTTTTGGCAGAGAAATAGTAAGTATGACTTTCTCCATAAGGCCTACAGGAAAATGAGCAGCTGTTAAGGGGGAAGTAAAGGACAATATGCAAAACAGCCATCAGTATGAACTTGGATGTTCACCATGCGGTACTTCTTTAAAACTGAGGAACGACTTGCTTATTGTCTGTGCAACTGAACTCAGCCAGGAAAGGGAAAGAACATTTAATCTCTGTTTCCTATTCTTATGTCACCAAAAGAAGGGGCAAAAGAAGCCATCCATAGCTCTGCAGTGGATAGCTAAAAAACTCCTCAGAAGGAATAGGCAAGGAAGGAGAGGTGGTAGGGTGACTCTGTATGTTAGGGAAAGTTTTGATTGTCTGGAACTTAATGATGGTGATGACAGGCTTGAGTGTTTATGATGAAGAATCAGTGGGAAGGCCAACAAGGCAGACATGGTGGGGACTCTGTTATAGATTACCCAACCAGGATGAAGAGGCATAGGAAATATTCTATAAGTAACTGGGAGAAATCCCACAGTCACTAGCCCTTATTTTCCTTGGGTACCTCGACTTACCAGATGTCTGCTGGAAATGCAATGAAGCAGAGAGGAAACTGCCTAGGAGGTTCCTGGAGTAAGTGTGAAATAACTTCCTGACACAGCTGGTGACACAACCAAAGAGGGAAGGCACCTGGCTGGACCTGCACAGCACTTGTGGGTAATGTGATGGTTGGTGTCTGTCTTGGGCTTAGAGATCACAAAATTATAGAGTTTTTGATTCTCAGAAGAGTAAGGAGAGTCAGCAGAACTGTCACTTTGGACTTCTGAAGGGCAGACTTTGGGCTTTTAGGACCTTGGTTGACAAGCTCCCTTACAAGGCAGTCCTGAACGGCAAAGGAGTCCAGGAAAGTCATTCTTCAATGCAGAAATCTTAAAGCCGAGAAATAGGCTACTAGGGAGGTGTCATAGGTTCAGCAGCAGCAGTCATTTTTCTCCTTCTAGGTAGCTGGTGCAGCACTGTGTTTTTGATTTTGGGCCTGGGAGCAGCGCTGATAACATCAGTGTTTTCAGTTACTGCTTGGCAATGTTTTGGTCTGGCCAAGGACTTTTCTGAGCCTCATGCTATGCCAGGGAGGAGGGGAGCCGGGAGGAGGCAGAGACAGGACACCTGACCCAAACTGACCAAAGAGGTTATTCCATACCACAGCACATCATGTCCAGGATGTGAAGACAGAGGGCAGAGACCTGGAAGGGTGTGGTAGTGGACTGGGGGTGCACGGCATGGTCAGGTTTTTGGTGCATTGGGGGGTTTGCTGCTGGGGGGTGCACTGGCTGGGTTGGGTGTGGTGAGCAGTTGTATTCTTTTTCCTTGTATTTCTCTTGTATTATTATTGGTGGTAGCAGTAGTGATTTGTGTTATACCTTAGTTACTAAACTGTTCTTATCTCAACCTGCGGAAGTTGAATTCTTTTGATTCTCCTCCCCGTCCTCCCGGGACTGGGGGAAGAAAGAGGGGGAGTGAGTGAGTGAGTAAAACTGCGTGGGTGGGGGGCTTAAACCACGATAGGAGGAAGACTGACCTTGTATCGTGGTTTAAGTCTCTAAAACTCACGAAGTCACTCACTCACTCACTCCTCTCTTTTTCTTCCCCCAGTCCCTGGGGATGGGGAGGAGAATCAAAAAAATGCAACTTCCGCAGGTTGAGATAAGAACAGTTTAGTAACTAAGGTATAACACAAATCACTACTGCTACCACCAGTAATAATAATGACAGGAGAAGTACAAAGAAAGAGAAAACAACTGCTCACCAAGCCCAACTCAGCCAGTGCACCCCCCAGCAGTGAACCCCCCAGCAGTGAACCCCCCACTCCATCACCACATCTTTCCGGGTCTCTGCTCTCCATTTTTACATCCTGGACATGAAGTGCCGTGGTATGGAATACCTCTTTGGTCAGTTTGGGTCAGGTGTCCTGTCTCTGCTTCCTCCTGGCTCCCCTCCTCCCTGGCATAGCATGAGACTCAGAAAGTCCTTGGCCAGACCAAAACATTACCAAGCAGTTAGTGAAAACACTGGTGTTATCAGCGCTGCTCCCAGTCCCAAAATCAAAACCACAGTGCTGCACCAGCTACCAAGAAGGAGAAAAAATGACTGCTGCTGCTGAACTCATGACACCTTGTTGAACAGAAAGCTTTGGGTGGAACTCAGGAAAAAAAGGAGAGTTTACGACCTTAGGAAAAAGAGTCAGGCCACTCACGGGAACTGCAAGAATGTGAGGTTATACAGGGAGCAAATTAGAAAGACCAAAGTCCAAAAGGACTTTATCTAGCTACTGCCATTAAAGATGGCATTC
Source organism: Myiopsitta monachus (assembly GCA_017639245.1). Lineage (NCBI taxonomy): Eukaryota > Metazoa > Chordata > Aves > Psittaciformes > Psittacidae > Myiopsitta > Myiopsitta monachus. Next base: position 22,476,932 of record CM029922.1, on the reverse strand, counting down.
TATACTTCCATCCCTGGAGGTATTTTAAAGACATGTAGATGTGGCACTTATGGACATGGTTTAGTGGTGGACTCGGTAGTGCTAGATTAATGTTTGGACTTGAGGATCTTAAAGGTCCTTTCCAATCTAAACAGACCAGTACCAATATTAGAATATCACTATAGTTAGTAATGTTGATTGTACTGGCTGCATACAGAGAACTGATGAGGTATTTGTCAATTATATTGTGTGAAGAAACCTTATGACACAGAGGAAACAGTTGGATAGGGGAGAGAGATGAAGGGAGAAGGGAGAGTACAGTAGAAGAGAAGTATTAGCCTTATATACCACTGATGATAGAAGTAAGACTATCTGAAAAGAAATTGTAGTGCTAGAACCATGTGTCATGGTTTAAGCCGTAAATCACGCAGCCCGCTCACTCACTCCCCCCTCTTTCTCCCCCCCCCCCCGAGGAGGGGGGAATGGGGAGAAGATCGAAAGAATGCAACTCCCATGGGTTGAGATAAGAACAGTCCAGTAACTAAGGTATAACACAAATCACCACTGCTACCATCAATAATAATAATGATAAGGGAAATACAAGGGAAGAGGATACAAGTGCTCACCACCTGACGACCTAGCCGTCAACTGAACTCTTCCAGGTTCCTGCCCCCAGTTTTTACATCCTGGGCATGACACGCTGTGGTACGGAATACCTCTTTGGTCAGTTTGGGTCAGGTGTCTTGTTTCTGCTTCCTCCCGCCTTCCCCTCCTCCTTGGCAGAGCATGAGATGCAGAAAGTCCTTGGTCAGACCGAAACATTCTAAGCCATAACTGTAAACATCGGTATTATCAGCGCTGTTCCCAGGCCGAAAGTCGGAAACATAGCACTGCACCAGCTACTACAAAGGAGAAAAATGACTGCTGCTGCTAAACCCATGACGTATGGTATGAGCATAACAGAGACTGCAATCTTCATAACTGGATCATAGCATTAGCAAGTGCATACTGAAAACTTTGGAAAAGCTGGCTTTTATCTGGTCCCTAAGTGAGCCCAGATGTTAAGAACCCTGAATTACTTTCAAAGAGGTGAAAGGGTGTAGAAAGCCTTTTATTTGACATTCTTTTTCTATGCTCTTAGAATCATAGAATAGTTAGGGTTGGAAAGGACCTCAAGATCATATAGTTCCAACCCCCCTGCCATGGGCAGGGACACCTCACACTAAACCATCTTGATTAGTTTCAAAATTAATTCATATTTCTGGTTGCTGATCATTAAGTACTGATCATTCTGAAAATAACAGAGTAGTTGATCAATCACATGAACCATGTGCTGACTGTTTGCCATGAACAGCTCTTACAAAACTTTAACTCTACATGTTCAACTGACAACAAGGAAACAAATAAATGACAAACAAGTAAATGAAGAAACAAGTAAATGAAGATTACTATCTGCTTGGCCAACAGCTTGAAAGGAAAAAGTTTAAAATGAAGGGAATTAATGATTTGTAGCCTAGTTTTTCTGTCATAGAGAACAAAGTAAAATTTACATATTGTCAGTCATGTTGATTGATGTTTAATTTGCCAGCAATTCTTCAACAGATGACAAGAAACCTGAAAGACATGTAGGTAAAACCTCAGTACATCATATGGCACAAGGCTCCGTTGTATATGCAACTGATCACAAATTACCTCTAATCTCAAAAGCATGTGGGAAGCAGAGCAGCTTTCATTTGATCTTTGCAATGCATCTTGTTATATCTCCAAGATGTGTGATGCAGTTGGCATGCTGGAGGGATGCCATCCAGAAAGAGCTTGACAGGTTGAGAGGAGGGCCAGTGCAAACCTCATGAAGTTCAACAAGGTTAAGTGCAATGCCCTGCACCTGGGCTGGGGCAGTCCCAAGCACAGCTACAGGCTGGGCAGAGACTGGATTAAGAGTAGCCCTGAGAAGCACTTGAGAGTGCTAACTGACAAGAAGCTCAAAATAAGCCAGCTTCAGTGTGCGCTCACAGTCCAGAGACCATCTGTGTCCTAGGCTGCATCAAAAGGAGCATGACCAGCAGGTTGACGGAGGTGATTATGTCCCTCTACTCTACTGTGCTCTTATGAGACCCCACCTGGAATGCTGTATTCAGTTCCGGGATGTCCAGCACAGGAAGGATATGAACCAGTGAGATTGCATCCAGAGGAGGACCACAATGATGATCAAATGGGTGGAGCAACTCTCCTATGAAGACAAGCTGAGAAAATTGGACTTGTTCAGCCTGGAGAAGAGAAGGATCTGGGGAGATCTTAGAGCATCCTCCAGTACCTAAAGGGGTCCTACAAGGTATCTGGAAATGGACTTTTTACAAGGGCATGTAGTGACAGGGCAAAGGGGAATGGCTTTAAACTGAAAAAGGATAGATTTAGATTAGATATTCGGAAGAAATACTTCACTGTGAGGGTGGTGAGGCACTGACACAGGTTGCCCAGAGAAGCTGTAGATGTCCCATACCTGGCAGTGCTCAAGACCAGGCTGGATGGGGCTTTGAGCAACCTGGTCTAGTGGAAGGTGTCCCTGACAGTGGCAGAGGTGTTTGAACAAGACTTTATTATCTCACTCCTGCAGCAGTGAAATCATGAGGGTTAGATACCAGGTGCAGCATTCCCAAACTCACTGGCTGTTACCGGGATGTGTTGTTTGGGCTCTGAGTACACCAGTGGTTCTGCAGCCTTTTCCTCTGCTCCTAGGGGTTTGGTTGCTGGCATTCCAGGCAAGGTCTGAGATGCAGCTCTATAATCTTTCACAAGTATATAGTTCATGTTCCTAACCAGAATATTCTCTGGAAGAGTCTGTCACTCTTCAGATACCTCAGGGAGCAATTAGAAGCCAGAGATGAGCTATAGTAGTTTCTGAAAACTGGATGCATACAAACACCATTATTAGTCCTTAGAAATATTTCCTTTTTTAGCACACCTGAAACTGGTTGAAAGTAAATTCAGACAGCAACCTCTTTAATTTTAATAACTGCAGAAAAAAGGGAGATAGCTGCCCGAAAAGTCCAAGCTATTCTTTTAATAGACTTTGGAAAATATCTTACTTTTTTGGAATATAGGAAAGAAACACTGGGTTCAGCAGAAATATCAGATTTTTTTTTTATTTTTTTTTTCTTTTAATGAGTATCCCTAGCCATCTAATCCTATTCCATGGTATAATTTGTTTGGGTTTTAAGATGTCCTTCGTTCAGCTGTAACAACTGCTTTTCTCCTTCTTAGTAGCTGGTGCAGTGCTGTGTTTCAGCTGTAGTCTGAGAACAATGCTGTTAACACACTAGTGTTTTAGCTGTTGCTAGGTAATGTTTACTCCGATCAAGGACTTTTAGTTTCATACTCTGCCAGTGAGGACAAGCACAGGAAGCTGAGAGGAAGCAGAGACAGAACAACTGACCCAAACTAGCCAAAGGGGTATTCCATCCCACAGTACATCATGCCCAGTATATAAACTGGAGTGAGTCACTTGGAAGGCTCAGATTACTGCTAAGGTCATGCTGAGTATCAGTCAATGGGTGGTGAGCAATTGTATTGTGTACCACTTGTGTTTATTGTTTTCTTTTCCTTTTCCCCTTTAAGTTTTAAAGTATCTCCCCTTGTTATTTCCCTTATCATTACTGGTGGTGGTGGTAGTGGTAGTAGTTTTGCATGGTACCTTAGTTACTGAACTGTTCTTATCTCAACCCATGGGATTTCCGTTCTTCCAATTCTTGTCCCCATCCTACCAGGAGTTGGGGGGAAAAAAGGGAGTGGGAGAAGCAAGACGCTGCATGGTTCTGAGTTACCATCTGGTCTTAAACCATGACATAAGATCAAATGTAAATTATGAAATCTCCTGAAAACCAAATCAGTCAAGGCTTTTCATACATTTATTGTAACTTTAATGTGCTTTTAAAAATGTCATAATAAAGGACTAGAAATCTTGCTGTATAACAACTTTCATGCTGATTTTTACCCACTCTGTTTTAGCAGAAAATATGTATGGACAGAAGCTCTATTAGATGACAATTTTGGTAATTCTTAGACCTTTCGGTGAAATGTGTGTTATTGACCTACCATCTGGCATAGAAACAGTGCTGAATATTTTGCTCAGATGAGCAGATCCTTACTTAATATCAAGGTTTGTCTCTTGTTTAGTGTAAGCAGAAATAATTTTGGTCTTGTTTCCTGTGCCACATAAGCTGTTGTAGGTTTAAAGTCTTCATGCTGTAAAAACTGGTTATGGTGAGGTTCCTATAAATTCTGTCTATGTAAATGGCAATGTTCTTAAATATACCATACTGATAAGAATAAAAGAATGTGGAAAATCAAGCATGAATAAATAATATTGCAGAAAAAGAACTGTTCTTTTGTAGTCAATAAATGTACAATGATGTTCATCAATATGAAAGTCACACTGTATCCAAAGATAAGAGGAAGGAAAAAAGAAATCACGTTTAATAATTAACATTTGCTCAAAATTAATCCTTACACATAGTATATAAAACATGGTGAACATAAATTCATTTCAAAGCTCAGTGGAAACGGTGGCATTTCAGATATCAGTGCATCAAAACTGCTAGAAATTCTGGTTAATTTGAAAGCAAATACTGAATATGTAATTGTAAAACTTTTGTGATGTTTCCTCATTCCTGTGATAATTAAATCTGCTGAAATAGACTATGAAAGGTAATAAATGAGAATCTAATTCTTACAGCTAGCTTGAATACATCTGCAGGTTGAGCATTTACTAGAAAAATGTAGGCAAAAATTTTACTCTGAAATAAATATCAGATATTTTCAGAGCAATGGGATCCATGCCCACCAGAGTCCTTCTGATGAATTCCACAGTATCTGGAAAAACTTCTGGAATATATCCTTTGTCCCATGGTTCAGAAAAATCTTGCATAGCCAAGAAACACTATATAACAGCTTCTTACAAACTTAAATAGGTCCTTCAACATGCTGTGACAATATTTATATTGCTTCAGAATTTAATGATCTTTTCAGAGTGTCAAGAAGAGAATTATGTATTTAGGGGAAAAGGGTTAAAAATAAACAAAAGTTATTCTTACAGTACTCCACTAAGAGAATAAGAATTCCTTACATAAGCAAATTAGTTTACTGTTCTGGTACGTGAGAAAAAAAGTCATCAGATTTATATCTTTGGAAATACATTCTATGTATATATAAATTAATTCAAGATGCATATAAAAAAATAAATCATCCCAGTCTGTTAATTATGACATCTAAGAGGAAAAACTGTTTTGAATGTATGACATGTTTTTCTCATACTTCCTGAAAAAATACTGGAGAAAATCCCAGAATTCAGTGAAAAAGGTTTTTACTTGAATGCTAGAAATATATCTGGGTGCTTAGTTTAAATGCCGGTATTGATAAATAACTAATGAAAAACTGATGTAGAGATGGCTCCAAATCTAATACTCAACTAAAACAAATGCAGAAGATGCATGCAGAAATTCTGAAAGTAGTGAGAATGGGGCAAACATTGAGATAAGACCAGTTTTGCCACAAATGTTGATGTCAATTATGATTACTGGTGTATGTCAACACTGAAGATGTGAGACTGCAAGAACTGAAATCTTGACACAAGTTTTGTAATACTCTGATGCTGTGATAGAAATGAATCCTGGCTAGAAAATTATGGATAAGCTGTTACAGGAGTTAGGTTGTTTGTATGGCATGTCAGGAGTAAATTAACTCCAATCTTTCCTAACAGAAATCTAACAGTGAATGGGGCAGTAATTTCTGTGTGCCATATGTGTACATGAATATTTTCTAATTTTGTTCCATGAATATTATCTGTTCCCTTTTGTGTGAGCACTTTGTGTTATAATTATTAGTACTGCTTCTGGCTGTAATAAACAAAATATTATCATTGGAAGGTTAAATCAGAAAAAAAGACAATGGCATCCTCTCTGCAATGGAAATTGCGCAATAAATCAGAAAAGACTATGACACATTTTTTAAACTACATTATTTGTAAAATATTGCAAATCAGGAGACAGGTGCTTTGGTGTGCAATCAGGTGGAAGGTTCTGGAGAAGGAGTTAAAGCAGGACTCCATTCCAGGAAAATATATCTGGCCTTTGACACAACCAGTTTAACATGAAGAACACGTCTTTGTGCACTTCTTGCAGAGCCCACAGCTTAATTGGAAGCTGCTTGCCACAGACCCATATGATTTTTTCTTTTCCCTGTGGAATGAACCATCCTGGCTAACAAGATAAACAACACTAAAAAAGGTTGTGCTTTTGAAACCTAATAACAAAAATATCATCTATATGTGGCACAAAATTTAGAGAAGGCAGACACTAAGTGCCAGGTACTCCATAGCATGAATCCCAGTATGATATACTGCAAACAAATAGGAAAAAAGAAAAAAAAAAAAAAAAAAAAGGAGCTGTTATACCAAAGCATTTATGCACTTGTTTAAATCTTGTTGGCTTCAGTAGCAAGTGATTAAGCCCTGCTTAGGGAAGATGATATTATTAATATATTTAAAGTTGAGTTTATGCTTAAAGGATTTGCTGAGTCTAGGAAAGCCTTGAGAAGTCCTCAGAGCCAAAATGTCTGATCTGTTCCTAGCAGTGATATTCAGACTCACAGTTAAAGAAAATAAAGGTCCTGCATAGGTAACTGGGTCATAAATATATCAGGATTACATTTGTAATAACACATCCATTTAAAAGGGAATTCCAAAAGATATTTAAAAATTTAATTGCATTTAAACTTCATTTAAAAGAAGATTAAGTTTTGGAGAGTAACCGAAGTTATATGCAGCCAAAAAGTAATTTATACACCCACTACTTAATAACCTCTTATATGTTTTAATAATTTAAACTACTTATCAATGGGAATGTCTTCTGTGTATACCTCAATATTGCTTTTAGCATATTTTCTCCCTTTTTCATGTAGCATGACACATCCTCAGCATGTCTCCAGTGCCTATTATCACTGCTCCTCTTGTATACTAAACTTCTTATCTGTAAAAACATGACCTTGACACTTTGAAAAAAGTCTTTTAAAGAATAGTTCAATTAAAATATAATACCTCTGTTTAGAATTTGATTTCATTACTATTCATAAGATTCTGCAAGCACTGAGTCATGAGTTCTAATGCATCTCGAATACTCATTTCAACAGGAGTCATTGCAGAAATAATTTCTATTCTTCCCTCTATCCTATTGATTTTCAGTCACCATGGAGCTCTCTGTTGACTTTGCAAAGGTCTCTGTTGAAAATTCATGCTATTGTTATAATAATTGTTGATCAGTGTCCATTTGGAACAGGTAAACTTAAATCCAAGATAGGTAGAGGTGGGTAGTAGCAAAATTGCATGCAAACCTGCGTTCATATCTGCAGTTTGTATAAGCAACATTAAATGGGCTAAGAAGATAATATAATATAATATACAGGGCTATCACTCAGGAGCATGAAGTTGCACTTCCACCACTGATGAACTTTAGACAAGCCACTTAACTATAATGTTTGTTTACCCAGGTGTAAATGCAAGCAATAATTGTCTGCCTTGCAGAGGGTTATCATTCTCAATTAATTCATTTTGTAAAATGTTTTAAGACAGATGAAAAGCCTTACATGCATGAAGTGGAAAGCAACATTTAAGTGAGCCCTAAATTTGTCTTTAGCATTACTAGTTTTGCATCATCATGGACAATCACCCTTTTGAAACCATCCCTTTCTAGGTTTTAAATTTGTTTTCTTAACCAGTGTATGTATTTTCTGTCTTCTTCCTGGTTTTGAAACAAGCTTAAAAGAAATATAAAGACTACCATTTAGTAAAACAAGGTCAAAAACCTGAATTCACTAGAAGCTTCAAATATCTTTAACAAAAAATGTCAATAAAATTATCTGCAAATTGCATGCCATGAATGGGGAGCAGAGCAGAGAAAGAACGCACACTGAACTGGATAAGTACATGTAGAATAATTAGGAAATGTGGGATAATTAGGAATTAAATTTATATTCGAAATGCAACATTGTCCACACATAAGGGAAAAATGGACTTTCAGGGCCTCTCAGGGTGAGATGCAGCCACACCTGGTATACCAGGAATGTGCACTCCACAGCAGTTCCTGTGGCAACACAGACGGAGGGTGGAGTGAGGTGGAGATCTTGCAGCTACGCTTTGTCCTAACCTGAGCAAAAGATGGGAACTAGGTGGTACAAGTTTAGATTGGATATGAGGAAGAAATTCTTTACTGTAAGGGTGGTGAGGCACTGCAATGGGTTGCTCAGGGAAGTTGTGAATGCTCCATAGCTGGCAGTGTTCAAGGCTGGGTTGGACATAGCCTTGGATGGCATGGTTTAGTGGGAGGTGTCTCTGCCCACGGCAGGGGGGTTGGAACTAGATGATCTTAAGGTCCTTTCCAACCCTAACTATTCTATGATTCTGTGATAAGCTACATACTTGCTACCCTGAGCCAGCAGCCTGTCATCCTTTGACAGAATGACGTCCTCTGTGAACTTTGCTGCATTATAATGTCATTATAATGCATTTACATGCTAAAATATACTCCCATCCCCAATGCGACCCCCCTCCAAAATGAGACGACCCACCTCTGAGCATGCGCTCTAAATTTTTGGTGTCATATACCTTTAAAAACAAAGCGAGAGAGATTTGCACCAATAATAATAAAGGTATGGATGACTAGTCACTCAAGCCCCACCTTGGAGGTAAAAAGAGTATAAAGTGACCCAAGAGAGAGGGGGATATCGGGGAAGATACTGTCGTGGACAAGTCGAGGGAGATAACATCAACAGACTCCTGGGAACGGTCGATGGGCTGGACCTCTTTTCCCCCCCATAGGGACACCTGTGGGTAAGACTTGCACTGTATCCAGTGCTTCCCTGGGAAAACTTAGAATCTCTATAGAGTTACTTTCTACTGTTACCTTTATATTTAAAGCTATGCTGTGTTAACTTTATCAAGCACTTTTATCCATGTAACTATTGTTCACAGGTGCTTTTGCAGACAGTATTTATCGCCGGCAATCCATAAGAACCTGTATCTGTTGCCTCAATAAACTCAATCAATTAACTGCATTGTTTCAGTAGCCAATTGCCACTATCAGTGAATCCGGACCAGCAGAGGTTCGATATAGTGAACGTGGTCGGATTGGTAGTTGTAGCAGATTGGACTGGGCAGTGTGGTACACTATTGGTAAATCCAGACCAGTAGAGGTTCGACATAGTGAACGCGACCGGACTGGTAGCTGCATATTGGAGCCATTTCTTGTCCTTCCTCTAATAAGGCAAGGGGCTTTTTTTTCCTCCCTTTTAACACAACAGTACAACCTCCAGCAAAGATGTTACGTGCAAAGTGAACATCTACAGTGAGTGGGAAAAGGAAAAATAACACCAAGAACATCCTACAAATCAAAAAGTGATTCAGATAAAGTAAGGATAAATGGCAGACTGTCAAAAATCAAGCTGAGTACAATCTTGCAAAGAATATGAGCATGATTAATAAAGATTTTTAGCTGTATGTAGGAAAGAAACAGGAAGGATAAATAATTTATATGTTCCAAACCTTAAAAAAATACCTCATCTTTCACTGAAAATGAGTATATGGAACAAAGGAAGACACACAGAGGTTGTATAATTGAGATAAATATGTTAACAAGAAAATTATAATCTGAATTACTATATCCAAGGTAAACTAATTTTCAAGTGCAAATTGTAAAACAGATGAATTCCAGTGAAGAATACTGAAATAAGTGATACACTGGATTAATTGTGAATTTGTATCAATATACAACATGCTGAGGATAGAAAAGCTTGGTTTGAGAACTGCATATATGATAAATATTTGCAAAGGGCAGTTGGGAGCAATTGTGGTAGACACTAACTTGCTAACCTACCCTCAGCCATATACAAAACCAGCAGGTTTCATGGGAAAGAATAGTTAGAAACATTGAGACATATAGAAAGGGAAAAAATACAAGGCAGAAGAACGTGACAGAGCGACATGATAGCTTTTGCTTGTTAAAATAATTTATTTTCTAGACAAAGATATTGAAAAATATGTTTTCAGTGAAGTATAGGAAATTGCTGCTGCATAATAGACTACTTGTTAAAATGAATCAGAGTAGTAGAAATTGAAAGCTGGACTAGGAACTGATTAAAGGGGAAATGATAGATAGCTACTCAGAGGTAGAAAGAGATGATATGGAGTTTTTCTTTAAAAACGGTTTTGGGATCAAACTTAGCTGGTACATGCTTTAATGACTTTGCCAAAAGAATGTGTTAATAAAATGAACACACAAAATCATTAGAAGATGTCAGTGCAGATGATAAGAAATAAAACATAGAGAGCATGCAAAGATGTAAAGAACTGAAGTAAGGTATGTCATAAGGCAATTAATAATGTAAAACAATATGATGAATTTAGTGACTACTATAAGAATTTCCAGTGTAAACTGTGTTTGTTGAGTGAAGATGATACTGGTCTGGTTGACATGCACAAATCTGATATGCACAAACCTGACGTAAGCTCACACAGTATAAATGCGATCTTACAACGTATCAGTTGAGGGGTGTTTGGTGGTGATAGGCAAGTGTTCAAGCACAGCACAGCTAACGTGTTTTCTGTATCTAACTGCATACGACTTATTGTCAAGAAAAATGAACTCAGTGAAAGAAACATGAAGAAGAGCTTGAAGAATGATCAGAGCAGAAACTGTAAAACAGTAGAGTATGGCTTACTTAGCAAATCAGGCACCTAGGGCCTCATGATTTTTGAATGTGACCATGTGAGATGCTTACCAGTGACCCATGCAGCCTGGACTCATCCTCTGTCCTTTATTCCTTTGTACTGTACATATGTAACCATGGCCTGCATAGGTGTTTCTTACACAATGAAAACCAGTTTTTACCTTTGCCTTCAGCTTTGAAATCACTGAGCTGATTTTCTTTCTTCTTAATAATGAGAAGTTACAGAAAATTAAGAAAAAGTCTTGATATCAGGTTGCCTGCAGAATTCATAATTAACTGGCTTATAGTGTGGTTTGGATATCTTTTTCAGTAAGCTTATTCTCCATGGTATTAAAGAGATTGTCTGCTCAGTACCTTATTTAGAAACTTGGGTATCCGATGATCTGTCAGACTTTAAGTTGCATAAGGCGTGATGGATAAGGTTGTCTTACTTTGACATTTTTCTCTATGTAAATTATAATATTGTAAATTGAAAAATTAAAACAAAGTATCAAATGTCAATTAAATATTTCTTTCATAATTTGTAGTGTTCTTCCTAACTGATTCTTTGAGTTTAGCTAGAATTAATGTTGTCAGGATTAGCATCTGATTGATAGTTTGACACTACCCATTTCTGACTCTTCACTGGAGTTATTTCAGTTTGGGCTCAGTGGCACTTGCACAAAGTGAAGAGTTTAAGATTATTTCTTATGTCTCAGCAAAAGGAAAGTCAATTAGCTTCTGAGGAAGAAAATGTACAAGCCAGATGTGCTGAAGTATACTCTGAAATATCTAGAAACAAATGGAAAGAATGCACTCCTGTACACTTACAGCTGATGACAACAACAGCCTTAGAAGTGGAAAACCAAACCTAGTTATTTGAAGCAAATTGCTGAAAAGATTCTGCCTCCTGAAGAGCACTCAATACAGCTTGTCTGTAAAAAAATAATGTTGTCTATGCTAAGCAATCAACCTTTGTGTCTCTACAGAAGAGAAGAAAGTACTTTTCCAGTGATCGCTAAGTAGTACCACTGTATAATGTGAGGGTGCGACACTGAACTCCTTCAGTTAGATCAGTGATTGGAGCTTCTTTTTTGAACCACAGGCAGGCCCTATAACCTGCTGCCTAGTATCCACTGACTCAGTGCAGAAGTTGTTATAACCTTGAAGAATCATGGTACTTAAGAGTAATATTGCTGCCAACTTGGAGGAGAAAAGGGAGGAAATAAGAAAAGACTTTGAGAAAGTAGTTGTTTTATTAAAAACAGCTCTGTGTTTTCTGGATGTCCTCCTGCTACTATGAGATTCCGCAGAAAAAAAACCTCTTAGTATATACAAAACTTGTAGAGTTTTAATGATTATTTTTGCCTGTAATAATGTTATAATACTATATTATTTCCTATAAGATGATTTTAAATCCATATTCATATTCTTCCTTCATTTTTATGCAGTTTTGTGTTAATTAATCTAAACCTCTATTTACATATTGCAGAACTATCTTAATTTTATTTCTTTCAAATTACAGAGGGTATTTTTAATATGATGGGAGATTGCCTGTAATGCAAATGTTTGCAGGTGTAGAAATCCCTGCAGGACAGTTTTAAATAAAAGTTAGGATGTTTTAAATCCTCCAAAAATATGTATTCTGAGCATCATTACATTATTAAACGGTAGAGCTAATGTATCTGTTTCTGACAAAAATACTAAGCTGGAAAACCACCACCACCTCCCCCCCCCCCATTTTTAAATTCCAGTTTTATATGTGGACTTGTTTTTGCTCTGTATCTTCAGTGGTGAAAACAATATGTCTATTTGCAAAATCCTCAAAGTATTTCCCCTTTGTTTTTTTAAATCTAACATCTTAAAAATCAACACATAGTTTGTGCATCTGTAAGTGTCCACCTGTCTGTCCTTCCAATTCCTTTATAAAGTTTAATCCTGTTGATTGAGTTCTACAAGTGAAGTAAACATCTCAGACCTATGAAGTTCCTTGAAGTTTAATTAAATATACCGGCTCGGTAGAGCAGAGAAATCTCTCGCTGCCACTCAGAAAATGCTTCAGGATACAGTTATTTCTTCTTAGACAGTAAGCAATCCCCTCAAAATACAGCCATTAGAAGTGCCTGCAATTGTGGAAAATCTTCATACAAAGCCCAGATATTCTTAAACATCAAAGTCAATAACATATGACTACAAGAATTTTTTTCCTTAATTCTCCCATTCCTAGTTTTACAAGTTTCCTTTGTCTTGTTATCTCAGTGTAGTCTGATGAAAGGGGAATCCTAACATCCGTGCAAATTTTTCAGATTTATATTTTTTTTTTTTTTCTGAAAACTTTAGGGTAAGATGAATGTGTGTTTCAAAATGGTAGGCAAAGCAAATTTTTCCATGTACCTCACTTCTTGTCAAACAATTTTTCTATTTCTACTATTCAGTGCCATTAGCAGGCTATACTATGGGGGCTTGTTATCTGAGCCTAAAGCCAGTCTTCAAAGATAAAACCACACCATGCAGATCAGTTGTGAAACTAGAAAACAGTTTGCTGACCCGAACAAAACTGAAGCAGCAGTTGCTTAGTTTAGTAAGAAACACTTGCAGACAGAAAGATCTTTTGTTAAGAAATGGAAAAATCAGCTAAGAGGAATTTCAGGACAAGGGATTGACTTTTTGAACACAGTGTTTGAAATTTTGGTGTTGTAAAATTAAATAAAGGATAGAATGAACAGTCATTCCATCAGCTGCACAGAAATGCATGAATTTAATACAAATGGACCTACCGATCTAGTCATATGGAAATGGAAATAGAATCTATCTCGCACTATGCAACAGACATTAGGATGAAAAGAAGAGACACCAAAACAGAGTGGTAGTTTAAATCTTATTTGTTGCTGCTGGGAGTCACTTAGTTGCACCACCACCCCACCTGGACTGTGTTGAACATCGTTCTGCTTAGAGATTAGTCCACATACAGCCCCCACATAGCCTGGAGCCCCCAACATAAGCAGGGCGTGGACCTATTGGAGCTAATCTATAGGAAGCTATGAATATCGTCAGAGGGCTGCAACATTCTTCTATGGAGACAGTCTGAGAGAGCTGGGCTTGTTCAGCCTGGAAAAAACCAGGCTCTGGGGTGACCATAGAGCAACTTGCAGTACTTAAAGGGGGTCTACAAGAAAGCTGGAGAGAGACTTTTTGCAAAGGGCATGTAGGGATAGCATAAGGGGGAATAGTTTGATACTGTCAAAAAAAGTAGATTTAGATTAGCTATTAGGAAGAAGTTCTTTACTGAGGGTGGTGAGGCACTGGAACAGGCTGTCCAGAGAAGCTGTAGCTGCCCCATCCTTGGCAGTGTTCAAGGCCAGGCTGGATGGGGCTTTGAGCAGCCTCATCTAGTGAAAGGTATCCCTGCCAGTGCAAGGGGGTTGGAATGAGATGATCATTAAGATTCCTTCCAACCCAAACCATTCTATTATTCTATTATTCTATGAATTTATGATATAGTAGCATTTTTTATATGTGTAGTATTATGGTTTGTGTGTTGCATTGCTGATATTGACCCTGAATGTATAGTTCACTGATTGCCAGATAATTACTTTCCATTAGTAATTCAATAAACTGCTACGATTCTGATCTTATTTAGACAATGCGATTTTTTCCCTGCGACATGAGCATAATGCCAATTAGTCTATATCAGTGTAGCTAGGTGTGAAAAAATGCATATAAGTGATTGTGACTGAAATACACATTCATTCTATCTTTTATTGGTTCAACGCAAATGGAAAACTACCCTGCCAGAGTGATTAATTTCTTCCTAATTATATCATTACTTTGCTATGCGATATAGGTAAAAAAAAATCATTGAAGCCAGAAATAATTTTTTAAATTCAATTAATTGACCCAGTATCTATGATTGAATGAAATAATTATTTTATTGATTATAAATCCAATTCATGCTAAAATGAGCTTTAGTTTTTCATGACTAGGATCTCAGAATCCTACACTATAATGAAAAAATCAATGGCACTACTTTGAAAATCTATTTCAAAGAAGACAAACAATGAATGAATTTTTAGGACCTGCACTTTCCACTTAAAGTTGGGAAAAAACACCTATCCCCAATGCAGTGCACTTCTGCCAGAAAACTAAAAAATTGCTTATAGCCAGTCAATACTTCCCAGCTTTGCAGAAAAGTGCTTTGTAAGTTGCTAATGCAATATTTATATCATGAAGCTTTACACACCACACTTATTTGATTGTATTTGACACAATCCACTCTGCAATCAGTGCAGAGAGATAGATGTACCCAGAAGACATTTGAAATGCTGCAGCCAGTCTCCCATTAAGGATCTGCATGATTTGGTCAGTGACTCCTGAGCCACTTTCATGGCTGGCTTTAGCAGCATCCAAAATTTCAGAAACACAGCAGCAAAATTTACTGAATTCATGTATTGTCTTGCACAATTTCTTCTGTGAAAGAGGATAGAGGGCAAGAAGTAGAAAAAAGTTCACACATTTGTGTTATCAGGGAAGATAAGCAAAGTGATGGTATGAGATGTAGCAATGATGCTAAGATGCACATGGAAAAGATGTTGATATACTCAGAGGACTGAATCCTTGGAGCTGCATGTATGGAGAACATCTTCAAATCTCTGTTTTCTCTTGACAAATTCTTTCTTCATCTGTAGATCAGCTGCTGAAGAAATTAGTCTTTTTAGAATGGTTCTGGGTTTCAGAAGTATACATGGTCCTGCTCTGAAAAGTGGCTCTGGATGGGGCAGAGGAGAAACTGGAAATGCTTATCTCCTCCCTTTTTGCAAGGATTTGTTTACCTTTCAAATTGTCAGATAATATCACCTGCTTTCTTACTTCCGGTTCTGTAGCAAGTAAGGAAACACGATACATTGGTAGAGCACGTACAGCTGCTGGTTCTGGGACATAATGATCTAGAAACTTAAGTTTGGCATTAAGGTACATACCGAAGGAGAAATATAAGAGCTAGTATGCAAGATCAGATTCAGTTCAACTGGAGAACCCCTTAAGCCAAGCCTAGGACCAAATGTTTTGAGGAAAAGATTGCATTTAACATGTGGTAGGATAACTGATAAATAAATATCACAGATGGAGTGATGCACTTCATTCATAAGAAAGAATCACCAACATGTTTGTTTATATGTACCAGTGATTTAACAAAATTTGATAAAAAAAATAGTGACAATGAGTACACTTGATTATTTACTGCATAGAGGAGAGGGTCAGACAAAATTGTCAGGGAGACCCTTCCACTAAGTCATGAGATTCAGAAAGGACCTCTTTTCCTTCTGAACTCCTTCTCAGAGGGGAGTTTAGGTGTGGCTGTGACTTAGTCCCAAACTTGGTCAAGGTTTATGACTACAGGATTATATGTGCTCAAACAATCCTTATATAATTTAGCTGAGATTTCAAAGTTTCGGTGTGCACACTTATCTGTGGTGATAAGGATTCTCTTTAGCTCAAGGAGTAACTTGAAGAGGCATCCCTACTTAATAAGAGACCCTCATGTACAGCCCAATGCTGTGCAGGAGAGCTAAACAGGCCCTGGCCTGTCTGCTATGGAGTAAGTTGTTGATTCATAGTCATATTTTATATTGACTAGGTGTTGGCTTCTTCCAAATTTGGCTCGAGTCAGACATCAACCATTGCTGTGGTTGGGTGGGCACATACAGACAGTGGTATCGACCTACAAGGGGAGTTCTACCTGTATGCCCAGCATTATTAGACAATGTCATTGGAAGCTTGGGCAGAGAAGCACAGTACATGTATGTCGCGCTAGATGCAGCTTTTGGCATGTAAGTGGAGTTCCCAAGTCACAGATACATCATGGTGGATGCCCTTACAGTTGGATGTGCAGTTTATATGGAGATAAGTGGACAGCTAATTTCCTGATTCTGGAAAGAAACAAACCATTTGGGATGATTTGCTGTGGTGGGGAGGGAGGGAGGGAATGACTCCGGGTTACCCAAGACCTCGGTGCACACTCTGAAATTTCAGGACTCCTGAGAGAAATTGCCATATTCTGACTGTGAAGAAGATTTGGATTTCTCCCTCCTTCCTTGCTCTATTTCTTCAGTACACTCAGATATGGGGAATATGTGTCTTGTCTGCAGGAAGATAATGACATATGCCATGAATTCTTGAAGACTGGCTTCTCCTCAGGCTGACTAAACTAACAGAAACTTGTGGGTGGAACCAAGTTGTTATTGATACTGATTATTTTTTCATCACACTTAGACTTATTGATTTCCAGCCAGCTTCCTGTTCAAAAAGGTATACAAGCTGGGATCTATCTATTAGAGGCATATTCTGGAATAGTCAGAAGTCAAGAACATTTCATCTAGTGAGTTCTGCTGAAGGATATGCAGCTTCTATAAATTGTCATGCATCTCCTGCATAGGAACACTTCTTCACTGTTCTTTTGTCCCATTGCCATTGAAAAGATAGAAATTGAAGCTTCTGGAAACATTTACTGCATTTAATGATAATCATGGCAATAATGTGATATTAAAGTGATTACAGACTCTTTTATTCACACTGACTGAAGTTCACCCTCTGGCCTTGCCAAAAGTCCCTTCCCTGTAAAATCAGGTATCCCCTGAACTTCAAATACATCTGGTACATGTCAGATCAAGTGAAGCAAAAAACAATATGTCGACTCAGTAGTTGAGTGCTTTTACTGGGAGTGCAGGTGGAAGGTAAATACTGATGAATAATTATAGAAAAATAGATGTACTTTCTCAGCCCGAGTCTGTTGGCTCATCACCACACAGTAACATAAGAAATGGTACACACTGGTTGTTTTAATAGCCACCCACTTGCTGTCCCTGAGTATGGCTATTTTAGATAGCTGAGGAGCGTTGTGACTGTTACTCTTTATGTAAAGTTGGTATGACAGAAATAGGAACAACGCCACACCTTTGTCTGCAGATTCAAAAAAGTCCCACTGAACAATGTTAGAAATGGTCAATATCAACAACTCTTCAAGCAACATTTTTGAAAGCAAAAAATTGAAAAATTCACTTTCACAGCATCTCCCTTCCACTGAAAAAAATAACCCTAAAATCCAGAATAGAAAAATTTGATTCATGAGATACTAATACATAGAACAAGAATTGTTCTTTTAGCATAATGATTACTATTTGAGAAATAGCATTTCAAAGCCCCAAAAATCTTTTTGATAAATAATTGCTGTGTTGCTTCTGCAATTAAATGCTTGGTTATATTTAGTGCATTAAAAAGTATGTGAGAAACTTCAATTCCTTGCTTAGATCCAATATATATCAGTTATACTATGCATATCTCTGTTACATATGATGCTGTATTTTATTTCAGTTTTAGGCCTTTTCTTAACTACATCATCTTTTTTTTTTCTTCCCCCCCCCACCCCCCCCCCCCCCCCAATAATAGAAAGAACAAATTTGCACGTGATGATTACTTTGTGCAGGAATCAGAATGGATGTGGAACTGAGCCTGGTGAAATTCATTATAGGGTCTTCTCATGTACTGCCTATGACTCTACATAATGGTTTAAGCTGAAGTTAAACAGCCTGGGTGCCTGTTTCTGTCAGTATATTTGGAACACAAATGAGAATTGCTCTGTGCCTATGAAACATGGATTGAGAGGAGAAAAAATGTATGTTATAACATTGCAAAACTTTTGGTGATTGTATCCAGACTTTGTGTCACAGATACCTCTATAATCCCCAAGAAACTCCCCAGCACAATGTAGCACAGCAGTGCAGTCTAATTGGCATAGAGGATATAAAAGAAGCTGGCATTATCTATCAATGGGAAAAGTTGGATTCAGTGGAATAAATTATGTATAATAATAACAAATATAAAATCCTTATAAGATTTCTTTGTATAAGTGGTATAGATGTCAGCTGAAATAAGGCAGCATCATTTAGTATGGTCCTACTCTGGCACATAATGAGAATCTCTATGCATGTAATGAATCCCAGTATGTCTTCACAGATGGGTAAAATAATGTATGCACAATAGAGTTTGAAGTCCATAGAATCAGTAATTTTATTAAGTAACTCTTAGAGTACCCTTGCATTCAGGCAGCTCAGAGAAAAAAAACGTTTGTGTGGACAAGCCATCAGTACTTTATTTTTTTTCAGATGAAGCACTCCCAAACAGGAACCATGTGGAGTCACTTCTGCTGGAAACCTAGTTTTTAGCCCTAAGCATGAGATAATTTTTCCTCTCTCTATTTTAAAGGGGGAAAATCATTTAAAGCTGTTTAGAATGCCTGAAAGAGGAGGATGAGTTAATATTAACAAGATTTTTCTGTTTTGCAGTGGAAATGAAGCTAGACACTACTGATAACCATTTTATAGAAACCACTCAGGCACTCTAAATTGGTAGGTAATTTAAGGCTTTTCTATTAAGGAAATAATGCAGTAAGTAATTGCTTTAATTTTAAATCAAGAAATAAGCTTCTCACTGTTACATGTCTAAAAGGAAAAGAAATTAGTGGTTTACTGGAAGAATTAGCAAAAGCATTAAAAGAAAGAGCTCATTCCTTTTAAATAAATTAAGAAAACAACAACATTTAAAAAGATTGAAGGTCTGATAAATCAGATATAGTATTTGTCTTCTTCCCCCCTCTCCTATTTTGTTGCTGAAAGCAGTTAAGTGAACGTAATACTTCCTTACGTAAGCCAACATTTTCAGACTTTAAAGTTTAAAGTTGGAGATGTAAATCTGCAATTAAGTACCTGAACAGAATCTCCAGATTCTCAAATAACCCAGTTGCCACACTTGAAGAAGCAGTCTGCTCCTATTAGATTCCTAAAAAAAAGATTAAGAAACCTACATTTAAAAAGGAAAAATGTAGCAAGTGTTCTAGCAAGGACAACAAAAAACCAAGAATCCTCCGTAAGTGCAATATGTTACCAACAAAGAGGAAGATCAAGCAAAGTGTTGATCTGGTGGTTAACAAGGAGAGAGCTATTACAGGTGATACAAAGAAAAGCCAAAATATTTACTGCATTTTTTGCTTCAGCTTTCATTGACAATGACTGGGTTCATCAGACAGCTCATTACGTCACCATCAGAAATGAGGGGTAAAATCTCAGGCCAGAAGAGCAGTTAGAAAAGCCAATTAAAGAGCAGCTAGATAAGTTTGAACTGTTTGATGCTGATGAAATTCACTTTATGGTACTGACTCAGTCTCAGGGTCAGCAGCTTTGTGAACTCATAAGGACTCGCAAGGCTTCAGAAGCCCAGAAAAGGAAAATGTATTGTCTATTTTTAATGGGTGTGAGGAATAACCTAGCAGCTGACCTTCAGTTCCTGTGAAAATACTGGAATAAATAATTGAACTACTTGTATACAGCTGGTACACGCTTATAAGGAGATGAAGAACAGCCAAGAACAAATTCTGTCATATATATTCAGCTTCCTTCTGTGAGAAGTTAAGAGCTTTCCTGAAAAAAGAGAGGCGAAGCAGAGATCATGTGGCTAACCTTCAGCAGGTCTCTCTTAAACAAGCTAAGGAAATATGGCACTGCTGGAAGGGAAGAGTATCATACTGGGGGAGTAGCTATTAAGGTTCACTGCCAAGTTGGAAGGATGCCGTAAGTGGAATTTCACAGGGTCTATCTTCAGGATGCCACCGCTCAATATTTCCCTTAATTATTTCAAAAGCATGAAGTGTATACTTATTTAATTACTAATCAGCACCAAGTTAGGAGGGGCTGCACTAAGATTTGAGGGAAGGACTAGAATACAAAATGATCAATATAAATCAGAAAAAAAAGATGAAGAAAAGCAAAAAAAAACCCACCAACTGCCAAAAAACCCATGATCCCCCCACCCCCCAACAGTTCTAATATGAGGGAAACAAAATGCTTCTGTCAGAGGGTAGCATGTACAAGACTGTACAACACAGAAAGTAATGCTGGGAACAGAGTGTGACCATGGCACAGGTAGGATGGTGGCCTGGCTTTCCTTGGTGCAGTCCTTCAATGTACAAGAATAGTCATAGAATCACAGAATCAGAATAGCTGAGATTGGAAGGGGCAAGTGGGAATCATCTAGCCCAACTTCCCTGCTCAAAGAGAGTCACCCAGAAGACTCAGGGCTGTGTCCAGACAGCTGCTGGATATCTCCAAGGAAGGAGACTTCATAAAAGCAGGGACAGGTCTGGGCAGTGATAGTCACCACTGACTGTTTGCTGAGGTCAATCTAGGAAGTAAAAAGAATAAGTCAGGATGAGCAGTGAACAGGGGAGGGTGCAGACCTTGACACCATGACAGGCAAGGACTGGGGTCAACATGTGTATGGTGCTCTGGGGCCCACAAATGATGCTGCTTAGAGCAACTCAGACCTACCAATGCACTCACTTAGGGTCTAGCCAGAAACCTTAACCTTTTGAAAACACTCAGATTGCTTTATTTAAGAAAAAAGAAATCTTAAGGTCATCCCTTTAAAGGAGGGGTGATAACTTGTCTTCAACAACATAAACAACAAATGGGTAGAGGAAAAGAGACAAATGAGCTTTCTCTAGGTCCATTGTACAGTAAGCAGCAGTGGACTTAAACTGTAGTAAAGGAGAATTAATTTAAACATGAGGGAAACATGAAACATTTTCTAATTACAAAAATAAACAATACTGAAAGACATTTTGCAGAAAGCAAAATTGCCCTCACCTGTCAGGGCTGTTCTAAGTACAGTTGACTATGGCATAGGGCAAGAAAATGGACTGAATGACCTCTATGTCCCTTCTGATCTTATTTTTTCTGATTCAGTAGCAATGTTGATGAACTTACTCAATGAACACATACCTACAAGTAATCAGTGAGTTGATTTGTAGAATAAGGCACTAATAAGAGACTAAAATCATTTAGTCCGAGGTGATTCAAGCAAACAGAAATAGAATTTAGATTTTATACCACAATTAGAAGTCATCTAGAAGAGCTGCTATTTATTAAATCACAAGATGCAATTATTGATACAGACATATCTACTTCTAGGCGAAACGTTTTGAAAATAAGCATTAGTGCTTCTCCGGTGTTTCTTATAAAAGCCTTCAACATCACAGGTACTGCTAGGCAGAGCAGAAGACATTTTGGTGGTTTTTTTAAACTGATATGCTCTGTCTACTCAGCTTTCCCTACTTGACTGAACTTAATACTGTTAACATTTTTATTCTGTTTTAAGCCCTGTCTTTTTCTCTAGCTTGTTCTTACTGTAACTTAAATAAACAGCAGCTAGTAATACCCACAGCTTGATACAGAGACTAGGGGGACTACCTGCCTTATAAATATGAAGCAGTGTTCAAAGTGTACACAGCTAATATATACCAGTGTCAGAAGCTGGAAGACCCTGATCAACCAAACTGCAGTTCCTTATTTATTCGTTATCTAGTTCAGTCCATTGCTGTGGCTGACATACAGTTCCCCATGGAAGCTTATATTACACATTAACCATAGTATGTAGCCAAGATCATCTTTAACACAATGTCATCCTCAATCTAAAACAAAAGTGAAGAAGTTCTTTACTGTGAGGGTGGTGAGGCACTGGAATAGGTTGCCCAGGGAAGTTGTGAATGCTCCATCCCTGGTGGTGTTCAATGCCAGATTGGGCAGAGCCTTGGGTGGTATAGTTTTGTGGGAGGTGTCCCTGCCCACGACAGGGGAGATGGAACTTGATCATCTTAAGGACATTTCCAACCCTAACTATTCTATGATTCTATGAAAACTGGCAACATCATTCTCGGGTTTGCACCCAAAAGTCAGGCATCAAAGCTAAGGAGGAAGAATTTCAGCTGACCATCCATGAGTGGATTTGGGGGCTGTCTGACTAATTCTGCAAACTCCATTAAATATGACACCTAGGGTTGATTCGGTTACCTAAAGATATATATTTAGTACCATGGAAGATACTCACTCTAAGCTGTCTCTGCTGGTCTTCAGATGCCAGTCTATGTGGCTAGAGGCCTCCTGTAATTCTTTTGCCATATGGTAAAAAGATTAAACCACCTGCACTAACAGTTGGAATGGGGATTTACATGGCAAACATACAAAGTTAGAGAAGATATATTAATCTAGAGAAAATGTTGGAAATACATTGAGAATTCTAAGTTGAGGTTATGTCATAGTGAACCCAATTTAATTTTATAAAATTTCACCAGTCAGATAATCCCAGTTGAAACAACCAGTCTCACAACCTTAGTTTCTTTTCCTGGTTTTATTCCTAGTCCTTTTCCGTCTGTAGGCACTGTGGAGGAGCCACAATTTATTAGAAGAAGCAGCAGAGACTAGAGAAGACGGGCTGTTCTTGCAGTCTTACTTTTTTCTTCCCCAGAATCTGCCTGCAGATGATATGTATTTATCATATGCAATATGATGACATTGTAACAGGAGATGCTATTATAGCCCATATAGGTTTCTATCTACATCTATACTTTTTTAAACACTGATAACAGTATACTTATGACAACAGATTTTGTAAGCAGCTTTGTATCACTACCAGTTTCCAATATGCTTGGATACACTGAAAGGGACTTCAATCACTCATGTTAAGCAGCTACATTCATTTTCCTGTTATTGGGATACTATTTGCTAACTATCCCTCCATCAGCTATGCACAGAATGAGCTTCATCTCCCCTAAATTTAGGTCTTTGTAGATCCTTGCATGCATGTCAACCACCTTCAGCTTCTTATGTTTTAATAGAGAGAAAACAGCCTCATTTGGACAAGTTTTATCTGCCCTGTTTTAGGTGCCTGCTTTGATATGGGGCAAATATGTTTTGCAGAAATGCCTGCTTGTCTCCCTTATGAAGAATAGCCAGAAACCAAACTCTGAAGCAGACACTTGGATTTAGTAATGAATCTGTTCCACTGTAACTGCCTCTAACTACTGGGATGCAAAGCATAAGAAATAATTTTTAAATGTCCAAAAAAATGATTGAAGGTACCTTGTTCCATTTTCCAAGGAACTGGATGGAGGGTACTTATATAATCAAGTATCATGTCACAGCTTGGGAATGGACAGTAACTTCCTGCAGTTCTCAGTCTGTATTATAAATGAGCCTGTATTATAAATGCAAACATGACTATATAATCTGTGTGCCACCTATCTTCGAGGACCTCCATAGGAACTAAAAAATATCTCAAAGGTCTATTTCACTAACATGTCTAGTATGATTAAAGCCAACTTATTTCTCTACCTACCAAAATATATCTACTCAGATACACAGCTCTTATATGCATAGCAAGCTTAAAGCATTCAATGTGGAAATGATCAACGTCTTGATCCAAAAGACAAGTATATGCATAAAATACAGGTTTCACAGGCGAATTGCTCAGCCCTAATTTAAATTTAGGTTCAGACTTATTCCTCTCACCCTGTACCTAAATATTCTCATGATACCACTATGTTCAAAGCACCCTGAGATGCTGGTAACTCCTGTTGTCCTGGGCATCTTTATGAATTACTGTGGATCTGTATTTACCGGGACTCTGTATTTTCTGTCTGTTTTGAAATAGCTTAGAACTACAGGAGGCGGAACCATGGCAGAAGATAAGTATTTTCCCCCAACAATTACTGTATTTCATTCTTCCTAAGGAGCACTAAATATTACATAGGACATAAAAGATTTGGTGAGTTAAATGTCTTGAACTTTGTGTTTGCCATTTATCTATGGTTTTTACAAATGTATGATAGACTATGCTAACCCTTATAATAAAGCTGAGTTTTTCTTACAAATTAAATGATAAAACAGTGAAATGCACTGTGCATGAATGTGAAATTCATTTCTATTTTAAGTTTCCTTACAAAGCACTGCTCCGGAGGTGTTCCAGTTCTCCCTCATTTATAAACTTTTTGTGACTCTGAAAAACGTTGTATAAACAATCATTGTGGAAGATAAATGAATGCTATCTTCATCTTTGTTTTAGACCTCAGAGCAGCCTTCCAGTATCTGAAGGGGAGCTATAGGGGTGCTGGGGATGGGCTCTTCATTAGGGACTGTAGTGAGAGGCCAAGGGGTAACGGGTTCAAACTTAAACAGGGCAAGTTTAGATTGGATATAAGGAAGAAATTCTTTACTGTAAGGGTGGTGAGGCACTGGAATGGGTTGCCCAGGGAAATTGTGACTACTCCATCCCTGGCAGTGTTCAATGCCAGATTGGACAGAGCCTTGGGTGGCATGGTTTAGTGGGAGGTGTCCCTGCCCATGGCAGGGGGTGTTGGAACTAGATGATCTTAAGGTCCTTTCCAACTCTAACTATTCTCTGATTTTATGATTCTATGATTCTGTTAATCCTGAAATGCCATTACTCTAGTTCACAAATATGGACATAGGCTCTGTGTTACTCATTAAAATATTGGTTAACAAGAAGCAAGGTAAGGTTAAGACGGAATTGTGGTTTAGAGAAAATATAACTAAGAATGCTGCCAGCAAAGACTGAAATGGATTCCCTTATGCTTGGCACAGGAGGCTACTGATAATACAGGAACTCCCTGGAAATACCCACTGAAGCAGGGCCATGACCCATCACTGTAGGAGATGATCTGCCATCATCCTTCCTTTATGGCTCTGCTGCAAGATGAACAGCTTTAGATTACAGAGGAGCACTGCAGGTAGAGCTGAATCCACTTTGGTTTCAGACTGCCTTAGCCCCAGCAGGAAGCCAATCCTTCCCCTTCCTACTCTATTAAGTCGATAATTTAAAGTGGATTCCTACAGTACCTCAAGTTAATTGAAAGTATTAAATGAAAAATGACTGACAAGGCCAATTCTTGATTTTACGTAATTTGCACAGGCTTATGGGAAATGTTCTGATCATTTTCCTTTACACTCCACATTTAAGTATACATCTTGCTTGTATGCTGCAAATGCTTTTCATATGCTGAAAAGGCTTTTTACTGACTAAGTTTCATGCAGGAACAAAAGTATCTAAGATGTGTGCTGAACTCTTTCAGTTATTTTGGAAATAATAATGAAGCTGTAAGAGCAAGATTGCTGAAATTATGAAATCGCTACAATTCACAGGCAGGATGTCTAGAGGCATCAGCTCTGCTTGAGACCCTATAGTAAACTGTAAAGCATCTGAAAAGTTGACCTTGATGTTTTGCAGCAAAAATACTTCAAACTGATAAACAAGCAAAAAGAGATAAATACGCCACATAAACTATACCAGTGATATTGTGTTATAAGAAACTACATTTTTGGTGGTGCAATCAGATCATAGTCTCTTGCTCAGAAGTTAAGATGACATTGAACTATAATTATTTCAATTTAAATAACTAGAGAAATATTTTTAGTTTCATCAGGACTTCTGTAGATCTAAGAATTTAATTTAGGACCTGAATGGAGAATGATCACTACTAAAAAAATCTTTCATTTTGAATGTAACTTCAGTCTGGAAGATGTTCCTTTTAAACAGAATGGGAAGTATCTGTGGAATCATAATAGTTAGCTGTGGGAAGATACTTTTTGAGTGCTACCACTGAATGGATGTAAGTGCCAGCCTTTGAGCTATCAAACTTGATGAAGTGAATCTTAGAATATTCTAGAGGACTGGACTGTAGCCTAGACTAGACACTTACTTAGAGAACTAGTTGGTGTAATTAAATGATCTCAAAGCTACTACCTTAGTCTCCGTGTAGGCTGGTGAGAAAAAGTGAGAAAATGCAAAGAGTTTGTTCTTTTTTCCCTAAAAAAAGAGGCTGCATAGATTCCCAGGGCATAGGAAAAACATCTTACACAGTGATGAATGGGGAGGAATATGCTGCAAGAGCATCCTTTCAACCAAATACTAGTTTCCCATTTATTTCTTGGTTTTGTAGGGAAAAAAGAGGAGATGATATTTCTGTACACACATTTTTATACTAAGGTATCCTTGGCTGCCTGTGGAGGCTAGAATAATTATTAACAATAATTATTTAATTAGATTTGGATATTCAGAAACAGAAATTATAATGATAGACCCTGCATCTCTACCCATGGGCAAGGTATACAAGATTCTGTAAAAAGAAAAGGAATACAGACTTCCCTGATTATTTAAAGTGCTTCAGAAGCTTTGAGGTCATCACATTACTGATTGAGATTCATCTCTCATTTCATAAAACTTCCTCAGTGCATTTTCTATGCAATTTTAGTATTTTAAGGCAATTTTATACTGAAATCTTTCTAATCAGAATCTCTGGTTAGAATCCCGAATGGAAAAAGAAATCTCAGACAGTATATTTTTAAAGCATACAGACATTCAGAATCTGATTACCTTTTAACATTTTCATACAACATGGATTAATGTGTCCCTGTCTTTATTACATTTTCAACATTTGTCATTCACGATTAAGCCAACGCTATGAAGATGTATTACACAGCAGCATAAATGGCCACATTAAAATAGGGTATATATGTGCCTGAGAAGTTACAGGCATCTTAATTTGTGTTACTTTTAAATTAGACGCAATTTATCTAAAAATATTTTATACAACTCAAAAGTCAACAACCTGGGGGGAAATATAAATAAAGAGATGGAAGGTTATAAAAAAGGGAGAGAGATGAAGTGTTAATTAAATCAATCACAGAGACATGTGGTGATGTGATAGAGTGCTATGAAGAAAGCCAGATGTAGTTTCTTGTAGATAACAGCTCAAATCAGAAATTGACACAAAATTGGAAGCACATGCTCAAAAGGTCCAGTGCTGGAATGTAGGGGTTATTACGGGGCAGGACTGGTGTGTAATAGGGAGGATTCTGGACAAGTCTTACTTTGTGCCTGCCTTAAATTATCCCTAGTTCTCTTGTGAAAAAAATTCCTCCATTAACCACAGCATTACCTATACATGCCATTTGTATTGCTTCTACTTGCACAGTCCAGAGCATGTGGAATTTCAACATATAAAGGGTCTTTTTAAAAAAGACAGAAACATTTTTCCAAGGCTCGTAGCAACAGAACAAGGGACAATGGTTTTAAACTGAAAGAGGGTATATTTAGATTGGATATAAGAAAGATTTTTATTTTTTTTTTTTTTTACAATAAGAAGGTGAGACACTGGCACAGGCTGCCCAGAGAAGTTGTGGCTGCTCCATCCCTGAATGTGTTCAAGTCCAGGTTGGACGGGGCTTTGGGCAACCTGGTCCGGCAGAAGGTGTCCCTGCCCATGGTAGCGGTGGGTGGACTAGATGGTCTTTAAAGGTCGTTTCCAACCCAAACCATTTTGTGATTCTATGATTCAGTGTTGTACCACCTTCCTGCAGTACCTGACTCCACTGCCATTACTTCAGCTCCATTCGATTCCCACTTGTTTCATTGGAAATTTGGTTTGTTTCTATTTTGAGACCCTTATTTCTGTTTCCAAAATAAGCTTGCACTCAAATATGATTTGAAGCTTGTCATTAGGAATCAGCAATGGGTGAGAGGGCATAACTATATTTTGTTGTTGGGCTTTTTTTTTTTTTTTTTTTTGTGTGTTTGTTTTTTGTTTTTTTTTTTTTTTTTTTCGTTTTATTCTTTTTTTTCCTTACAGCATATTCACCCATCCAGATTTCTGTGTTTGGGATCTAACAAAATTTAAAAATGAATTAGGAAGCAAAATTTTTCTTTTGTTTCTAACCTGTGACTAACTCCTCTCATACAACCCTCCAAAAATTTTCCTAAATGAAACCTATAAGCCTGGTAGGCTTTATATCTCTCAAGAAGGTTGTAAAGGAAGACAACCCAGAATCATTAAATTCTGTGTGTCTTGCCATCTGTTTCTGGAGGCAAGGTTTCTAGGCAATCATGAATTGTATAATACAGCTGTCAACAAAAGGGTGCAGCTGCACCCTGACAGATCTACCAGACCGTCATCGTAAAAAGATTGTACATCTCTAGAAAAACTTCAGCTTGGAAAGACTCTTAAAACACCTTTTTTGTCTTTCCTGTAATATGTTGCAACAAATACAGGGAGTATAATAGCGTAGATTATATTGTGGGCCTTGCCAGATGGCCTCTCTTGGTTCTGGTAGGAGCTCTGTCCCTGTGCAAGAGATACTCAGATGGAGACTGCAGTAGAGGGGGCAGGCAAATGTAAAGTGGTAACTTCTTATCTGTTTGGCCCCAGGTTTTTAGGGCGTTTAGTCCTTCAGTTTACAGTCCGCTTCATGGGAAAGGCAACTGAAGTGAGTTCCATGGACGGCTCACCTTCCCTTTCCAGCGCTGCAGCCCATATGGGCCCAACTGAGCAGGACTCTTCTTACAGCAGACAGCTGACTCAATTGCAGTCTGTGCATATACCTATCTGAGCCAGTTAGTGTTCCATCTTGTGCCCCTCTAATTTATCTCACGGGTACTGAATTATCATCCCTCCTATGATTCTGAGCTTTGTCATCTCCACTGTTCATTCATCATCCACATGCTTATTGTCTGTCTCCTTGCTTCTGCTGATACCATTTGCTGCCTTATTCACATCTGAAATGCTTGCTCTGTGTACAGGCAAACCCTCCACTTAAATGAGAATACCTTTACAGCCTTTTGGCACTGATTCCCCTTCATATGCCTCTTATCCATTTTTCTCTGAAGTCATTCTTGCTGCTTGCCAGTAATAGTGATCATTCAGAAGACGTTAGTGGTAGCCTTATTTCTCTGCTTTGTGATGGTTTGGAGTCATTTTCAATTCCTGAATGCATTTTGTTTCTGCAGATGTTTCCAAGGGCAGCTTCATGCTTAGGGATCATTTGGAAGAGAGGAGTTTCAGTTTGGGGATTTTCTCCTGAAGAAGGGAACGCAGGACTGGCTGTCTATAGGGAATTATGAGAACAAGATTCTAAACTCACTGCTTTAAATTATTCTAAAAAACATGGCCCGGAAGGTGTAATTGGCAGGGAAGTGTAGAGTTTGTCAGTGCAGCCCAATAATTATCTAGTCAGAACTCCTGAATGAACT
The DNA here is from genome assembly GCA_017639245.1 of Myiopsitta monachus. NCBI lineage: Eukaryota > Metazoa > Chordata > Aves > Psittaciformes > Psittacidae > Myiopsitta > Myiopsitta monachus. Next base: position 22,447,277 of record CM029922.1, on the reverse strand, counting down.
ATTCCCAGTAATTTTTTTCAGCCCTAGACAGCTCTGCAGTTATTTTATTTCGGCTTAACCATTGTGAAGTAGTCATGATTTTCTGTAGCATTCCCAGTATTCCAGATGAATAATACATTTTGTTTTACCCACTAATGTGACCAAGGCCTGAGTATTCTTTTTTTTTTTCCTTTTTTCCCTATTATTATTATTATTTTGAAGAAACAAGAGTGATTGAGTGCTAAATCTGTTTTGTAGAGTACAATATGTGGCAGCCTGAAGTACCCAACTCCCTCATTTTTTTATTCATATGATACATGAAAAATGGCATAAATATATTTCATTGTGTCACCTAGAATCTGTAGCCAGCAATAATGAATATGCTTTACTTTTCAGCTCAGTAGTGTTTCATTTCTTCCTGACAAGATTATTTGACAAGCAGACCTTGCATTGGCAATGTTGTTTATTTTCATAGGCATGTAAATTATCTTGACAGCCTCATAAACATAAATTGGCAGGCATACCGTCCCACAGCAATGCTTGTTAAAATACACTAATGGAATATAATAAATAAATTATTCTAGTGTATTTATAATATGCTAGCATACCATTACATCTTGCAAAAGTTATACAGTACAGGTGTCATGGGTTCAGCAGCAACAGTCATTTTTCTCCTTGGTAGCTGGTGCAGCGCTGTGTTTTTTGACTTTCGGCCTGGGAACAGTGCTGATAACACCAGTGTTTTCAGCTACTGCTTGGTAATGTTTTGGTCTGACCAAGGACTTTCTGAACCTCATGCTCTGCCAGGGAGGAGAAGAAGCTGAGAGGAAGAAGAAACAAGACACCTGACCCAAACTGACCAAAGAGGTTATTCCATACCACAGCACGTCATGTCCAGGATGTGAAAACGGAGAGCAGAGACCAGGAAGGGTGGGGTTTGCTGCTGAGTGGCGCACTGGCTGGGTCGGGCTTGGTGAGCAGCTGTATTCTCTTTCTTTGTACTTCTCTTGTCATTATTATTATTGATGGTAGCAGTAGTGGTTTATGTTATACCTTAGTTACTAAACTGTTCTTATCTCAACCTGTGGAAGTTGCATTCTTTCGATTCTCCTCCCCATTCCCCCGGGACTGGGGGAAGAAAGAGGGGGAGTGAGTGAGCGAACTTTGTGAGGAGCTTAAACCACGACAACAGGATAAACTGCACTACATTTCTTGCAGTTTACAATAACTTGTTGGTCAGACATTAAATGCAACTCTCATGAAAAATAGATTATACTCAGGGGTGTGTTCAACCTCAAAATAAGACAAATATTAATTTATCTGCCCTGCTAGTTTTGTGTAGTTTTTACCACTTTGCAAACATAAATTTCATTTGGCACAACTGTGAAGGAAAATGCAAATCTATTCAATTACAAAATTGATTGTTTGATAGCTTGTTGTTGGGCTGGATGCAATACCCATAGATGTGTAGAGATTGCCTGGGAAATAAATATAGTTTTGGAAGTCTACAAAGAATGCATACTAATTATTTACATGTGGTCCAGGTCAATGGCACACTATTATTGTAGATTCAGCTGGTTTTGCTGGTTGGCTGTTCAATGTTTCCCATAAAGGCCATCAGCTATCTGAAGTTGTCCTGCATACAAAAGAAAGAAGTTTCAGACTGCTCCTTGATCCTTTTGGAGCTGAAGCAACGACACAAACACTGAGCAGCAAACATCACCTCAGATTGCAAGTTCCTGTCAACATGGTAGGTATCAGCCCTTGCTCAAGATGGCCTTTAATCCTCAGAAATTCAGTCTTCAAAATGCCAGGCATCTCTCTAGAATGCATTCATTGCCATTGGAGGAAAGAAGAGCTTTTGAGGGACAAGCCATTTCATCTAATTTATAACTTGATAAATCATGGTCTCAAGGACCCTATATGTCTCTGTTAAGGAAGCCTAGATGACTAGCTTATATTTCAATAATAAATTTTTAGCGAGCTGAATTTAGGGAGAATTAGTTCCACCTAGAGAGTTTGAAAATTGAAGAGATATTCCACTCCATGTTTTTTCTCATTATATAATCACCATTTTATGAATCAACTGTAAATCACAAGCAGCATCTAATCTTCTCCCTAGAGTAATTACCTTTATGATAAGGGAAACGACTCCAGAGCACTTGGCTATCTCCTATCCCCTTGACACATGTCAAGTTCATGTCACTGCCAGTATCTTGTGCAGACTGCGTTGGCTGCTTTGTCAGGCTGGATAAGAATCTGTCTTCATATTTTTCTCTGAAATCCCAAATTGTTCAGTACTGATATGAGAAGAGGTTCGGAAAGGTCATTAAATACCTTCAAATTTTTGAGCCACTTTAGCACATGTCTGAGTCTTGACAGTGGTTCAGAGCTGTTTAATTAATATCACCTCCCAAAGATTCCTGAGAACCACTCCAGTGGTCAGCAATGAGCCAGCCCAAAGGCATAATCCAGAAGTGCCTTTTAGTCCCTGACTTACTCTTTTTCAAGACAAGCCAGGCAAAATTTCAGCTGTTAAAATCTGGTTCTAAAAGCACAATACAGACTTCAAGAACCTTGTTGTTGTAGTTTCATGTGGGCTGCTTTCAATGGAAAATTCTCCTAAATAAAAATGATTGTACAATATGGCTCATAATTTCATTACTTTCTTACCTCTTCCCTTACTGAAATAAATATTTATTGAGCTCAGCAGGAGGAATAAAAAATCCCTGGCATTCTCTGTGTGCCACTTTATGTATGAGCTTTCCTATGTCTCATTTCTCCATGGCAACCTCATTTGACAGGCAGTCCCTGCTTTGGCAATGTTGTATCATATTTTCTTAGGCATGTAAACTCTGCTGACTGTCTCATAAATTGGCATACATACTGTCCCAAAGCAATGCTTATTAAAATACGCTAATGGAATATGATAAATACATTATTTTCAAATGCAAGCAGAAAATACACACAGGTTCATATGATATTTCTGACACTGACTAATGGAAGTTACAGTCAGGGACAGCTAACAAAATTTACAAGTTTGCGATTCAGTTTCGGTAGTAAGCTCTGCAGGTCTATCAGCACCCAGAGTTGCTGCTAGAGCCTTTGGTTCCAGTCCCAGTGCTAACACAGAGACACATCCAGTCTTTTGCACGATGCTTCATGTGTTTCTAATCTGTGGTTGATACTCCGTTCTCCCCCGGTGACTCCGTAATGATTTTCCTAAGCCTCCAAAAATCACAGATCCTGGTACCTCTAAGCAGCACAGCAGCTGATTGTCATCCTCCCTTGACACTGCCTCATCAGTTTCTGTATTGTTGCAAAAGAAACTAGGCTGGTGGCATATTCTGGGAGTAAGTTGCTGAGTGTAGTAGCAGGAAATAAAAAAAAAAAAAAAATTCCAATTTCCCTGAGCTGCAGTTCCAACTTCGAATTCATCCTTTGGGATGGCCAAACCAGACCACAGAAATTGTTTATCATCAGTAGTAACATTCAGGCAAAAATAATAAAATTGTTATCAATTATCTAGTCATGACAGATTACTTTTCTTTTAACTTTGAGTGATGACCTAAATGCTTTTCTTTTTTTTTTTTTTCTTATTGTATGTTTTATAATAAAATAAGCATAATTACTTTTAATAGTGAACATTTTTATTCAACTCCAGGTGTCATAGGTTCAGCAGCAGCAGTCATTTTTCTCCTTCTTGGTAGCTGGTGCAGCACTGTGCTTTTGATTTTGGGCCAGGGAGCAGCGCTGATAACACCAGTGTTTTCAGTTACTGCTTGGTAATGATTTGGTTTGACCAAGGACTTTCTGAGTCTCATGCTCTGCCAGGGAGGAGGGGGAGCCAGGAGGAAGCAGAGACAGGCCACCTGACCCAAACTGACCAAAGAGGTTATTCCATACCACAGCACGCCATGTCCAGGATGTGAAGACAGAGGGCAGAGACCTGGAAGGGTGTGGTAGTGGACTGGGGGTGCACAGCATGGTCAGGTTTTTGGTATTGGGGGGTTTGCTGCTGGGGGGTGCACTGGCTGGGTCGGGATTGGTGAGCAGTTGTATTCTCTTTCCTTGTATTTCTCTTGTATTATTATTAATGGTAGCAGTAGTGATTTGTGTTATACCTTAGTTACTAAACTGTTCTTACCTCAACCTGTGTGAGTTGAATTCTTTTGATTCTCCTCCTCATCCCCCCCGGGACTGGGGGAAGAAAGAGGGGAAATAAGTGAGTGAGAAAACTGCGTGGGTGAGGGGCTTAAACCACGACACCAGGTAATTCTCTTTGTGAATCAGAATTAAAAACAAACAAACAAACAAAAAAAAAAAAACAGATTAGAAATTAGATCTATTTAAATTTTTCCCAAATTTGAATGTCAGTATTCTTAAATTAGAAAGATGAAAATGCAGAATACTCTTGTGACCTTTTATTTACCCTAATCTTTCAACCTCAGAATGTCAACAAAATTGTACATTTCCTTAATACTTCAGAAAATTTTACTGCAATAGTTTTATTCCCTTTGACTGCCCATATTTTAAATATAGCGTAATCAATGTAATTCCAGTTGTAATAAGGGCTTGGAAGCCATTCTAAAGAAAGATCTTTATGCAAACAATGATTCCTAAGAAAGAGAATCAGAAACATTTTGTTAAGCAGAAGTAAAAATCAATCAGCTTCCAGGTTTTAAATGTCCCTATTTTATTAGGGAGTGGAGGAAGTAATTTCTATGGGGCAGGTGTTGGAACACTTAGAGATTTATCTTCAAAAAAAAGCTATATAAACACAACTTGCAGCAGTAACATTTTCAGTAGCAGCTTAGAAATCTAGAAGCAATTGAGAATTGGACTGAAGGTCCTATGAACCAAATTTTCAAAGGTGAGGACAAATAGCTACAAAGGTTTTCAAAAGTGTGTGAGGAGGTTTGTTAGTGAAAGCCAGAACAAACAGGAGCTGAAAATGTTGCTTAGGCAGAATTGAAGTGTGACCTTCAGAACATTTAATGAAAATCCCCTGACCTAGTATGTTTGAGATGTGCCATACATCTATATTTCTAGGTAAGTGGTTAGACCGAAGACACCTAACTACAAGCTAGTCAACTCAGGTGTCTACTATAAGCAGTGGTGAGAAATAGGCACTTTTAAGATGCAATTCATCAGATTCACTTTCAGATCCCAACTTCAGATTAAGATAAATTTCTCCCTGAACATGTCCTGTTCTCTGATCATAAAGAGTCTAAATGCTTACCCCATAGCAGATACCTACATCTGATCAGATGAATCCCACCTTTGGTCATCATGTACTGTGGAAGAAAAGACCAGGCTGAGGCACAGAAACACAAAGGCTAACTGTAGATTGTCAATGCAGCAACAACATAAGGTAGAGGAATATGATTCTACTCTGCTTTCATGAGACTCCACTTGGAGTACTGTGCCCAGTTCTGGTGTGCTCAACATAAAAAGGACATGGAACTGCTGGAGCAAGTCCAGAGGAGGGCCATGAGGATGATCAGGGGGCTGAAGCACCTCCCTTAGGAAGCCAGGCTGAGAAAGTTGGGGCTGTTCAGCCTGGAGAAGAGAAGGCTGTGTCTCCCAGCAGCCTTAAAGTTTCTGAAGGGGGCCTACAAGGATGCTGGAAAGGGACACTTCATCAGGGGTTGTAGTGATAGGACAAGGGTTAATGGGTTCAAACTTAAAGTTCAGCGTAGATATAAGGAAAAAGTTCATTAATGTGAGGGTGGCGAAACACTGGAACAAGTTGCCCAAAGAAGTGATAATGCTCCATCCCTGGCAGTGCTGAAGGCCAGGCTTGGACAGAGTCTTGGGTGACACTGTTTAGTGCGAGGTGTTCCTGCCCATGGCAAGGGGGTTGGAACTAGATGATGTTAAGGTCTTTTCCAACCCTAACTATTCTATGAGTCTATGAGTCTATGATTCTTTTGCTCCCAGTGCACTTGAGAGTCAATGACTCTGTAATGGACAGCACACTGGGGGCAGGGACACAACCCAGGGAGATTCTTGGAGAATGAGTTACAGAAAACAAGAGTGCCTCAGCTTATCATCTCCTACTGAACAGGACTCCCAAATGGAGAACATTCATGCAGTATCTCTGGTAATTCCTATTTAAACACTTTTTAAAAGAAAGTGCACAACTTCTGTGACAAAGATCAGACCACTGAATTTTCCCTCTTCTCTGATCTTCCCAGTGATATGTTGAATTGTCTTATTTGGTGCAATGTTCACTTTCCAGCTGTCCAAGCTGACACTTTATTCCCATATTGGAACTATGGGTATTTTTACATTTTGGAATAAAAAATTCTGCAACTCCATAACTGTATTTATTTATATATTTGTACAAGGGCATGATGTAAATGTAAAATTATCATTAATTAAAATTTTACCACATGCTTGACTCATTATTATTCTCCAGCTATAAGATATATATATATAATGAGGGTAAGTGAGAATAGTGGACAGGAATAGTACAATGATTTGAAGAAGAATAGCAGAACATACTCTAAGAAGAGAGAAAAACTATTATGGGATTACATTTACTTCAGAAAGAAATTAAGTTTGTTTGCTCATGACCTTTATTCCAGGGGCAATTTTCAGGCATTTTTTATGTGGCACTTTAAAATAACATGATGAGAGCTTTAAAAATGTATTTGTGAAGTATTTGTAAGTACAAATCATGGAAATAAATGAATATGTGTGAAGTGCAACTACTGATATAATGTACAAGAACAAGTATTATTAAATTTGCAGAAACTGTTAAGAAAGATCCCACTGAGTTCACTAAACATGCCACCACTGGTTTTACTCTGTATCAATAAAATTCTGGGATGAGGTAATTAGTACTTCCACTTTATAAAGGCAGTAGAAGAGAAGGATGAAAGTAGGCATGAGGAGGATAAAGTAGAAATGTAAAGGCTAAAGATATAAAGGAGTGTAAAGTCAACATTTTTGTGTGTTTATATCACTTGCTGAAGTTAGAGCATTTTGCTGACTATAGCTTTGAAATAAAAATTTTGTAAAATGCTCATAGCATGGCAGAACTCACTTGCTTTAATGTGTCTTGAAATCTGAAAGACAACATTTGCAGGAAGAAGCAATATCTTTTCTTAAGCTAGCTGATACAGTTATAAAAAGAGGCCAGTTTCCAGGGCACAAGAAAAAGGTTTGTATGCCTGAAGCATGTCTGGTTTGGAAACTATAAAGTTGAGTTAATAAAAGTTCCTTCCATTCCTTAAACCTTACCTCGCTTTATCCTTGAATACCATCCCTAATGATCCCATTACTTGAAAATATGAAAAAACCCAGCTCGCTCAAGAAATATTCCTCCTATCAGTTTCTGAATTTTGCCATGATTGTTGTGCAAGTTGAACAGGATAGAATGAGGGACAGCTAGATATAAACCTGTATGTAGCTTACAGAGAGCTCATGGTTTTGCAGTTTTCTAACACTGGTACAAAATTTTCTCTGAGTTTTGAATGGAGGGGATGATTTTCAGAAAGCAGATATAGGAGTGCTGATCTCCAGTTTTCAAAAAGAGATGAAAAGGTCCAGTAGCCTTTCAAAAGTCTTCCCTCAAAGGTCACAATAGAAACTCTTCTAATGCTCAAGTAAATATTAACCCTTTTATAGGTCAGTGAAAGCAACAGAGGAATTTTTTCGAATTTTTTTCAGTTAGTTGAATAAAGAGTAGATTAAGTGAAAAATACTTCTGGCCCACCAGGAAATAATTTTTAAGCATCCTATATAAAATACAGACATAACACACTCAGATCTGTTATTGTATCTTTTAGAATGTGACTTTCTTTGAAATCATTAATAATACATGATTTCAGCCAAATTTCATAAGAAAAGGAACTTTGGGTCTGTAGCTGGCTGTTAATTGCACTCTGTTTAGACTGAAATATATCACAAGCAATGTGGCTTCTTACTGGACAATTCTAGCTAGGAAGAATTATTTTCACTGTCTGATACTTCGATTGTGAGAAGTCATGGGGGTTTTTGCACATTTCCTTTTGAATAATTTCAGATTGGCCTCCAGAAAGTTCATGTTAGCTGGACTACAGTGATGCTCCTAATCTCCTGAATGTCCTAATGAAGTAAGACGGGGTGTCTAATTGATGCATCTTAATCTGGTATATGAAGTTAATATGATAGTTAGAACTGGAGTCAGAGGAAATTTTTCCATTGGGCTGTGTTGGCCAGCTGCTAACCCATTATTTCATTCCAAGTAGGCAAGTATCTCGTTTTCCCCAAACTGTCAGGAAATAAGAAGCAAGATCACTGCTTTTGAAAGGAGGTGGGACATTGAGAGTGTACTTTGTATATCTCTATTCTAATTTCTAGTTGTACCTTTTGATCTTTTTCCAGACAGGGTAAATACTGTTAGAAACTGTTAAGCAGTATTTTGTGCTCTGTTTTTAGCAGATGTGTAAGAGAGATGGTACCTGAATAATGTTAGCATTTAATAGAAATTGTAAAGTCTGATTGGATACAGGAATGTGCAAGACCTCTTCCAGGCCAGTATTTCTGTATTTCTTCAATAAATTGATGTAAATGCAAATGTAAGTATGAATATATTCCCAATTTTTAGATTCAAACTTGCTGAATTTGCTGTGAGTAGTTTCAGTCACAGTAAAGCAGCATATTTAGTGGATAAATGGTTCACCAAAACATTCACTATACTCTGCAAGTAGATTCAAACAGTTAATGAAACGGTTTAATAAAGTATCACAGTAAAAAAAAAATAAAAGAAGAAAAAGAAGGAAACTAATATGGATTTAGTTACTCCTCCTACATTACAATTAACATGAAAAATGGTAAACTCTTTTCCACTTCTCAGAAAAGATTAAATAGCTGAACGTTCAAACTTAAACAGGGGAAGTTTAGATTGGATGTGAGGAAGAAATTCTTTACTGTAAGGGTGGTGAGGCACTGGAATGGGTTGCCCAGGGAAGTTGTGAATACTCCATCACTGGAGGTGTCCAAGGCCGGGTTGGACAGAGCCTTGGGTGGCATGGTTTAATGTGAGGTGTCCCTGCCCATGGCAGGGGGGAATGGAACTAGATGATCCTAAGATCCTTTCCAACCCTAATTATTCTATGATTCTATGATTCTATGTCAGTATTAAGAAAACACAACACTTAATTTCATTATTTAACAAAATATCCATATAGTACACTGACTAGAGAAATGTGAAACAGTACAAATAAGAGATTTTAAAACCTGCCATTGTCAGAATTAAAAAAATGAAAAAAAAAAAAAAATAGAAACCAACTAAAATTCTTTTTTAAGAATTTTCCTATTTGAAGTTTCTCTTTAAAACTGGCAATTTAAGTGAACCCCCTGCATGTAAGTATGAATTGGCATGAATCTCTTCACTCATAGGCTGATGTAGGAGATAGAATGCAACTAAAAACCTTCTTTTTTTTTAGGGTGCCAGCTCATAAAAAACAAGGGATTTGTCAGAACACTGAACCTAACAGCTCAAATGCACACAGGCAGGGCTAAGCTTAATCCTGCTGATCAGAGACAATAAGCACGTCTCCACAGACTTGTGTAGACTGTCATACATCCAGTTCATCAGCACCATGGGGTGCAGCCCTCCAGGAACAGACTGCTCCAGTGTGGGTCCCCCCCAGGGTCACAAGTCCTGCAGCAAACCTGCTCCAGCGTGGGCTCCTCTCTTCATGGGACCACAGCTCCTGCAGGGAGCAAGCTCCAGCATGGGACTTCCCACGGGATCACATACTCCTTCAGGCATTCCCCTGCTCCACCATGAGGTCCACCATGAGGTCCTCCATGGGCTGCAGGGGTACAACCTGCCTTATAATGATCTGCACCATGGGCTGCAGGGGAATCTCTGCTCTTGTGCCTGGAGCACCTCCTCACCTCCTTCCTTACTGACCCTGGTGTCTGCAGAGCTGCTGCTTGCTTGTATTTCTGGCTGAAATTGCCCTCTGATTTCCCACCCCCTTCTTAAATATGATGTCCCAGAGGTGCTACCACCGGTACTGATGGGCTCAGCTTTGGCTAGTGGCAGGTCTGCCTTGGAGCTGGCTGGCATTGGACATGGAAGAAGCTTCTGGAAAATTCTCACAGAATGCATCCCTCTAGCCCCATGCTACCAAAACCTTGCCATACAAACTGAATGTAATTGCATGTATAAGATCCCTTTAGTGTATTATGCACTTAAGTCCCGATTGGATTGCTAAAGGATCATGCCCAATGTGCAGCTGCAGCGTACTGAATACAGCCTCAGGTATGACAACACCCTGTGCAAACATAATACCTCCCGGGCTTCGTCACTCCCTCCTCTGTTCCTTTCTTATTTCTGAAGTGTCTCTCTAAGCTTTCAGTGCACTGGTCTGTGTCCTGGCTCAGAGCAGGGGTTCTATTCCATATACCTACATCTATGTCAGTGTGAGGACTAACTTCATTCAAAAATGAAGACTAGGAGTGCTGTGCAGCACCCTGCTAAAACCTCTGGGTTTGTTTGGATCAGAAGAATGAGAGTCCAGCAGTGGTATGAAATTGGACTCATGGACAGCATTGTTGGATCATGGCAGCAGAGGAGACAGTGGCCAGAGAAGGAGCAGGAAAAAGACAAAATGACAGTGGTCTTGGGCTGGAAAATGTCAGGGTAGAGGCTCTGTGACAGCACCTACCATCAGACCAGATGATCTCCAGTGCTCCCTTTCAACCCGAACAATTCTGTGATTCATCGTGTGAAAGTCCCTGTGACACTTATTACTACAGCTAAGTATCACTGAAGTTCTTTCCAGTGTGTTCTGCATTACATTTTTTTCCACTCTTACCCAAGTATTCCAGCCTGCCACTAGCACTGTGGAGATGGAATATGGTTCTTTGAAATATTAAAAAATATAGTTCTAAAAGAAAGCCAGAAGACTGACACCTTGAAAATGATACAGAATTAGAGAGAGAACTTTCAATATAACATCTCCAAATCTTGTGCTTAGAAATGTGAGCTCTAGATAATAGCTTATCCTGCAGTATTGAATAGCAATAGAAAGAGTATGATTGTATCCCAAAGGGAAAATTTAACCCTATTTTCCTAAAAAGTGCAACATTTAAGCACTTAGGAACTGTTTCCATCTGTAGTAAAACTGCTTGATAAAAAATCACAGTTCAACAGACTAAGGAAAGCAAAAGGAAGGCAAAGCAGATTTCCTATCAGGAAGTGCAGTACAGTCAGAAATACATTCTGAGACATTTCAAGCTTCATAACATATTGCTGTCTCAGACATTGCAGTAAATAGTCCATTAGCACTTTCACAAAATGAATGTTGACCTCCAAATATTTACTTGTATTTCTCAGTATTTCAAATATAAACTTTGGTTCTGGACCTCTCTCAGCTCTGAGCCAGCACAAAGTTCTGAAGCTTGAAGTGATTTATTTTGCTGAGGTTGCTTTTCTTTGTTGCTGAAATATCATTTTATATGGTATAATATTGACTCATTTTGTATCCTCTTAAGATAGATTCTCAATGAGATGTTTCCTAAGTCACTCTTATGTAATGGTCCAGTTTATTTTCTCCTTCTGGATGCATAGAATTAAATTTTTTTTAATCATACTTTTTGGTAAGATAAAGGGAGAGAAAACAGAGGACTCTGTCTATCTATTTATCCACCATAGAAGATTGAAGTACCACTGCTAAACCCATGGCCTACCTTTTGCCAGCTATTATCTCCAGTTGTAGCTAGTGGAAGAGAAAAAAATTCTTGCTGATGTGGTTATATCACACCTCCTGCAGAACTGATGCTATGCAAGGTTGCTGTATTTGATGGCTCGATGCTGTGGGCAGATGTACCAACCAAAGTTCTCTGTTCAGTGGAGTAGAAAAATGCTGGAGTCTAGATCTTAAAAGGATTTTTTTTTCTTATTGATATCATGGGCTATAATTGAAGTAATACATTAAATGTGTCTGCAGTCATGCTGATGTTCTTATCTGGCAATGTCCACACTACAAAGAAGGGGATTTTGGAGACCAGTTTAATGGCTATATTTCTTTGAATATCTAACAGTTATACTTGAAAATTTTACTAGGCGCTCTTCTCTTCCTATGGGCGCATTTTTTTTTTATTTTTTATGTTCAATAGTTTTTCTCTTTATGTCATAACTTAAAAATCTGCAAAAAACAAAAGTCAATGCCCTTCCTTCTCCAGCAAAGTATGCCACCAGACTGCATTCTCTTTGTGATGAGATTTCCCAACCAGTATGAGAGAAACAGCAGTCAGTTCCTCCACCAGAAGCTTGTGTAAATTGCTTTCATGCTCCTGACATAAAAAGAGTGACAACCATGAAAGGAGAAAGATCAGGACATGAATGAAGGCGTGCTGGGAACTGGAGGCTGGCACTGATCTAGCCTGTGCCCCCTTGACTAAGTGCACTGAACCAGGCGATTTTCGCAATTCAAAGCTGGAGAAATGCCAGTACTGCTTCACTAGCAAAATCTTAAGCTTTGTATTATTCTGTCTCTGGGACGTAAGCCTGACACAAACATATTTCTTGATTTCACACATATTAGTTCAATTTTTACTCCCTTCCCCCCCCCCCCCCCCCCCCCCAATTTAATTAGAAAGTTGAATTCACGTAATGGGTGAGTTTAGCTTTCTGGAGAGGCAGATAGCCCTGTCAGTCAATCCAGAAAGCTAAAGCGGTTTATCTGACTTTTCACTAAGTCATTTCATTTTCTGCAGACAAAAGTGCATAAAAAGATGATGGAGACAGCGTAACATTCCTTAAGCTCAGATAACTAAGCCTGGCCAGGTATCTATTTATAAACAGGTTAGCTAAGAGGTGCTGTTGGGGTAAATACAAAGACTGGCTTATGCCTCTGGAATTGCAGAAAAATCTTTCAATCTCCTACTACTGCACCATACTTTCAACTTTCCCTGCTGTAGTTTGATGGGGAAAACAAATAATTTTAAAAGACAGTGTCATTGTTTTTCCTATTTTCCAGCAAACCAACATATGTCTCACAGTACATGAAGACCTCATGCTTAAAAATCACGCCGTCTATATCACAACCCCTCACTATGGGGGAAGAGAAGTATTGCCTGCATAATGTTGGTATGAGAAACCTTGTTGCTTTTCTGCTCTCCCAATATGCTCCTTTTTGTGTACTCATTGAATAGTGTCAGAATTATTACATCCACATATGAGTTACTTTTATCATATTTTAACCAAATTTTGCATTTGTTTTTTATTTTTCCAAATTGATCAAGTGGTAATTTAAATTAGATAAAGAGTAGACTGATTGGATTGATTATTAAACTGCTTCAGGTTAAAGTCCAAATTCAGAAAAATGTCTCTATTCTGGGAAGTACTTTCCCAAGTGATTAAGCATAAATGTTATTGAAGGCTGTCCTCTATTGGGTTGTCTGCAAATGAGGTCACATTTGTAAATAACAGTCTGGAAAAAAAAAAAAAAAGATTTTGAAAAAATCCCAGGGAAAAATCAAGTCTTAAGTTAAAATTACAACATTTATAGTATCTATGGAAGGTCACTTTACTTGTTAGTGTACATCTGATGAAAAGAAGGCAGTGGCAGAGTTAAGAGTCCTTCAGTAGCTGGTCTGACAACAGAAATTTTCTCCCCCCAAACATATTCTATTCCTTAAGGGGAAAAAAAATGAAAAATCCATTCTGCAGATCCAAAACCCTTGTGTATTTCTTGCTAAAATCTAAGATTTCTTCAAATACAGCCTTAGACAAAGTCTATCCAAAGACAGGGTGGTAAATGTATGGTTTGCCAAGAAAGAGGAATCATCATGGTGCGTAGAAGTCTCTAATGTTGTCAGTATAATGTTAGGAAAAACCCAAAGTGCAGTTTTAGGCTCATGCTTGTCACAAGCTAAGAGATGTGGCTTTTTCAAAGAAATTAGACTGTGCTTTGCAAATCACAGACTTTTTGCTTGGGTACAGATTCTGTTATTTAGTGCTTGTCCTATTCGTATTGCAGACAAAACTTGCATTTCCTTGTAGATAAACTAATTCACTGTGATAATTATGCTCTAAGATTACATTGTGAATCATCATGAGAAGGCTGGTAGAAAGTATTCTCCTAAAACTGAAATCCAGACTTCAGTGGCTCATAACATACAAAGTTAAATTACAGATGCTTGTGGGGGTGGCTTTCTTTTTTCTTTTCTTTTCTTTTCTTTTCTTTTCTTTTCTTTTCTTTTCTTTTCTTTTCTTTTCTTTTCTTTTCTTTTCTTTTCTTTTCTTTCTTTTCCTTCTTCCTTCTCCTTTCCCTTCCCTTCCCTTCCCTTCCCTTCCCTTCCCTTCCCTTCCCTTCCCTTCCCTTCCCTTCCCTTCCCTTCATTTTCCTTCCTTCCTTCCTTTCCCTTCCTTTCCCTTCCCTTTCCTTCCCTTTCCTTCCCTTCCTTCCCTTCCCTTCCTTCCTTCCCTTTCCTTCCCTTCCTTCCTTTCCTTTTCCTTTCCTTTCCTTTTCCTTTCCTTTTCCTTTCCTTTTCCTTCCCTTTTCCTTCCCTTTTCTTTCCCTTTTCCTTCCCTTTCCTTTTCCTTCCCTTTTCCTTTCCTTTTCCTTTCCTTTTCCTTTCCTTTCCTTTCCTTTCCTTTCCTTTCCTTTCCTTTCCTTTCCTTTCCTTTCCTTTCCTTTCCTTTCCTTTCCTTTCCTTTCCTTTCCTTTCCTTTCCTTTCCTTTCCTTTCCTTTCCTTTCCTTTCCTTTCTTTTTTCTTTTTCCTTTCCTTTCCTTTCCTTTCCTTTCCTTTCCTTTCCTTTCCTTTCCTTTCCTTTCCTTTCCTTTCCTTTCCTTTCCTTTCCTTTCCTTTCCTTTCCTTTCCTTTCCTTTCCTTTCCTTTCCTTTCCTTTCCTTTCCTTTCCTTTCCTTTCCTTCTTTTTTCTTTTCCTTTCCTTTCCTTTCCTTTCCTTTCCTTTCCTTTCCTTTCCTTTCCTTTCCTTTCCTTTCCTTTCCTTTCCGTTCCGTTCCGTTCCTTTCTTTTCTTCTCCTGAAATGTGAAAGTACTGATTTTTCAAATTCCTGCAGTGATTTGTTGCTGTCATTCACAACATCAAACCATAACCTTAATGATTATTTGCATCATTTGCCATGTGCTGGTTTTTTGTTCCATTTGGCAAATGGCAAAATGATGTAAGACTCATGGACATAAAGAAGCATAAAAGAGAGAAAGATTGATCAATAAGACACCTTTGTTGTTGGTAAACATTGTCAGAAAATGATCACTCTCAGTGCTCTAAGCCAAAGAAAACAGATAACGTGAGTGGCAAGCTTCCGGAGAGCGTTTGGAGTATACGTGCCATTCCAAAGATCTGTAAACAAGACCAGAACAAAAATATAATTTTATTGATTTCCACCTGATTTATCTTTACAGCATGTGTTGTTAATAATCCTATTTGTCAGAGAGCCCATCATGAATACTAATTTAATGTTACTGAGTCAAAACTAACTAAGTGCTCTTTATGTGATGGTATATTTCATGCGTTTTCATGTAATAGCATTTACAGTGACCTCAGCCTCCAGTAGAGAAATCAGAGGACTTTTGCCAAGCACAGAATGTTTTCTAATGAGTTTGTAAGTGTATCCTGTCCATAAATGGAGCTCAGGGACTATGAAGGGAGCCTTACCGTCTGTTTTCGTGAAACATGAATAAAGATTATTTTTAATAATTTCTGCCATGCTTTTATTTCACCAACTTGCTTTTCAAAAAAGAACATCTTAAAGTCCCAGGAGATCAAGTCTGCAAAAAGTGGCTACATTTTGAACTTTCTTTTATCCTGACTTGACACAGAGAAGATATTAAGATGCTTCCTGTGATTAAGTTACAAGGAAATAAATAGTAATTTGGTAAATATTAGCATGGCCTGATTGCATAACGCACAAAAAATTACATCTAATGTTTATTGCTCAATGTATGACAATATCATAGCAGTGAAATGCTTCAGGATAGATGAAACAGATCTATAACTATTCATATATAATTTTGGTAAAATTGTTATGCTTCTCTTACAAAACATTCAATTTTCATTCATCAGTACATTCAATGAAGAAAAAAATCACTAGCTCTCTTTCAAGAATGCATAAATGTTATTAAACTGGTTGGGAGAAACCTGAATTAAAAGATAAGGTGATGTGCCTAAGTAGCAAAATTCAAAATCCCAACTGGAATAAATCTGTTCAGTAAAGCCTGAACAATCTATTCCAGCTCAGATTTAGTTACATAATAAGATCACCTTAATTAAAAATAAAAGAAACCCACAAAATATTAAAAGTCAGAGGGATTTATGCAAATAAATAGTGTCAACAGTAACTGGAGTGGCTTCCTAATATTTTTACCACTAATGAAAGCTCTTCTGAATGGACTAGATCCTGACTGTGTTCTGTCCACCTGAAATAGTGACAGCTATGCCCAAGCATGGTGAAATGAGACTGGTTAGGGGTATCTAAGGAACCCCTAAATGTCACAGCATTGGGAAAAGCATTCCTGCTATTAGGTACATTGCTGCAGAATTAGCTCTTGTTCTTTACTGCTCCTAGCACTTGCAAAAGTACCATGGATGGTAATGACCTCTCTTGGTAAGACTGGACATGAGACCATTCTCCTTAGCTTGTTTCACACAAAACTGTACAAAAGGAGCTAATCAAGAGCTAACTTTAAAAATATAAAAATTTCCTTCCCTTGGATTCTGATTTTGGTCTGATCCTGTTAAAAAATCAGTGGGAAAACTTCTCTCTGATTTCAGTGAGTTTTTGCAGTTGCATGAGGACTGTTGTCTGATACCACTTCCAAAATTCCTGTTCATCCCAATAGCAGAGAGCAGAAGGTTTATTCCTGCACGCGTAGTGGAATTCCCATTTATCTATGAATCACTGCTAGAACTGCAATTATCCATTCAATCACTGGGATTGACAGTTCCCATAAAACACCCAGGATATATCACATAGCATATATATATATATATATATATGTATATTTATTACTTTTCAGAATGAATTCTTGTGAGTTGTTAAATTTCCATTAAAAAAATAAACAAAAAACACCAAACACAAAGTAACCAAATATCCACTTTAATGAGAAATACAGTAAAAGTCGTATAGAGAAGACTGGGGATCACATTGTTGATATTATTCTTAATTTACAGGCAAGGATTTTGTTCTGGATTATTTTTTTTTTACTCATTTCTATATGTCCTGCTTCCCTGGAAATTCTAAGCATCATTGAACTTGATTGTCATGAAGCTGCAAGGTCAGAATTCAAGGATTCGTTAATTTTTTGCAATTCCTACTGCCTTCATCTGGAGCGTGTGGCACTCAAACATTATCAAAAACATCCTCCTGGTCTAAAATGGCTAGGAAAACAATGCAAAATGATAAATCTCCCTCTGGCTGAGCCAAACTTCACCCTGGAGTGGTAGGTATGATGAAGAACTAGGAAATAAACTCCATTCTTTGGAGTTTAAAAAAGTGGAAAAAAAAGAGCTCAAGCCTTCAGGCAAATTGATCAGCTGATAGTTGGTAATTATTGCTGTTCTTCTGGAAGAGGCAGGTGCCTAATGCATCTGTTGCTAAATTTCAGCATCGTTCAAGATTTAGTTTTACTAGCAGTAGAGCAACTAAAAGCAGCAATTGCATATGGAAAATTCATAACCATATTTCAAAGTCAAGGGCCAAACAGTTTCTCCTGGTGCCTTCATGGTGGTTCTAATTTGTACAGTGTCCTTTCTAGCCAAGAGCGCCTAGCCAAAGAAAATAACCCTCTTTAATCCAAACTAAAACCTGAAACTACTGATAGTGACATCTGGTGGCACCTAAAAATGTCACATTTGAAAGTACATCTTGCTGGTGCAAAATGAAGGTTGTCAGATTGTCATATGGCCTAACACTTTTCCACCTAGGGTTAATAGAAGTCTTATTCGGTGATGTGAAACTAGCATATCAATGAACGCCCCCTTCCTCACCTCAGTGAGAGATGCCTATGAAACCTTAATCTACATGTGGTTATGGCATGGTATCCACCCCATCTCTATGGTGAGGGAATGAATTGAACACCCAAATGCTTCTCAGGAACTCTTTATATTCCCTATGGGCATTGCACAGAATACCTAATGTAAATGCGACTTATACATATAGTTATTCAAATGAGAGATGCTACCATGTATGAAGAAATAAATGTGGATACATACATCTGCTCTGCCCACTGTTGCAGAAACATCTGTCTGGACTTACATCCCCTGCTGTCTTTTTTCTTAACTGCATAGATGGCGTCTTGTCTGTTTTACCTGCAGGTCCTGAAACACGTTCTTTAATTAGTATCGCAGCAGAAAACCAAATTGTAGTGCAGGGAGGAGAAAGAATATTACAACTGCTGCTAGTACATTGCTCACCCAAAAAACTATGATGAAATTGCTGCTAGTGTCCAAGCTGAAGAACCAGAAAAAATCACATGTATTGTTTTTCATGTCCCCATTATGATTTTTACCCTGTTAGCCAAGATAGTAGCTAAGGACCTGTTTGTCTTTATGTTTAAGCGAAGAAATGTTTTTCAGTCTGAGACAGTCAACTTTGCTTTCCCAGAAAGAAGCATGATCTTTCTCCACTACATTTCAATTCATATTTCTTTCTAAGAGGAACTTTTAACATACAAACAAGAGTGAATGGCAGTAATATCCTCTTCAAGCTAAAAAACACTGCTACATTTGGGATGAAGTGTTGGCACCTTCACACGACACTTTTTAAAACCATATTATTTGTACTATATCATCTGTAGAGACCAACAGGAATTTTGGGACCTTACGGAGGTAACTGCTACCATAGGAGTATATGCAGATATACTGAGGCTCAGGCAACTGCCATCTTGCTTTCCTGTTGTCCCTGAGGTACCAGCTGGAGCTATCTCTGCTGAGGACTTCTCACAAGGTATCTGAGGACTTCTCACAAGGTATCTCAGGCAGCTAAAGCTGAAGCACTTGTGTATGCATATGGGTATGCACACATAGGGAAAAGAGGGTCCCTACCTGTATATAGATCAATACTAATGTCTGAAACTTAGGTATGAATAATTCTCTTATCAATTGTCAAGATCTCTTAGAAAAACAGGTTGTTTACTTATCACAGAAATATGAAAATGAATAAACTTTGAGTTTATACAGTGAGTATTAGTATTAACTTGCAAACAAAACAGATAATATATGTAAAATTCCCTCCATCTTGCTGCTAAATTTGCTCCAGTACAACATTTGCACACTTTTTAGCTTGCTTTATTTTCCTGCAATGATGTAGTTTCCTCATCTCTGGTTTTCTTTCAGAGGTGGTTTCTCAGTCTCCAAGGGATAACCCCAATACGCAGTGTTCATCTCCTGGAGCTGGCAGTGCTTGAGGAGAATGGCAACTTCTCAGTTCATTTATAAACACTTCACAACCCTGCCAGCAACAAACAGCGAGGAGCCTTCACAGCAAGCAACAGAGCATGTTTTGAGTTAATAGCTGTCTGATCCTCAGATTTAGGTGAAAGCAGCAATGTGCCAGTTTGTGCCCAGATGGCACCAACACTGGGACAGGAAACAAATATTTTAGTCTTGCTTCAAGACAGTCCCTGAGTCCTTAAGGTGATCCTTAATGCCTCTATTTATAATTTCCTCACTCACTTATGCTCTGATTGACTCAGTTTTTGGAGGATGTGTGCATTCAATCTGCCAGGCAAAGTGCCCAAGGTGAAAATTTCTTGTGGAAGTTCAGAAACATGAACTGTCACAGCTGAATTCTGAACATCTCTGGATCCTTGCAGCTGAATTGCTTTTCCCTGTTCTCGGCATATATATGGATAGAGAGCTCTCCAGCCTAAACCTGTTTTTTCTTTATCACTTCTCTTCATTTGAGGGGCTTACAAGGTAAATACTACACTATCAAGCATACGGATTGCACTAACAAAATAGATGGCTTCTGCTTCAACAAAATCTTCCTGTAGAAGATAGAATACTGTTAGATAAATTAAGGGCTTTAACCGATACATGCAGGAGCTCCAAACTGCCAGGAAAGCTTAAAAGATTCTTTCCCAATCAAAAAAATTACAACTGAAACTGGTTATAAGAGAGTTCATGTGGAGAACCTGTCTTAGAGAATGTTCTGTATCACCCTTTTAACTGAGCATCTGTTTGACAGAATTGCCTCAGATGTATTTTGAACTCAATATGTGCATTCATAAATTTAGCAAATACATTGAGTTTCTAATTCAGGGGATACTATCAATACACTCTTGTCTGTCCATGGCAAGGGGCTGGAACTAGATGATCTTAAGGTCCTTTACAACCCTAACTACTTTATGATTCTATTATTCTATATATAAAAACTTTTCTTTAGAAGTGAAAATATAACACTACTCTTGGCTTTTGATCACAGATGAAGATTTTTGGCAAATAAAATGAATCCAGATGGTGATTAGCAAAAAAACTCCTGTTCTTTTTTACTCCCCAATGACAAGAAAACCAAAGTTCATTGTTATATTAAATGGATTACAATACCAATTCCTGAGTTCCTGCTTCAAACAGACAACAAGGGGAGCTGTCTCAGCAAAAAGTAGTTCTTGGATAATCTGTTCAGTGATTTTCATTTTTGCCTTCAGGCATGAGAGATTGAAGAGTTTATCTTCTTGAAATTGGAAGCAGATGACTGCCAGTAGAGTATTAGGGACTTGTACAATAACTGCAGTGAAGAGGAGACAGCAGAGGCAGAATAAATACACAAAGACATTGGAGTTGTGTGAATGCTTAAAAAAGTTTTTGTAATCTTTCTTTGGATATATTTATTCTTTCGGAGGTGGGGAAAAAGCTTTTGCAGAACACTCTGGACTGAGATTCTGAAAGTTTCTCTGTACTTTCCAAATCAGTTACAGATTTCTTCTGTCAATGTTGGTACAGGACATAAGACGGGATAGAAAAGAGCACATAGGAGCTTAAAACGCAACTTTAAAAGAAATTAGGCACATACATCAAAAGAGATCCAAAATCTCTTCATATGTCCTTTTGGATGCTAATGAATTCAGTGATCTTTGAGTTCAGGAGGGATGTATTATATATCAAGCTTACACCCCACATCCAAAGGGCCTTGATCTTTTCACCACAAAAACCAGGTATGTGCGTGAAGCTCAGTCAGTGAACATTCCTAGAGATGCTATCACTAGCCTCAGGTTGCCTGGGATTCACAGACTAGGTACTTTTAATTCCCAGAAACACAGTGAGGCAGATTCTTCTTATGGGGAATAAGAATCTTTTGTAATAAGAAATGCTTGATGCTAAAATTAATTAATTAACACTGCAAACATAGTAAAATAAGCTTGATAAATCTAGGAAGAAAAGCATGAATTTAAAATTTTGCGTTACATGTGGCAGTAGCAAAAGGTTTATGTTTGACTTCTGTTTGTTCTTTATTTACCACGTGGGTACATCAGTTTAATGAAAAACACTGTGCCAAGGCAGAAGTACCCACAGTACTGTGGCTTGGGTGGGACTACGCAGAAAAGAGGGGACTGCGAAAAGCTCAGAGCTGAAGATGGACTAGGCAGACAGAAACTCAACAAGAACCACACGCAGGCAACAGCAGGAGCAGACCTAGCTTCTAGTAAGAGCAGACTCATGGACAAGCTCACAAAATCGGAGACACTGGCACAAGATTTGTGCAGCTTTAGAACCACTGGAAGCTGTTGATCTAGAACTAGACAGCGACTCATTCTTGAAGGACATTGTGGGCAATGTGCTGTATGTTTGGGTTTAAGCCATCTTCTTAAATCTCACTAACAGTTATCTGTCTATTCAAATAAATAAATAAAATCACCATCATACAGTAAGTATTGTGAGTTTAAACACAGAATGTTTACATTATCATGATTTGCATGTAGAGAGCCCTGGTTTTCTTTGATATATAGGCTTTAAAGAAGTGGGAAGCTCATACAACCCCTGGAGGGTTTTTGCAATATCTGAATGCTTGTTATGATTTAAAGATTTCTTAAGGCAGGGTGGGGCAAGGAGAGGGAGAAGAGAGAAGACATCAGAGAGTCCAAAGCCAAGGGTGTAAACTCATGCATCAATTTCATAAATTAAGGAAGAATAAGAAGATGGATGTATTAAATGATTCCACCATGGGATGCTCTTGTTTCCAGGCAGAATAAAGAAGGATCCATTTCTTATGAAGGACAGGTAAATTCAAAGAGAGATAATTCAGGCTTGAATTGAGAGAGGAGTAGGTTTCTGATGATATCTTGAACAAACAAGAAACATGACCTCAAGGAAATTTCCAAAAGCAGTTCAACACTGGAGAGGATAAAGATTAAAGAAGCTGATTATATAATCTATAATCGAGTTTTCATCTCTTCTTTTGCAAACCACCATTTCATCCTGTTTTGATAGATTAAAGATGTTTCTTTTAAATCTTGGCTGGTTTAAAAGTGATTTTAGGGTATTCTGACAAACTTGTTTCCTTGTCAGATTGACAAATATGACAGACTGAAGTGGAATGCCTCTTTATATACTGGGAAAGTCCCAACAGTTGGGAAACATAATCTAAATGCTATTCCCAGACACTGACAGCTACAATACAGTAAGCCAATTTCCTGCTATGAACTTCAACATCTATTCATTAGGTAAGAGATGAAGAAAATTGTGGTGTTCAGGAAAATAATGCTGTTGTCATTACAGAGGCTCAATTCAGAACTGACTCTGGCACTAGAGGCAGGACAGGTACATGCATGCTACTGGACTTTCTCTAACAAGTATCTGTCACTGTGGCACTGCTTTCAGGTCCTAAACTAATCTGGTCTCTAACACTGAAATATATAGAATCATAGGACCAATTGTTGCTAGATCAGTCTCCACTCAGTACAAACTCACCACTTAGGTCCTAGCTCACCTTGGAAATTGCACTTCA
This sequence comes from Myiopsitta monachus, assembly GCA_017639245.1. Classification (NCBI taxonomy): domain Eukaryota; kingdom Metazoa; phylum Chordata; class Aves; order Psittaciformes; family Psittacidae; genus Myiopsitta; species Myiopsitta monachus. The sequence continues at coordinate 22,424,372 of CM029922.1, read as the reverse complement.
GATTCAAATTTTAAATTTCTCTGTAAGATCCTGGCATTTCTGATGAGCTGGACAGTTCCAGACTCTAGGGCAAGCTTGAACTTCATTTGCTCAGGATAAGAAATTAATATTTGTCACCTGGAGGGTATCATCTATTTCACAGAGAAGACAGTTTGGAACTCATTCATTTTGATTACCACCATGTTAAAATGAAATCTGAATATGGTCTAGTCCTCCTAGATCTTTATGAGAGTCACTGATTTCAGTATGTACGTTAAAGAAGTGGCAGTTTTTTAATGGCTGCCAATTTCCAGGAAATGTAATCTGAAAAACTAACTTGTGATACCTTTCAAAAGTCTAAATTTTGGTCCTTTAAGAGTATGACTTCGTTATGCAAGATGATAAAGGTGCGATATATGAATTTTTGGGAGAACTACTTATGACTAGATGGAGTTTCTGAGCTGATGTTTTCTACTGTGACTTAAGATCCTCAATATTATTCTGAAGACCTTCAAAGCAGGTATTTGCATAACTGTTTTGTTCCATATTTGCAGACAAATTTATATTCACAATTTATTGCTTTAAATGTGATTTAAGGGGGGAAAAAAAGCAAAAAAGCAACGGATCCTAATATAACAAGTTTTTGTAAATAGTAATCAATCCAACCAGATAAAATTATTTAACTAAAATGGAATGAGTGCTTATTGTGGAATGCTTTATCACTAATGACTGGAACAGGTGCAGAGTGTCTTAATAAATCAGTAACCTGGAAAACATATCAATTATTTTGAAGGTTAATGGATTTCTTTTTTTGCTCTCCAAAAATCATGAAGATGTTTTCCTGAATACTTCAAACTATTCAAAACCAAACTAAACCAATAACATTGATAAAAAATCTCGGGATGGTTTATAAAGCAGAATAAAGTACTATTGACACAAAAATAAGCAGAATGTATTTATGACTAGGAGTAAGTGGAACTGTTGTAGCATGATGCATATTGGACTGTAGGTAAGATACTAAGAAAAACAATTTGAGTTACATCTCCCACCTCTTTTGAAACTAATTCAGATCACAAATTTTCATCAGAAACATTTTTTATGGAAGCTTAGCATATTTTTAGTATTTTTTTACCTCTCTAGTGGCAAAGACTGCTAAAAATCAGAATGAGAATCTTGTTAAAACATGATGTAGTAGCTAATCTGATACTTGAAATACTTGCCTGTAATCCAGCAGACTGGAATTTTGACAATAATTTCCTATACAAAATGGTGAAGGTTTATAAACTTTTAAGGAGTCTTCATTTAATTTCCAAAGACTAAAAACTTGAGTCTTTTCTTGAAGAGACTGAATACCTATTTTCCCATCTATACATTTATACTTTTGTCTTACAAATTTCCAAAGTATATATGCAAAAGAGATGTTATAGCATAAGCTGGATAAGAGCATATAATGTATGATTGCATTATGCAATGTAATTTTTTTAGATGTGTTTTAAAATCCAGTAGGGACATGGAATCTAAATAATTAGACAGACATACAAAATAGTGTCAATATAAGTGGGTTTAGATGCTCTGCATTTTTGAGAAACAGGTTGCTTAAGAGTTTTTTGGCTGTAATTTTGAGCATCCACTTTCATGACAAATTGAATACAAAGTCTTTTACAAAGACTTTATTACACAACTAATATGGAACAGATTTTATAGAAGAAAGCAGATTTTAAAACAGATTTTTTCACAAAAGTCAAATATTCAGAGCTTTAGAGTATTTTAATAAAAAAGGAATTTTTGTTTTGCTTAGTCTTTCAGTATGCTCTTGAACTTCCAGAGAGATGAAGAAAAGGAAGATTTAAATAGATCTCTTGGACACTTAGTAGACAATTTCACCATCTAAAAAACACCCCAAAAGCTGTTATTGTGTAGGGGCAAATTTCATAATGGAAATTGATTTGCAAAATAAATGTTATTGATAAAAGCCATTTATTTTCTGTACTGTTAGAAAAAAAAATGCACATGTACTTTTTAAGCATGCACTGTGTGGTTGCTTATTTTGACTAAATTATGTACAGCTCACATCTGAGATTGTTTTCTTTTCACAGTTTATTCTACCCTTAAGTATTTTGTTGTTAACTACACTCAGTTGTAAATCCCTTAGATTAAATAGAGTATTTCAGGTTCATAGTTGCAGAAGCAAACAAATCAGCATCAAATATTCAGCTACCAATTGTTAAAGAAGGTGGCAGGGGGCAGGAAGAGCAATATCCATCTGTTGATTTTTTTCATCTTATCACCTTCTGAATTCTTACTGTCTAGAAGGATGTTTATTTTTCCTTACTTCTGAGTATATCAGAAATACTTTTAATTTTCACATAGTTAATTAATTATTTTGTCTAGGGATTTTAGTTCACACAGTGATGAAAAGGGTTTCCTTTAATTCCCTTCAGCCTACACCGGATACTTTGAAATGCACCACTGAGATCCTCAGGGCAGCCTACAGATGGCAGCAACAGTTGTGTCATGCGTTCCCGGGGGCAATCCACGGTGATAGAAGGACAAATTAAAAATAGTTTGTCATTTTGAAAGATATATTTAGTACAGGGTATTTTTTCAAGCAAAAGAGCAGTGATGATGTGCATCTGGAGGCAAAAGATTAGAAAACTTAACAGCAGCACTGGCAGAGATATATGGTGCTCTCATGCAATACAGCCAGCTTTAGAGAAAAGAAATTGACCTGTTAGGCAAAGCCTGAATAAGTGGTTATACTTCATACAGCAACATGGATCAAAGAGATAGAGGACTAGAACAAAAATTCCTTGCTTTCTTCCCAACTCATCTGAAGTCAGTTCAATTCTTTCCTGTCTCATAAACCCAACATTTCACAATAAAGAAACCCAAAGCTGCAAGTTAACCAGACTCCCTTGTATAACACAGCAAATTGAATAAGATTTGTTATACAAAGTGAAATGCTTCAAATAATGTCTAAGTTAAGAGTTAGCTTTCTTACAGAAATCCTGGAACCCACATTCCAGTTCCAGAGTCTGAACACCACATACTCCAGACTCCAGTGCTTTTCATTTTGTATGAGCCAAACAGCCTTCTTTTTTCTATTATCCTGCAGTTAGTATTCATGTAATCTTGCTTTCTTGCTCTCAAGATAAACAAGCAATTGACAGTCCCTTCATTTTCAACCTAGCTTACAATTAAAAAAGCAGCAACCACTTTCACAGACATAATTAGTAGCATATGGGAATTCTGGATCCAGATCTCTACCATGGCTGCCACTACTGAAGCAGAAGATGTGTCTAGACTGCAGTCAGAGAGGTGATGAAAAGTGCTACCTGAGTTGTCTTTAGCTAATTTGGGTTTCAGTAACAAAGATGCATGAAAGGAATGTCTGTATAGTTGTACCAACCAAAAAAACGGTTCTCATGAACTTGCTGAGTCATCTTTGTTATCATTTGCATTCAAATGCTGAAGGACTAAATGTTTTATTTTTCTTTGTTCTTAAATTCAGAACTATTGTTACCCTAACTATATCTCTGTGGAGCCAATAGTACTTTGAAAGCCCTAATGCAGCATGTGTTATGGGCCAGCAAGCAAAGATTTTAGGTGTTCACAACACCTGGGCTATCCATCTCTACAGCACAGGTTTCAATCCAACTATTCCTGCATGGAGTCTGTCAGTGCCAGAATAGTGACATTCCTCATGTGAAGACTTTGAAAAATACAAAATCCAGTTATCCCACTGTATTTTTCTTCGATTTACACTGAGTTAAAAATATGAAATTAAACTCTAAATATTTCATTTTGATGTTCATCAGCTGATGTTCATCATGCCTTTCTCTGGCTGATGAAGGAAGCCAGGGTTTTCTCTTTGTGGGGATATCAGATCACCATGATTATCTTTTGAGGAATCAACAGATTGAGAGCTTTAAAACTCTCAATTTAATGGATTTTTTCTCATTCTTTTAATCACATTTGTGACTTTTTTCTCTTCCTTTTAACAACTTTATACATTTTAAAAGAATACTTTCACACCAGACTTGTATAGAATATTAAAGTTTCTGTTTCAACAATGCCACTCCTGGGAAGAAAATATAATTGTTTCCTTATTCACTGTTATCCTGATAACTAGACACAATGAATCTTCTTGCCACAATATTTTAACTCTGGAAAAATGAAAATTTGTTTACTGTGACCCCAAAATCCTGTCAGGAATCAAGATCTGCTTCTTTAAAAATCCCATTTGATTGAGAACGTCTACATTTTTTGTTCTATTTCTGGTGTGCATGTATATGCATGCTGTGCTATACACTAGGGGAAAAATAAGTGAACTTCTGCATTTTATTCAGGAAGATATTACATTGCAAAATATACATTCTGCTCTAAACAAATTAGTAGATTGACAGACACAGGGCATAAGCGAAAAAAGAAAAATGACTGGTTGGCTGACAGAGGACAAAAACTGAGAATGAAGAAATTATACAAAAATATTAGAAATGGGTCAATTGCAAATATCTGTTAGAGGTATTTTAATGAAGACAGAGATTTAACTAGTAGTATGGAAATGAAATTAGCAAAATTGATATTGAACATCTGAAAATCTTTTTTTCTGTCAACGTGTGATGCACATTTGCTAAAGGAAGATTTGTCTCTTGGGACTGGAAAAAATATTTGGATGAAAATAATCTTGATTGAGTAGAGATGTGGACCAGATGGTCTCATTATTTCAGTAAATAAATAATGTAATGAGTCTAATACCATGATCTATTAAATAAGCAAATGCCATTTTTAATTACCAATTTTCTAAAGATAATTTTTGGAAGTAAATGGTCACTCTGAATGCAAAATATACTTTAAAGGAATTTTAAGAAGAAAATAATTCCATTTTCAAGGAAGTTTGAGTAGATATGAAATTAAAATATGCATCTATCTCTTGGTCTTAAAGCAGAGATTCATCTTTGGAATCTGTAATATAGCATAACTCTCAGTGAACCAGTTTCAGTGAAAACCATAAGAAGTTAATTTTCTAGACTTTATCTGTTACCTTATATAAAATATTGTGGGAAAACTTTGATTTTAATGGTATTTGAATCAAACTCTAAATTCACTTTTAGAAAATAAAATAAACTGTAGACTCTAAACATAATAAATACTTCAGAAAAAAAAAATAATCCAAAACAAAACAGGCTTATTCATCCACCAGAAAAAATGCATTAAAACAACATTAAAGTTGTGATACAAAATAAATGATATTAAAGAATTTTGTTAAAATAACACCATATGGTGTACAACACATTGACACGACTGAGTACATTTGAAAAGTAGTTAAGAGACACCCTGTAGTGTCTAGGTGTAGGCTGACATCTGGTAACTCTTTCTTAACTCAGAGTTTAATTTTGTTTGATTTTGTGTCACAATCCTCCTTTTAGCATACTGAACTAACTTCCTAATTCTAGTAGGTAGGCTGAAATGCATCAAAATGCACTCAGGTCAGGGAACAGCTTAGAAAGAGGCAGATATATACACAGAGATTTTATATAAACTAAGATTCTCCCCCCTCCCTCCTTGGTTGAGATGATGTACCCACAGAATAGCAATAGAAGGTTTGCTGTCACAGCCTTTTACATAACATATAAAGAGTTATATGGAATTGAAGCCTAGAAATTAAGAAATTGAAATTTCTTAATTTCTTGTAGGCCATCAACCTAACACCAAAGTGCTAGATCATTTTACATCTTTTTCACCAGATGTTGTTATTGAGATGTCTTCTGTTTGTGGTAATATGCAGTTTTTAACTATATAATGCATCACTGAAGATGTTGTTTGCATACTCACCCGTAAAACATATGGTGTCTTGAACTTCCCTGCATTAATTGGCCAAAGTGCATCTGACTGGTTCCTCAAACAAGTTGAATTATGGTTACAGTTCAGTTGTCAGACGATCAGTTCCTCTAAGTGCAAACAAGTTGCACTTTCAAAATTTAACCTCAAACAAGATAAACTTGCTATTCTGCTTTAAGCCCTCTTGGTTGTCTCAGGTGGTACCAGAAGCATACACAATCTCCTAAGCACCCTTGATACCTTTTCCATTGGGTATGGTTCTCTTTTATGTCACCATCATATCCGTCATCCTTTCCTTTTGCAGATAACTCAAATATTCTGGGGTAATGTTCTCCAAACATTTTTTATTGTGCACCCCTACCCATACAAAATTTTTGAGCGTGCACCCCCAATATATGCGTGCACTCACAAAAAAACCTATTTTGCAAATATATACATGTATGACTTTATTAATAGACTATGTACATTACAGCATTCATTAAAATAAAAATTAGAAAATGGTGAGATAAAGATGAAATAAACACTATTTTAAATATTATATATGCATTTAAAATATTTTCTTTTATTATTTATACCAGAAAATGTATTTTCTTCCTGTATTTCAGTGGATTGTCTTACACATCTCTCTTGAGAGACCAGTATCCTAGGGCATCTCTTATGATATCAGGAACCTTTATACACCCAACCAGGCTCTGTTCAATGACTAGAATGAGAGTTTTGTCATGCAGCACGCAATGAAAACAATTCAGTTTAGGCATTGTACCCCAGACACTATCCCACCTCATCTGTCCCTTCGTGGCTCTGAAGGGGAGAGGGCAGGAAACAGAAATAAACAAATTCCTTTAAACTTCTTTCATATTTCCTCCTGTCTTACAACATTAAGTCTGTCAGCTGTCTGCAAAATATAAAACTAGCAGCTGATGTACAAAACTGAACACAAAAAAAATTACATCACTGTAAATATACTAGTGAATGAAACATGGCATTTTGGCTATTTGTAATGCTTAATTCTTGTAACAGCTGTTGGCACACTGGCTGAGATGGAGTTAGTTTCCCCCATAACGGCCCTCATAATGTTGTGCTTTGCATCGGTAGCTACAAAGGTGTTGATAGCACACCAGTGTTTGAGTTACTGTTGAGCAACAGTCGCACAGCATAAACTCCAGTAGACTAGGGGTGGACAAGGTCTTAGGAGGGGATTTTGCCAGGACAGCTGACCCAAACTCACCAAAGGGATATTCCATGCCATGTGGCATCTGCTCAGCAACAGAAGCGGGGGGGAGGGGGAGGGGGGGGGGGGGGGAGGAGGGGAAGGAAGAGGGGGCGAGAGCATTCGTTATTATGACATTTGTCTCCCAGAGCAATCGTTACCTATACTGAAACCCTACATCCGGGGAAGTGCCTTCTGGTGGGAAATAGAGATCAAATCTTTTGTTTTCCATTGCTTCCATACATGGCCTTTACTTGTGCTTTATTAAACTACCTTTATATTAACGCACGAGATTGTTTTCCCTCTTTATTTCTCCCTGCCCTGTCCTCATGAGGAAGGGAGTGATAGAGCAACTTGGTGGGCACATGGCATCCATCTCCTGTGGCCAGGAGAAGCCAGGTTAATGAATTAGCTTCAAGACCAGAAAAAATTCATCAAAAGACATTAATTCCATCATAAGCATAGTTTCTGAAGAAATTCCACAGCAGCTTGGAGTCTTTGAAGTGGTTATGCTCAATAGGCAATAGACACTTCTACCTCTAAAGGCAACTGGTAGCTAATGTGTTAACAAGAGTCATAAGAATAACATGTCCTGGAGAGAACTTGTTCAAATATGTTCATATAGCTATTGCATAAGCTTGATAGTGAGATGGTATTATTAATACAAACCTCAGATAAGGCCCCTCAAGCATGACCCTTTTGCATTGTTCCTTCCATTACCAAATTTCTATAGTTTGAGTACAAACATCATAGCTTTTTATCTGAATTGGACTCTTGCATTTCCATACACTTCTTTAACCTTGTACATTGCACATAAACTCAGCTGAACTGAACTTGGATTCCCACACAGCTCCTATCTGTCTTCCTCTTCTGTCTTTAATTCAGTCTCCACCTATATTATCTCTGACATCTAAGGGCAAACATTAACTCCCAGATAATCCTTATCCAAACTAATCTAACCTATGTATCTACAACCTCTTTTTCCCTTCTGCTTCTTACTTTGTATTCTCTGCTAGCCTAAAGTTTTGGCAGAAAGAGAGATTTCTACTGAATGGAAGGTGCCTCTCTATTGGGCTCCTTCTTCCAAACCTTTTGTGTTATCACTGTCATCTCCAAACTTCAGTTTAGACAACTGTCATATAACTAGGTGCATATTTCCCTAATAAACAAGGTAGTTTGGAATTATAATACCTATTCTAATGGAAAAATAACAGAGAACATAAAATGAACTTTTCTGAGTTAGAAGAAATATCCATCTAGCCCAGTTTTCCATCTTTGAGAACAGCTCAATAACAGTGACTGCACAATAAAAAAGCACCACATATATTTAAGATAAATCCTTCTTTTCACATACTGTCTACCAGCTTCTGATATTCAGTCATTTGAAACAGAGATTACATCTGAACCATATTTTACCACCTCTACCAGATCTATTTGCAATGAAACCATCTGATCTTTTAAAACTCATTTATGATTTTGTTCCTAAAGCAATCTATGGCAATGGATCCTACAGCTGAATGATGCACTGTTGTCCTGTGTTCAGCAGTAGCAGTCATTTTTCTCCTTAGCAGCTGGTGCAGTGCTGCACTTTTGACTTTCAGCCTGCAAGCAATGCTGATAACACGATGTTTTTAGTTGTTGCTCAGTAATGTTTACTCTGACCAAGGACTTTCTGAGTCTCACGCTCTGACAAGGGAGGAGGGGAAGCTGGGAGGAAGCAGAGACAGGACACCTGACCCAAACTGACCAAAGAGGTATTCCATACCACAGCACGTCATGCCCAGTATATAAACTGGGGGCAGTTACCTGGAAGGGATAGATCACTGCTCAGGTCGGGCTGGGTATTGGTCTGCAGGTGGTGAGCAGTTGTATTCTCTTCCCTTGTTATCATTATCAATCATTATCATTATTATTATTGGTGGTAGCAGCAGTAGTTTGTGTTATACCTTAGTTACTGGACTGTTCCTCTCCCAACCCGTGGGAGTTACATTCTTTCGATTCTCCTCCCCATCCCTCTGGGAGTGGGAGGAGCAAGGGCGGGTTGTGGGTGTTGGTGCGTGAGGGAGCAGCTGCTTGGTTCTGGGTTGCCAGCTGGGCTTAAACCATGACAACTGTGTGAAAAGCACTTACTTTTGTTTGCTTTAAACTCTCTGCCTATCAATACATTGGTTCGTCCTTAGTTCTTGTGTTGTGCCAAATTGTGAATAATTGCCCCTATTGCAGCATATCACTGTGGTTAATGTCTTCCTCATATTGCTAGCAAACTGAGTTCTAGTCTGTTAACTATCTCCTTTTATGAAAGCCGTTACATATTTCTGATCATCTTTCTTTTACTTCTCTTCATTTTTTTTTTCTATTATGTCTTCTTTCAGATAGTTGTACCAGGACAGTACATGTTATGCAAGATATAGGTGCACCACAGATTTATGCAGAGTTCAGTGATGTTCTGTGTTCTGCTGAGTACTTAAGATATTACTATCACAAATATCAGTTGCATTGCAAATTCTTCTGCTACTGTGTTTTAAAAGAAATGAGAATGAGCCTGCAGAAGAGAACACGAAATAAATATTACGGTCACAGGCATAATATTAGTAAGCACTGTGTTGTATTTCCAGTTAACCTAGGCTGTCTCATATATATCTTCATATATAACCTATCTATCTCATTTATCTTCATGTAAAAGTATGTCTTATCAGCCTAAGATTTTCCCTTTACAATTTTCTATTTACTATAAGAAAGTTTGCCTAAAAAGGCTGGGTTGGACAATTCCATGATTTCTTAAGAAAGAAGGAAAAAGGAAAAGAAATGGTACCGTGAACTTGATCAGAACTTTACCACGACTTCTCCTAAATTCTCAGCAGAGACTTAGGGGGCGTTTTCTTCTCTGATGAGTGTTTACTATAATTTAAAAGTTAATAAGGACAAAGAATTTGTCAGGGATTGTTTTTCTCTTATAGCACAATGAGAAGACAAAGGAAAGATTTTGAATGCATTCATCTTATGACCATTGCCAGCAGCAAGTGATCTAGCAGGATAAAATGCAGACAAGACAAAATAATGACTTTGTCATAATATGCCTGTTTTTTCACTTATGTAAAAAATAAAAATCAGATTAATGAATCTGTAAGAGAACATTCAATTAAAAATGTTTCATTGGAATAATGTTTTAACTGGAGAATTGCCTGTGATATCTTCAATAATGTTTCAGCTATCATGGTTCTGTGTTGCTCATAGGAAATAAAATTACAGTGGATCTGCTTTTTGAAAGCTAGTCATTCTCCTCTTATTTAGTGAATTGGTAGGATGTGTTTGTTTAAGAATATGGTTCAGTTTAACATGACATAACATTTGGTGGATGAATGATAAAGAAGAATCTAATAGGTAACAGCAAACAAAAGTTAAAAAAAGAAATCCTACAAGTCAAACAGTATATTGCTTTATTAATGCTTGAAATCTGAAAAAAAATGTGCAATTAATCATTGCTTAATGCCTATTTACCAATAACACTAGTGACAATAAATTGCACACCAATTTAAATTCTAATACAGATGCTTACCTGCAGTGTACATTTTTAGGTCTACAATGTATTCCATCATTGATTTTCACCAGGAATTTCACAGTCACTAACTTCTTTTTCTTTTCTCTAAGATGGGAATTATTCTGTATATTTAGGAGGGATCTTATAATATTGCTTTTTACAAGCAGTTTTCTATTTTCCATTGTAACATGAATGGTCAAAAATCTTTACTAGGTCAGACAAGCCTTCAGGTCTTGGCATACCATGCTTGTTCTGTATGTCCCTATTAAGTACCATAATCTATACCCAAGAGGTAACTTACAAAACAACAACAGGATGCTTATTTAAGACAGAAAGTACAGCCGTCAAAACAGGCTGATCTCTCATTTGACCTCATCAGTTCTGTCCATTTTTGCATTGTGTACTCAGTCAGTTCTTTAGCTAAGTTTAGCAAGCTGAACCTAAGAGTGGTGTTTTAGGCCGTGCACTCTGATATTACAAGTGCAATGAATCAGATTTTCCTAGCAACACTGTATTTGTACTCTGATTTAATACTTTGGTGCTACACTCATGGTCAGACGACTCAGTGTCAAACCTACTCCTGTGATGAGTCTCTTGCTTACGGGCTGTTTTGGCAATGCACTGGCACTTAGCACCTCTACTGATTACAGAAAGTCACTGTGGGTCTTCAAGGTACTTGAAATTCAGGGTCTTTTTCTACTGAGATATCTATATATGAATGTACAGACTTTTAACCTTCTTCACCTTTAATTTTGACAGGATTAAATTAATTGGGTTTCAAACTTTAAACGGAACATAAATTAGAATTGAAAAGATAGCTCCTTGGCATGTGAATCCTTTGTGGGACTGTTTTGTTTTTTTTTTTTTTTTCTTTTCTTATTAGTATAGAGTATATTGTCAGAACTTAATTTATAATAAATAACAGATAATTAAAGTATGCTCACTCACAGCAAGGCTAAATTTGACCCTGTATTTATGAACTGACAAGCCACCTATGCAGCTACTGTGCCTCAGGTGGTGCTATTGTATTCCTAATCATACTTATTGCCAATTAAAAAAAAAAAAGAAGTAGAAGTCGCTAACATAATTATTACAATGAAATGAAAAAGTCATTCCCACAATAACACTGAAACAGCTAAAAGGTCACAGACTGCCTTTCATTAAGAGTCTTCTAAGATATGATTTTTAAAGCACAATGAACATAAATTTCCATTTTGTTCTTGAGCAAACTCCCAGATCCCTGAAAAGGTGTTGTAATGAGATAGTGGTTTAGTGTTATATTTCTTCAAAGCAATAGGCAGTAGTTCTATCTGTCCCCATACACAGCTCATTTCTTGAGAGTTACATGTGCAGCTTTTTTACAGAAAATATGGATTTTTAACAGGGGCTAAGGAGTCAATAATGAGGTATCAAAATTCTTCACATCGCCTTTAACTGAACATTTTTATTGAAAATGTGATGTGGGTTCTATATTCTTTTAGTATTTCAGACATGCTATAATTTGAATTTCTTTTTTTTTTTTTTTTTTTTTTTTATCCTGAAAGTCCTTATATTTGTTTTTGCTCATTTGAGTGGTAAAACACAAAAAGGAAGCATACAGAGGGTGGAAGTAAGAATGGGCAAGCCAGGAGGAATGCGGAAACATTGTCTGAGCATACAGGGATGAAGTTAGGAAAGCTAAAGCCCATAGAGAATTGAATCTGGCATGGGATGTCAAAGACAAGAAAGGCTTCATTAAATAAGCAGGTGACAAAAGGAAGACTAGGCAAAATGAGGGCCCATTGCTCAACGAGGTGGGAGACCTGATTTCACAGGACATAGAAACACTGGGATACTCAATGCCATCTTTGCTTTAGTCTTTACTAGCACGACTAGCCTTCAAGAATTCCCAGGTCCCAGTGAATGACTGGAGCAAGCAAAATGAACACTCGCTGAGGGAGGATTAGATCAGGGAACACTTAAGCAAATTGGGCCATGATGGGATGCACCCACTGGCACTAAGGGAGCTGGCAGATGTCATTGAAAGGCCACTCTCAATAATCATTGATCAGCCATGGCAACTGGGGGAAGTGTCCAACGACTGAAGGAAAGTAAATGTCACTCCTATCTTCAAGAAGGGCAAAAAGGAGCAGCCAGTGAAATACAGGCTGGTCACCCTCTCCTCAATACCTGGTAATCTGATGGAGCAGCTAATACTGGAAACCATTTCCAGGCACAGTAAGGACAAGAAATTCTTCAGGAGTAGTCAGCATGGCTTCACCAACGGTCATGATGGGGCAGCACATATAATCAGCAAGTCTGTTAATAGCACAAAATGATGAGTAGGTGACTTAATTATTGATCTTTTAGGTTGAAGCTAGGTCTATTATATTTATCCTAAAGCTGGGAATCTAGACTGAGAAGAACCAGTCCAGGTAAGACCTAATCTAATCTTGCATCAGAAGATTTGTATAGGAAAATTGGCGACATGACTCTCCAGAAGGTCATTTACTGTACCTGTCTAGAGAAACAAAGCTTTGTTCTGAACACAGCCCAAACGAAATAAAAAAAAAAAAAAAAAAAAAAAAAAAAAAAAAAGTGCTATTGTACCAGGGAGTGGTTACATCAATACTTTTGGGACAAGCAATATTTAAAAGCATGACTGAGGCTAAATCCCCCTCCTCCTTTCTTCAATTACTAGAGTACCTTTGGCATTCAAACTGGAAGAATATCTGAAAGGTATGTAATTTTGACTCCAGAAGACTTCAGGGACTGATGTGAGGAATGCAGAATTACAGCTCACAGAGGACAGAACAACACAACTCAGAAAAAAAGCTGTGGTACAAGGTGATTTCTATGTAGGCAGAATTCAAAAGCACACCCATCTCAAGAACTGCGCTCCTTGTTTTGCTTTGGAACTGTCCTGAAATCCAGACACTTCTGCTGGAATTGCAGCAGAAAGCCTTTCCTGAGAGCTTTGAAGTGAAATGATGGGAATCCCTCCAACAATTAAAATTGTGGGTAATTTAATGTAACATCAGGAAAACAGAGAGCATGAGTAAAACAAACAAGCATGTTTTCTTCTCTTCCCAAATGTTTCTCTACTTATGTATTTTCTCCTCTACAACTGGAACACATTAACAATTTTTGTTGTTGTATAGCATGCTATAGTTGATGCATATTTTAAAGAATTTAAACAACTGTGGCTCAGGTTCAGTGTTTTTAGAAGAGATGTAACATGGACAAATTATATCTTTTCTCAAGCATTCCCTTATCTGCCCCTTTCTGTGCTGTTCAATGCCAGAATTGCATCTGAAGCACTCCTATTTACATCTATGCTGTTACTCATGCAGAAGCTGTAACATTCAAGGTCATGACTCATAGCAGGGAAAATCAAATTTTCCTGCAGTTCCTTTACCAGTGTCTGCCAGTAAGTCCCATTAGTTGTTATAGTGTTTCAGAAGCTCTATCCCTTTCTAAGCGCAAAGAAAAAGTACCTCAGTCCTTTAGAGGCCTTTCTTCTTTCTGCTTCCTCTGAGATCTCTCAGACTTCACACAGCTGATGATATCTTTCTCAGACTAGCAGACACATCTCTCTAAGTAAAACTGCCAGCAGCAAATGTCAACTGTTTTCTTTTATCAATACTAAGATGGTCCCTAACAGCTTGGTTTCATTTTTTGGTTCTTAGCTGCAGTTGAGAGCTGTGGCAGTTAATGATAATGGCTTATGTTTGTCTAGTACTTTCCATCTAGCAGTGTCTAGCAGGATCCGAAAGTGTTCTATCTGATTGACAAAATGTGTAGAGGGAGCTCTGTGCCTACCGCTGAAATGCAACCAGAGAGGAGAACACTGCAACTAAATGAAAGTACAGAAAGAATTCATATAGACATCTTGTATCTTCCTCTTCCATGATAGCTGGGAAATAATATTGTGGGACAGTGTTATCATGGACTCCCAAGAGGTGGTTCATGCAGTATTTCTGTCATGTTATAGCATCTCTTCATCATTACTGAAGGAACAAAAGCCAGAGATGTGAGGCTGAAAGGGAGAGGAGAAGCAAAAGGACTAGTATCAAGGGAAATCTCCAGTAGAACACTGGGAATCTTGCCTCCATGTACAGCATTGGCAAACTTGCCATTGCAATAACATATCTAGGTTTGGGGATTAGAGAGAAAGATTTAATTACCATAAAGTATTCTAATGATAATCACAAAAATGGTCATTTCTTTTTTTCCTTTTTCTTTCTTTTTTTTTTTTTTTTAATTAGCATCATTAGTTGCACTTGTGAATTTGAAACAAAAGAAGAAGAACGTTAATAATAGGTATAAATATCAGAGAGTCAAGAGTCAATGCAGAAGAGATGCACTGGATGTTCAAAATGCCATTTAAAAGGAGCACGAAGGTATGACAAATGCAGTAGTAGAAACAGAAGGAGAGCAAAATAATGAAGTACAATGACTTTTGGGTATCTAAAAGAAAAATAATCCTTGCTACTGTTTGGGCACTCACCTTTTAGAAGTGTGAGAGGAGAAGAAAGACTCTTGGGAGGGTGAGGTGATCAAGGGTCATTAAGGTCACGTATCCTTGGAAAGATTAAATGATCTCCTAGGTGACATCTGAGGAAGTATTTCCAACAGTAATGTGACTGCATAAAGCACTGCTGAGAAGATACCTGTAAAGATTTCGCAGTGTGTGCACAGGAAAGATTAAATAGGCCTGGAACTGTGCACTGGTGGTCCAGTAGGACTTCAAAGGGAGCGTAGTGGTTCCATTGTGAGAAGAAATAAAAATATTTATTCTGACTAGCTTATTGAGATGGAGTCTGAGAAAAGTTGTGCTTTGTTTCAAAAAATGCAGAAGGGAGGAAACACCTGGGAGAAAGAAATGTTTAAGATCAAGGAAAAGCATTCCTGAAAGGATAATACTATGTAGTCATTGACCTTAACAGAGCTTGAATTCAGTAGTTCAGGATGTCACTCCCAATAGTCATTACCAATACTGCTGTTATGGAAATATAAGCTGATCACCAGGAGACCAAACATAAGGAAATTATCAAAGAATTACAAGTAGCCACATGTCAAATGGTAACCAGTAATGCCCTGTGTCCCCAACCTTTGTCCCCTTTGCATGCAAGGCTCTTTGACAAGTGAAGCCTTGTTTTGAGGTCCTACTAGCCACAATCCAACTACTTCATCAGACGCGACCATCAGTCAGAGGCGCATGGCGTTTTTTTAAAAAACACCATGGGTCTGAATATAAGAGATGGGTGGAAATATAGCATATCAAAACTAAAATAATTTACAGGTAAATGTCAGTTTTAACAACATTCCTATTAAAAAAAAAAAAAAGTTCAAAGCACTCATTTTGGAGTTGCTTTACATTTTTCCTGCTGAGATTTTGAAGTAGAAGGCTTTTCTATTTCATTTTTGAGTTTTACTTAGTAGTACAATAGGCTTAGAATTTTTAAAAGCTAAAATTAAGTATATATATTGTCAGAATGAAATGTCTAATAACAGTAATACTATCAATAATTATAATTCTGTAGAGTTGAGATTTGCTGCATTTTGGGGGACTTTTTCAGTCTGAATTGGGATTGGAAGGAAATTTTGGGTGTAAGAAAACTGTCAGAGGACTGCAAGCATTTTCACAACCATATTCAATTTGCCCTGATCTGACGTGATCATTAAACCACTTAATTGAAACACTAACATTTAACATCCTGCTTGTTATGGTATAAAGCAGTACAGAAATCCACTAACAAGTTTAAACAAGACATACATTCATAGACATTTCTCTGAGCACCAAAATCCCCCCAAAGCCAACAATATAAAGCTGTGAGTTTTTTAACCTGAATTAGCTTTTCTGTTGTTGTTCACAGTGTGAAACCAAACAGTGATTTCAGTGGTTTGTCTGAGGGAGTGAGATGAGACAGTGATAATCAGTGAGGCTTAGGGGACGTATAAGCAAACACTGATGCCAAAATAAACACTTGTGTAATGAGAACCTCAGACTTACTCTGAAATTATTGTTTCCTCCCACTGCTGCTTACCTATCCCTCTAACTTTTTTATCTGTTTGAATTATTTGCTTGAAAGTGCTCCTCAGCAGGACTGAGTCACATGCAAGACTTATAAGTCCATCTTGTCTTTAAAGACAAAGTTTTGTTTCCACTGGGGTTGGAAATATAAGCTGAGAACACTTGTGACTATGAACAGTTGCTGTTTCTGAAAAGCACTTCTTTCACTGAATAAGTTGATCAATTATTATAAAACAAAACATCTATCTACAATTTATTTTGCTATTGGGTTAAATGAAAGAAAGCATTTGCCCAGCTAGTGTTGTCACAGTATAAACACATAGGGGACACTTGCAATTCTTCTTGGGACTTTAGAAACTTGCAGTCAATATTTTTTTTCACAGTCCATGGATTTTATTCAATTAATTGAAATAGTTTTAGACATGGCAATGTTAGACTCACGACAGATAATTCTTGTACTTTCACCATCATGTTGGAAAAAAAAAAAAGCCCAAACATATTAACTCTCAAATCAGTTTCTTTTTTGTACACTTCAAAAGGAAGGCAGACTGACTTTTTTGGATACTTTTTCTAATTTGAAGATTAAATGTGAAACATGGGTTCTCTTTTGGTACACCGTTCTTGTTTCTCTGCAATATACTCCTGTTTATTGCTAAGACTGAGTATAAGGTAATTTCGAAACAGTGAAGGACTGTTGATTTACCAGCTAAAAGATTACATTATTCACTCCTGTATTTAACCAAACAGCAGCTTGAGTGATTACATTCTGCCTACCTAATTTCCCCCAATACTTATAATAATAAAGAATTTGAACCTCATCTTGCTTATTCAATTGTACATCTGTATAACAATGACTGCATCTGCCCATGTAGTTAAGCAAAAGAATAAATGTGCTGTAAAGGTTATATATAAAAAAGCATCCTTTTTCCTTCTTTTTTGAATGTTCACTTGAGAGGTGGTTGAATTTCAGTGATTGGTGATCTACTCCTTCCATTTTTAATTATTGCTACCACCAGTATGCCTTTCAGTTAGAGAAAATTGATAAATACATGAAAATTAAAATATCTTTTCAGTACTTTCAGAATGAAAGGCTGACATCTGCAATAGGGAAATTTTCCTAAAGCCATTGGCCTGAGTCTGATCGTAGCTGCCTGAAATGCCTTACCCTCTACCTCCTTAAATAATTCAGAGATGCAGTTGCATTTACTACTGTGCTGTGTGTCTATGTGCAGTTAAGTTGCCGCAACCTACCTTAAAGCTATTGAAATAATCTCCAAAGACACGGGGTGAAGTACAGTTCAAAGAAAACTTCTCTGGACATTTCCTTTTCCCGTACCTTTAGCTTGGCTGCAAGTAAATGTGATTTCAGTTAGACAGGACAGGACAAACTGTCTGATGGTCTTTCCTGTGGGGACATAGACATCAACCTGTAAGAGTTCAGATAGTCCAATTTTTTTATACCTGGAAGCAATGCAGTCTTGTTTCCCTCATCTGGTTACTCACAATGTACTGACAATAATTTTTCTTCTTATAATAGAGCTAATGGCAACTGGAAATGACAATTTCAAAGTTAAGTTAGTATAACATTATGTCACTTATTTTTGAGAATAATGTCAATGAACACATCACTTTGCATCATGCTGGAAAAACACTGTTATTAATTTCATTAAAAAGTCAACACATGATGTTTGCTTAATATGAAGGTGTGTCCTTTCTGATACTGATTATTTGACAAAAGATTTAATGGAAAAGAAGATTTCTCTCTATTTTTATTAAAATTCTTGGAAACTGACCTGGATTTTTACTAGAAGATTCATTAATATTCATTTGTATATAATTACCTTAATTTTAGTGATAATGACTTCAGTTGCCAACAGCGTGATTGATGGGACTTATGTCTTCTCTCTGAAGGAGATGAGCTAAATAAAAAAGTAGAAACTTGCCATTCATGCATGATATTTTTAGCCGCCTTTAATTACAAGCTAGCTAAATAAGCATGCAAACCTTGCTATGATTGATCGCATCTCTATGCTATAGTGATTGTTTTGCTTGACGTTAGAAGGTGCTTGAATCAACTGAATTCTAAAATTAACTGGAAGCTGCATCTCAAAGAAACCTCAATTCTTACTTAAATTAGCAATGAAGAAGAAACACTTGAATACTTTAGCTGTTCTAAATGCATACATACACCCCCCCACACACACACACACATAATCATCTTCATAGCAGTCTCCAAAGATGCCGCCAAGATGGACATTGTGTAGACCAACCAGATAGAAGCCATTTGTTCTTTGAAACCCCTTGTGTTTTTAGAAGTCTTATTCTTCCCTGGGATGAACTCATAGCAAAGAAAATAAGATATGAAAGTCACTCTCAAGATTATTTTCACTGTTATGCCAGGCAGTCAACATCCTTGCTTTGACATTGTCCTGTGTTGCAGAGCCATGCTCAAATAGACACATACTTAAAATACATAACCCTCCTTTTACATCTTCCCTAGATCAAAAGCCCAAAAGAACCAAACCAGCTGAGCCTTCTACTGCTTATTTCAGCATCCTGGCCAAAAGTGTCGAAGTGCCTGATTAAAGGACCCTGGTCATCTAGAACAGAAAATTATAAAAGCTTTTCTCTTACACTTTCATGAGAAACTCTACCATGTTTCTGAGGGAAGAGCTGGAATTAATGAATACCCTTTCACTATATTATACCCGTATTAAATGAATGTATGATGTTCTTATTATAATCTGCTAGGCACTGCATTGTAGGGAAAGTGACTTGCAAGTGCAATGAAACCACCTGAGTGGTATATCATAGAAAGCTGAAATAATCTCTTATAGTAATTGATGTGTTTTGCTGAAATGATTTTCTTGGTGATCAAGACCATTTCTCATTATTCATTCATCATTTAAAACCATATCAAACTGTTCATAAAGTCCAAACTAAATTTATGTTGGGGGTAGTGCTAGAGAGGGATTAGAACTTCAAAAGAATGATTTCTTAATCCAGGATGACCTACATTTTCCTTCACTTTCTTTAAAGAAATTATCCCCCCAAAATACTATTTAATAGAATATTTTAAATTATATTTCTTATATATGGTTCTATGAATAGTTCTCTGTGAGTTCCTTTACTGATTTTATGGCTACTGGAAAAACTGACAAACCTCCTTGTGCAGACATTGCAGGGTGTAATTGCCTGATATCAAATTTCTGGTGTTGTGCTGTAGTTGTCCTTTCCCTGTATGTGTTCAGTATCAGAATAAGGAGCACGACTGTAAGAGCAGCATGGTTTTGACCATAATGTGGTTTTATGTCAGAATCTTTGAAATTACAAGCAACCAGCTGCAGAACTGGAGTAAACCCATTCAAACTCAGTCTGAATGACTGGTGCAGTACTGGGGAGCATTGCAGCATTAACTTTATATTCTGACCAGCAAGAACTGTGTGTTGATGAAAACACTTTGGAAGCACTGCACAACATGGAAGAGATTGTGCTTGAAACTAAATGAACTTTTTAATACACATTATCTGTCAAGAATTTCCACAGGCTTACAGAAAGAATGAGATGGGAAGGGACCTCTGCAGATTGTGTAGTCCAACATCCCTACTTAAAGCAGGGTCATCTAAAGTAGGTTTCTTAGAAGTGTGTCTAGGTGGGTTTTGAATATCTGTAAGAATGGAGACTCCACAACCTCTATGGGCTCTCTGTTCCAGTGTTTGATTACCCTTACAGTAAAAAGTGTTTGCTTGCGTCTGCAGGCTGTTGCACAAAGAGGCATCTTAAGTTTGCTTTATAATTTCTTGTAGGAAAATACTGCAAAAGGACAGTGAGCAATCATGTCCTAGCATCCTCTCATTCTACTAATTTTTTAGAAACTCCCCTACCATATTCCCCCAAGTCATCTTCTTTCCAGGATGATTACACCCAAACTATTCAACTGCTTCCCATAGAGATTTTCCATGCAGCTGTGATAACACCTTTTGTCCTTTGCACTTTTTCCACTTGTAACATATATTCAAGTCATGAACAAGTAATGAATTTATAATGTGGAATAATTTGCTATATATACATTTATTAATAATTCTGTAGTTTAATCTGTCTTTTTGAATGGTTTCATTTATCATAACCCTTATATGTTACAAGTAGCAGATATGGACATATAAACCAGCAACTTGTGTCATCTATTATTTTCCAGGAGTCATGGATTAGAGACCTGAAAATGTTCCTGCTATTAGAAACAATTATGCTTGAGCTAATACTTCTAGACATAAACGCATGTATACATTGCATATACATATATATGCACTAAATCTAAAATTGATAGCTCATTGAGATTTTACTCCAGAATACTAATAATTCAATAACACTATGGTTCTCCAGAAATGCAATAGAGGAAAGCTTTTTTTTTTAAATTCTTTTTCATATTTCTTTTTTTCTGTCATGATATAACAGCCGAATGCATGATACAGGGTAATTTCAAAGTTATTTGGTTTCTTCAGTCAATATTGTGCCTGCAAAAGCTGCTATGCTGACTGAAGGCTCTTTTTATTCATGAAACAGTTAAAACTCATAACTGCTTGTCTCATCACTGTCCCAGAATTTCTATCACTAAGAGAGAGACAAACCTCCAGAGGCCTCAAATTTTACGTTCATCTTTATACATGACAATGGGTCAGCCAAGAAAGCTATTTCATATCTTCTCACCCTCTGATCTTCGATCTTCTTTCTCTGTAAAGTGTGAGGCAAATGATAAAGATCTAAGAGAAAAAAAAAAGAAGCAATTAGATAGAAACCAAGTCAGTCAAAGTGAAGAGGGAACATATTCATATATTTTTCAGCTAAGGAAAACAGCCTTGATGCTCACAGAACTGTAACATTCTGTTTCTGGAGATCTCTTCTTAAGGAAAGCACGCCTGAGGTTCTTGGTTAATTATTATGCTGGTTCAGAAAGCCTGAGGTGAGCATGGGTACTTGTGTACTCATTCATCTCTAATTATTAGATTCAGATTGGATGCTAACTAATTCTGCTTGTGTACAAATTCCTCCAAACAGATTTCAGATCTAACACTATGTAAAAAACTGCAAGGAACACATAAATAAACTGTCAACCATATGCAAATCAGCAGCCCAGGGGAGTAAGAAAACCAAAACTGGCAACACCACAACATGAAGAACAGGTACTAACTGAGCAGACAGACTGGAATTCTGCAACTAAACTGATGAATGCCCTCGGAAAATCAGAAAGAGCAAAGCAGACTACAGCGGGCTTCATAATGCTGCATGCACCCTTAAACTTTGAAATCCAGTTGCTAAAGCTACATTAGATGACAAAATAAACAGAAGTTGCAAAATACAAAGGGGATGGCTTGCTGTGGGGAGATGCTTCATGTAGCAATGGAGAACAGTTTTACAAGTCACCATCGTAAGTAAAGCAGCAGGGTCACCTAGGCTTTAAAGATGAAAATGGATCTGCGAAGTTTCATATATCCACTTGTAATCATAGAATCATAGGATAGTTAGGGCTAGAAAGGACCTTGGAAGATGGTCTAGTTCCAACCCCCCTGCCATGGACAGGGACACCGCACACTAAACCATGTCACCCAAGAATCCACCCAACCTGGCCTTCAACACTGCCAGAGACATTTAAGTCTTCTTTGGGCAATCTGCTGCAGTGTCTCTCCATCCTCGCAGTAAATAACTTCTTCCTTATGTCTATCATGAACTTCCCCTGTTTAAATTTGAACCTATTACCCTTGTCCTATCACTACAGTCCCTAATGAATGAACAAGGAGTCTGATGTATAGCTTTCCATCATATATGACTATGGGCCAACCACTTAATCTCATAAATATGACAGGCTGTTTCTACTTTGAGTTATGCCTGCTAGGCAGTGTGGCTACATGATGGTGATTTCCCCTTGAGCTGGGATGCCTCTCAAGTTTTGAGATTCTTTGCCTGAGACTGAGAGATTCTTTCTTACCCAAGGCAGAGAGACCCCTTATTTGCAACAGATCCTTGGTAAGTTCCTGATAGCATGCTAAATTAATATTAAAAAAAAAATCCATGTAGTTAATCTCTTTGACATAAACCATTGTCCAAGTCTGAGGCTAATACTGGACCTAGATGTACCTAAGATCCACCAGGAGTTTAGAAAGCAAGGACGTCTCCTCTGAACCTCATGACACACAAGGAGGGTCTCCCTTACACTTTTGTGTCTTCAGTCTCTGTGTAAATCATGTTAAATTGATTTCAACTTGATTTTCTTTTGTACACTTTATACATGTAGTAAGTAAGAGTAAACCTTGCTTTCAAACTTTTTCAAGTTGCACTTTTATAAATTCTTATTAAACCCACTTTTGCTAAAACCTGTAGCAGCAATTCTTTAAAGATGCTAACTCAGGATCCACAACAAATTGGCTTAGTTGGCTTAAGATCTGTGATTACTATGCACTTTTCCCTCTTCATGAGTACACAGGAGTGATTTACCTATTTCAAGTAACAGTTGGATATAATTGCCACCATAAAGCTTTCAAAAAGTAAAAATGTCAGTTTGTGCTAAATGGAAATAAATAAATAGTTTATATATAAATATGTATGTATGCATGCGCACAGAAATTTATGAGGAGAAAGATATTTTCTAACTGCTCTTCTTTGAATAATTTTATGGAAAGTTGCTGCATATTGGTGTAGTTACATTGATTTACATTGGACAGGGACCTGTTATTCTGTACTATTCTATTCTAACACATACATGGAAAGCATGTACAAATCAACATTTGTTATCTTCCCAAGTATCTTATTCAGCCACAGGAAAAAAGCAGTCACCTGTCAAGATGAGATTTCTTATCACAGATTTTCACAGTATGAAAATATCTATAGAACTTAATGCATTTTTCTCACTGAATCAGAAGCCAGAGAACAATTTTATCATCTGTCTGTGTGAAGAAAATCTGTTCTCCCCTGGACCATGACCTCATCCCAGGCGCCATTCTAGAGTGCCCTTTGATAAGTGAGACTCCAAATGAGAAGTGCTGGAGGCTATGTTGATGAGGATTGCGCTCTGTAACTTATTTATGGGGCTTTTGGTAAGTAGTAAAGAGCAAAGATTAATGAAAAGTTGTTGTGGTTCATTCATTTATATACTTTTTAATAGACTCAGAAAGAACTTTCAAGTGAAGGCCAATTCTTGCCTCTGAGGAAGAGAAGCATTAAAAACAGTTAAGGCAATAAACTAAAAAACTTTTAAAAGAACTGTTTCAAAGTGAAGAAAAGAAGAAATTATTACAGTCTTTAACCCTGTCACACTGAAACATGGCGAGTAGTGATGAAAGCTGCAGATAAAGAGAGGGAAGGTGAAGAACTTTCCCATCTCTATGTCCTGCAAGAGGAGTGGCCAGATTCAAACAAGTCACATCTCCTCAGTATGTCTTTTTATCACATTTTTTATTTTGAGTGCAGTGATACTTCCTCCATTTCATAGAATCATAGAATAGTTACAGTTGGAAAGGACCTTAAGATCATCTAGTTCCGACCCACCTGCCATGGGCCGGGACCTGCGGATGGATTTCATCAGGTCCCATGGACTTGTGTATGTTCATGCTCTTAAGATGGTCTTGAACCATATCCTCTCCTACAGTGGGCCTAAGGTCTTCATTCTCACAGTCCCTGAATCTGCCTTCCAAGACTTGGGTAGTGTGGTCAGAACGTGTTCCAGTGAAGACTGAGGCAAAGAAGACATTAAGAGCCTCAGGCTTCTCCAAATCCAGGGTAGCCAGTTCTCCCAACAGCTTCTGGAGGGGGCCCACGTTGTCCCTAGTCTGTCTTTTATTTGCTACGTACCTATAGAATCTCTTCCTATTATCCTTAACATCCCTGGACAAGTTTAATTCTAAGTGGGCCTTAGCTTTCCTAACCTGGTCCCTAGCTTCTAGGACAACATCCCTGTATTCTTCCCAGGCTGCCTGTCCTTATTTTATTATTTAATTAATTAATTAATTAATTTAATTATTATTATCCATATATTTATTTTCAAATTACTTTCAGATCTTTAAATAAAAATAGGTTTGTTAGAGCTACATATTGTTTTATTCTTTTCTAGTACTTAAGATTTTCCATTGCCTAGGGAATTGGAGACTATTTTTTTCCCCAATATATTCTAATCTAATTCCACTCATCATCACTTGACTTTGGAGATTCTTTTTGAAATAAAAAGGAGTTAGGTGAATAAAGATATTTTTTGAAAAATAGATTATCAAAAAGTAGAAAGAATTTGTTTGGTATTATGCCTAATGTTGGAGCATTTAGCATTACCTCAATTAAACCTGCAGCTTCAAAGCCTTCTGGCTGAGGTTTCAATAAGCTTCATAATGAAGTTTCCAATAATCCCCACATGACATTGGTGCTCTGGGACTTCTCCCAGTAAATCAGGCAGATTGTCACCTACAAGGTCTGTATGAGGTTCAGGACATCTGGAGGAATTCATTGCTAAAGCAACACAATTTAGAGCTGCATGTTTGTTTTTTTTGTTGCACTCCCCAGAATGTGACATCCTGATGAACCCATCTCTGGCTACCTTCACCTCAATGCATAGTCCACACTTCTGAAAGAGCTACCTGTTAAAACTTTATATGATTGTATTCAGGGCTGTGGAATAGTTGTAGACCAAATATACCATAAATAGGGTACATAAAGGTGAAATCTGCAGTACTGCTGCTGCTGCGCTCTGTCTTTCAAACACAATGGCTGCAGATGAACAAGTAGCTCAAAGTGCAAATTAATGCAGTGATATCTTCTGTAGCAACCATGTTAAAAACATCAGTTCTGAAGTTCTTAGTCTTATTTTAATAGCATAATATTCTATGCAAGAGCCCCATACCTTTTTTAGTGGTCGTAAATCTTACATGTACATTGATCCTTATATTTTTGACAGTGGCATTACAGTGCTATTTTAAATGCTGTTTTCTGCTTTCATTTCATAAATATAGCGACAATAAAACACTATATTAGAGATACTTTGTTATGAAAATTCATTTGGTTTAGGTAAAATTTGTGTTTGTGTATGCATATGTGTGACAGAGACTTACTAGGATAATCCCCACGATTCACATTGTTTTTTGCTTCAGATCAGCAAAATAAGATCTGTTGCAGCCCTACCACTTTCAGTATATTGTAATATGTGCATATTACAGAAAGATGTTGTTTATTTTACGATATCCAAGTAAGTGTAAAAATGTGAAAAAAATTACAGATATGTAATACCTCAGTATTTAATAACACTGGAAAAGTCAGGGATGGCAAAAAGGAGCATATGTAGGATATACATATAATTCACTAGGTAGATAATTTAATTACTCAACCAAACCATCTGAATTGTTTGGTGGCTCTAGACTATACTCAAGAAAAAAAAAAACCAAAACCAAAACTTATTCATTGAACTAATAGAAACAGTGCTTTTGAATTACTCATTGTCCTAACTGCTATAATTGTAGTTTCCTTCTTCTTTTTTCAGTTCCTTTCTTACTTGTCTTCCTGTGACTTCCACCCACTTAGAAAGGTCATGACATACGGCTTATAGCAGGACTGGAAATTAAAGACTCAGACTTTGAAGAATCAGACGGAATAAGATATCCAGACAGGGTAAAAGACCTTTTGATCCTACTGTTTTCTTCAAGTGTAGTCTTCAAATTTGCTCTCAGTAGTTTTTCACAGTATGTAGATAAATTTAGGTGCCCCTGAAATGAAATACTGAGAAGGATATCTAATCTTGTGTAAGGAAACAGAAAACCTTTGCAGAAGTTGACATAGGGCTTGCTCAGAGGAAAAACACATGAAACCATTTAAAAAGTAAAAGCTGTAAAAGAGAATATTAAGCAGTTAAAAATAAAATAAATCCCCCCAAACAAAAACCCCCAAACCAATAACCTTATCTAATACTATGAAAAGGCTCTGTCTGTTTTCAAACCATTTCAATGAGCACTAGGGCAAAGGGTATTTCAGCATCTGAGGGCACCACCAGCATTCAGGAGTATGGGCTCCAACCACTGTTCTACAATTTCTGTCCATTTACAAGCTCCGTCATCTCAGGTCTCTTGATGCTTTCATTAGTATTATCATACACCAACTGCGTATAAATAAAAATGAGCAATAAGGATACCAGCAGGTAATGGCAGCAAGATATACTCTATGATAAAAATTGTGGAAGACAAAGGCAAAGGGGGGCATGTGAGGCAAATAGGATAGCAGTCAGGCGAGGAATTTCACATAAGTGTTTTGGTCCTGAAGAAACCCTTTCATCTAACTCTACCTTTTGAAAATTAGCAGTTAAAGTTTTCTGTACATCCAAACACAAAAAAAATAAATTCTTATCCCTCTTTCTAAGTTAAATTTGTCAGATTTAAGGGGGAAAATGGTCTTTATAAAGCATGTTGAATAACAATCATCAGTAAAGAGAATACTTTGGTATCTTGCAATAAGAAAGCTCTGCCAAACAGAAAGAAAGTTAAATTCCATTTCAAACATTGCTCAATTAAAGGGCTTCCTCAGCCCCTTACATTAGATAGCTAACTTATCTGGCATATAGCACTTGCACACTTCTTATCACTATTCATAAATACAACTTTTTTTCTTATTTTCTAGATAACCTCAGATTCACAAGTTTAGTTAACTTTTTTGTATAGTAATTCAATGTAAGTTGCTTATCACCTTAATACAAGAGACCCCTCAGCTGAAAATTAATTTGAGGGAGATTGCCAGTCTCTTTTACCCTGTTCACCTGTTTCTAAATGATAAAGCAAATAAACAGCTCTTTAAATACCTGTGTCTAGCACTTCGTTCTCTTGAAATATTTCTGTGTCTAAACGCAGCTTTGTACATCTATGATTACACATCATTTTAATCTAATGCTTTCTTCCCACTGTGAAATTCAGTTGTTCTTCCCAATTTAATGCAGTTTGTTTTGCATGTAGAAGAGAGCATACATTGAGCTGCATCTTATCTGACTCACGGTTATAAAATACCAGTCTGTACTGAATCACAGAAGATGTTTTAAAGATGCATTTTCTGTCTCCTGTTTCAAATGATTAAAAGCTAATCTACTTTAGCACAGATTCTGGCATGTTGACTGAGTAGGAGGGACTGAATCCATAAACACTGGCTCATGTGGGAGAACGGGAGTATCCCAAGTCTCTTGTATTAGCCAATATGAACAAAGACAGCTGTTATCCAAGAAAAAACCAAACATATATATTAAACATGCCTTTTTGGATCTTAAAGGCAGTAGACAAAATTTGGCAGTGAATTATGTTTATTACTTGTATAGAAATTTTAAACACAATTTCTTGGCTGCACACATAGGCTATTTTATTGTAGGTGAGTGCTAAGCAGATTGGGAATCAATGTAAGTACATTTGAGGTAATCATCTGAAAATTTGTATCAGAAAATAAGTTATTTACTATCTGCCATTCCTGTCCTATTTTGAAATAGTTGCTGAAGATTTAGTGCGGCTTAGATGACCATTTTTTTCTAGAAAGTATACATAGCATATGCTTACAATGTAGAAAAATATCAGAATTTCAATTATTTGAATTAATTAAGAAAAAACCTTATCTAGAAGTTAAAGAAAAAAATATTTATGGTAACACTTTTCTGGCAGTAGCAACTAAAATTTAAACTTTGTTAAAGCGTGTATCTAGATCCATAGGTCCTACCCTGTGGTTTAGCAAAGTAAACAGAATATAAAAAATTACTGAACTTGACATGAAAAGTTCTTGGAAGAAAGTTCACAAATACTGAAGGGGAGCTTTGGAAGCTTTTTGGGGACCAGTCTTGCAAAGGCAACAGGGTCAAATTAACCGAGCAGTAGTACAATGTAAAACCAAGGTGACCTAGGTAATAACTACAGAAACACTAAATTTGAGTATTGAGGTACCCAAAGTGGGTCCTTTGGGAAAAAGTAATTAGGGACAGGTTGTTTATCTTGGCAGGGAAAAGGGTACAGGTAATAAGAGATCAAGGTATATGAGGGGGGAAAAAAAACCCAAAACAAAACAAAAAAAAACCAGAAAAATGGAGAGGAAGGAAGATAGAGAGGGCACGTAAAGAAGTGTTTGGTAAGTATAGTCAGCCCTTGTATCTGATCACTGTACTCTGTTCTGCCTTCTTGATTCACTCTATTCCTACCTATTTTCTGTGCGAATGTTGTTTGCATGTGGGTGCATGTTCTGTTAGCGAAGTGTGAGCTATGCTAACCAGCTTGTAGGAGAAAATCAGATTGTGGAAAGACCCAAGGTGAGAACTGAAGCTGGATGTAGTGGCCTAGGATCTGGGCATGGGTCTGGAAGGAATCATATTCGGGCCAGAGTCCATGGGATACTCAAATGAGTGTGATGTCCCTACAAATTAAGGGAGTGTGGGACATACATGCCTTCCACCAGTGAACTTTAAGTCTATCTAGACAGAAAGGAGGAATAGCATCAGACCATTTGTGCTGTGCATGATTTATAGAATCACCTGTTATGTGTGTATTTCCACTGTATATGTGTGTATTCATAGCTGTGTAACACAGGTTCTGCTTCACTTTCACCTGCACATAGGAATTGGGATTAGCAGCAGATTCATATCTGCTTCATATCAGATTCATATCTGAGATGGGATTAATTGCCTGGATCCTGAAGTACAGTGGAACTGATCTTCCCTAACAAGCTTTCACGCATGAAACATTTACTTAATGTTCCAACTACAAATTTGAGCAGGTCGGATAATGGCTGCGAAATATTCAAATAATGTGCTATGTTCTCTAGAAGAAAAGAAAAATATCATGAGCTACATGCAAATAAAGAATAATACATACAACAACATCACAGAAAAGAAATAGAAAAAAAACCAAACAAACAAAAAAAACCCAACTCAAACAAGTCTGCCAAATTCATCCTAAACTCTATTTCTTTGTATTAGAATCATATATAAGCACAGGTTCCAAGGATTTAATTCTCAGGAAGACCAGCCAGCATAAGCTAAGAGACTTGAACTGAAAATAAATTTCACCTTTCTCCTACTAGCAAGATAGGATTGTAGGATCATAGAAGAGTTAAGCTTGGAAAGGACCTTAAGATTATCTAGCTCCAAACACCTTTGCCATGGGCAGGGACACCTCACAATAAACCATGCCACCCAAGGCTCTGTCCAACACAGTCTTAAACACCGCCATGGATGGAGTATTCACAACTTCCCTGGGACAACCAATTCCAGTGCCTCACCACCCTCACAGTAAAGAATTTCTTCCATATATCCAATGAAAACTTCCCCTGTTTAAGTTTGAATCTCTTACCCCTTGTCCTCTCACTACAGTCCCTAATGAAGAGTCCATCCCCAGCATCCCTATAGGCACCCTTGAGACACTATAAGGCTGCTCTGAGGTCTCCACGCGGCCTTCTCTTCACCAGGCTGAACAGCTCCAATTTTCTCAGCCTACCTTCATATGGGAGTTTCTTCAGCCCCTGATCATCCTCATGGCCCTCCTCTGCACTTGTTCCAACACTTCCATGTCATTTTTATGTGGAGCACACCAGAACTACACACAATATTCCAAGTGAGGTCTCATGAGAGCAGAGTAGAGGGGCAGGATCACCTCCCTCAACCTGCTGGTCACTCTCCTTTTGATGCAGCCCAGGATGCGGTTGGCTTTGTGGGCTGCGAGTACACACTGCCAGCTCATGTTTGTTATCTCATCGACCAACACCCCCAAGTCCTTCTCCACAGGGCTGCTCTGAATCTCTTCTCTGCCCAACCTGGAACTGTGCCTGGGATTGCTCCGACGCAGGTGTAGGACCTTGCAGCTGGCATGGTTAAACTTCTTCATGTTGGCATCAGCCCACCTCACAAGCGTGTCAAGGTCCCTCTGGATGGCATTCCTTACCTCCAACGTATCAACCGAACCACACTGCTTGGTGTCATTGGCAAACTTGCTGAGGGCACACTCAATCACACTGCCACTGTCACCGAAAAAGGTGTTGAACAAGACCGATCCCTGAGGGACACCACTCGTTACTGGTCTTCAGCTGGACATTGAGCCAGTGAGCGCAACGCTGCATGCAGCCATCCAGCCAGTTCTTTACCTACCGAGTGGTCCACCTATCAAATTGATGTCTCTCCAACTTAGAGACAAGGATGTCATGTGAGACAATGTCAAATGCTTTGCACAAGTCCAGGTTGATAACATCAACTGCTCTATCCCTGTCCAGCAGTTCCACAGCCCCATCATGGAAGGCCACCAGATTGGTCTGGCAGGATTTCCCCTTAGTGAAGCCATGCTGGCTGTCACCAAGCACCTTGTTGTTTTTCATGTCTTAGCATGCCTTCCAGGAGAACCTGCTCCAAAATTTTGGCAGGCACAGAGGCAAGACTGACAGGTCTGTAATTCCCTGGGTCATCCATTTTCCCCTTCTTGAAAATAGGGGTTATATTTCCCTTTTTCCAGTTGTTGGGAACTTCCCCTGATTGCCATGATTTTTCAAATATGATGGACAGTGGCTTAGCAACTGTATTTGACAGCTCCTTTGGGACCCACGGATGGATTTCATCAGGTCCCATGGACTTGTGTATGTTCATGCTCTTAAGATGGCCTTGAACCATATCCTCTCCTACAGTGGGCCTAAGGTCTTCATTCTCACAGTGCCTGCGTCTGCCTTCTAAGACTTGGGTAGTGTGGTCAGAACGTGTTCCAGTGAAGACTGAGGCAAAGAAGACATTAAGAGCCTCAGGCTTCTCCAAATCCAGGGTAGCCAGTTCTGATAGCTTCTGGAGGGGGCCCACGTTGTCCCTAGTCTGTCTTTTATTTGCTACGTACCTATAGAATCTCTTCCTGTTATCCTTAACATCCCTGGACAAGTTTAATTCTAAGTGGGCCTTAACTCTCCTAACCTGGTCCCTAGCTTCCTAGGACAATATCCCTGTAGTCTTCCCAGGCTGCCTGTCCTTGCTTTCACCTTTTATAAGCCTCTTATTTCCTTTGAATTATCCTCAGCAGCTCCTTATCCATCCAAGGAGGTCGCCTGGCCCTCCTGCTGCACTACCTTCTAAGTAGGGATGTATCACTTCCTGAGCTTGCAGCAGGTGATGCTTGAATATCAACCAACAGTCTTGGGCCCCCCTGCTTTCTGGGTCTATTTCCCATGGAACCTTAGTAAGCAGGTTCCTGAATAGGCTCAAGTCTGCTCTCTTGAAGTCCAGGGCAGTGAGCTTGCTCCACGCTCTTCTCACGGTACTGAGGATCTCAAATTTGACCATCTCATGATCGCTGCAACTGTGGTTGCCCTGGAGCATCACATTCCCAACCAGCCCTTCCCTGTTGGTGAGCACAAGGTCAAGCATGGCATCTCCCCTTGTTGGCTCCTGTATTTCTTGCAGAAGGAAGTTGTCTTCCACACAGTTGAGGAACTTCTTGGATTGCTTGTGCTGGGCCATATCATCCCTCCAACAGATATCAGTGTGGTTGAAGTCCCCCATGAGAACAAGGGCCTGTGAGCGTGAGGAGGCTCTTATCTGTCTATAGGGTGCTTCATCCACAGATTCCTCTTGATCAGGCAGCCTGTAACAGATTCCCACAATAATGTCAACCATCGCTGTTGTTCCTTTAACCCTGATCCACAAACACTCTGTCGTTTGTTCAGCTGTCCCCAGACAGAGTTCCATCCTCTCCAGCTTATCCCTAACATAAATAGCAACTCCCCCTCCCTGCCTGCTGGGACTGTCTTTCCTAAAGAGCCTGTAACCTTCCATTCCAACACACCAGTCATAGGAGCCATCCCACCATGTTTTTGTCATGCCTATTATATCATAACCCCAAAAAAGTGCACACATCTCTAATTCCTCTTGTTTATTCCCTCTGGTATGGGTGTTTGTATAGCGGCAGCTGAGCTGACCTCGAAATGAAGCCAGCTCATTGGCCGGAGCAGCTGGAATATACCTACATTGCTCTGAACATTTATGATAGGTGCTGGCCAATGATTGGGTGTGTTGGGATGGAATGATGTCCCCCTCCCCCAACACATCTAGTTTAAAACTTCCTTGACCAGTCTGGGAAGTCCTCCTACCAAAACCTCTCTTCCCCTTCATTGTCAGACCAGCCTCACTGGCTCCCAGTAGTCCTGGCCTCCTAAATTGAGTCCCATGTTCAAGATACCCAAACCCCTGACTATGGCACCACCCTTCTAACCATTTATTAACCTGGTTAATCCACCTAGCTTTTTAAGGTCCTCCCTTTTATCCTGGAGAATTGACAAAAAGACTATTTGAGCTGCAGAGCCCCTAACCACCTCTCCCAGAGCTCTGTAGTCCTTCTTTATGTTTTCCAGGCTACTGCTATCTGTATCAGTAGCACCCACATGCCTCACTAGAAGTGGGTAATAGTCAGTGGGAGTGACTAGAGCAGGCAGCCTCTCTGCATCATCCCTGATCCCTGCCCTTGGTAGGCAACACACCTCCCTTGAGACTGGGTCAGGCTAACAGATGGGTGCCTCTGTGCCTTTCGAAGTCGAGTCCCCTATTACAATGACTCATCACTTTTTCCTGGCAGCACCAGCAGTGATCTTCTTTAGCAGTGCATCAGCCCTTGCTCATGGTGTGAGTGTGTTTCCTCGTTAGCCCCCTGCCGAACTGCAAAGCGATTCTGGGTGGGGACAACAGATTCAGGAGGAAGCCCCTTGCTTTTAATTGTCCTCTTCCTCCTTTTTTTGTTGTTTCTTTTTTTGCTGGTCTTTTTTTTTTTTGTTTGTTTGGGTTTTTTTGTTACTAGTTCCCAGCTTCCTGGGTTAACAGTCTCCTTCCCTCCATGAGCTACAGTGGACACTTGAGGCCCCTGCACAGTTTGAGCCTGGAGCAAGCAGTCATGCTTCCTCTCAGCTTCCTTTACATCTTTCAGCCTATTGGCAGTGTCCCGCATCTCAGCCTCTGCTGCAGGAGGACCTCCACCAGGGAGCACCGAGTAGGAGTACAGCCCTGCCCATTGTGCTCCCTCCTCTCAGGAGAGCAGTGCAGGCACTCTCTACACCCCAAGCTCTGCACTGGAGCCTCCCCTCTCATCGGCTCTGTCCAGGTGTCTATGCTGGCCACCTCCGGGGCAGCCAGAGCAGAGCTCCCACACTGGGCCCTGTTCATGAGGTGAGCTCTAACCATCCCATTCACCTGCCCACATAAATGGCCTCCTCACGCCCCGCTTGCCCACCCTGGTCGCTCGTGCTCCTGGGGCAGGTTTTTAACCAGCCAGGGCTGGTGCTGCCCCTCCTGGCTCCACCCCCTGTGCGTCAGCTTCTTGCATCAGCTGAGCTGCCGGCTTCTGTGCAATTCCTGTCGAGGACTTGAAGCTCCCTTGTTGGCTTTTGCCGCTCTGAGTTGAAGCTCCTGAACGCTGAGCTTCCCCTTGATCCTGTGTTGAAGTCGTCCTCTCTCGAGCTACTCACTTCAGCAGTTGACTCAATATTGATATAGATAGATATAGATATAGATGATATAGATACAGATGTATTATTGAGAGAGCTGAAAACTGTGTATACAAGAAGCAAATTGAGGCATCTAATCATGACATTCATGAATATGTCAATACATTTGCAATGCTGACCATATGAACCAGGACTATGGATTGTGAAAATACAGGTGAAAGAATATTTTGTCATGTTATGCTCTAAATAGCTTAAACCCTCTTCCGTATCATAAAAATCAGCCTGAAGGCTTTTAGTTATGTTTACCCACACTTTGAAAAAAACACCTTTTACAAGGCTTTGAAGGCTGATTTTTTTTTTATATAATATAAATTCATTTTAAGTAAACAAAAGATTATTTTTTATAAAGCATACATAATTAACACCACCTAGCCTAGACTGGTCCAGAAGGGAATGTTCCTCCCATTGGTTACAGGAAATGACATTAAAATCTATGTTGCATTTTGGTAGGCTCCTAGAAAAAATAACTTGGTCAGTCTGGAGAACAGATTCAGATTTGGTTGAAACTGTCTTCCTTTTACTTCTTTGGAGTTTGCTATGGGGTTTGGATCCTGGCTGACACAGGCAAGTATCCTCACAGTAAATTTATAACTGGGTTATGTTCTCAGCATTATCAACTGTCCAAACACTGTAAATGTTTTCATGTTCATATAGGTCTTGGGAATTATGGTTTAGTTTTCTAATAACAATAAAGTTCGAGAAGTTTTTCATTCTTAATACAATATGCATGTGGTGAAGCACTGGAACCTGTTGTCCAGACCAGTTGTGGAGACCTATTCCTGGAAGAATTCAAGGCCAGGTTGAATGGCGCTTTGAGCAATCTGGTCTAGTGGAAGTTGTCCCTGCCCAAGGCAGAGTTTAGAATTAGATGATCTTTAAGGTCCTTTCCAACACAAACTATTATATGATTCTAAGAAAAATCTTGAAGTATCATCATCCCAACAATTTACTGATACATACAGAAGATAACATCTTTCCAACCCTAACTGTTCTATGATTCTATTATTCTATATGAATAATGTCTAACAAAAATACCACAGTTTCATGTACATGGAAGTTTTCTAAGGCTACTTCCTTACTGGTACCCCCATATGTAAATAAATATTTTAGACACTATAGGGATATACTTTATTTTCCTCCCAAAAAAAGTCAGTATACTTGAAATACTGAATCCTTCTTATTTAAAATGATGGATTACCACTTATAAAATATCTATAGATTACAGAATACAAACCAGAGTGCACAAGTATTTAATAGCACACAGACTGAATACAAGCATGTTGCCTCCTTTCAGATTCACCAGTGAACTATTACTTTCCTCCTGCCAAGTACAGCTGAGTAATTGATCAATGTGTACTACTGGGTGAATAAACAGCAAATGCTGTGTGAGTTGATAGGGAAGAAAATGCCTGCAGAAAAGTCCATTCTTTATCATCAAAACCTACCAGGAACTGCTCCTTTACTGCTCTGTGCTTGTGCATCACTGGAATTCTAGCTGGGCAAAGCAATTTTGATATCTGTATTGCCATAAATAAAGATTGCTTTTTTCCCCACTGCTTTTTGTTTCTCTCCCCTGTCGCTTTTGAAATGGTTGAAGGCTATAACTGGGAAGGGAATGTGATCTAATGTTTAGCTGACCAGAAGGTAAGGTGTATCCTGTTTCCCTGTAAAACGTAACAGGGTAAAAAAAAAAAAAAAAAAAAACAACAAAAAAAAACCCAAAAAAAACACCACAACAAACCATGTTATAAATCAAGGTTTTTAAATACCATTTCCTCCCATATCCGTATAAAGAAATCACTAAGACTTCAGTTTTAATGTCTAGGTTTGCAATAAGGAGTTAGATGAGCAATTTTCACCTCACCTAGCCCCAGTACTGAAGACCCATAGATGTATTTTGGGAGGGTTTCTGTTTGTTTTTTTTTCTCTGTGCATATGTACAACTTATTGCCATCAAACATGTCTCACAGCTCAGTGCATGCAGGATTGCCTTTGGCATTCACAAAAGCAGATGTCCTTGCCGTGCTCAGATTGAAACTAACTTTCTACAAAGAGATGCTAGACAAACTTATAGGAAATAGTTTATAAGATTAACTATTAATTTTATAATCAAAACAGTCCAATATTGAAGTATAAGTTTCACATCTCAAAATATGATTGGTATGTCAGAACTGCATCCTGAATCACAACAAAGGTAAATCAGAACTTTAAGTCAGCTACCCAGACTGATTTTAAAATAAGAGGAGGCCTTCACATCTAGAATAAGCAAAGTGCTTTTTTGTTTTCCAGTGCATACACCAAAGTTTGAAGTGGAGCACAGTTTTGTATGAACATTCAATCACAGACTGTAAACAGACGCCAAGTTGAAATATAACTCAGGAATTCAAGATATATTTCTCCATGTGCCACAATCATAGAAGCATAGAATCATAGAATAGTTAGGGCTGGAAAGGACCTTCAGATCATCTAGTTCCAAACCCCTCTGCCATGGGCAGGGACACCTCACAATAAACCATGCCACCCAAGGCTATGTCCAACCCAGCCTTGAACACCGCCATGGTTGGAGTATTCACAACTTCCCTGGGCAACCAATCCCAGTGCCTCACCACCCTTACAGTAAAGAATTTCTCTGTCATATCCAATCTAAACTTCCCCTGTTTAAGTTTGAACCCATTACCCTTTGTCCTCTCACTACAGCCCCTAATGAAGAGTCCATCCCCAGCATCCCCATAGGCCCCCTTCATATACTGGAAGGCTGCTATGAGATCTCCACGTAGCCTTCTCTTCTCCAGACAACCTTCTCTTCTCCAGGCAGCCTTCTCTTCGCCAGGCTGAACAGCTCCAATTTTCTCAGCCTACCTTCATATGGGAGGTGCTCCAGTCCCCTCATCATCCTTGTGGCCCTCCTCTGGACGTGTTCCAACACTTCCATGTCATTTTTATGTGGAGCACACCAGAACTGCACACAATACTCCAAGTGAGGTCTCATGAGGCAGAGTAGAGGGGCAGGATCACCTCCCTCAACCTGCTGGTCACTCTCCTTTTGATGCAGCCCAGGATGCGGTTGGCTTTGTGGGCTGCGAGTACACACTGCCAGCTCATGTTTGTTATCTCATCGACCAACACCCCCAAGTCCTTCTCCACAGGGCTGCTCTGAATCTCTTCTCTGCCCAACCTGGAACTGTGCCTGGGATTGCTCCGACGCAGGTGTAGGACCTTGCAGCTGGCATGGTTAAACTTCTTCATGTTGGCATCAGCCCACCTCACAAGCGTGTCAAGGTCCCTCTGGATGGCATTCCTTACCTCCAACGTATCAACCGAACCACACAGATTGGTGTCATTGGCAAACTTGCTGAGGGCACACTCAATCACACTGCCACTGTCACCGAAAAAGGTGTTGAACAAGACCGATCCCTGAGGGACACCACTCGTTACTGGTCTTCAGCTGGACATTGAGCCAGTGAGCGCAACGCTGCATGCAGCCATCCAGCCAGTTCTTTACCTACCGAGTGGTCCACCTATCAAATTGATGTCTCCCCAACTTAGAGACAAGGATGTCATGTGAGACAATGTCAAATGCTTTGCACAAGTCCAGGTTGATAACATCAACTGCTCTATCCCTGTCCAGCAGTTCCACAGCCCCATCATGGAAGGCCACCAGATTGGTCTGGCAGGATTTCCCCTTAGTGAAGCCATGCTGGCTGTCACCAAGCACCTTGTTGTTTTTCATGTGTCTTAGCATGCCTTCCAGGAGAACCTGCTCCAAAATTTTGGCAGGCACAGAGGCAAGACTGACAGGTCTGTAATTCCCTGGGTCATCCATTTTCCCCTTCTTGAAAATAGGGGTTATATTTCCCTTTTTCCAGTTGTTGGGAACTTCCCCTGATTGCCATGATTTTTCAAATATGATGGACAGTGGCTTAGCAGCTGTATTTGACAGCTCCTTTGGGACCCACGGATGGATTTCATCAGGTCTCATGGACTTGTGTATGTTCATGCTCTTAAGATGGCCTTGAACCATATCCTCTCCTACAGTGGGCCTAAGGTCTTCATTCTCACAGTGCCTGCGTCTGCCTTCCAAGACTTGGGTAGTGTGGTCAAAGCATCTTCCGGTGAAGACTGAGGCAAAGAAGACATTAAGAGCCTCAGGCTTCTCCAAATCCAGGGTAGCCAGTTCTCCTGATAGCTTCTGAAGAGGCCCTATGTTACCCCTAGTCCGTCTTTTATTCACAATGTACATATAGTATTCCTTCTTGTTATCTTTAACACCTCTAGCCAAGTTTCAAGCACTGACTTCTTGTCATGAAATGACAGAAGCTATCATGCATTTACTAATTTGTTCTGCACATTGCTAGAACTGGGGCTTTTATATTAGCTATAATATAGCTGTGGGTAATAGCTCAGGGAAGTAAAAATATTATAAACCTAGTTTTTATGTCCTAGCTGTGGAATCTGAAAGATACTGACAAGGAAAGATAATTTCCTTATGATATTCAAATTGCTGTGAACTTCGAGATTTAATTTGTAGCCACCATGCTACAGCACACTAATAATCTTTCCCTTGTAATATAGAAGCAAATGTATGGACAGTTTTTGCCTCAGAGATTGATAGAATTCTATTAATTTTCAAGGATATATTCAATTAAAAGAATATATTAATTTCTGCAGTTTAATTTATTTATATTGCCCTACCTGTTCCATGGGCAGATAACTCTGTAGGTTTATAAATATTTCACTTGTTAGAATACAAGTCTGTCTTCATTTGCAACTCTTTTTGTGTCACTGTCCTACTTTTTGCATGGTCTGATTGACAAAAAGTTTTTATGCCTTACCTACCTGAATTTTATAGCAAAAACCTTTGGGACTAATTAAGATTTTTATAATAAAATAATGAGAGAGATTTTCTGTCTCATTTTTTTTTTTCCTAGTTTTGTGCTTTGGGTTATTCTTGGGGCCACCATAGTTAGACTCAATTTACAGAAGCATATTTGTTGTTCATCTGAATAAATAGGTCTTAGTACAACAACAACAGCAGCTAAGACTTTGACAAGTTCTAATATTTTCTCTTAAGCTAAATAATTCCGCAGCTTCTTTCAGTGTATGACTCATAAAACAAAACATGTACTCATTAACGTAGGAAAAATCCAATTGCTCTGAAAATATTTTAAATGAACTGAAGGATTTTTTTTTTTTTTTTTTTTTTAAGAAGGCAAATTTAATCCGGCAAGGAAAAGCCGGTAGAACAGGCTAGACCTGAGCACAGACCTCTGCTGTATCTGCCATAATTATTCAGGAATCATCAGCCAGGAAGGCTATATGTGGTTATAATTCCTGCACATGTCCATGACAAGGAACATTTACCCTTTATCCTCAAAAATGCTGACAAAGGCAGGAGAAGGTATAATGCCAGTGCCAGCAAGAAGCTTGCAGGCTCAGCATTACACAAGGAAATACCTGAATTAGCCTCTCCTTCCCCAAAAAGAAAGCACCAGAAGTGTTCAAGACCGCAGACTAGAATCACAGCAGACATCATTCAGAAAGCCATCTGATAGGAGGAAAAGCCAATTGTTTCCAGTCATATTTTTGGAAGAATTCTCAGCAATGGGAAAATAGCTGTCACATCCATTTTGGAAGTGACAGGCCTAAATTTAGGTTCCTCTTCAGTGTCCTTGGACTTATAGAATCATAGAATAGTTAAGGTTGGAAAGGACCTACAGATCATCAAGTTCCAGACCCCTCTGCCATGGGCAGGGACACCTCATAATAAACCACGCCACCCAAGGCTCTGTCCAACCCAGCCTTGAACACCGCCATGGTTGGAGTATTCACAACTTCCCTGGGCAACCAATTCCAGTGCCTCACCACCCTCACAGTAAAGAATTTCTTCCACATATTCAATCAAAACTTCTCCTGTTTAAGTTTGACTCTCTTACCCCTTGTCCTCTCACTACAGTCCCTAATGAAGAGTCCATCCCCAGCATCCCTATAGGCACCCTTGAGACACTATAAGGCTGCTCTGAGGTCTCCACGCGGCCTTCTCTTCACCAGGCTGAACAGCTCCAATTTTCTCAGCCTACCTTCATATGGGAGTTTCTTCAGCCCCTGATCATCCTCATGGCCCTCCTCTGCACTTGTTCCAACACTTCCATGTCATTTTTATGTGGAGCACACCAGAACTACACACAATACTCCAAGTGAGGTCTCATGAGAGCAGAGTAGAGGGGCAGGATCACCTCCCTCAACCTGCTGGTCACTCTCCTTTTGATTCAGCCCAGGATGCGGTTGGCTTTGTGGGCTGCGAGTACACACTGCCAGCTCATGTTTGTTATCTCATCGACCAACACCCCCAAGTCCTTCTCCACAGGGCTGCTCTGAATCTCTTCTCTGCCCAACCTGGAACTGTGCCTGGGATTGCTCCGACGCAGGTGTAGGACCTTGCAGCTGGCATGGTTAAACTTCTTCATGTTGGCATCAGCCCACCTCACAAGCGTGTCAAGGTCCCTCTGGATGGCATTCCTTACCTCCAACGTATCAACCGAACCACACATGCTTGGTGTCATTGGCAAACTTGCTGAGGGCACACTCAATCACACTGCCACTGTCACCGAAAAAGGTGTTGAACAAGACCGATCCCTGAGGGACACCACTCGTTACTGGTCTTCAGCTGGACATTGAGCCAGTGAGCGCAACGCTGCATGCAGCCATCCAGCCAGTTCTTTACCTACCGAGTGGTCCACCTATCAAATTGATGTCTCCCCAACTTAGAGACAAGGATGTCATGTGAGACAATGTCAAATGCTTTGCACAAGTCCAGGTTGATAACATCAACTGCTCTATCCCTGTCCAGCAGTTCCACAGCCCCATCATGGAAGGCCACCAGATTGGTCTGGCAGGATTTCCCCTTAGTGAAGCCATGCTGGATGTCACCAAGCACCTTGTTGTTTTTCATGTGTCTTAGCATGCCTTCCAGGAGAACCTTGCTCCAAAATTTTGGCAGGCACAGAGGCAAGACTGACTGGTCTGTAATTCCCTGGGTCATCCATTTTCCCCTTCTTAAAATAGGGGTTATATTTCCCTTTTTCCAGTTGTTGGGAACTTCCCCTGATTGCCATGATTTTTCAAATATGATGGACAGTGGCTTAGCAACTGTATTTGACAGCTCCTTTGGGACCCACGGATGGATTTCATCAGGTCCCATGGACTTGTGTATGTTCATGCTCTTAAGATGGCCTTGAACCATATCCTCTCCTACAGTGGGCCTAAGGTCTTCATTCTCACAGTGCCTGCATCTGCCTTCCAAGACTTGGGTGGTGCT
Source organism: Myiopsitta monachus (assembly GCA_017639245.1). Lineage (NCBI taxonomy): Eukaryota > Metazoa > Chordata > Aves > Psittaciformes > Psittacidae > Myiopsitta > Myiopsitta monachus. Next base: position 22,382,980 of record CM029922.1, on the reverse strand, counting down.
GTGTCATGGGTTCAGCAGCAGCAGTCATTTTTCTCCTTCTTGGTAGCTGGTGCAGTGCTGTGTTTTTTCATTTTTGGGCCTTGGAGCTGTGCTGGTAACACCAGTGTTTTCAGTTAGTGCTTGGTAGTGTTTTGGTCTGGCCAAGGACTTTCTGAGTCTCATACTCTGCCAGGGTGGAGAGGAGCCAGGAGGAAGCTGAGACAGGACACCTGACCCAAACTGACCATAGAGGTTATTCCATACCACAGCACGTCATGCCCAGGATGTGAAACTGGAGGGCAGAGACCCGAAGGGTGTGGTGGTGCATGTGGGGGGTTTGTTGCTGTGGGGTGCACTGGCTGGGTCAGGCTTGGTGAGCAGTTGTATTCTCTTTCCTTGTATTTTTCTTGTATTATTACCAGTGTTACCAGTAGTGATTTGTGTTATACCTTAGTTCCTAAACTGTTCTTATCTCAATCTGTGGGAGTTGTATTCTTTCGATTCTCCTCCCCACCCCCCCGGGACTGGGAGAAGAAAGAGAGGAGAGTGAGTGAGTGGGCGACTTCGTGAGTTATTATCCTGGGTGAGACTTAAACCACGACATGTGGTCAGGGAATTTTCCGGTGAAGACTGAGGCAAAGAAGCTGTTAAGAACCTCAGCCTTCTAATTCTAACTGGCCCTTTGCTTTCCTATCCTGGTCCCTAGGTTCCCGTATAACATCCCTGTATTCTTCCCAGGCCACCTGTCCTTGCTTCCACCTTTTATAAACCTTTTTTTTCTTCAAATTTTCCTCAGCAGCTCCTTATCCATCCAAGGAGGTCTCCTTAAACATATATATCAAAGCATGCATGGAGGATTCTCTGGCTTTACCAGTGAATAAAATAGACCAAGACCTACTTTCTGGGTTTATGGGGAGAGCACCATATCCATGCAACTTGTCTTTCTACCTCTGAGAGGGTGCACCTCACAAAGGCTGCCTTTGACAACAGTCCTATGGAGGTGACACCCAAACCTGGACTCTCTATGCTAGATCACTTGCTCACACGGACTAAGATTCCATCACAGCATGCACTAACAACTAAAGAAATCTGCAAAACCACAGAAACAGGTCTTGCTCCCTTTTAACTTACAAGTGGATAAAGTGCTGATGGCTGTTTGCTAACTGGTTTTGAGCTAGGTGATAAGCAGAAACCCTGCTCTGCAGGCTTTTTTCACCTCAGTGTTTCCAGTCTCTTGGTTGCTGTAGGCACATGCCGACCATTCTGATGTTTGGTTTGTACGAAGCACATCTGTTAGAATTTGGGCTCACTTTTCTATCAGCAAACCCAGCATCCCCATGAGCAGTCACTGAGGGCTACTCTTAGTCTTCCTTTCAAATTTTATGATTCAGTGAATATACATCAGGGTTATACATGGGCAAAAAGGAAAATCAAGTAATTATTGGTGGCTATGAAAAGCTTGTCTGAGGTGCAGTAAATTTAGGAACCAAATTCTAACAATATTTCAGACAGTGAAAGAAGATCACTGGATTTTATTAAGAAATATCTAGAATATATAGAAATACTGAGAGTAAGAAGATCTTTTCAGAGGACATCTAAGGTTTCAAATTAAATTAGATGGAGGATGGGTGTAACTAATGACATCTGACCTCCCACATGAAGGGGGACCTGTTAGATATAAGAAGCTCTAAGGAACTAGCACTGTCCGGATGCAACTCCTAGCTTCCAGCAGCTTTGATGAGATATTAGGCCTTTGAGCAGGCCTGTACATTCCAAGGTACCTCTAAGAGACTTTGCTACTCAGCAGTTGATTGTCTGTAGTATTTGGTCTGTTTCTGAGTTATCAGAGTTTTTTGGGATCTAAAACTTGAAGTGGCAGCTGGACATGTTGTCTCCCAGTGAATTAGAATGATCCAGCTCATCCATAACAGCTCAATGTTATAGGTCTTTTCAAATGTTAGATAAAATGGTTTATCTCAAGACACTTTTACTACAGATTAGGTTAAAGCGCATTCCTTCACGATTGCAGCAGGCTGAGAACATGCATATAAGAATTTACAGCATCTAAATTTGTGCTTAGTAATGTGCTAAAGTACAAGAATTGCTAGGCTTAATCCTCAAAGTCCTCTTTTAAATCAACACCCTCCCACACACTGGTTACAGCTGTGCAATCCTTTTTACAAGTGTGAGTGCTACCACTTTCCAATGGCATCAGTTACTCCCAGTATTAAACTCATTGGCACAGGCTGGTGTAAACTGCACTTTTTCACCAAATTCATGGTAACAGTTTTGTCTGTTCACCAGTCTCCAGCCATCTGTCCACCTGTTTGCTATTTTTTTCATTTCTTTTACTGTTTTACACTTACTCCTGTAGGATGATACCATTTTCTTTGCTGCCTATGGACTGACCTGGGCTGTGTCCCCCTCTGTTCCTCATGCTCCCTCACATTCAAACTGCTGTGTTCATCACACTAAATTGTGTGACGATGTTGTGATATGGACAAATGATCAGTGGGGAATAAACTGAAACCAACAGAGACATTTTCAGTTAAAGTCAAACTTCCAGGGGTGCAAAGTTAGTTCTTTACTGTGCAATAAAACCCTCAGCAGGAGTCTGCTGCTAATTGTGACATTTTTCATCAAGATGCTTGCAGACAGGTCACTGGAAACCTATGTACTTCAGATCATTGTAATAGAAGTAATATAGTCTGCCCAGAAGATTTTGCCACCTTAGCTCTACAGAGTTTCAGCTGAAAAGGCCACTTAATGTTTTATAGTAAAGCTCTTTATAAAGCAGAAAATGTAAAGCCCAGACATATTTTCAAATGGTTAATGCAATATACAGCTTGGTTCCTAAATGCTCTCTCTAGCCCATCGAAACATTTGCAGAAATAAGTGTACTGATTATGCTATGAGCTATGGCTCATGTGTTTGAAATTTAGCACATCAGCAAATGTCCTGTTGGATCAAAGCCCTTGAATGTTTTTAATTCATAAATACATTTATTTAGAAAAAATACACCTTTGTGTATATATACCATAGCATAAAGATCAAAAATAAGAATAGTGCAGGATCAAGTCCCTCTAATTTGTTTCTTAGTTTAAGGCTTTTATTTAAGGAATGAACCTAAACCAGGTGATTTTTTTTTTCACTCTATAAAATGGAGAAAATTCATTGTCTTTTGAAAGTTTACTTAAAGAAGCTGCAGAGTTGAACAGAACTGATCCTTTTAGGATTTCGAAACTCCTTCTAGTGATTAAAGAAGACCAGGCTAAGAAAACCATCATCTAAAATGCATGTGAGAGTTATACGCCTAAATCAGAAAGAGAGCTGTAGGAGAAAAGAGTTGGGGTTTTATGTAAAATAAAAGAATAATGACAAAAATAGGAATAAAACTTAGGGATAAGGAAGTCTGTTTTCTCTCTATTTTTTTTCCCCCATTCCTATGGAAATAATTTTTTTTCTATAAATTTTGAATACTGAGATTAACAAAATCTTGAGTTCAAGCCTTGCTGTGTCAAGGAAAAGCACGGATGTTTTGTGGAAACTGTATTTCCCTCTTCTCTGGTATCGATACACTCTCTCCCTTTTGGGGCTTGTGTGGCTGTAAAATTCTCATGCTACACCTTTGAGAGTGGAATGAGTGCCTCAGTCTGTGAAACCAGGCCATGGATGAGTGTGGAGATACAAAGCAAAAGAATAATTTTTTATGATGTGGTGAAGTAATTTGTCTAATCGGAAATAAGACTTTAGGTGAAAGAGTTAGGGGGTTTAGGAGGCATTTTTTTTTTCCTCAGCTAGAAGGTTTGTTTAAAAAAAAAAAAAAAGTGGGTGGAAAGTTTACAACTGACGGATAAAAAAGCCCATTATTAAGAGATTCCAGGCCTGATCTGAACCCGAAAATGTGAGAAATACCCTGAGAAAGATTTTCAAAATTTCTTGCCTAGTTTTATAAAAAGAGAGTTCTGCATTTTGCAAAAAGAGAGATTGCATTTCCCTTGTGTTGATGTTCAGTTTCCCTGAAAACAGTGATTACCCACCTACAGATGTTGGCTCATATCATACCTTCAGTCATGGTTCTGTGGCCTGACAGGCTGAATAATCACTAGCTAGTGAAAAAGCTAATAAATCCATTGTTAATTTATATGTTAATAGAGTCTTTCATCTGACAATCTCTTTTTTTTATACATTAATTAATAATTAATTAAATAACATCTGTGAAGGAGGTAGCTTAGCACAGCTAGAATTTGCTTCTCTCTCTCTAGCCAAGTAGAACTTGCATGTAATACTTTGACAAATACTTCAGTGTTTTAGGGATTTATGTCATTTTTAGGAATAATAGATATTGGCAGCTGTGTGAAATGGTATACATAACTTATTTTCAATGCAGGTAAGTACGTAGCCTTGAAGGCATCTTTGACACTTCCACAATATGTAGAGAGGCAGGATCTTTTTAAACCTTAACTTCAAGACAAGTTTCAAGAACAGGAAATATTCATGGACTGCACATTTACTGAGTAAACTTTTTTTTCCTCAGGTACTCTTACAGGTAAGTATTGCATTGTACATTTTTCTTAATACTTTTTTTTTGGACAGGTGTTTGTAAATATCTTATACATAACAAACGAGAAAATAATATGGTCACATTGCTGCTTCTCTGATAGCCTTTCTTCCGTAGTGCAAAGAATATTTAAATGTATTTGTAAGGTAATGCTAATTGAAGACTTAAAGGCAATTGGAAAATATGATAAAAATATAAGAAATGTTTGTGAAGATAGATTGTGTCATAGTAACTTGATATTTTCCTGTGATAACTGATTTTCTAGTTAAAGGACATGCAGTAGGTCTAACCTGTCTGGGCTTCAGTAAATCATCTGATATGGTGTCAGACAGAAAATTACTAGTTAAAATTGATAACATAGAAATTAGAACTAAAAATATAATATAAGTAAAAGACTGGCCAAGAGAGACAAAATTGGATATTATTAGAAGGGGACATTTCAGATTGGGAAAAGGTTACTTGTAGTTTCTTCAAAGACTGATCTTGGGATTAATTTTATTAAATACATTCATTAAAGCCTTTGTGCAAAATAGGTATGAACTAATAAAATTCATAGTTGAAATGATGTCAAGAGGCATCATATGTGTAGTCAGGGGTGAAAATGTCATACAGAGAAACGGAATGATCTTGAGGACTGGACTTACAGAATAGAGACAAATTTAATATATTCATGTGCGCAGTCATGCACTTTTACACTATTTACAAGATCTCCTGCTTTAGTTAGAGACCAACCTTTGGAAATGAGTAAGGAGGAGAAATATCTGAATGTATTGGTTGATTCCAAAATATGTGAAAATGGAATTGTGTAACTCAAAATTTGTAAGGTATATCCAAAGGAATTAAGGAAATATTCCTGCCTTTAACTGGAATAAAGTTGGACTGCAAGAATAAGAAAGAGGAAGGAAGCTCTATGGTATAGCTCAAAACTGAAAGAGTTATGTCCATTTAGTCTGAAAAGTGGAAAAGTGAAAATCTATTGTTGTAATTTACATATGAGAAATTAGGCTAAATGTGGTGCATATACTAGAGAAAATAAATAGGCATAAATTTGCAGTGAGCACATAATGACTGATAATCAGAATGGTGTTTTTTACCAAATATAAATTGAGATTCTGCAACAGCCTTTCAAATGGTCAGTGTGGGAAAAGTCCTAGTTTTAAGTCTCCCAGAAATATTATGTGATATAATTGACATAAAAGCAGGGGTTTGGACTTGAAGACTCAGAACATGCCTTCTAATTCTGTCATTCATTACCCTGTAAATAAATTATGTTAATTTCATTCAGAAAGCTTAATTTTTACAGATAATATTCTCACTTATATTTCATATGTAGTTATATTTACTATCAGATTTGCTCTATACGATGACTGTAGGCAGATAGGACATGTCATCCTTTGTGTCATACAGTAATCATAACTGAACTAAAAAATACAACCTAAAAGTAAAATACAATCTGTCATGTATTACAGTTTTTCATTAACATGGTACAACTCCTTTTACATTGCTGGATATTCACTGCAATAAAAAAATCCAGTTTCAGATTTCTGACACACATTTCTTTCTCTAACCACTATAGTCAACTGAGTTCTTAATATATGCATATGTATATATGTGTGCATATACATCTCAGCCTTAGGCAGAGCACATATTTAAAATGGATTTACCAAAGTATTTCCACAGAGACTTATATTACCTGGGGTTTGAGGTTGGGTTTTTTTTGTTCTTTTTGTTTGTCCTGATGATAGTTATAGACTGCACAGCATTAGCTAGCTTGGAGGTGTAAATATACCCCAGAGAAATAGCCCAATTTCTTTTTCATAGTATAATTGATTATTTTGAATGATGTATGTGATAGCTAGGTAATGGTTAGAAAAACAATGTCTAAACATGACTTGGTACCACTTTCTATAGTATCTGTAGTTTGACGGCATAACGTATTAGGTTGGCCTCACAGGATAAGATAAGTGTTCCATTATTTTCTGTAAGCAAAATTAATTCAGCACATTGCCCGAGCCTCAGAAAAGGAATATGAATATGCAGAATTTAAAATGCATTGTTTTATCTGAGATAGATAGTAGTATAAAAATGATGCACAGGGTTAAATTATGACTGAATTTATTCTTTTTTTTAGTTGTTTTATCAGAAAGGGAAGAACAAATGTCTCAGTGAAAAGAACAAGAACTGAAACCAAATATTTATTAAAAAATATCCAACCCTTTTTTTAGCAGTTGGAATACAACTGGCAGTCTGCTTTAATTCTATGGTGTTAATGGGAGCTGTAGTTAGAACGGGCTTATGCCATAACACCAAAAACTTTCTTTATACCATCCTACACATAGCGTGGTGTTGCATGGGATTTTATTTGGTTTACACCAGATTGACTTTTAGATGTACATGAGCCTGGAGTTTTATCTTGAGCATCATGCCAGGTCATAGAGTGTCCAGCTTGTCCACAAGATACCATTTTCCCTACCAGCCTATAGGGGCCTCAATAAGCAGCAAGTGTTTAAAGCAGATGCATTTTTACAAATATAGTCTGTGAAATATCAAAGTTAACTAATAGTCAGGTGTACCTGTAGAAAAAGAACTGTATAAGAAGTACACAGTGAATATGGTTTTTGTTGCATTTTTTTGGTTACAGCTTGTAGGTCACTGGAGGGAAAAATGAACAAATTGATGGATTTGGTTATGTGTGAAATGGATACCTAACAAGGGAACTAGAAAATCTTTTACATTTCCAGAGATCAGAACTCCCAAGCTACCATATAATACTCCATTCCAATTTCATTCAACTGTAATGGAGGGAAAAATTCCATAACATTGGTGTGCGCTTAATTGTCACAGGAAGATAAAATTACAAAGTTTAGTAATACCATAAAAAATGTGTGGTGTTATGCAAGAACTTAAAATTACGTGCTCTCTAAAGTAAAATTATTACACTATAGAGACTCACAAAAGCTTTCAAACTAAGCAGTATAATCTCACAGTTAAGAGCTTTAACTCCTGGTTAAGAAAGAATAGAATCACAAATGCCATTGCTGTCAGGACCAAACAGTACAACAGACTCAAGGTGAACTTTTATGTAGGCTTTGGACACATTTCTTATGCTAATGGTGTTGATAAAAACATAAGACATAATAATTGTATTTTCCACGCACAGCTAAGGTAATAATAGCAAAGTCAGAACAAAGGAATGATCATTACTATATGGACAAATGGAAACAGATATGCATAAGTCACTGACACCTTCCAGTAAATGAGAGAACAATAAGAAAAGTCAGATGCTCACTCTCCTGAATCCATCAAGCTAAAGCCATGTATCTCCCATCTTATCAAGAATACCACCAGCCAAAGCTTATCTATGGAAAGATTTGATTGCAGGAAAAGACAGACTATTCAAGCACCAAATAAAATGTCAAAAGGCTAATGGGTACCCTACACTGAATGTTTTTGTTTTCCAGCACAGCACAGGGACTTCTTGGTCAGCAGAGCCATTTCACGCAAAGATCCAGCTGATCAATATGCATTGCATGAACAGGCACTGGTTCAGAGCTCTCACTCTGTGTCATTGAAAAGATTAAACAAATCCATGAACAGAAAATATGTATTCTGGATGATACAGACCTAATACACTTTGTTACTTTGTGGTCCCTACTGTGAAATTCTAGGACTCCTCAGGATTATCCACTGAACTGCAAAGTAGATCCATGCTCTTTCAAGCTGGTGCAAAACAGTGAAAAACCTGTTCCCTTGACAGAAATGAACCAAATAGGTTTTTTGAAAAACAAGTAACTATAACCAATATAAAAAAAAATGCAGCACTTAAAGATCCAGAAATTCAGGCTTGTGTCCAAAGTGTCCAAATTTGTCATCTAAGTGACAATGGCAATCTGCAAAAAATGCAGCTACTTTTTAAACTTGTAGGCAGCCAGTTGACAAATGATGGGCATGCATAAAGATACCTAAATCTGGATAGTTATCTTACAGGTAAAAAAATTATTTAAAGTCCTAGTCTAAGCTGTGAATCATGAAAATCTCCACAAGGAACTTTCATGTAGATAACCCTCTCTGTATTTGCACTGTGCCCGGAAATGCATGCGCACCCAAAAAATAGGTACTGAAAGCACCATATGGAACCTTGGAGTTTGGGAAACTTTCATTGTGAAAATTGTTAAACCCCAATTTTGCAACTTTAATTCACATTTTAGGGAAATGTAGCTGTTGCATTTTGGTTATCGTACCGATGGTTTTCTCTTCGTTTTCTGTTAAAGTTGTCAGAATTTCCAATGACATCTGAATAATTACTACATGAAGTCTGTGGATCTGTTTTCTATATTGCAGCATTCCAAGCAGGTGTCCTGATCACTGCCCTAAGGTCAGCTACTCTGTCTCACTCAATATTTCAATTCAATTCTAAATGAAGAAGCTGCAAAAGGGTATGCAAGAGAACAACTTCTTTTTATTTTTTTTTTCTTAATTTACTTTTTTCATTTAGTCATTTTTTAGGACCAGGCTTCCTTTTTGTAAGGAAACCCTGAAGGTTTAACCTGGAACTGGGGCTTCAGTGGGTTCAAAGGATAATGGGCTACGTTCACAGGAGAAAAATTAAGTGATGTTTACTAAATAGACCACTTCTGGCACAGAACATCCCTGAGAAACAAATGGGTGGAGGATGTGAGAGTACGCAGGTGCAACATTGTCTGTAATTACTCTGACCTTATATCCTGCTGGTTTTGCTCACTGTCAGAATAAAAACCTGAGGTAAATTGACTTGTGGTCTCATTCTGCATGGTCCACTTTTCTATTCTTAAGATTAAGGTGGCAAATTGACCAAGGCCATAAAAAGACAATTTTCTGAGCTTCCAGGTCTTGGCCAGTATGAGCATGTTATCTCAGTTCCTCTGGCCCACCACCTTTTCCAGCTCTGTTCAAAGGTATTGCTCAGAGTGCTCAAATGACAAGGCAACAAGTGACAAGGCAACGAGATCACTAGAAGAACCTGAAGTGAACAGAAAAGAACATGACAGAAAATTATTTTTCTAGAGCATGATGAGAAACACTGATAAAGATCACAGAAAACTTTTAATTACAAAAATAAAAGGTGAAGAGGTGGAATGCGAAACTTAAAACATAGTATTCCATTCTCAGTGCTCTGAAACTGTAAAAGATTTTATGAGTAAATGCTGAAAAATTTATGCTGCCCTTTTTCCCTTTCTAGTGCCTGGATAATTTTGGCTAAGGGCCTGGAAGATAAACTGTAATTTATTGTCTACTGGCATCTTGGATAGATAGAGTGCTTTGTTGTTTTGCTTAGCTGTTTTTCAGTTTTTTTCGCAGAAGACAAAGGAAGGATCAGCTTCTTTCCTGTAATACTTTTGGAAGAAGAAAATGGTGATTTTTTTCAATGTGATGCACTTTTATTTCATAGTTGGATGCCAAATTATGAATCAAGCTTGATATTTTGTTGCATGTTCATTCATGATGAAAGTATGTTTGATATTAAACACCACAGCTTTCTGTGAAATTTAATTTCTGTCAGCAATCTCTATGCATTGCTATACAGAATGCTTACCTTTATGAATAAATTCATGGATTACCATACCTCACTTTTCCGTATCTACAAAGAAGGGATAATAATACTTATCTATGTGACAAATGGGATAAGCAGCTTAATTTATTAAAGTTTGTAAACTGCTTTGAGATCCTCCAATAAAAGTTCCTATGCGAGGGGCAAAGTAATAGCAGCCATATCATAAAAGGAACTTAACTTTTAATTTTGCCAAAATTCCCTGGGTGAAAAGATAACTCTTTAACAAGATTAAGGACATGTTTGAGATTGGCAAGTTTATAACGAATCCTCAGTGGATACAAACATGTAAAGTTGTTTGGCATAACTTTTTGCAATTGCATTTATAAAAATAATTGGATATTACGAGACTATGAATAGTGGAGAAATGCAGTTGGGAGTTCCAAGTCATGAATTATGTGTCATATTTTATCACACAGACATGAGCTGCTGATCTTCTGGCATTTGAATGTGGGTTTTTTTCAGATGATTTATTAGCATATGTAAAGTATTTGACTAGCATTATGCTTATTCATTGATACTCATAACAGCCCTTTGATCATATAGTAACAAAAATAAATAATTGCAACACTGATTTAAATGTGTATTTTTTCCCTATCTGAAGTAACCGTAATATGCCAGAACATTTGTAAACAGTTTTTAAAGTATATGAAGACTCAAAAGTATACTGTTTAACCTAGGATAAAAAAGTATACCTCTGACTGGGTATTAGTTTTCCCTGTGTGGACGGATGGAAAGTAGTGCTATGCTGTCTGTTTCCTCATAGGAATGAGAGGTGGGTCTCCTTTGAAAGGAACCCTCATTGTCTGAGATGACCTAATATGTGTTTTGATTGAACAATTCTGTGCTACCCAGTTATAAACAGCAGCCTCAGAACAGCAAGACTGCATCCATTCACACTTTGACAGCTGTTGATCTTTTTTTTTCAATCTTCAGAACAAAAAATTGAAGGAAACAGTTTAAATTGCCATGCAATAAAAGTGTACAGCTTTTGAGTATTTGCAACCTTCATTTATTATAAAATAATTATTAAATACTTTCAAGCATTGTTGCACCTAAGAATTGCCTCATACGAAAAGAATAAAAGTAAGATCTACAAGGTCATGACCCAAAGCTGTGTTATTTATATACACTTATCTTCAATATAGCCTGTAAATTTAAATATAATTGTTCCTGTGCCATGGCCAAATGTTGTTTCAGTGTAGAAAAATGAATATAACAACAATCCAGCCGGATTTCAGCACTATTATTATTAATAGCAGTCCTGATGTCAATAGTTATATTAATATTGCTGTTTTAGTAGGAAACCAATCCAGGTCTTAGGAATAATTTTGCAACTCAGAAATCCAGTCTTGTCCTCGGAAGCAGCCTACATCATTAGGGTCAGCTGAGTTGTGCCAGGGGTGGATTTAATGCTGGCTCTGTCTGACGCAGCTTTGAGCAGCAGCAGTCTTTGTTCCTGTTCACAGGGTCAGATGCCCCAGCTGCCTGGCTCAGGATACTTCTCCTGATGCTAAGTGTTGAGGTGAGGGTGAGATGGCTGCTTGTCTCCCTTCTTCATCAATCTTTGCTCTGCCAGTTGTAGAAGGCCTTTTTGCCCTGTTAGTCTAGACACCAGAAGCCTGAATATCTTCTTACACACTGCCAGCATAAAACAACCTCAAAATGTTCTTAAATTACAGTGAGCCATATATTTACTCCCAGTTTGAGGTTCTTTGTAAAGCTTGCTGCCAGAGTAGTGCCAAATGTAAATCAGAACCAGTATAAATCAGGGTTCATTTAAAATACTGTGGTGAGTATTAACTAGAAAGTTTAGAATCAAGTAACAGTCTTTTTTCTCTCTTGCAAGAGTGTCATATCAATTTATATTCTGATCACTAATGAATGCCCCCATGTTATTAAGGGAATATATTGCCCCCTCAAGATGATTTTTCCTTGTTCGTAGTTTTAAACAATGTTCTGAACCATATAGGTTTCACTGGAAAAAAAAAAAAAGATAACATCTTTTTATATAAAATTACAGAATTACATTAAAAGAGGAAAATAATTGGGATGATAGAAAGGAATTTTTGAACTTGCAGCCACTGTTTGTTACTATCTATCTGACTGTGTTACTCATTTACAACAAATTCAGCTTGTGTTATAAAATCATGTTTTATGGTATGACGGAGGCAGACTACAGTTCGGTCTTTAGTCTTTTGTTATTAACAGCCTTGTTAATCTAGCTGGATAATTGAACAAAGAAGCTTAGATCTATATGACAATGGGATTGGGGCTTTTTTCCATGGTTTGTTAGAAACACATCAGACCTTAACAGTGTCCCATGACACCAGCTTGTTGTAGGTGGATCTAAATACAGATTATTTTCCATCTAGTTATTCTAACAGGATTCCTAGAGCTAATTGCCAGGCTTTAAATCCTCTCTGAGATTCTGTAGTCCGTATCTCCTAAACCTTGCAGCTAGTTCTGCACATATTTGCCCTCCTTTCTTCCCAGTGATTAATATCAGTTTCTTCATGGGGCTCATGGTCTTTACTTGGCTTGCCATCATAAGAGGGCAAAGTATATTAACAAAAACAAACAAACAAACCAAAAAATACAAACAAAAAAACCCCCAAAACTTAAAAAAATGTGATTTTCTAACAATTTACACTCTTCTTTTGAAAAGACATTTGACCATGACGTCAAGTCTTTAAAAAGGCAACAAAATAAAACATTTTTAGAAGTAATTTCTTATCTCTGATTTTACCTTTGCTTTTCGTTGTTGAAACTAGGAAGAGTTCTCTTATTTTCTCACTTTCTGTTTCTTACATGGGGGTAATGCATCCCCCTGTGACAAAGAACAGTGTCTCTTTCTGCTATCTGCCTTTGGTCTCTCATTAGAATACCTAGAATCTCTTTTTAATTGTATGTCTCTTATTTATTGCATCATAATGGTTCATCAGCTGTTCTGATGCTTGAATCCAGTAAGACAAATTCACATAGGCACTACTGTGTGATTGTTTCAGAATTTGTTCAGTTTAAATATGAATCCTGTTTGCCTTCAATCATAACTACCAGGTGCAAAAATTTTCTCAGATATATTTGAGGAGAAGGTTGGGGAAAGGTTCAACATGAGATGAGGGAGATCTGCAAAGGAGTTCCCAGGAAGTAATGAAAGACAGACTGAGGCAGAAAGATCTTCATTACATCGCATAAAGTTTAGAAATAAGGGTTTTCATAGGTATAAATCACTTAGTAACAGCTACCTTCAAAATATAAACATATATCTTATTTTAACCTTGTATTAAGTGGTTTTATTCCCCCACAAACTTTGGGGAAAATGTTTGTTCATCATTCAGATGATCCCTATATGCCTGTTTGATTGCTTGAATTCTTCCCATTTCAATATAAGGTTGTCTTTTTCCCATTTTATCTGAGTTTAAGAGCTTCTTGTTTTAAAATATTTTCCTAATGTTGCCTTTATTGCAACTTCAACCCATTTATCTCTGACAGATATTGGAAATATTTTCATAGATTCCTCTTTCTAGTACTGTTATATTAAAGCTTGTTATCATGTTTACCCTTTGTCTTTTCTACTCTAGTCTTCTAATCTCTTCTGGTGTCTGGTTATGCCTTACAATTGAATTCTAATTTTGCAGACTACTAAAAGGCCTGAGGAAATTTCAGATCAGTTGTCTGGATAACCTCTAGTACTTTCTCTTCCAAAAGTAACTTAGGGACGCAAATAACATACTTCTTCATCTTCAAGTCATAGATTCTTAGTTCTTTAAAATTTTCATTTCTGAAATAAAAAGTTTCTTCTATGTTTCCATATGTAAAACTCTTTCTTATTATGTTGAATTAAGCCTGCTTGCAAGCTGTCCTGTTATTCTCACATTCACAGTCAGTTCAGCTGTCACAGAAAGAAGATATAGGCAGACTTTCCTTCAGTTTGTATCATCCATATTTCACATTCGAATTCTCCTTTTGTAATTTCACTATTTCTTTGATAATCAATGTTACCCTGTAGTTTGCTTTTTTTTTTTTTTTTTTTTTTTTTAATCAAAACAGATGCTGAAAGAGTTCTCTGCTGTAAACTCAGGCAGGAGGCCAAGAAATTCTTAGATATCTTCAGGTGTATTGGTGACTTCCTGTCATTCATTTGGCTTCATTCTCTATTCTTTGCTTCCTTCTAATTCAAAGGATTTAACCACTGTTCTCTTCCTGTCTATGCAGTGGCTGTAGAGGGAGATTATGTAAAACATGAAAACAGTCTTTCAGTTTTTTTCTTCCCCTAATACAGTTTTTCAAACACAAATCAATTACAAGTTATTTTCTTCCCAGCTATTTTATGTCTGCGACTAGTGTAATTATATCCAGGGGTGCTATATCAGAATCTTCTTTTAATTGAACAGGTGCATTTAAAGGCCATAACATCATAGATCTACTGACCCCTACTCTGATTAGGAAAGAATTCGTTATAGTATCCATCCCAAATGAGTCTTGGGATAGACAATAATAGCCACTGTTTACCAGAGTTCAAAATGTTGTTTCCTACTTTCTCTAAGTCTATGCAATAGTTGGTTTTATTCCATAAATCACTCCTTTTTTTCCCTCCATCTTCTTGCTTCTTCGAGATATCTATCTGTATTTTTGCCTTTTATTTACACCAATTGTTTTGCTTGAATATATCTATTACTTTCAATTGAAACATCTCATCTCTTGCAAGTAGAATCTAGATGGCAATATCTATTAGGAAGCAAGTTTTCTTCAGACCATTACATCATACCCAAATGAAGTAATTATAGAACAAGAAGGACTAACTCACTACTCACTAATGCTGAGAAATTTTGTTACAGTTATGAGGGCACACTTTGGCTCCACAAAGTAGATAGTTTATTCGGAAACACATGTCCTCCTTTTTTTCTCAAATATTGATAATGAGGTCTCAATTGCTTTGCATCCATTTATTATTTAGCCAGATTAGAGGAACTCAGTTATGAAGAAGTAGTTATAGCCTGTGAAGTTCAGTCTCCTAGTTTTGCTCTTTCTCCATTTAAACATTGTTCAGTCATGTGATATTTTCTTTGCTCTTCAAACTTAGCTAATGGCCAGAAAGAGTATATTAACAATTTGTTGCTAATTCAGTTATTTCTAAGAGATGCCAAAATGCAGAATGCTGTACCTGCAGAAAGGAAAGAGACAGAAAAAAAAAAAAAAAAAAAAAAAAAAAAAATAATGGTGCCTATTGGCCTTTTCTCTAAAGGGCAGCATTACAACCACAGACTGTACTGATAATGCTTGACTTCTCTTATTACAGGAAAAATAGAGACATGAAAAATTTCATTAGAATAAGTAACTTTTCATATTGCTCTTGCTTCCTTACATCTGGGCATATTAAAAGCCAGAGGTAAATTAGTTCACAGCTGTTAGTGTTAACACCACCACACCAGGTCTTACACTGTGTTTCCTGATCTGACCAGGTTGCTCTAGGTTTTAATCAGTCTCATCTTGGAAAATCTCCAAGGATGGAGGCTGCACAGTATCTCCAGGCAGTCTGCTCCACTGCTTACTCTAGCATTGTCTTGCTTCTCAGTCTTAGTCCAGAAATGTACTGTATTTCCCCTTTGTCTGAGGTTGGTATCATACACCAAGAGAACAAAGGCACTAATGAGAGTCTGTAGTAGAAGAGCAGTAAATCTGCATTATGTATCTAGGCTGCGATCTGACCTTACAGGAGTGTAAGAAAAGGCTCATCTGATCACCAGAGTGCCATGGTCACAGCTGGAAATGAAAGCCTGAAAAATAAACTTTATGATAGCTACTAATATTACAAATTGTAGCACTATGGAATAAATCACAAGAGCCATGAAACACAACATACGGTACCGTGTTTTCAGCCAAATGATTTATTCATGAATGTTCATAATTCAAATGATTGGCCATGAATATTCATGGCTACTCCTTTGTAACCAGATATTGTAAGGAAATCTAGGCTAATTACAACAGAGGCTGTTTTCTAGCATTTGCATAGTGGCAGTGGGAACATTTTGGAAGCTGGAACCCCTTTCTGAAGTCCCAGCTGTAACTACTTCATGTGATTGAACGTGTACAGAGGTCAACAAAGCAAATATGCTTGGATGTAGTCTGCTGGCATCTACCCAACCTATTTGTAGAATATGCACCATTAAACCATGAATATTACATAACTTACTGCCAGTAAAATAGTAGACATTCATGCAAGAGCAAGCCTTAAGCACAAGTAAGTCAAGTGGCTTTTGGGCTATGTTCCAGTCGGCACAAAAGGTCAATTTCTGCTAAGTTACATTAGTGCAAATTCACTGATTTCAATTAAGTTACTTTGGTGTGAACATAAGCCAAATTTGGCCCTGTCTACAGATACATAACTCACAAACTGGCAATTTTCTTTTCCAGAAACAGCACTGAGAAACAAATTATACCATGATTTCTTATCTATTTCCAGTGACACAAGCTCAGGTTAAAAAATCTCATAAATCTGGCATTTCATTTTTTCTTGTTTTCTCAGAAACAGCAGCAGGAAAGGATGCTGCTTTTTTTTTTTTTTTTTTTTTTTCTCTCTCTGTTCCTCTCCCTTTAAAAAAAAAAAAAAAAAAAGAAAGAAAAAAACCCAGAGATCTTGCATGGAACTGTCTGCAAATACATCTAGAAAGATCTAGGAGGGATCTGTAGCTTTGACATTGATGAAAAATTAAAAAGAACTGTGGGACTAATCCTAATAACTGGGTCTTTGTTCATCCAGAGAATGACAAGCAGGTAAGATCCTTGGTGAGATCTCAGATTCTTAGACAATTCTGAATTGGGGTCCTTAGTATCATAAACAAAATATTTTCCCCCAATAATTATTGTATCAAGACCAGATCTTCTGATAAGCTGACAATTTAAAGTTGCAGAAGTGAGGAGTCATTTCTCTTAAGGTTGACATCTATGACTCAAGCACGTATATATGATCTAGTCACCTGAGGTATAAGCACCACCAGGGTATCATGCACAGAACAGATTTCTAGAGCAGGGGAGGTGGATAATTAATGTAATGAGTTTCTAGATAATAAGAAGGCTGAGGTGTAGATGTCAATGCTTACAATACCCTACATGTATTGTGATTATGTCACCTAGCAACCTTTTCTGGGATACATTGCTGATAGAACCTTTTAAGCTTTTTATGAACAAATTTTTCAGACCATATATTATTCCTGCAGTTTTCTTCTGAACCTCCAAAGCTTTCTAGTATAGTTAATGAAATATGAACACTGGCAAATAAACACTATTTTTCCCACTAGTGCTGTAACCAAAATTAAATACTATTTCTCTCCACAAAATTTTATTTTAACTATAGTGTTTTGTCTAGTGTTTAAATTCATTATGGTTTTGGGTGTGAGACAGTCTTTGTTGTTTTCAAAATTTTCTCTTTCTGGAACACGGTCTAATATCTTTGTTTCTCAGGTATATTGGGACGCTTAAGCTATCCTCAGCTGAATGCCATTTTTTGTTTTATGATATTTCTGGGTTGCTAGCCAGGTTTTATCGAATACATTGTGTGCAAATTTGATGTACACATCAAGACAACAGGAATAGAAGGTGTCTTGGCAATTTGCGTCAGATCAAATAAATTAAGTTCCTTTTCTAATAACTAAATTGTTATAATATAGTTATGAGGAATGGACAATTACAAGAAACAGTCAGGTGGAAAAGATCTCCGTCCCCCTTACCTTCTTGAAGTTTTGAAGGAACAAAATGGCAATGAACTTTGTCTGTCAAGGATGCATGTTAAACCAGCGCTAAAGTACTGAAGGAAAAGTAAGAAAAATAAAACTGAACAGAAGATAAAGGAAGCACAATCAACATAAGCGCAGCAGGAGAGTCTTTGAGTGCCTTTGGTAAGAAAAAAGGTGCTCTTATTCCAAACTTGTAGAACAGCAGTTCTACTCTGTGCTTGATTTATATTGTGCCCTTCTATGGAATCAATTGCTTTACTGGTGGCAAGATCTCCATACCTCTCCATTAAATGTGAGACCCACTGTGCTACAGGGTACTGATTAACATGGACAGGAAAAGACAATGATGCCTGAAAATACATTGCAGGCATATTTTTTAAAAATCTTAACTTAACAAAAAGCCCAGTTAGTGCCCAAATACATTCTCTGTTTTCTCTAGCTGTGGCATTACCATTGTTAAAATAAATTAAAACTAATGTAGAATTCCCAGAGTCTAAAATGATATTACAAAATAAATATGCTAAATTAACTGTTCTTTGTCCCATATTTGCAACCCAAGATGTGGAAATACACTATTGTATGGATTATAAATGAAGATCAGCTTGAATTTGTGAAATTATTGTTATATATATACTGCAAATGAATATTGAAATAACATTTTTCCACTTGCATGCATATGAATTATTTCTGATGAATTGAAATTAGTCACTTCAATTATCCTTTTTAGTTTTTCCCCTAACAGATTATACTTGGTATTTGGATGCATTTAACCAGAATTATTAATGCATCCTTTTTGTACCATAGGAAGCAAAAAAGGGGCTATGCTTTTTTATATTTTTTGATCCTTGAAAGAATATTTCTAAGTAAGTATTAGTGTCTGGGATCCACTGCAACGTGATTTTACAGGCATTTAAGAGAAGACATGAAAAGCATAATGTTATTATACTTCTATAAAACCATAGTTCTGGGCTTCGATATTCTTCATCTTATTTTTAATGTTTTCATTACTTCAAATTTTATTTTTGCATTTTTATTTTGCATTTAATGGTTTTGATGTGTGTATCTGGAGAGTGATATTAGTTCTTCTAGTCCTGTCACTGTTGCCCTGTGTTATATTACTTTAAAAGGATGCCAGGAAGCAGCAAGTAGAGTGCCTGCATACTTATCTTGTCTAATCTGGAGCTCTTTGAATCTGATTGATTCTCCTGTAAGAAGTTCAAAATTGTGATAGACTTGTTCTCTATAAGACTGAAATTCATGAAGTTGCCAAACTGAGAGTAAGACTGGACAGTGTCAGTGAGGAAGCAATGGAGAGGTAAAGATAGCTTCACATTTTGTTGTCCAGAGTTATCTCATGTAGGTCTGAGTTTCCAAATTCCAAAATGATCTTCTGGCTTTTTATTTTCCTGTAAAATTTAACAGTGGAAATTCAAGACCTTGTAGATGGTTTTCCTCTGAGTTCTTAAATGAAATAGTGCATACGGACCCCTTCAGACCTCTGCATTTGGGGGGTGCCTCCACTGACATGCTTGCAATTCTCAAGCATCATGAAGGAATAGTGCTTGAATGCTATTAGTAATGTCAAAGACTGATGTAAATACCTCTTATGTGACTTCATAGTGGAAAGGACAACAACAACAACAAAAAAAAAACAAACCCCAACAAACCCCAACATTTTTAACAAGGCATATTTACATTAGACACCAGGGGAAAAAATATTCTAATAGAACAGATTGTTTCAGGATTTTGTAAAGCTAATTGAGGTCCTTAAGAAACACCTGGGCAGCCAAAAGGCAGGAATAAAGTAGGTGAAGTTGATCCTGCCATGGGGAAATGAGATAGGTTAGAGTAGGATGTCTCACATGGTTCTGAAGACCTGAGAAGGACCCAAATGTGTTTAGATCATCCTACAGAATAATAATAGCAGGCAATTACAGGCAGTTTGCAAAAATTCAGACGTTTACTTTCAAGACAGTTAGCAAAAATTTTAGTGTTCTGTTCCAAATGCTCCAGCTAAAATGCAGCAGAAGATAGGATGAGCAGAGATGTGAGTCAGATCAGAGCTGGTCCCTCTGCCTGGAGATTCTGCACTGGAACACATTGATCATTTCCCCCACAGAGCCCATCTCACAGTTAATGAACATGTTTGCTCAAAACCAGGAATACATTATTTATGTTAAATAATTACCCTCTCATAAAAGCCAGGCATTTCATCTGAACAGCAGCACACTGCAGTAGGTGTCATAATCCGCTTGTGAGAAATGACTTCTTTGTTAGTGACATCACCATAAAAAGCTTTCTTTATCAACAACAAGGAGTAACATTATCTTTTCAGGTTGTTGCTGTTAGACATTACAAAGGATTTTCATGTCAGATCTTTTCCTACCTCTTCCCCCCTCCGAGTAGTTGTTACAGTGTTTCACTGCAAAAATACTCAGATTTAGTAGGAAAGCTTGAAGACAGCAGCTATGATGATAGTGCAGATACTACCACCTTTATTTTCCCTAAGTTGTGTATTACTTGATGAGTTGGTTTACTCCCTATTGTTATTGTTACAAGGGACAGAATAAAAGCAGAATAAGGTGACACTTGTGTTAAACTTTCCCTTTTACACTATTCTCCCTCCTGCTTATTTTAGTTTTTGTACTGCTGAAGACAATTACCCTGCAACATTTAATTCAAAAGTTCAAAGCTGAAGCCATTGCAGGATATTTTATTGTATTTCTCATTGCATTAATATTTCTCTATCATCAGTTTACTGGATATGAGTTGCAAGAAGTATCATGCCACATTTGCGTGCTTCATAAAAACAGTTTGCATGCACAGGCAGCATATGGCAAATGTATAAATGGTTATGAATAAATCATGAATCATCACAATTATTAATAACTGATAAAGTCCTGAAAAAGCCTTTAGATGAGCAATCTGAAGGCACAAGAGAGTGCAAAATGCCTTGGAGAAGTGCGTCTTCACTTAAGAAGTGAGCACTCCCACAGCCTTGAACACTGGATTTAGTAGGAGACTGTGTGGAGCCAGCTATCAAAATGGTTTTACAGCAATGACTTTAACAGAGCGTAAGTTCTCCTGGAATCTAATGATAGAGGAGGTGGCGAGAGAAAGAAAGAGGGATAGATAGATAGATAGATAGATAGATAGATAGATAGATAGATAGATAGATAGATAGATAGAGATAGACAGACAGATCGCTCAGGGGATTTGTAATGGGAGCATCAAGATAACACTTGCCAATTTAATTGTGCTTTTCATCATATGATCTCAGAATCCTTTTCTCATAGATTCATTGCTTTTATGGCCAGAAGGGACCATTAGATCATTCACCCTAACATTCTGCTTAATGCAAAATTTCATCCAGTTATCCCTGCACAGAATTCAATGTCTTGAATGCTTTGGAATGTCTATGAGCTTAATCCTGTAACTCTCACACATGTTGAGAACTTACTTAGGAGGGAAGTCCTAATTTCAATGAGATAAGCTTTGTGCATAAATACTGCAACCTGAAAAGAGCAACAGAACAAAATCCACAAAGATTTATTCTGCAAATTAATGTTCAGGACATAACCCTGGACAAAGGTGCTGCTGCTGAAGGGTCTGCTGGAATGCATCTCTTTTTCTTTTCCTCTGATAATTATCTTCTCACATAATTCCAACTTTTGCATTAAGATTACATATATACTAAAACATCTCTCACCTTAAAGAAATCAAGGCCAGGTTGGATGGGGCTTTGAGCAGCTTGGTCTAGTGTAATGTAGGTTGGAACCAGGTGATCTTTAAGGTTCCTTCCAGCCCAAACCATACTATGATTCTATGAAATGAAGCCTCTCTTCTGCAATTGTTAGGGCAAACCATTCTACTTCTCTGTTCTTTTTCTGTGTTGTGAGATCACAGAGAACCTGCTCAGTTGAGAGAAAGTAAAGTACTGAATTGACTTCTTAGAAGGAAAGATCCTTAGCATAGGTCTAGTTCAAAGACACGTGGTTTCCTCTCACCTCCCTTCTTCTCCAGTTATGATAAATCATCTCCAGCCAATAAGCCATTTAGCCACATTACCATTACTGCCTAACCTACTACACTCAGCATTGTAACACATGCATGCATGCGTTACATACACATAAATGATGCTAACACATCATTTCTCCTGCTGCTGCTTCACAGACATTGCTGATTTGGACATAGAGCCAAACTAACACAGCTTTTTGCATTTTGAGGGAGAACTACTTCCCAGATAGCCCTCATGTAGAATGATTAGAGCAGATCCGTCTGTATCTGTTTGCAGAAATAGACATTTAGTTTCTTTTACCTCTACATTTCATGAGATGTAGTCAACAGGGACTAAAAAATACATCCCTCTAATGAGATGCATAAGGTGAATTAGTCCAGATGTTGTATGACTGAGGCAAAAGCATTCATTTGATGCTGGAATGCTAAAAGCAGATGGTAAAATTTGTCTTCTGGTGGCTCACATATCATGAGAAAAGTATATATAAAAAATTCTTCCTTCTTTCTCACTCTGACTGGACATTGCAATCCATCAACAACAATCAATGCCTACATTATTTGATTTTTTTTTTCTGTATCACACCACCTCAGTCTACAGCAAATTTTCCAAGATAGTATAACAATTTGTTGTTGATCCAGACAACTGTGCATTTTGGGGACTGTTCCAATCAAGCTTTAAAAAGATCCCTGTAACAGCAGAAAGAGAGAGGAAAATAACTATGCTCTTAGCTGGCTTAATCTGGTAATTCTAGTCCATCCTACTTTTAGATCTGTAAGTCTGTAATTGACGTTGTAAATATAAGATCACAGTCATGGCATGCTAAATTGGCAAAAACCGCAATTAGCTTATTTTTTTTATTACATCGTCGTGAAAGTGGTTAATATGACTTTTGCATTGGTACAAATGGAACAAAATGACAAAGACTTAAGGACACATTCTGATATATTTTGTATTGATAATATGATAATGTCTATTTTCTAAAATGATAAACTCATCAAATTTTTCTTGCAAAATGAGAACAGTGATTTCTTTTGACATTTCATTGAATTTTTCTTCACATCAGCTCCGACATAATATTGAGCACAAAGGTTTTATGCAAAATTTGGGAACTTGCATGTCAAAATTTCAAGAGACACAAATGTATAGTAATTAGACCAATTATCACAGAAAACTTGCAATTTGACCTATATTAGTTGTAAACATCATGATTTTTACTTAACCAGGTGTCTATGGTTGCACAAATAAGAAATAAAAAGCAAAAATATGTGTACTAAAGTAGTGATCAGCAGTTTGAATTCCAGCCAGCAGGTGGTTTTTAGCAGAACGTGGCAACCAGAGAACTGATTTGGGAAGGGACAACCCCATGCAGCAAAGCAGATGGGGGACTAGGAAGCAGCTGTGGAAAGGGAGCTGGGGTTGGTCATGATGGACAAGAAGTGAGCAGTATACCCCTATGGTTTTCCACCTCACGCTAAACTGTATTAATCAACAGATTGAAGAAACTTTTGTTTGGCATCTGGTACCTGTGAGCCTCCCCTGAAGACCACTGTACCTCTTTTTGTCCTCCCCACTACAAGAAGGATGATTTGAGACTGGGGACAATGTAGTAAAGGGGCACCAAATAGATTCTGAGCATAGAAAATATGACACCAGAGGAGAAGACTGGGATTGGAACTAGATGATCTTTAAGGTCCCTTCCAACCCAAACCATTCTGTGATTCTTAGATAATACCAAGAGGAGTAGGAAGGGGTGTCTTCTAAAGGAAACTTGATAAGCTTGCGAAGTCAGCCTATGTGAACCTCTGGAAGTTCAACAAGGCCAGTTGCAATGTCCTACATATCTATGTATCCATTTTATGAGTCTACAATTCTATGAAGCTGAAAGAAATATCTTTGTTTGGTATTAAGGAGAGAAGGCTAAAGGGAATTGTATTTTCACCTACCACTAACTAAAGACTGGGTTTACACAAGATGGAGTGAAACTCTTTCCAAAGATACACACGGGATAAGTAGGAGTCAACACAGTTTGCATTAAGAATAATTTTCATTAAATGTAGGGAATATTTTATTCACCTTGAAAGTGGGCAAACCCTGGCACTGTTTTCCCAGAGAAGCTACTGTGTCTTCATTACTGGAGATATCCAAAACTTAGATGGATAGAGCCCTGAGCAGCCTAACTCTAAAGTTATCCCTATTTTAATCAGGGGGTTAGATAAGACAACTTCCCCAGTTCCTTTCCAACCTAAATTATTCTAAGAATCGATAGTATTTCCTACAAGAAAAATTATAAAGAAAATGGAGACCAGTAACGAGTGGTGTCCCTCAGGGATCAGTGTCGGGACAGGTCTTGTTCAACATCTTTGTCAGTGACATGGACAGTGGCATAGAGCGTGCCCTCAGCAAGTTTGCTGATGGCACCAAGCCGTGTGGTTTGATTGATACGCTGAAGGGAAGGAATGCCATCCAGAGGGACCTTGACACGCTTGTGAGGTGGGCTGATGTCAACCTGATGAAGTTTAACCATGCCAAGTGCAAGGTCCTACACATGGGTCAGAGCAATCCCAGGCACAGCTCCAGGTTGGGCAGAGAAGAGATTCAGAGCAGCCCTGCGGAGAAGGACTTGGGGGTGTTGGTTGATGGAAAAATGAACATGAGCCAGCAATGTGCACTTGCAGCCCACAAAGCCAACTGTATCTTGGACTGCATCAAAAGGCACGTGACTAGCAGGTTGAGGGAGGTGATCCTGCCCCTCTACTCTGCTCTTGTGAGACCTCACTTGGAGTATTGTGTGCAGTTCTGGTGTCCTCAACATAAAAATGACATGGAAGTGTAGGAACAAGTGCAGAGGAGGGCCACGAGGATGATCAGGGGGCTGGAGCACCTCCCGTATGAAGATAGGCTGAGAAAGTTGGAGCTGTTCAGCCTGGCAAAGAGAAGGCTACGTGGAGATCTCACAGCAGCCTTCCAGTATCTGAAGGGGGGCTATAGGGATGCTGAGGATGGACTCTTCATTAGGGACTGTGGTGAGAGGACAAGGGCTAATGGGTTCAAGCTTAAACAGGGCAAGTTTAGATTGGATATGAGGAAGAAATTCTTTACTGTGAGGGTGGTGAGGCACTGGAATGGGTTGCCCAGGGAAGTTGTGAGTGCTCCATCGCTGGCGATGTTCAAGGCTGGGTTGGACAGAGCCTTGGGTGGCATGGTTTAGTGTGAGGTGTCCCTGCTGATGGCAGGGGGGTTGGAACTAGATGATCTTAAGGTCCTTTCCAACCCTAACTATTCTATGATTTTTAAAAGATAATACAGTGATGATTGCTGTATAATTACTTCTAATGGATATTCTAGAAGAGTTCTCAGAGGGGAATCTAAATGTATTTGGGATTACAAATGATATTTCCAGCTACTGATGAATCTAATAATAATAGTGATTTACTCTGTTCCTTAAAAAATGTTTTCTAGTTCGTAATTTGCAGGGCTCCTTTGAGGAACAACACATTTACAGGCGTAGCTTCCGAAGTTTTTAACGTGATGAAATCCGGATGCTGTAAAAAAATGGAAAAAAAACCTTTTACGTTTTTACTGGTGGCATGAAACATAGTGTTTGATTTGTAGGATAGAATCTGTATGTAGTCTATAAAGAGAAGCTGTAATTTGATAATGTACTTAATAGAACAAATAGCATGAAGATTCTTATAGACAATAAAAATAAAACCATAGGTACTTCAACAGAGAGAAACTCATGTGATGTCTTATTATATGAACAGATAAAGGGAGAGACTGCTCTTAGATAACAAACTGATTCTTCCACCAAGTCAAGGAAGGAATCCAAGTGGTGCTTCAGGCCTTGCTCAGAAATCCAGCTCTGGAATGTCTCAGTTTTGTCAGGGGCAAAGAGCTGTTTATTTTCGAGATCCCAAGTAGAAATGGGAATAAATGAGCTTTTTGTTTGTACTGAGGTTTTGATTTCTGTAAATTCTTTAAGATGAGTTTTTCTTCTGTGAACAGCTGAAAGGTAGTTCTAATCCTCATCGCATTTTATACGAATGCTCATAAATATGTGAATTTATGGTCAAACGGAATTAAATTAGCAAGGACCATCGGATGGGTGTCAATACCTGACTATATCCTCACTCTTAAACCAATCGAGTGGTGAAACAAAACATACTGGTCTTTGATTTTGTACATTTAACTTTGCCCGTAAAGAGGTGGACTAAAAGTTTTCATGTTTTCAGCTACCACAGCCTCTGTTGATAGGCAGTAAGATATTATTTTGTAGTATCTCAAAATTTTACTGACATAGCCCTATACCCTAACTACACAATAAAAAATTGATCTGTATGTCCTCTTTTACTTGACAACTGTCATGCTACATTTCAGGGACAAAAGTCTAGCTGGGAAGCCTAGTTTTAGATATATGTCTTAAGTTAGAGATAAAAGTAAAAAGATGGCATCTAAACATTCCAAATGTTTTGCCATTGCCATAAATTGGCTATGACATATTGCTCTCTTTTCTAATGGAATTACTCAGGTAATTCTATACAGGAAAATAAAAAATTAACAGGACAAAACACAGTAAAGTCTTTGTGCTATATTCAAGGTAAAGATGTTAAGCATTCAAATGAATTAACCAAAGATCTGTAGCATAAAACTTCTCATATTTGCTGAATCCAGAAAAATTTTTACTAGCATTTTAACCTTTGAACTGAACATATGCTTGGCAAGCCTCAAGGACACATTCCTTTGAGTTACCTTACAGCAAATATACTTTTTCTGCTGAAGGTTCCTTACAGTATTATGAAACTCCATACTCAAACATATGTTCTAATTATTCAGTACTTTATTTCCTATATAATTTCTTTTCTTTAAGAGAATAACACCTTTACTACCTGAGTAGTGATTTTTCATTAAAATAATGAACCATGTAACACCTTGAATGGTGCAATTAACCAAAGATCACAGAACACTTTATAAATTAGAATTTCAACACCCTATAAGCAAGAGTTTTTAAATAGCATTATTGCCATTTTTCAGGAGGCTTGGATTGAAACTGACTGGAGTTCATTCAAGTTCCTATTTGAAAAAACTCTGCGTAAGCAATTCCCTGATGAGGCTCCAGTTGTGGCTTGCACTCTTCACTGACTGCATATAGCTCCTAGGTGTCTTAATAGAAAAAGAAGTTTTATCCACTGCCCAAGTAAAGTAACACCTATTCCAAGCACGTGTGAAGGGTAATCTGGATCTTTCACTGGTGTCCCTCCTTCAGCTGTTGGCCAGAGCTCGTATGAGTGGCACAGCTGAGCAAGTATTAAGCCTGTAAGAGATGCAGTAGGTGACATACACCTCTGTGACCTCCCAGTCCCCTCTTGAGGAAAGGATCCCTTTCCTAGGGATTGTGCTGCACGGTTGTGACTGAAAACATGAATTCTGTTTAACTGTAGGTGGCAAGAGAATCCAGTAAGAAAAAAAAAAATCAATCCTTTGTATCTCTTCATAGAGTACTTGACAGACTCATTTATCTCATACATATTTATGAATTTTAAGAGCTTTTTGGAAGTCATTTGACATTTCATTTAACATACTTGTATTATTAGCCTTGAATGCTTATTTGTATCATTAAAATTCATTTCTAATTGTTACAGGAGCATAATCAGGGTTATACCAAAGTCATTCTACGTATGAAGTCAGACTGTATATGAATGAGAAGACTATGTTAATCGATGTCTAAAAGTGTATATGTTTCTAAAGTATGCATGCATACATATATATTTTTATTATCTGTATTGCACTCTTGAGTTATTCTATCTTACTTAACATTCTGGACTCTTGTCCAGTAAAAATAACCACATAAGTTTGCATGGTCATATATCAAGAGTCTTTGACTTAAGGAACAGGAGATAGGTACAGAAAATCTGGATCCGTCTGGGTTAGCCTTTTACAACTTCTTCATAATCAGTGGAGATGAACTGGCATTTTTAGGAGAAAAAAAAGAAATCTTCCCCTACCTTACGTGGTTGCATTGTTTAGATGAATCTTGCGTAAAATCTGTCAGCTCCCTTAGATAAGTCTCCTTTTACTTTAAGAAAGTGATATGGATTCAGCTTCCCCCCCCCCCCCCCCCCCGGGGGGGACGCCTGACCCGGGCTGACCAGTGAGGTCATTCCATACCACAGCACGTCATGCCCAGGAGGTAGAATAGGGAGCGGGCTCTCCCTGGTTCTCTGCGCGCAGTCTTTCGACTCGGTCGGGCGGCGAAACGGTTGTATCCTCTCCCTTTGTATTTACTTTGTCATTATTATGGTTGGTGGTGGTGGCAGTAGTGATTTGTATTGTATCTTAGTTATTGGACTGCTCTTATCTCAACCGGTGGGAGTTACATTTTCTTCGGTTCTTCTCCCCATTTCCCCCCCAACGGAGTAGGGGGGGGGGGGGGCGGAAAGGTGAGATTTACGGCTTAAACCACGACAGAAAGTCACAATTAGTTGAGAAAAAAGATGTCTATTCTGTGAGCAAGACTACAAAGTTTTCTTCTGTACTTCAATATGTCCTATTTTCCAGTCCTGCTGGGAAATCTATAGGGATGAAGGTGTTTATAGTGATAAGTGGTGTCCCCAGTCACTAGTGGTGCACCCCAAGACTTGGTGATAGCGCAAGTGTTGTTTAATATCTTCATTGATGGTCTGTATGTGGGGATTGCATGTACTCTCAGTAAATTTGTGGACACCAAGTTGGCTGGGAGTGTTGATCTGTTGAAGGATAGGAAGGCTCTGCAGAGGGATCTGGGCAGTCTGGATTGATGGGCTGTGGCCAGTGGTATGAGGTTCATCAAGGCAAAATACCAGGTCCTGCATTTGGAATACAACAACCCCATGGAATGTTAAAGGCTTGGGGAAAAGTGGCTGGAAATCAGGTAAGTGGAAAAGGACCTGGAAGTGCTGATTGATGGAGCTGAACATGAGCCAGCTTGTGCCCAGGCAGCGAAGAAGGCCAACAGCGTCCTGGCCTGTATCAGAAATAGCATGGCCAGCAGAGCCAGGGAGGTGATCATCCCCCTGTACATGGCACTGCTGAGGCTGCGCCTTGAATACTGTGTTCAGTTCTTGGCCACTCACTAAAAGAAAGACATTGAGTTGCTGATGTAAGTCCAGAAAAGGGCAACAAAGCTGGTGAAGGGTCTGAAGAATAAGTCTTATGAGGAGTGGCTGAGGGACCTGGGGTTGTTTAGTCTGGAGAAGAGAAGGCTCAAGGAGGAACTTATTTCTCTCTATAACTACTTGGAAGGAGGTTGTAGCGAGCTGGAGGTCAGTCTGTTCTCTCAGGTAACAAGCGATAGGACAAGAGGTAATGGCCTCAAGCTGTGGCGGGGGAGGTTTAGGTCGGACATTAGGAAAAATTTCTTCACCAGGAGGGTGATCAGGTATGGCAACAGGCTGCCCAGGGAAGAGGTGGAATCACTGTCCCTGGAAGGGTTCAAAAACCATGTAGATGAGGGCCTCAGTGACATGGTTTAGTGGTGATCTTGGCAGTCCTGGGGTAGTTGTTGGACTTGGCCTTAAAGGTCTTTTCCAGCCTAGTTGACTCTATGATTCAGTATCAAAGCCACATTGACAATAGTGATGGACTTCAAGGTAGTTAGTAAAAAATTATTGGTATCATTCCTCTTGTAAAAAATTTTTTTATATCAGAAACTTTTCAAATTAATGTGCTTATCTCTATGAAAAGTCTCTATGAAGGTATCTAGTCAAAACAAGCAAAAGAGGAAGTGAGCTAGACAAATTACAAATTGCTAGAGAAGGAGATTGGGAGATTGGTAGAGAAAGAAAAAGAAAGATTAAAGTGGATAAACAAATAACATCAGCATTCCCTAAAGGAGGATGCCTGGATTTGAGTTCTGAGAAAAACACAAAGATTGTTGGGTTTTTTTTTTGTCTTTATGATGTCATACTAAAGGACTGTAAAATGTCTGGGCCTCCTAAGGGCGACAGTGATAATAATGAAGATTTTTTATTCAAATATAAGATGCTTAAACTCTATCTCGTATTTTAGACTCAGATCTTTGAACGTCTTTAAACAAAGCACTTATTATGTGGCTCCTCTAGTTCTAAAAAGAAAAACAAGTGAAATATGAGAAAACAGAAACATTCAGCGTCATCTGCAAATTATAAACGAAAACCCATGTACTTTTGCACGGCCACCTTCTAACATCATTATCCACTCAGCTACTTTCAGTTGTATAACATAAACAACAAAAAAGAACCAGTTACCAGTTTTATATAAATGTCATCATCCTGCTTTTTTTTGCACATTGTTAGTGCTATCCAAAATAGATGCGTGTACTTGAAAGATTAGTCCTGTTCTTGTATGCATAATGTTTCAACATCTTTGCACAGCTCCAAGAGTGGTTAATTTTTATTTAAAATGACGAAGCGTAATGAAGACTGTGTGCTGGAAATGTCATAAGGAACTGCTTGTGTATATTATCCACTTTCAATTTCTATGATTTATGTGATGGAAATTGTATGCATGCTGTGAAAAGTGAAGCCCAATATTTAAAACTTATGAAGCTGAATACTACGAAGGACTTTGGCATCTGAGTTACTCTGAGAAATTATTTGACTTTACTGTTATGAAGGTGAAAATAAGATAGTTTTCCTTGATTTTATGCTTTGATATATGACAACATCACTATTTAAATTTCCTTATTCTGATGTCAAGGTTAAAATGGTACCTTTAAGAGTAAACTTCGCACAAAATCCTTGATTGGGAAATTCTTCTTTAAGCAAATCTTGCTTATGGAATGTATCCATAATCACAATACTCTTCCACACATGATTAATCTCTAAAAAGCCATATACGTAAAAGTGTATATAATTAAAACTAAATATTATTTTTGTCCAATAGGAAATTCCCTTCTTACCAGAGCTGTAGAATGCTGGCTGAAGTATTACCTGGGTCTACTGGGATTATGATTAATGTATTAACATCTCTGGTTAAGTCTATAGTAACCAATGGTAAATGTTATATATCATTTTTAATTTGCACATTCCTAAGGGATAAAAGCTTTATAGTGCATCCATCTGTGAACCAAAGCCCCCCAGTGCTGTAGTGCGAGTATTAACTACATTCTACAGAATGTCAGAATTGATTGTGAAATGTGTTTTACAGTCTTTTTTTGTCATAACAGTAGTTTAGCTATAAGTCAAGTATGATGTTTTGAAAATAAAAATAAAAGAAACCTAGAATGGATAGGTTAGAAAGGAAACTTCAAAAATCATCTATTTCAACCCCAATGCCCATTGGTAGGGATATCTTTCACTAGACCAACTTGGTCAAACACCCATCCAACCTGGCTTTGAACACTTCCAAGGACGTGGCATCCACAGCTTCTCTGGGTAACCTGTGCCAGTGTCTCACCACACTTATGGTAAAAAAATATCTTCCTCATGTCCAATCTAAACGTACTGCTTCTCAGTTTAAAACTGTTGCCTCCTGTCCTGCCATTACAGGCCTTGGTTAAAAGTTTCTCCATCTTTCTTAGAAGACACCTCTGTAAAATGAAAGGCCACAATCAGCTCTTCTCAAACCTTAGCTTATGTAGGTTCAACGACCCCATCTCTGTCAGTCTTTCTACACAGGAGAGGTGTTCTAACCCTCTTATAATTTTTGTGGCCCTCCTCTGGTCCCACTTTAAGAGGTTCATGTCTTTCATGTGCGCAGGGTCCCAGAGCTGGAGGCAGTACTCCAGGCAGGGTCTTACAAGAGCAGAGTAGAGGAGAATCACCTCATAACTCAACATACAGGAGTTATAGCTAAGCTTCTTTTCATGGAGCCCAAGGTACTGGCTTTCTGAGCTGTAAGCGTACATTGGGAGCTCATATCTAACTTTTCACCCACCAGTATCCACAAGTCCTTCTCCTCAGGGCTGCTTTTAACACATTCATTCCCCAGTCCGTATTGTTACTGGTGATTACCCTAACACAGGTGCAGGATGTTGCATCTGGCCTTGCTGAGCTTCCAGAGGATGAACTTCATGACTAGGAACTTCTACATCCCTATGTGAAAAATACAAGGAAAGTAAAATAGTGGAGCCAACATATGTCCTCCAGCCTAATGACATGAATTTGCATGACATGTTTAATTCCCATGTCAGGCTTTCACTCTCTGAAGAACAGGGAAACTATGCTCAGTAGGCGACCTTGTGCAATCTAAGACATTGTTTTGGAGAATCATAGAATAGTTAGGGTCGGAAAGGATATTAAGATCATCTAGTTCCAAGCCCCTACCATGAACAGGAACACCTCACACTAAACCATGCCACCCAAGGCTCTGTCCAACCCAGCCTTGAACATCGCCAGCGATGGAGCACTCACAACTTCCCTGGGCAACCCATTCCAGTGCCTCACCACCCTTACAGTAAAGAATTTCTTCCTCATATCCAATCTAAACTTGCCCTGTTTAAGTTTGAACCCATTAGCCCTTGTCCTCTCACCACAGTCCCTAATGAAGAGTCCATCCTCAGCATCCCTATAGCTCCCCTTCAGATACTGGAAGGCTGCTATGAGATCTCCACGTAGCCTTCTCTTTGCCAGGCTGAACAGCTCCAACTTTCTCAGCCTATCTTCATACTGGGAGGTGCTCCAGCCCCCTGATCATCCTCGTGGCCCTCCTCTGCACTTGTTCCATGTCATTTTTATGCTGAAGACACCAGAACTGCACACAATACTCCAAGTGAGGTCTCACAAGAGCAGAGTAGAGGGGCAGGATCACCTCCCTCAACCTGCTAGTCACGTGCCTTTTGATGCAGTCCAAGATACAGTTGGCTTTGTGGGCTGCAAGTGCACATTGCTGGCTCATGTTCATTTTTCCATTAACCAACACCCCCAAGTCCTTCTCCGCAGGGCTGCTCTGAATCTCTTCTCTGCCCAACCTGGAGCTGTGCCTGGGATTGCTCTGACCCATGTGTAGGACCTTGCACTTGGCATGGTTAAACTTCATCAGGTTGACATCAGCCCACCTCACAAGCGTGTCAAGGTCCCTCTGGATGGCATTCCTTCCCTTCAGCGTATCAACCGAACCACACAGCTTGGTGTCATTGGCAAACTTGCTGAGGGCACACTCAATCCCACTGTCCATGTCACTGACAAAGATGTTGAACAAGACCTGTCCCAACACTGATCCCTGAGGGACACCATGCGTTACTGGTCTCCAGCTGGACATTGAACTATTGAGCACAACTCTTTGCTTGCAGTCGTCCAGCCAGTTCTTTATCTACTGAATGGTCCACCTATCAAATTGATGTCTCTCCAACTTAGAGACAAGGATGTCATGTGAGACAGTGTCAAACGCTTTGCACAAGTCCAGGTAGATAACATCAACTGCTCTACCCCTGTCCAGCAGTTCTGTAGCCCCATCATAGAAGGCCACCAAATTGGTCTGGCAGGATTTCTCCTTAGTGAGGCCATGCTGGCTGTCACCAAGCACCTTGTTGTTTTTCATGTGCCTTAGCATGCCTTCCAGGAGAACCTGCTCCAAAATTTTGGCAGGCACAGAGGCAAGACTGACTGGTCTGTAATTCCCTGGGTCATCCATTTTCCCCTTTTTGAAAATGGGGGTTATAATTCCCGTTTTCCAGTTGTCAGGAACTTGTTCTGCATTAGCAGTAGCAGTCATTTTTTTTTTTTTCTTCTTGGTAGCTGATGCAGCGCTATGTTTTTGATTTTGGGCCTTGGAACAGTGCTGATAACACCAGTGTTTTCAGTTACTGCTTGGTAATATTTTGGGCTGACCAAGGACTTTCTGAGTCTCATGCTCAGCCGGGGAGGAGGGGAAGGTGGGAGGAAATGGAGAGAAGGCTCCTGGCCCGGGCTGGCCAAGGGGGTATTCCATGCCACAGCACGTCATGCCCAGGATGTAAAAAACTGGGGGCAAGAACCCAGAAGTCTCTCTCTCTTGGCTTGGTCAGGTGGTGAGCAGTTGAATCCTCTTCCCTTGTATTTTCCCAGGTCATTATTATTATTGGTGGTAGCAGTAGTGGTTTGTGTTATACCTTAGTTGCTGGACTGTTCTTATCTCAACCTGTGGGAGTTACATTCTTTTGATTCTTCTCCCCATTCCCCCCCCCCTCCCCATCTTAAGATGGTCTTGAACCATATCCTCTCCTACAGTGGGCCTAGGGTCTTCATTCTCACAGTGCCTGCGTCTGCCTTCCAAGACTTGGATGGTGTGGTCAGACCATTTTCCGGTGAAGACTGATGCAAAGAAGTCATTAAGAACCTCAGCCTTCTCCAAATCCAGGGTAGCCAGTTCTCCCGATACGTTCTGGAGAGGGCCCACACCGTCCCTAGCCTGTCTTTTATTTGCAATGTACCTATAGAATCCACAGCAGAAACCTCTGTGGTCTGCTTTGGTAACTTGATTTGGGACCCAGCTACATACACCATGAAGGGACAAGATCCACAGTTTGCATAATCTCATCCCTTAAGAACATTTCTAGGGTCTTCTTCACTGCTTGGCAACCTGAGGTATCAGAAATGTGTTCATGGCAGTCTAGCATATAAAGACATAGTAAACATGTGACTCTTAGGGACAGGGAGACTGACCACCCCAAACTACATAATTATTTTCTTGTATTTGAACATTAGGGTGATTCTGTATACACTTACAACTAAAAGATTAGCTGTTTATGAAGACTTTCTGGTGAAAACAGAGACACAGAAGAAGGAGTTAATCTTGGTGCTTATTTCCTTTTAATGAACCAAGGCTCAAGTTGGTGATGATGCTAATTTAAGACCATAAAGAGTCTGCTTTATGCTCTTCATAAAATTGGTAGAAGACATGAAAAATAGAATATAAAAGAAAAAAGCAAAAGCGGAATGTGGGGCCACAGGAAATCAAAGGAGGGGAAAAAAAACCCACAAATATTTATGGGAGTAGGTCACACACTGGAAGATGTGAGCCGGGGGAAGTTATTCCCCCAGTTTTTGAAGCCAAACTCTTTTGCGGGATGTCTTTGCAATAGGTAGGCTCTAGCAAGCACAGGATTATAGATTCACTATGGGGTATACTGAGTGAAAGATCAAAGCTTGTATCAAACAGGAAATCAGATTAGTTGAACCTTTCTGAGCTCAAAAATATTTGAAAACTGTTCAGTGAGGACCATCTATCAGATGCTGAAATAGGCAGGAATCCCATAGAAGATCAATAACATTTAAGGTAACAGGAAGATGTATGGTAGTTGAGTAAAATTTCTTAGGAAAACATGCATCAGACACTTTAGCATGCATTTCACCAAATGTAATGAGATTGTTTCAATGTAAGGCTCTTTATTACTATTTAATATTAGAGACAATATAATTTCAGCTAGTAAAACACAGCACAGCCCTGCTAAAATCAGCAGAGCTATACTGATTTACAGTAACTGATGATTTCACACTGTATTTTTACATTAATAAGCTTAGAAAAGCTATTTCTTCACAAATAGGAAAACTAATTGTCTGACCTTTCAGCCTCACCCCTTTTTATAGCTGTCTTGGGGATTTACGGAGAAGAGTTACGAGAAACAACCCGTCATAGTACAGGATTAGCTGAACCCCTGCACCACACTGGTTTCTCTGAGAAGAGCTAGGCTATCCAAAGGGACATGATGGCAGAGCAGCCCAATTGCCTTAATTACTGAAGTTGTATTATTTCATATTACAGCCAAAAGACAGCTCCAGAGCAAATTTCAGGGTCCTGTGTGCAGGTGGAGCTTGGGAGTTCAAGGGGAACCGCTTTAGGCTTTTGTGGTCACAGCATGGAAACTGTGATCTTTAGATGGGGTTATACTCTTTTTTTTAGTTGCTTTTCACTTTGTGGGCTGGATTGAAAGTGTTTCAAGGCACTATATTTTATTCCATTCATCAACTTCAGCTGGTGGGTCTGACCAACTTCTTCCCTAAAACCAAACAATTCTATTTAGCATTCGGTAACATACATTAGAAAACATATTTTAAAACAATGATGCATACTTTTTATATTCTACTTCTCTATCTATCTTGCAGTTATTCTCAGCTATATGTTTTACTGCACGTCAAATGAGAAAAATTTTCCTGTTATGTTACTGGAGCAGAACTAAATCAATCCTCATCCTTTTAGCCAGCCCAGATCCTGCTGTGTCTTTGGGTCTTTCAATCTTGTTCTCTTTTGTTCATGCTACCTTGAGTGCTCCCCATGAGAGTGGGCTGGAGCCATTAAGACTGTTATCTCTAGTATTTCGTCTTAATGACCCGTAAGTGTAAGCTGTTAGGCACCAATTAGAAAGGCCTCCTTCCCTTTTCTCTAAGTGGGTAAGCTCTATTAACTTGACAAATCCTCAAGGTGAAATACCTATTGGGCACAGATTAAAGTTGTTTAGGAGTTTTTTCTTCCCAGAAGAAGCTGATTCAGCAAGACCAAAATGCTTATTAAGAATATATTGTTTTTGAAAAACACCCAGTGAAAATCAGCCAGAGCTTAATGAAACTGCTTTCTTTTCTGCTGATGCATTCAGTGGGAAAACCTTACTTCCTTTACCATATGCAGGGGTATGGGAATCACAATATGAGTACTGCCAGAAAATCTCAATGTTTTACTAACACGGAGCTGAGAAATTGGAATTTTTTAGATTACTTTTTTCAGTCTGGTCGAGGAGTGCTGAAGTGTGTGTTGATAAATTCAGTGATATCAGACCCTTCCACATACCCTATCTCTACGTGTATCTCTCCGTTGCTCAGTTCCTGATTCCCCCTCTCTGATTCCCCCTCTTGTAAGTCATATAGAAACTACAAAAATACCAGAAACCATGAATGACCTGAGGACCTGCTTTGTCAGGTTCAACAGTATTTGCTTAAAACAATTTCTTGCTTTTTGTAAGTATTTTATGAAAACTTCATTGAAACAATATTGTTTTTTTCTTTCACAATAGAACACTTCACTCTCTCCTCTCCAAATGTCAGATATTTTCTGTCAGGAATTGTATCGGTTTTCTTTATTTCTAATATTACAATGCTGATAATAGGAGACTTGGAACCAGCCTCACTAATTATCAAAAAACACTCCTACCTTTATTATACATCTCAGACACAAGCTTATGAAAAATAATTCTGTAACACTGTTGTAGAATATCATCTGCTTTGTGCCCACGGTGCAAGGGTAGAGGAAAATTTTATACCCATAATGAAAGTTGCATCATTTTGCATCAAATATGGATCTTTTTATGCAAATAGGATTCCCCACTGCCTCTATTACAGCTTGCCGCTAGAAACCACTACCTGCAAATTCTCTTTCCTTCAATGTGTTGGGGATTTCATTTCTATTGATGACAAATGTTATTACACAGTAATGGATTACAGGAATTGATTTAGAACGAAAAATATGAGAAGGATTATATATGCAAATGGAGGAAAGAAGACCAAAAAGAGTGGTTTAGAATGCAATAAATGATGGAATAAAAAGCAGAAATAAGAATGTACATGCAAAAAATAGACAGCATTTCTGATAGTGATAATTAGATTGTGTGACAGACATCACGCAAAAGTGCAAAAGTCAGTGTTAGAATAATCATTGGAACAACTGCGCAACTGGAACATTTTTAAATATTAGCATGGGAATAATACTAGGGTTTTGACTATGTGACTTGTATGTGATCTTCCAGGCCCTATATTCTGCTAATATAGGAGTGCATAAATTTATTTCAGTGGAGCTTAGATTTATACCACGATGTGAGTTTTGCCCCTCCTTTCAAAATATCTCTGATTGTTCAGCTTCTCCATCACCATAAAGGTGGAGAAAATAACTGGGCTCTGTTATGCTATTTCACCAATACATCTACTCATGCTTTTGCATAGGTGCAGGGTGAGCCCTCAGATGTCTAATTTTGATCAGTCTAGGGTTTTCTTTGCCACTATTTTAAGTGCATAGCTCCTGGAAATGAGTTGGCTTTAATGAGAAGATGCGTGAATGTTCCCATGTATCATTCTGATGGAACTATAAGAGCAGGACAGCCGGTTAATTATCCAAGCATACAATCAGCCATCCAGAGAGACAGAGAATAAATGCTTGCTTTCCCATGAAAGGCTTTTGCATAACGGAAACTCATTGTAATATCTTTGCTTTCCAAGCAGCTTTGAAGCAGCACTGCAGGAACAATGAAGATGGTTTATGGAGGAATCTGTATTTGCTATGAACTGCATGAGTTTCCCAGGGCTGCTGCTAGAATCATATAAAGGATAGGCTTTTTTTTTGGTATTAGATTGTCTCCCTCTATCTCTTTTTCAGCTTTAAATAAATAATTTTCCTAAAAACTATAAATCTGGAAGGGAAGGGAAGGGAAGGGAAGGGTAGGGAAGGGAAGGGAAGGGAAGGGAAGGGAAGGGAAGGGAAGGGAAGGGAAGGGAAGGGAAGGGAAGAGAAAGGAAGAGAAAGGAAGAGAAAGGAAGGATTCAAGAAAATACTTGGACAAAGTATTCTTGCTGCAGCTGAATTCATCAAGAAAGCACGTACTACTATTTAGTTGGAAGCTAAGTTTGTAAATTTATCTTACAGACATGAGACGAGCCGTTTTTTTTTCCTGATTTTGTCTTTTGTTCAGTATTACTGTAAAAAGAAAAATAAAAGGAGATGCCATCTTTTTCATCCATATGGTGACATATAGTCTTCCTAGTGTGCAACACTTCACACTAAAGCATATGGCAGACACTGATTCAGTTTGAAAACACACAAAGACGATACAAACTCTCTGGGGGAAAAAAAAAAAAAATCACTGTACCAAACCCACCCCACCCAATCCAGAAAACAATTATAAGAGTTATAACCACTCTTTTATTTTACTATTTGTTTAAAATCATTCAATCAGTTTTGGAGCCACGTATAACAGCATAGTCCAAACACACTGCAGCAGTTTCTGCATAAAACCACCTATGAGCAATTCTAAAGTGCCTGTACAAGCTCCTTATGCAGTAGGACAAAATCCATGATGCAACTGGGAAAACAGAAGTTCTGCATGCGGAGGACATTCATTTTTCTTACTGTAATATTTCAGAGGATATTTTAATATTCCATTTGTGGTTTTGCAATAAATGTGTACTAGTAATAAAATGTGTGTCAGAAAAAACATTTGCCTCATTTAGCTGGGCTAAAGCCAAGCAGAAAGCAGATAGTGCACCTCAGTAGCATTTATCCTTTGGGTATGCTTGTAAAATCTTGCCTTCAGTACTCTGAATGCAAACAAACTAGTTCTGAGCTTTAATCCACAAGGAGATTTCCATGGACTGCTACTGGATGAATGTCTCAGTTAAGACGATGAATCAGTGTTCAGAAAATCAAGTGTCAATTTTCTACAGTTCATACGTGCAATAAGTTACTGCAAATGTTATTATCTGCAGAGAATTTTGAAGTATTCAGTGATTATTAAAGAAGTTCCTGATCCTTTGAAAACTTACAAGATGCCATATTAGTTGAGATGAGATCTCTCTTAAAAATCGTATTATACTTCTTTCCCCCCAAATCAGTAGCATTTTTTCCTCTGGGAATGAGTTTTTCTCTCTCTTCTGCATGCCTGTATTACATGTTCCATCAAAAATGAGATAGGAGCTGTTCAATTCCTCCAAGAACAGTGATCATACATCTTCCTTATAGATGTGCACAATTAGGTAATAAAAATCAATTCAAATGTTTCCAAAGTAATCAAATACCCATTGGTTGGATTTTCACCTGACAGCAGGGAAGGATAATGTATAAGAGAAAGCAACACAAAGTGCTGTGCTTTATAGTAGTAACACAAAGGTTTTTTTTTCACTGAAACTAACTCCCTTCAGAGATAATTACCTTTTTTATTTACTAATGATCACTCCAGATACAAAGCTATGTCTGCTCAAAACATAGGATTTTCACAAGGAAAAAAGTGCTGTTAATTTCAGGAAGAAATTTTATATCTTTCTCTATACTTAGAAATCATTAAGCAAATGATTTGTCAAATTGCATGTAATAGATTTATTGATGTTGATCTTTCACAATGTTGGGAGAGAGAAGTAATAAAGATGAAGTCTGTGAGAGATGCCAAATGGAGAACATTTATTTCTATTTTTCCTTATTAAACAAGCTTTGTAAGCAAACAGTCCTAAACATTATCATGACCCCTTCTTAGTCAAGATGAATACACTTATAAGAACTGTCATGATAATTTTATTTAATACCCTCTCTGGGCCTGTTACATAAAACTTTAATGAATAATTTGTCAACACTAGACATAAACCTCCCTGCTGATGCATATCTTAATCTTTTTCATAATTTGCAGGTCAATG
The DNA here is from genome assembly GCA_017639245.1 of Myiopsitta monachus. NCBI lineage: Eukaryota > Metazoa > Chordata > Aves > Psittaciformes > Psittacidae > Myiopsitta > Myiopsitta monachus. The sequence goes on along the minus strand of CM029922.1, from coordinate 22,342,785 downwards.
TCTATTATGCTTAATGCAAAAAAAAAAAAAATATGTATCTGAGCACTATTAAAGATACTGTATTCAGACAGGTTTATTGCATAGATGCATCTATTTACTTTCTGTTTCTCATTATTAGCAAAGATATACGTATTTGCAATAGTAGATTTCAAATTGCATCTTTTCTTTCATTACTCAGCTGCATTCTAAGATTTCCTGGTCTCAATTTAATTTCTTGCAACTTCTTGTAATGCAAAGAAAGCATCTCCTTAAAAAAGAAAAAAAAAAATCTAGTGTGTCAGATTGTATAGAGACTTCATACAGAGCGAGAGATTATTAAAATGTGATTTATGTTTCGGAATCTGAAGTAAACCATCTGATTGTGAAATAGTTTCTAAAAGAAGCTAATTTTGCTTGCTTGTTTTTAGCATATTGTAATTTAAATTAAAGGTAGGTTTCCCTGCATTTTGTAACTTAGCAGGACCATTTCACAAGTTTCCTTTTAATATCAGTGTTGCTGTAATAATTTTATTTATTGTTCAATGTTCCTATTTAATCTCTATTTTTGTGGAGGTTTTTTGGTTGGTTTTTTTTTTTTTTTGTTTGTTTTGTGTTTTTTTTTTTTTTTTTTTAAATAGGCTGAAATTAACAGTGTCCCTTGCATTTTAGGTTTTTTAACTGATGTTTTTACACCAATTAATTTTTCTCAGAAAAGTTTTCAATTAAACCCTCGGTGATAGGAGGTGGAATTCTCTAACAGTAATCTGGAAATCCCACCTTGCAATCCCTGGCAGGTTAATTGAAGGTTTTTCTGTGGAAAAAATTGATTGGTATAACCAGTCTGGAAAAATTGGTATAACCAATCAGGAAAAAATTATGAGACTATAAGGAATACTGTTAGCCTTGGTCTATCTAAAGAGAACAATATAGGGCTATATGAAAAATAATAATAAAAAGCAAAGATCAGAAGAAACATATTAAATCAGTCAGCATACTGAAGGACGAATTCATTACTGAGCTCCAAGACAAATTCTCATTGCCTTTTAACACAACACCTTCCTGAAATGGATCTCTAATTTCAGCAAGTCACAGTGTGTCTTGGCTCTTGCTGGATGAACTATGTGAAAAAGACAGTGCTTTTGTGCAAGTCCTTACATAGTGTTAATTGCCAAATTGGCTTCTTTGCCTTTGATCTATAGATGTACTGGGGTTAAAAGCAGTGAAAATTCTGTTCCTAAAACAGCAGTTTTCAAAGAATAAAAAAGTTCCTGCTATTAACTGTATTTGCTTCAGACTACAAGCAAAATGGACAAAGTCATGGCTCTGAAGAAACTTTGACAGGTTTGTTTGGTAGTATTCTTGATAAGATAAAATCACAGGGTCTGCGAAAAAAATGCAGATTTTGTATTGAATGAAAAAGGATCCTTCAAAACTCAGGAGCTGGAGTTTGGCATTTAAAAAAAAATATATTCTATTAAATGTAAAATAAAATGTTTTCCCCAATGAATAGGCTCTTCGTAAATCATATCCTGGTGTGAATGAATATCACATATTACAGTACAACCCCCTTGATATGCATCTGTCATTCTTTGCAGAGCTGCTACTTTAGATTAATGCATTGATAATCTAATGGAATATGGATTCAAAAGGAAGAAATAATTACTGAACTATAGTTTTCCATTGATCTTATTGTAGTTTGATAGTTAACCATAAGCAGATTTGCTTCTTCTGATCCACTAGGCACAGTCTCTAATAAGTTTTTTATCTGGTTTTTAGACATTTCTGAGAAAGCGTTTGGCAGGAGTGAGGGAGGTGTCTTATTTTTTTTTCAGGTTTCATGAGTGCTTTTGCTGTTATTTAATATATAAACACCTGGGACTCTTCACTTTAAGCTGAATGAATTAACAATGAATTGGAGATATACTTCTTGTTTGCTCTGTGACCTTATGATGTGCACTCCTGTCTGCATAGTGGGGCCATTTAATGGAAGAAATGGAAATACATTCTCCTATAATATGCCACAGCCAGGTGACTAATGTGTTTATTCATCATGTAGATTCAAAACTTTCTGGGATGAGAACCTACCCTAAACTTCTGTTCAAAAGCAAAAAGCCACTGCTACCACATCCTCCTTACAAGAAACCTCTAATCTGCTATGCACATCACTTTCATTTTCCACTTTTACAGGAGAGCCCAAAGATAGGGTTTCTGGTATTCTCTGTTCCTTTGTCTGTTACATTGCACAGTGCCACGCATTTCCTATTGTTCAGAATGGTGGGTGCTGCTAATCTTCATAGAGACATCAAATCACCCCCTGTCCATGTACAGAGAGACCATAAGGAATGTGCATCAGCCTGATGAGTTCCTCTCCTGGAGCACTTAAAGATGGCAGTGCTGATTACCACTTTATCCAGCAGTTTTCTTATCAGTTGAATGGGCAAAATCAATATTTTTCCTATAGTAGTCATGTTAACTCATGTTGCCAAAATCTTTTTTTGCTATGGGGGATAACTCCATTACTAAATTGCTCTGAGAAACACCTCCACATCCATTGTGCAATTCATGCTATGATAATAACCAGACTTGATGTACAGACTGGGAGATTTTGTAGAAGCCACACAACTGCCAAATGTGGAGTTCAAAAAATATCTGGAAAGCTACCAATATAGAATCACCTTTCTGTTGAAGTATGAAAACACTATCAAAGAGTTTTTCTGCCTTAACTCTGTAAACAGCTGCATGCATCTTTTGACCATTCACTTGTACTTAGAAAAATCCTGGAAGATGACAACCTGATAATGTGAGAACCATTCAATAAAACACTGGAATTCATATCGGAAAAGGATATGGAAAGTCTAAGGAAATAATTGATGATTCACTGAATATATTTCAGTAACAGTAGTTAGAATATTATTCTACAAAATATATGAAGAAATGATGATTTATTAGTATTCTAAAATCAATAGAAGTGATCATATTTCTTAAAATGCTTCAAAAGTTATCTAGGATATACTGTTCATTAAACAAGCTCCTCAACACAATCCCTGATATATATACACAATAATGTGTATTCAATAAAGATTTATCCATCTATCTTCCATTACCATTCAATGAGAACGGGGTGTCAGACTCTTTTTTCCCTTCCAAGAAATCCCAGAACTGATACTTCAAAGAAGGATGGGAATAATTTAAAGACATTTGTCAAAATTATCATTAGCTTGCATGATAAAAGAAATGAATGTTGTGTCTCTGAAGAGATGTATCATAACATCTGAAATGTTGATTAAAATACACTGGCATTTCAGATGCATGCAGGAGTGAACATAATAGATCTGATTCTTTAATTTACTTGGATTCCTTTTGTCCATTCATGTTAAATATATGATTCAAGCTAAAAGCATCATAAATAAAGTTACTTCTAATCAATCAAGTTCAGTAACGATTTTTTCCTTTTGATACCCAGATATTTTTTTGTGATGGATTTCATAAAGGTATCTGCAATCATTGTCTTCAGCCTTTGAAGGGGAAAAATACTCTTATCACTAGACAGTGGATTTACTCAACTTATATCCACCATGAACAAAATAATTCCAGATTTATTAGACAAATATAAGGAGTATGATTCAAATTTATCAAATAATGCATATATATTTAATCTAAAATACATGACTAGCTAATCCTTGTTCATCCAATGGTGCCTGTCCCCAGACCCATTTTCCTGTGTACTCAGTGTACATACTCACTACCCTGATACATATATTTTGCAGCTGCCTGCAGATCTCGTGTGATACTTGGAAGCTGTTCTCTGTAGAAGTATTTCAAATCTGGACACATTTCTCACACAGCTTGATTATTTCTATGGTCTAGAGAAGGAAAGCTTTAGGGGTCATGAATTTTAGTAGTGTAGAGAGAGAGAGGGGATTTCTGGAGTAAATTTATCCCTATCTTATTACCAAACATGCATGTTTTGCACTGCTAAACTTCAGGAATTTTCCCAGATAACTCAAAGTTGTACACTTTAAAACACAATACTGCAATAAATCAAGCCTGAGGCTAAGACTGAACAGAACACTGCTCCTTTTTATGTTGTTATTTTTTTTTTTTAATTGTACATTCCATACCACTTATTTTAACTCCAATTAGTACTGACTTCTCTTGCAATTTGTTATTTTGAATTTCAGGCTACATTTATTAGAAATTGCAAACCCAGAATAATTTAGATGTGAAGGGACGTCAGGGATCATGTGACCCAACTTTCTGCTCAAAGCAGGGACAACTTCAAAGTTAGATTCAACATTGTTCATTGAAGAGTGTCAGCTCATTGTGATTTTAATTCTAATAAAAAATGTAGTTTCCAAAAAGCAAACAGCAAGTGACTGCTAATGTGACAGCAGCAACTGCAATTAGATATTCTCAAATGTAAATTTCTTATCAATATTTTAGATTAATATCTTTGGGTATGTTTATTTAAAAGGTTATATTTGAAATTCAAATCAAAGATAAGTTAGCTGACTTCTTTCAAAAACTCTAATAAACAATAGCAAATTTATTTTGTTATTGTCAGACAGACTTAAGCAGACAGACAATACTGTTATTTTGCATTTTCAGCAGTAAATGCAAAGTAACATATAGTGATTGGCATATTATTTTCTGGGAAATCAAAATTGTTTCTCTAAATAAAAGCATCTTGATTTCACCTTTTTTTTTCAGGTTGTCATTTTTCATTACTAATGTTGTAACAGATAGGTAATCTAACACCATTGACTATTTCACAGAAAGCCTTTATTAAATGTTACTGCAAAATAATAGCTATTTTCTTGGACTGAAAATAGAAGATATCACACTTAATCCAAGTAATCTTTCAGCAAATCAATTTAAACAAAAATCTACTATCATTGAGCCACTGTTACTGAAACCTTCCTCAGGAGCATGGGGTTTACTGTCTGGCAAAAAAAGCAAGCCACCTTGTGAAACTTGCTATTGTTAGTAGTCATCAGCCATTTGAGCTCCCATTTTGAGAGACACAACTAAAATGGACAAAGCCGTGGTCACAGTTCTCACCTGTTTTAACTGTGCATCGTGAGACCCATCATTAATAAAAAACAGCCAGTCGGAACTTTAATGTTCACTCATTTAAAGTCCTTGTAGGCTTATAATTATCCTAGTTCTTTCTTGCTCAGTGACAGCAAAACAGATCAGAATAAATCCAAGCAAATGATATTACAATATATATTCCAACGTCTCTTAGTTTCATCTGGGATAGAATTAATTTTCTTCCTAGCAGCTGGTGCTGTGCTGTGTTTTGACTGTAGTCTGAGAACAATGCTGATAACACGGATGTTTTAGTTGTTGCTTAGTAGTGCTTACCCTGATGAAAGACTTTTCAGTCTCTCATGCTCTGCCAGTGAGGAGGGGCACAAAAAGCTGGGAGGAAGCAGAGACAGAACACCTGACCCAAACTAGCCAAAGGGGTATTTCATACCACAGCACGTCATGCCCACTATACAAACTGGGGGGAAGTTACCTGGAAGGGATCAATCGCTGCTCAAGTTTGGCTGGGTATCAGTTGGCAGGTGGTGAACAATTGTGCTGTGCATCACTTGTTGGGTTTTTTTGTTGTTTTTTTTTTTGAGGAGGAGGAGACAAGGTTTATTTCTTCCCCTCTCTCTCTCTTAGTATTGTTGTTGTTGTATTCTATTTCATTTTTATTTCAATTATTAAACCATTTTAGTCATAAACCTCAGTTTTTTGCCCTTTTTCCATTTCTTCTCCCCATCCCATTGTGTGTGTGAGCAAGCATCTGCTTGGTATTTTGTTGCTGGCTGGGTTTAAACCATGACATTATACATTTATATATGAATTAAAATTATAGGACTTTGATTGTAAAACTAAGCACGAATAGTGTTAAAAGTTAAAAAGGTCAACTGAAAAGCTTATAACAATATCAGATCTATCTGTGTGTAACAAAACTACTTCCTGTTCCATTAGGTAACTAAAAGCAACATAACAATAAAGGTAAGTTGTGTAAATTATTAACCTCAGCTACAGATTTTTATCACAGGAAATAAAATAAAGCTTTGGAGATAGTTAATTATTTCACTATTTTGATATGGGAATTAAATTATTTTTCTATTTGTTGAACTGCAATATAAGAAAATATTAATTTGTTACAATATTTCCATCTTACATTTCAATTCTGATAGAATTTACCACCAAAGCCATCTCTAGCCTGCCCTTCCAAGATTCCACAGGAAAGATGCTAACAGAGCAGCCTTGTGGATGGCAGGCTGACAGCTTCTGAGAGCAAGTCACAGCTGATGGCATCAGGTTTATTTGGAGTTTAAGCACAGAGTCAAGTTAAGGTGTATGGCGCAAATCCGCAAAGGTATTTACTCATTTAATTCCCATTTTGGTTTCTAATTTCCTGTGGAAATCCATGGGTGAAATGTGAGTCTCTATGGCTCCCTGGGAGCTCTCAGTTGAAGAAGCTGAGTTGTTATAGATGTTCCCAGGACAAGAAGATTATGACCCATCACTTCATAGTCTCTAGCCACTGTCTGACTCCTTATTTAACAGACTTGGATCATTAAACATGTAGAAAAAGATTAACATCCTTTTATTATTTTGTGTGTGTGTGTGCTTTTTTTTTCTTTTGTTGTTTTTTTGGGCTTAGGTGTTTGTCGCTTTGTTGTTGGTTTGTTTTTTTTTTCATTTCTCTTACCAAGTCACAACTCTTCATGAAGGAGTTTAGGGGTTTTTCTTTTACAGTTGTTCAAACTAGGAAAGATTTATTTCTGGCATCCTTTCCTTGTGAATTTGAAGCTGCTCAAACACACAGATATGCGTAAGGTTACACTTTCACACCCTCTAATTAAGGAATAAAAGCGGAGTATGTGTCTAAGATCACAAAAAAAACCCAAACAACCCCACAACAAAAGACAAGGCTGTAAAAGGGAAATGAGGACATTTGTGATGACAGGAAGTTCACAAATCTTTGGCTCTCAAAGTCTTTTTTCATCAGAATTTCAAAGCCAGAAATGCTGCACTGTCATGCTTATTTCACTCTTTCCAGGTGAAGGAAGAATGGTCAGGAAGTTACTGGTACTGTGATCAGTCTTCTACAATATTATTCTTCCTAATTCTAATGTTGCCTGTTGTTCCTAGGAGTAAGGGTGTCCTACCCCCAACATTTACTTACCTGGTTTTCTGTCTTTAGTTTTTCTTCTGGTCCTCATACATAGTGGGGATTAAATTTACGGTGGGGGTATGGTCATTCTTTCACCAGAATTGAAGGCTCCTTGACTTTAGAAACAGTCATGACTAAGTGAACAACTGTGGAAAATACTCAACATTTATCATAAAGAATTCATAAATGCATATGTAAAAAAAATAAATGAAGAAATACAGAATAGGGAAGGCCGGCATGGTTGGAGAAGGCAAAAACCTCTGTGATAACTTTCATGAAGTTAGGTATCAATTTTTGTTATGCTTTGCATGTAGTCATTGGAGACAGGTTCCTACAGAACCAGACTTTATTAGGCAAAATTACTCTCTGGAAGTGTCCAAGGCCCTGCACTGAATTTTGAGAACTTAACCACTCATCAGGAGAAGTATTAATTTGTCTAAAGATAGATGTTAGTATTAGAAGCCTTTATACCTGGTAATAGAGGGAATGTAGTACTTTGAAGGTGTGTTTCATCTCTTCTTGCTATGGACATCTATCGTAGGTCAGACATATTGCCACACAAAGTATATTTTTCTCTACAAAGCAGAGTCTGAGATTATGAAATCAGGTAATGACATTAGGCAGGATGAATCCTACCTTCTGTAGTAAGCAGAAAAATCTAGTATTTTGATATTTTGATATTGAATGAGTTCATATAGCTCTGCTTAGAAATCAGTGCCTGTATTCAAAGCCTATATTCCCATCTACACAATTTCCCTTAATTCTATGTACTTCCCTGTAATTATATTCTAGAATAAGGGACCATGATGGGAATAGAGAATTTATTTCCATAATATTTATTACCATGGGATATCACTGAGGCCAGGAACACAGCAGGATCAAAAGAAAAAAACAACAACAACAAAAAAAACAAACCCACAACAAAACCCCAATATAAGCAGCTATACAGATAATAAGAACATCTGCAATTATATTAGATTAAACAAAAATTCATAAGGGATATAAACCTTCATGCTTCAGAGCATAAGCTAATCACTAACTGATGGGAATTAAGAAACTTCTGTTTTGGAGAGGTTAATCCCTAATTGCTCACTACAGTATTTCTTACAACATTGTCTGAAGCAAATAGCGCTGGCACTGGGTACTAGACAAAACAGACAATTAGTCTGATGTTATATTGTAATGTCTATCTTGCTGTCTTGTGACTGTAATGTGCAAAAAACCAATTCATGTTTAGCCTAATTTCCTAAAGAAATGAAACTTGCACAACCACATTATCTGCTCTACCCACCTGATAACTTGAATTCATTAGCCAGTTTCAACATTTGTCACAGGAGTTGAGCCCTGGAGGATAGTAAAATTCCTACACATTCAGCAAAATCAGAAGCTTGGCCAAATATAAAGGCCCATATTAGTGTCCCACTGCTGGGAAATCTTCAGGAAGAGGTCAGTATCAACTTGTTTGGTTGGCCTGCTCTTAGCTGACCATCTCATTAATCCTGGCTTTCTGGCTGGCCCATACACCACTCAGAAGCAGCTTGTGCATACCACCTCCTTCCCTGCCAGGAATGAGGGAAAACAGGAGCAATAGGACAGTGCAGATGGAAGAGGTGGAGGTTGAAGATGCATATGCTGGTGGAAGGAACATCTGAAAGGCTAGTAGGTTTCTGGGTAACTGAGGCAAATCAGTAAGACTCTTTGGTGAACAGGTGAGTGTGTCTGGGACAGCAATGAATTGGAGATCTGAGTTAATTTCTTTTTTTTTTTGTTCACAGAACAACTCATTTGAATGTTCAAGAAAAAATGTGCCTGAATCATGAAGGTGACTATAGGCTATTCTGAATGAGTCTGTGCACCCTCAGCCTTTTCAGCATCCTCTCCCCTACCTTACTGCCTTCATTTCCACATCAAAAAAAGAGACATCCATAGGGATTTTTATACTTGATCTGCATGACCAAATATTCTGTCCTGCCTGATTCCTCTACTCAGGAAGTCGTGGCTTCATCTTCTATTTCTGCTCAGTAGGCCACAGACAAAAAGTTAGTACACAAGAGTTGGCTTTGTTTTGCTTCATTCTCAAAAATTGTACAATTAAGCACAGTCATATTTCTGTATTGAGAAAGGAAGATAGGAAAGCCAGTAGTAGTGTGACCTCATTTAAAATAGCTTGAGGGTTCTTCTAACTTACCACATTTTTATGAGACCAGTGAAGGACACTTTCTGCTCTGTTATTCATCCTGTATATGTCCATCCCACAGCGTTGACAAGGTATTTGTGGGAATTGGCTGCGCTGACTCTGTACAAGTAGAGAATTTCCCTCTGCTGGGAACAATCTCCACTTGCAGATGAAATGCATTCACTGTGCTGCAGAGCAGTGCAAAATGATTAGAGCTGAACCAAGACCTTAACTGACACTCATTATTATAGTATGTCTATACTGTAAGACGTGTGATTGCAGCATGTATCAGCATATTCACACTGCCTTTAATTTAGCTAGCGAAGATAGCATGACATGGAGCTTAAGGATAAGTTTTACTAGTCTGCTAGTGATCATTCTTATACAGTTCTCATACTGTATGTACATATGTGTGCACATATGTGTATGTGCATGTGTATATATATATGTGATGGTATATATTTGGAAGTATTTAAATAGAGTAGACCAATAATAGGAAATTAAAGCAGGTCCAGGAACAGGCAGTGCATTCAGCTGTCCATTCTAGTAAATTACTGGAAAACCTCCGGGTGCAGTTTTGTTCTGAGACCTAGCATAATTCCTCAGCAATGTACAGGAGTTCATGTGGCTCAAGAACTGCAGCTAATAGGCAGTTTGCATGTATCTGTTTCCCCATATCCCTAGTTTTGAAGGCTAACAGTGTATGAACATAGATAGGGTATGGGAACTGGCCTAAGAGTAGCAGAACAAGCTCCGACACTGTTTTATTGGTATGGGTGCAATCAATGACAAGTATATGGTCATGGTCCCCCAAATGGCTAAACAATAGTCGTCCCTGGTACACCTGCATGGTCAATGATCACTGTCTTGTTACTGATCAAGCAGATTCTTAGCTACATGAGACACTGGTGAAAATTATATTGTTCTCTTGTTTTCATTCATGTGCATTCAAAGGATTGTCTTAGTATCCACTCTTTGCCTTAGATCCTGTCTGCCAGATCACCATTCTCTGGTTTGTCTCTGTGCAGAAAAATTAATGCAAGATACTTAAATAACATAAGAAAACTCAAAATGGGGGCAGAGAAATTTAAGTGGATCATCATTAGATGCAGAAGTGAGTGAGAATTCAACAGGGGTTTGTATAACATTTGTCCCTATAACCTGGCTTTTACAGGGGAAAGTGGTGGAGAGGAAGTTTTTTTCTAGAGTATATGTATCTACAGTGAAAAGACAGCTTTCAAAGTTGATCCTATGTAATAAATGTAATTAATTGCCTGCTGCATAATGACAACATACCAGGAAGAAAGAAGGAAGGAATTTATTAATTTGAGAAAGAATATATTTCTGTATGTTATTTCAGGTATGTGGTTAAGGGAATTCATCATCATCCCTTCAAGAGCACTGAGAAAGGTCCTTATTTCTCCCTGAGCAGCTAGGCTGGCAGTCTTCAGACAGGAAGAACAACACTCTTGCCAACTGTCAGTAACAAATTAAAAAGATGACAAATTCAACTTTAATAGAAGCACTTGCACTGGGGAGAGCAAATAGCCAAGGAACATATGCACAAATTTTAAAAGATATGAGCTTTTTGCACTCATAGTAATTAATATAATACTGTGATTGCATTTATGTCTTTTCCTTTTCCTTTGTAAACTATGTATATAGGAGGCTATTTGGGACATAGCACTTGCTGCTTTTATAAATCGTAAAGGACACTTGAAAGGCATGCATTAGTAATTGAATACATTAAATACCAGAAAGAGATAATACAGCAGTAGATCCTGAAAAACAAAAACATTATTAAAGAGCAGATAGTAGATCCTTCAAACTGCAAACCACCCACAAAAATCTTAGAAGCAAGAAACCAGAAAATCACAGAGATTATTTGTCCCAAGCTTTCCCTTGAAAACCATACATTCCATTATTCTCTTTTAATGCTGTATTTCAGCTGCTGAAAACTGACGACTATTTCTAGATGATCCATGGACAATCTGTGTTCTGTAAAGATATCTTACCTACCTCATGCAAACAGTTAATCTAAACTTAGCAGAAGTAAAAAAAGTGCCTTGACCTATCTATGTGTTAGATGACTTCATGAAGTGAGATAGCAAGAAAATTCTATGTAGAGACTGAAGAAACTGTCAAACTTTAAGTTAAAAAAGAGGCGAATTAATGATAAAGAAAATCAAAAGCTTTTAGTCAGAAAAATGTTTTTTAAAAGAGGATTTATTTAAAAATCGACTTCAAATAGTACTTTCTTTAGGTTTTTAACAGCTTTAAATATTCAATTTTTAAAGAAAAAATTTTTAGTTTTAATCAAACTTTTATCTATTTCCAGTTAATTTAAAATATTTGCATCATGAAATCTACTTGTTTGAAAATTTGGGGTTCCTATACTACCTATATTAATATTTCTAGTTCCTATACTACCCTCACCCCTTCCAGTGCAAAATAAAGAAGAAGGACTTGCACTTTCTACACAAAGTTTTTTTGTTTCACTTTCTCTTCAATGCAATTTGTAAATCTTTCTCGAGACTAGTAAAAGTCTGGACCATCAGGAGATAAAATTAGATTTTATAACTCTGACTATTAGAACGGTCACCTCTGACTATTGGAAGCATTTCAGAATATGAGACAACTACTAAATTAAAGAGTTTCGGAGTAACTAGGTTATATCATAATTGTCCATATGAGTATTTCTCATTCTCTTTATCTGAGGTGTTTGATATTGGCTTTCTGTCAGAAGTATAATATCAGACTGCCTGGACAATATATGCTGTAATATAATAATTCCTATGGGCCTCCATCATCTATTTTGTGACTCCACTGTTGCTCTAGGGATGAGCAATAAAGCATCTCTTCTCCCTTCAGCCTGTTATTCTTAGTGCTTTTGAATCTAGCCCATGCAGTGAAAATGGCCTTTTGCCTTCTTTAACTTTCTGCAGTTCATCAACTGACTGTGGCAGAATAACAGGTCCCCCTGCAAAGAAAGGTAGTGGAGAATTTGGGACTATAAAGATGGAACCCCCAGACAGTCATTCAAACAGGCTTGCTAAAAACCAAGTCTTTCACCTTACTAGCAAATTACCTCACATCCCAAGGGGCTCAATTTAACAATACTGATTATCAAGCCAGTTTATTGCTATCTTCTCTCTGGAAGTTGAAAAAGCTCTTTCTTCTTTTGTGAAACTCTTTAGCTTCAGAGCATCTGATTTAAGAAGCTCAGCTCAACATGGAATTAGCTATAGATATATTTGTTCACCTCCTCTCTAAAAACTATCTGGGATTAACCACTTGATATCAACAAATAAAAGCTACAGGAGAAAAGTGACTTAATAATTATTTTTCAACATGCCATTTGTCTTATATGTGTTGGCTTATCTTCTTTTTTTTGTGCAGAATTATGCCTGTGTTTACACAAGAATCTTAGCTTTATGATTCTCAAAGGTTGGACTTGGAAAAGCCAAACCAGTTCTGCTATAAGTAAGAAATCAAAATAAAAATAAACTGAATCTCACTTTACTAAGGACAAAGCAGGTGGCCACAACACTAGCTACTTCTACAATTTTCCTGAGAATATAATAAACCCTCTAAGCTATTAGACCTATGAGACTGTTTATGTCTATTTCAGTCAAAACAATTCCTCATCTAGTTGCTTTTAACATCACCAAAGTTTGCTAGATTTTCATTATATCTAGTATCACCTTGTTGCATTGTCCTGATCCTCTTATGTTTTTTTTTTTTTTCAATCATGAGGAACCCTAGGATATATGAAATTCAGCAGAGTAGCATGCGTACAATATATACCTATGATTGGAGGCAGGAGCTGCCTTATTTTACAAGCAAAATCAACTCAGCAGCGCAAAAGTAGCATACTCCCAGACGTAAGGATAAGAGACCTTCCTCCAGGCTATGGATTATAGCTCATGTATTTGGGTTACATTAGCATTTCACACTGTAGAGGCTTGATTCAGCCATAAATTCCACAAGTATAACAGAGGATGAAGGGTCTAAATCTACAAAAAGTTTACCCAGCATGGCTTGCACTCCCTCCTCACCAATCTGGCATGGAGGGATGTATTACAGCTGCAGAAGTATAAGTCACAGGCGAAAGGAGTACAGCCCACAGATGTATGGGCTTTACACAGATTTAAATCTGTGAGTTCAGCATGGATCCTGACTCTTTGCAAACATACATATATTCAAAGATTACCAAACTCTTCACCTCAAGGCTAGAAAAAAATGTTATTAAGTGAGCAGGGCTCCATCCATTTCACACATTGCTGATACACAGTGCTTGCTCCTAAGTTATAAAATCATAGAATAGTTAAGGTTGGAAAGGATCTTAAGATCATCTAGTTCCCCCCCTCCCTTGCTGTGGGCCAGAACACTTCCCACTAAACCATGTCACCCAAGGCTCTGTCCAGCCTGGCCTTGAACAGTGCCAGGGATGGAACATTCACAAATTCCCCGGGGCAACCCATTCCAGTGCCTGACTACCTTCACAGTAAAGAACTTCCTCCTTATATCTAATCTAAACTTCCCCATTTCAGTTTGAACCCCTTACTCCTTGTCCTATCACTACAGTCCCTAATGAAGAGTCCCTCCCCAGAATCCTTATAGGCCCCCTGCAGATACTGAAAGGCTGCTATGAGGTCTCCATGTAGCCTTCTCTTCTTCAGGCTGAACAGACCTAACTCTCTCAGTCCAAGTCCTTCAAACAGGAGAAGTAAATTCCTAAAGAAGGTATTTCATTTCATTTTTCCTTTTGATTTAGCAAAGAGCACATATTTCAATCTACCATGATATAAAGTCATGTTTTTGTTTTCCTTACATATCTTTCCATTCCTTTTTCACAATTGAACCAGAGCTGTGAATTAGAAGGGGCAGTGCCCAATAAGTGATAGTTAAACAGCAGTGACTATGTACTTCACCCCATACACTTGTGCTGCACTCAGAAAGGACTCACGAAGAAAATCAGATTACTGCTTCCCCTTTCTCCTCCCAACCTCCTACTCATAAAATCTGTACCTGGGCTTGCTTTGGCAGTCTAACACTGCTATTGTATTCTATCCAGCAGGTACTGTGAGATGCTGATTATAACATTTGGGATTGTTTCTTTTCCTGTTCTTCCTGCAGGAGGGGGAAATGTTATCTGTAAATGAACACAAGAAGTAGTAATTAATTGTTATAAAGCCTAATTTCACCTTTGGAAAACTTAATAGAAATCTTTATATTCATTTCCCTGTTATCAAGACTTCAGACTGCTGAGATGCGTTTGGAGGGTGTGTATGTACCAAGGGGTATCACAGTCTGCCCCAGCGCAGGATCCTGCCAAGGATGATGGGAACCAAGGAGGCTTGTAACTCTGAAGAGTGCATGAACAGTGTGTCTGTCCTGGGCTTGCTCAAAGTCATGATTCCTAGCCCGGAAGCAGACAGTTTTGGCAAGTGTGCCCTGAAGCCAAAGACCCTGAAAGCTGATTCTAGCAATGAAGCTGACAAGCAACATCAGATTCAATGAACAGCTGCACAGTCTGAAGAACTTTTGTTTCATCACAAACTTAAAAAAAACCCTTGGATTTACATACATAGTAAAAAAAAAAAATAATAATAGATGAAATTACATTTTTTGTTTGAGACTCAGAAACCCTTTTTATGCCTGTGTGAGCCTGTATATGTTTAATAGATTTGAATACAGATTACATCTCCTAATTTTCTGTTTTCTGAACTAAATATTTGGTTTTCACCCTTTCCTGGCAATTCATCTTTTTGTGATCTTTTATTATCTTTGTTGATCACTTTTATAATCTACAGTTTTACCAGCCTCCTTGTTAACGAGCAGTACAAAGTCTAAAAACTTGAAATGTATCAAAGACCTTGGTAGTTCAAGCAGAATTAAAGAACTACCTTTTAAAGTCCTGCATGCAACACTGAAATTAATACACTTCAGAAAAATATTGCCTTCCTTATAACATCACATCACATATTTAACTCATATTCTTTTTATACTTATCTGCAATTCCCATTTTCTACATTGCTCTTCTTTGGTTTCCCTTTTTTTTTTAGTATCTTTTTATTTTTCCTTCCTCAGCATAATTATTTGTTGTTGCATTTCACAGATTTCTTCTTTTTGATTTCAGACTATTTCTCTAATATACCATAATGTCTCTGAGTTACTCTTCTGTCATCTAAAGTGCTATAACTACTCCCAGTCTGAAGTCCTTTAAATCTTCATAGGTATATTCACTACTCTGCCATCCATGTCTTTAATGAAAGTACTAAATAATACATGTCCCAGATCTGCCATATGTCAGACCAATTTGAAAGAGCCTCCTAGTTGGGCAGAAACTAGTGATAACTCTGCTGTATTTTTTTTTCCCAACTGCGTTTCTGCATTAGCTGCTTTTGATCAAGACTGTTATTATTAAGAATGTCAGACTAATAAACATATCTTGTGCTTCTCATATATGCACCTGGCCAGTTAACATGTCAAGAAGGAAATCAGACTGGCTTGGCATGTTTTGTCAAATCCTGACAAATCCATATTGCCCTTTTCTTAGCACCTTATTATCTACCAGCTGCACAAAAAGAGATTAACAATTTTGTTTCAGTATCTTTTGGGATATCAAAATGAGGTCAAATGATTTTTAAGTCCTTGGGATCTCCTTCCTCCTATTCTAAATATCAGTATTTTGTTGTTTGCTTTTCCCCTCTTCTCTGAATATCTTCTTCATACATTTGTGGAAATAATTTTTGGTGCTTTGGTTGATATTTTAAACAACTGGAGGGTATCTTTCTGCTATGGAGTGCTAACTTATCCAAGTAACTCTGACTTCTTATTCCCTATTTTGGTCTATCTTCCTGTTCTGTTGTTAACTTAGTAATGAGCAGGTTTTTTTAATAACAAACTCACTTAAAGTTTTTTTGAATATGAAATTTTCAATATCATGTACCAACCTCTACTTTCTGCACTTTTTAAAATAAAACTTTAATACAATCTAAAGATTTTAGAAAAATACAAATGTGCAGAGATAATAAGTCAATGAACTAGAGCTAGAACTAACACTACAATTCAGTTTTCTCTGCTGGTGAATTGTAATAGCTGTGCTTTTGGCCAGACCCAACTAGCTAGATAATTTCTGGATCTAGTTCAGGAGTTAGTACAGGTCAGGGACCATTCCCAAATGGCAGCGCAGATCTGACCATGCTGTGTTGGAGGCTAAGAGAGTGTAATAGCATGGATGTGACAAGACTGTGCCAGCTGGCCTCAATGTCAGTAAATCATCCCTGGCACTGTTCAGTTTATTAGTACAGATCTAGCCTGATATTTTCCTTATCCATCAGATGTTAAGTTAGTTCAAATTCCTCAGTCCCATCAGAGCTTACATTTAGCTGTCACTGTTACGTGGTTAATAATTCCCCATCAATACATTCTCTGGACTTGGTGCTCTATAGGAGTCATGCATGCTTTTTATCTTAACACATGGATGTTTAACAATTCCATATCTCACTTTCTACTGCGTTCACATTTGATGCATTTTTTTTTTTTTTTGCTATATAAGGCAATATCTTCCTTATTTCTCTTTCTGTTAGTTCCAGGGCAAGCAGTTCTCTTCTCAATCTGTCTACTTTTCATTTAAAAACAGGCAATGACAATTACAAGTCTTGGTGACTTGATGAGCTGGAGTCACAAGCTTCAACAAAAGAGTCACTATTAATTTTGCTTTCCTTTTGAATAACATTAAAAATGGGTTTCTGAGAAAATTACATCTTGGATTTTATATTTGATCCATCTTTCTTCCTGCAAAAATGGCAGAGATGAGAAATCAGCATTTTTGCTAATTCATTGATGATATATAACTGATTATTTGAATTTAGTACAATATGAGCTCTGCACCTTTTCCAGATATTTTATATGAGGCATTCCAGTGCTTTGCTGTCCTGAAGGTCAACCCAGATATCCATGGGATTTACACAGCTGCAAAAGCCCTTTCAAGCAGAGCATATTGAAGGATAAAGACTTTGGATGGGTAACCATTTCATTGTTTTAACAATAAGTGGTGTATCTATACTGCATGTTCTGAAACCCCTAATTAGAAAAGCCTATTCAAAGTGGTATAGAGAGGAAAAATGACATAAAAACTTACAAAAAGAACACAAAAGTTTATTTTTTCCACATCCATACGCACTCTGGAATATATATGCTGTAAGGAGAGAAAAAACCCCAAGCCCTCAGTAACTGCTGAGCCATTGAAACAGTTTTCACAACATCATAGATGATTACAATTATCCTTCTCTTAGGGACATTGAAGCTGCCAATTTTCTGCAATTGAAAATAAATAAATAACCCAGAACAGATGTTGACTATTCATTCCAGTTTAGTAGAAAGCTTTAGGCAGGCATGTCAGCACTTGAAAACAGTGATAGAACTTGAAAATATTCCTTCTCTTTCCTCTTTTTTTTTTATTTATTTTTTTTTATTTTCCTCTTCCTGTTTATCTTTTAATAGTAAGGCAGGGTTTCAAGTTTGTCATAGGCCAGTGGAAGAGAAAAACCTGACTGCTTATCAGTTTCATTTGGGTTAGAAAGGTAAAGCAGGAACCTGTTCAGTAAGTAGGAGGAACATCAAGTGCCTGTGGGTGGCACTGTAGGTATTTGGTCATTAATTATTAACAGCACCAAGCAGTGGCTGTTGTGCTCCTCACACATCTGTACAGTGGAGATTCTTCGGCCTCTAATCAAAATTGTAGGACAACCGTGACACTTACTGAAAATAAGATTCACATGACCAAAAAGATTTTCTTCAGTTTTTTTTTGCTAACAAAGGTTATCAAGGCATCTAATTGCCTATTTCATGTGATATCAGCTGTGTCTTACCTTTGTGGTATTTTTTTAGGTCAGGATGAATATTCTTTAGTCACTTCAAAGGTGTGCTGTCCTCCACAAGCCTTAGCATAGTGATAATATCATATGTCTTTATTTTTATTTTTTTTCTTTTGTCCCTTTTTTTTTTTTCAGTGCTTGCTAGATGCAGACACTTCCTCTTCCAAATATTCAGTTTCCAAGGTGAAGTGACATCTTTCTGCTTGGTGTTTCAATAAATACAGCCAAAAACCCTGCTCAGACTTCTATTTACAGCTTACAGTCAAACACAGATTTTGTTTGTTTAATTTTGGTGATTAGATTTTGGGGTGAGGGAAAGAGTTAAGGAGAAATTTGAACAGGCAAAATGAAAAATTCTTTTTCTTTTAGCCAGAGTTTAAGCGTTTCAGTTCCAGTAGATGCTACAGTTAGGAACTTTGTTATATTATTACCCTTTTAGAAATTAAAGTAGGACCCTTTCAGGTTCTGAAAAAGCCAGACTAGTGCCTGCATGTCAAGGAAACACAAGGCATTTGTCCTATTACCCTGTAGTTCCTTGATGATGATCAGATGATCAGCCTACTGCTGAATGACAAGAAATGTGTTCTGGATATTACATACATCCCAGACCTTTCAGTTGGGCCACAGCAGGAAATTGTGTTGTTTTTTTTTTACATGCCCTTGTGGCTCCATATCATCAAAATAGCACCCAGTACATTACTGGGCTTTCCATTACAAACATATATATTATCTATACTTCAACAGTTAAACAGTGTCTGACTTGCTTTGGGTTTGTCCCGGTTAGCAGTTTCATAAACAGTCCTTGGGAACAGTAGATTTCTTGGCATCATTTTCAACAGACCATGTGCAGCCACTGTGATATTGGAGAGTGAGGTAGATGGATGTAGACTCTTCCATGCTTAGCTGGCCAGGCATATTCCCAAGAACATTTAATTTATTAATGTAAAGGTAGTCACAGGTAATCCAACCTTAGAAATGTGTCTGAAATATTTCTTCCAGTGAGATAAAAGCCAGTCCTCCCTCTTTCTGTTTCTTCTTCCCCTCACTCTACTCCTTACAGTTCCTTCAGTTGACGTAGGAGAGGTATACATAGCAGCATATATTTAAAGAATACTTTGAATACACTAAATAAGTACAAGTTTTACTAGCCGGTTATCTGTTTTTAGATTAAATTAAACATCATTGTGCTGTGGTATGAAATACCCCTTTGGCTAGTTTGGGTCAGGTGTCCTATCTCTGCTTCCTCTCAGCTTCTTGTGTCCCTCCTCACTGGCAGAGCATGAGAGACTGAAAAGTCCTTGATTAGGGTAAGCGCTACTTAGCAACAAACAAAAACATCAGTGTATATGAACATTATTCTCAGACTAGAGGAAAAACACAGCACTGTTCTAGCTACTAGGAAGAAAATTAACTTAATTCCAGCTGAAACCAGAACAATACACTTTGAGGATAAATTATTTTTATGGGGACAAATTATTTGCTGACTTTGGTAAACAAAAGTCACCAACATGCAGAACACAGTGATAGTGAAATGTGCCCTTGTGGTGCTTGGAAGAACATCTTCCAGTGTGTTGACTTATATTATTCTGGGTACACACTGGAATAATTGTACTGCTAATGCTACTAAAAGGTCAATATTTATCACATTGTGCAATGTTCTCAATGTCTTCACTGCTTGTGACAGGATATGGGTCTTTTGAAGCTTCACTGCAATTATCCTCAGAAACCTGGTGGGATAAGAAAGTTTTTATGCTATTTCCACATATCAGGAGTAAAGATATAGGAAACTAGCTCAGACTGTTAATGGCAGATAGGCAGCAAGGTACGTCTTATATATAAGTTGCTCCTTCTACTGCATTCCTGCACTGGTATTTTCCTCTTATGTCCCTATCACTATACCATCCTGACACCAAGTTAGCTTGCATCAATTCTCTTAGCAGCTCTGGAGCAGTTGCCAGTAATATTAGAACATATTTTCCTCCAGTCTTCTCCTAAATGACCCATAAAATGCCATTTATGAATGACTGCTCCATCAATATAATTTCTGACCAGCGCATCTAGGTTTCCTTTTCACAAAAGCATGAGAATTAGGGAGCAAGAGGAATAATTTACACTCATATTTTGTCTGGACACACAGATGGGACACAGCCAAGGTATGCATTAAGACCTGTCAGATAGAAGACCCCTTGCATCATGCTGGTCCCCCAGTCTTTCAAACATTATAATCAATGTAATCATACACAAAAGGACCTATGATTATTTGCTAATTTTATGAGGAAGCATAAAGTCTACTGGAGAATGAATTACACTGAATCTTCAAGGGCTAGAACAGGCTGCTCCAATGCAACTGTATAATATGCTGAATATCCCCAGAAACTAAAATGCAAGTGATTTTTGCAGTAGGGTAGTCTTTTACCTGAATCTAAACAAAAATTGAAGGGGAAAGACAAAAAAATTTCATGGTTTATCCTCTCCTTTCTGATATTGATAATAATCTGTATGCAGTTATAATTATAACTGTTAAAATTTAGTCACTAAGATGTGATACCTTGGTCTAAAAGCTCAGTATTATGTTTGTTTAACTTAAAGATTGATAGATGATAGACTTTCTTGTCTTCAGAATAAGTGTTGGAATCACCAGTTCATCTTAAGGAGGTACTGGAACAGTCTCCCCAGTGAAGTGATCACAGCACAAAGCCTGTAAGAGTTCAAGGATAATCTGGGTGATGCTCTTAGCAATATGGTTTAATTTCAGGTAGTCCTGCTAGAAGCAGGCAGTTGGACTTTATGATCTTTATGGGTTACTTCCAACTTGATATTCTATGATTTCTATTAGTCAGCAGGCATCCAAGGAAACCACTAGTAAGGACTTTTATTAAATCTGCTATTCTGGAAATGTTATAATATTTTTTAATAATTAATGATGCTGGTAAATACTACAACTTCTACTACTACTGCTACTACTACTAATAGACTTAAGAATAGGAAAGAAAGAAATCTGGACAGCTGAACATCCATTAATTTGACTGCCACATTATCCAGGATTCAGAAGATATTTTAAGAGGATGAATAATTAAATTTATGGAAGTACATGGGAAATAGAGTAAAATGTGACATGGATTCACCAAAGATAGATCACATTAGCTTCAGCACATATTTCTATTGGATGAATTAATTGAATTTCTAGACAAAGGAAAGGCAATAGATTTAATCTAACTGGACGTCAGCAAATCATGTGATGTTGCCATATGGGAAATCATTGGTTAAGCTGCAGAAAATGTAAATTTGTATAAGAACTACATGCAAACAAATGGAACAATGTAATGAAAAAGTATTACTGACTTGAACAAGTTAGGGATAAGTAGAAAGTTGAGTCAAATATTATTATTGAGGTTTTTCTCAAACTAATGCTTAAGAAAGTAATCATAATATCTTCATAACTGATTTTGCAAGTCTACTGTTAATGCAAAATGTTAGAAAACATTGTTAGTAAGAGGTGCTTGAAGACTGTACTAAGAGAACTGAGAAAAATTTATTGTACATTCTTACAAAATGTCAGATAATGCACTTAAACTTTAAGAGGAAGATTTTCTTCTTTTAGGTGGGTAACCATCAATTAGAAAACACAAAGGCAGTAAAATCTCTTGGAGTTCACCTCAAGACACCCAGGCTGCTCAGGGTCTGAAGCACTTGCTGTAGTGATGAGGCTAAAAGAGATGGTTTCAAGAGGAGGTCAGTGTTGGAACAGTGTCCTGGCTTCAGCTGTAACAGCTATTTTTCTCCTTCTTAGTAGCTGGCGCAGCGCTGTGCTTCACTTTAGTCTGAGAACAATGCTGATAATACACTGTTATGGGTTCGGCTTCCCCCCCCCCCGCCAGAGTCTCATGTTATGCCAGGAAAGAGAGAAAAGCTGGGGGAGGGGGGACAGGGCGCCTGACCCGGGCTGACCAATGAGGTTACTCCATACCACAGCACGTCATGCCCAGGAGGTAGAATACGGGAGGGGGAGGAGCCCGAAGTGTGGGGTTTGGGGGCGGGCTCTCGCTTGTTTCTAACCAAACAGTTTCACTTTGTTCAATTTCTTTCCTTAAACAGATTGTTTCAGACTGTGAGCTCCTTTACCAATTTCTAGCCTGCAGAGAATTTTAACGACTGAGACACAAACCACTCCAAAAATGGGATATGTAATGGAGATGATAAGGGATCCTTAACTATAGTAAGTGTGGTGTTATGCTGCAATAATAATAAATAATAACAGTAATATTAATAAAAATAACACAGTTTTATGTGAACCCATAAAAGGCCATTTATATGATCACTGTACATATACTTAAAATTCTAAAAGACTGCGTTTTTCACAATTACAGTGATGCTACAGATGGGTTAAGGATATGCACTGGCAGGTCTCTTGTACTGAGACTACTAATTAGTTAAAATGACTGGGTTTTTACTAATTTTTTTTTAACATTTCCATTATATATATATTTTAACATATACTCATTACTGGGGAACTAAAAGATTCAAAGTTTCATGAAGTTCTGAAAATTCTCCAAGTACAAATCAATGGCAGACAACTATTTAATAAATTATGAACTTAAAAAAGAATCAGTTAATATTCCTTATCAAAAAGGCAGTTTCTTATAAAACAATTTCTGTGTGTCCCCAGGCCATAAAACTTACTCCTCCCCTTCCCACTGTGTGGAAGTTCCAATTAGAATTTCATGTTGAAATGTACTTTGACACCTTCTGTATATATATTTTGGTAATGTCTGTTTAACTGTGGCTATAACATCTTGGAATTTATAGGTTTTCTGTTTCTAATAAAGCAGTTTTTAAAAAGGGGGAAAATATTGAATGGTTCATAAATATATAATGTTTCCCATTTGTTATACTATGCAATCAGAGGCAGAGGAAGTTTTAAACTTGGATATCAATGCATAATTTCACAAACTTAAAAAATTGATCTGCCAGTGTCTCCCCTCTAGCAATCTTTTAATTAAATGAACTTCATTCACCTTGTTGCTAAACTCCTTAGGTTGATTTTATACTGAGATTTGATGTATTTTTCAGTGGAGTTTTTGGTTGCTGTTTTTAAACTATAAAGATTGTTTAGTAAACAAGTGTTTAATAATATATACAAGGTGAATGAACATAGATCAGTGCCAATTATTTATTCACAATAAAAAAATTGGAAGTAATGAGGTTGTTATGTATTCTTGCCAGCCAAAGACAAAAGTAGGCCCAGTTTTCAGCCGCAGTAAATAAAATAGTTATTTTAATTTGTAGGAAACTGTACTGATTTACGCCAGCTAAAGTTCTGCTTAAAGAACACCTTTTCCCTGATACTTTTACACAAGAATAGAATTTTTGTGATGGCAATGCTGTTTAACTACATCAGTAAGTTAGCAGATTTCTCAACAAAACGTCATGAAAACATAAGTAGGACCCTATTGTGTATTCCTTGCTATTACTTTGAAAACCACATCTGATCAAGTACACTTAACAGCTCAGGTTACAAAAGTACAGGCTGAACTACAACTAAAAGAAGAGGCAAGTTTATAGCTCTATAGTCTACAGGGTCAGGATACAGGCCGTAATAATTGATAAATGTAGCAGTTGTACAACTTTGGACTATTTAAATGCTGTAAGAGCAATGCTCAAATGCAGGAACATTGGGCAAGAATGACACAGAGAAGGTGTAGGACATGCGTAATTGTACCACAGCCCCTGAGCTTTAGGAACCAATACATACAGCTATGAAGAGTGAAAGACGAGATACACACTTCTTGTGTACACATGAAAAGTTCTATTCGTTGCCTGCACCCAGGCAGCTACTGATCCTGTCACCGCCAGGGTGTCTTCAGTAAACCTAAATCACTGGAGAGCCCTGCTGGTTTCACTGTCTTACTGGGTAGGGTAAGAAGTGTATAAAAACTAAGAGTACCTCAGCTTTTCCCCACGTACACTACAATCTGCTGCCAAGAGAACATGAATTCCAGCTGACTTTGTACCTCACCAGTTAAATACTGCTCTCATGGTTTTGCTGTCTTCAGACTGGTCTGTACAAAGAACCTCAAAGGTCGAGGAAGATCATGACACTTTCCTTTTCCTTTAAGGTTTTGAGACCTTGCCTAAGAAAATCTTCCACTGTTAAAGCTGAAAGACAGCATCAGCAACTGTATTTCTCTCTCTGCTGTATATTATAATACTGCCTAAAGTCTCACCTGAATCCAAAGAATATTTATGTTTCTAGGCATCCCACATGCTTGTACAATGAAGCGGCAAAAGCTACATGAACCTGCCACTGGTTTTCAATGCCCATAGAAAATACTGCTCTATTTCCCCTTTCCCTTCGCAAAAGCCATTGCTTTTAAACCATTTGTAATACTGTTAAGGAATTATAATGGCAGCACCAGACGTTACATGACAGCTGCTTGAACAGAAATACTAATTGCTTTCATATTTAATTAGCTATTGTTTAAATTAAAAATACCAACAAAACAGTCACAGCAGGCTCATTTTAACAGGAGGTTTATTGGTCCAGGCACTAGCTCAAAGAGCAGCAGGCATTGGATTCATTTGCTAGCTCTCTTCAGTCTGGAGAAACTGCCAGTGCATTCCTCACTAAACAGCTGATGGTTCATCCCATTGGCCTGACCTTTTTCCTAATGGTCTTTTCCCTCCTGAAAAGGCAGAAACGGAGAGACTTCATACATGGCAGGGGTTTTATCTCACCTATCCTTAGATATTAATAATGTAGATGCCTAGAATCCCTGTATTAAAAGTGTGGTGTAATAGCCCCACTTACGTTGCTAATGAGTGCTGTACTTTGATGCCAAGGTGTATCACATCCACACTGCTCAGGGCTGTCCACTTTAAGCAGAAGAGTCTGCTTCTACACATAAGAGCACTTGGCCCTAGAACATTGTGATTATTTGTGTGACATTTTTCCAATTCAAAGTGACTGAAATGACACAATGGCTCTGTCACAAGGAACAGTGTTTCAAAATTGGGAAGATAACAGTATGCGTTCTGCACTCTGTAAGGTGATGTTGCATTAAAAGGGGAAAAATAAACCCCTTGCTTTATTACAGGAGGTCAGGAACAGCCCCAATATGCAACCACCAGTCTGGGTGCTTCTGATCCGGGTTCA
The DNA here is from genome assembly GCA_017639245.1 of Myiopsitta monachus. Classification (NCBI taxonomy): domain Eukaryota; kingdom Metazoa; phylum Chordata; class Aves; order Psittaciformes; family Psittacidae; genus Myiopsitta; species Myiopsitta monachus. The sequence continues at coordinate 22,317,406 of CM029922.1, read as the reverse complement.
CCGATACTGCACAATCAGCTGCAACTATCAGTTCGGGCATGTACTGATCCGGATTCACTGATAATGCACCACACTGCTGGTTCAATTGTGCTAATGAACCCCCACGGCCACACTGAGAGATGAGGTCGTGTTCAGTGAGGAAATTACGATTGGCTACTGAAATAGTGTAGTTTATTGATGCAACAGGTACAGGTTCTTATGGATTGCAGGTGATAAATACTGTCTGCAAAGCACGTGCGAATACTAGTTACATGAGTACAAGCGCTCAATAAAGTAAACACAGCCTGGCCCTAAAATATAAAGGTAGCAGTAAAAGTAACTCTATAGAGATTCTAAGTTTTCCTAGGAAAGCACTGGATGCAGTACAAGTCCTACCCACAGGCGTCCCTGTGGGGGAGGAAGAGAGGTCCAGTCCATCAACCAGTCCCAGGAGTCTGTTGATGTTATCTTCCTCGACTCATCCACGACAGTATCTTCCCCAGTATCCCCCTCTCTCTTGGGTCATTTTATATTATTTTCACCTTCAAGGTGGAGCTTGAGTGACTCTAGTCATTCATACATTTACTATTATTGGTGCAAATCTCTCTTGCTTCACTTTTAAAGGTATATGACACCAAAAATTCAGAGCGCATGCTCAGAGGGGGGTGGTCTCATTTTGGATGGGGGGTCGCATTGGAGATGGGAGTGTACTTTAGCATGTAAATGCATTATAATGACTTTATAATGAAGCAAAGTTCCCACAGAGGATGGCATTCTGTTAAAAGATGACAGGCTGCTGGCTCAGGGTAGCAAGTGTGTAGCTTATCAATTTCTTGCACCACCTAGTTCCCATCTTTAGAACAGAGAGCAGCCACAAGATCTCCACCCTGCTCCATCCTCCATCCGTGTTGCCACAGGAACCGCTGTGGAGTGCATATTCCTGGCATAGTAGGTGTGGCTGCATCTTGCCCAGAGAGGCCCTGAAAGTCTGTTTTTCCCTTACATGTGGACAATGCTGCATTTCAAATATAAGTTTAATTCCACATTTCCTAATGTCGTGGTTTAAGCCTCTAAGCCCCCCCACGAAGTTTTCTCACTCACTCAATTCCCTTTCTTCCCCCAGTCCTGAGGGATGGGGAGGAGAATCAAAAGAATGCAACTCACACAGGTTGAGATAAGAACAGTTTAGTAACTAAGGTATAACACAAATCACTACTGCTACCATCAATAATAATAATGACAGAGAAGTACAAAGAAAGAGAATACAACTGCTCACCAAGCCTGACCCAGCCAGTGCATCCCCCCTGCAGCAAACCCCCCACATGCACCACCACACCCTTCGGGGTCTCTGCCCTCCGTTTTCACATCCTGGACATGACGTGCTGTGGTATGGAATAACCTCTTTGGTCCGTTTGGGTCAGGTGTCCTGTCTCTGTCTCCTCCTGGCTCCCCTTCTCCCTGGCATAGCATGAGACTCAGTCCCTGGCCAGACCAAAACACTACCAAGCAGTAACTGAAAACACTGGTGTCATCAGTGCTGTTCCCAGGCCCAAAATCAAAAACACAGCACTGCACCAGCTACCAAGAAGGAGAAAAATGACTGCTGCTGCTGAACCCATGACACCTAATTATTCCACAGGTGATTTGCAGCTGTGGGACATGGAAGCTGTGTCCACCGTAATCTCACATAGAATCAGAACAGTTAGGGTTGGAAAGAACCTTAAGATCATCCAGTTCAACCCCCTTGCCATGGGCAGTGTCACCTCACGCTAAACCATGTCACCTAAAGCTCTGTCCAACCTGGCCTTGAACACCACCAGGGATGGAGCATTCACAACTTACCTGGGCAACCCATTCCAGTGCCTCACCACCCTTACAGTAAAGAACTTCTTCCTTACATCCAGTCTAAACTTCCCCTGTTTAAGTTTTACCTGTATGAAATTGTCTCTGGGGTTTCCTATCCTCAGATTGACCTTGGGCATCATCTTGGAAGACATCAAGCTCAAGTGAGAGAATTTTTAACTGGTTTTCATAAAGAAGTGAACAGGTTATGGGAGCAAAGAGGCAAACTGAGTTATTTGATCAGGAGGATGAGCACCTGTAGTATTATGACACTTACAAAATGAACTCATACCTTCCTAAGGTCTACTACAAATTGGGGTACAAGACCCTGTTTTCTCTATGCACTTTAAAAAGAGTAGGCAAGGTTAAATGCAACTACCTATGTCACAGCAATCCAGCATTTGGTAGGATGAGTGTCATGGGTTTAGCAGCAGCAGTCATTTTTCTCCTCCTTGGTAGCTGGTGCAGTGCTGTGTTTTTGATTTTGGGCCTGGGAACTGCGCTGATAACACCAGTGTTTTCAGTTACTGCTTGGTAATGTTTTGGTCTGGCCAAGGACTTTCTGAGTCTCATGCTCTGCCAGGGTGGAGGGGAGCCGGGAGGAGACAGAGACAGGACACCTGACCCAAACGGACCAAAGAGGTTATTCCATACCACAGCACATCATGTCCAGGATGTGAAAACGGAGGGCAGAGACCCCGAAGGGTGTGGTGGTGCATGTGGGGGGTTTGCTGCAGGGGGGATGCACTGGCTGGGTCAGGCTTGGTGAGCAGTTGTATTCTCTTTCTTTGTACTTCTCTGTCATTATTATTATTGATGGTAGCAGTAGTGATTTGTGTTATACCTTAGTTACTAAACTGTTCTTATCTCAACCTGTGTGAGTTGCATTCTTTTGATTCTCCTCCCCATCCCTCAGGACTGGGGGAAGAAAGAGAGAGGAGTGAGTGAGTGAGTGAGTGAGTGAGAAAACTTCGTGAGTTTTAGAGGCTTAAACCACGACAGCGCAGTGCAGGACCCCAGTGTACTGTGTAGTGCACAGTGTGGGTGTCCCAGTGGGAGGGCAGTCTAAGAGATCCGGAGCTGTTTCTCTGAACATAGGATTCTGGATTATTATGTACTTGAGAAATTACTACATGGTGACTGTGTCATTTTTCAGTTGAATGTTGTGCTACACAAATTCTCTCTTTCCCTCCCTCTTCCTATTGACATCTACAGAAGTTATTATTAATATATTTCAAACTGCTTTGAGAGGTGCATGACCATATACTTCATTGATTCTCAAAGATGCTGTCAAGTATATTGCAGGTACAGGTATTTACTTTAACAAATATTTGTGTGAATTTTTATGTGAGATTCCTTTTCTGCTGATATTCATGAAAAGAAAATTTTCTCCCCCAAATATACATGAAAATTAAATATTTAACTGTTGCAAACACTGCCAAGGACAATTTTGTTTAAAATGTGTGCAAATATTCATGACAAATGTTTTGTGATATTCAGCTCTGAATAATTAAAAATGCTTAAATTGCAACACATGTAACAAAACCTATTAGTTCTAATAAATCAGTACAGTGGAATTAACCAGGTTTTCATTTAAGCAAATGTATTACAAGCTAAATTGTTTCATAAACTGTCAAATGCATAGAAACACAAAAAATTTGCGTTTGTTTTTGCTAGCAAGTAACACGGTGGTATGTGGTTTGGTTCAGGTTCTGACTGGAAACCCACCTTGCAAGTGAGTGCAGTGGTTCTTGGAAAGAGACTTTGCGGTTGGATCTCTCTCTCCTTACCTCAGCTCTATGAAAAATAATGGTGGGAATGAGCTGTCTCAAGCATCTTGTAAAATCAGTGGAGACTGCAGAAACACTTGCTCTGTCTCAGGACCGGCATCTACGACAGGTGGAATCAATTTCAGTCTGGAGGTTCCTGTCACTCTCCATTAACTGTAGGAGGAGCCTAGGAAGCTCATCTAAGATCTAAGATAGACATCTATGAGAAAGATAGAATTAGGTGATATGAATCTCTTCTATTACAGATCCCAAACAACAAACTTGAATTAGGCGAAATGAACTCCCCTCTAGCTGGCATTTCCAAGACACTGTAGGGGAATTGAAGGTCCTGCTGGAAAGAGTTTTCATTACAGCTTCCTGACTTGGTTATCGTGTGCCATATTTCGATGCCTGCAAACCCATGAAAACCTCCTTGCCACGATCATGATCTTATTATGAAGGTAAAAATAAATAATGATATATTTATTCAAATTTGACTTTGTGACTGAAATGTATGCATAAGTATTGGAAAGCTTTTCTGTCAAAAACCAAGTTTCTAAATAAGTTGGTTAAAAAAAATAAAGTTTGGAAATATATCCCAAGTGCCTCTCAGTACACAAAGTAAAAAAAAAAAAAAAAAAGGCTACTTGAAAGGTATTATAATTATTCCCATTTTTAAGACACCCTCATAACTTTTGAGGACCTAACCCATGATGCTTTAGCACTTAGTATTGGAATTATTAAAATAAAAATATACTTCTCTTCCTCACTGGGATTTGTGAGGATGCATTTGTTCTCTGAGGCAAATATATGTGCATTATATTACTCATTTGAAAAGTATAATAAGCAGAATCAAGGAAACCGTCTGGCACTGATGCATGACTTCACGGTGAATGCATACTCTATAGATCTTCACACAGTCCGTGAACAGAGTGCATAAAGGAAAGCAAATGCGAAACGTTTTTTCTTATACCGCATTATCATTGTGTGAATGTTTCATTTGGGTATGCAAACATTAATACAAAGTGAGCTCTTCTCTATTCACCCCACAAATACCATGTTGGTTGAAATATACATCATTTGGCAAGGAAACAAGTACTTGATGCTTGAGAAAACCAATATGGAAACAAGCTCCTTGCTAGCTGCTGAGGAAAAGTTTGTCTCTCTGACTCATGCATTATAGTCAGTAAGATAGAGGATGATATGCTGATTTCCAGCTACTGCTTTGTGAAAGGCTTTGAAGAATCTAGTTAGATTTCAGTTCACCCTGGAACATTGTGTGTTATAGATGTGATTCTGGCAATGCCAGACCAACTGTGCCTGCTCTACTGAGGTGTGCCACACACTGAGCATCTGGCATAATTAGCAGGCTCTTTCTTGGCATACCGGAAGCATACACAGCTTCCTCTTCAGTAGACAAAGTACAGACAAAGCACAGACTGTAGTTTTGTGATCCCTAAACAGCCATAATAATATCTAATGCAACTGTGGATAGATGGGAATTTCAATGTGACTTATTCACTGAGCTCTTCATTCTTTGGTTTCTGAGTTTTAAAATACCACATCAGAAAAGTTCAGATGCTATATTAATGAGGGTCATCTGCATGCCTAGAAAGGTGAGTTGGAGATCCTCAGTTTTACAAATTTTCCACATAATTTTCGTGTCATGTTAAACTTCAAATATCTTCTGAGTTTGTGTTTTTCAAATTAATTTAAAAATTTGCCATCAGCAAGATTTCAGCTCAGTGTAGTGTTAACTAACTTGTTTTCCATCAAGTTCTTATTAACAAAGAAATCCCTTGATTATTACTCTTCTCTGACTTTTTGATAAACTCCCTTGCAACCAGTCACATAATGCCTGAATACTTTTTACTGAAATATAATTGAGTCAAAAGACCTGATGGGGCTGTAATTAACTTCCAAATAACGCTAAAGTAATAGGATGCTGTAAATACTAGGACTCAGAAATAGATTTGTGCCCTTTTCAGGAGACCAGTGTCACTATGAACAGCATTATTGCTGCGGCTCACCTGCCTTTCCTTCCCATTCTTCGCTCTTACTAACAACTGCTACATTTTCAGTGCAATGCAATTTGCATTTTACAGTGCTTTTTCTGATTGCATTCTGGGATACTTAACACATTCAAATGACCACAAAGCTATTCAGTCCTGATGGGCAAGATGAAGCACAGTGATGCCTCCTCAAACTTACTTCCTTTCCAATTACAAAAATAAATTAGCTGAACCTAACAGCACAAACCTGAGAAAATGGATATTGCACAGAAGAGAGTACCTTCAAGCTGGACTGAGAGTGATAATAATCTAGCCCATAATTAAGAGTAGAAATATGCTTCAGTATCAAAACAGCCATGGCTTCATTTGCAGTTGATATGAACAGAGCGAACTCGTTACAACAGCAATGTAAGGCTTTTCATAAAACTGCCATAAAAAGACACTACAAATATAAGTTAATTAGCCACATAAAATTCCTTGATGACAAGAAATTTCTATCATAATCCATTTTATGGAATAAAATAATAAATAAGTGAAGTCTGATCTTGCTCAAAGGTGGAAAAGTAGCTGTAGGATGAGGAATATAAATCAGGATTTCCCCTTCTCCTTGAAGCCACAAGGGTTCATTGCCCTGTATGCACTACATGAAAGTGCAGATGTCTGGAATAACGTGGTTATCAAAATGTGTCTTAAATGTTCTGCAGCAGTAACAGAATCTCTCTATGGACCTTACATGGCCACTTTGCCTCTGGAGATGGGGTAGAAACCTGGGAAAGGAGCAAGAACATTCCCTTTGCACAACTTGCTCCAATCTACTGAGATCACTCTATGCACATGTATGGAGAGCTAGAGAGAAAATGCAAGCACAGTGAAGGACAAGTCAGTCAGGAAGAGTAAACTCTCATTGCCGGCATCCACCAGTGACCTCTGAGAACACGCCTGATGTGAAATACTTTGTTTCTTCAGGAGTTCACAACAAATGAACTTCACAGAGGGATTTATTTAACCAGTTGATATAACCACAAGCAGATTTTTTTACTGTTACAGGGTCTTTTTCTTTAGCTTTCATCACTGCTTCTTTGGAGCAATTAGACTCAGGAAACAGTATTAAATATAAAATGAAAGCCTGAGGCACAGGTTCAACTGCAAACTGGAACTCGAAAATGTTTAAGGTTATTTCTTTTGTCTGCTTTTAACATTTTCTGCCTTACCCAGCAGACTATATTCCTTTTAAAGCTGAGATTTTGAAAATGAAAATATAAAGTTTCTCCTTTTCAAAACATGGATGACATTTTCAGGAGTCCTTCCTCCATAGCTCCTTCTGTATTTTTTAAAGCAAACAGAGCTACTATAAAAAAATCAAATACTGAAATTCAAGATAAAAGAGAGAGAAAAATGCAGAGACAGAACTTTTTATTTATTTTCTGACCAGTTCTGAACTTCTTGTTCATATATCCCATACTCTGTCAAAATTACCAGCTAGTAATATTTGCTATTAATAACAGGCTTTAGATGGTTCATAAACTTCATTGCTTACTGTCCTGCATAGCAGGTCATGGACATAAGAAAATACTTTGATTCAGACTCAAAATTTTACTTCCCACAAAGGATTGTGACTTGTAATAACATGATTTCATAGCAAATTTTCCAAAGACCATAATCCATTAATACCCGCACAATCTTCTACTGTGTATTGTAAGTAGAAGTCATTCTGTTTCTTGCTAGATTTCCCTATTTACGTGCTTCCTAAACTATCTTCCTAATTAAAAGTAGCTCCCTAACAGATCAATCTTTCAGTAAAAAATGGTCATTTTTACAAATGAGAAAGAAATGTTAAATGGAAATATTTCCCTCAAATTCAGTAAGCAATCACCAAAATTTTGGTGGGATCAGCAAACTTCTTTTGATTGATTAAACTACTGAGATTCTTAAAATCCTGAGAAACACCTTTAATACATTACTAGGGGGAGAAGAAAAAATAAATAATAATTTAAAAAAGCATTCTAAATGATCCTGGAGCTTTTAGGTACTATCCAGGCTGATATTATCCATATAATAGGTTATATAATAGGTTAATAACATGACTGCTAATCACTGCTTGGGTTAATGTGGGTCACAAAATGCAATGAATTTGAAGACTATAAAATAAATATTTGCAAAGCTTGATCTCTGCCTGGATCTAGAGCGTGTAAATAATCCCTTATCCTCATAATCACTGGAGTTCACCAAAGGCTACCAAGGGCAATGAAATGGGAATGGGGATGAAATAAATCTACTGACATCGATCTGATTTGAGAATAGGCAACTGAAGTAGAACTGTAAAGTATCACAATTCTGAGCAAAGATCTCGAAGTACACTAAGCATAGCTAGGTGTACCCTCCAAAAATTAATAGGATCACAGTCTCCTTAGTGTGAAATTACCCTATACATTTTCTAGGGTAAACAGTGGTTCTCAGGACATGCATACTTTCCATTCATTTCATTACCACTGACTTCTTCAAGCTTCTGTTTCCTCTGTTTTACATTCATTCCTTCTAAATCTCTATTTCCATCTTCTCCATTTCCCACTCTTCTTTACTGTTTCATGTTTTATTTTACTCAAAGCTCAAAAAGAGAGTTCAGAAAACTTTCACTAGGACACCTCCAAGAGGATGCTGGTCTCTCAGTAGCTGCTTATTATATCTCAGCCCTGCATGATACAGACAATGGATGCAGAGCACTCGAGCTCAGAAATACCGTGTGCAGTGTTGAATCGTAGCATCAGCTCATTCTACAGTGACAAGGATCGTTAAGATAAGGGTTTAAAACTTCCTTAAAAAATATACAGGTACCTGTTTCAATGAAATTGAAGTTTATTTCTAAGTCTTTTATAATCTTTCTCATTTCTCATTGTCTTTGTCCTTCATCTTTCAATCGCTTTCAACAACCTTCCATATGAGAACACAATAAAAATGCTCTGATGTTCCTCTTTGTAAATAAAAGAGCAGGGTGAAAGCAGGGTGTGGAGCCGTACCTAAATGAACAGGGTCATGTGAGCAATCCAGACAGTTATTTGACAATGGTAGAGTAGTTAACCAATCATTAAAGTGTTACAAAGGTTTGACTAAGAAACATTAACCAATCAGATGTTGACAAAGTTCTAGTATCTTGAAACACTCTATAAAAGGCGATGCGTTTGTTACAATAAATTGTCAACACCTTGATTACATTAGTCTGCGTGTTGTCCATTAATCTCCTTCAGCAGGGTATGCATGTGTGTAGTTTACTCCAAGTATTAAGCTATTACAGCATTTTTGGGGAAAAAGTAATTATGAAATTATTGATCTTCTATCAGTCATATGGTCAGGTTTCTAAGGTGTGCCATAATACCCCTATTATATTAGTTCTATATTAGAACTCCCTATTATGAGTTCTAATACGAGTAAGATTAATTTAGTTTAGCAGCAAAATTTAATGGAACAAACTACCACAAACTATTAAAAGACAGAGATTTTTTTAAAAACTTTTTTTTGCTTTGTTTATTGAGACTGTAATACCTTTATTCATATACTTATGGTGTGAAGTTACTATGTAGAAGGAAATATTAGAATAGGTGGAAGTCTATCACAGCCAGATTTATCTAATCTTGCTTCAGTTTGTTAATTAATCTACAATTTCTCTTTGTTGTTTTAATGCAAAGGCCATTTGTTCCAGTACTACTCATGAAGTGTAGCGTCTTACCACACAGAATACCAGAAAGCACTCACAATATTTAAAGGTTTTTGCAGTCACTCATCATCATAGTGTCCAAAGGCAGGATTCAAGTCAAGATTAAGGCACTTCAATTTAAATTTTTGCCTGTGCACTTGAAGGTTTAGTTAACTAAAAAAGAGAAATCTAGTGTCATTTTAGCTGCCCAATGTTTTTTTCTCTTCTTCTCCAGAAGGATCAAACCTCTTTTAGGTTCTTTATGATTCCTGCCATTTCTCTGGAGATCTCTTGGATACACTACAATAAAACCATCCTGACACTGGCTGTCTATGTTGGTAAATGGATCACAACATTGGAGCATGGGTTTCTAAGCTTCTGGCGCTGTCAGTGGAGATCTCAGGAATGCTGAGTAAGACCTAAAGAATTACTCCTGAACAGCTACTACAATTGACCAACTATCAATCTCCATTTCTATAGCTAACACGCTGGCATCAGTTGACATTTGGGAAGCTTTGATTCCTAAGATTCCTAGCTCAGGGTGGTATCTTGCACAGCTCCTCTATGATCTCTGCTTGCCCCATTAGGATGTCTCAGACTCTATAGACAGCTCGTCTGGCATCAGTTGCCTGCAGGTATGACTGAAGCAAGTCCACTGTATGCTGAGCTGAACCCCTGTTTGATGGACTTGAGGGTGTCTGAGTCACTGTAAGCTCACACCAGGGCTGCTCCCAGCAGGAAGAACAGATGCAGCCATGCTGATCGAGTGGAAGAAGCTACATGTATGCTGATCACTCCTGACAGTTGAAGGCCAGGAAACAATCCCAGGCGTTTCTGTATTGCTTAGTATAGGCATGGTCTTACCGGGTAAGATATTCTTTTCAGTCTTTTAGCCTTATAGTGCTTCTGTTTCACAGACTAGGACTAGACATGCTCACACTCAAGAAGATTTATTAGGCGGCTCTGTACCTAAAGTCATTTATCAGCTCTAAGGCTGAAAATTTACTTCTAGAGAAAAAAAAAAAAAAAAGTGAGGGAGAGAGGGGAGGAGCAGCAATGGAGGTCCCTGGATAAGCATCCTTTCTTGTGTCCCCATGAAGTGCAATGGGTGTCCCTGTAGTATTTTCCCATAGTAACAGTATACTTTTCATTAGGACCCACTCAAGCTCACCACTGGTGGTTGCTGCTTATGATACTGAAGCACATTGTGATTAGCAACAGGGGCTACACACAGAATGGCTGCTAAACTTTATGCTTCTGTATTATTAGGGTCCCTAAGATAACTGAAAAGCTACAACCAAAGAGGAAAAGAAGGTAAAAAAGGGATGAGTCTCACACTGGTGGCAAACACTTCCCATAACAGCAGTACCATGGTGTTTAGGCACAAGAGAATAATGACACGAGGAAAATGGCAGAAGAACAACAACAGAAAAACTAGGGGAAAATGCTCTGGGACAGCACTGCCACTGCAGTTTGAGTTACAGTTTGAGAAAGGGTGCAGAGCTGCTGAAGGCTATCAGGCAGGAGACCTGCTGGTGGAAAGCTTTTGGCTCTAAAAAAGGCTCAGTCAGCCACCTGCACTGATGATGGACTTCTGACTTTAACTAAAACACTACTGAATTCAGAATTGTGTATTCTTTCCTCTTTATTATAGAAATAGTGTTCAATGACAATTTAAGAATTTTTGTCGCTGTTGTAGGAAACTCATGCTCTTCCAATATCCTATCACTAAAATGACAGAGAAATCTATAAGTGTATGGCATGGCTTACATAATTTAAAGTACACTAGGAATCTGAGAAAGTTTTTGGTCTCACTTAAACCATTGCATACTTGAAGTATGTAAATCAGTATCAACTGAATTACTCTTGATTTTTTTGTCTTATTCTAAATGCATCACTGTAGTCCATGAGTCAGCTTCTTAATTAGAAATACTAGGGAGACTGAAGCTGGACTGGCATTTTTCACATTAATTGTTTTTTATCAAGGAGACTTGAAAAAGAGAAATATGCCATAATTTGGAATAAAATAAATATAACATTAAAATTATATAATTTGTTAATTTATAATCTTCATTGTTATAATTATTCCTGGGTCTCCAGCAGTGAACTTGAATTTAGAGTATAAACAAAAGATTGTTCCAGAGACTACAAAATTGACAGTTCATAAAAAAGCATTAATAATATTAAAGCAATGAATAGTATTGAAAATAGGGTAAAGCAAGAAATTTTTCTTCATTCTGAATTTGGAAATTGTATGAGACAGAAGTCAGCATTAGCCTTTACACTGATTTGACTGTTCTGTCTAGTCCCATACACAGCATCAAAACCACAAACTGCAACAGCATTGAAATCTACTGCTGGGCTTCTGGGTCTTGAAGAGAATAACAGCCTGCAGACTTTAAGTATAGAAAAGACTTTAAGTGAATATATATTATAGTATTCTATACAAATATACCATTTTCATGCAAGTAATATTAGCTTTATGGTTAATCCCACATTTGAATTGCTTCTTCCTCTCCTCTGCAGCCCTCCAGTCTCTGGCATGCCTCTGTCATGTGGCTTCTTCTTTTTGCAAGAGACTGACAAAAGTAGAAGATACAATGGCTTGTGAATTAAATGGCAGAGTGTCCTGGTTTCAGCTGGGATGGAGTTAATTTTCTTCCTAGTAGCTGGTGCAGTACTGTGTTTTGGCTTTAGTTTGAGAACAATACTGATAATGTACCGATGTTTCAGTTGTTGCTCAGTAATGCTTACCCTGATCAAGGACTTTTCAGTCTCATGCTCTGCCAGTGAGCATGCCTCATGCTGTGCCCAGTATTCAAACTGGGGGGAGTTACCTGGAAGGGGTCAATCCCTGCTTGGGTTGGGCTGGGTGTCTTTCAGTGGCTGGTGAGCAATTGTATTGTGCGTCTGTTGTTTTGTTGTTTTTTCTTTCCTTGGGGGAAGTGTTATACCTTCCTCTCTGTTTCAATTGTTAAACTGTTCTCTCAACCCATGGGTTTGTATTTTTTCTGATTCTTCTCTCTGTGCCACTGGGGATTTGGTGGAGAGCAAGCAAGCATCTGCATGGTACTTAGTTGCTGTCTGTGGTTAAATCATGACACAGAGTATAATACAGTATGGCTGATGGCTTGGAGTTGTCCAGACACCAACCTTTTCATTGAGAGGGGTAGACTTTCAGAAGGGAGACTTTCAGGAAGAAGACCACGTTTCTAATAATTGTCAGTCCATAAAAATAAATGGCAAAAAAAATTATCTGAAGCAGATGTATGCATAAAACACTATTATACAAAGATGAGAATGAGAAACTATCTTTAAAACCCTAACCCTGCAGCTGGTAAAACTTAACACCAGAAAGTCACTCAAAAGAGAATTTGGATGGTCTTTTGCCTCTGTGAAAGTCAAACAGCATACAGTAATCTCTAACTTTGACAATAAGGAAAATGTTCAATGATATTAACAAAGCATCTGTCTGTTCCGATTTTTCGTCCTCTTGCAACCATCTTTCCTGCAGTAAAAGACTGTGAACTGACTTTCTTTAGCAACGACTAATAGAAAAAAAAGCTCTCTCTAGAGATCTAGAATGTCAACAATACATACCTGTGAAAGGCCCTGTGGCAAAAATAAAAAAAAAAATTAAATGGTCAAGGGGCAGGTAATATGGTAAATTAAAAAAGGTTCCAATGACAAGTGAAGATGGAATCACATAATCATAGAATCATAGAATTATATAATTGTAGAATTGTTTGCGTTTGAGGGAACCTCAAAGACCATCAAGCTCTAATACCCTGCCATGGGCAGAGACAAATTCCACTAGACCAGGTTGTTCAAAGCCCCATCCAACCTGGCCTGGAACACTTCCAGAGATGGAGCACCTACAACTTCTCTGGGCAACCTATTTTGGTGTCTCCCAACTCCCACAGCATTGTGTATGCATGGACATGTACACATGATTGACAGAAAGCCTATAGTTAGAATTTGTTAAAAAAGTCAAAGCACAGTTAAAACCAGACAGGTGTTAGGCAAACAGAAGTGATCTTTTAATTGATTAAATACTGTCCTCCCACCCCTTTCGTAACCAACAGCTGGAATTCATGGCATTCTGAAGGAGAGCACAGATGGCAACTGTGTAATGTCCACCACACTCCTGGCTGCTGGAGCTCAAAGAAGGGCAGAACCAGCCAGAAAACTGCTAGGCAGATAATATAATTAGGTCTGGTCAAATAACAACTGAAATCCAAGCAGATACAAGTAATGTTAAAGATCCTAATATTTTGCTGAGAGTGCATTTTCTCTTATTTCTAATCTCTAAACTTCTATGACCCAGCTGGAAATGCAGCCCAAAACATAAGCTGTTTTTCTGACACTTCCAATCTAACCAGAATGAGAAGATTGCAAGTCTTCTTTGTTTTTTAAAAAATATTTTCACACTGCATGTGGGAATTGTAAGAAGTCTAGCTTCACCTCCGATTTTGGATTATTAATGTGAAATGAACAGTCATTTCAGCAAAGTAAGGCCTGTTTAACACTGGTTAGAAGGCAAATTTTGATGCAGGGAGCTAGGAAACTAAGAGAAATAAGAAGTCAAACTAAGGGAAATAAATAAAAAATGCAACAGAGTAGAACTATGTAGAAAACATTTTTTCTTCCTTAGGACTTCTGAAAACTCAAATGCCAATTCAAGTGAAAATCCAAAATCTTGAAGAAAGCAACTATTTTAAATGCATTCTGTATCAACCATTCCAATATTTAATTTTGTGCACTTTTTTTTTCTGTTTTGTCTGGGGAAAGTTCTTATTAGTTTTAGCAAACGTTTTGAAGGCAACTGACAAAAGACAATTGTGGACTAAATATCGTAGTTTTCTCAGATTATAAGTGCTGACAATGTCCAAAACTTCTATAGCTTGTGGTGCACTTTGTGCCCATCTTTAGGGAGACAGTTGCTGTCTAAATTCTGTAACATTTCCCCCTGTTTTCTCCCCACTTCCTGACACATAGTATCTTGTCTACTGATGCGATCCAGTGAGACAGATTTATGACTTCCCTTAATGTCAGGCCCTTTATTTAGCCACCTACTCCAGGTTCTTCTGCTGCTGAAGGCCACTCTGCCTATATTTAAGTTGCTCATAAGGGATGTCAAATGAATCAGCACAAATTTTGACCTGAAAAAGATTCCCGTTTCAAAGTCTGCTATATTTTCCTCAGTCCAGTTGAAAACAATATGGAAAGTGATAATCGGATGTTCTTGCCTATGCTCATTGTCAGAGGAATCAAGAAAATAAAGCAAAAGCACAGTATCTTTGCCCTGAGCTAGTAAAGCTTTGATAATGAGACAGCTGCTGATTTATGGTAAGCAGTTGATGGATATATTTAAAAGGCAAGAAAGCCAAAGCATAAAAAGGTCTATGGGTAAACTAATGAAAATAAAGCTAGCTAAATTCCCCACATCTTTCTGCATTAAATGTTTATTGTCATGTGAGGGATGAATCACCCAAATATGTCAGAGTACTTGGTAGTTGGAGGGCACCCTTGTTGACAAGCAAATTTAATATGATCTGAGTCTTTGTAGTTAAAGTCAGCATGTTCTCTTCATTCTCAGAGGGAAAATGAAGTAGGACAGATAATTCCTGATATGTCTGAAACAGAAACAATAAAACAGATAAATTAAAAGAATTATTGATATATTGCAGCTTGTCTTGAGGCCACTAGTTTTAGGACTGATTTCACTACTAACTTATGCAAAATTACTTCTTCCTCTTAACCCATTTTCTCTTTGTAGATTTAATCATCTGGTGCTTTGAGGTTTAAACTGGCAAGTGATCCATGGTCCTGCCGTCTCTGTATCTATACTGGATAGCTAGACAAACCCTAGAAAGGAGCTATGTTATATTGTGGGACAGTTTACTCCAGTGTGTATTCAAAAAAATCTGAGAAAAAGAGTTACACTGATACCTCTTAATTTGCATAGGTTGTTTATAAAAGAACAGAGAGACCCAGGGGGCAAATTCAACTTTCTGGAAAGTGCCCTGTGCAGTGAAACCTCAGCTTAGAGTCCATAGGCATCGTCTTCTAAAAATAATAAAAACAAAAAAAAAAAAAATAGGTGTTTGCATTTGTCCTTAGAGATGTAACCTTTGCCCCATTGCCTATTAGTAAAAGTAATGGCCATTGACTATTTAGTGCACTATTCCCTCATGTTTGCAAAGAAGCAACTTTTATGACCACATTGGAAATCAAGTTAGAATAGACAAGGAAAAAGTTGCATGTCTGTGAGTAGTGTGTGATCTTAGGGTTAAATGAATCCCCAAGAGAGTTATTAATCTGTGAAACACACTTAAGATTAATGCTTGGGTGGCAGCTTCTGAATCCTCTGTACTAAAAGAGCAGAGGGTTGTATGGCTTTAAAACCATGTAAGTAGCACAAATATATCTCGGATGGTAGGAACTCATTTGCTCTCAGCTGCACCAGCACTATCCAGAGTTAGTGTTATACTTAATTAATTAAAGGGATACAGTTAATATAAAATCATACTTCATTCAGAAGATATTTTAACCACTGTTATAAGAAGTAATACCTTTGACTGCCAAGAATTAGAGGAGACTAGGAATTCTGCTTTGCTTTCTTTCATCCATATACTTAGCAAGGACTTTTTGTACCAAAGTTGATCAGATACTTTCTAACTGTTTGTTTACAGATTCTTTCCTGTTGTTGTTAAAAAAACTTTGCTTTAAATTTTGTAACAAATCTCTCCAAGAATAGTGGTCGTTCTTTAAAAATTTGCATGTTACGTGAAATTCCTCTGGAAAAGAAAAAAATGTGTGAAATTTTCAACTTGCTTTTTATGGCATAGAGAGTTCTGTGAGCACCTTTTGTATAGTCACTCATTCTGTCACTATCATCCTTCAGTGACTTTGTCTTTCACACAGAAATAGGGGAAAAGAAATACAGCTTAAAGATAGGAAAATGTGAGTGCAAAAATATAGCACTGGCAGGATGTCTCAAGGCAAGTGCATTGGCAGGAACTGCATTTAACTCCCTTTAAATTGACTAGATTTCAAGTTGAAAGTTTCCCATTAGTGCTTGAAATTAATGTGTCATTTAGTTTTCAAATGACAAAATACCATATAGCTAAGAAAAAAAGATGTAAGAAGGAAGCAGTATAAAAAGAAAGAAGAATAAAAGCCACCACTCTGGAATGACTTCTGAGACAGTTAATCAGTCTGCCAACTGTCAGACTGTATAACTCCTGGTTCCTGAGATGCAAGAAGGGAGATGGTGCTTCAGTTTGACATTTATGTCAAGAGCAAAGAAAGCCAAGTCCAAAGCTACCCACGCAATCGTGCATTCATGTTGGAAATATAGCTCTTGATAGGGTGTTCCTGGAGGTCACTGAATCTGAATTAGCATGCAGGGAAATGAGTTCCTCAGTGAAGAGCAGAACTTGTGTGAAAACAGACATTATAATCAATAGTTTGTAAGGACTGTCCAGTCACAGCCCTTATGCCTGGAGTATACAAAAGTGAAGCATACATGGATCTTTTCTTTTCTTGTTGTTTACCAAGAGTTTAGCTTCATGAAATTACCTAGAGCTACAATGTAAACAGTAAGGTTTAATTGCCTTTTATACCAGTTGAAAACTATATTCTGGCTTTTTAATTGTTTTTTACCTTACTTGCATTGATTCTAGCAATAAACATAACAAAACTATGCAAAATCATCTTCAAAAGCATATTTAAAAACTAAATAAGGGAAAGAAAGGACACACACAAAGTAACATCTCATGTAATACTGGAATTGGATGGCTGGCTCAAGGTATTAATAAAAATGTCAATACAGTCTGGTACATACAAGAGTATCATTTTTCTTATTAGAGATAAAATATTTTGCACTCTCAGTGCAAAAATAAGGAGCTGAGAACTGTAAGTCAAGAGTCTAATTCTCTGCTCACTTTTTTGATGGTGTGATTCTTCCTGTCCAGTTTTCTTACTTCGTAAATCTTTTAATCCAACTAGAATCATTATGTGGATAAAACCTCTTCTGAAATGTTTGCATTTTGAAACACTATCTAAACAGTGCTAGCATCTGCCAAAAGATTCCATGACGAGGAACTGACAATATTAACTCAATATATCCCTCCTTCATCTTTGCCCAAAAGTTGCCCACTCTTTAATGGCAAAATTAAATAGCAGTAAATACAGCAACACACAGCACTAATTGAATTGTTCTCATCTCATTCTCACTTCATAAATCATAAAACATTCCTCAAAGACCACTTCATATCCTTGTCTTCAAACAATGGAAGGAAACTGAGCTCAGAGGGCAAGCTGATCATTCAAACCAGCAGGCAAGCCAGAAATGAGACCCTTGAGAAAAAGCATTAGTGCCACAGTTTTCATTTATGGCCGGAATTCATATCCATATCTCCCAAATCCAGACCAATGTCTCATCCGGAGCAATAAAAAGCCATATGCAGTAAAGCAATGAGAAACTATCAACCTCACTTTATGGTTCTTGTAGTGTGTGAAAACCCATCATACAACAGGAACAAGGAAAAGCACACTGGAAATTATGATAGAGAAAAAAGACTTATTTATAAACTGAGGTGTGATTTGGTAGATTAAAATAGGCCTAAACAAGAGAATTTATAATCAAGTATATGTTGGAATACTGTAAACAAAAAGGAAGCATATAAGATTTTCTGGGGCACAAAGGAGTCTAACCTGAAAGACAGGAATGAACGAAAGGACTTTTCACCTAAGAAGAAATGAAACTTCTAATATGAAGATCATCTGTGAGGGTATATATACTATATTTTCCTGTAAGAAAGCTAATAGGAATCTGGGAAAAAAATAGTGTCTTGACTTCCACAGTTATCTTTGCACTCATTGCTGATTTTACATGGCATCAGCTCTGTCTGCAAGGGATGTGAGATGCAGGCACGGTTCTGGATGCAGCTGGTCATACTGTTAGGAAAGAGTGGGCAGATGATACTTCTGTCAGCCTGGAGTGGGCAATAAGATAGTGGCACCAGGACACTGGACCATCCATCTGGATGTTTGCCTAAAAGCCAGGGAAAGCACCTATCTTGATAAAGACAGTCCAAGTCCTTCTGATGAAAGTAGCACGTTTGATTTGCATGATAGTGCCAGAAAAACAGATTTATTGTCATGATTTAGGCTGCAGTGATAAAGTGTAGGGCTGCCCTGCAGGTACCCCCTTGGACAGCACCGGTCACATAATTTGTATACTGTATTATCCCTTCTCTTATTTCCTAATCCTCTTTTTCACTGTTCTTCCACCTCACTATGTCTGTAGCACCGACGTCTGTAGTCTGTCTTCTCCAGGATAAATGGGTTCCTTTTCTTACTCACCTGTTTTCTTACAAGTGCATTTAAATTTGGTATTTTTGATACTTTTACCTAGATAATCACAGTCTTACTGATATGCTCCCAAGGGTTCTGCTCACCAAAAGGTACACAATGGTACCTTCCAATTATATGTGTGATCTAGCTGTTTGTCATGTAACTCCCCTCCTAACTACGTGTGCACTCCATTTATTCCAAGTGGATCCATCTGTAACTTTTGTCAGCTTCTTCCATAGTTATTTATCATATCCAGGAATTCCTCATGTCATGTTCAATAGCTTTCCATGTCCTGTTCAGTTAACTTAACCTCAGGTTAGGGCCTATTCAGCAGCCAATACATTTGCCTAAGGCCTTAATGGATGCAAAGAAGATGCCAAAAATACAGTATTAAGGGTTTGGCTGGTCACATAGCCCCCCTTGCCTGAACAGCATATCTGTCGTTAGTTTCATCCCTGTGACTTGATCTAAGTGGAGACCAGTGTGTATATGTAAAGTGTCACAAAAGAATCTAAAAAAATCTTCTATTTTAACATTTTTCTCAAGCATTGGAGTTTTTGTGCAATAGTGCAAAAGCTAACCACTAGAGCTTAGTCTCACGTAATATCAGTTAATCTATTTATTGTACTTTATCTATTGTGCTTATTCTAAAAACTTGGATTACTTTATGTTTGCAAATATAAGATAACAAACTTTGAACACACTTGAAGTATGGTTGACAAGTGTACAGTACAATATATGGCACAATTTCCAGTATGTTTCTTTACTAATTTTCAGATTTCCAGGTTTTGAGAATGGTTTTCTAACTACAGTGACCGAAATTAATAAAATCTCACTTGCATTATCTCTAATTGACAGCAACTGTTATCTTCTGCTGTTAGATGTACAATTGATCTGACAGTCAATGAGGAAAAAAATCCTACCCTTCTCCTTCTGACCACACAGCTTAACCTTTTCATGTTTGGTTTTATCTCTAATTTTAATTTTCTAATTTTAAGCATTCACTTCAGCAATTTTTTGGACTTCTGGTATAAATCAGGACAGAAGTTTAGTCTCTGTAATGACCGTCATATCTATCAGCAATGTGAATGGTAGAGACAAAAATAAAGTGCCTTTTAAAATACTATTTTTGCTAAGTGCAGTGTTTGTTTCAGATGAGATGGGCCATATATCTCCTGTGCATCACTGCCTGTTTAATATGTCTTGTCACATTACTTCTTCCATCATGTGTCACATTATGTAAGGTCTTGTTACTTTAACAATAAGACACAAAGAACTAAAGTAGTGGTGAACTGTTTGCCAGAGACTCTTTTACACTTCATGCTGTCTCTTACAACGAAGAGCAAATCAAGAGCTGCAGCACCAAACTACTGAGCCACCTGAAGAAAAGAAAGTAAATGCCTATTGCTCTAAGGACAACAGTCAATAGACTTTTTGAAAGGTGATTTAGAGCCCACTACTGTATTCCTTACATAGTCTAGCCTCCCATCAGAAGCAAATGAACATTTACACAAACTAAAGGAAGATACAGTGTCTTTTCCAATGAGTTTACAATTTGCGGTTCTTTGTACTGCCTATATTGTCTCCATCACTGGAGACATGCAGGGGCAGGCTGGATGTGGCTCTGGGCAACATAGTATCATAGAATCATAGAATAGTTAGGGTTAGAAAGGACCTTAAGATCATCTAGCTCCAACCCCCCTGCCATCAACAGGGACACCTCACACTAAACCATGCCATCCAAGGCTATGTCCAACCCAGCCTTGAACATCGCCAGCAATGGAGCATACACAACTTCCCTGGGCAACCCATTCCAGTGCCTCACCACCCTTACAGTAAAAAATTTCTTCCTCATATCCAATCTAAACTTCCCCTGTTTAAGTTTTAACCCATTAACTCTTGTCCTATCACTACAGTCCCTCATGAAGAGTCTCTCCCCAGCATCCCTATAGGCCTCTCTTCAGATACTGGAAGGCTGCTATGAGGTCTCCACGCAGCCTTCTCTTCTCCAGGCTGAACAGCCCCAACTTTCTCAGCCTATCTTCATACGGGAGGTGCTCCAGTCCCCTGATCATCCTCGTGGCCCTCCTCTGGACTTGTTCCAACACTTCCATGTCCTTTTGACGTTGAGGACAACATGAACTAGTTCAAGATGTCCCTGATTATTGCAGGGACGTTGGACTAGATGACCTTTAAGGGCCACTTCCAAGCCAAGCTATTCTATGATCCTATATTCAGGGCATCAAGTAACACATCTTGGATTAGCGTACTTTAGATATATTACACATTTCTTTTACCTCTTATTTAAAATACTATTACTCAGGACTAAATCTACTGAAATCAGTAGTACTATGCTGGTGTAAGTGAGAGGGGAAATGAAGCATTTGTCTCTTTTTTCCTACTTGCATTTCAGCAACACAACTGCTTTATTGCAGAAATAAAAATGATATCAGTGCTGAAATTATTCATTAGTATGCAAAGCATAAAGAAAAATCCCTGCATCAAGATATTAAAAGAGAACAGTTACTGGGGATCAATGTCACGGGGATGTAAGAAAAATCTTTTCCTATTTTCATGATCCACCTAACCATCGTGCAGCACTAACAAATGCTTTCATTATTTGGGTTATATATATTTCCAGCAGGACATTTGGTACCTTTTCTGTGTAATTATCTGGAATTTGAATACTACCAGTATAACTTTAGTACGAAATCTCCAGACTTTCCCTTGTGATCTGTGACTGAAAATACTAGAATTGGTAATCAGTGGAGTTTTACTGGACCTGTGCGTGAAGAAATTATCTCAGTTGTTCAGTTCAAGAACATTCCCAAGTTACAGTTGGCTAACCATTAGTCCTTCTGCAGATAATTACATCTGGGGACAAATAAGCCCAGGCACCAGAACCTAGGAAGACAACTGGCTCTGCGGAGAAGGAAATTGTGGTCCGGGTGGACAACAAACTGACCATGTGTCAGCAATCTCTCCTCACAGCAAAAAAAAGGCCAGCAGCTTCCTGGGCTGCATTTGGAGTGTTGCCAGGTAGAGGGAGGTGATCCTTTCCCTCTACCTAGCACTGAAGAGGACACATCTGAGTGGTTCTGACCTCCTTAGGGCAAGAAACTGGAGTGAGTCCAGCTCAGGGCCAAAAAGGTGATTCAATCATAGAATAATAGGATTCCAGGTTGGAAGAAACCTCAAGAATCATCTAGCCCAACCTTTCTAGCAAAAGCACAGTCTAGACAAGATGGCCTGACACTCTGTCCAGCTGAATATTCAGTGTCAATCACTGCAGAATTTACCACTTTCCTGGGGAGATTATTCCAATGACTGACTGCTATTGTGAAAAATTTTCCTTTTGTGTCCAACCAAAATCTCCCAGAGAGTAACTTGTACCCATTGTCCCTTGTCTTTTTCATGTGACTCCTTGTAAAAAGAGAGTCTCCATCTTCTTTGTAGCCAGCCTTTAAATACTGGAACATGATTAAGAATGTGTGGCATCTTTTATATAAGAAGAGGCTGAGAGAGCTGGGATTGTTCAGCCTGGAGAAAAGAAGGTTCAGGGGGGATCTTATCAACCTGTGTAGGTACCCAGTGGGGGCATATGAACTAAAGGGAGCCAGACCCTTCTCAGTAGTACCTACTAACAGGAAAAGAAACAGGAATCACAAATTATAAAACAGAAAATCCCACCTGAACACAGGGAAGCACTTTTTTTTTGTTTACAGTGAGGGCAATCAAGCACTAGAACAGGTTGAGCAGAGAGATTGTGGAGTCTCTGTCCTTGTCTCTTTCCTTGGAGACCCAGGAAAACCTGACTGGACATAGTGATGGCCGACTCACTCTTACTGACCGTGCTTGAGCAGGAGGGGGTGTGGAGTGGAAGACCTCAAGATGTTCTTTCCAACCTCAACCATTCTGTTATTCTGTGACCTTTATGTGGTGGCCAGTCATTTCACTTATATGTAACACCCTTTCCAGCCTATACCAAACCATACTAGTAGTTTCATATTGTGGTTGTTTCCTAGATGACTTTTATATGAGAATTAAAAAAGAGGATAGAGGGATCATCAGTGTTTGAGTAGGTCCCAAAAAAATAGTGAACACAGGCAGGCTGACCTTCTGCTTGGAAGTTCAGCAGAGCTTCCAGACCTCATACTGGCATCTGCCAGTGATTTCATACATAGACAAGTTGCAGATAAAGTTTTTCAGACCTGACAGCTATATAATGAGAAGAGTGTATGTAACATGTGCCCTCGGTAGATCACATCACCTTTAGCTGCACCAGCAAAGTCAGAGATACGTATGGTTAGTGGGGCAGCAGAAACCAGTCATTGAACTCTAGTACAGGACAGACACTGACAAATGAGATGTGATATTGTGAAACTCACACTGGTCAATTGAAGAAAATTAAAGTTGAAATATAGATCTATAGTTCATGTAGATAGATCATTGGAAACCTCTGTATCATGAAAGTATGTTTCCTTATTATCCTAATAAAAAGGGCAATGTAGAAAATGTAACTAAATCTGCTGAACTGTCTTTCTATAGAAAAGACTGGCAGGCTTTGTGCAGTAGGAATATATTATTCAGAGAAGGGTATTGTGTATGACTCCATCAGGGCTTTTTAAGAAAAGCCTATTGATAGATGTCTACATTTGAATTCAATTAAAATGCACCTTACTGCACAGGCGGAGGGGAAGGAGCCAACCAAACTTTTCTCCAACTATGTGCTGTCTGCCAGGGGTTGACCCTGCCCTTTTTGGTGTGGCTATTCCCTGTACTGGAACGTGCCTCTCTATAAAACTAAAAGAAGGAAAAACAAAACCTAGACTGTTTGCACAGAAAAGTGAAGAATGGGAGTTGACACATTTGTCTTGAGAGACAATAAGAGAGTGAGAGTGGTGCTGTACCTTGTTTGATAGGACATTCACTTGAAAACATGAAGAAACCTTATTTCTTCCCCAGGATGTTTACAAATTTTAAACAACTGTTACTTATGGAATATTCAGAAAATTTCCGGAAAATAGGCATCAGCTCGCGGCTTTCCTTTTTCGTATGATCATTGTTACACTGACCTTCCAAATTTAATTTGCTACATGTTATTCCTCAGCTCATATTCACTGTATGTTGATCTCATTTTTTGTCTTATTTAGAATACAAGCCTTTCTAAAGGTAGTCTATCCTCCAGCTGTACATAACTCTGTCAGAATGGGCTCATGAGGTTGTGTGAAATGCAATAAAATGCAATAAATAACAACAATGGCTGGCAAAATTATTATTTTATAGACCTGAAAGATGCTAAACACATTGTCCTGAATATGTGGTTTCCTTTCACAACCACTAATATTCCAGTCTATTGCTGACTCATTTTAGTTTGAAATTTAAAGACTATTAAAAGCAAAAGAAAATATTTCTGAATACTTAACATATAAACCTCACATTTTCTTAACCAGATAATCCAAATGAACCACTTCAAAAAATCAGTATTCTAAAACAAATTTTAGAAAAAAGTAGAATACTTTTGCACTGAAAACACAGAAAAGTAGCATGCTGAGTATAGCTGCCTTCATGCTAAAAAAAACCCTTGGAAAATAATTATCCAAATTCAGTATTAAAAGTACTGTTTTATCATCATGCACTAACTGGATTTTAATTAAATATTGCTTTAATGTTATTATTATGGGAAACATTAAAAAGTAGCTCAACACTTGCCACTGGTTATTTTCTTAATAAAACTGTTGTGAAAAGCTTTAATCTTTTTAAAATGCCATATACTATAAATCAAAAATTTTCTATTTTAACCATCCAAAGTATATACTAGCGAATAGCTAAACCAAGGAGCTCCCTGAGTGTTTTTAGGTTAGAGTCACATCTTAGCAAATATTTGAGGAAATAAGAATAAAGTTCCTATATTTTTTTACTGAAATGATTCTTCACATTAGTACATACAGTTATGTATCTGTTTATACATATGTCTATATATGCATATATGTGCATGCCTATATATATATATAAAATACATATACACCATCTCCACAGAGATGACTACTAATGTCATCAAGACTGCTCAAAGTGCATCATGTCCTTCTTGCCCATGTGGCTCCATTAGAAATAAGAACCTAATCCTGTAAAAATCTACTAACTCCACTGGGAACAGGACTGTGTTCTTGCTTGCTTACAGTATATACCTAAAGCCACAATGTTTTTTGTATTGGCACTATGTTAATTCTTTTTTCATTGATGTTGCTGGGTTAATTCAGCTGGAAAGGACATGCGCCTTAAAAATCATTATGATTTCATGTATTTGTCTAAGACAAAATATTTTCTTCCACATTTTCTTACAATAAATAGGTTGCTAGTTTATCTTTACTTGCATGCTGCAAAATAGAAGTTTTCTAAAAATTGTGAATTTATTATGGATTTTATGTGAAAGAAAGAGTATTAAAAGAGAAAGAGGGTATTTATGAATGTTTCACATGCAAACCCCACATTTCTTAACCAGATTATGTAATGCACGATTAAAAAAATTCAGTCTTCTAAAATGAAAAAAAGTGTTTTGAAGAATTTCCTCAAGTTTGTGATCAGGTCAGTTGCAGTATTCCACTCACTGAAGTCACTCAGCCTATTCTTATGATTGCAGTAACTGTTATGTTTGGAGGTGTACAGCTCAGAAACCTTAAACAGGCCATCTTCTTTATTTTATGCATGAACCAGAAGCCTTTGCATAGAAATTCTTGTGCACACTCTTTTTGCAAGACTCTCATGCCAGGGCTTCATGTTTCCTTCTGCAGATGTTCAGCCTCGGCTAGGTCTTTGGGAGCCTTTATCACCATCCCCTTGGCAGTGGCTCCTCTTCTTGTCTTCTGATCCTGCTGAAATTGGTTTTTGTTTGTCCAGATCATACCATTTCCACAGCCAGTCACACCTTTAAGTAGGAGATAGAGGGGGGTTTTCATGCTCTGGAGTGTGGTAAATTCAAAAATAAGGGGCAGAATAAACATGACCATTATAAAAGCAGCAAATACTAGTGGTACTTGAACAATGCTTCAAATTCCCAGCCACAGACTCTCATTATACAGTAAGAGAGTAATGTTTTTGCAGTCCTTTTATGCTGCTTCCATAGCAGATACAAATTGTCAGTGAAGCTAGTTGGGCACATTTAGTCTGAAGTACCTTCTGGTAGAACATGCCGTTCTTGTAAAATTGATATTTTTTTAATTGTATTTTGTGAACAAGTATTCAATTTTTTCCACTGGGAAAAATCAAACTGACAGGTCTCCAGGCTCCTCACCTGGAAGGCTTTCATCAGCTTCACTTTCCACATGCAGAAAGTAAATTTGACTGCTAGGGCTGAGTATCTGAGCTTTCTGCCTCATCCAGGCTGGGTCACCTTTCCTCCCTGCACTGGTAGGGGGGATGAGGACACAGTGCTAGCGCATCAGCTGGCTTCCTGGAAAGCTCTTGTCAATCCACTATCATTGCAACCTGAATGATACATGCTGAGGAGAGACAGGGTAGTAAGAGACAAGGTTGGTGGTTTTTTTTTTTTTTTTTCCTTTCTCATTCTCTTTTTGTTGAGGGCAAATGCTATTATACTACATTGTATATAATTACATTATATCATATATATAATATTCAATATGTAATATACAGTATACATTTAGCTATTTTTATGCATTTCTCTATCTCTATACATATATATACATAAAAACTTGTATTTTGTTTTCACCTAATGTTATACTGATTGCCTTTTATAAGCCTTGTTATGCCCTTCATGTTCCAAGATAGAAAGCTGTTCTCTTTACACTTGTTACAAATTGTGGCATAAATGAAATACGAAGTAAATAACTGTATTTAGGAGCACTAACACAACTAAAATCCTCAACACTGAATAAAATGGACTGCAATTGAAAACACCAGGTAATGGTGTAAAAACACCACAAGGCAATGTCTAACTCAAACAAATTTACATAGCTGCAAATAACTGTAATATTTATCGGCATGTAAACCTATGTATAGACTGAAAGTCTTGATGCATTTCCACCTGTACAAAAGCTTCTTCAATTCTTTCAGTAAAAGCTGGCCAATTTTCCACTTCTATCCTGAGATGATCAATACTCCCTAAGTGAGCCACCTTTTGAAGTACTTCAGGACACATTTAGCTCCCTCTTTGATCTTTCCATGTCTCCTTTTAGATATAATGGATTTTACTCTACTGAGGCTTTGTCCCACCAGCTCCAATTTTATTATCCATTATCTGACTTTCCACAAGATAAAAGCAATTTAAAAGGATAACTTTTTTTTTCTTTTCTTTTCTTTTTTTTTTTTTTAAGCAAGAAAAATTAATCATGCAACCCTATTTTGGGAGCATCGGACACCTTGGATCCCTAGAGAAATCCTCAAAGCAATGCTTTTTTGCAACATTTCCATTTGAGCAAAGAGGGTTACTGGATACCACATAGGGTACCATATTTCCTTGCTGCAGACTCAGTTTACAGGTCCCTTGCTAATACGGATGTATACTATTTAACATAGAATCATAGAATCATGACATCATAGAATAGTTAGGGTTGGAAGAGACCTTACGATCATCTAGTTCTAGGCAGGAATGCCTCACAGTAGCCCATGTTCCCCAAGGATCTGTTCAACCTGGCCTTGAACACTGCCAGGGATGGAGCATTTAACATTTCTCTGGGCAACCTGTCCCAGTGCCACACTACGCTCACAGTAAAGAACTTCTTTCTTATGTCTAACCTGAACTTCCCCTGTTTTAATTTGTACCCCTTTTCCTGTCACAACAGTCCCTGATGATATGTCCATCCCCACCATCCTTGTAGGCCCCCTTCAGATATTAGAAGGCTGCTATCATTACTATTTTCTTGAATTTACTCTGTGAAGATCTGCATCTGCAGAAAAACTACAGTAATGTAGTTTTTTCTCCTGCTGTGGTGTAACACAAGACAACAGAGCATCTGAACTCAGACACAGGTGAAAGCATGGCTGCAATATCGCTCTCTGTGATGACAGGGTAGCACCAGCATGTCAAGCACTCAGCTGGATTTGAGGAAAAAACATTTCCTGCATCCTTTAGATATCATCTTCCCCAAACCTCACCTGTGCCTTTGTCACACTGAAAGAGAATTTGCATCATAAGCCCTCCCTTGCCCTCAGGTCTGGGCCACTCATAAACCCCTTGCTTACATTTAACAATCTTATTTTCACTGGCATATTCTTATGGTGCTATGTACTGGACAAAACCAGATCAGTATGTCTAAGCAGATATCTAGGGAATATTTTTTGTTTCTTTTTCCTTCCATTTTGAACCTAGAATAAATACAAATATTCTGAGGAATATATGCACAAATCGGGGGGGGGGGGGGGGGGGGGGGGAAGAAGGGAGAAAAGCTGCTTCAGATTTGGGAAGAAGAAAATATTTTTTCTCCTCAACAAATTTTGGGAAGGTATTCTTCCCAACCAGCAACCTGGAGAAAGATGAATATTTGCTTTGCTTTTTAGTGTATATCTGAATATGTTCATTGCTATCAGGAAGTCTCAAGACTAGAAAATTGCCTTTTCAGACAGTATGAATTTTGATCCACAATAACTGTGGAGCCAAAGGAGTTGCTGAAATAGAAGGTAATTTTCTGAACAATATCCTTATTCTTCTACCTAATTCACAATCTGATAATTTTTTTTGTGTGTGTGTGTGCGTAAATAAGACAAACCCTTGCACTAGATTAGTACCATCACTAGAGAGAGAAACAGAAGAGAAAGAAAAAGAAACCAGCTCAGACCCAAGGTGTCAATTTGTTCTATTTTTTATGCTGGTAACTGAAATCCACAGAAGGGGTAGAGAAAGGGATCTTGAAAGGACTGATGAAATAATATCAAAGCTAATCCAAGGCTAATGAGGCTCGGGAAAATGTAAAGTCTACCTCCCTCCTCATGCCCAACTCTGGACATACAAGGGAAACTCTTCTAGCAATATTTCTTAACTCTACTGGGGGGTCCTTGGAAATACCATCGGGTAAAGGCTGCTGAGACCATACACTGATGTAGGGCATGCCCTAAAAGTCTTGACAGACAGGGTCACCCTAGTGGTCTAAAGCTATATTAGGCTTATTGGTCAGCATCTTATGATTTCAGGAAAGTTGCTTGAAAGCCTGATCTCAAAACTGAATGTAGACTGAGTTATGTAGAATTAGCTGTAGCTATATATTACCATCAGCTATAGCTGAGATATGCCTGGTGTCTCAGGCTGAATTTAAGGCTAACGTCACAATATATACACTGCTGATTTAGAGCTAAGGTCCTTCTGTGAATGCTGTTCACTGCAGAGAAGTAATGCATATACTGCAATTGTGCCACTGCTGCAAAGAGAAGTTCACTTGCAAAAAATAGTAGAAAGAAATAGAGATAGTTGATATGCAGGATGCCAGACCAGAAGAGTGGATTCAATTCAAAATAAAGACATCAAATACAATGTCTAAAGGAATGTGCATGCAGGTGAGCTATGTGTCTAAGTCGCCACATAATCAATAGAGACATAGTCAATACAGTCATTGTTTTCTAAGGAGAGATTTATCTGACAAGCAACTAGGGGTGCAATTCAGTTTCTTGTGCACAGCACAAATACTAGTTGAGAAAGACTAGTACATTCAAAGCATCCACCCAAGGTCCACAGGCGCAATACACAGGACTTACATTAGGTCCATGGCCTCAAGAATGGTGGCTTGTGGCCAAGCAGGAAAACAAACACACCTCAGTTACGATTAAATACGTCTCTTCAAGCATTTGAAACAAACACTACCGGTCCAGTACACCAAGTCATCATCCAGTCTCCTCAGACCATATGGATTAAGACTGGGATTCAATACCTTAAGCATAGGTTGTGGATTTATTTTAGGCGCTGAGGAGTATTTCACCTAGCCTTCAGCTGCTTCACATAAGTCTTTGTATTATCTGCCAGCCCAGCAACATTGTTAAGAACTTAAGGGCAACTCATATTGCACCAGATGCCTATATATGAGCAGCTTCAAAAGGTACCTATTGGCTCAGTGACTAAGGTCATTCACTAGGCTCCGCTGACTGGCTGTCTATTGACTATAGTATGAGCTAAGCATATGTGCCTACACCTCTGTCTAGGTGTCTCTGTTTCAAAATGTACCTGTAGAAAGACACAAGGGCTTAATTTCTCAGTATTAAAATTCTTCTGTTGTGGGATCTTAGATAAAAAAAAAAAATACTTTGTGGTTGAGATATCCCTGTCAGTGACTCAGTGACATTTTCAATATCCCGTTGAATGAATATATTGTAAATCTTCCCAGCAATATCCTTATGCAATCAGCCTCTATTTTTATGGTAGGAAAGTCATTCCAGTAACAGACATTACCACCATAATAAAATGGTCTTTTGTCTTGTGCCAGAAAAGGCTTCCTCACCCTTTCTTCAAGAAGGAAATATGAAAGATGCTCATATTTCAAATATGATCTCACACTTAAAGAAAGTCATTGCATTTCAAATAGCAAGCTGGTGTTGGCAAGAGAAGGATGGATTCATCATCCCACATTTGGCTCCATGCTTGCAGTACCTCTTCTGGTACATGAGGGCCCCAGGATCAGATTAGCAATACATATAGCTTCCTTTCGTGAGAAGGTAGGGGAAGTTTAAGCACCAGTGTCTAGTGCTCTGCTTCTTTCTCTTGGTTTAGTAAGACTAAATGGGCTACCTCTGCCCCTTCTGCTCCAGTGACTCCCTCCTATTCCTTTGATATAATAGCTGTGGCAAGACTACTGTTCTCTAGATCCATCTCGGTGGAGCTTCTCCTTATTTACCTTTCCCATCTCTCTGCCACAAAGGTGTATTCAATCATTTGACATACTTTGAGATGCAAAAAGTTCATTTTGGTTCTTTCTCTCTGACTATTTAGGCTCCAAAGGAACAGACCCTACCAATGAGAAAATATATTTATCTTATAATCTGTAGGGCTGTGTCTGCTACAAAGAGCAGTTCTGTCCATGTTCTGCTTCACTAGTAAAAGTGATGTGACAAGCAAGAGAGTTGTGGGAAAGAAATCTTCACTGTGCATTCGAAGTGATTTTGCTTTTACAGTGACAGCTTCTGAAATATCTATTACTGTTCTGGAAAGATATATTGAAGTTACAGCAGGTAACTCCTTTACAGAAACTATTAGCTCAGAGTTTAATGGATGCCAAAAGCAGGCAGAATTAGGAATTACTTTTAAAGAACTAGAAAACAAAATAGAAGACATCATAATGCCACTACTTATATCCCTCAGGTTTCTTCAATACAGGTCAGTCCTCCCTTGTATGCAAAAGAATACAGTAATATTGCGAAATATGCAGAGATGGACAATTAGGAGGACCAATGGTGATGAAAAGCTAAACACAACACTCCTCATCTTGGAGAAGTCACTGAGGAAAGGATATGACAGGTGTCTATAAAAAAGCAGTGACACAAAGTGAGTGAAATGAATAGAAACTATCACATTTTTGCTAAGACCATCAAATAAAATCACAACTAACAGATTAAAAGGAAGCCATAGAGGTACTTTCTCATATGTGTGGCTGCTACAAGACATTGTGCACGCCTAAAACTTATCAAAAGTGATAAGACAAATTAATGAAATAAAGTTGACAGGATTCTATTAAACACAATGGCATCACCTTTCATTCAGGAAGTCCTGAAGGCATAAGCCACTGCTGACAGATGAGTGTACCAGGAAGCTGTCACCATATGTTGCCCTGCTCTTACATGCCTCCCTATGCATCTGCCATTGGTCAGTGCTGGAGATGGAGCTAGATGGCTTTTTGCCCTGACCCAATAACAGTGTTCTTATGTTCACACAATTAGCGCTAGCCTTTGGGGAAGAGATTTAGGCCAGCTACTGTAGATGTTATTATAATGCTTAAAACATACATTCAAGACCCTGTCAGCATGATTCAGAACACCTCTGTTAGGCACTGATTTGTATTCTGATGTCAGTGAGGGAGCGTTGGTACCACATCTGGACTCTCCAACATTTTTGCATACTTTGCTTTTGATTTTTAGTTTAAATAGAATCATAGAATCATAGAATATTTAGGGTTGGAAAGAACCTTAAGATCATCTAGTTCCAACCCCCCTGCCATGGGCAGGGACACCTCCAAATAAATGTATTTCTGTTCAAGAAAACATTTATTTGGAAAATATTTGGAAGAATAATGCAGTAAAAAAAAAGTATTTCCCCCTGCTTATGAAATGATTTCTTTCTGAGTAGGGACTAGAAGTTGTAATTTCAGATATTTTAGCGCCACCATTGCATCAAGCGACAGTATAGTACAAAATTCATTGCTGTCACATTTTAATCTGATTTTGATAATTCATACAAAGTCAGATAATTTCATCCCTGATAATATGATACAAAGCTGTTACTGCATGAGTCAGTTTCCAGTAATGAAGGGTAAAAATATACCAGAATTCACTATATAACAATATTAGGGCTGCAATACACTTCTCAGGACAGCCAAGATAGACTTGGAACTACCTCCCATGTTAAATTAAAATGCTCCTCTTTTGTTGTTGCTCATCATTAAATGTATTGAATTCTGTGTTCTTACCTGGGGGATTGTGGGAACCTTGTAATATTTATAAAGGGAAGAGCCACTTATCTCAGGGCCATTTTTGCTGTATGTATTATTTATTTCCTGATCTATCCCCTCCCATGTTCACTGTCTTTAAGAAGTATGATTAATAAAACATTCTATGCTGAGCAGTGTGAGTTATATTCTCAAACATATATATATTCAGGCCATTTCTATGCAAATGTCAAAGTAGAAATTTTTCACTGCAAAAAAATGTGTGTATTCTCCACTTGATACATTCATTTTACATTTATTGTTTAGATTAATTATTTTATATCCCCACATGACTGGTTTTCAGCTGGGCATCCCAAAGGGATTTTGTAACCAATGAAGATAGACTTTGGGTTTTAACACCTGTGAGAAGTCACTGTAGAAGAGGCTTAAAAGGAGTGATTTAGAAAAAAATATTTATTCACTTTGATATCTTATTTTTTAAATAATATTTTATTTATTATTAATGCATAAGAAAAAAAGAAGAAACAATGTCATAAACTTCCTACACCATGATGTAGTACATCAAGAATGAAGTATGCTTTGTCTTCATCTAACTTTAATCAACATTCCAATAGATACAGGAACCCTAATGCCACTAATAGAGACTGGCACCAAAAGTCCTTTTTGTGGCAACTCTCCTCTTGATATCCTTGGTGGGGGTATGACTGGCTGCTTGTAGTCTCATTTTCTGAAAAAGCTAGTTCATTTGTCTTGGTTCAAGAGAACTAAAACCACCCATGCCTTATGACAGAGGTCAAACAACGTAACTTTGACAAGTTGTTTTTTTTATTTGTTTGCCTGTTTTAAGCTTTCTTTTCCTCATATCAGGCCACATTGTCCTCATACAGCAACTTATTACTAATTTTCAGACAATATACATGTATCTTTGAGAGAATATGGCAATAATACTCTCTTATTGTGTTTATTTTCAGTTCATGTTACAGGAATAGCTAATGGGCTTGGTAGAAGAGCTCACCTTCTGTGATAGCACTGCACCAGCAATGTATAGGTCCTCATCATCAGAATCCAGATACTAAGACTAGGGCAAGAAGCAGATGAAATAGAAGGATGGTGAAATAACTGTAAGAGAAAAATTGAAAAAAAATATTCCTACTCCTACCAATGAAAAAGCCTTCTATTGCCTCCAGTGAGGCCAGTTTATATACATCAATTTATGCATAAGTAGTCATGTTATCCAAGGTATAGCACATCTTCTTGGGTAAGTTCAAAAGGTCCAGTGCATGTGGTCTTAATACACTTTTGAATGCAAATCTATTCTCAGTTTAATTAAGTTGATTTTCAATAGTAATTTTTAACTCAAACCTTCAGTCTTGGATCAATCCTTAATTCAGGCAGGATATCAAACACCATAAGTAGGAACAGGGTGAGAAGGAACAGGTGCACTGGGCCTCCAGCCTGAGTGTGATTCTCTTCTTAAATGGGGTGTTACTACAGACCAACATCACTTGCTTAGAAGTGCACAGCCCTTTCTCCAGCTCATTAAGAAAAAAGTTCTAAGAACTGCAACCCCTTCAAGGCAAATTTAAGTTAAGTGGAAACTCTGTCCTCCTGGGAATAAAAGCCTTGAGCTACATACCCCAAATCACTCCTGACTTATGAGCATCTTGCTCCTTGTGTCTGTTCAATTGTTAAGCCTCTGAAGTCTTAAATGTTAACCACAAATTATTATGTCAGTGAAGGAAGGACATAATTTGGCAGGTAGGCAGATGCCAGGTTACAGTTCTAACCTGAATGACTTTAGTCATGAGCAAGAAGAAATATTGACTCAACTTTTTACCTGATCTCAGAAGGCGTTACGCATAGAAAAAGACTGCAGGACTTGACACAGAATTGCAGGATTGGACATAAGATAAGCAAAACCTCGTTATCATGGTAAATAATTATCTGGCATAGAGAAGGGACCAACTGTTAAATAGGGAAGGAACAAGACTGGATAGGGACATGAATTTCTAGAACTCATTGCAGAACAGAAAAGTTATTCGGATGCCTCATCACGGGAGCTAAATTGGGTAAGTATTTATTACCAATTCTGCTGCAAGCAAGAACGTACATAGAGATGTCTCACAAAGTCTAAAGGAAACAAAGAACGCCTTAGAAAATACTAGTCCACCCTTTTTTCTTCTCAGTAGTAGTACTGGAGAACATTTCTAGGGAGAGGAATTAGCTGTTCTTAGCAAACTAGTGTGTAGGTGTAGGCTAATCATCAAGACTGTGGATGTGTCCCCTTTTGAGATTAATGTGCTGACAACAATTTAGGTATTTAATTTATTCACAGGTTCCATGCCACATACACTTTAGGTATCTTCTGTAGTCTAACACCTGACCTTTTCTAGAAGTCTTAAAAGAACCTTCAAGGATCCTTAAAAGATCCTTTTGGCCCCAATTTTAAAGGTCAAGAA
Organism: Myiopsitta monachus; assembly: GCA_017639245.1. Taxonomy (NCBI): domain Eukaryota; kingdom Metazoa; phylum Chordata; class Aves; order Psittaciformes; family Psittacidae; genus Myiopsitta; species Myiopsitta monachus. Next base: position 22,282,696 of record CM029922.1, on the reverse strand, counting down.
GAGTTTTCAATATCAGGAAAAAAAATATCCTTAACTGCATTAAATTCTTCTGATTCTTCATTGTTTTATTTTGTTTTGTTATTTAGAGACAATACTATAAAGATTTGAGAAGTGCAGATTAGATTCTGGTGCTTAACCTGATTCATAAAAGGGATCTAATTTAAAGAACACACTTCTGTCAGACTTTTCACCAGAAAACGTAAATAATTTTTGACTTATTGACTGGTAAATTTTCCTGTCACAAAATTTCAAGTGGAAACTACTATAAAAAAATAGCACTCTGCCTTCCCGCATTTTGAACTCCAGTACTTGTCTAACAGACCATTTGTTGTTCAGGCTTTTATAGAAGCAACTCTGTTTCAGCTGTAATATTACAGCTGATTGAGACATTCATTTCTAGAATTCAGAATAGCACGATACACATAATACTCTGTGGTTTTGCTCAGCTCTATTGTAAAATTCAGACTGTGTGCTTATGACAGAGACTCATTAGGAACGGTTTTATGATTTAGCATTGCAGCTACAGTCTGGGGGAGCCTGTTTAGTCCTTCTAAGGAAGCACGGCATGGTTAAAAAGTTACGTTAAGGCAGAAATGTGAGTGCCACGGTGTCTACAGCTGAAATACTCTAAACTGTCTGAATAGCACTGTCACAGACTAGCAAACCTAAAAAGGAAGATGATCATTATCCAGTTTAATTGCAAAAGGATTTATCGAAAACAAAAAATCACCGTGAGAAAATAAAAGGATAACCTTTTTTTTTTTTTTTTTTAATTATATTATAACAGCAGCTAGGAACTGTGAGTGACAGACAGACAGAAAAAACTACAGAAGCAGTCAAAATGTGGTTTGGTCCTGCCAGAAGTCACCACATGGCATCATCAGCCCTGTCCAGACCAGGCTGAGCATCCTCTTCCAGGGCTCCATGAGGACCCTACAAGGAAAACAAAGGGCAGGTGGTGGTAGCAAGTAGGGCCCCTCAGGTGTGCATGTGCAACCTGGTGAGGACTGCTTCCCAACACGTACATTGAGGGCTGTAACTAGCAACACAAATACTTTCACAGCTGGAACATCCTCACCTGCCACAGAAGTGAGATTGCAAGTAGGGACTGAAAACCCTGGAGAGAGTGTCACACGCTTTGTGACAGATGTATGTGCACGTAAATATAAACCTGTGCGTGTTTTAGGTGCAATTTAGCTACAGAAGAGCATTTAGAAATTTGTAGCTGGATATTTAACAGGTTTTGACAGTGTCTAGTATTGCAGTTTATCTGTTGCATTGCTTACACTGGTCCTGAATGTATAGTTCACCGAGTGTTAATAAATAAACTCCTTTGATCCTGGTTTGGTGCAAACCCATTCAACTGGAAAAACTTTCCCTGTGACACAAACCTGGGTTACTTTTTAAGTAGCAACTTGCAGATATGAATAGGAACTTCGTATTACATGAACACTGAGGACATACTAGGTAATGACAGTGTTTAAAATGCTATATAATCACAGCACAGTTTGGAACCTTTAGCATTACTCAAAAACAGAACACAAGTCAGCAAGGTTGAAGATACCTCAATGACCTGCAGGCAAAACACACGTAAAAGAGCTATTAAGCCAGAACTAACAATGTCATGGTGCTATTTGAACCAAAAAGTCATTCTAAGCTTTCTCCTCCTCAGAACTGATCTCCACCAGTTTCTATCAGATTCCTGTTATGATCAGACTACACAAGTAATAGCCCAGGAATAGCAGGCTCTAAACATTTACATACTTCATCAAGAGTGCTGATCACAGTATCACGCTCCTTAACCAAAGAGTACAAGAGAAGAGGAAAAAGGCCTTCTATTTTCTGATCTCTTCTGCGTATTGTCATTCTTGCTTCAATTCATTTTTTCCATAAAAATATCTCTGTGATAGAGAATGCCAGATGATGATAATGAATAAGCACCTATCACTGACTAAATGACAAATTGTGTGCACTCAGCAGACCAGGCTGCTTTTAATTTTTTTTTTGCCAATTATTTCAATATACTTGCAAGAAAGGACATCAGATATGTGGCCATACAGCTGTGATTGTTTCCATTAAATATGCAAATGGATTATTATCATATGTCATAAGCCCCATATCATCTTCAGCAGAAATATAAATATGGTTCTGCAAGGGACTTCATAGATTAATGAGTTCAGTCTCTGCTTTTACAAGCAATTATATTACACATCCCATTTCATAAACTAATCAAACTTTAAAATTATTTAAGCTTTTTGCTGCCCTTGTATTGGGCCCTTTTGCAGACTCCTGGTTCTCAGAAACCTTCTTTCAATTTCCAACATAAATTTTATTCAGTTCCAGTTTATTTCCATTTACTCTTGCACCAAGTAGCCTTTTCCCTCTTAGATATTTATCATCACTAATATATTTACTTGTCATGGGTTCAGCAGCAGCAGTCATTTTTTCTCCTTCTTGGTAGCTGGTGCAGCACTGTGGTTTTGATTTTGGGCCTGGGAACAGCACTGATAACACCAGTGTTTTCAATTACTGCTTGGTAGTGTTTTGTCTGGCCAAGGACTTTCTGAGTCTCATGCTATGCCAGGGAGGAGGGGAGCCAGGAAGAAGCAGAGACAGGACACCTGACCCAAACTGACCAAAGAGGTTATTCCATACCATAGCACGTCATGCCCAGGATGTGAAGAGGGAGAGCAGAGACCCGGAAGGGTGTGGTGGTGCACTGGGGGGTTTACTGCTGGGGAGGTGCACTGGCTGGGTCGGGCTTGGTGAGCAGTTGTATTCTCTTTCCTTGTAGTTCTCTTGTATTATTACAGGTGGTAGCAGTAGTGATTTGTGTTATACCTTAGTTCCTAAACTGTTCTTATCTCAACCTGTGGGAGTTGCATTCTTTTGATTCTCCTCCCCATCCCCCCGGGACTGGGGGAAGAAAGAGAGGGGGAGTGAGTGAGTGAGAAAAACTGCGTGGCTTGGAGGCTTAAACCACGACATTACTGAAAGGTAGTTTAATTCCTGTTTAGCCTTCATTTTGCAAGGCTAACAATCCAACCTGCTTCAGTCTCTGTTCATAAGAGAAGTTTTTTATTTCCTAGTTATTCCTGCATACCTTACTCTGCACTTAATCTAGTTTGAGTTTTATTCCTGTGGGATACAAGGACTATCTCACTTGGGACATCCTCAAATATATTTTGTCTTTTTTTCTTGGCTAGATTTCATTGGTAATAGTTGGTGAACAGTCAGTTCTAAAGTCTATATCCCTCTATTATTACCAGCTCATGAAATCACAATTTACAAAAAAAATGTTGTTATTACTTCAACAGTGCATTGCTTTGTACTTTGTAGTTCTGAATTTCCTCTCATCCTTTTTATTCTAGTCTTCAAGGCCATATCTCATCTCTTCCTTTCTGTACAATACGAAAATTCTCCTCTGTATTAATGATTACTCCAAAACTCACAATGTCGGTAAATTTTACCAGTATCTCCCCCACTTCTTTGCTGACTAAATAATGAAATCCTTAAATGCCACTGGTAACTTCTTTCTCTTTAGTATTTTCCCTGTTTGTTAAAATTCAAACATATACCCTCTATTCTACTGTTCTTCACTAGCTAGTATAACTCTTTCCTTATTTTCCTTTTGGAATGCTCCATCACTGGAGGTGTCCAAAGCCTTGGGTGGCATGGTTTAGTGGGAGGTGTCCCTGCAAACTAGATGATCCTAAGGTCGTTTCCAGCCCTAACTATTCTATGATTCTATGATCATGTCAAATGCTTTGCTGAAATCCATATATATATTAGAGCTACTATCTTTTCATTTGACTATCAAATCTTTTTCAATAGAATGTCTAGCACAATCTATTTTTCCTAACCTAGCTTTGTGCATGATTTTATATTTCACTTACCATCCTTTCAGTATTTTTTTTAAAAAAAGAATTTTAAATGCTTCTGTATAATAAACTTAACAAGCTTGTAGTGGCTTGGATCACTATAGGTGTTAATTTGCTATTCTCAAATAAGGTGTCAGATTTATCTCACTAGATTTCTTCAAAATACTTGCTCCAGGCCTGTGATTTCATGTTGTAGCTCCTCCAGAAATGGGGCTCAGAAACTACCCAGTGTCTCCACGCTTGAACACATTCAACCCTTTTAATTTTGCTTCTCTCTTCACTATATATCTTTCCTCATTTTCTTACCTTTTATTGAGGAAGGAGACCCTTGCAATTTCTTTTAATAGTTTTACAGATCTATCAAAACTTGCTTTCAGGTAACCTCTTTTTTACTCTCTACATGTTATGTTCTCTGCTGTTTCACTGGAAGTTGTCCACAAATTCCTGCATGTGATTTTTCATGTGCGAATGGAATTACTGGACTGCCTGTTTTTATGATTCATCACGGCAGCTCACAAGTTTCTGCTTTTATGTAAATGTAAAATTAATGCTTTTTAAATAAGTGTAAGTAAAGGCAGCACAATGTCCGTATAGTTTGTTCCAATTTGAATATAAGAAACTTTTTTTTTTTTTGGATATGTCCTTTTGTGTTCGGTTCTTACAGTTATTCACTTGAACAAGTTTATTAAATAGAAGACACAGTGAAACCACTAACTTACATTTTTAAAGAATAGTCCTTTACATTTTAAATGGCAATCCTGAGCTGCTAAGTGAAAGTATTCATTCAAGAAATCCACCCACAAAAGCTACATACTTCATTTCAAGCAACAGAAACAAACATGATGACTGTGTATAATTACAGTAACTAGGATTTTGCATATACCCACAGTGAACTGCTCAAAAATCATCAATCACACAAGAATCCTTTGAAGAAATTGTTATCGAGTGCAACTTTAAAAAACACATTTCACTTTTGCTTAAGTGAAAATGTGCATGCTGAGATTTAAGATTTATTGATAAGGATTTAGAGATGTAAATTCATATAGTGCTTACTCACAAAATGTCTGTCTCTCTTTCATGAGTCATTTCTTCACTCCTGCATTTTTATTGATGTTTTAACATCTTTATCTGATGCATTTTGATCTATTAATATGAAAAAATTATAATAACATTTTAGTGACTGCACCATTAAATTCTGAAATTCACTTAAACGTATCGTACAGATGCTTATAATAAAAATCTCAAAAATTAGTGAAACAGATAAAATGAGTGTTACATTAATTCAAAAAATGTAAAGAAATGCAGCTGAATCTTCTGTTAGATAACACATAATGAAAACAGATGACTTTCATCAGCTCATTGGATGTAGCAAGCAGGTCCTTGCTGCAGTCTTGAAAGTTTTTCCTATAGATTTTCAAAACAGAGCACATTCATGTCTATAGTAATCTCATCCCTGTGGAAGTCAGTGGAGCTGAAACACAGTCTTGAAGTGAAGCACTTAGCCAAATATCCTCCTGAACAATCTCTTACTTCTTTAAGGATAAAATTAGGTATATACCTCAGGGTTACGTGCATGCTTAAGTGCCTTTTTGAATATTTATGTAGCTGCATTCTAAGAATCCGTCTTCACTGATTTAATTCTTTAGATTTTAACTCAAGATATTTCTTTGGAAGAACCACAGAGACTGTTTAGACCCCTTCTGAAGCAGGTGGGAGTTTCATGGTTCGTCACCTGGTGGGGGCATCCCAAGGTGAGAAAGAGGCTGCCTGTCGACTGACACTGCAGCCATGGAACAAGACTGTCAAGGTTCCTATAAATCACAGAAAAATAAGATGCATGGGCAGAATCAACTTTCCCTATGATATTTTCAATAAGCTTTTTTTCTTCTAATTTTCTGCTGTTTTACTGTGTGTGCATATATATATACACGTGTGTAGGGCATTGTATTAACAGTGATGGCATGTGAGACAGAGGTTATATGTAATCCTGACAAGCTTGGATGCATGTGTTACTGTGTAGATATTTCACATAGGCCTAGCACTAATTACTATAGAAAAATAAAAGCTGATTCTTCAGTATTGAATCTGACTGGATATCTGTAGGTGGCAAAATGCAATATTTTGAATCCTCTCTCCAAATACTTAAATATAATTTTATTTTAGTACTTGTACTTTTCCAGTACATTTTTTGTACTGGAAAAGAAGAATTTCAAAATGGGAAGATGGAAAAAAATTATAAGTGCTTGGTTCTACTAAACAGGATACCAGAACCTACCTGATGAATTTATAAGGACAACGCAGTGACGCTCTAATGGAGGGTCCTTACGATATCTTCTAATAATCACAGAAAGGAAAATTGGAACAAAAATCTAGTAAAATCAAGCACATTTACAATTGATAGAGCAGTTATTTTGCAGAAGAAATGCACTGACTTGAGAAACTCACCCATTTTAAAGAAATTCTATAGAATTGCAATAGGTTTAGACATTTATAAACCCAGAAAAATTATGCTAAACAGAAAAGCAGCTTACATAAGTTAGTGCATTGCAAATTGTAAGACAGAAGTCAGCTGCTTTATGTGTGGATACATACATTCTCCAAGGACATAATACTGCCAAAGTATTCACTAGGAAGCTCCATAAGTTTTTTCTGAAATACGGGCTCCCAGAGACTGAGGTGAAAAGCAAAGCAAAAATAATATGTTCTAATAATTCTTTGCCATTGTTATGGTTTTTATTAATTGTTTTAAGCATTACTTCAGAAAGAAGAAAAGAACACCCAACACTGGAGTATGACAAAGTACTTCAGCTAAGTACTTAGCAAAGTACTATCTCTGAACATGTGGTTAAATGAGCTGGAGGATGGGAATTTCATTTGATAAAATACCTCAGAATTTGCATTCCTCACATGTTTGAATTGTATCATTCCTGGTGTCAACCATGATTTCATCACTGATTTTAGTTTCAGTAGGGTTTCACCCTCAAACCTGACACGTGGGTTACATGCTGTTTCTTGGATGTTATGCATTCTGTTTACAGAAGTCTTCACTCATTAGTCCTGGAAGTCAAAGCCCCAGGAGCATGGCTGATGTCCAGACTCTTGTATATAAAACTTGTGAGTCAAGCCAGTAGTGTGGCAGGACAGGAACAAGTCCAGAGGAGGGCCATGAGGATGATCAGGGGACTGGAGCACCTCCCGTATGAAGACAGGATGAGAAAAATGGGGCTGCTCAGTCTGGAGAAGAGAAGGCTGCGTGGAGATCTCATAGCAGCCTTCCAGTATCTGAAGGGGGCCTATAGGGATGCTGGGGAGGGACTATTTGTTAGGAACTGTAGTGACAGGACAAGGGGTAATGGGTTCAAACTTAAACGGAGGAAGTTTAGATTGTATATGAGGAAGAAATTCTTTACTGTAAGGGTGGTGAGACACTGGAATAGGTTGCCCAGGGAAGTTGTGAATGCTCCATCGCTGGTCGTGTCAAGGCCAGGTCGGACATAGCTTTGAGTGGCATGGTTTAGTGGGAGGTGTCGCTGCCCATGGCAGGGAGGTTGGAACTAGATGATCATAAGGTCCTTTCCGACCTTAACTACTCTGTGAGTCTATGATTCTATGCTGAATATTGACTGTTCTTCACACTTGTGTCATATTATTTGCAAATGTTTTTCTTACTTAGAAAAAATATCCTAAAAACCTGATATGCAAAGTGTTGCCTTGTTCCGCCTTGTACCATTTTCAAACACTACTGATGCCAAATACTGTTTTTTTTTCTGATAATCTGGACCTCACTATGCCTCTTCTCTGGAAATGGAAATATTGTCCACACTGTAACTTTCCTTTCACAGGAGCAGGTTCTGAACCTTTAAACATCATGCAAAAAATGCTCTTTTCTGGACATAAACTGAATGTCCATGACTGGGTCCAACCAAGGTAGTGCGCTTTTTTGCCATGTACAGATGACATTGTCTGGTCCACAGGAGTTGAAAATGAAGTTCTTTATCTGCACTAGGATGTTGTATTTTCCTAATCGATTCCAGCAGAAAGAACTTAGCCATATTTCTAAATCTATGGAGAGCTGGTGCATTGATTGGTTTGGCTTTAGCCAAAGCCTTTTTGATCTTGACTTCTTAAATAGTCACTAACATTTATTGGGCTGGGCTCCTGCCCCCGTCAGCACAACTTTTCTGAGTATGCTCTTTTGTGACATTAGGACTGACTAGAACTCTATTTGCTTCCACAGTATTATGTGATTTCATCTAAGGTACAGGATCAAGAGCTCTGTAATAGATAGAGCAATGTTACCTATTGTGAACAGAGGTGTTAAAATTGGGTCCTGCATCATATTGTCTGAGCCTGCCTAGGATCTCACATTTTAATTTATGGTGTTTAAATTGTAGTTTCTCTTTTTACACACGCCTAGTGATGAGAGTTTACCTAGGAAAAAAACAAAAACAAAAACAAAAAACACACCAGAAAAACAAACATTTTCCAGGACAGCCAAATACTGAAAACACAGTGAAAAACACCCCATCTAAAGCTCATTTTGTGTGATCTATTGTTCTCAGAGATCAGGCATACATCATTTGGTTTTATTTTTACTCTAGAATTTAATGTCCTTTGAGCAAAATGTAGAAGTTAGTTGGTACCTAACTCACTTTGATGGTATGTTTGCTATGCTTGAGGGACATATTTTCCCAAATTGCCACATTTTAAATAAACCTTACCTTGCAATTCTTACTCTTAGCTTATCATTACAATTTGGAAAAGTTCGCTACCTCTCCTCCACTAAGATAAGTGCTCCCAACATACTTAATAATGAGATATCATATATATGTATCTGCAAAGGAAAAAAAAATAGAGCAAAAAAACCCTCTACTATGAAGAATGTACCAATTAATTGTTCACAGGTTGGACACAGGCATATAATTTTTCAATATGTATGAGCTGTTTCTTTAAGAAAAGGCTGAAGGAAGAACTCTCTGTATATCCAAGGCATTCATTTTTAGCAGATGAGTCAAAAATGTCAAATTCCTCTATGACACTTTCTTTTCTCACATTTTTCTAAGTAAGCATCATTGGTAGTAAGCTACTGAGCATTCAAAACTTCAAGTTTTATCAGGGAAGAGGATGACTTGCACTCTCACTTGATCCAGCAAAACACTTTGATCCAGACCAAACTGTGACTTGGCTTTATTCATTTGCTTACTTCCCTATAATTCGTCAGCATGGGTTACTGGCCAGTTATTAGAGTTTGACTTTAGAGAGAAACTCTATAAAACCCAGAAAAATGGAATATCCTTCCAGGAGATATTGGTATGAAGCCCCAGGTTTCATATGAGCATATACTGTTAATTAATCATTTTCAGGAACTTCATAAATTCTAAACTATTGCAAAAAGCAATTACATACAGCTATTGTCAGGAGGTCCAGTTGGTTGTTTTTTTACGTCTACTGGAGAAATCCTTAGTTCTGTACTTAAGTCACACCTTGGGGCAGTGGGGTTGGTTTTGTTTTGGTTTGGTTTTAAATATGAATAGAAAATGAAAGAAGACATTAGAATCTAGCTTCTCATTAAATCCATACTCTGTGGGAATTTTGTCTCTGAAATAAATTTAGTTAACTGAAATCACATTTCTGTTTTTCAATCATGATGAAGATCAAGGAAAAGCTAACATCTAGTCGACTTTGTGTAATACAATATTCTTCAGTTTCATTTAAAATCAGGACTAACCCTTTTTTTTAAAAAAAAAAAAAAAAAAAGCAGCTTGACATATGTAACGCATCAAGATATATTAGAGGTGTTGCCCTGGAGAGTTATGCACATGCAAACGGGAAGTGGCTGTTTAACATGCCAAATATCTGAAACATAAAACTAGGCAAGTAGGTAAAAGACAAGGATATAATTCATTGTGGCTTCACACCATGTTCTTTTCCTTATCTGCCTAAGAAAGAAACCCCCTAGGGGTATTCAAACACTGAAAATAAAGTATTTTATGTCCAAAAAGATGATAATAACGTGAAAGCATTGGCTTGAAACGAAAAAAGCCCCAAGCTTTTAAAACTTTACAATGTTTGAAGTTCAAACAATTTGCATGAAACTGCCATTAGTTTACCATTACCATTATTACTGCTAACAGCAGTTCAATCATATGTCTTAAACCTGGGATTTCAACAGCTGGGGGAAATTATCATTCCAAATAAATAATGTGAGTAACTTGCTAAGTAATCCTGAAGAGTAGTCATCCCTCATATTTTGGAGGAGAATTCCACTGGTTGTCATGTAGTTTCCCATCAGAGGGCAAAGATGCCTCTCATTTGAATTTTCCCCACCCCAATAAGCCCTGAATCTGCTTCTGAGCCAGTACATCCCTTGATGTGAAAAGTTGCCTAATAATGTTACATAAATATGGCTTAACAGACTGGTGCAACTGCCTAGGTTTACATTCCCACAGGGCTCCTGCGGCAGAAGTCCAGCATATGCGTCTCCTGGCAGAAGATCAGCCATGATAATGAGAAAAGACTTCAACTTCCATATGCTGGTATCAGCCCAGATTTAATGTGCTCCTCTGAGTGCCTCCCTTCATCAAAACTCCTCTAGCACTCTGACAGGTTTTCTCAATCTCTTCAACAGAAGATGTTCACAGAAAGGCTGGCAGTGTCTAGTTACTTTGCTGCAGCTGCTTTTCTGATCCTTTTGCATTGGCCCTGCTGAGCTTGAATAAAAGCTATATTCTATATTTCCCCTCAAGTCTCTTGTGAATACAGTGAATATCAGTGAATACATTTGAATGTATGGTGATTGCTAAGAAATGGCTTTAACAGAAGTTCTTCATTTGTCTTAAAGGTGAATCAATCCCAAATTTTTATCTTAAATGTCTCATTCAATGTTCATTAGTATAAATATGGCAATATTATTGATCTGGCCCCCCAGGAGGGTTTGGGTTTTCTGATAAATACTAGTAAAAGGAGATCTAAGATCCTCTTATTTTATATTCATATGGGATGGGGCTCAAATCTTCAAAGACAGGTGGGCAGCAAGATGCAGAGGCATCAATAGAATGCAGATATGAGGGGAAGTCATTTTCAAGCTTTAGCCTAAGTTGCTTCCAACTTTGCCAATTTCTTCTATTTTCCTAAAAACTTTGGAGAGTTCAGATCAGAAATTCCCTCAAAATAGAGAAGGAATTTGGAGGAAAAATAAAAATATTTTTCTTGTGTTGTTTTAAAAAAACATTATGAATTATTTCAGAAGTTATGTTTCTCACGTTCATTTTGTTATCTCTTTCTTTTCCCTGAAAGTATTTCTCACTGTAGTGAGAATTTAAGAAAGAGATTCTTGCTGATACCCATCCAAAAACTAAGGAAAGTTTATGGTTTCAAGTATTTTCTTTTCATTGCTAAATATTATGTCCTGAACCACATTATTTTACTTTAGTCTGGTCATATGAAGATTACTCGCATAAAACCACATCTATTTGAGATATGTTATAAATTACATTACAGAAAAACAGTAAAAGTGATTACTTTATGATATGCATTCCAAGAAATATTGTTGTATTGCGTATCTGGTAATCTAGCAAACCAATATATGGTCTTAAACCTGTTGGAGAGACTGAGATACTTCTCTGTAACTATTCTTAAGATTGCCCTAGCTTGTTATTCATTGCAGGTGAAAAATTTTCACTTCTGTACAGAAATGCCACTAAGTACAAAAAGCCATTTTGTCTTTAAGTAGTATTCTTCTAAACTACCGAAATTTAACAAAGATCTCATATCGAGGTTCCAATAATTACCCTGTTGCCTAATAAAGAAGGCTAACCTGGTATCTCCTTAAAAATATTTTATTAAAACACAGAACAACTATTTAATGGAGTGAGAAATACTCTGGGATGTTTGGGGTTTGGTTTTGTTGGGTTTTTTTAATAAAGAAAAAAGGGTGATGACAAAGCAAGAGAATTTAACTGTTTCTTCTAGTTAAACCCATAAATTGAGCTCTGTTGTGAATTTGGTATACCATAAATATACATAAAATGGTTCCTGTTGTTGCTTTTCTAACTCCATACACAGGGATACCCAAACAACCATTTAGGCAGTGAGGCACCTGTCAATCTCCAACACAAACTCAAGTGGGATTGGGAAGCTCTTAAGGATGACTGCAATACCTCCAGGGTACAAACACAGTTCTGGTCAGAGTCCCACTGATGCACTTGGGCAACACAAGATTCAGCTCTAACCGTAGGACAGATGGGGGAGACTTTTTTACAGTAAATAGTGGGACATGTGTGCTCAAGGTCTGTTTCAGTCTGAATGAGTTCTATCTATAACCTGCAATTCACAGGAGGATATCTCAGTCTGTAGCCAAAGTTTAGATAGGTTTTGCCCATCCCACTAAAATTAGGTCAGAGTACCAAAAGTGTACTGCCAAAACTGTGAATAAGAATAAAGAAGAGGGGATATGCACATATAGGTACTTAAAATACAATTTGGTCTTTTAAAGGCTCTGATTTCTATTTTTAATTTATCTAATCTTCCTTTATTATAAAATACATGAACAGCTTCTGTGGAAAAGAGGATGGATGGACCACTCAGTGGGTAAGAAATTGGCTGGATGGTCACACTCAGAGAGTTGTAGTCAATGGTTTGATATCTGCTGGTGATGAGTGGCTTTCCTCTGGGTTTGGTACTGGGACTAGTGCTGTTCAACATCTTTGTTGGCAACATGGACAGTAGGCATGCCCTCAGCAAGCTGTCGATGACACCAACATGTGTGGTGCAGTTGACACACTGGAGGTAAGGGAAGACATCCAGAGAGACCTGGGTGCCCTTGAGAGGTGGGCCCATGTGAACCTCATGAATTTCAACAAAGCGAAGTGCAAGGTCCTGCACCTGGGTTGGGGCAATGCCAAGAACACCTACAGGCTGGGCATAGACTGGAGTTACAGCAGTCCTGAGGAGAAGAACTTCAGAGTGTTGATTGACAAGAAGCTCAACATGTCCTGGGCTGCATCAAAGACAGCAGGTTGAGGGAGGTGACTCTCTTCCTCTGTTTTCATGAGAACCCACCTGGAGTACTGCATTCAGATCTGGGGTCCCCCTACATAAGAGGGAGATTGACCTGCTTGAATGAGTCCAGAGAAAGCCATGAAGATGACCAGAGGGTTGGAGCACTTCTGCTATGGAGACAAACTGAGAGAGCTGGGCTTGTTCAACCTGGAGATGAGAAGGCTTGGAAAGACATTATAACAGGTTTCCAATATCTAAAAAGGCCTGTAAGAAATCTGGAAAGAGCCTTTTTACAAAGGCATGTAGTGATATGACAAGGGGGAATGGTTTTAATCTGAAGAGGCTAGATTTACATTAGGAAGAAATTCTTTACTGTGAGGGTGGTGAGGCATTGGCACAGGTTGCCAAGAGAAACTGTGGCAGCCGCATCCCTGGCAGTCTTCAAGGTCAGGCTGAATGGGGCTTTGACCAACTCAGTATAGTGGAAGGTGTCCCTGCCCATGGCAGGGGCATTAGAACTAGTCCCTTCCAACCCTATCATTCTATGACTCTATGATTCTATGAAAAGATAAAATCTTACTGAAATATAATATCACAGAACATAATACTAAACATGACCGCAGAAGACAGAAAAGAAAAAGCTGGAAAATATGATAAATAATAATTTGTCTGACACTGTCAGTCTAAGGTTGACATTTTCCATTCAGGTAGAAGGGCTTACCCCATTATGAGTCATAATTGATAATACTTGTTAAAAAAACCAAGCATGTTAAAATTTTGAAGGTGTTATGAAACTTTTTGTAAAATAACACTATTTCTATTACTTCAACATTACCTAGATAATACGAAAATTTTTAGCATGTTATTGGGCTTGGTTTTGACCTCCTTAAATCAACCATGAGACACTGATATAAATAGATATCTTTAGATAATAGAATTAAGAATAAAACCTTAGCTAATTAACTAGCTAAAAAAATGGTACATTTGGTCTTTTGCCATTATATAGCTATTAAAGAAAGGTCCCATACAAAGATTTACTCATAATAATTATCTGAAGGTATGATTCCTCTTCAATAAATGTATAAAAGTAAGATACAAGTTAAGAACACTTCTTGTATCACAGATTTACACACTGAATTGTTAATCTAGAGACATTCTGGACATTCTTATTGCTCTTCTGTCAAAGAAACGAAATATATTCAATGTGCACTGAAGTATTAGACTGCTTTCAGCTACATGACCCTGTAAAGCAAAGTTTCTGATTTTATTATTTCAAATTTGGCTGTATGTTGCAGTGAAAACATGTGGTAACTGTAAAAGATTCTTTGGAGATGGAGGTAAGGTCCAATTTTAAAGATTTGGTTTAAACTCTGAAGATGGCTCAGCTGTATAAATAATGCATTCTAAGTAAGTGAGGCAATTAACTGTTACAGTGGGACCATAAAATGAAATAATATTCATAATATAATATAATAAATATAACATAACATAACATATAATTTGTCTTTAACTTAAAAATAAAGACAATAAAGAATAAAAGTACTTGTTTTGTTACTTTTTCCTTATGATTTCCTAAAATTAGATGCAGCAAACAGAACACTTGACCTTCATCTGATAAAGAGATATTCAATAGTAAATTAAACCAATGTCAAACATCAGGTCTGGGGTAAATTTAAAGTCTGAACCTAGCAGGTACTCTAAAGGAGTACAGTACATGACCCATGTATAAGGTCAGTTCTGCAGATATAGATCCAGCACTGAACAATGCATGCAAGGCCAAAACCTACATCATTGAAATAAATGGGGTTTTTATTCATCATTTCAACAGAAGGAGAATGGCTGTGACCGAGCTAAGCAGGATTTAGATATATGCTGAAAAGTTTCTCCAAGGGGGGATAGATTTAGGCTTATGCTTCAATGCCTGAACTGAGGCCTGGTACATATAAAAATATCAACGTAGATTTTGAAATTGTTAAATTCATTCAAAGAACTTCAATTGAATTACCTTAGGTTACAAACTCTTTTAAGTTCTTGATTTTAATTTGGAAGAGGAATTGTCATTTTCTCTGCAAAGAACATACATTGCAGTTATCACAAAGAGGTAAGGTAGGTTGTACATTTTAAAAACAGTTTTGCTACATTTCTGTTAATTTAATTTCTAATAATGACATATAGTCTTTTTATTGATGATGGTGTGATTAATTTTCTCAGTGTCAAATCTTGGTCTTAATGCAGGTCAAAAAGTTTTTGCAGAGGTAAAACTGCATGTTTTCACTTTGTGATAGTGGATCCAAAATGAAGCACATACAAGTACAGTCACAACAGAAATTACTAGGATTTGTCTCCAGGTTTTAAATTTTAGTTAATATGAAATTTGAATGCAGTTTACACAACAATGAATATTTCAATTGTTTTTATATTAAGATGATTACCAGTATCTCCAAACATAGCTATGAGATTTCCAGTACCTCCAAACATAGCTTAAACACAGATATGACATTTGACATAGCTGAAAAAGGAGATAGACCACCACTTTTTATTTATTTGAGACTCTACTTATGGAAGTCTACTCTGTACAGATCACAGCTGATGTGGTACACAGTACAAGTAGATTTGCAGAGTGAAGCATTTGGGGCTGAAGTTCTCATGTCCACTATGTATTTTGGAGGAGTTTTATTTCATATGGGCTTCAGTGCAGTCTGTCTGAAGGAGCACTGACAGTGTTTTACCTGGACTAAAAGACATCATCTGGCTCAGTTTCCCCCTGAAAGGAATACACCATGCACACAGATCTGCTTTATGATATGAATTAAAGCATATCATTTATGCTTTAACGTGTATGTCAGTGTCCTGGGTTCAGCAGTGGCAGTCATTTTTCTCCTGGTTAGTAGCTGGTGCAGTGCTGTGTTTTCAACTTTCAGCCTGGGAACAGTGCTGATAACACCAATGTTTTTAATTGTTACTAAGTAATGTTTACTGCTGACCAAAGACTTTCTGAGTCTCATGCTCTGCCAGGGATGAGGGGAAGCCGGGAGGAAGCAGAGACAGAACACCTGACCCAAACTGACCAAAGGGGTATTCCATACCACAGCATGTCATGCCCAGTATATAAACTGGGGAGCAGTTACCCAGAAGGGTTACATCACTGCTCGCGTAGGGCTCAGTATTGGTCAGCAGGTGGTGAGCAGTTGTATTTTCTCCCCTTGTTATTTCCTTTATCAGTATTATTATTGGTGGTAGCAGTAGTGGTTTGTGTTATACCTTAGTTACTGGACTGTTCCTATCCCAACCCGTGGGAGTTACATTCCTTCGATTCTCCTCCCCATCCTTCTGGGAGCAGTGGGAGGAAGGGGGAAGGAGTGAGCGAATGGCTGCTTGGTTCTGAGTTACGGCTGGCCTTAAACCACAACAGTTCTTTGTGGCACCCAACATGGGGCATGAAGGGTTGAGATAACGACAGATCTGACCAGAGTGTGTCTAATCGTATTTGTGATATGCATTCATTGTTTTGGATTAATAGTCACTCGTCACAATGGTTGTTGCTCTTGATCTCGGAGTTTCAGCATGTCATACCTTACAGCCAGTATTTGCTGTTTTAGTGTTTATCAGCTGGGGGCCTTGGGCTAAGGTTCTTGTTTCACTGTACTTTATGGTAATGATTTGTAATACAATAGACTCGTTCATCATGAAACTGATCTGGCTTGTGTTCCTAGTGTGGACACCACCTCTATGCTTTGCAAGGTATATCATAGAAGTGTTTAGCAATTACACATCTTTTTTCCCCTTCTCAGGTGGCTATGAAGGAGACATTCCCTTACATTCCCAGCCCCCCCCCCCCCCCCCCCCGACTATTTACAGCATCATTTGAGAGTTCTGAAAGTTTTGAATGGCCTTTGGGTACTCTTGAGACCTGCCTGCTGATTGTGATGGGGATCACCATGTTGGCACACATACAGAGTGTGTTTTATCCATGACTATTTTGTCTGATCTTGAACGTTAAGCAGAGTTGGGTTTGGGTCTTGTCTAGGGTTAGACAAGCATATAGGAAGATCAAGAGATTTTCCCCGAGGCTGGACAGTCATGAGTGGGAGGGTGTGTGGGATAGTATGGGCAAGTGTCTAGTCCAGTAGGTCCCTCCAGTACTTTGGAAGCATTGGAGATGAAAGGCAGCTGTATGGAGTCCTCAACGACAAGTCGCAGAAACTGCGGAAGGAGAGGGTGAATCAAGTCAGTTTGCTGAGGTTAAAGCCATCCAGCTGGCTTTAGACATTGCTGAACAAGAAAAGTGGCCAGTACTTTATCTCTATACTGACTCATGGATGGTGGCAAATGCCCTGTGGGGGTGGTTGCAGCAATGGAAGCAGAGCAACTGGCAATGCAGATGTAAACCCATCTGGGCTGCTGCACTGTGGCAAGATATCGCTGCTTGAGGGCAAAACTTGGTGGTCAAGGTACGCCATGTAGATACTTATGTACCCAAAAGTTGGGCCACTGAGGAACACCAGAACAGCCAACAAGTGGATAAAGCTGCTAAGACTGAAGTGGCTCAGATGGACTTAGATTGGCAACATAAGGGTGAATTACTTTTTGCCTGGTGGGCCCATGACACTTCAGGCCATCAGGGCAGAGATGCAGCATATAGATGGGCTCGTGATCAAGGGGTGGAATTGAACAATGGATAATATTGCCCAGGTTATTCATGACTGTGAAACATGTGCTGCAATTAAGCAGGCTAAACTGTTAAAGCCTCTTTGGTATGGAGGAAAAACACAGCACTGCCTCCGTTGCTAAGAAGGAGAAAAATGACTGCTACCGCTGAACCCAGGACAGTCAGGAGAGTAATTTCTAAAGCCCCCTGAGCCTGAATCAAAACATTCATGCAGATCAATTTCTAATAGACACCTTTATGTTCTTGCTATTATTAATTTATATGGAGATAGATGCTTACCCTAGATTGCATTTGTTTTGTCCTGCTTTGGTGATAGTAGTGTTACAGATTACTTTTAATGCTCTTCTATTTTCTAATGAAACAAAATATTCTACATCACTTTTGAGCATACTTTTATTCTATATCAAATATTCTGTTATTACAGTCTCTGCATGTTTAGATGGGAAGATTGAAGGAAGTTGTGAACTAGTCACACTGAAGTGTAAACACACCAAAATTAGTTAAGAAAGAGATGACTCAGACACAGAAGTTAAATCTAAATAATGCTGACAAGCAAACAAATATACTTGCTATAATAGAGATGTTCTAGGTTAGGGCACTGCCCAAGCAGATATTATCTTCCATTATTTGCACTTCTTTGCTATGTGCTTAGCCTGCTCATATTCATGCTTCTGTTCTACCTGGTGCTCCTACACCTATAACTGCCTTCCTTCAGGATGACATCTGTTTCACATAGACATACTCCCCCACACTGCTCTACCACTAGCGCATAGCTTATTTGGTGCCTTTTTGCTTTTCCCAATACTCAGTCTCTGAATTCTATGTGATAACTAAATGCCTACTAAAATATATCAAAATATATGCGGCTGTAGGTTTATCAAAACACAAGAAAGAGAACTGTACAATTGCTTCTCTTACAGAATAAAAAGCATAATTTCTTTAGAATTATACCTTAGCGGTCATTTTTGGATAAATGTCTGAAGTACTGGTTTTATCTTTGCATGAAAGAGGTTATTTTAAAAATAGTATTGGGGACATATTCAGACTATAGTTTTTTTTCTGGGGAATATTTTTCTTTTTGATGGAGTCAGGTCTTTTCTACCACTAAATGAGGACGATATTAAGAAAATATCTTCATAAATAACACCACCCCTGTCAAATTTCAGAGAAGCATTTATAGTGGGACAAATACTGAATTCCAAGTTATTTAGTGTCCCGTGGAGACCTATGGAAAAGAAAGAATGAAAATAACAAGCTTTATATTGACTGATATGATGGCAATATCTTGGGTTTATTGTGAGGTGGGCTGATGTCAACCTGATGAAGTTTAACCATGACAAGTACAAGGTCCTACACATGTGTCAGAGCAATCATAGGCATAGCTCCAGGTTGGGCAGAGAAGAGATTCAGAGCAGCCCTGCAGAGAAGGACTTGGGGGTGTTGGTCAATGAAAAAATGAACATGAGCCGGCAGTGTGCGCTTGCAGCCCACAAAACCAACCATATCCTGAGCTGCATCAAAAGGGGTGTGACCAGCAGGTCAAGAGGGGTGATCCTGCCCCTCTACTCTGCTCTTGTGAGACCTCACTTGGAGTATTGTGTGCAGTTCTGGTGCACTCAACATCAAAAGGACATGGAAGTGTTGGAACAAATCCAAAGGAGGGCCACAAGGATGATCAGAGGACTGGAGCACCTCCCGTATGAAGACAGGATGGGAAAGTTGGGGCTGTTCAGCCTGGAGAAGAGAAGGCTGTGTGGAGACCTCATAGCAGCCTTCCAGTATCTGAAGGGAGCCTATAGGGATGCTGGGGAGGGACTCTTCATTAGGGACTGTGGTGAGAGGACAAGGGCTAATGGGTTCAAGCTTAAACAGGGCAAGATTAGATTGGATATGAGGAAAAAGTTCTTCAATGTGCGGGTGGTGAGGAACTAGAATGGGCTGTCCAGGGAAGTTGTGAATGCTCCATTGCTGGCAGTGTTCAAGGCCAGGTTGGACAGAGCCTTGGGTGGCATGGTTTAGTGTGAGGTGTCCCTGCCCATGGCAGGGGGGTTGGAACTAGGTCCTTTCCAACCCTAACTATTTTTGTTAAGGTCCTTTTCAACCCTTACTATTCTATGATTCTATGATTCTATATATAGATGTCTTGAAACATCTGAGGACCAGGCCAGTTGGTAAAGGGCAAGGCTATTTTTTTGCCAGCTACGACTAAGGGTTCCAGAGATGTCTAGATGTTTTGTCTATGTTAATACTAAGCATGTGAGCTGCCAGACCTGAATTTTATAGGCACCAGACTAAACTCTGGTTTAGTCCAGCTACCTTGTAACTCTCTCTCTTCAAGGGCAGCTTCATAGATCTTTTTGTCATTCTTCCTTTTCTCCGTCATCTCAGCTCACCTATGAAATCCTAGATACTACAAATGGGCATTATACTTGCATTTAACTACTTGCTATAAATGCCATAAGAGAAATAAATTCAGATTCTCTCTCCTCAATTCACTTATAGTCTTTTTTACTCTCCCACTCTTTGAGAAAGAGCCATCTATTTTAAATTTAAATATACAAAGTCAATTTTAATATAAAATTCTTTCTCTACAAACGAGATTTTATTATTCACATGTTGAAGGAGTCTTTAGACAACTACCTTTTTCCAATGAGTTTTCTTTGTCATCCTTCATTCTGACAATGACAAAGCCCCATGAACAACCAGACATTTGGTTTTATAGCAGTCATCGTCACAATGCCATATTACCTGAGTTACCTAAAACTTTTTCTTATTTTTCTTATTTGTATTTTTCTTATGCCTCTTCCAGAATGCTCTCAACTATCAGATAGTGAATAGTCACAAATATCAGACTGAAACATGTTTAAGTCCTGAATCTTTTTGTATAAAACACAAATAATCAGATTGAGCAACAAAAATACTAAAAATGACAACCTGATTAATAATTATAATAAAGGTAAAAAAAAAGCACAAAAAATAAATTATTCATTGTTCACAGATCTTTAGGATCTTTGCTCTGAAACTGATGTTGTTGGAACCTGGGAACAGAGTAGGTCTTGTATATACAAAGTCCTAAGAGGTGACTGATTACTGAGAATGCATGGAAATGTATTCCAGTATCTATTACTGAAGCAGCTAAACACACTGATGGTTTAAGCAAGTCTTTTTATGGTTTTATAAATGCACAGCTCTTTGTCATGAAAGCAACCCCAACTGTTTTATCTTGAGGTTTGAAGTAATCTTACTATGTGATTTAATTACTTTCAAAAGGTTTTGTACCATTACATTTACATGTCTTAAGAGCATTTAGCTCTTAAGTAAATACCAAGAACCAGACACTAGCAGCTTCAGTTTACATAGGCAAGGTTCACTAGTTCCTTTCAGGTTTGTGCCTTATTTGAAACAAAAAGAAATGTTCAAATAATAATTAAAGAAAAAACTCCAGCACAAATCCACAAAAAAAAAACAACCAAAAAAAAACCAAAAACAAACAATGAATCCACAGGGGAACAAGCTTTGCTTTCCTTAAAGTCTTGATGATTGCAAGTCCTCTATACTTCCTTCTAAAATTCTACTGTACTTCAGCAGATACCTTGCAGTTTCTCAGATTCCTAAGCTCCCTTTATTGATTTTTGTAACCTTTGCATCATCAGTACAATAACATGCTGGTTTTATTATTTTTCCCAGCTCTCCAGTTAGATTATTGCATTCATGTATCACTTGGAAATTTACAACCTATTTAATAGCATTTTTATTTTTTATTATTTTGTCCTTTTAAAAGGATCTTAGGGAATATCTTTTAGTTTTCTCCAAAATAAAAACAAACTAAAAAGCTACCTAGCTAAATGATTACTTTTATTTTTACTATAGCAATGAAACAAAAATTATTTTAAATCAATGAAAACATCAGAATAATATCAACAGTGTAAAGCTAGCTTTATGGTATTCCTGTTTCATATGCTTCTGATCACAAATGGAGAAATGCCACCACCTGTGACCTTAGCCTTGCGACGTCAGAAGAGCAGACTCAAAACATATGGATATGATCGTATATGTTAAAAGAGGAAAAGAGAGGGTAAGAGGAGAGAGAAAGAAAGAACGAGATGCTGTATGATAGCAGTAGGTTTTTAAAATTATCACATCAAGTATTTGGACTGTAGCAGAATTCAGTGTCTCTATGACATTTTATACCAAATATGGATTTGGGTCTTCTAAATGGTGAATGAGAAATCTCATGTTTACAACAACTTTTGAGATTTCATATTGTGTTTTTATTTTACAGTAGAAAGAAAATACAGCTTTGCAAATAACTCCTTGCAGTTGAAGGATTTTGGGGTAGTCAGTAAATCTAAAATGTAAGACATCTAGCACAAAGTCATGTTTAGCTGAATTAAGAGCATCATCACTGTGGTTTAGGTGTAGCAAGGACTTCAGAATTAAATTTTAAAAATCATAGAAATATGACCCAGGTATGAGACCATTGATAAATATACCATATTATTTGTCTCTCTTCTTGATGAAGCTGTCATCTGCTAAGGCACATCAGAAATGTTCAATTTTAGCTAAATCACATTTAATTTAAAAATTCCCAATCTCTTCACCACTGAGCTTTTCACCTATATGTCTCTCTTTCACATCAGGGTAGCTGTATACTGGCCAGGTAGGGACATTCTCGGCCCATTAAGTCCTGACAAGAAGTATTTCAGACCACTAGGAATTCATCAAAATATACAGTTCCTAGGTTGCATTTACTGTAAGACAGTCTCAAGGCACACGAGTGGGATAAATTAAATAAGTGTGTGCTGACTAATTTGTCTAACATCTGGTCTGAGGATAAGGACAGCCTGTTGGTTTATAACTTTATCAGTCTAGCATTTCACAGTAGTAATAAGTGCACTCTAAGATGATGGGGTTTGACGGGGATTTTTTTCTTTTCTAGAAGAGGAAAATGCTTATTAGGAACATGAAATTTTACATTGGCTTAGAAATTCAGTATTGTCTCAACCTCAACGTTTGGCATAAGTTAGGGAAAGGTCATTTGCCAAGATCTTGAGTGGTCTAGTTGTCAGATTACTACACACTGAAACCAGGTGTGGACAATACATGCACTATTATATAATCACTCTGAAATACAATTATCTGTAGTGGAGGCAGATATTTGTTAAAGAAAACAGCTGGAAATCTGCTTTAATGGGACAGATGGGAAAATTTGCTAAGTTAGAGTCCTGCCTGTGGTACAGTAAATTGGATACACAAGTTTGAAGATGTTGAAAGTGGTCTGAATGGTAGTAGCAATTTCTAGATTTCTTAGACAGCAAATTAAGCTCACAAAGAAAAACACTAATGCGGTCCATATGACCAAGGAGTTATAGAGATATGGCAGAAATTTACCTCTGAATTCATTTAGTGGAAGGCAGATATTACCTTTACATCTGTCTCATGGCTCAGCAGGCTGTAAGTTTTCCAGATGGAGTGTGAATAGACTGGGAAAAAAGCCATGTGATGAAAGAGATGGTTACTTTACAGTACTGCCTAACAAGCTAAATGAATTATTTTTTCTTCTGAACTCATAAAACCACCCATCTGTAAAATTTCAGTTCACTTCTCTAATGTAAGTGATTCAGTATTTTACAGTAAGAAATAATGACCATTTTCATTTATAAAGCGCCCCCTGCCAGCACACTGTGGGTGCCACGTGAATTAACTCTAATCAGAACAACCAACAGCAATTAAAACATCATTGGATATTCAATACACAAAAGCCCCAAAACCAAACAGAGCAGCATTATCATAAAAGTAATCTAAGTCTACAAACATTAAAAGTTAGTGTAAATCTGCTGTCTGTGTACATCTTTAATTGCTTACTTTTCATAGTAGGCTGCTAATAAAGCAAACATAAAACTAAAATTGCTGTGTCTTGGTCTGACTACAGGGCACTGCCCAGAGACTTTGAGCACACTGGATAAATATGGAAAAGATGACTCTGTTCAGTCCTTTATCTCCTGCCCCTGGACATCCTCTCTAGTTGAGTTATGGGATACTGGGAGTACAAAAACTAGGCTCACCAACACTTCAAACAGAAATCCTGTGAAATAAAAGCAACCAGTAAGTCAGGGTCACTTTTGGCTTTCATTTACCAGGGCCATTAGTCTTACAAGAGCTTCGAGATTAACAGTGTCCTTGAAATCTCCTGCTTTTGTTTTCACTGGACTTTAAGTCAGATCATCAGAGTATGGAGGTAGCTGAGAAGCAAATTTAAACCAAAAAGACTTCCATATTTCTGCTGTGAATCTCAGCTATGCATTTGGTGTCAGGGGAAAACTTCACCATTACAAATCACAGCGAAATTAAGGAACTGGATTTCATGAGGTTGGCAAACTACCAAGGAGACGTTTTCAGCATTAAAGATAAAATAGGTCCATAAATTCAAAATATATAAACAAGTTTCATTTAAACAATGCTGGCTTCCAAGCCCCACTTTGTGCATATATGCTACACCTTTTCTTTCATCCTTATGAAAGAAAGAACTGGCCTAGCGGATAATGGATTTTCACATACCATGTTGGAAAATTGCCAATAAAACTGAAACCTGTAGTAAATAATACACAAATCCTCATCATCTTTTTTTTTTTTTTTTTTTTCCCCAGGGTATTGCAAATTACTATAGGACCCAGTATGAATGATATAAGAAGGACTTCAGAGTTATAACACGTAGGAGTGTAAACAGAAAATTCAAGAAAAGCCTCTTCAGTGTAATGTTTGTCTTTAAAACCAGCAACATTTCAATATCGTTTTAGTACAAGATTGGTTTCTGTGACTACTTGCATACAGAACTCTCTATGGTCTTCCATGTACCTGGAATATGCCACCCAAAGCAGCATTAGGTTAACAGATAGAATACGGCTTATTACTCTATAAAATAGTTGATTTATCTCTTGTTTGTTCCATGTCAATATAATTAAAGCTGAAAGGTGATGATAGCTTTTGAACATCTGTCTTTAGCTTTCATATTCTTCACAGTCTGTTGATTGGGTTATGTTTTGTATTATTTCAATGTCCACAACTGTCAAGTGAAATGGGAGAGTGCTCATATGAAGTGGTAAGCTGAAGTCAGAAGCAGCACTTCATTTGTTTTTTACGTTAATAGAGTATGACAGCTCCAGGTCTGAACAAATTGTTTTCAGTTGTTTGATGGGTCTCAGCTGCTCCAAACTGGAAGGTTACCAGATTTTCTTTTAGTTGAAAAGTAAGCACTGCTAGAATAGAGTTGTAGGCTTTTCACCTTTTGCAATATATCGTTAAAGTACTTCAACTGTTTAAGATTCTAAAACACTGAATCTCATGAGAAATTAAAGGTTATCCTGAAATATAAAACACACACACACACAGGAAGGCCAGTGATCTATAGACCTAAACATCACAACAATTTCTTTTAAAAAGAAACTATTTTGTCTTGGTTTATAAGATTTCTGTTCATAAGCATTGTACTATATTGCTTTTCAGTGAGCTGATACTGAAATTTTCACCAATAACTAAAGAATAGATTTTTTTTTTTTTTTTTTTTTTGCAGGAGAGTATAATGTCACCTTTTAATGTGCTGCACATACTGCTTTATGAAAATTTGTAGCATCAAAAATATTTTTGATAACATTTTGGGAGTTCATAACAAGGAACATTTCTCAGATTTTACAAAAAAAAAAAAAAAGCAATATTCAAAATTATGTTGGAAGAAGTCCATTCTTCATTACGGCAACCTGTTTAATCTTGAGGAGCAATATTTAACTCCGATCTATACTGTCTATGTGAGGTGACCCACTATGTGGCACTGTTACTAGGGGACCACTCTATAAAAATTAGAAACAATAGAGAAAATAAAAATCAGCAAAAGCTTGAAAGGCATTTGAAATAGAGTATAAAACTAAGGAATACATTTGATTTAATTTTTGTGAACAAACCCAAGACTACTCTTTCAGACTTATTCACAAAATTAAATTCTTTAGCAAGTTCTCTCTGTATAGCTTTTTAACTGTGTGGGTCAATAAATATTACCTGGAATATGCACAAAAAAAAATAGCTAAAGTCTCTGTAACCTTATGAAAGGCTTTATCTTTAGCAAATACTCTATTATAACCTTTTCCCCCAAGCAGTTTGTATTGGTGCCTCTTAATAAGTAATGGGAAACTCATTGAGTTAAGGAACAATACTGTTTACCAATAGCCCTAATAACCTCATTTCTATGGCTGCCAGCCAAATATATTTATTGAAAGTTGTATTGCTGTAGCAGCTTTAAAACTCACCTCGAGGTAAAGTTATGTTAAAATATAATTAACCATTTTATTGCAGCTCACAATTGTTTTTCCTTGAAGGGGGAAAATGCTTTGGTTTTCACAATAATTACAGGGGAGCACCCTACTCTGTCTGATTCTGAAGCACATGAGTTTTCAACCAAATTGGAAGCACTTGCAGCTCCTGTAATAATCTAATTTTTACCCCCTCACCATTTGAAACACACAGCAACACCAGGAAATATTCCAGGAAGACAAAAAAACGTAATCAAATACTCATCTGTACCCATGAGAATATTTGTAACCCTTGCCATATTTTTCTTTCTTTAAACAAGGATTTCAAACTGGTGTTTTGGAAGGAGAATAATTTGCTGCAAATTAATGTTTTATTCCATTTTCTGTATAGCTCTGCTTTATGAAAATGGGTTTATGTCATCGGTTCATTAGCAGTGGTCATTTTTCTCCTTTGTAGTAGCTTGTGCAGTGCTGTGTTTTTGACTTTCAGCCTGGGAACAGCGCTGATAACACCAATGTTTATAGCTACGGTTTAGAATGTTTTGGTCTGACCAAGGACTTTCTGAGTCACATGCTCTGCCAGGGAGGAGGGGAAGCTGGGAGGAAGTAGAAACAGGATACCTGACCCAAACTGACCAAAGAGGTATTCCATACCACAGTACATCATGCCCAGGATGTAAAAACTGGGGGCAGAACTCAGAAGAGTTCAGTTCACGGCTCAGTCATCGAGTGGTGAGCACTTGTATCTTCTTCCCTTGTATTTCCCTGGTCATTGTTATTATTGGTGGTAGCAGTAGTGATTTGTGTTGTGCCTTAGTGGACTGTTCTTATCTCAACCCGTGGGAGTTACATTCTTTCAATTCTTCTCCCCATTACCCCCAACCCCTTGGAGTTGGGGGGAAGAAAGAGGGGGGATAGAGTGAGCAGGCTGCGTGATTTACAGCTTAAACGACAACAGTAATATAAACCAAGCTGGAAAAGATATTTTGTTAGTACATTTTCCTGCCATTTTATTATTTGACAGAGATATGGGATTTTAGGTTGCCCTCTAGGCCATGAAGAACATAATTCACTTCAGCTTAGTTAAGAGTTTATCAACATTTTTGTGTTAGCACTAGCAACTGAAATGTATATCTTATTATCTCTAAAGAGAAACCAAAACTTAAGAAAGAACCTGAAATAGTTTTACCTTCTATCCTTTTCAGCTCCTCCCTGAAGCTACCCATATCACAGGTATGGCCTTTGGCATATTGAAAACCAGCATTTGGAAAGACAGCAAAAGGAACCAAACCACAAAGAAACAAAAAGAACTAAAGATTTAAAGGAAAATATTTTGTATTTTGACATATTAATGAGGACAGGTATACTTTTACAGTTGCAGAAGTCATGTTTGGCAATATTTTGAGATCACTAAAAAAAAACCAGTCTGGGTGGAAATATGGAGAAAACAAAAAAAAAGTAGTTACCGCCTATATTCATTCAGGATGTGTCATCTAAGTTAATTTTTTGGTAAAACAGATTACAAAGGATAAAAAGGTTAAGCTGAGAGTGCTATATTAGGATACCTCCCATTTTATAGAACTGTCATCATTATTATGTCAGATGATCCACTGCAAACAAGATAATGTTTGGAGTGGTGAAATGATCTGAGTTTTGAGCAGGACAGTTTATGCTCCTCATCTGGAAAATAAAAGTATTTCATGTCATCCTGGACATTGAAGAAAAAGCAGCAGATCATTTAGAGTACAAACCTCTGTATCACAGTCCTTATGGGACTATGATAAGTCCATGCATCTTAGAAAGGAAGCCGGCTTTCACTCTCATGTTTACAGATACTTTGAACCATCTTAGTAGCTGCATTTCTGCTTTAAGAAAATCTCCTGCTACAGATTATCCAAAGAATAAAAAAGGTAAAGTGGTAAGGCCCCTCCATGCTCCTCTGGATTTTCAGTTTTCTGAATACTCACAGAAAAGAATTAATTGCAGCAGTGCTCAGTCTCCAATCATTCCATTTGTTTCCAGAGCTGAAAAACAAAAGCAGGAAAAACAAAGGAAAAATGTCTACAACAAAACTTCAGTCATTTTGGGTATTGGTGTGCAAATGAACATCAAAGTGTTCTACTTTGTTTCTTAGAGTCTCATATTCTAAAAAAACCCCACACATGCCTTTTAAAAACGTAGCCAAGCGTCTATAAAAAATGTAATTGCATATTTGGAAAAGGAGAAAAGAAACTGATGTGTAGAATGGTAAACAGCATACACTTACAGCCAGCTCTATAGATTTCAAATAACCGATCTTGTAGGAAATAATGAGCTATCTGCTAAGAAAGTAAAAAACATAGGAACTGGTAATAAACAAACTCCAGCTCCCATGTGTGACCTAGTACAGTACAATACAGTTTAATTTTATTACTTGTCATTCATACTGAAAACAAATTTGCAATTTTCTGCAAATACAATGGGAATGTTCCCAGAACATGTAAGTGCAGAGGAGAATGGGATATTTCTGTCAAATGAAACATTGCAGTATTTGTCTCCAAAAAGAAAGCAGAATGACTTGATATTTTTGCTCAGGAGAGGTATCTGATTCACACAGCTTACAGATTATAAATCCAGAAGGGATTCTTTTGATCATCTGGCATGTTTTCTACACGAACCAGGCCAAGAGACTTATCTCAATTAATTCCTGCTCAGGTTAGGCCATATATAAAAGACTACTGTAAAAGAGAACAGTAGTTGATTGCTGTTAGTATCTAAGGGGTAATGAGCTTGACTTATAACTAAGATATAGATCAAATACTAAGAAAATCCTTTTTTCTGTAAAGACAGTTAAATACTGGAACTGGTAAGCCAGTGATCCTTTTGAATCTGCCACTGGAGGTTTTTAAGAACAGATAAGCATGATGTACATATAGAGGATGGTGTCTCATTGCCAGGGTTGGAAGAAGAGGATGAAAAGATTAGATGTATCTTTAGACTCTTTCCAGTTCTGCATTTCAATGGAAAAGAAACCTTTGTTCATCAGTAGATGTGGAATATTGCATAGAGTGAATTCATCCAAGGAGGATTTGGAAAGAAGGCTTTAGGGCTTCCTAGAAGACCTTTCTCCTTCATTAATTTAACAAACTGAAATGACATGATGATCCCATAGTGCAACCACAAGGCATCTTGATCTATATTTGTCCACTATTGTACACAATATCTACAAGTTCAGGGGATTATAAGAAAATAGTAGCAAATCTGAAGAAACATAATTTTATACAGTCTCTATTTCATATACCCTTCCTAAGCAGGCACCAGTTATAGGCTCAGCGATGTAGTTCACATTAACATAGGTGAATTTGTCAGATATACTGCCACAGCCAAACAATCCTTGTAAAAGCATAGAAATTTCCATACTGTGGTTAGAAATGACTAGTATTGTATGCTGCAGAGATCAATTAAGAATGAGTCTATGTGTAATGAATGCCAATCCTTCATTCCTTTTACTCACCATTAGATTTGAAAGACAGACCAGGGTGTTCATTGGCTTTACATTTTTTGCATATTATGTCATAACTTTAATATACTACCTATATATTTTCTTAACACTTTTTTGATTGCCTGCTTTGCTTTTGGTCTGTCTGGGATTGTACAGCTATAGATTATCATAGGTGTTGTATGAAAAGGCTTTTCCTTTATTTTTTTTTATCATTTTTCTCATTAAATCACTTATATAATTTGTGCCCATGGCCTTGGAATACAAAGATGGAGTGAACAGATGTACTGAATTCAACCTTTCTGTGCCTTTCTTTGGCACTGTAAAGTTTTAATGTATCCCTTATTCAACTCTCACTGAAACTAAAACAGCACCACTCCGGTTTTTTTTCCAGATAAGGAACTCATCCAAGACTATTTTTGTTACTTATCATGAGTGAATCTTTTTCAGTTAGAGCATATAGTTTTGAGATAATGTGTCCAGAACTAGTAAAACAAGTGAGGGCAAGCTTTGATTTATAGGATTATTTTAACCTTGTTGTTACCATCTTTTCTTTATATATCTTAAATTTATTAATCAAAATTATTCTAAATACTTTCATAATTAAATGAAAGTATAACTTCCTGATTAAATGTTGCAATTGTTCAACCTTAGCAATAGAGTCCTTTCCAAAGGCTGAAGTATCTGTTTTTGAGGTCTGTGAAAGCTCTTGTTCTGTCTTGCACAGTGTAAGACAGTTAAGTAAGGCCAAAAGATGTCCTCTCCTGACCACCTGTTATAGTTCAACCCCAGCCTGTCCCCTGCCCCCACCTGGTGGGATACAGAAGAGAATCAGAGAAAAAGGTGAAACCCATGGGTTGAGATAAGAACAGTCTAACAATTGAAATAAAGTAAAATATAACAACAATAATAACAGTTATAATTGTAATTACAATAACAAAGAAAAAATAGAGTGGGGAATAAAACCCAAGAAAGACAAGTGATCCACAATACAATTGCTTACTGCCTGCTGACCACTGCACAGCCCTTCGCGAAGCAGCAATTGATCCCTTTCAGCCAGCACCACCACCCCCGCCCTTGTATACCAAGCATATTGTGCTGTGTGGTATAGAATATACCTTTGGCTATTTTGAGTCTGGTGTCCTGCTTCCACTCCCTCCCAGCTTCTTGTGCCCCTCCTCACAGTCAGAGATCATGGAACACTGAAAAGTCCTTAATTAGAACTAAGTAACAACAACTAAAACATCAGTGTGTTATCAATATTATTCTCACAGTAAATGCAAAACACAGCACAGTATCAACTTCTTAAAAAAAAATAGCTCTATCCCAACCAAAACCAGGACACCATACAAATAAGAGTTACACTAAATTAGTCTCAGCAGGAGTTCTTAGGGTTTCATGCACAAGAGGGCCCAGAATCAGAATTGCAATGAATTGTATTTAAGCACTCTGCCATTACCAGAATACACAGTCCCAAATTAAGTGTCTAAATTCTTTTGTAGTAAGTGAATTGCTTCAGGAACCTATCTCCACTCGTATTTGCAGTCATTAACCTTCTCCTGGCAGAAGTAACAGAGATGAAGGACACACAAGCCTTAGACCTTATAGATCAATTCTGTTGGGCTGTACAAGTTGAGTTTAGACTCCTAAATGTATGCTCCTACATGAAGTCCCATAACAACTAACAAGACCTAACTGACTTTCTATAATGGAATATATGCTAACCAAACCTGGAAATTCAGTTAAATACTGGCATGTGACTTGACCTTTGCCCTGCATAGCTTTCTTCCTCTCTCCTTTCTGCAATGTTTATCCATCTGCAGCCTGTGAACATCAACACAAGCCCACTTCCAAGTCTGTGTTGTAATCTTCTCTTTAAAACCATATATAGACAAATTCAGAAAGGGAGACAGTTAATTGTCAACAGCTTTCAGAAAGGATGGCACTTAGCTTCTGATGTAGAACAGCTGTGGTGCACGCTCTAATAAAGGCCACGGATGGGAAAGCATGGTTCCAGCTGGCTGAAGACTGCCACAAAGTCATTCATCAGTGAATACTCTCTCTCAAGTGTCATGTGACAGACCCACAATTATCAAGAGTTTTGAGTGGATCTGCCTGTACTTTTTCCTTAAATGAACACTCCAAAACCCTGAGGTTTTCATTTTCCAGAGCTACAATGCAGTAATTTTGAAATAGTAGAATCTCATATCTGGGGAGGGGGAGAGAATAAAAAAAAGTATGTGCTCTATACTTACTGACTGTGGGTCTTTCCCTCCAGTCTCCCTCTCCAGTTCAGCAATATTTGTTGCTTCTGTGGTTTGCAACAAATTTTGCAAAACCTCTACTACAGAAAGAAAATAAGAAAATATTTACCCTGTGTGTGTCTATGTGCCTTGATGAATTCAAACATAAATAGAAGCATGACCAGCAGGTCAGGGAGGTGGTCCTTGTTCTCCACTCTTGTGAGACCCCACCTGGAGGGGTCCCCAGTATAAGAAAGACATAGACCTGCTGGAGCAAGTCCAGAGGAGGCCACAAAAATGCTCAGAGGGCTGGAGCACTTCTCCTGCGGAGACAGGCTGAGAGAGCTGGGCTTGTTCAGCCTGGAAAAGAGAAGGCTCTGGAGAGTTCTGATTGTTTAAAGGAGATTTATGAGAAAGATGAAGACTTTTCACCAGGGCCTGTAGGGAAAGGACAGGTGAGAGCAGTTGAAAATTGAAAGTGGGTACATTTATATTAGATATAAAGAAGAAATTTTTTACAATGAGGATGGTAAGACACTGTCGTGGTTTAAGCCCCTCACCCACGAAGTTTCCTTACTCACTCACTTCTCTCTCTTTCTTCCCCCAGTCCGGGGGAGATGGGGAGGAGAATTGAAAGAATGCAACTCCCACAGGTTGAGATAAGAACAGTTTAGGAACTAAGGTATAACACAAATCACTACTGCTACCACCAATAATACAAGAAAAATACAAAGAAAGAGAAATACAACTGCTCACCAAGCCCCAGCCAGTGCACTCCCAACAGCGAACCCCCCCAGTGCACCACCACATCCATCTGGGACTCTGCTCTCCGTTTTCACATCCTGAGCATGACGTGCTGTGGTTTGGAATACCTCTTTGGTCAGTTTGGGTCAGGTGTCCTGTTTCTGCTTCCTCATGGCTTCCCCTCCTCCCTGTCAGAGCATGAAACTCAGAAAGTCCTTGGTCAGACCAAAACATTACCAAGCAGTAACTGAAAACACTGGTGTTATCAGTGCAGTTCCCAGGCCCAAAATCAAAAACACAGCACTGCACCAGCTAGCAGGAAGGAGAAAAATGACTGCTACTGCTGAACCCAGGACAGACATTGGATCAGGTTGCCCATAGAAGTTGTGGATGCCCCACCCATGTAAGTGCTCAAGGTCACTTTGGATTGGTCTCTGAGCAACCTTTTCTAGTGGAAAGTGTCCCTTCCCATGCCAGAGTACTTGGAACAAGGTGATCTTTGAAGTTTCGCTTCCAGCCCAAACAATTCTACAGCGCATCAATTCGGTGGCTTCCTTGGCACTCCTCTACTCTTTTCCTAACCAGATGGAGAATCTCTGGTTTTAATTCCCCGGTCCTGTGCCAGATGCACAGGGACAGCAGCACCCATCCTCACTGGGTACAAATAATAAACATGGTCCATCAGAACTAAAATCTATTCCACACAGCATGAGTCTTGGCCTTGTTCCTTGTCTCTTTCCTTGCCCTAACATTAGGTTACAACTGATGTCTAAGATACTTAATTAATACTTGATTACTTAGTTAATTTTATAAAGGCGGGAAATAATTTCACTCTGCTGAACCTATCTTTCTAGTTTTCAGACACAATTCCTCATCTTTCTGCATCCCGGCACAAAATTAACCAATTAAGCCAACAGGTAGTCTACCTTTCTTTTTTGCTAACCTAATCCTTGTAACAAAATATAGCATATACTGAACAATTGAACAAGGGAGACAACCAACTGTAACCTTCCATAACAGGGTAGTTTGTAACTGAAGCCACGGTGGTGACTCCTACCCTAAAGGAAAATGATGGAGTATCATTTATTTGAAGAATTCTGAATCAAGGCTGGAGGGATACAATCCTAGAACTGGTTACATTACTTAACTCCTTTCACATTCAGTTTAAGCATTTATAAAACAAATACAATATTAAATTTTTAACCAATCTTGACGCATTATTTCATTGCTATTTATTATATTTCAAATAACTTTTATGTTCTGAAGTACCAGCTATTAAAGGAATCTGTTACTACTGTCTTTCATCATGTCAAATGCTGATCTTCAATCCATAGGATGTGATTCAAGATTAATCCAAGATGAACAAAGGGTTTTGCTATCATCTTGTCTTAATCTTATTATGACAAGTAACAACAAGGCTTCTCATTCTTCAGAATGAGGAGAAGGAAAAAGCCCAGTCTTATCACCAGTGGGAACAAATTTCAATAGATGAAGAGTGGTTGTTTTTAAAATGCTATCATTACAGTTTATAATTATTAATTTATGGAATATAAGTTATTCTTTAAAAAATAATGCTACATTCTTATTGTGATGACCAGTCATGCACATCATTAGCAAGTTTTGCAAGGCTCTCAAGTGAAGATGAGATTGATTACTCTTCAATTATTGATATAAATGAATCACCAAGTATCGCAACTGGAAGAAATGCATTAAAGAGCAAAAGTCAAATCACTGGTTCTGTACACACACTGTTGCATTAAATGAACTCATACTTCATCTGAGCAGTGGGCGAAGAAAGCTAACTAAAATAAGTAAAATTTCAACTGCAGCTTCTGGCATTGTTAATCAGTAAACAAAGTTGAAAACTTCAAATAGGAGGTCAGGCTTCAGAGTCCAGTACACTTGTAAAAACAAGAGCATTCAAAACAACATTTAAAGTGAACTTGAAAAATTATTAAACCAACCCATAAATTAGCATGCGTTTCTTCCCCAAGAAATGGATCTGCCGTTGCTTCTTATTAAACTCCTTTACTAAACAACTGTTTAGTCATGGAGTTACACTTCCTTGAACATTCTGGTGGAAATGAGCTCTGCAGATAAACACATGGAACCAGGAACTAAATTTTAGCAACTTCAATTCACGTAAACTTCATAAATTCTGTTAAACAATTTCACTTTGGATGAATTAACTCTTCAAACTTCCTTGTAGTTTTCGATTCATCTTTGTTCCTCAGTTCAAGCAATGCAGATGAATTTTTTGAAAGCATGGGAGAATTGTGTCATTTGGAAACAGAGACGATATTTCTGTGATTTATGTATGTAAATCTTGCCTCAAAAAACAAATGTTTAATGCAATTTTAGCAGCAGCCTGATCCATGGTTTGGAAGTTACTTTCAGCCTAACATTCAGAAAGACTAATAAAAATATGAGAGGTTTAAATTGGCATACTATCACTGCCCCTGCTCGACCCTCTAAAGAATCAGCAAATATTAAAAACACAATCAGGAAATATATTTATTTTTCTTTGGCAAATTCTAAAAGAATTATGTGCTGCTCTCTATAAAAGTAAATACCTATTTTTAAATTTTCTTTCAAATGAAAAAATAAAATGATAAAAAAGGCGCAAACATTGTAAGATTTGTCCTTATCTTTCTGTTCAGTAAGATAGTAAATTTACTGTATGAGATACACTAAAAAGCACCATACACATATATTTTTTATTGGTTGAAATAAACAAAATAATACATTTCTGATATTGTAAAAATGAAACATCTCCATGTATTCCATGCAATTGTTACTGTAATTTTCAGGTTCTCTAGAAATATTCTATTTTTATTAAATTAAACTTTAGGGGGTATCAAAACAATTATTTCAAGTTTTTCAGGAATTCTGAAGGATTTAAATCTTATCTATTTTTCTCATTTGCTGAAAATAAATGCCAAGACATTTCTGCACTCTTTTGTGAAATAAAATAAGGTCATTCTATAAAGATCAGTTTGGACCTCAAATCCCACTTTTTTTTCTTTCCTTTTGTTGGGGAAAACCTATAGTCAGAAAAGGTCGAAAACCTCAATGAACATGTGAAAGTACTTCTTTCCTTACATCTAAGCAAACATTTAATGAGATTTTCTTCACCTAGCTAACTGATTAAAATATTTTCTACAGATATTTGTCTTATAATAATTTCATTCCAAGGACTGCTCATCTTTTTTTACATAAAATGAGCCCAGAGTTTTCAGTAGTTTCTAGTGGACTCCTATGACTTAGACAAATTCATTCCTGAGTATATCAAATAAGGTGAAGCTGCAGTGAGAGGTTGAGAACACTATTTTTACTTCTTTCATTTCTTTTTCTTTTAAATTAAATAATTTATTTTCTTTATCTGTTATAGCGATAGTCTTTTCAAACACCTGACTAACTTGAAATCTTGATTTCAGCTGTTACCATCTTTTCCAGGTTCTTCACTTAGGCTTTACCTTGACTCACAGCGCTATTATTTTGTCCAATCTTTCTTCTCACAGTCATTTCCAAATGCTGTATGTGCTTATATCTGCAGAGAGATCACTTTCCTTTCCACTTCTATTTGTCCTTTCTCCAATCCATTGCACGTTATTTTAAGATATTTTATTGGCAGAACAGAAAGACCCTAATTCTAGAAAGTGCCATGATTCAGTGAAGTACTTAAGTGCAGGCATGAGTCCCAGTGGAACTCCATAAGCTTTAAAATTTTCCCTGAAAAGAGGCCAAAACAGACAATAAGCAGAGTGAAAAGAAAGAAAAAGTATAGCTAATGTGCTAAGATAAATGGGAATTCAACAGTGTGTGGGGCCTACTAAGTAACACAGTTGGTAATTACAGCAATTCAGATAAAAAAAGAGAACACTTCATATTGCCACAGAGAACAATTATGAATATCAGCTTTTTTTGTTTTAAAGTAATAAACCTGAGAAACTACATATTAAAGGTGCATTTTAAAAGAGATTCTACTTCAGGTGTTGCCTTTTCAGCAGAGAGTAATCACATAATTTAGAAGTTATTATTCTGTTTATTTTTCCATTGGTTCAGTCACCTGTTTCCCAGTAATTACACAAGCAGAGGCTCAATAAAAAAGCCTACTGTCATTTCTCAAATGAAACAAGTGGGTCAACAACTATGATTAAGCTGTCAACATTAATGAGCAGTTTTCTTCAGTTTCTTCAAAGAGTAAAAACTTTTTATGTCCAGGAAAAAAATCCTTAGTTTATAACAAATAATGTGAAATTATGTTTTTTCCCATGCTCAAATCAGAAAACCATCTGTATATATAACTCTAACATGTCTCACCTCTCAGTGTATTTACTACTTCATAACTAAAAAATCAGATAGAAAAAAGACTACTAAAGTTTTATAAACTCTGTGGTGGGTTTCACCTGCCTGCTGTCTTTTAAACTAAAAGTAAAGCTTTAGCTTTGGTTGAGTAACTTAAGACTGAAAAAAAAACCAACAACCAAACAACTCTGATATTTAACCAGATACTGTATATTCCTACACATTGATGTAATACATCCCATGTCAGACAAAATGAACAGAGACATGAATATTTTTTTAAAGGAATGCATTCAATGAATGTAAACATGATGAAAATAAATCCCTAAACCTAATTGTTAATATTTGATGATTTCATCTTCAAAATTGAACATTATCCAATCTCTGACTGATTTGGGGATTTTCTCAAACACTTCTTGTTCTTAGTAGAAAAAATATTAAAGATTAAGCGAAAGATGAATCTACCACAATAAAATATGCTGCTTTGTGAGTATATATATCTGACATTCTGGAGTCAGTAAAATCATTACTGAACATTAGCAAAGAAATGTGTGAAGACCAGAACTTCTCTGCATTTTGGAGCAAAGCAGTATGTTTCTGCATTCTCCTACCAGGTAGGATGATATGCATTATTTATTCATATACCACATAACCTTTAAAAGTTTCAGTAGTCTAATCAGAGACTAAAACTGCATTTTTGTGACTTGAGAGTATGACTCTGCAGTGCATATATGACAAAAGCCAACAATCAAAGTAAATATTTCTCAGATAATGCCTTGGCTAAAATGTATGCCTCCAAATCATTGGACAAATACATCTATAGACTTGTAAATCTCTGCAACAGTAAAAGATGCAGCAGCTTATCCCTTCTCTCCTCTGAATGTGATATACCATGTGTATTTGTGTAGGGGGATACTTTGAACACCCAGAATCTTGGGGGGGGGGGGGGGGGGAGGGGGGGTGTTATTAAGTTTCCAGATAAATCTTGTTTCTCTTCCTTTTATTGCATATATATCATTTGAGCTGCATAATGCTATGATCCCTAAATTTGGCATGCTGTTGGTCACAAGGGCATTAGGCAAACATTAAAAGAGTTATAAAAATTGAGGAGTTCATCTAAGCTCCAAGATGAGCCACAGGCTTCCTAAGGGAGCTGGGAAAGCTGTGCAGACAGGACCCAGAAATTCACATCTCTGAGTGGACCTGTGGACTAGGAATGCTACAGGAGGTATGAGAGGAAGGAGAGGCAAAGCCTGTACCTTGACTCTCCATTCCTTCAACCTTCTGACCCTCTTTCCTACCTGGATTTTAAGCTTAGTGTCAAGAACTGTCAGGGCATAAGTATCTAAACGCCCATTTGAAACAGGATTTTAAAGAATAAAAGCAGTGGAAATTTGAATTACTAAATTGCAACAGGATTGGGTGCTATCAAATGGACAACATCCTGTTAAATTCAGCATCTTTAGCATATAACTGTTATGTGGCCTCTGTGACAGTCCCATTGTTTTGTATTGCATCATTCACATGTTGCAGCTCATTTGAATGCTTATGTTGCAGGCATCTCACTGATGTCCACTGCCATGAAATCATCTGAAGAAAAACCATCTTTGGGGATTGTTCTCCTTCTCACTCTGCAGCTTTTCCCTAAGTTCACCCTAACTGATGGCTTTTAATTAAATTATTTTCATGCATTTCTAAGAGATGTGCAGTTGAGGCTTTGTTAGCCTTTTCCAAAGGATGATCAAAAAATTAATAGTAGTAACTTGTTTTGACAGCAACCATAAATAAGTGAGCCTGCTGCCAACACCAGAGCAAATCCTATCCCTAAATGCATGCAGCTTACCTCTGCATGAAGTGCAGTAATGAATTGAAACACAGTTTTGTTTTGTTGGGGATTGTCATGGTTTAAGCTGTAAATCATGCAGCCTGCTCACTCACTCCCCCTCTTCCTTCTCCCCACTCCGGGGTTGGGCGGGGGGGGGGTAATGGGGAGAAGAATCGAAAGAATGTAACTCCCACAGGTTGAGATAAGAACAGTCCACTGACTAAGGCATAACACAAATCACTATTGCTACCACCAACAATAATAATGACCAGGAAAATACAAGGGACAATAATAAAATAAAAAAAATGAAAGTGCTCACCACTCGATGTCCGAGCCGTGAGCTGAACTCTTCCGGGTTCCTGCCCCCAGTTTTTACATCCTGGGCATGACATACTGTGGTGTGGAATAACCTGTTTGGTCAGTTTGGGTCAGGTGTCCTGTTTCTGCTTCCTCCTGGCTTCCCCCCCTCCCTGGCAGAGCATGAGACTTAGAAAGTCCTTGGTCAGACCAAAACATTACCAAGCAGTAACTGAAAACACTGGTGTTATCAGCACTGTTCCCAGGCCGAAAGTTGGAAACACAGCACTGCACCAGCTACAACGAAGGAGAAACATGACCGCTGCTGATGAACCCAGGACAGGGATGACAAGAATCGCAGAATAAAAACATCTGGAAACTGATGGCCTTATATGTGCCGTAAAGTGAAAATCACCAGAAGATCTGGATCTAGAACTTGAGACTCCTGCCAATCTTTGACATGCCATTTAATCTTTTTGGCCAAGATTCAAGAAATTATCTGTGCTTTTAACTTCTATTTAGAACCCTAAATTCTTATTGATTTCCTATTGACTGCTCTAAAACAAACAGAAGCAAAGGTATATGCACAGCACAGCTGAATCAAAAGTTGATTTTGGTTGTTTTCCTTACATAGCTATATATTTTTCTACATGTTTCAGGAAGCAAAAAACGCTGTGTTCGCCTTATTTCTAATGTGCTTGTGGAAGAACTGGATGTTACAGGCAGATCTGAAAAAAATGAAAATAATGCCTCAATTAATAATTTTAGACTGTTATAAGTTTTTGAAGAATAAAACTTCAGTGGTTGCATTTATCACAATAGATTTGAAGAAAAATAAATATTTTGTATTTATTAAGAGTAGGAGTTTATCGTTTTGTTTTTTTTTTTTCCTTTCAAATTCTTCAGGTCTATTTTCTCTGATAGTTTTTGGATATTTATTTTACTGATGAAATAGTGATGAGAACATTCTTTCTCTTCAAGAAAAACAATCTAAATCACAGGGAAACTTTCCAAAAATTTCAGTTTGGCTCAAGTCTTCTTTGTGTAACCTACATCTCTTGTAGCAGAGGTAGGAGGAGATGGAATAGGAATAAGTTAGAGAATTTTGTGTGATCTGCATATAAATTAATTAGATTTCTTCTGGTTACCCTTGGATCTGATAAGTTGCCTTTGTTAAGAATCATCTACCTGGAAACGAAGGGGAAACTGATGGCCTTTTTCATTTATGTGCTTTATAGAGATTGTGGGTAATCTGTTACTCTCTCTGGACTTTGCCCCAATGGTTAATCACTCTCAGGTTTCTATATTTTTGCCTAATAAACTTTCCCTGGCATCAGATCATCAACCATGAGGTTTTGCTGCACTTGTATTGACTAGGCCTTAAGTTCAATGAGGGTCTCCATAGTCCAAAGACAAGATATCCTCACATTTAGATATTATAAACTCAAGAATCTGAGTTAAGTCTAATTGTGAAACAGACATTTATAGAGAAATTAAGCTTCTGAAAAATGATTTTTCCAGCCCACAAGTACATCTTATAACAATTTTTTCATCCTCTTAAATTTTCATCAGAGGATGTCATATTATACTAACCACATTTAGGTTCCTAATTTGCAACTTAGTTCCATTATTTTTCTGAGGTGCCCATATTTTCTATTCAGTGTAGCCAACTAGATGCAGGGCCACCTCTGATCTCCCCTGGGAAGGCAAAGATACAGCAATGTAATACAGCATATGGTACACCAGCTCAGAGACTTGATTAACTTTATGACCCTTTCAATTTCATTAATTTTACCACTATAATTTCACAATTCCAAAGATATTAAGAAGGGTGGAAATGGATTTGAAATAAGACCAGAGTCTAAGAAAGGAAGAATTTCATTGCTTTGTCCTCGCAGAGCAGTTTAGAGGAAAAAAAAATTACTCATGGCATTTGCTGTTTTCATTACTTCCCTTGTATGAAAAGTGAGGGAGAGGAGGAGTATGAGACCCTCATGGGTTCATCAGCAGCGGTCATATTTCTCCTTCGTCGTAGCTGGTGCAGTGCTGTGTTTCCAACTTTCGGCCTGGAACCAGC
Organism: Myiopsitta monachus; assembly: GCA_017639245.1. Lineage (NCBI taxonomy): Eukaryota > Metazoa > Chordata > Aves > Psittaciformes > Psittacidae > Myiopsitta > Myiopsitta monachus. The sequence continues at coordinate 22,241,877 of CM029922.1, read as the reverse complement.
GCTGATAACACCAGTGTTTTCAGTTACTGCTTGGTAATGTTTTGGTCTGACCAAGGACTTTCTAAGTCTCATGCTCTGCCAGGGAGGGGGGGAAGCCAGGAGGAAGCAGAAACAGGACACCTGACCCAAACTGACCAAACAGGTTATTCCACACCACAGTATGTCATGCCCAGGATGTAAAAACTGGGGGCAGGAACCCGGAAGAGTTCAGTTCACAGCTCGGACATCGAGTGGTGAGCACTTTCATTTTTTTATTTTATTATTGTCCCTTGTATTTTCCTGGTCATTATTATTGTTGGTGGTAGCAATAGTGATTTGTGTTATGCCTTAGTCAGTGGACTGTTCTTATCTCAACCTGTGGGAGTTACATTCTTTCGATTTTTCTCCCCATTACCCCCCCCCCCCTCCAACCCCGGAGTGGGGAGAAGGAAGAGGGGGAGTGAGTGAGCAGGCTGCATGATTTACAGCTTAAACCACGACAACTCTTTTTGGCACCCAACGTGGGGCACGAAGGGTTGAGATAACGGCAGGATTAATAACGACTCATCACTATGTTGATTTATTGGCTCTCAAAGTTGTTGCTGTGGTTCTCACAGGTTCAGTGTATGTTTCTTTACTTACAGCCGGTATTTCTTTTCTTAACATTTTTCAGACATGGGTTTCGGGTTAAGGTTCTTGTTACACTGTACTTTATTGCACTGATTTTTAATACAATAGACTCAGAGATCACGAAACTGACCCGGCTTTTGTTCCCAATGTGGTCACCAACTCTATACTTCGGGAGGAATATAATAGAAGAGTTTAGGAATTACACATCTCTTTTCACCTCTTTGGGTGGTCAGCCTGTGAAGGAGACATTCTTTTATGCTCCCAGCCTCCCCACCAGATCATTTACAACATCTTTTGATAACTTTGAAGGTTTTGAGTGGCCTTTAGATACTCTTGAGACCTGCCTGTTTGTTGTGGTGGGGATCACCATGTTGGTGCGCATAACAAGTGTGTTTTTCTCACGACCATTTTGACTGGTCCCGAGAGTTATGCAGAGTCAGGTCTGGGCCTTGTCTAGGGTTAAACGATTGTATAGGAGGTCCAACAGAATTTCCCGAGGCTGGATAGTCATGAATGGCAGGGTATGTGGGATAGTATGGCAAGTATCTAGGCCAGTGGGCCCCTCCAGTGCTTTGGAACTTCACCAATGAACAAATGCAAAATCCAGAAAAATTAGTAAAACACTTAAAGGAGGTGTGTTGTAATTTGGGTCACACCAGAGATGGACAAATCATGGCAACATGCTGGGGCTTGGCCTGTGCTTACAGAGCCCTGTTCAACACCATCCAGCACCATCAAAAGGAAAAAATGTCCCTGGATCTGAGAGCGGAGTAATGGATAGCGCAGCTACTCCAGCTCCAAGCACAGCAGCTATACCACCCCCAGGGACAAGTACAGCCACTACTCAAACTTCAACAGTAATGGGCAGCACAGCTACTTCAGCTCCAAGTGCAGCACCTCTCTGAGAACAGGGTACACATATGAGTCTTCTTCAATGAAAGACACTCCTTAAGTGTAGCCCATCCTACCACAGAGTGACAAATATTCATATACTATGTCAAACACAATATGCAACCTTCTTTTTGCTACAAAGAAAGAAACAATATTTATCTTTTTTTTAGTTGAATAATATAAATCACTGTGTCTTTTATGTTATCTCTCCATTTCCTACTACCACTAGCTCATAACCAGAGAGGCCTGAGAAAGTAGGTCACGGACTATTTCATATGAAACACGTTATTATTCTACATTTATTTCAAATGTTCCAAGCCCGGAATCATTAATAAAAACTTAGCACCTGCAATATGCTTCATAAAGACATAAAGTCACAAGAGACCTCAAAAGTGAATCCACTACTGCTTACTGAGCTCCACAGATCTCCAGGCACTACCTTTGGTAATTATTTAAAATACCCAAAAGGATTTGCAGATTTGTCCAATTACAACCAAAATACTAACATTGCTAATCTGCTTTAAGATGGCACTTCCACCCTAGCTTTTCATAAAATGAAAAGAAAAAAAGTGCCTGTGTATGAGTTTGAGTTTTGGAGGGACGAATGGAGTCACAGGAAGTGACTAGTGGCCTCAGGCAGTGACTCACAAGTTATAGTTCATTTTCTTTAGCTACACAGAAATTTGCACTGCTCTTAAAGACTTAGTGCAGCAACAGTCAAGTCTGGGCAGACCCTGTTTAACCGATTCAGGCCAAAGATATTCTGTGTCACTGCCCCTGTCCACTGACTACAAAGGGAAGCTAGGGCAATGATGTTCCTTTCTTAGGCACTTTAGAAGTCTCAGATACAGGTGGGAGATACCATAAATTTAGGTTTATGTAACGTATTCTGACACAGCAGAACATAAAACACAACCACATGTGTTTTAAGCAATCCAGCACAAAGCTGGCCCAGCGGTTTCTGTCAAAATGGACTTATGTGGTACTGGAAGTGTTAGAAACACCTAATTACATATGTGCCTACATGTTTTAAAAAACCTTTGGATGCTTGTGATTCTATTTTAGGCAAAGTATAATATTATCCAGTACTGTATTTGTGCCACTAACTTTTTTTTTGGTGCCACTAACTTTCTTGAAACTGCACTTCATGTCCAACAGTGGGTGAAATTCCCATAATGCTGTTTCTTGTCACCTTTCAGCTATGGAACCACTTCTTATTGATATCTTCCTCAGGAACATAAAGACTGATATGGTTGTGTAAAGACAGGAGTCTCGTGCTACCCCAAATATACTAACGCATCCTGTCAGATCCTCAGCAGCCTCTCTAGAAGACTGTAGGCTGGATGGGGATTTAGAAAATCTTCAAGGTGTTAATTGTAATGTCTGGAAGATATCAACAGTGTTTCAGAGGGGTTCAAGTGGAGGTGGCAGCTTAGGATAATGTACTGAGATTTTACTAAGGAAGGTAGAATAGAATCATTGGATCATGGAATAGTTCGGATTGGAAAGGAACTTTAGAGGTCATCTCGTCCAACCCACTTTCAATGAGCAGGACCATCTTCAACTAGAGGAGATTGATGAGAGCCCCATCCTGGCCTTTCCAGGGATAGGGCATCTACCACTGTTACAGAGTTTGAGGATTCCAGGTGAGAGAAATGAGACACAAATAGAGAACTCACAACCAGCTTATTGATATAGGAAAATATAGAGATACTAACAGATAAAGGATATTTCTGAAGGGTGAGTATCTTACCAACCCCAAGGGACCCTGCGAAGATGATCAGGAAACCAGCTCCGAGAATCATCATCATCACAGATGCCTGCAGGTGGCAGGATCTACCATACCGTGTGTACCCAAGGAAGCAATGTTGACTTGAGTGGTATGAGGATCTGCTTCCACACATTGCATGAGGCTGGGGCTTTTATACTAACAAAAACACACACTCATTCTAACGCAAGGGGCCCACCTATGTCGGAAGAAGTGGCCAGCTATATCTAGAAAGGCCTCCAAGGGTCAGGACATTTCTGGGGATTTCTAAAGCAGGACAAGCCAGGGAGGAGCCAAAGCAGGACTTGGAGGGGAGGAGCCACCACAGACCATTACCTCACCACCAACCACCATTACCAACCACCTCTGGGAGAGTTCCACTACTCTAATCATGGTATGAGGTGCAGAGAGTGTGAATAGAGCTTTCAGGGGAGCAAGCATGTCTTTTGCCACTTTCCTCTAGCCAGTAGCTTCTCCTGATACTTTTTGCTTCCTTTATTTCCCTGGCGACCACTCTCTCACTCGACAGTTCTTGTAGGACCTCAGACAATTGTCTTGTCCTTCCAAACATCCACTTTTACTCTTAGTCCATCTAAAGCAATTCCTGACCACTATAAACAATTGACTTTCTTCTGTGGAGATGCTGGATCCCTTTAGCTGCCCCTTGTCATATCACAGGGCCAATGAAGGGGAAGTAGTGGAAGCCATGAAGGAAAGTTGGAAGAGGTTTCTAGCCTGCAAGACCGTTTTCTTTTTCATGCTTCTGGAGATGAAGAATTAGTTCAAAATTTAAAACCAAGGACAGTTGCTATTGTGAGAGAGCTCTTCTTCCAGTAACAAGAGAAGACACGTAAAATCAGACATCATGGATAGACCATTCAAATTAGGATAGTTGATCCTTATGTCTCCAAATATATATACATCAATCAGCTGTTCAGTGCAGTGATCTTCTTCAAGCAGTTGACTTTGGGTTGATTAGGCCTGTTCACTTGCAGGCAAGTACAGCCCACATTTTAGGAGTGTGATCTGTGGCAACCGCCATCTCTGTGTTGTGCTGCAAGATGTCACTGACCAGACCTAGGTGCCTCCCTTCCAATTGAAGACTATTTCCAGCTAAGGATGCTAAGCAGCCTTAGAAATCTTCCGAGCGCACACTGCCAGCTCATATTCATTTTCTCATCAACCAACACCCCCAAGTCCTTCTCCACAGGGCTGCTCTGAATCTCTTCTCTGCCCGACCTGGAGCTGTGCCTGGGATTGCTCCCACCCAGGTGTAGGACCTTGCACTTGGCATGGTTAAACTTCATCAAGTTGGCACCAGCCCACCTCACAAATATGTCAAGGTCCCTCTGGATGGCATTCCTTCCCTCCAGCATCTCAGCTGAACCACACAGCTTGGTGTCATTGGCAAACATGCTGAGGGTGCACTCAATGCCACTGTCCATGTCACCAACAAGGATGTTGAACAAGACTGGTCCCAACACTGATCGATTACTGAGGGACACCACTCATTAATAGTCTCCAGCTGGACACTGAGCCATTTACCACAACTCTTGGCGTGCAGCTATCCAGGACAGTACTTTATCCATCGAGTGGTCCACCTATCAAATTGATGTCTCTCCAATTTAAAGACAAGGATATTCTGAGAGACAGAGTCGAATGCTTTGCATAAGCCCAGGTAGATGACATCAACAGCTCTACCCCTATCCAGCAGTTCTGTAGCCCCATTACAGAAGGCCACCAGATTGGTCAGGCAGGACTTCCCCTTAGTGAAGCCATGCTGGCTTTCACTAACCACCTTGCTGTCTTTCATGTGCCTTAGCATTCCTTCCAGCAGAATTTGCTCCAGGATTTTGCCAGGCACAGAGTTGAGACTGACTGGTCTGTAATTCCCTGGGTCATCCATTTTCCCCTTCTTGAAAATGGGCGTTATATTTCCCTTTTTCCAGTTGTCAGGAACTTCACCTGACTGCCATGATTTTTCAACTATGATGGACAGTGGCTTAGCAACTTCATTTGCCAGCTCCTTCAAGACCTGTTAAGGCTCTTAAGATGATCTCAAACCAGACCTTCTCCTACAGTGGTCCTACGGTCTTCATTCTCACAGCCCTTGCATCTGCTTTCTAAGACTTGGGTGGTGTGGTCAAAGCACCTGCAAGTGAAAACTGATGCAAAGAAGTCATTAAGAACCTCAGCCTTCTCCAAATCCAGGGTAACAAGTTTTTCCCGTTAGCTTCCGGAGGGGGCCCACATTGGCCCTCACCTGTCTTTTATTCGCTACATACCTATAAAATCCCTTCCTGCTATCTTCAACTTCCCTAGCCAAGTTTAATTTTAACTGGGCCTGATCTTTCCGAACCTGGTCCCTAGCTTCCCGGACAACATCCCTGTATTCTTCCCAGGCTGCCTGTCCTTGCTTCAACCTTTTATAAGCCTTTTTTTTTCCTTCAAAGTTTTCTCAGCAGCTCCTTATCCATCCAAGGAGGTCTCCTGGCCCTCCTGCAGCACTTCCTTCTAGTTGGGACGCAACACTCCTGAGCTTGCAGCAGGTGATCCTTGAATATCAAACAACAGTCTTGGTCCCTCCTGCCCTCTAGGGCTATATCCCATGAAACCTTAGTAAGCAGGTTCCTGAAGAGGCCAAAGTCTGCTCTCTTGAAGTCCAGGGCAATGAGCTTGCGGCACGCTCTTCTCACTGTCCTGAGGATCTCAAATTCAACCATCTCATGATTCGCGGCAACCAAGGCTGCCCTGGAGCGTCACATTTCCAACCAGCCCTTCCCTGTTGGTGAGCACGAGGTCAAGCATGGCACCTCTCCTTGTCGGCTCCTCTATTACTTGCAGAAGGAAGTTGTCTTCCACACAATCCAGGAACTTTCTGGATTTCTTGTGCCAGGCTGTACCATCCCTCCAACAGATATCAGGGTGGTTGAAGTCCCCCATGAGGACAAGGGCCTGCAAGCATGAGGCTCTTTCTGTCTGTCTTTAGAGCGCTTCATCCACTCAGACCTCTCGATTAGGTGGTCTTTAACAGATCCCCACAATAATGTCTCCCATCGCTGTTCTACCTTTGACCCACAAACACTCTGTCAACTGCTCACCTGTCCCCAGACAGAGTTCCTTACTCTCCAGCCTATCCCTAACATAAATAGCAGCTCCCCCTCCCCGCCTGCTGGACCTGTCTTTCCTAAAGAGCCTGTAGCCTTCCATTCCAACGCACCAGTCATAGGAGCCATCCAAACACGTTTCTCTGATACCAGTTATATCATATCCCTGCAGACACGCACACATCTTTAATTCCTCTTGTTTATTCCCTATACTATGGGCGTTTGTATAGAGGCATCTGAGCCAAGCTCCAACTGATGTTGGCTCATTGGCTGCAGCGGCTGGAGTATCTCTGCATCTCTCCGAGCATTTATTATAGGTGCTGGCAACTGACTGGGTGTGTTGGGATGGAATGATGCCCCCCCTCCACCAACACACCTAGTTTAAAGCTTTCTTGACCAGCCTTGCAAGCCTCCTACCAAAACCGCTCTTCTCTTTCATTAGACCAGCTTCACCAGCTTCCAGTAGACTTGGCCTCCCAAATTGAGTCCCATGTTCTCCATACCCAAACCCCTGACTATGGCACCACTGTTCTAACCATTTATTAACCTGCCAAATCTGCCTAGCCTTTTAAATATTCACCCCTTTATCCTGGAGAATTGATGAAAAAACTGAGCTCCAGAGCCCCGAACCTCCTCTCCCAGGGCTCTGTAGTCCTTCTTAATGTTCTCCGGGCTACTGCTATCTATATCACTAGCAGCCACATGGCTCACTAGAAGTGGGACTTACTAGACCACGCAGCTGCTCAGCAATATCCCTGATCTGAGCACCTGGTAGGCAACATACCTCCCCTGAGACTGGATCAAGCTGACAGATGGATGGGAAGTCTTTCAAAGTAGAGTCCCCTACTGCTATGACCCTCTGCTTTTTCCTGGTGGCACCATTAGTGACACTCTTTCCTGTTGCGTCAGCCGGTTGCTCATATGGCAAGGTGTGTTTCCTCATTAGCCCTCTGCAGAACCGCAAAGCAGTTCTGGGTGGGGATATCAGACTTCGGAGGAAGTCCCTTGTTTTTTATTGTCCTCTTCCTCCTTTCTTTGTTGTTGTGTTTGTTTTTGTTGGTTTTTTTTTTTTTTTTTTTTTTTTTTTTTGTCACTAGCTCACAGCTTCCTGTGTTGACGACTTCCTTCTTTCCTGCATGCGCTATGACGGACACTTGAGGCCCCTGCACAGTCTGGGCCTGGAGCAGGAAGTCTAGCTTCCTCTCAACTTCCCTGACATCTTTTAGCATCCCGCAGCTCAGCCCCTGCTTCAGGAAGACCTCCACCAAGGTTCACCGAGTGCAGCCCTGCCCATTGTACACCCTCACCTCAAGAGACCAGTGGAGGTGCTTTCTTACATTCTGAGTTCTGCGCTGCAATCTCCCCTCTCATCAGCTCTGTCTGGTGCTGTACACTGCCACTTCCACAACCAGGGCAGCCACAGCAGAGCCCCTGGCCATGACAGGGTTGTGGACGTGAGGCGAGTTCCAACCATCTTGCTTCCTCCTCACTCTTCCTGCCTGTGCTAGCTGCCGTGCAAGTTGCCTCGCAATGTCCTGACTGACATTCCAAGTCCTGGTCTCTCTCACTCCCTGGGGCAGGTTTTTAACCAGTCAGGACTGGTGCCACTCCTCCTGGCGCCGCCTCCTGTGAGTCAGCTGCTCGTGTCAGCTGAGCTGCCAGCTCCTGGGCATGTCCTGTGTAGGACTTGAGGATGTCTTGGTGTCTCTTGCCTCTCTGAGTTGAGGCTCCTGCACGCTGACCTTCCCCCTGCTCAGGTGTTGAAGGTGTCCTGTCTCGAGCTACTCACCTCAGCAATAAAAAAAAAAAATTAATATTTAAATAATTAAACTCAACATTTTAAGCTTCAAATTGTTTCAAGCTCTCTTCATTGGGTTTAGACTTTGATTCCTTCCAGATCATTCGGCACATCCCTGAATTACTGGAATGTCAGATTTCAGTATTGCTCATATACAAAAAGCAAGTGTAAATGGTCAAAGTAGTAATTTCACATCCTATCTGATGGAGATTGTTTACCTCAACATCAGTCATGGAATTTATGTATTTGGAGAAATTTGCTTCTGGAAAATACAATCTCAGGTTAAGCATAAAGTGAAGGAAAAAGAAAGGATGTGCTTCTTTAACTGTGAATCTAGGCTAAGTGTTGCAGAGATTTTTTTCCTCTTAAAAATTTTGTATTGTCAGGTACCATCTTCAACTATTCTCTTAGTGAAGTGTTTGAAAAAAAAATATTCACAAGGAAATTCTAAGATGTGTATTTGTTTTCTGTGTGGCAGGATAAAAAATAGAAGGCTTAGTTGTTTCTTTCCCTTTTTTGATTCAACAAAAATTGAGCTATGAAACTTCAAAAACATCATTTTTTTTTCTAAACTACCATAGTCAGAATATTTTTCCATCTGTACTTGAAGCCTTTAATTTTTGAGTTTCTCATGAATATGATGTAATGAATAACCTGCAGCTTTTCCCCAACAGGTATCATTCTCCATCCTTTTCCTTCTATCTGTATAGCTAAACTTCTATACAGTAAATATTTCAGAAAAGCAAAGTTGAAACATTTTATATTTCTGTTGACTATTTCATAATTTTTGTTATTGAAGAGATTTTTAAAGCATGACAGATCAAAAGAAAAGTGGGACAGAAAAGTGATAACTGATGTTATAAAATATATTATTTCATAATAATATATCTGATAGAATGTCACTGATATTATAAAATATGTCATTAAAATTATAACAATAATAAAATCTCAACTGCAAACAAAATCATGTGAAAACAGTAATTAAAAATAATCTTGAATTTAAAATAAAACAGCATTAACAGTGTTTTCCTATGAAAATAATTTTAGCAGTGGTCTGTTGGTGTTTTGAATACAAAATTATTATGACAAGTTATTTTTTTATAAAATGGTTGTAATTTTTACCCCGGCACATTTCTCATCCAGATTTAGAAATTTTTCAATAAATTACTGAGGATATGCAAAATAAAAAATGAGTAGGCCAATGGTTGTTTTTCTCTCTCTCAGTGAAATGGAAGAGATCCCACTTCATACACAGTGGGACTGAGTGCATGCTCAGGAAGTTTGCAGATAGCACCAAGTTGAGTGGTGTAATTGATTTGCTTGAGAGAAGGGATGGCATCCAGAGGGAGTTTGGTGGGTTTGAGGAGCGTGCCCACATGTACCTCATGAAGTTCAAAAAGGCCATGTGCCTTTTTGAAACAAAGTTTTTCGTTTGAAACTTTTCAAACTAAGTATTTCCAGCAGTTGTTAATTCCACCTGACAATATGCATAATCAGAGTAACATTTAGGCTTGGTAAGATTCAGAGGTAGACTGATGGAGAAGTAACACAGCACAGTCTCTTATTCCCATGCAGTAAACTGCAGATCACAGGTACTGTACATTTGATAGAAGGCACTTGTATTTCCTTCTCTATTTTCATTCCTAAGTGTTTGTGACTTCCTTGTCTTTCACATGTGTTTCCAATTCTTGCTGTAGAATTGTTAAATTTGTAACAGCAAGCACTATCCTTTTGTTGTTGAGAAGCATTAAAAATAGGCTAAGTGTGGAAAGCTTGATATTTTGAAAACATGCTTGCGCTAAACTTTTGTAAGAGGCATGGTAAGAGAAGTGAAAATGCAGTACAGACGTGCCCTGAACTGTGTGTCAAGAGGACAAGGTTATCTAGGCCTGACAGGATTCTTTTAAAAAAGAAAAGATATTTATGAAAATATGCCTTCTAATTATATCTGCTTGATAAAAAAAAAAAAAAAAAGCTGTTAGAAAAAAAAAACTGAGGGTTGAAAATTAATATAAATAAAAATTATAAATAAAAATTATGTAGATTAAACAAAAGGTAATGTAGTATTTAAAACTTCTAGGTGGTATGATTCCAAACTCCAAATGATTTAAATAAGGATTGAATAAACCCTGTTACTGATGAGGCATAGCCAAAGGTACCCCAGAAAAATGAGCAGAACAGGTCTGGTGAGGGTAGCCAGTCAGCCGCAGTCCAGAGATCACCCGACAAATCTTGTGCTTGTAACATATGTCCAGGGTCAAACCAGGGACCCATGTGAGCAAGGCAAGATGAGGATCAGGGAAGTACCAGGGCAAGCACAGCCCGAGAGGCATGGCTGACCTGGTCTAGCACTGTGGCTATCCAAACTGGAATAGAAAGTGTGACTGACTTGCAAAGATGCCAACAAACCAGCACTTCTGTGAATCTGTGAATTCCTGCATCTGGAGATGGATGAAATGGAAATGGAACACAAAACCTGCAGTGGGCAGAAACCCATTTTAAAAACATTTACACCACATGTATTCAAGTCTTAAATTCTGCACCGAATGACTCATAAGACTGGTGGTCTTTGACTGTTGTATATACAGACAGCACCCAGAATTTTAATACATATCCTTTCACAATGTCTTTGTGGCATTTCTAGTTTGTTGTAAATAAACAGAAGAACAAGAAAAGTTCTGGATTAGCCTTCCTATGCTGAAGTAGAAACTGAAGTTTCTGCTGGAAAACATGACGACAACATCTGAACTGTAAAAGGAGCCAGCCATTATCCTGTTCCTGAAACCAAGAGGCATGCCCTGGATCATGTCTGTATAGGTAAATCACTTTACCATTGCAAACAGAGGCTCCTCAAACTGGTTATAGGGAATTGTTCCTGGGTCACTTTGTCCTATGAACTGTAGCCAGACAGTTATCTAAGGGAGTGTTGGCTTGAAATAGTCCAAAACTATGTCAGGAACTGAGATAACAATTACACTGTAAAAATGAGTGTGTGTCAGTGCTTTATCTTAAATCCTGTTATTCGTTAGTATAATGTAAGTGCACATGTAAGCAATGTGCACATTATTTAATGATTAATTGAAAAATTTATTGAAAAATTATATAAAAAGTCAACATATAGTGGGACATGCTTGGGTGACAGATATAGGTTATTGACTCACATTAAAGCCTGGAAAAATTTAGAGCAGTAGAAATTTTTCACTAAATCACTGAATCCTTCCCAGGTGTACAAAACATAAAGATACACCATCGCTAATCCAGGACAGAGCAGACCTATCATATTTTAATGCATATGTTAAAGGCTCCCTTGGTACAAATTTTTCCACCTCTACTTTTCAGAAAGAATAATGAAGAACATATCATAAAAGAAGTAGAAAATGCCATACTCATATGGTTTCAATCTAAATTAATTAAGAAATAATCACTTAAATACCCTGGGGGTCAGGATCTAGGTCTTTTACCTGCAATCACACAAAAAGTCCCACAGAATACACTTCAGTTGTATTTTCTTTAGCTCTTAATAAACTGTCTTGATTAAAATAAGGATTACCTTTCAAAATGTAGGTAATATCACGTTACAGAATTTTAGTAAAGTTATTGGGAATGCGAACACATGGATGCTCTTTATTTTCATTGTTTATATGATTTTTGTGAGCATAGTCTTACTACTTTTTTAGGTACTAAGTGAACAGTTAGAGTTGCAATAAATGGGAGTTTCAAAAGCCAATTACATTTTGAATAATTGTTCCAATCCATCTCAGCAAGATTATTTCATTACATACTTTGGAAAATGTCTACCTATTCTATTACTGGTTTATACTTTTAAGTTTGAAAGTACTGGCCCAAAGGATGTAGCCCTGAATTTTCACAGGCCCAGCTGCTTAATATCACATGCAAACGCATTTTAATAGGTGCCTGAATTTATGGGAAGTGCTTATCCAGAAGCTGCAGAAATCATTATTGATCTATCTCCCATTTGCTGTTAAAAACACAATTTATTTGAACTCTTGTAGTCTTTCTGTTCCAGGATTTTTTTGTTTCATTTTGGTTTTAATTATCTTCATATTTTTTTAGCATAGCTTTGTTCTACCCATGCAGCCAGATGGGGCTCCCCAATTAAATTGCATTGGTACTTTTCCACTCATGCAAACCAGTTACCTTGGCAGATTAAAATATTTTCTCAATTTTAAAAAGGAAGTTCACTATACGTGTGTATATATATGTATAATATATGTATATTTTATATAAATAGACAGATATATTTTATAGACAGATAGGAGCAGCCTCATGCTTGCAGGCCCTTGTCCTCATGGGGGACTTCAACCACCCTGATATCTGTTGGAGGGATGGTACGGCGCAGCACAAACAATCCAGGAGGTTCCTTGATTGTGTGGAAGACAATTTCCTTCTGCAAGTAATAGAGGAGCTGACAAGGAGAGGTGCCATGCTTGACCTCGTGCTCACCAACAGGGAAGGGCTCTGCTGTAGCTGCCCTGGTTGTGGAAGTGGCAGTGTCAGCACCAGACAGAGCTGATGAGAGGGGAGATTGCAGCGCAGAACTCAGAATGTAAGAAAGCACCTCCACTGGTCTCTTGAGGTGAGGGTGTACAATGGGCAGGGCTGCACTCGGTGAACCTTGGTGGAGGTCTTCCTGAAGCAGGGGCTGAGCTGCGGGATGCTAAAATATGTCAGGGAAGTTGAGAAGAAGCTAGACTTCCTGCTCCAGGCCCAGACTGTGCAGGGGCCTCAAGTGTCCGTCATAGCGCATGCAGGAAAGAAGGAAGTCGTCAACACAGGAAGCTGTGAGCTAGTGACAAAAAAAAAAAAAAACAAAACAAAAAACCCAACAAAAACAAACACAACAACAAAGAAAGGAGGAAGAGGACAATAAAAAACAAGGGACTTCCTCCGAAGTCTGATATCCCCACCCAGAACTGCTTTGCGGTTCTGCAGAGGGCTAATGAGGAAACACACCTTGCCATATGAGCAACCGTCTGACGCAACAGGAAAGAGTGTCACTAATGGTGCCACCAGGAAAAAGCAGAGGGTCATAGCAGTAGGGGACTCTACTTTGAAAGACTTCCCATCCATCTGTCAGCTTGATCCAGTCTCAGGGGAGGTATGTTGCCTACCAGGTGCTCAGATCAGGGATATTGCTGAGCAGCTGCGTGGTCTAGTAAGTCCCACTTCTAGTGAGCCATGTGGCTGCTAGTGATATAGATAGCAGTAGCCCGGAGAACATTAAGAAGGACTACAGAGCCCTGGGAGAGGAGGTTCGGGGCTCTGGAGCTCAGTTTTTTCATCAATTCTCCAGGATAAAGGGGTGAATATTTAAAAGGCTAGGCAGATTTGGCAGGTTAATAAATGGTTAGAACAGTGGTGCCATAGTCAGGGGTTTGGGTATGGAGAACATGGGACTCAATTTGGGAGGCCAAGTCTACTGGAAGCTGGTGAAGCTGGTCTAATGAAAGAGAAGAGCGGTTTTGGTAGGAGGCTTGCAAGGCTGGTCAAGAAAGCTTTAAACTAGGTGTGTTGGTGGAGGGGGGGCATCATTCCATCCCAACACACCCAGTCAGTTGCCAGCACCTATAATAAATGCTCGGAGAGATGCAGAGATACTCCAGCCGCTGCAGCCAATGAGCCAACATCAGTTGGAGCTTGGCTCAGATGCCTCTATACAAACGCCCATAGTATAGGGAATAAACAAGAGGAATTAAAGATGTGTGCGTGTCTGCAGGGATATGATATAACTGGTATCAGAGAAACGTGTTTGGATGGCTCCTATGACTGGTGCGTTGGAATGGAAGGCTACAGGCTCTTTAGGAAAGACAGGTCCAGCAGGCGGGGAGGGGGAGCTGCTATTTATGTTAGGGATAGGCTGGAGAGTAAGGAACTCTGTCTGGGGACAGGTGAGCAGTTGACAGAGTGTTTGTGGGTCAAAGGTAGAACAGCGATGGGAGACATTATTGTGGGGATCTGTTAAAGACCACCTAATCGAGAGGTCTGAGTGGATGAAGCGCTCTAAAGACAGACAGAAAGAGCCTCATGCTTGCAGGCCCTTGTCCTCATGGGGGACTTCAACCACCCTGATATCTGTTGGAGGGATGGTACAGCCTGGCACAAGAAATCCAGAAAGTTCCTGGATTGTGTGGAAGACAACTTCCTTCTGCAAGTAATAGAGGAGCCGACAAGGAGAGGTGCCATGCTTGACCTCGTGCTCACCAACAGGGAAGGGCTGGTTGGAAATGTGACGCTCCAGGGCAGCCTTGGTTGCCGCGATCATGAGATGGTTGAATTTGAGATCCTCAGGACAGTGAGAAGAGCGTGCCGCAAGCTCATTGCCCTGGACTTCCATGGACATTGCCTGGACATTGCCCATGAAAATCAAGGTGGTTGGTGGTGAAAGCCAGCATGGCTTCACTAACGGGAAGTCCTGCCTGACCAATCTGGTGGCCTTCTGTAATGGGGCTACAAAACTGACGAACAGTTGATACCACCTACCTGGACTTGTGCAAAGCATTTGACGCTGTCCCACATGGCATCCTTGTCTCTAATTATAGAGACATCAATTTGATAGGTGGACCACTTGGTGTATAAAGAACTGGCTGGATAGCTGCATGCAAAGAGTTGTGCTCAATGGCTCAGTGTACAACTGGAGACCAGAAACAAGTGGTGTCCCTCAGTAGTTGATCAGTGTTGGGACCAGTCTTGTTCAGCGTCTTTGCTGGTGACATGGACAGTGGGATTGAGTGCGCCCTCAGCAAGTTCGCCAATGACACCAAGCTGTGTGGTTCGGTTGAGATGCTGGAGGGAAGGAATGCCATCCAGAAGGACCTTAACGTGCTTGTGAGGTGGGCTAATGCCAATCTCATGAAGTTCAGCCAAACCAAGTGCAAGGTCCTATGTCTGGGTCAGAGCAATCTCAAGCACAGCTCCAGGTTGGGCAGGGAAGAAATTCAGAGCAGCCCTGTGGAGAAGGACTTGGGCATGTTGATCGATGAGAGACTGAACATGAACTGGCTTCAGTGTGTGCTCGCAGCCCAGAAAGCCAACCGTATCCTGGGCTGCATTAAAAGAAAAGTGGGCCGCAGATCGAAGGAAGTGATCCTGCCCCTCTACTCTGTTCTTGTGAGACCTCACTTGGAGTATTGTGTGCAGTTCTGGTGTCCTCAACATAAAAATGACATGGAACTGTTGGAATAAGTCCAAAGAAGGGCAACAAGGATGACTGGAGCACCTCTCATATGAAGATAGACTGGGAAAGTTGGGGCTGTTGAGCCTGGAGAAGAGAAGGCTGCGTGGAGACCTCTTAATCATTTTTGCTCTGAAACCTGTCAGAAATTAAGTGAAAATACTTTTAGCTGGTCCTTTTTGTATATTACAAGACAAGCTAAAAATACTTCTGGTCAATGAAGGAAAGATGGCATAAGGCAGAATTTTTAATAAGTAATCTGTTTTAATTAGGGCAAGTGGATCTTATGTGTTTTTTCAGGGCATGCCGGGGATTCAGTGCGTTACCTCTTGGTGACGGGGTTGTTTGGGAGACTGTGCTCTCCAGTCACATATTTGCTTTTATCTACTGCTTTGATGAACAAATGAAGTAATATATTTAGAAATCATACTGTCAACCAATGGGATTTCCATACCATGGTGGATGAAGAAGGAATTTCCTGACCTACAGCTTCAACTTCATTTGATTCATTGAGTCAGACTACAATATGGAAAGTATGACTATTGCAAATATTTAGCACTAAGAAAAACAAACACAAACCACAAAAATAGCTGTTTTAATTAGAGGATGCTACCTGTTGTCCTCATACATAATCTTTTAAGGAACAGATCCTGTTTTATTTCAGTAAATTTCCTATTCTACAATTTCTGATTACTTCTTTATTTTTTAAATCCTATGAGGCATCAAGATTTTCTTAACCTCTAGTTCTTGAGATGCACTTCTTAGTAGTGACTGATGATATAATTCACACTATTTTATTGCTTTTTTGCTTTTCAGGTGGAAATACAGGTATTTCCAGCATGCATATTCACAACTGTGACTTTGGAATTCTCTTCCCTTGTACAATTAATGTCAGTAAAATAAGATCACTTAAAAATGTATAAAGAGTAAGTGCAGAAAAAGAGGATGGATACTATAAAGGCAAGTCTCATAAAAACCTGAAAATATTATTTATGAGATATATTTTCAATCACTAAGAAAAATATTAGATTAGTTAATAAGCAATATAATATTTTCATGAAATTGATCTGTAATATTCAAAGGCTTGAAGTATTGAAGTAGACTGCTATCTGCAAGTATAGAAAATTTATTTTCCTAAGTACTGAAAACATCTTCCAATATGTATTTTATTGCAGTCAGGTTTCTGTTGCCAGTGTATGAAAGATGATACTTTCTCAGTTAATTTATATTCATTTCCTGTTTGCCAAATGAAAAAACCAGCTATACCACCTGAAATGCTCTTGCAGGCAGGCAGCAACTCAATTAGCTCAATAATAAAGTTCCTTGGTCATCATTCAGTGAGCACAGTCCATTCAAAAGACCTTTTGCTAACCAGCTGCCTATTAAAGAGCCATCTTGGCAGTTTTCTGAACATGGATCACGTCAAAGCAAACATAAATTTGCTTGCTAATTGCTTACTGTACAAAAAAAAAAAAGTAGTAAGACTAAGTCGCTTTCTTTTTAATACTTGGATTTTTATAAAGGAACCTATATTGCTTGACTAATCTATGGGAAATATGTAGATAGGAGAATGCACATTATTTACCTCTACCTACAGGAACTTGAAAAATATAAGTCTTCTCATGTGCATGAATTAACATATATTTCCTCTCTGAAAAGGAAAATGGTTTGCCTTAATTGTGTTGTCTCTCTAATAAATAATGTAGATTGCCTCTAGTCATTCTTTTGCTTCTTGACAATTGAATAGACAAGAGGCAACCATGTCAGCTTCGGATATATCAGGGATTGCACTCTGGTTGGTATTTGCATACAGTGAAGTATGCCAGTCAGGGAGTATGATTCACCTTGGAACATAAAAATTCCTCAGGAAGCAAATGGTTGGCTGCTTTTACAGCAAATGGCTAGTATAGGATTAGCTGGGTTTCACTCTCTGGATGACAAGACAGCAATTTACTTTTTTTGTCTGAAGTGCACAGTCCCTCAATTGCAGCTTTCATGGGTGGTAGTAAGAATGTAGAGGAACAGTCAGCACCATGTTTCTAACAGAAAATTTTTATATGCCTCTGAAATACTTTTCCTTCTGATAGTTCTCCCTTTGCCTGGAAACTCATTAGGCTGTTATATCTGTGTTGCAATGAGAACACCTGACCCAAACTAACCAAAGAGGTATTCCATAACACAGCATGCCATGCCCAGGATGTAAAAACTAGGAGCAGGGACCCAGAAGGGCTGGTTCACTGCTTGGTCGGGCTTGGTATCAGTTGGGGGGTGGTGAGCGGTTGTATTCTCTTCCCTTGTTGTTTTGCCTTGTCATTATTATTATTGGTGGTAGCAGTAGTGGTTTGTGTTATACCTAAGTTACTGGACTGTTCTTATCTCAACCCATGGGAGTTACATTCTTTCGATTCTCCTCCCCATCCTTTTGGGGGGAGGAGGGGGGAAGCTTACAAAATGTGTGGCTGATTAATGGCTGGGCTTAAACCACGATAACAGTGTTCTGAGGCATTTTGACAGATATGGGGTTTGGGTTTATGCTCTTATTTGGGGTAGGACAGTTTGATGATTAAAAGACGCCTTTATGTCATAGCAGAATTGTTTTCTACACCACCTTACATCCTTCTTATTTAGAATTCTGTTCTTTTCAGTCTGTTTTTTTTGAAGCACCCATTTTGGAGTATTTTACAGACCTTTATATCTCAGCCAAAGCAGTTTAAGAAATTATGCACAACTTGAAAAGATTCTTCTGTGAGTCTTTAGATACTCATAATATTTTTCAGATAATCTATAAAAGTTTGTGCATCCTGGTAGATTGCAAAAATATGTACTATTGAATTCATGTTTCTCTCTCATTTTAAATCTTTTGCTGGTTACCCCTGTTCTATACAAAATCATAGTGAATTTTTTTTCTTGTGCTCTGCAATGACTTACAGAACCTGCTTTAGTGACTGGAAGACACAATGTTTACTGAGGCAACACAGAAACACGTCTCATATTTGCTAGGGGAAGAATTGTGCTTTTGGAGGTGGTACAACAGCTTACATATAGGCCAGTGGAATAACTTATGTCTAAAGAGACCTTTAGGACTTTGGACCCACAGTAGTAATAATTTGAAGTTCTAAAAGGTTTGTTTGTTCACAGAGAAATGCATTTATTACTATATTTATTAACTGGGAACAAGGCACAGTGTTGCCAACAAGAAAGTTTTCTGTCATGGTGTTAATGGGTGGAAATGATACTAAACGCACACACCTCTCTCAGGCTGCAGGGGGACAGTCTGCATCAACATGGTCTGATCTGTGTGTCCGTAGAGCTGTTTCTGTCACGTATTCTCACTTCTCTCTCCTCACTGCTGTTCTGCAGCATTTTTACCCCTTCTTAAATATGTTATTCTGGAGGCAATACCAACATCACTGAAGGGTTTAGCTTGGCCAGTAGTGTGCCTGTCCTTGACACTGTCATTGACTGTATTAAATGTCCTGGCAACTCCTGATGTCTTCTCACAGAAGCCATCCCTGTATTCTCCTTCCCCTTCCATTTTTCTCAACAGGAAAATGTTGGGTTTTCTTTGGGGGTGGGAGGAGTGGTATTTTTTTTTTTAGAACAGAAAAAAACTTACATAATTTCTTACTTCTAATTGAGAAAAATCAACCACATTTTTCACTTCTTCTATAAGAACAACAGAGAGAAAGCAGCATTTATTTTACAATTTATACTAATGTTTTAAATGTTTCATTCAGAAAATGGTAAAAAATAGTTTTTTTTTTTAATGAATCAAATATTTCTCTGTTTTCTTAACTATTGTGCAACATCTGATTCTGGCCGAGCATATGAAGTTTCTTCAAAGGTTCATTACTCGCATCAAGAATCCAGACAAAGTATGTTTTATTGCCTGTCAAGGCTCTGTTTAGAAAGAAAGAAAACTGAAGCTTCCAAGACTTGTGCAGGATAATTGTCTCTTAAGTACTATCAATTCTTGGCTGTGTGGGTGAGTTCTAAGAGCTGGACTCAACCTTCTCTTTTTGACAGATCCCTCACTCACCTCTTATCTCCAAATGTGTGAAACAAGTTCAGTGTAATGTGGAAAGTAAAACAAGTTATACTTCAGAAAGTGAATGTCAGCCATACGAGTACTTTCCATACTGTAATTGTTTCTGTAATATCACACTATTATATTGCCTCTTTTACTTGATACTGACGGCGTTCAAGGCCGGGTTGGACATAGCCTTGGGTGGCATGGTTTAGTGGGATGTTTCCCTGCCCGTGGCAGGGGGGTTGGAACTAGATGATCTTGGGGCCTTCTCCAATCCTAACTATTCTATGATTCTATGATTAAATGCAATGCTATGCTCTGTTTCATTATTTTGTATAATGGCAAAGACAGTACACCTTAGGTATCTAAATTCCTTTGTCATTTGTTTAAAGATAGGAAACAGAAGGCAGAAAGGATATTTATGCCATTAAGACCAATGACTAGTTTCAAATCTCAGATTGTGATGTAGTCTATAACATGTATAATCTCAGCATTTTGGAGACTAGATCATCCACACAAGATCATCATCATCAAAAAAAAAAAAAAAAAAAAAAAAAGATTAATTTTGAGCTAGGATTCTGGTGTATGCTTCCCTAAGGAAAGGGTCTAGGAACTATTTGATGTGTCAGTTTTGCTGGTTACATACTCTTCAGTTATGGTGACTCTTCCCCTCTTCCCTCAAACACAGATTTCAGAAACCTTTATTTTATGATTTACTGTCATAAGGTTGCATTGAAATCTTTCTTTTTTTTTTTTCCCCTTAAGCTTCCATCTCCAACTTTGTTATTGGAAGAAGCATAAGGCAAACTGAAAATTTTCATTTCTTCAAAAGTTATTTCATCTTGTAACCACTGCTGTTTTACCGTGGGACCTCTCTGATCAATACTACACCAGATGCTGGTCTTAGACTCTAGCTTTTCTCTCACTCTCACTCTAGCTTTTCCTCCGGTCACAGTTGCTAGATGAACCTGGTTTTTGTTTTTCCTTTTGCAACAAATGTCCTCAATGTTGCCATTATTCTTGAATTTTTAAACCAGTGCCAATGTAGAAGAAGGGAGATTAATGAGATTTTAAGATTTCAGAGTATAATTGACACATGAAAACAGCTTCAAAATAGCAGGTAAAGAATTTGAATTCTGCATGGAAATTTCTAGTCATTCTGATATCACTGCAAAGTCTTGAAAAGAATGTAGAAAGCTTTTATGCTATTCCTATATATTCCACCTGATGTCATTAATGGGATTATTTTTCCTTCCTCTGTTGCTGACAGATGTGCTGTGACCAATCAGTTTTTGGTACAGTTGGCTAATGCAGTTAGCAAAATCAACAACTTTCCCGGCTTGCTTTGGTGTTAGAGAGCAAAAAGCATATTCCCAAAGAGCCTTATTGCTCTTAAATACTGGGACTAGAATTTTTAGCTCTTCTTTAATGTTTAACAAGTAGTGAACACTATTTTGTGGAGCCTAATTCAGTGCATAAGCCAGTAGCGACCAATTTTTACGAATTTCTGACATTGTTAGGACGCCTGATGCACTTTTGCTTTCTTCTTCTGTGCCGCCAGTTCATAGAAACAGGCTGATTTTATAGAGTTGTACTGAGGCTTTTGGTTGACTGCTTAAATGAGTTGCTCAGCTATTTAAATGAATCTTCATCAGCTCTTAAAGTATTTTCAGACATTTTCCACAAGGAAAATACCTCCTAGCACTTCAAATGCTCTTGATGTTCTGTTTGTTTTCCTTTGTGCCTCTCCTCAAAATCTGTGCTTTATCCACTAACTTAGTGTTGGTGTAATTTTTTTTTAGGACATTCAGAAGTGCCAGAATGTCGCATAAACATAATGTCTTCAATATCCTTCAATCCCCTTTTTTTTTTCAAATATTTTTTATCCTTGTTTTTGATGTTATTCCCTTCAGAAATTTCTTTCAATTGGCTTAGCTTTTCTCTAAAAATCTTGCCTCAAGCCTACTAGTCATATAATTCACTGCAGACATAGCAATAGAAAGAGACAGCAATGCCATGATACAGACTTCAGTAACTCATAAATAATGGAGGAAATATTAATGGCTATAACTCCATGATTTCATGAGTCTGTGTATGTACTACAGCTTA
The DNA here is from genome assembly GCA_017639245.1 of Myiopsitta monachus. Classification (NCBI taxonomy): domain Eukaryota; kingdom Metazoa; phylum Chordata; class Aves; order Psittaciformes; family Psittacidae; genus Myiopsitta; species Myiopsitta monachus. Next base: position 22,220,373 of record CM029922.1, on the reverse strand, counting down.
ATCAACTTTTGCTACCACTCCTTCCAGTTTAAAAAAATGTACCGTTTATCAGAGAATCACACAGAATCACAGAACAGTTGAGTCTGGAAGGTGTCTCTGGAGATCTTCTAGTCTAAACCTTCAGCTCAAAGCAGGGTCAGTCACAGCTCAGGGCATTATCCAGTTTGATTTAGAATATCTCAAAGGATGGATGCTCAACAGTGTCTCTGTGTAACCTTTTCCTTGGTCTTTTCCATCTCTCCCCTTTACAATTAAAAAGATTTTCCTAATTTTAAACATAATTTCCTGTGCTTTGATTTGTGCCCATTACCTCCTATCCTGTTCATTAGAAACTATTGTAAAGAGAAGTCTTCTTTACCCCCTTCCATCAGGTATTTATACACGTTGACAAGATTCTACTGAGAATTCTTGTCTCCAGCTCTCTCAACCTCTTCATATGAAAGATGCTCCAACGGTTTGATCACTTTCAGGCTCTTTAGGGGCCTCAGATTCCAAAGACAAACTATAAAAATGGTTCAATGGTAATTGAATTAACAGCAAAGACTGAGGCAAAGAATGAGTATCTTGTCTTTCTCCATGTTGTGTGTTACAGGTTTCCTGTCTTATTCAGCAGCAGGACCACGTTTTCCCCAGTCTGCTTTGGTGCCAATAAACCTTTCAGCAAGGGGTCTGAAGAGTCTGCTGTCCTAAAATCAAGGGTTGTGATTTGCTTGTTGCATTCTTCCCTCTTCTCAGGATCCTGAACTCTACCATCTCATGTTCACTGCAGCCAAGATTGCCCCTCACCTTCTGCTTGATCAGTTCTTCCTTGTTTGTGGATTTCAGCTCTACAAGAGTAATTCCTATTGTCCCACTGATTCCTGTGTTGAAAAGTTATCATCAATGAACCTCAGAAAACTCCTGGATCATGCATGCCCTGCTGTGCTGTCCCTCCAGCAGATTAGGAGAGGTTGAAGTCTGAAAGACCAGGGTCTGTTAATGTGAGTTTTCTTCCCATTTTCTGAAGAAGATCTCTTTATTTTTCTTTCCTGATCAGGTGTTCTGCAACAGACATCCACCACAATGTTGCCAATGTTGGTTTGTTGTCCAATCCTAATGCATAAATTTTCAGCTACCTCATTATCCATCTCAAGGCACAGCTCCACCCATTCCCACCACTCTCTCACATAAAAGGTAATTCTCCCTCTTCAGCTTCCCGGACTGTATCATCCATGGCAGTGCTCCAATTGTGTGAGCTACCCCACCACACCTCTGTGATTCCAGTGAGATTGTATTCCAGCAAGAGCACACTCACCTTTCCATCTATAGTGGCATAATTTTCCTGGGGGTGAAAATATAATATTCTTGTTCAAATCTTCTATAATTCAGTGTGGATTCAAATCAATAAGAATCTTCTTTCTTTCCTAGAAATCCCCAGGTTTTCTTGATGTTTGTCTTTCTTCTCTGGAATAGATACAGGGTATCCTTATTCACTCAATTTATCAGGATCCTGTAAACTATTCATCATGGGCTGTCCAAACAAACCAACACCATAACAAAGTAGATTGGTCCTGTATGGTATAATTTCGTCTTTCATCACTTCACTAAGTTTCTTAGTGACTTGATAGAAAATGACCCATATTTTATAATACTAGTGATAAAATATGCCAGTTTTCCATAATATGCAATACTCCTTCATTGTTATTATTTGGTTTCATATTATTATGACCATTTGCAAAGCCATCAGCCTGAATTGTTTCATCTGATCTTAGACAGTTAAACAAGATGCCTAAATTATTATCTTAGTTGTCTGAGCTAGTTTACTTGATGTTATTACCTTGCTGTAGCATACTGCAATAATATATTCTGATAAAAGGCAGTGCTGATCCTAGCTGCATTGAATTTTTCTCTGAGGAAACCCACGTCTCTCCAGTAAAGAAACATACACAGATAGCTTAGAGATCTTTACAACACCAAAGAGAATGGTGTCTAGGAGATCTTGTTTGTCTGGCAAAGATGAGCAGTGTGATAAACCCATTGTCTTTGTGCACACACTACTATGGGTCGGAAACCCATAAAACAGTAAAAATAAGATTTCTGTGTGCTTCACCGGTGTCTTTTCCTACAGTTTCTGCAAGTTTCATGTTTCATTGCAAATAGAGTCCAAACAACATGGAAATTAGTGTGGTTATCTTTGGCTGCAATGGCATCCTTTAAATCATCATTGGAGAAAGTCCCATACAGATTTCAAAGCTGCTTCTTCACATTTTTCTGAGTGCATCCTTGAAAGAGCCATAGCTCTGATACTTGCAATACTGATTCTGTTTCAGATATATCAGTTGACAGCTTACTGTTCCTACTTTTATTCCCTGAGAAGACATATTCAAGTATTAATCCTGAAGTTTCTTCTTTTGGGATTCAAAGAAGTTAAATATCCAACATCACAGAAACATCTGAAAATTTAACCCAAATACTTCTGGGTGTCAGAATCACATATTGGAACCATAGTGTTATAAATTCTGTGGGAATTAAGGCATATATCTCTTGGACTGTGGTGTATTTGATTTTTAGTGAACTATAAAAACATGTTGATTCTAACTGAAACAGACGTGGTAATAAACTGGCATGCATTCTTTTGAATATACTGGCTCTTGGCAGATAAAGGGGTTGACTGCCTACTGAATTTGGCCTTAAGAGATCCATCTTAAGCAGGGAGCTTCCAATAAAACCAGACATCAGGTTTGCATTTAGAAACAGGAGAGGCAAGTCATGTCACCCTTTGGTTCTGGCCAGCATAATTGTATCCCACAGGATAGCAAAAATTCTGGTTGCTCCCCTCTTCCCAGGAGAATCCAGAGGCTATGCTCCTTTTATTAGATGTTGTTAGATTTTGTCCAGTACTTTGCCAGAGTCCTTTATTGTCTCATCATGTATACTTGTGTAAATAGAAAGAGATAAGTAATGATAGAACACAGACTACAGTTACCTGTAAATAAGAAAGATATATTCCATCAGAAGCCTTATAAAATCTGCTCAATGCCTGGGACAATAAAACATCTTGGTCTTCCTTTCTCTTTTCTCCCTTCACCTTTCACTTTTTTTTTTTTTTTTTGAGTTGGTTACTGTTTCACTGTCCTGCTTAACTGAATAAGAAAACAGAAAAGCCAGATCTGTTTCTTCAACATTGATATGAATCCTTCCCACCTCCCCACCTATTAGCCAAGTCCCACAGTTGTAAGGCATCTTGCCACATCAACTGTCTATCTTCCCATTTCAAGTCCCAGACATAGTTTAAGCTGCACTGAAAAGAGCCTTGCTAGTTCCTTCTTCGTGGTGCCATGCCTTCCACTGGACTGGCAAAAAATGTGTATCATCTTAGTCATGGACTAGAATTCACCAAGTCAAAAAAAGGGATCTTTCTTTTGTCCTCTGCTGGTATTTCTCAGCTAGATCAGACCCCCAAGCTAGATTACAGTACAAGCTGTTATACCAGCAGAGAAAAATATAGTGATGCAGAGAGGAAAGTGTAGACTGTTCTGGTTTTTTTTGTTTTTTTGTTTTTTTTTTTTCTCTGAGCAAATTTTCTCTCAAATAACCATCAAATTACAGTTTCATGCTACTACAAGCTTCTCTGCCTGCCTGTGGCCTCTTCTGCAGCAAGAATAATTCTTAGGTGAGGTATATTCTCTGTAGTTCTTCATTCTATGATTTTGTTTTTAATATCTTTTTAATGAAATCTGAAATGTAAGTTACAGATGCAGGTATACATGCAAAAAAAAACCCCAACTCTAAATACATATGTATGATGGAAGAAACTACATTACTCTCTGACAAATTTGTCTTTATTCCTTGTCATTATCTTTGAATTAGGGATTTTCTGATTGTCCATCACAAAGATGATCAAATGCAAGCCCACAACCTAGATGAGCAAAGATTTGCTATTTTATTGTTAAAAGTAGGGCTCCTCCTTTGTCTGGGTAAATGAGTGGGTTCAGAAACCAATGAAAGAGTAGTTAAGGATAAGCTGACGGAGACCGAAGGATGAGTAATTTCCAAAGGGACAGTGGTGAGGGAAAAGTCAGGGCTTATTTTCTTAGCTAGCCTTGCTTCAGCTCAATGGCGCTCGTACCAGCAGTCTTTCTAACAAAAAAATACAAATCCTGTTAACACACAAGGCTACAGCTGTGGTAAATGCTGGGATAAATGAAGGTGTAAACTCTGAATATGGGCATAATACCCTGGTGCTTTTAGTTTAATTAGCCCTGAAATAAAATATATTCCATAGTGATTTTTTTTTTTTTATATTTTGCATACCACAAAAGTTAGTCTTCAATACAGTCATTAGAGAAAAACGTTAATTTCAACTCCTGTGGCTAGCAAATACTAATAAATGTGCTAGAGCCCTGCTTTATTTTTACCATAAAATATCTGGTCAATGCTAGTTGCATTAAGTCCTATCAGCCGATGTGTTAAAATGCGCATTGTCCTTACAAGAATTTTAATGGGAGTTAGCTATCAAATACTAGCTAGTTTGTATCACAGCCGTCAACGCATTTCATGAAAGTATGACTTCTAAACATTTATACAGTGACTATTTGACAGATATTAGAAAAAATTATGAACCTCCTTTATATGCTATAAATCTAGCAGTGAGAAAAATAATTGCCACAGTTTGTGTGTTTCAAGAGATCTACAAAAATTACTGAGCCTTTAAAGATAAGGATTTGTGAAGAGCAGGAGAGTGAAGCATCCTTTGCTTTAAGCTACCATAAAATTTTCACTCCCATGTAGCCCTCTGGTGACATTTCATGATGACTTTGGATTGTAACCCAATAAATGAGAAACACTGACATAAACCCTAAGTTGTAAGTGTAGTTAGTAGTTTTCAAGACCTCCAGCACTTCTGTTATTTTACTGAGTAGAAAGTTTACGTTGATTTCTTCTATGAATTGATCTGTCTTTTGTGATGGGGTAACAGTGAAGACTGCTAGTAAAAATCTTAAGATTATATAGATGAAAGAAAGCCAGAAAGAGATGCCATATAATTCAAAACAGTTTATGAACTACTTGTTATGTATTCTGTATTTTTCCCAGCCACTGCTGTGATAGCTAATGTCTCCCAATAGTGAGAGTGACACTTACTGATGGCATAGTTTTAAGATAACTGTATTCCATTAGCAGATTTCTGTGTAAATCCCTAGGACGCATTGATTGATAACACAACCCCACATGGAATTTTAGTACAAAGCTTTTATGTTACTGCACATCACATTAACTCTGCATCTCAGAATATTTTGCAGTAAAGTTGTAAAAAAAAAATAAATCAGTCCAATCTGGCTCTGACTCTTTCTAAATGAGAGGCAGTAACTTCATTTTTTTTTTTTTGTGCCTAAGCAATGTCTTTGGAATAGCTGTGATTCCAATTAATCAGGGTCAATTCATGCTCGAACTGCAGTGCACATGAGATGCGCAGCTAACTACTGGTAAGACAATTAGCTATTTAGCTGGATTATAGCATTGCTGCTAGTAAATTATTTCCTCACATATATGGCCCAGTTGCTAACATCAAATTCATAACTATTTTCGGTTCTAGAAAGTGCTACTTACCACATTTATATACAGATACAGCACAGCTGTTAAAAGTGTACCACAGGGCACTGTAATAAACCAGGGCTTATTCTATCCTTACTTTCAGATGACACCTACATTAAGCATTGGTCTTTCCTCTTTCAATAACTGCTCAATATTTTGAGCTCTGCAACCAAGGCACATTACATTTAATTAATGTAATAAAGTTGAAATCATAGCCACACTGGAGTCAGTGTTAGGATTTCCCTTAATTCAGGTTAGGAAAAATTTCACCCAGTAAGCAGCTGATTGTTGCTATCATGTAAAGGCAATTACTTGTTTAGGAAAAAAATGGAAACACACTGTTTATTTAACATTGGGTAGCTCCATCTAGGTTGAGCAGATCTAGTCTGTTAATGTTAACAAAGAGTTTGACCAAAAGATTTCCATTCATAGAAATGAATATGTTTAGTTTTGATCACTGTTCAATTAAATGGCACCTAATTTAGAAAGATACAAAAAGTGATGAAACACCTTAGACACTGACAAGTTTGGGTGTTTTTTTTTTTGTTTTTTTTTTTTTTTTTTTACTAAAACTATGTAAATAAGTTATCACTTTCCCTGTCTGGGGTTGTTTGTTTGTTTTTTTTTTTTTTGGGGGGGGGGTTTGTTTTTTTTTTTAATGCAGCCATAAAAGCTCTAGGATCAGCATTTTTTGCTGTAGCACATCATTAGTGCTACCTATTTTAGCTGTCCCATGACTAGGGTTTATTATAAGCCACAAAGTGTACTAGAATGGTGTGGTAAATAAGCAGAATACAATCAAATTATTCTGTCAAACCTTTCAACTGTAGAACTAGATTGTGGCCCTGTTATCTTCACATTCTATCATAATGAAACTTGGAGCAGCAAAGTGCAAACGTCCATGAATTCCTAACTACAACATCTGTAGCAAACTGAAACATAAATATACCTTTGCATAATGTATGTAGGCAAACCTTCAAGTAATCGTCACCCCAGACTTCTTACTAAAAAGTTATAGGGCAAATCTGTTCTAAATGTAATCCTGTCAATTACAGTGCAGCTGCACCAGGGATAAATATGGCGTACTGTCACCATGATTGATGATTTGGCTAGACCAGCTCAGAACTGGGTCATAACGAGAATGTGTTTTTTTGATAAATCCTCTGCACTGACTTTCTGCTGTAACATCCACTTAAAAACCAAACTCAGAAGACTACAATTTTTAACATGATTTGTTTCCTAAGGAGAAGGAAGCAGTCAAGATGAAATTAAACTTGTAATGTTACTTTTTGTGTAAGGGGACTATTCACTTCTTATAACAATAGGGGGAGTTGTTGATTTCGGCATGCACTTTCCACATTTCCATTTGCATTAATGAGAGCTTTATGCAAAATCCCAGGAGTATCAATGGAAGAATAGATCATTAGGAGCCTGATAACTCTATTTGTTACTGTGTATGAACTTTCTTGAGCACTTGACTTTAAAATGGACTTTAAACCAAAGGTAACTGCAACTCCTTATGCTGAAGTAATATCAGTAATGATATGGGAACTAGCATCATTCACACTAATGTATTTTCTCCTGTAGGAAATCTCAGCAAAATGATATTCAGTAGTCCTATATTTTACCATGACACTCTGATCACCTAAAATAGATATAGCTCTGGCTTCCAGCTTTCTTGCTGACAAATTCTTTACCAGTTTTAGATTTTGTTTCCATTACAGCTAGCCATAGACAATACCACACACTTACAGACTTTTTCAGAGTACTTGTAGTTGTGGTGCCCACTATGGGTTTTTTTATAGGAAACCATTCTGATTGTCATTAAGAATATTTCTGTTCTTCAGTTATGAGCTAGTTGTTTTTTATGTCAACTTTTCTATTTTCGCCTGGTACCAATTTCAAACTAATCACAGGATAGCTAACTAGGTCAGCCTCTGATATTTTAGTACTGAGCTGGAAGGTTTTCAGCCAGTCCTATGGAATTTCTTTCAGGGAAAAAAAAAAAGTAAAGTAACATAAATGGACTTCAGAGCTCTTTATCAGTGTGGACTCTGAACTTTACAAAGCTGAGACATTTGTCATTACTAGTGTTACTGAATGTAGTACCCATACACTCAAAGCAGTTCTCCCCATGTCTATGTGCTGGTCTGATTTGCTCCTGCTTTCTAAACATATATGCTTAGAGTGATGTTGACTGCTCTGTATTTACCTATCTCCATCCCAGTATCACACTTACAAGTTTCTTAGGGCTTGTACCCTTGTCCCTTTCCATCCTTAGGTGCAAAATCTGGAAAGTGGATTGCATACGTTGCTGCTCCCTACTGTATTTCATTAGAGCTCTGGCATTCATTGTCCACAAGATAGCTCTCCAGCATGTTTCCTTAAAAATGAGGCAAACTAACATAACAACTTAAGTAGTTTTTCTTAATTTCAGATATTTTGATTGAAAGATATTAAAGAGATCTTAAATTCTCTTTAGAGAGAGTGACTGGGAATAAACAGCTCCTATAAAGGGGATGGAATGAACAAAAAGGAAAAAAAAAAAAGTAAGCAAAAAATTCTCAACAGGCATAATAGCAAACATAAACTGCTCTTAAATCATTTGTCAAAGAAAAAAAAGTGTGCATTTACCCCTTTTTTCTGTCCTCCAATAATCAATTAAATTAAATTTTGTAGGATTTATTGTCCTTTGAGCTGCACTTCCTATGGGGATGCATGGCTATTAAGCTGTGTTTATTTCTGCCTGAGGCAGATAAAATCTTTGGATTTGGGATGAGAAGCAGGGTCAGAAGATAAACAGGTTTGCATGACTGGCAATGACATAGAGATGAAGAATTCTGGCTGTAGCAGCAAATCAGAAAAGAGGCATTTATTTGAGAATGAAAGATTAAATATGTAAAGTGAGTCTTTGATGACGAAAATCTTAGTGTATATTTAATAATTCCCAGCAATTTGCCTAATTAATAATGACCTCAACCAATCAGAATACATGAATTTTCAGATACTGAATTATTAAGACACAACTATACAGCAATTTAACAAAAATAAACCTTTAATCAGATCAATTCTGTTCCAGTTGAAAGTTATTATTTGCAGACATCATACTATCTAAGTTCTCATACTACATTTGTACATTGTGTTTTTGCCAAATGCTCACGTCACTCTATAGCCATATGTCCTCTAGGGGCATGCTTACAGCCATGCAGCACACGATAGAGACAAAAAGTTGAGTTCATTTCAAGAATTAAGAAGTGATAGAAGTCCATTACAGTACCATTATGCAAGCACAGGCATAATTTCTTCGGACCTGAGCTAATGTCTCTACCCCTGCTATCAAAACTTTGACACAAAAGGCCAATACAAATGGGAAATAGCAGTCCACCAGAGACATTTCTGTTCTTGCATTCATATCCATGACTGCAGGGTGAGCCATGAAAGCTCTGTCCAAAAATGTGCAGAGCAAAGTGTACAACTATATTGAAAATCTTTGTGCTGACAGGACATACATCAAAGTTGAGTTAAAAAGCAGGAGGGAAATTGTGAAAAACAATGATGAAACACTGTAAGAAAAAAAAAAAGTTATGAAAACCCTTGCTTGGTATACATAGCTGAGTTGCAGCTCCATCGCAAAAGAAGAGAATAATTCCTACCACAACAGCATTAGGAAAGAATCAGAAGAGACCAACAGATAATTTTACAAAATGTATTTAGCTACAAAGTGTAAAGAATGTTTGAAATAAGCTGTTTCTCTAACAGTTATCTCAGTGTAATACTGTAGGTCAGTTTAAGGATGGGGAAAATATTCAGTGCTTAGTTAATACTGCCCTCCTTGAATTGCTATATAGAAGGCATAAATATGACACTTAGCACTTAAGTAATAAAGGGAATATGTCATGGTAAAGGTTGGTAGGGCTAATCACTAGAACACTGGTGTGTCAAGTTCGGTCGGTGTGTAAGTACTTGTATAATCTCTGCACAGAAAACATTTCTGCCAGGTCACCGAAATCTATATGTCTCAGTCGTCAGGTAGCAATTGGAAAGTTATATGCAACAAACAAGTAAGAAAAAGTAACCTATGCTTTTAGGAGCTGCAAAGTTTCCATCTGTTACAGAAAAATGGAAGATCTGCCTAATGACTGCAAATATCTTTACCTTTTCTGCTTCCATCCTCAGAGTTTATTCTGTACCAGAGGTACAGTGTCTTCATTATGCAATAGATATTGTCTTGCTCAGAATTTGTTGTGGGAAGCAGATTCCATAAAAAAGGAGCATATAAAATGTTTATATTTAAAATTTTTAGTTTGTGTGCAGCTTGATATCAATTTAGTTATTTTCAAAGCTATTTTTGATTTTTTTTCTCATCATCAAGACAGCTATTTAACTGGCTACCCACGGAGTTGCTCCAATTAACAGACACCCGTTGCATTATTTGTCTTGTTAATGTTTGTACCATGAAGGACCAGTCATTAGAGTTCAGTCTTCGCTTCTCCATGATGAATATGTAAAGGTTTCCACCTGTCAAACACAGTCTATACTCATTTTTTAGTTAACTTAAGCAACTGATTTAATAGCCATGAATCTAAGAAGTAGGGTTTTGAACTGGATTTAACTGACTTCAGCTCATCTTTTCTACCTTTGCAGTGGTTGCGTTCTCTAGACCTGCTTCACAAACTGGAAAGGAGGTAGTTCCAAAGTATCATTGAAGTCACTGATTTCTGCTTTGATATCCAGAGTGAAATGCACTCACCTTGGTTGTTCTGCCTTCCCTAAGCAAAGTACAGTGGTTCCTAGAATCAGAAATGTGTGCCTGTTCATCACCTACTTGTTGCCTGAAAGCCACAGATTTTGCGGAGCAGTGAAGAGAACTCATTCAGTCCATTCAAATTCACCTCTTCTTCCATATTAGCTATTTGGAGGCTGCACCACAAATAAAATAGGTTGAAAAGGTGAAATTTAAAATTCTATATAGTGGAGCATAAAATACTACTATTATCTATGTCACTAAAAGGAAAAATATATCCCTTATGCAGTAACACCTACACGATATGTTCATAATTTTCATAACAATACTGACATCCTCTGTGTTTGCAAGGCAACATGCCTTCCTTCCCACCTCCTAATCTCCTTCATCTGAAAGAGAAATGTATTTTTAGCTGTCTCAGTGGGGCCTAAGGCATTGATTTATGAAAATAAGGTGACAGAATTCATGATTTTTTCCTGACCTCTATCTCTCATTCCTCAGACATTTCTATTTTAAGATGTATAAAATGAATTGTCCTAATGTGGCATATTATCACCTTGGTGCTCTGTATTTCACATTAACAGGCACACATACCCCCTATACACCAAAATCATCTGAATGCTACTTAAAAAGTCTTTCCATTACATATTATTTTACTCCAATTTGATATACGTTTCTTTGAGTTCTGAGTCTCCCTACAAATTCTCTTGAAAGACTGGAATAACTTCCTAAAGGTACTCTATAAATAAGGGAAGACAAGCAGATGAAATTGTAGCAGTTTGTTACAGCGTTCTTTGTAACATAATCTATTGAAGCTAAACCAATTTCTCATTTTGCTCAGCTCTTGATTTTGCAGTAAAAGCCCTGCACTTCACATTCCAGTGACCTCCATTGCTCATGCTAATTAATTCCTTGGCAGTGTTACTTATGCTTTCTATAAACATCTTTGTTAGTATAAGTAGTTCTCCATCAGCCATACTGTTAAGTATTTTAAGATGCATATGAAAATAAAAATACAAATAAGTCTCAGATTATGAGACCCTTGCAAGTGGCCCACACAAAACCAGACCTCTTCATCCAAACACACCAAAAAGTGAGGGCATTTTCAAAAGTAATTCCTATTTTGACTCGTATTTGAAAGAAAAATTATAATTTTCCTGAATATGTTTTTCCAACATGGCAGTCATATATTCCTGACGAATCTTTTTGTCTTTTGTGGTTTGGTTTTGTTTCATTGTTTTTGGTTTTTTTTTCCAGTCAGAACTTTAAGTAAATTGATATAATTTTAAGCTTATTCTCTCTGGGTGAAATTTGACCGTTTGCAAAGAGCCATCAAAAAGGCAACACGACTTAATTCCTACTTAAACATTTGATTCTGCTTTAGGTAGATACAGCGTAGTTTCAAACTTGAGTGGATTTAAGTATTCCGTAGTCTTTGTGCTAAATTTAGCCTAGCTCCACGGTGAATTTTACTCTCTAATGTCATGCAAGGGGTAGCATTTTCTGTTTCAGTCCAATATCAGTACGATAGTTAAGACTAACCTTTCAGAAAATATTTGGAGCAAAGCTTCACCTTTAAGGAAACCAGGGGATGAAAGCAATCTAAGTGAACTGGCCAGCCCATAAGAGCTATGTTGGCTGGAACAAATGTAGAAGTCAGGTGAAAGGCCCATTAATAATAAAGAAACATCCTGAAAAAATTTACTGACTTCACAGCTGAGACAACTTGTGTGAATAATAATATTACTGCTGAACTTTGCAGAACACATGCAGCTGTCCTTGATTTTGCTCTTCTAAACCAAGGAAAAAGTCACTAGACTCACAATATATTGTCACAAATCTTTCTTACTCTGCTAATACGTAGTTTCTGAGGCACGTGTGCATCAGAACTGAAGAAATCCCAACAGAAACCTAAAATTAAAAATAAGTAAACAACAAAAAAGCAGAACACCAAAAGGAACAAAAGAAAATAAACCCAGTCTTCCTCATAACATAAAGATCACTGCATCTAAATATTGACTCTACAGTCTTTTTTGCTTTATTGTCATTATATACAAAGGGTATTTGCATCAAAAAAATATTGCATTTCTTTGCAGTCTAATGCATTTGACACATTCAGACGCATAACAACAGAAGTTCTGTTTCCCCTTCTAACTGCAGATTCCAGTACAATTATTCCATTTGTTTATAATTTCTCTATGGCTACACCTCCCATATTAATCTCTTAGGAATAGAAAACATGTGAATAGTTTATTCATTGTATTCTAAATTTTTCCAAAATTATCTTGTGTATCATACCAGGAAAAAAAAAATAAAGAAAAGCAACCCATTGGTTCACAGTATATCATGTAGTGCAGATTGTCTGTAAATGGATAGGACAGTTTCTGTCTATAATAGTAAGTCTGGGGGACCAATGTCATTGGTCTCTTCTCCGCCTTGGTCATTACTTTTAGGACAAGGAAAAAAAAAAAAAGCAAACAAACAAAAAGGAGGGATTCATAAATAGATCCAGGCAATCAATTTTTAAAAAGTAACAGCTAAATAGGCTGCTAGAATTGACCTATATGTAAAGTCTACTAAAGAAATAGGGATGACACAGGGGACTACAAAATGTTGAGCAGTGAAAGCCACTAGGGCAATTAGCAGCTTCAGAATGTTCTAGACGAAGATGACATATTTTCGTATCCAAGCCATAGTTTAGAGCAATGGCCTGCAATGGAAAAGGTGCAAACTATTGCAGGCATATAAATCCATTGAAATTAATAATATTTAGCATGGCAGTTTACCTGCATATTCTGTTGTTGGCTTCAGAATCGGGCCCTCACCATCCTCCTGTGTCATTGCAGCAATGCATGAACTCTTCTGTTATCTTGCATTGTTGCAAATCTCTTTTTTACGTTACTTGGCTATATATATTTATATACAGGAAAATGAATTATCCTGGAAAACTGTACATCTGATAAAACTGTATGGGTTAGGGACTTAGCAAGCAGTGTAGTGTTACAGATAAAAGCACTAAAATATTTTCTGTGGATCAAAGGAAGCACTTTTGTCCAGTAGTGTTTCATTAGTGCTGGTTACAAGATTGTAAGTTGCAATTTTTTCCTAATCCATGGAGAAAGGGAATATACATATACAAAACTAATTTTTTCCTTTAAAATGTTGTATATTCAAGTGAGCTACTTATGTTAATGCTATAGTCATTCTTTTTTTTTTCTGAATGCTGTAGAGGAGACAGGTCCTTTTGAAAGGCAATTAAAACATCAGGTCACTGCAAGGTGATTCAGCCCATCCTTCCTTGACTCTTAAGGGAACTGGGAGATTAAACTGGTGGAAATATCTTCATGATGAGTCTAATTCTTAAATATCAGTGAAAATCCTAGAAATGGATGGTGGAAGACACTTCAGCAAGACATTCTGCCTACTGTCTTGTTTTAAAGCAGTATCCAAAGCACCTATGCCCGCCAGGTGTTTATTCAACCTCTTTATATAAGAATATATCGCAGCCTCCTTCCTATTACCACGAAGGTGGCTCAATACTTCATGTGGTATTATCACCCTGTGAAGACCAACCTTGGAAGAACAGAATATTGAAAGAAAAAAAAACCTAGAAGGTCTAGTGTCCTGTTTCTCGTAGGTGTCAGAAGTACGCACTTCAGAAAGAACAAGTAAAGAGAAGTCCTTCTCTGGGAATATTCCCCTGCCTCCAAAAGTTTCCAGCTCAGTGCTGTCTTGAGCCTGAGGTGCTGTCTTTACATTTAACTGCTATTGTATTTCTCTTGCATGAGCATTTCCTGTGTCCCCTCCAACTCATGTAGACTTTAAGTATCTGCAGCATCCAGATACTCGTGGACCTGTAGACATAGCTAACCCATTTCACAAAAAGTTAAGGTGGAATCACACTGGAGTTTGTGGCTGATCCCAGGGTGGATCACCAGAGTCCAGAATCTCATTCATCAGAAGTGTTTTTTCTGTCTTAATACGACACAAAACAGCATTTTTACCTTTTCAGTCACCTTAAAAATAAACAGTACTAATGAAGGGTATTTAAAATGTTCAGTATATTTCATTCTGTAATAAAAGCATGAAATATCTTAAAAATTCACAATATCATCAGTTAAGGAAATTTTAATCTCTTAAATAATTAGAGTCAGAATATTTTTAGATATAAAGTATTTCAGATAAAGTTGTACTATTTAATTTAGTGGATAAAGCTCAGTATACTGAATCCATATGCATTTTAGATTTTTGCTTTCTATAGCAATGCATTTGTAAATTATGTACACCTCCCAGATTATTTTAAGTTAAGGAAAGGAAGCTTCAATATAATCCATCTGCATTTGCACTGCACTTACCACTGCTTAGACACTATGCCAAAATGCTCAAAGACTCTTTCTTGTCATTTAGTTAATGATGATCATAGAATAGTTAGGGTTGGAAAGGACCTCAAGATCATCTAGTTCCAACCCCCATGCCATCAGCAGGGACACCTCCCACTAAACCATGCCACCCAAGGCTCTCTCCAACCCAGCCTTGAACATCGCCAGGGATGGAGCATTCACAGCTTCCCTGGGCAACCCATTCCAGTGCCTCACCACCCTTACAGTAAAAAATTTCTTCCTCATATCCAATCTAAACTTCCCTTGTTCGAATTTTAACCCGTTACCCCTTCTCCTATCACTACAGTCCCTTAATGAAAAGTCCCTCCCCTGCATCTTTATAGGTCCACTTCGGATACTGGAAGGCTGCTATGAGGTCTCCACACAGGCTTCTCTTCTCCAGGCTGAACAGCCCCAACTTTCTCATCCTATCTTCATATGGGAGGTGCTCCAGTCCTCTGATCATCCTCGTGGCCCTCCTCTGGACTTATTCCAAGAGTTCCATATCCTTTTTATGTTGAGGACACCAGAACTGCACACAATACTCCAAGTGAGGTCTCACAAGAGCAGAGTAGAGGGGCAGGATCACCTCCCTCAACCTGATGGTCACGCTCCTTTTGATGCAGCCCAGGATATGGTTGGCTTTGTGGACTGCAAGCACACACTGCAGCCAGCTCATGTTCATTTTCTCATCAACCAACACCCCCAAGTCCTTCTCCTCAGGGCTGCTCTGAATCTCTTCTCTGCTCAACCTGGAGCTGTGCCTGGGATTGCTCTGACTCAGGTGTAGGACCTTGCACTTGGCATGGTTCAACTTCATCAGGTTGGCATCAGCCCACCTCACAAGCATGTCAAGGTTCCTCTGGATGGCATTCTTTCCCTCCAGTGTATCAACCGAGCCACACAGCTTGGTGTCATTGGCAAACTTGCTGAGGGCACACTCAATCCTACTGTCCATATCACTGACAAAGATGTTGAACAAGACTGGTCCCAACACCCATCCCTGAGGGACACCACTTGTTTCTGGTCTCCAGCTGTACACTGAACCATTGAGCACAACTCTTTGCATGCAGCCATCCAGCCAGTTCTTTATCTACCGAGTGGTCCACTTATCAATCTGATGTCTCTCCAACTTAGAGACAAGGTTGTCATGTGGGACAGGGTCAAACGCTTTGCACAAGTCCAGATAGATGACATCAACTGCTCTACCCCTGTCCAGCAGTTCCGTAGCCCCATCATAGAAGGCCACCGGATTGGTCAGGCAGGATTTCCCATCAGTGAAGCCATGCTGGCTGTCGCCAACCACCTTGCTGTTTTTCATGTGCCTTAGCATGCCTTCCAGGAGAGTCTGCTCCAAGATTTTGCCAGGCCCAGAGGTGAGACTCACTGGTCTGTAGTTCCCTGGGTCATCCATTTTCCCCTTCTTGAAAATGGGGGTTATATTTCCTTTTTTCTAGTCGTTGGGAACTTCACCTGACTGCCATGATTTTTCAAATATGATGCACTGTGGCTTAGTAACTTCGTTTGCCAGCTCCTTCAGGACCCGTGAATACATATATCCTTTGTTTGTTGGACTCTCACTGTAGTTCATATTCACTTTTCAGAGTAATTTGGAAAACGCACAGCCATCCCTAATTAGTAAGCTTGAGAAATAATTCCTAAGGTTTCATTAACCAAGAAAGCAGAAAAAAAGTCAATATTTGTCAAAGATATTCAGGAAATTAGATACGGTTCTGAAGAACTGAAATGGCAAGATATGTACTGGGGCATTCAACAAATCAAGATTTTCTTTCTTCAGATGCAGATAGATCCCACTTGAGTGCACGCAATTCAATAATGAAGAACCTATTCCATCGTTGAAAAATGGGGCATTTATTCATGAAAGCTCTTATTGCATTAATGAGAATTAGCCTCAAATTTATTGGAAAATTGATACACAATCTGCAGACAGCAGCAAATGAAAATTATATTTGTATCTGTAAAGATTATACGATAATGTAGATATTTGCAACCTAGTGTAAGACCCTTATAGAAAAAATAATATTTATGAAAGTAAGTAGAAGTGGGAATCTAGTGTACTCAAGATATGGGTTTTGGGCTAGGGAAAAGAAAAAAAAAACCAAAAAGCAATTTAATTACAGCATGACTAATTTATTTGATGCTATTATTCTTTTCCCGTTTTAATTACATGTGGAAAAGTATTTCTAGTTCAAAGATAACATGGATAACGCACACACATTTATGCTTCTGAAAATCTTAGAAATTATGTTTTGTAATAAAATCTTAATATTGAATAAGTTTTACAAAAAATATATTTGAAAGTCCTTAATGATTGTGTTGGAAGTAAATAGACATACCTCAACATATATCAACAAGTAATTTATATTGTTATTATTTCCATATAGATTCCACTATTTCTTTTGATGATACCACTGATATTTAGAATAATCTATTTAGAATGCTATGTTCTATTTTGGTTTTAGAACTTTTTTTTTTTCCTTTAAAATGTCATTGGAACAAAATCAAATACAAAAGATGGGAAAGAAAATAGTCTTTGTTTTAATTAGTTCTAAATCTCAAGTATATCATGTGCCAAGAAACCATGAAATTTGATGAAATTTGTATAAGGAGATATTTTAGTATGTGCTTTAAGCAATCCTAGGACCAAGAGGATTGAAAAAAACCAAAATTTATTAGTAAATACATGAACTTTTCTCCCTTAAAATTTTTCATTTTTGAAAAAATTTAAACATGTATGAAAAATGCCTAAGTTCTTGTCATAATATGCATAGAATCATAGAATCATAGAATAATTAGGGTTGGAAAGGACCTTGAGATTATTTGTTCCAACCCCTCTGCCAGGGGCAGGGACACCTCCCACTAAACCATGACACCCAAGGCTCTCTCCAACCCAGCCTTGAACACCACCAGGGATGGCGCATTCACAACTTCCCTGGGCAACTCATTCCAGTGCCTCACCACCCTCACAGTAAAGAATTTCTTCCTCATATCCAATCTAAACTTCCCCTGTTTAAGTTTTAATCCGTTACCCCTTGTCCTGTCACTACAGTCCCTAATGAAGTGTCCCTCCCCTGCATCCTTATAGGCCCCCTTCAGATACTGGAAGGCTGTTCTGAGGTCTCCACGCAACCTTCTCTTCTCCAGGCTGAACAGCCCCAACTTTCTCATCCTATCTTCATATCGGAGGTGCTCCAGTCCGCTAACCATCCTTGTGGCCCTCCTTTGGATTTGTTCCAATAGCTCCATGTCCTTTTTATGTTGAGGACACCAGATCTTAAAATTCTTTCAGGCACACTTTCTCCTTACATATTATTTACCCCAAATGTGTTATTTGCTTGAATTTCCAGCTTTGTTTCAGTTGATGATCTGACAAAGAGCAAATATTCAGTTTGTGTAAATGTAATAGATCCATTGACTTCAATAGAAAATGACAATTTATGCCAAATGCAGATTTGCCCCAAGGTCTCTTCATGCTAAGCTCGTTGGGGTATGCTGTTACAACTGTAAATATTTAGTTGCTATCCAACTCACTATTCAATGTACAGTGTATGATAGCACTATACTCTGAGCTTCAGACTACTTAAATTATGATACAAGACTGTAGGTGAACAGCGTAAATTGCATACACCATCCCCCCAAAGTCTGTCTTGTTACTAGCATAAGCTATAGAAAATGACCCTTTTACCCTTAATCGTAAAGAATAGTCTATGTCTGTGATTTATCCTAAAAGGATGTGTGTAGCTGTGCTTTAATATCTTTAATTCACATAAGAGCATCATGCACTGCACAATTTGAAATTCTGTGAGTGGTTTTAATAAAAGAATAATCTTCAAGAAATACATAGCTTAAAATGCCCTTTTATTATCTCATTTAAATATGGAGATGTGAGGTCAGGAGATGGAAATGAGAAGTGCAGGCTGTAGGGAGATGGTTAGAAAGTATTGCTGAATCATCTACTTCATAAAAGCTAATCCTCATCTGACAGAGCTCCTGTAGTTTTTTGGTGGGTTTTTTTTTCCTTTTTTTTTTTTTTTTTTTAAATAAGTAAGAGGGAAAATTGTACTTATTAAACAAGCTGCATGTTTGGCAGAACAGCCAACTCCAGTAAGCTCTCTGTTAACCAGCTGGCTATTAGATCAGCATTCTTAGCCTTGATTTTGGATTTGTCAGAAGACTACAGATAAAACAAAACATAAACTAATGAGACGCTGCATGTTTTTCATTTCAAAATCTTATTATGATGATAGTTCGGTTAGATATTAAGGCACAAATAGTTGAAGCCAAAGCTGCTTGCAGCTTTAAAGTTAGCATGCTCTGTTTACCTACAAATATCCATTTGTTTGCCCAAACATCATCTTGATTAGAAATCAGGAGTTCCCAGTTCCTGTTTGTGTGGATTCTGAGTCACACTTCACATTGCAGTATTACAGAGAAACTTGTAAAAGACAGAACACAAAATTTCAAAAGCTTGTAATCAGATATATGTTCTTCATAAGCATTTTCCTTTGAAGTCAACAGATACCTATTTATACCAACTCTGAGTATAGATCACTGTTGTTTCTGGTTTTCTGGCTCTTTGAATCATTTATTTTGATCTTTACTATATTACTGGTACTTTATTTTTGGACATGCCTGGAAGTCCTACATGTGTTAGAAAATGTATAGGTGCAGATTAAAGGATTCCATTCTTCTGTCCTCTGCCTCCATTCATGCAATCTATATCTCCCTCAGTGACCATGGTTGCAAAAAATTACCTCCTTTGCAATCATTTGAATAGTGCTCTAAAAGTTATCACTTTTTTCAATTGCTTTAATTTATAAGTACAGATTAAAAAAAAAGTAAAAGCTCTTCCAGCTCATACATTTTACTGAGAAAAGGGAAGAAAAAAAAGATGCATGCAGAAAGAATCTAAAAAAAAAAAACCAAATTAACAAACAAACAAAAAATTACAAACCTCCAAATTTACAAAAAGAAATGTGTGTGAATAGAGAGATGCATCCTTTCTAAATACTGGGAAGAAGTTTTGTAGCATGTAGTTTTCTCAGTGTTAACCATTAACTCCATGAAAAGAGTGGTACAGTACTAAATCATCAATCACTAATCGGCTATGGCATGCAATTTGTATTCATATTCACGAGTCCTTTCCAATGTTCTAGGTCAGCTTCACCTCACAAGCCAAAAAAAAACAACCCAAACAGCATCTGATTCAGGGGCTATTGCTGAAAGTTAGTATGTGTAACCTTGCTCACTTTAGAATAAGCTATTGTTGTCTTTTTCATCCCTATTAAAAGACTGTCTATGAAAAGTTCTACAATATCATCTGTCACTTCAAAGCGCTCTTACATATCATTTGCCTTACCTTGGCAGAAAAAGGTGGGAGATGATCTGAGACAAAGGTAATGGCTAACCACCTTCATGCAGTCATTTTTACACTCTCCAAGAAGAGTGTACAGAAGCTGACCTCGTTCCATGACCTAAATTGATCTCACTAGCCAAATGGGGTCAAGCCTGGCCACTTTTGGGAAGTTAGAAATGCTTCTTACAGCGCAGCTGAAGCCTTGTATTCCTCTTCCGAAGCGCTATGCAGGTAACCCAACAGCCTGGAGGCATTCCTAATGAAAACCTTTATTCTGAAGAAAAATTCTTCCTCCAGAGATAACCACTCTGGGCTAGTTGGGACTTACTCATCCTAAACAGCTCTGAAAGGAACAGAAAGGTACCTCCTGAAAATTCCTTCAGCACCTTAATCAAATTTGGTTTTATTTCAAGGATGAGTCACATGGAGGAGAGGTGGATGATGCAATGAAAATCATCCTGCCTGGTTGAGATGCTGATGTTGGAGCTGACGCTGGGAAGGGAATCTCTGCTTTCAGCTCTCAGCTCTAATCCAGGGAGAAGGTATATTGTCAGCAATGTGACCAGAGTGTGAGAGCCAGAAAAAGTACCGACCAATTTTTTTTTTTCATACAGTAAGGAAAAGAGTTGTTTTCTAGGATTGTCCTGGCCCAACTAAACTGTCTGGTCACTGTGCCCTATTTCACTGTTTAATAGGGCATCAGATCCTACAGGAGATAAGAATAATCCATTCCTAAACACTTTCTCCCTCTCTGCACTTCAAAGCTTGTATTTTTAACAATACTGACCTGCCAAACACACAGACAAGGTGAACACCTGTCAGGTGTCTCACGCACTGCGAGAAAGATCTCCTCATTTTAGATGTGTGGCTACATGGAATCTGACTTAAGGTCATGTCTTGCACACCAAGGGATGCATGATGAATGCTGTCTATTCCTGGCTGCTGCGATGTACATAGAACAGTCAGAGGACTTGTACATGTTGGGAAAACATTATAAAAAATGTTAGGGGCAGAATGACAAGTATAACCAGAATTATTAATAAAGAAAGCTCTATGGGAAAATAATAATTCTCTATTATAGGAGAATTATAATAAGTATCAACTTGATTTTTTTCTTATTCTTAATCTGCAAATGAATACTCAGTCTCTGGAAAATGTGCTATGTTGCTAATTTGAACTATGTAAATTTCTGTCTACAGGCAGCCTGGGAAAAGCTGTGTGTTGTTTTGTACACTTTCATGCATACACACACACACACATACTTGCCAGTACTTAGCGCTGACACTTCATGGTGTTCCAACAGTTCCAGCCATTTGATTTTCCCTGTGCTAGAATTACTTTTCTGGAGTAAGATTTATTTTTCTTTTTTTTCCACATTAGCAATGTACATAGTGAAATGATTTAAAATATTTTCTGCAAGTTATTCCTTCTAAACCCCTTAACATTTTTTTAGACAGCCTTAAGAGAAATTTGCTTTGCAGATATAGTTTAATACAAAAAAATCAGAGTATGTGATTCCAATTAGTGTAGCCTCTAAAGAGCTCAACATGTTCAAAGAAATTTTATTTGCCCTTGCAAAAGGAAGAAATATCACTTCTTTGTTTACAGCTGGAAGAAGTGGGTCTAAGTAGATAATTTGCCCAAGGTCAGAAAAGAGCTTCAGTTACAGCAGGAAACTAAGTTCAAGGCACCCATCTTCCAAGTGAGGAGCCGAAATAATGGACCACATTGCCCTTCTGATTGCTGAAATAGTACACCCCAATGAACTGTGCAGAAAAAAAACCAGTTCCTACTTGCACATATTCAGAATTCCCATCAAACTTATAGAAAGATTTTCTAATGTTTTTCAATGATGTCTATAAATCAAGATGTCATCTAGAAAAATAATGACACATGAATCCACCAAATGGTGAGAAACTGTCATTCATTAATGCCATATAGACAGACGGTACATTTGTCAGTCCAGAAGAGTGAGACTAAGAGTCATCTATTCCTACAACTCATTGTAATGACACCTTGCTCTACTGTTATTTTTTGCAGTTTCATTTTTGACTTCTATCCCCATCTTATAATGCTTGCAGGGCTGCCGTAACTTTGTAAAACTTCGTAGACATTTAAAGGCAAAGATTTGAAAAATGTTAGAACATTTAACTATAGTTAATGAGATATAGTACAAGGCAGTGATTATTTCTGCATTATTGCAGGGAAGAAGCACTTACATTATAGGGACAGTTTCCCAACTGTCACAAAGGCTTCCCCATCTATATTGTCCTGAATCACAGGCTTGAACCACAGCAGAATCTATCTATAGTGATCTATTTTTTTCAGCTGCATGAAGCTTAATCTCTTGAAATTTTCAATAGATCCTTAAAAGCAGACATCTGCATTCTGCAGAAACTTCATAAATCTAGGTTTTTTTCTTTAAGGAAAGGTCTTGATTTCTTCCTCACGTTGATGCCACATTTTTGTACATCTGGCTCAAAAGTACTATGGAAGACATCTGAGACATTGAGTCTGTAAGAATGAAGGCCTTAGGACCACTGTAGGAGAGGATCTGGTTTGAGACCATCTTAAGAACCTGAACATATACAAGTCCATAGAACCTTATGAAATCCATCCAAGGCTCCTGAAGGAGCTGGCAAACGAAGTTACTAAGCCACAGTGCATCATATTTGAAAAATCATGGCAGTCAGGTGAAGTTCCCAACAACTGGAAAAAAAGGAAATATAACCCCCGTTTTCAAGAAGGGGAAAATGGATGACCCAGGGAACTACAGACCAGTGAGTCTCACCTCTGGGCCTGGCAAAATCTTGGAGCAGACTCTCCTGGAAGGCATGCTAAGGCACATGAAAAACAGCAAGGTGGTTGGCGACAGCCAGCATGGCTTCACTGATGGGAAATCCTGCCTGACCAATCCGGTGGCCTTCTATGATGGGGCTACGGAACTGCTGGACAGGGGTAGAGCAGTTGATGTCATCTATCTGGACTTGTACAAAGCCTCCAACAGTATCCCACATGACATCCTTGTCTCTAAGTTGGAGAGACATCAATTTGATAGGTGGACCATTCAGTAGATAAAGAACTGGCTGGATGGCTGCATGGAAAGGGTTGTGCTCAATGGTTCAGTGTACAGCTGGAGACCAGAAACAAGTGGTGTCCCTCAGGGATGGGTGTTGGGACAGGTCTTGTTCAACATCTTTGTCAGTGACATGGACAGTAGGATTGAGTGTGCCCTCAGCAAGTTTGCCGATGACACCATCTGTGTGGTTCGGTTGATACGCTGGAGGGAAAGAATGCCATCCAGAGGAACCTTGACATGCTTGTGAGGTGGGCTGATGCCAACCTGATGAAGTTGAACCATGCCAAGTGCAAGGTCCTACACCTGGGTCGGAGCAATCCCAGGCACAGCTCCAGGTTGAGCAGAGAAGAGATTCAGAGCAGCCCTGAGGAGAAGGACTTGGGGGTGTTGGTCGATGAGAAAATGAACATGAGCTGGCTGCAGTGTGTGCTTGCAGTCCACAAAGCCAACCATATCCTGGGCTGCATCAAAAGGAGCGTGACCATCAGGTTGAGGGAGGTGATCCTGCCCCTCTACTCTGCTCTTGTGAGACCTCACTTGGAGTATTGTGTGCAGTTCTGGTGTCCTCAACATAAAAAGGATATGGAACTCTTGGAATAAGTCCAGAGGAGGGCCACGAGGATGATCAGAGGACTGGAGCACCTCCCATATGAAGATAGGATGAGAAAGTTGGGGCTGTTCAGCCTGGAGAAGAGAAGCCTGCGTGGAGACCTCATAGCAGCCTTCCAGTATCCGAAGTGGACCTATAAAGATGCAGGGGAGGGACTTTTCATTAAGGGACTGTAGTGATAGGAGAAGGGGTAACGGGTTAAAATTCGAACAAGGGAAGTTTAGATTGGATATGAGGAAGAAATTTTTTACTGTAAGGGTGGTGAGGCACTGGAATGGGTTGCCCAGGGAAGCTGTGAATGCTCCATCCCTGGCGATGTTCAAGGCTGGGTTGGAGAGAGCCTTGGGTGGCATGGTTTAGTGGGAGGTGTCCCTGCTGATGGCATGGGGGTTGGAACTAGATGATCTTGAGGTCCTTTCCACCCTGAACTATTCTATGATTCTATAACTATTGGTTTATGGGGTGGGCTCCAACAGACGCATCAATTGTTCTGAGCATCAGGATGTTGTTTGTCTTGGTGGTACATAATCAGTTTGCCTAGTAGAGAGCCAAAAATGCACTTAAAACACCTGCTATGGCATGTATATTCAAAGGGTTATTGAATCATTGAAGGTGTTTGTACTCTGGATTTTTTGAAACAGAAGATAAATAATCACAATGCTTGGGTGATGCAGCCATAGAAAGAAAGCACTCTGCCTGGCTTAGAAATCATAACTGATTCTCATTAACTGAATATGGAGCCAGAGACTGTCAGCTCATAAAGTACCATCTGAATCACTCATCCTCCCTACAGTAGGTGGCCTGAATATAGCTGCCTGCTTCTCTATCAGTAAAGTAAAATACTAATGCTGCAGGATAAGTAAAAGACAATGAACTCCTCAGACAGTGTGGGAGATGAATTATTGCAGACTGTGAGGCAACTCCATCTTACCAATTCCAAAATGATAAAGAAGAGAATCCAGCCCCAAGGAGATCCTCTACTATTCATAAACAAAATGTCTCATCTATTTGTTTTTGGAAATTACACTATAACCTTTTATGAGACAACTTCCTCCCAAGAATTTTACTTGATGCTCCTTTGCATCCTACTACAAGTGATCTCCTATAGCTGCTAGTGCCTCTTCTGCTGCTTCTGTTGGATTTGGTGACATAAATGTGATGGAATGAGGGAAGAGGCACCAAAGTTTTTTTTTTCCCTCAGTATAATCTCTCTGCTACAGCGGAGCTTATTTTCATTCTCTGGTGCATCTAGACTAACATGCAGTGCCTTGGGTCCTTTCAAGATAAACTTTTAAGAAAAATTTTGAAGAGACAGGTCTCAGCAATAGAAATTCATCTTTCCAGATACAGATGTCCCCAGCTTCTTCATTATGGGCAGATCATTTTACTTGAATGATTTTCCACTTTGCTATGACACTTCCACCTTGTTGTGACTATTAGTTCTGTTGAAGTAGCAACATCATAAAAACCTCATTAGCAAAGTGATGATTAGAGTTGGAAAATAATAAACCTGTAAAAGTAGGATGCTACGTGTAAAATACTGTGAACCACTTAAGGTTTTACTTAAAGTATAACTGACTTGATATGCATTCTATGTAGATTTTTGTAAATCAGTGGTAGCTCTACTGGTCTCAATAAAGCTATGTTGTTATAATCAAAAAGAGGATTATAGCCACATGTCTGCTTCCTCCTTCCTATACTGTGTGTGAGTTCCAATCTATCTGCCTTATAAATTATGAATGGAATGGGAATTCTGTTTTTTATTAACATATCTTTTACCAGAAGTGCTGATTAGGGGAGACATTTTCTATAATTCCTTTCCCTTTTAAATTGCAATGCAAACAGCTTCTCAGAACCATTGCCCAAGGTTCAGAAAGTGATGATTGAAGAGGAGCTGCAAATCCCCCCTTGGGTTCATTGGGAATCGAAATCTGCAGGACCTGCAAAGCTGATGGTGAAACAAGCCAGAGCAGGAATGGTTCAGAAAGGGCATCTAGTGTTCATTTCCAGTGTTGTAGTAATTTTGTGGTGTTGGGTTTTGTTTGTTTATTTGTTTGTTTGGAGGGTGTGGTGGGGTCCTTTTATTTATTTAGCTTTTTGGCTATGCTTTTTTTTTTATACAAAGAGAAACACTAAGATACTCTTTGCTGAAGAATTATTGCAAAAGAGTTCTTTTCCAAGAGTTCAACTAAAACAACTATTCCAGAAACAGGCATTCAAACCAAGTTATAAAATAAAAATTAAAAAATATAAAGAATATGTAAAATAAAAGTTATGACTGTGTGGACTGACAGTGAAAAGAAGCATAAGCAGAGGACAGTGAATGCAAATATCGGTCAGTGACTGAAGGCATACAAATTATCCCCAAGATTAGACAGAGATGCCATTGCTCCAGCTCAGAGGACTCAAACTGCTACAGTTCAAAGGGGTCATAATATTATAACCTGATTGATCTGATATGCCTCAAACTATCTAAATTATATTTTAAAATATTTTTGTGTTAATATAACTTTTACAGAAAAATCTTTATATAAGATACCCTTGTAGAAACCCTAGCTGATAGCATATAACTAGTTAAGAGCAGCTTTTTTCTCCAGAGTTGTAGCAGCTGTTGAAAACATTTAAATCTGTGCTGACTAGTATTCATTAGTTATTAGAAAAGGCATTATCCAGGTCTAGGAGTCTGCATTTTGGGTCTAGGGATACAGAAGTCACTGAAACAAAAACCCAAACAACTTCCAAACTAATAAGTTTCTTCAGGGATAAGACTAATTTATTTTATGAAAACATTTATTTTCTTTCTAATTTTTTTTCTGATTTCTGAATTGTCAGTTTTATTATAAGAATCTCCTTGAGCTTTCTTCATTTTCCAAGACAGTTTCCTTTATTCTTTCTCACAACCAACCTTCTTTTTCCTTTCTGAATGTGAACTTCTTTCAAGCCTAAATCTCTGAGTCTATCAAAGAAGTTCTTGAGGTGATTGATTCATATTCCCCTTTCTGATTTTCAAATACCTCAGTCTTAATTCTCATCAGTACTTACAGATATTTACATCATTAGAAGTTTTGAGTTCCCAAAATAACCCAAAGATCTTCCATGTAAATGTGCGACTATGCTGAATTTGGATATATGGTAAATACACATGGGCAATAATTATGCACTTATATTGGAGTGAGCTTCTGTGCAGGGTGTACAGCAGGTCCTTAGCTGTCTGTTGACAGACATGCCACAGGTGAAATCCATGCTGTGACAAATTCACTGCTTTAGGTAGCCCTAAGAAGTAAGTTAATGACCACTGGGGTGCATTGCTCCCTTTTGAAATCAGATTTTTTTTTTATTGAAACACACATATATATTCAAAGTGTACTATTTAATTTCCAGCAGCTCTTGGAATGTTATTGCACCCAAAGAGTAGTTAGGAACAGAGAAGGAGCCACAAGAAAAATTACGCTTTCTCACAGTCTCCCTTTCCCTTCCACCAGCAGCTGACCAACAAGGTTTAACCAATGCAGCCCTGGCAAGTACTTTATGTTGTTCATGTAATCCATGGCAATTTATTATCTGTTAGAATCAGATAATAAGTTAAGGTGCATAGGAAACAAAATATGCAACTAAGCAACTGTTTTTTCTAAGCTGAAAGAGGGTAGATTTGGGTTAGACATTAGGAAGAAATTCTTCACTATGAGGGTGGTGAGATACTGGAGCAGGTTACCCAGAGATGTTGTGGCTGCGCCATCCCTGGAAGTGTTCACGGCCAGCTTGGACAGGTCTTTGAGCAATTCGTCCATTGGAAGGTGTCCCTGCCCATGGCAGGGGGGTTGGAACTGGATGGTCTTTAAGGTCCCTTCCAACCCCAACCATTCTATGATTCCATGACTCTATGATTCTTTCAGCTTCAGACTGTCATATTTCTGTTCTTAAATTTACTGTGGAGAAGTATGTGTGAATTCTCCATTAACCAGAGTAAAAATAACAGCTGCAAGAAACTCTGAGCTGATGGATAAACAGATTGCCTGCATACACATAGCAAACAATATTCCTTGTTATAAAAATGCTACAAACATGTTTAGGTCCACCCAACATTTCTTAGAAGCATCAGACAAACTGCAGAAGGATTCATTATATTAAATGTAAATGCAGATGTCTCACCTGAACTAGTCACCGTAGACTCCCTTTAAATTCAATAGAGAGAAATGAGAGTTTCTAGGGTGCAATTCATCTCATCCTAAAGTACATGTCTAAAATAGATCAAATGAATTGCACATAAAAGTGCCTATTCTCTCCATTGACTATAAAGGAATACCAAGAAACTAGCCCTGCTGTAAATGTCTACATCACAGATATCCAGAGTGTGATTGATTTTATCTTACTTTGGACATTTAAAGTATATGTGCCTACACCCCCATTACAAGCAATAGAGGTTAATACAGCCAACCAAATGAAAGTGTGTGTCATATAAGAAGAAAGCACTCCCCTAAACTTAGGTAAAATGATTAGCAACCTTGCACTGAGTTGAAATGTGCTAAGACAGAGGTATCTTGCCTTCCTCATCCAACCCTGGGAGCAGTTCATAGTTAGCAAAGCAAAACAGCTCAGTCTGCTGCAGACTAGCCCTGGGGAATTTTTCAGTAAGTTTCCAACAATCCATCAAGTTGATCTCAACTGCCTCTACTACTTCATATTGGCTCTTGGGATTTATTTTTTCTCACAACCCTCAGGCCAGAACAGCAGAGTTACAGGTCAGCAGAAACTTCAGTACAAGATGTGGCCTTGAAACACGAGTAGTCCATTTTTGGGCAAGGTACCCAGTATAGCACAAAAGAAATACAAAATTCTTCCAAACAGTTCCAACTCTGAAATGAGATCTTTATCAGAACCAACAGGCAAAGGCAGGAGAAACCTGAATGAAAGTCTCCCTGTATGAAATTAATTTCTTCTTCTAAAATTGTGTTAGAAATGCTTAATCTAGTGTCATATTAATGCATGAACCAAGAAATTGATTCATTGGAATAGTCAGATGCTTAATTTCGAAGTTTGAGATGCTAGAAAATAATCAGTTCTTAAATAAGTATAGTGGATGTCAGCAAAAAATATTTGCTTCCTTTTGACAGCATTTTAACTCCACTTCAATAGCTGATTTAACTTCAATTTGCTGTTATAAAATGTTTCAGCACTTTCCTGATTTAAAGCATTGGAGTGTCAGTGCTTTGCAATTTATACAGATTTTTCTGCAACACACAATTAAAATCCCCAGCAATTATAGAAGTGTAACATTTTCTGAAGTTCCTTTAAAAATGCAAGAGAAATGCATGATTACATATGCTGGAGGCATGTATAGTAAGATTAATAAGGGTAAAGAAGAAACTATTAGTGACATAATTGGCAATAGCAGATCTTCCATTTTTATTGGCAACTGTTTGATGTGTTTTATAAATCAAAGCACTTTTAATCAAAATTGCTGCTCCACATATTTTTGGGAGAACTGAAGAATGTAAAATTTGGTTAATTCATCACTTTTTAATGTATGTCTTATTTGATGAAAAAAAATGTGTTGCCAAAAGAAGAGAAATTGCATTTCTCAATTTTTGTATCAATTTACCATATTTATATATGTCAATCTATGACAGCAGCCAATATTGTCTTAAGTTGTGTGGTGGGTTGACCCTGACTGGATACCCAGCGCTCACCAAGCTACTCTATCACTCACTTCCTCAGTGCCATGGTTTAAGTCCCCAACCCCACATACATATACATGTGAGTAATATAATCAATCTGCCAAGCCTCACCATATTTGTACTTCAGCCATCGTCCTCCATACCAAAGAGGCTTTAACAGTTTAGCCTGCTTAATTGCAGAACATGTTTCACAGTCATGAATAATCTGGGCAACAGTGTCCATTGTTAAGTCCACCCCTCGATCACAAGCCTATCTGTATGTTGCATCTCTGCCCTGATGGCCTGAAGTGTCGTGGGCCCACCAGGCCAAAAATAATTCACCCTTATGTTGCCAATCTAAGTCCATCTGAGCCACTTCATTTTAGCCGCTTGTCACTGGGGACTCCATACAGCTGCCTTCCATCTCCAATGCTTCCAAAGCACATGGAGGGGTCCAGTGGACTAGATACTCGCACTCGCCCACACTGTCCCACACACTCTGCCACTCATGACTGTCTAGCTTCAGGGAAAATCTCTTGGTCATGCTGGATCGTAGTCCAATCCCAGACAAGGCCCACACCCCACTCTCCTTAACTCTGGGTAAAACACACTCTGAATGCATGCCAACATGGTGATCCCCATCAGAATCAACAGGCAGGTCTCAAGGGTGCTTAAAGGCCATTCAAAACTGTAGGAACTCTCAAATGAGGCTGCTGTGCTTGTCCCTGGGGCTGGTGTAGCTGCTGTGCTTGCCGGCTCTCTCACCACCAGCTGCTCTTTGCCTGAGTCCAGATCTTCCTCCTCTGCCTTGCCGGGAAGTGCTGCATGGTCTCCTGCATCCTCCTGGGGCTCGGGCCCTCGGGGCTCTGCGGGCGGCTGCCGGGGAATGCTCTCGGTCGCTGCGTGGCTGGGCTCGGATGCCGCCGCCTGCTCCCCGCCCCCCCCCCCCCCCCCGCTCGGTAGTCGCGGGGCTCGGCTCGGCCTCGGGGCTTGGCTTCTCTGCCGGCACTCCCCGCTCGGCGGCGGCCGGGCTGGGCTCGGTGGGAGTGCTCAGCTCCTCTGCCACCTCCGCAGCCGCGGGCCTCGGCTCCTGGTCCCCGCGCCCACGCTCCCGGACCGTTTCGGCCGCCGGCGTCTCCCGGGGCCGCCCCGCCGCGGCTTCCCCTCCTCCCTTCTGGAGCTCGCCCATATTACAAGCCATTCCGATAGAGTACAATGTAACAAGAACCTTAACCCAAAACCCAGACATGTGAAAAACGTTAAGATAAGGAATACCGGCTGTAAGTAAAGTATCATACGCTGAACCTGTGAGAACCAGAGCAACAACTTTGAGGGCCAATAAATCAGCATCGTGAGGAGTGGCTATTAACCTGTCTTATCTCAACCCTTCGAGCCCCTCGTTGGGCACCAAAAAGAACTGTCGTGGTTCAAGTCACCAACCCCCCAAGCAGTTTTAGTCACTCATTCACTCCCCTCTATTTCTTTCCCCACTCCCGGGGGAATGGGGAGGAGAATTAAAAGAATGCAACTCGCACAGGTTGAGATAAGAACAGTTTAGTAACTAAAGTATAACACAAATCACTACTGCTACCACCAATTATAATACAAGAGAACTACAAGGAAAGAGAATACAACTGCTCACCAAGCCCGACCCAGACAGTGCACCCCCCAGCAGCGAACCCCTCAATACCAAAAACCTGACCATGCCATGCACCCCCAGTCCACCACCACACCCTTCCGGGTCTCTGCCCTCCGTTTTCACATCCTGGACATGACATGTTGTGGTATGGAATAACCTCTTTGGTCAGTTTGGGTCAGGTGTCCTGTCTCTGCTTCCTCCCAGCTCCCCCTCCTCCCTGGCATAGCATGAGACTCAGAAAGTCCTTGGCCAGACCAAAACATTGTCAAGCAGTAACTGAAAACACTGGTGTTATCAGCGCTGCTCCCGGGCACGAAATTAAAAACACAGTGCTGCAGCAGCTACCAAGAAGGAGAAAAATGACTGCTGCTGCTGAACCCAGGACACTCAGCAGGATGGGGTTGGAGATAAAATGCAATGAAAGGCTTACATATTCTTGAGATAAAAACAGAGGCAATTACTGTCACAGGCAAAATGGACTGATCTTGGGGAAAATTATTTTTATCTCCTACCAATCAAATAGTAGGATAATGAGAAACAAACCCAAATCTTAAAAGCATCTTCCCCACTCCCCTTTCTTCTTTCTGGGCTCAAATTCACTCCCAATATCTCTATGTCTTCCTACAAGCATCGCAGGGGGACAGAGAATGGGGTTGTGGTGAGTTTATCACCATTCGAGGTGCGGCCTCACCAGTGCAGAGTACAGGGGGATGATCACTGCCCTGACCCTGCCAGCTATGTTATTTCTGATACAGGCCAGGACGCCATTGGTCTTCTTGGCTGCCTGGGCACAAGCTGACTCATGTTCAGCTCCTATCAATCAGCACCCACAGGTCCTTTTATGCCTAGCAGATTTCCAGCCACTCTTCCCCAAGCCTGTATCGTTGGATGGGGTCCCATGCTCGGGGATGCAAATGCTACCTTATTTTTTACGCTGTTCCAGGTTTTTCAGTTAAATGTGCACCACATAATCTGTCAAGAGAGCATGGAGGCAGTGAAAGTGGGCTACTGTATGCCTGGAAAAGGATGTTACTTTCAGAATTCCATCATTTCAGTTATGTCTGTGATCCTGATTTCTTTTGTTATCTGATTTAGAGGGGGGAAAAACTGCAGTAGGTCATTGGTAACTGCAGTAATGCAAAGCTATGGAGGAAAAAAAAGTATATGCTCTGATTTCCAGAAGTATGCATACTCTATGCGTGACCTTCATTTTGTCTTTGTCAATAAGGACAACACATAATAGATGGACAAAAGCTGAAGAAGGCCACTCCTTCCCCCTCAGGGAAGGACTCCTCACATTATTCCTTCTTCCCCTGTTCCAACATGGGGTCCCTCCAGTGGGAGACAGTCCTCCATGGACTTCTCTAGCATGTGTCCTTCCCCACAGCTTGCAGTTCTTCACCAGTTGCTCCAGTGTGGGTCTCTTCCATGGGGTGCAGCCCTTCAGGAGCAGGTTCCTCCAGTGTGAGTCCCCCACAGGGTCACAAGTCCTGCAGCATACCTGCTGCAGTGTGGGCTCCTTTCTTCATGGTGCCACAAGTCCTGCCACAGGGCTTCCCATGAGGTCACAACCTCTTTTGGGCATCCTCCTGCTCCCATGTGGGGTCCTCCATGGGTTGCAGGTGGAGATCTGCTCCACCATGGACATCCATGGGGTGGAGGGTCACAGCCTGCCTCACCATGGGCTGCAGTACATTGGTCTGCAGGTGCCTGGAGCACCTCCTCCCCTCCTTCACTGGCCTTGGTGTCTGCAGGGCTGTTGCTCTCACATGTTCTCACTCTTTTCTCTGGCTGCTGTTGCCTTTCTACAGGGTTTTTTTTCCCTTCTTACGACATTATCCCAGAGGCACTACCACCATTACTGATGGATTCAGTATTGGCCAGCAGCAGGTCTGTCTTGGAGACAGCTGTCATTGGAATGGGTTGCCCAGGGAAGCTGTGAATCCTCCATCCCTGGCGGTGCTCAAGGCAAGGTTGGACAGAGCCTTGGGTGGCATGGTTTAGTGGGAGGTGTCCCTGCCCATGGCAGGGAGGCTGGAACTAGATGATCTTAAGGTCCTTTCCAACCCTAACTATTCTATGATTCTATGATTTTATTGGACAGAGATAGCTTCTAGTAGCTTCCCATAGAAGCCACCCCTGTAGCCAACCAGCTACCAAAATCTTGCCATGGAAACCCGGTACAATTTGTTACCCACAATAGTTTTCAGATCTGTTCTTTAAGATTGCTGCTGACCAAATCATGGTACACCATTGTTGATGCTTCTGTATTGATACAATAGCACTGTATCACATAAGTGATAATGTGAAAAGCGTGGAATGTCTTCATGTATCATTGAATTAGCTAAAAAATAAGATTTAAAGTGGACATCTAATGTAACTTACTGTCATTTTTCAATAAATGCTGCCAAAGATGATTATGTACTTCTCTGGTTTCTAATAGGAAATTTTAAGACAATTATAAATATTCTAGATTGAGGTTGGTTTCTGCCAAAGGCTTTAAAAAAAAAAAGGGGGGGGGGGCAAAGAAGAACAAATAAGATTTTCACACAGAAAAGCACCTCTTTCTTCCCTAATTCTTCACAACAATTTTCTCATCCAGGAGAGAATGAACACAGTAAGGAAAAAACTCTGAAGGAAAAAAATAGATTCTTTCCCTCCCTCCTTCACCCGATTTTATAATCACTTGTATGATACATGATTTTATTTTTTTTTATTGAGACACCTAACATCATTAGTGCTGAATAGATAAGGTTCATTATCTCAGAAGTAATTATAGAAGTCTGGAAACAGCTTAGTTGGACACAAACTTAAGAAAGATGAATCCCACTATTCAAGAGTTCAACCAAGCTCTTAGGTTTAATTGAAACAATTCTGTACTTTCTTCTTGAAATCCAGTGTACTTAGATGAACCAATTCCTATATAAAATTGAAAATTTCCTCTTCTTCTCAGCAATGAAATGACCTAAAAATTGCCAGCTAGTATCAATACAGAGAGACATGCTTTGAGGCGTTTAAAAATATAGTATTTCTTTAATGTATTCATCTTAAAACTAAGAATTGCTCTTTGAATTTGCATGGGAGTCATAGCGTGATTAAAGAGCTTTGATTCTCTATAGAAATTGTGTGATGCAAATTCTGTACCTGGTGTCTTCATGAAGAAGCAAATTGAATCAGAGTTATACTGGTAAGATGAAGTTGGTCTCTGCCCAGCTGTGTTCATGAAACGTAAAAGAACCTCTCTGTTAAAGTGGCCTAACCCATAGAAGGCACATCATATCCCAAAACCCAGACCACCCTGAAATTTCACCTCTAGAGAAGGACCACAATTATAAGGACGTATGAATAGGAAACTTTCTCCTTCATCTGAGATGGAAATGTAGATAGAAAAAACTTCAAGAAACCAGTCCATTTGTACTTTAAAGAGTATATATGAACAAGTTTATTCTTTCTGGAGAATCTCAGAATCAGTTATTTATTTTTGAAAGCAATTCTTTACAAAAATGCATCAAAAGTTAATAAAATAGTAAAAATTATGATACATGTTTCATATATTTTCCTTTTGCTTTGCTAGATAAAAGTTAAGAATGAGAGGACACTTAAAAGTGCTTTTAAAATAATTTAGACACAAATGGATGATTATTTTACTCTGCTTGCATGTTTTTCATCTCTATGGAGTCCTACTGGTTATAATCTTATGGTCACTGACATAACACAATAATTTTAATTACGCCTGTATATTCCTGATGAGCAGTTATTTGTGATACTCTTGTTCAACATAAAATCAACATTAGAGGAGACAAATTCAGACTTTTATGTCCTTGCAACCACAAAGTACTTAAAGACCTATTCACTCTTCAACAGTAAGGGACATTGATGAGTGCGTTGGTAGAGTAAATCTTCTCTATCTATTTTTAACATAAGTCTTTGTTGAGAAAAGCATTGATCAAGAAGGATCAATACACAGAATCCACAAATGACCAGCTGAAATTACTGACCAGTATCTCATTGTCTTCCTTGACAACAGGACCAGTCTTCAGTTTATCATTCAGAGACAACACCTTATCATATTTTACTCAATGCAAACTTAAATTATTTTCTTTAATTTGAGTGCAATGCAATGAATTTTAACAAGATATCATGAACATGTCCATTAAAATGTATGTTTCCATACTGCAACCCTCATAAGTGTGAATCAGGAAGCAGATTCCAGCTTTGTAACCCTTGTAAAAGATAACAGCAATTGTGGTGCTGTTGCAGGAGACCAATACATGTCATCACATAACTGTCCTGGAGACATGTAGGCTTAAGGCCCTTTTAGGAGGGACCACATATTAAAAATATTTGCCCAATGTCATCCCTGCCTGAGCAATGCCAAAGACATGGGAGACAGAGCCCTTGAGGAGGGAGAAAACCTATTCTGAAACTTCCCTGAAGTGCGTATGTGAGCACAGGCTTAAGTGCACAGACTAAGCTCAAGGAGAGCTTAACCTCCAGTGCTCCTTAAACCCATGAGGAAGATGAGAAGACCTTTCCTGTGTGTCCACATAACATCACAAAAGACAGTCCACCACTTTAAAAAAGTAATGGTGATAAGGTGAACCATTTCTGTCTTTTTGGTCAAAAGTAGAAAATTATTGTAACATTTTTATATAAGTGCTTCTTTCATTCCTCTGTGTGAAAAAGTGAATATGTTGTGTAACTGTGTCTCAAAAGAAAGACCTTTAATCAGCAAAATGTTTCTGTGATTTTCAAAGTCTTTTTTATGATTGTCATAATTTTTATATATTAATGCTGCAGTTTTAGGTTAATTTTGCCATGGAATGGAAGGATGAAATAAGTATTGATTTTGTTCAAGAAAAAGGAAAAAGTAATTGAAAACTGTATCTTCTAAATTTTTTTCCCTTCCACCAGTAAGAGACCATACAGAGTATATTTCTTTGGTAACGTAATTATTGAACTAGACCTTAAAATAATAATAAAGAATTATTATTATTATCATCATCTACAAATTACAGACAAAAAAGGGAAAGAAGTTTAGCGTTCCAAAGCTAGCCCCAATCTTAATAAGCTTCCATTTCAGAAGAGTGACATTTGCTGATTACACAGTGGAACAAGTCAATGAATACTACTAATAAAACCTTACGGTTACATAGAGTTTCATTACCCACTCCCCACATATCAAATTCCATTTCCTGAGAAATACTAAAGTAATAGCAAACATTAAGACTTTGCCTTGCTGAATTTCATTAGGAAAACACATCCCTGAGACACAGTAGCCTGAGGATGCTGAAGTAGACATGCAACTGCTCACAAATGTCTTAAATTGAAATGTCTAGTTCTTTCTTCTTACAAGTGAGCAAGCTGAAGAACTGAATTTTTTCACTCTGAATTCTGGCCTATTGTTGCCTGACTACTCAGTTCAGTTCTACTAAGATTTCCCTAAGAATTTAGCCAGCTACACAAATGGGATGTTCCCAATACAAATAATCCCTAGACAAGATGCTTAAAATAGTTCAGATGAACTTAATGTTCCCACAGAAAGACATACGTTTAGTTCTTTAAAAATCTCTCCTGTTCTGATGCTGACTGGAAAAATATATATTTTAAAAACTTTTTTTTTTTTTTTTTTTTTTTAAGCTAGCTTAATCAATTCAGGAACAAATCCCTTAAATTGCCATTAAAAAAAAAAAAAAAAGAAAAAGAGAGAAGGAAAGTTTTCCCTCTACTATGCAGATAGAAAGTATACACACCGACTGGATGCCATGTACCCTAATATATTAGCTGAATTCCCTAGACATATATTATTTCAAGCTGAAAACCATTATAATATGACTATAATGTTTTACCATTCTTTCTCTTATATTATTGATACATATTAAGAGAACTTATTCTCCATCTTCAAGCAGCTTTTGTCTACGAACACTAACATGAAGAAAGATTTGTCTTAAGACTATACTCCATATTTTAAGTCTTCTGCACTTACTATATAAGCTATGTAACTCCCAAAGTCTATTATTTTACTGACTTGATGTTTACTTTGTGCAGTATATATTCTGATATGATTACACTCAAGTTGTGTAACTCTGCTAATCTAAATGGTCTAAGAGTCTGCCTGGTACATTTCTATTTCAATTTGCAGTACATTGGCTTACTTATTCTACATTTGAATCAAGCTTACTGATGCTAAATGCTGATAGAAGAAAACATTTCTTGCAATGTGTAATATCTTGAAACATGTGATCACATCATGTGTGATCATAATGATCATTTATTTGCATTATCTTAACAACCAATATTAGTAGTTATGGACCATCTACTTAATAAGATACATTTCCACCAAAATTTACAAAAAATATCTGGAAAGATAGCGAGTACATATCAACCATGATGTAGTACACAGGAAAGCACTGGCATCTTAAGTATTCCCAGTGTTTTTGATACTTACCATAAAAATGGAGCTTTGAGAGAGTTACAGGGAGCATAATATTGTGCACCTGCAGACTTTTGATTCTTCATTTTGTTTTCAGTGCCCTGGCACACTGGAAGAAGAATCTGCTAGTGCATTCCAGAAGCACCACTCTTCATTGAGAAAAGATTGATCATGGTTTACAAAACTACCTTTGAACTCAAATGTATATTTCCATCATTATGTATCTTTCCTGAGATGTGTAAGTTAAAGAAATTTATTGAAAATTCATACATAGACTTGTTTTACCCCTTTCCTTCAATTTCACATTTTGGAAAGCTCTTGGAGATGTTCAAGAGAATGATAAGGATTTGAAACAAAAAAAGGTGGCTGAGCTATATTTTCTGACTTTTATTTGGCATTAAATCAATATTGATAAGCTATGTAGTTTAATGCCATAATAATTAATTTTTTTTAAGTATGTAATTAAGGATATTACCCTGCCACCCGCTGAATTTTGTAAAAGTTTTGGAACTAGAGTCTAAGCAGTTTAATACTTCAAATTGTTTGGCTACAAAGTAATGTAAAAACTTGATCTACAATCTGGGTCAATTCAAACTGTGATGAAGATACTTGCACCACTGTCATTTATCAGTTGAGAAAGAAATGCACCACATAAAACGTAGCATTTCCTAGAGGAAAACAGGTGTAAATCAGTTAAAATATTTGTCTGGAAACTGGCAGTTTATCACCTAGGCGATGTTCCTTTTATATTTTTACTTTGTAGTGTGAAACATAAAACAATTTCAGATGACAGGATGACAAAATACCATTTTTTTCCCCTGCTGAAATCTTTAACCTCTCAGAAATTATGATTCAGCTATATTTTACATTTGAGATGAACATCAAGCAATCCCAAATCTCAGCAGTGAGGCATTAAATAGCTGCATGCATTTGGCTGCGGCAGTTTGTCACTAAGCCACATACTGTGGAGGGTTTTCCCTCTGCAAAGGAAAAAGCAGCAAAATAGTTAAGAGATGTGGAACAGCTTGCCCCCTGTGAAGGGGCACTTATCACAGAAACAGTGTGGTTTTCAAACCCAATCTGTTAATTGTGCTCATGCAACTTTCTGTGAGGCTACACTGGTGCGCTGCCTAGATGTACGAAACTGCTGCTGATGTCAACAACAGTGTCTGTGCTCTCCCTGCGCTCTCCAAGGAATGACTGGATCATATGCATAAACTGGGACAAATGGATACAGTTCTGCTGACTTCAGGGTGCGTTACAGCAGATGATCTGAGCTAATCTGTAAAATACATCCATCTCTTTACAAAGATTTTTTTGGTTGTGTGTCTCGTTTTATGCTATGAAGTACTTGCCCAGAATGTGCTGTGTTCATTTTTTTCTTTTTATTTTTTTTCCTCTTCTTCTTCTTTTAAGCATGTTGTTCAATTCCAGACAAGATTTTAGAAATCAGTAATAACTACGGTGTAATCTATTGTACTTTTTGAACAGAAAACAACTTAATGATTCCCAGTCCTTCTCAACTGCTTGGCATATTTTTGACAAGCACTGAGCAGACTGAGACAGAGTACAAGTCCAAATTCTATCCTGCTATTAGGTGTGGACTTTGATAAATCTGTTCTGCTTCAAGCCTCTGAATGGTACTTCCTGCTAAATTGCAAGGGCTGGCTCTAGACCAGCTGCTTTCCATTAGCTATCAGTATATTCTGAATTCTTTTTCTCTGTAAATAAAAAATATATCTGACCAAAAATATTGATCATTTCTTATAGCCATTGGGCATAGCCTCTTGGGTCTATACATTGGCTTGGATTACAGTGATAGAGCATTACCACTATGGCCTTCACCTTGCTTTTTGCCCTTACAATTCTCTTAATTAAAATTAATGGCACTTGCAAGAAAGATAAAGTGCATAAGAATAATTTTGCAAGGAAGAAACATGCATTAATTCATCTCTTCATTAAGGACATTACATGGCAAAGCAGCATCTGTCTCTTTATGAGCCAATATTTATTCTATTTTATGTTCTGATTAATTTAGCAGTATTTAGAGCTTAGTAATTTTTTAATTGGTGTTGTAAGACCAAAAAGCTTGCATGTGTAAAACAGAACCATAAGACTCAGCCCAGAGTTTGCCTTCAGAAGTTATTAAAATTGGTATATGAGTTCTATGAAGCAGTTTCAGAGAAATACAAGTTAACATATTTATCTATAACTCATTTAGGTGATTGTAGGAAAAGTCATCATTGTGTCATTAGCTATGGTCAGGGTAGCATTACTTGAATCAACAGAGTATATTAGTAATGCTATATAAGATCAGACAGTAGCTTAGCAACTTCATTTGCCAGATCCTTCAGGACCTGTGGATGGATTTCATCAGGTCCCATGGACTTGTAGACATTCAGGTTCCTAAGATGGTCTTGAACCAGATCTTCTCCTACAGTGGGCCTAAGGACTTCATTCTCACAGTCCCTGCATCTGCCTTTCCAAGACTTGGGTGGTGTGGTCAAAACACCTGCAAGTGAAAACTGATGCAAAGAAGTCATTAAGAACCTCAGCCTTCTCCAAATCCAGGGTAGCCAGTTCCCCCGATAGCTTCCAGAGGGGGCCCACGTTGTCCCTCACCTGTCTTTTATTCGCTACATACCTATAAAATCCCTTCCTGTTATCTTTAACATCCCTAGCCAAGTTTAATTCTAAGTGGGACTTAGCTTTCTGAACCTGGTCCCTAGCTTCCCAGACAACATCCCTGTATTCTTCCCAGGCCACCTGTCTTTGCTTCCACCTTTTATAAGCCTCTTTTTTCCTTTGAATTTTCCTCAGCAGCTCCTTATGCATCCAAGGAGGTCTCCTGGCCCTCCTGCAGCACTTCCTTCTAGTTGGGATGCAACACTCCTGAGCTTGCAGCAGGTGATCCTTGAATAGCAACCAAGAGTCTTGGGCCCCCCTGCCCTCTAGGGTTATATCCCATGGAATCTTATTGAGCAGGTTCCTCAAGAGGCCAAAGTCTGCTCTCTTGAAGTCCAGGGCAGTGAGCTTGCTGCACGCTCTTCTCACTGTCCTGAGGATCTCAAATTCGACCATCTCATGATGGCTGCAATCAAGGCTGCCCTGGAGCGTCACATTTCCAACCAGCCCTTCCCTGTTGGTGAGCATGAGGTCAAGCATGGCACCTCTCCTTGTCAGCTCCTCTATTACTTGCAGAAGGAAGTTGTCTTCCACACAATCGAAGAACTTCCTGGATTGCTTGTGCAGGGCCGTACCATCCCTCCAACAGATATCGGGGTGGTTGAAGTCCCCCATGAGGACAAGGGCCTGCAAGCATGAGGTTGTTCCTATCTGTCTATAAAGCGCTTCATCCACCTAGTCCTCTTGATCAGGCGGTCTGTAACAGATTCCCACAGTAAGGTCTCCCAATGCTGCTCTCCCTTTAACCCTGACCCACAAACTGTCTGTCAACTGCTCACCTGTCCCCAGACAGAGCCCCTATGCTCTCTAGCCTATCTCTAACATAAATAGCAACTCCCCCTCCCTGCCTGCTGGGACTGTCTTTCCTAAAGAGCCTGTAACCTTACATTCCAACACACCAGTCACAGGAGCCATCCCACCATGTTTCTGTGATGCCTACGATATCATACCGCCTTAGATGTGCACACATCTCTAATTCCTCTTGTTTGTTCCCCATGCTACGGGCATTTGTATAGAGGCATCTGAGACGAGCTCCAATTGAAGCCGGCTCATTGGCTGGAGCAGCTGGAATATCTCTACCTTGCTCTGAACGTTTACTATAGGTTCTGGCAATTGACTGGGTGTGTTTGGATGGAAAGATGCCCCCCTCCCCCAACACATCTAGTTTAAAGCATCCTTGACCAGTCTAGTAAGCCGTCTACCAAATCCACTCTTCCTTTTCTTTGTCAGACCAGCTCCACCAGCCCCCAGTGGACCTTTCCTACAAAATTGTGTCCCTTGTTCAAGGTACCCAAACCCCTGACTATAACACCACTGTTCTATCCATTTATTAACCTGGCCAATCCTCCTAGCCTTTTTAAGGTCCTCCCCTGTATCCTGGAGAGTTGATGAAATGACAATCTGAGCTCCAGAGCCCCTAACCACCTCTCCCAGAGCTCTGTAGTCCTTCTTTATGTTCTCTGGCCTACTGCTGTCTATATCAGCAGCACCCACATGGATTACTGAAGTGGGTAATAGTCAGTGGGACCGACCAGAGCAGGCAGCTTCTCTGCAACATCCCTGATCTGAGCCCCTGGTTGGCAACACACCTCCCTTGAGCCTGGGTCAGGCCAACAGATGGGTGCCTCTGTTCGTTTCGGAGTAGAGTCCCCTACTACTACGGCCAACCGCTTTTTCCTGGCAGCACCAGTAGTGATCTTCTTTACCAGTGCCTCAGCCGGTTGTTCCTGGTGGGAGCGGCGTTCCTCATCAGCCCCCTGCAGGACAGCAAAGCGGTTCTGGGTGGGGACAACAGATTTTGGAGGAAGCCCCTTGCTTTTAATTGTCCTTTTCCTCCTTTTTTTGTTGTTTTTTTTTTTTTTTTCTGTTGCTGTTTCCCAGCTTCCTGGGTTAGCGGCCTCCTTTCCTACATGAGCAACAGTAGACACTTGAGTCCACTGCACAGTCTGGTCCTGGAGCAAGGAGTGCTGCTTCATCTCAGCTTCCCTGACATCTTCCAGCCTAGTAACAGTGTCCTGCAGCTCAGCCACCTGCTGCAGGAGAACCTACACCAGGGAGCACAGAGCGCAGCCCTGGTTATTGTGTAACCTCCTCTCAGGAGAACAGTGAGGCACTTTATACACCCCGACCTCTGCACTGCAGTCTCCCTTCCCATCGGCTCTGTCTGGGTGCCTACGCAGGCCACCGTCGGGGCAGCCAAAGCAGAGCTCCCAGATCGAGCCCTGGTCATACGGTGAGTGCTCACCATACCGCTCACAATGCCGCCTGCCTGCCCGCGCGAACTGCGGCACAAACTGCCTCAAACCCACCCTGTTTGCCCGCCCTGTTCGCCACACGCCTGGTCGCTCGCGCTCCCTGGGGCAGGTTTTTAACCAGTTCAGGGTGGCTGCCGCTCCTCCTGGCGCTGCCCCCTCTGAGTCAGCTGCTCGCATCCGCTGAGCTGCTGGCTCCTGAGCAGGACCTGTCGAGGACTTGAGGCTCCCTCGGTGCCTGTTGCTGCTCAGAGTTGAACCTCCCGGACACCAAGCCTCCCACTGATCAGGCACTGCAGGCATCCCCTCCTGAGATAGTCACCGCAGCAATGAGTTTGACACTGTCTCATGCAACATCCATGTCTCTAAGTTGGGGAGGCATCAATTGATAGGTGGACCACTCGGTGGATAAAGAACTGGTTGGATGGCTGCACACAAAGAGTGTCATACTCAATGGCTTCAATGTCCAGCTGGAGACCAGTAACGAGTGGTGTCCCTCAGGAATCAATCGGTGTTGGAACCAGTCTTGTTCAACATCTCTGTTGGTGACATGGACAGTGGGATTGAGAGCGCCCTCAGCAAGTTTGCCAATGACACCAAGCTGTGTGATTTGGTTGATACGCTGGAGGGAAGAGATGCCATCCAGAGGGACCTTGACATGCTTGTGAGGTGGGCTGATGCCAACCTGATGAAGTTTAACCATGCCAAGTGCGAGGTCCTACACGTGGGTCGGAGCAGTCCCAGGCACAGCTCCAGGTTGAGAAGAGAAGAGATTCAGAGCAGCCCTGAGGAGAAGGAGTTGGGGGTGTTGGTTGATGATTAAATGAACATGAGCTGGCTGCAGTGTGCGCTTGCAGCCCAGAAAGCCAACTGTATCCCAGGCTGCATCAAGAAGCGTGACCAGCAGGTCGAGAGAGGTGATCCTGCCCCTCTACTCTGCTCTCGTGAGACCTCACTTGGAGTATTGTGTGCAGTTCTGGTGTCCTTAACATCAAAATGACATGGAAGTGTTGGAACAAGTCCAAAGGAGGGACGATCATCCACAAGGATTATCAGAGGACTGGAGCACCTCCCATACGAAGATAGGATGAGAAAGGTGGGGCTGTTCAGCCTGGAGAAGAGAAGGCTGCGTGGAGACCTCATAGCAGCATTCCGGTATCTGAAGGGGGCCTATAGGGGTTTTAGGGAAGGACTCTTAATTAGGGACTGTAGTGATAGGACAAGGGCTAATGGGTTCAAACTTAAAGAGGGGAAGTTTGGATTGGATATGAGGAAGAAATTCTTTACTGTAAGTGTGGTGAGGCACTGGAATGGGTTGTCCAGGGAAGCTGTGAATGCTCCATCCCTGGTGGTGTTCAAGGCCAGGTTGGGCAGAGCCTTGGGTGGCATGGTTTATTGTGAGGTGTCCCTGTTCATGGCGGGGGTGTTGGAACTAGATGATCTTAAGGTCCTTTCCAACCCTAACTATTATATGATCCTATGATTCTATGATCTTATATACTTCAGTGCTTGCATTTTTTGCAACCACAATTATGCTTACACATTAGAATTTATCCCACTCACCTGCAGGCAGCTAAAAGGAAGTGTCTGGTCTAAACCATTCATCACAAATCTTAATGCAATAAAGGGAAATGTACTTTCAGAAATCCATTTTAGGATATGAGGATTCACATCCTGAAGTCGCCTATTTCCATCCACTGGCTAGTGAGGAGTCTGCAAAGTGGCTAGCATGTACAAAACTGTAATCTGAAGAAAATTAGGTGACATGAATCCATCTTGTGAGTTCCTTTAATGGTAGTCTTTATATAGCTAAAAAAAAATTAAAAATCAAGGGAGAGCAGAGATCTTGTCAATTTGCCTGGAAAGATGGGACCAAAAAAGCAATTGTCAGAGGACTGAACATGAAAACTGAACAGAATGAAGTGAAAGTAGCAGATCCTGTCACTTTGCTCTTTTCACTCTACAAACTGTCTCTCTCAGAGTTATGAGTATTGAAAATTAAAATAAGTGTTACAGGACAATTCAAAAATCTCCTTTTAATAAAAATAATTTAATGGTTTCAGCTAATGCAGTAATGGCTATTTGAGTACAGAAAAATTAGAGAATGCATCCAATGTAGTCCAGGGTTAGACTGAAACAGACTGAATAAGTCTCAGCTGTGCTTATATGTGTCTGGAGCAGTGTGAAACAATCCAAACTCATAAGAAGAATAA
This sequence comes from Myiopsitta monachus, assembly GCA_017639245.1. Lineage (NCBI taxonomy): Eukaryota > Metazoa > Chordata > Aves > Psittaciformes > Psittacidae > Myiopsitta > Myiopsitta monachus. The sequence continues at coordinate 22,175,737 of CM029922.1, read as the reverse complement.
AAATATATAAAGGGACATGAAAGAAGAAAAAAAAAAGATCTGTATGAGCAGATATCTGTGATCTCTTAAAGCTCATATCAATCTTAGTTTACCAAAATTAAAAGGGAGAATGCTAGTCCCATTCTCGGAGCGCAAGTTTAATGGAAACTGCACTTGATGTTTTCTCCACTATGGCTAACGTACACATGCACAACTTAAGACATTCTGCCACTAAAAGAAGGATTGGAAGTAGACATTAGAAATTATCACAAGTAAAAAAATAGCTACATTTTTCTAATCATAGAATCATATAATAGTTAGGGTTAGAAAGGACCTTTAGATCATCTAGTTCCAACCCCCCTGCCGTGGTGTCATGGGTTCAGCAGTAGCAGTCATTTTTCTCCTTCTTGGTAGCTGCTGCAGCACTGTGTTTTTAATTTCGTGCCCGGGAGCAGCGCTGATAACACCAGTGTTTTCAGTTACTGCTTGACAATGTTTTGGTCTGGCCAAGGACTTTCTGAGCCTCATGCTATGCCAGGGAGGAGGGGGAGTCGGGAGGAAGCAGAGACAGGGCACCTGACCCAAACTGACCAAAAAGGTTATTCCATACCACAGCACGTCATGTCCAGGATGTGAAAATGGAGAACAGAGACCTGGAAGGGTGTGGTGGTGGACTGGGGGTGCACGGCATGGTCAGGTTTTTGGTATTGAGGGGTTCGCTGCTGGGGAGTGCACTGGCTGGGTCGGGCTTGGTGAGCAGTTGTATTCTCTTTCCTTGTATTTCTCTTGTATTATTATTGGTGGTAGCAGTAGTGATTTGTGTTATACCTTAGTTACTAAACTGTTCTTATCTCAACCTGTGCGAGTTGCATTCTTTTGATTCTCCTCCCCATACCCCTGGGACTGGGGGTAGAAAGAGAAGGAGTGAGTGAGTGAGAAAACTGCGTGGGGGGTGGTTAGAGACTTAAACCACGACACATGGGCAGGAACACCTCCCAGTAAACCATGCCGCCCAAAGTTCTGTCCAACTTGGCCTTGAACACCACTAGGGATGGAGAATTCACAATGGTAATGATAGGCTGAGTAAGAACAAGAGGCAAAATGAATAGTATGGCTGAAAGTGCTCTTCCATTCAGCATCATTGTATCATGATGAAAACCTATTATCTGTGATGTTCACTGCAAGCTAGATGGGTTTATCTCATGTAGCATGTAAAATATTAAATGTGGAATGTCATTCATAAGTTTATGATGTCCCTTTATAATAAATACAATTTGGTCTGGGAATTACAGTGTTTTGAAGAGCGTCACTGAAGAGTAATGTTACAGGTGGGTTGAATGTGGTAAAAGCTTTGTTCAGTAAGATGTTTTTGTAGTAGCTACCATTATGCATTTTTTTATTATGTGGTTTTGGGTGGGGTTTTTTTGTGAACAAGGTCCGTTCATGATGAATGGGACTCTTGCATTATTTATTTCTCTGAGCTTTGCTTAATAAGATGATGACACAGGTACAGTGAGAATATGATGCATATTTTTACATGAAAATGCTCCACATAAAAATGATGTGGCACTGGGATCATTGCAGATGCTGTAGGCATCATTTTTTTCTGTTGCTTAGGATCTCTCTCATTCATTTCTAGCATCAGGTATTTCTTATTACTCCTTCAAAAAGTCTAAATAACTGTAAGGTCTAATAAGAAACAAGAGGCATGAATATAAGCAATGTATTACTACCAAAGAAAACTGTTACATGTTCTGTGAACAGTTTCATATAAAACGTTATGCAGAGAACTCAATTCCATTTGACCAAACACTAACCTTTAAGACACTTGCCAGGATGCTGGTTCAAACCTGAATGACTGGTGTAGTAAAGATACACATAAGAAGAGCCCGAACTCAACAGTGAAACACAGTTATCCTTTGTCCTGACAGTCCAGTGAGCTGTCATTGCAAATGAGAACTGTTCTAAAGTACAATGTGAACATAACACCCAGGTCTCTGTCAGAGTGAAATGGTAAGAAGTGTCGGTTAATGATAATGGTATTGAAAAATTTTCCAGGTGACTTACTTTGCAGAAATTCACAAAGAGGGACCAAAAGAGAGAAATTTGGCATTTGAGAGTGAGGTTGCACTACACATATGGTATGACATGAAGAAAGAGCCTATATAGCTCAGATTGTGTGAAACTGAATGATACAACAAAAGATATCAATATGCTAAAATAATTTGTTTTCTTTTCGTTAACTAGTACCTATATGGTTGGGGTTTGGGTGTGGTTTTTTTGCTTGTTTGGGTTTCTTTTTTTTTTTTGCTATGTTTTGCCTTCTTTCCCACAAAATCTGACAAACAAGGGACCTCTGAGGACTACATCTGATGAAAAAATCAGATAATTATCACATATTACTTAGATAACACATTATGGATTTAAATTTTCTCTCTTTAGAATCCAAATTTCAAACTTCTTGCCATTGTTCCAGATGTTTCCTATTGTTCTGAACATCAGAATAAAAGTTTAGTTTTAAGAGGACATCCTTCAGTTTGGCCCAAATGCCATTGTGACATCCTGCAACAGTGAGAAGTGATTCATCTTTTTTTCTGTTTCCTAGCCAAGCAAGGTATCCATTCATTATTTTCCCCAAATAGGATGTTCCTTTGTAGTGTGAGCTTTTAAAGTCCTCTTTATCTTCATCAAACTGTCACACCAGCTGACAAAGTTTTGTCATTGAACTCCAGCAGTACCAGTATTAAACAAGTCCTATGACGTTCTCTGGTGTAAACAACATTTGTACAGTACCTGAAACATGGTAGGTGATGTCTCAGCTGGATACTATGGGTTGTCAACTTGGAGCCAGCTTCTAATGACTGCCACTCTCTTAAATTGGCAGGGAAATCAGATGTAATGATGATAGTGGCTGGTTTTCCACACTGGTTATTTCCTTCCATTCCTAAAATTAACACAGAAGATGGGTGCTGAAATGCACATTATAGCCAGCTTTCGTAATGTTGCTCTTACCTAAATCTTCTTGGATTTAGGTAGTAATATTTAGGATCATGTAATTATAACTAAGTCTGTGGCTGTTGCTGGGTTGATGAGAATATTCAAATCCAGGATGTGCATTTGGTATGTGAAATTAAAAGATGAAAACCAGCAAAATGGTATAACGGGTTCAAACTTAAACAGGGGAAGTTTAGATTGGATAAGAGGAAGAAGTTCTTTACTATACAGGTGGTGAGGCACTGGAATGGGTTGCCCAGGGAAGTTGCGAATGCTCCATCGCTGGCGGTGTTCAAGGCTTGGCTGGACAGAGCCTTGGGAGCCACGGTTTAGTGGGAGGTGTCCCTGCCCATGGCAGGGGGGTTGATGATCTTAAGATCCTTTCCAACCCTAACTATTCTATGATTCTATGATTCTATAATGGATAAAAGAAATTGTCTGCACAGATGTGTATACCAGTAGCATGTACCACAGTATATGCTCCGTCAGCTGACCAGAATAGTTTCATGATGAAAGACTCTCCAAATCCCACTCCAGAAGCCTCTGAATCTTCTTTTCTTGCCCTGCATAGCTGGGAAGATTTAACAAGTGAGATTCAGGTCTCCCCTCATCCATTTCATAGATGAGGCGCTTTGATCCCATAATTACTTTTTTCAACAAGTACTTTAAAATTTTAACATTATCTATATGAAAGGCTATTCCATTAATTGGTTAAAAGATGTCAACTTGTCTTTCAAATGCTGTAGAGCAAGTCTGAAGGGTACTCTTTCAGGAATACTAAGTTTTCTTTGCAAAAGTCAATTAGATTTGACTGGTAGAATTCCTACAGACTATGGAAAAACCAGTGGGAAAAAAAATCACTTTTCAGTGGCATTTTAGTTTATCTATTGAGGCCTTTTGCCAATATTTAAAGGTATGGTGACATTCAAACATGACAAACTGTAGTATTTGTACAGTGAGTTATATTACAAATCCAACACTTTTGTTGCTATCATTTTTCAACATACAACAAATTCTCTGCAAATCAAATAATGAAATTTGAATAGCTGAGATTTAATCATCCTTTCACTCATTCCTATTTAAATAATCCCTCCATAGTGCTATAAATTGAACATTTTTTCCTTAGTTTTAAAATACAAATTCAATACAAGATACAAAAATAAAGCAAAATAAGTTATGTTTACAATGATCTATAAACTTTACATCTGACATAGAAAGAATAAAAAGTTCTGGAAAAATCCTTAATAGAGTATCCATTCCTTTAAATTTATTTTAGCCCATCATAGCATCATACATATGTTAGTGTTGTTTTTTTCAGGATAGATGTTAACATGTCAGTGCAACGTCATTGCAACCTTTGTTATTATTATTATAGTATATGCTAATAATTTTTGTTTATCACTGAGAAGAAGCATTTTGATCCACTACTATGGTTTAAGCCCAGACAGTAACTACGTATTATGCAGCCTCAAACTCACCCTTCCTTTTCCCCACTTGCGCCAGATGGGAAGGAGAATTTAAAACCTGCGTGTTAAGAACAGCTTAATTACAAAAGTACAATATGTTGCTAATAATAATAAGGGAAATAAAAAGGAGAGAGATTATTAAAAGGTGGAAATTAAAAAGGAACAACAAGTACAAGTGACACTAAATACCCAGCCCAACCCAAGCAGTGATCTAGCCCTTCCAGGTGACTCCTCTCAGTTTATATACTAGGCATGACATGCTGTAGTATGGAATACCTCTTTGGCTAATTTGGATCAGGTGTCCTGTCTCTGCTTTATCCCAACTTCTTGTGTCCCTCCTCACTGGAAAAGCATTAAACTGAAAAGTCTTTGATCAGGGTAAGTGCTACTGAGCAACAACTAAAATATTGGTGTATTATCAGCATTGTTCTCAGACTAAAGCCAAAACACAGCACTGCACTAGTTAGGAATAAAAATAACTCTACCCTAGTTGAAACCAGGGCACTTCACCTTCCTGCTCTTTCCCAACACAATAAGATACTGACCATATTAAAGCATTTACAAATTAATAGTGGATATTTCATAGCAAAGGAGAAAGTGAGTACCTGGGTGAAGTGGAAGGGCTGGAGAGAGATTTAAGTGCAAAATGGGGTGAAGGAAAGGAAAAAACATTTGTTTATTATACCATTAATAGTAGTAGATATATTGAGACCTAAATACAAAAACATTTGTAGTTCTAGATTCAAACAATCATATTTGCTGTATTCAGTGCATTGTATTTGCTATGTGATAAATAGAACTGGAATGATTTTCACATATAGTGAGAAAAGATTCTCCGTGTACTATTGTCTTTGTAAAAACATGCACGGCTCATGGTCTAAAGTTCAAGATCCTCTGATGCACCCTAAAAAATACTTACCTTACACTCATTATTTTGTGACTAAGTCTGCCAACCATTTTCTCCTAGTCATCCCATCTGCCCAAAATCTATCACTGATCACCAGTTTAGCTTTCTCAGTTTAGGGCAAAAATAGAATTATTTTTCACTGCCTTCTGCCCAAGCCTCTGGTAGTCGTATCAACAGTCCCATCTGTTGTTTTTTCTGCTTAATCCCTACCAGATCTCTGACTTCAGGACTTGCAATTTAAAGACAGGATTTGTGCTATGCATAATCAATGCATTTATTCCATTCAATATACTCGCACAACAGCTCACCTTCTTTTTCTCTTTCTCATACATGCACACATATGTGCTATGCACACATGAAGAATTTTCATTCTAAACATAGCTTTTCTTAAATGAAAAAAAAGCTTAAGCACTGAGAAATGTCCAAGACTTTGGCTTGACTGAATATTGCTATCATGTGCGTTTGCTTAAGAGCAGGTCTGACAACACATGTTGTAAATTTTCAGACCTGGGCTAGAGGCAGCAAAATAAAATATCTATACTTATATCTTAAAATTGTCATCTTGCATCATGTCTCACTGTTCTAATATTAAGAAGCAAAGACAGTTGCTCCATCATTGAGGAAATGGAGTTTGCATCAGCAGCTATATTTTGTTGCTTTTTACAACTGAGAGCTCAGAGAAGAAATAAACAAATAAAAAATAAAAAACAAGTTTGCCCAAACTTTTTTTAAGATATTTCTGGGACCACAGGAGAGTTTAGTACCTACAGAAAATAAAGTCCTTTGCTGTTCCAACTTAGATCAAACAGAATCCTGAAAGTCTAATTTATTTGCTTTTTCACATCATAAATAGGAAAAAAAAAACAAAACACAAGCAGTAAAGAATATGTCATATAGAATACATATCACCCGAATCTCTGGAACTAAAATCTAGGATGGTGGTGCTTTTATCACTCTTAGCCTCTACAGCTGTGCAAGGATACCAGGCTCACAATAACTCAGAAAAACTCTGAAACTTGGTAAAGCTTTCAGTTTAGGTATAGTTTATTAAGTAGGTCTTTAGGCTATTCCTTGGATACAACAGCCACCAATACTTCATAGCACAGCTTAACAGGAAGAGACATTTTCTGTTCGTACCTACTGTGGTAGGTACACCATAGAAACAGTGTTAGCCTGTCACTAACATCTTTCCTTACAGACTGCTAGTTTCTGTGGAAGTCTTCACAAAAATGTCCAGACAAAAGAACTGATTTCTTAAAATATCTTAAAAATAAATCGAATAGACAGAATGTCACTTTTTAAATGGACACTTTACAAACGTTTGTTTTAATAAAATAAGAAGGTCTTATATAGTTATGACCTCTAAGTTTACTTCTGCACATGTGGAATAAAAAATCCATTGATGTGGGATACAGAGTAAACTGTAGATGTCCTGACAGTCCTTAATACTTTCCCAAAATTTTACTTATGTGATTGAAAGGATGGCAGACTCCCCAAAGATGGGCTTGCAAAGCAGAAAATTGTGCTACCTTTTCAATCAGGTGACTTTTCCTAGGATTTTCCTTTTTTAATACATTCTTTTTTTTAGAAAGACTTTTTTGAGTTTGAAATACTTTACTGCTGGTGCATTTATGCTCTTTGAAATTCTTCAAGATCTTATCTAAACTCTGGAAGCAACAAAGTTTCACATCACAAACAAAACCTGGATCACAAATAACATATGGAGACATTACTTACACCTCTTCCTGGAGATGCACTGGCTACTTCTCTTGAGAGTTAAGTCTATTTAAGTCATAATGCATGTCAAGGTCTCCTGAACAGCTGAACTCTTTCAAGAGCATTTCCAAGGCAACACTAGCTCAATAACAAATCCTTCCTATTTTGGATCAGGATCAAAGTATTCCTGGCAAATATATTTGCATCAAATATTGTGGCTTTAGATCAGTGTTTCAGGAAATAAGAACATTAAAGTTTACAGCTGTTTAATTTTTCTTATAACCTGCATAATAATGTAGGCCTAATTTTTGGCCTTACTCAAGAAATCTTTTCTCAGTTTCCAGCTCCTTTTTTGACTTTATGTGAGAGGCTGCCATAAAAAAAAAAAAAAAAAAAAAAAAAAAAAAGGCACAAAAATAAATAAACAACCTACAAACAAAAAAATAAGGTCTGTAAAATGTGGACAACGTACAGTGTCCTAATTTATAAAGCCTTTAAAGATTTACGAGAAAGAGTGCCATAGAGAAGTGAGCAAAAGCTCTCATTTTTTTATTTAATAAAAATTACTCTTACATTTTACTACTTCCTAATGTACTATCTGTCTAATTTCTCTTCCTTGTGGAAGAATATCTGCATACACATGCTTTTATATGGTCACAAACTGCCTCCTCTCGTCAAGAATTTACTTGGTAAACCACAGCACAAAACGAACACTAATGAACACCACCTTCAACAAAATGTGCACCTTCACCTACAGAGCTTTTCTTACACTCGACCCTTACCAACAGATCTTTTTTGACATTGCTCTAGAAATCCCATGGCTGTTTGCTGGACTATGTATTTCCTTTGGAGTTACAACTGATGTTCATTTTCACCTTTTTACTTCATTGCCACAGTTGAAAAAAAAGCCTTCAGGAAGGTATAAATTACCCTATAATTTATAATTAAATTAATTTAATAATTGACACCACCAATAGTACATGAAAGGCTACTGTGTGTGATAAATATGTTACTTTTGAGTATATAAGATAAATCAGGAAAATTTGTAGTGCAAAGTGTATTTAAATTAAAACAAGCCATCCTTAGACTGATGGAACATATCCTTCATCAGGAAAAGATGGTGGATCTGCACCAAATCCAAAAGAGTCAGCTAGAAGAAATCTCTTCAACAACAGTAAGAGTTGGAAGGCCAAAAAAAAATAATAATAAATTAAAAAAAATCTTGGTGAATAGTATTGACAAAGCATTTATAATAATTTATAATTTATAATAATTTATAATAATATTATTGGTGAATAATATTGACAAAGCATGAAAACATTTCCACCTCTAGGGCACAGGAGTATCTCCTGACAGAGGTCCGTAAACAGCACCAATGTACACAGACCATGCAATACCATGAATTGTCTAGTGTTCTTTTTTCTCCTTCCCTTCCCACTTTGTTCTTGTCTAAAGGCAAAATTCATTGCATGATACCTTGAGAAAGCTCAGAAAATTTATTAAAAAGTAAGACAAGAAAAACAACTGGAAAAATAAAGAAAACAACCATTGCAATAGAATAGATCCCAGACTAGTTACTCCTACTAGCATAATATGTTTACATGTCACAAGAACACTTTAATTTACCAGGAAATGAGAATAGAGCTGGGCTGTGTCATTGACAAGAAATTGTCGTTTCTTTGTAGAATTGGTCCTTTGCCAGATTTTCTGCTAAGTGCATATTTCTTTTGTGCTGGAGAAGGAATTGTCACTGGTCCAAAAGAACGTACTTAAAGTGTCAAGTGCCTCAAGTGGCCCAGTAAACCAAAACACGCATATAGACAAATGGCTATTCACACAAGCAAGATTATTTTTTCTAATCAGGAGGCTCACTAATGGACTAGTACATTAAAATAATGCTTGGATTTGTGCCTTCATCTTCCAAAATTACTACATTTCTATTCCAGAATCAAATAGCCTAAACATCTTTTGGTTTTGTTTGCCTTCTTTACAAATAATTTTGTGGGCAGCTCAGCTGGCATGTAAATAAACTAAAGGTTTAGACTATCATGAAGGCAAATATGGAAACCCTATTTCTGGGGAGTAGTACTGTCTGGCACACCGAGGCATTCATTATGGGCTCAAAGCTGGAATGTACATGATTATGGTTTAAAATCACCACCAAATCCTGATGGGGAAAGGCAAAACGGCCTAGACCAAGTTTAAATTGTGCTGCTGACACACAAAGCTTCTCACTTTAAGTGACTGAATTTACTATACCATATTGTCTCACTTTAGGGTCAGACCAAGCTGCTCTGAGGCTTCAATATTCTTTAGGGTACGTATTCTATCCTTCAGCAAGTTTCAACCCAATGAATTTCAATGCATAACCTGTACCCTCATCAGGAAAGGTGAATTTGGTTTATCTGAACCACTTAGGTGGCAAGGGGCTTCAGCAATGCTCCTCTAATGACTCTATTGATCTTAAAAGAATTGGGGATCTCCAAACATTTGCAAACCTTGAGTGCAGTTTTCATCACTGCTATCACACTGGTCAACATTCAATTCACGGCTGATGTACTAAAAAATCCCATCAATTCTTATTCAGAGGAAACTTTCAACTAGGTGGGATCACAGCTGACATCTCAGTTTCTGCATTGATCCAAGTAACTGCATGCACATGATGAAAGTTTATAACAAAACCATGGAAGGTATTTTTAAGCCACATCCAAGCATCCTCCAGAGAAATCAAGGAGCACTGAACTCAAAGAGACAAGACTTAGTTCAAGCAGATCCTTTTTAGTACTAGTACAGGGAATACTTAAGTTTGGCACCTTCTTTCAGAAAACAGACATCAAAATACATGTGAGAACTTTATTTGGGATTAGCAAGTTTTTTAATACTCAAAGAAAGCGACAGCATTCTCAAAGTATTTCCTCTGACAATAAATTGGCACACTGGTAGCTGCAAGTTAATGACATTTTCTGTTTTCTTAGGCACTATAAGTTCAATGGGAAGACAATTCAGACAGACCCTTCTCTTGCTAGTGCTCTCAGATGAGCTCTTGTCATGTTTAATATTGTTCTGTAAAACCTACACAGTTAATATCTTCTAGAAGCTGGCATTCACCTAGTTTGAAGAGAGATTGTTTTACATTGTTGCAAACACCTGCTGAGCGTAATGGTTAAGACTTTTCTTGGGTTTTTTGTTTTGTTTTTGTTTTTTGTTTGTTTGGTTTTTTTTTTGCTTAGGTGTTTTTGTTGCTTACTTTTAATTACAGCTCAAATTGAGGAAAATGCTTGCATCTCATAGAAACCCCCAGTAATTCAAAAAGTTCTACATAATTTTTAGGAGTATTGTATTTCTCTAAATTAACAGACTCTAAAACGAAGGAAAAACCAGTTAAACAGAAAAGCTGACATTCAGAAACTGCATTTCCAGAGACTTTTCTGCTGTATACTTATGCTATTTCTGTGTGCTGCTGAATGATCAAATTTACTCACTGCAAACCCAGAATCTCAATATTCCATTTGATTAAAAAAATGAACAAACAAACAAAAAGACACACACACACACACACAAAAAGCCAAACCACAAACACACAAAACCCCAACAAAACCCAGTTTCTATCATTTCGTCTATTCTTTGTTAGATCACAGCATTTCAATTGAATAGACATCACTGAAATCCAGGCATGGCTGTGAAAAGCCAGTCCTTCAAAACCATTATTTTTTGTTGTTTTTTTTTTTTGTGGGGGATTGGGGCGTGGAGGAAGCAGCTATGAACATTTATCACTAATAGTGCAGACATGTGCTGTTGGCTGAGTTATGTCTGTTTTAAAGATTGCTGTTTTCTTTATTACTCATTCATGTTTTGGTACTCTAACTTTATTTTGAAACAATCATCCAGCCTGCAACTACTTATATAGACTGAAAAGATAAAAGAGAAAATCTGTGAAAACCTTTTAAAAATATCATCAGGCTGTTTTAGCTACAGTTCATCAATTCCAACTGATTATAAGATTTCTCTTTTTTTAAATCAGTGCTTCATCAAATGCATAACTACTTCTTTAATATGCTTAAAATTTTGCCGTTTAGGTTAAATCTCCTTTAGAAAACATTCAGGCTAAAAATGAAGAAAAAACACGTAATAAAACTCACTTATCATGGGGAGAGATCATGGGTGTCAAAAAAAGATATGAAACAGGAGAATATGGAAGTTCCTTCTGAGAATTACCCATATTATCTGTCCATCTTATCCTGGGATCATAACTATGAAAATCAGAGCCACTGTGTCATGCTCAGCTACATGGATGCACTGCAAAAGATGGAACCTTTGCTAGAGTCTTTAACCTTAAAACATAACCTTTACTACAGCACTGAAAATGGGTCTCTTTCACATTCATTGGTCTGAGACATACGATTCCTCATTCATCTGCAATGAATTTCATTGTCCATCACCTCTGAATCTGGTAGTCACCCATTGTTATCCTTTCTCAGCATTAAGAAAGTTGCTGGCTTAAACTCCTGTAGGGCATCATCACCTGTGTTACGTAAAACAAACACAGAAACCAGAATGTGTAATTTTTGTGCAACTTATTCTTAGCATCTTTAGCTAGTCTTTGCTAGTCACAGCTTTTGTCTTGTTTGTTCCTTATTTCAACCATCATAATCTGATGAACCACTCATTGTGTCATGCATCAGCACTGTAGACATAAACTTTCAGTGTGTCACTGTCAGACATTCACTTAGTAATCTAGGCACTATAGATACTATTCCATGGCCTTCTCCAGTCACAAAGAATTACAATAACCTGTGAAACACAGCACTCCTTTCCGATACCGGTTATCTTCGGTCAATCAAAGCTTTTCCAAATCCCCTAGTTTTATCTTCCTTCAAGTGATTTCCTGAAATTTCTTTTTAAATTCTCATAGTTCTCTGAGGTGGCAGATATACCTCCTTCTCTTAACCCTTGCTTTCTCTCGGTTTTGGGATTTTGCCTTCTATTCTCACAGCCTATTCCAGCTCCCTGGAAGTCAATACACCTTCTAAGTCATAGTGAATCTCATTTGTCTGCTTTCCTGCACCATAATATCACAACTGTTGGAAAGAAATTTCCAAAACACTCATTGTTTTCAAAAAAATATTCGGGCTACTGCTCTGACATACAAAGCAAAAATGTAGGTTGTTTTGTTTATCACAATTTACAATTCCATTGGTATTTTGAATGTAGAATAAAACCATATTACCTATCACAAAAGCAGAATAACAGTTTGAAATCTTACACAACAGCAAATTTCTAAAAATATACATGCAAGGCTTCATGCCTAAAAGCAACAAACTTCATACTGAAAGAGTGAAAAGAAAAAAGGTAGAAGAATATTCCCACAGATGCTAGGCTAAATATACCTGAAAGATGAGCAAGGTCTCTGATGTATTTTGCAGTGGAGAACTCTCCAAATTATCTTACTTAAATTAACTGTCTGAGTTCCTTATGTGAGCTCTTGAGGAATCAGCCCCAACCTAATATATAGGTTCAAACTAGGTCTTATCCTCTCATGGAGACAGCCTCTCCATTGCCTAAAATGAAGACTTAGAGGATTGGCTTAAACAGGTTACTATATTTTCTGTGGTGAAAATTATATAGGGCAAAAAGTTAACTTTACCCCAGCTAAAACCAGGACAGGTGCTCACCCTCATGAACCTATGGTGGAATCAATGAGGGTGTTCCTTCTTGTCAGCAGTTTACCTACAGCTGACATGCACCAGTTTAGTAGCTAAAGCAGCATGGCAATGTTAAACAGCTTGCCAAAAGATCTATGTGTGTTTCATAGATGACTGGGACACTGGAGATACTTATAAACCTAGCTGGCAAGTAATCTCTATTTAAAAAAACACAAGAACAACAACTACTCTTGTAGAGTAGAGAGAATATAATTAAGGAGTCTCAGGGGTCTGACAGGTTTCTTGCTGAGTAAAAAGAACACAATATCTCACAAAACCTTTTTGCCTAGAGTAGCTTGACACATCATCATGCTGTTTTCCTGTGAATTATATGTTGTCATTTACACATAAGAGCAAAAACCTATTGTCTTACTACAAAGCTTTTAAAATATTAATGCATATAGAGAACTTAGCTTTTGCTTCATGAATGTCGAAAATTAATTTAAAGTAAATCTTGGTACATGCACCATGAACAGAAATTAAAAAAAAAAAAAGCAAAACGACAGGAAGGAAAGAAAACAGCTGTATTTGCCTTACTACTCCTAGCATCCCCTGTGCTTTTAGTTAGTGCCAAATAGAATATGACAAGATAATTCTCCAAGAAAAATCAAGGCCAAAAAAAAAAAGCTTAATTTGAAGTTTAAAATTTTGCTAGAATCTATGCTTAATAATAGATCCATAAGTGTTGGCATTTTCATCATAGTTTGCACGTTAAATGTCTGTAAATAGTAGGACTAAACTACATCTGAATTAAATTGAGATCTGCAGAAGTGACGCAGCAATAGCTTGAAACACCAATAATTAATTAAAAAAATATATACATACAAGTGATCTCCACACGACTTACATTCTGCAAAACTTTTAAAAAAATTACATTCACTTATTACATTTAATAAGATATATAATCATTCTACTGAGAAAATATTCTTATAAGTATAAAAATATTTAACTTTAATTCTACTCCTTAGTGTTATACATTATCATGCTAATATAAAATTAATACCTCACAACCATATCATAAAACCAAATACATTATCAGAAATACAAAATGCTCATTGTACCAAGAAAAGACAAAAATACATAGGAAGAATATTTGAGAGTTCTTTTTCAGATACTTACAGAGATGACATAGAGTTGGTCAAAATGCTTTGTTTTCTCTGAACCAGTTAATCACAGCTTTGCAACTCAATAAAATAATCTCAAAATTTCAGCTAAATATTTATAATGACCTTTAGCATTTTGATTAAAAAAAAATGAACAAGCAAATCTTCAGAACTGCTTAAAGCTTTCAGATGAACAACATTTCAGAAATGGCAATGCTTGGAGTATTTATTCATTATTTGCAGTTTGTTAAATCATTCTTGAAAAAGAAATCTTGTTCTTTAATACATTCTTGAATTAAATTTAATTTCTGCATATTCTGAAATATGCATTTGGTACATCACGACAATGAGTCATAAAGACAACTCTGCTGAAGTCTGCTATCCAGTTGAACAGTTAACTACACACAAAAAGTGCTTACAGAGTCAATCCTTTATTTTATGCTAAAGTAAAACAATATCTGTTTTCTGAAACCTGAGACAAGCAACTAGCTACTTAAAGTTGCCATGACTGAGAGATCATGGTATGTAAAAGTGTTGTAAATGATTCTGAATAAGCAGTGAATTTATGATTTACGGAATTAGCAAAGTAAATTTAGCAATGTAAATTAGAATCATAGAATCATAGAATAGTTAAGGTTAGAAAGGACCTTAAGATCATCTAATTCCAACCCCCTGTATGGGCAGAAACACCTCCCACTAAACCATGTCACCCAAGTCTCTGTCCAGCCTGGCCTTGAACACCACCAGGCATAGAGCATTCACAATTTCCTCAGGCAACCCAAATTGACAGAAAGAAGTACAAATTACAGAGATAATACAGAGGCAGAGTCCTCAAACATGATATTTAGAAAACTTGAGTAACAGAATATAATCACTCTTTGTCTTTCCAGAGTTCATTTCAGATATATTTACACGCATTAGTATCAAAATATTGTAAGAAAATGTGTCTGTTCTCTTCAAAAAGCATAATTAATCTTCCCTGAAAACTACCTTTTCCACTACTTTTCTTCAGAGAGTGTAAGCCAGAAAAATTAACAAATGCTATCTTCTTATAAGCACCTTTACTTCATTTTAACTTAATATTTTGTCAAAGATTGGCTTCTTAAAAGAGCTTTTTCATTTGGAGGTTTGTGTTTATTTTGCATCCTCATTAGAAAACTAACATTTCTATTCCTTTTCTCAATACAGTGACATTGACCAGTAGTAAAACCAGCACCATTTGCCTGGGAACTGTATTGTGAAGCAGCGCTTTTAGCAGATTTGGCATGTATTCATTGTCTCTAACTTGTCTGGAAAGTTACAATACTTTCTGGGTTTTGGTCTTTGCTTATATAATGAGTGCACAATTTACTATATATGCATCAATAATGTGTTCATATAAGCAATTTTCTGACAGAATAATGTACACACCAAACTTTCCTCTATACTTGTATGACTCAATGAACTACACTGCTGTTTCTCCTGATATCTGATGGCACTGGAAATAAAACCAGAATTCACTTCCTTTTTCACTCTCACACCAACTGCTTATCCGCTAATTGAATTACCATTTGTTTGTAGGCATTCTTCATAATACAAGGAGCAACTTTTTTCTTTTTTTTTCTTTTCAACACTCTAATTTCCTTTCTAGCTTCTGCAAATAAACCAAACCAAAGCAAAGCAGAGCAAAGCAGAGCAGAGCAGAAATCTATGAAGGATTAAAAAAAAAAAAAAAAAAAAAAAGTGAACCCAGTGAACCCCCTCACATGGTTCTCACAGGGTTAAACAACAATTCTTTTCTTTTATTTAGCTGACTTACATAAGTCAAGCAAAGGAGTGGTGGCATCCACTCCCTGGTACTGCTGGAGAAGAGATAAAATGGCAACCCTGTAGTTCCTGTCTGTGCAATATTTGAGACCTGTTGGGGAAACTAAGAGAGAGGCTTATTGAATTTTAATGTTGAACTAATGTTACATTAGATGGGTGACTGCACACTGAGAGGAGAAAGTAAAAAATGGTTTTCCCTTTTACCAATGAGTTCAAATGTTCATCCTGTCCTTTCTGTGAACCCATTATTTATGGCAAACTCTTTTAGCCTATATGTAGTTCATTAAGAAATGTGTACAGAATAACATTACAGATAGATGATTGTGTGACAGATTTTTAGACTCAAGAAAGCTTCAGGTTTTCTATGTTCATGTTACTGGATGTAGAAAGCCTATGTTTCAGCCAATCCAAAGTAAGCCTCATAATTTCTCAGAGAAATCAAGTATAAGTAAATCACAACAAATATGAATTGCCATGTTATTTTGCATTAGGTAGCCTGCAATTTCTATGTAAAACCACATAATCCTCACCAGACTATTTGCAGATTCTTGGTGGTTTGGGGTATTTTTATAATATAGCTGCTGTTTACTCTGGGTTTTTTTGGGTATTTTGTGAATATTTTTACTGAAAAGATAGTGCTAGAGCAGTTCAAAAACTCACAGCAAAAATTTTTGAACTATTTTCTTCAGTTACATTTCAATATTTTAATTCTTTTCTTCTTCAGAGAAACATTGAAGAAATTAAAGATATCTTTTCGCACTAATTATATATTGGGCTTTACAGAATGCAGCAAGAAAATTAATCTACATTTTCTGTGTATTGATTATGTCCAATCTATAATAGCCAACACCTTACTTGCTTAATAACATACGAATGATGCACATTTTATACCATATCTAGTATGAAATGCAGCTCAATTAATCCCAGATGTAGCCCTCAGTACTGTTTCATTGCCACAGTCTTTATCTATTTTTCAGCCCATATGATAGTGCTCATCCCTATACAAAATTGAATTAACTATCTTAAGGAGAAAGCAAAGAAGAATTAATAATAATAATAATAATATTATTATTAATAGTGCAGCTAATCATTAAAGGAGGAGGTTTTCTCTGTGAAAATAAATTAAAATAATAATAATGAGTTCTGCTACTAGGTTTTATCCCTGTCAATTAATAGTATACTAAAAAAATCTGTAATAAAAATACCTTTACCTATATGCTCTATAAATATCCCTGCATATTATAATAATACCCAAGGAAGCAAGTTCTGAAACCTATAACCAATAACAAAGTGTTGCTGGTGGTGAAGGCAAACTTGCTATTTTATTTATGCATTTCAGGACTTTGACATCAGGTCAAAATTACCTTACATGACACAGATTTTAGTCCATTTCTGGAAATTCATACGCAAAGGCATAATTTTATTACTTTGATACTTTTACTGCCTTTAAAATCATACGCATACTGTTTTTTCACTCTGTGTCTCTTATTAGCTATCAAATAATAAATATTACACCATATGTTACCTGATGTCTACGGTTATAATCTTTTCAATAAAAATACATGTAATTTATTAATTTTACAGTTGCTATTTTCTGGAAAGCAATTCTATGCACAAATTAGGTAGGCAAAGTTCATAAACAGAAATAATGTTCCTTATTTCTGTGTTAGAAGATGTGTTCTAGAATTTTGCTTGCAGTATCAGCTGCAAAGCTCATAATGGCAAAAAAAAATTAATAGTTCATTGTCCATTTTATATGCTGATATTTAATTAAAGAGTATATAGCTTCAAGTGCACATTATATTTTCTGCATGTATTACTCATATTAATGAATATCACTTGATAGGAGTCATTTTACGAGGATTATCAGTTAAATAAATAAAGACTTAGTTTTGCAGCCTGCATGGCATGCACGTTAAAGATAGTGCAGTAGGTTCATAAATGCAAATACGCAAATAGTAATCACCAGAGCTGGAACCATCCATATACAGAAGTCTCTATAGTAAACCAACTTCCAAAAAGCTAGAAAGGAAGTTGTGAGAGCTAGAAAAGCAGTTGCCAGTGCAGGGCCAAAAAATATTTGTGTGTATCAAGTGCTCAACAATGCACAGAGTAATTGCATTTCCAAGAACACATTAAAAATTATGAAGACGGTGAAATATGGACAACAGGAAGAAATGCCTTCACTTGCAGATCATATTATTTAATACAAAGACAAAAGCTATTAAAGTCCTTCTTTAAGTTAACCTTCATGAGGGAGGCTTTGCACACTCATCACTTTTAACAAGGTCTGATATTACTGAGAGGTCAGGAAAATACCTGATGCTTGATACTAACACCTTCCAATATAATTTCA
The DNA here is from genome assembly GCA_017639245.1 of Myiopsitta monachus. Taxonomy (NCBI): domain Eukaryota; kingdom Metazoa; phylum Chordata; class Aves; order Psittaciformes; family Psittacidae; genus Myiopsitta; species Myiopsitta monachus. Next base: position 22,157,708 of record CM029922.1, on the reverse strand, counting down.
TCTATCTCTTCCCCTCAAGTAATTCTCTAAGGTGTTCAGAAAGCTAATTTATTAATACTTATATATCTGCCAGTGATATTTATTGGACGGACAGATGCACACTACAGAGAAAACAAACCTATACCTTTTTCATTAGATAGAAGGCATGAAGTAAAGGAAGATTCATAAATTTTAGTCCTAAGACCAAACATAATAGCCATTTATTCTTACTTGTTGTAGGATCCATGGCACAGAATTTCCCAGAATGATTCCTGTCATTGGTGGATAAGCTAAAAAGAATTTATTTTCATCTGCTAGAGAAGTTAGTATAATAATAACTGCATACAACAGGAAAAGAAAAAGACTTCCTGAGCATTACCCTAATGGATCTACTAAATAGTGTATTTAATATTTGGATGATGATGGACAAAAAGAATTGATAGGGTCTTTAGAACAAACTTTGCCAGTTTGATTATGGTATCTTAAAAAAGAATAAAGTCTCATTATTTTGGGCTTTAAATACATATGAATAACTAGACCATAAGTATACCAAATTCTATTAGTAGATGAAAACCTGAAGACCTTCTCTTTTTTTTTTTTCTCTATATATAGAAATTTTAAAGCACTAAAGAAATGTGGGGTTTTGAGATAAGAACTAATCTAAAAGTTGATTTTCATTTCTTGTTCAAACACCTGATATATAAGTGGTTTCCTTTTGTTAAAAATGTTACGTCAAAAAAAATGTTGAAATAAACTTACCATTAAAGAAACACAGCTAAAGATCATTTTCATATTTTTCCAAGAAAAATGTCAACCATAATGAAAATTGGGTACAAAACCCATTTATTTTGTCAGCAATTAATCTCAAAAATAATTTCTTCTTTTTTAAAAGATAAAAACTGTATTTAAAATCAAGCTATAAAGAAGCATTAAGCACACTATGAATGGGTACTTGAATAAAGTGTTTTTCTTTGTATTGCATTATTTGAAGCTGCTTTAAAAATTATTACCAGCTCCTTACATGTTAGAGGCTGCAGAATCAGTCAAGTCACTTAGGAAGCAGAGGTATTTCCATACCCCAGTTTTAAACTAATGTTCAGATTCCACTTTCCTGAGTGCATTAAAAAAATGTACAGAGAGATATCTAAGCAGCTAACAGCAGGTGAACTTCTGGCCCCATTATAGTCAATGGGAGGTCTGTCATGATATCAAAGGCACCAGGATTTCACCCTCTAACTCATCTTTCTCATATATCAGAAAAGCACTTTAACCCACCAAACTTAATGACAAAGCAACTAAAAGTTTTGAACAATTTTGTAGTCCACACTGCAAACTTATATTTCACATTCGTTTGAGAGGCATTGGCAGCTTTCAAAGTGTGGATTATCAGTCAGCCTCCTGCAGTTGACAAAGCAAATCAGGGCAAGCACATTTGAATGTGTGAATAAAATACATGTTAAAAAAATGTAGTAACAACTACTAAGATGCCAAGAAAATTTCTGTATTTAAATTAGACATCTGTGCCCTATTTTTAAATATTCATCATTGCAAGTGATTCAGCATGTTCCCCACTCCTGTCAGAGTTTTAACATATTTTAAAAACCTTTTCACTTTAACACCTTCATTACCTATGAATCCATTCATAGGTATTGAATGATTTCATTCAAATTTGTATAATATGAATCCATCACTAGAAATTTTTCTATCCTTAAACCTATTTACATCTACAGCTTAAGAGAGCCATGATGTTTCATGAGGCTGGAAGCTTTGTTCTGTATTTAATGATGCAAACAGAAACTGCAAAGAAAGCTTGTTTTTTAGAGCTTGTGTAAGAAAATAAATGTTGTTATTAAAATGCAATATAAGAAATTGCATTATTCAAACACATGATCAGTAGGTACTATAGACTGCCTGTTCTTACCTATATAGCTCCAGTTCATAAACACTGCCTAGATTGGGAGCACAATTACCTTGGATTGAACAAAAATATAATATTACTCCTGAATGGGACATAAAAACTAAAAAGCTTGCAAAGTATCCTAAAAACATAGAGATGAGAGAAAAAATGTGCCCTGTTTATTTCAGAAGCACTTGGATAGACTTGCACTTACTTAGAAAAAAAATGGATAGCTGGATTAAACTCTGGATGGCATTCATCGCTGTGTTTTATGTGAGAGGTTGCATGAGGTGATCACAACGGCTCTTTCTGGCCTTGCAATCCATTAATTTATGTGTTATCTGAAATGAAAGGGGAAAAAAATTAGTGCATTACAATAAGTTTGATGAATATCCCAACCCAAAAGCTAACCCAAAGTTGACATACATTATATTTTTATAACAAAGTGCAAGATCAAAATGCCTGTGGGTTAATTAAACTGGCTGTCAAAGGATGATGAAATGATTTGGGATAGCGGAAAAATTGCATCCAGTACCTCCAGAGTTCATGAAAAGCTAATAAAGCAGGGGACTAAACTTGACTTTAAAAAACCTTCTGAATATACTTGGTGCATAGAAAAAGGCACAATCCCAAATTATACTTCTGCCTGACAATGAAGCAATGAGTGAATTAGCAAGACCTCCACTTGCTTTTATAGAGCCACAATAGCAGAAAATATCTGTTGTCAACAAGCTGGCTGCAACATCATAAACAAGGGAACACATTGGGGAAATACAGGAAGATGCACCTGCCAAAGAAAGATCAGGAAACAGAGATACTTTATGAACATGTCACAAGCCTGGAAAAAATCTGAACATTCTTTTGATAATATGTTTTATATATATCACATACTAATAGGCATGAAACATTACCTCCTGGTATATTAGCAAGTTATCGTGACACTTGTTACCATCTAAGACTGACAAAATTCTGTATTGAATCTCAACAAGTGGTAGACAACGAAATCATAAAGTATCTATCCATTGACTTAGCTTAATTTTTGTTCGAAAGACTAGGAGGAAAAGTGAAATGGAAGAATTAAGACAACAGACAGCCATGCTGTTGCATTAAAAAGGGGAAGAAAGCAAACTGCGTGCTTTATTCTCCAATATGCAACTAATAGTCCGACCGCGTTCGCTTATATCGAACCTCTACTGGTCCAGATTTCAATCCGACCACATTCGCTTATATCGAACCTCTACTGGTCTGGATTTACTGATAGTGCACCACACTGCTCAGTTCAATCTGCTACAGCTACCAATCCAACCACGTCCACTTATATCGAACCTCTGCTGATCCCGATTTCAATCCGTCTGCGTTCGCTTATGTCGAACCTCTACTGGTCCGGATTTACCAATAGTGGCAATTGGCTATCGAAACAGTGTGGTTTATTGATTGAGTTTATTTAGGCAACAGATACAGGTTCTTATGGATTGCCAGTGATAAATACTGTCTGCAAAAGCATGGGCAAATAATAGTTACATGAGTACAAGCGCTTGATAAGATTAACACAGCATAGCTTTAAATATAAAGGCAACAGTGAAAAGTAACTCTATAGAGATTCTAAGTTTTCCCAGGGAAGCACTGGATACAGTGCAAGTCTTACCCACAGGTGTCCCTATGGGGGGGAGGTGGGGGGAAAAGAGGTCCAGCCCATCGACCGTTCCCAGGAGTCTGTTGATGTTATCTCCCTCGACTTGTCCACGACAGTATCTTCCCCAATATCCCCTTCTCTCTTGAGTAATTTTATATTCTTTTCACCTCCAAGGTGGGGCTTGAGTAACTCTAGTCATTCATACCTTTATTATTATTGGTGCAAATCTCTCTCGCTTTGTTTTTAAAGGTACGTGACATCAAAAATTCAGAGGGCATGCTCAGAGGTGGGTCGTCTCATTTTGGAGGGGGGTCGCATTGGAGATGGGAGTGTATTTTAGCATGTAAATGCATTATAATGACATTATAATGAAGCAAAGTTCCCACAGAGGACGTCATTCTGTCAAAGGATGACAGGCTGCTGGCTCAGGGTAGCAAGTATGTAGCTTATCAGTTTCTTGTACCACCCAGTTACCATCCTTTGCTGAGGCTAGGACAAAACATAACCACGAGATATCCACCTCACTCCACCCTCCATCCATGCTGCCACAGGAACCGCTGTGGAGTGCACATTCCTGGCATACCAGGTGTGGCTGCATCTCGCCCTGAGTGGCCCTGAAAGGCTGGATTTGCTGCATTTCGAAAATAAATTTAATTCCTAATTATCCCAAACATACTTTGAAACACTTCACTGCAAAGCTTTCATTAAACTCCATAACAAGTAAATATATGGATTTGCTTTTTTGCTGATTTGAAGGTGATCAGTGTTTGCTTTGTCTGCATTTTGGGAAAAACTATTCTGCTTCACTTTCTGATATTCACTTAGCTGTCCCAGAAATAGATTTTATCTCCCTGAGTTTATCTCCCTGAAGATTCGTACAGTTTGCTTAAATCACTGAAGATAGACAATTAAAGGGGCTAACTGTACTGCTGAGAACAATAATTAGGTTTCTTCTTCCTTCTTTGCTTTTGTTTCTAGTTTCGGTCCTTTTATTCTTTAACCAGAGGTGCAAGTCAGAGCAGTCAGACTTTGAATAGCAGGAAAGAGCTTTAATGTCTGCCTAATAAGACATATTCTTTCCTCGTCAGGTTCTCAACTTGAACAGGTGCCATATGATTCCCATGCCTCATCATTAAAGTCTCGTAATTTACATAGGGAAAAAAAATGAAACTATGGCAAGATCCTCAACAATTTGACAATGAACATTATTAACTTTGGTCAGTATGTGAAATACTTAGGAAAATGGTACCATCACCAAGGCAGGGAAAGATAAAGTGATATATGAGTACTTACTATATGTATGTCATGAGTCACAGGCCAGACATGTTGAATAAAAATATTTTTTAACACCAGCTAAAGGAGACTATCACTCTGCAAGTGAGACTTTCCTGAAATAGTTTGCTGTTTGCAAATACATATTTTTAAACTATATATTTCCTCATGCAGCATAGTTCTTATTCGACCTTAAGGCACAGTATTTTTCTCTTTGGAGCATTATACTCAAGGTTTGTCCTGAAGCATAGGAACAGATAGATGGAAATCATGCCAGGTTTTACAGATTAATTTTAACCTATTGGTATCAGTAGAAGTCTAAACATGTCTACATGTAAGAATCTAAATTCAAGTGTCTATACTGAAGCATATACCCATCGGGGTTGTATCTAGGAGTGCAAATTTAGGAAAAACAAGAATGTCATTCTAGAGAACTAGAAATATGGCATAATGCCAGATAAAATGGTATTATAATCCACATTTGTTGCTTTTGTACTCAAAGGCCTCCTAATCAGAACTAGAACTCTGTTGGTCTAGACTACAGTGACCATACTTGAAAGTAAATATTCATGAAAAATAGTGTATGGCCTACATAAACTATTTAGGAATAGGAATGGCAAATACAACTCCTTAGTTTCACCTCTTCTTTTCTTATAGTGTATGTTTTATTAATTTATTGATGTTGGAGACTGCTAGTTCAGTATTACTTTTGCATATGTCTCTATAGAGCTTTTATAAGACTCAAATAAACCAGTAAGTAACAACCAAACTCAGTGTAAACTGAGTGTTTACTGATGGAAATCTATAATTTTTTAGCAATCTATGAATTATTTTGGGCCAATGATGAAAATGCATTAAAATAAGAGTACGATTCCACTGCACTTCATCGTGAGAAAAGAGTTTAGTCTGCGAGTTTATAAAATTTCTGCTGGAAGACCTCGTAAAAGGCTGATATAGAGTAAAAGTCTGACCTAATTCTCCTCCCACTACAAATCCCAAACCTACTCTTTCTAAATACACTCTATTGTTTGCTTGTTTGTTTTTCTGATTAGCAATTCTACATAGATCTCAGGATCATCTTTCAAATCAAGTAAAAAGACTATAATTTGTATTGGATACAGGATAAAATTTTAGCTGCACTGAGATGCATATAGTTGAGAAAATAGTTTTCAAACACTCATTACCTTCCAGTCATTGTTTCAGTATTTATAAAGAATGGATATGACTTGTGGTGAAGTAGACTTTCAAAGACACTGTGGGAAAGGGGAAATTCTATTTTTTCACCAAGCTGGTCTCACCTTTCTTCCTCAGAATTATAGAAATGTATATTTACATTTGCCTACTCTGAAATGCTACCTAGCATCAAAGTTTTCTGTATGTTCCTTCCTTTCTCACTGTTCAAACACTTAGCTTTTTTACATCCCAAATACTCCAGCTTTTAAATTTGTGACTAATGCTTATTTAAAGTGTAGGCAGGCACAGTCTCAGTGCCCATTGGACAGGCTGGATCCAAGCTCCTGAAATGTCAAAAGATGACGGGTTCAAGCGTGACAACCAGCATATGTTAATTTGCTCTTGAACTCACAGTTTCCTTCTTGCTTATAATGCTTCAGCAGTCTCACACTGCATTTTTATCAGTTTATCTGATACGCACTAAGTACAAGTTTAGTGGACCTCCAAAGTGCAGTGGAAAGACTTTTAGGCAGTTACATATTGAAACTGATTTACAAATAACTCCAAAAATCATATCACCAAATGATTGAAGTCACTCTTTGTGAATGAAGCTTAAGGAAACATTTTTTTCTGAGCTGGGAAAGGGTATGCTGTTCATATTCACACTACCAGGCACACATCATTGAAACAGTGAGATTATAAATCTCACTGTGAAAGTCTCTGATTATCTTTGCTCCCAGTAAAAAACACTGATCAAATACATAAAGCCTTGTTTTAGACAAGGCTTCAAAAATTTATAGAGAACATTCCATGGACAATATAAGAAAGGACTAACACAGCAGCCATCCTTAGCTCACCCATGGAGAATATGCAACCAAGTCTTCACTTTTCTTATTCCTAATGCCAAAATATCAGTTACACTCATAGCAGTCACACAGCTTTAAACATCTTAGCACAATAGGATATTCTCTTATTTTCTTCCATTATAGATTAAATTGTCTTCACAACAAAACAGTGTAAACTTGAAACATCTATCCTATATGTGTTCACCTTTATCATGCTTGCGTTAAATTGTGTGAAAACACAGCTAACAAGCAGACAGAGAATATTGGGGAATACCCATGGGTACTGTGGTTAGCCTTACTTGCCCATAATGTTTAATGCTGATTTTAAAACCCTTTCGCATTCTTCTCCCTATCTTTTTTCCTGAGATAACAAAGGAAGCTCAGGTGAACATATGCATTGCACTCTGTCTTCTTTTAATTAAATAAGGAGCTGTAGAGCAGAGGTAGAGCAGCATGCTCCAGCCTGCAGCCTGAGAAACGAAATAAGCGACTTGTACAATATGGAGGGAGATTAATGGGCAAAAGCATTCCTGCATGTAGCAATCTGTGCTCCCTACAATGTTACTCATCATTCTGTCTAACTTCAATAATATTCTTAGCATGAAATATCTGAGATTAATGAGGCATTTATTCTCCGATAAGAAGCCATCACAAAGAATACATTTTCCATCAACACTTCTGCAGTTAAATTAATACAACCAACTTTTTGTAGATATGGGGTTCAACAGTGCTTTATAGCAGATGATGAGACGCTAGTCCATCGAGCAGGTTTACATCTTATGGAGGGTCTGCATTCATTTTCTCTGTTTATGAGCACAGTGCTGCTAGTCAGCACACCCTTGAGTCTCAAACTGCTATCATAGGCATCTATTCCTTGAAACTGCCTTCAGGGCTAGGTAGATCTATGGCCTGGCCCATTGTAGGTTGGGTTTTTTTTTTTTGGGGGGGGGTTGTTAATATTAAATGGGCGAAGGACTGTTAAAATTTGTCATATTTGTCCTGCTATGTGGTTGATCTTGAACAGAATTCACTGAGCCCACTTCCCTGTCTTTGTCTTCCTTGAGCTAGCAAAAAACCCTCCAAAGTTAGTCCTCTACCATTAGCACTCAAGTACTGATAGGGCAACTGTTGGCTTAGGTCTTTTCTTTATATGTTTTAAAATATCATATTCAGAGCTGCATATTTAAAATAAGGGTAAGTGTGTCTTACTGTCTTGCAAGGCAAATGATCCATATAGCCGGTTGGCTACATTTTTTGCAGACTCACTTTTTCAGAGGGTTTTTCAGAAGCGATAGGTAGCTAAGACACATATTGATCAAAACTTTAGAATATATCCTTCTCAGTTGGCCACTAAAACGATCAAATATAAAGAGTCAGTTTCTAAACCTGTTTTGCCACCTTTCATAAAGTTCAGCAACTTCTGATTTGGTCGTCCTAGTGAATGTTTGGTACAAAATCCTCAAACCTCCTTGTTACATACAGTGGACGTCCTGTGGAAACCTCAGAAATATTATTGACTTCATTGATTCTATCCTGCTGAGCCTAATCAAGAACCAAGACAGTAGTAAACACAAAAGTAAGTTGCTCTGAGACCAGTGGAACTATTTATGTGTCATGAGTCATCTCCACCCACAAGCACAGTACCACTAGCTCCTGACTGCCCCAGCTATAGCAACCCTACTCAAAACCTTTTGATGTGCCCCACGTAATTAACTTCACAAAGTGCAAATGGAACTTACTTCTAAGATACCCTTTTCTGTTTTAGGAATCTGTGACTACATTTTCTCTCAAATTGTCTGATTGCTTCAAAGAATTAAGCTAAACAAGGAATGATTGGTTTAACCTATTGGTTTCTTAAAGCTGCTGCTTCTTTGTTAGTCTTGTAAAAATGCCTTCATGTTACGAAACTTCCCCACTTTTTAGCTTTGTCAGATGGTCCAACAAAATATATTGCCCCTGTGTCCTCACAAAATGTATTTCTATATAAAGGATTGCTTGATCTTAAGCACAAGTGGTTTCAATATTTTTTTAAATTTTATTATTTTTGATATCCCTGATACTACTTTTTCTTCATTTTACTCTAGTCGGTAGAGAAGTTATCCCCATAAGACATGAAGGATTGCAAGTAATAACAATAGAAAAAGTACGTAAAAAGCCAGACAAACAAATCACTCCTGTTTCTTGACTGAAACAGACAAGTGTTTCCAAGAGACAGTACAGAGATATCTGTGGCAGAGCAGTGTAAAGTATATATTCAGTCATGTATTTATTCTGAATGATCTAAAGATACTAAATATATTATTCCCCTACAATATTTGTAGGCATTTTACTTTTGTACCATTGTACATAATAATATCCTTTTAATAAGAATTGCATTTTTTAATCATTTTAGGGTCAGTACCTTATCTCTTATTCATAGTTTGTTGGGTTTTATTTTTATCAAACACACTTTCAGGAACATATCCATAGTAAAACTGTAACATCATTTTTCTCCAGCACAAACTAGCAATGTCATAGAAAAGCAATGAACTCCTAAATCTACATTTAGAAGTATTAAGTTGTATTTAACCTGAGGGAAACTTCATTATAAAAATTCATTGTGTTAATTCTCAGCATGAAAAATGTCCCTTGGGCCAATACATTTACAGAGTTGTTGTTGACTGTTGGATTTCAATACCTTTCTTAAAATGTCAAACTAATCACAGATTTCAGAAATTCTAAACCTTCTTCTACTGTGTATATAGCTTTCTTTCATCATTATACCTTTCCTTTTCCCCTGCATTAACTTAATTAAAAATACATTTGGAGTAATTTTACTTATCAGATTAAAATATTTAATAAATCAAAAAATGGTACTTTATGAGCTATATAGGTAGAGGTAAAGCTTCAAACAAAATAAAATTAAGTACAATCTCAAAAAAACCCATAGATCTACCATGCAACTTGTCATGGTTCACCCCCAGCTGGCACCAAAGCCCGACACAGCCATTCACTCACTCCCCCCTCCAAGTGGGATGGGGTTTAGAATCAGAAGAGTAAAAATGAAAAAACTCATAGGTTGAGATAAAAACAGTTTGATAGGTAAAGCAAAAGCCGTACACATAAGCAAAGCAAAACAAGGAATTCATTCACAGCTTCACATCAGCAGGCAGGTGTTCAGCCATCCCCAGGAAAGAGGACTCCATCATGCACAGTGGTGACTTGAGAAGACAAACTCCATCACTGCATGCATCCCCACCTTCTTTCTTCTTCCATCAGCTTTAGCTGCTGAGCATGATGGCATGGGATATCCTTTGGGTCAGCTGCGGTCAGCTGTCTCATCCGTGTCCCCTCCCAACTCCTTATGCACCCTTCGTCTACTCACTAGTGGGGTGAGAAGCAGAAAAGGCTTTGAATCTGTGTAAGTATTGCTCAGCAGTAACTAAAACATCCCTGTATTATCAACACTGTTTTCATTGCAAATCCAAAGTATAGCCCCATAGTAGCAACTATGAGGAAAATTAACTCTTATCTCATCCAAAACCGGCACGCTCTCCACCCCTCACTCATACCATTTATGAGTATTATATCATGTTCAGTCATAACAAGAACGATATTTTCTATATCAGTCTCATTTGTTATGTCAGACTTACCTTACAGAACTTAAACATTTAGTCATTTTCTCAAAGTTGTATTCTCTGACAGTTTTAGACGTTATCTGAAGCCAAAAATTATGTTTATTTTCAACTTAACTCTGGAAGCTGTTTTATTAATCAAGATGTCTTCCATTTTTAAGTGAAGATCTAGTTAACATAAGTTTTACATCTTTCTTCTAATGTACTTATATATAGACAGATAGGGTCTGAAGCAGAGAGCTACTTGAATAGGATCACACGTGATCTGTGAAAGAGACAAAAACTGGTTTAATTCACCTTCATTCCCAGGATACTACCACAGGACTACCACTCTATATTTAACTGATGTTTGATACAGCCTTCTATGATTGTTAGATTTAGTTCCTAATCCATTTCCTTATGCAATAGGAATTAACTAATTTTAGGAAAAGTCTGAAACCAATTTTTTTTTTTTTTTTTTGCTTAATATTTTGCATTTTCATCAATTCTGACAGAATCGATACTGTGCATTTCTGATTTATGTTGTAGATGCACCAGCAATTTCTATTGGCATATCCCTCAAGAAAACTGCCCTCAGAAAAAAATACAAGAACAAAGACACTTGCCATGCTTGAATATCTAAAGCACATTTAAAGGAAAAAATGATCTATAAGCAATGTCTTTCCTTTCCCCGTAGAATTTTCAAGTACTTGCATTTGATGGGGCGAAATCAAGTGAGGCTGTTTCAACTACAAAACCAAACATTTATAGATTGACATTTACATAGTCACCAATTTATAAAAAGCTACTATCATTGTGATTTGTCGTGTCTCACTCATCCTACTCATACTTGCAAAACACAGAACTGTGTTGCAAGGATCAAACATTCACTTCAAGGTGAAAGTATCTTTTTCAGGGATAGCAAAATCAAACTATACAGAAGGAGAAACAGATTTACAAAAATATTGGGTTTGGGTTTTTTCTTGTTTGTTCTCTTTTTTTCTTTTTTTTTTTTTTTGGTTGGGGTTTTTTTGTTTGTTTTGTTTGTGGGGTTTTTTTTGTTTGGGTTGTTGTGGTTTTTTTTTTTTGGGGGGGGGGGGTGGGTTCTTCCCCCAGAAGGTTGAAAAAAGCCTGGAAGTGAAAAAAGCAAAAATTTATTTTGAAGAGAGCTCTTTAATAGATTAATAATCTACCAAATGCAACAGCGCTTTATCTTGGTCTCTCAGTTGCTTCTGTATTTGTTATATTGGTTTCACTTGGACAAACGATTGAGAGCTAAAAGGGCATCTTATGTCTTTTCTCACATCCAGACGTGTAGAAGCAGAGTAGTGGATGTGGCAGTAATAATGGGAAATGATTGGTCAACAGAAAAACACACGAGTGTTTAGTAACATTATAAGGCAGCTCATTAGCAGAGGACAAAGCTTCTGCAAATATATGAATACAAGGTCGCCTTTGGGTGTAACCAAGAGCACATGCCCAGATATTGTACCTGCTGTCTTTTGAAGGAAAACCAACATGAACAGTTTTAAGTTTCCATTTAGGTATAGTGGTCTGGAGACCAGTTCCATACAAAGTCTAAATTCTTCTGTTCATCACAAAAAGATAAATTTTATTCTGTTGTTCAATCAAATGACAAGCAATGTGCTCAGATACTGTCATGGGTTCAGCAGTAGCAGTCATTTTTCTTCTTCTTAGTAGGTGGCGCAGCACTGTGTTTTTGACTTTCGGCCTGGGAACAGCGTTGATAACACTGATGTTTTGGTTACTGCTTAGTAGTGTTTTGGTCTGACCAAGGACTTTCTGAGCCTCATGCTATGCCAGGGAGAAGGGGAAGCCGTGAGGAAGCAGAGACAGGACACCTGACTCAAACTGACCAAAGAGGTATTCTATACCACAGCACATCATGCTCAGGATGGAAAAATGGAGGGCAGAGACCTGGAAGGGTGGGTGTTCGCTGCTGGGTCGGGCTTGGTGTCGGGTGGTGAGTGGTTGTATTCTCTTTCCTTGTATTTCCCTTATTATTATTATTGGTGGTAGCAGTAGTGGTTTATGTTATACCTCAGTTGCTAAACTGTTCTTATCTCAACCTGTGCGAGTTGCATTCTTTTGATTTCCCCCTCCCCCCCCCACCTTGGAGTGGGGGGGAAGAAACAGCGGGGAGGGAGGGAGTGAACTGTGTGAGAGGCTTAAACCACGACAGATACCAAAAGACCAATTGTATACATTCTAATGTTTGAATATAATGGCAAATTTTCACTGAGTTTTGTTTAATGCACAATATTATAAGTGAGAAAGGAATTTGAATTGCAGTGTAGCAGAATGCAATGTATTCCTATACATATTTTTAGTGAATGAATTGCAGACTATGTCTTCCTCTGCTAATAAAGCAAAATCTAAGATATCTGGCTGACAGACTTTTCAAGGCCTGACCTGAATGAGGTGTGGCAGAGTGGGATCAAGCCAAGAAAAAAGTGGTTTAAATTCTAGAAGCCACAATTTGCAAAGACATTACTGACTTCAGATGATGCAAAATAGATTAAAAGGCTAAATGAGAATGAAAACTGCTGTAGTGAAAAACGTCATTAAATATTGTTTTACCTTTAACTGTCTTCATTTTTTTATATGAAAGCTTCTCTAATGACATTGTTGCAAATGTCACTCATTCCTTCAGCCCTTACCATTACATACTTCTCCAGTTAATAAGCTCAGAGAAAAAGCTCAGGTAACTCAGACTACTCAGAACATAGTCTGAGAAAGCAAACACACCAAACAGCAAGCGGCAGTGCAAATCAAATACATGGAACCAGGTCACTATTAGCTGGTCACAGCTTTTGATTTGCTTTCACCATCCAGGGTTCATGCCAGCAATTCTGATATCAAAGGGATTAATAAGTCTTTACCAGACACCTGAAGCTTCTTAATATATTAATTATATATTTTCTTTTTCTTCTTTTTGTAGAGCTTATTGATTCTTCCCACTCAACTTTTTTCTCCCTGGCAGATGTTGGAAATAATTATATTAAAATTGATCTGGTATGTTCAAGGCAAACACTAGCTATGCAATACAATTTTAAATGAAAAATATATACAATACTAACCACATGGATCTTAGTCCATGCCAGTCTTTCATTCTGAATGAGATTTGAGAGAGATAATGAAGTCCAGAGCTAGCTACATGAGAGTGCAGTGCTGGCTCTTATGTTAATGGACGCAAAGACTCCAAGTCACAAAAGAATCAGTATGAATAAGGAACCTTAAAAACATATATTCAAAACTGTGCCTGAGCCAAAAAGTTTTCTTATTACTAAGAAAGGGGCAGCCAAGTATATGAAAAGGAAAAGACTTTCCTTGCCCTCTATCACCTTAAAAATGAACAACACATATTCCCATAAAATACAGTAATTGGTGCCTTTCCGGATCTTGGGTTTCTCAATTCTCATAGTAGCAGAGAGTGAATGTCTGTCTCGCAAATATCTTAGAAAGCCAGGCAAGCTTATGGGACAGAGTAGAAAAGAGTTTTGCTCCAATGACCTCTGCTATGTCCTTCCATTCAGTACTAAATAAGTGTCACACAATTAGAAATGGAACAGTGGATACGTAAATGATACTGCCTTCCCAATAAATTGCTAATACCTGGATAGTGCTGCATGACTGGAAACATACTGTTACAATAACTGCTGTACCAATTTTTATTTCTGAATAATAGAGAATATAAAGAAGATAAATGTAACATTGGAACCATGAAACAAACAATCTACTACAGGATTCTTTTCCTGTCTGATTTCTTATTTTCTTCCTTTCAGAATTGAGACATACTACATTGAAGCTTTGCAAGACTAACATGCATTTTCCTTTCTGTCCTGGCAGAATTGTGCTGTGGTGTGCATGGTAGTCTCTGGATAATATTTAATGACTTCCAAACTGTTACATAAAGTTCATGCTGCTTCTTGTAGGGTAAAAATCAACCTCATTTGTAGTGAACACCTGAAGTTCATTATTTAGTAATAGCTAGAAATACATTAAATAAATGGCTTTGGCTTTTTTTTTTTTTTTTCAAAATGTATTGACACATATAGTTTTTATTATAGCAATTTGGTCAGAAAAAGGGACATCCACAAGGCACATATACACACTTACTTACATTATTTATTTCACTTGGTTCATGTACTATCTTTTACCATCTGTCACATGGAAGATAGCTTTCAAAGAAATTCTGAAATACTAATGGAATTCCCTCAGCATCACCATTTAGTGCAGGTGGCATTTTTAGCTCTAAAACTAATTAAAATGCATGTTTTAAAGAGGCTCAGTGTTTAATTCAAGCGGATAGGATACACAAGACATCTCTTCAGCATTTCAGAGGTCACAGCATGAGACTGATTTGGCAAGCTTCATCTAAAATAACCAAGTACTTAAGGGAGTTTTAAGAATACATAACATGCTGATTTCATACTTAGCAGCAAATTTTACAGCAGCTGTAACTATACATTGGATTCAGCTGCATTTTCTAAAATCATATATTGGTAAATGAATGTAAAGAACAAACATGTTCACTTTTTCCCATCTACTAATTCTACTGCAATGAAAACACAAAAAGAGTACTTTGTATCTAACCTCAAATTAGCAGCTAGAGTTATATTTTGCATTTATCTGTACTGGTTGGCATTTTGGCACCCAGTCTTCTCAAATTAAGGGCTATTATTTTGCTAGAATAAGAAACACGCAGAAGGAGAAAGAAGTAATGAACAAAAGACAAGTAAATTAATTAGTTGTGCAGGACACCTCTCACATCCTTCTGCCACAAAATACACCAGGTTTTGCTGCAATTTGCCCTCCAGGAAGAGAAAGCGGAGCCATGACAGATACTGAGCACTTCAAGAGTGGTCAAAACCAAAATGCTGGGCATTTGAAATGTTTTTAAAAACTTGACTAAATACTGCTTGCTGCTGCAGTCGGAGCTTTTCTTCCCTGATCAAACAGCAAGAAATTCAGAATAGGAAAACAACTCTTGCATCAGCAGTACATCAACAAGTTATTCACACTACTATTACAGTAAGGAGATCTTTTCTGGGTGTAAATTGGGATTTATTGGCAAAATATATTGCTTTTAACTAAACAAGAAACATCTGTACAGTAATTCTAGTTCTGTGTGTGCTGTTTAAAATACCCTTAAAGATGCTTAAAAGATTTGCTTTTATGCTATTTTTTCCTTAGTTGGTGTCATAGTAAGAATATTTTGTATGATTTTGAAGGACAAAAAAAGTGATTGAAAAACTCTTTCAATTTTTCTTTTTATTGGTAGTATTTTAACTGATTCTTTAAAAAGGTATAAACCCAGGCCCAGTAGGTGTTGGGAAGGCTTATTATAACCTGAATTATTATAATCCTAGAACTTTACTAGTTCTAAAGGAATTGTCTTACTTATTTTCATTAAATCATTAACTGATTTTAACGTAACTTTCGAGCATTTGATTGACTTGGAAATACTAATAATAACAAAATATGGAAGCAAAGGTCTTACAGATTTTGTATCATACTGGATCTGTGGATATCTTCAAAGAGCATCTTGGAGTGCTCTATGGCATCCTTTACAATCAGTGATGAGAATGTTACTGTTATCCTGTTAAGCAGATACAGACAAAAATATTCTACTCAGTTTTTATTCCATTGTATTAATCTAAAAGCTCCATGCAATTTTCAGAAAATCAAGGCTAATTATTATGCAGAAATCAAACCATAATCTATATAATTAAGAGAGAGCCACTAAAATCTGCTTATAGATATACAGTTCCTGTCTCTTTCACAGCAATTCTGGCTAAACCTGACCTATTTGTCCAGACTTTATGATCAGTAGGGATCTACTCAATAACGTCAATGAAGCCTTGGGATTGACAATACAGATTAATTACAGCTTGTATTTCATTAATCCTATTGACTATATTGCCTTTGCTCATAATGGAAATGTAGAAAATTATCCCTGATTTTTAGGCACCCATCTGAAAGTAAGGTAATTCTCACCTTAAATTAAAAATTCATGTCCCAGTTCAGCCAAGTGTCAAGGTATACTTCACCTTTAGGGAATTTCACTGATTCGTTTTCTTCCAGAAAGGAAGAAAAACCTGTTCTACAGTTGGACTATATGCTTAATATTCACAATAGGCCACCCACAAAGTGAAATCTTCCTGCACTGAAGACTGCAACAATTTTTAGCACAAAGGTTGAAGTCATTTCTCAGTTTGAATGTCACTGCAATACAAATTATTTGTCTTGCTTATACTGGAAAATAAAACAGGTCCATGTAAGGCAGTGAGGGATGGAGGACAAGAAGTGACTTGCAATGGCTAGAAAAAGATGAGGAAAATATTTACTATTGATGCATTTTAAAGTCTCTCCTCTGCTGGAGAGGGGGAGTAACATTTTACAGGAACTCTGTGCTGATGAATGAAGCTCAGTCTGTGTAGCTAAGTTTCCTTGCAACAAGAGAAAAGTTATATATTATGCAATAAAAGGGTGTGGTAATATAACTATATTACAGATATAAATATAAGGATAACAGAAAAAATATAAAAAGGCTAAGCAAAAACGCTAGAAGAAATAAGTGATGGAACAAAGGAGTATGAAAACAGACACAAATATAGAGAAATTCATCACACCAAAGAGAACCATGAGGCATTTAAACAAGGTAAGAAAAAGCACCAACTATGTAAGTAACGAAGGGTGAAAGAATACACTACAAGCTGAACAATAGCCTTGGAAGGAAGATAGAAAATCTGTAAGAAGTTTAGAATGGTTCTCATAAATCTGGAAATCTATCATCAGATGAGAAGGACAAGATACAGTGAATTGAGTGTAGGAGCTGGACAGAATATTAGAAGGAGTAGATGGTATTAGAAGATTATATTAGACTGTTAAAAGCTGTTAGTTTTTTAATTAAAATTCTAAAATGTATCTACATAAGCTCTGTAAGCAGATATAAGCAAAATGAGATGATTCAATGTTTTCAGGAAGTCTGAATTCATTCCAGTCCTAAAACTCTGACAGCAATGTTGAAGATTAGGAACAATGGTAAACTCTACAGAGGGGATCAGGTATGTACAATATTATTGAATATGCATCATGAAGAAGCAAGGATTCAATTCATTTCCTGTTAAAAGACATGAATAAAACAATACTCTGTTATGAAGGTCAAGTAAATAAGAGTAAATAAGAAGCTAGAGTGTGAGATAAAGCACAAAGAACCAGAAAATGCAAAGGTATCAAGCAATCTTTAAGAATCAGAATCCCTGTAAATCCCTCTCTTCTATCTGGAACTTCTTGCAAATTCAAATCTCCTTGGGGTACAATTGTGGATAATACCTGTAAAATTAAAAGCCTCATTTCTGTTACCAGAAAAAAAAAAAAAAAAACCAGAAAAAAAAAACAAACCCACACAAAACAAAACAAAACAAACAAAAAAAAACCCCACAAACAAAGCCTTTTTGACCTCTTAGAATGATTTTAAACACAGAAGGTTTTTTTTAGGAATTGAAATGTGTTTGTTCATCTATCAGTGTTTGCAGCAAGTAAACATGATGTCAATTAGCCTTGCTAATGTGAAATCATTACCAGTTCCTGGGCGGGAGAAAGAGTTCATCAGCTCAGGCATACATCGTGTGTGTTGCAACATATCCTACTGTTAGGTAAGAATAGTATGGATGTTTAATTAATATTTGTTTGGAATATTCCAGGCCTATGGCTTGAAGCCTTCAGCGGTAATTTGCCAGTGGGGCACCAATGGTCCCCGTAGATGAATTAAGAAACAGTTGTACTAAAACCTGAACAAATGTAGAATAAAAAAGCCTTTGAGCAAAAAAGTTTAAAATTGAATGTTATTAAACCCACAATTTTCCAGTGAACTTCAGTATAACTGCTGGATGAGAGGGGAAATCAGATTTTTAATATTGGAAAATCCACTCTAATAAAATGTTAGTGCAGCCTATTAAGGCTGCTGTCAGAACCAAAAGGAAGGTGGGAAACACAGTGAAAAGATTTCCAGTTTCTGATCCATGTGCAGAAAATGCTGACCCTAAGCCCATGGACAACACAGATGGGTTTCAAACTATCCTTTTGATGCTTTACAACAGCAACAACAATAAACATAAACCAGAAACACCCATTTTAATTAATGTAAGCCTAAGCCTATCATTTCAGAAAGACCATGTTAAAATTAGTAGATGGTCATAAAATGCCAGAGGCCCACACCAGCTTATGTTGTTACCATGTTTGACAGAAAAGATAGTGGACTATAAAATCATGAGTGGGTTGGAGTGAATTGATGTTGACTTTCACTGTCTTGTAAGGTGCAGTCACCTGAGACCAGTGTGAGCCAGATATACCACAAACAGGAGTTGGTTCTTCACAGAGATGAGGGACTTGTGGAATTTCTCATCATAGGATACTGTGCATACAAAATTGTGAGGGATTTCAGGGGAAGAGTAATAAATACTCTGGAAAAAAAAAATAAATAAAAATTACTGTGATTACTGTAATGGTTTAAGCCCAGTCGGTAACTCAGAACTGCACAGCAGCTTGCTCACTCCAGCTACTGAGAAGGAGAAAAATGACTGCTACTGCTGAATCCAGGATAGTATACACCCCTTATTCTATACCATTCACAACATGCTCAGATCCCACATTTTTTGATATACCATCACTCTTGTCTCAGATATATATATACACATACACACACACACAGAGTTATCATCCCTTAGTGCATGGAACAATCCCTATAAAGCTGCCGAATTAATCCGGTCCATGATGCTGGGCTCCATCTCTTGTAACAGTATTTCATAGCAGGACAGACTGTATGCAGTGTTGGATTGTTGCCTGCTGATGGCACCGCAGAACTTGTCTGGTCACTGCTGAGCTTGTCTGGTTTTGCCAAAGTTCAATGGAATGATGGTCAGAGAGAAGTCAGGGCCATCCACTGGTGACCTGAAGATATCTAGTTGGTGGGCTATAAAAGTGCTACATAGCAGGCAACAGCATACAATTGAGTTCATTGGCTGTATTCCCCTAAAATCAAATACCCTTGAGGTACACATTGGACTTTCCCATCTTTCCTCATTACCCACCAAGTATATCTGGGTTCCTGAGCAAAAGCAATCCCACGAGTGGGTTTGCCTTCACCTGAAGCAGGAATAACCCAGACTGTCTTCCCCAGCAAATTCTTTATGTGCACCACAGGAACGTTATCCCCTTCTACAGTATGTAAAAGCTCTCACTGGGCTGGATCAGCCCTCTTGGCAGATCCTCTGGTGTTGAACAGCCAAGTGGCTTTTGATAAATGCGCATCCCAGTGTTTGAAAGTCCCACCACCCATTGCTCTCAGTGTAGTTTTTAATAGCCCACTGTACTGTTCGATTTTCCGAGAGGCTGGTGCATGGTAGGGGATGTGATATACTCACTCAATGCCATGCTCTTTGGCCCAAATGTCCATAAGGGTGTTCTGGCAATGAGTCCTATTGTCTGACTCAATTCTCTCTGGGGTGCTGTGTCACCATAAAATCTGTTTCTCAAGGCCCAGGATAGTGTTTCGGGCAGTGGTGTGGGGCACAGCGTATGTTTCCAGCCATCTGGTGGTTGCTTCCACCATGGCAAGCACATGGTGCTTGACTTGATGGGTGGGTGGGTGTGGGCCAATGGGACGAAGAATGTGTTCAATGAGAACGGGAAGTAACAATGTAGCAAAAAGTAGCAGCAGAGAAACATGTTTATATATCCGGCTAAAAATAGTTGCTTAAGCAAAGATGTGTGGACAGTAATATGATAGGATGAAACGGTGTGTGAACAGTAAGGTCATTGGCTGGAGAAGAGCATGGTATGCAGGTGGAGAAGGAAATCTTTTTCGTGATGGAAAAGTACCAAAGGAGCTAATTGCTACTAATCGCTAGGCAGATGTCCTGAGTTCAGCAGTAGCAGTCATTTTTTTCCTTCTTAGTAGTTGGTGCAGTGCTGTGATTTTGACTTTCATCCCAGGAACAATGCTGATAACACTGATATTTTAGTTGTTGCTCAGTAATGTTTACTCTGACCAAGGAGTCTCATGGTCTGTCAGGGAGGGGGGGGGGAAGCTGGGAGGAAGCAGAGACAGGACACCTGACCCAAACTAGCCAAAGGGGTATTCCATACTACAGTGCGCCATGCCCAGCATATGAAGTGTGGGAGCTACCCGGAAGGGTTAGATCACTGTTTGGGTTGTGCTGGGTATCAGTCAGCAGGTGGTGAGCGGTTGTATTCTCTTCCCTTGTTATTTCCCTTATCATCGTGGAGACCTCATAGCAGCCTTCCAATATCTGAAGGGGGCCTATAGGGATGCTGGGAAGGGACTCTTCATTAGGGACTGTAGTGATAAGACAAGGGTAACAGGTTCAAACTTAAACAGGGGAAGTTTAGATTGGATATGAGGAAGAAATTCTTTACTATGAGGGTGGTGAGGCACTGGAATGGGTTACCCAGGGAAGTTCAGAATTCTTCATCGCTGGTGGAGCTCGACAGAGAAAATATAGAAAGTATATGCCATGAGCCACCTTGTGGCTTTACCTGCAAGATCATAGAGAAGACATGGGAAAGTGGGATGGTGTCATGGTTTAAGTCTCTAAAACTCACGAAGTCGCTCACTCACTCACTTCCCCTTTTTCTTCCCCTGGTCTCGGCGGGATGGGGAGGAGAATTGAAAGAATGCAACTCACACAGGTTGAGATAAGAACGGTTTAGTAACAAAGGTATAACACAAATCACTACTGCTACCACCAATAATAATAATGACAGGAGAAGTATAAAGAGAATACAACTGCTCACCAAGCCAGACCCAGCCAGTGCACCCCCCAGCAGCAAACCACACACTGTACCACCACACCCTTCTGGGTCTCTGCTCTCTGTTTTCATATCCTGGACATGACATGCTGTGGTATAGAATAACCTCTTTGGACAGTTTGGGTCAGGTGTCCTGTCTCTGCTTCCTCCCGGCTTCCCCTCTTCCCTGGCATAGCATGAGGCTCAGAAAGTCCTTGGCCAGACCAAAACATTACCAAGCAGTAACTGAAAACACTGGTGTTACCAGCACTGTTCCCAGGCCCAAAATCAAAACCACAGCACTGCACCAGCTACTTAGGAGGAGAAAAAATGACTGCTGCTGCTGAACCCAGGACAGTATCCACCCCTTATTCCATACCATTCACATCATGCTCAGATCCCATATTTTCAATATATCATCACGTGTATATATGCATCCACACACACGCACAGAGGGAGAGAGATCATCCCTTAGTGCATCGACCAATCCCTATAAAGCTGCTGAGTCCATCCAGTCCACGACATAGGGCTCCATCTTTTCTAACAGTCTTTCAGAGCAGAGGAGGCTGTGTGCAGTGTTCACACTTGTGAATAATCTGTGCAATAGTGTCCATTGCTAATTCCACCACTCGATCATAAGTCCACCCCTTGATCATGAGTCCATCTGTATGTTGCATCTCTGCCCTGATGGCCTGAAGTGTCATGGGCCCACCAGGCCAAAAATAATTCACCCTTATGTTGGCAATCTAAGTCCATCTGAACCACTTCAATTTTAGCAGGTTGCTGCTGGGGATTCCATACAGCTGCCTTCCATCTCCAATGCTTCCAAAGCACAGGAGGGGTCCAGTGGAATAGGTACTTGCCCATACTTTCCCACACACCCTGCCACTCATGACTGTCCAGCCTCAGGGAAAATCTCTTGGTCAGGCTGGATCGTAGTCCAACCCCAGACAAGGCCCACACCCCACTCTCCTTAACTCTGGGTAAAACACACTCTGAATGCATGTCAACATGGTGATTCCCATCACAATCAGCAGGCAGGTCTCAAGGGTACCCAAAGGCCATTCAAAACTGTAGGAACTCTCAAATGAGGCTGCTGTACTTGTCCCTGGGGCTGGTGTAGCTGCTGTGCTTGCCGGCTCTCTCACCACCAGCTGCTCTTTGCCTGAGTCCACATCTTCCTCCTCTGCCTTGCTGGGAAGTGCTGCGTGGTCTCCTGCATCCTCCTGGGGCTTGGGCTCACGGGGCTCTGCAGGCGGCTGTTAGGAAATGCTCTCGGTCGCTGCGTGGCTGGGCTTGGATGCCGCCTGCCCCCCGCTCGGTAGCCGCTTGGCTCGGCTTCTCCACTGCCACCCCCTACTTGGCGGCGGGGCTCACCCCCTCTGCCACCTCCTTCATGGTGTTCTGGTCCCAGGTACAGCTCTCCTGGGCCATTTCAGCTGCCGGCGGCTCCCGGGGCCACCCCGCCTCAGCTTCCCCTCCTCCCTTCTAGAGCTCGCCCGTATTACAAGCCATTTCAATAGAGTACAACGTAACAAGAACCTTAACCCAAAACCCAGATGTGAAAAACGTTAAGATAAAAATACCGGCTGTAAGTAAAGTATCATACGCTGAACAGTGAGAACCAGAGCAACAACTTTGAGAGCCAATAAATCGGCATCATGACGAGTGGCTATTAATCCTGTCTTATCTCAACCCTTCGTGCCCCACGTTGGGCGCAAAAAAAAACTGTTGTGGTTTAAGCCTCTAAAACTCACGAAGTTTTACTCACTCACTCACTCTCCCTTTTTCTTTCCCCAGTCCCAGCGGGATGGGGAAGAGAAACAAAAGAATTCAACTCACACAGGTTGAGATAAGAGCAGTTAAGTAACTAAGGCATAACACAAATCACTACTGCTACCACCAATAATAATAATGACAGGAGAAGTACAAAGAAAGAGAATACAACTGCTCACCAAGCCTGACCCAGCCAGTGCACCCCCCAGCAGCGAACCACACACTGTACCACCACACCCTTCTGGGTCTCTGCTCTCTGTCTTCATATCCTGGACATGACATGCTGTGGTATAGAATAACCTCTTTGGACAGTTTGGGTCAGGTGTCCTGTCTCTGCTTCCTCCCGGCTTCCCCTCCTCCCTGGCATAGCATGAGGCTCAGAAAGTCCTTGGCCAGACCAAAACATTACCAAGCAGTAACTGAAAACACTGGTGTTATCAGCGCTGTTCCCAGGCCCAAAATCAAAACCACAGCACTGCACCAGCTACCAAGAAGGAGAAAAATGACTGCTGCTGCTGAACCCAGGATAGATGGAAAACCTACCTCAGATCTGGAGGAACGGGTGCGAGAACTGAAAAAGAGAGCAAAGGTCAAGTCTGATCACCCCATGAAGGCTGTGGCTTCAGGCTCTGGTGAGCAGGTTCCCAGATGGAGTGGAAGAGCAGATTTTACCTCAGCTCCTGTGATAAAGAAGAATAATCCATCTCTACAAGACGTGAGTGACCAATGTGATGACTACTAGAGGGGCCCCGCCTCCAGCCAGGTGGAGGTAGGGGACAATCGAACTTATTGGACTGTGTGGATCAGATGGCCTGGCACATCAGACCCACAGAAGTATAAGGCTCTAGTAGATACCGGTGCACAGTGTACTCTGATGCCATGAAGCTGTCAAGGGGTGGAACCTATTTCTATTTCTGGAGTGACAGGAGGATCCCAAGAGTTGACTGTACTGGAGGCTGAAATCAGCCTGAATAGGAGGTTATGGCAAAAGCACCCCATTGTTACTGGTCCAGAGGCTCCATGTATCCTTGGCATAGATTACCTCAGGAGAGGGTACTTCAAAGACCCAAAGGGGTACTTATGGGCTTTTGGTATTGCTGCTTTGGAGACAGAGGAAGTGGAGCAGCTGTCCACCTTGCTGGTCTCTCAGAGGATCCTTCTGCTGTGGGGTTGCTGAAGGTCGAAGAACAGCAAGTGCCAATTGCGACCACAACAGGGCACTGGCGGCAATATTGCACCAACCGAGACTCCCTGATTCCCAACCATAAGCTGGTCTGTATACTGGAGCCAGTTCTTATCTCAGCTCGTGTGAGTTACATTCTTTTGATTCTCCTCCCCATCCCTCTGGTATCAGGAGGGAGGAAGGGGGCGGAGTGAGATAGCAGCTGTGTGGCTCTGAGTTAGAGATGGGTTTAAATCACGAAAGCAGAGTACAACAACAGCCTGTAAACTCACTCAATAAACATTTTTAGTTTCACTGCAACTGGAGTTTGTGCCTCATGCACCACAGGTGGGAGTGTGATGTAATCAATCTACCAGGCCTCCCCCTATTTGTACTTCACCCATCGTCCTCCATACTAAAGAGGCTTTAACTGTTTGGCTTGCTTAATTGCAGCACATGTTTGGCAGTCATTAATAGCCTGGGATATAGTGTCCATTGTTACGTCCACCCCTCGATCACGAGCCCATCTATATGCTGCATCTCTGCCCTGATGGCCTGAAGTGTCATGGGCCCACCAGGCAAAAAGTAATTCACCCTTATGTTGCCAATCTAAGTCCATCTGAGCCACTTCAGTCTTAGCAGCTTTATCCACTTGTTGGTTGGTCTGGTGTTCCTCAGTGGACCAGCTCTTGGGTACATGAGCATCTACGTGGTGTACCTTCACCACCAGATTCTGCACACGGGCTACGATATCTTGCCACAGGTCAGCAGCCCAGATGGGTTTACCTCTGTGTTGCCAGTTGTTCTGCTTCCATTGCTGCAACCACCCCCACAGGGCATTTGCCACCATCCATGAGTCAGTATAGAGATAAAGTACTGACCACTTTTCTTGCTCAGCAACGTCCAAGGCCAGTTGGAGGGCTTTCACCTCAGCAAACTGACTTGATTCACCCTCTCCTTCTGCAGTTTCTGCAACTTGTCGTTGAGGACTCCATACAGCTGCCTTCCATCTACAATGATTTCCCACGACATGACAGGATCCATCAGTAAAGAAGGCATATTGCTTTTCACTTCCATTGTATACCTTCCAAAGTATAGAGATGGTGACCACATGGGGAATGCAAGCCAAATCAGTTTCATGATCAATGAGCCTATTGTATTACAAGTCATTACCATAAAACACAGTGAAACAAGAACCTTAGCCCAATCCCCCTAGTTGACATACAGTAAACCAAAAAACCAGCAAATACTAGCTGTAAGTAAGGTGCAACATGCTGAAACTGAGAGATCAAGAGCAACAACTTAGAGAGCCAATAAATCAGCATTGTGATGAGAGACTATTAATCCGAAACAATGAATGCTTATCAAAAATACGATTAGACACACACTGGTCAGATCTGTTGTTTAATTAAATGACATGCAATGCTCATGGATACTGTCATGGGTTCAGCAGCAGCAGTCATTTTTCTCCTTCGTAGCAGCTGGTGCAGCACTGTTTTCGATTTTGGGCCTGGGAACAGTGCTGATAACACCGATGTTTATAGCTATGGCTCAGAATGTTTTTGTCTGGCCAAGGACTTTCTGAGCCTCATGCTCTGCCAGGGAGGAGGGGAGGCTGGGAGGAAGCAGAAACAGGACACCTGACCCAAACTGACCAAAGGGGTTATTCCATACCACAGCACGATATGCCCAGGATGTAAAACCAGAGGGCAGAGACCCGGAAGGGTGGGGGTGCACGGCTGGGTCGGGCTTGGAATCGGATGGTGAGCAGTTGTATTCTCTTTCCTTGTATTTCTCTTGTATTACTGTTGATGATAGCAGTAGTGGTTTCTGTTATACCTTAGTTACTAAGCTGTTCTTATCTCAACCTGTGGGAGTTGCATTCTTTTGATTCTCCTCTCCATCCCCTCAGGAGCTTGTGGGAAGAAAGAGGGGGGAGTGAGTGAACGGGCTGCGTGATTCACAGCTTAAACCACAGCACTCCACCATTCATGCCCCAACGTTGGGTGCCACAAAGAACTGTAGTCATTAAAGCCCAGTCAATAACACAGAACCACGCAGCTGTTCACCCCCACTCCTTCCTCCCCCCTCTCCTGGAGGGATGGGAGGAGAATCGGAAGAATGTAACTCCCACAGGTTGAGACAAGAACAGTCCAGTAACTAAGGTATAACACAAACCCACTACTGCTATCACCAATAATAATAGTAGTAAGGGAAATAACAAGGAAGAGTATACAACCGCTCACCCCCTGCTGACCGATACCCAGCACAACCCAAGCAGTGATCTAACCCTTCTGGGTAACTCCCACACTTCATATGCTGGGCATAACGCACTGTGGTGTGGAATACCCCTTTGGCTAGTTTGGGTCAGGTGTCCTGTCTCTGCTTCCTCCCAGCTTCCCCTCCTCCCTGACAGATCATGAGACTCCTTGGTCAGAGTAAACATTACTGAGCAACAACTAAAACATCGGTGTTATCAGCATTGTTCCTGGGATGAAAGTCAAAAACAGAGCACCCCATCAGCTACTAAGAAGGAGAAAAATGACTGCTACTGCTGAACCCAGGACAGTTACCAAATAAATAACTATGTTTGGCTTTTTAAGGAGAAAAAAATCAGAGGCTGAGTGAGGGCTCAGATGTACTACGTATAGTCTACTTTTCCCTAGGCATCTATTATAGCCACTGTTGGAGTCAAGTGACTGAATTAGACTTACTTGGTGGAGCATTATCTCTGCTCTTATATTCTTACTGTATTATCTTTTCTTCAGTCCGCTGTAACTGGATCTATATTTTCAGGACATTCACAGAATGTTACCTGAAAGGCAGACCTGGGGCTGCTGCACTTAAAGTTCTGAGTAAAGTTCTATTAACTGTCCTGTTTTGTTTCATCTACCCAACCGTCTTCATAAATTTACCATCCCTGGAGCAGTTATAGCAAAACTGATAATTAAGCAACTACTGTGCTGGCAAAGGTAAAATGCATAAAATGCTGATTTACATTAATATGCCGGTATGTAAACCTATGAACTCCCATGGTTCAGTTTCACGTACTGATCAGCCAGTCCTCCTATGAACACAGGGCAGATATTCAGGTCAGTATCTTCTTAAATCAACAGATGTAATAATTATGTATGTTTGAGTCAACACTAAAAGAGTGCAATATTTTTAATTAAAGTATGAAAATTTTCAGTTCCATTTGATACATTATAGTATATTCTAACTGAGAGCAGGATTGAGTTCGCACTCAGCAAGTTTGCCGATGACACCATCTGTGTGGTTCGGTTGATACGCTGGAGGGAACGAATGCCATCCAGAGGGACCTTGACACGCTTGTGAGATGGGCTGATGCCAACCTGATGAAGTTGAACCATGCCAAGTGCAAGGTCCTACACCTGGGTCAGAGCAATCCCAGGCACAGCTCCAGGTTGAGCAGAGAAGAGATTCAGAGCAGTCTTGCGAAGAAGGACTTGGGGGTGTTGGTTGATGAGAAAATGAACATGAGCCAGCTTCAGTGTGTGCTCAAGCCCACAAAGACAACCGTATCCTGGGCTGCATCAAAAGGAGCGTGACCATCAGGTTGAGGGAGGTGATCCTGCCCCTCTACTCTGCTCTTGTGAGACCTCACTTGGAGTATTGTGTGCAGTTCTGGTGTCCTCAACATCAAAAGGACATGGAAATGCTGGAACAAGTCCAGAGGAGGGCCATGAGGATGACCAGGGGACTGGAGCACCTCCCGTATGAAGATAGGCTGAGAAAGTTGGGGCTGTTCAGCCTGGAGAAGAGAAGGCTGTGTGGAGACCTCATAGCAGCCTTCCAGTATCTGAAGGGGGCCTATAGGGATGCTGGGGAGGGACTATTCATGAGGGACTGTAGTGATAGGACAAGGAGTAAGAGGTTCAAACTTAAACAGGGGAAGTTTAGATTGGATATAAGGAAGAAATTCTTTACTGTAAGGGTGGTGAGGCACTGGAATGGGTTTCCCAGGGAAGTTGTGAATGTTCCATCGCTGGTGGTGTTCAAGGCCAGGTTGGACAGAGCCTTAGGTGGCATGGTTTAGTGGGAGGTGTCCCTGCTGATGGCAGGGGTGTTGGAACTAGATGATGTTAAGGTCTTTTCCATCCCTAACTTCTATGATTCTATGATTCTATGGCAAGATTTCTAAGATGTTCAAAAGCATCTCAGCAGCGCATCCTTCCCGGATAGACTTTCTTCATGCTGGGCAAGAGTGTTGATAGAATAATGATACTAGTGGTAGACATATGCTCACCAGTCACCAGTTTCTTCCTAGCCAAGCCTTGAGATCAGTGTGCTCGTTCATGAGAAAACCCCAGGTGACTGACTGATTTCAATGGTGTTGCTCATGCTCATTATCCTCAGGTTTTGTCTTTCTCTTCCTTCAATGATCACCCTATCTTTCAATTCTCTTATGCCTCCTACAGTTCTTTCAGCTTGTTCTTCAGAGTAATTCCCTCCCATTCTCCCTAACTTCCTCTGGAACTTCCGTAATATTCAAATGTTGTTCCTGTTTCTTCCAACTCACCCCTCAAAACTCACCATCTATAAGTTACTCTTAGGAAACAGCTCTGTGTAGACGGTAGACATGTCTCAGTACCACTATCTAGTCTCACTGAACAGTTCAAGCTGAACATAACTGAAATAGCTCCTTAGCTTCAGACGTATTACTACCATCCCTTTTCAGTGCTGTAGATAAAACTGCCATTCTGCCAGTCAATCACTTGAACTTCTAACATGGTTTTTCACTTCTGAGTTATTAAATCCAAATTATCTCTAATTACCTCACATTCATTCTGCATAAAATATTAATTTTTATCTGCCCATCCACACAACCAAAGATCTGATCTTGCTCACTGAGCATCCTGCTTACTAAGTACAAAACAAAAGTAGCCTTGTACTGCTGTGAAATGATGTTGTGTATAAGCATTTTCCTACAGATCATGCATTGCTCTGTTTACAGCTTGCTTGTGACTCCTCTTCACTATCAAATTTATGTTATTTGTTTTGTTTTTATAACCTAATCCCACTTTATCTCTATTTCAGAAACAAGAGATTGTCTCCTGCTTCTAATCAGCTACTGATAATACTCTCCGTCACCCACTTCATTCATTCTCAGGCAGTTACTTTCGTGTTGTTCAGGCTTGGAAAAAAGGCTCCGAAGTAACATCATTGCTTTCCTTCAAGTCCCTTCTCCAAATCTGTCTTTTGACACTGTACTTATGAAAATACTTTGAGTAAATAAGCTGCAATAATAAGATTCTTGCCTACCAGTATTGTTTTATTTCTTTTTCTTCCTATGCTGTTGTTTATCTTCTTGCCCCTGCGTGTCCTAAACATGTTTTTATGCAGCATACTTTCAGCTAAAGCTTGTAGATTTCTTCACAAATTAAGTTCAGGAACTGAAACTGAGTTCAGCCCTCTTGTTTCTGGGTCCTACTGTAATATGAACATAATTACAGTAATAATAATCTAAGGTTCCTCACAATGTTTATACTTTTGCCTTTTAATATATTCACAGACCTGCATTATCTGCTCCATTTTCATAGCAGTTGAGTGATTGAATGATGTATATGCTTTTCCTCAGAATACAGTTATCATAACTAATAAAGAGGAAACTGAAGCATAAAAAGACAAATAGCATTCAGAACATCTGTTTTCCAACCTAGACAGTAATTTGATGGAATATAAACATGTCGTGGTCTAAGCCCAGCTGGTAACTCAGTACCACACAGCCGTTCACTCACACCCTTCCCCCTTTCTCCCCCTGCTCCTGGAGGAATGGGGAGGAGAATCGAAAGAATATAGCTCCCATGGGTTGAGATAAGAACAGTCCAGTAACTAAGGTATAGCACAAACCACTACTGCTACCACTAGTAATAATAATGACAAGGGAAATAACAAGGGAAGAGAATACAACCGCTCACCACCTGCCAACTGATACCCAGCCTGACCTAAGCAGTGATCTAACCCTTCCGGGTAACTGCCCCCAGTTTATATGCTGGTCATGACGTGTTGTGGTATGGAGTACCTCTTTGGTTAGTTTAGGCCTGGTGTCCTGTCTCTGCTTCCTCCTGGCTCCCCCTCCTCCCTGGCAGAGCATGAGACTAAGAAAGTCCTTAGTCAGAGTAAACATTACTGAGCAGGATCTGAAAACATTGGTGTTATCAACTCTGTTCTCAGGCTGAAAGTCAAAAACCACAGCTCTGCACCAGCTACTAAGAAGGAGAAAAATGACTGCTGATGCTGAATCCAGGACAAAGCATTAAAGTTTTAGGAGAGCAATCTATCAACCAACACTGCAGGACGTAGAGTTCTATCAGAATCTTTGGTTTGGATCACAGAAGTCTACAGATGCCCACGCACTCACATCCTAGCTGAAGAACTAGGTGATAAGCACCACCAGGACCCAGAATTCATTGAGAAAAACTTGAAATACTTCAAGGACATTAAGTGCACTTTCATCCCTGGAGCTGCCCAATTTGTTTGCTGTGCTTGTACTTTCACTAATACAAACCAGTAATGCATTGAAAAGCAGATAGTGCAATGACTTTATATGTTTCCACACCACAATACTGGCCAAGGAGGAGCTGTTGTGAAGGGTAAGACATGTAGCACTGCATAATAATGTAGGGGCTATTACATCATCATAAGGACGCACAAACCTAAATACCCTACTTCCCAGGAGTACAGTCCTGAGCTACTGAGGTAATTCAGGAAAACAAAAGATGAAGACAGGTTTGAAGGTGAGCAGCCCTACATCTGGAAACACAAAATCCTGGGGATATGAAAATAACTCTCCAAATACAGAAAGCACCATTCTTCTTGAATGGGAAGATGGAACCCATAAAATTCACTCATCACTCTATGACCTGCATAAACTAGGAAAAAAATGTAATGTATAGACAAATTTAAAGGTTTATTAACTTCCAAAAATCATGAACTAAAGTCTTTGTCTCATTCTATATTCCTTTTCCTCTCAAGTTTGTGTGATGCCTCTGCAGTGAAAAGCTGTATTTCTGTAAACAATATTGGGGTTGTGGATGTTATCATTTCACACAAGACCCTTCTTGCAGAAAGAGCTTTGGAGAATATTGGACTATTTTTTAAGCACCTTTGACAGTCTGCTGTGCTGAGTCAAAAGATTTCAAGGTACATTAACTTTAACAAAAGTGTCCATGCCAAAAGCCCCCATTTCGTTTCAAAATAACAACAGCAGTTTTAAAAACATATATAGAAGTTAACCAAACTCCTTTATTTATTATTATTATTTATTTAGAAAGTCCCTCAAGAAAATCCAGATAAAGGGTGATAGGATGAGATTTGTAGGAACAGGGACAGTTTCAATTTTGCTTTGAATTCAACATAATTGAGACTGGCATTTGAAAACGTGCAGTCTGTAGATTAGATCATGCAGTTTCCCACCCATTACTGACTCTCTTCCTCATGGTGCATGATGTGCTCTGCCTCATACACACATTCTATTTCATTCTGCAAATAATAAAGGACAAACTTTAGAGCCAGGGAAAAGGCTTTTTCACAGCACATGAATTGCATCTTTAGTCTTTGCATGCCAGAGGATTCTTCAATTTGTTCCATGGAGATCTGTTTTCTGTGTTATTCTGGCATTCTTCTAAGTATGTTTTCTCCTTGGGAAGAAGAGATCTCTGTTGCTACACTCTGAGTCCGTTACTCTGCTTGCAAAATAATTAAGCTTGGTACAGTTAAAAACAGAAGAAAAAAGAAATTAATATTTTGTAATCTTTCACTGAATTGATGTGTTTTTACCTATTATGATTAATAACTTCTTTCCTCTTTAAATATTACTGAAACATGAGTTTTGTTCTCCCTTTCTCTTAATTTCATACAGTTTTTTTGACTTTGTGCACTGTTTTTGACTTCCTGGGGCTTCACATATGTGCAGTAGTGAAGCTTCAGTGGTCTTACACTGGATTACAACAATTTTCAGCTTTTTAAATTGAACAAGTGTACATATGTCTAGAATGTTCCAAGAAGGACTTTGAAATTAGGACATTTTAGAAGATTTAAAAGTCTCAAATGAACTCATTTCTCTAGCATTTTTTATCCTCAATTTCTCTTTGTTCCAGATCATTGGGTCATAAGATACTATTCCGATTTTCCTGGAAATTAAGCAGACACTTACAGCAGTGTAAAGTGACAAGGGTAGAGTAGTTGATGTCATCTACCTGGACTTATGCGAAGTGTTTGACACTGTCTCACACGACATCCTTGTCTCTGAGTTGGAAAGACATCAATTTGATAGGTGGACCACTTGCTGAATAAAGAACTGGCAGGATGGCCGCACACAAAGAATAGTGCTCAATGGCTTAATGTTCAGCTGGAGACCAGCAAAGAGTGGTGTTCCTCAGGAATCGATTGGTGTTGGGACCAGTCTTGTTCAACACCTTTGTCGGTGACATGGACAGTGGGATTAAATAAGCCCTCAGCATCTTTGCTGATTACACCAAGCTGTGTGGTTCAGTTGATACGCTGGAGGGAAGGGATACTATCCAGAGGGACCTTGACACGCTTGTGAGATGGGCTGATGCCAACCTGATGAAGTTGAACCATGACAAGTGCAAGGTCCTACACGTGGGTCAGAGCAATCTCAAGCACAGCTACAGGTTGAGCAGAGAAGAGATTCAGTGCAGCCCTGCAGAGAAAGACTTGTGGGTGTTGGCTGATGAAAAAAATGAACATGAGCCGACTTCAGTGTGTGCTGAAGCCCACAAAGACAACCGTATCCTGGGCTGCATCAAGAGGAGTGTGACCATCAGGTCAAGGGAGGTGATCCTGCCCCTCTACTCTGCTCTTGTGAGACCTCACTTGGAGTATTGTGTGCAGTTCTGGTGTCCTCAACATCAAAAGGACATGGAAATGCTGGAACAAGTCCAGAGGAGGGCCATGAGGATGACCAGGGGACTGGAGCACCTCCCGTATGAAGATAGGCTGAGAAAGTTGGGGCTGTTCAGCCTGGAGAAGAGAAGGCTGTGTGGAGACCTCATAGCAGCCTTCCAGTATCTGATGGGGGTCTATAGGGATGCTGGGTAGGGACTCTTCATTAGGGACTGTAGTGGGAGGACAACGGGTAATGGGTTAAAATTTGAACAGGAGAAGTTTAGATGAGGAAGAAGTTCTTCAATGTGCGGGTGGTGAGGAACTGGAATGGGTTGTCCAGGGAAGTTGTGAATGCTCCATTGCTGGCGATGCTCAAGACCAGGTTGGACAGAGCCTTGGGTGGCATGGTTTAGTGGGAGGTGTCCCTGCCCATGGCAGGGGGTTGGAACTAGATGATCTTAAGATCCTTTCCAACCCTAACTATTCTATGATTCTATGAGTGTAAAATGCCCCCAGATCAAAGTAGCAGTTTTATACTCATTTTGCCTGGCTGAGCAAATATGATCACAGCTTTCTGATAGCCCACACAACCACCCAGCATTCCTGCTCACATCATCAGCGCTACCTTATTATGAGTAGCAACTTGTTACTACACCTGCATTGTAAAGAAAGCCTGCAAGTGCTTTTGTTCTGGTCCTGAGATCAAAAGGCCAGGTCAGTATACACTCATGCTTTCTAAAACAAAGTGAACATATTCAAACCACTAACTGAGAATTATCCTTTGCTTGTGCTAACTCCCAAATCATGCCTGGAAATTTCGGAGATGGTACTAGCTGGCCAGGCACCATACCAAAAATTTAGCATTTAAGAGAACCAGGTCGAACGTTCTGAAAGGTTTTCTGGCATTTTTAACCTGTAAAGCTAGTTCAACTAATAAACTGCTTATTTGTTAATAAGATTTATTTTTTTTTTTCTTCAGAAAAGAATCTCTGCCAAGTGTCAGCTACTTCTCAGTCTTTGAAGCTTACCTTTCACTATTTTGACCTTCTTCATGGCTGCTGTGGTCTCTTGGTTTCTTTTTTTTTTTGTCTTTTGCCTTATAGTTTCCTGACTTAATTTCTGATGTGGCCTAACTGATCATAAAAGCTGAGTGATATGTACACTGTGAGTTAAGTTAGCAGGTTATCTTAGGATATTCCTCTCAGGTTTTAAATGCACTTCGTTTAACCTGCTCTACAAGCAAAAATGTTTTCCTTCCATGATCTATTTTATTTTTGCATTTTAGTCCTCTCCTTCAATACTGACCCATGAACTATCTTTTCTTGTCCATTTGAGGTTTTCTGTGTACATTTCTCTGGTAAAAAATTAATAGAAAGAGCAATAAGCAATTAATGTCTCCAGCAAATTCCAAATTTGCTTTTCCCTGTCAAAAATGAAGCACAAAAGAGTTAAATAGCAAATCAGGTGAAGTCTTTGCTGACTGTTCTGGGATTATCTATAACCCAAATTGATTCTCCACCAGGTGTCTCTTGCCAGAAAGTCACTTGCCAATATTCACAGATATTTTTCCTGCAGAGGTGGTACTTCACAATAGTAGCCTTGTAAATAGGGATGAAACCCTAACGTTTATACACTTATTTCTACCTCCACTCCCTCCACCCCGGGCCTCTTAACTAACAAACTCTTATGCGAACTATTTTCTTAGTTCCTATTAACACACATGTCTTCATAAATAGAAGGTCAGAAGCCCACATATTCTAGTGGCTTACATTTACTTTAAGGTTTATTTAAACCACCTAATTCAAAAGAATGTACATAATGATGTTCAAAGCAGGTTATCAGTGTTAGCTGCACAGTTTTGGTGTATGATTACACACAGGTGTATGACTAAATCTTCTTGGGACACAGCTCTAAACACAAGGTGCTGACTTCAATTGCAGCATGTCAGATAAGGGTTGGTACTCAAATGGCAAAATATCCTCCCTCTATCTAGATTCAAATCTGCTAACACAATGACAACAAACCTTTGTCAGGCCATATGCTATAACATCCCAGTTCCATTCTTTTTTTTTTTTTTTTTATTCACACCCGCACCCTAGATTTTTTATATAATTTCTGAAAGTCTCTTAATGCCTCTTCTTAAATACTTAGATGCCAACTGTCAGCAGCAGCAAAGACAGCAGGTCCAAGATTTGAAATGGAAACTTTTACTTATGTGTTCTTGACAATTGCAATGGATGTAATTTCTAAGTACCACAAGCTGTAAATGTATCATATGAATCTTATGTACCATTATTGCTGTAAACAGAACCTAAAATCCAAACCTAATGCAAGTGAGTCAAAAGTGGGCAATGAATCCTTAGAATCATTAAACTGATTTCCCCCCCCCGAGATGTTTTCTCTAAATAACAACCTGATGTACAAAGTGCTGATTTTGGGGGTGTTCAAAGAACAGATCCACATCTAAAGGCAGGTGGCTCAGACTTGTTTCTAATTAAGAAGTGTCCTGAAATGAACAAAGGGCCACACAGTGGGAAATCTATGCTTGCAGGTACCAATTCACACCTGTTAATGATTAGTTTGCAGGCACTACCAGATGTGTTATTTATCTGATGATCAGAGTAATTTAAATGAATT
The DNA here is from genome assembly GCA_017639245.1 of Myiopsitta monachus. Taxonomy (NCBI): domain Eukaryota; kingdom Metazoa; phylum Chordata; class Aves; order Psittaciformes; family Psittacidae; genus Myiopsitta; species Myiopsitta monachus. The sequence continues at coordinate 22,122,034 of CM029922.1, read as the reverse complement.
GTTCAGTCATGTGAAATTGTCCCAGTTAAGTAGATGTGCTGTTTCTCCTCTGCTTTCATATGGAAGTAATGGAGCTGATAGTTTTCTTTAACACTGTCCTTTGCTCTTTCATGTAAAGAGTGTAAAGTGCTCCCACAAAGAGTCTGAGCTGCATCCTATGCCCTCCTCTAAAAAAAACCCAGTCAATATAGCTGTACAGAAAGTTTTTAAGTCTTAAGTGACCATGAATAAGGGTTCAAAAAGACATTGGTTAATGGTAAAAGTAGGTTGCAATTTTTATCATACATCTAAAAGTGTGCAATTCAGTGCTTACAAGATCAAAATGTGAAACCCTGCTCATAAGAATTGCAAACATTTAGAACTCACTGCTAAAGGAGTTTACTGGTAGCAGACAGTACCAGCATAGTCCCCAGCCATGAACAATTAAAAAAAAACCTTCATGTGAGTACAAAGGGAGAGTAAAAAGGGAATGGATGCAGCAAGCAGACAGATTCATGCACTTTCCCTTCTTTTGCCACTCTTGGAGACAGGGGTACAGCGCTGATCTGACCCAGAAGGGCTTCTCTGTTTTCATGTTGTTTTGTTGGCATGCCATTTTAACAAGCTTACTTCCTTTCCTGAAGACCTAAAACCAGCTATAGCATCAAAACCTATTTGACTACTGAGATGTGGTCTGTGAAAAAACATGCAAACAGAAGGAAGGCCACTTTGACTTTTCTGTTACTTACACCTACAAGACAGACCAATCAGAAATTCAGCATGTGCTCATAAATAGATAAGAGGTTCAGACAGGCTAACGTGTATGTACTGCCTAGGCAAACATATAAAGGATGTCATTAAACGTAGAACAGTGGCATGGGTTTAAATTCTTTGCTGTAGTGCAAGGGGTGTTTTATGCATTGTTCCAGGTCTGGTGATGCGTTTAATTTCAACTGTGGTCATTCTTCTGGCCTTTTGCAATGTTATTTTTCCTACTATCCAAGTAATCTTACTTAAGTTTGTCTGTGGCAGATTTCAGTTTCTCTTTATATCCAGCACACCCCAAAGAGTGCTAGTCCTGCTCTGCCAAGGAAAATAAATAAATAAATAAATAAATAAATAAATTGGTAGATAGATAGATAGATAGATAGATAGATAGATAGATAGATAGATAGAACCCCACAGAAAAATCTAATCGGAGAGATCAGACAACTGACACTAAGAATGGACCAGAAACACAGGCATTAAAAGGCTTTCAAACTATGGTTTCCTGTAGTTTTTCTCAGGAACTTTGTGCACATTGAAAGTTCTAGCTGCAGTCTTGATAGTAATGACTTCTAGTTCAGTTTCCTGCAACCTCTTTCCAGAAATACTTGTCTGGTTCTATTTCTGGACTTACAACCTCAGGTCTGTAATTGAATTTCCCTCAGGCTCATGACCCCATGTCTTACATGAGGTCACAACACTTCATTTGGGAGGGTCACTGTTCCTATCTGAACAAGAACAAGGAAAGTTTACTCTCAATTTCCGTGTATTTTTTCCCAGAACACTGCACCTCCAGCACTATTTATATGTTACTTAATGATCTCCATTGTACTACTGCAAAGCTGAAGCTCATGTGACCTGTTTAAGCTGTTATGCAGCAGGAGTGTGAGAACTAGAAAAAGAGCAGAATTCTCCCAGCTTACTGAGCAGTGTGCTGTCCACTGGACCATAAGCAGCAGTTAGCAGATATAACTAACAGAGCTCAGCTTTCTGTTGGTGAAGGCTGATTAAAAATTCTAATGATTTGTGGTTTTGTCCCACGTTATTTATCTTATTTTCTCTCTCTTTGAATACTTGAAGGAGTCAGTCAGCATCATTACACCCCAGACAATTGAGTTGATTGCTTTTTTCATAATAGCATTTGAGAACAGTTGTGCAATTTTCAGTAGGCGACAGAATAGACAGGAGAAAAAGCAAGTGCTTTAAATAGAATTACTACAATGCTGCTTGCAAAATGTTTTTCATTAACCCTTAAATTGCTCATGCTCAGCTATTGCCACAGATTTATTCATTAAAGTTAGTAGTTTTCCATCCCTAGGCTTTGCCACACAGATATTCCTGTCCTCCCTCATTCTGTGTTTCCCTTTCTTAATTAGTCTATGATGAGTTGCTCCTTGAGCTGTGCCTGTTTCTTGTTTCTCACTGACACTTTTCTTTTTGCCTTCACTCACAAATACTTTTTTTTCTATATATTTCCTTCTCCTATTTCTTCTTTCATTTTTATTTCTGTAGCATATGCCATCTAATCACAGGAGAATTAAACTCAGTGATAAGCCTTAAAAAGATATATTTTTGAAATATTACACTGTCTTTTGTTAAGGTAGGATAGATACTCCAATATTTCTCACAAATTTGCTTCCTAAACCCACTAGGTATACAGCTTCCACAAACGTCTTAGTTCACTCACTGCCTAATTAGTGTTGCCTTCAAAAAATTTTTCTTAATGTCAGATTTAAGTCTTTGTTGTTGCCACTGAAATCTATCACTTCCTAATATCTCAGTGGGCAACATAATGTACATAAACATGCTTGCAAACATAAAACAAACTAGGAACCTTTCTTTGTCCCCAAGGACAATGGGTGCTGCATGGATTACACCTATGTGGCAAGAACTCTCTTTCTTTCCAAAACAAACTCCTCCAAATAGTCTGTTGGTCTACGGTTCATGTACGCAACCAAACTGTCCACAACTACACAGGGACTTGAGGTGGATCCCAGGTGAAACTGTGCACATGCCAAGCTAAAAGTTGAACACTGTGGAGAGCCAGGTGCCAGAGCTCAGCCTGTGCCCTGGTCCTGTTTAGTTTACTAACATATGTGTGCCAAAAAAGAGCATGTTCTTGGGGAGCAGCAGGAGCCAGATGTGCTCCAGGAAGCAGACTGAGCTGGGAGCTGAGGACCACCATTGCAATGGCAGCATCATCACTGACCAGCTGCAGTCTCACAGCAGCTCAGCAGAGCCAGGTTAGTGACAGCGACAGTGTGCAGGGCCAGGGCATGGGCGCACGAGCTGCAGGAGGCCTGCACACACAGCTAGTTCTGAATTGAAATTACCCAGGACATAGGTAAGTGTGCTGCAGGGAACTGACACCTTTTACCTCTTGCTCCACACATAGAAATGACAATAAGACACAAAGTGATAGATGTTGCACTGTTTCTTGTGCACATATTTATTTATTGTTTTTTGTCGTACAGTCTGACGAGCCAGGCATGGTGTGTTTTAAGTTACCTGCTATTCTCATCAAAGCACACATCCTCTATTAGTACTGTTTCTTAACTGAAAACAGGGCTTAGTTGACTCCTTTAGGGGTGTCACTATTCACTTTCCCATAACAAAAATAAAACACAAACCAAAAAAAAAAAAAATAAAAATACAAAGGCTGTCTAGGGATTTTTACCAATCAGCAGTGTGTGGCAATGAAACTTTCCCTTCCTTTACCAACATTTTTCCACAGATTTTGAAATCACTGCCATTGTTTCAAGAAGTACATAAACACAAATAATAATAAAAACTGCATATGATTTCCTGTTTGAGTTTCATCCATCTTCTTTGGCTATGATCAAATCTTCTATGGATGCCTTTTTGCTTTGAAAGTCTGCTCATATTTATTTTCCACTCCTACACAACGCTTGTATATCTCTGAGAGGTTTCCTTAGTTTACATGCCCCACCTCTCCCTCTTCAAACCCTTACCATCTTTCTTCTGTTCCTGGTAATATTCCAACCTCTAAATACTAGTCCTTACAAAAAATTGAAAGACAATTGTCTTTTTCTTAAAAAATCTTAATACTGTAAATGTTGTCCAGTAACTATAACTTAACTTGTCAATAAACTCGTATCTTCTGCCATTGTATCAAGTTCTTGAGAAAAATAGAAGTTGCTGTAAGCAGACTGCATGCTCAATCTGGAAGAAGCTTCAAAAATACCACAATTTTATTAGTTCGTATCATGAGTAGAATTTTGTATTTTGTCAGAAAATTTCTTAAATATTCAACAGAGAGTGGGTGGGTGGGTGGTATTTTGGTAATTCATTAGTGCGATGGACTTGTACTGCAATTCATCCTAGAAATCACCCAAAGCTTCTCAGTAGTGAAGCTGGCTCTAAGGCTCACACACCCCAACCTTCTCTTCCACTTAAGAGGGGGGCAGAGATCAGGCCCCGTGTATTACATTATTCTCCCACAACTCCTCATTACTTTGCATTATACTCATTACTGTCATTTCTGGACATTTTACTACTCTTCAGCTGCTTAAAATTCTTTCTAAATAACCCTCCTTTCAAAATATGCCAAATCCAATTGCATAAAAATACAAGAGATTTTAAAATCGTGGGGTTTTTTACTAGAAACATGGGAAGCCATGTATAGCAAGAAATGGCACAATCAAAATCAAGCTCTATTTACATTACTGCTCTTTGCCCTAAATATGTGTTACATACATACTGCCAGGTTATGTGATAAAGCTCAACTGTACACCCGCAGAAGAGTTAGGAGAGAAAATGGCAGGAGAAGGAGCCTAAATAATGCCCTTCCAGGCTACTTCCAGGCCCATCACAGGCCCATTAGCCCCTCAAAGGCTCATCTGTACAAGTTCAGATGGGGACAAGGATAGGACATCAGGAAACCCTAACTGCATACTCCTAAGGAACAACTACGCTGTATGGACTTTTCCTAGGGCCATGTTATCAGAGCCATCTGCCCCAGTGTCTAGGCATGAAACCCATCACCACAGTTCACTGGAAGTAGTTCTCCAGATGACCTTTTGGACTATGGGGGTTGCTGCTTAAAGTTGGAGCATATTATAGGATGCAGGAAAAAGGAGTTTGGGTCATACTTATGGTATGTTTAGGGGAGGAAGCAAAGGCAGGACAAGGAAGGGGTTTAGATGATTTTAGGAGGAACAAAGTGGGAAAATAGAAGTATAAAGGAACAAAAAGGATCAGGCACATACAAATAGTTTGCAGGTCGGTGTGCTTGTCTGGCCATGTCCTGCATTTTATGAGAGCAGTCTGTTGTATCCTACTACCTTCCCCTCAAACTCTTTCCTGAGTGAGGACTTAATGTGGGCACATGTGTTTAAGGCAGTGTTTTATTGCAGCAACTGGAATCAGACCACAGGTTGGGCATCCTGCATATCCGTGGTGCCAATGAGGGGAAAGAGCACAAGTCTGCAAGCACTAGTGATGGTTAAGCTTGACCAATCAGTGAGTAGGTAAAGTGACGTGGGAGCAGGGGCCTGAGTGGGTCTCTAAGGGTGTGCAAGTGTCTTTGTATATGTAGGTATTAGAGAGAGTATTCTACTACTCTCTAGTAAGACAGCATCTGAGTCCAGCTACTGGAGGGGTCCTGCATGCATACTGAACATACATATATACTTTCACTACTGGACTTCTACTACTTTCACTAATTTCACTTCCTGCCTAGCCAGAGAGGGAAGGAGAATGATGCTGTTAGTGTTGTCTCTGCAAGGGTGCTCTGAGTGTGTGCCTGTGATCTGAGTGGCTGGCCACATGTACATGTGTATATGTGTATACAGGAAATAGACACATACACCCAAGATGCACCAGGGGAGGTTAAGATTGGATATTAGGAAAAATTTCCTCACCAAAAGGGTTGTCAAGCATTGGAACAGGCTGCTTAGGGAAGTGGTGGATTCACCATCCCTGAAGGTATTTGAAATATGTGTACATGTGGCATTTCAGGACATGGTTCAGTGACGGACTTGGCAGTGCTAGGTTAATGGCTGGACTCAATGATCCTAAAGGTCTTTTCCAAACTAAATGATTCTGTGATTCTATGTGTGTATATGTGCTTGTGTGTGTGTATATATATGTTCATGTACTTCGTATTTGTATTTATATTCATGTACATTTTATTTTTATTTATATATATATATGTAATGTATATGCATGCTTTATGTGCCTGCTGTGCCTGCTGGGATTACTTCTTCACTCTTGCTGCCAGTTGTACCTAGGAATACAGAGCATCAACACCCTCAGTTACCTCGGGCAGTTGGATCTGGCATAATATATTTTCCTTTAAAACACTTACATAAATATATATGTATCATTTATATATACTGATCCTTTTTCTCTATGCAGGAGTGTGAGTTTTGGAAAAGCACACAGCTCATACAGCATCAGTTGTCCCTGGAAGGAACTGATAATGGGTGTGTAGAGTGATGTCTGCATGACAGATGAGGATAAGGGGCAGAAGGTTAGGATCATGGTTGTGTTCCAGGCTTACAACTTCTTGTTTGTATCATTATGTCAGTCTCTTACCACAGCAACAGAAAAAGTTGAATAAGGAAGCCTTCATTTCATCCTTGCATTTTCATAACATTTTAGGTCTGATTTTTTCTTTTTACTAGCCACATTGTGCTTCCTTGTTACGTTTCTGCAACCATGAGAGCAGTAGAATATGCATATTTTAATGTAGATTGAGCTTCTCCCATAATCTCATAACTCCAAGAGGATTTAACATAATTCTCAGTGATTATTTCCAGTGTCTGTCTTTGCAGGTGGTCATTGATTTCCTGAGCTTCAGCAGAGTGAAATTGATATCTAGCCTACACTAGTAAAAGGTTTACTGGAATTGATAAATCTCTCAGTACAGCTAATACCAGCAAGCACTCTATTATAGATGCACTTCTACTGTGGAGGAGAAAAGGTTTTCATCCATTGTTTTTCTTGAGAACTGCAACACTGCTAGGCTTTTTGCTAGCATTGAGATGCTATTCATAATTTCACCTCTAAATGGTATCAGTAAGATTTAGTCATAAATCTGGACCGATTTTTCTCAGTCTCTCCATTCCCCATATACAGCTGGAAAATGCAATGAGAAATGACAAGTCAGCTTTAAATCTGAAGAATGCAAGGCAGCAATTCTCTTTGCTTCCAGTTGGAGAAGACAAGCAGAACAGCTATTTACCCTTGGCCTGCATGTGGAAAGCTTCCTCCAAATGCATGCCACCAGGCTCCTGGATTTTAAACAGAAATTTATGGCTTATGTACCTTGGGAAGTTGGAGAGATGCCTCAAGCATCTTTTTTTTTTTATCCTGAGTGAGACAGCACTGTGACAGGTAACATGACAAGGGCATAGTGGGTGATGTGAAAAAGGAGGAACTACTTCTCAAGCCTGCATGTGAGGAGCTGAGACCCTTGGAGGAGGGGATCCTGTCATCTGGTGGAAGGGCCAGCAGCAGCCCAGAACTGTGACCTCTACAGCTCCACGTTTCTACACAGAAAGCGTCAAGAATGGGAGAACTGCACAACCTCAGGAGCCTTTACATGTTTTGTTAATGGACAGCATGCTAAAGGATAAATTTAAAGTGCAGTAACTATTTCTGGTGCATTTGCTGTGCGAACATTGGTAGAAAAGAAGTGGCATCGTGATGAAGATGGGACCTCTAGCCAAGCAGAGTAATTCACATTTAGTTGATCATTGATCCTAACCCTTAGCAAGCATTTGCCTGACTTACTCTGGATGCAAATGACTGGTATAGGTAAGCCTGGTCATAATGTTATATATAATTTGTTTAATTAAAGTTTAAATTAAGAATTGCATTAGGAGACATGAAAATGGCAAACACGGGTTTATCTCTTTACATAAGCATTCAAGACGAAACACTGCTTATAAATAATTAAGAATGCCATGCAGAAACCACACTGGGAGAGTTATTAAGGGTATTGTGTGGATTAAACACCTCTTCTTTGCCTGATCTATTTGATCTTTATGTAGTGCAAAACAGCTACACAACAGGATAGTTAATGATTTGGGTCTACATAAAATCTCGGGCTCATAGCTCATTGAGTCATTATGGAAGAAAAGCAGAGGAAAGCATTCTAGAGGGGCTGGCTTTACTCGTGGATGCAGAATGTACCTGAGCTAGCTGTTAATCCCCTTGCTTGGGAATTGCTGGCAGGACATCTGTGACCACAGAGCATACACACTGGGGTCTTTGTAGCTGTACTGTTTTTTTTTTCTGTGTAGAGTTGAATGTCCACATTACAGATGTTATGCTCACATTTGTAAACTAATTCTAATATAACTGCACAAGCTATGCCATATCTCATCTGCAGTACAGGAGAGTTTGCAGATGCTATCTTTTAGGTTAGGGCCATGGTGCACTGCTAGAGGGTTTTGCTTTATTTTGAGTGTTCTTTTGTTTTTTTCTTAGCAGATATATATGTACATTTTTATTTAAAGACTCAAAATCCTTGTAAAACTTAAGCTGAAAATTGGTACCAGCAACAGACCTAACTGTATGGCAGTACTTTCTCTTTAAAAAATCAGCCTGGAAAATTGTAAATTCTGCATGTATTTGTCACCATGCAAATGGTTCCCAAATATTTTTTTTTGACCAGTGAAGAACAGAGTATACACATGAAGCATTAACTAAAACCACTATTTGACAGGTAAAGATGAAATGTTATGCCTTTTTTCTTAGGCCATTTGCTGTGATTTTTTAACAAATACTTTTGCCCAAGTTGGAAAGTTCACTGCATTATACTTTACTTGAGTTTATCTTTAAATAAAAGTTAAAAACATGGTTATATAGCTCTACATCCACTAAGTGTCTAATGAAAAATCAATAGCAACCAGATACCTTATTCCAAGAATTGCTTTTAGAAATTCTACCTAGGGGATATTTGTGAGCGGTAGGTTTAGTGTCTTAATTCCCACAAAGTCTGTAATTCCAGTCTGTTTCTTCTTGTTTGTTATTCATTGCAATACCTGTAAGAAACTTAAGTCAAGTGTTCATAAAAATCTAAGTAATGTTTTATAAGCGCTACATGAAGAATCTATAGACCACCTCTTGCATGTGCAGTAAAGAGAGACCAAGAAAAATCACCTATAGCAGGTTGTGGCATTCATCAGCAGACACACTAAGCAATGTCATGTTTGTTATAGTACTGTAATTCACTTTATTCTGAACACTGTTCTTTGAATGTTCAAACTAGGCTGTGAATGTGTGCTCAAGAAAACAGAATAGTTGCTCATGGAAACTTATACATAATCTTCAATTTATTTTGTAGTGACAGCACAAGGGTAATGGGTTAATACTTAAACAGAGGAAGTTTAGATTGGATATAAGGAAGAAATTATTTACTGTAAGGGTGGTGAGGCGCTGGAATGGGTTGCGCAGGGAAGTTCTGAATCCTCCATCACTGGCGGTGTTCAAGGCCGGGTTGGACAGAGCGTTGGGCAGCATGGTGTCGTGGGTTCAGCAGCAGCAGTCAGTTTTTCTCCTTCTTGGCAGCTGGTGCAGTGCTGTGGTTTTGATTTTGGGCCTGGGAACAGCGCTGATAACAGCAGTGTTTTCAGTTACTGCTTGGTAGTGTTTTGGTCTGGCCAAGGACTTTCTGAGGCTCATGCTCTGCCAGGGAGGAGGGGAAGTCAGGAGGAAGCAGAAACAGGGCACCTGACCCAAACTGACCAAAGAGGTTATTCCATACCACAGCACGTCATGTCTAGGATGTGAAAACAGAGAGCAGAGACCCGGAAGGGTGTGGTGAGACACTGGAGGGGTTTGCTGCTGGGGGGTGCACTGGCTGGGTCAGGGCTTGGTGAGCAGTTGTATTCTCTTCCTTTGTATTTCTCTTGTATTATTACTGGTGGTAGCAGTAGTGATTTGTGTTATACCTTAGTTCCTAAACTGTTCTTATCTCAACCTGTGGAAGTTGTATTCTTTCAATTCTCCTCCCCATCCTCCCGGGACTGGTGGAAGAAAAAGGGGGAGTGGGTGAGTGAACGAACTGAGTTATTGAGGGGCTTAATCCACGACAGTTCTTTTTGGCACACAACGTGGGGCCTGAAGGGTTGAGATAATGGCAGAATTAATAGATACTCATCACAATGCTGATTTATTGGCTCTCAATTCTCTTGAGTTCATGGTTTCAGCCTGTTGTACTTTACTTACAGCCAGTATTTGTTATCGTAGCTTTCAGATATGGGTTTAGGGCTAAGGGTTTAGGGCTAAGGTTCTTGTTTCATTGTACTTTATTGGAATGGCTTGCAATACGGGTGGGCTCCAGAAGCAGGGGGCGACAGATGTGGACTTGTACCTGACCATCCGGCTGCTCTTCACCGTCCTGGCCCTCGTTCTCGCCTTCATCTTCACGAGGCTGTGGGAAGACGAGGAGGGAGGCCCCAGGAGCCGCCAGCAGCTGAAACGGTCCGGGAGCCTGGCCCCGGGGACCAGGAGCCGAGTCCCACAGCTGCGGAGGTGGCAGAGGAGCTGAGCCCCCCCTCCAAGCTCAGCCCGCCGGCTGCCAAGCAGCGGGAGGAGGCGGCTACAGACCGGCTGGAAGAGAGGGCAGAGAAGCTGGGCCCCAAGCCCGAGCCTGAGCCGTGTTCTGTGGCTACCGAGTGGGGGGGGGGGGAGGGGGCAGGCAGCGGTTGTGTCCAGCCCCGCTGCGACTGAGAGCATTTCCCAGCAGCCGCCCGAGGAGCCCTGCGAGCCTGAGCCCCAGGAGGATGCAGGACACCGCGTAGCACTTCCCAGCAAGGCAGAGGGGGAAGATCTGGACTCAGGCAAAGAGCAGCTGGTGGTGAGAGAGCCGGCAAGCACAGCAGCTACACCAGCCCCAGTGAAAAGTACAGCAGCCTCATTTGAGAGTTCCTACAGTTTTGAATGGCCTTTGGGTACCCTTGAGACCTGCCTGTTGATTCTGATGGGGATCAGCATGTTGGCATGCTTACAGGGTGTGTTTTACCCACATCCATTTTGTCTGGCCCCGAGAGTTAAGCAGAGTGGGGTGTGGGCCTTGTCTGGGGTTGGACTACGATCCAGCCTGACCAAGAGATTTTCCCTGAGGCTGGACAGTCATGAGTGGCAGGGTGTGTGGGAAAGTATGGGCAAGTACCTATTCCATTGGACCCCTCCAGTGCTTTGGAAGCATTGGAGATGGAAGGCAGCTGTATGGAGTCCCCAGTGACAAGCTACAGACACTGCTGGAGGGGAGGGTGAATTATTTTGAGCCTGGTGGGCCCATGACACCTCAGGCCATCAGGGCAGAGATGCAACATACAGATGGACATATGATCGAGGGGTGGACTTAGCAATGGACACTATTGCCCAGATTATTCACAAGTGTGAACACTGCACACAGCCTCTCCTGCTCTGAAAGGCTGTTGCAGAAGATGGAGCCCGACATCATGGACTGGATGGACTCAGCAGCTTTGTAGGGATTGGTCCATGCACTAAGGGATGATCTCTCTCCCTTTCTGTGTGTGTGTGTGGATGCATATATACACATGTGATGATATATTGAAAATGTGGGATCCGAGCATGACATGAATGGTATAGAATAAGGGGTGGATACTGCCCTGCGTTCAGCAGCAGCAGTCGTTTTTCTCCTTCTTGGCAGCTGGTGCAGTGCTGTGGTTTTGATTTTCTGCCTGGGAACAGCGCTGATAACAGCAGTGTTTTCAGTTACTGCTTGGTAATGTTTTGGTCTGGCCAAGGACTTTCTGAGGCTCATGCTCTGCCAGGGAGGAGGGGAAGTCAGGAGGAAGCAGAAACAGGGCACCTGACCCAAACTGACCAAAGAGGTTATTCCATACCACAGCGCCTCATGCCCAGGATGTGAAAACGAGAAGCAGAGACCCAGAAGGGTGTGGTGAGGCACTGGAGGGGTTTGCTGCTGGGGGGTGCACTGGCTGGGTCAGGCTTGGTGAGCAGTTGTATTCTCTTCCTTTGTATTTCTCTTGTATTATTACTGGTGGTAGCAGTAGTGATTTGTGTTATACCTTAGTTCCTAAACTGTTCTTATCTCAAACCTGTGGAAGTTGTATTCTTTCAATTCTCCTCCCCATCGCCCAGGGACTGGTGGAAGAAAGAGGGAGGAGTGAGTGAGTGACAAAACTTTGTGGGTGGGGGGCTTAAACCACAACACATGGTTTAGTGTGAGGTGTCCCTGCCCATGGCAAGGGGGTTGGAATTAGATGATCTTAAGGTCTTTTCCAACCCTAACTATTCTGATTATATTTCAGATTTTCCCTGAGCAGCACAGATAAAATAAACACTTAAAAAATAAATATAAAGGCAGTTGGCTAAATGTCCATACAAAAATGCCTAAGGGTTATTAAATTTGAATGCCAAAAAATACATGTTATGAAAAGACAGCATGTATGTACTGTTGAGAATCATTTTGCAACTTACCTGAAACTTGAAAGATTTCTTTTTTTCTAAACCCAGTAAACCTGCAGAACTTGTCACGTTTAATTTAAAGTCTTAGTTCTGAAAACTGCCATGGCTCAGTGACAGCCCTGTGGACAAGGACATGTGGGCCTTCCCACTGGGATGGCAGGGCCCAGGCATAGGGCACCTCTTTGAGGTCACAAATGATTGTATATATTGTTCAGTAAAGTATCCCACCAACTGATAATCACTGGGGAAGTGCCGCTGCCATTGGGAATACCTTAGAGTACGATCTGTCGAAGAGCTGCATAATCAAAACCATATCTAAGGGTAAACTTTCAATAACCTACCTAGAAAAGTTGCTAAAATAATATGTCTATATCATGCACTGTAGTCTGTTAAAAAGATACCTGTACCAACTGTGCATGGGGTGGTTTTAAATAAAAAAGGAATCTGACCTAAGGAGTGCTGAGCTGAACAATGTTAAGAAATTGGATAAATTAGCTCATTACAAGCTTCCCAGTGTGCTAGATGGCCAATTCCTATCCCTAAGATACTTTATAGAGCTGTAGTTCAGATATCTTAGCAGTGCACTGCAGTATGATGTATCAGTTTGTCTGTTTAGCTTAAAGTATGTAACAGAGTGTTTTTATACACTTAATGTTCAGAAGGTATGTAACTCTTTGCAGAGCATAGACTGCAACTGGGCAGGTGTCTTCCAATACTCAGGACACCAAAGAGGGAATCTCATGAATTTCATGTTTCAATTTCTCATTTAGGGGGAAGAAAAAAAAAAAAAAAAAAAAAAAAAAAAAATTCTCTGTTGGGTTCATTTGAGTTTCATGATAAATTGCTGGTCATAAATTCAGAGCTGCTTAAGCTTTCTCCTGGTTTTATTTTCACTAAGAACTCTAAAGGAATTTTGCTGCAAGTAATTAAAATTTAGAACCTAATAGAAGCATAAGCTCCTATGCAGCAGCCACAATATCTGCCTGCATTAAAATATCTAACATTATTTGCTCTATCTCCCATTTACATTTATCTACTCAAACACAAGAAGGGTCTGCAGGCTAAAAGAAGAGAAAAGCATTCCACTGCTCTGGCATGCAGAACACAGAGACAGAATGAAGTCCTTTTTCTGTAATTCTCTGCATTTGTCTACTAATGATTCTGACAAAACCAAATATAACCCAGCCCAGGACCTGAAAAGCTAATTTGAATAAATTTAAAGCCGGCGTGGAATGGATGCTTATTCATCCATTCATAGCTCCATTAGACATTGCTTTGCCTCTCTACATTCCATTTTTAGAAGAACTAAGATTCAAACTGCATATTTTTTCCATGAGTTTTAGCATTTATGAAGGTTATTTATGCTAACCAGAGTCATTGTCTCAAGAGTACTGCTTTGATAGTGACATTTCCCCAAAGACACATGCCACACAGACCTAGATGCGCCTGTGTGGCAAAGGAGGCTAATGGCATCCTGAGCTGCATTAGTAGTGTTGCCAGCAGGTTGAGGGAGTTAATTCTTCCTCTCTCCTCAGCACCGATAAGGCCACACCTAGAGTACTGTGTCCAGTTCTGATCTCCCTAGTACAAAAGAGACATGATGCTACTGGAAAGAATCCAGCAAAGGACCACAGAGAGGACTGGAACATCTCTCCTGTGAAGAAAGGCTGATAAGAGCTGGGACTGTTAAGCCTGGAAAAGAGAAGGTTCATGGGGATCTCATCAATGTATATAAATACCTGAAGGGAGGGTGCAAAGATGCAGCGATGCTCTTTTCAGTGGTGCCCACTGACAAGGCCAGAGGCAATGGGCACAAACTGAAACACGGTAGGTTTCTTCTGAACATCAGAGGAAACTCACAGAGACACTGAAATAAGTCAGCTTTTCAACTCAAAACTGTTACAGAGCTCACTGTAAGTCCACATATAAACTTATCATTGTTAACAAATAACATTTACATGCAAGTTATTCAGATTCATCCCAAATTCATTCCATAATTGATAACACAGATATACAGTATGTTTTGCCTTTTCATCAGTCTGCAGAATAAAGAACAGGAATTAAGCCCAAACTCCAAGATTGCTGTTCAGTGACACAGCTAAAAGAGTATTCTTCATATAACTTCTCTGCCAAAAGCCTCTAGAAGCAGTTACACTCTCACTTTGGACTTGTCTTAATCACTATTATGCTTTTTTTGCCTTTGTGACACAGTACAGAAACATTCTCTTATTTTCTTTTCTGAAAAGTCATTGAAAAGATGTTTTTCTGTTGTTCATTATGATTAATCGGGTTAATTGTCATCATATCAAATTAGCTCTTGATGTTAGCATGATATTTTATTAAGGAATTTTGAAACCCTGCAATTGGCAAGACCCTGTTTACAATGTAAGAGTTAAAGACATTTTTTTCCTCTGAGGTGTTCAGACTACCTCATTACAATTCCGTAGGAGGATGACCTCTGGTTTAAGGCTAAAAATCTGTTTTGCTGTCTGATTGGGTTTTATATAAAGTTCCTCATAATTCTAGTTGAACCACAATTTGTAATGCTATGGCAAATTATCATTCAATTAGACCTAACTCTCATTGAAATATCTAAACATAGGATGTATTGGAGATTCATGAAGGAAGCTGTACAGGGTACAGATCATGTTCTCTTTATAAACACAGATGGACATTTCATTACAAATCGATAAGTAAGTGATGCCTGAAACAATTATTTTAATATAGTTAATTCCCAAAAGCCCTAGCTAGAGACAAATGCTGGTCATTTAGGCAGGTTATGTCACCTTGATGAACATTGAGCACTCCCTTGATTCCTGAATTAGGAAAGAGTAAACTTTTGTTTAGTTACACAAGTCGATACGAGGTAGACATAATGAAAGGAAAGTGCTTTTAGGCTAAATCTTTACTATACCTCAGAGGCCTTGGGTCATGATCCTTTAGGATTATCACATAACTCAAGTCTCATGCAAATGATCTTTGATTTCACTGTTTACATAGTTAATGCTAAAAACATGGTAATGGCTTGATCTTTTCTTATAAAATTAATGCATAAAATATAAGTTGACATCAACAACTTGCTTAATGTCATGGCAATTTACTCCAATACTCCTGGAAACTATGCCAAGGGATGTGGAAAATTGAGGGTGGTGAGGCACTGGAACAAGTTGTCCAAAGAGGTAAATGCTCCATTCCTGGCAGTGGTCAAGGCTAAGCTGGACAGAGCCTTGGGTGACAAAGTCTAGTGTGTGGCATTCCTGCTCATGGCAGGAGGGTTAGAACTGTATGACCTGAAGGTCCTTTATAACCCTAACCATTCTGTAATTCCATGAAAATAAGGAGGTGATTGCTGATGACCAACATAGCTTCACTAGGGGCAAATCATGCCTGACAAATTTGGTGACTTTCTTAGAAGGTGTTGCAACATTGGTGGGTAAGGGAAGAACAACTGATGTCATTTACTCGGCCTTGTGGCAAAGTATTTGACTCGGTCCCGCATGACATCCTTCTCTCTAAACTGAAGAGTCATAAATTTGAGAAATAGACCACTCAGTGGATAAGGAATTGGCCAGATGGCCACACGCAGACAGTTGCAGTCAATGGCTCAGTTTTGGAGACTGGTGATGAGTGGCATTCCTCAGAACCCAGTATTGGGAGCAGCGTCTTTGAACATCTTTGTTGGTGACATGGTCAGTAAGATTGAGTGCACCCTCAGTAAGTTTGCTGATGGCACCAAGCTTTGTGGTGTGGTCAACATGCTGAAGGGAAGGGATGCCATGCAAGGGGCCTTGGCAGTCTGAGAGGTTGGCCAATGCAAACCTCATGAAGTTCAACAGGGGCAAGTGCACCTAGGTCAAAAAAATCCCAAGCACAGATACAGGCTGGTCAGAGAATGAATGGATTGACAGCAGCCCTGAGGAGAAGGACTTGGGGGTGTTTGTTGATGAGAAGCTCAGTATGACCTGACAATGTGCCAGCCCAGAAAGCCAATTGTATGCTGGGCTGCATTGAAGAGAGAGTGACCAGCAGGTCAAGAGAGGTGACTTTCTCCCTCAACTCCTCTCTCATGAGAATCCATCTGGAATACTGCATTCAGCTCTGAGGCCCGAAACATAAGAAGGGTGTGAACTTGTTGGAGCAAGTCCAGAGGAGTGCCATGAGGATGGTAAGAGGGTAGAGAATCTCCCATATGAAGATAGGCTAAAAAAATTGGAGCTAGAACGCCTCTCCTATGGAGAAAAGCTGAGACAGCTGAGCTTGCTCAGCCTGGAAAAGGCTCCAGGGAAAACTTAAAACAGCCTTCCAGTACTTAAAGGGGCCCACGAGAAATCTGGAGAGGGATTTTTTACAAGGGCATGGAGTAATAGAACAAGGGGAAATGGCTATTAAGAAAAAGTGGTGAGACACTGGAACAGGTTTCCCAGAGCAGCTGTGGCTGCATGTCCTGGGTTTAGCAGTAGCAGTTATTTTTCTCCTTCTTAGTAGCTGGTGCAGAGTTGTGTTTTTGACTTTCGGCCTGGGAACAGTGCTGATAACACCGATGTTTAGTTACGGCTTAGAATGTTTGGTTGACCAAGGACATTCTGAGTCTCATGTTTTGCCAGGGAGGAGGGGAAGCTGAGAGGAAGCAGAAACAGGACACCTGACCCAAACTGACCAAAGAGGTATTCCCTACCACAGCACGTCATGCCCAGGATAGAAAAAACTGAGGGCAGGAACCCAGAAGAGTTCAGTTCACGGCTGCGTCTGGCTTGGTATTGGGTGATGAGCAGGTGTATTCTCTTTCCTTGTACTTCTCTTGTGTTTATTATTATTAGTGGTAGCAGTAGTGATTTGTGTTATACCTTAGTTACTAAACTGTTCTTATCTCAACCTGTGGGAGTTGCACTCTTGTGATTCTCCTCCCCATCCCCTCAGGAGCCTGTGGGAAGAAAGGGGGGGGGGGGGTGAGTGAGGAAACTGCGTGATTTACAGCTTAAACCACGACACTGCATCATTCCTGTAAGTGTTCAAGACCTGGTTGGGTGGGGCTTTTAGCAACCTAGTCTAGTGCAAGGTTCCCCTGCCCATGGCAAGGAGTTGGAACTAGATGATCTTTAAGGTCCCTTCCAACACAAACTGTTGATTCTATAATTTCTTAGTTAGTTCAGTCATTGTTGGGGGATTTTAAGTCTACTCCCCTACAGAAGCTACCAGTTCTCTTTTATTTTTTCATTTATTTTTTCCCCTGCATATGTGCACAGTCCTTGCAGACATTCTTAGCTTTTTAATTTTAGAAATGAGGATGTGTTTATTAATACTATTTTTTTTTAAATGGCTTGCCAACATTAGCTGAACTAGATGCATTACAGGATACAACAAAATGTCTTTATTTGTGTTCAATTCTAGTTTTTAGACCCATCATTAGAAGATGTTATCTGCTTAAAACTGGTTCCCTTTATCAATGAAAGGTCAATAATGTGCGTTGAATTGCATGAAAAGCAGCAAAATGGGTTTAGTCAGTCCATCTTATCTGTCTGATATTCTATTGACTTCAGCTGATATTCTCTGTGGGATGCACACAACAAGGTACTTTTGTATGTTGAAAATTAGGTCATGTTCTCAATTTTGGCTTGTCTTCCTTGAAGACATGACATTACTATCTTCTAGCTGCAACTTTTGTTTTTGAAGGAAAGCAAATGCTATTTTACTGTTGCTATCTGTGAAAGCTGTGGAAGTTCTGCAGTACCTATGAGGAGCCCAGATCTATGTGCAAAAGTTTACTACACTTCCGGTTTTATCATTAGTCAGAAGATTTTCTGTAGGAGGGTACCATTTAAGCAAGTTTGTCTGACCTCCTGTATACTGCAGGCTAAAGACCTCCACCTACATATTTTAACCTCTCTTTAAGAAACAACGCTTCTGAGAAAAGCTTCTGAAATTTATTTTGGGTATATAAGCATCAATAAGATGGCAAAATTTTACCAGCTAACTCAAAAAAAAACTGGTTATCAGAGTTGAACCGAAGAAGTCAGCCATCTCCGTATTTGAGTTTCAATGGATTTGTCTATATCCTTTGTGATAAAAATGACAAAGTAATTCAGACTATTGGCTCTTGAAAACTGGTGATAATGATATGTGTGAGTTTACAGATGCCCAAACCTAAGAATTCCCTGCTGATATCCAAAGTGGGTTTACATGAACTCCAGTAGAGGTTTCTTCAGGTCTGTCAGGATCATATACATTCCAGGTGTAATTGAGATTAACTCAGTAATTTCAGAGAGAATGCCTATTTAATAAGAAATAGTCAGCATTCACGTTGAACTTAGAATATTAAACAACTGAATTTCAAGTTGTACTGATAATGTTTCTTCACATGTATTTTACATGTGTTTCTTACACACGCACTTTGCAAGTTATCTTGTAAAACAACCACACAAAGGTCTTTTCCTAAGTGTAAGAAATTATTGTGCTTTTATTACAACACAAACATAATATTTTTAAGGTCTGCTATACAGAAAAGTCCAAATTTAGATGGTATTCATTAACGCAAATTGTCTGAGACGATCTCTTTATTCAACTCAGTTACCAACAATGATTTCAGCTCTCCATCCTTGCTGAAACATATCCCAATCAGCACCCAATAAATCACCTTCTCTCCTTCTATGGTTTTTAGTCCCTATATATCCAGACAATATTTAAATTCCTTTCCTAATGCAATAATATTTTTATCACAGACAGATCAAAATATATTAATTAATTTGCATAATTTAGACTGAAGACTTTTTAGTGAAAAAAACCTTGTCATTGGCATAAATGTAAGGTGAAAAGTTGATGAGCATGGCAAGGAACTCAAGTAAATCTAATTTTTCATTAACATTAATAATGCAACATCACTACCAATATACCCCAGCCTAAAGAACTAAAACTAAAGTTATTGCTAGCACTGCTTATGTTCTCCCCTGGAGGCTCAGCATAGGATCAGATTCCCTTTATCCCAAATGCTTAAATCGACTAGGCATAGGGAGAGAAATGCCACCTATGTTAATGAACTCTTATTTCACCAGCTTTATCCCAAGTTTGTTACAGATAGTCTAAAAATCTTGTTGAGGTTTTTTGCTAGCCACTGGTATGAAAAACACTTTGGATTTATTCTGTGTTGTAGTCATGATTCATTAGTTAGTATTAAAATGAAAAATCTCTATGTGAGATGTAGAAATGTATGCCAGACATGAGGATGAGGTTATTTAGTGTATCTAATGGAAGGACTCGGATGGCAAAAAAATCTTTGTGATTTATTAAGTGTTGAAGAATTGTGTTCAAAATAATAATTGTGTTCAAAAAATCCTGGAGAAAACTGACCTATGTGATTCTGAAGGTATAACAGCTGTCTTACTCTTACTAAAAGTGTAGTTTGATAACAAGGGCCTTGAAAGTATGGACACAGAATAAAACCAGAGACTCCAGGGCTGCTAACTCCCTAATAATTGAGTACTGGTCATTCAAACTATAAAACTGCATGCAACTTTGTGTGTATAACTGATTTAAACAAAACAAGACAAACTTATAAGAAGAAAATACCCACAAATTTGTTCAACGTTCAATGCATACTGAGGGGATCAGAGGCCCACAGCTTATGACCTGTCTAGATACTCAAACATCACATAAAAAGTATTGCATAGCTGCCTCTGGCCTGACTTATCGAAGAGCTTTGGCTTGTCCAACCAATTGTCCATCACTGTAGAAGAACATGACTGTGTGCATTCTCACGTATGAGTACACATTTCTTGTGCATTCTATGCCATTCACACCTCAACTTAGTTAACTACTCTCGATAAAATTAATTCAACGTGAGTTGCTGTTGCCTAGTTAAAAACAACCATGCCAGCTAATCTCATTACCCATCAAGCTTCCCAGACTTGCTTCTTCAAAAAAAACCCAATCAGTCAGAACACATGATTCCCCGAATAAAGGTGGCTAATCATAAGTGGTAGCACAAATTCTCTAAGCGCATCCTAGCCTCTAGATTCTCTAAGCGCTAGCCTAGCCTCTAAAATGCTGGGTTGCCCTGTATATTAGTACTTTTTCTATTGTAGTTACAATGGAAATAAAAACTGTACTGGCTTAAAATATACGCACCACGCTATATCTTACTACACACAGAAAACCTGTTTTGCAGACTTGGCTTTTCCTGGTAAATTTTATAAACTACTCTTTCTCCTTGGCATTATTATTATTAGTGCTTTTTTCTTCTGACAACTATATTTATTTAATCATAGCTTTCAGATCATCAGCTATGTAAAAAAAAAAAAAAAAAATCAGTCTATTTTAAATTCTCACATCTGTATGCACATGCCATACCACAATATATTGTTTTGGAATGCATGACACTTTTAGCACAAAAATATATATTGTGTTAGTCTTAAAGATACTCAAATTAACAGTAATCCATCCACCCACATACCCTACTTCTTCTGATGCAAAGACTCTCTTACACTTAATTATCTACATGTTAGTGTGAGCAAATTTGGCTTATGGACATTGGTGTTTGATATGTGTGTGTACAGTTCTAGTGTCCTCAACATAAAAAGGACATGGAACTGTTGGAACAAGTCCAGAGGAGGGCTACGAGGACAATCAGGGGACTGGAGCACCTCCCGTATGAAGACAGACTGAGAAAGTTGGGGCTGTTCAGTCTGAAGAAGACTGCATGGAGACCTCAGAGCAGCCTTCCACTATCTGAAGAGGGCCTATAGGGATGCTGGTGAGAGACTCTTCATTAGGGACTGTAGTGAGAGGACAAGGGGTGGCGGGTTCAAACTTAAGCAGGAGAAGTTTAGATTGGATATAAAGAGGGAGTTCCTTACGGTTAGGGTGGTGAGGCACTGGAATGTGTTGCCCAAGGGAGTTGTGAATGCTCCATCCCTGGTGGTGTTCAAGGCCAGGTTGGACAGAGCCTTGGGTGATATGGTTTAATGTGAGATGTCCCTGCCCATGGCAGGGGGATTGGTACTAGATGATCTTGAGGTCCTTCCAACCCTAACTATTCTATGATTCTATGATTCTATGTCATCTGAAAATGATACTTAGGATCTGGGAAAAGGTGGATGGAAAAGGTGAATCTGCTGCTGTGATAATCAGTTGTATTAACTTTGCTCTCAAGAGTAACACCCACATTTTTAGAAATATTTTTTTCTGACAAAATCTTTTATTTTCATCTCTCAGGAGACATTGCAGTATAGAGCTCTTTGTCAGATTTGAACAGAAGTAATTGACTGTGATATTTGTAGGGTTCATCCACTATAGATACCTCTCCTGGGAGGAATCCTATCTTCCTATTCCTTAGACAGTTTCTTATAAGTTAGAGCTCCTGGGGATTTCTTTGATTTATGTGGAATGAAGTTTCAATACAAGCAGTCTAGAATTAGGGGGATGTAGTGTGAAAATCACATCTTGATACCTCCTCTTTGAAGTGCTAAGTACACTTGGATTTTAAAATAAGAAATGGTGCAGTCCTTTCCAGGTATTTCAATATTCTTGCTGCAGTTTAGGATAAATGACCAGGATTTTAGTGAACACTACATGAATTTGTGCATGTAAAGTCATGCCTGGTAAACTTTCTAGTTGTAAACCTCACTACTGGAATTCATATCCCTTTGATTTAAGAGTTATGAAGCATGGCAGTGAATACGTAGGTAACAAATATTTTCAGAGTGACTATTGTCAGGTCATCTGTTCTGGCACCAGTACAAAATGTTTCAAGAAGATACAAGGTACCTATTTAATGGAATAATCACACCCAAGAAAAAATTAATGGTTTTAGGTGAAAGCTTGCAGTATTATCTGACTTCTAAATATTGTAAACTAAAAGCATGGGAATCTGTAACTTTACAAAGATTTTGCCTTTGAGGTTTGAAAATCCTTTGAAGCTGCAGAAAGGTGTCTAGGGAACCCTCTGAAAGTAGCAATGACAGAGACTGATATGGCTGTACTTTTTTGTAACCTTTTGATATACGTTAATTTTCCTGCAACTTCATGAAGTTATACACGATTTTGTCATGTGGCACAGTGCTTTATGAAAAATCAAGATATATATAAACTCAGGTTGCCATCAACAATTAATACATTACAAAATGATTAAAAAAAGAAGTGTGACACATGACAATATGATGTACTGTGACATATGACCTGAAAGTTAGCTGGTTGTATCACTGTTTTCAAGAGCAGACCCCATAAATTAAATTTTGGCTGGGTCAAGGCTATACCTGTCTGTTCCTTTCCTGTAAAACGAATGGTTTCAGAGGGGACTATTCCCATTCTTACTTTGACAGTCACTACTTCAGTGCTGAAAATCCACAACAATGACAGACAATTTCTAAGATGTATTACAGAGATAATGTGTCTTCTGACTGTGAGACGTCATCATGTTAAACTCTAATGCTACTGTGATTAAGTGAACATAGTATCCTGCATAGTCCATGATCTTATCTTTCTTCAGTTTTCTAGTGGCAGAGGAAAGATGTATTTTTAATCATTTGTTTTAACTCTGATTTCTAAACATTTGTATTCTCGATTTCACAGTGTCAGGGAGCTAGCTCCCACTTCATATGTCAAAGCATATCCCTTTAAAGTAGATGAAAGACTTAAACTTCAAAATTCAGACCCAGAACCAGCATTCAAAACACCTCAGATTTTGTTCACAGTTGGAAAAGGTCATTAAATGTCCAAGGAAACAAAATTTACAGCTGGATCCAAGTTGTGATCCAAACAATTGCCTTCTCTTTTCCCATTTACCCAGGGTCAATGCACATTTCTGTGGCAAATATTTCTCTCCATTACCTTCTCTAAGGTTCCTTCCAACCCAGACTATTCTGTGATTTTATGATTCTCTGTAACAGTATGCTGTGATGAAGGTCCTTCCACATTCCAATGCATGCATAGTATATCCAAGTTTACTGTGTCCATGAATGTAATGAACTCACTGTAAATTTTTGCTCCATCATCTAAGTCATTAATGAAAATTATTTAATACCACTGTATCTATGACAGATTATCAGTAATCTTCATCTATTTATCAGACTAGATAAATTTAGTTTGATAAATGAAAGACTGGAAAAAACTGTGTAAATGCAGGGTCTTTTTCTACCAGTTTTATATCATCCTTGTGGTATTTGTACCCTCCTGCTATGTGGACCACCTTTCTCTAGCCATTTTATTGGAATGTTACTGCCTCCAACACCATAAGTCTCTGAAATTAAAGCATTTGCAGTCTACTCTTTGACAACCTACTAGGCTTACTATCATGTTACAAGATGAAATTAATTTAATGTGTTTTTTTTTTTTTTAATCTGTGTTGTCTTTATTTAGTATCCCATTATTATCTAGATGTTTAAAGTGTGACTATTTGTTCCATTTGTTTTATCTCAAAGCTGAACTGAAGTAGACTCTGGTTCTTACGTTTGTCTGGTTTTGAAGACAGATTTGTTAGCATATTCTGCAAAACTCATGTTATCTTTCAGCCATAGAATCATAGAATAGTTAGGGTTGGAAAGGACCTCATGGTCATCTAGTTCCAACATCCTTGCCTTCGGCAGGGACACCTCCCACTAAACCATGTCAACCAAGGCTCTGTCCAACCTGGTCTTGAGCATCGCCAGGGATGGAGCATTAACAACTTCTCTGGGCAATGCATACGAATGCCTCGCTACCCTTACACCAACAAACTTCTTCCTCGTATCCAATCTGAACTTTCCCTGTTCAAATTTTAACCCATTACCCCTTCTCCTATCATTACAGTCCCTCAATGAAAAGTCCCTCCCCAGCATCTCTATAGGCCCCCTTCAGATACTGGAAGGTTGCTATGAGGTCTCCACACAGCCTTCTCTTCTCCAGACTGAACAGCCCCAACTTGCTCAGCCTATCTTCATACAGGAGGTGCTCCAGTCCCCTGATCATCCTCTTGGCCCTCCTCTAGACTTGTTCCAACAGTTCCATATCCTTTTTAGGTTGAGGACACTAGAACTGCACACAATACTCCAAGTGAGTATTAAACAGAGTTAATTTTTTCAGTAAATATACAAAAAAAGCTCAGACAAAACATGTAAAATTAATAGTAATAGCAGCAGCAGCAGCACTAGTAGTAGTAGTAGCATGAGTGTAGATGAAAATTAAAGTAAGAAATGGGAGTGAAGGTTTTTTCCCCATCCTCTGCCAAATACGCCAAGGAGATCTTAAAGTCTTCACAGAATGGTTAGGGCTGGAAAGGACCTTAAAATCACCAAATTCCGACACCCTTGCCATGGACAGGGACACCTCCCACTAGACCAGGTTGCTCAAGGCTCTGTCCAACCTGTTAAATTACCTTGAAATTTGTTTTTAATGAAGCTAGGAGGAAAAAGTATTCTGAGAATAACAAAATTTTATATGCTAACTACCTGTTCTGAAGTGGGCATGTTTTGATTTTATATTTTTCATATATGTTCTTTTCCATCATTACAGTAAAGAATTCAAATATTAAAATTCAGCATTTTGTTAGATGCTGCATTTGTATTTTTCAAAATATTTAACTTTCATTCTTAAATTTCCTAGAAATAAATGAAATTGTTTTGACATCACCAAATCCTATTTTAAAATCTCATACTTTTTCTATCCAGCTCTATTCTTAGCAGAAATAGTTTCAGCTGCTTTTCCAGCCTCAATGTGATTACTATAAAGCTTAAAGAAAGTAAAAGTGTTCAAAAGTTCTCATCAGATCTGGAGGATAGACACAAGTTAAGAAAAATAGCTAGCATACCTGAGGTATTGCAGTTTGTTTGATCTGTCAAAGACTGCACAAAGTAGACTAAAAGCAAGCCAAGAGTCAATACAGGAGCTCAAGACCTCTCTCTAGAATTTTCCCTATCTTGTCCTGAAATTGCAATCAAGCAGAAAATACTTCCTTACCTGCAGGAAGCCAAAACTTTATATTTTTGGTTTTACACAGTTATAAGGATTCTTGATTACAAGAATGTTTGGCAGGTGGCCAAGAGTAACTGAAGATGTAATAAAAGGACAGGAAAAATGAGTGACAAATTACAGAAGTGTTGAGATGGGGTATGAAAAAAAGTGCATTTTGGGATGAAAAAAACAAACCAATTTTTACATAAAGAGATGAGAAGGATTCCCACTGAAATGTATCCAAGTAAATAAAAGGACATATGATAGTTAATATCTGATTACATAGCTTTAAATAAAATTAGAACAGCTCAGTTTTCAGAGAGAAAAACAGGAATGCTAGGCCTGAAGAACTGCAGTTGCCAGCAAAAAAGGACAATGAAGCACAGAAGAAAACAAGAAGGCCAAAACAGCAGAAGAAGAAATTGTTCTCCATTGTGATTCAGCTATTTGCTTTGGATTGCCTTCGACCCTTCGTCATGTCTTGCTTCCTCCATCTTCTCCTTAGTTCAGTCTTTTCTATCTAGAAATACCTTCTATAACTGAATAGCAAAAGAGAGGACCTAATCCAGATGCAGTTGGTGTGATTGTGATAAAATAATAACAGAAATTAGATTGTTTGCTGGCTGTTTAGAGCTCTGTTTCAATTTGAAGACTCTGTACCAGCTCAGAAGCAGATACACTAAGGTCCCAGGCCGAAAGTCAAAAGCACAGCACTGCACCAGCTACGAAGAAGATGACTGCTACTGCTGAACCCAGGACAATATGTTTCTTTTCACCCTTAGTTTCAGGTTTTCTTGTCTTCTATCTCCATATGAATGTCATTAATAAAGAGATGCAGAAGAGAGTTAACAGTGGGGGGATAGTAGTTTTTCTGTTCTTATGCACAATTTCCTTTAGCAGTAATAAGTGTTATGTGTGTGAACTGAGAGAGAAGAAATAACTTTATTTGGAAAAAATGACATGTTAAGTTTCTTATGGCATGAAAGCAAAGACCCTAGAATCTGATTTATTATGGATTATATCTCTGATTGATGTCATACAATAAAAGTAGATAATTTAAAGATAAGTTAATTTCATACTAACCAGATGACTTATTGTACAGAATGCAGAGCTAAACGATTGATTGGGAAAATTTGAACTTGAATATATTCCCCCACCATAAGAGATTTTTAAATGCTTTATTTCAGTTCTACTAATAAAGAAAAGCTTTATAACACTGTTTTTAATACTCTTCTCTCAGCAAATGCAGAAAACTAAGAAACAGAGGTAAAAGAGGATTTTTTTATTTATCACCATCAAGAATACTGTGGATTTTTTAAGGAATGCAGTTTGTTGGGATTTCAAGTTTTGGGTTTTTTTTTGTTTTTTTTTTTTTTTTTTTTTTTTTTGTTTTTTTTTTTTTTTTGTTTCATTTGTTTGGGTTGTTTGTTAGGTTTTTTTATGGCCAGTGAGTAAAATTAGCAATCAATATGCTTTCAACTTGCATGTTACATGGCAATTTCTTAAATCAAATGAGAACCCTTTTTTAGCACAGAACACTCAGCTAAAGAGAAAGTTGTCAGATTTAATAACGTAGAATGCTCCCAGGGAGGAATTCTTCTGTTTTGATTTCCAGTGGTGCATCTGTTTGTAGCACATGCTTTCTCCAGCAAATTCCAGTATGCCTACAACACTTGCAATGAACTTTAATTGTGTGCTTTAGTAGAAAGTCTTAATTTTGATCTGACTCTCTTCAGGTAGCAATGAGTCAACTCACATAATCACACCTCCTTGTAGCAGATAAAAATAACCGTCTTGATTTTCCCTTTTTCTCCACTTTTTAGAAAACGGTTGCATTTTTATGAGTTCTCTCTCACAGTGAGCAGGGATCTATAAGCCTTGGAACATAAGATGGTTCTACAATAATAGCTATTTCTAAACCATTACAATAATTAATCACAGAAGGAGCTACTAGAAAAAAATCCTATAATTTTGAACATATAATTGAATTTTTATTGCTTTTAAACTAAAGTGTTTAGACCTTGAGAAAATCAGCTCAGCAGGAAAAAAAAATATTAAAAATCAAACCTTTCTCTCTGCTCTCCCTCCTTCTGTTCTTGAGACAAAGCTTGGTAAAGCTCACAAGCTAAGTAGGAGCTGATTTAATAGCTCTTTATTTCAGTCTACCTCTTACAGAAGAAAAGGTTGCTTAAAAATGATTCTCTTAACAAAGTGTACTGGTCCACTGCAGGCAAGTTGGGATACAAAGTGAAGGCTTTCACATTCAAAGCTAGCACTGGCACCTTGCAGAGGAAGAAATCCATGTGTTCAGAAGAGGCAAGCGTTCTTTGGTCACCAGTCAAGCTCACTCATATTAAAAGAGGGTTAAGGATGAAGCTGGGGAAGGTGCAGATGAGTGACAGCAGGCAAATTTGACCCATCCAAGAATGAAGTAAGTAAAGCATTTCAGGTTTATCGAAGCATAGTATTTGGGGAATAAGAACTTCAGTGTATTTTTATTTTTTTTTTTTTGAGGTTTCAGATGAAAGAATAGAAAAAATTGTGCCCAAAATACCCCAAACCCCCAGCTTTTGAGACTCTATAAGAGGAAAGAGTTTAGTGCAATTTTTTTTCTTTTCTGCGGAAGTCTTTTCCAAATTCAAGTAAAAGTTTGAAAATGTTTTCAGACTTGCCAAATTTGCATTTTCTTAAAAAAACTAAACTGTTTCTTAAAACATCCTCTTCTTTCTCCTTAGTGATCCCATGACTGGAAGCAAGAAAAGAAGATTATAGTTGTGATGAAGGTAATAAAAGATATATGAACCTTCTTCCCCTTGTTCCTCCTCCCCCAAAAATATTCCTTTGAATGTCAAACTTCAATTCTTATATTCACCAATAATAACTAGTTACCGTACTAATCGTTGTAAGTTTTAGGCAGGAGTTAAGAGGTGAAAAGAGCTGAAAAATGATACAGAGTTCAAATTGCCATATAGTCAGTCCTGTACTTAATATAGCCTAAATGTGTCTAGGCAGTTTGAGATGGATTACCAGCTTCATTTACCTATCAGGTGAAATGCAATGCTTATCCCTCATTTTTTCCTCATGTGACAACATGTTAGATTAATTCTTTGCATGGAAAGACAGTGATTGGACAGGGCAGAAATAGCTATGCAATGTCAGCCACTCTGTGATTCTGTCATTCTGTGAAAAGGTGTAGGATAGGAATGTGCTAAAAATACATGGGGCTGAGCTAAAATACCAAGTTAGCAAGAAACATGTTAAAACAATGATTCTGATTCCAATGCATTTGCATTGCAAATAACCTGACAGCAACTGGACTTTGACAGCTTTGTCCAAGGTGATGATGATAAAACCAAAATTATCTACGAAGCCTGAAATGTAAAGTCTCAAGATAATTAAAATTATTTTATAACAATTTTATGCGTCAGTAACCTTCTGGTTTATAAGCATCATCAAATATGCCATTCAAGAAGTTCAAATTTTACAAAGAAAACTCATCATAAAATTTTGCAAATCAAAGCAAATTAATGAAATTAAAGTATTTCTTTCGACTTTAAATGTTTAAGTTGGAAACTTAAGTTTACAGTTTTAAATATGAAATTTTAAATTTTGTTACTGAAAAGTCAATAATATCCCATAAAGTTTTCATTCCCTTAACTTTCCTCCCTCTTCCCCACTTCTTTCTCTATTTCCCAATGAGGGAATTATTAAACAACCTCTGAAAGAAATTTTGTCAGTCCTACTCTTTGTTTTCCTGTATTTCACAATAATTCTAAATCATATTAGCTGTGTTTTAATTAATGTTGCAAACTTCTTCACCAGAACTGTGGCAGGAATGCTCACAGGAGGTCTAATGTTAGCTTTTTGAGGACAAATTTAAAAGTATCAGCATAAATGTTAATAAAATTATACCAGCCTTACTCCTCTAATTTCTGAGTAGCATTTTTGCAATCGTCCTTTCATTCAGTGTCATTTAACATCTTTCCTTTCAAATGCCTGTATTCAGTCATTTCCATGTTGAACAGCAGAGATGGTCCCATGCTAGTTAATGTTTGAAAATCATACAAAATCTCTAGTTAGTGCAGAAAGCAACATACAAGTGCTGCACACAAGTAACATACAGCGCCTCTTGCATATGTGCAGTTCAGTTAAAGATTTCAGTTCTTTTTCATAGAAAATTCAAAAATATTTCCTTAAACCTCTAATATTCTTTGTGGATGAAGGCTTTGTCAGATTGGAGACTGTTCAATGCACTTTTTTTTTTTTTCTGCTCTGACAGCTGTCAGTGTTATTTAAGAATCCACTTGATTTGTTTTCTTTGAAAAAACTAATGTCTTCTCAGTAGTACTGGTTTTTGTAAGGTGCCTTTGTTTCTTCTGCTGAATTGTGTTTAGTTCTAACACTGACTTTCAACTTATAGAAACATGTAATCATCTAGGTGGAAAAATACCTGCAAGATCATCAAGTCTAACCGTTAACTGAGCATTGCCAAGTGCACCATTAAACCATGTCCCTAAACTGCCACATCTACACATCTTTTAAATACCTCCAAGGATGGTGACTCCATCACTTACCTGGGCAACCTCTTCCAGTGCCTGACTGAGCACAGGATTTGTGGTGCCAAGTACAGGGGGTAAATAAAATAGTCACTTCCTTAGTCCTTCTCACCATACTATTTCTGATATAAGCCAGGAAGTTCTTGGTCTTCTTGGCCACCAAGGCACAAGCTGGCTCATGTTCAGCTGGTTGTTGACAAACTACCCCAGATCCTTTTCTGCCAGGCAGCTTTCCAGCCACTCTTCCCCAGGCCTGTAGCTTGACAAGGGGTTGTTGTGACCCAACTGCAGGACCTGGCAGCGAGCCTTGTTGAACCTCATACAATTGGTCTCAGCCCATCAATCCAGTCTGTCCAGATCCCTCTGTAGAGACTTTCTACCCTCAAGCAGATCAACACTAGCACCCAACTTGGTACTGTCTGCAAACTTTCTGAGGGTGCACTTGATCCCCTCATCCAGATCATTGTGGAGATGAAAGTCACGGACTCCATTTCAGGTTACAAACAAAATCCTTTACTTGGCATGAGTCTAGGGTTTTTATAGGTTATACAAATATCACGCGCATAAGCGGCTAATACAATTGGTTAGCTGTAGTTGTCCATGTTGACATTGTTGCTTCCTCATTGGATATTATCTTGCTCGCTTGTTGCCTTGTGATTGGATGCCCGCTATTTGCTGTCGTCCTCTCATTGGATATTGGTTTCTTGCTTCTTTCTTCCTTCTTATCTTGCCAACCTGCCCCCACAACCACCTTTTTATCTTTTTATCACTTTTTTATTTATTTAACATTCCTCTGCAATCTCAAAGCTCTCCCAGCAACATTCCTCAGCAATCCTCAAAGTTCTCCCAGCAGCTGGTCTAGCTCAAAATCCTCCACATCAAAGTCCTCTACACCCACAGATCATTAATAAAGAAATTAAACAGAACTCGCCTTTGGAACATGTCGTGGTTTAAGCCCCTCAATACTTCACTCAGTTCGTTCACTCACTCACTTTACCTCTTTCTTCTCCCAGTCCCGGGGGGATGGGGAAGAGAATCAAAAGAATGTAACTTCCACAGGTTGAGATAAGAACAGTTTAGTAACTAAGATATAACACAAATCACTACTGCTACCACCAATAATAATAATGACAGAGAAGTAAAAGGAAAGAGAATACAACTACTCACCAAGCCTGACCCAGCCAGTGCACCCCCCAGCAGCAAACCCCCCAGTGCCCCACCACACCCTTCCGAGTCTCTGCTCTCCATTTTCACATCCTAGACATGACGTGCTGTGGTATGGAATAACCTCTTTGGTCAGTTTGGGTCAGGTGTCCTGTCTCTGCTTCCTCCCAACTTCCCCTCCTCCCTGGCATAGCATGAGACTCAGAAAGTCCTTGGTCAGACCAAAACATTACCAAGCAGTAACTGAAAACACTGGTGTTATCAGTGCTGCTCCCAGGCCCAAAATCAAAACCACAGCACTGCACCAGCTATCAAGAAGGAGAAAAATGACTGCTGCTGCTGAACCCAGGACAGAACATCACATGTGATCAGCCCCCAAGTAGATTTTACTCCATTTACCATCACTCTTTGGACGCAATCATCCAGACAGTTTTGACTCGGTAAAGAGTGCACCTATCCAAGTCATGAGCAGCCAGTTTCTCTAGGAGAATTCTCTAGGAAACAATGCCAAAGGCGTTACAAAAGTCTAGGTAGACAACACCCACAGCTTTTCAATCAGCCACTAAGTGGGCCACGTATCATAGGAGATCAGGTTGGTCAAGCAGGACCTGTCTTCATAGAGCCACACTGACTGGACCTGATCACCTGGTTCTCCTGTATGTGCCGCATGATGGCACTCAAGATGATCAGTTCCATAATGTTCCCTGGCACAGAGGCGACAAGCCTGCAGTTCCCTGGATCTTCCTTTCAGCCTTGGCTGGACATCACATTTCCTAAGTTCCAGTCAACTGGGACCTCCCAGGTTAGCCAGGACTGCTGACTGAAAGTGGCTTGGTGAGCATTTCCAACAGCTCCCTCAGTACACTTGGGTGGATTCCATCCAGCCCCATAGCCCTGTGTGTGTCTAAGTGGTGCAGCAGGTCATTGACCATTTCCCCTTGAATTATGGAGGCTTCATTCTGCTCCCCATCCCGTCTTCCAGCTCAGGGGGCTGGGTACCCTGAAAACAACTGGTCTAACGATTAAATACAGGGGCGAGAAAAGCAATAAGTACCTCAACTTTTTCCTCAGCCTTAGTCACTATGTTTTTCCCAGCATCCAATAAAGGATGGAGATTCTCCTTGGCGGTCCTTTTGTTGCTAACATATTTACAGAAACATTTTTTATTGTCTTTTACTGCAGTAGCCAGATTAAGGTCTAATTATACTTTGGCCCTTCCAATTTGCTTCCTGAAACATGTTTGTAGGCCTCCCGAGTTACCTGTCCCTTCTTTCAAAGGTCATAAATGCTCCTTTTTTTTGCCCTGAGTTCCAGCCAAAGCTCTTTGTGCAGCCAGGACAGTCCTCTTCCCTGATAGCTCATCTTTCTGCACAGGGGGATGGCCTCCTCCAGCACTTTTAAGATTTCCTTCTTGAAGGATGTCCGGACTTCCTGGACTCTTTTGCCATTGAAGACTGCCTCCCAAGGGACTCTGTCAACCAGGATCCTAAATAAGCCGAAGTCTGCTCTCAGAAAGTCCAACGTGGCAGGTCTGCTGTTCCCTCACCTTACTTCTCCAAGAACTGAAATCTCTGTCATTTCATGATTGTCATGCCCAACATGACCACAAATCACATCACTCACAAGTCCTTCTTGCCTTCCCTACTTGACTCACTTACCAGCTGTTTCAGGAAGTTGTCTCCCACACATATCTCGTAGTATGCTTCCTCTCTGCTGTATTGTATTTCCAGCAGACAGCTCCTAAGTTCAAGTCCCACATGAGTACTCCTAACTGTTTATAGAATATTTCTTCTGCCTCTTCATCCTGGTTGGGTGGTCTGTAACAGACTCCCACCATGATGTCTGCCTTGTGGGCTTTTTTTCTGGTACTTTTTCATAAATACTCATCCCTACTGTTACCGTCATTAAGCTCTAGACAATCAAACCACTTCCTAACATACAGCGCTACCCCAACGTCTCTCCTTCCTTGCTTATTCCTTTTGAAGAGTTTATAGCCATCTGCTGCAGCACCCCAGCTGTGTAAATTATCCCACTATGTTTCTGTGATGGCAAATATGCCATAGTTTCCTGTTTGACTATGGCTTCCAGCATTTCCTGTTGCCTGTGCTGTGCGCACTGGTGTAGATGAAGTTCAGTTGGGTTATTGATTCCACCACCTTCCTGGGGGGAGAAGCCCTAAATCCTTCATAACCATTCTCAGGCACTTCCGTGGTTTCTAACACATTAAGAACCCTTGCGTCTTTGCTGCCACATGGATCTCCATTCTGTACCTTCACTGCAACAACAAACTGAAGTACATCACTAGCACATTGTCCCTCAAACGCTATCCCTACCAAGCCTGGGTTTATCCCTTTCTTCTTTTAAACTGGTTTAAACTCTAGTAGAAAAAAGAGGAAAATATTTCCCTGGAGTTTGTGACAGTAATTCTAGCAAATTCTGATCCCAGATTCATAAAATTCACAAGTTTTTTTAACCACATTAATGATACAGGTAGTCATACACCACATTCTTTATTTCATTATTTATTTTTATTTCTGGCATAAATGCCAGAGCCTGTTTTGTTCACTGCATTGAGTCTTTAGCAATGATGTGGGTCAATCTCCCAAAATGCTCTTTTTACCAATTAACCTGAAGTGACTTCTTCCCTAGGTGTCATGGGTTCAGCAGCAGCAGTCATTTTTCTCCTTCTTGGTAGCTGGTGCAGTGCTGGGGTTTTGATTTTGGGCCTGGGAGCAGCACTGATAACACCAGTGTTTTCAGTTACTGCTTGGCAATGTTTTGGTCTGACCAAGGACTTTCTGAGTCTCATGCTATGCCAGGGAGGAGGGGAAGTTGGGAGGAAGCAGAGACAGGACACCTGACCCAAACTGACCAAAGAGGTTATTCCATACCACAGCACGTCATGTCTAGGATGTGAAAATGGAGAGCAGAGACTCGGAAGGGTGTGGTGGGGCACTGGGGGGTTTGCTGCTGGGGGGTGCACTGGCTGGGTCAGGCTTGGTGAGTAGTTGTATTCTCTTTCTTTGTACTACTCTGTCATTATTATTACTGGTGGTAGCAGTAGTGATTTGTGTTATATCTTAGTTACTAAACTGTTCTTATCTCAACCTGTGGAAGTTGCATTCTTTTGATTCTCTTCCCCATCCCCCCGGGACTGGGGGAGGAAAGAGAGTGAGGTGAGTGAGTGAGAAAACTGCATGGGGGGTTAGAGGTTTAAAGCAAGAAACCATTAATGCATGGTTGGAAGTCTTTTTGGTAAAATGTCTTACCTGAACTTCCTGGTTTGGGCACTTCTGTTGCAATACTATATTTGGTAAAATCCAAAGAATCTTAAACAATAGAAGAATACGAATTCATGTTAGAGACCACTTGCTTTAGACTTCTCTGCCTTCTTACCATGCATGAATGTTGTTAAGCCATACAGGGAAAAAAAAAAAAAAAAAAGGAAACACAGACAAAAAAAAAATCACACCACAATTTCATGAGGTTTTCAGCTATTGTTTGCTAGAAGGTAAACAGCAACAAGGCATATGCCAGAACATCAGAAAAGAGGGGTTTTTTTTTGAGGTTACAATATCTAGGAAAGCAAAAACATAAAACTGAAGGGGCTTCCTGGCTAATCAAATCAGTCTTTTGCAGTTACCAGCATCCAAATTTTATAATTGTGTTCATGAATTTACTCGTTATTTTGACTTCACATTGGTAGGCAGATGGTGCCAAAAAGCAGTGGATGGCCCTTTGCCCAGGAATCTAAGATTATTCTCACAGAGCTCTGCAGTACTAGGAAGGAGATCTTCCTTACATCATGCAGCACTGCAGGCCAGTATATAATCCATCTCCAATAGATCATATGTCTAACTCTGCAGCATAATGCAATTTTGGGTTTGGAGGTGATTTCAGAGTTTGGTGCAAGTAAAGAGAAATGAAAAGAAGCTGAAGAAGTACTTTTTCAAACATCCATCTTGTACAGCAAAACTCTCCTACACCTGCTTTTACCTATTGTGCACATATTAGTTTTCTTGGAAGAGGCATCAGAAGACACACAGAACATGTATATAGAAAGAAACACATTAAACAAAATTTTAAGCATTTAATTTTGGCTTTTATCAAGAGTACAGCTCAGTATCATGAACTCTTTCACCCTCTCAATATAGATGTAGCACAGAAAGTAATTAAGAGAAAAATTTTGGTTTCCTTTTCCATAGTTCAAATAATGCTCCAATTCAAAAAGTGTCACAAATAATAACTACTACTACTACTAATAATAATAAACCCCCTTATAATTCAAAGACTCTTCTGCTGTGGGTTTTTTTTTGTTTTGGGGCATTTTTTTTTTTTTGTATTTTTTGCTGGTTTTTTGTTTTGTTTTGTTTTCTTTTTTTGTTTTTTTTTTTTTTTTTTGTTGTTGTTGTTTTTTGTGCTTGGTTTGAGTTTTTGGGAGGGTTTTTGGTTTGTTTCGGGGGGGGTCTTTTTTTTTATTTAATAAAGAGTTACTTTAAAGTTTGGGACTCTTTTAATTCTCAGAATTAAATTATGCCTGTTGCATATACACTTAAGAATTCATATGTTATCAAGTTTATATTACTTAATTAAAAACTTGTTTGGAGGAGTTCTGAAGAAAAAAGCTATATTTGAGTTAAAGGTTATAACATTGATTGGTTTTACTTATAAAGGCAATTTTTTTCAGGCTCTTTAGCTGTACATCTTACAGATATAAGCATTCACCACATGAAACTTCAATTAGCAATGATTTTCAAGATATGAAAAGGTGCCTATTATAATGGCATAGTAAGAATGTGTAGTATACGTTCATTTAAAGTGCTGTTAATTCAATTGCTTTATCTGATCCAAAGTCACTTAGATTATATTAAATTAGCCATCTGTTTGGCTTTCACCTTGGAATGTCTGCCAGATGCTGAGTTTGTTTATAGACAATTCATTTGCAGACACAGCCTTAACAACAGGGTTGTTGTAAACTCTGATAGAAGAGTTTACCTGGACAGACAGAGTCGTGCACTCCAAGCAACAAATGTTTGCTCAAAGGGGTAAAAATGTATTGAG
Organism: Myiopsitta monachus; assembly: GCA_017639245.1. Taxonomy (NCBI): domain Eukaryota; kingdom Metazoa; phylum Chordata; class Aves; order Psittaciformes; family Psittacidae; genus Myiopsitta; species Myiopsitta monachus. Next base: position 22,086,161 of record CM029922.1, on the reverse strand, counting down.
TATTTTGTGTCCAGTACGCTATTACACAAATTATGTTCTCTTATTAATTTCTGCAATCTCTGTCATGAAGAGACTTAAATGGTTCCACAAAGCTGCATCATTCTATATAGTGCCCATTTATACATTTTATGGTTTTCTTTTTAATTAAAGTCTGGCACTAAAATTAATACAACATTTTGTTATCTGCTGGGCATGGAAGCTTTTTAGTAAGTCTCCAGATAGCTTTTAAAAGTTTATTAAAAAGCTGTATGTCATTCCACAGTTGTTACTCACGGAAAAAATATTTCTTTAAGGGGTAGTTATCTTGCTTTCTCTCTCTGCCCCTTTCACTCCTCCCAAAATAGTACTTGTTCTTCATCACAAAAATGATACAAAGCTGCTCAGGAAGATTCCAGCATTAGGCAGCATTTAATCTAAGTGCTTTGATTGGGTTTGTTCATCAGCTATTCATGACTTAATCCCCACGGACTACAAATCTTAGTCACTGGTCCAAATAAACAGGGTAATATGCAATCATGGAGCAACAATCAGAAGTGGTTTATGCTTACCTGGAGAGATGTTTGATTAAACAACAGTCTGAATCCAGCCTTTAGTTGTCAAAGATACTCAACAGATACTGACATCACTACTACTAGACATAGTATTGTGTACTAGCGACTACTGTCAGCAGAAAAGTAAATTGTCTTTCGCAACTAGCAATAAAAGGTTACTTGTATTAAAAAAACAACTAATATTTGTTGTATAGAAGAACTAAACACGTTAACATATACTAAATAAAACTTTAGGTAGGTATACAAGTACTTTTACTTAGTGGTTAAGCATATTTCTCAATAACAGGGCTTATAATATTTCCTTTCCTCAGAGGAACTTTATATCACCTTTGTTTATTGCAGGTTTTTAAGCAGAGGTTTTTTTAATCTTCCTAAAAAACATTTTGTTCTGATCAATGTTGAAAACAAGATAATAAACTGGATGGATTATGATCCAATCTGATTCAATACGGAAAATCCTACGGTCCAACTCTGATATTTGATTACTTGAACCCTGGTACTTATCCATTCCAGAAAAGTACTGGGATTTTACATACTGCTGCTTCCAAAGCTTTTGAGTCACTATTCTTTACATAAACTAAATAAATGCATAAACACATGGTATGTATCTAATTGAACCAGCCAGTCATTTAGGTCACTTAAAGAAAAAGTGCCTTATTACATATTAAATGGCAGATTGCTAAGAGCAACCTAAGGAAAATTCTACCTGCACATGAGATGTCTAATCCAAGTTTTCCCTGCCCATGATACAAAGAAATTTTTTTAAGCCAAGTAGGAATCTGGGTTTACACACAGGCTAATCTTGAATCTCACAGTACTTTTTCTAAATAACAGTCTAAATACTAATGTTATACACATTAATCAGTTGTTTCTCCATCTAAATTGTATTTTATAATGTCTGTGGCAATTCATAAATCATTTTTTCATTAACCTTCTATATTCTTTAAGAGGCAGGAAAAAGACTGTCATTTTCTACATGGATACAAATTTGTGAACTTTGGGTCTCCATCCATTGACTGCCAACTTCTAAGGGCAGAGTGAAGCACTGACATGACAAAAAGAACGGGCAACACGAATGGATCAAACAGCAAGGATGGGTTTACCACCAGAATATTTAAGTAAACTGGGCTGGTCAAACAAACAGAAACCATGGTCAAAAAATTGGGAAATTCTCTTTGTGAAGACATAAGAAAATAGAGGCTTGAGCAAGAGTTCTGGCATTCTAAGAAATTATTAAGGATAAATTCTGTAAATATTAGAAAGAAAACTAGAATGAACTAAAGACGTTTTGAAGTTATGACCAAGTTAAAGGCAACACTAAAACATTATCAGATTGTGAGGCAATGTTTACAAGACTGTTTTTGCTTGAACTGTTTAACACTAATGTCCTTTTCTACCTTTGGAAACACTCATAAGATCATCAAATGCTTAAGAAAAAGATTTTATACTTAAGATATGGAATAATAACCAATATTTTTGTTTCAAGTCCATTTTTCAAAATAAAGTGAGCATTGTTGCAAAGTAAACGTATGACGGATTAAGTTAGAAATATTAGAAATTAGAATTAGAAAAGCTTTTTTTCCTTCTTATTTCAGTATTTTCAGGTTTTATGTGATGTCTTTCAGTATCCTTTTTTTATTCAAAAGAAAAAATTGTGTTGAAATATCAAAATTTCCCACTGGATTAAAATTCCATTTCACAATAAGCTCTAATGAGTAGTATAACATCTATAGTCACGACTGAAGATGTGACCAGACAGGAAGGTTTAGGAGGGAAATTAATTACAGTTTTAGCTGCCAAAATAACTATTTATAGAAATAGTGAGGATTTTCATTTTATTGAAACTTTCTAATTGTATATGTATACACATATATATTTCAGAAAAATGTAAGCTTCTGTTAAAAATAAGAAAAGATAATTAATATGCTTCTAGAAGAACCTGTAATTTGGAAGACTTAAGTTTATGTAAGGCAAATCAGGGAAAAGACTATTATTTTCCTTTTAGATGATTTCTACAATGCTCAGGCTATTAACTATTAGAAATAGTTTTTATTCAAACCTGTCTTCACAGTAAAACTCAACACATCTCTTTCTAGCACCAAATCAGGATTAAAAAAAAAAAGCCTGAAACAATTTTTAGAAGAGAGTCCTTGTTTTAAAAGCAAAGCTAGGCATAAGGATATTTCATGTTATGTGTCTGCATGACAGATAAACTAAGTTTTACTAATCAAAAGGATGAGATATAAATCACCAGAAAAGGAGATCCAACTAGATAACTTCAGACTTGATAGAAGATCGTTGAAGTCTGTGGATAGTTCTTTGGACTAAACTTTAAGTAAAAGACATACCTATTGTCCCGTCCGGCCTAGCAGGTTCAGGGAGAGGTTATACCACACTCTGATCAGTCAACAGGTGAAACCACAGCCTCTTCAGAGGGTAAAAAAATCAAACAACAATTAAGTTTATTATAAACTTCCCTAAAACTTTGTCAGGAGGAACAAAAACCCTGGCAGATTCCCATTTTTACAAAAGATCCGAAATACAGAGGAAATAAAGAAGGAAATAAAATAGAAACAGGCTCACCACCCCATAGATACAGCTGCACCTTCTTGGTCAGCGAGTGGAAGCATTTTTAGTTGTGGTCCTTGTGGTCAGCGACTTCACTAAGACCCAGAGTGAAGACGTGCTGCAAACCGGCTTGCATGATGGCTGCCTTTTTCTAGGGCCAGGCTCTCCTGGAACCCTCCCCCAGGTGAGACTCATCTGCAGGGGATCTGGTGAGCTCCAGACCCAGCTCACGTTGTGCCCTTGCAGGGGCCATGGTGTCTGTGCCACTGTCTCCAGGCCAGGCAGTTCGTTGCCGGGCAGTTCGTTGCCGGGCAGTTTGTTGCCAGGCAGCTGATCTTCACGGCATCAGAGCAGGCAACACAGGGAAGCATCCTCCACCTTGGAGGAACAGGATCCTTCCCTGCCTCCCTGCCCTTTGCCCAAGCGATAATGAGCTGTCAGCTCCTTCTTTCTTTTGAGTTGTTTTGAGACAAACACAAGGGTGTCTTGACCATCACACGTTAATTCAAAACTGCAGTATTTATAGTAAAGTACAGGTGAAATGGTTAGCAATTGGAAGCAATTAAAATACACATATATAATATACATATGCATAATAGATGTAAGATAAATATTATATGTGTATGCATACTACATATATGAATTTTATATATCTATATATAATGCAAGCATAGGAATATTAAAAAGTAGGATCCAGGCTGCTTTTGGACTATATAGACATGCCTGTGTTATGATATGGAGTTTATCCTTCAAAATTGTGACCTAGATCAAGCAATCTCTTTTCTCATTCAAGTCCTTGATTAAAGCTCCCTTCTTTATGAGCCTTCCTACTCTGATCTGCTCACCAAGTTTATCTATACTCCTTGAAAAGTGCTACCTAGCATAAACCAAAATAGATTTTATAAAATTGAGAATGCTCAGTTGTAATATTTGCAGTGCATATACTCTGTTTTTCATGTTTGTAAAGTATCTGGCACACATATGGCATGCTATAAATGCATCAATTTAGTTTGAATTAAATTAAATTCATCCACAATTTGATATTGCAGGTCGATGTGTTGGCTTCTGTTACTGTAAATGTATTTGTGTTTTCAGAGAAATATCATGCATGTAACTTCTTTAAGTAGTGTATTTCTTCATAAGCCAACTGGCAGGAAAAAAATGAATAGAGGGAAATGCAAAAAAAAAGCAAGGAGCAAAAGGGAATAGGAAGCAAGCAAAGATAAGAGTGTGTAAAATACTGATAAGAAAAAGGATGGGTTATAAGGGAACAGGCCAGAGAAAAAAGTGAGATCATAGAGGGCCAAACAGATGAAATATGGATATAGAACAAGAGATACATAAACTGAAAACAGAGAACTTGGCAGCTAAATCAACACAGGAACCATGGAAACAAAATAGAAAACAATGTGCAAAAAACTGAAACAGTGAGACAGGACAGCTAAATCTTGTTTGAGGGTAGAACAGTATTGCAGAGCTGTTTTTCTTGCTAGGACTGCCATCAGGTTAAAAATGTATCTCTCCGTCTCTGCCATGGTCATGTGGACAAAACTCCTAATGTAGACCCTGTCTGACAGAAGAACTTTGTTTTCTTCCTATGATGATCAAATACTAACGGTATAAGTCATCCCTTCACTGTGTGCCTAAATCTTGAGTGCTTTTTCTCCATTTTTAAGAAATAAAAATACTGTAGACTCCTGAGATACCTGCAAGTGATGAAGAGTCATATAATCATAGAATCATTAGAATAGTTGGAGTTGGAGAGTACCTTAAGATCATCTAGTTCCAGCACCCCTGCCATCAGCAGGGTCACCTCACACTAAACCATGCCACCCAAGGCTCTGTCCAACCCAGCCTTGAACACCACCAGGGGTGGAGCATTCACAACTTCCCTGGGCAACCCACTCCAGCACCTAACCACCCTCACAGTAAAGACTTTCTTCCTTATATCCAATCTAAACTTCCCCTGTTTAAGTTTTAACCCATTACCCCTTGTCCTCTCACTACAGTCCCTAATGAAGAGTCCCTACCCAGCATCCTCATAGGCCCCTTCAAATACTGGAAGGCTGCTCTGAGGTCTCCATGCAGCCTTCTCTTCTCCAGGCTGAACAGCCCAAACTTTCTCAGCCTATCTTCATACGGGAGGTGCTCCAGGCTCCTGATCATCCTCGTGGCCCTCCTCTGGACTTGTTCCAACAGTACCATGTCCTTCTTATGTTGAGGACACCAGAACTATACACAATACTCCAAGTGAGTTCTCATGAGAGTAGAATTGAGAGGCAAGACCATGCAGTCTGGCCAGTAAAATCAATAATGCTTATAAATATCCATGTACATAGATGAACTATGGAGCAAAAATTTCAACATAAAATAGCCCTTTTTTAGCTGTCACCTCACTTTGAAGATGATTAAATGCTGAGTATCTGATGGCTAAATTGCAGTTTGCTTCTTTATATCATGGATTTTTCTTCTCAGCTTGCCCAAGCCTATGCATCAACTACTCAAGACTTAACAACAGACAGGATCCAGAAACTGAACTTTAGTATGCTTATCTCACCTGATGTGTCCAATTGGCTAATAGCTATTTTGAAATCAAACTCAGCATACAGGGTATTTATCTCAAAAAATACAGTTGCAGTAATTTCCTTCAAATTACATGAAAACCAGAAGGCTTCTGCCCAGTTGTTAGATTTGTTTGGGTTTTTTAATAATTACATTTACAGGCAGAACATAAACCATGAAGTTGGACACATGGATTTAGTGTATTTTCCACTGTGACTATACTTAAAACTGTCCCCAGCAACTCAAAGCCCGGCCTGACTTTAAGGCTGTAGACTAACTGTGACACAAGTCACAGCTCAATTTTCCTGACAAAACTGCTGCAGTGTTGGACGAAGCAGTCGCAATGACGAGCTAGAACACGAGTGGAGCCCTTGACTGACAGTTATAGCATGTGGGTAGGAATAGGAAATAACAGATTTCAACCGTTCTTCTTGGCCCACTTCTGTATCTCTTAATGTCGGTATCATTGACTGAAAAATGTATAAATAATATTATGAACAAACTCAGGCGTCATACTTCAGCCACTTTCCAATGCCTTGTGTCATGGTTTAAGCTGTAAATTTCACATCTCCCTCCTTTCCCCCCCCGCCCCCCCACTCCGATGGGGGGGGAAATGGGGAGAAGAACCGAAGAAAATGTAACTCCCATGGGTTGAGATAAGAACAGTCCAGTAACTAAGATACAATACAAATCACTACTGCCACCACCACCACCAATAATAATGATAAAGTAAGTACAAAGGGAGAGGATACAACCGTTTTGCCAAATGACCAAGCCGAGAGACCGCACGCGAAGAGCCAGCGAGAGCCCGCCCCCGAATCCTACCTCCTGGGCATGACGTGCTGTGGTATGGAATAACCTCATTGGTCAGCCCGGGTCAGGAGCCCTGTCTCCCCTCCCCCAGCTTTTCCCTCTTTCCCAGCGTAACATGAGACTCTGCGGGGGATGGGGGGGGGGGGACAGGGGACGGGGGGAACCGAACCCATAACACCTTGACCATCAGACCAGAAGAAAAGAGTGATTTCCACTTACTGCTCTCAGGGTCATGTGGATCGAGACATCTACCTTTACTATTTCTGCATGAGGATGAAGACAATGCAGTTTAGGACGCCAAATCCTCAGCTTTGAAGAGCATGGAAAAGTGGCATCAAATGCAGCCTCAGCAATTACCATTTGTTAAGGCATGCAGCAGTGGTTAGTGCATTTAACTAATATTAGTGCATTTCACTGGATATGACATGCTCTTTATTCCCAGGTGGTGAAGAGACATCCTGCACTGCGTACCCTTTCTACTCCCATGAAAGCCAGTGGGAATGCCAGGCAAAGAATCAAGAAAAATGAGCCTAAGTGAAATGTTTTATTTGAGAAAACTGTAATTGTTAGTGACAAAATGCAATATGACTGTGTCTTACTGCTGTCTATTTAAACCCTTAGATTAAAAGTAAGGCAATTTCTCGATGCCTTAGGACAAATGCCTTGGAAAAGTGCATTTAGAAATGTATGCAAAATAAAAAGTTGCTGTTGACTAAAACACATTACCATCTGCTTCTTTATTTCATTCCAATAGAGATTAATTGAGTTGATCTGAGTTAGAAGGTACTCTCAATGAAATTACATAGTTTGTTGGTGAGGATTTCAATTCAGCTACTGATTACCTTGTTAGAATACCCAGGTGAGGTGACAATTGATCCAGAAAACTGAATACAAAATTTTAAAACCGTGTTATGGCTTGTTGTTGAAGATTCTGCTGACTTAAGGATATTTTCTCATGTCTGTCATCATCAACACACTTGGAAGAGTTAAGCCCTATGTATCATCAAAACATAGAATAGTTAGGGTTGGAAAGGACCTTAAGATCATCTAGTTCCAGCACCCCTGCCATCAGCAGGGACACCTCACACTAAACCATGCCACCCAAGGCTATGTCCAATCCAGCCTTGAACACCGCCAGCAATGGAGCATTCACAACTTCCCTGGGAAACCCATTCCAGTGCCTCACCACCCTTACAGTAAAGAATTTCTTCCTCATATCCAATCTAAACTTCCCCTCTTTGAGTTTGAACACGTTACCCATTGTCCTATCACTACAGTCCCTAATGAAGAGTCCCTACCCAGCATCCCTATAGCCCCCTTCAGATACTGGAAGGCTGCTATGAGGTCTCCACACAGCCTTCTCTTCTCCAGGCTGAACAGCCCCAACTTTCTCAGCCTATCTTCATACGGGAGGTCCTCCAGTCCCCTGATCATCCTCGTGGCCCTCCTCTGGACTTGTTCCAACAGTACCATGTCCTTCTTATGTTGAGGACACCAGAACTGCACACAGTACTCCAAGTGAGGTCTCATGAGAGCAGAGTAGAGGGGCAGGATACCTCCCTCAACCAGCTGGTCACACTCCTCTTGATGCAACCCAGGATACAGTTGGCTTTGTGGGCTGCAAGCGCACACTGCCGGCTCATGTTCATTTAATCATCAACCAGCACCGCCAAGTCCTTCTGGTCAGGGCTGCTCTGAATCTCTTCTCTTCTCAACCTGGAGCTGTGCCTGGAATAGCCCTGACCCAGGTGTAGGACCTTGCACATGGCATGGTTAAACTTCATCAGGTTGGAATTAGCCCATCTCACAAGTGTGTCAAGGTCCCTCTGGATGGCATTCCTTCCCTCCAGCGTATCAACTGAACCACACAGCTTGGTGTCATTGGCAAACTTGCTGAGGGCACACTCAATCCCACTGTCCATGTCATCCGACAAAGGTGTTGAACAAGACCGGTACCAACACCGATTGATTCCTGAGGGACACCGCTCGTTACTGGTCTCCATCTGGACATTGAGCCATTGAGCACAACTCTTTGCATGCAGCCATCCAGCCAGTTCTTTATCCACTGGGTGGTCCACCTATCAAATTGATGTCTCTCCAACTTAGAGACAAGGATGTCGTGCGGGACAGTGTCGAACTCTTTGCACAAGTCCAGGTAGATGACATCAACTGCTTTGCCCCTATCCAGCAGTTCTGCAGCCCTAACATGGAAGGCCACCACATTGGTCTGGCAGGATTTCCCCTTAGTGAAGCCATGCTGGCTGTCACCAAACACCTTGTTGCTTTTCATGTGCCTTAGCATGCTTCCCAGGAGAATCTGCTCCAAGATTCTGCCAGGCACAGAAGTGAGACTAACGGGTCTGTAGATCCTTGGGTCTTCCATTTTCCCCTTTTTGAAAATGGGGGTTATATTTCCCTTTTTCCGGTCATCAGGAACTTCATCTGACTGCCATAATTTTTCAAATATGATGGTTAGTGCCTTAGAAACTTCATTCACCAGCTCCCTCGGGACCTGATCCTCTCCTACAGGGGACCTATGGTCTTCATTCTCCCAGTCTCTGTATCTGCCTTCCAAGACTTGAGCGGTGTGTCTGGAGCACATGTCAGTGAAGACTAAAGCAAAGAAGCCATTGAGAACATCAGCCTTCTCCAAATCCAAGGTAGCCAGTTCTCATGTTTCCTATGGAGAGGGCCCACATTATCCCTAGTCTGTCTTTTAATGGTGACACACCTATAAAAGCACTTCCTGTTATTTTTCACATCCCCGGCCAGACTCACTACTGCCTGGGCTTTAACTTTCCTGATGTGATCCCTAGCTTCTGGAACAATGTCTCTGTATTCCTCCCAGGCCACCTGTCCTTGCTTTCACCTTCTATAAGCTTCTTTTTTGCTTCTGAGTTCTCTTAGCGGTTTCTTATCCATCCATGGAGGCGTCCTGGCCTTCTTGCCCCATTTCCTTCTTGTCAGAATGCAACACTTTTACTCTTTCAACTCTCTCTCCCATCCTACCAGGGGAGTGAGCGAGAGGCTGAGTAGGGCTTAGCTACCAGCTGGGGTTAAACCATGACAATGAAATAACACCATGTGAGTAACATTCGTTTCAGGAATGAAAACAAATTCCAGTTCTAAAGCATGACCAAGAAAAAGATACCCACTGTTTCATTCATTATTTTATTGAACTCACCGTAATTCTGTTTCACAACTTCATGTTCCACATGATATAATTATACACAACTGAGACTTGACATTTGAGTTCCATAAGTATTTTTACATCTCCAGAGGAAAGTATTTTGTGAATTTACAAGCAATTCCTCCAGCAGCGGTCCTGATAAAGTACACCTAGTCATACAATAAGCAGAAAAAATTGTTTTCCTTAATAACAATGCCTCATTACTCTATTTTAAACACATCAGCACTTACGTTAAAATGTTAAATGTGAAATGCACTCTGCTTATTTCAGGGTGAAGTTTTTTTCTGTCTTTTCCTCCTTTTTTTTTTGTCCTCAGTACTCCAAGTCAAGCTGTAAGGAAAATCTTTTATGCCAGCTATGCAATTTTATCTTAATCCAGGGAAGTGGAAATCTAGCAAATAAATGATAATCCAAAAGAAAATGCAGAACAAAATACCTAGGCACACAATCCTTAGTGCACAGAAAGTCTGAAGGAACAGTCTGTCTCTCTTAGTTGACAACTCAGTATGAAGATAATCAATCAAATTTTTTATTTCTTTATTATTAATATTGCTTTCTAATTTGACTGTGAAGCAATTTCTGTACATTTATGAAGAAAGTGCAAGCAAATTTTAGGGAGTGTCTTTTCATATATGCTCTATTAAAATATTCAAGTCTTAATGTAAATGAAGATGATGACCTCAGTTCTGCAATGTGGAATGCAAAGATAAATTCCCAGTGTCTTTGTAAAGTCCAGTAAGTCTGAAAATCATAGTTTATGGTTACTTGCATGTTACTATGGTCATGTTGTATGCCGACAAAATGTTAGAACTCTTTTTTCCTATATCTATATATAATCTTCCAAGCTCTCATTTTTATTTAGGTTCACTTATTTCAGATTTGAAGATGTCTCACTGCACCTCTTGACCAGAAAGTTTTTGACAAAGGCTTATTCATAGCATTTTTTAATATTTTTATTTTCTTGGGGGTGAAAAACGATGGCAGTTTTTCTGTTTAACTAAAGGTAGAAAGATTGACTACAGAAAAGGGATAGATAGCTGTTAAGGCAATTATTACCATGACTTGGGAACAGTCAATATAGAAGTCACAGAAATTACAGAAAATAAATCTGAATAAAATACACCAACATAACTAAGCCAATTACTTTTATTAAATCAGGCTGCTGATAGACCAGGTTTTGATTCATGGGTAGATGAGGACTGAGGTTCTTCTTTTACATGACATTTCCTGACACTGTCTCACCAAGACGGATTCTAAATGTCAGAAGTGAACGTTCAACACAAATCAGGGAGTGCTACTTGCAGGTTCAGATGGCAGCTGGCAGACAGAACTTGGATTCTGTTTTCAGCGAACATTATGTATTTGCCATAATTTTCTGTAAATGGTGGAACAACACAAAGCAGATATACTGCAAAAGGATAAACATTGGTTTTAATGTTTCATAATTTATTGGTACTAGTTAGTCTTTTTTCTTTTTTTTTTTTTTTTTTTTTTTTAAATAAACAGGTTGTCATGGTTTAAGCCCCACCCAAGCAGTTTTACTCACTCACTTTCTCCCCCTCTTTCTTCCCCCAGTCCCGGGGGGATGGGGAGGAGAATCAAAAGAATTCAACTTGCACAGGTTGAGATAAGAACAGTTTAGTAACTAAGGTATAACACAAATCACTACTGCTACCACCAGTAATAATACAAGAGAAATACAAAGAAAGAGAATACAACTGCTCACCAAGCCAGACCCAGCCAGTGCACCCCCCAGCAGCAAAAACCAAAAACCCTGACCATGCTGTGCACCCCTAGTCCGCCATCACCCTTCCGGGGCTCTGCCCTCCGTTTTCCCATCCCGGACATGATGTGCTGTGGTATGGAATAACCTCTTTGGTCAGTTTGGGTCAGGTGTCTTGTCTCTGTCTCCTCCCAGGCTCCCCTCCTCCCTGGCATAGCATGAGGCTCAGAAAAGTCTTTGGTTAGACCAAAACATTAGCAAGCAGTAACTGAAAACACTGGTGTTATCAGTGCTGCTCCCAGGCCCAAAATCAAAACCCCAGCACTGCACCAGCTACCAAGAAGGAGAAAAATGACTGCTGCTGCTGAACCCATGACACAGGTCTAAATCAAAACCCCAACCATGTTTTTTCTTACATTTAATAAGCATTTATGAGTGGTTAAAGACAGTCTCAAAAGTAAACTGGAGCAATTTCGATAAGTAAAGTTTTCACTTTTTACATCATCCTGCAAAAGAAAGAGGTATAGATTATTACTGTAAATCCTGATGAACCCCAGTGATATTTATGAATTCAGTAATTTGAAAGTCACTGCTTATGTAATTGAAATCTCTAGTCCAATCTCTACCTCAAAGCAGGGTCAACACTGTGTTGAGTCTATGCCTCTCTTTTTCCAGTCAGGTCTTGCAGGTATCCAAGAGAATTTACAGATTCTGTATGCAAACTTTCCAATGCAAAATTATCTGCAGAGTGGAAATGTACAGAGTTGAATTTAAGAACAGCTGCTTGGACTGATACAAACAACACTTTTGTTCCAAAAAGTACTTTTCACTTGACAGATATTTCCTGAAATAAGCAGAGATTCACAAAATTTCCATGGATTGAAGATGTGATCCATGAAAAATTCTGATTCTTAAATCCTGAACAGGATCTTAGTTTTCTGGACTTCACAGTGCTGTGAAGTATCAGCTCTGCCACAGCTTGAGGGTTGCTTGATGTGAAACTACACATGACAAAAAGGGAAGTGGTAATAACTCGTAGTCAGGACTGTGGGTTGGAATTGGGAAGATGACATAGCTCAGACATGTTCCTGGACAGGATGGATCATTTTGATGAAATCTTTGTTGTCTTCCACAGTGGCTCAGTTTCTGCTACTGATTTTCACTTTCAAAACCCATTAGCACTCGATGTCTCATTGGTAATGTAATAGTTGTGATCTTCTCTCAAAGCAAAATCCATAAAAGGTCATTTAAAAAATGAATAAATCACATCAAAAGAGAACAGTTTCAGATGGTGAATAAATTACTCCTATTAAAAATGAGCAAATTATGCAGTCATACCTGGCTTATTTTTGAGAGGCTTGTGCTTGCCTCTCTCAATGTCTGTGAGGTAGAATGGTAAAGCATTGACATTTACAAACTAGTTCTGTGCTTTCATTTCATTGCTAAAGAATCAATTTTTCTCAGGGTGTGTTGAGATAAGAAGTAATGAAAGGTGTAGTAATTTAGTACATATTTCAATAAACTCTTCCTTCACACTCATTCAGACCTCACTGCTAAGATATGGCATTGGAGGACTGCAGTTATTGAGGAGATTTACTTAGACTGTCCAAATTATACAAACAAAGACTCAGCTCTGCCAAAGAACAGCTTGTACTTCCAACTATATAAGTATTTCATTCATTAAAAACCAAATAAACAAACAAAAAAAACCCAACCAAACAACCAAACAAAAACACACCAAAAAAGCCCACCCAACAAAAACTTCCATTTCAGTGTATTTAAATAAATAGCAACATCCTTCCTGATAGTATCTCTCAAAATCCCTAAGACTATAACAAATAACAGTCACCCTGCAAACCCTGTGCTTCTGGAACTGCAATCTTTTCTGGAAATCAATTAGTTTTCCCCTGAAATCCCTCAGCCTTGCAGCTAACATTGTATGGTTGCCTTGCTCTTCCAGAATAGCAGAATAGGAAGACAGCTTGTTAAAAACCCTACCTAGGGAAATCATATGTGTAAAAAATGTTTGCCACAAAGGTGTTCAACAAGGGATGACTTATTTATCAAGAGCATTTGAACTTCTTTATGAAGGTCAAACAGACTCGAGTGCTTTTCCATGGAGAGACATATGAGTTTGGTATGCAGCAGCGGTTGATGATGATCAGTTTCATTTCACCACATAGAATGGTTAAACACCAGAATTTTATGCATGCACATTGATTAAGTTCATTTTGATTCATTGAGTATTTTCTTGTAGCAGTGCTGGCAGTTATTTTATCAGTGCTCCTGAATGATCAATGATCTCAAAGAGTATTGCATTGGATGACACTTCTGTGTTTTTCTGACAAGACTGGCAGTCTTTCTAAACATGGCAGTAGCTGTATCTGTACAGTCTTCTGCACTTGAGGTAATCCACTATTCCACTACTCAAACTCCTTAAAAATAATACAGATTTCTTCACTAGTCATTCAACTGCTTCCTTTAAAAATGCCATGTTATTTATCCCTTCACTTATTTATCCCTTATTCTACTATAAATCTCGGTAGGTAAATTAAACCATGTTTGAAATTCTTACTGATTCATTCACGCACAGTATAGACCAAAGATTTCCTTTTTGCATAATTGACTTCCTTGTCTTCTCTTCAGTTCAATCTTCTATTCAATTCTCCCTTTCTGGACTCCCTGCAGAATTCCAAGTCTTTGCTGTACTTGGGAGACCAAAACAGGGTGCAATATTCCAGATACTACACAGGTACCAAAGTGAAGGGAAAAAAAACTTCCCTCAAGCTGCTGGCTAAACCAGTGCTATTATAGCCCCATAAACAATTGGTTTTCACTGCTGCAAGGCCATGCTTCTGACTCATGTTCAGTTTGTTGTCCATCAACCTCCCACATATTTTACTGCAAAATCCCTGTACTTCTGTGTGCACATAATGACATCAAAGATGTCTTTGAGAAGATTTTTTAGCTCAGTAGACTTCTGTCAGTACAGATTTCGAGGTCTGGTGGAAGCATTTCCTAGGTCTGACTGCACAGTCATTTGCTTCACTTCCAGGTACTTTTACAGTTCATAGACTCACACAACAGTATCATTAGCTAAAAAATGAAACCAGAACACACTGAATCTGAAATTTGTCAAAAAATTTTGACAAGGCTCGTGAATCCAGTCTTGTTGCACCTTTAACTATATTGTCTGTTTAGTAATTTTACTTAATTCTGAAACTCTTCTTTTTAAAATATGGAGTTACAATTATACTACCTCTTTCTATTGCAAAATAAAATCGACTAGATTCACAATAATAGCATGATATTTAAATAAAAACCACAGGAATCATGTTAAATACCAATGAACAGTGTTCTTTCAAAAGAAGCAGTGTTTATCATGAAATTCACAGATACTAGCTTGCACACAGCTAGAACCATTCTTAACTAGCCTATCATTGCTCTTGTCTCAAAGTGAAAACTGACCTCTACTTTCTTCACTGTATTCTCCCCCACTTAACACCTTCTGTCATTTGAGGAAGAGGTTACTTGTCAGTTGAGAAAATGCAAGCTATTCCAATGGAATACAAACCTCTGTGGTGGAAGAGAAAAGGAATCGATAAAAAACTTCTTTTGTAACTAGGGGGGCACTGTATACTTTCTTTGTTAAAAGGGTGAAGAGATGTGTATAGACACAATTATAGCAACTTTCCCAGACCTTCAGTTCACCAGGCAAATACTTCAGGAGAAAATATATTATTAATGATACTCCCTTGTCAGATGCCACTTATTCAAACCAACAACCCATCTGCTGGATCCCTGTTCACAACATGAGTGCCGTCCATAACATGAGTGTAAGTCCTTACATGGGGTAAAGTAGGAAACACCTTCTAATCTGCTATGTACTTCAATACCATACTTTTGCTGTGACATGAGGATGGGGCAACTGGGAAGAAGGCAACAGATCATATCTAAACTGGCACAAGAATCATGAGATGGTCGAATCTGAGATACTCAGGACAGTGAGAAGAACGTGCAGCAAGCTCACTGCCCTGGTCTTCAAGAGAACAGACTTTGGCCTCTTCAGGAACCTGCTCAGTAAGATTCCATGTGATATAGCCCTAGAGGGCAGGGGGGCCCAAGACTGTTATTTGATATTCAAGGAGCACCTGCTGCAAGCTCAAGAGTGTTGCATCCCAACTAGAAGGAAGTGCTGCAGGAGGGCCAGGAGACCTCCTTGGGTGGATAAGGAGCTGCTGAGGAAAATTTGAAGGAAAAAAGAGTCTTATAAAAGGTTGAAGCAAGAACAGGCAGCCTGGGAAGAATACAGGGATGTTGTCTGGGAAGCTAGGGACCAGGTTAGGAAAGGTAAGGCCCAGTTAAAATTAAACTTGGCTAGGGATGTGGAAGATAGCAAGAAAGGATTCTGTAGGTACACTGCTAATAAAAGACAGACTAGGGACAACGTGGGCCCTCTCCAGAATCTATCTGGAGAACCGGCTACCCTGGATTTGGAGAAGGCTGAGGTTCTCAGCGACTGCTTTGCCTTAGTATTCACTGGCAGATGCTCTGGCCACACCACCCAAGTCTTGGAAGGCAGACGCAGGGACTGTGAGAATGAAGACCTTAGGCCCGCTGTAGGAGAGGATCCGGCTCAAGACCATCTCAGGAACCTCAACGACTACAAGTCCATGGGATCTGATGAAATCCCTTCGCGGGTCCTGAAGGAGCTGGCAAATGAAGTTGCTATGCCACTGTCCATCATATTTGATAAGTCATGGCAGTCAGGTGAAGTTCCCAATGCCTGGAAAAAGGGAAATATAACCCCCATTTTCAAAAAGGGGAAAATGGATGAGCCGGGGAACTACAGACCAGTCAGCCTCACCTCTGGGCCTGGCAAAATCTTAGAGCAGGTTCTCCTGGAAGGCATGCTAAGGCACATGAAAAGCAACAAGGTGTTTAGTGACAGCCAGCATGGCTTCACTAAGGGGAAATCCTGCCTGACCAATCTGGTGGCCTTCTATAATGGAGCTATGGAACTGATGGACAGGGGTAGAGCAGTTGATGTCATCTACCTGGACTTGTGCAAAGCGTTCGACACTGTCCCGCACGACATCCTTGTCTCTAAGTTGGAGAGACATCAGTTTGATAGGTGGACCACCCAGTGGATAAAGAACTGGCTGGATGGCTGCATGCAAAGAGTTGTGCTCAATGGCTCAATGTCCAGATGGAGACCAGTAACGAGCGGTGTCCCTCAGGAATCAATCGGTGTTGGTACCGGTCTTGTTCAACACCTTTGTCGGTGACATGGACAGTGGGATTGAGTGTGCCCTCAGCAAGTTTGCCAATGACACCAAGCTGTGTGGTTCGGTTGATACGCTGGAGGGAAGGAATGCCATCCAGAGGGACCTTGACACACTTGTGAGATGGGCTAATTCCAACCTGATGAAGTTTAACCATGCCATGTGCAAGGTCCTACACCTGGGTCAGGGCTATTCCAGGCACAGCTCCAGGTTGAGAAGAGAAGAGATTCAGAGCAGCCCTGACCAGAAGGACTTGGCGGTGCTGGTTGATGATTAAATGAACATGAGCCGGCAGTGTGCGCTTGCAGCCCACAAAGCCAACCGTATCCTGGGTTGCATCAAGAGGAGTGTGACCAGCTGGTTGAGGGAGGTATCCTGCCCCTCTACTCTGCTCTCATGAGACCTCACTTGGAGTACTGTGTGCAGTTCTGGTGTCCTCAACATAAGAAGGACATGGTATTGTTGGAACAAGTCCAGAGGAGGGCCACGAGGATGATCAGGGGACTGGAGGACCTCCCGTATGAAGATAGGCTGAGAAAGTTGGGGCTGTTCAGCCTGGAGAAGAGAAGGCTGTGTGGAGACCTCATAGCTGCCTTCCAGTATCTGATGGGGGGCTATAGGGATGCTGGGTAGGGACTCTTCATTAGGGACTGTAGTGATAGGACAGTGGGTAACGTGTTCAAACTCAAAGAGGGGAAGTTTAGATTGGATATGAGGAAGAAATTCTTTACTGTAAGGGTGGTGAGGCACTGGAATGGGTTTCCCAGGGAAGTTGTGAATGCTCCATTGCTGGCGGTGTTCAAGGCTGGATTGGACATAGCCTTGGGTGGCATGGTTTAGTGTGAGGTGTCCCTGCTGATGGCAGGGGTGCTGGAACTAGATGATCTTAAGGTCCTTTCCAACTCTAACTATTCTATGATTCTATGATTCTAACATTTCACCTTTTGTCTGAGAAGTGACCTGCTGAAGGTGTTACGTTCATTAGACAGGATTCTCAATTTACAAGCAGAACAGCTTGATTTAAGTCTGTTGACTCATGGTTTCAAAACGCAAATGTCTTACTTCTGGGTAACATGCTACTACACACCACCAACTTCACAGTAGCTGTCTGAGGCTGTGTATATATAGCAAATGTGAGATCATTAAAGATATCTCAGATATTCTTCATGTTTCAGAACAATATAGGGAGATGCTGTTTCTGACTCTGTGGTTAGCTAGTACATTTACTCATAAAGTACAGATGTGGTTGCTAATTCTTCCTCCTACCTACTTTTGAGAACGCCCAGGTGTATTTCTGTATCTGAAAAATCTACTCAACACCAAAAATAAAGTTTGCTTAATATTGGAAGAGGAGCTATAGGATGCATCATTCTAGAAGTCTCAGAGAAATGCACATATGTACATTTACCCCAGATATTAGAGTTCTCATGTCACTGATAGAGAAGCATTAAGTCAGAAAAACTGAAAGTGGATTTCATCATAATTTTCTTTTATCAGCAGAGTAGTCCATTTTGTATCAATTCTGTGATAGTAGTTCAGCTCAAGCTTTGAGTTGGCTACATTTGCTTCCTTTTCTTTTTCGTTTGCTTGCTGTTCAGGAGCATTAACACCTGGAGAAATACAGCACTTAGGTCTATAAACAGAGCTAAGAAAAAAAAAATAAAAATCAAGGAGCTAGCATGGGCTTGTTGAGTATTCTTAAAGGATTAGTATTGTGCGAACAATTAATGGGTTCACTACAAAACAGAAGTGATCCAAGGTTACATTCTGACACTATTGTTATTGGTTCTAGCAAATTATTGGACACTGAGGAAAGAATAGTAATTTGCAACAATTTACTTCTTATTGATGTTTTAAATTGTGTGTAACTCCTGCATAGTGAGAGCAATACACAAGGTAAGGAGGCACTAATTATTCCATTGCAGTCTCCTTAACAAAAATACCCTTTCTCATTGTAGGAGAAAGGAAAAAAAAAAAAAAAAAAAAAAAAAAAAAGTGGTTTTCTTTTGGTAGAAACTTTATAGCATAAATATAACTATGTGAATGAAGAATTAAAAGGATTTAATGAAGATGCTAATTATTGCTTATCTGAATATACATACATACAAGTACCAATCTGTACTGACTTCATGTGCTTTATTTTTTGATACATACAAGCTGAGTAGTAGGCAGAATGGGTTACACTTTTCAGTTTCACCAGATAAAGGGTGAGATAAAAGTTCATGTGTTAGAAAGGGCAGGTCAATACAGCCTATTCTGGCATCTGCTACAAATGAATGAAGAAGTGTACAGAAACTTCTTTAGACGAATACGAATTGCTTCATGACTGCAGGCTCTGGTATTCATGAGGAACCTTAAACACCCTGCTGTCTTCTGGAGAGGCAACATAGCTGGATGGAAGCATTCCTGGTGTGTGTCAAAGACTCTTTCTTGTTGCAGGTGACAGATGTGCTAATGCTCATCAGATAATCTGCTGGATCTGTTACTCACTAACAAGGAAGATATGAAGATTGAAGGTGACTTTGGCAACAGTGAAGGTGTCATTTTAGATTTTAACATCTCAGGAGAAACTGCAGGTCAAATAATTGAAATATATGGACTCCAGGATCCAGTCTCAGCTTGTTGAGGGATCTGCTTCACAGCATTCCATGAAAGGAATGGGGGATGAAAGTGTCAGAATAGCCAGCTGATCTTCAAGGACGGTTTCCTCTGAGCACATAAATGGTCCATCTTGATGGGTAGGAAGTTGCAGGGAGTGCAGCAGAAGGTTGCCCAGACAAACAGGGAAGCCTGAACTGATCTCGAATTAAATAAATAAATAAATAAATAAATAAATTAGAGGGTGAATGGGATGTGGGCTGGAGGTGGAAATAGAAGAAGGCTGCCCAGAAGCACAGAGACATTGCTCAAGCATGTAGGGATGGAGATAGAAAAGCTGAAGCTCAGCTGGAAGTCAACCTTGCAAGGGATTTCAGAAGAATGAAAAGGAGCTTCTATAATCATATCACCAGTAAATTAAAACTAAGGAGAGTGTGAGCCCAGTGATCCTCACTGCTCAGTGTATCAGGGAATCCACTGAGTGGAAAAGGCCATAGACAAAGTTAAGGTACTGAAAGTGTTTTTTGCTTCAGTTATTACTGGTGTGTGCATATATACATATATACATATATATATACACATATATATATAATCTCTCTTCTGGTCTTCCAGGTCTATAATGCCCAGACAGAAATACAAGTATATACAGTATATAACTTTTTTACAGTGAGGCAAATCCTTTCAAGAAATGCAAAACCAACTGGGCATGAACAAGCCTTCTGGGAAGTTTATACACAATGTGTCAAATACTGTACAATCTATCAGATTTACAGGATGACTGCGAAAGAAGTGCATCACCACAGACCTGATATGCTCAGGCTTCAGATAAACAGTTGTTGCATATGCCCATGCAAAATGAACTTATTCAGCTTATCAGAAATCCTAAATAAACTTTGACAAACTTACCTTACAATCTTTCAGTAGAAGGATGGGATTAATTTGCCCAACACAGACATCTAATACAATTTGAGATACCCTAAGCTGTCCAAAATATCTACAGTGGGTTGGCAGTAGTAGTAGTAGATAAACTTATGTACTTCTGAAGGTCAAACGGACTACTAAATTACACTAGATATGATTTAAGAAGTTTATGTAAATGAATCCAGCCCTTTCACACTTTGCTTTCAAGCCAAAAGACACAGGCTCACTTCTGCCAGATTGCCGTGGTTTAAGCCTCACCCAGGCTAATAACTCATGAAGTTTCACTCACTCACTCACTCCCCCTCTTTCTTCCCCCAGTCCTGGGGGGATGGGGAGGAGAATCGAAAGAATGCAACTTCCACAGGTTGAGATAAGAACAGTTTAGGAACTAAGGTATAACACAAATCACTGCTGCTACCACCAATAATAATAATGACAGGAGATGTACAAAGAAAGAGAAAACAACTGCTCACCAAGCCAGACCCAGACAGTGCACCCCCCAGCAGCGAACCCCCCACTGCACCACCACACCCTTCCAGGTCTCTGCTCTCTGTTTTCACATCCCGGACATGATGTGCTGTGGTATGGAATAACCTCTTTGGTCAGTTTGTGTCAGGTGTCCTGTCTCTGCTTCCTCCCAGCTCCCCCTCCTCCCTGGCATAGCATGAGACTCAGAAAGTCCTTGGTCAGACCAAAACATTAGCAAGCAGTAACTGAAAACACTGGTGTTATCAGCGCTGTTCCAAGGCCCAAAATCAAAAACAAACACAGCGCTGCACCAGCTACCAAGAAGGAGAAAAAACGACTGCTACTGCTGAACCCATGACACAGATTCACATTACCGTAGCAAGAATATTACAAAACTACCCTTCTGTGGTTTCCTTAAGCTGCAATTGAAGGTACTCATTAGGAACATTACTGTCACTAAGTACTACTAAGATAGAAAAATAAAAAAGGCTTAGGAAAAATCTTTAGCTCTAAGAGTTTTTCTCAACGAGTCAAATAGCTGTCAATTTTGAAAGAACCCTTCAATATGCATTTTTGCTATCCATCTCTTCAAGAATAGTTTGTTTTTGTTTTTTTGTTTTTTTTTTTTTTTGGGAACACTATCCCCCTTATCTACTTTCCAAGTCCAAAAGTAATCCACCTGAAAATGTGGAGGTTATATCTTTGAGGTCTTATGAGACTAGTTCGAAGTTGTAACATACTTACATTTTGCCTTTGGAAGCACACTGAGCTACATATGAAAAACTAGGCTCCGCATGAGACTAATGCTCCTGTGCTGTGTTTGAGAATGAGATATCTCTGGAGGAATTACAGGTGCTTTTTTGATGCTGAATTTTTAAGCTCTTGTTTCCAGGACTTTAAAAAATGTGTTTCAGCACCTGCATGTGAGATATCCTTTGAAATTCAGGAAGTATCCTGTTACCTTCTAGGCTTAATTTACAAACCTGGGGACATCATTAAGGCAAAATCTCTTTTCTTCTTCATCTGTGCACCATCTTTCAGTAATTTCATCAAAAGCAGCTGCCACTTTTTATAAGTACTTATTTCCCAAGCCTGCAAAATATTTCTGATCTTTGGCCCCTTCTTTAAGGCGACTCAGTATCTACCAATCTATATCTTTCCAGTCCTTCCTGAAAGCTTACTTGTTTTCTGGTATCAAAGATTTGGTGGTAATGAAACTCAGTAAAATCAGATCATGCCAGTTCAGGAAGTCTTATCTTTTATGATAACAACCAGTGAAAGAATGCTTCTGCTTCCAGCTCCATCAGAAATAAACCCAATCAAATCCATTTGGAAAGAGCTGATGTTAAAACCTCTCTTATTCCTCAAACTTTCCATGCTCAAAGGGTTAATGGTACCAAAAGCTGTGTATAACTGCTGGAGATCTGGCTTTCAACAGGGAAAATAGTAAACAAAAGGCTACTTTGTTCTTAGCCTCCTACTGCCACAGAGGTTTACTGTCACCCAGGTTCAGAATCGCAGGTCTTCTTTTACTTGCAGCATCTTCAACTTTCTTATCTAACATAATGTTGTTCAAATGAGACTTGTCTTATCCTGAACCCTTGGGATGGATACTCACATTGTTGCCAGAATATTGTTAACTTGTTCAGACAGTTTATCTAGACAATGTACACAAGTTGACATTGCTCTCATAGGACTTAAAAGTATTTTGCAAGCTAGTGAGAATGTCAAAGAAAACAAAACAGAAACCACAGTGGAGATGGTTCCAGTATAAAACATGTTTTAAAGCAGGTTATTTTTTAAACCTGGATGAGAGAAACCTACTGCATAAGTGAAAATACAGGAACATCTATGTAAGCTTGCTTTCCCTTGTCATATATGGAAAGCATATATTGTTGTGTTTGCTTAGTAAAGTCATAATTATTTACTTATGTGAGAGGAGGAAATATTTTTAATGTCTAAAAGAACCACAAGCAGATTCCTGATGGTAAAAAATGCACACTTGTGTTTTACTCCTACCTTTTTCTACATATCTAGAAAGAACAAATGAGTTATGAAACTCACAGCAATATTTGATATGCAAAATCCTTCTTAGACTTGATTTACAAAAGTCCATGATTGTACATTCAGAAATATTCTTTTAATAATTCCAACTAATACCTTACGAGGAATACTTTTAAATAAAACTAAAAATTGTTATATTAGCAAAGGCTGAAGGGTTTCTTTTCAGATGGACTGTAGGAGTTAGTTGATTGGCATTTAAAAATCCTCAACAAGGTCTCCTGTGAAAATGCCATTGTTAGAGCCAAATAACAGCAAATGTGTCAACATAGACACATGCAAAGGTACAGACAAGGGTATCTAAACATGTTCATAATACTAAGCACATACTTAAAAACTTTTGTAAAATATGCAAAATTTTTGCATGTTTTGCTCGCTGTCAGGATTGTAAGTTTTAGAAAATTTTGTAGTATCTGAGGAATTCCCACAAAAAAATAGAATGCATGTAAGTAACATCTAACTCAGGGTGATTGGCTGGTGAGTAGTGAATTTCACAGCAACTGTAAACAATGCAAAGTAACTCTGGAATATTTACATTTCTTTTAACTCTGGAACTCTTATATTGCTTATTGAAAATTGAAAAAAAAAAAAAACCCAAAACAAAACCAAACCATAAAACAAAACCTAACCACACAAAACAGTTATACCAGTAGAGCATAAGTTTAGTGAAATCTGTCTCAGACAAAAGGATCAGTCACTAAGAAAATATAAGACATGATACAAAGAAAGCACATGGTTACTGCAGAAGGAGACGATAGAATTACTGAAAAAAAAAAGGGGGGGGGGGGGAGAAAACCCAAATCCTAAACTCATCATCCTTTCTATAACATAATCAGGGGAAGAAATACTGTTAGAAGTATTACTGGTGAGCATTACTGCAAAAGTGTTGCTGTAACATTTGTATAGGATGGCAGGTATACAAGTCACATAATATTAAGCAAAAACAATTGTAAAGCTGCAAATTTGGTACAGTAGTGATGGGATTTGGAAGCTATGTTTTTTACGGTGATTTAAGGGGTCTGTGCTTCTCAAGACCCAGTCCTCTTCAGAAAAAAAGGTACAGACAATGCCAACAGGACCAATACCTATAGGGCTGTAAAGTACATCAGCGTTTCACATTTCACCAAGATGGAGAGATACAAGGCAGCTTGGACATGGGAAGAACTTTCTTTGAGGTAGTAACAATTTTTATTTTTGTTCTGACTGAACTGGAATTGCTTTTCAGTTCATCAGACTAAAATATCCTGTTCTGAGCCCTGTGATTCCACGGCAAAAACTCTTCCAGCTTATACCACAGCAGTCTTTCAGATCAATCTGCCATACTCTGAACATCCTGTTTGGCTTCCATGTATAGCTTTTCTGAATTTTTCTTTCTTTCATGCCATTCTGCCCTTCACATTCAAGGCAAGGAGTACCAGAGCTTGCTACTAAAACCACACACTAGCACACAACCCTGAGCATCTGCAGCACAGTTGCTGATATGCTTTTTACCAGATGGAATAACCTGAAACTTTAAAAAAAGGATTTTAATGTATGTTTTACCTATTATATAGTTTGAATATCAAGACCCTCCCAGAAGTCACTATGAAAAATAAAAAGAGAAGGTCTCAATATCAACAAATTCCTGAAGGAATATGGTACTCTTTATTTAGCAAACAGTGCAAGTTATTTCAGCCTTTGACAGATTCAACGTGTGTGACCAGCATTTTCACATGGCAGATGCTAAAATCTGCAATTTTCATACTGGCAAACCTACAGTTCTTCTGCAGCAGTCTTCTCATCTTGTATGTTTTCTGCCCATATACATATATGGTTACACTTTCTTATGAGCCCCTATAAGCTTTGTAGCCACTGTCTAGAAATACCAGGCTTGTCAATTTTTTTTGCTCAATTCTCTAGTGAGGTGTGTTCTAGTCATCTGGCTTTTGTTTGAGCTTCCTCAAGATTTATTCAGACCAAATCTTTTGTCTGAATTACCTGAAGAAGTTAGAGAAGCAAGATGCATCTTTTTCATTGGTGTAAGGAAGTTTGAAAGTATATTCCTGAGATAAAGCATTATTCATTGGTTAACAATATAAGAATTAGAAAAGTCATTAATATAGTTAATGATCCCTAATTACATAATAGGATACCTGTTAAATGATTCTTTAAGTGTCTCAGCATTTCCATGCATTATTAGGCCAATTAGGTACAGACAAAAGAGCTGGGAGAACTATTTGCAGCAAACAATTTATTTGATAAATTTAGCCTCCCTTTCTGTTTTTGAATTACCTGTAAGCAGGATTTGATTTTTATAAATGCCACTGTTGCTCCAAGTAAATCTTTTAAGCAATGGCCTTCCAGCCTATGTTCTGATTGAAAATTATTTTACTTACTATTGCTTTCTAGGTATAAGTTATTCTTATTTCTCCTAAACAATATTTACCTCTTCAGCCTGGCATCATATTCTGTTCCTTCACTAGATGAATACTGAACTTGACTCTTCCTGATCCCTTCTCCTCCTTCAAGACTGGACTCATTCAGTCTGGGCCAGCCGTACAGCTCACCCTTACACTGGATTTATCCTCCAGGTTTCCTCATCCAAAACAGCACAAAAACCAGATGTATTACTATCCTATGAAATAAATAGAACACAGTTGTCTAACAGCTGTAATCCAAACAATAGAAGTCATGCCTTTCGATCACTTGAATCTAATCAGAATCTATACATTTCACCATTTAGTTTTCTATTGCCTGCCATGTGCTCCTCCATTAATTTTTAATTGCTCTTTTTACTTATACAATAAATACAGACATCTTTCAATGATTTACAGCACCATGCATCCAGTTCTGTAAAAATTATTTGTTTGGAGATATTAATCTCATTACATGCCAAATATGGCATGCAGACTTACATCGGTCGTTTGAGGGACTACAAAAGTCTTGTCAATTAGTCTAAAAAGTGGTCGCTAAATTTATACAACTTGCACAACTACAAAAACTTAAGCCACTATTTTGGCTCTAAACAATCTTAGCTCAGTAGAGACAAGATTGGTTTAGCCAACAGGTATTTATCAGTTCAGCTTCAGTTAATGGAATTAGGCCCAACAGTCACTTTTCAGTGGGACTGAATAAATATGCTTTTAAGCATAGCTAGATCTGCTAGACTGGGACATGGCATGTTCTTCCCTTCCTTTTCTGGCAGATGTGGCTGCTATTCTTCCCAGCTCCCACACAGAGTGGCAAAGCATGTACTCCCAGTAGGCACATATACATACTGATGACACAGACAGGTTTTGTATGTCTCCATGAAGACTCCACAATTATTTCTGAGCAACCTGTTCCATTGTTTGATCACATGCACTGTAAAAAAAAAAAAAAAAAAAATCTTATGTTTAAACTAAGATTCTGTATTTAATTTTGTGCCCATTGCCTCTTCATTTTTATTTAGGCACCACTGGTTCCATTGCCTAAATTACCCCCCTCATCAAGTATTTACACACATGTTAAGATCCCCTGCAGACTTCTCTGTTTCAGGCTTATACCCCAAGCTCTCTCAGCCTCTCTCCTTGCATGTCAGATGTTCCAGACCCTTAATCATTCCCATGCTCCTGCTCTGGACTCATTCCAGCATATCCATCTCTCTCTTGTACTAGGGAGCCCAGAAATTGACACAGAATTAAATGCTGTCTCACCAGTGCTGAGTAGAGAAGAAGAATAGCATCCTTTGACCTGCTGGTGATATTTCTCATGATACAAACTGTTAGTTGTTGGCCTTCTTTGCTACAGGAGCCCAGTGCTGGGTCACAGTCAACTTGTTCGCAGGACCCCATGGTCTTTTCTACAAAGCCATATTCCAGGTTGTCATTCCCAGTCTTTCCTAGTATATGAGATTATTCATCCACAGATGCAGGACTTGGCATTTCCCCTTTATCATACTCCACAAAATTCCTGTCAGCAGTAAGGGATAATACTATTCTAAAAGGATAAGTAGAAACTCAACCAGCAACAGCTACATTCAAAATCCATCCTCTCAGCCTGAAATAAGTTGCAATTTACCTGGAGGTCTGATCATTCACATTGTGTGGGTGGCATCAACAGATTTGCATAGGCTAGTTGTGCTGGAAAGGCTTTTAAGCAGCCTGGGTGTTGTGTCCACTCATTCCAGTATCTTTAGAGAAATTAATCTAATACTGGTATCTTTAAATCAGGCTCTATCTATGGCTGTTTTCTGTAAAGCTAATTTCAGAACTAAAGTATAGCTCATTCTTAATTCTGTTCGATAAAAATGTCTGATTTACAGAGAAAAAATGAAAACAAATGAACTTTAAAAAAAATCCCAACATATTTTCAGTTTTGTTGTCAAGTTACATATCAGCTATTCTATTTTAAAAAAAAGTGTACCAGATTAACTACTAGTGAATTAAAATACGAATCATATATATTTTCCTTGAAGATCACCTCCAAACTACTTGAGATGTGTTTAATAAAATTGAAAAGTTAGTGTAATATATATGAATAATATCCAAGTAATACCCATGTCATCAGCAATGACAAAGGATGAATAAGGGAATTAAAAAAGACCTTAGGTTTCTGTATTAAAATTTGTCCTTCAGAAATTTTCAAGAGCAGATCTACTACTAAGTAAGATCTGTTAATATCCAATAAGCATTTCAGAATGAAGTATCTCATGTTTCCTTCACCATAAGGGCAAGTGATTGCAGCACGCACAAAAAGTAGTGTTAATCAGAAGTCTGTATCATAGAAGCTTTCTCTATGATCTCCCCCCTCCTCCTCCTGCATCTTGAATAAAAGTTATTGCAGCTTGAAATTTCAAGTGACAGTTAATTTAAGTGTAGCTTCACCTTATGGTTTCCAAAACTTGCAAACCATTCTTTAGATTTGTTTGCTAAACAGCATAACAGAAATCTGTGCAAGACTTTCTCTAAACCTAGACTGAAAAAAGAAAATATGGTTTTAATTGAGTGATTTTAATTCTTTGTCTGTTTTTGTTTGTTTTGTTTTTCAGGGGGTGAACACAGCTCTGATATTCTATCAGAGCAGTCTATGACTCTACTTACAAAATTATAAAAATATTAATATATTGGTGCATCAAAATCTAGATGCCTTGTGAAGACAGGGAAAATTCTGTGCTCTTGTCTCTCATAGGCAGGGATAAAGGAGAAGAAAAGTCTCCAACATAGCCAAACCCTAAAAATTTCACAAAACACCTTACCCTGTAATGGTTTAAACCATAACAGAAGACTACTAACCTGTCTCAGACACAGCATAGGCATTTATACCTACTGAAAATAAGCCTTATTTACAAATCACATTGAAGGCTCTGTACCTATCCTGTGAATTGATGAGATCATGAGAATTTGGTGAAACTACTGCTTTATGCCCTTCGAGATGAAGAACGTTGCTCTTTATAAACTAAGGGTAGGAAATAAAAATGCAGTAGAGAGAGTTAGGTCCTAAGTAAGCTGTGACTTATATAATGTCAGCACCATCAGCCTTACTTGACATCTTTTATTCAGTGTACATGCTGTTGAATGACAGAGACCCAACATGTGGATTCATGCTATTTAATTTTTGAGTCAATGCCTAAAAAGGTTACTGACATCCACAGTGTGATTGTTGATGAGGTTCCTGACTTTGCATACATTACCAAGGCCTGGCTGGATGACTCTAAAACCATTATTGCTCCAGACGTCTTCTTTTGAACCTCAGCTCATCAAAATTTGAGAAATGGCTAAAGCAGTGATACTGTTAGACTTTTAATAGTGAAAACAAGCAATAACAGAAAGTGGAACTAAGCAAAACTTATACTTGAGGTGAGAGGTATGCTTTTAATGATAAAGAAAATTTATCCTAGAGGCAGACTGCAGAGTAATGACTAGCAGACTGACTCAATATGCCAGTGACAGTCCTAGCAAAAGGCAGTCTTAAAGCCTCATATTTTGTTTACAATGCAGCACAAGCTAAAACAATATCAATGAGCATAATGTATTCCAGCACCGGAATCAGAATAAAATAAAAGTTGCTTAGAATGAGATGCACTGTTATACAGATTTTTAATAGAAAAAGTTCTCCTCTGACCTTATACAAGTCTAGAAGCAATTACTAATATATAAGCCTTAAGTTCAGCAGTCTACTTTTTTCCCAGGAAAATAACTGAGATCAGAATTAACACAACAGTCGTACATTACATCATACTTTACCAAATTTAGGTGAGTGAATGTAAAGTTAAGAACACAGATACTTGGTTTGACCTGGGAATTAATAATTTTGGAAAATGTTAATTTGATTCCAATTGTATTTAATGGACAGTTCAAATAAAGGATTTAGGATAAATCTTCTTGATATAATGCTGGTTCACAGAGAGGTATCAGAGCTACTTCTAACCAAGCTATCTCATGTCTCAGAAGATATATACATATTCCTGTTAGGTCAAGGTCCCATCTGGGGTATAAAACACTGCCTCACTACAGGTGCTTGATTGGTAGTTCTGGACACTGGAGATGTTAATTTGCATAAATCCTGCTTAATTTGCTTAAAATTTGCTGGAGATACAAGCATATGTAGAATTAAGTGTTTTGTTAAACAGGAGTAGATTTAAACATGTGCTTATATCATGTTGTTAATTCCCATTAAATATATTCATTAAAATACTTACGAACAATTGAGTTTGTTATTGAGTAAAAATATCTGATACTATGATACATTTGTGCATTGCACATGAATGTATCATAGTTCATGTTTGCAATGTTTACCATGAGACTTATGCTATATACTGGGAAACTGGAAGAACAATCAATATCATTGAGTATTATTTATTGTTCAGCGCTCTTGCTGTTGCATAGCTTTTTGGGTGTTTTTTCTAGCCTTTGGCGCTTGCATTTTTTCTTTTTCATTTTTTTTTTTTTAAGAAAAGTGAAAAAGAAAGCCAAAAAATTAAAGAACATCACATGAGGCAGTATTCTCCTGCGCTCATTCTTTTTCTCCAAGTCACTTCTGGGCTTCTTGTTGCCCTTGCTGTAACCCTAGGTTTGATAGTGGTTACTTAACTTGTAGCTTGTGAGCTTCAAGGTCAGTCTCAAGCCAGCCCAAAGTTAACAAGATTTGCTATAAAACAGAAAAAGAATTTCAAAATTATGGAAATAATTTTTTTCCCTCTCAACAGTGGTGGGTAATTCTTTTTTCAATTGCACTTAATACTCATAGAAGATAAATTAGGTCTACAGACTGGACAATCTGTTCAGAAGTTGTTAAAATGTCCATGCTCCTGAAGATTTTCAGCCTTCTTGTTGCCTGAAAAGTATTGGCCAACCGGTATTTTCCAGTTAAATCCTTCAGGCAATAAACTGTCTAGAGACACCACTGAGAGCCTCCTAAGAATGCAGCCCCACTGCTTGTGTATACAGGGAACAGCTGAGGCAGAAAAGTTCAGATAAACAGAGAACAGCAGAAGGAAAAGTTCCCTAAACTGCATTGCCAAATATGTTTTCTTAAGTTACAAATTTTATATATTTGCATCAAAATACATGTTTGGTAAATTGCATGCCATTTCATGCTGGAAATAGTATTCAGCATATAGAATTTGAATGTGCACATTCACCCAAAATTCATGCAAGATGTGAGGGATTTAATCTGCAATCTACTTCAAAACGCACTCTTTTTTTGGCTGAAAAAAAAGTTCTATTCTACCCGCAGTATGAACTATTTTGACACCACTGTGTTGTTTGATGGGATGTGGTCTACTGGTGTATCCTGTTATTTTCTACCAAAGAAGTCCTCTGGCCTTCCTTGTAGGGTATCTCACCTATGATACACTGTGCCCCCCTCACAATTCCTTATTATCGTAATTCATCATAGGTCACCACATTCAGATGGTGGACACTGGTAATATAGGGTATTGGAATCCAGAACCACCTGCCAGGAGGTGGTATTTTCTAAGAAATAGAAACAGCAGCATACGAAATAACAAAATACTCTGGTGTTTTGATGGAAATCACGTATTTCACCACTTCATGTCAATTTAACTTTCAACCAAAAAAAGCAGACATTAATCACTAAGTACCCTTCTAATCAAAAGCTTTGCTTTGGCATAGTCACATCATTTCTGTTATTTTGTACAAGTCCTGTGATAGAAATATATAGTTGTGTGTACAGGGCATATATAGATGACAGTAAAAATCAGTAACACTAATCATGTTTTTGATTTCATAGTTTCATACTTTTTAAAGCTTACTGTTATCAGCTAGCTGAAATTATGCAGCTGCAGCTTTAGAATTCCCTCACAGAGATTAAATCTCACTGTGCCCTTTGTGTATGCATATATATGCATGAATGTTATATTAAAATGAAAATGTTATTATTAATTTTAAAACCAAATTATTAAAACTGGCCAAATTAACGGACAAATGCAAATGAGGCACTAGTGGAGCACTTCCCATATGAAGACAGGCTGAGAAAGTTGGGGCTGTTCAGCCTGGAGAAGAGAAGGCTGTGTGGAGACCTCATAGCTGCCTTCCAGTATCAGAAGTGGGTCTATAGGGATGCTGGGTAGGGACTCTTCATTAGGGACTGTAGTGACAGGACAAGGGGTAACGGGTTCAAACTTAAACAGGGGAAGTTTAGATTGGATATGAGGAAGAAATTCTTTACTGTATGGGTGGTGAGGCACTGGAATGGGTTTCCCAGGGAAGTTGTGAATGCTCCATTGCTGGCGGTGTTCAAGGCTGGATTGGACATAGCCTTGGGAGGCATGGTTTAGTGTGAGGTGTCCCTGCTGATGGCAGGGGTGCTGGAACTAGATGATCTTAAGGTCCTTTGCAACCCTAACTATTCTATGATTCTATGATTCTATATATTATCAATAGGTCATATTGGATAAACTTATATGTTACCAATATAGCCTCAAAAAATTTCTGGCATTCTCTTACCTTTGGCAGACTAAACTTCATGTCTCACAACCTGGACATTTCATTTCCCAAGGAAGCTTAATGCTTGTATGAAAGGTACTGTCCTGACAGCAACCTTCAGACACTTCACAGACACTACCTGTGAGTTGCAAAACTTCTGAATAAAACCAGTATTATTTCCCTTATATGCATCTGCTGAAAAAAAAAAAAAAAAACAACCTTTTGAGCAGGATCGTCCAACATATTCAGACAGTTCTTTTTGAAACCCAAAGGTAGATATAGCTGAACATTAAAGCTGAAATATTTATAAATGTTCTTCCAAAACTTTAAATATATTCAACATTGCTGAATTCAAAGCTTTCTGGTCACTTTAGCCCAGCCTCCATGCTGCAGCATTATACTAGCAGCACATTTGCAGAGAACAAATGTAAAAACTTCACAGGAAGACTTGAAGAGACTGAGATGACACCTAGGGGGGTATGGCATCTTCAGTCAGACAGTTCTATCTGTAAAATACAGGAAATCACAAACTCCCCACTTCTCAGCTGAGATCCAGACCTCAGGATACTCTGCTGTCACAGTATTTTGTCTTTATTTTTTCTCTTTTCTTGTTTCAGGTTTCCTTTTTCTTTGTGTTCTCCTAAGTGCTTTGTTGATCCCGAGCCTAATTTTTTTTTCTCTACACTTCTCAGTGATATTTTTTCCCTAATTTTGATATTCCTATGACATATCTTAACCTTTTGTTTGCTGTAAATGCACATAAAGCAGGTCAGAAAAACATAAACAGAAAAACTTCATATTCATATCTCCATAGTCATGCCAGAAATGTTCGTGTGCTTGTCCAATCTCATAAAAAGAAACCATGCATGAGATTTGCCTAGTTTATTAAATTAAAAAATATTTCCCTAATTTCATTCTTTTATGATAAACCCATCAAGGAAATAAAAAAACATAAATCAAAATTTGAGATAATTTTTGAAGATGAGGAAGATTGTAATGAGAGGTGCAGCTTAAATATATCAGGTTGTTCAGGGACTGTTTATGTACTGAACGAGGCTAAATTTATCAAATGCATTCTTTGCCATTATTTGTTCTAATTTCATTGAGATACATAGGAATTAGCTTCTGCAGCACAAGCTGAGTCTAAGTTATATCTTGTGCAAATTAAGCTGTAGTACCTATTTGTGTGGCTGTACAAGTCCAGAATTGTATTAACTTTCACCTTGCCTATGCTCTCCATCAGTAGTTCAAGAAATGGGATATTTATCAAATTTAGAGACCATTTGACCTTCTTCAAGTTAATACAAAATCAGATTGACCTATGGTTGCCAGCATCAAGAGCTAGTTCACTCATTAGTTGACTTCTAGATAGAAATGGCCAAATGGTTTGACCCGAGATCACTGATGAGCTTCATCCCATTAACCTCCAAAGAAGGACAGACATGAAAAGGAAAGAGAAATAGGGGACAAAAGAAGCTTCAAAGTAACAGCTGTGTTTGACAAAGAACATAGCAGAAATACAGTATAATGTTTATACACTTGATCTGCACAGCTAAGGCAGCAGTTTGGGGGTGCAGATGTAAAAACATTAGTATTTAGCTGTCCTAGCAAATTTTAGAGCATCTCCTAGTGACCACATTCTTGCCTTTCCACACCAAAATTCAGCCTTGCTTTCCTCTGTTCGTTAGACAAGTCTTGCCAAGACAATAGAGACAAATGATCTAGAAGACAATCTGTGTCACTGACTCAAAAATGGTAAGATATTTCATGAAAGCAGCTGATTTACAAGAGGCATCTCAGGAACATGATTTCTGTTTTATAGAAGGAAGATGAAAACTGGGCAGTTTGAGTCAAGTATGGTTGCAGGTGAAGGGCCCTCACGTGATTTATGCCACAAATATATATGTCCAACAAATGAAATTATGAGGAGCTTTGTCTATTATATTTTCTGTGAGTCAGGTGTGGGACCTGTTCTACCACCTTTGAACTCAGATTGGAGACAGAATCAACAGGACTTCCAGGAAAACTGGAGTCAATGTAGGAATCAGTTTTATTGGTATCTTTATTGACTCCAGTTAAAATACCACAAAATAAGAAAGAGACGTCTTTCTGAATTTCGTCCTTATGTAACTTTTCTGTTAATTTTGACCTATACATAGCCATATCACCATACCTGGTGTTACCCTCCCTCTACCACAGGCTGTCAGAAGGGTTACTGAAGAAATGGTTGTTCTGGTTGGGAGTATTTTCACTACCCCAGTTCTCTGCAAGTTATCATTGTGAAACAGCAGCAACACTAGAAAATCAGACAATGCAATCTGAACAGCCTCCTTCATTTCTGTGTGGTGAACTGTGGAGAACCACAACCGAGGATGTTTGCTTCTGGCCACGTATTTGACTCAGGCACCCTCTGCTGCCACAAAAGGAAGGATCAACAGCAGAAGGGCAGCCAGTGCCTGCTGATGCAGGACAACAGGAATACCTTGAACTAGCAGAGCTCAGTCCATCTCTCTTGGAAAGAAGCAAACTTTTAGAAGGTATTCAAATCTTCACAAATGTGCTCAACCTACACAGCCTTCACTGTAAACAAGGAGTACATTCTATTTATTAGGCTCTTGGGAAAATAATAGAATTCACCTTTCTGAAAATTTTCAAAATTTTAAGTTTACACACAGAGATTTTCATATTTTCCATTAAAGCAAGAGAAGGACTTCAAATTAAAATTAGTAGAATGAAGAGATGGGCTTGTAGTCTATTTTATTTTAATAATGGGAATTTGGGGATAAAACCATTATTTGTTTACTTTTTTTTTTTAAAACCACTGCTGTACATATTCAAATCTGTGCCAAAATAGTGCAAAAAAGTCTATTTTATATCCACTTTATACATTTCTACTATGTCTATCTACAATCCTTGAAGGCTAAGTTTACCTAAGTGCGTTTTGTGTCAAAAAAACAGTACTGCCAATATCTGAGAGTGGTTTGAAGAGAATACTTAAGCAAAAAGAATAACCCCTCTTTCTCAGTGCAGAAAACAAATACCTGACTAATTCAGCAGGACTCTGAATTAAACTTTTTTATTTTCTAGGTGGTGTGCTATTCTATTTTTAAATCTTTGTAAACATTTTATAATTATTATTGCCCATGAATTATAGCTTATATCATATTCATACACAAAGTGAATCAATATTGTGCTATCTTTTTACCAGTTATGCAATCAAATGTTATGAAGATACACTCATGATTCAAAACAGAAAACTATTTAATCAATTTAAATTCAAAATAGAGATAGAGATACTAATCTATGTTCATTGGTTCATATCATTATAGATCCTGTCAAATAAATAAGAAAATATATTCCCTGTTCCTGGGAATTTACAATGTAATATAAGGAATTTTCAACCTGAGACATTATCACATTCCTTCATAGCTGTTTCTAGCTTAATTCTGCCTTTATAATTTGTAGAATGCTCCCAAAGTTGTCATTATTTTACAAAGATGACAAACACTGACTTCTCCAATCAATTTTTATTTTCTGTGTCCAGAAAAATGAGAAACACACTCAGTCATGTTTTAAGCGAAAATAAAAATCCAGTTGTGTTTGTTGGCTGAATGCAGGATAAAATGAGAGTTTCTTCAAGTCTCTGCTGCCTTGCTGAATAATGTTTACATCCTGTATTCCTGCATCACCCCACCAAATAATGACACCTTGGTCCTCAGTGAAAAACACATCATCATCAAACTGATTAGATCCCCTTCTCAGGTTCTATTTCAGTATCTTTATCTATAGGACCAGGAATTTCAGGAAAATGAGCAGTACTCTGCAGGGCTGAGACGCAGTCAGCAGCCTTCCCAGATGTCTTTGGTGGTTTGTCTCCTTTCTCCACAGCATCACTTCCTCTCTTCTAAGCTTACTCTCCATCAGACAAAGAGAAGCAATAACACTTTATTATTTATTATAATAAATAATTCTTTGAAACATGGTTTCAGAAATGCAAGCTACAGGCTGACTTCATTTCCCCGCAGAGGCAAAAGCCCAGTTTGCTGTTGTGTTACAGCAGAATCTAACATTTTCCTTCAGTTTTAATTTGTTTGGATCTGAGAGCTTAGAGTTGCCATTTCTTGATTAAGAAAGAATGTCTGTAATGAAAAGGTAATGTATTCTAACAAATGTTCTTGTTCCCATATTATTCTCTTTCTCACTAAAATATTACAGCATATTCATTCAATTACAGATTAAGTCAGTACTGCCAGATTATAATATGAATAATAACACTATTAATTCTGTTTTGTTGGACTACTTTTTATTTAAAAAAAATATATGTATGTATTTTATGGGTAGTTGGTTTACTCCTCAAGCAGAGACAATTCTACAATATACTGGTCTAGGACATAAAACCTGTCCAAACTTCTGTAAAGATCAGAGTGTTTTATCTTAAGTTGGATTACTACTCTTGCAGACTGAGACCAGATAAACAAAGCCCTTATACAACTTTAGGGATGTTGTGATCAATTTGCCTTGTGCACGACTCTGGGGACCATGCTGTTTTACCATCTTGATTGCAATGATAAATCCATCATTTTGTTCAGTGCAGTGGAAAC
This sequence comes from Myiopsitta monachus, assembly GCA_017639245.1. NCBI lineage: Eukaryota > Metazoa > Chordata > Aves > Psittaciformes > Psittacidae > Myiopsitta > Myiopsitta monachus. The sequence goes on along the minus strand of CM029922.1, from coordinate 22,049,914 downwards.
AGCTCAGAGCCTTGCATTTGTGGCAAATCTTTTCTGTGGCAGGCTCATAGTAAATCAGTCTAACCTGAGCTGACAATGATTGATTCTGAACAAAATGTCATGAACAATCAAATCCTCTGTTTTCTTCTTTTAAAACTGAATAGATTTAACCCCCTAAATCTAGCTAAATTGCAAACAAAAGTAAACAGGGAGGGGTTGTTTGTTGGTTTGTTGGGTTTTTTCTTCCTCAACTGATAATTGCAAAAAAAAAAAAAAAAAAAAAGATATTTAAATCACATTTTAGAAGTCTAAAGTGTGTGGCAAACAATGCACCTGTTATTTATAGTCATTAAACATTGCTATCATTGGGACTCAGGGAAACACATTTTAATCCACATCAGCATGCATGCGTGGGAAGGAGACAGGAAGATTTATCAGTTCTCTGAGGAAGGCTTTGTTTCTCTCCTTCTGCTTGCTTAAACGCCCCACCCCCACCTCCCCCCCAATGGAACTGTGGCAATCATAAAGTGTCAGAAAAATTTTGTAACAGATGACATCAATACTGTAACATGGCATTAGAATCATCAAATTGGCCTACTGGTTTATCTTTGGTTGTTTTTTAGGAGGTTCGCAAAAGCTGTTAGAAAAGACCCTGAACCATTACAGGTGTTACGGGGAATCTAAAGTTCTCCCAGAAATCTGTGTTGGTCAAAATCCAAAATGTGATTGACTGTGGTTGAAGCCAATCCTATATTCCATTGACAGAAAATGTACAGAAAATAACAGAAACGTGTTCAGGTCCCAGTGGTAAATACTTCAAAGGTGGGGATTCATTCCATCTTTAAAATATTTTTTTAGGGTATATTTAGAAAAAAAAAACCCAAAACTTTCATTATAACCCTTTTAACAGCCAGGTATGTCTGTAATAGATGCAGAACTTAATAAAGACATGAGCAGATCTTTCTGCTTTACAATTTACGAGAAAAAAAGTGGTGTTAAAGAAAAATAGCTTTGGCTTTTGAGTATACTGAATAGAAAATGAAAATTATATAGTCACTGAAATGATTACCTCATTTATTTGTTTATCTAGAATATTGGATGAAAGAAAGTAAAGGAATTGAAATTAAATGGATTGTAAGCATCTTTCAAATCTATTCTTTTTCTAATATAGAGAGATCTGACACTCTGTAGAGGCAATCAGTGTCGACGTGAGGTAGAGCTAACAGAAGCATCTTCCAGCTGAGACAAAAGGCTTTGCAGAACTCATGTGTTTATGAGGAGATGTGAAAAGAATAGCTTAAATTGACTATCAAATATTTTTATACTGCTTTAGAGGAGTAGGAATCTTTCAAATTTAGTATATGAATATTATGCTTGTGAAACTGAAACACAAGCAAAACTTGCTATAGATGGGGTATCACTCTTTGCACAGCCCTTCTAATGGAACTATCTGTGACCTGAATTAAAACAGTTATTCCTATTCTCACGTTTTAAATCAGAATGTTAGGGGAAAGGCAGTTCTGCTTTTATATCATCAGGGTTTGATATTCAAAACTAAGTTTAGTTTTGATTCAGAACAAACCCCCAGAATTCTCAGTGACAGGAATAGTCCAAGGGTTCTTAATACAAAGACAATCCACTCTGAGAGACTGAACCAGGGCTGCAGTTTCTGAAAGCCCTGGGATTTCTGGATTAGAGTCAATCTCCCTGTTTGGATGGCTCAATGACATGAAGATTCATAGTCTTGTCTCTTCAGCAAAACCAACCAATAGCCACATATATGAGTTTTCAAGAAACTGGGGATGTTTAGAAGATGCCTGTCAGGCAAGCTGCTTCTGCTTGATATGTAAAATAACTGTTCTTAAATTGAACTCTGCAGATGTCATTACCAAGTAAAAACTATTTTTTGCCTAAGATTTTTCAATATGCATTAATCACCCCATTACGGCTACACCTACATTTATTAATGCAGCACAAACAAGCATGGGTTTATCAAGTGAGGCAGCTGGTTCTGAGGACCTATGTCCACACTGTACAGGGGGGTTCAGGGAATTTTGTTTGGACTGGCTGCAGCCCACCTGTGGACTGTATTCTCCTTACTCTGAAGCCCATTCCTGCTTTGTTTAATCCTAAAGGAGCCTACTTTCAGATTTCCTTTGTAAGAACCAAAGAGTGGGTCATACACTCCTAATCTGAATAAAATGCTAGGGTAAATATTCTATCTACAAAAGGTTAGATCATAACTTGTGCTCTCACTGCCTGGGTATATCCTCCTCAAGACAGATATAGCTGCTGTTCCATACCATGCCCTATATCAACTTTTAGAATGATGCATAATACCTTAACAGGTGGCAGTGAAGGTTTTGCCTTCATCATGAACTTACTGTGAAGCAAACTCAAGCGCAAGTCATGACACCATTATTCTGGCGTGGATCCCCTTGCAAAGTCAATCAGTAGACATCAACTAATCTGAGGTTTTTCATCATAAATTCCAGCTGTAGTAAACAAATCAGAAACATTAGTCATAGGGAATTATGGAAATTTGAGTGGAGAAACTTGAACATAAGGACCATTTTTTACATGAGGGCAGTAAAGGAAAGACATATGGTAAAAAAGTGACTCAATTTTGAACTGAAGTTGTTCATATGAGATCTTAATATATTTTTAAATCAAACTTATAGTTAGTTCAGATGAGATTTTCTACATGTTAATGTGGAAGCAGGCTTTTTGTGCATAATCCGAGAAGGAAACTATGCTTCATGTTTTAAAAATAAAAAGAAAAAAAGAAAAAAAAAACCACTCCCCACCAAAAAAAAAAAAAAAAAAAAAAAAAAGAAAAACAAGAAACAACAACAACAACAATAAACAACCTACAAAGCAAATTAATTGATCAGGAACAACTACAACCTGTTGCCAGAGGAGGCTACATTGCTCCAGTGAGAGGCACACATACGTTTATGAACATTTATTTCACTTCAAATATTAATATAACCATAGAATCATAGAATAGTTAGAGTTAGAAAGGACCTTAAGACCATCTAGCTCCAACACACCTGCCATCAGAAGGGACACCTCACACTAAACCATGCCACCCAAGGCTATGTCCAACCCAGCCTTGAACACCGCCAGCAATGGAGCATTCACAACCTCCCTGGGCAACCCATTCCAGTGCCTCACCACCCTCACAGTAAAGAATTTCTTCCTTATATCCAATCTAAACTTCCCCTGTTTGAGTTTGAACCCGTTACCCCTTGTCCTATCACTATAGTCACTAATGAAGAGTCCCTCCCCAGCATCCCTATAGCCCCCCATCAGATACTGGAAGGCTGCTATGAGGTCTCCACACAGCCTTCTCTTCTCCAGGCTGAACAGCCCAAACTTTCTCAGCCTGTCTTCATACGGGAGGTGCTCCAGACCCCTGATCATCCTTGTGGCCCTCCTCTGGACTTCTTCCAACACTTCCATGTCCTTTTGATGTTGAGGACACCAGAACTGCGCACAATACTCCAAGTGAGGTCTCAGGAGAGCAGGGCAGAGCAGAGGGGCAGGATGCAGCCCAGGATACTGGTTGGCTTTGTGGGCTGCAAGCGCACACTGCCGGCTCATGTTCATTTTTTCATCGACCACACCACCAAGTCCTTCTCTGCCGGGCTGTTCTGAATCTCTTCTCTTCTCAACCTGTATCTGTGCCTGAGATAGCCCTGACCGGGGTGTAGGACCTTGCACTTGTCATGGTTAAACCTCATAAGAATGGCATCTGCCCACATCACAAGTGTGTCAAATTCCCTCTAGATACCATCCCTTAACTTCAGCATACCAACTGAACCACACAGCTTGGTGTCATTGACAAACTTGCTGAGGGCACCTTCTATCCCACTGTCCATGTCACCAACAAAGATGTCGTGGTGGTTTGAGCTGTAAATTTCCCTTCTCCCTCCTTTACCCCCACCCACCCACCCACTCCGATGGGGAGAAATGTGGAGAGGAACCAAAGAAAATGTAACTCCCACGGGTTGAGATAAGAACAGTCCAGTAACTAAGATACAATACAAATCACTACTGCCACCACCACCAATAATAATAATGACAAAGTAAATACAAAGGGAGAGGATCGAACCGTTTCGCCGCCCGACCGAGCCGAGAGACCGCGCGCCGCTCCAGGGACCGTGCCGCTCCAGAGACCGCATGGCGCGAGAGAGAGATCGCGCGCCGCTCCCCCCACCGCATGCCGCGAGAGCCCTCCCCCTGAATCCTACCTCCTGGGCATGACGTGCTGTGGTATGGAATAACCTCATTGGTCAGCCCGGGTCAGGTACCCTGTCTCCCCTTCCCCAGCTTTTCTCTCTTTCCCGGCATAACATGAGACTCTGCGGGGGAGGGGGGGGGGGGGGGGGGAAGCCGAACCCATAACAATCCACCCCTTATTCCATACTATTCACATCATGCTCAGATCCCACATTTTCAAAATATCATCCCATATATATATATATATATATATATGCACATACACATACACACACACACACAGATGGAGAGATATAATCCCTTAGTGCATGGACCAATCCCTATAAAGCTGCTGAGTCCATCCAGTCCGTGATGTCAGGCTCCACCTTTTGTAACAGTCTTTCAGAGCAGGGCAGGCTGTGTGCAGTGTTGGATCGCTGCCTGTTGATGCTGATTGTTCCTTTACTGCAGAACTCGTCTGGTTTCATCAAAGTTCGTTCTTTGTTGGGATGATGGTCTGAGGACCAGTCACGGATGACTTGAAGACATCCAGTTGATGGGCTATAAAGAAACACATTACATAACAAGCAACAGCATGCACTTGAGTTCATTGGCTGTTTTCTCCTAAAATCAAATCTCCTTGAGGTACACATCGGACTTCCCCATCTTCCTGCATTACCCACCAAGTATATCTGGGTCCCTGAGCAAAAGCAATCCCACGAGTGGGTTTGCCTTTATCTGAAGCAGGAATAACCCAGACTGTCTTCCCCAGCAAATTCTTTATGCGCATCACAGGAACGTTGTCCCCCTCTACAGTATGTAGAAGTTCTGACTGGGCTGGACCAGCTCTGCTGGCAGATCCTCTGGTGTTGACCAACTAGGTGGCCTTTGGTAAATGTGTATCCCAATGTTTGAAAGTCCCACTACCCATTGCTCTCAGTGTAGTTTTTAATAGTCCATTGTACCGTTCAATTTTCCTTTGCTCTCTTTTTCAGTTCTCGCACCCGCTCCTCCAAAACTGAAGTAGGCTTTCCATCCCACTCCATCATATCTTCTCCATGATCCTGCAGGTAAAACCATAGTGTGGCCCATGGTGTATAACTTCTATATCTTCTCTCTCGAACAGTGGGACGCCTTCTGTTAATAGCTGAGACGTGTGTTGGTACACGTGAGGAGCTGGATAGATCGTCGCTCAATTGTTGGAGGTTCTGGGACAGTTTTTCCACAGCTGAGATGATGGAAGGGGTGAGATTATCTTCAAACTCTCTGAGTTTATAAATCATTTCATCCACTGTTGGTGGTCTTATGTCATTCCAGGTTATTGTTGCCAATGAATGGGCATATGATTGGGGTGCATTTTGTGTAAATTTCCACCACATGGGTTGTGTACATTCGACTTCATCTGGATCTATGGGTATATCCCCAACATTCAGCTTGGTTATATAGATCATCTCTACAATGGCTGATTCTCTCAGAGACTGGATGCCTTTCTCTAGAGTAGTCCACATGGCCGAATGACTCATAACATCATCCTTGTATGGAAACCTATCTTTCACAGCTGCCAAGAGCCGCTTCCAAAGGCTGAGGGACTTCTTCTCTCTTGCAATTGCTTTGTCAATTCCCCCTTCCCTGGCAAGTGATCCCAGCTGTTTGGCTTCACTACCTTCTAGTTCATGACCGTCGGCCCCATTGTCCCAGCATCGGAGCAGCCAGGTGATGATGTGCTCCCCTGGCTGACAGGTAAAGTCTTTTCGCATATTCTGTAGCTCGGTTGAGGTCCGAGATCGGGAAGTCACCTCTTCCTTTTCTTCTTCTTCTTCATCATGTGGTAATAACTCCTGGTCAGATGCTGTCCCAGGTGGTGACGTTTCTTCGTCTTGGTTCATCTTTCCTGCCTCTTCTTTGCTTTTCTTCTTGCGTACAGGGGCAACCGATATTGGTATGAGTTGGTCCTCTGGTTTAGCTGCAGTGATTATTACTGTGGTTTGGGTAGCAGCTGTACTTGTCACTGGGGTTTGAGTCGTGGCTGTACCTGTCGCTGGTGGTGATGTAGCTGCTGTACTTGGAGCTGGATTAACTGCGCTGTCCATTACTCCGCCCTCAGATCCAGAGACGTTTTTTTCCTTTTGAAGATGCTGGGCAGTGTTAAACAAGGCTCTGTAAGCATAAGGCAAGCCCCAGCACATTGCCATGATTTGTCCATCTCTGGTGTGACCAGAATGATCACACACCTCCTTTAAATGTTTTACTAATTTTTCTGGGTTTTGCATTTGTTCATTGGTAAAGTTCCAAAGCACTGGAGGGGCCCACTGGCCTAGATACTTGCCCATACTATCCCACACACCCTGCCACTCATGACTGTCCAGCCTTGGGGAAAATCTCTCGGCCATCCTGGATTGTTGCCTAACCCCAGACATGGCCCACACCCCACTCTGCTTAACTCTCCGGACCAGACTAAATGGTTGTGAGTAAAACATATTCAGTATGTGTGCCAACATGATAATTCCCGTCACCACCAGCAGGCAGGTCTCAAAGGTATCTAAAGGCCATTCAAAACCTTCAGAATTCTCAAACAGTGTTGTAAACGGCCTGGTGGGGGCGCTGGGAGCACAAAAGAATGTCTCCTTCACAGGCTGACCACCCGAGGAGGTGAAAAGAGACGTGTAATTGCTAAAAACTTCCATTATATACCTCCCAAAGTATAGAGTTGGTGGCCACACTGGAAGCACAAACCAGGTCAGTTTCATGATCACTGAGTCTATTGTATTAACAATCCGTGCAATACAGTATAATGTAACAAGAATCTTAACCAACAACCCAGATCTGAAAAACATTAAGATAAGAAGAACCGGCTGTAAGTAAAGTATCATACACTGAACCTGTGAGAACCAGAGCAACAACTTTGAGAGCCAGTAAATCAGCATTGTGATGAGTGGCTATTTTGTCTTTATCTCAACCCTTAAGTGCCCCACGTTGGGCGCCAAAAATGCGTTGGTTTAAGCTGTAAATTTCCCTTCTCCCTCCTTTCCCCCCCCCCCCCCCACCCCGATGGGGGGAAATGGGGAGAGGAACCAAAGAAAATGTAACTCCCACGGGTTGAGATAAGAACAGTCCAGTAACTAAGATACAATACAAATCACTACTGCCACCACCACCAACAATAATAATGACAAAGTAAATACAAAGGGAGAGGATCGAACCGTTTCGCCGCCCGACTGAGCCGAGAGACCGCGCGCCGCTCCAGGGACCGTGCCGCTCCAGAGACCGCGTGGCGCGAGAGAGAGATCGCGTGGCGCGAGAGAGAGATCGCGCGCCGCTCCCCCCACCGCATGCCGCGAGAGCCCTCCCCCTGAATCCTACCTCCTGGGCATGACGTGCTGTGGTATGGAATAACCTCATTGGTCAGCCCGGGTCAGGTACCCTGTCTCCCCTCCCCCAGCTTTTCTCTCTTTCTCGGCGTAAAATGAGACTCTCCCGGGGGGGGGGGGGGGGGGCACGGGGGAGGGGGAATCCAAACCCATAACAGATGTTGAACAAGACTGGTCTCAACACCTATTCCGAAGGGACCCCACTAGTTACTTTTTACAACTGAACATTGCACCATTGAGCACAACTCTTTGGGTGCGGCCATTCAGCCAGTTCTTTATCCACTGAGTAGTCCACCTATCAAATTGATGTCTCTCCAACTTAGAGACAAGGATGTCATATAGGACAGTGTCGAATGCTTTAGGGTAGCCAGTTCTCCCGACAGCTTCTGGAGAGGGCCCACGATGTCCCTAGTCTGCCTTTTATTTGCAATGTAACTATAGAATCCCTTCCTGTTATCTTTCGCATACCTAGCCAAATGTAATTCCAAGTGGGCCTTAGCTTTCCTAACCTGGTCCCTAGATTCCCAGAAAACATCCCTGTACACTTCCCAGGCCACCTGTCCTTGCTTCCACCTTTTATAAGCCTCTTTTTCTCCCTCTAAGTTTCTTCATCAGTTTCTTATTCATCCATGGAGGTCTCCTCCCCCTCCTGCAGCACTTCCTTCTAGTAGAGTTGTGCTGCTCCTGAGCTTATAGCACACAATCCTTGAATATCAAATAACAGTCTTGGGCCCCCCTGCCCTCTAGGGTTATATCCCATGGATCCTTACTAAGCAGGTTCCTCAAGAGGCCAAAGTCTGCTCTCTTGAAGTCCAGGGCAATGAGCTTGCTCCACACTCTTCTCACTGTCCTGAGGATCTCGAATTCAACCATCTCATGATTACTACAACCAAGGTGGTCCTGGAGTGTCACATTTACAACCAGTCCTTCCCTGTTGGTGAGGATGAGGTCAAGCATGGCACCTCTCCTTGTCAGCTCCTCTATTACTTGCAGAAGGAAGTTGTCCTCCACACAATCCAGGAACTTCCTGGATTGCTTGTGCCGCGCCGTACCATCCCTCCAACAGATATCAGGGTGGTTGAAGTTCCCCATGAGAACAAGGGCCTGCGAGCATGAGGCTGTTCCTATCTGTCTATAGAGCGCTTCATCCACTGAGTCCTCTTGGTCAGGTGGTCTGTAACAGATCCCCACAGTAATGTCTGCCATTACTGTTCTTCCTTTAAGCTTGACTCATAAACTCTCTGTTGACTGCTCACTTGTCCCCAGACAGAGTTCCATGCTCTCCAGCCTATCACTGACATAAATAGCAACTCCTCTTCCCCATCTGCTGGGTCTGTCTTTTATAAAGAGCCTGTAACCTTCCATTCTGATGTCATCTACCTGGACTTGTGCACTGTCCCACATGACATCCTTGTTTGTAAGTTGGAGAGACATCAATTTGATAGGTGGACCACCCAGTGGATAAAGAACTGGCTGGATGGCTGCATGCAAAGAGTTGTGCTCAATGGCTCAATGTCCAGATGGAGACCGGCAACAAGTGGTGTCCCTCGGGGATTGGTGTTGGGACTGGTCTTGTTCAACATCTTTGTTGGTGGCATGGACAATGGGATTGAGTGCACCCTCAGCAAGTTTGCCAATGACACCAAGCTGTGTGGTTCGGTTGATATGCTGGAGGAAATGAATGCCATCCAGAGGGACCTTGACATGCTTGTAAGGTGGGCTGATGCCAACTTGATGAAGTTTGACCATGACAAGTGCAAGGTCCTACACCCCGGTCAGGGCTATCCTAGGCACAACTACAGGTTGGGCAGAGAAGAGATTGAGAGCAGCCCTGTGGAAAAGGACTTGTGGGTATTGGGGGTGATGATTGATTAGAAAATGAACATGAGCTGGCAGTGTGTGCTTGCAGCCCACAAAGCCAACCGCATCCTGGGCTGCATCAAAAGGAGTGTGACCAGCAGGTTGAGGGAGGTGATCCTGCCCCTCTACTCTGCTCTCCTGAGACCTCACTTGGAGTACTGTGCGCAGTTCTGGTGTCCTCAACATCAAAAGGACATGGAAGTGTTGGAACAAGTCCAGAGGAGGGCCACGAGGATGGTCAGGGGACTGGAGCACCTCCTGTATGAAGATAGGCTGAGAAAGTTGGGGCTGTTCAGCCTGGAGAAAAGAAGGCTGTGTGGAGACCTCATAGCAGCCTTCCAGTATCTCAAGAGGGCCTATAGGAATGCTGGGGAGGGACTCTTCATTAGTGACTGTAGTGATGGGACAAGGGGTAGCGGATTCAAACTTAGGGGATGTTTAGATTGGATATAAGGAAGAAATTCTTTACTGTAAGGGTGGTGAGGCACTGGAAAGTGTTGCCCAGGGAAGTTGTGAATGCTCCATCGCTGGTGGTGTTCAATGCTGGATTGGACAGGGGCTTGGGTGGTACGTTTTAGTGTGAGGTGTCCCTGCTGATGGCATGGAGGTTGGAACTAGATAATCTTATGGTCCTTTCTAATCCTAACTATTCTATGATTCTATGATTCCAGACATAGGAGCCATCCAAGCACGTTTCTCTGATACCAGTTATATCATATCCCTGTAGACACGCACACATCTTTAATTCCTCTTGTTTATTCCCTATGCTGTGGGCATTTGCATAGAGGCATCTGAGCCAAGCTCCAAATGAAGCTGGCTCATTGGCTGCAGTGGCTGGAGTATCTCGGCATCTCTCCGAGCATTTATTATAGGTGCTAGCAACTGACTGGGTGTGTTGGGATGGAATGATACCCCCCTCCACCAACACACCTAGTTTAAAGCTTTCTTGACCAGCCTCGCAAGCCTCTTACCAAAACCACTCTTTCTTTCTTAGACCAGCTTCACCAGCTTCCAGTAGACTTGGCCTCCCAAATTGAGTCCCATGTTCTCAATACCCAGACCCCTGACTAACTAACCACTGTTCTAAGCATTTATTAACATGCCAAATCTGCTTAGCCTTTTAAATATTCACCCCTTTATCCTGGAGAATTGATGAAAAAACTGTGCTCCAGAGCCCCGAACCTCCTCTCCCAGGGCTCTGTAGTCCTTTATGTTCTCCGGGCTACTGCTATCTATATCACTAGTACCCACATGGATTACTGGAAGTCGGTAATAGTCAGTAGGACTTACTAGACCATGCAGCCTCTCAGCAACATCCCTGATCTGAGCACCTGGTAGGCATCACACCTCCCCAGAGACTAGGTAAAGCTGGCAGATGGGTGGGAAGCCATTCAAAGTCGAGTCCCGTACTACTATGACCCTACGCTTTTTCCTAGCGGCACCAGTAGCGATGCTCTTTTCTGGTGCGTCAGCCAGTTGTTCATGTGGCCAGGTGTGTGTTTCCTCGTTAGCCCCCTGCAGAACTGTGAAGCGGTTCTGAGTGGGGACATTAGATTTAAGAGGAAGACCCGTGCTTTTAATTGTCCTCTTCCTCCCTTTTTTTTGCTACTAGTTCCCAGCTTCCTGTGTTAATGACCTCCTTCTTTCCTGCATGCCCTACAACAGGCACTTGAGGCCCCTGCTTGGCCTGGAGCAAGAAGTCCAGCTTACCCTCAACTTCCCTAACATCTTAGCTTACAAACAGCCCCCTGCAGCTCAGCCCCTGCTGCAAGAGGACCTCCAACAGGGAGCACCGAGTGCAGCCCTGCCCATGGTGCACCCTCCCCTCACAAGACTAGTGCAGGCACCCTCTAGACTCCGAAGTCTGCGCTGCAGCCTCCCCTCTCATCGGCTCTGTCTGGTGCCCACGCTGCCTCCACCGGGGCAGCCAGAGCAGAGCTCCCAGAACAGGGCCTGGCCCTGAGGCGAGCGCTACCCATCCAACTCAATACCCGCTCGCCCCGCTGGTGCCACACGCCCCTTCACGCCCTGTCTGCCCACCCTGCTTGCTGTGCTATCTGGGGCAGGTTTTATCCTCTCAGTGCAGTGCCGTCCCTCCTAGCTCTGCCCCTATGAGTCCCTGCAGAGCCAGCAGTTCCGGAGCAAGTCCGGTCCAGGACGTGAGGCTGCCTCGGCGGCTGTTGGCGCTCTGACTTGAGGCTCCTTGACGCTGAGCTTCCCCCAGCTCCGGTGTTGAAGGCATTCTCTCTGGAGCTAGACACCCCAGCAATTCTGTTTTAATCTTAGCATTAAAAAAAAAAAAAATTTAGTTTGTATTTCTAGAAATCCTTTTTTATCTGACCAGCACTGAGATTGTTAACCCCTGAGAAGTATATCTATATTAGTGAAGTAAATAGACTGAGGGCTAAGATCCAAGCAACAGTACCTGACTGCTCACCCTGCTAAATTGTTAGGTCACCTCAGCCCAATTTTGGAAAGGACAAACAAGCAGTCTCCCATTCAGTGTTGGGGCAAGATCTGAGTTTGGCACAGAGATAGGACTATTCCAGCAGTGTTTGTAAGGATAGGGATATTTTATTATGCAGTTCACATCGTTCTGTGTCACTGGGCTTCAGACCCAGAAAATATGATCTTACACATTTTATTAATTAAAAATTATAGGTATCTGAATTTCACTAAATCCCTTTTTGTTTGTTTTGTTTGTTTGCTTGTTTTTTCTTTAGCAAATCTCAGACTTTATTACTTTTATCAAACATTATTTCCCAGATTGAAAAATCTATTGCTGGCATAATTCTATGTATATAAATAGTCCCCCTGTGTATATATATATTAGATATATGTATATGTATACTATACGCATGTAATGTACATATATCTATGTGTATAAGTAGTCCCCACATTGATTTCAGTGACTACATCTGTACTACCAAAACACAAAAGTGACTAGAAGTGCCTAGGCATAGGGACTACCCCACAACTATCTGTGTGTTCAGATTCTAAGGACTGTTGTGAAGAGACTTTAATAGTCTTGGCTACCTAAAACTCTCAAACAATTCTTGGATGTGGATAAGTAGAACATAAGGGACAGTGGGAGAAAGTCATAGCCCCTGGGAGGAGGGGAAGGATCTTTGGAAAGACTGCCTCTTGCACTTTTCTCCTCATCTCCAGGAGTGTGTGTCCCTGCCCATGGCAAGGGGGTTGAAACTAAATAATCATTAAGGTCCCTTCCAACCCAAACCAGTCTATGATTCTTTAAGTGAGTTTAGACTTACAGATGTGAGTTATGCTGTATTGTTACTGTTAGAGAGATACTTGGGCCATTTTACCTACTGTTACAGAAGTAGCAATGGGTAGATGTGGCTATACTGTCACAGGACAGTGCTAAAATAATTCACTGCCACAATGCTTGGGGCTGATTTGATAAGACTGGCAGTGTCTAAACACATACCATTTGTCCCTGGACCACCTCTGGGCCCAGTGTAGCCTTAAAATATAAGTATGATTTTATGTGCTTTTCAGTACCGAGTGTAAGAAATAATGTGAGGTCTGTTTCAGCCCAGCAGCACAATGCTTTTACTGCATGAAAGTAAATAGAACCTCTGGGATATTGCATGACAGTGGATATTTGAAGGTGCAAAGGCTGTGGAGATAGTACTGAAGGACGTTGTGGGGCAGACAGCACCAAACCTGATGCAGTTTCATCCTCATTGCTTTGGAGGAGCAGTCTCTGGAGTCTGCAGTCTAAGACATCTTGGCTTCTTGGTGAGAGAGAACAATTAAGGAAAATCACTGGGGGTCACAGACTCTTTTTGCTTCCTTTTAGTCTTTTATTTAGCAGTGTGGATTCACCCAGCATGGTTCGTATGTCTGAAATAGGCATACATGTTTTTGAGATTAGGAAAGTAGTGATTTATTATCTTTTCACATGCAATTGCCTGTAGGATGAACAAGAACAGCTGTTCAGTATCGTGCAGCAGCAATACACAGTAGTTTGCTGCAGGCTAGGAAAGGAAGGAATTCCATAATTAGATTTGGTAAGGGAGCTTCTATCCGCCGAACACAAGTGGCCAAATGCAGGTTTATTCAAGAAATCTTTGTCTCACTGTGAAAAGTGCTGTTGTCCCTTAATTACCATCACCAATAGCCAAGTCCTTAATTTTACATCTGTGCTGAAAGGCAACATTCTCCAGAATCTCACTGAGGCATTGCCTGTGTTCTGGCACTGAAGATGCTAGGCCATCCCAGAATAGCAGTACCCTCTTCTGATCAGTCATAGGGTTCTTGGTTTTTCCACTGTCTTGGTTTTTCCACTGTCAGCTCCCATTACTGTGGTTTCTCAGATCCAGCACAGCGCAGTGCACCATAGAATGCTATAGGATATGAAAACATTTGCATAAATATAGGTCCCTTTCTATTTACTAAATAGTTTAAAACAAGACAAAAGTTCACATGCAAGCAGGAATTACATTCATTGAAGTGCAGAAGAGGAAGGACGGAGATGATTCCTGAGTCATCTTTTGTATTCCCTCGAATATGTAAATATTTTCCTCTGCTCCCTACCACCTCAAATTTCTTCTTATTCAGCTTCACTTCATCTGAACAAACCATGTCTGTTGGTTGGCTCTGCTGCTATAAAAATATTGTCAACTGGTAACATATACAGACTTATCTTTCCAGAGGACACCATTTAGGGGAATGTATTATGTTCACAATCAGTTGCAGGCATAGATAGACCTAGAATATATTGCGTTTTAGATGAAGCTCACAATCAATGCTACCACATTTGCAGCATTAAGCATTCAACCATCAGTGCATGTGAAAATTAAAGTTGCATGCACAAATCTTTCCTCTTTTAAACGTTCTTCAAGTCTCTGAATTGCTACAAGCAATTGCACGGGAAAAGATAATACATCACTGCCTGCCTTTCGTGCCTTAAGAAAAAAAAGTCCCTTTTAATAAGATGATCAAACCTGAAGGTTTGAAATTTGAAGTTATATATGCACGAGCAGTCTTATTGTATAGACAGCACAGTTAAGTGTTCAAGACTTGTTAAGACTTGGCAGATTATTTTGACAGAACAGCATTACTTCGTCCTGGCTGCTCCACATTAGAGATTACTTTCCAGATTGTGCAGTTTTTAGATGAGGTATAATAAGAAGTGAGAAAGACGCAGATTTAAGAGAAGAAACTTACTGAAAGAAAGTGAAACTTGAACTGATACTCTTGTCATTATCAGCCCAGTCTCCCTTCCGTATGAACCCACAGTATTGTTTAAATGAGGAAAGAGCAACTGGAAGGGAACCGGTTTTGCATGATCCCATCTGGAGCCTCATCTTTGTGGCATACTTAAGCGAGAGGCTAGGTTGGTGCATGGGCAGGACTGATAGAATGCTCATGGATTTTAGCAGACAGCCTCTAGCAGGCACTAGTGAGGAAGGCGCAGATGGGGTATAGTGATTTTTGGCAGCTTACAATTCAGCCAAACCTGAATGGATTGAAGACATGAGTAGAGTAAAAGGCATCTTCCTGACCCCAGGACTGTACTTACACCAAATCTCAAGTTCCTTTTGCAAAACATGAAAGTATTAAACTGTTTGAAAACACCAAATATAAATAATTGTAATTGGTTTTAACGGTGGAAAACATTTAACAGATTTTTATGCATGCTAAAGTTAAAGATAGGTATCACTTTCCAAAAAAAAGTATGTGAAACCTTACTATTCCAGTCAACTACTGCATATTCCCCTAAGCAGCTCAAGGCTGTCTCAGGAATTTTATGCCTTCCCAGAAATAACAAACAATTCAAAAACTAGACCTCATAGGGAGGAACCAATCTATCCTCACAATAGCTTACAATGAGTCTTTATGAATATCCTTTCACAATGCAAGGGCAGTGATTGCCAATGAAAAAACTCATGCAAAATTTCAAGACTAAATGGCCAGAGAGAACAAGCGTAGCTTCATATGCTGTTGTAATGGGTACCCAATGATTTCCTGAGACAGACTTCAATGTGAATATCAATGAAGAAAGTGAAAAGATCTTACAGACAGGTATATTTTTCCTTAGTAATATTTTTTAGAATGATATGAGAAACTAGAGGTCATAAATGAGCCTACACCTACCCTAAAAAGATGAATACCCAAATAGACAGGAGGATAAAAGGAACTATTATTAACTCTGCACTGCAGAAATGAAAAATGACTATTCTAAGAGATCCTGACAGCTACAGTTCTGATTTAAATCATAGAATCATAGAATAGTTAAGGTTGGAAAGGACCTTAAGATCATTTAGTTCCAGCACCCCTGCCATCAGCAGGGACACCTCACACTAAAACGTACCACCCAAAGCTCTGTCCAACCCAGCCTTGAACACCGCCAGGGGTGGAGCATTCACAACTTCCCTGGGCAAACCATTCCAGTGCCTCACCACCCTTACAGTAAAGAATTTCTTCCTTATATCCAATCTAAACATCCCCTGTTTGAGTATGAATCAGTTACCCCTTGTCCCATCACTACAGTCACTAATGAAGAGTCCCTCCCCAGCATTCCTATAGGCCCCCTTCAGATACTGGAAGGCTGCTATGAGGTCTCCACGCAGCCTTCTCTTCTCCAGGCTGAACAGCCCCAACTTTCTCAGCCTATCTTCATACAGGAGGTGCTCCAGGCTCCTGATCATCCTTGTGGCCCTCCTCTGGACTTCTTCCAGCCCTTCCATGTCCTTTTGATGTTGAGGACACCAGAACTGCACAGAATACTCCAAGTGAGGTCTCAGGAGAGCAGAGTAGAGGGGCAGGATCACCTCCCTCAACCTGCTGGTCACACTCCTCTTGATGCAGCCCAGGATACGGTTGGCTTTGTGGGCTGCAAGCACACACTGCCAGCTCATGTTCATTTTCTAATCAATCATCACCCCCAAGTCCTTTTCCACAGGGCTGCTCTCAATCTCTTCTCTGCCCAACCTGTAGTTGTGCCTAGGATAGCCCTGACCGGGGTGTAGGACCTTGCACTTGTCATGGTCAAACTTCATCAGGTTGACACCAGCCCACCTTACAAGCATGTCAAGGTCCCTCTGGATGGCATTCGTTTCCTCCAGCGTATCAACCGAACCACACAGCTTGGTGTCATTGGCAAACTTGCGGAGCGCGTACTCAATCCCACTGTCCATGTCACCAACAGAGATGTTGAACAAGACCGGTCCCAACACTGATCGATTCCTGAAGGACACCACTCATTACTGGTCTCCAGCTGGACACTGAGCCATTGAGCACAACTGTTTGCGCGCGGCCATCCAGCCAGTTTTTTATTCACCGAGTGGTCCACCTATCAAATTGATGTCTCTCCAACTTACAGACAAGGATGTCATGTGGGACAGTGTCAAATGCTTTGCTGAAGTCCAGGTAGATGACATCAACTGCTCTACCCCTGTCCATCAGTTCCATAGCTCCATTATAGAAGGCCACCGGATTGGTCAGGCAGGATTTCCCCTTAGTGAAGCCATGCTGGCTGTCACCAACCACCTTGTTGGTTTTTCATGTGCCTTAGCATGCCTTCCAGGAGAATTTGCTCCAAGATTTTGCCAGGCCCAGAGGTGAGGCTGACTGTTTTGTAGTTACCTGGGTCATCCATTTTCCCCTTCTTGAAAATGGGGCTTGTATTTCCCTTTTTCCAGTCATTGGGAACTTCACCTGACTGCCATGACTTTTCAAATATGATGGACAGTGGCTTAGCAACTTCATTTGCCAGCTCCTTCAGGACCCACGGATGGATTTCATCAGGTCCCATGCACTTGTATATATTCAGGTTCCTAAGATGGTCTCGAACCAGATCCTCTCCTACAGTGGGTCTAGGGTTTTCATTCTCACAGTCTCTGCGTCTGCCTTCCAAGACTTGGGTGGTGTGATCTTAGCATCTGCCAGTGAATACTGAGGCAAAGCAGTCATTAAGAACCTCAGCCTTTCCAAATCCAGGGTAGCCAGTAGACGTAACTTTTCTAATATTCAGCAATTCCAGACCAGTTCTTAAGTGATTTTTTCTTTCTTTTTTTTTTTTTTAAATGCAAAGTCAAATACTTTAAACTAGTTTCCTGAATCCTTTACAAATGCTTTAATCATGACACCATCCATTTACTCTTTAACATTTTGCTTTTTGGCTTCTTGAGATAACAGAAAAGAATTTTACTTTAAAAACGAAGTGCAAAAAGCAAAAGCCATTTGTATAATTGCAACTCTGATATCTCCTACTTCTCCCATACATAATCCCCCCTAGAAAACTCTCACTTAATGGACCATTCCAGTAAACCCTTATAGCTCAAAGATTTCTGTGTTTAATAGAAGCCCGTAAGTGTTGAAGTAGCAAAACTTGCAGCAAGGTTCCCTGAAAGCTGTCCAAATGAACATGCTTAATGGATTTTTAATGGTCCCTTTACAGACTTATGTAAGGGCAATAGAGGCAGTGGTGATGGGACATTATGCTTACACAGAATATTAAAAATATTTTGAATGCTCCACAGCAACTTCAATACCCAGTACCACTATATTGTCATGGAAAGTTACATTGAAGAGTTTCTAGCTGAATAGAGCAGGTATTGCGCTCCTTTACCATGAATGCAACTAATGTATTGCTTCTGAGGACAACGCAGTAGTCCTGTTTCTTATCATGCCCATATGATTAGTAGATTATAACATAAAACAATTGTGGGCATGAAATCTGTGTCTCATATGGTAGTGACTTCAAATCACATATTTGTTTGCAAATGCTATGTTGAAAGCTGTTCTGAGGTTAGTAATAGGATGTAATGAATAATAGAATGAAAAGTTCTAAGTTCATGAAATTAGCAGTGATTCTAAAGGACAAGAAACTTAAATATATAACTGATAGAGCTGGAATTTGCCATGTTATTTATAACAGAAAAAGACAGGAAGGAAATTATGGGGAATACTGGAGATGGCATGGAAAAATTCATGCACGTTTAACTTCAATTAATCCTTCTCTTGTTTTCGCCCTTTTTTTTTGTTGCTAAAAGAGTGGGTTAAATTTTATTCTCTCAAAAATACCATTAATTTACTATGGAATTATTTACTTGAATTCTCTAGGTACATAGACGTGATGATAAGGCCATCTAGGCTTAAACATATTATCACATTGTCAGGCAAATAGAATGGATCCTTTCTTGGCTTGTAGTTCTAATTTTTCCAGTATATTAAAGACCCGAAGTTTTGAAGAAACATTATCTTTAGTTCTCAAGCAAAAAATAGAATTCGCAACACATATTTACTTCTCAGCCACAAGTGAATCATCACAAATTCAATACTCATTTTTGAGAGTGTTCAGATAAATCAGACTTAACAATTTAAAAATAATCCATTATTTTGGGGTTTGGCACTTTTGCTTATACCTGTGATTCTCCATAAGCAAATATAGTATTAGCCCACTTCAATTCTCCAAAAAGAAGCCTCTTATTGCCTGGAAATATTTCTACTTTGACTTATAATTAAATTTGCCTAAAATATGTTGTATTAACTCTGCCAACCTACGTATTTGTAGGTAAAATTTGCGTTCTGAATATGATTCCTAAGGAGAAGATACTTCAAGAGTGAGTTGCTCTGTAGTGTAGAAACTAGAAGGAAATGCTACAGGAGGGCCAGGAGACCTCCATGGATGAACCTGAACGACTAAGAGTCCATGGGACCCGATGAAATCCATTCGTGGGTCCTGAAGGAGCTGGCAAATGAAGTTGCTAAGCCACTGTCCATCATATTTGAAAAGTCATGGCAGTCAGGTGAAGTTCCCAATGACTGGAAAAAGGGAAATACAAGCCCCATTTTCAAGAAGGGGAAAATGGATGACCCAGGTAACTACAAAACAGTCAGCCTCACCTCTGGGCCTGGCAAAATCTTGGAGCAAATTCTCCTGGAAGGCATGCTAAGGCACATGAAAAACCAACAAGGTGGTTGGTGACAGCCAGCATGGCTTCACTAAGGGGAAATCCTGCCTGACCAATCCGGTGGCCTTCTATAATGGAGCTATGGAACTGATGGACAGGGGTAGAGCAGTTGATGTCATCTACCTGGACTTCAGCAAAGCATTTGACACTGTCCCACATGACATCCTTGTCTGTAAGTTGGAGAGACATCAATTTGATAGGTGGACCACTCGGTGAATAAAAAACTGGCTGGATGGCCGCGCGCAAACAGTTGTGCTCAATGGCTCAGTGTCCAGCTGGAGACCAGTAATGAGTGGTGTCCTTCAGGAATCGATCAGTGTTGGGACCGGTCTTGTTCAACATCTCTGTTGGTGACATGGACAGTGGGATTGAGTACGCGCTCCGCAAGTTTGCCAATGACACCAAGCTGTGTGGTTCGGTTGATACGCTGGAGGAAACGAATGCCATCCAGAGGGACCTTGACATGCTTGTAAGGTGGGCTGGTGTCAACCTGATGAAGTTTGACCATGACAAGTGCAAGGTCCTACACCCCGGTCAGGGCTATCCTAGGCACAACTACAGGTTGGGCAGAGAAGAGATTGAGAGCAGCCCTGTGGAAAAGGACTTGGGGGTGATGATTGATTAGAAAATGAACATGAGCTAGCAGTGTGCACTTGCAGCCCACAAAGCCAACCGTATCCTGGGCTGCATCAAGAGGAGTGTGACCAGCAGGTTGAGGGAGGTGATCCTGCCCCTCTACTCTGCTCTCCTGAGACCTCACTTGGAGTATTGTGTGCAGTTCTGGTGTCCTCAACATCAAAAGGACATGGAAGGGCTGGAAGAAGTCCAGAGGAGGGCCACAAGGATGGTCAGGGGACTGGAGCACCTCCCGTATGAAGATAGGCTGAGAAAGTTAGGGGCTGTTCAGCCTGGAGAAGAGAAGGCTGCGTGGAGACCTCATAGCAGCCTTCCAGTATCTGAAGGGGGCCTATAGGAATGCTGGGTAGGGACTCTTCATTAGTGACTGTAGTGATAGGACAAGGGGTAATGGCTTCAAACTTGTCCTGGATATAGCAATAGCAGTCATTTTCCTCCTTCTTAGTTGCTGTTGTAGGGCTGTGTTTTTGACTTTCAGCCTGGGAGCTATGCTGATAACACCGGTGTTTTCCGTTAGTGTTTGGCAATGTTTTGGTCTGACCAAGGACTTTCTGAGTCTCATGCTCTACCAGGGAGAAGGGGAAGCTGGGCGGAAGCAGAGACAGGTCACCTGACACAAATTGACCAAAGAGGTTATTCCATACCACAGCACCTCATGCCCAGGATTTGAAAAACGGAGAGCAGAGACCCGGAAGGGGGGGGTTCACTGCTGGGTCGGGCTTGGTATCGGGTGGTGAGCTGTTATATTCTCTTTCTTTGTACTTCTCTGTCATTATTATTATTGATGGCAGCAGTAGTGATTTACGTTTTACCTTAGTTACTAAACTGTTCTTATCTCAACCTGTGGGAGTTGCATTCTTTCGATTTTCCTTCCCATCCCTCCGGGAGCTGGGGGGAAGAAAGAGGGGGGAGTGAGTGAGCGAACTGCATGGCTGAGAGGCTTAAACCACAACAAAACTTAAACAGGAGAAGTTTAGATTGGATATGAGGAAGAAATTCTTTACTGTAAGTGTGGTGAGGCACTGGAATGGGTTGCCCAGGGAAGTTGTGAATGCTCCATCTCTAGCGGTGTTCAAGGCCAGGTTGGATAGAGCCTTGGGAGGCACGGTTTAGTGTGAGGTGTCCCTGCCCATGGCAGGAGGGGTTGGAACTAGATGGTCTTAAGATCCTTTCCAACCCTATCTATTCTATGATTCTGTGATTCTATGAAAAGTGGCTTGCTGCTTTCAATGTCTCAGTTCAGTCTGAGCAACCATATATGATGGAAGCCTTTGCAAAACAGCATAGTCAAATCCGTCTGTCTGCTGAAAGAAAAAGTCCTTAACAGGAATTTCACACAGTTGACAGATATCTTCAACTTAGTCTTTGTATTTCTGAAGCTCAGTGTCATGGGTTCAGCAGCAGCAGTTATTTTTCTCCTTCTTGGTAGCTGGTGCAGTGCTGGGGTTTTGATTTTGGGCCTGGGAGCAGCGCTGATAACACCAGTGTTTTCAGTTACTGCTGGGTAATGTTTTGGTCTGGCCAAGGACTTTCTGAGTTTCATGCTATGCCAGGGAGGAGGGGGAGCCAGGAGGAAGCAGAAACAGGGCACCTGACCCAAACCTACCAAAGAGGTTATTCCATACCACAGCACCTCATGCCCAGGATGTGAAAACGGAGAGCAGACACCCAGAAGGGTGTGGTGGTACAGTGGGGGGTTTGCTGCTGGGGGGTGCACTGGCTGGGTTGGGCTTGGTGAGCAGTTATATTCTCTTTCTTTGTATTTCTCTTGTCTTATTACTGGTGGTAGCAGTAGTGATTTGTGTTATACCTTAGTTACTAAACTGCTCTTATCTCAACCTGTGGGAGTTGCATTCTTTCGATTCTCCTCCCCATCCCCCCGGGACTGGTGGAAGAAAGAGAGCGATGTGAGTGGGTGAGAAAACTGCATGGTATGGTCTAGAAGCTTAAACTACGACACTCAGGACGGGAAAAAATCTGCAGGCTCATTTATCCAACACAGTAAGTGCTTTTCATCAACTTTATCATTATCCTTCTAAAGTTACAGATGTAAAAAATCTGAAGTTCCCTTTTTTTGTTCAAGTATTTTTGATTTTTTTTAAATTTATTATTATTGCTCCTCCTTCTTCTCACTCCAAGTTCATAACTACTGGTACTCAAGTTACCTCTCATATATCAACAAGTATAATCTAAAATCCTGTGCTTTTGGAGTGTTAGGGACAACTAGATTTTATTCTTACTATCATAGCTCTGGATGTCTGTGAGAGAAGACAGACATCTGTGTAATTATACTTTTGTTCTTTTGAACAAAATTGCATACTCCATTTTTTTAACATCTTTACATAGTCATGCTACCAAGTTATCTTAGTTATGTTAGGCATGCATTTCTTTTCAGTTTGCTAGTCTGGGAGGTGTCAAAGTTCAATTGACTGACTGAGTCATCTACAGTGTAAGTTTCTCTGTCTGAATATATCACTCTCAGCTTTCATCAGCTCAGAACTAGTTGTTCTGGTTTCAGCAGCAGCAGTCATTTTTCTCCTTCTTAGGAGCTGGTGCAGAGCTGTGTTTTTGACTCTCAGCCTGGGAACAGCACTGATAACACTGGTGTTTTTAGCTGCTGCTTAGTAATGTTTAGTCTAACCAAGGACTTTCTGAGTCTCCCCCGGGGGGCGGGGAAGGGGGGGCGGGGTATGAGCTAATGACATTGTGTCAGATTTGCGGCTGGGCTTAAACCACAACAGTTCTTATTGGCACCCAACGTGGGGCATAGCTTATGTTTCCAGCCATCTGGTGGTTGCTTCCACCATGGTAAGCACATGGTGCTTGCCTTGGCAGGTTAGTGGGAGTGTGATACAGTCAATCTGCCAGGCCTCCCCCTATTTGTACTTCAGCCATCGTCCTCCATACCAGAGAGGCTTTAGCCATTTAGCCTGCTTGATTGCAGCACATATTTCACACTCATGAACAATTTTGGAGTCGGGGATACAAAGGATATGAGGCCAGCTACACCCCAACTGAAAAAGAGGTACTGGCAGCCTATGAAGGGGTTCGAGCTGCTTCGGAAGTGATTGGCACTGAAGCACAGCTCCTCCTGGCACCCTGGTTGCCCATACTGGACTGGATGTTCAAAGGCAGGGTCTCCTCTACACACCATGTGGTGTGTACCCAGGCTGCAGCCCCTCTGCCCAGCTCCAGAGCATCCCTCAGCCCCTGCAGCACCAGCGCCAGCCAACTGCCAGAAGAACTGCTGCTCCTGACCCATGGATGTTTAACACAAACTATTGCTGCTACCGCGAATAATAACAGTGACAAAGGAAGTAACAAGGGAAGAGAATACAATCGCTCACCACCCACTGACCGATACCCAGCATGACCCAGCAGTGATCTCCCTTCTGTGTGACTGCCCCCAGTTTAGATACTGGGCATGACGTGCTGTGATATGGAATACGTCTTTGGCTAGTTTGGGTCAGGTGTCCTGTCTCTTCTTCTTCCCAGCTTCCCCTCCTCCCTGGAAGAGCATGAGACTCAGAAAGTCATTTGTCAGACTAAACATTACTAAGCAGTAGCTAAAAACATCGGTGTCATCAGTGCTGTTCCCAGGCCAAGAGTCAAAAACACAACCCTACACCAGCTACTAAGAAGGAGAAAAATGACTGCTACTGCTGAACCCCAGACGCTAGTCAATCCATCAAAGTTGGAACACATCTCCTCTTAAAACAGGCAATGATTTTCAACCAGATGAGTCACAGTTTAAACTCCATAGACTATATTGACTAGATCTGCACTGTCTATACAGGGGGTCTAACCACATAGTTCAGATGAAGACATCTACACAATGCAGTGGGTGTTTCTCACTCCCTCTCCTCCCCACTCTGTGTTCTTTCATTGTATGATGTTGAAAGCAAGTTACTAAGGCTTCTGTCTTATTTGCCATCCATCTGCAGATATTAAAAAATACAAAGCATCTATTCTGGATCAGAACAAAGGCCTACCTAGCCCAGAACTTTGTCTTCAGTAGTGATCAGAACTGGATGTCTGAGAAAAAAATACAAGACAGGAAAGCAAGTGTATCTGATATGCTTCCACAGAATTGTCCCAGAGATCAGTAATTTTCAAAGACATTCTAAACCGGAGGTGATTTGTTTGTGTTTAAGAACCCCAAGGAATTCTTCTATGAATTTGTCTAACTGTGCCTTCAATGTACATAAACTTTTAGCATCCTATGACTAGGAATTTCCACTACATCTTTGCATTCACTTGAAGACTGCCTTGAACCTGCAACTGTCTTGTTTAAATGTCTAATTCTCTCCAGCTTTGCCCTGGAATAGACAGTGACTAAATGATCTCTATGCTGTTCATAACCTTATTGACCTCAGTCTGAGATCTCCCTCAGTCCTCTCAACTATCTCTTTTTCCGGGCTGAAGGCCAAACTTAATTATCTTCCAGCTCACTTAGTTAGGCGTTCAATGCTTTTTAACAGCTTTGTAACCATTCTATGAACATTGAAGAGTCTTTCTGTATAATTCTACAGTGGACAAACCAGACCGCAAACCAAATCTACATAGAGAAATGTCATCATATAGTGTCAATATACATTACAACTGAACCCAAGACAAGATTATACAGTAGCTTGTATGTCATCATTCATTCTCTATTTTGTTCTCTGTTATACTCTTAATAATTCCATCCTAGTATTCCTTCTGGGTTTTGATCATTACATTAAGGAGAGTAGAGCTGATATTTTCAAAGGAAAAGCTGTTGCAATACCCAGATTTCACTTCTGAGTGGTAATGATCAGCTCAGAATCCCTCATTCCAAATGTCAGATATTCCAATAGTCTGGTCTGCAGTACTAATACCCAGATACTAAGTCTTGTAACACCTTTGTACCTTTTTTTTTTTTAATTTTTCTCTTATTTTACTCTCAGACACATTGTTTCCATCCTTCAAGGCTTTACAATCTTTGTTGGTTTACACCAGAACAGCACCTGAGTCACTGCAGAGACATCAGAGCCATTAGTCATGTTTCTTCAAAACCTCATCTACACAGTCACACAATCCCATCACAAATGCATTTCCTCTTCCCATGAAAAATTTCAGGTTCTTAAATCAATCCAAACTGCAGTTTTGTAGAAGCTGTAAACAAGGCTGTGTCGTAAGCTGAAGTGAAACCTTCAGAGCTAGCTTAAATACATCAAGGCCCATAAACCATGTTTGAGTTCAAAACCTGTATGCCTCATCTCATGGAAGAGCAAAGGCTATAATAGCTGTAAAGGAACTAGGGTGTCCTTTGTCCTGCCCTCCATGTGGCTGATCCACACACATTTAATGAAGAACAACATTCCCTTAGGCTGGCTGAGGAGGGTATCTAGAAGCTTTCCAAGCGCTTAATCCTGGCCGCTGGCATATTTGCTTTTAAACTGTTTGTGTAGTAGGTAAATTTGGGTTTGAGGAAGAGCTGCAACTCATGTAATAGAACAACAGTTATATCCCAATGGGAAAGCCAAATATGAACTGTGCAGATTCATGTTGTTATAGTGAGTATATATACAGAAGATGAAAGGCTGGTTTGTGGTTTGTTTTTTTTTTCCCTTAAGTACACTCATGTTGTCATCTCATAAACTCATTAACTCTGGGACGTTTAAATTCTGTCAGTTTTATTCCTGATCCTACTGAGAGTTTGTTTTTTTCTTATAAATTAACTCATTCTCAATTGCTTTGATCCCCCAAATTCCCAGTCAGTTTGTTCCCTGATGAGACCAGAGGCTTAACTTGTTTCCACTTGAAAATGAGCATATATATACACACACATATACACACACAGTGATAGTGCAACTTGTAACTTTTCCAGTTCATTATTTACCCATATATTTAGCTTTCATATTCCCTTTGGGGAGCAAGTTCCCTAAAGTGCAAAGTTTTAATCATAAGGCTTGTGGCTTTTTACTTAGTGCCAAAAGCACTGTTTCTAATAGCATTTTGGGCTCAGCTTATGTATCCAAAGGTTTACTGCTGTGGGGAAGGAAGAATGATTGCCTTCCAATAACAGTGCCCTGCATAGCAAATATCTTTGTAAACAGCAGAACAGGAGAACACAGCTACCCCCTAGTCCACCATGCACAGTTGAACTCTGGGCACTTTGTTCAATTTAGAATTAAGAAATATTACTTTTTGGTTGATAGCTTTCTCATTTTCTGTTGCAATTTTGTCTGTTCTTGCTTTGAAAAACACATTTGAACTGATGATGCTGCTGGCATCCTCTTTGTCCATGCTGTGCAAACTCTGCCTCCCCTTACAAACTCTCACAAAGCAGTGTAATCTGTTGCAGTTCTCACATCTTTCAAATATTTTAGGAATTTTGCATCTCTGTATGCTATTTAGTGGGGATTCTGACTTTGAAATCTGCATTATTTTGCATGATTTTTTGTCTTGATATTATTTTTTTCTTTTTCCTCAGTATTTTGTATTCCCTGCAGAACATCAACACTGCGAAAACCTTGCCCATCCTCCTTGAAGTCAGTGGTAGCACAGTTTTCTAGGCAAATTCTAATTGCCTAGTTAAGACCCTTTTCTAAAACTTCCCTGGTTTATCTGTGTGTGTGTGCATTTTCTTCAAAGTATCATCTTGTCTCTGGTCTCTCATCAAGCTTACTTAATCTTCCCCCATCAAAATGAACAGGCTGGTTCTTCTACTCAGATAAAGTCAAATCACCTCAGCTTTTTTGTCCACTCTGACAATGTCACTCATTTCATTTTCACACAAGTGCCACTGCTCCTCAAATTTCTATAAATAGTTTCACAGCTAGTCACCTCTGAATGACTAAACTGAAAATTATTCAAAAATCTGAGTGCAACAGCCTTTGCTATTTTCAGAAATGAAGTTACCTTATGGCTGCCTTTTTTCTTCTATGTGTGTGGTGTATATTCATTGTACATGTAGTCAACTCTTTAATATAAAAATTGGAGTTCTGTAGTAAAATATTTTTGCTACCATTTTCCATTTGACCTTCCCATTTCCACTGTTTCAAACCTGAGGGGGTTAGTTACTTCTTTTGTTAATTTTCTTATCTCAATTTTATCTCAAGGTGGTACTTATTAGACAAAGCTAAAGGAAGTGTAGTGCAAGAGGGGCACCTAATCTCTACGTATCTCTGCGATAAGGCAGCCTGGCAAAGGAGCACATGTTCTGGATTTTCCTGCCTTCAACTTCCATCAGTTTCTACAGCCAACAGAAAGGCTGAGCAGTCAGCAGTGATACACCCACTAGCACAACAGCCCCAAGGGCTCCTGTCACCCAGAGTTTTTCTTCTGGTTGTCCTTTTTCCCTTGTTCTTGCTGATATATGTTACTGTCTGAACCATTTCTTGTGACCACTCTAATTAAATCGCACTCATCCATCTTCTGCTTTGTTCTCTGGGGGCTTGCAGTTGAACCACTGAAGTGAGGGTTAGAGAGAGCAGTCAGAAGAGGCTCCTGGCACAGCGAAACATCCCAGACCAGAAGCACTTTTAAATAACTCTGATGCAGAATCACTCAGTGCTGATAAACAGATCTGTCAATTCACCTTGCTCCTGCTTTCCCTTCAAAGGTCTATTTCCTCTAAAGCCCAGTTTGTGTGCATGCTAGCACAGCTTTCAATTCCCTTCTGAAGCCCGTTCCAAGAAGAAACCATGACGTGCTGACAAGATCATCATGACATTCCTCCAAATCACCAGCATAGAGGTGTATCATGGCTGTTATTCTCCAACAGCAACATTTTTCTAACAGCATCTGAGCCAGCCCTGCCCTCAGCTTCTTCTCTGTACCCTTGTAATGGCAAAAGGCACAAAACATAATACTGCAAAAGCACTGCTCTCATGAGCTCTGACATAACCTTTTAATTCTTTTTGTCCATTTGAACTGAAACAGAGAGGGAACCACAGCCGAGAAATCAATGAGTATGTGTCAGAGCCACAAGAAAACCAAAATGTTCCAAAGGAAACCAATACCAATGATTGTGTGGCATGGAGCTGTGACTGGTTTAATGTGGAGGGTGCTAGGACAGGGGCCAGTCCACATCAGGCAGGGTTTTCCCCACAGTGACATTGTTTCCAATAGGTACTTCTGAGCAACAAACCTATGGGCTGCTCAGTGTCTGAAGAGAAGACGCCTCACTGCCTGCTTTCTCACAACCTGAATTTTAAGTTGCATTGTGTGAGAACACCTTATCTGTAAAGTTTATACAGCTATAACTCTGCCCATTGTTTCTGAATATTTGAATTTCCTTTTGTGGAGTTGTTAGTGCTGTGGCTTTAATGTGCAAAGCTGACTGGAAGTTCTAATATTACAGAAAATGGTTATATAGTTTTGACGTCAATCTACTTCCCAGAGTAATACTGGAGCAATCCTATTGCAGAAGCAGCAGCTTGTTCAGATCAAAACCGAATTTAATATTCACCTCAACTCGAGAAGCAACCACCTGCCAAGTTGCCAGCAAAAGAAAAATGACTTTGATATTAGAAATTAGCAATATCCAGAGTCTTTAACTCCCTGTGTTTTCTAGTTTTAAACCATTTCTATGTCTGAACCAAGGTCAAATTTTTCTTTAATATAAAATTCATGTTACCATGTAGTTAAAAAAAAAAAAAAAAAAAGGAAAAATTGAAAGGGAATACCACGTCATTTATGTAACCATTGTTTTTGCTTTCCCTAAGATATGCACATTTTCTGAAACTTTGATATCTTTTTAACCCATTCAGAAAATGCAAAAAAAAAAAAAATTTAAATTCAAATCTCTAGGAATCTATATGAAATTTTTGTGTTCCTCTCCAATGTTGTGTGATACACCTGACAAAATGTAGATATCCCTGTTTAAATTAGTCACACCATCTTCCTCTTATAATCAATAGAGATAATTAAGTATTGGCAAGGTAAACTTAATTTCATCCTAAAGGAGATGTCTACATTTGGTCAAATGAATTTTGCCCTGAAAATACTTATGCGTCTCCACTGACCACAGGAGACACAGACTAACACAGACATAGCTATATATTCTGTATCTTAGCTATATAAAAGCAGGTGCAACAAATCTAATCCTAGTCCCTAATTTCTCAGATTGGAGTTCACAAACAGCTGAAGTCACTGGATTGGGAAAAATGACTTTCATGGCAAATGTAGGGAGCAACGGGTGTTGTTAAATAGCTCTAATCCATTATTACAGCTACTTATTTCTCAAAGAGAGTGTTGAAATGTTGAAAATGATGGATCTATTAAAAAGATTTTATATTTTTTCATTTAATTTTTTAGGTGAAATTCTAAACTTCTACGTAGCATCAGTGCAACACGTAGATTTCACTTTAGAAAATAATTCAAAATTGATCCGATTATAAAGAAAGAGCCTGTTTACCTGAGGCATTAGGAGAGTTTTTTCAGTAAGAACCAGTGGATCAAGAATGCATGATGCAACACATACATGATAATAGCAGCTTGAATGATTCAAAGCAACACAATTTGTTTCTTATCTGAACCATACAGCACACATTAAGCAAAAATGTATATAGGGATTTTTGGGGGTTTTATTGAGGTTACATTATTAAAGCTCTGAATAAGGTTCAAAACCACTTACAGAGAAATAAAAAAGCACCCTTACAGCCAGGTTCCACAATCATCCTCTTCAGGCCATTGGCAGAGAACTTATTTGCTATACTGAATAAATAAATATATTTCAGAGGCTGTATGGAAGACACTTTAAATAGACATGACTCTTAAGGGTCTTCACCATCCTTAACTCACTGTCCCTACTCAGGCCCTGATCCACAATCAGGCATACATCGTTGTGTTTTTTTTTTTCTTTTAAAACACAGTGAGAGCTGATGGATAATAGGTAGCATATTATGTGTTTTGGAATTGATGTAAACATTTTTTCAACCTTAGTTTCCCTACATTTTGGAAAATCTCTCCCTCCCACAAAATGTGTTTTCTTGCACAGGGTGCTCTGGATCTTTCTTGAAACAGCATTATTCAGACCAGAAATAAGTAGATTCCTCTTCATATTGAGATACTAAGTGAAACAAAGCAAGGTAGGCAGGACTGAGCCCTTAGAGTCAAAAGAAGCACTGGTTTTGATAATTTTGAGAGCAGTGGTGGACACTTGAGTGAAGAGGCAAAATTTCAATGTGCTCCACAGGGCAAATAGGAAACCTTCTTGTCATCAGCCTATTTTCTAAGCACACGCTGAATGGCTGTCATGGGTTCAGCAGTAGCAGTCATTTTTCTCCTTCTTGGTAGCTGGTGCAGCGCTGTGGTTTTGATTTTGGGCCTCGGAACAGCGCTGATAACACCGGTGTTTTCAGTTACTGCTTGGCAGTGTTTTGTCTGGGCAAGGACTTTCTGAGTCTCATGCTATGCCAGGGAGGAGCGGGAGCAGGGAGGAAGCAGAGACAGGACACCTGACCCAAACGGACCAAAGAGGTTATTCCATACCACAGCATGTCGTGTCCAGGATGGGAAAACGGAGGGCAGAGCCCCGGAAAGGTGTGGTGGTGGTGGACTGGCGGTGCACGGCATGGTCAGGTTTTTGGTATTGGGGGGTTCGCTGCTGGGGGGTGCACTGGCTGGGTCAGGCTTGGTGAGCAGTTGTATTCTCTTTCCTTGTGTTTCTCTTGTATTATTATTGGTGGTAGCAGTAGTGATTTGTGTTATACCTTAGTTATTAAACTGCTCTTATCTCAACCTGTGCAAGCTGAATTTTTTTGATTCTCCTCCCCATCCCCCCGGGACTGGGGGAAAAAGAAGGGGAGTGAGTGAGTGAGCGAGCGAGGTTCGTGAGTTTTAGAGATTTAAACCACGACAATGGTTGGAGTTAAACATGCACATTCATGCTTTCTAAATCTAGAGGTATTTAACAGTGATGTAGAAGAGTGCTTTGCTTTGATTAGTCATAACATTTCAATACAGACTAAACTTTGAGCATAAAAGTATCTGGCATACCAAGACTATTCATGTGCTCATTTTGACTCCTGCCTTTACTATCTATTCTCTTTATAGAGACACTCTGCAAATCTTTCTAA
This sequence comes from Myiopsitta monachus, assembly GCA_017639245.1. Lineage (NCBI taxonomy): Eukaryota > Metazoa > Chordata > Aves > Psittaciformes > Psittacidae > Myiopsitta > Myiopsitta monachus. The sequence continues at coordinate 22,018,855 of CM029922.1, read as the reverse complement.
ATACATCAAATATATTATTTAAACTAGCTAAAAATAAATTGCATCTAGGAGGCCAAATTATGGATCTCTCAGTTCAGATATGACTCTCCCTTTGATTTCAGCCTTAGCAAGAAATAAATAATCACAAAGTCTTTGGATCCACAAATGAGATTACTTTGACCTTGGGTGTCTGTAACTCCCTATCTCCCACCTTTGCTTCTGGATTCTTAGAATTCATGCAAAAGAAGAAAGATTTCCATTCAAAGAAGATGAAGAAAGTCACATTTTTTATCAGTCCAATAAACAAGCTAAATTATAGTCAGACATATTTCCATCAGGAAGTTTTGCTGGAAGTTCTGATGCATTTCCTCAAATCACTTCCAAACAGGACACTAGTTAACGTTATAGATATTTTTTTATTATGATCAATTCTTCTCTATTTTGTTATATTTACTATTTCATGTGGATTGAGAACTGGTATAACAGCTGGAAACTGTATTATCTGCTCTATGAGGAAAGGCTGAGAGCGAGGGGACTGTTGACCCTAGAGAACAGAAGGCTCAGGAAAACCTTATCAACGTATATACATTCCTGAAGGGAACATGCCAGGAGGACTGAGCCAGGCTCTTTTCAGTGGTACCCAGTGACAGGACAAGGACACAAACTGAAACGTGAGGTTTCCAATGAATATCAGGAAACACTTCTGTCCTTTGAGGTTGACCAAGCACAGGTTGCCAAAGAGGTTCTGGAGCCATCCTTCTTGGAGGCCTCCAAAAGCTGTTTGGACATGGTCCTGGGCAGCTGGCCCTTGGTGACTTTTCTTGAGCAGAGGGGTTGGACCAGATGATCTCCAGAGTTCCCTTCGAACCTCAGCTCTTCTTGTGATTCTGTGTTTTTTATATTGCCATCAATACCTCATGCATGTCACCTTTATACTTTTCAAGTTTTTAAACTTTCACCACATTTTCAGAGTGGGACAAAGCAAAAAGAACTCAGCTTAAGAGATTTTCCTTTTTCTTCTTTCCTGAAGGAGCATCTATTTGCTTCAGAGGGTGGGCAAAAGAAAAGAAGAAAAAAAGAAGAAAAAAGAAGGGGGACAAAAAAAATGAATTAAATTAGCAAAAAAAATTCAAATTATTAATTTGAAAAATTAGTAAATTATTAAAAGGAATTTCCTAGTATCTAATACAAAATACATTTCCTAACTCACTCCCTCAAGAGTTAAAGAAATTAGTTTTTGTATCGCAAACTTGGAGAACAATAGATCACTGCAACCTTTTGCATATTTAACCACAGTTTTCACATGCCTCTCTTGCAGGCATCTTTTTTCTAGAATAAGCAAACCTAATTATTTAGAACATTTCCTCAGAGGTGATGCTTTCCAACCTCTAATAATTCTTCTATGCCTCCTTTGGGTTCTCTCTAATTTATCTTCATCTTCTTGAAATGGACATAGCACCCTAGGTACATCCTCCTCTAGCACTGGATAGTGAGCAATAATTATCTGGTTGTCTTCCTTCAACATTACTGTTCCGATATTGCAGAAGGAGATTTGCCCTTTCTGCAGCATCTTATAGTTGATGCATTCAGCTTGCAGTCCATTTTAGCTCCCTAAAATGCTTTTCTGCAGTGGTATTGCATAGTCAGCCATTCTTTATTTTATATATGTGTAATTGATTTCACAAGGTATTTCACATTATCTTTTTGTTGAATCTTATTTTGTTGATTTTGAACCAATTCTTCTGTTGATTAAGATAATTTCAAGTGTTGATCCTGTGCTCCATCTAGCTTAAGCCATAACCACTTTGTCATTATCCAATTTCATAAATTTCATAAATGTAATCATTTCTATCATAAAAGTACTTAATATTTACCAATTTTTTATCATGTTTCATCAACCAGTGATTTAATATAGAAAAGTTTAAGCTAGACATTTTTTCTTGATGTTGATGTCATATAATATGGCATTGAAATTTCTGCTGAGATAAAATGGTCCCCCAAAATATTTGGCATTATATGAATTCCAAAACATTAAAAAATATTTTATTGACACTTATCCTAGAAGCACTAGTAAGCATCTAAAAATCTAGAGATGAAGCCTATCCCAAGAGAAAACATAGACTACATCTTTACTGTGTAGTCAAAAAATCCAACCTGTGACTCAGGTGGTATTTTATATTTAGATAGAAAAGTTCATGGATGGTATTCACTATGCCTAATAGGTGACTGATAAGCCTGTTTTTTTCTAAAGGAAATACCATGACTTCCCATATAATTAATGGAGAAGATAAGTGTCTCTGAAGGCTTCTAAAAGGAAATCCAGTCTATGTTGGTTAGCTACCAAGTTAGGCAGTTTAGATCCTATCTTTACATGATGTTCCAAAAGGAAAATAATTTCATATCTCCTTCCTTAGAAAATCATGTCTCCACTTATACCTGTATTGTGTTTGGAGAGAACTGAACTGATAGAAGATCACATTACGCAATAAATGTAGCTGGTAAGAAACTGGTATAATTCCGAGAAAAAAATATCTGTTCACAAGATGCCATGGTTTCAGCAGCAGCAGTCATTTTTCTCCTTCTTGGTAGCTGGTGCAGAGCTGGTTTTGATTTTGGGCCTGGGAGCAGCGCTGATAACACCAGTGTTTTCGGTTACTGCTTGGTAATGTTTTGGTCTGGCCAAGGACTTTCTGAGTCTCATGCTACGCCAGGGAGGAGGGGAAGCCAGGAGGAAGCAGAAACAGGGCACCTGACCCAAACTGACCAAAGAGGTTATTCCATACCACAGCACGTCATGTCCAGGATGTGAAAATGGAGGGCAGAGACCCGAAAGGGTGGGGTGGGTGCTGCTGGGTCTGGCTGGGTGTAGATGGTGAGCAATTGTATTATTTTCCCTTGTATTTCTCTTGTCATTATTATTATTGGTTATAGCAGTAGTGATTTGTGTTATAACTTAGCTACTAAACTGTTCTTATCTCAACCTGTGGGAGTTGCGTTCTTTAGATTCTCCTTCCCATCCCCCAGGGACTGGAGGAAGAAAGAGGGAAAAGTGAGTGTGCGAGAAAACTGAGTGGCTGACTGGACTTAAACCATGACACAAGTAATCTTTTCAAATAGTGTATGTTGTGGAGAACGGATTTAAAGCTCTCAGGGACACCATATAAGAGCCACATTATAACTGGTGTCTGTCCCACAGCAGACACCCCAGAAACAGAACACCAAGACACATAATATGGCATCACATATGTATCACACTAACATTATTAGATGGTCTAAACCTCCAAACTAAAAAAAAAATGCATTTTTTTTTTTTTCCAGATTTACCAGCTTTGGATTTAGCTACCTTAGTCGTCTTTGCATGATACTCAAATCTCACTGTATATGTGCCCCAAAAATGTAGTAGGGGGAGGATGAATTACTAAAGCAAATTTCCTTGGCTGCGACTTGTGTGATTAGGAAGTCAAGACTAACATCTCTTAGGATAAAATTCACTTGCAGTGGGGGAGAAACACTTTCTATATTGAAAGACAGAAAATTTGAAGTACTGTCTTCTTAAAATCTTCCTAGGGTGCCTCTCTGCACCCTAGGATGGGAGGAAGGAAAAGTGCAAGTTAAATAATTTCTGTTTATTATTAGGGCTTTTTTTTTGTTATTGTTTTTCTAGAAAACTCTGTGAAATTTTTATTTTGTTCTTAGGCATCTGTATCACTGACCTCAAGACCATAATTGCAACACCTACATGCAACCATAGTGCAACAAATAAAAAGCAGAAATGGCCACAGATCCCAAGGGTATGTTTTTATTTGTGAACAAAATGGTCCAGGAACTACTCTCTGGTCCTAAAGACACAGTTCCCATACAAACAGCTGAATGTATGTCAGAGAGGTAACTCAAGATACCCAACATGGCTTCACTAGGGTGTCATGGTTTAAGCCCAATCGGTAACTCAGAACCATGCAGCCAAACACTCACTCCCCCAACTTCTTCCTCCCCGTGCTCCCAGAAGGATGGGTAGGAGAATAGAAAGAATGTACCTAACTCCCACAGACTGAGATAAGCGTAGTCCAGTAACTAAGGTACAATACAAAACAACCACTGCTATCACCAACAATAATAATGATAAGGGAAATAACAAGGGGAGAGATTACAGTTGCTTACCACCCGCCGACCCATGCCCCGCCTGACCCTAGCAGCCATCTGGGCCTTCCGGATAACTCCCCCCAGTTTATTTACTGGGCATGATGTGCTGTGATATGGAATACCCATTTGGCTAGTTTGGGTCAGGTGTCCTGTCTCTCTTTCATAGAATCATAGTATCAGAATAGTTAGGGTTGGAAAGGACCTTAAGATCATGCAGTTTCAAGCCTCCCTGCCTTGGGCAGGAACACCTCATACTAAACCATGTCACCCAAGGCTCTCTCCAACCTGGCCTTGAACACCTCCAGAAATGGAGCATTCACAACTTGAGCATTCACAACTTCCCTGGGCAACCCATTCCAGTGCCTCACCACCCTTACAGTAGAGAATTTCTTCCTTATATCCCATCTAAACTTCCCCTGTTTAAGTTCTAACCCGTTACCTCTTGTCTTCTCACTACTATCCCTAATGAAGAGTCTCTCCCCAGCATCTTCATAAGCCCCCTTCAGATACTGGAAGGTTGCTATGAGGTCTCCATGCAGCCTTCCTCCCAGCTTCCTATGCTCACCCTCACTGGCAAAGCATGAGACTAAAAGTCCTTGATCGGAGTGAACATTACTTAGCAACAACTAAAAACGTTGTGTTAGCAGTATTGTTCCCAAGCTAAAGTTGAAAACACAGCACTGCACAAGCTACTAAGAAGGAGAAAAAATTACTGCTACTGCTGAACCCAGGACAAGTCTATCCGGACTTTTGTGAGACCTTTGGCTCAGTCCTCTACTACATCCTTCTCCCTAAATTGGAGAGATAAGGATTTGATGGATGGATGGTTCTGTGGACGAGGAATTAGTTGGGTAGTTGCATCCAGAGGGTAGTGATCAGTGTCTCAGTGTTCTGATGGAAATTGGTGGCAAGTGGAGTCCCTCAGGGGTACATATTTACATACATACATACATACATACCCATACATACTGGGTACTGTTTACCCAGTACTGTTTAATATGTTCATCAGTGACGTAGAACAACTGTGTGCACCCTGACCAGGTTTGCAGACACCAAGCTGAGTAGTGTGATTGACATGCCTGAAGGGTGGAATGCCATGCAGAGGGACTTGGACAACCTCAAGAAGTGTGCTCATGTGAAACTCATGAGGTTCAAGACCAAGTGCACCTGGGTCAGGGCCACTCCCCCGTATCCATAGAGGTGGGGGATAAAGGGATTCGGAGCAGCCATGAGGAGAAGGGCTTGGGGGCGCTGGTGGAGAAAAAGTTAGACGTAAGCTGACAGTGTGTGCTTGTAGCCCAGAAAGCCAACTGTATTCTGTGCTGCATTATGAATTGCTGTACTCATCTCTCCAAATGAAGCTGTAGACCTGTGAACCTCAAGTGGCAGCAGGGGGGTGATCATAACAACAGCTGAAAAAAAAGGCCTAGTCACTAGGAAGAGTGCTTATAAAAATTACAACTATCTTATTTTTACTGAGATTTTATTCTGTAATAGTTTCATAGTCTCTATTTTCTTTTTCTCTTTTCCTAAATTAATTAGACCTGGACTAATAATAATTCTTTGATTAGACTTTTAAGATTTAAATTAACAAATCTTTGCTTTAAATATAAGATATTTTCTTTCTTGCCCATAAGGTTTTGAGTGCAACACTAGCAATTAAATGGTGAGACATTGATGATCGGTGCTCATTCCATGCCTTTGACATGTCCCATTTACTAGCTAAGCTGTCTGAAAGGCCAGGTTAGCTCATCCCACCATGTTTTGGCACCTGAAATCTGGAAAGTGGAGGTCAAGCCTCCTTGCTCTGTTACGTATAGTATGAAAGTCATCAGGGTTGGAGCACAGGCAGACATAGGTGCAACCCCATGGGGATTTCACCTCTGCAGTAGTTAAATACCTTGGAATGCAACAGAGATTGGATATTTCCAGGTCCTTGGTCTGCTAGCCAAATCAATCTTTTTGACAGCTGGGAACCTAGAAATACTGTTAATTTTCAGTATTGAGACAAAACCTGTGCAATAGGATATATGAAATTACCAAGAAGCTGCAAAGTTTAAAGAGCACTATACATGCTGAGATGATTCAGGCATAAAAGTAATAAGGAACTATTAAGGAATAATTAGCAACCACTACAGGTAGATAGATGAAAATAACGATGTCATGTACATGGTGAGCACAAGAGCACTTAAAGGCACCTACTAGTTACAACCACTCATTGCAGGGAAAAGGTTTCTCGGTGTTTTGTTGTTTTACTTGTTGTTACTGGTAACACACATCTACAACCCCATGCGCTCAAGAACGGAAGGTTGACAGGCTTTTTCAGTATGACTAGAACAGCAAATTTACCAATGGGATACTCAGACACACCTGGATAGGTTTCATAGAAATGTTTCAAAACAAACTAGCTGAAGGGAGTCAATATGAACAGGAAATATGAGCCTGAGTTGTTAGAGTTAGGTAAAGCTTTGTGCAGCTGAAAGTCTAATAGGAAGTGTGACATTGCCAGTTCTAAATATACTGCTCTGTTTACTATTAAAAGCTTTTATATGTCTTATAAGTACAACGCTATTTTAAGATTCAAGCAAAGTGGAATGAATTTAGGCCACACTACATACTGCGCTGTGGTCCCCATTCTGTTGGGAGTCATCTGGAACTACTGCACAATGAAATATAATTAAAAATGTGAAGACTTTACCATGAATTCCGTTATTATGCTTTTCTAAGTTATGAATAAAGTCAAACACACAATTTTATTTTAATCACTTCAATAAGATAAAAAAAGTTGTATTCACTGTGAGCAAGTAAATCCGAAAAAGAAATAATGAAATGAGGCTCTGAACAAGGGCATTTTTAACACAGAATGTTTTGAGCAGAAATAGAAAATCAAGTCTTTCATACATTCTTCATGTGTAGTTATTACCTTGTAAAGCGCAGAAAAGAATGGGTCAGGAGCAGAAGTCTGAGCATCTTTTAAACCTTAGTTACAGGTTGAGTCAGATTCATGTCCTGAAAGTAATACTTTCCTGATCAGTCTGAAAGGTGCTATATAATGGAATATAACTGAGGTCATTGCTATCCACTTTTGGAGCAGTGTGATTGACACTGGCATTGTAAGCTTTCTTTAATTACAAGATTGCAGTCTCAGAGAACAAGCCTTTACCCTTAGCAAAAAAAGAAATATGATTAGTTAATTTCACAGGAGAAACTAGGGTAGAATGCAAGAGACCATGAAGAAAGACTAAGAAATTGGTCTACACAGGGAAAATAAGACATATCAAGAATGACTAAGGTGTCAGATAGATGAGAGAAAAAAAGGAACAGAAGTGTATTTGAAACTACAGACACCCCTATGCCAAGCTTACATCATACCTAGCTTCTGAAAATTTAAAGATCAAATTTGTTGTCAGTTTACATGTATTACCACCCTGTCAACTTGCATCAACACTATTGGGCCTTATGTACATTTTATATATGAGCAGGCAATTGTGTGAGGCCAGTGTTTTCCAGCCATCCAGAAAAAAGATTACTGTGCCCTAGCTGTGGCCACTGAAGCATATTTGGCTTGTGTGGTGCCGGTTTGCTTTAGTGTCCTCCAGTGATGAAGGGCAGGGCTGCCCAGACCTGGGGCACCACCAAAGCATAAGCTTCTCAAAACTGATTTTTTCTTTTTCCATTTCTTGACCATCTTTTTAACTTTCTATTCTCCTTTTCTCCAACCATGTCACTTCCAAATAATCTTGATCCTCCTGTTCAGCTAGTTTAACCTCAAGGACAAAGTCAGAGACCTAGTCAGCTGCCTGCAGCCCTAGCATTATTTCTTCCATACCAGACTAACAGTGCGATGAACATCAAAGCATAAAAAGATTTTTTGCAAACTATATGTGTTACTATCCCAAATTCAGCAGAACACATGTTCTTACCTGATGGGGTGCTACACGATATTAGAGACTCTCTGAACATGAATGACTTCAAGGCACAGGGCAGCAGTCTATAAAGCTGTCTGTCTGGGTCCTGAAGACCTCAGTACAATTTTTTATCTGTGTTAATTAGTTCTACTTCACAGAGACCACATTGTTCTCAGCCCCACAGCTAGATCAGTCAGCTCTGGGGCCATACATTGCACACATGGAAGGACCTGTTTCTATGGAAAAAAGATTAAGATGCTGCCCTGAAGGGAAAATGATAATTAAACCAGGTATTTCCTTAAAAATCTTGGAATAAATGCAGCCAGCCAAGTTGTTACCAACTTTATGGGAAAGAGGAAGAAAAGGAAGATAAATAAAGTGGAAAATTACCATTAAACTTAGTAGCAGAAATTCCAGATAAAAATAATGCTTTAAAATTTGAGCATATACATGAATACATAATCTACCACCTTCCTTTATGAACATGATTAGTCATAACAGCATTAGTTCTTCTCATATTTAAGGTTAAACATACTTAAATGGTTGTATATTTTTTTACAACAGTGGAGATAGCCCGTTTCTTAAATAAATCTAAATGATTGCATGGATTTAAATGTGAAATCACTAATCAAGTGAAGATTTTTCTCTCTGCCATGCAAGTCCAGTGATGTCAAGTGCATTACTGCTATAGTCAGATCTCAGCATGGATAAAAGTGGCAAACGGAGCCCTAATATAGATGTGAAAGAAACGGGAAAAGTGGCAAATGGTTTTGAAATTGACTTTTTTGTTTATAAGTGAAAAAAAAAAACCCACTCTTCTAAGCCTAAGTGAAAGTGATTAATCATCAAGTAAGCTGTCTCTACAAGAGCATTAGTTCCAGATGACATGTTACACATTAGCTGTGTGCAAATGTGTTTATAGGAACTACTCCATTAGTTATAATGAACCAATCAGAAGGTGTGCGAAAGTAAATAAACAAAAAACCCTCAAGAATGTGACACTTCATAGCTCCCAGAAACACTCTGAAATGGAGTCAAAGGAGACACAGATCTTCCCTTTTCAATGAGATTCTTGAAAACTAAAATACATACTCTTTGAATTCATAGAGCTGGAGATAATACTAGAAGACCTAATGGTCACTTCTGGCCTTAAATTCTGTCTGTGACAAAAACGATTGTTATGGATTCAGCAGCAGCAGTCATTTTTCTCCTTCTTGGCAGCTGGTGCAGCACTGTGTTTTACAGCTTAAACCACAACAACGATGTTACTTGTTAAGTTTAGGGGAAATAGTAGGCTCCCAAATGACTGAGGGGAGAGAAAATCATTGACCGTTAATCCCAGGCAAAATAAAAATTTCTATTCATCAAGTTGCACATGTATTAATACTCTGTTGCTGATTGGGAAATTCTGATTCATGGTTTCTAATCTATATGCATAAATGAGAAGAGGTTTGAGAACAAAAGCAGGTCTGTAAATACTTGACACAAACACATAGCCAGATTCTTATGAAATAAAGAAATTAACAGCTTGGGAAAGTGGAAGCAGAGGATACTGAAGAAAATAGATGGGCAAGTATTTTTTTTGTAGCTGACAGCGAGTAAAACAGCTGGAAAGTCAGGTATGATGATTGTTATTGACAAAGAGCTTGGTTTACATGTTTTACCACCTTAATTTTTGCACCACCTACTAAGTAGGACTGCTGAGGTGCACAACACTAGTGTGAAAAATGAGTACCATTTTTCATTTGATGGGTACGAATGACACCGCCCAAACTGGCAAAAAGCACCCATTCCTGTTCTAAAAGTGAAAACTGTTCAAAAGCAGCCCAGCTCCCAGCGTTTTAATTTTGAATGTGTAAGGGAGCGAGAATTAGAGCGTCTGGCAGAAAAGCTTATATACCACCTTTGCTCAGCCCTAAGCAAATTAAAACAGCTGAGTTATAAAGTCCACAGATGGAAAAAGGAGCTACAGCAATGATATTCTCTTAAATATAGACAAGCTTCTCGGGTGCCCCCATAGTATAAGTTGCTGAAGCACTCAAGTACTTCCCTAGTTACAGTATGTGAAATTGGGTTTAACTTGGCAACACTGTAGCTCAGATTTGTTTGCCTTGCAATTATATACATTGATTAGACTTTGAACATAATGAGCACTTGCCTGAAGGGGTCTGACAAGAAAAGCAATATTTTAGGAATTCAGGGCTGCAGGGTTGAAAAGCAAAAATTTTGCTTGGCTACAGTCTCAAAGCAGGGTGTTTTAATAAGTCTAAAGTCCTATGGTTAGAAGATGCAAGGTTTTGTTATAATTCTTGGTTCCATATAAGTAAGACAAATGTTATTTTTATTCTACATGCACATTAAACACATAATCCTCATTTCTGTTAAAACAACCCAGGTAGTAAACACTACAAATGTATCTCTGGTTAATATGTGCAAGATGGAAATTAAGTTACACAATAGCATACATTACAATAAAAACTGGTGAAGTGCGCAATTAGTGTTACTATTCTGTATGTTACGGTATATATTACTCAGTGTAGCCACAGTGGTAACCATCTTAGTGTCACTGTCTTAATTATAGCAGTTTTATTGTTATTATTATTGTCAGTCTTTAAGCTTTTGCTAAATCCAAAGCTCAAATCCAGCAAAGCACAGAAACATGTGCTTAATTTTAAGCAGGTGGGTAGTCCTATGGAAGCTAGTGGAATTACAAACCTTACAAATATACCTTTTGAAATGAATGGAATTAGTTACAAATCTCAAAGCAATGTTAGGCACACCAGGTATTCATATTACCTTCAACAGCAGTACTGATTCAGTGAAGATTCTGTACCTGAGCATCTTGTTGACTACAGGTGATTTAATTTCTATTCAACCAGTCCTAACACATTATCTATTGTCTCCACATCTCCAGTGTCTTTTGAACAAGGCTGAAAAAGAAATACACCTGATGCTGTCAACTAGAGAATCCAAATCTGAAGCCTTTTAGGTGCAGCATGTCTAACAGCCTGTCCCTATTTTATATTTTAGCTATTTATGATATATGTATTTTGCTATTTCTACTGCTCTTCTCCAAATTCCTGGCAAACACCAGCTATTTGTTGTCTTCCAATGTTTTTACCCAAATGAATTCAGATCAGTGGACCTCTGCTAAGATTCAGGGTCATGGTGGCAAGATTCATATAGATATAGATGCAGGGCTAGAATTACAAGTGGATATGGGTACACAAGTTACAACTTCACACATCAAAAATGCTTTAACTGATGCTTAATATAAGGGTCCCAAATGTCCCCAAGTCTTCCAAATTAAAAATAATGTATTTTGCCTGTGAATAACTGAAAATCAATATGATTCATAAGACATGGTTCAACTATGTAGATATCTTTCCAATATTCTTCTATAGATTGGATCAAACAATATTTTTTTTTGTTTGGTGATATATGTGAGATCTCCCATGTTGATGTAAAAATCCTTTAGAAATGCAGTATTTCTTCAATTTATTTTTATCTTACCTATTGGTGTGATGAGAGCAACACCCCAGGAGAGCCCCTGTACCTGGATATTTGGTCTGGACATGACTAGGCAGCACTGCCTGAGCACTAATTCAGGTTGTTAGTAGGACTGATGATGAGAAAGGCAGCCTTTCCTTTGACCTTGCCCCTCACTGGCTGCACGACTTACAGATAACTATGATGCCTAAAGGAAATGACCACTTTTTTCAAAGAATATAGCCTGAGAGAAATGTCTGCATGTTCTGTAAAGGTTTTTTGGAGGAGGGAGGATAACTTCTGATCCTAAATCTGGGAACAAATGAAGTTTTCATCATTCCTTCTTAGTGTTTGACCTCCTTTTATCCTGGTTCCCATTACTTTTCCTTTTATTTATGTTCTTATCATATAAATATAATGATTAATTTATGTATTTTGTTGAAGATTTATAGCTTTATATATAGTTTATGGATTTATTTATAGTTTATAGCTATATAACTGATGACCTTTTTTAATAAGTAGTGAGTCTACACCATGTGAATGCAAAGTGGAATATATCTGTTATTATAAATATAATAATATTGTTATAATGTCTGTATCAAAATTTGTTCCTTAGAGAACAAATTCTGGAAGCATCAATCATGCGTGCTTACTTCTTGAAAGTATATTAGAGTGGCCCAAGAAGAGGAGGTGGATTATATAAACAGTATAGGCAGCTACTATATTTCATCTTGCAGGTATTTACTGCATGAATAATATATAACATTCACAAAAGGAAAGTAGTAATTTAAAAAAACAAGTGGCTACAAGTTGGGCCCTGGTGGTGGTGGTGGGGGTTGGAACTAGATGATCTTGGGGTCCTTTCCCACCCTAACTATTCTATGATTCTACTAGAGAATTGAAATTGTCTGATGATCTTTTAACTGGATACATATCCATAACCTCCTCAGATCTAATCTGAAGTATAAACTCACTTATAATGTCCTTGGGATAGAGCAACAGTCTTTTATGGAAAGAAAGTAATGAATTTTCTTGCAAGAGAAAATAGGAAACTAGAGTTTTGTGAAGATTAAATGGCATGTAGCTACAAGAAAGGGGCTGTATTCTTATAATGCACCAAGAAGTGTAAGAAATAGACCAGTTCATCTAAGGAGACCATGAGTCTACTGTACAATGTCATTTTAAAATGTGAGTGGCACCTCATTCCATGAGGACAAGGAATTGAAAGTTCACAGGAATAATATGTGAAAAAAAAAATGTTAGCTATTGAGAAAAACAAAATGTGATTTTCCACATAGAGTATTCCAATACCAGTAAATTGAAAGGAGAATGGGTTATTTCAAGAAATGCTCCACAAAAAATTTGGGCGTACTGTTCCAAATGCTGAGTATTAAAAACCAGGAAGATCTGAAAATGATTGCCAGTAGAAAATCGTAATATTTTCATATTTGTTTAAAGGTTAACTTCTCACGGCAGAAATTTTGGGCAAGATTGTCAGTGATGTAAATTCACATAACTTTTAACTTCTGTATTGGCTGGATACTTTTGAACTGTATTAATGAAATGGCAATGCTTCTCTTGAATTATTTCACAAATAGATAGCTCTAAATGAAATGTGTGTTGTGTGCTACACCCATTTTTAAGCACACAGTTGCCAATTACTTTATCATCTCTATGTTAAATATCAACACTACTGACAGATGAGTAAGTTAGGTAAATAAGACTGGGATTTGAACTTTTTGAAATTCAACAAAGGCAAGTTCAGCGTTCTGCAGCTCGGAAAGACTAACCCCATGCACCTGTAGAGGTTGAAGGCTGACCTGCTGGAAAATAGCTCTGTGGGGTGCACTAGCCACTAAGTTGTTTGATTTAGTAGAGCAACAATGTTTCAAAACCATTCTGCCTTCATTTTTTGTTTGTGGCCTCTTGATCTTGAGGGTATAAAATTTGCAGGGCTCTGAAGAGTCTCGTGTTTTTTAAAACTTCAGATTTATTTTCTGACACAACAGCTGCTAAAACCTCTGTACCTTTGGAAAACACTGATTTCCCAGAATTCCCCTAAGTCAAGGCTGAATTAAGAGGCATGAACTTTGGGATTGATAACAATTATTTTCAGTTGCTGAAACTCTCACTCAGGGAGGGCATTGATGTACATTTCCTTGGCACTTGAAATCAAAGAGCCAGCCCCAGAGGAGATACTGTCTCCTCAGGTTCCTATTTCCCAATTTTCCTCCTGTTCCTATTTTGGTTACAAGTAAACAGCACCACCACTACTACTGCTAGTAGGTGTCCTGGTTTCAACTGTAACAGTAATTTAATATATATAATACAGGTGGTGTATTGTAGGTATGAAGTATGTTATACTTCAATAATTAAACAGCTCTTATCTTAACCCACAGACTTTGCATTCTTTTGAACAAATGCTTATAGCAAATTCGTCTTGACACACCTAAGTCAGATCTATCATTATCTCAACCCTTCAAGCCCCATGTTGGGTGCCAAAAAGGATTGTCGTGGTTTAAGTCCAGCCAGTAACTGAACACCATGCAGCTGTTTGCTCACTGCCCCTGCTTCCCCTCCACTTCGGGCAGGACGGGGAGGAGAATCAAAAGAATATAAATCCCATGGGTTGAGATAAGAACAGTCCAGTAACTAAGGTATAATACAAACCTACTAGTAGTACCACCGATAATCATAATGATAGGAGGGAAATAACAAGGGGAGAGAATATAAAACTAAACAGGGAAAAGGAAAAGAAAACAATAAACACAAGTGATGCACAGTACAATTGCTCCCCACCTGCTGACTGATACCCAGCTTAACCCAAGAAAAAATCTGCCCTTCCAGGTACCCCACCCCAGTTTGTATCCTAGGCATGATGTGCTGTGGTATGGAATACCCCTTCAGCTAGTTTGGGTCAGGTGTCTTGTCTCTGCTTCATCCCAGCTTCTTGTGCCCTTCCTCAATGGCAGAGCATGAGACTGAAAAGGTCCTTGATCAGGGTAAATGCTACCTAGCAACACCTAAAACTTCAGTGTGTTATCAGCTTTGTTCTCAAACTAAAGCCAAAAGGTAGAACTGCACAAGGTACTGGGAAGGAGAAAAAACGTAACTGTTACAGCTGAAACCAGGACGGTGGTACATATGCAAAGCTCAAGAATACGTGCACCATCTTGTAAATACTGATATTTAAATCTAGCTGCTTTTTTAAATTTATTCATATATCACATTATAGTTGGTGTTTCAGAGGATAACTTTTCCACATGCAGTCATAGTTTGTGTGTGCAGTGACTTACATGTACTGTAGAGCGTCATTTTAAGTCTCTTAGCTTTGCAGGATTAATATTATTTTCTGGAAAACGGAGTTAGCAATAATAATAATAATCTTGACATACCTCACCTGCAAATGAACATGTGGTATACATGTTAAATAACCATATCACTCCAAGTTCTACAACAGGCATCAGCCCTTTCTTTGATACCATCAGACATATTTTCAGCTTCAACAGTTTTCCCTATATTTCCAAGGCAACAGGAATTTCTGCTCAGCAGTGTAAATTTTTGCCATGGCTCTGTGATATTAGGGATTGAAAAACATCATATAGTGGAAAATTCAGACAGATTTTTTTGTAAATGTAGTCTGCAAGTCAGCTCATGATTCAAGGGTACAGTTTGAGGTGCCACAATTCAAGGCTAATAGTCAGAAGCTTCTGATATACAGAAATCTTTAGGAACCAAGCCCAAAATAACTCATTTGCAACTGTCATTGTTTAAGCCCCTCACGAAGTTCGCTCGCTCGCTCGCTCTCTCACTCTCCCCTCTTTCTTCCCCTCTTTCTTCCCCTCTTTCTTCCCCTCTTTCTTCCCCTCTTTCTTCCCCTCTTTCTTCCCCTCTTTCTTCCCCTCTTTCTTCCCCCAGTCCCGGGGGGATGTGGAGGAGAATCAAAAGAATGCAGCTCCACAGGTTGAGATAAGAACACATTAGTAACTAAGGTATAACACAAATCACTACTGCTACCACCAATAATAATAATAATGACAAGAGAAATACAAGGGAAAATAATACGATTGCTCACCACCTACACCCAGCCTGACCCAGCAGCACACTCCCCACCCTTCTGGGTCTCTGCTCTCTCCGTTTTTACATCCTGGACATGACGTGCTGTGGCATGGAATAACCTCTTTGGCTACTTTGGGTCAGGTGTCCTGTCACTGCTTCCTCCCGGCTTCCCCTCCTCCCTGGCAGAGCATGAGACTCAGAAAGTCCTTGGTCAGACCAAAACATTACCAAGCATTAACTGAGAACACTGGTGCTATCACCAAGCATTAACTGAGAACACTGGTGTTATCAGCACTGTTCCCAGGCCCAAAATTAAAAACACAGCGCTGCACCAGCTACCAAGAAGGAGAAAAATGACTGCTGCTGCTGAACCCATGACAGCAACTCAGACCAAACACACTATGGTGGGTTTGAGTCTCAGTAGCTACTACAGTAGCAGTCAAATGTGACACCTCTGTTAGTACTTAAGAGCTTTTTTCCAAGCCTTTCAATAATGTCACTATGATAATGTCATTATATATAGAAAAAAATCCCACTAGCCACTCATTGAATCTTATGACCAAGAGGCATGTGAATTACCTGAACTATGTCCTGCCTGCCAAAGGAATGGCAATCTGACACTTTCAGAAGGACTAACTTATGTAAGGCATCCTATTCAAGTATAAGCATAAGTATAGTCAAAGACTGCAAATCATTTGACTTCCATTGTTTATCTGTTAGTCATTAATGTTAAGCATGCCAGTGTATTGTCACTTGGCATTTGATACAGAAGATCACATAAAAAGAATGGTTACAATAGAATAAAAGAGCAGTTCAGAACAAACAATTCTGTCACTTTACATAATGCAGGTACAGCAAGGCCTGTGTTGTTCAATAAGGAATGTATTTGCCTTTATTCACGGTGCTTTGAGGTTTCTGTCTGATGTCCACTGAAACAAAAAGAGATTTTTCCATTTTCTTGCTCTTTCTTTTTTGGTATAAGATCAGAAGGAAAAAGATGTTGCATGGTTGTACGAATGTACCTGGTGAGTCAGTGGATAAATGATACCTGGAGGACTACAACTGTTAAACCAGAGCAAATTTTGGCATGTGTTAGGTAGACTTATTGCTGTTCATCTCTCAAAGAAAAGGCTGGCTTCTAGACAAAAAAATATGCTAAATAAGGCTATTTTATGTGTAAAAAGGCTATTTTATTGTGGATGGGGTTGACATCCATAATTTTGTCATCTCTAGATATAGATAACGTCGTTTGAGCTAGCCAAGCTGGCTTCCTTTTCCAACCAGTGGAGGTTAAATGAGTACATCCATTTCTCACACCCATTACGGTGTGAACTATCTCTCCAGTGCTGAATCCATATCTATATATAGACTCTATCTGTAACAGCAGATTAGGGTGAATTCTTCAGATGTAGAAATCAATTATACAAATGGAACTTCCTAGTTATGAACAAATGCCTAATACCACAATTATCTATACTGAAACCAAACACTTTGGTGGCAAGATTAATTATCTTTACTAATAGATCTCTGCATTCTTCTTTAAAATCTGAGGTTTTTTTCTAGGTGCTTTCAAATTCCAGACGTAGGTTCCTTATAGAAAATATATCACTACATGAGGATGTGTTGGAAATAATTATTTTATGGAAGGAATTACTGGATGCAGCAATTTTTTTTTCCTTCAACCTCAGGCACAATTTTATGTTGCCTACAGACACACTACACAGATTTATCAGATGTAATTTTCAAGATAAAATTGCAAAAGTAGCTAACTGAATAAGCAGTCCTATTTGAAGTGGTGGTATGTACCCCAAGCTACTATCGGTATTGGTAGTTGTTACAGGTGCTCCATATGTTTATGGAGCTGGCTTTTCTATCAGTGTTAAGCTTCAAGAGCCATCATCAAAACAATTATTGATTTGGGATACATTGATCTTTAGATGTGTAGCTTATCGTTCCTTGAAAAATATAATTTCCAGGTAATGTGTAAAAATCTGTATTTTCCTCATTGTACCTTAGAAGTTTTTTACAGTAGTAAAAGCTTTATTGTGGCATTCACTATAGCAGTTGAAGGATGTAAACATATCATTGCATAAGGTTCTTCAGGACCTCATGTGCTTGGAGCTTATGGTTTTACATCTCTTCTGAGATGTACAAGCAGCAGAAGCGCACAATATATGTATGCCTTTAAAAGCAGGAGAGTATGATGGCAGCTGTTGCAATTCATAGTGAAAGCAACAGCAAATGAACTGGCTAGCAGCCACTTTGTGCAATGTCAGTTATATTGTTCCAGAGAAGAGGAGTAAAATATTCACTATAGCATGTGGGGAAGTGCTCAAATTCTGTGCTACAATGGAGTGGTGAAAACGTGATAAGAAATAACATTTCCCTTCTTCAAGCTGTTTAGATTTGCAATTCCAGCCCATTGACTATTGCCTTAAAGTCTCAGTTCATAATTAGTGCCAAATTTTTCATTCACATTTTTCTGTGGGGGAAACATCACATATAATAATTTTCAGAGAATCATTTGAAAACCATTTTTTTTTAATATATCACCTTTCTAGCCTTCAGCAGAACCCCATCATGCCCTCCCTCTTTAAGCAGAATTTTGAAATCCATGTAAAAAATATTTTTTGTCATTAAATGTTCCTTTTTTTCTAACAGTGGACTACAGGTCAATATGAACTATTTACACAAAGGGCGACTTTTTTATGTTGGAGGTAACAGAGGCAAAATTCTGTTCACTACTGAAATTTTAGCCATGATTGTTTTAACAAATAGTTTTTGTCTTTTCAGTTCAGGCTCATAATCTATAACAGAGACATGTCACTTCTCCCCCCCCCCCCCCCCATTTAATAAAAAGTTACAGTTCAGAAGTGTCATTTTAACATTTCTACCCACACTTGTTCAGTTTGGCTGCTATGGAAGAAGGAAAAGGTGTTGTGCATTCCTAAATAGGCACTGGTGAGCAGATGGACTCTAGTTAAAAAATTCTGGGTGAGAGAAATCAGGAGTGTTTTATTTCAATGTCTGCGCTATTGGCAATGCAAACTCTGGTTCTGCTCAGGCATGCAGATTCCAAGAGGTGTGGAATGGCAGAATGGAGAATGGGCAGACCTCAGAAGTTTCTGTGAAGTTTAAGAAATGCAGTGAAAAATATGATGTGTTATGAAAATGTGGAAGGTGTGGAAAAAAAAAAAAAACAAAACAAACCCAAAACAAACCGGAGTGCAAAATCTCAAGAGCATAATTTTGCAGTTACAAATCTGACTGCACATGCAAACTCACTGTCTGCTTACTGTGGGTATACTCCTAAATTTCCAAAAGCAGCTATCAAGATAATGAAATGTTCCAGGTCTAAATCTGACAGTATGGTTCAGTATATTTAATCAGATCTGCGCCCTGTGTGTCATTTCTTCCTCCCTACACACCATCTTCCTTGCAAGATGTTCTTAGCTGAGCAATTGGCAGCACAGTACTAAAGATTTGTTTTTAATAAATATTTGTAGTAGATTATTGCTTTAAGATCCAGATCAGATTCTGATTGTGCTGAATTTGTAGAAACAAAACAGAGACATAGTCAATGACTAAAACAACTTGTTGGGATAGAGGACTGTGGGGTTTGTATATGACAGGAAGTATATTGCAGACCTTTACCTTCCCAAGCAAGAATTAAGGTCAGTCATGAATATTGTAATTACGCAGAAGCAACATACTAGGTTACTGAAACTAATCCAGAAAGTCATAGATTCTGTTCTGTCCCTACTTCTGTGCCTTCACCACTACATATACAACAAAGTATTTAGCCTCCTGAACTTGGTTTTGTAGGGCAAATTGCTAGTGAATTAAAAGAAAACAGGATAACATTTTACCTTCCTCTACAGAAATGGATCAATAATGCTTCATGAATCAGGAATGAAGTTGGTCCTTTTGTGATTGAGACTTTGGGGCCTGATTACTTCATCTGAGAGTATCACAGGAAGAGGTTAGGGTGAAGAGAGAAGGATCTGTCCACAACTCAGCACTGATTCTGTGAAAAACAAGAGTAAACTGACAGGGCTGCACTTGTCTCATCAGTGTTGTACATTTGATGGCTGAGCTTCAGTATGAGGCCATGCAGACTATCCTGCTGTTGGCTTACCATGAGGCCTGTAGGAACTAGTCAAAAGTCTTTCCTAAATTTATGGATCAAATCAGACAACTTTATCAAGCAGTGTTTTTATCAGAGACTTTGAGGAGGATAAAGCAAGCCTAACTGATCCCAGGAAATTAAAGCCACATGCTAGGCAATACATGTCACCTGCCTGCTCCTAGATGCATGCTCATAACCTGAGATAAATATTTCTCACCATGCTGCCTTTATTGTTAGATAATATAGATTTTCCATCTTAAAAATATTGCTACCAAGTATCTCATAATGCCTGTGCCATAGCAACCTGTTAGTGTGATTTACTTTGACAGGAGACAATAGGTATTTTATTGTTTGACCCGTTCTGCTCTGGCAATGTAGGTTATTTTTATTTTTCATAGGAGCTGTTTTATTTAATCTTACAGCAGGTGGTATTGAATCTTTACATCATTTTTCCCTCACCAAGGTATGCTTTTATAGTAAATAGTATAATGAAAATCCATGATTTCACAGAAAGGCACCTACTTAAGCAACTCTGCACTGTCTTATCTCAGGAAACGTCTGTCTCTAAAATGTATTTATTACAAGCAACTCAAGAAGAACTTTTTTTCTTTAACATGAAAGTAAATATGGATTCCCATAATTGAAGTCATTAAGTTAAATGATAATCCTTCAAATGGCTTAAATGGGGCTTACCTCCATTAAAAGGCCAATGTCACAACTACTGAGTGACTGTAATGTTGACCATCGCGAGAAAAAGGTATATAGGAAGGTTCAAGAATCTTTTTATGTTTGGTAATGAGGTTAGTGCAGTTAATATGCAAGGGAAGAGGAGGAAAAAACCCTATCTTGCCCCCTACCCCAAAAGCAAGAATTACTGCAGTATGAGCTAAAAGTTGAACCATTTAAAATTGAACTATGCAGTTGTGTCAATAAGAGGTTCTAATCTCTGGGAGTTAGGCACAGAACTGTAACACTCATTCAGCAGCAGAATTAACCTGTATGTCCAAAGGAACTGAGATGAAGTCCATTGTCAGTGCTTGAACTAAATGTATCACTGATGTTCCATTTGTAATATTTGCTTATGTTTGGGACCTCTATGCTAGCAAATCAGCAAGCGTGAGAGCCTCTATTAAGCTAACTGCTTCTTCCAAGCATTTTGAACCCAGCCCAAAGGCTTAGAAGCAGTGTAGCTTATGCAACCTACATACGCATGCCAAAGCCAAAGCTCTAAAACACTGATCCTCTCTGATGGCAGCAAGAGCATCTCGTATAGGAAGGAAATCTAAATTATCAGTTACACTTCAAATAAGCTTTAAGGAAACAGAGGCCTCCAAAGCTCTTCAAAATTGAAGTCAAGGCATCCTGTATTAACTGCTGAAGCAAATTATCTGCTATGCCCCAGAGACTGCAGTCTGCATCACTGCAGCCAACATGACAAAGGAAAGTTTTAAGAGAGGATATAAAGGAGAACAATAAAGCATCTTTGTTCATTACGCACTTTTCTCAAGCTGAAGAGGTAGCCAAGTATTGTTCCTTTGAAATCTAGCAAATAGATGATTGTGAGCAGCTATGAGAAGAGCTGACCCCTTGGCACTGAACAACAGGTAGCAACAGAAGAGATAAGCCAAGTAAGTTCCTTACAGTCTTGGCTTAATACTTGTTTGAATGTTTGAAGCTGTGTTTATAACTATTACAGAAGGGATGCAAAAATCAGTGTGATAGATTCAAAATAGCATATCAAAAGGGCTACACAGGGAGTAGTGTTTTACTTTTAATAGTATTCCAACATTTTGCACTGTAATGAAGAAGGATTTCCCAGATGAATACTGTTTTTTTTTTTAAATATTATTTTTCAGGTTGAATCTGATGGGGCTGCCACAGTCCAAGGCTTTTGAAGAAAACATTATGTATTGGATCACCTTTTCATAGTGCCATTTCTTTAATGAACAACATGAAGACGGAAAAAAGAAAACAAAATCACAACACTCTCAGAATTTTCCCTGAGTAGTTTTCCTGTATTCATCATCTGATACGCATGGACCAGTCAAGTGAAGGTTCAGCTCCTACAGTTTTTCTGCTGGACTTCTACTCACAGTTTTAATATCTTGATTCAATCTGAATCAATTTGGGATCATTAGGTTTCAGAATTTCAATTCAACAGAAAATGTGAATAAACATAAGAATTAATTCCAACCCAGAGATCAATCAAATCCTCAGCTCAGGAGCTACTTGCACACTACTGTCTCTCTTTGCCATTTTCTCGGGGGTCAAAAAGTCGTCACCCTGCTACTATGGCAATAACCAAGAAAAAAAATTAGGCAGGAACTCGTCAATGTGACAAGGTAGGTGCTGTAATTTTGTTTGCAAACAGTGTCGAACTCTGCTTCATTACCTCTCATAGTTGGGAAAAGGGAGGGAGAGAAGAAGAAAAGCTGGTTTGATTAGTGAGTCACCTAATCCCTGAGAAGATTCTTTCATAAAAAAAACCCAGTGTGCGCTCATTGATTGAATCTCTTTATGGAAGGGAACAGACTGTGGGAAAGGAGGACATGTTGCAGTGCACAGTAAGCATCCCTCTCCCCTCTGCCATGCTCCCTGCCTCACCTCCATGTACTGCAGCCCCCAGATGCAGACAATCAGCAGTATTTACAGGATATTGGTCATAATGTAACATTTCATTTGTCCCTGTAGATATAGTTTGAAAGAACCATAATTCATTGTGTCTGGCTGGAAATGCTGTAAGTGCCAGGGCAGGCATGTACAACCTGCACCCGCCCTTCCTGGAGTCATAGCATCCTGCAAAACAGACTGCCTTGAGTGTTTGCTGCTCACCAGGGCAAAGTGATGGAGTAATAAAGGCAATGCAACAGCTGGTGCTGTTCCCTTAACCACTCATTTTCTTTTGCTTTTGTGTGATGATATAGCTTTAAGATTTTGGAGATAACTTACTTATAAATTTGTTCTCCAGCACTCATGTTTCAGTGTAAGATACAAATTCCTTTGCTGACAAACTGAAATATATTAAAATCACAGAAGTATTTTGAAAGCCATTTCAGACCTCCCGGCTGGCCTAACTCTTGAATATCCAAAGCCAAGTTTCTATGCAAGAAATTAGGGGTATTCTTGCCTTTCTAAAAAGGCATGTACATTTAAAGCATAATCCAACTCAAAAAATAATACTGTGGAAAACAAGACCTGGCATAGATATCCTTGCTATTATGCCTTATTTTTTACTTACTAGTTAGACCAAGGTGTTAGGCTTTGGTAAGCAAACCCCTTTGGTATTATTTCCAGAGATACTATTTTGTGTCTATAGAATATAAAGGTACTGGGGAAAGCAGTGAAGATGTATCTTCATTTTAAGGATTATGTGGCATCCTCACAAATACATCACTGGTATTTCTTATTCTCTCCACAAAAAGTATCATAACAGAGCAGCTCCACCTTTACGGCCCAGGAAAGGCAGCTGGAAATAGTACTTCCAGTATCCCATCAGTGTCACTGTCGGTGTCACTCAGAGAAGGTCTTTATGGAAGAATGCAAAGCACTTAGACCTCTGGGGCTAGCACAAGTGTTTTCATTGTATTACTTGTTCTTCCTTGTCCAAGGAAAAAGAGAAAATATTTTACATTATAAACCTTGTGAAATTGGAAACCCATATGCCAAACTCTGCCTTGAAATGCATGTTCAGCCAGCTTTTACTGGAATCTGTAGAGCACTGGATAGAAAAAGGACAAGAATTTAGCTTCAGAGTTGTTTCTCTAAAGCTTCTGGAATTGCTCCAACCCTACACCAACTTCCATGAGGAAGTTAATCTTTGTAAGGATAAAGATTGGAACTCGTATTAAAGACTTCTTTGAAAACCTCAGGGCATGTCTTAAGGTTGTTGGTTTTGTTTTATTATTATTATTATATTAATAAATTTGAAGTAAAAATTGTTTGAATAAATTAATAATTTCATTACTATTTTGGACCATATACGGATTACACAAGTGTTCTATAAAAGAGGAGCTATCCAAGGCCCAGTTTTTTAGAAAGCAAATCTTTGTTCAGCTCAGTAACTAAGAAAGTTTCCTTAACTCTTCTGATAGCTGTTTAGGAATCAGTGAAAGCTTAGCAGCATCCTTAGTTGAAGAGCCACCACATAACCTGCTAGACAAGTTCAGATCTAGCCACTGTCATGTTTTGACTAACTCTAATTATGTAACATGATTTCATTCAACAGCATGGTAGCGATGGTGCCTTGCAGATCAGGTTAGTGTGTTTGCTTTGGAAACAGGATTCCTGGGAGAGGGGCTGCCTCATTCCCAGTACATTTTCACTCATACTGTTCATTTTGCAGTCAGGTGTCCTAAGAACAGCTCACAAGGCACTCTGCATAACAGCTCATGATTTTTCCTGTTGATATTGGATCAAAATACAGCTGCAGTTGGAGCATCATGTCTTCAGATCATATTTCTTCACTAAAAAGGTGACACAGTGGGCATAGGATGTGCAAATGGCAGTGAGGAATCCTGGTAACTTGATTTACTTTACTTGATTTACTTTACTATTTACTTTATCTAATATAATAGATTTCTGACAAATACGTTACCTTTTATCCTTACTCTTTGTCAGTCACAACTCAGTCAATTATCTTAACCTGACTGGTATAGTCAGACTAGAATCAAGTTCTTTCACTTTCTAGATGTTTTTCCCTGCTTTTGCCTTAAATGACATTGCTCTGGTAAGTGCCCATCCCAAGGTGATGGAAAAGCAGAGTCTTCATTTGCCTTGGGGAGATTCATCACATCTTCATTCATTTATTACATAGACATCACTGACTGTCCTAAAATGTTCCCATCATGTTATGTCATTAGAAACAGATATTTTAAAGGAACCAGTTATAACAAAACAAAGAGAACTTACCATTCTTCCAGTTCAGCCCCATAATTTGTAATCTTCATAAATAAAAAGCTACTTACACATTATTTCTGAAATGGCTTTTCTTTGCCTTGTAGCTGGTGGTTTTTTGCATTGCCTTTCTCCATTCAGATAGAGTCCCTTGAACCAGTTGATGGTAGAGTAATGCACAAACATTAGACAATTTTGACTACCTCTCTTGTTCCTTAACTGCAGAACTGTAGGCTCCCTATAAGAAAATATAAAGAATTGATCATTCATTGAGATCGCTAGATTAGCTGAGCATATACTGTATGTATTAAAAATGTCTGTGTCATGCTAGATTCTAGATGTGCTGCCTTATGTCACATCAAAGCTGTCATAAAACTAGTCTGTCTGTAAATGACAAAAGATTTCTTAAAAAAAAAAAAAAAAACAAATGAATGAACAACAGAAGAAAGACATTATTTCATATTCTCCCTCTCATTTTGGATAGACTTCTTAAGCACTGCCTTTTAAAAATAAAATATAATGCTGCAAGTAATAAGCATTTTATGCATATTATTATATTTATTTTTGAATTCAGCTACTCCTACAGTATAATTCAGTGTGGCAAATATCTCATGCTAATTACTTAAGAATGCATTAAATTTTAAGTCCCACAGCAGATGCAACACCATTTCAAATGTTCTCATTGTGTTGCCTACATAATTCATGAACTTTTTTTAGAATGCAGACTTAAAGTGTGTATTTGGTGTGTGAGACACTCTCCAGCTTTTTCTGTGCTCCTGAAAAAGTGGAATACAAGCCTACAGAGCCTCAGTACCAAATCTTTCTGTTCAGTGGCTATGCTGACTTATATTAAAGAATGAGAGGTCTTGTAGTGTAGCAACTACAGATGTTGGAGTTGCATGGGCACATGCAAGTGTGGGTACTTAAGGAAATCCCAGAGCCAGGGCTGGGATGCCTAAAAAAACAGTCAGGAGGGATCTCAGCTTCCAGTCCCCAGTACCAAACCTATTACATTATTTTATTCATTGACTCTTTTGGAGTCCAACTCCTTGTTTCTTGTTTGCTAGAGATATATATAACTAGGAGTTCACAGCCTTGTGGCAGCCGAACCCAGCCAAGAAAAGCAGAGAATTGTCCTGGCCCAGGCCTACCTCTGCCTTGATGTGAGCTCAGCTACCATCCAGATGGTGCCCTTGCTAGTGTAGCATTTGCCAGCTTTGGTTGTTGGCTCCAAAGGGCAGGATATGTCCTGTACTGTACCTACAGAAGGTCCCAATGCCCTCAAGTGTTTAAAATGGCTCTAAATACCTGTGCTCAGGCACATGAATAATTTCCTACATATTTGAAATTTATCCATTTAAATCAAAAGTAGATATTTTGGGTTCCTTTTGTAGATTAAATTAGAAGCTGATTAACCTCACCTGTGATGGCTACCTGTCTAAGCATGATACATAGCGCCCTTTGGAAATGACTGCTTTCTCTATTCACTGTAAGACAAGCTTAGAGTAACTATGTTTAGGACACCAACACTTATACTGCTACAAGTAGGCAAGAGACCTCAGGTCTATCCATTTTAGGAATTTGATAAAAATTCAGTGATCTATAAATATGATCATGACTCCCAAAATAAAATGCTCTTAATGTGGTAAATAACATTTCCCCCCCCCCCAAATGAATTAATGATTCACCTTTATGTTCTCTGCCTATAGTATATGTATAACAAGATTTCCATTTTTCTCCAAGATGCTCTGATACTGAAAGTATTAACAGTTGTGAAGCACCATATAATGCAGAAATGGAAACTTATAAGTACTTCAGATAGTCACTTCTCCAAGTATAGATGTACTTTAAGAACAGACATCTGTACTCCAGTCAGTTTTTCTGCAGCAAAGACCACCAGATCTTCAGATCTGATGGTTTTGTACTCATATTCAAAACTCCGCATTTCTGAGTTTAGTGTCTTGCAGGTAAATGAATACATGGTGTGCAAAGCACAGTCAGTCAACATATTTTAGTGTTCTTTATACATATTTTAAAAGCTTTCATACAGCACTTTGGCTATTTCTAACTTTTATGCTTTAATTCCCTATTCTATGCTGTAATATTTTATCTATCTCGTTCTCTGATCTTGCACTTCGATAGGGGCAGAAAACCTTTGGGAGAATGATCTATTAACTCTTGATATCTTTTGTCTTATTTTTTCTCCAATATACTTGTTTAGTTGTACTCTTGCCACCTATTTAATACCTTTTGTGTATAGCAAATATGTTATGATTTTTCCTTTTCTTGGCAGAAAGCTACAAGATCAGAACTGTTTTCAACTTTAATGCTTCACATTAATCAAGAAGACGACAAAATATCATCAAATAGCTCTAATCCAGGAAGAAGAAGAATTGGCTTAACAGAACACCACCCCTGTCTTTCTTCAAGTTTCATGAAAGCCACTCCATGCAAATACTTCAGAATTTTTTTTTTCTAGTCCTCTACTTTCATCATATTGAACAGTATCTTGCACAGTCCAACTGAGTTTGGGGGGAATAGCTGTAGGGAAAAGATATTTTTCTGGAGAGCTTGAGATCCTATAACCATGGCTAAGGAAAAGGAGACTTTTTGCCTGGAAGCACTTGGTGGTTGTCAAACCCTAGCCCAAATTACCTCCACACTTATGAGTGATGAAGACACTAGTACACATACCAGTTGTGTTTCTTCTGCGTTTTTCAAGGTCTTTGATATGTTTTTGAGTATTTTAACCCTCAAAAGGTCTTTTTATCACTTCGGTCTCTCATGCTTGAATCTGAGTGTATATGTATATTCTCTGTTCAAGTTTTATATGATTACAGTGTTAGAAATTCAATTACATCCCTCAGAAATGACTTGATAATCATAATAGTTCTCATCTTTCTGAAAATTTCCTTATGCACAGCAATTTTTGTGTTCTATGAATTTTATCTTTTAATTCATACTTTCTTTTTACCAATCTTGTTTCCACTCTTGAAACACTAATGTCTTTTAAAGAACTCGTATGGTGGTGTCCCTGCCCATGGCAGGGGGGTTGGAACTAGATGATCTTAAGGTCCTTTCCAATCCTAAGTATTCTATGATTCTATGATTTTATTTCTCTATGGATCGTATTCCTGGGACTGATGTAAGTATGTGTAGAGAAGTTTCCTAAATAAGAAGCTGATAATAATAGATTATTTCTGGTTTGTTAATGATTATGGCCTGAAACAAGCTAATGATATAAAGTTTTAAGTGTTGAAGGAATTTTATACTACATAACTGCTTTTTTTTAGAGAACTGTTGAATTATTAGAAAGGTTTTGCTGTTCATCATTCTAATGTATTGCTTATCTCCACAGATGATATTAATCACTTTAGAAAAAAGAACTATCTTACAGTTTGGGATTCAAGACTTTGTGATTGTGCTTTAAATCTCTTGGTGAATCACAATGAAAGACAAAAGTGATGCTACATTATTTTATTAAATGCTACAAACTCGTTCAGCTTTTATTTCTTTTTCTCCTTCTTCCTCTCCTTTAGAGTCAAGATAGCAAACCATCTTCATCTCCATTTGCCTCCAGCAAATCCAAAAATGGAAGCTTTAAAAAATGATGCATGGTATAGCATGCACATAACATTCTATTTTGTAGTGTTGGATCATTGACACAAGAATAGAGTATAAGCCTTATCTATGAATGCACTATGCTATGAAAATTCATTTGAAATATTTTTCATTTGGGTGATGAAAAACTCAGAAATTTCAGCAACAGAGTAATAAGTAATATATAAACTACATTTCCTGAAAAAAAAAAAACCAAACCCAACCTTGCTTCTGAAGCAATTTTATTGTAGCTTTTGTTGTAAACATTTTTCAAAGAGTTATAGAAATTACATTTTCTTTCTGAAAAATTTGTAATATTTCCATAGCTTACACATTTTTCACTGGTCATATATATGGGAAATATAAATTTTCAGTTTATACTTTTAACCAATTGACTTTTTAGTTTGGCAAAACATCAAATTATTCTGTAGTTATTAGAACCTGATGGAGATATTAAAAACAAGCAAACAAAACAAACAAAAAAACCCACAACAACAAAGCAAAATATTTCTCTTCTCTGTTGTTTCCATCCCTTTCCTCTTCTTTTGCCTTCACTTGAAAACAAGTTTGTGAAGCCTGAAACTTTTTAAAACATTTGATTTGAACTTGCTGATTTTTCCTGAGGTTGCCAGAGCCTTTCTTCTGGATGCACTCCTGGAAGACAGACAGGTCATTACTGCCTTGTGACAGAGCAATGACCCCAGATCCTGTCTCGAACAGTAGCTAGACAATACTACCACTGAGTATTTCACATGAAGATAAGGTATACATTGCCTGTCAGCATGTAACTGCTAGACCGCAAGATATACTTCAGAAGAATGGCTAGAACTGACATCATGCTCCTGGGCCTTCTGTATGTGTAAAGGCCTAATATAATATTTGTTCTGTAGGTGGTAGTGCCTTATATTATCTTCGCTCAAAAATAATTCTTGTCTCCAACAGTACAGCCAAAATGTCCTAATGTCCTTCTACTGCTTATGTCACTGCTATCACTTCCATATACTTTGGGGGAAAAAAAAACTCACCATAAAAAAAATTACTAAAGTAATCTTTTGAACTTCCTTCCCCTTTCAAGGCTCCCCACCTTTACCCCAGATCTTTTAACTCAGTTATGACATTATCGGCCATATGTGGAAAAAGTGTCCATGTGATGTATTCACCCTTAGCACAAAATGCATCTCTCCAAACACAATTCTTCAGCTTTCTGAAGCAGGATCTAACTAGCTCTCACATGCTTTAAAAGCAGGTTGATCATGAATCTTCACTTTTCCAAGGAACATTGTTCTCTCCTCTAATGTTCTTAACTGTACTTACCTTTCCCTGTACCTAGGTCTGTGCTGGAAATGTACACTACAGCATTTTCAAAAGCCTAACATGAAGAATTTTCACAAATAAACATGTTAAAGAAGTTCCAGATCATTATTTTCCAATTCATATTTAAATAATGGGTACAGCTTCTACAGCCATGCCCTGTTGAAACAGATTTTCAATCTGTGCCTAAATTAAACTCCGTAAGGCTGAAAAATTTAAACTCTTTCATGGGAATGATTGAAAGCCAGTAAAATTTCTTAACTTTAATTTGTGGAACAAAGGTTTGAATAAATTAAAAGAAGGGAGGAAATTATTTTTAATGGAATTATATTTAATAAAAGGTTTTCTTTTTTGCATTTATGATAGTTATTTCAGATCTACTAATAACCTTTTTCCTGATAACTCAGAAAATCATTTTTCCTTCTGAGATCATGCCATACTTCAGATATATTCTAGTTTCAATATTTTACTATGTTTAGTCTGTCAAAATAGAATGCATTAATACCATTCTTATCCATCCTGCACACTGGTTTGTCCTTTCTCTCATTACACTTACATTAGACTAACTGATTTACATTGCTGTTGGCTTTATTACATTGTAAAAGAAGAGCATCACTGAGTCAGAACATACACTGCAATATGACAAAATCATTTTCCATGCTTATAACCACTCTTGTATTATTACTTTGATAATCTTTGTGAAAATGACAGATTTTAATGTCTGTACTACTTGGTTGGCTATGTATTGAATCTCTTCTCAGATTTATCATATTAATTACGGCAATATTACTTTTCTGTGTTGCAATGTCCTTATATCTGATCAATAGCAGTAAATAGAATGTTTCCTTACACTCCGAATGATCTGAGAAGCGTACCCTTTCTGAAAGGGTTTTAAAAATGTATCTTTAATTGCAGGTATAACACATCATATCTGAGTGTTTAAATAGTTTGATATTTTTAAAACATAACCAGAATCAGTGATACTGGGATAACTTAGGGGCAATACTTACTCGTATTCTAAAATACTTTGTCAAGGTTCAATTAATAACTGGGGGAAAAAAATAAAGATAAAAAAGACAACACACTGGACTTTAGTTTTGGTGAGAATGCATAGCTGAAAGAAGGAATGTGACCAAAGTAAGTGTAAAAGATGCTTAATGTTTGCAGTTAACAAACCATGTAATGACAGAGTTTCACACAGTATATGTGTACATATACACTTGGATTAAAAAAGCATGACTATCTAGGTGGCATAATGATATGGTAAATGAATAATGTAGTTTTCTGCATTAGAGTCACAAAATGGTGAACTTCCTCATCTCTTTGCTTGCAAAATGGTGATATCTATCATTACATGTGACTGACTTTTTATCTTACCTATCTTTCACTTTCTTTTAACAGTTGCTACCTCTGCTATACTGTAAGCTGTAGCACACTTTAAGATATTTAATATATGAAGCACTATAATGTTTCAGTTTTGCTACGCCATCAGTATTAATTTCTAGCTAATATAATATGAACATTCTATCACAAATTAACTTGATTGCAAAAATATTAATATAAAATCTCCAGATTGTAGCAACTGTTCCAGGACAACTTACAATAATGTAACAAAGCATCGCCAGTGCTCATAAAAAATATGACTAAAAAAGAAATAACTGACTGACAAATTGTAAATCCAGTCTAAATCTCAACTTGTAGGGATTTCTTTCCGGTGTTCCATTTCCCCACTTTTTGTTTTCTTAGGTTTTTAACTTTATATAGCAATCCATATTTGAGCTATCTAAAACACCAAATATACAAAAAAAAAAATTTATTCAGTGGGGTGTAAAAATCAAATTTTATGTTTTCAGCAATGCTAGAAATGGACAATACTTATATAAACAATTAAACATTGTGATTGTTTAAACATTAAATTTTAATAAATTTAATTAGCATTAATAAATTTAATGCTAATGGTAAAGTTGACCATCAGCAAATTTGCTGATGGTACAAAACTGGGAGGAATGGCTGATATGCCAGTCATCTCTCTGGCTGCCCTCACAGGGACCTTGACAGGCTGGAGAAATGAGAGGCGCAAAATCCTGCACATGCTGGGGAGGAAAAACCCCATGCGTTAGTACATCCAGTTGGGGCCCACAACTGAAAAGTAGCTCGACACAAAAGGACCTGACATGCTGGTAGACACCAAGTTGAGCATGAGTCAGCAATATGCCCTTGCACACTGGCAGTGGGCACAGTCTGAAGCACAGAATGTTCCCTCTGAACATCAGAAAATACTTTTTTTCCTGTGACAGTAACCAAGCACAGGTTTCCCAAAGAGGCTGAAGAGTTATCCTGTTTGAAGGCATTCACAAGCTGTCTTTGGCAATGAGCTCTGGGTGGGCCTGTCTGAGCAGGAGGGTTCAACCTGGCTACTACCTGAGGTCTGTTCCAACCTCAATCCATTCTGTGATTCTGTGATCTCTTCCTTATGCCATTTTCTTTCTGTTTTTCAGGATACAAATTACACAGGCCTAAAAGTAATTATAAAATAATTTAGATTTTGGGTATGCAAAAGTCTCATGCTGTAACTGAACTTAGCAATGCCTGCATAGGTAGTCTCTCTAAAGCTGACATTAAGAATGGTTATTCCCCTATTCAAGCTGAGCAGCTAAGGTTCTGCTCTGCAATTTGCATCAAGCACAAAAGTAAGGCAATGTAAATTTGAAACTTTTCCTATTTTAAAAGAATATACTTTACCTTTCAAAACACCACACTTTGCTTAGAAAGAGTAATAATAAAAGGAAACTGAGGAAATATCCACATAAACACCATCTTGCTTTAGTATAAACTGTACTTTTCATTATTCATTTTCTTTCAGTCTTCTGAAAGCACCAAACCCAAAATACTTTGTTTTGTTTTCAAGCCAAACTAACCACTGCCCCATTTTTTCTTGTATTTGGCTACTGAACTAAAAAGTACATTTGACCAGATCTATTTGAGTGGTTTTAAAATAAAAAGCTGCATGTACACTTAGAGTAGACTCAGGTATTACTCAGTATCTTAAGCTTTGCAAATGTTCTTCACAAACAGGAAGAAAACACTAAAACCTGATGTGTTAGCTTCTTTCTTATTTCCTAAAATCAACAGTTTTTCATATCTATGCTCTAAAGTTTTCTGTACGGTTCATAACTTACCTAGAATTATGGAATTGATTCACATAAACTTGTTAATATTTGGTCATTTAAAAACTGATCTGAGAATATAACCTTTCTGGTTTGTGTAGCTCAGTGTTTATTTGCAGTCAGGCAAATAAACAGTTGGGATCCGGAAGAGCAATTCATCCCATCCTCAAGTGGTTCTCTAAAACAAGCCAAATGAAAAACACTCGAGAGTGCTGACCTTTCTGCTTGGGCTACACATAGCATCTCTGGTAACTTTCTCAGGTACAGATGTCTGTAGTGAAGATGTCTAGAGTTAATTGAGATTAATCCCACTGCTAAAGTTAGGTGGGATGTATTAATTTTTCATGTATAAGAAGTATGTGGGTTTTATGGCTATAGCAAATACAGTGCAGTTTTTAAAATATCCTTTGAGGATACTAAAATATCCGTAAACATACCAAGAATGACTCTGTCATAGCTAGACAAAGCCAAGTAAGAAAAAAAATCCATTCTTTAGACAACCTTATAGAACATTATGGCTTTTTAAAAGCAGCAGCAGAATCTTTTTCAGTAAAATTTTTAGCCCATGATGTTTTCATCTACCATTTAACAATGGTTTCATTTATTTCATAAGATTGTATTTAGGAATGACTGTTTATCCATGCCAGTCAAAGCAATCCTATTGTGGAAAGATGCAGGTTATTTGTACAAGATTAGCACCTGCTGATACATCTTTTTACTGTAAAATAGAAAACCCACATATATAATTTTAAGAACAGTCATGTAGCTTTTGTTTTGCCTCTAGTGGTGTAATTTATTCTAAGTCTCAATCAACTCCAGAAAAAAAATCATTCCTGGATTCCTTTCAATTTACAACTCTGTCTTAAATTTTTCAGCTATTCAGTGGCAATTAGTTACTTTTCAGTGTGTCAGAGCATGCACACTGTAAAACCTCCAGCCTACGGAGTGATGGAATATCCATAGATTAATTACAAACAGGAAAAATTAAAAAGAATTTTCATTTTTTGGCATAAGTTGTCAATTTATAAAGCTGATGGACCTACGTTGCTTTACATTAGTAAACGATTTAACACTAAATGTTTTAAGTTCCATGTAAAATTGTGCAAACTTCGTTGTCATCCTAGTCTGGGATATGATTATTCCTGTTTCCTCTAGAATCTAAAATGCGGCACTAAAATAACTTAGAACTGCAGTTTTTCATCCATTCTGACAATCAGGTCAGTATTAGGGGTTCTACAGGTTTGTTTCTTTACTGCATTGAAGTCTTTTTCTCCAACAGGTACATTTTTTCTCGATACCTACCCACCATTTAAAACTTGTTCTAAAGACTGTCCATCATATTCGAAAAATCATGGCAGTCAGGTGAAGTTCCTGATAACTGGAAAAAGGGAAATACTAAGCCCCATTTTCAAGAAGGGGAAAATGGATGACCCAGGGAACTACAAAACAGCCTCACCTCTGGGCCTGGCAAAATCTTGGAGCAAATTCTCCTGGAAGGCATGCTAAGGCACATGAAAAACAACAAGGTGGTTGGTGACAGCCAGCATGGCTTCACTAAGGGGAAATCCTGCCTGACCAATCTGGTGGCCTTCTATAATGGAGCTATGGAACTGATGGACAGGGGTAGAGCAGTTGATGTCATCTACCTGGACTTCAGCAAAGCATTTGACACTGTCCCACATGACATCCTTGTCTGTAAGTTGGAGAGACATCAATTTGATAGGTGGACCACTCGGTGAATAAAAAACTGGCTGGATGGCCAGCGCGCAAACAGTTGTGCTCAATGGCTCAGTGTCCAGCTGGAGACCAGTAATGAGTGGTGTCCTTCAGGAATCGATCAGTGTTGGGACCGGTCTTGTTCAACATCTCTGTTGGTGACATGGACAGTGGGATTGAGTACGCGCTCCGCAAGTTTGCCAATGACACCAGCTGTGTGGTTCGGTTGATACGCTGGAGGAAACGAATGCCATCCAGAGGGACCTTGACATGCTTGTAAGGTGGGCTGATGTCAACCTGATGAAGTTTGACCATGACAAGTGCAAGGTCCTACACCCCGGTCAGGGCTATCCTAGGCACAACTACAGGTTGGGCAGAGAAGAGATTGAGAGCAGCCCTGTGGAGAAGGACTTGGGGATGTTGGTTGATGAGAAAATGAACATGAGCCGGCAGTGTGTGCTTGCAGCCCACAAAGCCAACCGTATCCTGGACTGCATCCGAAGGAGCGTGACCAGCAGGTTGAGAGAGGTGATCCTGCCCCTCTTCTCTGCTCTCCTGAGACCTCACTTGGAGTATTGTGTGCAGTTCTGGTGTCCTCAACATCAAAAGGACATGGAAGTGCTGGAACAAGTCCAGAGGAGGGCCACAAGGATGATCAGGAGCCTGGAGGACCTCCCGTATGAAGATAGGCTGAGAAAGTTGGGGCTGTTCAGCCTGGAGAAGAGAAGGCTGCGTGGAGACCTCATAGCAGCCTTCCAGTGTCTGAAGGGGGTCTATAGGGATGCTGTGGAGAGACTCTTCATTAGGGACTGTAGTGATAGGGACAAGGGTAACAGGTTCAAACTTAAACAGGGGAAGTTTAGATTGGATATGAGGAAGAAATTCTTTACTGTAAGGGTGGTGAGGCCCTGGAATGGTTTGCCCAGGGAAGTTGTGAATGCTCCATCCCTGGTGGTGTTCAAGGCCAGGTTGGACATAGCCTTGGGTGGCATGGTTTAATGGGAGGTGTCCCTGGCCATGACAGGGGAGTTGGAACTAGATGATCTTAATACCCTTTCCAACCCTAACTATTCTATGATTCTGTGATTCTATGTAATGCTGTAAAGCTATGTTAGATTGATAATGCTGAAAATGTTCCTGCAAAATGCCAAAGAATAATCAACATGGCACACTTCCAGCATTAAATTCCATCTAGATGCCTTTAATTAATTCCCTAATCAGTGGTGGGAAAATCTGGTCCTGTTACCTTGATTCTCAGATCCTAATCAAAGGCTAATTGCATTAAAAAGTTTAACAGGCCCTCCAGAATATACACTTAGAATCATCCTGCTGTGTGTAAGGAGGAAAAAGATGCTGATAAAGCTATTTAGACAGTTGGTACTTTAATATTACTTTCTGCTTAGAAACTGTTTTTTCAGGTTAAGGAAGAGAGG
Organism: Myiopsitta monachus; assembly: GCA_017639245.1. Lineage (NCBI taxonomy): Eukaryota > Metazoa > Chordata > Aves > Psittaciformes > Psittacidae > Myiopsitta > Myiopsitta monachus. Next base: position 21,983,031 of record CM029922.1, on the reverse strand, counting down.
AATAATAAAGCAAGGTTAACTCATTTGATTCTGGAAGTACAGACACTTCTATTAATAGTAGGGACTGTGTTTTAGATCCTTTGTAAAGGCTTAGGCAGATCTGGATTTCATTCGAAAACATTTTCCCTTAGCATAGTTTAGATCTGTCATCCTATTTTTTATATTTTAGAAAATTCTATTCATATTTACCTCAACAGGAGGAGCAAACAGCTAGTGTTCACGTGCTTGTCTCATGAGACTTGCCATGCCTGCAGGTTGTTTTATTGAGGATAACTCACATATAGGTGGCTATTTTTTTTTTTTTTTAGCTACTGAACTGCGTGACTTTATCAAGTTTCAAATCAAGATACATCAAGGGGGTCTAAGGGTAGAGAGCTGCAAATGCAATTTCATAAGGATTTCCAAAATTCTACTAAAACAAAGGGTAGAACTAAAGTTCAGATCAACCATCAAAAGGGATTAAGATTTCTAAGTCTTTTCTTGGTAATTAAGCATACTGGATTCTTGATTCCACTTTCTAAAAGGTACTTTGGTTATGGTAAGTGTATGATGAGAAAAGCCATGTTTAATACACATCGCAAGCAAAAGTATATTCACACTACAAAATTCTAATCATTAAGTGGATGCCCATCAGCTCTATCTACTGGTGTGTTGCTTCTTATTTGAATGCAAATGCATTTCATTCACTGGCTAGTATAAGGCAGTATTACATCCTTCTTTGCAATTCAGTGGGATTGTTGATTTTTTTCTTAAGGGGAAGGCTTGTTAAGTGCAGACATCTAAAATGACTGAAACAGAAATAAATTGTTATGAAATAGACCTGCTGATTTCTGATCAAATTTCCTTTCAGATTTCCTGCTGATTTCCGATCAAAAAATTCCAATCAAAATTTCTTTTGTGCTTCCGAGCACAAAGGAAAAGGTGCACAGTACTGCACACAATAAACTGTACCGGGATGTCCTGAAGTTTGGGTTGGGTCCAAACTAGTACATAGGAGGTATGAAGCTATTACTGCTAAAAATGTTTAACTTCTTTGAAAGCGGGACTCATATCAACCTATCTGCTGATGGGATGGGGTAAACTTGGTGCATAGAGTGAGAGCTGTCCCAGGTTTCCATTTTAAATACTTACATAAATCAAAACATTGCCAATGATTTCATCTATTATTCCTACCCAGTTAAAATTTTATGTTTTGTTCTATGCATGTTTGCCAAGATACAATACATATCACAAAATTCTTGAGGAGGGAAAACACTTAAAAAAAACAGGAAAAAAAGTATGTATGATGGAGAGACTGTGGGATTGATTTGCTCTGCAAATGAAATAATTCTTTTATTTATGAAAATGTCTTTTCACTATAGCAAATATGCAATGCTTATTGAGTGACATTTGCCTTAGCAAAATAAGAGCAATGACAAGACAGTAAAAAAGCCTCAGAAATAAAGAAATAACAATAATAATGGTAATAACAACCAGGCTTCCTTTAGTTCAAGAAAAAAATTTCAACCCTGGAAGAGAAAATTTGTGATATCATGATATTGATTAGACAATTTTATTAATCTGAGCCAGGCAAAATACCTCAGGTAAGGAGCAGGTTTCTTTTTCTATTCAATGTGAAATTAAAATTGCATTTTTGAAAAGAATCTCCATTTTTCTTTTCTCATTGTTTGGAAGATGAAGTTAGTCCATCTAATTAATCACTGATTTAGCATCAGAATGTCTGGAGTTTTCTTAATGAGGCAAAAACTTTCTGCATATTTATTATTTCCCTTTGGGCCACGATGGGTTTGAAAGCCTTGCAAGTAGGTACCTAAAAGTTGCCTCCTCATGCCTCCTTTAAGAAGCTGTGCTGTTGTCAATGCATAACTCTTCTAGGCTTAAGATCAACAGCTTCTGCGTATTCAGTTGCTCAGTGCTCCTCCTTCTGTGCTTGTATTTGGGCCACAGAAGAAAAGTGGTAATGGTTTCCTTAAACATGCTTCATGAGCACCTTCCTTATGGATGGCTGGCAAGCTTGTTCCTTGCCTGCTATGAAACTCTCATCACATTAGGCCTCCTTTCTCCTTCTTTTCTGTATACTGGAGATCTGGTGCATCAACTAACTGCTGGGTCCCTTCTGCAATCCAGAATTCTTCACTCCAAAGTTCAGTACCAAATAAGAACTTCTATTGTTTGGTGACCTTTTGTACAACCATTTCAGCAGCAATTAAATGTTCTTTTCCTTTTGTGCCATGAGAAGACCCTGACTGTCTGCTTGGTTTTTAAGTGAGGAGAAAAACAGTCTGTTAAAAGCAGTGACAGCAGCCTCCTTTTTCATTAGCAGCAACAGTAAGAAAAGTCAGAGAAGGTAAAGCAGCTGCTATATCTGATACCAATGTGCCAATATTCCAGCAGGGGTATAATTTGATTTCCAACTGTGAAGTGACACACACAGCACATAGCTGTAATTTTGATATTAGTGCATAAATAACACTGTGCTCAAACCTCAACATTCGTATTTTCACCTATTGTAAAGAATAGGAAGCCAATTTCCTCCTTGAAGTTTACGGTGCCATGGTGTACAAGTTGTAAAGGTTTTTAACTACTAAATAGAAGTAACCACTGGGTTTTGTTCCTCTGTGTAATAATTTTTGTTTGGTAAGAATAGGTAGTGGAAGATGCAGTACTGACCCAGTTCCCTGGGTCTTTTTGTGTCTGCCATTTTATACCTTGGCTTGTCCATCCTGATGTGTTAATCAAAAGGCTGAACAAGAAATTATGAAAGCCATAATATACTGCTTATTGAAATAACTTCTCACATATATTATAATAGTGAATACTGAGTTGGAATTAGGCTTTTTCTTACAATGAGAATAACAAATTAAATCCTTCGTGGCACCAACAAGGTGACAAAAAAAAAAAAGAAAAAGAAAAAAAATCTGATGCCGTGTGACATGAGCACTGCAGCATGTCAGTTTATATCCAGTCATCGGACCACACAAAGCACAATGTAGCAATATAAAATATGAACCTTCAAGCTGTGTTGAATCACTCATTTCAAGCAAAGCAAAGCAAAACAAAGCATAACCCCCTCAATACAGAAACTGAGGTATTTTCATTGACTGGCAGATATCCTCTCAGCTTCTGAGGTCACTGTAGCAAAAACCCGTCCTTATTCTAGATGCTTTTCTTTCTATTGACACCCTCAGCCTCAGTAAATTAAAAGTAACTTTTCTCTACCTAGAGTTATTTCATCGCTGTGGTACTTATACATAAATTGTGTAGCTTCTACACTTTTGTACACTTTTGTACACTTTGCCATTGTGAAGAGAAATTTTTAGGGAAATTTATTTACATGCAAAGATCATGCATCATCTATTCAATTTAAACCATAGCATGATATGGATTAAATTTAGACAAAAAATTATTTGTTCTGCGTCATAAAATTTTGCCAATCCCAGTGATCCAACTTTGAAATTCAAACTTATGAAATGCTGGCAAATAGTTTTCTTTACATCAGTTCGCACTGCCAGTATTAAAGAGAACAACTTTTTCAAGGAGTCACCATAAAACCTAATACACCCAGTGTGTCACCACCTCTTTCAAATATAAAGTTTGTGGGTTTTTTTCCTCTCAGTTACTGCTCTGTAACATCTATTACCAAGTAAAATATATTTTTCTAAAAGATTATAATATTTCAGGGTCCACTAAAATGTATACAATGTTATTAATATGAGCCACTTGTATTCTTCATCTTTCTGCCCATTCCACAGTACGTACATGTTAGTGAAAGCACATAACTCACAGAAAATGAGATGTTCCTATTCTGAACTGAATTCTTTCTCACATTCTTTCTGTGCCATTTTAATAAACAGCGTAGGCATTTTTCAGGCTCTGATGATAACTGATATAAATCATGCTGGTTTGCATATACCTAGCTAAATAGTGCCTCACCTTTTCTGAATGACTTTAATTGGTAAAAAGCATGCTGAAGAATGTGCAACCCCATCCCCACCACCACCACCAAAAAAACCCAAACTCCACGTAGTTATTAAGTTCCAGCGCTTTAATTCCCTTCTGCCTCATGTAGCTTCCTGTTACAGATGTATGCTTTATGTTCCTAAGGCAAAATGTGGAGTGTCAAGACTCTTGAGAGCTGAGACTGTATTTCCAGAAAGCCGGAGCTGGAGGTTTGGCACCCGTTTTTTAAGAGAGATAGAAAATTTTACATGTGGGCAGAACAGGGCCAACCCCTCTTCCTAACCACAGGAATATAATGACATTTTAGACGAACTGCTAAGAAACCCATGCAAGGCTGAGGTAGGGTTTTGTGCAGTGACCCAGTGCAAGGTGAGAATTCAGTTTATCCACTCAAGATTGCTGGTGGGAGAGGATCCATACAGGGCTAGCGCTGAACACTGGTAAAGCCATCTCATAGTCCTTTGTACACTCCAAACTTTGACAATTACCATTCTTATGAAAAAAAAGTGAACAGCTGCTATATAAAAGACTTTCTGAATATACAGTACAAGTAGATAATGCAAAGAAAGAACAAATGCTGAAATGCCAGTTGGAAAGGATGCATTATGGCCACAAAACCAATTGAATCATTATCCTGCCCTTCACAATCACATTTTCCCCTTGCTCTGCAGCGTACTGGTAATTCACAAGATTATTATGTTACAAATAACCTATTCAAAACAAAGCACACTGAACCCTGCCCTTCATATAAATATGATTGTTTTTTATAAATGCAATAGCACAGAAATACACAGGGAGATAAACAAAGTGAGACAAGCAGTGATTTTTTCTTTATTATTATTTTTTTAGAGAAAGATGTACTACATCCAGAATCAGCTGAAGACTTTAACAATGGATTTTATGATTAGATAAAAGTTTTGTCTAGTCAAGGAGATAAACTACAAAAATTATCAGAAATACATAAATCAAATGAGTACAAATAGAATCATAGAATCATAGAATAGTTAGGGTTGGAAAGGACCTTAAGATCATCTAGTTTGAACTCCCCTGCCATGGGCAGGGACACTTCCCACTAAACCATGTCACCCAAGGCTTTGCCCAGCCTCGCCTTGAGCACCACCAGGGATGGAACATTCACAGCTTCCCTGGGCAACCCATTCCAGTGCCTCACCACCCTTACAATAAAGAACTTCTTCCTTATATCCAATCTAAACTTCCCCTGTTTAAGTTTTAACCCATTACCCCTTGTCCTATCACTACAGCCCCTAATGAAGGGTCCCTCCCCCACATACTTATAGGCCCCCTTCAGATACTGGAAGGCTACTATGAAGTCTCCATGCAGTCTACTCCAGATTAAATACTTAAGAAGAATGTAATTTCAAGAGGCAATATTGACTTTTATGGCTGGTTTTGAGGTAAGGAAAACAGTAAAAAAAGAGCAATAGCAAGACTTACTTAAAGCATGGCATACTGAGATTCAAATCCTGTGGTTTTTGAATTGCTCTATTATATGAGGAAAAGAAGAAATTATAAACATGCAGAATAAAAATAAATTTCAAAGCCTCAATATGTGTCAAAATATAATTATTTTTATTTTTTCATGCATGCCTCATATGAATTTGGTTTGACAGCTGATTATTAACTCTTAATTATCACAGTCCCTAAAATTTATACCCTTTCTAACAAGTTTGAATCTCTAGACAGGAATTCAGTGGTGATTTTATGGGGTACTCTTCTGGGAATGATGAGTTAATATTATGCTATTCTTATTCCAGGTCTAAAGAAAAAATACAGAACTAAAATTACTTATATATAAAATGCCTTAAACAAATTTGAATTACTTGGACTGTAAATCCTTTGGGTCGGGCATAATTTTTAAATACATGTACAACATTAAGCATATTATAGGTTCTTATGTGCTTATAATTGGGGCTTCTAGATATTATTGAAATACAAATAGTAAATAGAAACAAAAAAAGACCTTAATCTCACTTATGATAACATTTAGAAGAACAAGAAATAAATATTGATTCACAAAAATCTTGCCAAAAAATCCTTGGAAATCAAAAACACCTCTATGTGTTCAGTGATAAGAAAAGTATATTTTAAAATGTAGCAAGGAAAGTTAGCACTTTTGTGAACAAACAGAATATAATTTGGCTCACTTCTGCCAAGAAAAGTATTATTGAGATTTTCTTTCAGTGGAAGCCTGTCTTATAAACTAATTAAGATAGATATAGATGTAGAGATATAGATAGATATAGATGATATAGACATAGATATAGATATAGATGATATAGATATAGATATAGATATAGATGATATAGATATATAAATAAAGATTAGATATAGACATACATTCTATTGCCCTGCAAGTATCTTTAGGTGTTTTGACTTGTGGTGGTTTTCACATTGTGGATCTAGCTAAGATATACTTCGAACTACCTATAAGAGCCCTACAGACTTTTGGTTTTCAAAACAACTGGAAGTTTAATATCATTATTCAGAGACTCAGACAGATTTTTACTTTGATTTAACAGTCTCATTATTTTTTTTAGAATGTTGCCTTCTTTCACAGATGCTTGCTTTGATCAAATTTTTGCATTTTTTCTATCTTTTCAAAAATAGCTCCTATATAACTGGATATAAAAAGCTAGGCTTTTCCTTTCTTTTTTTTTTTTTCCCTCCTTTTTTTTCTTTTGTCAATATCTCATTATTTCAGTAATTCTTCGGGAATTTTCATTTTGTCCATAATATGTAATTTCACTGCATTTTTTTTGTCTTTGTACTAAATTCCTGAAAGGTTTTTATTGCTATTAGTCGGAAAAGGGCCAAAGAACACAATTCCAATCTTTTCCAGCAGTCCAAAGGTATGATTTTGGGGTTATGCCTTCCAATTTTTTACTTTTGTGAAAGTTCAGGAGTTACTGTGTATGATTAAATTTATTTGCATCCAGTCTGATAGCTATTTTACGTGATGCTTAAAACTCAGATTCGATGCTTTTGCAAATTTAATGCTTAGAAAATCGATAAATATGGGCCTAATTCTTTGCATGGATTGAGAATCTGGCAAACTTTTCTCCACAAAAAACATTTCTCCCCCACCACTTCTACTCCCTTCAGAGGCCTGAACAATGCCTTTGAATAGTGGGACTGCTTGTGTGACTTGAAGCAAAACAGCATCTTTTGCTGTGCAGAATGGGAACTGATATAAATCTAAGGAAAATTCAGTGGCACTGATCTGCTTCCAGACCTGTAAACCATATTAGTGTGCCATGTCTACAGATCCTTTCCTTCTGCGGATTCATCTTAGTTCAATAAATATTGTCAAGTGAAAAGACAAATCCCAGCCCCCAAAAGTAGACAGAAACGTAACCCTGCCCTTACAGTTAAGCCAGCAGTGGCAAAATTTTGCATATTTTGCTTATATTTTTTTGTTCAATAACAGCAGAGTTCTTACACAGATATAAACCTAGTGCTTAATACATAAAGCTTGCATTGCAGAAGATGCCCATAGAAAACTTTGATGCATTGAGACTGCATATTTAAGAATGTTGTAATTCTTATTAATGATCCTAAAAAGTTAAACTAGAGAGCTGACATTCAGTCTTTCTATGCTGGAAGTTAACTCTATTGTTACTTATTTAAAATCCCATCTGTTTCCATAATACTGCCTAATTTTGAAGTAATAACATTTATCTTCAGTAGAATATAAATAAAAAAACTTCACCAGTAAATCAAGTGTTTGCACATATTTCTAATCCAAAGCAACAAAACAATAATTAGTTATTTTCTCCCATCAGACACTTCAGCTGAAAATTTGTAAATTAATTAACTGCCACTTCTGTGCCTTTTATTTCTTTTTTCCCTAGATGTATTTGCTATTTCTGTATTTTTCTAGACAGGGTCCTGATTCTATTTTCTTATTCATAGGAAAAGAGGGTCAGTAGGGCCACCGTTTCAATTTTCTGTGCAAGAGCATATTGTTAGAAAGTCTTCTCTCTCTGTATGAACAGGAATGCAGGGACCTTATGTCTTCTGTATTTTTGATAAATAATAGTTAATAGAAAGGAAGAATTTGTAGAAGTAGTGGTCTTCTAGCGAGTTCTAGCAGTATGCCACTTTGAAAGGCCAAAGGCAGAAGAAGACTTATGTAACAGTTTAGGCACCAGTTAAAAACTTGGATTGAATCACCTTTTTTTTTCCCTTTCTTGAATAATTCTGGCAAAGTGGGGTTTAGAGATTGTCAATGAACCTGATGGGTGCACTTCAGGCTCTATGCAACAGAAGCCTCCTTACAATGTGGAGTATCTCTAGACATCAATCAAGACCACCACTTTAAGGCGCAATTACCCATCTCTTCTCTCACCATCTGTACAACGGCTGTCACAAAACAGCAATACCACTGGGAAATATAATATTTCAAAATCACAGTCTACCCACTAATTAGTATTCAGAAACTCTACTATAAGTTGGAGCTGAGACAACATATTTGGTGCGCTCCTGATGTGTGGGCAATGGTGCAAATCTGGGCAAGTTAAGCAACACTGGGTCATTTAATTCCCCATAAATCAGGGTCCTGGGACTGAGTTCTCCTGGCTATTGGGCTGCTGCCAGACAGCTTTTTGCGAAAGAGGGCTTACAGCTTCTGGTGCCCTTTCCATGGCTCTGAGGCAATGATACCTATCTTTTCACAGACTTTACTTTGTTGACAAGTTAACATCATTCTGAAGAACTGTCAGCAACTCAGTGACCTCAGATCATGTGTATTTTTGGGATCTTATTGGGATCTTGTCTGTGTTGTGTCTAAGTCTGAAAGGCAATGTCAGTTTTTAAGAATATTAGTGTTCCTGCTGTCAGTTTTCTAAAGAAAAAATATCCATAGTGGAAACCTGTGTTTCATTGTTTGCATTCTGTATTTTGCCAGTATTAAATACAGATTTTGCACCTGTTTTTAGTAAGCACTTTATTATTTTGACATCATTTTCCAGAAGTTCACGAGGTCACACAAAATAGAGATGGTTGTCTTGACACTTTATGGGCCACTGTCAGATTTCATTATTGTTAGCTTGCTACAGATGTTGCAATGTGATCACTACTTTGGAAATCGTATCTTCTACTTAGATTTTTTCAAGAAAGTGAGAATAAACTTTTTTTTTTTCCTAAACAATTTTAAGAAGTCTTATTTCTCCTCCTGGACCAGTTTTTTGGAGCCTCAAAACTTTTTGGCTATCTGATGAGCATTAACAGAGCTAAAGAACATTGCTAACAATGTTAACAATTCTAATAATATTGTTATTATTGTAAATGAATCACAGGTTTTTAAGGCTTTCAAGTTTATAATGATCTTGGCATATCCTTCAAATGTGTTTTCCTTGCAACACCTTAGAAATGTCATGAATGTAACTAAACAATATCCCATTCTTCCTTTTAATATTCAGTAGAGGTTAAGGCTTACTTTTGATATTGCCCTCTGACGTAGAACCAGATTGGACTGGATGCTACTGTTTATTTTACATAATTTGTTTAAGATATTTCTATATATATAGACACACAATACACACACTGTGTGTGTATTGAATGCTACTGATTAGCTTTTCAATCAAATGCAGCAGTGAGTGTCAGTAACCACCAAGTTTCAGACAGGTTTGAATTCAGTTTGTAGATAAAGATGGGGGGACGGGGATAAGCAACTTCTGAGGAGGTTATAGTACATGATCTAGACACTGGGGAAGCTGAGTTTGTGTAAGCTGAAGGAGAGAAGTCTAACAGGTAATCTGATCACCGTCTTCTACTACCTAATTATGGATTGTAGAGAAGACAACTCCATGCTCTTCTCAGAGGTGCATAGTGGATGGACAAGAAGTGATGAAAAAAAGGTGCAACAAGGAAAATTTGAATTAGCCACAAGTTAAAAAATCCAACACAATGAGAACTGTTAACCACTGGCACAGGTAGGCAGAAAAGCTCCTCCAAAATCTGTTTTTATATATTTATAAAACTCTCCTAGCTGTCAATCAAAACTCCCAGGTTCTTTTCCTACAGGCAGCTTTCCTCAAGCCTATGTGTTATCATGTTTGCATGTGTATGTATACATTTATATTAGAGTATGTGTGCATACATACAAGTAAAACATGTATATACATATGTGATGGGTTGACCTTGGCTGGATGCCTAGTACCCATCAAGCTCCTTTATCACTCCCCTCCACAGCAGAATGGGGGAGGGAGAAAACAAGATGGAAAAAAACCTCATGGGTCAAGGTAAAGGCAATTTAATAAAGAACAAGCAAAGACCATGCATGGAAGCAAATGAAACCAAATGTTTATACTGTATTTTCCATGAGTAGGCGACGTCCAGTCTCTTCTCCAAAAGTAGGGCTTTAGCATGTGTAGTAGTTGGTCCAGAAGCCAAACATTGTAATAACAAATGCCTCCCCTTCCTCCCCCTTTCACTTAGCTTTTATTGCTGAGCAGATGTCATATGATATGTAATATCTTTTTGGTCAGTTTGGGTCAGCTGTCATAGCTATGTTCCCTCCTAAAATCTTGCTAAACCCCAATCCACTGGTGAGGGGGAATGCGGGAGAGAAGTTTTGACTCTGAAGCACTGCTCAGCAGTAGCGAAGCCACAGAAGAAGCCAGAAGCAGAAGCCACAACTTCTCTGGGCATCCTGTGCCAGAGTTTCACTAATCTTATAGAGAATAATTTCTTCCTTATATCTAATCTAAATCTCTCCTCTTTCAGTTTAAAGCCATTAACCCATGTCCTATCACTACTTCCTCTTACAAAAAGTCTCTCCCCAGCATTCCTGTAGGCCCCCTTTAGTCACATCTTTCCAGTTTTGGCTGCGCAGATGTGAAAAGGTCATGTCAGTTTTCCTCTCAGTGGAGTCTCTGGACACCACAGACTTCATGATCTTTCATGACTGCATATTTATTAATCAAATCCTTTAGCTTCCCGGACTCTACGTTTAAAACTGAATCCTGTGTTCCCCGGACACTTTTGTAGAGTTCTGCTATAAAGCAGGCATGTTGCTGTTGTTGTTTTTACTTTCTGGAAGTCTTGCATCCTTCCATTGGTAACTGGAAGTCTTGCATCCTTCCATTGGTAACTGGGACAAGATTAATGATTAGCTGAACTTTACCTGTGGTCTCTGTGTGCACCTTGCTGTGCCAACATCTCCCCCAGCTGTATTTCACACGATACAGTTTTTACTCTTTTGTGCTAATCCAGCAAGTATGACCCTGTCAGAACTGACAAGAATCACTGGTCATGCTCTTCTACTGCTTTTCATCCTTTACCCTGCAAAGCATCATCTGTCTTGATCTTACTATCCTCTGAATCATCAAAAAATTATTGCATTTCTGTGCAACATATTGTCTGCAGAAAAAAAATCTGTGTGACCTTCTTAAAAACTGTCTGGTCAAAGGTGTATCAAGTACGTGCACATGTGGAAGAGAAAAATGTTTGGGATCACATATCTTTCCTTTCTGCATCAGGGATTATTTTGTTTTAAATTTTAGGGATTAATAAAGAATGGTTAGATTTTCTGTTTATATTCCTTTTCCAGAAACTGTCATGGATCTATTTATGGATCTTTGACTCTTTTTATTCTAGCAAGCAAAGCTTTATCTGAGGGCAATCTGGTGTTTTTTCAGCTCTAAGGCTATGGTTTAGGAATTGATCTCTTAAGCTCTTAAGTCTTGCTAAAGATTGCCAGGTGAGTGAGTTGGGTCATAAGTATGGTGATCTCAAAGATGACACAGATAATTGCTCTATTTCAAGCAGCGGCTGTGACTGAATCATAGCGTATTGATTGAGAAATATGGGGCAGCTGGGCCAGTCTCTTCTTCTAATTTGTACTAAAATCTGATGCTCATCTGTCTTCTGCTCAGTTCCAGGTTATGCTAGTGTGTCTTGATTCTAAATTTTGGCCAACAGCATTGGACTAGATGCCAAACACTTCTTCCTCACAAACTATACCCGCTTCTGAAATATAAATATACTTCTGAAGTAGATAAAAATAGTCCCAAAATACATGTTTCCAAATGTATGCTTCTGAAAGATTCTTCATATTAGAAAAATTTCATCACATTCTTTGTCTTTTGCTTTAATCATTTGTTTCTCCAACAAATATACTTTTTGAGAACACAAAGTAGTGGATACATTTTTCTTTGTACAGTGAGTACTTTTGCTTTTGGTGCAATTCTGAATTATGTTATATTTTTCTCAAGTTTATTATTTACCCAAAGCTATTTGTAGCCTTCTTGGTGAGATGATTATCACTTTAAATCCTATGTTTTATATGCTCACCTGTTACTGATGTTTTGATTTGATATTATTATTGATGTTTATTGTGTTGTTTTTTTTTTTTTTAATTATCATTTATATTATTTATTTATGTATTCCTGGGCTGCTCTTACAATTTCAGTGACATGGTGGCTTATGAACCTGTGTACCTTAGAGTTAATAACTTCTCTGTTTGCTCTTTGATTACTGTGCCACCCATCTTCATGAGTTATTCCTCATTCTTGTATAAAGAATACCTCGGAGTTAAAGGCAGTATTGCCATCTTCTTTATCTATGCTGTGTGTATTCTGCCTTTTCTTGTATATCCTTGAAATTGCTAAAAAACAATGCAGCTCCTGACCCCTTTACTGTTCCTGACCCCTTTGCTATTCCTGACCCCTTTACTAAAGAATTGTATTGTATTGCCTTATTCACCAAAGTATAAACTGCTCTCTCTGTTGTTTTCAGTGGACTCCACTTGGAGCTCTTAAGTCTTAGTCTGATCGAAAAGATGACACTGATTTGAAGAGGACATTGCACTAGAGACATCTTAAAGCCCCTTCCAGCCTGTTTCATTCTCTCATTGTGTGACTCAATGATTCATTGATGACAATGTCCTAGGACAAGGGATGATTAAATTCCTCTTCTTCATTTACAATTCCTCACACTTTTAGGATATGCCCCAATGCAAATTGAAATAAGGATTAGAAACTTAGCTTGGAGCAGTGTTGGGAGAATAAATACATTAAAGATTAGTAAGTGCTCAGATACTGTGTTAATGGGGGCCTTATAAGTACTTCAGAGAGATCCAGAGCCCTAAATCACTATTAATGAATTGTATTGATTTCCCCTTAATTTGTGAAATGAAGCTATTATAATAAAGCTTGGCTTTTATTTGACCTTTATTCAATGCGGTAATTATAAACACTATTTTACAATTATTTTATTCTAACTCCCAAAGGAAAATAGTACATTCTATTCCAGTCTGGAGTAAATGTTCCCTCTTCTGCTTCTTTTGTCTTTCTGGTATTTTATTCTTAGGCAAATAATATCAAGTTATTTTACAGAAAAATAAATCAGTTGATAGAATGATTAATGGAGTAATAGTTAAATTTGGGACTGGAACTCGAGCATATTGAATTAATTTATATTTAGTCTACCTATGTCTAGGGTCAAAAATAATGAAATAATTGAAATGGATAAGATGGCCTGGTGGGAAAAACCTGGCTATAATATGAAGAAAATTTTAGTCCAATTGTTGACAATTTGGGTTTCTTTTATGACTCTTCTGTAAGTTACTGAAGAACAGAAACAAAAAAGACCTTAAACACCAAGTCCTACCCATGAAGTTAGATTTCTCAAAATCACCTCAAGCCTTTGACTGACACTGTAGTTTCCAAAACTCTTTCAGTGCTGTGTGTTTCACCAACTAATCTATCTATGTGCAGATGTACTGAGTGGAAAAGAGGCAAGGCAAGGCAAGACAAGTAGAAAAGAAAGGCAAGGCAAAAGGCAAAGCAAAAGGCAAGAGGCAAGGCAAAAGTCAAGGGAAGAAGCAAGGCAAAAGTCAAGGCAAAAGGCAAGGCAAAAGGTGAGAAAAAAGGCAAAAGGCGAGACAAAAGGCAAAAGGCAAGAGGCAAGGCAAAATGCAAGAGACAAGGCGAAAGGAAAGGCAAAAGACAAGGCAAGGAAAAAGGCAAAAGGCAAGGCAAGAGCCAAGGGAAGGGAAGGGAAGGGAAGGGAAGGGAAGGGAAGGGAAGGGAAGGGAAGGGAAGGGAAGGCAAGGCAAGGCAAGGCAAGGCAAGGCAAGGCAAGGCAAGGCAAGGCAAGGCAAGGCAAGAGGCGAGGCAAGGCAAGGCAAGAGGCGAGGCAAGGCAAGGCAAGAGGCGAGGCGAGGCAAGGAGACTGCTACCTCATTAACAGTGAGCACAAAGTGAACCAATGAATTCATTCACTACTTCCCATGAGGAGGCAGGTGTTCAGTCATCCCCATGAAGACAAACACCACAACTCTGTCATCTGTTCTTTTTTTCCCTGAGCTTTTGTTGCTGAGCACGACATCATATGCTATGGGATATCTCTTTAGTTAGTTAGGGTCAGCTGTCCTTGCTGTGTCCTATCCCAACTACTTATGCAGCCCCAGCAAGTGAAGCAGAAAATGTCTTGACTGTGTAAGTACTACTCAGCAATTACTAAGATATCTCTGTTCTCAACACTGTCTTCATCTCAAACCTAAAACATAGCCCCATACAAGCTGCTGTGAGGAATATTAACTGTATCCCAGTGAAACCCAGTACACTTACTTAGACCCTGAAGATGTTTGTGGCTAATCTTTATTATACATTTGTGCAGAAATTTTTACAGGAATACACTCACTTGCATCTGTAAGAACTATGTGAATTTGTTTGATTTTTTTTTCAATAGTTTCTGTGATAATCCAAGTAAGTTCTAATATTACAGTGATGACTTGCTTCTCCAAATAAGCTTTTGTTGGAAATCTTCACCAATGTATTCCTTTAGCACAAAGTCTAAGACCTTTGTCTCAGAGTGCTATATAACCTAAGCTTATGTATGGCAGCATTTTTCTCTGTGAGTCTGGTTCTAAACTTGTGAAATGCTGAGTTTAACTGACCTCCTTGTCTCTAATGATGTAAGTGGGGATTTAAATCATTGAGCACTTTATTGGTTTAGACCCCTTCACTTCTCTAATCTCAGAAGATTACTTTCAGTCACACATGGTCAGCAGGGTGCTAGCTTTTCTAACATAGTCTTTTAGGGATGTTTCAAGTGTCTGACTTCTTTCTATCCTCTTATATGTATGAAATTTCTCTGCCTTTGTAGAAGCTAGCTACTCAATAGACCTAAAAATAACTTACATACATACAGTATTTTGTTTGGTTTTCACTGACAGTAAATTCTAATGTTATGGTTCACCATGTGATCCTGCACTATTCTTGTTAATTATACAGTGAGATGATCACAAGCTGAGAGTTGTAAAACAGGTGAAGCAATGCCTTAAGCCAAGACTACATTCCCCGGGTTGCTGTTCATATGGATAATAGCATTACGAAAAAAAAACAAAAAAAACAAAAAAAACAACAAACCAGCAGGTATCTCTTTGATACCTGGTAGACAAAAATCTAACCCAAGAACTACTGGGGAGGAGGATGCTGGTATGAAATAGACTCGAAAAGAAAAAACTGCAATGGCATGTCCAGCAAGTTGCCAGTAAAGTTGTCTGACCTCTAAGGGAAAATACATGAGAATAAAAATAGATAAGCAGAGCAAAAGCAAGAAGGTCAGAATTCACATATAGCACACCTGCAGAAATTATATTGCTGAAACTAAAAAAAAACCTATAAAACAATAAATATAGAAATAATATCACAAAAGCAGGAGTGGTGGTATGGAGTAAAAAGGCTCTATTGCAGGTGAAAGGGCCCTAAATTACTTTTTACTACATTTAAAAGTTTCCTTTCCTTAATGAGTCCACATTTGCTTTCACCAGAAAAATAACACCAGAAAATGTTTCAGTCTTCCCAAAATCCTCCACAGTCAAAATAAAAATAAAATAAAAATGGGGATTATCTTGTGATTTGCAATAGGATAATTCAATACAAACATATGAGTCAGCATGACATTCTTGTGTGGAAATCTGTCATAACTGAGGGGAGTTAGAAGAAATGAAAAGAAACTTAGTTGAAACAGTTTATTTCAATTACAAGAATAGTTTCTGAGCCATTTCAGGAGTTTTTGAGAGGAAACAACAACTCAGTTTCTTCTCCCTCTTCTCTAAAAAAAACCCCAAAACATCCTATTGAAAACACGTGTATGAAAACCACAAAGAAACACCTCTCCAGTATATCACAAAAGAAATCCAAAAGGACCAGCCTAGTAGGCTATTGCCAGTGCAGTCCTTCCCAGTGTAAACACAGGCACTTTGAGCTCAAAGGATGTTCCTCCAGTACCAGCAACTCCTCAAGTAACTACTACAGGACTGTCCCCAAAACCCTTCTTTGCAAAATTGGATGCTAACATGTGGGAACCTCCAGGTACATCCATGTGATCTCAAAGAACAGTGAGCAGGGACCCCCAGGTGCATGCATGCAACCTCATGGAGATTTCTCTCTGTCATGTGCATTGGGACTTGCAGGGAGCAGCAGAGGCCCACGTAGTGCTGGAGCATCTACATTTTCCATGGAAGGGAGGGTGCACATAGGGACTACACCCTACAGAGGCAGTAACAGAGAGAGGCTGCTGGTCGCACACACAGCCTGTGAGGAGGGTGTTGGGCAGGGTGCATGCAGCCATGTCGGATGTGCATGTGTTTTTGTGCACACAGGTGTGATTAGAGCTTCTTAGAATTTGTTTTAGAAGGTTGTTTAGGAATTTGTAGGTGTCTATTAACATTCTGTATCTCGTATTGTGGTCTGTTGATTCTCTTGCTGATAAAGATACTGAATACATAGTTCACTGATTGCAAGTTAATTACATGCTGTTAATAAATCAATAAACTTCTTCAATCCTATTCTGACTACATGAACTCAGCAGTTTTTCCCTGTGACAGACATCTCAGTGTTGTTTTATGCTTGCGGAGGGTTTTTTTGGTTTTTTTTTTTTTTTGGGTTTGTTTTTTTTTTTTTTTTTTTTTTTGTAGAGGCAAAATCGAATTTGTTTTCACACAGAATCCATTAAAAACTGTAAGACAAGCTAGAGGGGTGCCCAGTCCAGACTGATGCTTTGACATAGTTTATCAGTTTGACCTCAAAACTCCTCAAACATATCTTCATGGCTCTGGCAGGATCTCAGAGCTCAGCCAGAACAAACCTGAACCTGTTCAAAATTCCCTCAAAGTAAGACCACCTTAGCTTCATATTGGTGGAAATTTTCTAGTATGTTGATAATAGCACAAAGCAAAATCAGAGAGAATGCTTGATCTGTCCTGCAGTCAAAAGGAAACCTAGACCATTTTCTTGCCAGAACTAGACTAGGTTATAGAATTATGAATTCAAAATTTCCAGTCAAATCAGGGCAATGAAATTTGCCCTGAAATACTTGGACAACAAACGAAAGCAATTTCAGTGCTGTGTAGACTGCACTGTAATGCCAATCAAATAATATATTGCTCACAAAAAGGTTTTGCTTAAACACTGGTCAAAATACGTCTGGACAGTGAACCATAGCCAATGCATTCAGCATGTTATATACCTGTAAAATGTGCGTGTAGAACTGTACAACCACTATAAGCAGTTCTATTAATTGGAAAGAGTGTATCAATCAAAATTCTGATGGGACCTCCTTTGGGTCTGCTGCTGCTCAGTGTTTTCAGTAGGGACTGGAGTGGAGGGAGTACTTATGGGTAGAGGCACCACCTAACGCTAGCTGTCTCATGTTCAGCTTGTGGTCCAATAAGTGCCAAGATCCATTACTAAAGAACGGTACTGAGTCAGTAACTTCTCTCCCTGCTTTATATACTGGAGAACCAGATCAGAATTTTCTTGGAGAGCTGGAGGAACTGTCTAAAAAATAAGTTGGAAAAATCCAACATGCGACTTACTAAGGTGTGTAAAGGGCAATGCATTTTGTATGATATGAAATAGTTCTTTCATTTTCCTCAGTGCTGCATACTGTGCTCAATCTCAGTGAGTACACTGTATTTCGTTTTCTGAACCATATTTCAGAAAAGGTATGAACTAGTTTCAAAAGAAGGTAAAGGAGACCAACTGGGAATTTTCACTGATCTAGAAAGCAAGACTGATGAGGAGAGTTTGAAACAATTGGGGTAGTTTAATTTATAGAAGAGAAGACTGAAAGCAGACATAATAATGTAAAAAGTAGTTGTAGAGAGTAAAGGACTAGACTGTTCATGTCCCCTGTGGTTACAGCAAGGGTAATGGGTTTAACTTGGTTCAACAGAGATTCAGCTTCCACTGTAAGGAAAGAAAATCTATGAAACCTTCAGCTTCCACTGTAAGGAAAGAAAATCTATGAATCCTGTCACCGAGTTTAGGGAGGCTGTTTTTTGAAGAGCACATCTGTGAGGAACAGTCTAGCACAGTTAATCTTGTATTGGGGATACAGAACAGATGAGATGACTTCTTTATCTTCTTTCAGACCCAGGGGTTTGGTTTTTTTCGTTTGTTTGGTTTTGTTTGGGTTTTTCTCCTTTTTTGTTGGTTTTTTTTTTGGGGGGGGGGTGTTTTGTTTTGGTTTGTTGGTTTGGGTTTTGTTTTGTGTGTGTGTTTTTTTTTTGTTGTTGTTGTTTTGGTTTTTTCTGCCACACAGTTCTTCTGGATCACATGTAATTCAGAAGTAATGGAAACCTTCCTGTGGCTGACAGTGGTTTTTCTTACCACGACTGAATCTTCTGTTCATCTGCAACAACATGCTATGCTGCTCTGATGATAGTGTCTGAAAAAATCGGCCATAGACGTCTTCCTCCACACTTCTGCTGAAGAGCCCATACTCAGATGATCAGAGGGGCCTGTGCGGACACCCATTTTGCCATAAAGATATCTGTCATGGATTGGCAAGGCTAACGTCCAAACATAAAGTGTGCCTGATGAGAGAAATGTGAAAAACAGAAGGATTAAATGTGAGACTTGCTTTCTTAAAGGGTGGTGGAGCCTCTTCTACCGTCTGACAAGGGAACTCAAGGATATTATGTTTAGAAAGACAGAAATTAAAAATGTAGTGACACTGTCTGAAATAACAGAAATATTATGAAAGAATTTGTACTCGTGTGAATTACAGCTCTTCTGTTTCAGATTTAGTTCTGTAACCTACAAGATTGGAGGTTATTGCAGCTCACCATCTTATTACATAAAAGAGAACTTTATTTTATAATAGATAAAGAGCAAGCTGATAAAAAATGAGGAGGTTAATAATAAGAAATTATGTTTAATATCAAGAAAAAATGTAGAATCATAAAATACTGGCCCTTTAAATGAGGGAAAACTAGGAGTTGAGGAAATGTGAATGGAAAAGCCTTGATATTTTATCAGCTGAGACATGCAGAATGGTATCATGAGGCTGTTTTCTAGTCTTGAATCCACATACAAATTACCCTTTTATATTCAGTATCATTCTGTTGGTTTGTAGCATGCCATGTCTGGGTAAATTAGCTTTTCAAAAACATTGCAGTACTGCTATTCAGTGCATAGTCTAACCATGTCACAAGGTGATGTACTGCGCTTCTGCTGTGCTATCTACTGATTTATGTCAGTGAATTATAAAGCATTTGATACCTTTAATAGAGTGGCACATTTTGTTGTTTGCAAGAGTTGTGTATTTGCTGTGTATAGTTATAGCGGTATATTTTATTGAAGTAGGGCATGCGCAGCAATGAGAAAATGAACTTTACAAATAAATAGTCATTCATGTACACAACAAGATTTTCCTTATAGTCTCACAGAAAGCACGCATAAGACTGTTTAATAAAAGTGATAGAAAGAATCAGGTTCCATTCATACCCATGCTAAGCATGATCCATATTCTCTGAAACCCAACTTTACTTTCTTCTGGTTTATTGAACATCTGCTGACACTCCTAAGGACTAATTTCAAATATCTTCACAGTATTTTTCTTTTCTGATTAACAAATCTCTAAATTATGAAATATGTGGGATGAGATGCTTGCATTTTTCACAGTTTAGCTACAACAGGGACACAGAATTGCTGTTTCTCTTGTAACATACTTTGTCCAAAAGCAGCATATTAGGACTAAATAAGTGTCATCCTCTAAATTAGAGAGGTAAGCATTCCTTAGAAAACTAGCCCTACTGAACTCACCTCCACACTCCATGAGCAGGAAAATTTCTAGTTGCAGAGATGGAGTATCTTGTCATATGCTGATGTATCCTCTTCTGGCTCAGTAAATTATGGCACTGGGATATCAACAGCGGATGAAGAATGACAGAAGATGTGCACTGCTTTTAAAAATTAATAGACAAATGCCTCAATAAGGGACAGAAATTATGCCATAAACCTAAGGAAAACTGCATCAACTAATCTTGCAGTGATTACTTTGGCCAGTCTTAATAATGTTAAGGCATCTAATTACCACTAATTTCAGTCAGAGGAGTTGAATACCTCCAAAGGTACCTTCAATAACCCTGGGAATATGGATCATTTTGCATATTTTGCTATGTTTTTCATCCTTCTTTTCATACTAAATCATCTAATTTATTTTGAGATACTTAATATATTGTCATGGTTTCAGTAGTAGCAGTCATTTTTCTCCTTGGTAGCTGGTGTAGCGCTGTGGTTTTGATTTTGGTCCTGGGAACTGCACTGATAACACCAATGTTTTCAGTTACTGCTTGCTGATGTTTTGGCCTGGCCAAGGACTTTCTGAGTCTCATGCTCTGCCAGGGAGGAGGGGAAGCTGGGAGGAAGTGGAGGCAGGACACCTGACCCAAAATTAACGAAAGAGGTTATTCCATACCACAGCACATCATGTCCAGGATGTAAAAACGGAGAGCAGAGACCCGGAAGGGTGCGGGGTTTGCTGCTGGGGGGTGCACTGGCTGGGTTGGGCTTGGTGAGCAGTTGTATTCTCTTTCTTTGTATTTCTCTTGTATTATTATTGGTGGTAGCAGTAGTGGTTTGTGTTATACCTTAGCTACTAAACTGTTCTTATCTCAACCTGTGGAAGTTGCATTCTTTTGATTCTCCTCTGCATCCCCCCGGGACTGGGGGAAGAAAGAGAGATGAGTGAGTGAGTGAGTGAGTGAGTGAGTGAGTGAGTGAGTGAGTGAGTGAGACAGTGAGTCAGTGAGTCAGTGAGTCAGTGAGTGAGTGGCTTAGGGGCTTAAACCACAACATGTATATAACACAGAATCAGCTGAGGTTGACAAGGGCCTCTGGAGATCACTTAGTCAAACCCATTTGGTCAGAGTATAGCCATCTAGAGCAGGTTGCTCAGGACTGTGCATAGTAGATTATGAATATCTTCAAGGATGGATACTCCACATCATCTCTGGGCAACCTGTTCCAGTGTCTGACCACCTGACACCATGCCCCTTGGCTAGCACTGTTAGAGTAAATAGACCTCTAACACCATACGGCTTAACACCCTTCCCCTTGACCAACATTGGCAGCATAGGCAGGATGCCACCCACATTTAATGTGAGGTGAGATTCTCTCTAATCACTATACCATTGATGGAGCGAAGGGATGGCGTGACTCTTATCCACATTCAAAAGACATTTGCATGATTGGCTGCTGCTGACAGATGGCTAGGACAGTAAGTGTCTCTGGCAGCCTGCCAGAGCTCTGACATTGCTTATGATCCTATCTTTGTTATCAGTGATTGTGTGAGCCACTGTGTAGGCATGTTGTTGCTACTCTTTCTGACTGGCTCAATCAACTTTGTTTTACCACACTCCATTGCAGTTCACACTTTATCACCTTCACAGTGAACTGAAGGCCCAAGCTGACGTGGAGAAGAGGATGTGACTGCTGGCTTCAGTTAGGACTAGTCAGGGACATTAAGGCCTATTAAGTGCTACCAGGGAACGTCAAAAGCCTAGTTTAATTCACAGTAAACATCATCCACGGCTCTTCCCTCATTCACCCAGCCGGTAATCTCATCCTAGAAGGTTATCAAGTTTGTCAGCCATGATTTCCCTTTCACAAATTCATGCTGACCACTACCAATGACCTTGTGAATCCTCATATTTGGAAATGGCTTGCAGGATAATTCTATCACCTTACCAGGAAGTGAAGTTGAGAATGACCACACTGCAATTCCCCAGGTACTTCTTGCCTCCTGGAAAACCGGGTTGACATTTCCATTCTTCTGGACTTCAGAAACTCACACCGCTTTCTTATTTCTGTGCATATGCTTAGGTTGGAAAACTTATGGCTTGTTTTCTAGTTCCCAAGCTTTCTTGTAAGTATCTGGTAATTATTACTAGAAAAGAATAACTTTTATATAAAATAGAATCATAGAATACTTAGGGTTAGAAAAGAGCTTAAGATCATTTAGTTCCAACCACCTGCCATCAGCAGGGACACCTCACACTAAACCATGCCACCCAAGGCTATGCCCAACCTGGCCTTGAACACCACCAGGGATGGAGCATTCACAGCTTCCCTGGGCAACACCTTCCAGTGCCTCACCATCCTCACAGTAAAGAATTTCTTCCTCATATGCAATCTAAACATCCCATGTTTAAGATTGAACCCATTACCCCTTGTCCTATCACTACAATCCCTAACAAACAGTCCCTCTGCAGCAACCCTATAGGCCCCTTCAGATACTGGAAGGCTGCTATGAGCTCTCCACACAACCTTCTCTTCTCCAGGCTGAACAGCTCCAACTTTCTCAGCCCATCTTCATACGGGAGGTGCTCCAGTCCCCTGATCGTCCTCGTGACCCTCCTCTGGACTTCTTCCAACAGTTCCATGTCCTTTTGATGTTGAGGACACCAGAACTGCACACAATACTCCAAGTGAGGTCTCACGAGAGCAGAGTAGAGGGGCAGGATCACCTCCTTCGGCCTGCTGGTCATGCTCCTTTTGATACAGCCCAGGATATGGTTGTCTTTCTGGGCTGCAAGCGCACACTGCCGGCTCATGTTCATTTAATCATCAACCAACACCCCCAAGTCCTTCTCCACATGGTTGCTCTCAATCTCTTCTCTGCCCAACCTGTAGCTGTGCCTGGGACTGCTCCAACCCAGGTGTAGGACCTTGCACTTGTCATAGTTAAACTTCATCAGGTTGGCATCAGCCCACCACACAAACATCTCAAAGTCCCTCTGGATGGTATTCCTTCCCTCCAGCATATCAACCAAACTACACAGCTTGGTGCCACGTCATCGGCAAACTTTCTGAGAGTGCACTCAATCCCACTGTCCATGTCACCAACAGAGATGTTGAACAAGACCGGTCCCAACACTGATCAATTCCTGAAGGACACCACTCATTACTGGTCTCCAGCTGGACATTGACCCATTGAGCACTACTCGTTGCATGCGGCCTTCCATCAAATTCTTTATCCACTGGGTTGTTCACCTATCAAATTGATGTCTCTCCAACTTAAAGACAAGGATGTCACGTGGAACAGTGCCAAGCGATTTGCAGAAGTCCGGGTAGATGACATCAACAGCTCTGCCCCTGTCCATCAGCTTTGTAGCGCCATCACAGAAGGCCACCAGATTTGTCTGGCAGGATTTCCACTTAGTGAAGCCATGCTGGCTGTCACCAACCACCCTGTTGGTTTTCATGCGCCTTAGCATGCCTTCCAGGAGAATCTGCTCCAAGATTTTGCCAGGCACAGAGGTGAGACTGAGTGGTCGGTAATTCCCTGGCTCATCCATTTTCCCCTTCTTGAAAATGGGGGTTATATTTCCCTTTTTCCAGTCATTGGGAACTTCACCTGACTTCTATGATTTTTGAAATATGATGGACACTGGCTTAGCAACTTCATTTGCCAGCTCCTTCAGGACCCGCAGATGGATTTCATCAGGTCCCATGCACTTGCACATGTTTAGGTTCCTAAGATGGTCTCGTATCAGATCCTCTCCTACTAGTGGGCCTGAGGTTTTCATTCTCACAGTCCCTGCGTCTGCCTTCCAAGACTTGGGTGGAGTGGTCAGAGCATTTTCAGGTGAAGACTGAGGCAAAGCAGTCATTAAGAACTTCAGGTCACTGCTCGGATTGGCTGAGTATCCATCAGCGCATGGCGAGCAACTGGTGGTTAACTCCCCTTGTTATTTCCTTTATCATTATTATTATTATTGGTGGTGGCAGCACTGGTTTTGTGTCAAACCATAGTTATTGGACTGTTCTTGTCTCCACCTGCGGGGGTTGCATTCTTTCAATTCTCCTTCCATCGTTCCGAGAGAGGGAAGGGAAAGAAGAGGGGGAGTGAGTAAGTGGCTGTGTGGTTCTGAGTTACCAGCTGAGCTTAAACCATGACATCACGCTAGAAATAGAAGAACAAGAAAAAGGTAAGGCTGTTGCCTCAATCAAGGGTAACCCGGAAATAAAACCACTTGTTAATATTTTATTTTCGAATTCATTCCTTGTGACACAGAATGATAAAAATGTTCATGCAAAAACCTTCTTTAGCACTGTAACCATTAATTAGACCTATGTAGCAGCTAAAAATAATGATTCGTAAATAAGGAATAAAATCAGTGAGCCAAAAAATCAAACTAATATGCCTCTACTAATCCCAACTTTTCTATTTTACTCTGGCTAGAAATGAGTGGAAAATTAACATTTAACAATCCAATTGCTAAATGCAATCTTTCTCTTGTTGTAAATTCTAGATATGCAGATGGATTTTGGTTCTTACTAGTTTTGACATTCATTTGAAATTATTCTATGTTGGGTATACGTAGTTTCATTCTAAGTTATAGGACAGCATTCACTAAATCTTCCATTTTACCTTATCATTACGCCCATACTTCATCTGATATGCTTTATAGCAGCTCATCAGTGCATCAGAAAGCACTAAAAAGCTTGTACTGTGATGATCAGAAGGGTTGTAATGTCTCTTTTTACAAGCATTCCAATGGATGCCACTTTTCTTGCACAAGTATTTAAAAGGCATAAAACCTTTTATGAAAATCATAGAAAGAAAGGCCCTCAAAATCATTAATTATTTTCATTCAAGCATGTTTTGTCTTATTTGGCTTGCCCTGATATTGTTACTGAGCACCAAATGCCTCATTTTGCCAAAATACAATGTGAGATGAACATAGAAGCATACATACTGTTTTGTTGTTGTCATCTCCTCTCCACTATTAAATGAACAAATATTCAAACATTCCTTTCCAGAGAAAGAATTATCTTGAGGTTATAACTCAGGAACTTGCAATGAATGCGAATCAAATCCTGGAATGCATCTGCAAGTGCATTTTATGCAAACATAGAGATGTGATCCTCCTACTCAGCACTTGTCAGGCTGCACCTAGAGTACTGTGCTCAACTTTGGTACCCCACAACTCAAAAAAGATGCAGAGAGACAGAAGAGGGTTCAAAAGAGGGCCATGAAAATGATCAAAGGGCTGGAAAACCTGCCTTTTGAGGAAAGACTGAAGGAGTTAGGCGTCTTCCTGGAGAAAGCTCAGGGGGAACTTCATCGCAGCATGCCAGCCCTTAAAACACAGCTGCAAAGAGCATGGAGACTGTCTCTTCACAAGGAGATGCATGAAGGAGTAACAGGTACAAGCTGAACCAGAAACGGTTTCATCTTGATATAAAAATAAGTTGTGAGAACATTGATTCACTGCAACAAGCTCCCCAGGGATATGGCAGAGTCACCATCAATGAAGATTTTCAAGATTCATTTGGACAAGATGATAGATAATCTCATCTATACTCACTTTCCTGCAAAATGTTGGACCAGATGATCTGTCAATGTCCCCTTCAACCTGGACTGTTCTATGATTCTCCGAATAGCACTCCTGACTCTGCTGCTGTTGGCACCTAATATCTTAGCTCCATGACCTCAAGGTTGTTTAACTCCTGATAAAATAAAGAGTAAGGTGCCAGAGTAGCGTTCATGGCCACTTTCTTTAGAATGAAGAATAAATATTTTTTTTTAACAAAATAAATTCTTTATTTGTAATGATAAACTCCTGGGGTAGGAATGATCTTGTAGCTAACATTTTGTAGCTTCAGCCTTAATAAAGCCTTTGGCTAATACAGTATTATAAAGATAAAATGCAGTTCACCAAACAGCAGCAGAATTCAGCAGAAAAATCTCTTTAGCTTTTCATAAGATATTGACAGGACCCATCAATATTTGGGGTAGAATTATCTCACTATTGCTCTAATTATGTCACAGAATTATTCTGAAATACTTCAAAAATAGTAATATCCAGTTCTATGTGTAGAATTTTTCAGAAATTTCTAAAATGTGTAGACCAGAAAATTTTCTTTTGTGCACACAGTCTAGGGAGAGGCATTCTGTGGGTTGGAGTTTTTATTTTTTATTCCTTTTTAATAACTACTATGCATTCTTTTTCCACTAACAGTAAATTCCATTTACAGCTTTATATATTTTCATGAAAACCCAACCAGATGTTCTTCATGAGAATGGATATTTTTTCCAGGAATATTTTGGTTTAACAGCAAGCTATTTCATATTATTAAATGTGGAAAACCTTTCAGCTAGCACTAGTTTTCACAGAATTCTTAAAGATTGAGGGCTACTTTGCAGACCTCTTCCTGAGAGCCAAAGTGGGAATAACAGTGTTGATCTTTTATCCTCTTCTTGGCATTCTGTTGTAGGTATCATTAAGCATGACAGTTTTAAAAAGTCTTCTGTTTCAGAATGCCCATTTACAGAACTCAGTATAAAACCCTTTCTCTCCTGTGGGAGCACAAAGCAGTTTAAAATACAACCTGATTTAATATAATTGCCATGTTCCAGTCCCTTACTTCTTCACTTAGGAAAACAACAATTTTTATGAGTTTGCTATTTTTCCTTTTTAAATACACTTTTATGATAAAGTGTAGCAGCCAGAAATTTCTTTCTCCCTTGACAAAAATACAGTGAAAACAAGCTGCTTCTCACACTCACCTTTATTAAACACAGAAAGGACATCTGTACTCTCAGGTTAGAGAAACTGAGCTCTGCCAAGGGTGACAGAATGAAATGTTTGGGTTTCATGACAATAGAAAAGTCATTGTCTTCATTCTCTTGTTTATCCAACACATTTCATTTCACAAAAAAGGACCAGATGTTCTCAAAAGGATGCATTTAAATATGCCACCCTCAAGTCTTCTTCCTCAAAGAACACATTACATCATGTGTCCCTCAAGCGCCATCTTCAAGGTCCGGTGTGGAAAGCCAAGGAACAGGCAATGAATCTTCTATGTCCAGATCTCTGATGGTTTGTGAGTAAGATAACTAACTCTCCTATTTAGGTACATGGTCCCTCTTACAACAGGTAAAAAGTGTTTCCCTCCTTCACAAAATATTGGTGGTAGTAGCAGTAACAATAAATGTATTAACACCACTAGAGAAAGAAGAAAACTAAGAGTGGTAGAAGTGTTGCTGGTATTAGTAAATCCACAGCTCCCTAAATTCTGCTAGGCACCCAACAGAAATGCATCAAAGCCAATACCAAGCCAAATTCACTACTACCAAATCTAAGCATTTAAAATTAAGTAACTGGACCTTCTTCCTGCAGCACTTTCTGGTTTCAACTGTTAAAATTATTGAAGAGGCATAAATACATAAATGTAAAATATATATAATGACTTCTATTCATCTTGTCTATGTGAAGCCTTGGCAATTTACTGAAGTCGCATTTTCAAGTTTTGCTTGAAAAAAAAAGTTGAGATACTCACCTAAGCATATCTCCTGTTGCCAAGATTTTAAGAAAAGTATCACAAATGGCAAAACTATCAATAAAATTTAAGAGTTGACAACACTATATGAATCCGCATTGTCGTGTTGAAGTTAAATGAGTTACACTGATTTTGCTTTAGCTAAGAATCTTGACCATTGTTTCTTCTGCAAATAACTTATAGTCTAATGAAGAACGTACTGCTCTATCAGCACTAAGTTATGGAGAAGGTAAGGAATCAGAGTTTTAGAAAGAATGTCTCTATTGAGTTTATGTAGCGACCAATATTACAGGCTAAATTGCAGCATCAAGCAACATGAACAACAGCTTGTACAGCTTCAGATGTCACATAAATTGGGTAATTTTTGTCTTTTGAGGCTGTATCTCTAATCTCTGCAATTATTCTAATTCAGCAATTTAGGAACCCAGCACCAAACCATGACTTACTTGTGTGTAACATGAAGTGCAATTTCAGCCTGGGGCAAGTGACAACCATCTCTTTTCCATTCTGCTGCACGAAGTAAGAACTTTCAGGGTTAATATCATATACCTACTTCCAGTGCGCAGCATCAAGCCTCCCCAGCTCAATAAATAATGATGTTCTCTGCTTTAGGACTAGAAAGAGCCAGGTTGGACAGAGCCTCAGTTGACATGGTTTACTGTGAGGTGTCCCTGCCCATGGCAGGGGGGTTGGAACTAGATGATCTTAAGGTCCTTTCCAACCCTACCTATTCTATGACTCTATGATTCTATGTTACAGTGTTGTGGTTTAAGCCCAGCCGTCAACCCAGAACCAAGCAGCTACTCCCTCACTCCCTCCATCTCCTCCCCCCAATCCTGGAGGGATGGGGAAGAGAATCGAAAGAATGCAACTCCCACGGGTTGAGATAAGAACAGTCCAGTAACTAAGGTATAACACAAAACCACTGCTGCTACCACCAATAATAATAATGATAAGGGAAACAACAAGGGAAGAGAATACAACTGCTCACCATCCACTGACCAATACCCAGCCCGACCTGAACAGTGATCTAGCCCTTCTAGGTCCCTGCCCCTAGTTTTACATCCTGGGCATGAGGTGCTGTGGTATGGAAAACCTTTTTGACTAGTTTGGGTCAGGTGTCCTGTCTCTGCTTCTTCTCGGCTTCCTCTAGTCCCTGGCTGAGCATGAGGCTCAGAAAGTCCTTGGTCAGAGTAAACATTACTGAGCAACAACTAAAAACATCGGTGTTATCAGTGTTGCTCCCAGGCTGAAAGTCGAAACCACAGCACTGCGTCAGCTACTAAGAAGGAGAAAAATTCACTGCTTCTGCTGAACCCAGGACATACAGTAATGCAAAAATCTCAGTTTCATCATCACAACTGAATTTGGTCCCTCTGAGTCAGCCCTGTGCTTCTAGAGGTGCAGCAGATAAGCACATAGGACCACATCAGGCTCAGCAAGCTCTAGGACAGTTCCAGTCACCAACAGACAGCACCAAAAAGAAGGAAGGATGAATCCAGACAAGTCAGTGAAAAAGGTGCATGGGGTTCATATACAACAGTTATTTTTCTCATTAGGTGGTACAATGTTGTGTTTTCAGTTTTTTTTCTGAGAACAATGCTGATATCACACCAATGTTTTTGTTGTTGCTAAGTAATGCTTACCCCGATCAAGGACTTTTCAGTCTCTTTCTTCCTCTGCCAGTGAGGACGGACACAAGAAGCCAGGAGGGAGCAAAACCAGGACACCTGACCAAACTAGCCAAAGGGGTATTCCATACCACAACACATCATGCCCAGTATATAAACTGGGCAGTTACCCAGAAGGCCCAGATCACTGCTCGGATTGGACTGGGTATTGGTCGGTGGGTAGTGAGCAATTACATTGTACATCACTTGTTGTTTATTGTTTCTTTTCCTTTCTCCCTTTTAGCTTTATATACTTTCCCCTTGTTATTTTCCTTACCATTATTATTCTTTGTTGGCAGTAGTAATGGTGTTGTATTATACCTTAGTATCATGGGTTCAGCAGCAGCAGCCATTTTTCTCCTTCTTGGTAGCTGGTGCAGAGCTGTGGTTTTGATTTTGGGCCTGGGAGCAGCACTGATAACACCAGTGTTTTCAGTTACTGCTTGCTAATGTTTTGGTCTGGCCAAGGACTTTCTGAGCCTCATGCTATGCCAGGGAGGAGGGGAGCCGGGAGGAAAGAGAGACAGGACACCTGACCCAAACTGACCAAAGAGGTTATTCCATACCACAGCACCTCATGCCCAGGATGGGAAAACGGAGAGCAGAGACCCGGAAGGGTGTGGTGGTGCACTGGGGTTTCGCTGCTGGGGGGTGCACTGGCTGGGTCAGGCTTGGTGAGCAGTTGTATTCTTTTTCCTTGTATTTCTCTTGTATTATTATTGATGGTAGCAGTAGTGATTTGTGTTATACTTTAGTTACTAAACTGTTCTTATCTCAACCTGTGAGAGTTGCATTTTTTTTTCGATTCTCCTCTGCATCCCCCCAGGACTGGGGGAAGAAAGAGAGGGGAGTGAGTGAGCGAGTAAAACTTCGTGAGTTTTAGAGGCTTAAACCACGACACTTAGTTACTGGATTGTTCTTATCTCAACCTGTGGGGTTTACATTCTTTCTCTTCTCATCCCCATCCTTCTGGAAGCAGGAGGAAGGAGTGGAGTGAGTGTGCAGCTGTGTGGCTCTGAGTCACCAGCTGGGTTTAAACCACACAAAAGGATAAGAACTTTCGAAGTTAGCATTCAAATGGGTGTTCAGACAAACCTCTATAAAGGCTTCAAACTTTGGTGACCTGCATGTAGAATGACCAGACATCAATGAAGCCCTGGAAATATTGATGCAATATTGATGATTCACTTGACTTGTTTTTAATTGGACAAAGTTATTGTTCTCTGAGTATACTGTTGATTCTGAATTGTTGACAGAGACTGAATAGACTTTGACATATATATTCTGCTGAAATAATTGAAGTGCTAAGAAGTGCAGCACACAGGTGTTACAACAGTGGGGGGATACTCACGGTAGCAGTAGAAATCATATTGGTTTTTTGACTAGCTTAGATTCCTATGAAAGGTGGCATATTTCTCACAGAAATTTTTAGGAAAAAAAAACAAAACAAAAGCCAAACCAAAAAAATAGTGTGACTACTGGGTAAAAACTCGGCATTGAGGAAAAAAAAAATGCTAAAATCAGCCTGTTAAACGATCTACAAAACCGGGATGAAAGTACTGTGAAGGTGGAACTGGTCATTGTGCTGAGAACCTTGGCTAATACCAGTAAAAAGAAGCCTAAAAATGTCATAGAAAATGTTAACAGCACCTTGGATATGTAACTACAAATGACATCAGAAGTCTGCAAAATCTGTATTGTAGTGTAAACAGAGAATTGAAAAGCATGGGAGAGAATAACATAAACTACTGTCAGAAAAAAATCATTACTGCATGACACAGATTAATCAGAAGATCCTATGGTTAAGAGAGTTTGAAGGTAAGTCAGTGGTGAGTCAAATGAGATTGAAAAGTTGGAGTTTATTCGGAAGAGTATAAATCTAATACTTGATTGTACGAGAGCCAAGGTAGAATAAATACAGAAACAGCAGAGGTGGTACATAATATTATACGTAAGATTACACATGAAAACAACTATACAATCACAAACTTGTTTTTAAATTAGAAATATACATTGTAGGTGTGAATTTAATGGACTTAAAATATATCATTACAATCCTCATTTGGACAGCATGCACAGGGGAGGGCGTTCAGGTACAGTTTGACAAACTTACACCCTTGGCAAAAAACGATATATATAGCAAATTTACCTGGAAAATAAAGTATTCTATCTGCAATAGCTGACTAGGAAAAGTGCAGGAATATTACAAGGTGATACTATAAATATTTAAGAATACTATATTTTGATGAAGAAATAAAAGTATATCAAATTCTAGTTTGATCAAACAGCAAGCACTTGGGGAAGGGAGAATTAATGGTAAAAAATATGGCCAAGGTAATAAGAAAAGATTTCATCACAAATACATAGAATTTTGTGGCAGTATTGCATTGGACAAAGATTGATGTAAGGGAGATATGCAAAGAAGCCAGGAAAAATTTAACACTTTTTGCAAGGCACAGAATATGAGTTTTGAGTGAATAGGCTTTGGGACCATAGAAACACTACAACAGGCTGAAAGTGAATTAAAGTGTCCTGGAGCAGATTTTTCTTCTGACGAACTATTCTTGAAGAGGCAGAAAATGGACTGGATTTTCTAGCACTAAAAGAATGAAATGCCACTGAGAATAAGTCACTGTAAAGACACTAACATGAGATGTGTAGTCAGAAACAAATGGAAAAAGGGCCAACAGTGTTGGAATAGTTACACACAAATTTACAAAAGAAGATAACTCGGACAGCTGACAAAAATCTGAATACCTAATTCAAGATAAGCCAGAGTATCAATGTGTATAATGAGTAGCAGTTTGCCCCCATGTACGTGTGTCTTAACATTTAAAGTGCCTTATGGAAGACTCTAGTGGCATCTGGGCATCATTGCCCTAATGCAGGCATCCAGCACCATTTATGATGCTTAAATGAATTCTATCTGGCCTTCAGCTGCCACTCCAGAAAAGCCAGGGGGGTCACATAGTTCCGCATCATAGCTAACTGTCTTGTGTAGACAACCTGTACAACCTGAGGCACCCATGAAGTCCACATATATTTGGTTGTATGCACTTAAATTAAGCCCCAAAGAAGCCTATAAACATATACTACCTAAATATGTTGATATATAAGCATCTGTAGTTGGAACTGGTTTTTACCCAGAAAGCTAAATTATGGGTATAACATATGATCACTCACAAAAGATAAAAGAAAGAGAACAGCAGAAAAAGCGTAAGACTAGAATGTACAATAAGTGACCAGAACCTAGACACTGTTAATCATTTATAATCAGGTGTGCCAGGTTCACGAGAGATGAATATAACATACAGAATTGTCAGTGTTAAGTGATAGGAGCTTTGCAGGAATTATAGGCTCAAAACAGAAGAGGTGTCATACTATCAGGAGTGAAACTCCTACTAGTCCACCTGGAGACCAGTAATGAGTGGTGTCCCTCAGGGATCAGTGTTGGAACTGGTCTTGTTCAACATCTTTGTCGGTGACATAGAAAGTGGGATTTAGTGTGTCCTCAGCAAGTTTGCCAATGACACCAAGCTGTGTGGTTCAGTTGATACATTGGAGGGAAGGAATGCCATCCTGAGGGACCTTGACATGCTAGCGATATGGGCTGATGCCAACCTGATGAAGTTTAACCATGACAAGTGCAAGGTCCTACACCTGGGTGGGAACAATCTCAGGTACAGCTCCAGGTTGGGCAGAGAAGAGATTGAGAGCAGCCCTGTGGAGAAGGACTTGGGGGTGTTGGTTGATGAGAAAATGAAAGTGAGCCGGTAGTGTGCGCTTGCAACCCAGAAAGCCAACTGTATCCTGGGCTGCGTCAAAAGGAGAAGAGAAGGCTGCATGGAGACCTCATAGCAGCCTTCCAGTATCTGAAGGGGGCCTATAGGGATGCTGGGAAGAGATTCTTCATTAAGGACTGTAGCGAGAGGATAAGGGGTAATGGGTTAAAACTTAAACAGGAGAAGTTTAGATTGGATATAAGGAAGAAGTTCTTTACTGTTAAGGGTAGTGAGGCACTAGAGTGGGTTGCCCATGGAAGTTGTGAATGCTCCACTGCTGGCAGTGCTCAAGGCCAGGTTGGACAGAACCTTGGGTGATACGGTTTAGTGGGAGGTGTTCCTGCCCATGGCAGGGGGGTTGGAACTAGATGATCTTAAGATCCTTTCCAACCCTAACTATTCTATGATTCTACGGTTCTATTGATTCGAAGAAAACTCCAGGAACAAACTTGCCAATAAAGTTTCAAGTTAACAAGCAGGTATTATTTATTGCGGCGCTGGAAGACATTGGGGATAGCTCCTCCTAATGTTTGTCCACGTATTGTTACACAAGCCGTCCTTATATAGCCACTGGGTATACAAACGTATTCATGAGGCTACGTATGGATTATATCATTTTTCAGAAAGTTCCCTGCATGCGTACAAAAATATAGTGGTGGTCTCTGAAGGTCGTTTACTTCTTCCAACAGTCTTTATCACTTCTGGCAGCCTTCGAAGCACATGCAGTAGATGCTTATACCAGGTTAATTGGTTCGTTAACACCATAGACATAACAATCATCCTGTCCTTCTACTTTTCAGTTAGTTTAACTTCAGCCCATCCTGGACCCCTGCCATTCCAGATACTCCTTATCCTTACGTCCTGTTCTTCTAGCCTGTTTTTCTTACACTCATCTTGTACTAAGGTCATAAAGGCCTAAAACTACAATGGTTTGTCTTATACAAGAATTCTTAGTATGTTCTCTAGTTGTACTCTATTTTTTTTTCTGTGAATCATACACCTCAGTAATTTTCCATTGCTACTGTTTCAAAGCCATCAAACTTTACATTACTTAAAATTGATTCTAAAGATTTATATATTTCATTTTGAGATTTTGTGCCCCCCTTGTCTCACTGTGAAACAAGATGGTAGATAAGTAAGATACAAAATGTTGCTAAACTTTTCAAAATCATTGATGCTTATGAAGTGGATCGAAGAACACCTGATATGGAGCTTATTTACAGGAAGGAAAAAGAGTGCCTCTCTATGAACTTTGCTGTTATATAATTTGATTAAAAATTAAAGAAAATAATGGAAAATAGGATCTGGCAGGAACTGAAGAAACTGTGGGGCATGAAAAATATGAACATAAACCTAATTATTTGCTGTGCACTGGAGTCCCATGACACATTATCACAGCAGTACTGTGCACACTGAATATAGTTATACTTAATACAGACATGACAGAAAGCAAACTTGATGGGAACATTTGCAATACTTAAGAAGGTGATAAAATTTTGAATTTACTTGCAACAGTCTAAGTTAGAGATACATTAATAGTTATGTTCACATTGAGATCTCAGGTAATGGGAAGAAGTAACAATAATATATAGTCGTTATGTGGGATGATCCAAATGCCTTTGACTTCACTAGAACTAAGCAGTGAACTTGTATTTAACTTTGAAGTCAATGACTTCATAGATATTTCAGTAAAGATGAATCTCGCCTGCTAGATAAAATAAGCTATGGATTTCGTAAGTGATTAATGCATTTGCTTTATGACTTTTCACTGAACTAGATTATATGCTTTAGAAGATCACCAGACACGGTTCATTGGCTTAAAGTGATTCTGCATCTACACAACCTTTACTGAATAAATCAAATTATTAATTGCCACTATTGTTGTTTAAAAAGAATAACGTTGGTCGATAGTTATCTAGAAATGTACAGTACCTGAAATAGGATCATAGTGTAACGCCGTCATTGCCAGTCAGGTAGGTTATGACTTCAGGTAAGATGATGACTTCAGCTAAAAGAAATACAGTAATTTTTCAGACTGACACATGCCAAAAATGCATTTGGCTGTTAAATTATCTGGACAATTTTTTTCTTTTTTTTTTTTCTTTTTTTTTTTTTTCATTTTCTCTGTATATAGATCATATATATTGTGAAATTCAAAAACTATGCGGAACCTGAGCTTCTGTTGTATCTAAAGATACTCAGCATTCTTCTATTGTTAAGAAATCTAAATAAACATTCAGAATCCTAACTATACTTATTCTTACTAGAAATTTTGGTTGCATGTGTATAATAAAGTTTGGAAACTACCCTTGCATACTGTCTTACACATCTTTAGCCATTATGAAAATACATCTGAGAGAAAGAAATGTAAAGGCAATCTATCAAGATAATCAGACAAAGAATGGAGTGCCGAAGAGAAAAAACAACATTTTAGAGAGAGGGTTCTGTCTGAGATTCTAAATCGTTATTATTTTTGTATTAGAAGTAGTAGAGAAAAATTCTCATAGTCCTTAAGGACCATACCTGTCAGTACTTGTCTCTGTCCCAGTTTGCAACCCACTGCAAGAAACATCAAGAATAGCATAGCCCAAAGCTTGCTCCAGAACATACCATGAACAAATAAATGAACTAGGACTTGATTTAGGGTGTCTTATTGAAAGCAGTGGCAGTTGTGTTTAATTTTCAGCTATAGAATTTGTTTTTACTCAAAACTAATCCACCTTGCCCAGAGAAGTAAAGTCACACTGTCATAAATTCAGGTTGCTATTCATGTGAGATGAGAATTTATCCAAATATCACGTGTTCACCAGTTCCTGAGCCTTTTTCAGTGTATGAGCCTTAAAGTATGTTAGTAGAAACCTCCTGAGATTATTTCAGTTGATTCTATTTACCACAGAACCAGTTTGTTCTAGATTAGCAAGTAATTTAATCAGTCTCCAGGCTCTTAGTGACTTAAAGATTTCAAAATCAATATTTAATAAAGATGATGCTTAGTATGCCCCACACAGAGTGGTGCTGTCTGCTTTTGTAATAACATGCTGCTCTCCCCCACCTCCAGTTGCTGATTCAGAAATGAACACGTTTAACAGTGATGCATTATGAATTACCCTTAACTGGTTTTGCAAAACTAATTCAAGTGTGAGAAGAGGCTTTCCTTCTCTGAAGTATAACCTTACCCTTCCCCTACTTTTTCTTCTTGCAAAGAAGAAAATAGTTGTTTTCTCTGTGAAGAAATGTCTTCTTTGAGAAACTGAAGAGCCACACACAGCGACACAGAAGACGAGAATGTACCTATCGTGTTGTTCAGTCAGACAAGTAACATTCCGCTTTCCCTATGTCAGCTAGCCTGGATTATTTATTTTTTTTCCTTAAGCTAAATCAATCATTGTACAGTTTCTGCTTTGTGCATATACCCACCAGAATAAAAGCGGAAAAGAGAAAATAAGTTTTCAAAGTCTGGACTACAGTAGTATTCAAACCATCCACTTGGAACTAGATATTTTCTATTCTCACAGGAAAACAAAGGAAAATGTGTAAGGAAGCCACTTCCTCTCAAATTGACTATGAAAACTGTTTTTGATGGGTAATGAGAAGGGGGAGAAAAGAGAGAAAACAGACTATTTGGGGATGAATTTTTAAGTATTTGGTCAAGAAACAAATACTTTGCTTTAATATCAAATTATTTTAAATTGTGTCTGAAATAGTACAGGCTTAAAGCAATAATTTTAAGACAATAAAATTAATATCTCCTCCCCTTAAAGAGTCACAGATTGTCAATATAGCTGTCATCGATAATTCTTGTCTACCACTATCTAGTCATTGGCCTCATTCATATCAAATATCATTGAATTTTCTGAAGTCATCACTATTTGAACTGAACACAGGTCAAATTGTCCAGTGTTTTGTTTCTTCAAAAGCTTATATTTTTCATCAAAAATAATTTCATAGGAAATTTTCTTCCCAGACCTGTTAAGAAATACAATACACATATAGATTTTAAATTGCAACAAAAGAATTTGTCTTTAGACAGAATCTTGGATTTAATATATACCCAACAACACCCTCCACTAGGACTAATAATTCCTGACTAATGCCTTCATGCACATGCTATACCGAACCAGGCCTGGCACTTTATTACTTTGTAGGAGTTATAATAATATCTTTTGCTTTTTTAGGTTCTTTAGATATTTGTTTCTAGGAAATAGGTTCTTTAATTATTTGTTTCTGTTATGTGATGAATAAAAGTATATTGGCTTTATTGTCTATTGTCATGGTTTAAGCCCAGCCGTAAATCAGTCACACAGTTCGTTAGCTCCCCCTCTCCCCCTTCCCCTGCTCCTGGAGGGATAGGGAAGAGAATCGAAAGAACGTAACTCCCACAGGTTGAGATGAGAACAGTCCAGTAACTAAGGTATAACACAAACCACTGCTGCTACCACCAAAAATAATAATGATAAGGGAAACAACAAGGGAAGAGGATACAACCACTCACCATCCACTGACCAATACCCAGCCCGACCTGAACAGTGATCTAGCCCTTCTAGGTCCCTGCCCCTAGTTTTACATCCTGGGCATGAGGTGCTATGGTATGGAATACCTTTTTGACTAGTTTGGGTCAGGTGTCCTGTCTCTGCTTCTTCTCGGCTTCCTCTAGTCCCTGGCTGAGCATGAGGCTCAGAAAGTCCTTGGTCAGAGTAAACATTACTGAGCAACAACTAAAAACATCGGTGTTATCAGTGTTGCTCCCAGGTTGAAAGTCAAAAACACAGCGCTGCACCAGCTACTAAGAAGGAGAAAAACTGACTGCGACTGCTGAACCCAGGACATCTATAAAATTCTGAATATCTCTCCAGGTAACTGTAATCTAGTATATCACCACACAGAGTTTGATAAAAGAAAGCAAAAATGTCTGAATCCTGGAAGATCAGGTATCTGTAGTGTCAAGGGCTTTTTTTAATTTAACTACTTTTCTGGATTCCTTTTCTTCTATAATTTGGAAGCTAAAGGTCTGGTGATCCCATCACTGTGCTCATAGAGTTGTGGATGGATAGATGAAAACTACTTATTTAATTCATGAACAGGCAGCTTCCTGAGGGTCTCTGCAAATTAGGAAAAGCTTGTGTTAGTTTATTTTCCTTAATTTAATTTCTCTTTTTTTCCCTCCTTTCCTTTGTCTCTTCCCTATCCTGAGGCAACCTTAGATTCCTTATTTTTTTTCATATTAATTGGTATATTTGTGCATAACATATTGAAGTGAATTTTTTGTCACCTTTTCCCCCCACTTTTCAAAAATCTCCTCTCTTCTTGCTGCTATTATTCAAATATATTTTTCTAAGGAGATATATGGAAGGGGAAGTGCTTTCTTTCTAAATTTTGGGGAAGAGCTATAAGGTTTCTTCTACTCAGAGGCAGAGTTAATGAATGCATGCCACCTTATCAGAACAGACACACCATGGAGGAGACATGAGAGTATTATTTCTTATATTTAGCACAGAAACAGCAGTATGCAAACTGTCCCACTTACCTTTATTTTAACCTCTGTTTCATATATTGTTGCTATTATTGACAGAAGCTTCTTTTCTACTTTAACAGTTAATGGAAACATCTGTCTTCAAAGTTTCAGAGTATAAAACTAGAAGGTATTGAACAGTCTATACTTTTGCATGGTACAGGCCATTATAAAGGCTGTGAATTAGTGTTCATTTGAAGTAGAGCGTATGTCCTAGGAACACAGTCACTATTGATTAAAAAAACTCTAGTGATGGAAAATCTGCAGTAGCTCTTGATAAGTTCTTCTCATGTTAAATTGTTCTGTTTGTTAAACACACAGACTATTTCTAATCTGAAGCTAGCACTGTAACTTGGTGTATGTGTTCATTCTGTATTGAGCCAGGGCACCCTAAGAGACACAGTCTGGACAGCACATTGTTTCCAATTTCTCCACAGCAAATTGAAGGCATTTTGTGTTTCTGAAGGGAAAAACCAATGTCCTAAACAAGTAACTTCCCATGGCTAACTGAAGTGAATCAACCATAAGGAGTTTCTAACCAACTTTCTACAAAATACTTTTAGACTTACAGCACTCATTCAGAATATGCTAAATAGAGTCTTTAAGTATTTTTCTTCATGAAGGTGTTTGAGTCTTCCTGTTTTACGTCTTGTCCAGCCAGGCAGTCTGCACAGCAATGAGAATGCACATAAGTAGATGGTACTCTTTCTTTCTTTCTCCTGTGGAAATTACTCCACTTTGTAGGGACAAACACAGCAGCTGAGGGAGAGCAATTTTATTGTATCATTGCATAGTGAGACCAGAGTTCAAATCTATTCCATTTTAGCTGAACTGACAGTACACTGAGTAACATAATTGTTCTGCTGAATCTAACAATAAATCATGCTTTTATTTTCCATATTAAAAAAAAAAAATGAGGAGGGCAGAAAGTGTCAAATCCCAACATTGATCCATAACTTGGAAACTTGGCAGCTCTGAAATTTACTTTTAAAACTAAGTGACTATTCTATGTGTAATGCATGCTTTTTTCAAGGGACCATTGAAGAATCCAACTTCACTCGCTTGCAAGCTACTTTATCTAGGCACTAACCTTCAAAATACAGAAAGGTTAGGAAGAAAAGGTTAGTTGTTCCTTACAGCAGGAAGAATATTGATATATTTTTTTTTTTTAATTCATGCCATTCTCTGGAGCAGCACATAGGTTTTTAACAAGCACTCTGCTAGGAAAAATCCTTTGCAAGCCCTCCTTAAAGAGGAAAAAAAAACCAAACCTGCTGCTACTTTGCATGCAATTCTGCTGTACCGGTCTAGCAAAAGCTGTAAATTCTTTTCCAGGGAAGACTATATATTTCTAAACAACTGTAGCAAGCCAAGGACTTGATAGCACTACTCATGGATGAAGAAACTGTCGGGATTCAGAGATGTGAGGCTGGTAAGAGCTGAAGTCAGAGATAAGACTGCTTCGTAGGTGATATAGTCCAGATTACTGATATTTCCTCAACCTCAGAAAGTTTATAAGGTCCCCAGAGAATTGTAGTCTTTGGATATTTTGTCTGAAATTGAACTATGTTTAATATTTTAAGAGTTCACTATAACAATTGTGGCAACCTTGATTCACACTTCTTTTTCTACTTAGGAAAACTTTAACAATCATCTAGCAATATTTCATATATACTCATGAGGTAAAGATACTTGCTGCAAAGGAAAAGAAATGAAAAATTCATGTGGACAGCCCAACAGAAAATGAATGAATTACCATAAAATCAGATTTGGTAATCCATCTCTGAAAAATAAACTGAATACAGAGATAAACCAGTTTACTTCTGTAGGAGTAAGTAGGATAGTAGTCTGTAGGATATTACTAAGAAAGATTAAAAAAAAAAAAAAAAAAAAAAAAAAAAAACCCAACTTTTTCCTCTCTAACATTGTGGCATGTGTCTGCATCAAGCTACTTCTTTTCCAAAGGGGAATGAACTAAAGTTATCACTTTCATCTACCTGTCCATCTACTTATCCTATCAGTAAATAATCCTTTCTTTCAGCATGTAGGTCTCCTACTTTTTTTAACCCATCTATCTTTTTATCTTTTTTAACTTTCATCCTAAGTAAATTTCTAAAGAGTTTTGCAGATTTTAGAGTTGCAACCTTTAGAATACAAAGGGTTTAGAAAAGAAATAAGACACTTGAACCTTAAAAGCATTGTATATTCTTGTCATCAATAACAATCTCTGCAACCCTGCTTCCCCAGTGTTGAAGCTCTCTGCCAGAGATTTCTCAAAGCCAGGCAGTCTAGAAGCTTGCTCTCAAGTCAACCAAGCTATTTGCTTTGTCATGCATAATGAACCACTGATAATTAGCCTGAAGTCTGCACCATGCAAGTAATGGCAACATAATTCAAAAGAGAGGAGCACTAGTTTTTAATTGGTTTTTAATTCTTTTGAACACAAAAGAATGTTAAGCTACCACTGGAATTAGCTCACAATTCTTATTGTTTTGTGTTATTATTCCCTTGTAATGTCCAAACCAGATCTAGAACAGGACATACATTTTGACATGACTGTTATCTTTCTTTTGTTCCATTTATCCTCACTTATAGGGGAAACACAGATGAGCTGCAAAGATGAGTTAAGACAATGTTGAATGGAATGGTGAAAAAACTCACCTGAGAGAACGAACCAGGCTGACAGTTTTGGCTGAATAACTTTGGTATAACGTCACATTAAAGAGGATATTTTGCCTTAAAAGTTTACCCAAACTATTATGTGGGCATACTTCCTTAGGTTAGCATTAGTTCATGTATCTTTATATCAAAATATGTAATGTATCCACACAATGGACTCAACAGTTATGAAGCGAATACAGATTTTTATTATAATAGAGTTACTATCATGTTGCTCAAAGGCTGAGACATTTTATCTCAAGTTCATCCCACATCAAACTCTTCTGGATGAAATATAATCCCCAGAAAGTACTGGTTTGTAATGGAAATGCAGAAAGACCCTTAGCTGTAGAAGCTGTACTAGCTTTGCTGTTCTACAAGGTCTCAAACTGAATTTTTATTCTCAAATTCAGTGAGAGGATTTTGCTTCCAAATCACTTTTTAAATCCTCCAGCTGTGCTATTCCTTAGTTTATGATAGCTGTATTAGTTTTCAATTAAATTATTCCAATGTTCCTATATTTTCTGTATGAAATTGCAGTTATATCTGCACTTTTCAAATATACTGGGATCTGCCCACCTCTCTTATTTTGTCTTATAAGTACCCAAGTGTAGGAGTCTTATCACATCTAAGGCTTGTGGTGACATAAGCTTTAAAGTTTTTTTTGTTTATTTTATCAGTCTCTCTCAAAAAATGTTATCAGACCTTGTTATGCTCTCTCAGCAGCAAATGCATTAAGATCCACCATTTTTAGTGTGAGGCAAGAGATACACAGAATTTGTGTCACAGTGTGCTGTTGACATCTTGCTACAGTGACTTCAAATAAACATCTAATTTGATACATGCCACCTTTTCTAAACACTGTGGTCATTTGAGATATAGTTGCCTAAACAGAGGTATCTAATGCTCTTATTCAAGCGTGATGAAGTTTCACAGTTGTTCTCCAGGTGTCGGTCAAGAATGATATGATCTTGTATATACAATACTGGCATATTGAGCCCTGTGTGGATGTCTGAGATCTTCCAGGGCATCCTAAATGATACTAGATGGTCATTTTAACTATGTTGTTACTTATTGATGGCCCTGAGGCTACCTTAAAGAGTATATTTGTCTTCTTGCTATGAAACAAGCCTAAAGCACGGTGGAAGCAAACTCCAGGTTCTTTCCAGAGCGGAGGGGTACATGTACAGTAGATCACACTGATGTATTAACATGCCAGCAGGACTATTTGGAAAAATTCTCTACAGTCAATCTTCAAGCTGTCTAAGGGCAGCTATATGGACAGAAGGTGTACAATATGTAGACTATAATGTGCCTGTAGCTAATCTAGAGCAGAGTAAGAAAAACCCATTGACAAAATCAAAAAAACATTTTTAAGCAGATGAATCTCCGTGTTGCTCAGTGTCCTTTTGGCAGGGTTTCCTAGGAGAATGTTCTGAGTGCTGTGTGCTTTGTAGAAGTAGGTTGCCACAACAAAGATTGGGAGCACACTACTGCTGTTATGATTTCAAATAAAGCTTGTCAGAACAAGGGCAGTTGTTATGTCTCAGAGTGTGACTATCATTAGTAGTATGTTTTGGGGATGGGGGTGGGCTTAGATTTCAGGAGTCTCAGCAGTTTAAAGAGGCTCCTGAGGTTGTACCTTTAGATTTAGATATTTGATTGACATACACACTCATTTTGAAGTATATAAGTATTATTGTGGCTTTCAATCTATATCCTAAGCTAAAATTATATTTTTAATAAAAAACGAATATGCTTAATAAAGCATATTAATAATAAAATAAAATAAAATTAAATTAGTAAAAATATTCTTAATAAAACATATTTGGGGAATAAACTTTAATGTTAACAAAGTAGCACTTGAACATATATGCCAGAGCTTAGAATCAAGGTTGTGTTCTTTAATTTTGGTGGCTTAAAGCAAGATTCATCTCCTTAACTTAAGCAAAGGAGGGATGATTTACTTAAAGATTAAAATGCTTATTTCAAAATGTCTGTGCATAGATTTCTAGGGGAACATTAAGGGAAAGATTCAGCTTCCTGAACATAAGCGCCCACATTTACACTACCACCATGGGATATATTACATGGCCTCTACCTGTCGAACCTAAATACTATGGGTCTTCGGTAAGTTGTGTGTCAAAGCTGCCGCTTCATGTGGCTCAGTCACCTCAGAGCATCTCGGCAAGTAAATCATGTCCTACTTATCTTCAGTCTAAGACAAACTACTCTCCAGACTTCACTAATTTAATTTACCAGAGTTCAGACTTCTAGTACTTGTTGACATTTGTGGTATACACCCAAATGTAGGTATCTCAATCTCAAATGATATCCTTCTCTTAGAATTCACAGTTGCTTTAATATGAGATCCTTGTATTGGGACCTAATAATCTACATTCGATTTGTACTGAAGAGGAGAATTGTCATTCTTAGAGGGTAATTCATTTAACTTAGAGTGGTAGGCTGACCTTGGCTGAATGCCAGGATCCCATAAAGCCACTCTATCACTCCCCTCTTCAGCAAGACAAAGCAGGGGAGAAAATAAAATGGAAAAAAACCTCATGGGTTGAGATATTGGCAGTTTAATAAAGTGCAAACAAAAGTCACACATAGACACAAATGAAAACAAAAGATTCATTCTTTATTTCCCATCAGAAGTCAATGTCCAGTCACTTCCAGGAAACCAGGGCTTCAGTACACATAGTTGCTCTGGAAGTGAAACAACATAACAATGAATGCCCCCCATTCCTCTTCCTTTCACTTAGCTGTATTGCTAAGCAGGTGTCCTCTGGTATGGAATATCCCTTTGGTCAGTTTGGGTCAGCTGTCCTAACAGTGTCCCCTCCCAAGACCTTTCCCACCAGTCCACTGGTAAGAAGGAATGTTAGAGAGAAACTTTGATGCTGAGCTCTG
Organism: Myiopsitta monachus; assembly: GCA_017639245.1. Classification (NCBI taxonomy): domain Eukaryota; kingdom Metazoa; phylum Chordata; class Aves; order Psittaciformes; family Psittacidae; genus Myiopsitta; species Myiopsitta monachus. The sequence continues at coordinate 21,938,927 of CM029922.1, read as the reverse complement.
TTCAGCACTAGCCAAAACACTGGTGTGTTACTAACACCATTCTAGCTACCAATACAAAGCACAGCACTAGGAGGGCTGCTATGGGGAAAACAGGCAGATACTGAGCTGCCTATTTTAAGAGTAGCATATACCCGCTGAATATTCCTGACTAGCTTAGAAACGGAAGTCTTCAAAGTAGCCAAGATTAAGGTGACATGTTTCTTATCCTGCCTTACTTCTAAAGAATCACTTTTAAAAGATGAGAAAAAAGAAGTCTACAATGAATAAGGCACTGGATTTTACTTGTTGATTAGCAAGGAGTATTTGTATTCATTCATACAAATATATTTGCATTCACTAAATTGTTACCTCATTTCAGAGATAGGGATTTACAAATAGTCAAACTTCAGGAGCTTTGAAACAGCATCTAATCAAAGCAAATGAGACATACAAAGTCTGATGTAAAGCAAACATCAGAATGCTTACACTGACTTTGGACTGTTGCCATAGTCTTTGCAGTTTCTGAAGCTGAAATCCAGACAGGAAGATGACTGTAGTAGTGGAAGAGAGTATCTGCCCCAAAAAAGTTGTAAGCTTTAGACAACCCACAGAAAATCAAAATGCAGGACATGGGGTAAAGAAGAGCAGAGACTTGTCCTTCATTCACTCTCATTTTCACCTTGTGCAGGTCTTACTACCCTGATCTGTCTTCTGCCTTTTCCCTTGCAAATGGACACACAAGTGGCCCCCACCATCTTCAGAATGCATTTATAGCATTTCCATAGGTGGATAGTCAGCTCCCGTATGTGCTACATTCTCTTTATCTCCCTGGATGATTCCACACCTGAGGGATTCAGCTAATCTACATCATGCGGAGACTTTATGGACTGTGTGAAGAAGGAGCAGATACACCTGTAATTTCACCAGTGCCCTTTGTCTGACAGGAGCATTAGTCCATAATGACAGTGAATTTTCTGATAGCTTCAGTGATCTTTTCCCTGAAGGTCTTACACAGCTGAGTATATTAAGCACACTCTCACACATACAGTAACTTGCTTCCTTCATCCATCTTGTCTTCTCTAGAGGGATTTTTATTTCACTTTGATACGTTGCTCACCTTGTTACCACTCATCTTGTCGGCTATTTCCTCTGTGGTTTGAAACATTTTATGCATGACTGCTTATGTCTCGTTTTCAGATTCTTTCTGCCTAGTCCTGGAATAATTTCTGTCGATTCAATACTACACTCCATTTCCCATATATAAAAGTTTACATTTATTTTTGCAGCACCTTCACATCTGCTTTCCAACACTGCCTAGGCTTAAACACTGGGGAAGCGGTACTAGGAACAGAAGTGGATAGGAAGATTTTAGTGAAGGGGAGATAGGTGAAATAGCCACATGAAGCACAGTGTGTGGCAGGTTCATTTCTTCAGAAGAGTTAATGATGTCTAGAGCAGCCTGACTCAAAGCCCACTGAAATCAACTGTAAAACGCAGTCATTCTTTTGCAGTTTTGGACACTTTGAGACCAGATTTCCAGAAATAGAGAGTAATTAAGTGGTATGAAGTGAATTGTTGAGATGGGGGTATAGTGCAGATAGCCTCACAACAAGAGCATAGGAGACTTTTTCTAACAACTAGCAGCAGTTTCCCACTCTCAGACCCTCACAGCACAAGAGAATTAATGCTGTCTGAACATCTGTGGGGAGATGACGTGGAACCAGGTAGATTGGTCAGGAGGCTCCTAGATCATAGTGTTGATGATTTCCTTAGGTGAATGCTTGAGGGTCCAAACAGGTTTAATGCTGAATTTGACCTGCTGCTCACAAATAGGAGCAGCCACAGTGACAGTGGTCATGCACAACAGCTTCAAATTGAGTTGAAATCAGTCTGAGGATTTGCCCAGCCTCCAGGATAGAGGGCTGGGCAACAGCATTAGGATTCCAGCATTTAGAAGAGCCTGTGTAGGGAATTGCAATGCAGGATGCCTTGGGAAGGCGCCGTGAGTAGGGAAGATATCAGGCAGAGCTGACATGGTTTTTTTTAGGAATAAACCATCATATTATGCACAGAAGGACTGAAAATTTTAGCAAAAGGGGTTTGGTTTGTTTTTTTTTTGTTCTTTTTTTTTTTTTTTGTTTTGTTTTAATTTTTTTTGTGAACTCGTACACAAAAATGGAGCATACAAACCGTGGGAGAAAAAAAAAAAAAAGAATAAGCAGCCAAAAAGGGGCACAAAAGCCCTCTCCAGTAGAAGAGTGCCTTCTCTCTTAACTTTCTCTTCCACTGCAACTGCGTCGTAGATCACTGTAAGTGTGATCAGGAAAAATAATAAGAAAGAGTGCCTCTGAGTAGAAGGCTGAAAAGCCAAATAAGAGTAGAAAAGCAGGGAAAATACAGAGCTTTTATCGTGCCAGAAACTGGTAGTACTCTTCCTCTTAAGCTTTACTATAAGTTCTAGTCTAGTGCATATTTCATTAATGAGGATCCGTCCATTGGCTTCATTGGTTTTGGTTTCAAAATCCCTGTGTGTTTAAGGATTATACATGATAAGGTAGGAAATGAGCAATCACGCAATGGAATTTTTTGAAAACTCATTATCCCAGCAAGATATATTTGCCTAGTATGGTTTGGGTCTCTGTTTCCAGATGGCATATCTGCATCTTTGCAGTTCCTTTTTGCACCCATATTTTGCACAGTCCTGTCATAAAGCTCTTTCTTAGGAGATAGAAGGCAGTCTGGAATTAAGCTGTGAGTAACAGCAAGAGTATCCATTATTCTATTAGAGTGTTATTCTAACATTCAATATTCTATTAGAAAAAAGCTTTTTGATTCTTGCAAATTTCAAGGATTAATCGAGTTTTAGCTCATCACCTGCACCATTAGCCTTAAGCACTATGAAAATTTCTGTGTAATCTACTGAACATAGACCCAAGTCAGTTAAAGGGACTTTTTCTTTCTGTTATCACATGATCATATTTATGAAATTTGAATCTGCAGTTCTAAGATTTTCCACTGCTGTAATTCACAAACAGATTGACCAGGACATACTTCTCTTCTATAATAATTAACTGTCCTAGCATAAAGACTATTCTGCATCAAATGTTATTGCTTAAAAATATTTCTAGCAGGCCCAGGAGAAAGCTGGAAATGTGCAATTTCTTGTTTTCATGAAGACAAATTGCATTTTAAAATTCTCCTAATGAAGCAGCATTCATCAGCCCTCCTTCATCTATCTTTTCAGTGCACAGATAAGAAGATTAATGCCTCTGAACTTTCCAACACTTTTTGTGCCATTATATTAGTACCTTGGTGAGATGAATTAAATCAGCATGATTACTACTGAGTCCAGAAACATTTTTACATGCTATGATATTTGTCCCTTTTGCCTTTCTCTTATAGGTCAGTAAAGATATAATAAAGCCATTGTGAATCTGATTGGAACTTTGAATCTCGTTTCAATACCTAAGGACTCTTAATGAGCAGAATGGGTATGACAAAGATCATCAGTATAACAATTCTTCCACTTTCACATGGGTGAGATTATGCAAGTGTATATGGATGAATTATTCCACCAGACAAGTTTTGGGTTTGTTTGTTTGTTTAAATGCTTAAGGAGTCTACACACTTCTTATTTTGGAACAGCAGAATTTTCATGAGGTGTTTCCTCAACAGCCTTCCAAAGAATCCACAATAAGCATCATTTGGATACTGACTGCCCTGTCACACAAATCTCATCTCTCCAGCTCCCTTTTTATAAGACCTCAGAGAGCTGAGCTTCCAGAGCTTCTATTCAGACCAAAAAAAAGACATGATTAAGGGTTTCAGCTGTTCAGAGCTGGAATGCACTCACTTCTAATGTCTCGTTCCACATACCTTCCCATGGATGTGAGTAAGGTTGGTGTAACATAAAGGGCTACCCAAAGTTATTAAAGATATAAGAATCTAGTAATTGTGCCTAACAGAAGTAATGCTGAAAGAAAGAACTTGCAAAAAATGTTAGGTTAAATTTATTTTCTGGCACATAAGAGGCTGCTAATCAGAAAACAAATTATATTACATAAAATAAGACATCAAGAAAAATTAAAAATTGTGATTTGTCAGAGAAATCATAACTGATATAATTACAATCTCGTTTCATAGGCAGGATGCTTACAAGAAAACACCTCTAGCAATTTTTTTATTTAGATAGAAATATTTTAAAGAAAGAATTTGGGAAATAGTTTGAAATAATATACATAGCTGAGAAAATCATGATCATTTTAGAACCTCTGGTATGACAAAAAGCAGGGAACAAAAACCAAGAGTCTGTGCATAGATAAAAGGTGTGACAAAATCTTTATGTCACAGGATTCATGCATGAAACTACTCCAAACAGTATTATCAATACCATGAGGGTCAATCAGGTTTTCTTTAAGACAGTGAAAATATAGAATCATAGAATCATAGAATAGTTAGGGTTGAAAGGACCTCAAGAACGTCTAGTTCCAACACCCCTGCCATGAACAGGGACACCTCCCACTAAACCATGCCACCCAAGGCTCTGTCCAACCTGGCCTTGAATACCGCCAGCGATGCAGCATTCACAGCTTCCCTGGGCAACCCATTCCAGTGCCTCACCACCCTCACAGTAAAGAATTTCTTCCTCATATCCAATCTAAACTTCCCCTGTTCAAGTTTGAACCTGTTACCCCTCGTCCTCTCACTACAGTCCCTAATGAAGAGTACCTCCCCAGCATCCCTATGGGCCCCCTTGAGATATTGGAAGGTTGCTATGAGGTCTCCATGCAGCCTTCTCTTCTCCAGGCTGTAAAATCATATATACCTACATATATGTATGCATATATACACATTTATACATATATATGCACATATATACACATGTATACACATATATACGCATATATATACATATATACACACACATATATGAATCAGAGCACCAGCACAATGTGCCAAGATGATCAGTGACATATCGCAGAATGGCTTTTTATCTGTAACTTGTCTCACTGGAACTAGCAGTTTGACATTCATATTATTTTGAGGAAACATTCACATTTCACAAAATGTTGACACCTTCCTCTCATGTCTTCTTTAGAACAAGCTTTAATTCAATTATTTTTGCATCACAAACAAGAAGTCAGGATTATTTTTCTACTCATATAATTAAATGAGTCAGCTTATAGTCTGAATAGCTTTCAGATGACAAGGGCAATCCTTATTGTATCTTCAAGATCATAAACGCCCCTCTTTTTTAATACATATATTGGTGCATAAAACAAAAGCCCAAATTCACACAATCTAGTTTTCCATATTCTTCTTGTCGTGTGACAGTTCAAGACAGTGAAAAGTAATGGATGGTGATTATAATTTATTTGTATTAGCAGAGCTGTTAATGAACCAAAGCTTAACCGTAGCACACACTGAAAAAACTAAGACTTCCTTCCAAGAATACTTAGGTTTTGTATATGAATATATATATGCATTTATAAAGCTACCAGTGAATTTGCTGCACTGCATTAATGTCATTCAATAAGAAGTATCTTAATTGCTTTTCCAAACTTCCTCATAGACATAGATATTACCACTCCCATTTTAATAAGGGTAGGTTGTGATTAAATATAAGGATATCTAATTCTTCACTATATATGGTGGTGAGGCACCGGAGCAGGTTGACTAGAGATACTGTGGCTGGCCCATCTCTGGAAGTGTTCAAGGCCAGGTTGGACAGGGGTTTGTGCAGCCTGGTCTAGTGAAAATTGTCCCTAGCCATGGCAGGATGAATGGAACTAGGTGATCCTGAAAGGTCCATTCCAACCCTTACTGTTCCAGTATTCCATCATTCTACGAAATTCTCTGCATGCATTAGGCAGCAGGCTACACTAAATGATCAGAATGATCCCTCCTGGCATTAAAATTATTAAATCCTGAAGCATATAAATATAGATGTTGCTCTTGCTTGCAAAAGGAGATCAATATTCTAATTTAAGACAAGCAAATGTAAATATGCAATGCATAGGGCTTAAATCTCTCATTTTGCAGTATAACTGTATAGCACATATACCAACAAAATATACATGAAAAATTATTGTAATGTGCATATATTATGTAAGTTTCAATGTTTTAAATTTGCATCTTTCTGATAATTAGTGAAATAAAACAACAAAGCCTCCCAAAACATTGTCTACTGCTAGTATGAGCTAAAGAAATTCCACTACCTTGAGAGTTCTCCAATTGCTGAGGTGACACAGAAAGCTAAATTATGCTTTTAAGCACTAACCACAGCAAGGAATGGTGAACAAAATGTAGTATTCTAGGAGCATCCTTTTAAAGACATCACCCTGTGTATGCTTCACATTTGCATACAAGATGTGGAATAGCATTTTGCTGATAGCTCATCTCCCTGCTAGGAAACACCATCACAGAACTTACCTTAAATCATTTTACTACATAACAAGTGCACATTCAAAAGTCCATTCACTCCATGATTATTCCCTCTTAGCTGTAGAAGATAAGAGATAAGAGCATGTACCTGTTTAAGTAGATCAAAAGATCAGGGAGTTTACAAAAATCGGGGAAAAGATTTCATTTTCCTTGAAAAATATAATTTGTCAAAGTATGAAGTTCTGCATATCCAAGACATTTCTCTCAAATGTATTTTGTTGGTATGTTGAGGTTTTGCCATTTGCTATTGGAAGTGGGGTTCATATCACCTGACACTATGTCCTTAGTGCAAACCTCCGTACACTGAATTAGTTCTCCAGGCTGTTTTGTAGCCTAGGGAGAGAAATGGGCATTTTTAGACTATAATTCGTATCTTCCTCCTTCATATATCTACACTAGATAAAGACAAATTACTGCCCAGAAATGCCCATTTCTCTCTGTTGATTATCAAATTAGTCTGGACTGGCTGGTTCAAACAAGAAGGCCTGCACTGTGGTCATGGGTGTTCTCTTCAATGACTGAGTTGTTAAGGGAAAAAGAAAGTGAAAATTATTTGCAGGATCTGAGAGATATTTACTACAGTTTTCTGAGTATTAGCAGTCTGTGAAGATAATGAGCTTTTCTTTTTCTTGCCACTTTCACTATTGTTACCTTTATAGACCTATTGGAATAATGAGCAGAGAAGTGAACAAAAGTTTACCGTGAGTGGTAACAGAATCTGCAAATAATATGCAAACTACCAACATCTTGCTAATGCAGATAAAAGAGCAGCATCTCAAACTATATAGGAAAGCTATAAAGTATGTTAATGAGTATGTTGGGTCTATATGGATTGACCTATCAAAAACAAATTTAAAACAGGAAGATGAGTTAGACTGAAAGAGTAAAAACTAAGACAAAAGAGTATCATGAAATCCCTAAAAGGAAAGCTTTGATACCACCGAGATGCCAGTTGTAACACAATGCTTAAACATACACAAATTTAACACTTATAATAATTACATTATTCTAGGACATTCAATATATCATACTCACTACACAAAGAGTTTATAACTTTAAAAATTTATCTTTAAGAATGCTAAATAATGGGCTTGTGTAGTAAGATTTGAAAACCATACAAGGAGATAGATAAAGGCAAAATATGCACGAACAGGGAACAAATAGGACAAAGATAAAGTGTAAGCACCATAACATTATCATAATAACCCCATATTATGCCATAATATGCCCATATGGCATAATAATTATATATGCCATAGAATCAGTGAGAAGACAGAACAGACTTGAAAAAATAGAGTAACAAACCACAGCTGATTCACAATTGGTATCAGACAGAAAGAAGTAAAAGCAAACACAGATGAGAAAAATAAAGCAACAAAAAAGAAGCATGTTTGAATGGATAGTCGGCCATAAAATAAATAACTACCCTGCAAAGTATAAAAATTATCCATCTATTTGAAATGGGTTATAGAATCATAGAATTATTTTAGTTGGAAATGACCTTTAAGGTCATCAACTATAACCAACAACCTAGCACTAAGTCCACCAGTAAACCAGGTCCCTAAGTATGACAGCTACTTGTCTTTTTAATACCCCCAAGGGTGGTAACTCCACCACTTCCCTGGGCAGCCTGTTCCCATGCTTGATAACCCTTTTAGTGGATAAATTTTTCCTTATATCCAATCTAAACCTTTACTGGCACAACTTGAGGCCATTTCCTCTTGTCTTGTAGCTTCTTACTTGAGAGAAGAGACTGACCCCCCACCTCACTACAACCTCTTTTCAGGTAGTTGTAGAGTGACAAGGTCTCCCATGAGCCTCTTTTCTCTAGCTCAAGCAACTTCAGTTTCCTCAGCTGCTTCCCATAGGACTTGCTCTCTGAAATCTCCACCAGTTTCATTACTCTTCAAACATGCTTCAGAACCTCACTGTCTTTCTTGTAGTGAGGGAACCCAAACCAAGCACAGTATTCGAGGTGCAATCTTACCAGTGCGGAGTTCAAAGGAACAACTGGCATCTGAAAGTGCCAGTTCCTTTCACTTAAGTGCCAGGGAGAGAAAGCATTTTATATGAGTGTTTTAAATAGTATAAAATCTGTTTATAATAGAATAACTAGTTTATAAGAGATAATTACATTTTAGTCATCAAAGAGAAGTAAGAGTAATACTATTCTTGTTACATTAAAACATCCAGTGGTATGTTAAAGTCTAGATCCCTTAATGGACATCTAATTTTTGTTGGTTAGATTAGCCATAAACAATTTGTAATTTATACTATACAGAATGTATTCAGAAAAAAAAGAGGTAGGTAGTATTTGGAGAAGGACATAGAATCAATGAATAATCCAAGTTGGAAAAGACCTAAGGAAACCTCTGTCGCATCCTGATGTTTTAAGCCGGTTCTGGTGTGAAATCAGCCCCTATTGTTAAGGACCTTCTCCATTAGGGCTTTGAATGTTTCCAGTGAAAAAATTGCGCAGGCTCCGCGAGCAACCTTTCTGGGCAATATGTGTCATGCTTGGAGGAGAAGGAGTGTTTAGGTTCATATATGGGCATCTATTAAGGGTGACTATGCTCATTTTGGCTAGGATAGAGTTAATATTCTTCATAGTAGTTAGTATGGTGCTATGTTTTGGATTTATGCTGAAAAAAGTTCAGATAATACAGGGGTGTTTAGACAGCAGTGTTTACACAGAGTCAAGGCCTTTTCTGCTTCTCATACCATCCCACCAAAGAGTAAGTTGGGAGTGCACAAGGAGCTGGGAGGGGACACGGCCAGGACAGCTGACCCAAACTGGCCTAAGGGATATTCCCATACCATATAATGTCATAATAAACAATGAAACTAGGGGAGCTGGCCTGGGGGTGGAGGCCTGCTGCTTAGTCACTGGCTGGGCATCAGTCAGTTGGTGGTGAACAATTGCATTGTGCGTCACTTGCTTTGTATATTCTTTTATCATTATTACTTTTTTCCCTTCCCAGTCCTATTAAACCATTTTTATCTCAACTCATTAGTTTTACATTTTTTCTGATTCTCTCCTCTGTCCCACTGAGGGGAAGAAAAGACAAAAGAGTATCATGAAATCCGTAAAAGGAAAGCTTTGACACCACTGAGATGCCAGTTAATTTATGATACGGTATATGATATGATTGAACTAGTGTTTAGAGACCTCAGTCAAGATAGGAATATATTGTGCTAAAGAAGGAATTAATCATGAATGTGGTTTTTAATAAGTAACATGACCATCTAAAACTGGGGGATGCCAAAAACTAAATGAAAGAAGGAAAAAAGGAAAATTAAAGACAGTTTTAACAATAAACATAATGTGAAATGATAAAAAATATAGCAGCTGAGTGCCCTGTTGTGACAGCAAAAACCAAGAGTAGTCTACAGTTTCTGTTCCTCATTTGAAAAGGTTATCAAAACAAAATATTTGTCATTAAAATGTCAAATGTGTTACTGAAAATACCTAGCAGGATAGCTCTAAGTGTCCCAGTTGAGTCACAGAGTGATCTCTTAACTCAGGTATCTGCTTCAAGGAACTGTCAGATTCCAAACTCCTTATTCTGCATAGAAATTCATATAAAACATGGATTTACTGCTCTACATATATTATTATCTAATCTATATTACTAGAAAAAATCACAAAACATGTATAAAAAATCAAAAGAATAATGGTTAATATCAAAACCTTAAAGTAACTTACATATCAGATTGAGTCCAACATATTTTAATTTTAGGTCATTCAAGTGCTACATTATCATTTGAGAAGGCAGCAACCTTATTATACTATCAGCTATAAAAGTGATTGAATATTTTCAGTCTCAGTTCTGAACAATACATCTTTATAGTGTTTCCAGCAAAATATCTGGCTGAATGAAGGTCATATGACTGCCAAGTTTAAACTAATGCCAGATGAGGCAGCATGCCCAAATTATAATTCCTTATGTTGTGCAGGTCCTGTATTATATACAGGAAGACATGTTAGCTGATTGTAGAATTTCTCCTGACATGAAAATCTATGAATCTAAGGTAATACTTCATTTCTTCCCTGTCAGAATAGGGTTTCAATAAAACATCTGAAAACAAACATCCCAAGGTGACTGTGACACAGATTGTTACATTTCAAATTCACATGACAAATTTAGGTGAAAACAAAATGAGCTCTCAAGATTAAATGTACAGCTTCCAACCCATGAAATATATGCATGTGTGATCTTTCAGACAGCGAAGTTGCTTACCCAGGGGCTGTTTTAAGTACATGAGGAACTACCCTGTCAGCACTGTTTTCAGATAAATTCTGTAAGAAATAAACTTTCCTTTGCATACACCTATCACCAATCATTTGTTGCATTAATGCAAGAATACTGTTTGAGTCCTTATCCTGATAAGTGAGAGGGGAAACAAGCCAGAAATGGTATTCACCAGAATGGTTGTCATGACACAGAGATATTAATAAGATTACACCCTGGTTTAACTGGCTTTTATGTTTTAGGGGTAGATTCTCAGGCTCAAGGAGGTTTAGTTCTGTACAGATGTCAAATATTTGATGTTTAATGCCATGGAGTATTCACTGATGTCAGTGTTGATGAACCCTTCTCAAGATTGACTGGGGAATGGGAGAACGCCCTTTCTCAGGTGTGGCTACATGGGCTGAAGCCAACACACAGTTTATCTGCTGTTATAGACGTTTCATTCAGGAGCTTCAATTGCTCCTGTTCTTTCAATTTTTTAAGGTAGAGGTCTAGAAGATAATCTCTTCTCATGTAGAAGAATCTGCATAAAATACAGTCATGAGAAAATGGAGTTCAGTTTTATTGTAGAAAAAAATATTTCTCCATTCCAATAACTAAGGGCTTGGAAATTCCACAAATCCAGAAGTAAAACTTGTTAAGTTACCTAGATATTTTGACATACTTGAAGTGACAGTCTACAAATATTATGTTTGCCACAAGAAAATAATAAAAAAAAAAACTAAACAAGCAAAAAAGTAGAAATGCAGTTATCCAGAATACATTAGTAATTTATAATTTGTTCAGCCATTCTCTGAAAGGGATAGTTCCTGCTTTACACTTACCTTTAGATGCAATTTTGTATTTGAGTATTTGGCAGCTCAACTTTTTATATCTAAAAGTAAAGCTAAAATCAGTGAGAAAAGTTGGATTTTAACTTGACCAAAATAAAAACTTTTTTCTTCCTAAAAATCTAAAGTTAGATTGACAGGTTTTATGTCTAGACTTGTCTACCTTACGGTATAAGATACATGTTGGAATTCTTATCCTGTTTTTTTGTGAAAATATTATCATAGCTGGTTCAGCTGCCACTTTTATGTATGAAAACGAGGAGCAAATCAAATGAACCACAGTTATAGATGATTTATCATCACTGTGACTGAGATCAGAAATTGATCTAACAATTAAAATAGGACAAACCCGTCCAACTGATTGTAAAAATCAAAGGAGACAATACCAGCTAAGCCCATTGTTCTAGAAAGTCTAAAATTGTAATTGCTGTCTTTACCATGGAGGTAAATTCCAGATTTGATTAATTTCTTTTTTTATTACTTTTAATCTGATGAATACATTTTCATTTTTATAAAGCCTAATAGATGGTTGATCTAATTTAAAGCTTATAAATTATACAGTTATATATAACATAATTACAGTATATAAGTCCAATAGACCGGTGATCTTTTTTAGAGATTCAGAGTTGTTCAGTTTATTACTCCGTGGATGATTAATTTCCAGTGGTTATCTGGTCTAGAATTCTGAATTGCTTAATATGAATTTGCCATGTGGATCACCAGCCTTAATAAGTGGAAAAAGTGGTTCAATTAATTACCAATACCTCTTTAAAAAAGAACAAAAAATTAAGACGCCTCAGTGAAAGTTGGATTTTCTACATTTTAAGTAGTGTGGCTCCTATTCAAACAAACAAACAAGTAAACAACAATATTCCCACCCCCAAAGTAAACATAATTTTCTAAAAAGGCAGGGAAAGCCTACTCTATTTTTTTAATACCATAATTCATGCTATTTAGAGTATTATTGCATCATTATCTTAAGAATCTTTGACCTCAATTAAAAAATTTTTAAAAAAGAAGCAATTTTTCTACAAAATACCTTATTTTGTGGACTTGCTTATGACATCAATTGAAACATAGCAGAATTGCTTTTTGTATTACAGGTAATTTGGTTTCATTACCAGCTCTAAACAAGTATTCTTGAGCGGTCAGGGTTAAGGGGAGAACAGCAGTGGGAGACATTATTGTGGGGATCTGTTACAGACCACTTGATCAAGAGGACTCGGTGGATGAAACACGCTATAAACAGATAGGAACAGCCTCACACTCACAGGCCCTTGTTCTCGTGGGGGACTTGAACTGTCCTGATATCTGTTAGAGGGATGATAAAGCCTGGCACAAGCAAACCAGGAAGTTCCTGGATTGTGTGGAAGACAGCATCTTTCTGCAAGTAATAGAGGAGCTGACAAGGAGAGGTGCCATGCTTGACCTCGTGCGCACCAACAGAGAAGGGCTGGTTGGAAATGTGATGCTCCAGAGCAGCCATGGTTGCACGGATCACAAGATGCTTGAATTCGAGATCCTCAGGACAGTGAGAAGAGCGTGCAGCAAGCCCACTGCCCTGGGTTTCAAGAGAGAAGACTTTGGCCTCTTCAGGAACCTGCTTATTAAGGTTCCATGTGATATAGCCCTAGAGGGCAGGAGGGACCAAGACTTCTGGTTGATATTCAAGGATCACCTGCTGCAAGCTCAGGAGAGATGCATCCCAACTAGAAGGAAGTACTGCAAGAGAGCCAGGAGACCTCCTTGGATAGATAAGGAGCTGCTGAGGAAAATTCAAAGGAAAAAAGAGGCTTATAAAAGGTGGAAGCAAGGACAGGTGGCCTGGGAAGAATACAGGGATGTTGTCTGGGAAGCTAGGGACCAGGTTAGGAAAGCTAAGGCCCACTTAGAATTAAACTTGAATAGGGATGTGAAAGATAATAAGAAGGGATTCTACAGGTACATAGAGAATAAAAGGCAGACTGGGAACAACGTGGGCCCTCTCCAGAAGCTATCGGGGGAACTGGCTATCCTGGATTTGGAGAAGGCTGAAGTTCTTAAGGTCTTCTTTGCCTCGGTCTTCACTGGCAAATGCTCTGACCACACCACCCAGGTCTTGGAAGGCAGATGCAGGAACTGTGAGAATGAACACCCTGGACCCACTGTAGGAGAGGATCTGGTTCAAGACCATCTTTGGAACCAGAACATACACAAGCCCATGGGGCCTGATGAAATCCATCTGCAGGTCCTGAAGGAGCTGGCAAATGAAGTTGCTATGCCACTGTCCATTATATTTGAAAAATCATGGCAGTCAGGTGAAGTTCCCAATGACTGGGAAAATGTAAATATAACCCCTATTTTCAAGAAGGGGGAAAATTTATGAGCCAGGGAACTACAGACCAGTCAGCCTCATCTCTGGTCCTGGCAAAATCTTGGAGCAGGTTCTCCTGGAAGGCATGCTAAGGCACATGAAGAAAATCAAGGTGATTGGTGAACAACCAGCATGGCTTCAGTAAGGGGAAATCCTGCCTGACCAATCTGGTGGCCTTCCACGATGTGGCTACGGAACTGATGGACAGGGGTTGAGCTGCTGATGTCATCTACTTGGACTTGTGCAAATCGTTTGACACTGTCCCACATGACATCCTTGTCTCTAAAACGGAGAAACATCAATCTGATAGGTGGACCACTTGGTGGATAAAGAACTGGCTGGATGGCCGCATGCAAATAATTGTACTTGATGGCTCAATGTCCAGATGGAGACCACTAATGAGTGGTGTCCTTCAGGATTCGATCGGTGTTGGGACCGGTCTTTTTCAATATTTTTTTTTTGTGATGTGGACCGTTGGATTGAGTGTGCCCTCAGCAAGTTTTCTAAGCCTCACCCAGGCTAATAACTCATGAAGTCGCTCACTCACTCACTCCCCCTCTTTCTTCCCCCAGTCCCGGGGGGATGTGGAGGAGAATCAAAAGAATTCAACTCGCACAGGTTGAGATTAGAACAGTTTAGTAACTAAGGTATAACACAAATCACTACTGCTACCACCGGTAATAATACAAGAGAACTACAAGGAAAGAGAATTCAACTGCTCACCAGTGCACCCCCCAGCAGCAAACCCCCACAATGCACCATCACACCCTACCGGGTCCCTGCTCTCCGTTTTCACATCCTGGGCATGGCATGCTGTGGTATGGAATAACCTCTTTGGTCAGTCTGGGTCATGTGCCCTGTCTCTGCTTCCTCCTGGCTTCCCCTCCTCCCTGGCAGAGCATGAGGCTCAGAAAGTCCTTGGTCAGATCAAAATATTACCAAGCAGTAACTGAGAACACCGGTGTTATCAGCACAGCTCCAAGGGCCAAAAATCAAAAACAGAGGGCTGCACCAGCTACCAAGTAGGAGAAAAATGACTGCTGAACCCATGACAAAATGACACCAAGCTGTGTGGTTCGGCTGATACGCTGGAGGGAAGGAATGCTATCCAGAGGGATCTTGAGACGTTTGTGTGGTGGGCTGATGCCAACCTGATGAAGTTTAACCATGACAAGTGCAAGGTCCTGCACCTGGGTTGGAGAAGTCCCAGGCACCGCTACAGTTTGGGCAGAGAAGAGATTCAAAGCAGCCATGCAGAAAAGGACTTGGGGGTATTGGTTGATGAGAAAATGAAAGTGAGCTGGCAGTGTGCACTCGCAGCCCACAAACACAACCATATCCTGGACTGCATCAAATGGAGTGTGACCAGCAGGTTAAGGGAGGTGATCCTGACCCTCTACTCTGCTCTTGTGAGACCTCACTTGGAGCATTGTGCCCAGTTCTGGTGTCCTTAACATCAAAAGGACATGGAAGTGTTGGAACAAGTCCAGAGGAGGGCCACGAGGATGATCAGGGGACTGGAGCACCTCCCGTATGAAGATAGGCTGAGAAAGTTGAGGCTGTTCAGCCTGGAGAAGAGAAGGCTGTGTGGAGACCTCAGAGCAGCCTTCCAGTGTCTGAAGGGGGCCTATAGGGATGCTGGGGAGGGTCTTTTCATTAGGCACTGTAGTGAGACGACAAGGGGTAACAGGTTCAAACTTAAACAGGGCAAGTTTAGATTGGATATGAGGAAGAAATTCTTTACTGTGAGGGTGGTGAGGCACTGGAATGGGCTGCCCAGGGAAGTTGTGAATGCTCCATCCCTGGTGGTGTTCAAGGCCAGGTTGGACATAGCCTTGGGTGGCATGGTTTAGTGGGAGGTGTCCCTGTTCATGGCAGGGGTGTTGGAACTAGATGATCTTAAAGTCCTTTCCAACCCTAGCTATTCTATGATTCCATGAAATAGTAAGAATATTTTGATAATCCTAATTTTTTTTTTACAAAATCCTAACTAAATATCTTTATTAATATATACAAATTATAACAATTTAAATATCCTAAAACTAGCACAATCAGAAAGTGTCATTCTTCATTCCTTTTCTAGCAGATCATATTCAGATAAAAGAAAAAATCCCACACATCTTTAAGAGAGATTGGACACCGTTACTAGGTGGTAAAACTATTCTGAATTTGCAGGCTTTGGGATGTAAACCTCAATAGATGTAATTGTCATAGAAGACAGCATTACAATTGCTGTCCACCTGCAGTGTCCAAACCTGTTGTCTCTGGACTTGAAACATAATTTTACGAAGCTAAGTACCTGAAGTAGTGGTATACGTGATCTAGCCCAGGGAGTGAGTCAAAATGCACTCTATACTAGTATAGAGGGAAAATTAATGCAACAACAGGCTTCCAAAGGAGCTCTTAGTCTTGGTACGGTAGATAAAAATTTTATAATGCTGTCTCTTCCTAGCCTTTGAAATTCTTAAGAAGCTCTGAGATTTAGGTTATTCTCCTTACTTTTCCATCTTAAGATTAAAAAGAGCAAAACCAGATATCTTCCACAAAAATACCCAGAGGACAGATCACATTCCATTTACTTAGCAGTACTCCTCACTTTCTTGGCTAAAAAAATGTTGACTCCAAAATAATCAATATTATGGTGCCCACATTACTGATAACCTACCTAAATGAGAGCTTCTAGTATGAAGTCTTGTAAAATCCTCAAAAAACCATTAGCTGTATTTGTGAAACTAACATATTGTTCACTTATGACTTACTGAGCATTTGTGTCACAGCACAATATTCACAATTTTCTCCTCATCTACTAGAGACATACACAATCAATTAATGCTGATAGTCTTACCTCACAGCTATCTCCCAAATAAGAAAATGTAAAGAAGGAAAAGCATAATAACTGAGAGTGCTGCACCTATGTAGAGGAGAAATTTTGAGATTCTCTAGCTACATTTCTGATAGCAAATTGAACTAGGAACTGCTACTTGGGCTGGATATGCAATAAGATACCCAAAGACAGTTTAATTCTGGGAATAAACAGAAGCTGAAGTGCACAATCTAAAACCATAACAAATCAAAATACTTTGTTTAACTTTAGATGTCACAGATCTGTATCCTTTTCTGTCCTCATTTATTTGTTTGCCTTTCACTTCAACTTAACTTTCTTCAAGTGTAAATGGTCTCTTGCAAGCCCAGGATCACCCCAGCTTGTACCTCCTTTTCTTCACATCATGGATATATTCTGCCTTTTCATGCTCCCCCCTATCTTCACTGTAGTTATCATTTCATCTCTCTCTTGGCTTGCCTTCTTTCTTAGCCTCTGAAACTAATCACTTCTCATAATTTTAAGGCCCTTTTAAAATGTGATTTCTTTTTCAAAGATAAAATCTGTTTCAGCATATCCACTGCTGTTAGCAGCCCCATGGGGAGAGGAAGCTACACGGTTAATATTAATGCTCCTTTCAAGGACAATCAGAGCCAAAGAACAAATCAACAGGATTGTGTGGCTCCCCTGTTAGGTGAGAGAAAGAAGATAAATCTTTCAGTCAAAACTGAGGTTATCATAACCACATAGAAGCAAAATTTCGAAATTTTAGGTCAGGCAAAAATCATCTGCTACTCAAATTACTAAGTTACATGATATTCAAAGTATCAACGTATTATTTAAATATAGGTCATCTAAATGAACTATTGTAATCCCATCTCTAAATTGACTTTTTTTTCGTAATATTAAACTGGGGACAGTAAGGAATTCAAATCGGCCCACACCAGAAACAACATGTGTTTTTTCGTTTTACCCAAATATTTGGTTTGTGACATACACATTGTAAAAACTAAAAATTTAATTCCATTTTCTCTAGATCCTCAGTACAGTGAGAAGAGCGTGCAGCAAGCCCACTGCCCTGGGCTTCAAGAGAACAGACTTTGGCCTCTTCAGGAACCTGCTTATTAAGGTTCCATGTGATATAGCCCTAGAGGGCAGGAGGGACCAAGACTTCTGGTTGATATTCAAGGATCACCTGCTGCAAGCTCAGGAGAGATGCATCCCAACTAGAAGGAAGTACTGCAAGAGAGCCAGGAGACCTCCTTGGATAGATAAGGAGCTGCTGAGGAAAATTCAAAGGAAAAAAGAGGCTTATAAAAGGTGGAAGCAAGGACAGGTGGCCTGGGAAGAATACAGGGATGTTGTCTGGGAAGCTAGGGACCAGGTTAGGAAAGCTAAGGCCCACTTAGAATTAAACTTGAATAGGGATGTGAAAGATAATAAGAAGGGATTCTACAGGTACATAGAGAATAAAAGGCAGACTGGGAACAACGTGGGCCCTCTCCAGAAGCTATCGGGGGAACTGGCTATCCTGGATTTGGAGAAGGCTGAAGTTCTTAAGGTCTTCTTTGCCTCGGTCTTCACCGGCAAATGCTCTGACCACACCACCCAGGTCTTGGAAGGCAGATGCAGGAACTGTGAGAATGAACACCCTGGACCCACTGTAGGAGAGGATCTGGTTCAAGACCATCTTAGGAGCCTGAACATCTACAAGTCCATGGGGCCTGATGAAATCCATCTGCAGGTCCTGAAGGAGCTGGCAAATGAAGCTGCTATGCCACTGTCTGTCATATTTGAAAAATCATGGCAGTCAGGTGAAGTTCCCGACGACTTGAAAAAGAGAAATATAACCCCTGTTTCAAGAAGGGGAAAATTTATGAGCCATTGTGAATGGCCAAAGTTGTGAATGTTCCATCCCTGGTGGTGTTCAAGGCCAGGTTGGACAGAGCCTTGGGTGGCATGGTTTAGTGGGAGGTGTCCCTGCCCATGGCAGGGGGGTTGGAACTAGATGAACTTGAGGTCCTTTCCAACCCTAACTATTCTATGATTCTATTTAATTTGCTGCTTTAAATACTCATACTGCAAAACCACAACATCCATGCTTACTCTACGTTCACTGAAGGGTTAACTGCTGAATTGGTGCAAAGTACATTTCCTCTGGAAGTTTCTAGAGAGAAGTTTGAAACATGTTCAGAGTAAATTAATTATTTCCTACATGTCATCTAAAATGAATTTTTAAAACTCTCATATTAAAAAAAAAAAAAAAAAGAAAAAAAAAAGAATATCCTTAAATATTCAAAGTCAACCTTAAGCAAAAAATGCTGTTGTTATTCAGTGTAATTCTGAAACAATTAGTGAGTTCTTCCTGGTTTTGCAAAACCTTTTAACTTTGAGAAAAGTACAATATTAAACGAAAAATATTTTTTGCTTAGAAACTAGCAAAGGATGATATGCTTTTAGGAAGAAAATATATGAAAAAATTGAAATTTTCATATACGTGAGAATAAATATCTTATTCCTTTTTCACCCAGATGTCAATATTTCTAGTATTACAATCAATAAAACAGCCTGTACATCTTCTTAAGTAAATAAGTCTTTATATTTAATAAGTAACCAAATGAAACATGACAAACCTAATATTTAGGACAACTTTTGTCCAGATATAACTGCCGCTATTTTTGCCAAAGAAAAAATTCCTTTAAAATAGCTGTCACTTTCTTGAAGGCAAGATAAAAAAATCAGTCAAAAAAAACGTCTTCATCTCTAGAAAATAAATATTTGCAGCAGAATTAAAATCAGCACTTTTTTTCTGCCACCCTCTATGTGTATTTTACAATGCTGAAGGCAATAACTAATTGATTTTGTTTTGCTTTCAACAGACCCTTGCAGAAATTGTGACTAGAGTACAGGATAGTGCTCAGAGGTAAAGGCTAAACAGATATTACTATTTAAAAAACAAACAGACAAAAAAAGCTATGCTGTTGAGAGGATTAACTTGAAAGACGATCACATCCTCTGTTTAAACAAATTATGTACAATTACCAGGTAAATATGATATACCTTATACCCTCACAAGAAATAGTTACTCCCTTCAGAACAAGCCAGTCTAAAACAAACATCTGGGAGCCTTCCAGTGTCTGAAGGGGGCCTATAGGGATGCTGGGGATGGACTCTTCATTATGGACTGTAGTGAGAGGACAAGGGGTAACAGGTTCAAACTCAAACGGGAAGTTTAGATTGGGTATAAGAAAGAAATTCTTTACTGTGAGGGTGGAGAGGCACTGGAATGGGTTGTCCAGGGAGGCTGTGAATGCTCCATCCCTGGTGGTGTTCAAGGCTGTGTTGGACAGAGCCTTGGGTGGCATGGTTTAGTGGGAGGTGTCCCTGCTGACGGCAGGGGGTTTGGAACTAGATGATCTTAAGGTCCTTTCCAACACTAACTATTCTATGATTCTATGATCTCTAAAGACCATCCGGCACCTGGTGGAAAAAGCATCCATGTGAAAAAAAAGTGATGATAGTCTATTCATTTCTTTTAAAAAATCTTCTTAAAAGCACATGCTCTATGTTCATTAGCCCTGTGAAATGTGGAGTTTATTAAATAGGTGGCAGTATGGATAACACTGATCAACGAAAACAGCTGGTGAGTGCATCCATCCACATCGCTATGCTGTGAAAGTGTAAAGTCAGCTCGAGGAGAAATGTACTTCTGAGCAAGGAGGTCTGATTCCAAGGTCATGCTCTCTCTCAGAGCCCATGTAGTACAAATGAAATAAGTCAGACAATATGAGACTTAACATCAGTCTTGACTAGGTTTCTCAGAAGTCTACCTCAAACGCTGCAGTGTTCAGTATCAGAATTAACAACTTGGATCATAGTAAACAGTGAGTTTTCTTACTGAGTAAACAGATGTAAAGAAGTTTAGAGGGGACTCTGTGTACGCTTCAAGTAAAATTACAATTGAAAATTACCTTTGCAAATTGATGAAATAGCTTAGAGAAAAAGAAAAATATGGCAGGAGGAATTTTGATATTCTATTTTCAGGCAGCAAAGGAGAACAAATAGGGTAGTGGATGCCTAATTAGCAGTTTTCAAAGAGCATTTGAAGGCTATAAGAGGAAAGCAGTCATCATATGACAGCAGATAGACAATGTTCTATTAACATTTATAAACTGCAGTATAGCTCTGATATAAAGCAAGAGTTCGGAAGTAGTGATTAAACCCCACTAAGGACTGAGAATACTTCAGACTAAGCACTAGCTGATTTCCAGCATTGCATTTCAATAAGTTGACCTAACTGAAGAGATAAGCATAAGACAGATCTAGAAAACGCACAAAAACTAAGCCAGCAAAAAATCACTTTTGCTGAATCTACAAATAAGTCTGAGGCATATGATAGTAAGCTGTTGAAATAAAGGAAGAAATAACGTGTGCTTAAAATCTATGGAGACTAAGACAAGGAATATGGAGAAAAATTTATACTGGACGTCAGGAAAAAATATTTTAATATTAACAAGATTGCCTCAGGAATCTCTGTTTCCGTCATTAGGGGTCTTTTATAGGAAGCTTGAAAACACTTTACAAAAAGAAACAGCAATAACGTTATCTTGCATTGTGTTCCTCTCTTCACTGAATGACCCCTTAATTCCTTTCAGCCCTGTTTTTTAGTGATTCTATGACTTGAAAAAGCTTTCATAAATATAATGTGACTTTATTGCTACCTAGCTTTTCAACAGCTAAGGCTCATTAAATTTAACTCTATTTCTGAATTCATAAAGTTAATTCTGAAGTTGCCATGGGAATTTTACTATCTCTTAATCTTTTTTCTTCAAATGCCCTTTTATCAAAGGATTCCTACCAATACCTCCAATTTTGCATGAGATACCTGTAACTAGTAATGTTGTAGAAACAAAATATTCTGAGTCAAATGAGAATTGGGAAAAGTCTGTCTGGAAGTTATAATTATGGTTACAGTATCTAGTTTCAGGTTTTAGATATCAAGTACTGATCTCATTATCTGTAGCGATTGTAAAAAGAGTACCTGACTACAGATAGTATAAATGATATGTGTTTCTAAGGAGGCTCTTGTTTAACTTTTTCTTTTGATGTATGTGTGGTGTTTGATTGACTGCTTGTCTCATTGTCTACCTCAGCATGGGATAATACTTCTGCAATCTGGCAAAAAGTACACTTTTGAGCTCATGTATGAACTGAATGCCTTCTCAATGCTTGCAGATTAATTCAGTGAAAATTATTATGACTTGTGATGATACAATCTGATAATTCATGAAGCTCTGTGCTTCTTAGCTAGCTCATCAAAAGTGGATAATTCTTTTTTTTTTTTTTTTTTGACCCTCTTTTTCCTAGCTTTTTATTTCAGCTCTAGTTTAGAAAGTTAGCTCTAGAGGAAGACAGATACAGTTTTGAAATTCATTGCCATAAATAGGACTGAAGGGTATTTATGATGAAAACATTTAAGTATACATACATATATATCTACATTGTGAATGAAAGACAAATTTTTACTGTTGCTCCAGGCAACTACTCACTAGGGCAACCCTTTTATCTCTCATCTTAATAATCTTTAACCTGTCAGTCATATTATATAACAGTGTAATAGAGGTATATGTCTTGATAATAGCATAAGTGAAGAAACTAAGGCACATAAGACAAAGCTCTGATGAAACCTTCTCTTATGTTAAGAAAAGATTCAGAAAATTAAAGGGATCTGTAAGCTGTCTTGATTAGATGAGACAAAGACTTGTTAGGGTGGATCCTTGCTCTTCATATGTTGTCAGGGCTGACCTTTACTTACTCAACCCCAGCTGGTGGTGACTGTCAAAGCCAATGATGAAGAAAATTGTCATACAAAGTTCCATCATGTTGTCATAACATAACAACTTCCAACTGCCATTGAAAGCTGGAATGTATTTGAACAGTTGAGCACTGCTCTAACTTGTGTAGGGTCTCATCTGACTATTCACCGTCTAATTCTGAAGCAAGAACTTCTCCATCCTTACTCCTATCTACCTTCCTTTCATGAACTGTACTCAGCAATGCTGTTACCCCAGCTGTTGCACTCTTAAGTTCAAGTGATTCGTTGAGGACTGTGACTATCTCAGTGGCAAGATTTAGAGTTTGCAGGCCACAGAATACCTCCAAAATTTTCTGTGGTGGCTGTATATAGGTAATTGGGAAGTGTTAAATATCCAGGAGGACACAGAATTTTTTTGGATAACATCATAATCTAGTACCTGAATCAGAATAAGATACATAAGTGTGTGTGTGTTATAGTCCAGGTTGGAAGGAAACCTTTATTGCCCATGGTATCTATAAGGCTATTATGTTTAGAACATTTCCAAATTTGGTTTATATACTCAATAAATGAAAGTTTGTTTTCAAGTTCACTGTCTGTTGTGCATATGTAGACCCCAGCATTTTATGATAAATTGATAGTTGACCCAACAGAACATTTCAATAATTTAGTCTGCTTCAGCTCATTATTCTAGGAGTACCTGAAGTCTCAGAAAAAGACTGATTCATTGTCTGCCATGTATTCTCAGTTGATTAAGTATGCCTGGTAAATATTCATAGGATATTTTTTGTTAATATACTGTATACTATATGGTCTTTTTAGTTAATCACACTCAAATGAAAATAATGCAATTGCTTTTACTTTCCTTTTTTTTTTCTTTTTTTTTTTCCCAATGGTTAATTGCCTGAAAACATTCAGTGTGTGACAAAAATATAATGCATTCATTAATAAAGCCATCCCTCCACAATGAGATTATGAGGTATCAGATCACATAGCGATTCACTTCACAGTTATAAAGTCATACAGATGGCTTTTTTTTTTTTCAGCAGGCTTGATTAGGGTGCCCCAAGGGACACAGTGCCTCAGAGACAACTCCAGGAGACAGACTCACCTTTTGTTGCTTCTTGGCTTTTCTAAGAAATAATTTTTTTGCTGTTGTTCCCCTCAGCAAGTAATTGCAACATTGCTGTGGCTCTCTGTGGTAGAGAAGAGGTGTTAATCCCTCATCAATTCCTCATCAAGCTTTTGAAGAATAAAGAGATATGAAGTACTCTATGTTGTCAATGCAGAGCACAAGAGGAATTATATTCTCATTTCATACCAAATATGGTAAAATTTTCTAAATAATCTAACTGTTAATGTTCAGCAAATGAGTTTACATGGTCAGTAGTCTAGAGGGTGAAGCAGTGAGTCTCCACAAACCACAATGAGCAGAGGAGATTGGCTGCTGAGGCTCCACAGAGGTAGGGCCAAAAAGCTCAGTTGGAAGCAGAGAACTGATTTCAGAAAAGATGAGTACCTCTCAGATGCAGAGAAGGACGAAAGACTGAAAGATGAAAGAAGTGTCTGTTCCTATGGAGCGCACGCTCTTCTCAACCAGAGAAACATTTCAGGCAAACCACAAAAGTATTGCCTCTTATACAGGGAGGGGTCACAAGACAGAAGAGTAAAAATAAAAGACTGAGATTGTTAACATTGAGTGAAGTAAAGGTGAGTAAACCTCCAGGTTGTCTTAGATTGCTCAGCATTTTGTCCAATCAGATATTTAAAATCTGCAGGAGTGAGGGTTCATCAGTGTGCATGGACAGCTGTTTTAATTCTTAACCACTCATAATGTGAATAATTGATTCCTTTTTTTGCAACTTGTGTCCAGTGTGCCCTGTCTGTTCACTGGGCAGGTCTAAGGAAAGTCTGTCTCTCTCTTCTTTATAACCTCCCTTTTGGGAGGACTGCGATCAGATTTCATACACCATTCCCTTTCCCATAGTCTTCTTTTCTCCAGGCTAGGACACTTTATACAGTCATCTATAAAGTCAACAAACAGTATTGAGTCCAGTATTGTTCCAAAGGAGCTACTAGCTTGGTATCAGTTGGACTTTTTACCACTGAGTTTGAAGGTTTGTTGTTGGTTGTATCTAAACCACAAATCTTTAAATAAAACTGTCTAGCCAGTTGTCCTGGGTTCAGCAGTAGCAGTCACTTTTTCTCCTTCTTGGTAGCTGGTGCAGCGCTGTGTGTTTGGCTTTCGGCCTGGGAACAATGCTGATAACACCAGTGTTTTCAGTTACTGCTTGGTAATGTTTTGGTCTGACCAAGGACTTTCTGAGTTTCGTGCTCTGCAGGGAGGAGGGGAAACCGGGAGGAAGCAGAGACAGGACATCTGACGCAAACTTGCCATAGAGGTAAAATGTAAACATGTAAAACATTCCCACAATATGCCAAACCCTGTGTCCATTACTGGAAGGAAGAATACATGCCTTAGGTCTTCTAGACAAAGATGCAGATGTTGGCCTTGTGCAAATCACCTGGGTCGGGAGCAATTCCCAGCACAGCTCCAGGCTGGGCAGAGAAGAGATTCAGAGCAGCCCTGCAAATAAGGACTTGGGGATGTTAGTTGATGAGAAAATGAACATGAACTGGCAGTGTGCGCTCGCAGCCCAGAAAGCCAACCAGTATCCTGGGCTGCATCAAAAGGAGCGTGACCAGCAGGTCGAAGGAGGTGATCCTGCCCCTCTACTCTGCTCTCATGAGACCTCATTTGGAGTATTGCGCGCAGTTCTGGTGTTCTCAACAAAAAAAGGACATGGAAGTGTTGGAACAAGTCCAGAGGAGGGCCAGGAGGATGCCCAGGGGGCTGGAGCACCTCCCGTATGAAGATAGGCTGAGAAAGTTGGGGCTGTTCAGCCTGGAGAAGAGAAGGCTGCGTGGAGACCTCATAGCAGCCTTCCAGTATCTGATGGGGGGCTATAGGGATGCTGGGGAGAGACTCTTCATTAGGGACTGTAGTGAGAGGACGAGGGTAAGGGTTTAAATCTTAAACATGGGATGTTTAGATTGGATATGAGGAAGAAATTCTTTACTGTGAGGGTGGTGAGGCACTGGAATTGGGTTGCCCAGGGAAGTAGTGAATGCTCCATTGCTGGCTGTGTTCAAGGCTGGGTTGGACATAGCCTTGGGTGGCATGGTTTAGTGTGAGGTGTCCCTGCCCATGGCAGAGGGGTTGGAACTAAATGATCTTAAGCCCCTTTCCAGCCCTAACTATTCTATGATTCTATATTTCCATTATTTATATGTGTATACGCATATCACATGCACACTCACTATAAGCAGAAAAAAAACAAGACTTGTTTCTGATATTCTAAAAAAAAAAAATAAAATAAAATAATCCCAAACTGCAAGCATGCAAAGTAAGGAAAGAAGCAAACATAAGCTACTGGTATTCCCTTCATTCTATCTCTCCCCTGTTATACAATATAGACATAGCATATAGACGTATACTCAACTGTCAGCAGTTGAGTATATGTCTAAGATAAAATATGCAGGGCCTTGCAGTATTAGAAAAAATTTTGACGCATTGAAGGAAATTCAAGGAAAGGCAACATAAATTATTAAGGGGCTGAAAGGATTGATTTATGGTGAAAGATTAAAAGAAATAAATATGTATAACTTGCTAAGCAATGACTGGAGGGGAGAAGGGGGAAGGGACAAGTTAACTGTCTACATACATTTGAAGGCTATAAACAACAAGGATAGAGTGGAATTCTTTAAGGTAGTTTTAGTGTATAACCAAGATTAAATAAGATAATCTACAAATTAATGTTAGTACAATTAAACCAGAAATGAAAAAAAAATCTTAAACTGTACATTCTTTTCAAATCTAGACATCTTTTAAGGAAGACAAGGTTCTTCAGAGTTGTTAGCAGCATTCTTATTTGTCTAGGGTGTAGGAAAGCTGCATTCAAATCCCTCCATTGCAAGAAGTAGGAATTAAATTTTTCAAAATTCTCAGTGAATTTTATCACTGGTGGAACTTACTTTGTATTGGTATCTATGTTTTTGTTCTCTCATGAGTTTCAAATAGTCATTTATTTCAGAAAAAAATAAATGTTGACACCTCTGCAGGGAGGGGGCAATGGTGTTTGATTTTGGTTTGGTTTGTTTGATTTTTTTTTAAGAAAATTGAGTTTTTTCTGTCTAAGCCTGCACTAGATAATTTACCATAGGAAATGTTCTTGCACTGACAAGTTAAGGGTTGAAATGATCTAATAGGCTTATTTCATCTGTACATGACAGTTATTTTTTTTTCAGGAAAACAAAGGTTTCACACTCAGACTGTGATCAAAAAACGTCCAAAATAAAGCACAGAGATAGAATGCCAAAATATCCTGGCAAGACCAGTTTTTCAAGCACTCTTCCACTTGTTTCTCCTACTCTTCCTTGAAAAAGGCTCTAATTCTTTTAAGGTGCTGGGTTGTTCGTAAATCACAAAAACTTACCATAGAATTATGGAATATTTCAGTTTGGAAAAGACCTTTAAAATCATCAAGTTCAACCATCAAGCTAGCACTGTCAAGTCCACCACTAAACCGTATCCTTATACACCACATCTAGACATCTTTTTGATACCCTCAGGGATGGTGACTCCACCACTTCCCCGGGCAGCCTGTTCTAGTGATTGACAACCCTTTTGGTGAAGAAATATTTTCTAATATCCAATCTAAAACTTTGTTGGCACAACTTGAGGCCATTTTCTCTTATAGCTTGTTATCTGGGAGAAGAAACTGACCCCCAGCTCACTATAATCTCTTTTCACATAGTTGTAGAGAGCAGTAAGCTCTGCCTTAAGCCTCATTTTCTCCAGGCTAAACAGCCCCTGTTCCCTCAGCCACTTCTCATAAAACTTGTGATCTAGACTATTCAACAGCTTCATTTCCCTTGATCCAGCCAGTTTTATTCCCAGGAAAGACTGCACCCATCCAAGCCATGAAGAACCTGTTTCTCCAGAAGAATGCTGTGGAAAAAAATATCAAATGCTTTACTAAAATCTAGGTATACAACATACACAGCAACTCCCTCCTCCATTAAACAGGTCACCTTTCCATTGAAGGAGATCAGGTTAGTCGAGGAGGACCTTTCACGTAGCCTCCTGCTATAGCACTTCAGTTGTGCGAGTCATCCCACCATGTTTTCAGGATGGCAACTCTATCAGTTTTCCTGCTGCACAATGGATTCCAGCTCTCCCTGGGTTTTGTCCATTGCCCCCAAATTGTACCAACCAGGTTTGTTTGGTTTTTTTCAGTTAGAAATGAGACCTATAAAGATGTTCTAAATCTAGACATATGTGATTCATTAATGTAATTTTAGATTTCCATTTTTCAATAAGGAAGAATAAATGGAGTCATACAGGTATCATGGGATCAACGCTGAAGTAACTTGTCATGTAATTGAAAAAAACTCTGGAGAAGAATGGATTGGAAGTTAGGGTTTTTTTTGTATAAAGGTAGCTTGCCTGCTAGGTTAGGAAACCTGAAATAACAATTTCTAGTAAGAGTGCATCATTCATCTTATAATTTCTTTAGACTAGGGCTTTTAAGAATTGCTGATGGAGAGTTTACTTTTAAGCATTATTAATGGCCTCTATTATTTTTGCTTACTAAAGTGGATTACTGGAAAATAACAGGTATGACATGTCCAGGACCCTAATTGAATGTATCTTATGAGTTCTTCCCTATGATCTTTTTTAATCAGTTGGTAAATACAGGCTTATGATCTTTCCATTCATGTGCCCCAAAACTGAAAGGCAAATGGAAGGACTCTCAATCTGAACCTGTAAGCATATACCAGTTTTGACAGCAAGAACTTGTATTGAGCCTACAAAGATAGTGGATGTCTGTACAAGCTGTAAAGCAAGAGAGAAGCTCTACATAGCTCATATTCCTAATACATGGAAGAGTTCTGAGTGTTTGTTGCAATCCTAAAGTCCTGGCTGTTGTAGCTTAATCCAGTAAATCCAAAATCTTATATGAAACTCTACCAGTGCAACAGATAAAATATCATTTACTATGTAGTTATCCTTAGCATA
This sequence comes from Myiopsitta monachus, assembly GCA_017639245.1. Taxonomy (NCBI): domain Eukaryota; kingdom Metazoa; phylum Chordata; class Aves; order Psittaciformes; family Psittacidae; genus Myiopsitta; species Myiopsitta monachus. Next base: position 21,910,350 of record CM029922.1, on the reverse strand, counting down.
GCCAAGTGGAAGACCAGGCATTTAGCTGTTGGAAAGTTCTTCAAGCTATTCTAACATTGGAAGGAAACTTGAAAAGGCATCTTCTAAGAAAAGCATTCAATTTTGTATGGGAGAGCACTTTAGTGTAGCAATACCCAGCAGCCTATTCATCTAAGAGGGATGGGGGAGACAATCAGAAGTGTAAACATAAGAAAACTCATGGGCTGACATAAACACTGTTTCATAGGTAAAGCAAAAGTTGCACGTACAACCAAAACAAAATAAAGAATTCATTCACTACTTCATATTGACATGCAGGTGTTTAGCTATCTCTAGGAAGGCAGGGCTTCATAACATAACATTTACTTGGGAAGACAGACACCGTAACATGAAGTGCCTTCTCCCCCACCCTCTTTCCTTGAGGTTTTATAATTGAGAACTATATCATATGGTATGGGATAGCCTCTTGGTCAGCTAGAGTCAGATCTCCCGGCTCTGTCCCTTCCCAGATTTATGTGTGCCCCAGACTACTCACTGGCAGGGCACATTTGAGAAACAGAAAAGGCTTTGACACTGTGCAAGCAATAACTAAAACATCTCTATGTTATCAATACTGTTTTTAGAACAAATCCAAAACATATCACTGTACCAGCTGCTATGGAGAAAATTAACTCTATCCCAGCCAAAACCACTAAAGAGAAAGGGAGTTAACACTAGCTCTGACATGCTATAGTGAAAAAATTTTTAGCATGAGAAGAGTCATCAACCAACACCCCCAAGTCCTTATTCGCAGGCCTGCTCTCAATCTCTTCTCTGCCCAACCAGGAGCTGTACCTGAGATTGCTCCCACCCAGGTGCAGGACCTTGCACTTGGCATGGTTAAACTTCATCAGGTTGGCATCAGCCCACATCACTAGCATGTCAAGGTCCCTCAGGATGGCATTCCTTCCCTCCAATGTATCAACTGAACCACAAAGCTTGGTGTCATTGGCAAACTTGCTGAGGGTGTCACCGAAAAATGTGTTGAACAAGACCGGCCCCAACACTTGATCGATTCCTGAAGGACACCAGTTGTTCCTGGTCTCCAGCTGGACATTGACCCATTGAGCAAAACTCTTTGCATGAGGCCATCCAGCCAGTTCTTTATCCACCAAGTGGTCCACCTATCAAATTGACGTCTCTCCAACTTAGAGACAAGGATGTCATGTGAGACAGTGTCAAACGATTTGCACAAGTCCAGGTAGATGGCATCAACTGCTCTACCCCTGTCCATCAGTTCCTTAGCCCCATCATAGAAGGCCACCGGATTGGTCTGGCAAGATTTTCCATCAGTGAAGCCATGCTGGCTGTCACCAACCACCTTGTTGTTTTTTACATGCCGTAGCATGCTTTCCAGGAGAATCTACTCCAAGATTTTGCCAGGACCAGAGGTGAGGCTGACTGGTCTATAGTTCCCTGGCTCATAAATTTCCCCCTTCTTGAAAATAGGGGTTATATTTACATTTTCCCAGTCATTGGGAACTTCACCTGACTGCCATGATTTTTCAAATATGATGGACAGTGGCTCACCAACTTCATTTGCAGCTCCTTCAGGGCCTGCAGATGGATTTCATCAGGCCCCATGGGCTTGTGTATGTTCTGGTTCTGAAGATGGTCTTGAACATGATCCTCTCCTACAGTGGGTCCAGGGTGTTCATTCTCACTGTCCCTCTGTTTGACCTCCAAGACTTGGCTGGTGTGGTCAGAGCATTTGCCGGTGAAGACCGAGGCAAAGAAATCATTAAGAACCTCAGCCTTCTCCAAATCCAGGGTAGCCAGTTCCCCCGATAGCTTCTGGAGTGGGCCCACATTGTTCCCAGTCTGCCTTTTATTCTCTATGTACCTATAGAATCCCTTCCTGTTATCTTTAACATCTCTAGACAAGTTTAATTCTAAGTGGGCCTTAGCTTTCCTAACCTGGTCCCTAGCTTCCCAGGACAACATCCCTGTATTCTTCCCAGGCCACCTGTCCTTGCTTCCACCTTTTATAAGCCTCTTTTTTCCTTTGAATTTTCCTCAGCAGCTCCTTATCCATCCAAGGAGGTCTGCTGGCCCTCTTGCAGCACTTCCTTTTAGTTGGGATGCATCTCTCCTGAGCTTGCAGCAGGTGATCCTTGAATATCAACCAAGAGTCTTGGTCCCCCCTGCCCTCTAGGGCTATATCCCATGGAATCTTACTGAGCAGGTTCCTGAAGAGGCCAAAGTCTGCTCTCTTGAAGTGCCAGGGCAGTGAGCTTGCTGCACGCTTCTTCTCACTGTCCCGAGGATCTCAAATTCAACCCTCTCATGATCGCTGTAATCAAGGCTGCCCTGGAGCGTCACATTTCCAACCAGCCCTTCCCTGTTGGTGAGCATGAGGTCAAGCATGGCACCTCTCCTTGTCAGCTCCTCTATTACTTGCAGAAGGAAGTTGTCTTCCACACAATCCAGGATCTTCCTGGATTGCTTGTGCCGGGCCGTACCATCCCTCTAACAGATATCAGGGTGGTTGAAGTCTCCAATGAGAACAAGGTCCTGTGCATTGGCTGGAGCAGCTGTAATATCTCTACATTGCTCTGAATGGTTATTATAGGTGCTGGCCAGTGATTGGGTGTGTTGGGATGGAATGATGTCCCCCTCTCCCAACACATCTAGTTTAAAGCATCCTTGACCAGTCTGTCAAGCCTCCTACCAAATCCACTTTTCCCTTTCTTTGTCAGACCAGCTGCACCATCCCCCAGTAGCCTTGGCCTTGTGATTGACTATGATTTGTGTTAAAAAAAAAAAAAAGGAAATAGAGAAGTGATAGTTTGTTACAAAATATGGTGAGGAAAGTCATGAAATGAGAAACCATTAATATGGCGCAGAAAGTTGCTATATGAGAGACTGAGTTATTATATCCACATAGCCAAGTTAGTATTAATAAAGGTAGCCATCCCTTACTTCTTTTGGTAAAAGAAAGGTATGTGTTTGGAAAAGGTAGGTTAAAATACTTTCAGCCTAACTTAGAGGACAATGTTTGTGTTGTAAGTCTGTGATGTGATAATAAGCTTTAATGGCCCTTCTACTTATCTGTTAACTTTTAGAACAATGTATGTGTTGTTAGTCTGTGATGTGGTAATAAGATTTAGTAGCCCTTCTACTTAGCAGTCAGCCTGAAAACAGTGCCTCTTGGGCATCTGCTAAACTTCAAACACTCCTTATCTGTCCATCTGGCATTGCTTATCTCTTATAAGGAAAACACGCTGCTCTAAATGTTTTACCAGTTGTCAGAAACTCACCAGTACAGCTGGTTTCAGCTAATTGGGACCACTAGGACATACAACCATGCTAAAGGTGAAAACTGCATCCTGAGGAAGACTGCTTACTTCATCTTGAAGACCTCTGCCCACCTGAGGAAGACTACTCACTTCATCTTGAAGACCCCGTCCACGACTGTCAGAGGGCAGTGCGCAAGCACCAAAAGGGAGGAAGCTTATGATAATGAGTACCTAAACTAATTGTAATATCCCTGCTGTTCTCTCAGAAACCTACTGAATATGCATGTTTGTGTGTAAAAAATATCTGCTCACTTAACCCCTTGGTGTGCGACTTGGGTGGAGTGATGAGTCCCCGCACACCCAGGGCTGCTTGCTTATCTCTCATCAACGAGCACAATAAAGAAATTGGCTACTAATGTCGGTGCTGGCGCTGGGTTTTTTTATAAAAAAACTGGCGTTTATAACAGCCTACTAAATTGAGTCCCATGTTCAGGGTACCCAAACTCCTGACTACTGCGCCAACCTTCTAACCATTTATTAACCTGGCCAATCCTCCTAGCCTTTTTAAGGTCCTCCCCTGTATCCTGGAGATTGACAGAAAGACAGTCTGAGCTCCAGAGCCCCTAACCACCTCTCTCAGAGCTCTGTAGTCCTTCTTTATGTTCTCCAGGCTGCTGCTATCTATATCAGTAGCACTCGCATGGATCACTAGAAGTGGGTAATAGTCAGTGGGACTGACTAGAACAGGCAGCTTCTCTGCAACGTCCCTGATCCAAGTCCCTGGTAGGCAATACACTTCCCTTGGGCCTGGGTCAGGCCAACAGATGGGTGCCTCTGTTCCTTTCCAAGTAGAGTCCCCTACTATTATGACCCACTGCTTTTTCCTGGCAGCACCAGTAGTGATCTTCTTTACCAGTGCATCAGCCGGTTGTTCCTGTTGGGAGTGTGGTTCCTCATCAGCCCCCTGCAGGACAGCAAAGCGGTTCTGGGTGAGGACAACAGACTTCAGGAGGAAGCCCCTTGTTTTTAATTGTCCTCTTCCTCCTTTTTTTGTTGTTTTTTTCTGTTACTGTTTCCCACCTTCCTGGGTTAGCGGCCTCTTTTCCTACATGAGCGAACAATAAATGCTTGAGTCCCCTGCACAGTCTGGTCCTGGAGCAAGCAGTGCTGCTTGCTCTCAGCTTCCCTGGCATCTTTCAGCCTAGTAACAGCGTCCCGCAGTTCAGCCCCTGCTGCAGGAGGATAAAGAAGTAGAATTTTTGCACTAAAAAAAAAAAAACAAACCCTACCACTGTCTTACCCTGAATATTAGCTTGGTAATCCTGAAGCCAGAAGAAGTGAAAGGTAGCACAGATTCAGGTTGGTTATATCCTTTATATTTTGCCTCATTTTTAACAGTTGAGCCTAAATGGTGTTGAACTCTTTCTCTTAGCTTTGAGTAAGAGAAAGACAATGTCTCTCCAACAGACATTCAAATTACTCTGTAGTCATTGCTTCATGTGCACCTCAGCTGGTTTTTATCTATTTTTGAAAACAAATTTGTATCTGTTCCCGATAGATACTGAACAAACGTTTTCTTTTAAAGTATATCAAGATGTGTCTTTATATGATTGCTTTACATTCAAGACTGGTGAGTAGATTTCATGTTTCTTTACATAAGAATCAATGTTGCTTATTATTACAGTTTCCTTACAAGTATCACAATAGTTGGCAGTTAATTTAAAGATAGATAGCATTCTGGATGCAAGCAACTGTATGATACAGCTTTCTATGCTTTGGATGACTGAATTTTGCAACCTTAAATTTTTATTTAGTTTGAAAATGTCATTAGTAGGTAACAAAAAAGGTTGTGAAATCATATATATATCTGTGTGAAATGGAATCAAGATACACCTCTGTATATCTACTTGTTAAAAGCAGTGTTATATTACGTATATAGGTTATAATATGCATATATATACACATAACATGCATATATATATATTTAGCAGGTAATAACAATATACATCTGTGTGTTAAAATGTCAAAATTAGCTCAGGAGTTAAGAACCTTTTAATTTTCCATACTGTGGCTGCAATATTCTCTTTCCTGAAATAATGTATTATCTCTACAATTATACGGTATTTTTCATACCTAGAAATCAGCAGAACTATTTCTCAGTTTCATAAAATTCATTTTACATTGTATGGCAATACACTAGGCCATTTGGTGGACACAACTTCACTTTATTCTCATTTTCAGACCCCTTTAAACTGCACAGATATAGAAACTTGCCTTTGTTCAACCAGAAGTCACAACCAGGATCATCATTAGAAGAATAAGTCTACTGATCACTGGGACTCAGCAACATTGCATGACTCTTAAGACAGCAAGGGAAGGGATATTAGATATGAAAGATAAAGAGACATTTTTAAAAAATTTAAACTGACTTAAAATGTTAAAATTGACTGGGCATTCCTTTTTTAAAAAAGGTTTTATTTAATTAAATATTACTAAGTAAATCAGCAATAAACTGGATAGCTTCAGTAAAGGAAAATGTACATGCTGTAGTCACTAAGGAACATGCCATGACCGAAAGTTTTCAGTCTAAAAGAACACATAATCTAAGGCTAAAATAATTCCATCTACTTGCCAAGAGGCTACTGAGACATCCACTAGAACAGGATCCTCAATGAGCTACTAGCTGCTACAGTCACTAATGCAACAGGAAATAAAATCCATACAGTTCTCAGAGACAGCTGGGAAACTGTTAATCTACCACCCATTCGTACACTGTTGATCAGGCTGAACTGAAGGAAGCAATCTTTCTAAGGCAGTGACTAAAACAGCAGGGGTCAAAAGAGAAATTTCCTCTCAGAGAGAGGACGCTAAAGGCTGATTCTGGTTCTCTGCCTTCTTTACAGAACCACTTTGCAAAACCAGACATTTCACTCATCACAGTTTCAGTGGTATTCCTTGCAACAGGGTCAGTAGAAGGCCATGCTTTCAGAGAGCAAAGACTACCTTTCACAGATAAAGCATTCCAAAACTCTTATCAGGGGCATGAACTACAGTGAAAGATACAGCACTAGGAAGACAAGGCAGTTATCATAACTGCTTTAACAAAAATCCTGTCTAAATAGAACTACAGATTTTAACACTTCCTGATAGCAGGGCACCCCTATATTCACAGAGAACATTGCTTATGCTTGGTGATGTTCTAAGTAAATTTAAATGTATGATAAATGAAGCTGTAACCAGCATTTTAATTATTCATGAAGTTTCTCTGTCATCTTCAGTCACACATGCAGGCCAAAAGGAATACAGTACCAACAAAATAATCACCTCCAAAGTTTATGAGATATATGATTTCCTCCTCCTTCTAAAGATGTGACCTCCTTACCCTTAATCATCTTTCTTATGAGTTCTCTTCTGTGAATGATAGAATGCTGTTAACATTAAAACCAGCAGCTGATTAAATCTCAGCAGGAGTGACAACCAAGTTTTAAATCTCAGGGACTCTAGAATAAACACCAGTCATGTAGAATTGCTTTGGACTCAGGCTGGTAAATGTGAGATTGTAATATGGAGCACCAAAGCATTAAACAACTTGATCTCAGATTTTCATACTATGCCCATTTAGTAGTCAAACGCAAGTTCTAAACCAACAATACTTCTTGCAGATTTTCTTTAAAAGACTCCTTTCTATTAGTTCAACCATACCCAAATTCACATCAGCTACTGACACTGAGATGTCTGCATCCTTCTGGTCTTTATAAATATATTTTTTTCTAACTCCAGAATCTGAAATGCATCATTGCAATTCTACTGTGCTAAGAAAATCCTCTGGCAAAATTTTGTCAGCTTGCTATCAGGTATATGTTTTAGGGTGGTATTGAAGAAAACTTTCTTGATTATAGTAAGATTAAGTCTCCAGACAATTTATGTTAATATTTTTAATGGAAGGGAAGTTTGGAACACAGTAATTATTAAAACAGAGAAACTCATCCAGCCTCTTATTTGATTAGATAAGGCAGTCATTTTGCTTAGAGCAACAAATTTGAAATCTCTTAATTTTCTTTCCCACTCATGTGACTCCAGCAGTTTAGATAAAACAAGCAGTTAAAGCAGATGATGAATATCAGATCTCAAATTAATACAAAGTAAATTGAATTCTGATGTATCTCTTCTCTTTGTAACTTTGCTGCAGGTGACAAGGTTCACTTTGCAAATATTTTAACTCATTAAGTAACATTGCAAAGGTCCAAGAGTCAGAAAGAAATAAATAAACATCTTTTAGCTTGAAGGATTTCCTGCCCCAAACAAATATGAAGTACACTTCAGGTTTATGTATTGGTTTTAATGAAAATTCACATCATAAATCATCATCACCATTTTCCTTTCACAACAGCTATTTTCTATTTTCAACCATTTTGTTAATTGGCATACATACTCCAGGAAGCCTTCCAATAGACATGCCTTAATAAAACCTTGCTGCAAACAACCAAAAGACTTTAATAGACATCCATGGGTTTTCAGTCAGCCCCTCCTTAAACACTGCACATCTATGTTTAGCACAGCTATATTTGGGATTATGCAATGTCCAAAGCTACTTGGTGGCAGATTATGAGGCATGATTTACATTATTATAGAATCATAGAATCATAGAATGGTTAGGGTTGGAAAGGATCTTGAGATCATCTAGTTCCAACCCCCCTGCCAGGGGCAGAGACACCGCCCACTAAACTGTGCCACCCAAGGCTTTGCCCAGACTCACCTTGAACACCACCAGGGATGGAGCATTCACAACTTCCCTGGGAAACCCATTCCAGTGCCTCACCACCCGCACAGTAAAGAATTTCTTCCCCAAATCCAAACTAAACTTCCCCTGTTTAAGTTTGAATCTGTTACCCCTTGTCCTCTCACTACAATCCCTAATGAAAAGACCCTCCCCAGCATCCCTATAGGCCCCCTTCAGATACTGGAAGGTATGTATGACTGCTATGAGGTCTCCACGCAGCCTTCTTGTCTCCAGGCTCAACAGCCTCAACTTTCTCAGCCTGTCTTCATACAGGAGGTGCTCCAGCCCCCTGGGCATCCTCGTGGCCCTCCTCTGGACTTGTTCCAACACTTCCATGTCCTTTTTGTGTTGAGGACACCAGAACTGTGCACAGTACTCCAAGTGAGGTCTCATGAGAGCAGAGTAGAGGGGCAGGATCACCTCCCTCAACCTGCTGGTCACACTCCTTTGGATGCAGCCCAGGATACGATTAGCTTTGTGGGCTGCGAGCACACACTGCCGGCTCATGTTCATTTTCTCATCGACCAACACCCCCAAGTCCTTATTCGCAGGGCTGCTCTGAATCTCTTCTCTGCCCAACCTGGAGCTGTGCTTGGGACTGCTCCAACCCACATGTAGGACCTTGCACTCAGCATGGTTAAACTTCATCAGGTTGGCATCAGCCCACCTCACAAGTGTGTCAAGGTCCCTGTCGTGGTTTAAGCACCCCACCCACGCAGTTTTCTCACTCACTCACTCTCCCTCTTTCTTCCCCCAGTCCCGGGGGGATGGGAGGGAGAATCAAAAGAATTCAACTCGCACAGGTTGAGATAAGAACAGTTTAGTAACTAAGGTATAACACAAATCACTACTGCTACCACCAGTAATAATACAAGAGAAATACAAGGAAAGAGAATACAACTGCTCACCAAGCCCAACCCAGCCAGTGCACCCCCCAGCAGCGAACCCCCAGTACCAAAAACCTGACCATGCCGTGCACCCCCAGTCCACCACCACACCCTTCCGGGTCTCTGCCCTCCGTTTTCACATCCTGGACATGACGTGCTGTGGTATGGAATAACCTCTTTGGTCAGTTTGGGTCAGGTGTCCTGCCTCTGCTTCCTCCTGGCTCCCCCTCCTCCCTGGCATAGCATGAAACTCAGAAAGTCCTTGGCCAGACAAAACATTGCCAAGCAGTAACTGAAAACACTGGTGTTATCAGTGCTGTTCCCAGGCCCAAAATCAAAAACACAGTGCTGCACCAGCTACCAAGAAGGAGAAAAAACGACTGCTACTGCTGAACCCAGAACAGTCCCTCTGTATGACATTCCTCCCCTCCAACGCATCAACCAAACCACACAGATTGGTGTCATTGGCAAACTTGCTAAGGGCACACTCAAACCCACTGCCCATGTCACCAGCAAAGATGTTGAACAAGACCGGCCCCAACATTGATCGATTCGTGAAGGACACCACTCGTGACTGGTCTCCAGCTGGACATTGAACCAGTGAGCACAACTCTTTGCGTGCACCAAGGATGTCATGTGAGACAGTGTCAAACGATTTGCACAAGTCCAGGTAGATGGCATCAACTGCTCTACCCCTGTCCATCAGTTCCGTAGCCCCATCATAGAAGGCCACCGGATTGGTCTGGCAAGATTTCCTGTCAGTGAAGCTATGTTGGCTGTCACCAAACACCTTGTTGTTTTTTACATGCCATAGCATGCTTTCCAGGAGAATCTACTCCAAGATTTTGCCAGGATCAGAGGTGAGGCTGACTGGTCTATAGTTCCCTGGCTCATAAATTTCCCCCTTCTTGAAAATAGGGGTTATATTTACATTTTTCCAGTCATTGGGAACTTCACCTGACTGCCATGATTTTTCAAATATGATGGACAGTGGCTCACCAACTTCATTTGCAGCTCCTTCAGGGCCTGCAGATGGATTTCATCAGGCCCCATGGGCTTGTGTATGTTCTGGTTCTGAAGATGGTCTTGAACATGATCCTCTCCTACAGTGGGCCCAGGGTGTTCATTCTCACTCAGGAATTCACATCTATTGATAAAGTAAAAAAAGTACATGAATATCCCTTTTCTCTCCAGGGCTCACCAAAAGCACTTTGGAAAAAGACTTTGTCTTGCAGCATCAAAAGACCATGAAAAAAGATCAAGGAACTATATTAACTGGCTAGAGATCAGTGATAAAGACAGTTTAATAATGATAATGACAGTTTAATAAGTGAAGCAAAGCTGAACATGCAAGCAAAACAAAATAAATAGTTCAGTCACTTATTCCCATCAGTAAACAGATGTCCAGGCACTGGCTGGAAAATAGGGCTTCAGCACATGTAGTGATTCCTGGGGAATACAAGCACCATAACCTCAAAAGCCTCCACTTTCTCAGCCTTCACCTCCGGATTGATTGCTGAAAATATAATAAATGAAAAATCCTGTTAGCTAGTGTGGGTCAGCTGTCCCATCTGTGTCCCCTCCCATTTATATACAGCCTACTCACTGGCGGAAAAAAAGAAAATCTTTACATTGTGCAAACACTTCTCCACAGTAACCAAAACACTGGTGTGTTATTGATGCTTTTACTCATGAACTTGAAGACACAGAACCATACAAGATGCCATAATGAAAATTAACTCCATCCGAGCCAGACCAAGCCTGTTAGTTTACAAAAGAGTTAACAAATTTACAGTGCTAAGCTTCAGACTTGCATGCAGGAGCTTGACTCTCTGTGGTGTTAAATTATTCAGGTGGTCACAGGTTTTGTCATCCAAAGCCACTTCTTGAACAGTACTGGCCATAGCTCTGAAGTGAGCACAACCCAGGGACCACTCTCAATAAGCAGTTTGAAAGCAGTTACTCTGTTTTTGAGAGAAAGAGGTTGCCACAATACGCATGTGGCCTCAGGTTGCTAGTTCCGATTAGTTTTGTAAAATAAACAAACCTGTATTAGCTGCCTTCTCATATATATATTTACTTGGATTCATATAAATATTTGAATTCATATTTAAAAACAAATAACCCATGAATCTTTTAACGATAATAAAAATAACTGAGGAGAGAGACATAAACCACTTAGACCAAAATTTGCTGGAAGCTACCTTTAATTACTTTTGTCACTATGGTACATGGTAATTGTATTTGCACTTACAGTCCTGTTTGAAAAGGGCATAGTCACATATCTTTGCCCATCTTCTTCGATTAATTACCTCACTATCAGTATGTTAACTAAGGATTTTGTTAGTCTGTTTTTCTGTCACTGACCTGATACTCCATGACCCTTTCTGTTATATTAGTATAATTTTTTCCTATAGTGTATCGGTGATATTACTATGTATCTTACTAAAGATCTTTAAAGCACCAGATGTTACATCATTATTAAGATCCTTACATCTCTACATGCAAGGCAAGTAACATGTTTTCTTACATCAGCTGATTCAGTTGGGAGAAATAAGACTAGCATTGGGACACACAGGTGTGTATGACCTATAACTCCATGTCTTGTATGTCCCTGTGTATGACTTATAAATCCCTTTTCTTGCTCAAATTCAGGTGATCTCTTCGTATTGTTAATTTTCCTAATATTTTCCAGGTAGGAAACAAGACAATTATTGCACATTTCAGAAAACCCAACAACCCCTCCCACTCAATAACTCCCCTATATGTCCAAATTATACTGACTTAAAATATGAGAGAACACCTTTATTGAAAGGAAAAGAGGACAAAGATTATAATTTTTACCTAAAGCTCATCTCTTGATAGCCCCATGACATGTTCTTCAGTTATCCCATTAGCCTTTTTAATTGTCACATTTTTTTGTTATTATTTGTTTTTCAGGGAGTCTCACCTTCTCCACATCTCCAGTCATAGACCGGCCTCACATTGCACTAAATGTTGTGAGACAAAAAGGAGAGCAAAACCAGAAATGTCCCCCATACAAAAATTATTAAAATCTGAATGTTCCCTAAAAAGTATGAATACAGAGCTTTCTATAGAACTTTATATGTTGAAAGCTGTGGTGTTTTGTCAAGAGTTTTCTTCTGTATTGTATTCCTGAAAATAAAGAATCAATTAGAAATTTTTTGTTAATCCCTTAAATTATACATTAAGCATGCAAAAGATCTTAAGGATGAAACCTTGGGATCAGCAGTGATGAAAATACTGCCAAACTAATAACAGTAATGGAAAAATGTCTCAGCATTGATGCTGAGGAAATAATCTTCCTGTTTTTCAGTTTTTAATCATTTAACATGGAAGGGAAAATGCTCTTCCCAGAATACAAATATTAAACATTTAGCCTTCAATAGAGAAGGTAAGACTTTAATATAGGTTGCTGTGGAATTTGAGTTTCTATTCTCTAATGGAAGCCAGTTTTAAAAGTGCACATTTGTGCAAAGACACTATTACAGTTTGAATTAGCACATTGAAGGCATGTGAAATTGACAGCTTTGAAGCCAGAAATATTAATAGATCTACCCCACAAGTACAGCAGAAACTTGCCACGGACAATGCAAGTGGGTCTGTAGAAATACACTTACAACAGCAGAGCTTGACCTATAGAGAGCAATAAAAATAACCTGCTTTTCTACAGGCACACACAAATAGGAGGAAAAGAAAAACCTGCATCGGTGATCTCTGTTTTACACTGGGTTTGTTGAAAATCTTGCATCCTTCCTTGTACATGAAGGAGAACTAAGCCTGAGACTTGGCTCCCCACCTGACAGCCCTCATAAGCTTTGAGAACAGATGAATTTGAGATGTAAGTGTCTATGTCCCAGGAGAAGATTGTTATTAATTTAATTACTTCATAAACATTTTTCGCTTAAAAAGAACAAGGATTTTAATCATAGTCTAAATTTTGAATTATTGGTTTGTTTTGCTTTATACTGCCTATATAATTCTGAACACCACAAGATCTGTTATTGTTGGGATCTTTTTACTCCCCCAAAACCTGCCACTTTTTGAAGTGAGAAATATTTCAGTGGTTCTCCTTAAAGAGATGCATATACAACTCAATTAATTAATAAGTAGGGATAGTTTGGCAGAGTCAACTTTAGTCCTACAAAAACATTAATGAAATCAAAGTTCCATAAGAATCCATTTTCTGTTATTTAGAAACTTCAGTAAAAAGTATTAATGATTCATAAAATGTCAAAAGGTGAAGAGAAAAAGGGAAGCTACATATCAAATATCTGCAATTTTTCCCACAGCTTCAGCTGTGCGTTTAAGTCTGACACATTCCTATGACTTTTCTGTTATTTTTAGAATTTCAAGAGATGCTTAGTAACTACTTAATTCTTCAGTGATTAGAGACCACTTTACAAAATATTCTCAGTAAATAAGGTTAAATTTGGAAGCCAAAGGAAAACCAAGTAAACAAACAGAAAAGCAGTAATATTTTTATAAAATAACAAAATTCTCATGCAGTCAAATAGCAATTTTCCTGAGTTGCACATGACACAAAAAATAATGTATAATTATTCCCCAAAATACTGTTCACTATAACATAATCAGCAGATCCAGAGCAACAAAGACAACTTTTCATAAATATCTAAGACAATTAAAATTACAATCTCCAGCTCCTTATTATCACCAGATATTTAGCACTTCTGAATTTGAAATATCAATAGGAATATTTTTATTCTACAGGAGCTTCTTGAGCCTTTGAGTAGGACATTATTTCATCTTTCATTTAGATAAAGAACCCAGTATCACTTGCAATTGAATAGGGAAAAGCTGCCATGTATAAAGATATTCTATCACAAAAACCACACAACTTCATGGAACGCCTGAAGTTGGAAAGTCCCTTTGAAGACAATCTAGTCCAAAGTTTTTAGCACTTTAGCTTTTTAACCTTGCAGGTTAAACCAGAGCAGGCTGCCCAGGACAGTGTCCAGTCAGGCTTTGAATATTGCCAAAGGTGGAGACTCAGCAGCTTCTCTAGGCAACCAGTTCCAGTATCTGACTAGCCTCCCAATAAAGAAAGTGGTCTATTATGTTCACATTGAATTTCTGTATTTATATTTGTTATTCTTGTCATTTTACTGGGCATCACTGAGGCAGGGTATGTTTTCTTTATTCTCCCTTTATATACTGATGAGACCCCCTGAACCTTCTTTTCTCCATAACCAGATCCCCCAGCTTCTCCCTGTGGGTCAGAAGTTCCACTGCATTAATCATCTTCCTGGACCTTTGCTGGACTCATTCTGGCATGCCTGTGCCTCTTATATTAGAGTGCCCAGAAATGGACCTAGCACTCCAGATGGGTCTTTACCAGGACTCACTAAAGGGAAAAGATCACCTTCCTTGACCTTCTGCAATGTTCTGTTTTCTGCAGCTTAGAAGGCTTTTGGCCTTTTTTGCCACAAGGGCACATTGCTGACATATGGTCAGCTTGTTCCAGCAGGATTCCCCCACCCCCTTCTCTGTAAAGCTGTTTTCCATCTATTTTGACCCAGCCCGTATGGGTGTGTGGGGATTTTCCTCTCCTGGTGCAGGACTTGGAATTTCCCTGCATGAGGAGTGCTGGCTTATTTCTCTGGTGGAGGACTGTGAACGGCTGCACACATCTTATCTACCAGCCAGTCCTCTCAGTTTTGTATCATCTGCAAACTTGCTGAGGGTGCTCTGAGTGCCATCATCCAGGTCATTAATGAAGAGGTTACACAGGACTGGCCACAATATCAAGCTCCGAATCACTTGTGACCATCCGCCAGTGGCACCTTGTGCTGCTGATGCCTATCGGCCAGAAGTTCAGTCAGTTTTCAGTCCATCTCACTGTCCATTAGCTAGCCTGTAGTTCATCAGTTTACATATGAGAATATTATGGGAGACAGTATCAAAGTCCTATGAAGGCCAAATAAGCACAACCTTCCTCCCCTAATCCACTGAGCTAGTTATTTCGTTTTAGAAAACTATGAGGGGGAACAAACATACCTTCCCTTTCATAAATCCATGCTGATTGCTCCCAATCACTTTGTCCTTCATGGGTTTAGAAATGGTTTCCAGATTTAGCTGCTTCATCACCTTCCCACAGATCGAAGTGAAGATGACCAGCCTGTAATTTCCTGGGTCCTCTTTCTTCCTGGGTCCTCTTGAAGACAAGAGTGATATTTGCTTTCTTCCAGTCCTTAGGAGTCTCTTGATTGCATGATCTTTCAAAAATTTTCAAAAGTGGCTTCACAGTGACAGCTTCCTCAGCACTCATGTGTACATTTCATCAGGTCTTACGTTCCTGTACATGTCCAGATTGTTTAAATAGACTCTGTCCCAATGCTTCTCTACAGAGATATCATGCTTTCTTCAAGGTCACTATTTAAAATTCAGCTGTTGTGCAATAATTGTGATACAGCAAAGAGTAGCAATCTACCATGTACATGTAGATGCGGTCTACCACCTTAGCAATTTTATACTGTCCTCTCCATCCCCCGCTAACTCCTTTGTTTGCTCCAGACATTGGCTAAATATCATAGGTCAGGTTGTGGTCTCTTTAGAACAAGCACTGACGCTTTAATACATTTCTGCAAGAGCTTTGTGGCCTCAGTTATGTTGTTTCCTGATGCAAGTCCAGTGAAAAGATGGAAGTACATAGTAACAATTACAGACTAGCAACATGAGTCACACTGACTGGACATGCAGCTATCATTGGAAAGTCTATAAAACAGAAATTAAATTCAAGCAAGTGAAGTGATAAGTTAGATACTTTTTTTTTTTTTTGTGATGTATCTGCAGAAGTCTGAAGAAAGACAATCATTTCAAGATGCTTCATTTTCTTGAATTTATAATTCTCTGAGATGTTGCATATCTGTTTTCACTCCAGTAATCCTACTCCATATGTAAAATAAAAGATCAAACCCCACAAAGTCAGTCCATATTATTATCATCATTTCTTCAAGATTGTTCCATCTTTACTTCCTTTGGAGTTTTGCAATTCAGACTTCCTGATAAGCCCATAACGAGTGAGAACAAACATGTGCAACAAGTAGCTACATGTCGAATGAGAACATGGAGGAAACTGCAAGCCACCTAGATTCAGGACATTCCATTATTCCAGCCATTTCTGATCATCATTTATTTTATTTGTCCATTAGATCTGACTTCAGATCTACTTTCCAGGCTCTATTTGTTTGTAAATATAAAAAAAAAAGGTTTGTAAACCTTTTAAAAAACAGACAGATAACATCTTGCTAAATTAACATCAATACTTTCAAAGTCTGTTCCAAAAGGCAAAGTTTGACCTGCAAATAAAAAAGTATCCTCCTCCAGATGTCCAGATGTTTCTCCTTTAACCCACTGTTTCTCTACTGCTCATGATGTTTCTTTTCCCATAGGCATGTTAAAGGGAAAAAGAACCTCTGTCATGTGCTAGAACTGAATTAAAATGGATGTTTATCAGCAAGGCCAAAATATCCATGGCACATACTTTTTTTTCCTTAAAATATTTTTCTCTTTCATTATAGGCATGCCACCAAGAATGGCAGAAATAATCTTTCTTCCAACATTAAAAACTGTTTACACTGGGAATCACTTAAAACCTCCAGGTAGCATAAGATTCCCAAAGTAGTTTTAATACTGGTAAACTTCAGGTAAACATACAAACCATAAAGCATACAGCTGACACAAACATGAGCTGAAGCATGTTTTAGGTTTATTTTCATTATACAGCTTCTTGAATAAGTATACCACCACAGAAGGTTTCTTTGAAATACCTGATACTGAATTGCAGCAAGCTCAACAAAATTCAGCTGAAATCAATATGGTAGTAGTATAGTCATCAATCTACTCCTTACTTGTTTAATCCAGGCCATGATTTAGACAGATTACCTATGGTGACACTGCATACTAACACAGGTATTATTAGTGTCTGCAAGCTGGAAAGCCAGGGAGAGTTTTTCTTGCCTATGAGCAGGGCAGCAGCTCTAATAAAGAACAGTGACTTTATTTTCCATGTGGATCTGAAGGGAAACTCATCCTTTTGCAATGGATAACCTGAGAAGGAAAGATCTTCCAGCTACGAGAAATTCAGTGTGCAGTAGAAGGGTCTCTCTGGAGGCATAGGGAAAGAAGGTGGTGTTCTACAGTCCCCCTTGGGTCTGATAAGGTATAAAATATATCTCATTTTATGGTGATCAGGAATTATAAGACTTCTTCCAGTGAAAAATATTTTTTTCCCTTTTACTTGAGTATGCATTGTGTAAAATTACTAAGAATCATAACCAAAGGGAAAATGGAGATTAATATGATTGGAAGATATGATGGATATGGGTAGGAAGAAAAAGGATAAGAAAAAAAAAGGAAAAAAAATCTAAGTCAATACTCTGTAGGTATTCAAATCGGTTTCGCTTAACAAACCCAAATGTTGATTTCTTTTGTTCACACATCTGCTGTGATGCTTGTGAAATTTGATTTTTATCTTAAGAAGTTAATGTTTCATGACTGATGTCTTCAGCAGAATTCATGGTGACTGATATGCAAGGATGGCCCAAGGCCTGACATATCTTTATACTGACAATCAATGCCAGACATTGCATGGTAATTAAAAGGAATAAAACTCCGTTCATTCTAGAGCTTAAATACATCATTAAGATGTAGTCTTCTAAAGCTACTCAGTAACATGAAGATTTGGCCATCTAAAGAGTTATGGTTTATTTCTCCAGTTTCAATGTTCATCATCACATGGTCGAAACAGTTGGCATCTCACAAGGCTATTTTAAGAAGTACAGTCATTATTTTTATTTTTGATTAGAGGATATATTTTAATCATCCTGATCAAAATATTAGGCTGATGATTAGGGTTAAAACTTTGCAGTGCATTTTTATGAGAATTCCTATTCCCAAATTACCCTGTCACTTCATAAAAGTGCGGTAATTAACATCCTCCTAACTATACTAGATGACCTTAAGGTCCTTTCCAACCCTAACTATTCTATGATTCTGTGATTCTGTACTGGTTTTGTCTTTAAAATATTTGATGTTGCTAAGAAACCAGAATGATGATGAAGAAAACAAATTCATCATGACCAGCTGACTGTGAAGAAAAGTGAAACACAGATGACAGTCTTTGTTATGTAGCTCTAAGGATTTGGCTTGAAACAACTCAGGAAGCAAATGAAAATCTGTTCCTGTTGGAAATAAAATCACAGCATGTATTTTCGTATTGTGATTCTAATCATGGAACTTCTACATGTAATTAGGGTCTGAGTGATCTGCGTTAAATCCCGCCTTTGCATCCCGAATCTGAAACTAGCAGTGGATT
The DNA here is from genome assembly GCA_017639245.1 of Myiopsitta monachus. Taxonomy (NCBI): domain Eukaryota; kingdom Metazoa; phylum Chordata; class Aves; order Psittaciformes; family Psittacidae; genus Myiopsitta; species Myiopsitta monachus. Next base: position 21,892,068 of record CM029922.1, on the reverse strand, counting down.
TTTCTGATTTTCCCACTCTTTCTTTTTTTAGAGAAACAGCACCTTCCCCAACAGAAACGGATTCCTACTCAGAAAGATGCTTTTCCAACACACATTATTTTGGAACCACTGGGGGGATCACACTGCCTTTAGCAACTCATTAGCTTCTGTCCTTGGTACAGCATATGTAGACCTCAAACCGTATGTTCAGCAAGTGCAAATTTATTTTGTCCTGTTGCCTTGAAGGGTTTTATGCTAACCAGCTGAAGATGTTCCCCACTCACCTTCTTGGTTTTTTTATTTTTTTTTTTTAATGTAAGATTATTATTTTCTATAGAGAATCTTGTCCTTCATTTCTTTATGCAGTACCACCGGTTCTCCAGTTCAGTTCTACATCATTGTTAACTACTGTTAGAGGCATGGAATACATGACAACACTATAAAGAAGTTAAATTTAAGGGTGACAGAGTTCTAGAGCACGAACCTGTGTTTGTACAGTGTGAAAAATAGTGGAAAAAGAATCCAAATAAACAACCAAAAAAAAAAAAAAAAACAACCAAGGGAGAGAATGTGGCTTCTGACCCCCATGGTTTCAGGAAATACTGCTACTGTGATTAAGGAAATCAAAGGCTTTGGAGAGTTTGTTAAAAAGGAAATAAAAGGAAAACAGCTGAGAATGATGCAGGAATATCAATGAAGGAAATGTGTGAAAACTAGATAAGGAAGAGGCAACATCAACACACAATTATTGGTAATAAACCAAATCATTAGCAAAGATTATGTTCAACACCCCCTGTTTGCCTGAGACTCTGAAGGTAGAAGCCTTGAAAACTGTATGTAGAATACAGAAACAGTTCAGATCATAAACAGGATGAATCTATCCTCTATTTTGAGATCAAGTGAATCAGATCATTTTGAGTGACACTCCTGTTTTCAGTCCTGCTTCAATCATAAATTCAGAAAGCTGCTACAAATGTTCCTAATAGACCAATACAAATTATTTCTTGTCTTTTTTGCATCACTTCCTACCTTTTTTTTTCTATTGACTTAAATAGACCTTAGATGAAATTCATTGCCTCTTTGCATATGTTTGTCTATTGATTACTGGAAAAGATTAGTGTATTTTACTTTGGAGTTAGGCATCTGAAAACGAATCCTAAATTATTGAGTCTGGCTTTTAGTGTGCTGTCCACAGAACACATTGATTTTGCATTCACAAAATGAAAGACTGTATCATTGGGATTGAAAAAGAATAGGGTAATTCATACAAAGGTGAAGAAAATCAAGTGTTAAATTACACAGGTAATTCTTGCCCTTCCAGATAGACCCAGTTTATATGTTTCATTCATAACCACATGAGTTTGTGTTTATGAATGAAATATGACATTTCTATGAGCAAATCTTTGGAACTGGTTTGGTCTCTGTGTAATGGCAGATAATATTTACCTTTTTTACAAAGCAAAACATATCAAACATGCTGTCAAGTCTAGTAAGTATAGTATTCTGCTGCTAACACTAATCCTGAGGATGTAGATTATTTATGTTTAAAGCCATCATAGCTTGCCAGAGTGACAGATGAGTTTGGTGGCTTGGATACTCACATAAAAGCTTGGACAGGTATCTGAATTTCATCCAAAGAATGAATTTCTTAAAAGGGAAACATTTGGCTAGAAATGTTTGATAAACAGGTTCTCTTCCACTGCATCTAGTATTTTCTGCACTCGGTGTGGTTTGAAAGACATAAAGAACAATGAAACTCCATTCATCTCTTTCTGAGGTTTTTGATACAAGGTCTACAGCATTAGTCCAGTCTGGAGAAGATCATTCTGTGGATAAATGTGTCATCTTGTGTGCAGCATCATCCTGAAATGGAATCTCAGCACAAAATATTAAGCCAGCTTCAAACATCCTGGAAGTGCATGTAACTTATTCTGTTCTGAGAGAAAGAGAATGTGGCTTTAGCTTGTGTTCCCTATACGTAAATGGTTTACTGTAAGTCTTTTCTGGTTCAGGAATTTCCCTCTGTTTAAATAATGAAGCATAACTATTTTGAAGTTAAGATGATGTCAATAAGTATGCCTCTGCTGAAACAGATGACAATTTTTTCTGTCAGGGGGCAGGATTTCACAAGTAATGGTCTCTCTTACATGCCAATTAAAGTCCTTAATAATGGCTTACACTGATTATTTTCAAAATACATAAGAAACTATATTGCAGGCAAATCTTTGTATACTGGATCAACTTTATTACAAATTAATTATCATTTTGTTTCCTAATCTTCCCAGATGGCAAACAGAAATACATTAAAAAAAAATAATAATATTGGAAATCATTCTTCATTACATTGGTGTTCCTTCCTTGGATTAAAGACAAGTACCTTGGTATTAAAATAGTGTTGCGAAATGCAGAATCAAGCCCTTTGAAAAAAAATCCGAGAACATTAACTATACTGCAGCTTTACCAGGGACCCCCCCTGACGATAGACATACTCTTTAGTTTTGCTTAGGATTTAGTTGTTGAATACCCTCATAATCTTCTCAGTGCCTTTTCTTTAAAACAGTGCCATTTGCCCTGACTAAAACTCTTTGTTGCCATATGCTAGAAAGAATAAAATGTAGCATAAAATAAAATGCTTCACATTTTCTGCCTTAGTGCTCCTGTGGATATAATGGCCTATACACATAATCAAATCAAGTTTTGTAGGTTGAGGCAATCTTTGACATAAAGCTGTTACGACTGAAAAAAATACTGTGAGTACTGTGGGTTGAACTTCTTTGAATAATCACTCAACTCAGCAACTGTACAGGTCTAGGTGTTCTTAGAATCATTGCAATTTACACCTGAGTTGGAACAATCCCAGGCACAGCTACAGGTTGGGCAGAGAAGAGATTCAGAGCAGCCCTGCGAATAAAGACTTGGGGGTGTTGGTTGATTAGAAAATGAACGTGAGCTGGCAGTGTGTGCTTGCAGCCCACAAAGCTAACCGTATCCTGGGCTGCATCAAAAGGAGTGTGACCAGCAGGTCAAAGGAGGTGATCCTGACCCTCTCTACTCTGCTCTCATGAGACCTCACTTGGAGTATTGTGCACAGTTCAGGTGTCCTCAACATCAAAAGGACATGGAAGTGTTGGAACAAGTGCAGAGGAGGGCCACGAGGACGATCAGGGGACTAGAGCACCTCTTGTATGAAGACAGGCTGAGAAAGTTGAGGCTGTTGAGCCTGGAGAAGAGAAGGCTGCGTGGAAACCTCAGAGCAGCCTTCTAGTATCTGAAGGGGGGCTATAGGGATTCTAGGGAGGGGCTATTTATTAGGGACTGTAGTGATATGACAAGAGGTAAGGGGTTCAAATTTAAACATGGGATGTTTAGATTGGATATAAGGAAGAAATTCTTTACTGTGCGGGTGGTGAGGCACTGGAATGTGTTGCCCAGGGAGGCTGTGAATGCTCCATCCCTGGTGGTGTTCAAGGGCAGGTTGGACACAGCCTTGGGTGGCATGGTTTAGTGGGAGGTGTTCCTGCCCATGGCAGGGGGTTGGAAATAGATCATAGAGTCATAGAATCATAGAATAGTTAGGGTTGGAAAGGACCTTAAGACCATGTAGTTCCACCCCCCCTTCTTTATGTTCTCCGGGCTACTGCTATCTATATCACTAGCACCCACACAGATCACTAGAAGTGGGTAATAGTCAGTGGGACTGACTAGAACAGGCAGCCTCACTGCAATATCCCTGATCCGAGCCCCTGGTAGGCAATACACCTCCCTTGAGCCTGGGTCAGGCCAACAGACGGGTGCCTCTGTTCTTTTCGGAGTAGAGTCCCCTACTACTACGACCCGCTGCTTTTTCCTGGCAGCACCAGTAGTGATCTTTACTAGTGCATCAGCCGGTTGTTCCTGGTGGGAGCACAGTTCCTCATCAGCCTCCTGCAGGACAGCAAAGCAGTCGTGGGTAGGAACAACAGATTTAGGAGGAAGCCCCTTGTTTTTAAGTGTCCTCTTCCTCCTTTTTTTGTTGTTTTTTTCTGTTACTGTTTCCCACCTTCCTGGGTTAGCGGCCTCCTTGTACTAGTGACACAGCTGCAGCTGGTCTTCTTAGCTTTCCCTCACATTCAGGTGGTCATTCATCATCCTATGTGCTATTGCCAACATCCCAGAGGCAAGAGGGAAACAGAGCTGGTCAAACAGCAGCAAGTGCTAAGCTGTGATAGATTGGAGAAGAAAGATGGGAGAAAGGAGGAATGTTGTCCTTCTGGCTCAGTCTTTTAACGTGAATCCAGGATCCCCGCTGCTTACAACAGGCATATCCTGCTACATAATGCACATTGTCTTCATGCCGTATAAAGATCATATGAAGTATCTGCTTGTAAATCACTCAAGTCACACTTAAACCTTTGCCTATAATATGGCCTCTTAAAAAGTGTAGAAATGTGTCTTAATTGTTTTAGCTCATTCATAACCACTCTGGATCTCTCTATGAAAGCCAGCTGCAGAGGCAATCATTCGGAAACTGCACTGTTCCATAACCTCTGCATATCGCTTCCCATTAAGATATGAAAGCCTAAGCTGTCTACTTACGTCAGAGTCTAGAAGTCAATGCAACTTTAAATTGGTGCTTAATATTCACAAATTCTTCTATTAGCATGCAAGAACATAAGCTGTTGGTTTGTTGTTTTCTTTTTTTTCCTCCTTTTTTTTTTTTAATTATTTTAGATTTCTTCTGGATGCAAACAGTCTCTGCACAGGATGTAAATTATTATTACAATGAAAGCAGCCAGAAGGACAGAAGCTTGGAAATTATTTGCCTCTGAGCAGTAGGAGATTGTTCAGGTCCTGCTGTTTTGAAAACCTTCTTCCCCTCCACGCAGGCTACCCTGTGAAGAGAAAGCTGTTTGAATATTTTGGCAATCAGAGAAGCCTCCAACATAAATTATGGATACAGAAACTCAGAAGACATTCTAACAAATAAAATATTATGGAATCCATTTTTCAGCCACCATATGTTGTCAACAGAATGTTACTTTGTTGTTTTCGGATAACAGTTCATCCTTAAAAAAATAAACAGGCTAGGGTTTTTTTGGTGAGCAGAGAGTCGACAGTTATTATGTTGAAAAAATAACAAGTGATAAACTTTCTTTACCATCTTTTTTTCATGGGTGCATATACATAGTTATTTAGTTGTTTCCCTTTTTAAGCAAGATCAAGAAAGGGACTGTCATTGAAGCTCAGATTCTTTAATTTTCTGATCTATTTTTAAATATGAGAAAAGTTATTCAAGCTTCTTTATAACATTACACTTATTGCAGGCTATATAAAAGTATTTTTAAAAAAACCCTAAACTTTGTTTTCTTCTCAACCACACTGTCCATATATTTTGCTTTTATCCCAGAGTATTGTAATCAAAGATGAGACCATTTTGGGGTTTTGGTGTTCAGTTATCAAAAAAAAAAACCTGACAAGTGTAATTATCTCCCAACTTGGAGAAGATTTTGTTTTAATTTCCTTCCATTAAGTAAAAAACTTGAAAAAATAGATCAGTTTTCACCATAGTTACATGGACATTTATTCAACTTTCATAATTTTCCATTCATTCTGAGCTAACCCTAAATTGAATTGTCAGTTTGTAGTCTTTGCTTTTCCTGTATTGAAAGTAAAGCAGATGTTCTTGAAGGCCTACCCTAAAAAAGCTCCAGGAAAACACTCTGGCCCTCTCATACTCAGGTTTTCTATACTTCCATCTTATTTTGCTAGCAGTCCTGTAGTCAGGTCATGAATTGGGTCTTTGAGTTGGATTTTCAGCCTCATGATAAAAATTAGCTCTAATAAAGTGCAAAGTTACAAACATAAGAATATGAATTTCCTGTAGACTCCAGTTTTTGAATAAGTCAATGATCTGGACAGGTATGGTTTACTAGGACTGGAGGCTAAAGGTATTCTTGTTACACTTTATTTTTTTCTTTCCTGTCCCAAACTAAATGTACATTGAAAGATCTCTTGGCTCTTTTATTGACTTTCTGAAACTCTATTTTTTCCTTCAATGCTAGCACGATTTGTATTAAACAGAAAAAAAAAAAATCATGCAGAGATGGAATAAGCCATACCTACAAGCTGTCAAAACAGTGATCCTGAGTCCATTTGCAATGATAACAATTTGTCTCTGTGTGGAAAAAATATGAATTTGTCAATAGGCTTATGCATTTTCTTCCTTCCTCATGGAGGAAAACAACATAAATATTGCTCTTTCCCTTTCATAGATGATAGCAGGAAAGAAATCATAAAGTATGTAGAGAGCTTTTTTCCTGTATCAGATTAGTTTAACTTAGGTAGAAGTTTGTGTAACAATAAAACAACACTAGAATCCATCTTTGTAGCTAAAGATCACACTGTTAAAAACAGCAAGACACAAAAATCAACTATTTGGAGTTACAGAAATTAAAATTATGTTCTATGTTAATCTAGTATTTAATAAGTTAGGAATGGAATAAACCTACAAAGTCATTCTCTCAAGACAAACTTTTTCTGGAATGTACTGTCCAATGCATTTTTCAATCCAATTGTAAAAAGCTATTGATGATATCAAATTTCTTGTAGGGGATCTTTTATTAGCCCAGGATATATCACAACCAGGAAAATCTTATTATTTCTCTTCTGCTCAGTGGCACATTTATTCCCCCAAATTGCCTTCAGCAAGTTTCCATTGTTAGAGTAGATATTCCTCTTTTTTATTTATTTAATCTAGTCTTTTTTCTTTCTTTTTTTTTTTATTTTTTTTTTTCCTTCCATGTGAGAGCAAATAAGTGAAAAACAAATTCAGACATGCTGGCTATAAGCACAAGTCTTTTTCTTTGCTGATATTCTATGTCGGAAATTCATATAATACAAATATGCTTGTCTGGTCACAATTGTCTTTCTTTCATTGTGTCTGACTGGATAAGTATGAATTAGAATAATATTTATGAACAGCTGCTGATCTTTATTATTTGTATAACACAGACACTATGGAACATATCTTGCAAAAATTGTTATCATATCTTTGGCTTCATAAGGTAGCAGCAAAACGTGATGAAGCCCTGACAATTTTTTTTGGATTGTATGCCCAGATACAGAAAGTACAGCAAGAGTTTCCTCTAGGAAATTCCCTATTATTAGATAGGGATAGATATACAGTAGGGAAAGCCTGGAAAAGAGAGTGTTGCAATGTGTGTATACAAATATATATCCATTGGGGAATTAGAGATCACTACGATGGGAATGCTTTAGAAGACTAATAAATCACTCTAGTTACAATCAAATCTTTGCTGAATTAATTAACTCATTAACAGCACACGTTTACTCTTACACATTATTAATTTTTAACACCATACAAAACTATTAGTCTTTAGCATCTACACCCCAAATTAGAGATGAGTGCTCACCACCACAGCCACATAGTGCTGATGGCTAAGGGCACTGGCAATCTTGGTAGCTGAGATCAGACTTCACAGCTCATCAATGAAACAAGTCAGAGTTGAGTCAGACTTATCTTCTTTCACCTCATGGCATTTTTGCTATTGTCCCCTTCCCAAAAGGAGCAGTCTCACTTGCCTTATCTGCTCCTGATACTGCTTATCTTGGGTTTGGTTTTTGCCAGTCGTCTTTCCTTGTTTAGTAGGATGTCCTGTTCGCAATTACTTGAGCTTTCCTTGTCTTCTGTCTAGCAAATTATCAGTATTTGGCTGTCTCCTGCCAGCAGCTTCATTCATCCTCCCTTGCCCCTTTGGTGGGCACATAGCTTAAGTAGTTACGTAAAATGTTCGTGTTATGTCTGTCTATGCCACCACAGTGCTACAAAATACATACTTGTTTTCAAAGTATTTTACTATGCTTATGTTCAGGTTTAAAGAAAACTAATATTTGTTATATTCTGATCTACCATCTGTTTTGATATAATCTGATCTGACATCTCTTTTGGCTGCAGAGGCAATGCAGTTTGCTCTCTTCTCGAAATAAAGTAGGAAGAAGTATTAATTTAATAATCTGACCTAAGCTTCACTACTTGAGAAGACAAGAAAGTATCCCACCCAAATTTACCTGCCTACTGAAAGACCTGAGATAAGATCCTAACTCCCTAAGTCCTGCTCAGTAGTGCTAAGAGTGATCCGGAACCAATCGCTCGCCATGAGCAGCAAAGAAAACCATAATAATTAGGCTTCCTACAAAGACAGCTCAGTGAAGAATATAAAGTTATGTGAGATGAGCTCAGATCTAAGTTCTTAATCATGTTCTACTATTATTCTTCTTTTATAGAGCTGAGCAAACTTTCAAGCAGAAGCAATTATTTCTTAAACAATAATAACTGTATTGCAAAGCTTCAAAGAGCTCAAGGCATGTTTCTTTGAAGATATACAATGTTGTAAATATTGCTGTTAGTTTACCGTTTCATATCTAATAAAAATCCCTGCGTCTTATCTGGCAATTTATGATGTGAAGGGACGGAGAAAAGGATCTTTATGTGGCTACTACACTCTTTAAATTAATTTTTATGGTGCTCTCAGAAAGTTATTGTTATCCATTCCACCAACAGAGAAATGAATCATGAATAATGGGTAGGCACCTTTGTACTGTTTACAGGGTTTCAGACTTTAAAGTTTACATCCTGGTAAGCCAGTATATCAATTTAATTAGGTGCTTTGAGTAATTTACCCACGTAAGTTATTTGGTGATAAGTCTTTAGTCCTCAATCTTCTCCTGATTAAAAGGATGATTAATCTTCACTTGCTTAAAAAGCCTTTAGCAAGAAAGTAGCCAACCACAGTTTTTGCCGATGTTCCCTTTTCCATTTATATTCTAAGCATGGGAAGTAGGTGGAGATGAGCTGCTTGACATTTTGTTTATTGGAATATATTCTGTGTTCCATAATTGCTAAATTTCCTCATGTCACACTTCAAAGGTGAGCACTTTTATGGTATTCCCTGTTTTGATGATATGCCAGTTGGTACAGCTCAGTGCATTTTGGAGCACTGTAAAATTGGAGTACATGGAGCAACTGGTTTTCATTTTAGTCCCTCTTTTCTCACAGCCTGTTGGTTTCTCCTTGCTGTTCTGAAGTTCAATATTCATGTGAAATTGTACTTCTGCTTTTTTGCAGCACACGCACCCACCCACACCCCCACACCCACCATTACACAATCTCTCCATTAAAAGTTGTGTATTAAAAACCTCTTTTCCCCCTTGCTCTCCCTGGAGGTATAAACACCTGGTACTTTTCTGCCCTCTGCCCGCTTTGTTTCTTCATTTTGGAACTACAGCAGTGGTTTCCTTCTGCCCTAGAAGTAGGGTTGCAGCTTGCACAATCCAGAAAAGCTGACAGGAAAGCAAAGATCAGGCCTCTGGCTTGTGTACACCATGCAATTCCCCCTAAAAGAGTTTTTGGAGGGTGTCAGGAGGAGAGCTACTTCCTACTAGTAAGGAAAAAGCTATCTATGTGTCACCAAGGATTTCTGTCCTGATTTGAAACCTCTCCATGACCACACCATGCTCCAGCTTGCTTGCTGGCACCAGTGCCATGTTTGCATACCAGGCAGCCGTGCTACATGTCACAACTACTGGCCAGTGCCAGCAGCACTTTGCAACAAACACGAAGATGCCTTTTCTGCCAGGATCTGAGGCATTCTGTCTGTGCACACCACTCTAAATGTAACTTATACCGGGGGAGGAGAAGGGATGCCTCACCCAACTTCTTCACTGCCAGCCAGCAAGTAATAACCAAGAATTAAGGTCTTTGCATTTTTAAAGGAATGGGAGAAAGAATACGGCTAAAGCCCAAACGTCACTCTCCTGTCACTTCTCTCAGGGTAGGAAAAAGCTCTTGGAGATTCCTCATTTTGAGTTATACTCAGGCTCAGTAATTTTAAGTCACAAAAGTTTATAAAATATTTTTATGCACTGACTAGACTGGCTCTTATTTCATGCACTACATTTTAGCTGAACCAGATTAATTTAACCTGTGTTTGTAGCTGGCCATATTTCAGACTGCCTTCAGGATGCTACTTTACCAGATTTAAGTCAGCAGTGAATTACAAGCAAACTTTGGTCTGGGACTACTTTGCTTGCCCTCCGGTTAGTGGCACTGCTTAGAAATGTGTCTTAAAGAAAGCTGCATAAAATGCTAGCTTGAGCATTTTTATCTGCTCTCCTTTGTACAATATTGCTCTAGGCTTAAAGCAGTAATTACATAGAGTAGAAATGGAGTCATAGGATCATAGAATGGTTTGGGCTGGAAAGGACCTTAAGATTATCTAGTTCCAACCCCCCTGCCATGAGCAGGGGTGCCTCACACTAGACCAGGTCTCCCAACCTGGCCTTGAACACTGCCTGGGTTGGAGCATTCACCACTTCTTTGGGCAACCTTGTGCCAGTGCCTCAACACCCTCACAGTAAAGAAATTCTTTATATTTAACCCGAACTTCCCCTCTTTAAGTTTAAATAGCTGTTGCTATGCTCATTTTCTGCACATGTGCCACAGTGGAAGCTCTGTAAATCTGCTTTGGATTTTGTAATTTATTATTTATTTCAGGGCACTTAGCCTTCACTGTGTATCACTGTGTATCTTCCACCCTTCCCTCTTCTCAGCTCATTCTCCCTATTTCCTTATGTACCACAAGTTCCTTATGGCCTCCTTTACCCCTCCCTCCTTTTTCCTTATCTGTTATTTCTTTTCCTCCACTGCTTAAGCCTTGTCTTTCTGCTTTCTTGTTACCTTCCCTCCCCTTATTTTTGGCCATGTATTGCAGTTGACACAAACCCAGCATTTCCAAAATGACGAACAGTCTAGCAGAAAGCCTCTTTCCCCAAGTTACCTCTGTTGACTACAGAAAGAGGAGAGGGAATTAGCTAGGCCACTAAATTTGAAGCTCTTTCAGAATAGCGTTTTCCTTATATAATCCAGAAGATAGTGCTGCTGTGGGAGGGAGACAACTGTGATTTTAGAATACAGTGAGTGTAATAATGAAGTAACATCTTTGCTAAGCTTTGCCAAACAATACATTACATTTTCCTCTCATTTATCATGTTTATCATGGCATGCAGAGCATGGCAGAGGATTTGCCTGATTTAACATCAATAAATAAATTGTTATCAGAAAAGTACTCCTATCCAGAGTTTTGGTAGTTTTAAGCAGGTCGTGATGAGTTGCACTACCTGAGCAGTCTTCTCCATCTCCTAGGTATAGACTGTTCCCTTAAAGGGAATCATACATGGAATAGGCTTGTGCTGCGATTGAGAGACGGGACATAGCTTGATGCAAGCGAAGTGTCTGTTTATTAACAGTCTTCATGCACTTGTATTTGTTTCTTTTAACACCCTGATTGGATATTTCCAAACTGCGCGCTACCGATACAATGGTTTCTGATTGGCTCCCAGCTAATACAAAAGCCTTCTGGGACTTTCCACAACCAGCGGGTCTCTGTTGCGCAATCGGGGGATTTCCATCCCCTCGGCCTGTGAGTCTCCACCCAGCACTGCCCGCTCCCCTGACTCAGACACACACCTTCTGGTTTCCATAACAACCACCATGGCTCAAGGGTCTGCGGTTTCACGTTTCCTTGTTTCTTCTCCCAGGGTCTGTAACCCAGGAGTTCCAGCACATCCCCCTTTACCATTCGAACAGTACTCGGGCTTCTGCCCTTGGGGCCTGGCCCTTCAGGCTTGGATTAGCAAAACTTTTGAGAAAACTGCTGCTTTCTGTACCTCACCTGGGTGCATATTTCTAAGGCTATATAAGGGAATATTTCTAAGGATATGTAAGGGACTGTCTTTGCATTAATCTAGTATTTTCTCCCCATTAAGAAAGAAAAAATATATAAAATTCAGCATTAATTCTTCTTCATTAAGATATACCACAGTCACAGAACCATAAAATCGCAGGATAATTGGAAGAGATATTGAGGATATCAACTATAAGGTCAGAATAGATTGCTCTGGGGTTTATATTAAAAGCTGACAAGGATGAGGACTGCACAGCCTCTCTGGGTAACCTGCTTCACTGCAAGACAGTCTTGTAAGAAGAAAACCCCAAACCAACCAACCAACCAAAAGCCAACCAAACACCCTCCCCCCCCCCCATGCAGCAAAGATGAAAAAGTTTTTCCTTAAATCAAATATGAACTTCTCCTGTTTCAGCTTATGTTTGTTGTGTCCCATCCTCATATCATGCCACACAGAGAAGAGCCTGGTTCCATCCTCTGCTTTTTCTGCAGAGCTGCCCTCCAGTTTCAGCCTGGATAGGTACAAGGAGTTACTGCTTCCATAATGCAGTTCTTCTGCACTCTTCTTTGGGTCTTCTTCTGTAATGGAGATGAATATTCTTGCTGTCTTAAACCAAGCCATAACATCTGATGACTATGGTTACCTTGTTTCTAACCCAGTTTTTATCTGCTGCTAGATTTTGCACAATATATCATGAATGACGATTCAAGTTCCTTGTGCTTCTCTCTCTGGGACTTCACACAAATCTAAATATTTGTCGTGCATTCCTGTTTAGTGAGTAAGCTTTCTCTTTCTCCTCTTTTCCATAGTACCATGCTCATTAATCTTTTTTCTGCTATTCAGAATTTTTATTTTAAAATTAGTTGTTTTCTTCTCTTTCATGACCAGTCAACTCTGTATAGTTAACTCTTCTTCTCATTACAAAAATCTCTCATAGGAAAGGGAAAAGAGTTTTGTGGCAACTTTTCTGATGTTATAATTTTTTTAGGAAAGGTTTATTACTTTAAAGCTCACTTTTCCCATCACCAGTTGGACTGCCTCATTTCCACTGACAGTTAAATGATATTGGAAAAAATTGTTTTGTCATTTCTGCCAATCTTCTTGTTGTGGTTTAAGCCTAGTCAGCCACGCAATCTCTTTCTCACTCCCCCCCCCCCCCCCCTTCCTTCTCCCCGCTCCTGGAGGGATAGGGAGGAGAATCGAAAGAATGTAACTCCCACGGGCTGAGATAAGAACAGTCCAGTAACTAAGGTATAACACAAAACCACTACTGCTACCACCAATAGTAATAATGATGAGGGAAATAACAAGGGAAGGAAATGCAACTGCTCACCACCTGCTAACCAACACCCAGCACAACCGAGCAGTGATCTAACTCTTCTTGGTTACTGCCCCCAGTTTATATAGTGGGCATGACATGCTGTGGTATGAGACAAAGGGGGGTACAAAATTACAAAATGAAATATATAAACCTTTAGAATCAATTTTAAGTAATGTTAAGTTTGATGGCTTTGTAACAGTAGCAATGGAAAATTACTGAGATGCATGATATACACAGAAAAATATAGAGTACAGCTAGAGAACATACTGGGAATTCTTGTACAAGATAAACTGCTGTAGTTGACATAGTATAGGCCTTTATGACCTTAGTACAAAATGAGTGTAAGAAAAACAGGCTAGAAGAACAGGACGTAAGGATAAAGAGTATCTGGAATGGCAGGGGCCCATGATAGGCTGCAGTTAAACTAACTGATAAGTAGGAGGACGGGAGATTGTTATGTCTGTGGTGTTAACAAACTTATTAAGTTGGTATAAGCATCTACTACGTGTGCTTCAAAAGCTGCCAGCAGTGATGAAGATTGTTGGAAGAAGTAAATGACCCCAAAGACCCCCACCACATTTTTGTATGCATGCAGGGAACTCTCTGGAAAATTATATAATCCATACGTAGCCTCATGAATATGTATGTGTGCTCAGTAGCTATATAAGGACTGCTTGTGTAGCACTATGGGGGCACACGTTAGGAGGAGCTATCCCCCATGTCTCCCGGGGCCACAATAAAGAATACCTGCTTATCAGCTAGAAAACTTTGTTGACAAGTTTGTTCCTGGAGTTTTCTCTGAATCAGGTATGGAATATCTCCTTGCTTAGTTTGGGTCAGGTGTCCTGTCTCTTCTTCCTCCCAGCTTCCCCTCCTCCCTGGCAGAACATGAGACTCAGAAAGTCCTTGGTCAGACTAAACATTACTGCAACAACTAAAACCATCGGTGTTATCAGTGCTGTTCCCAGGCCAAAAGTCAAAAACACATCACTGCACCAGCTACTAAGAAGGAGAAAAAATGACTGCTACTGCTGAACCCAGGACACTTCTCCTTCTTAAAATACCACAGATAAAGAAGAACTCCTTCAAAGTTTATTTTGTTTTACCTTTATTGCACTTTCATAGCTTTGGATAACATGGCAGGGCACTGCAGTGGTGGAGAAGGCAAAAGCTTACCTGAAGGTCTCTGTAAGTTTTCAGGTTCTATTTTCAGTTGTGGTTAGTACACCACATAAATAATGAATTTTCTTCTAGAATAAACTTTTCTGATGCATTCACAAAAAAAAAAAAACAAAAAAAACAAAACAAACAACCAAAAAACCATCACTGCCCCATGTTACTTCCCTTCTTTGATACACATCCCTTCTGTTTTCAGAGTTAGGGACATCTATATGTGGCACTCACTTTTTTTTTTTTTTCTCTTGATAATGTTACTCTTACAGAAACCATAGGGCTTCTGTCAGCTCTGATCTACAGATAAACAAAAAGTTCACCAGTTCTTATGTACTTTTACTTATCTGAATCAGATCTGTCACCAGATTTTATCTCCTCTTCTTCGGTAATTTTCATTTGGCTCTAACTCAGATTTAGCTTATACCCCCTACTGCTCTCATAAGGTTACTAATTTTTAGTTATGCTCATCACTGGTACTGCCAGATGCTAAAAATTCTTCCTACATTTTTTGTTCCCATTATCTGGAGCATCTCATTTGTTCAGGAAGCATCTAAGACACTTCTCCTGAAGTGCTGTTTTCCAAAGGTAGTGTTGAAATGCCTGTTTTTAGCCAATCCAGCCTGACAGGATGGAATGTGGTATCAAATATCCTCAATATGCCTTCGCAATTAAAAACTCATGTGCAGCTTGTTAAAATGAGAATGGCAAATGGATGCCTGACATATTGTCTTCCTCACAGGCAAAAAGCCAAATCCATCCCACTGTAATGCAGCGTTTCAGTGCTACAACATAGGAATAAAAGCTTTTCTGAAATTCTTCATGTTCCTTTTCATTCCTATCACGAACATCAGCTGATCCGTTTGTATGGTCCCACCATCTCTTCAGTGATGTACAGAGCTGTAGGCACTGGAAATCCTTTTTGCTTCTAGTATTACTATTCGGGGCAGGTTTTCCTGACATTACTGTTTCACGCTTAAATGGAACAGATTCCTTTTATATCCCACCAGTTTAACTGTTAGAGAAATATTTTGGCATTTTTAACATCATGTTTTAGAAATGCATTTATTTTGCTCTGGTGGAAACAGTTAAGGAGTGATCATTTCTTAATATACATACTTCTGGTCCTTCTAAAATGCACCTCATCTCAATATTTTCTTTTTTTGAACTTCTCTGGGAGAATTTTTTCTTTCTCCACAGACTAAGGAGACTTTCCAGAAGACCAGCTTTTCATCCTGTTTAGGTTGGCCCAGCATACAAAAAAACAGGTCACTGTCCTTTGAAGAAACATGTGAAGATGTGAACCAATCTTAAACTGCAGTGGGCCTAAGTCCAGACCTCCAGTGCCTCTATTATAATTTACCCCATTATCATAAAATTTGCCCCACTAGTCTACAGATAGACTAATGCTATGACTCTGGTGCCAACCTGCTACTTTAGTATCAGGGGGCAGAGAGGAAGGGGAAAATAGAGCAAGACTGATTTTCTTTTTTTATTTTTTCCTCCTGTAAAAAGTACACTTACAAAAACCCATAAAAGCCTAAGGGCCATATCCCATTCTGTAAAGAGTTCCCTGAAGATGTCCCTGCTTGTGGTAAATTACATTATTGTGTGGTGAGCCGTAAAGGAGCAAAAGGGTGAAGAGCAGTGATTGCTGCTCATTGTTTTGTCTCACTTTTCTTTGTACCATCAGCAAGACTCAGAAGACAGATTCTAAGATTCAAGAGAATTGCTAAATTATTGTATTGCCTGTAGAGTTTGTTTGCTGCACCAGGTGATTTGTAGAATCAATGTTAATAAATAAAGCTCTGCTCATTGATTACTCTTACTGATGTGAGAGTTCACTCTCAATTTAAAAGGAAATAAAGACATGGTCATAGGCAAAAAGGTCAGTCCACCAATTTTATTTAAAATAGTGCAACAAGGTTTTGCAGCCGGGAAAACTGCTGCATGGCAGTAACCAACAATTACCCAGTCAAACAAAACAGAAACAAGGAAGAAAATCAACTTGTTTACAAAGTAAGAGATGTGACTGTCCTGTAATAAAGTCCCTTTTCACTAATAGCTCAAAGTTATAAATCTTAGAAGCCGTGATAAAGCTTAGAATTATTTATATCAGAAAGAGGACAAATTAAATCCCTTCAATTTGTAGTGAAATATTACATTTTGTTAAAATAAAGTATCTAACTTCCTTTTGCTATAATCTAAAAGTGTCAAAAGAAAAATGTTAAATAATGAATGCTCTGAACTCTCAATTTAAAAGGAAATAAACATTTAGAGCATAGCCAAAATGTTTCCAAGGATGTTTACATTTGTATCTGTAGAAAGAGAGTAAAACAAATAAAACCCCCAAATTCTCCAGTATGGGGAAAAGTTTCTTGCTGTTGACTAGGTGGCATTTATTTTTTTCTTTGAAAAAGCACTTATGTGACTCAGGCTCATATACTGAAATAATGTATGCCAGATTATAGGTTCAGAAACTTTTTCATATTGCCAAATAATCTGAGCAATCTCCAGCTCATTTGTACCTCACAATGATAATCCAAAACAATTCTCAGGCACAGTGACAGGAGTTGGCACAGGTCAACTGTTTCCAACAGATGTATGGATGTAGCCATCCTCATTTTAAGACAGTTTACTGTCATGAATGAAATCTCATGGTGTACTGGGTCTGGTTGGGATTGAGGTAATATGCTTCCATGTAGTGCTGTGCTTTGTTTTAGTGACTAAAGCAGTGGAGGTAACACAGTACTGTTTTTGTTATAGCTGAGCAGTGCTTGCACAATGTCAAGGCTTTCTTTTTTTCTGTGTCCCCTCAGCAAGTAACTTGGGAATGCAAAAGAAGTTGAGAGGAGGGACGACCAGGACAATTGACTAAGGCTGACCAAAGGGATATTCCATACCATATAACATCATGCTCAGCAATAAAAACAGGGGAGAGGTTTCTTGGGGAAAGCAGACAGTGCTCAGAAACAGGCTGGGCATCATTCTGCTTGTGAGAGGCGGTGAGTCATTGCCTTTGCATCACTTATTTTGTTCTTTTGCTTTTTTACTTCCTTTCCTCTTTCTCCTTCCTTCACTTATTAAGCTATTTTTATCTCAAGCCACAAGAACGTTTTTACTTTTACTCTTCTTATTTTTTCCTCTGTCCCACTGCAGGAGGCAGGGAGTGACCAAGCAGCTGTGTAGCGCTTAACTGTTGGCTGGGCCTAACCCACAACATATGGCCAAAGAACAGGTTCCAGTACAATTAGCTTGCCAGTGGGTGTAGCCTGAGTCATGTTTTTATTCACTAGTGCATGAATCTTTTTTTAATCCTTAGTCATCTTCTGCTGATAAGTTTTGGGTTAGAAGAGTGTTTCTGGCTATTCATTGTTGAGATATTCATGCACAGACATTTTCAGAAAAGCATTGGATCGATAGAATCAATTGTTATAATTAACTGGAGTAGAAAACAATTACAAGCAATCTCTCACTGCAGCAAGGCATATTTTATGTGCATATTAGGAAAGTTTTTATCTCAGTATGGAGCTTACTGTCAATAACAATAAGGAAATCAGTCTGAATATCAACATTGCTTCAGACTTCTAAGGATACATTTCAATGGTAAAACACGATCGGACAATGACCCATTAGCACACCCTAGTCAGTACAACACAACCACAGCTTTGCTGGAAGCTCCTCTATCCTGGGAAAAGGGCATTTCTCCTAGGCTGGGTTGTGGCTTTGCTGTTTGCCAATTTTTTTGCGTGACCTTGGATACATCGGTCACCCATTCATAAAATTCCTACTTTAAGAATAATAGCATCTGGTGGAAAGACTGTGAAGTGTAGAGGTATTATGATGATGGAAGCTATATACTTCCTGAAGTGATTGTTTTTCTATTTGACTTTGACTTCTTTTTTCCCTTGAACTATCCTGAAATAATTTCTAAGGCATTGCTTTGTTGAAGTCTCTGGAAATTTTGCTTGCAGAGGCTCTAGGTGACGAGTAGGCTCTGTGAGTGATGTGGGACTGTTTGGAAATTAGTTCTGAGCCATATCATTATGCTTAATATTGTGCAAACTCAAGGCTATGCCTGACTCACTGGATTTGTGGATTTATTTTTTTTTTTTTTTTTTTGCCATGGTACAACACAGTATTTGTATTCAAGCCACACCTCTTGCTGTCACCCTACTTTAACCACATTGTATCATGTTATAATATTTTGAGAAAATATAGTACAATTGTTCAGATAGCCAAAGTCTTAATAAGCAACTAATTCAGTACAAACCATTAAAATGTGTATTGTATAATGGAGGGATATGATACTGGTGAATTGTTTCCTTTTAGATCATTAACTGTCCCTTACTGAGACATTTAATTAAAACTTTAAAAGGCTAAACTACTGGTAAGGACTAGTAAAGAATGGCAGTCATATGGAACTGTATCTGAAGCAAAATATTTGCAAAGCATATGACATATAGAGAATATGCCCATCTAATCCTTGAGTGCAAAAATGCACTATCAACCCTTGAGCTGCCTGCTGTCATCTGGTGCAGAATTATTTAGCACACAGGAGATCATCATCTGTCCAGTTGGAAAAAGTAAAAGAAATTAAATTCTTTAATTAGCTTCTATGTGGCTCTGGAGAGACCCATTTGGTTCTCTGTGTTCAGTTCTGGGCTCCCCAGTACAAGAGAGACATGGACATACTGGAGCAAGTCCAGCAAAGGGCCACAAAGATTATTAAAGGTTTGGAGCATCTGAAATGGAGGAGGCTGAGGGAGGTGGGACTGTTTAACCTGAAGAAAAGAAGTCTCAGAGAATGACTTTATCTATGTGTATAAACACCTGATGGGAAAGAAAAGAAAATGGAGACAGGCCTAGTGAAAGGACGAAAGGCAATGAGTACAAGTTGAAACACAGGGAATTCTGTTTAAACATAAGAAAAATCTTTCTCTACTGTGAGAATGGTCAAAAGTTGGCACAGCTTACCCAGAGAGGTTGTGGACTCTCTGTTCTTTAAGATATTCAAATGTGACTGGATGCTGTCCTGGGCAACCTGCTTTAGCTGACCATGCTCTGAATAGAGATGTTGGACTATACAGTATCCAGAATTACCCTCCAGCCACAGTGATCCTCTGATTTTTTGATTATTAATCTAGAAGATTTTCTCAATGTCTGCGTTGCAGCTTCCCAACTACACCATAAAAGTGTCTTCCCCATCCAGTATATATCTATTTCATCACTACTTATTAACATTAATAAAACCTATTGAAAACCTAACTAACTGGTGAAAAAGCTGTGAGCTATGAATTCAGTTCCTACTTCTTAAAGAAGTTCTGGACATATATCGAAAAACTTTAGTACTTTGTTTTCATCTGCATAATGTAGATATACAGTGCCTGAAATTGAATGTCTATTTCTGGTGAGGACAAAGTAATACTTCTATTCATGCTTTCTCCACCACAAAAGAGTGCCAAATTATGCCAGTTGTGCTGGTGGCTTTGTGTTACAGATATCTGTCTACTCTGTGTCAGAGAGGCATCAACTCATTTTAATTAAATTTTCTTTAGCGGGAGGTTAGTAGATCAGAATGTAATTACCCAGATAGGAATTTTGTAAGAACATTGAAATTAACATTCTCTCTTCTGGTTAAAAGTGACATAGGAGGTTAAATGAAACAAAATTATCAGGGACCTCTGTTTTATTTTTCATCTAAAACACAGTACTTCATACTGAGTCACAAGTACTGATTTAGTGAGGAAAGTGTTAACTAAAGAACCACAAGCACCACTTCATTTAGCATTTTGTTACATTATGGCATCTTCTTGATTTTTTCAAGACAGGTGTTTCAAAGCACCAGGTCAAAAATCGCATTTAAAGGTAGCTGAACATGAGCACAGACATGACAACTATAAGTTTTTAGAGTTTTCTTGTAAGAAAACTATGTTAGTTCTTAAATAATTTTTGCTCCTCTCAGAAAATTCTTTCACACAAGGGGATGGCTGTCTCCACAGTCAGAATTTATTAAAAATAAATAAATAAATAAATCTACTTCCCTACTGAAAAAGGAAAGTGAGGGTTTTTTTCAGAATTTATTTATATATCTAGCTGTACTTAACTTGGCTACAGCTTGGGCTGCAAATAAATTTACCTAAGAATATCAATTTGTTTATGCATCTGCATTTGTCAAGTGATATAAGAATTAGGCAAGATACATGCAGAGTAATTGTGTCTTTCAGTGCCAATACAAAGTGCCCTTAGAAGTAAGGGAAATCATGTTCAGCAAGGAGTTCAGTATAAAACAGACCAAAGTTGCTGCAAAATACTAGTGAAATGTCCAGCTGCTCATGTTTTTCTTTGTGTTTTTTACTTTGAGACTGTAAATGCAATATAAGCTTCAAAGACACACTTCAATTTAGCAAGCCAAACTATTAGCAGAGCTAAGACTGCTGGCATGATCTGGCAACAGCACTTTTTCTTTGTAGGACTGCCATGCCACAGCAAGTTGGTGGCACTACCCTTTTAAAATCATATCAGACAAGACATCATGGCATTAGCAGGTTAGAACCAAGTAACTATAGAAAAATTTATCTTCTTTTCAGATTGGAACTCAATTAAAAGTAATACATTTAGCCTATGAATTTGGGGGAAAGGTAGAGAACTCTATGATAATCAAGTGTCCTGGGCTGTCAAATATGGACCATCAGATTGCATACAGTCCTGGATTGACTCTTTTCAATCCCCAAGTCAATTCAATTATTGGGATTTGGGGCTCTCCTTCAGTTTCTGTAGTATGTTTCGCCTCCAAGACTCAGAATTTAGGTTAAGGTCAATTTTTTCAATTCCCTGTAACAGAGCCCCTTGCAGCACTGCATGTACAGTGGTAAGAAGACCAGCTCCAGAAGTCATCCCTGTTCTTTGAGACCATTAAGAATTTCTCAGAAAGTCAGGTACTTCCCTGAGGACCAGTGTTACAGGTTATTGAGGAATTCCAGATACAAGACAGGAAGATCCCCATCTTTCTTCTCCTTAGTATTCAATGCACACATCCGCTGAAGTGTTCAGCAGGTTCTAGGCCCCTGTTAATTTCATGCTAACTTAAGCACATAACGCCATAAGAGACAGGCGTATTTTTTCTATGACTTCTCCTCTTTCACAAGGGATCCTCCACCCTTAGCACATTCTTTAAGTGCTTGGGTTAGATGCATTACTGTAGTTAGAAATTTTCACTGTAATTGGGGCACAGATTGTAATCAATTACTATTAATTCCTATATCAACATTAGGAAGGCCAAAAGGAAAATACACTTTTCTAATAATTCTTCTAAACTTAATTAGTTCTACCTGTACAGGCAAATATTGAAGCTCTAATGAAATTTCTGACAGATTCCTCCAAGCTGCTAGGCAATTTAGAAGTGAGAAGGGAAAGAGAGAGAAGTGAAAAGTAAGAGTTACCATTTCTGAGCAACAGACTTACAAAATATTTCTGGCAACAAGATTATCAATAAACAGAAGATATTTCAATACTGACAAAACATTCAAAAGATGCAGTTTATATTGCTGATAAGTAACAGTACTCCATCTCTTCCTTCCCTATCTAACTTCTGCACTCAATAGCTGAACTCTTCAGTCCTTTATATTCAAATGAATGTTTCCCACCAAAATATTTATTCAAAAAGGAATGGTAGTGATTTTCAGATTCTCACAAAGAAAGATAAATTGCTTTCTCACATTACTTCAGTGTTATTGTTACCATATATTGTGTGACGTTCCCTCATTATCTGTCTGTACACAAATCCAAGCAATGCATAATTTCTGAACCAAAATAAAATAGCAAAACATTTTGCAGGATGCTTTCAGCATTTTTAAATTTAGATGAAGAGAAAAATGTTCCTAACCCTGGCTAATAATAGACATTAAAATTCTGATCTTGTAAATAGCTCTGATGTACCTCAGCAGACAAGCAGCTAAATTCTCTATTGAGAACTGGTCTTTTTTTGTTCCTCTCAGGCCACGGAAAAGAGAGAGATTCTGAATTTGACCACTGGTGAAGAAATACCATTTCTGATAAAAAGATGTGGTGGCAGGCTTTGCACTAATAAATGCTCCCTCCATACTGAAAAATGCTATTTTGTTAGAGGAAGAGTTCCCCTGAAACTGTTTTCTGCTCTCACAGCCTAGACCATGTTGGAATATACATTTAGGTTTTGTAAACTGGCGCTCAAGGTGAGAGAACCCATGTGCTGCAAAAAGAAGTCTATACCAATACCATTCCCAAGCTAAGTTTCCTCTTGCTTTCAGAATAGAAAATGTAGATCCATTAGTTTGAGAAGTTGTGGATGAAAAGGGACTAGAATAATGTAAGATTAGGAGGAGATTTCTGAAGTAAACTGACCTTTCAATTTCTTACATTGTGAGTAAATGAAAGGGGAGAAAATATGTATATATAACAGAGGCAATTCTTGCATCTCATTTTATGTGGTCACTGAAGCACAGGTAGGTATTTCATCTTCCAGAATTTTTGGAAAAGTATATATAATTAGATCTTTGATAGCTGATAAAGATACAGCTCATTTAATTTAGATTTTCTCCTGGGTTCAGCAGTAGCAGTCATTTTTCTCCGAGTTAGCAACTGGTGCAATGCTGCATTTTTGACTTTCAGCATGGGAACAACACTGATAAGACCGAAGTTTTTAGTTGTTGCTAAGTAATGTTTACTCCGACCAAGGACTTCCTGAGCCTCATGCTCTGCCAGGGAGGAGGGGAAGCCAGGAGGAAGCAGAAACAGGACATCTGACCCAAACTAGCCCAAAGGGTATTCCATACCACAGCACATCATGCCCAGCATATAAACTGAGGGGACTCACCTGGAAAGGCTGGATCACTGCTCAGGTCGGGCTGGGTGTTGGTCGGCAGGTGGTGAGTGGTTGTATTCTCTTCCTTTGTTGTTTCCCTTATCATTATTATTATTGGTGGCAGCAGTAGTGGGTTTGTGTTATCCCTTAGTTACTGGACTGTTCTCATCTCAACCCGTGGGAGTTACATTTTTTTGATTCTTCTCCTCATCCCTCCAGGAGCAGGGGGGAAGAGGGGGGAAGGGGGAGGTTGGAGTGAGTGAGCAGCTGTGTGGTTCTGGGTTGCCGGCTGGACTTAAACCATGTCAGCTCTTTGTGGCGGCCAGCATGCGGCACGAAGGGTTGAGATAACAACAGATCTGACCAGAGTGTGTCTAATCGTATTTGTGATAATCATTCATTGTTCTGGATTAACAGTCGCAATGGTTGATTTATTTGCTCTCAAAATTGTTGCTCTTGATCTCACAATTTCAGCATGTCGTACCTTATTTACAGCTGGTATTTGCTATTTTAGTGTTTATCGCCTGGGGGGCTTGGGTTAAGGTTAATGTTTTGCTGTACTTTATGGAAATAACTTGTAATACAATAGAATTATTGATCGTGAACCTGATCTGGCTTGCGTTCCCAGTGTGGTGACCATCTCTATACTTTGGGAGGTATATAATGGAAGTGTTTAGCAATTACACATCTTTTTTCCCCTCCTCGGGTGGTCAGCCTATGAAGGAGACATCCTTTTACACCCCCAGCTTCCTCGCCAGACTATTTACAGCATCATTTGAGAGTTCTGAAGGTTCTGAATGGCCTGTGAGTACCCTTGAGACCTGCCTGCTGATTGTCATGGGGATCACCATGTTGGCAGGCATACAGTGTGTGTTTTACCCATGACCATTTTGTCGGATCTCAAAAGTTAAGCAGAGTCAGGTTTGGGTCTTGTCTAGGGTTAGGTGATGATGTAGGAGGACCAAGAGATTTTCCCCGAGGCTGGACAGTCATGAGTGGCAGTTTGTGTGGGATAGTATGGGCAAGTACCTAGGCCAGTGGGACCCTCCAGCGCTTTGGAGCTTCACCACTGAACAAGTGCAAAATCCAGAAAAACTAGTAAAACACTTACACGATGTGTGTTGTCATCCTGGTCATACCAGAGAGGAACAAATCATGGCAATGCGCTGGGTCTTGGCTTACGCCTACGGAGCCTTGTTTAATGCTATCCAGCACTTCATAGGGAAAAAGATGTCTCTGAATCTGATGGCAAAGCAACAGGCAACGCAGCTACTCCAGCTCCAAGTACAGCAGCTACACCAACCCCAGTGACAAGTGCAGCAGCTACTCAGACTCTGACTACAACAGGCAACCCAGCTGCTGGTACTACTCAACCCCCAAGCACAGCATCTGCACCAACCCCAACAACAGATACTGCAGCCACTCCAACCACAGTGATAGTCACTGCAGCTAAAACAAAGGACCAATTTGTGCCAATATCGGTTGCCCCTGTAAGCAAGGGGAAAAGCAAACAAGAGGCACAAAAGGGAGCCCATGCAGTGAAGAAAGATGGAGAGCCAATGCACTTACTACAAGGGACATCATCTGAACAAGTGTTGTTATTATGTGGATCAGAGGAAGAGGAAGAAGAACAGGTGACTTCTTGACCACTGGCCTTGACTGAGCAACAGAATATGTGAGAAGATTTCACCTGTCATTCGTGATCACAGAGAAAACATGGCAAAGTGGGATGGAAAACCTACCTCAGCTCTGGAGGAATGGGTGCATGAATCGAAGAGGAGAACAAAGGTCAAGGATGGAACTAGATGATCGTAAGGTCCTTTCCAACCCTAACTCTTTTATGATTCTAATATTCTATGACCATCCCGTGAAAGCTGCATTTTCAGTGTCTGGTGAGCAGGCTCCCAGATGGAGTGGAAGAGCCGATTTTACTCCAGCTCCTGTGATATAAAAGAATAATCCCTTTCTACAAGATGTGAGTGACCAATGTGATGACTATTAGAGGGGCCCTGCCTCCAGCCACGTGGAGGTAGGGGACAATTGGATTTACTGGACTGTGTGGATCAAATGGCCGGGCACATCAGCCCCACAGAAGTGTAAGGCTCTTGTAGATACCTGCGGGAGATCAAGGACAACGAACTCTGACCAATATGATCAAGCGTTTACAATTTATTATACGCAAGCAGCGCCTTTTATCGAAAAAGCCTCAGAACACTGGAATATTCGATAACATCTGGTTGGTTACATTCTTTAGCCAAGTGTTAGCAACAGTTTAATGATTGGTTGTTACAATAGTAAGTGATTCCCAGGCTGTGGCCACAACAGCAGATGGTTTCAAGGACACAACTATCAGTTCCTTCGTACGCATCCCTCTTAACAACCATCCGTGCCAACTTTCTCAAAGCTTTCTGCACATACGCGACCTATAGTAACCTCCACACATTCTTTAGTAACTTCCAAGCAGGGCCTCACAGCCTTTGGTTCACTACTTTACAAATGTCAAGTAGGTGTCTGGATTGCTCACAGTCCGTTTTCAGCAAGAAACGCTGCAACAGATAACGGAGCACAGTGTATCATAATGCCATCAAGCTGTCAAGGGGTGGAACCCATTTATATTTCTGGAGTAAGAGGAGGGTCCCAAGAGTTGACTGTACTGGAAGCTGAAATCAGCCTGACTGGGAGGGAATGGCAAAAGCACCCCATTGTGACTGGTCCAAAAGGCTCCATGTATCCTTGGCATGGACTACCTCAGGAGAGGGTACTTCAAAGACCCAAAGGGGTACCGATGGGCTTTCGGTATTGCTGCTTTGGAGACAGAAGAAATGGAGCAGCTGTCCACCTTGCCTGGTCTCTCAGAGGATCCTTCTGCTGTGGGGTTGCTGAAGGTTGAAGAACAGCAAGTGCTGATGAGTCAAAAGCAGACAAGTGGTATGCCACGACTGATATTGCCAATGCATTTTTCTCAATTCCTCTGGCAGCAGAGTGCAGGCCACAGTTCGCTTTTACTTGGAGGGGGGTCCAGTACACTTGGAACTGACTGCCCCAGGGGTGGAAACACAGCCCTGCCATCTGCCATGGACTGATCCAGACTGCACTGGAACAGGGGCAAGCTCCAGAACACCTGCAATACATTGATGACATCATTGTGTGGGGTGATACAGCAGAAGAAGTCTTTGAGAAAAGGAAGAAAATAATCCAAATCCTGCTGAAAGCCGGTTTTGCCATAAAATGGAGTAAGGTCAAGGGACCTGCACAGGAGATTCAATTTTTGGGAATAAAATAGCAAGATGGACGCCACCAGATCCCCCACAGATGTGATCAACAAGATAAGAGCAATGTCTCCACCAACTAATAAGAAAGAAACACAAGCTTTCTTGGGTGCTGTGGGGTTCTGGAGAATGCACATCCCGAATTACAGTTTGATTGTAAGATCTCTCTTTTAATCATGTGACCCGGAAGAAGAATGAATTCAAATAAGCCCTGAGCAACATCAAGCCTTTGAGCAAATTAAACGTGAGATATTTCGTGCAGTAGCCCTTGGACCAGTCCGGACCAAGCCAGATGTTAAAAATGTACTGTACACCACAGCTGGGGAGAACGGTCCTACCTGGAGCCTCTGGCAGAAAGCTCCGGGGGAGACTTGATGTCGACCCCTTGGCTTTTGGAGTCGGGGATACAGAGGATCTGAGGCCAACTGTACCCCAACTGAAAAAGAGATATTGGCAGCCTATGAAGAGATTTGAGCTCCTTCAGAAGGGATTGGCACTGAAGCACAGCTCCTCCTGGCACCCCGGTTGCCCGTGCTGGGCTGGATGTTCAAAGGCAGGGTCTCCTCTACACATCATGCAACTGATGCTACATGGAGTAAGTGAGCTTCAGTAATTACAGAACGAGCTCAAACAGGAAATCCTAGTCATCCAGGAATTCTAGAAGTTATCATGGACTGGCCAGAGGGCAAAGATTTTGGAAGGTCACCAGAGGAGGAGGTGATGCTTGCTGAAGAGGTCCCACCATATAATGAACTGTCAGAAAGTGAAAAGCAATATGCCTTGTTTGCTGTTGGGTCCTGCTGTATTATGTGAAAGCATCAGAGATGGAAGGGAGTTGTATGGAGGTCCCGACAACAAGTTGTAGAATCTGCTGAAGAAGAGGGTGAATCGAGTCAGTTTGCTGAGGTGAAGCCATCCAGCTGGCTTTGGACAGTGCTGAACATGAAAAGTGGCCAGTACTTTATACTGACTCATGGATGGTGGCGAATGCCCTGTGGGGGTGGTTGCAGCAATGGAAGCAGAGCAACTGGCAACGCAGAGGTAAACCCATCTGTGCTGCTGCACTGTGGCAAGATATCACAGCCCGGGTACAGAGCCTGGTGGTGAAGGTAGCCATGTAGATGCTCATGTACCCAAGAGCTGGGCCACTGAGGAGTACCAGAACGACCGACAAGTGGATAAAACTGCTAAGATTGAAGTGGCTCAGATGGACGAATTATTTTTGGCCCAGTGGGCCCATGAACTTCAGGCCATCAGGGCAGAGATGCAACATACAGATGGGCTTGTGATCAAGGGGTTGACTTAACAATGGATATTATAGCCCAGGTTATTCACAATTGTGAAACGTGCTGCAATTAAGCAAGCCAAGCAGCTAAAGCCTTTCTGGTATGTAGGACAATGGCTGAAGCGCAAATATGGGGAGGCCTGGCAGACTGATTATATCACACTCCCACCAACCCGCCAAGGAAAGCATCATGTGCTTACTATGGTGCAAGCAACCACTGGATCAGAGAACAGCTGGGCTTAAACCACAACAGATTTATACTTATGTTTTAGGCCTCTAGTGAGTCACTATTCCTAAAACTGACATTGTTCATAAAGTCGAAGAAGAAAATAAAGATGAGAATTTAAAGAGGTTTTACCAAGCTTTTACCTCATAAATTAGTTACACACTGTGCTTAAAGAAATCAGCATATAGGTCTCCAGAAGGTGCAGTCTCTGGAGCTAGTTTAGACTACAAACATTTCACCCCCAGTTCTCCAATAACCACATCCAGGAGGCAAACACTGACATAATGAAGTACCTTCCTAGAAAATGATGTTGATATGACGTGCATAGGGATTACAGATGTCACGGAAGAACACTGCTATGTCTTACATAGATCAGTAGCTCTTGAACTCACTCCTAAACTAATTAATCTATTTATCATCTACCTTCATCCTGGTCTCTAATGTGCATTGGCTTGTCTGACAATGACATGTTCACAATGAAGCACTTTCTGTTCGGCTTCAAAAATATCTTCAAAAATATTAAATGTTAGACTTGCCCCTTTCCTGAATTCTTTGGGGTTCTTTTAGCAGTACTGTTCTGCTTTCTCCATGCTAAAATGTGAAAATGCCAGTAATAATCATCTTTATTTTCATGGTTTTCCTGTCTTTGGAGAGAATGAAGTACATAACACAAGAGGTCTCTGCTTCTGTTCAAACTGCCAGTGTAGTTGTTCTAAAGAAAAGAAATGGGGACCATCAAACCCATTAGGCTAGAAAATTGGTTCAGATGAATAGTCTTGTCTTAAGCTCATCCCTCAAATCTGTTAGACTAGTGAGTTCTCTAAGTTAGGAAGCTAATTGCCTGAACTCCTTCAGTAGAAGTTAGTAGGTAAGTACTTCTGGAAAGCCATCCAACCAAAGGTGTGAGATGCCTTTTAAAGTACCCCCTGTGAAGACAGCGAAGGGACTAACATTTTCAGGTAACAATGCCTGATAAATAATGTAGTCTTGGTTATAATTCTCAGACACCCCGATGTGACCTTTTTTTTTTCTTTAATTTCATTTGATTGCTTTACCAGTTTCTAATCTGTAAAAGAATTTTAACTGCCATCTGTAACTACTTAGGAATCTAAATAGCATAACTTGAAAGGGACTTTGGAACTCCCAAAAAAGCTATATAAAATAATATTACTGCAAATTAATCTCTAAGATAGCTGTTTTATTTTATATGACTAATTTTTTCTCTATAAAGCTCCAAAAATCATGGTAGATCAATTCCAAAGTTTTACTGGGGAAAAAATAACCCAAAGAAATGGGACTTATTTTCTGCCCTTACTCAGGTAGGGTTTATAATTTTCTTTGTAAATCTTAATTTCAGCAAATGTTCCAGGTCCTGAAATAATTTTGAGTGACCTTTACTTTCCCTGGATATCCTTTTTCAAAACTATTGATCCTCCCAAACAAAAAGTTATTTGCAAAGAGGCCTTCAAGGCTACTTTAAGTGCTTTCTATTGACCACATTGCAGGGAAAAATAGCAAGAATAGCCTCTCAAAGTATTTTGCAGTACCTATGCTCATTTCTAACTTGAGACATAATGAAAGGAAAACTTTGCTACAGATCCCCTAAGCTATGTGTCCCTGAACAGGATATCCACTGTATCAGCCAGGAAAAGAGTATCCAAATTCAATATGTCTCCCAGATTCCCTGTTTTACAAGTAACACTAAAGTGGTAACAGTTAATTCTTACATCTGACAGTCTTCATGGACTTTAATTTTCACCACAATCTTATACTTCAAACTAATTTAATTTATCTTGTCTATTTTACTCAAACAACTGAAACAGATCTATGGTAAATTAATGTACTACAGATAATTTGGAATACAGTGCAAGAATTCAATGCACAGCAGCACTACTGTATTACCTAAGGATATAAGATTTTAATTTAAAAAGTTGAAGGTCCATAAATCACATTCTATCTATGCTTGTCAGTATTTCTGAAAATCTATTTTAACATTTAGAATTAGTTCCTTCTTCATCACATCAGAGTTTAGTTTAACTCCACTTTACTTTAAAAGCAAAGAAAGAGCCTAAATCTCGGAAAAAGGAGGAGAATGCTTAAGAAAAGGAAAATAAGCACCAGGTACTCATTGAAGACATTCCTAAAATGTGGTAAGAATGAGTTGACTGATGAGCTATCAAGTGAATTAGGAAAGAAAAAATAATATTTTATCTTTGAGGTATATTTTACTACTTAGCTTATGCAGATAATTCTAAGACATATGAGAGACAGGATTGAGAATACATGTGTGGCTGCATGGCAGAAGGTAGCTGGTACATCCACTGCACCTCTAATGACCTAGGTTTAGGAAAGCTTGCTATATACTTCAAAGTTTGGGGTCAAAGTGGTCACCTCATTCCAACTTGGCTGTGCAAACAGTCATTACAAGTGACTCTAGCAGAAGAAAAAGATGTGGACAGACAAATCAACATCTAATCTGACTCAAATATGGAAGATAGTCAAGGTTTACTATGTTGTCTTCCCTCCTATCTTAAGGACATGCTTTAAAGTCTACAACAAGCTTTGTGTTGCCATGGCTATCTTTCCAACAACTGTAGAAAGTAGCTAATTCAAAGCCACACTGCAGACATCTCCAATGCATGATAGTCAAACAGGCAATCTTGGTATGAAGTAACATAATGTAACAAACTGCTACAAAGGGTAGCAAAAAAGGAAATGAGGTGTAGGATTTTCAGATATGGAAACAACAATTTATAACAGAATAAAATGCTTAACTAGTTAGTACTTGAATCTGAGGTAGTGAAAAGATGAAAGGAAAGCCCTCCTAGTTATAGTCCGCAATACTAATGGGAGTTCCAGTCTTCAGTATCTTTTATACTTTGATGCATATGTCACTAGAATATGCTCAGATGTAGTACCAGAACTGTAGGAAGCTTCCATGATGCCCAAGAGAAGATTTCACAAGAGTGTTATCGTTCTGTCTGCTTCCCACCTATCCTCTCTCAGTGTATCCTGTCTTAGTCCCCTGTGCATCTCCCTGTAGCCCAATACCATGACTTTTCCCAGAGCACATGCCAGATGTGATCAGATCAAGGAATTTCTCTTAGTTCCAGTTGGGAGGAATCTGTTTATCCCAAGCAAGAGGTAAAATGTCTTTTAGTTTTTAAGCCATTTTTTTTCTTTTTGTATTAAATATCACAACTGCAAACTGTTTAAAACCCCCAGGCATTGCCCCCAGCTTTGGGAAGAATAAGGAAAACAGCTGTACACTTCTGCCACTTCATACTTCTGCATTCCCCCACTGGTATCCTCTCTCAGAGGAATTTGCGGAGGAGTGCACCTCTTATACTACACTTTTGGGGATATTAGATACTAAGAAGTAGGAAAAAAGATAAAACTGTCAGAAAAGTACAAGTATTCCTGTACTAAATATCTCCAAGCATGAATGTTTCCAAATGCAAGTGCTGGAAGCTAAGTAACCAATTAACCAAAGATGTAAATTCAGTTCAGATAATATACCAAGACTTTAACAAGACATATATCAAAACGAATTCCAAAGAAAATAGCAATAACTAAATTAGCCATGTTTTTAACCTACCATTTATATGAACTGTTCATTACACTTTGAAAAGCAAAGTATAATTACACCAAATGCATGATGGTAAGTACTTTTTTTCACAAAGCATGTCCTCTCTCATGGGTTATTTTCCGCTGAATTCTTTTTATGATAGAATCTATCCCACCTGTTTCATCTTTTTGAAATTGGGCAGCTAATTGTAGCTAGCTGAAGAGAAGGGAATTTACTTTCAGAAAGCAATTTTTTCCACATATTTAGGATGTTACGAATTGGCATTCTGTCATTACCCTGCTAAAATCTCTTCAAAGGTGTTGAATGGAGGGAAATTAAGCTAATTTAACCTCTTTTACATAAAAAAAAAAAGTCTCAAACTCCTACATTGCTGCCAGCACTTCCTTTTTTCCTTCTGGGGCAGGGAGTAGAGGGTAAGAAAAGTGATGATGGTCTCACTGTAGCTGTTGAACTTCTTCCATGTAACTTTGTTGAAACAAGGGGGGGGGGGGTGTTAATTAAAAAGGACAGTAATTTTGTATTGTCTTTCTCAACACCCAAGTCCATGTAAAGCACAAAGTTTGCCTTCAGAAATTCAGAAATTCTATTCACTACTTTTTTTCTTTCCTGTAATTCGTCTAAATGGATGCGGTTATTAGCAACCTGGTCTAGTTGAAGATGTGCCTGTTCATTGCAGGGGAGTTGGACTAGATGACCTTTGAAGGTGCCATCCAGCCCAAACTATTCTGTGATTCTATGATCACATAAATTTTCCTAATGTAGAACATTTTTTTCTGGAGTTTGGTTGGTTGGTTGGTTGGTTTGGTTTTTTCTTTTTTTTCAGTTTTGCATATTCCCTGTTTACTAAGCAAACTATATAAACTTACTCTTGCTTTCCTGCCTGCACCTCTTTGATTCAGTGGTTGTCTCTCACTCAAAATTGCTAATTTTACCTTAGCATTTAAATGCATTGGCTTTTCTGAGCTTGGGTTTGTTAAAAATAGCAATCTACTCTCTTGGTCAAGTCAAATACTTCATGTGTCTAAAAATAAGTGTAGTTTGAAGTTTCTGTAAATAGAAGTTTCTGATGTGGTGTCTGTCACCCAATGCTCCCTCATGTAATAATATAGAAAAATCAACTTTGACAGTTTCTGTTCTATCAATATATACTTAGGATACCCTTCATGATATGCCTATTCCAGTGCTGGTCTGTTTGGTGTACTCCTAGGTCTTCTTGACTCCTGGTAACTTGATCTCATTTTACCTGT
Organism: Myiopsitta monachus; assembly: GCA_017639245.1. Taxonomy (NCBI): domain Eukaryota; kingdom Metazoa; phylum Chordata; class Aves; order Psittaciformes; family Psittacidae; genus Myiopsitta; species Myiopsitta monachus. The sequence goes on along the minus strand of CM029922.1, from coordinate 21,859,398 downwards.
GTGTGTTAGCTGTTCGATTTTTGTATTTGATCTCTGAGTTGATCACAGCAGGATTATTTTGCCTCCATTTTACTTTCTAGAGGAGGGAAGGAAAAGAAGATGATAAAGCATAGAGGATAACGTACCCAGGTCAGAACACTGCCAAAAGTAACGATGTCCACCTACTCAGATCATTGAAGTCATTTAAACCTCATCTACCTTTGTGGAATAATGTGTCCTGCAATATGTTGCAATAAATGGTACAATAATTCATGAATCAGTGACCCATGTCAGAATGAAAGTCATCTCTCTGGAGTAGTTGAGTAAAGGTAGATGTGTTCTACATTAGCTATATAAGATCCTTATAAGCATATATGCTAAAAGTATTTGAAGACAAAGAGAACAGTATATTAATTAATGTAATTCAGATCACCTTCCTTAAATGTCTGTTTCTGAAAGGGAATGAGTAATTGTCCAATACATGAGTCCTATTTGATCATCTTACTCTGGACCCCCAAATTTTAAATTTCTACGTCAGCGTTGCTGACTCAGTTTCATAGTTGTAGCCTTCAAGTAAGATTTCTGCTTAGCAAAGAATTCACATATTTCCTTCCCAAAATTATTTTATCTCATTCATAAACAGAGGCACAACTTTTTTTGAAGATTCATCCTGTTATGCTAATTAATGCAAGTATGGTTCCCATCCTGACCACTGACAAGGCAGAGTCAAATACTCCATGAAATATTACATTGAGGTGCACTAACTAGTCTCTTTTCATTTATTCAACACCATGAGTGAGCACTTTTTCTTAGGGTTGTACTGTCAGAGGACAGAGATCATGTGGTTAAAAAATTAAGTGATGACATTCACAACCCAAAAAAAAACTAAGGTAAATAAGTATTCTCTGCTACGAACCAGCTTCTGTGTAAATTTAGTCTAAAGAAATGGCAATAAATTATGGGTATGTAAAACTGACATTTAATTTCAAAAGCACAATTAATATATGCAATGATGTTATTGTGTCTCTTTTGTAAGCCAGTAAACAGTAAATTGGGATTTATTAACTGCTAAAAGCAGCAGACTTTCAATCAATAGAGTATACTTCTGGCATGTGAATGTGGAAAGAACACAGTCAATCTTTTGGGTGAGATACAAAACTTCAGTCCTGACCATCTGACATGATTAAAATCTTAGAATATGGTTGTGTTTTGGTTTTGGGTTTTTTGTTTGATTGTTTATTTTATAAAAGGGAGAATCAATTAAGAAAATCATATATTGGTCACATTTCACATGATAAAATGCCATAGCTACATCAAAATATCATGGCAACAACAAAATACCATGGCCACATTACTCAATAACTCCCACTAGAGTTCATAATCCCTGCCATTTGAAATAGAGTAAACCCTTTGTTAGCTGCAGTGCCCTAGAAATTTATAATTATCTCTACTGGATAGTTATCAGACAGTGTTTAAGGGCCTGACACTCCAATCTCCAGAATTCAATAGAACATAAACACTAGCTAGTAGATTACATTGTGTCAAGACTTATTTGGAAACTTGTTTTCATCTTAAATTCCTGCTCTGTTTTCAGCATCAGAATCTTCAGGATTTTTATCTTGAAAATTTAGCATTGTTATTAGGCTTTAAATAGCATGAAAATTCTTTGTAATAAAATAAGCTAAATAGATATGATATTTTGGTATAAATGTGGTTTTTGTTACAACAGGTTGAAAATTATATTAAAAAGAAAAAAAAAGAAAAGAACATTAGCAGTCCATATTACAAAATAAAAGATGTTAAAGGTTCATTTTTCTGGAAGATATTTTATTGCATAGGATTTTTTTTTTAATGATTTCTATCTGGCAATTCAATGAATGTCCTGAAAACTGAATACTTTGTCTATAAAAGCATGAGAAATGTCTTTTTCTTTTCCTAAAAAAGCATTCAGCACATTAGAACAAAACCTAAACCTTCAAAGTCAATATTTGTCAGCGTCTAATGTAAATTATGGTGTGCTTTTTTAAATTTAATCTTAGAATTTAGAACAAGAGATAATATTTTTTAATGTCAGCTCTTTAGAACTGGATATGAAAACTGCTGAAATTCTAATGAATAATATATTGAGGTGGGTTTGCTATGTCCTGGGACTTTACATTTGGCAGTATGCAGATAACAGCTCTGGCCAATAACAGACTCATGAAAAATGTCTCATTGGCTTCAAGTTCATTGTTTACTGTAAAAGCTAAACAAAGCTTTTATTTTTTTAAATGCAAAACTAGGCTTTTGACCTAACAATATTCTTAATCATTTGTAACTATGCTTCCCTGCAGCAGAAATTAAAAGCTCTGGTCTAGACTATCTGAACATAGTAACTCTCCCACTGTCATGGGTTCAGCAGTAACAGTCATTTTTCTCCTTCTTGGCAGCTGGTGCAGCACTGTGTTTTTGATTTTGGGCCTGGGAGCAGCGCTGATAACACCAGTGTTTATAGTTACTGCTTGGCAATGTTTTGGTCTGGCCAAGGACTTTTCTGAGCCTCATGCTATGCCAGGGAGGAGGGGAGCCGGGAGGAGACAGAGTCAGTACACCTGACCCAAACTGACCAAAGAGGTTATTCCATACCACAGCACGTCATGTCCAGGATGTGAAGATGGAGGGCAGAGACCCGGAAGGGTGTGGTGGTAGTGGACTGGGGGTGCACGGCATGGTCAGGTTTTTGGTATTGTGGGGTTCACTGTTGGGGGGTGCACTGGCTGGGTCGGGCTTGGTGAGCAGTTGTATTCTCTTTCTTTGTATTTCTCTTGTATTATTATTGGTGGTAGCAGTAGTGATTTGTGTTATACCTTAGTTGCTAAACTGTTCTTATTTCAACCTGTGCGAGTTGAGTTCTTTTGATTCTCCTCCCCATCCCCCCGAGACTGGGGGAAGAAAGAGGGGGAGTGAGTGAGTGAGTAAAACTGCATGGGTGGGGGGCTTAAACCGCGACACCCACAATGCCCCAAAGCTGCAGTATATAATATATCCCACTCTGTGCCTTACGGAATCAGTAACTGGTTCATCTTGTGGAAGCGTTTAGCAGGACATAAGCATTAACAGTACTTTGTCAGTATCAATGCCTTTCATGAGCATGTTTTACTGTTGAACTTTGAGTTCTTTTCCATTTAAAAAATAATTATCTTTTATTATTTTCTCTACATAAAATAAGCTTTGCAGAAAAAGACACTGCTGGTCTGCTGGCACAAGCTGTTGTGAACCAGACGTCTCTTTTCTTCATCAGCATAATGCCATCTGCCACAGACAGGAAGGAAGAGATTAAAACTGAGGAAGAACGAAGAGAGTAATACCAATGGAAAAGACATTAGTAAGTCTGGTGATGTCCATTCAGCCTTCTCTAGCTCTGGTTAGGAAAACAGTCAGACTGTTCAAAACATAGCGTGTTCCTAGAAAAAGAACTGCACTTATTTTCTTTTCCCTTAATAATATTACAATTAACCCATGTGTACTTCTGAAGACTAAGAAGTTCTGAGAATATTGAAAACAAAAATGTATCTAATAACAATGCTTTTGAAATAAGGAACACTAAATATTTTGTGTTTCAAATATTTGAGAGTATTATGGAAATATCACTCAGGGCAGGAAGAATACCAACAAAACATCAAAACTAATGAAGAAAAAGTGTTTGGGTATTTTTTGTTTCTTTACACACTTTGTGGATTTGTGCAAGGAAACAGAAGTAAAAGGACTTTCAGTCTATTCTTACAACTGCTCATTTAGAGAAGCAGAGTGTAAGTAAGGTGGTGTTTTCACTGCTACTCTAATATTCAAAGAAAAGTGGTTTAGAATCTCTTCTTGATTTCTGAAAGCAGGCCTTAGGGCCCCTACATCTAAACAGGGGAACAGAGTGTGAAACCCAAATTGAGGGAAATACATCTTAACAAGAAGGAATAATGTATATTGGAAATTAACACCTAATGCAGACCAGTACTTCTTTGAGCAGCAGCTTGCTTAACAGTACCACTTTGGTAGGTTCTATTCTACATGTACACATTTTGGCATAGGGAGCCAAAGCACCTAACACAGGATGCTGGACTCCTCTGGGAACACATAACATAAATGCTGTGATATAGCCATGGTGATACACAGCAGTACAATCATGGTCTCCAGCAACAATGACTTGCACAAGGTCACACGGGAGAGTTGCAGTAGATTTAGGCAAAATCATGCCCTGTGCCATCTCTGTGAATGAAACCTTCTGTGATTCCCCCCCATTTACTCAGTGATCCCTTTTCAAATACACATGCCCAGTCATTACCAAGGAAGCTGCTAGCTCCTGTGCCACCCCAGACAACATAAACCGAAACAGAAGAGAAAAGGCTAAACTGGAGAACTATCATAGTATCATAGATACTAAGGCTTGAAGGTCATATAACAATACGCCTGCTAATACTGGAATGCTCCTAGGAGTATGAATTCTCATGCTTTTCTAACACTTCATTATTGCATGTTTGAAAGTTTTTATTCTCTGAAAGTTTGGCTTAATACACAGCTTGAAGCTACCTTTTCTTTACACCATTATTTCTAGTTTCTATTAAGGTTCTTTAAATGAGGCTTTGCTCAAGCTGAGCAGAAGAGATTCTGCTCAGGCTGTGGTCTGTGCTTCAGAAAAGAGGCAGGCTGTAGGGGAAAACACTGACGGTAAAATACTGAATTGCATCAGTGACTTACTGTTTGTCCATTTATCCTATACAAGTTCTCATACCCACATTGTAGACTTTGCCATTTTATTTTTGTCTCCCAGAACACATCTCTTAGCCATTTTCCTTCCTATTCTTTCAATACTATCAGAATGGTCTCTCTTTCTTTGTTTCTTCCTTTCTTCCTTTCTTTTTTTTTTCTTTCTTTCCCTCCCTCCGTCCTTCCTTCCTTCCTTCCTTCCTTCCTTCCTTCCTTCCTTCCTTCCTTCCTTCCTTCCTCCTCCTCCTTCCTCCTTCCTTCCTCCCTCCCTCCGTCCCTTCCTTCCTTCCTTCCTTCCTTCCTTCCTTCCTTCCTTCCTTCCTTCCTTCCTTCCCCCCTTCCCCCCTTCCCCCCTTCCTCCCTTCCTTCCTTTCTCCACTTCCAGAATATATTCTTTTCTTTAACTATATTGGACAACATATTTGCTGCTCCATGGCACATTAAGATGAAATATATAATCTTACATATTCAAGTCAACAGGACTTCTGCTATTGATTTTTCTGTAGCCAGGATATCAACTCTTAGCCACATTTTTCAGTTTTCTACTCAACAGTGCGTATATGTGAGGTGCATTATTTTTAGCCTGTACATCATGCAACATTATTCTGTGGATGCCTAAGAATAAAGTCTGCAAAGTAAAGCCAGGTGCATATTTACAGCAAGATTGTCAGGAATTTGTAAGTCCATAAGAAAAGTCTTAAACTCTAGCCATAGTAATATTATTCAGTATAGCTCAACCTGGGCTAATAAATCTGTAAAGTTATTAATATAGCTTGACTAATACTCCTTTGTCACTTTTCAGTCCTAAATCATTAATATCATTAATATTCCTTATTATTGCTGAAAAGGAAAAAACACATTTAATACATAATTTCCATCTCACCTCTTGATGTCTAAATGCCTTTAAAACTGTAGTCCTGAATTATATACATTCAAAACTGAGACCTTGACGCCTTAAAAGGTTGTTTAATATTCATAGCCATGTACTTGTCAATTGTTTTTAATGAAAAATCATAGAAATGTGGTATGAAATGTTTCAGTAGTTTTTTTAAAATGTATGTGTTTACATTTGAGCTACTTGCCTGGGTTATCTTCAGCATCGTTAAAGAAAGGTTGACATTTGGGAGTATGATTAACCCTTCTTAAAGCTGACATCTATTAAGATTGTCTGGATTGTATCTTCAAATGTGTTTCTCTCCATTAATTTTAAGGGAAAATTGGAGCAAGTTCTGAAGCTGAAGACATCTATGCTAGGGACATGGATATTATAGGATGTGATTTACATAAAAACAACATTAATACAGGTGCACTTGTTCATGTGTGGGTTTGTGTCTCATTCTGTAATTTCAGTGGGAGGTTAATGATGACATAACAATATGGATTTAATTTTCAGTTCAACTCTGAAATACGTGTGTTAACTAATTCCTTACTCCACATTTTCCCCAGAGAAAATGGGACAATACTTACTTTTCTAAATCAGATATTCTAAGGGAGCTTGTTCATAGCATGTGTGAAATACTTCTGAGATTTCACACGGAAGGTTTGGAAATGTTAAAGTATTAACTTGTACTTTCCCTTTTCTGATCCAAGTGTCTTTGCCAAACTCAGATTAAAAACAATTTTTAAAAGGAAGCAAATTTTCACTGAAGTGAATTAATCCTGGAATTTAAGTGACAACAATATCTACAGAGTGTGCTGTTTTGGATAAGTTTCAGTGTAAAGAGAGATGAATTAACGAAAGGAAAAACAACTTTTCATGTTCGTTGAACAGCAAAATATGCAGTAAGCTTTTCTTTGTGTTTGATTATAAACTTTTTGAGAAGATAAAGCCTTCTGGCAATACATCAAACTGTTCTGCTTAGTTTCAGTCTAACAACTCCAAACCAACTTCTTTACAACTTCCCTTCACAGCGCTCTTTAGAATGTCCTTAGGTTTTCCTTCAGGCAATGGCAGCTATAGTATGTGCTGAAGGATTTGTCACTGCAAATATTAATACACCATCAAATAGAGAAATTCTTTTTTAACTCTGTGTCAAATGCAAAATTGTCATTACTAATAGAAGAACTCAACAGTGGGTTGTGGTTTTTTTTTTTTTAATCATCTAATGCATTTTCATTAATGGAGCTCTCTCATCAAACTTGAGGGATACTGTAACAGACAAACTATGATGACCTTGGACCAATTCATTATTGAGCTTTTTAATCTGGATACATAACGTTGTCTGGGAATACAAATACAAAAAAGGATAATATGGACTTCAGAAATAACTTTTTTCTTTCTTTTTTTTTTTTTTTACACAATTAGGCTTCCATTCCCCACTAGCACATTATTTTCAAATTTAATTCTATCCATCCAAATAATGTTTTAGCTGTATGTATTTCACAAATGATTCAAACACATAAAATGCTAACCAGAATTTAAATAACAGAATTGCAGATAGTATTGGAATGCTATTCCAAAACTACCCTCTTCTGTGCTAAGGTCTTTCTGTAAGTCTGTGTAGATGAAACTTTACTGAAATTGTTATATTCAAATAGCTCTAACATGAAGATGTCAAAATACTTTTAAAATATATTTTAATTATTTTCCCACTTCCCTGGGTGAATGGAAAATGTTGCATTCATTTCTATATTAGTATTCTAAAAGAAAGTGGTTTGTGTGATTTGGTCTTCTTTATATTGTGGATAAATCAGAAACTGACTGGCCATATCTTAACCAAAAGATGATACAACGTAAGTAGGAAGCATTTTGTCTTGGTTTTCCAATACTGTGATCATTTTTATTATTGTTGTTTTTAACCACAGCATGTGAATTTAATCCTGAATTTAATCTGATATGCAGCAATGCACCACCTTTTTTTTTTTTTTCTTTTTAACCTCTAGGAAATTATTTATGTATATCACAAGTGCAATCACAAATGATCTGTAACAGCTCAGGAAGTGGACTTTCAATTTTAAACCTGGAGACTAAGAAGAGGACAGGATCAGAACTTGGGTTCCTTTCTTCTATGTTAGAATCTAAGAAGGTTCCTGTCCTTACAAATTGTACAGCCTATACACCTCAGATGTTTATAAAACTCCAATTTTGTGTCTATGTGCTAAGCTGTGTGGAAGGACAGCTAAGTGTTGTGTAATGTTTGCCAGAAAAGGCTGAAAAGTCTCAGATTGTATTTCCTCCAAAGACTCTGACCTTCATCTCCAAGGTGATTTTAGGCAAGCTGTAATATCTTGCTCTCCGTAAGACAGAGATAATGACAATGGTGTTCCTGTATAAAAAAAAAGAGCTTTGCTGTCTTAGGCCACAAAGCTTGGCTAAAGAAGTTATTTGTATTAATGGAATTGATCAAAATTTAGCTTAAGGCCTTACCAGACTGTTCAGTCAGAATTACTGCTACCACTGAAAAGTCTTCCCTCCTCCATCCCAAAACTTCCACCCATGCACATGTACAAAATCATCCTTCATAGTCTGGCTATTTTGTGATGGACACAAATAGAAGGATGTGCTGGCTGACTGACTTTATTGTTCATAGAAGCCTGCTGTAATGAAGACTGACAAAGAAGTTATTGGCAACATGCCCTTCCAGAAACTTCTAACATCCTACTTCTGGTTTGAAATGTACCTTATTAGTAAATTAGTCTAAAGAGTAAAAATCCTCTTAACCAATTTGAAGTTCTTGATAACTGAATGTAATATATACTTTTCCCTCTTCTAAAATGCATTTTAAAATTACAAAAAAAAAAATAGGCACAGATATTTATATATATATATATTTATATATATATTTTTTTTTTTAGAATTTTTGAACTTCTCTTGGGTAAGGTCTGTGTGGAACTGAGGTTTGGACTAGAGACGTGCAAAGTAAAAATGAAAAATGTTATCACTGTTGTGTGAAAACTTGACACTAATTCCAATTTTTTTTACCAGATCTGAAGAACCTTACTGTAGCCAGTCAGTATGAAAAGAATGCATATTACATCCCAGTTAATATCTTGGACTTAAATCTTATGGTGCTACCAGATTTAGGTAAAAAAATACATAATACATTTCAGATATTGAGTTAGAGAATAAGAATATTTTCCCTAAAATAGCTTCCAAGACATTTTTCTGTAATGCCTTTGAAGGAGCTCCATTTTGATTGTTCTGAATAATTTATTATTTTATTTTTCTTGTTTCTCCCTCCAAGGTTTTTTTAAATCAAAAATGTTATTGAAAATGTTGTAAATTCCTCTTAACCCAAAGCCCATTTTCAAAATTATTTTTATGACTTTTAGTAATTTTATTTTTAAAACTAAAATTAGAGAGAGAAAAACTTTATTCTCAAATACTGATCCTTGTTTTATTGTTGAAAATGTGTCATTTTATTCATAAAACTAAACCACTTCTAGTTTCTTTAACTTGCACTTATTTTCTTTAATATAAATGGAATGTATTTGATTGTGATAAGGTGATAAAGTCATCAAATTTGCACTGTATTTTTGAAATATAGCCAGTTTTGTGTATAATTACATATATATTTCTTGTTTCACTTGCTCATCAACTTCTTTAAGGAATCAGCAGCCAAATTCTTCCATGGTGTAATATTACTAATGCATTTACGTGAGGGATGCATTTGGTTTATGGCTTTTACATCTCAATAATCTTTTTAATAAACAGTGAAAATACTGTTCATACACCTTACATACTGCTTAACTCCACCTCAAACAAAGATAAAACCTTCTCAGCACAACTTAGTCTTTTTTTTTTTAATTATTTGCTCTTACATAAGTAATAGCATTAACACAGTAATCAACAGATGTACAGTTTTTCAAAGGGCATGCACATTCTAAATTCACCTGAACACAGAAAACAACACCCTTCAGTTACATTCATGAAAAGCATAATCTTGACCCTAATCCCACCAACCGGGAGATTAAAGATGGAGTTAACAGGTAAAAATCACCTAAGCCAGCAAAACTCTTACTTTTCATGGAAAAAAAAAGAACAACAAACCATCAACACGGAAACAGATTATCATTTGATATTTTTAAAAGCAATTGCTGCTTTCTTTGATTTCTAATAGATTTTCTGTACTCCCAGTTTTTCAGCATCAGCAAATACATCTTCTTTTCATATTTCCATTAAGTAATGAATAGCCTTACAGTCGCTATGCCTTACATAAAGTGAAATAGGCCTTGTAGTATTTCTGGGCTTTTTTTAGGGGGGAAATAAAATACAACATGGTGTGATGTACAGAGATTTGGCCTACACTGGGCTTGAAGAACAGTATTTTACTCTAACTGGCCACTGACCTTCTATGCAATCTTCATCAAGTTTTCTTACCTCTGCTTTTGCTTTTCAGGCTTTATCTTCTGTGTTTCTGAGGTCAAGTATTAAGGTCAGGGGCATATTCTGACTCTACATCTGCATAGTAGCACAGTAGGGCTTCAATCTCAAACAGCTTGCAATGACATATTTATCTTTACAATTGAATGATTTGGTCATGTTTGGTCTGGACACATCTTAGAGTTACGCTTGCATGATGAATAGAAATACAATATAGGATTTCTTCAGATTCTTTATTCTCAGGACAATCTGTACTCATGTACTCAGCACTAGCAAGGATGAATATTTTATGCTTGCAAGCACTTTAAATGCACCCCTTCACTTGCTAAAATACCACATTTATGATCCACATAAGAATAAGAGAACTTAGTGATATGAAACAGCCTGCATTTGTAAATCTTACAAACTATCTTTCTTCCTAATGTATAAGGAGAGAGGCAAGCCAAAGGAGCTCTACACTGGTGCAAGGAGCAGCTTGTTGGATGGCGCCCTGAAGAATAGGTGTTCAAATACTATTGTGTTGGGCAGCAGTTTTAAATCCTACAGCGTGAGCATGGAGTTAGCAGAAATGTCAACATAAGCTCCTAAAGCAGAATGCCACCAGTGTTCTCATTGAGATATAGGAAAAGGGAAATGAGATTTTGAAAATAGTCATAAATAATGAAAAATGACTGGCTTATAGCATTTTTCTTAAATTAACAAGAACTTGAACCCAGCATAAAGCACCTTGAAGTAAACCTGTCCAGTCTTGAGGGATGGGAGTTTTGATCAGGATAGATCAAGTGTGTGAACAATTTTCAGATGCGTAATTTATTTCCTGTTTTGAAAGAAATGTCTTAGCCTTGAAAGATTTGTCAGGAGCATTATCATGTTTTTAAGGGTGTTCAGGGAGTTCATCAAGAAGAAAGCAATACATTCCTAGCAGATCCCTTCCAAACTAAAATACAAGTTCATAGAATATTCAGCATCTTTGAGGGCTTATAGCTATACTTGTAGGAACCCATTCTCCTAGAACAAGGAACTGAATCTGTTGCATATATAATGAAGCCACAGATAATCATGGTCACATCTGAGGGCAGAATTCATCCTTCTTTACATGAAGCTCTTCTGGGGAACAAAAACACAAGGAGCTCTGCAGCATATAAGGGTTATTATTTGAATTTATCAGCCAGTCACCAAACCGCAGTGCAGCTCCTATACAGGGTAGAAAAACACTCATGCCACATTTAAGCAGAACTTTTGGGTCGCAGAAGACTTGGTTTTGCTTGTGAATCTTACCATAGCTCTTACTCATCATTTTTCAGAGAACTCTCTGGGAATGTTCTACTAGTCCCAGGTGCCTACCCCAGCTGGCTCAGAAAGCTTCAAACTGTCTGCCTTCCCTCTGCCCAAAAAAAGGAGTGAGTCTTGAAAAGAAAAGTTTAGATCACTGGAGCTAAAGAAAAAAAAAAAGGAAAAAGAAAACAAACAAACAAAAAAAAAAAAAAAACAAAAAACCTCCAAACAAATAAACAAACAAAAACCACAAAAAAAACCAACAAACAGACGAACAAAAAAATTCAAACCAGCCAAAGAAAACCCACCCAAGCAATCTGTGAAGAAAAAAAAAAAAGAAATTGAATGTATTTTTGCCTTGTGCTCAGTAAATGTGAGCAACTACTCATCAGATTGGAGGGGAGTCCAGCCAGCTCGGCACTAGACTATTATCAGATGATCAGCTTTCAGTGAATCACTTCCATTCTGTTTCCTTTTCTAGTCTTTCATTTTTAGTCAGAGCCTTCATAACTGAAATACCCAATCTGTGCTTTAAAAAGATATATATTAATGAAGCTGTCCTCCCCAGTTATGTTCTGTCGATGTCTGTGTCACCTTAGCTGTCATATTGTCTCAAGGTTCTGGTCTCGGGCTCTATCATGTGGATAGGGACAGCAGTCCAACATCACCAGTAGGTTTGCATCAAATCAAAGATAGGCAAATAAGGGGCATACAGACTGTGCTAATGCTCATGGAGGTTAGGCTTTCTTGTCTAAACTAATATGAAAAGATAAACACTCATCCTGGTGTACCTGAGCAGTTAGTGAAGAAGGCGGAAGCCCTCAAAGGCCTCCAAGTGGAGCAGAGGGCTTCTCGCTTATAGTAATCACAGAAAAGCCCATGTTGGAAAGGACCCTGAAAGATCTCTGATCCAACATTCCATGGGAAAGTGAACCTAGGTTATCTAGCACCCTGCCCACTTTAATCTTGAAAACCTCCTGTGATGGGGTCTCTGCCGCATCCCTGGGGAGGTTGCTCCAGTTTTCATGATACACTCCACTGACTGTGAGCAAGTCAGATATTTTCTTTACTGACACACTATATGCTTAAAATGCATATCTCTCTTTGATGTCCAAGAGTGGATCCCACTATTATAAAGTCTTCAGAATAAATATTGTTTCTCAGCATGAACCTGTGTTAATAAAACAGAGCTGTGGTTTCATGTGGGTCCCATAGCTATTGCTGTAATACAAATAATCACAAATACAAGATTGAGAGTCTCAGTAGGGCTTGGGAAAATAGGTTTAAAGCAGTAAAACTTACACAAAGAATGTCAAAAAAGGCAGACTGAAAATCTGTGTGAAAAATATTGAAGAATGAGGAAAGAAGTGGCGCTAGAATGGTATAGGTAGAAAAAAAAAACCCAAATAGTTAATTTTACAAGAAGATGGTATTTGAAGATAAAAAACTTTACACACATTTCCCCCTGGCAGATCGTTTCTGATGAATATAAATCACAAAGACCTGGTATTTCTCTGTCAGTAATTCAACAAGAAATCTACCATTTTAGAAAAAGTCATAAACAGCAGAGCTAGAATAAACATGTAAAAGTATAGTCACATGGAAATGGAGATTTATTTTGGATGTAAATAGCAGAGTGGCATATGGAGTAACGTACACTGAAATATTCAGTTACAACGTGCTATTTTTTAAAAAACATTGTGTTAAATCATAAACTAAAAATAATAAATAAAAATTTAGAAGAAAATAACAATAATTTATTGGTAGTGCAAAAAACCTTATTTTCAATCCACCAATGAGTGTGTGAAGGTGGTGCATATAGCCAATTAGTAATGAGAAATGCTAATAATCCAAAGTAAATTAGACATAAGAGAAATGAGTAGAAACCTAGAAACCTTTTAGGAAAGTGTCCTGGGTTCAGCAGTAGCAGTCATTTTTCTCCGGGTTAGTAGCTGGTGCAATGCTGCATTTTTGACTTTCAGCATGGGAACAACACTGATAAGACCGAAGTTTTTAGTTGTTGCTAAGTAATGTTTACTCCGACCAAGGACTTTCTGAGTCTCATGCTCTGCCAGGGAGGAGGGGAAGCCAGGAGGAAGCAGAAACAGGACATCTGACCCAAACTAGCCCAAAGGGTATTCCATACCACAGCACATCATGCCCAGCATATAAACTGAGGGGACTCACCTGGAAAGGCTGGATCACTGCTCAGGTCGGGCTGGGTGTTGGTCGGCAGGTGGTGAGTGGTTGTATTCTCTTCCTTTGTTGTTTCCCTTATCATTATTATTATTGGTGGCAGCAGTAGTGGGTTTGTGTTATCCCTTAGTTACTGGACTGTTCTCATCTCAACCCGTGGGAGTTACATTTTTTTGATTCTTCTCCTCATCCCTCCAGGAGCAGGGGGGAAGAGGGGGGAAGGGGGAGGTTGGAGTGAGTGAGCAGCTGTGTGGTTCTGGGTTGCCGGCTGGACTTAAACCATGACAGCTCTTTGTGGCGGCCAGCATGCGGCACGAAGGGTTGAGATAACAACAGATCTGACCAGAGTGTGTCTAATCGTATTTGTGATAATCATTCATTGTTCTGGATTAACAGTCACAATGGTTGATTTATTTGCTCTCAAAATTGTTGCTCTTGATCTCACAATTTCAGCATGTGAGTACCCTTGAGACCTGCCTGCTGATTGTCATGGGGATCACCATGTTGGCACGCATACAGTGTGTGTTTTACCCATGACCATTTTGTCGGATCTCAAAAGTTAAGCAGAGTCAGGTTTGGGTCTTGTCTAGGGTTAGGTGATGATGTAGGAGGACCAAGAGATTTTCCCTGAGGCTGGACAGTCATGAGTGGCAGTTTGTGTGGGATAGTATGGGCAAGTACCTAGGCCAGTGGGACCCTCCAGCGCTTTGGAGCTTCACCACTGAACAAGTGCAAAATCCAGAAAAACTAGTAAAACACTTACACGATGTGTGTTGTCATCCTGGTCATACCAGAGAGGAACAAATCATGGCAATGCGCTGGGTCTTGGCTTATGCCTACAGAGCCTTGTTTAATGCTATCCAGCACTTCACAGGGAAAAAGATGTCTCTGAATCTGATGGCAAAGCAACAGGCAACACAGCTACTCCAGCTCCAAGCACAGCAGCTACACCAACCCCAGTGACAAGTGCAGCAGCTACTCAGACTCTGACTACAACAGGCAACCCAGCTGCTGGTACTACTCAACCCCCAAGCACAGCATCTGCACCAACCCCAACAACAGATACTGCAGCCACTCCAGCCACAGTGATAGTCACTGCAGCTAAAACAAAGGACCAATTTGTGCCAATATCGGTTGCCCCTGTAAGCAAGGGGAAAAGCAAACAAGAGGCACAAAAGGGAGCCCATGCAGTGAAGAAAGATGGAGAGCCAATGCACTTACTACAAGGGACATCATCTGAACAAGTGTTGTTATTATGTGGATCAGAGGAAGAGGAAGAAGAACAGGTGACTTCTTGACCACTGACCTTGACTGAGCAACAGAATATGTGAGAAGATTTCACCTGTCATCCGTGATCACAGAGAAAACATGACAAAGTGGGATGGAAAACCTACCTCAGCTCTGGAGGAATGGGTGCATGAATTGAAGAGGAGAACAAAGGTCAAGGATGGAACTAGATGATCGTAAGGTCCTTTCCAACCCTAACTCTTTTATGATTCTAATATTCTATGACCATCCCGTGAAAGCTGCATCTTCAGTGTCTGGTGAGCAGGCTCCCAGATGGAGTGGAAGAGCCGATTTTACTCCAGCTCCTGTGATATAAAAGAGTAATCCCTTTCTACAAGATGTGAGTGACCAATGTGATGACTATTAGAGGGGCCCTGCCTCCAGCCAGAAAGTGTCCTGGGTTCACCATTCGCAGTCATTTTAGTTCTTAGTAGCTGGTGCAGTGCTGTGTTTTTTACTTTCAGCCTGGGAACAGCGCTGATAACACCAATGGTTTCAGTTACTGCTAAGAATTTTTTATCTGATCAAGGACTTTCTGAGTTTCATGCTCTGCAGGGAGGAGGGGAAGCTGGGAGGAAGCAGAGGCAGGACTCCTGACCCAAACTGATCAAAGAGGTATTCCATAGCACAGCATGTCATGCCCAGGATGAAAAAATGAGGGGCAGGGACCCGGAAGGTTTGGGGGTTCACTGCTGGGTCAGGCTGGGTATTGGTGGTGAGCAGCTGCCTTCTCTTTCCTTGTATTTCTCCTGTCATTATTATTACTGGTGTTAGCAGTAGTGGTTTGTGTTATAATCATAGAATCATAGAATAGTTAAGGTTGGAAAGGACCTTAAGATCGGCTAGTTCCAACACCCCTGCCATGGGCAGAAACACCTCCCACTAAACCGTATCACCCAGGCTCTGTCCAACCCAGCCTTGAACACCACCAGCGATGGAGCACTCACAACCTCCCTGGTCAACCCATTCCAGTGCCTCACTACCCTCACAGTAAAGAAGTTCCTCTTTATGTCTAACCTAAACTTATCCTGTTTAAGTTTGAACCCATTGCCCTTTGTCCTATCACTACAGCCCCTAATGAGGAGTCCATCCCCAGCATTCTTGTAGGCCCCCTTCAGATACTGGAAGGCTGCTATGAGGTCTCCATGCAGCCTTCTCTTCTCCAAGCTAGACAGCCATGACATTCTCAGCCTGTCTTCATACAGGAGGTGCTCCAGTCCCCTCATCATTCTCATGTCCCTCCTCTGGACTTGTTCCAACAGTTCCATGTCCTTTTTATGTTGAAGACACCAGAACTGTACACAATACTCCAAGTGAGGTGTCACGAGAGCAGAGTAGAGGGGCAGCATCACCTCCTTTGACCTGCTTATCACTTTCCTTTTGATGGAGCCCAAGATACGGTTGGCTTTGTGGGCTGTGAGCGCACACTGAAGCTGGCTCTTGCTCATTTTCTCATTGATCAACGTGCCCAAGTCCTTCTCTGCAGGGCTGCTCTGAATCTCTTCTCTGTCCAACCTGTATGTGTGCCTGCGATTGCTCCGACCCAGGTGTAGGACCTTGCACTTGGTTTGGATGAATTTCATGAGATTGGCATCAGTCCACCTCGCAAGCATGTAGAAGTACCTCTGGATGGCATTCCTTCCCTCCATGTCCTTATCTCCATGATGGTGGCTTAAATTAGGGTTAGGCTTGGAGTCTGGTTACGGAGATCCACAGAGCCTACACGTCAAGGGACACTGGGGCTAAAAAAGGCATGGCAAGTGCAGCATTGCATAGCAGAAATATTGCCTCTTCAACATTTGCCAACTGTACAAGACATATAGCTGGGGATGTAAGCCTAATCTCCAGTGGTGAAACTTGAATAAGGGTTAGGGTTCAGAGATCCACAAAGCCTACAGCTCCAGAGACAAAGGAGATGCAAAAAGCATATCAAGGGCAGTACAGCACAGCACCAAAAATACTCCTTCCACAACTGTTATATTTCGAGCCAGCCATGGTGCGACAGATGTAGGCCTCATTTCCATGATGCCACTTAAATTAGGGTTAAGCTTCAGAGGTCCACAAAGCCTACAGCTCCAGGGACACTGGGGCTGCAAAAGACATGCCAAAGGGAGCTTGGCACAGCACCAACAATACTCCTTCCACACCTTTTTCATTTTGGCCAGTCATGGTGCTGGGGGATGTAGGCCTCATCCCTATAGTGGTGGTTTAAATTAGGGTTAGGGTTAGGATTCAGAGATCCAAAAAGCCTACAAGTCCAGGGAGACTGGGCCTGCAAAAAAGCATACCAAGGAGAGCTTGGCACAGCACCAACATTGTTTCTTCCAGAAATTACTCACCGAGGCAGACATGGTGCTGGGAGATGTAGGCCTCATCTCCATGGTGCTGAATGAAATTCAGGGTAGGCTTAGGGTTAGGGTTTAGAGATCCATGAAGCCTGCAGCTGTGGGGACACTAGGGCTACAGAAAGCAAGACAAGTGGAGCTTGTACACAGCACCAACATTACTCCTTTCAACACATTTTTCATGTGCAACAGCCATGGTAATGGGGGTTGTACACCTTACATCTATGGTGGCAGCTTAATTTAGATAGATTAGTTAGATTTAGGGTTAGAGTTAAGAAATCCATAAAGCCTAAAGGTACAGGGACACTGGCGATGCAACGATTATGCCAAAGGGAGCCCTTGACAAGGTAACAACATTGCTCCTTCCAAATTGCTTTCATTTGGGCCAGACATGGAGCTGGGGGATGTAGAACTTATCACTATGACGGTGGCTGAAATTAGTGTTAGGCTTAGGATTGCAATTCTAAAAGCCACAAAGCCTACAGCTCCAGGAACACTGGGGCAGAAAAAAGCATGCCAAGAGGGGCTTGGCTCAGCACTAACATTACACCTTCCATATCATTTTCATTTGGGCCAGCCGTAGTGCTGGGGGAAGAAGGCCTCATCTCTACAGGGGGAGAGAAAATTAGGGCTAGGCTTGAGGTTAAGAGATCTAAAAAGCCTACAGGTCCAGGGACACTGGGGCTGCCAAAGGAATGGCAAGGGTAGCTTAGCACAGCACCAACAATACATTTCATCTCTAATGTGGTGCTTAGATTAGGGTTACACTTAGGGTTAGGGTTCTGAAAACCACAAAGCCTAAAGGTCCAGAGAACATGGTGCTGCAAAAGGCATGCCATACAGAGCCTGGCTCAGCACCAAGGTTACACCTTTCACAACTTTTTTATTTGGGCCAGCCATGCTAACAGGAGATGTAGGCCTCATGTATATTGTGGCAGCAGAAATTTCTGTTCAAGGGTTAGACTTAGCAAATAGAGTTCAGAGATCCACAAAGCCTACAGTTCCAGGGACACAAGAACTACATAAGGCATGACAGAGGGAACTTGGCTCAACACCAATATTACTCCATTCATACCTTTTTCATTTGGGCCAGCCATGGTCCTGGAGGATGTAGAACTTATCTCCGTGATGGCTCTTTAAATGAGGGTTTCAGTTATGGTTCAGAGATTCACAAAGCCTAAAGCTCCAGGGACAATGGGGTTCAAAAAGGGATGCCAAGGGGTGCTTGGCACAGGATCAATGTTACTCCTTCCACACCTTTTTCATTTGAGCCAGCCATGGTGCTATGGTATGTAAACCTCCTCTCTATGGGGGAGAAGAAAATTAGCATTAAACTTAGGGTTAGGGTTCATAGATCCACAAAGCCTACGGCCCAGGGACACTGGAGTTGCAAAAGGCCTGCCAGGGGGAGCTTGGATCAGCATCAACATTACTCCCACCACAGCTTTCTCGTTAGAGCCAGCCACGGCATTGGGGGATGTAGGCCTCATCTGTATAGTGTAGGAGAAAATTAGGGTTACGGTTATGGTTAGGGATAGGGTTCCAAGATCCATAAAGCCTACAGGCTCAAGGATATTACAGCTGCAAAAGGCGTGCCAAGCAGAACTTGGCACAGCACCAAAATTACACCTTCCACAATTTTTCCATCCGGGCCAGTCATATTACTAGGTAATGTAGGCCTCCTTTCTCCAGCAGCACAGAAAATTAGGGTTAAGCTTAGGGTAAGAGCTCATAGATCCAGAAAACCTGCAGGTACAGTGACACAGAAGTTGCAAAAGGCATGCAAAGGGGAGCTTTGCACAGCACCGAGATTATTCCTTCCACACCATTTGAAATTGGGCCAGCCACAAGTCTGGAAAATATAGGACTCATCTTTAAGCTCCAGGCCAAAATTAGGGTAACTCTTAGGCTTAGGTTTTTAAAAACGACGAACCCTATAGCTCTAAAGAAACTGGGTCTGCAAAGGCATTGCAAGGTGAGCTTGACACAGCACCAATGATACTCCTCCCACACTTTTATCATTAAGGTCAGGCATGGCACTCGGGGGTGTAGCAGAGAAAATTAGGGTAAGGCTCACGGTTGTGGTTCCAAGATCCACAAATCCTACAACTCATGGAGCACAGTTGGCTGCAAGACAAATGTCAAGAGTTGCTCAGCACACAATCAGCATTACTCTTTCCACACACTTCTCATCTGGGACAGCCCTGTGCTGGGGGACTTAGGCCTCATCTCCATGGTGCCTCCTTAAAAGAAGTTTGCGGCTGGGGTTCAAAGACTCAGAACGCCTATAGGTCCACAGATACTGAGGCTGCAAAAGGCATGCGGAGGGGCCCTTGGCAGTGTCACAGCATTACTCCTTCCATCCCTTTTTCATGACGGCCAGCCATGGAGGAGGGAGATGAAAGCCTCATCTACATGCTGGCTATTAACCACAAAACCTAAGGCTCCAGGGACACTTGGTCTGCAAAAGACATGCCAAGGGAAGCTTGGCACAACAATAACAATATTCCTTCCACACCTTCTTTATCTGGACCAGCCATGGTGACGGGTTCTGTAGGCCTACTCTCGACAGTGGAGAAGAAAATCAGAGTAAAGCTTAGGCTTAGGGTTCAGAGATCCAAAAAGCCTACACTCCAGGAACATTGAGGCTGCAAAAGACATGCAAAGGAGAGTTCAAAAAACCACCAGCCTTACCCTTTCCACAACTTTTTCATTTCAACCTGCCACAAGTCTGGAAGCTATTAGCATCTACGTTAAGGTTGCAGATGAAATTTGGGTAATACTTAGGGTTAGGGTTCTAAACCCCACAAACCCACCACTTCCAGGGACATTGGCCCTGTACAGGCATGCCGACATGAGTTTGGTGGAGCACAAAGGGAACTCCTTCCACAACTTTTCCATTTGGGCCAGACATCGTCCTGGGAGATGTAGGCCTCATCTCTATAGTGGCAATTTAAATTAGGGTTAGGGTTAGGGTTAGGGTTAAGGTTCAGATATCCACAAATCCTACAGCCCCAGGGGCACTCGGTCTGCAAAAGGCATGCCAAGAGGAGCTTGGCACAGCACCAGCATTACTCCTTCCGCACCTTTTTCATTTCGGCCAGCCATGGTGCTTGGGAATGTAGGCCTCATCTCTATATTGGTGGTTTATATCAGTGTTAGGCTTAGGGTTCTAAAAACCACAATGCCTAAAGCTCCAAAGATACTCTCTCTTCAAAAGACATGCCAAGGTTGAGCTTGGCGCAATAACAATCATATTCCTTCCACACTCTTTCCATTTTGGCCAGCCAAAGTGCTGGGAGTGTAGGCCTCATCTCCATGGTGCCGCCTAAACTAGACTTAAGCTTCAGAGATACACAAAGCCGACAGCTCCAGGGACATTGGGGCCGCAAAAGACATAGCAAGTGGGGCTTGGCACAGCACCAACATTATTCCTTCCACACCCTTTCTATTTTGGCCATCTATGGTGCTGGATTCTGCAGGCCTCCTCCCTACTGTGGACAAGAAAATCAGGGTTAAGCTTAGGCTTAGGGTTCAGAGATCCTGCACACCTTACGGGTCGAGGAACATTGAAGCTGCAAAAGGCATGCCAAAGGCACTTTGGAACAGCATCAACCTTACAATTTCCACACCTTTTTCATTTTCTCCAGCCACAAGTCTGGAGGATGGTGGCCTCATCTTTAAGGTAACAGCTGAAATTTGGGTAAAACTTAGGGTTAGGGTTCTAAAAACCACAAACCCTACCCTTCCAGGGACAATGGGTCTGTAAAGGCATGCCGATGTGAGTTTGGCGCTACAGCAAGGTAACCCCCTCCACACCTTTTCCATTTGGGCCAGCCATTGTCCTGGGGGATGCAGGCCTCATCTATGTAGTGGTGTTTTAAATGAAGGTTAGGGTTAGGGTTAGGGTTAGGATTTGGGTTAGGTTTAGAGTTCAGATATCCACAAATCCTACAGCTCTAGGGACACTCAGTCTGAAAAAGCATACCAAGAGGAGGTTTGCACAGCGCCAGCATTACTCCTTCCACTCCTTTTTCATTTGGGCCAGCCATCGTCCTGGGAGATGTAGGCCTCATCTATGTAGTGGTGGTTTAAATAAGGGTTAGGATTAGGCTTAGGGTTAGGGTTCAGATATCCACAAATCCTACAGCCCCAGGGACACTCGGTCTGCAAAAGGCATGCCAAGAGGAGCTTGGCACAGCACCAGCGTTACTCCTTCCACACCTTTTTCATTTGGGCCAGCCATGGTGCTTGGGGATGTAGACCTCATTTCTATATTGGTGGTTTAAATTAGGGTTAGGTTTAGGGTTCTAAAAACCACAAAGCCTAAAGTTCCAAGGACACTCACTCTGCAATAGACATACTAAGGGGGGCTTGGCACAGCAACAATCATATTCCTTCCACACCTTTTTATCTGTGCCAGCCAATGTGCTGGGAGTGTAGGCCTCATCTCCATGGTGCCACTTAAATTAGACTTAAGCTTCAGAGATACACAAAGCCGACAGCTCCAGGGACGTTGGGGCCGCAAAAGACATAGGCAGGGGAGCTTGACACAGCACCAACACTACTCCTTCTACACCCTTTCTATTTTGGCCAGCCATGGTCCTGGGTGTGCTGGCCTCATCTCCATGGTGCCACTTCAATTAGACTTAAGCTTCTGAGTTCCACAAATTTGACAGCTCCAGGGACATTGTGGCTGCAAAAGGCTTACTAAGAGGAACTTGGAATGGCACCAACACTAGTCCTTCCACACCCTTTTATTTTAGCCAGCTATGGTGTTTTGTTCTGTAGGTCTCCTCTCTACAGGGGAGAAGAAAATCAGGGTTAAGCTTAGGCTTAGGGTTCAGAGATCCACAAAGCCTACATGTCCAGGTTCACTGGGGCTCGAAAAAGCATTGCAAAGGAATCTTTGCACTGCACCACCATTGTTCCTTCCACACCTTTTTCATTTGGGCCAACCATGGTGCTGGGGGACGTAGGCATTATCTCCATTTTGCAGCTTAATGTAGGCTTCGGCTTCAAAGATCCACGAAGCCTACAGCTCCATCCACAGTTGGGGTGCAAAAGACATGCCAAGGGGAGCTTGGCACAGTACCAACATTGCTTCTTTTACACCTTTTTCATATGAGTCAGTCACGGTGCTGGGGGATGTCGGCCTCCTCTCTACAGTCTCAGAGGAAATTAGGGTTAAGCTTTGGGCTAGGGTTTAGAGATCCACAAAGCCTGCATGTCCAGGGACACTGGGGCTGCAAAAGTCATGGCAGGGTGAGGCTGGCAATGTCACAATATTACTTCTTCCATACCTTTTCCATTGTGGCCAGCCTTGGTGCTGGGTCATGTGGTCTTCATCTCTACAGCCTCAAAGAATATTAAGGTTAGTCTTAGGGCTAGGCAACAGAGATCCACAAAGCCTACAGGTCTAGGGCACAGGGGCAGAAAAAGGCATGCCAAGGTAAGCTTAGTGCATTGCCAATGTTACTTCTTCCATGCCTTTTTCATTTGGGCCTTCTACAAGTCTGCAGGATGTAGGCCTCATTTCTAATTTTTTGGCTGAAATTGTTGTTATACTTAGTGTTAGGGTTCTAAAAACCGCAAACCCTACACTTCCACGGACACTTGGTCTGTAAAGTCATCCCAAGGTGAGCTTGGCACAGCACCAGTGTTATTCCTTCCACAACTTTTCATTAGGGTCAGCCATGGTGCTATGTTATGAAAAGATAATATGCATAGTACCACTTAAATTATGGTTACACTTAGGTTTAGGGTTCAGAGATCCACAAAGCCTACAGCTGCTGGGGTACTGGTGCTGCAAAAGGCATGGCAAGTTGAGCTTGGCCCAGCACCAGTATTTCTCTTTTCATACCTTTTTCATTTGTGCCAGTTATGGTTCTGGGTGATATAGGCTTATCTCCATGGTGCCACATAAATTAGGGCTAGTCTTTTGCTTGGCATCCAAAGGTCAACTAATTCTACAGGTCTAAGGACACTGGGGCTTCTAAAGTCATGCCAAGGGGAGTATTGTACAGCACAAACTTTATTCCTTCCATAATCTTTTCCTTTGGGCCGCCCATGGTGCTGAGTGATGTAAGCCTTATCTCTATGGTGGCGCAGAAATTAGTGTTAGGTTTAGGGTTAAGGTTCAAAGAGCCACATAGTCTGCAGTTCCAGGAGCACTGGAGCTGCAAAACTCATTCCGAGGGGATCTTAGCAAAGCACTATCATTTCTTCTTTCACAACCATTTCATCTGGGCCAGCCATGGTGCTGGAGGCTGTAGGCCTCATCTCCATGGTGGCTCCTTAAATAGCGTTTAGGGTTAGTATTAGGGTTCAGAGATCTAAAAATCCTACAGCTCCAGGGACAATGGGGCTGCAAATGCCATGCCAAGAGGAGGCTGAAAAAATACCAACATTTTTCCTTCCACAACTTTTTCATTTGGGCCAGCCGTGTTACTGGGGAATGTAGGCCTCGACTCTATAGTGGTGGCTTAAATTAGGGTTACACTTAAGATTAGTGTTCAGAGATGCACAAAGCCTACACCTCCAGGGACAGTGGGGTTGTAAAATTCTTGCCAAGGTAAGCTTGCCACAGCACCAACATTACTCCATCCACACATTTTTTACTTTGGCCAGCTATGGTTCTGGGGGATGTAGGCCTCATATCTATTTTGGTGGATAAAATTTGGGTTAGGCTTAGGTTTTGGGTTCTAAACACCACAAAGCCTACAGGTCCAGAGACACTGGGGCTGCAAAAGACATGGCAAGGGAAGCTTGGCATAGCACCAACATTTCTCCTTCCATACGTCCTTCATTAGGGTTTGCCATGGTGCTGGATGATGTAGGCCTAATCTACATGGTGTCTCCTTGAATTAGTTAGGGTTAGGGTTCAGAGATCCACAAAGCCTATGGCTCCAGGGACATTGTGCCTGGAAAATGCATGTTAAGGCGAGGATTGCACAGAACCATGTTTACTCCTTCCAAAATTTTCCCAACTGGCTCAGGCATTGTCCTGTGAATGTCAGCCTTATCTCCATGGTGGCCTTTTAAATTAGGGTTAGGCTTAGGTTTAGAGTTCAGAGATTTACGAAGCCTACAGCTCCAGGCACACTGGATTTGTGAAAGGCATGCCAAGGGGAGCACGGCTCAGCACCAACATTACTTCATCCACGCCTTATTCATCGGGCCAGTCATATCAACCAAAGCACACAGCTTGCTTTTGTCAGCAAACTTGCTGAGGATGCACTCAATCCCAGTGTCCATGTTGTCAACAAAGATGCTGCACAAGACTGATCCCAGCACCGACCACTGGTGGAGATCAGTCATTTCTCGTGTCCAACTGGACAGTGAGCAGCTGACCGCAGCTCTTTTTATGAGGCCATCCAGCCAATTCTTTATCTACCAAGTGGTCCATTCATCAAATTGATGTCTCTCCAATTTAGAGACACCGATGTCATGTGGGACAGTATTGAATGCTTTGGGCAAGTCCAAGTAGTTGATGTCAACTACTCTACCCCTGTCCATCAGTTTCTTCTCCCTATCAGAGAAGCCCACCAAATTGTTCTGGCAGAACTTCCTTTACTGAAGCCATGCTGGCTGTCACCAACCACCTTGTTGGTTTTCATGTGCCTCAGAATGCCTTCCAGGAGAATCTGCTCCAAGGTTTTGCCAGGCACAGAGGTAAGGCTGACTGGTCTGTAGTTCCCCAGCTCATGCATTTTCCTATTCTTGAAAATGGGGTTATATTTCCCTTTTTCCAGTCATCGGGAACTTCACCTGATTGCCATGATTTTTCAAATATGATGGACAGTGGCTTAGTAACTTCATTTGACAACTCCTTCAGGACCCGCAGGTGGATTTCATCAGGTCCCATGGACTTGTATACATTCAGATTCCTAAGATGGTCTTGAACCAGATCCTCTTCTACAGTGGGCCTAGGGTCTTCATTCTCAGAAGACACTGCTTCTGTCTTCCAAGACTTGGCTGGTGTGGTCAGAGCATTTGCCACTGAAGACTGAGGTAAAGAAGTTATTAAGAATGTCAGCCTTCTTCAAATCCGGGGTAGCCAGTTCTCCCAATAGCTTCTGTAGAGGGCCCACTTTATCCCTAGTCTGCCTTTTGTTTGCTACATACCTATAGAATCCCTTCCTGTTATCTTTCACATCCTTTGCCAGATATAATTCTAACTGAGCCTTAGCTTTCCTAACCTTGTCCCTACCTTCCTGGGCAATATCCCTGTGTTTTTCTCAGGCCTCCTGTCCTCACACATTTTATAAGGTTGTTTTTTCCTTCAAAGTTTCCTCAACAGCTCATTATCCATCCATGGAGGCTTCCTGGCCCTCCTGCTGCATTTCTTTCTTGTCAAGACACAGCACTCCTGAGCTTGCAGCAGGTGATCCTTGAATATCAACCAAGAGTCTTGGGGCCCCCTGCCCTCTAGGGCTGTATCCCATGGAACCTTACATAGCAGGTTCCTGAAGAGACCAAATTCTGCTCTCTTGAACTCCAGGGCAATGAGCTTGCTGTACTCTCTGTCAGTGAGAACTGTCCTGAGGATCTCAAACTCGACCATCTCATGATCGCTACGGCCAAGGCTGCCCTGGGGCATCACATTTCCAACCAGCCCTTCCCTGTTGGTGAGGACGAGGTCAAGCATGGCACCTCTCCTTGTCAGCTCCTCTATTACTTGCAGAAGGAAGTTGTCTTCCACACAATCAAGGAACCTCCTGAATTTCTTGTGCTGGGCTGTACCGTCCCTCCAACAGGTATCAGGATGGTTGAAGTCCTCCATGAGGACAAGGGCCTGAGAGCATGAGGCTGCTCCTATCTGTCTATAGAGCGCTTAATCCAGAGAATCCTCCTGATCAGGGTATCTGTAACAAAGCCCCACAGTAATGTCCCTGTTCTCACTTTGACCCTGACTCACAAGCTCTCTGTTGACAGATCACCTGTCCTCAGACAGACTTCCATACCTTCCAGACTATCCCTGACATAGCTACTCCCCCTCCCTATCTGCCTGGCCTGTCTTTTCTAAAGAGCCTACATATTAGCCTAAGATGTAAGAGCACACAACATATTCATAAAATAGAATCTCTACTATGAGAGAAAAGCTCTGCATGTATGAATGTAGGTGTGTATATAGATCTAGACATGCATTACTGTAATGATCTTTTTTAATGTCTGCTATTATACACACATTACTTGGCCAGACTTGTGTTATGTGTCTTCTAAACTTTTAGAAAGTCTATTCCCAGGGAGGGCACAAAGGGATCGCAAGAGATATGCAAGAAGTAAAATTGCACAAAGGAGACAAATGTCATTAATCCATTGATCTAACTGCCTCGGTCTTTCTTTCTATGCATTGCTAACTCCCTGGCAGGCTCTAGCCAGGTAGTGTAGGAAGTGCTAATGTGATCTGATGCAAGATCAATACTAACATGGTCTTAGATGCACTGTTTGTGCTTTCCAGTATACTAGTTTGGAGACAGTACTGTATTATGTTTTACACTTTTTTAGCATCTAACAAGCATTCTGGGCCTCTAACAGAAACCAAACACAATTAAGTATCAGAAGCTAGCAAAAGGCTGGAGGACTTGATGATGTAATAACAGAGTGAACCTTTGACCTCTAGGTTAAACCTTGCTTAAATTAGTCATAATGGAGATCTGAATTCTGCACTGCCTCTTACCCTTTAGAGCCTCATGGAAAGAAGCAGGCTTACAAGAATTCAGGTAGATCTAAAATTGGGTCTTCAGACTGATAAACAATTAGAAATGAATTGGGATTCTAAACCCTGCTGCTGTGATCATTTCAGACATGCAGGCATACAGCAAGTGGCACCACTAGTGTTTGCTAGCAACCTCCATGGGGATGCTGTGACTGCAGACTGCATTCCTACCCAGCTGTAGTGCCACCCAGTGCCACAACCTGTTAGAAGGCAGTGCAGAGTGGTACCGCTGCTATCTAACCTCTGTGTGAGCCGCGGGTAGATGTCTTCTGCCTGAAAAACTGAAACCATCTCTCTCTGAAAGTGCCAAATCTATCTGACAAACAGAAGGTTCTAAACCAACTTAGAGTCATGTAGTGGCCCTAATATCTGTGAATTGCAGGCCTTCATAGTTACAGCTCCCATTTTAGGTACAGGATGCCAGTTAGACATTACGGTATGTAATAATTTCAGATAGCATATTTATACAGAGATATTTTCCATAAAGCACTTCATATGTGAGGCATAGACAAGCATTATTTCAAATCAAAGCTACCCATTCACCTGAAATACTCTTCTGTACTTCAAGTATGGTAATCTCTGAGCAAAAGTTCTATGGAAGAAAGAGCATGAAAAGTGTAGCCCACAAAAGATAACAGCGTTCTTTGCTTCCAAGTGCCTTCTGATACTATGGGGAAAATTCATCTCAGAAGGAAAAAATCCATCAGAATTTATTTTCTCCCTGACAAGACTGTTTATTGCTTTTGTGTATTTCTCTTTCTAATTTTTAAATTATTCAAAGTAGCACACCTCCAATTCAGCCACTTGAGTAAATCTGTCCTGTTCAGACTTTCTCTTGTTTTCTTTGGAGAGCGGGTGGTCAAAGTAAATGGACAGAAGTCCTTCTCCAAATCCATATAGAATGTCTTCATCCTCACAGAGATTCCAGTGAAATTTGCCATCCCCACTGGCTAAGCTCAGCTCAAATAGATCAGAGATTTGATGCAGGAAATGATTTGCTAACACTGCTTCTTGGTATGACAACCAGCTGGGAAGAAGTCTCAATTTACCATGCTGCTAGAAAAATGGATATCAGTTCACCACCAAAGAATCCCTATCAAAGACACAAACCTATTCTACTGTGTGCTATGACATAAGACAAGCAGTTTCTTACCCAGGAAAACCTCAGAATTAGACTCACTAGAAGTACTACATGGACAAAAGGATATGTGAAAACTGTTGTCCAGTGTTTGAAACTACATAGCAGTTTATACTTCTTTTGTTAAAATGGCCTTCAGTATCAGCTTTCCCCAATTCTTTTCTGTCTAAAAAATTGTTTCTAGAGATGCTAAGAACCGAACATGAAGCATCAGCAGGTCCAAAGCAATGGGGAGTATCTGTGTTGCAGGTGCTTTTTTTTTAACAAAGCAAAGAATGTGTTCAATTTGAAGAATTATTTTTAACATAAATAAGTAAATGCTGTACATAATCCATACAGTTCTGGAGCTTACGGAAAACACTTTTGCACAGCACAAGGCAGCTTTGTTTATCTTTATAGCTCCAGAAAGCGAAGGTCAGACAAATCAGAATATGGAACATTTAGTTCCTCATTGGCCTCCCTAGTGCTTTTTCCTCTCAGTGCATTTCATTTTCTTGGCAAATGTCTGTGACATATCAGTAAGTCATTTTAACACTTCTTCATGCCCTACTATTTCAGTTTCAAGATCATTAATAAAACAGCAGCTTGGAAGCTGGCACAACAGGCGTTCTAGTATGCTAACAGGTAGGGTGGCTGGCTGATTTTTTTTCCCAGCTACTAACATAGCCAGACCTCAGCCTCATAAATAAACAGCACATAGTCTATAGAGAGTTTCATATGAAAAAAATATGCACAGTATGCTTTTCACTGGCTAGCTATGTGTTATTGAATCCTCTATTACAGAAACTTTACCCTGGAAATTCAGCCCTTATAATTTTAAAGTTTTAAAATGAAACCCCCTCAGGCTAGCCCAGCATAAACAATTAGTTGCTCCCTGTTAAACTCCATATCTGTAACAGCCCATTTGGAATGTTTCATAAGGTACACTAAGGGACATCATTAGTATCTATCTGAATTTCTTTTACAAAGATCACAATGAAGGCATTAGGAAGAGAACGCACATATCTAGGGAAGATTGGCAGACAGAACATTGCAAGCTGCTCTTGCTGAGTCAATTCAGAATAATGTGAAAGCATTTGAGCCATTTAACTCTTATCGCTTTTGATCCTCAAATCTCTGCCTTCACGTAATCATATGAGTACAGTTTTCTAAACCCAATTTAATATCCTATCTTGATATTCCCCGCTGGGTCTCTGGATTCTTTCTTTAACTGCTTCTTCTTTTTTCCTATTTTCTTTTTTAAACTTTTATGATTTTTGTTATTGGTTTTGTTGTTCTAATATGAAAACATCTGAAGTTCCTGGCTTTTAAAATATTTGCTTCTATTTGATACATTTCAGGGTATCCACCATACAAAACTTTTCCTCATCTATCTTTACAGGCAAGTCTAATGCAGCTTCTGATCAGCTTCATTGACTACTACATCCATGATGTTCTACTTAAAGCAACGTGAAATTCTCACCACCTCCTCAATAATTCCTAGCTTAGAATCCAACTCTAACTTCCTAGGTCAAGGATGCTTTAAACTAGATATGTCAGGAGAGGGGGGCATCATTCCATCCCAACACACCCAGTCAGTTGCCAGCACCCATAATAACCATTCAGAGCAATGTAGAGACATTCCAGCTGCTCCAGCCAATGAGCCGGCTTCAAGTGGAGCTCAGCTCGGATGCCTCTATACAAATGCCCGTAGCATGGGGAACAAACAAGAGGAATTAGAGATGTGTGCATGTCTACGGGGGTATGATATCGTAGGCATCACAGAAGCATGGTGGGATGGCTCCTATGACTGGTGTGTTGGAATGGAAGGTTACAGGCTCTTCAGAAAAGACAGGCCCGGTAGGCGGGGAGGGGGAGTTGCTATTTATGTTAGGGAAAGGCTGGAGAGTAAGGCACTCTGTCTGGGGACAGATAGGCAGTCGATAGAGAGTTTGTGGGTCAGGGTTAAAGGGAGAACAGTGATGGGAGACATTACTGTGGGGATCCGTCACAGACAGCCTGATCAAGAGGACTGAGTGGATGAAGCACTCTATAGACGAATATGAACAGCGTGAGCTCACAGGCCCTTGTTCTCATGGGGGATTTCAACCATCCTGATATCTGTTGGAGGGATGGTACGGCGTGGCACAAGCAATCCAGGAAGATCCTCGATTGTGTGGAAGACAACTTCCTTCTACAAGTAATAGAGGAGCCGAAAAGGAGAGGTGCCATGCTGGACCTTGTCCTCACAAACAGAGAAGGGCTGGCTGGATATATGACACTCCAGGGCAGCCTTGATTGCAGCGATCATGAGATGGCAGAATTCGAGATCCTCAGGACAGTGAGAAGAGCATGCAGCAAGCTCACTGCCCTGGGCTTCAAGAGAGCAGACTTTGGCCTGGTAGATGACATCAGCTGCTCTACGCTTGTCCATCATTTCTGTAGCCCCATCACAGAAGGCCATGAGATTGGTCAGGCAGGATTTTCCTTTACTGAAGCCATGCTGGCTGTCACCAACCACCTTGTTGGTTTTCATGTGCCTTAGCATGCCTTCCACGAGAATCTGCTCCAAGATTTTGCCAGGCACAGAAGTGAGGCTGACTGATCTGTAGCTCCCCAGCTCATGCATTTTCCTATTCTTGAAAATGGGGTTGTATTTCCCTTTTTCCAGTCATCGGGAACTTCACCTGATTGCCATGATTTTTCAAATATGATGGACAGTGGCTTAGTAACTTCATTTGACAACTCCTTCAGGACCCGCAGATGGATTTCATCAGGTCCCATGGACTTGTATACATTCAGGTTCCTAAGATGGTCTTGAACCAGATCCTCTTCTACAGTGGGCCTAGGGTCTTCATTCTCAGAAGACACTGCTTCTGTCTTCCAAGTCTTGGCTGGTGTGGTCAGAGCATTTGCCACTGAAGACTGAGGTAAAGAAGTTATTAAGAATGTCAGCCTTCTTCAAATCCGGGGTAGCCAGTTCTCCCAATAGCTTCTGTAGAGGGCCCACTTTGTCCCTAGTCTGCCTTTTATTTGAAATGTACCTATAGAATCCCTTCCTGTTATTACATAAAGAAATTCAAAGCACCTTAACAAAAATCTGTGCCTGCAGATAAACCTTGTATTTGCTGAAATCAGTGGCTGGAATTCTAATAATGAATCAAAATTACGATCTGTTGAGGAAAAAAATAAACTAAACCTTTGTGGCAATTAGGCTGAATTACTGCCATAGCATAACAACAAATAATTTATTTTAACTCTGCTCCTCACTAGCAAGGATTGCATTGGAAACAGCAGAAAGTTTCAAATGCTAAAGCTTATCCTGGTTTCCCAAATTCACATAGGAGTTTCTCATGACCTATTGTCGTGATTTCAGCCCAGTCAACCAACTAAGTTTTGTCACTCACTTACATCCCTCTCTTTCTTCCCCCAGTCCCGGGGGATGCAGAGGAGAATCAAAAGAATGCAACTTCCACAGGTTGAGATAAGAACAGTTTAGTAACTAAGGCATAACACAAACCACCACCGCTACCACCAATAACAATACAAAGGAAATACAAAGAAAGAGAATACAACTGCTCACCACCCAGCCCGACCAAGCCAGTGCACCCCCCTAGCAGCAAACCCCCCAATGCACCACCACATCCTTCCTGGTCTCTGCCCTCCGTTTTCGCATCCTGGACATGACGTGCTGTGGTATGGAATAATCTCTTTGGTCAGTTTGGGTCAGGTGTTCTGCCTCTGCTTCCTCCTGGCTTCTCCTCCTCCCTGGCATAGCATGAGACTCAGAAAGTCCTTGGTCAGACCAAAACATTGCCAAGCAGTAACTGAAAACACTGGTGTTATCAGCACTGTTCCCAGGCCCAAAATCAAAAACATAGTGCTGCACCAGCTACCAAGAAGGAGAAAAATGACTGCTGCTGTTGAACCCGTGACGCCTATCATCATGAGAAAAAACAGCTAATGATTCTTCAAAGGACAAAACTGTATTGCCAATATAAACCATGTTCTATCTTACTCTGCATGGACTCAGATAAGCACCAAACCCATGTGTAATATTTGAGGGCCACAATGTCAGAAATTTAATATCGGTCAGGACTGACTCCATGCAAATGACCTGTTATGTTCTATAGCAGTGCAGACGCCCCAAAAAGAACAAAATAATTTCTTACCAGGAACAATTCATACTTTTGCCAATAAATCAATATGTGATGAAATCTGATACAATTTATTAGTGCTACATGTAGATGGAAAGCTCCAATGAGGATCAGAACAGAAGGCAAAGCATGAAGCTTCTTTCAGATGTGTTCTTTTGTGCTTATTTTTCACTAATGCCCACTTTAAGGATTCTGGATTTATCTACAGCATGTCACTGTAATAACAATCTCAACAGCATTTCACAGCTTTTGCCATTTTGGGCTGAAGCTTAGTGTGGACACCCTTATTTCAACATAGAGTACTTTCACATAAATTTAGTTAAATGGAAAGAAATCAGCTTTAAGATATATCAAACTAGCTCAATAGGTCACTTGAGTGAAATAATAGTGTCAGTATACAGACTTAAAACAAAATAATGAAGGGTATGTATAATAGCTGATATATTTATTTGTATTTCGTTCAACACATAGTGTTTTATAGTAGAAGCAGCAACTGAGGGTTATTTTTAAGATAACTGCAGTGATAGTAGGAACTCAAAAATAGAAAGGTTTTTTGGTTTTTGGGGGGTTTTTTTTAGTTTGTTTTTTTTTTAAATGTCCTGATATTGCAGTTTTTGCAGCATGGCAAGTAACACTGTTTCATAGCTTGAACTGATCACTGGATCAACAGAGAAAAATAGCATTAGGAAGGAAAGGCCTGAGTGCCTGAACTGGAAAAGGGAGATTCCTGATGTGCAGCCCAAGAGCTACAAAGCAGACTCATGTCAGGCATGCAAGTAATTTATTTGGACAGTTAGTTCCTACTGAAGTCCCTCTACTCTTGTTGAAAAGTAACTGCAAAGTGTAAGCATATATATACTTTTGTATTTGTCCCAAGATGTTTGATATTAACCAAGTGTTTAATTCAGTTACACTTGGGAGGATTATTCTCTTGTTTGTAGTTATGCCTGTGTCTCTGATTAGCTGAACCAGGGCCAGGAAAATCAACATCTTTTAGAGCTGAGCCCTGATTAAACAAACAGAATAATAGCTAAGATCAGGCCGACTTGGTCTGGCTATTGATCTTACTGGGTTTTTTTTTCTTGCAATTTCAGGTGACTTTTTGTTTTCTCACATGTCATGGATTCAGCAGTAGCAGTCATTTTTCTCCTTCTCAGTAGCTGGTGCAGCTCTGTGGTTTTGATTTTTGGGCCTGGGAACAGCGCTGATAACACCAGTGTTTTCAGTTACTGCTTGGTAATGTTTTGGTCTGGCCAAGGACTTTCTGAGCCTCATGCTATGCCAGGGAGGAGGGGAAGCCGGGAGGAAGCAGAGACAGGACACCTGACCCAAACTGACCAAAGAGATTATTCCATACCACAGGCGTCACGTCCAGGATGTGAAAACGGAGAGCAGAGACCTGGAATGGTGTGGTGGTGGTGCACTGTGGGGCTTCGCTGCTGGGGGGTGCACTGGCTGGGTCAGGCTTGGTGAGCAGTTGTATTCTCTTTCCTTGTATTTCTCTTGTGTTGTTACTGGTGGTAGCAGTAGTGATTTGTGTTGTACCTTGGTTGCTGGACTGTTCTTGTCTCGGCCTGTGGGGGTTGCATTCTTTCAATTCTCCTTCCCATCCCTCCGGGACTGGGGGAGGGGGGAGAGGGAGTGAGTGAGTGAGAAAAATTGCGTGGGGGGTTAGAGGCTTAAACCATGACATCACAATTTTAGATGCTTTGGTTTGGTTTGGTTTGGTTTGGTTTTTTTTAATTTCTAGTTGCTGATTGCTTATTCATTTGTAGTTGGGAAGTGAATGCCTTACAGGTTCTCTTAATTATTTTTAATGTAGTAATTTTAAAAATAGCTTTGTGATATTAGATAGCAATTTATAAATTATGCCACACACCTTCCATATTATAAAAAATGTTGGAAACACCAGGGTGCATTTTTTTATTGCTCTGTATGCATAGATAAAAACTGACATTTCCTAAGGGAGTGCTTCAGCCAGGGCTATCATAATGTTAAATGAAGCCACAAATTCATAATTGATAACTCCATCTTAAAGCTAATACTTCAGCTCCAACATTAATCCATGATACTAAAAGTTAAAATTCTCTTTTAGTCACTAAAGAGAATGCTTATGAAAAAACAGGGTTTTTTTTTCTTTGTGTTTATTATTGCTTTGTTGAGTTTCATCATTACTTTCTTTTAAAAGTGAATGTTACTGAACTATCAAGGCACAAAACTACCTCAAATAGTGCCACATTAATAAAGTCCCCTGTAAACTGTGTTGTATAATTTATTTAACAAACTTAGAAATTGACACACAACGGATTGTTAGAATAAAATCTGCCTCTTAATTAAGTGGCAGATGTCCAGGTGGTTTGTATTCGGGCTTTTGTCTTGTATTGTTTTAAATGATGTACAACTCTGTCCTCAAAACCGATTATACTTCAGAAAAAGAAAAAAAAGTTTCTTGCAAGCAACTTCTGGTTTCATCTGTGTACTGAGGAGACTTTAGTATGGTAGAGAACATTTAAAATGTCTTTCTGGAAGCAATCTGATTTTAGATGATTTGAGAACTATAGACAACAGGCAGAACTAGCTCTGAGTAGCAGAAAATAAGCAGAGGGAGAAACAAAAAACCCTACTCCTCAACTTCCCAGATTGATGTTGTCCACCTATATACATAAGTCTGAATGGCCCCAAACAGGACACTTAAGATACAGCAGAGAATATTCTCAGTGCTAAAATTCAAATTAAATGCTGCACTTATGCCTTAGGTCTGTATGACTCCACATCTTTCCTGCTCTGAAAATAAAACACTTTTATTTGAAAAACCTTCCCCTGGAAGTGCTTTTTCTCTTTCTGCTCGTCATAGTTTAAGCTGAACTCAGGGCACTGCTAGTTCCAGAATAAAGACAAAAATAAAAGTGAAAAAAAAAAAAAAAAGTATTGTTACTTGCCAGTTGTAAAATTATTAGCTGCTTTCCAAAGAAAACTTTCCTAGGAACATATGCTCTTACTACATAAAGTAGCATGCAAAAGACAGGGGCAACAGCTGCTGAAGAGCAACATATCATTGGGCTGTTGATAAGCTGATTGTAAGAGATGAAAGAATGATACTAAAGAAGTTACGTCTGCTCAAAAGTTGATATCAGGAAATAAATTGCTAGAAGGCTGCCTTAAGAAACTGAAGCCTGGGACTGGAAGAAATCACCTAGATTGTTGAAGTCAGTCATTTGCAGACATGCACGCTCATTGCCGCATCCAACTTCAGCCAGCTCGTATGTATATCTCTAAACTAATCTATTGTTATGGACTGCTGCTGTAAAGAGAGAGATGGGAAACTGTAGTGAAGAAGCAGTCTGAAATAAGATAGGTCTTGGAGTCTCAAGTTCCAAGAACCAGCACTCCAAACATATCTCAACAGTTTTTAGGTAATTCCAGGGCATTAAGAAGATATCAAAGCAGTACAAATGACACACACTCAATGACACAAAATGAAAAGGTGAGCGCAAGAGTACCACTCATATAAATATTCCTTGCAATAACCAATAATTTGTCAGGGGAAAAGTCTAAATTCCTCTAGGAATATAGAATGTGCTAGTGTCTTTTACCTACTGCTCAGTTCTGACATCCCACTGTTCAGAGAACTTTAATAATGCCTGAAATAGAGAAAAATCTAGTGCTGATAATCATATATGATGTAATGAACATATATTAGAACAATAAACAGGTATCTACATGAAGTACAGTATATTATATGAAAATTTTTTATTTTGCTACTTGTGGCAAAACCTCACTGTATTAAAGAGGACAAAGGAGAAGAATAAGGTAAATATTCAACTTGTTTGATAACTGGGGCCTTTTACGGCCAAATCCAGGTATAGGTAAGTAAAAATAAGCATACCTTTCCTCAAGAAAATTCCATTGTAAGACTTAAGTCTTTTTGTTCATTTTTGCTTGAAAGACAAGGACAAGGTGAAATAAAGGAATTCTCAGCAAAGCAAAATATTCAACATGAATTATTTTATTTTGTGCTGGGATGTTTGCCCTGAGCCAATTCAGCATAAAACCTCATCACCTGTGACTCTGCATAGCCCACTGGGAGCTGTGTCTCAAGAGTCTTTTGCCCAAACTCTTGGATATAATCTGTGTGTTGTGGTTTAAGCCATAAATCACGCAGCCCGCTCACTCACTCCCCCCTCTTTCTTCCCCCCCACTCCGGGGGGGGGGGGGGGCTGGGGGGAGAAAATGGAGAGAAGAATTGAAAGAATGTAATTCCCACGGGTTTAGATAAGAACAATCCAGTAACTAAGATACAATACAAATCACTACTGTTACCACCAATAATAATAATAACCAGGAAAACACAAGGGAAGAGGATACAGCAGCTCACCACCCAATGACTGAGCTGTGAGCTGCACTCTTCCTGGTTCCTGCGCCCAGTTTTTACATCCTGGGCATGACGTGTTGTGGTATGGAATACCTCTTTGATCAGTTTGGGTCAGGTGTCCTGTTTCTGCTTCCTCCCGGCTTCCCCTCCTCCCTGGCAGAGCATGAGACCCAGAAAGTCCTTGGTCAAACCAAACATTCTAAGCCGTAACTATAAACATTGGTGTTATCAGCGGTGTTCCCAGACCAAAAGTCGAAAACACAGAGCTACGCCAGCTACTGAGAAGGAGAAAAATGAGTGCTACTGCTGAACTCAAGACACTGTGTCACTTTGCCCTGTTGTGAACTAGAAGACGGTGGAGGTTTCCTGCACTGACCTGGCTGCCTGCCTATATTGTTGCCTACATCTCTATATATGACAGTTTTCAACTGTATCATTATGTTCTATCTAAATTAAAATGAGGTGCCCACAAATGAGTTCCCACAAATGAGAGTATACTATTTATGTGATATCAGCCAAACAAGACTATCAGATTTAGAATACAATTTAATCTGTTTCACATTCTCAAGAAAAGTTTTTTTCTGAAGATATTTGGCAAAACCCTGAATTGTCTCAGATATCACATTGTTAGATTCCTGCAGCAGCTCATATGGTCTTTCTAATTCTGTGGCATTTTTTCATCTGCAAAGTTTAAAATGCCGTTAAATCCGGACAGTGTTTTCTGAATTAAGCTTTTCCTCATTCTCAACTGCCCTTTCTCCAAAAATCAAGTCAATATCTTTCAAGTTATCAACACTCAATATTTTCAATTTTAGAATAAAAGTATTTTAATTTAAGAATTAGTAAAACTGTTATCAAAACTTTCTACCTCTTCTCAACTAGGTTCACAATAAAAAGAAATGTGAATAGCCAAATTGATCAATTAACACTTCAAAAGGCTGAGCAATTGCAACACTATATGTCACTCAGTCATTTCCCATTTATTAATTACAATGACAAAACCTCAACAGAGGATGAGAAAGAGGAAACTTTTGATTAACTGTTAAACAAAGTTCTCTTCAAGGTCTTTGTTTTCTAATATTTTAAACCCTAATTTTAATTTTAGCCAATCTAATGTCTCATCTTACTGAAAACACACAAAAATAATCTGTTTCAGGGCAACAACTTAGTACCTTCCTTAGACAGTTAGACATAGAGACTGTGCTAGGAAAATGAGCTGTTTGCACTCAACTCCATCAGGTCTGGCTGGGATGGAGTTAATTTTCTTCATAGAAGCTTGTCTGGTGTTATGTTTTGGACTTGTGACCAAAGCAGTGTTGATAAGACAGGGATATTAACACTGGGTGAGCGAGTGAGCAAGTGATTGTGTGGAGCTTAGCTGCCAGCTGAGGTTAACCAAAATCATCAACTCATCTTCCATTATTTTAAGGGGTTTTTTATTGTTAGTTCTATTAATTCACAACCTTCTATATATAGCATTTGCAAAATATTATTTAAAGTCCTGTTGCATAAGAGGTAAGGCAAATGTGAACAACCGTCAGGAATTCAAAGAAAGCTGATTCTTCCTGTCAGAGACAGGTATCTTAAGTTTTTGGCCCAGAGGGATACATTTTCTGCACCACTAAAAAGACCCCAAATAGTCAAATAGAATATGTTACAGTAATCCAGGTTGCAATAGCAAAGATATGGATAGCACTGACAGACTTTATGCAGAAGAGGAAAGAGCACGAACTAAGCAACCCTCATGTAATACAATGAATTTTCTTCAGACTAGCACTATTACCTGAGACATTTTTTTGACCTTATTTCCTCATTTTCCTTTTGTTTTATTAAAAATATATTTGAAGATGTGCACACTACATTGTCAATGGCAGTACTTTCTGCTGTTTAAAGGGTGAGCATTTTCCATTGTACCCTCAACTTTGTCATTTAAGTTTTTTGTATCTTTTCAAACTAGTAGTGGCCTAGTTTTAGTATCTGAAGTTCAGTAGTATCAATCAGGAATCATACTGTTCAACCTTACAGTGCTAGGAAGTGCTAAAATATCCTTTCTCTTTCTTTTCATTTGAAATGTCATGAAATATTATTTAGAACTATTCCATTTTTTTTTTTTTTTTTTAGCTTACCACTGTCTTCTACTCTCATTTAGAGTGTAAGATGTTCTTCCATAATGAATCATAGAATCATAGACTGGTTTGGGTTGGAAGGGATCTTAAAGATCATCTGATTACAACCCCCCCTGCCATGGGCAGGAGCACCTTCCATTACAGCAGGTTGCTAAAAGCCCCATCCAAACTGGCTTTGAACACTTCCAGGGATGGGAAAACGTACCTTCCATCCATCATATCTAACACAGAAATATTTTCAGTGTCCTTAACTATGTGGATGAATCCTGGTTGCAGGCAACTTTTTGCTCTTATTCATCAGCTCCTCTACTCATTATCTAAAAAAATGTTAGACAAGCAGTATACGTTACCTCCACATTTCCGCAGCCAACCTCAGAGGTCTGCTTCTCTCTTACTACTTATCTAAAAACGAGCAGAAAATTTCCACGTTATTTGAACTGTTAGGAACAAGCACATTTCATCTTCTCAGTTTAAGAACTAAACAAAAAATATTTTATTATTTGTCTGGGTTAAGGTATTTCACATAAACATCAGACTTGCCATTTAGTCAGATGCCAAGGAGTATGCCTATAAATTAGGTAACCAAGAGAGGCCTTTACTTGGGATTTGGATTACTGAGATGAAATGTGGCTGTTGGAGACAGTCCAGTTTCCTAACTCTGCAATGGTCTGTAAAAAACAAAATGCAAACAGTTAAAAAAAAAATAGTTTAGCTATTTGTTTAAGCATGTATGGAGATAGCTCTGGGATGGCATGAACAAACCATTGCTTTAGAGTAAATTTTCTGGTGAAACGACTTGACTTTAATGTAAATGTAACTCAAACAAATATACCTAAGGAACCAAGGGAAAAGGAAGTGTTTGGAGTTGAAGTCTTATATTTCTTTACCATGATTTAAAAATGCCAAATTTGTCAATCAGAGTACTGTTTCTTCCTCTGTAATTTACAAAGTACTGTTTCGTCCTCTGTAATTTACAAAGGACAGTGATGATTCATAAAACAAGCTGCTACTAAGGTTCTGGAGGGCACAAACATATTTTTGTATTAGCTTCGTAATTTCTTCTAGATGAGGTAGATAAGTCCTTAACTTCTATAGATATGAAATCAGATATTAAATATTAAAGTTGCCAGTAATTTTGTGGCCTACTATGGGCAATTAAACTGTGATCCAGGTTTTGTTGATTCAGTCTCTTTACTTTTATTCACTTTCATACTGATAATTCTGGTAGATGAAAACAAATCTGAAAAAAAAGAAAGTCTTCTGAATGAAAAAGTGGAACTAGATTTGTGTGTTTAATTTTTCGTAAGCCTGAGGGATATTTCAAAGTGGCATCAGGCTAAATCTCTTAAAATGGATCATCGATTTTCTGTTAATGTGTTTTTCAGTGGAAAAAAAGTTCTCCACAATTTTTATTTTTTTTTTTTTTCCTTTTAGGAGAAGAGGAGAATGTCAGATTTGCTTACAATTTATTTTCATTATTTAAGTCAACAAGTCAACATAAAGTCTAGTATTTTGGGGTATTGTCTTTACTGAGGTGCAGTTCTTTTTGTGTGATTGTTTTTTCTTTGGTTTTACTCAATCATCTGATATTAAGCAGTTTCTATTTGAGCAAGGACTTTGTGAGTGCTGTAATTTAGATGTGTCAAGTCCTCATTGCCTTTCAGGTCTAGCTTAGATTTTTCCATATGTACTATTTTAGTTGATGTGCAGAAGGAACCCATTTCTGGCTTTTGTCAAATTGAAAAGAAAAAAAGAAGAGCCTTCCACTCTGATGGCTAGAAATCATATGGTACACCAGGACCATTCAATTTTAGAAACAAAAAATGTTCCATTTTTTCAGCAATGCATAACAAGAATTTTCTTATTTGTTGTTTCCAAAATACTTTTGAATATTTTTCTTTTCACAAATAATTTTATATGTTTGTTTTAAGTTCGACTCTAGGAGAAAAAGAAATTCGATGTATGGAATCTTGATATCATATATATAAATCTCATCAATTTATAATCATATGTATATGAATATTTAGGATGCAAGAGGTTATTTGATTAAGCAAGAAACTTTTTCTAAGCTTTCCACAAATATATCATGATATTTGAGAGAAGAAAGGACAGATACGTCCTAGCAGGTAATGCTCTGTAAGTTCAGGCTCTCCCTGGCCTTGCGAAGTGTTCATCTAGC
This sequence comes from Myiopsitta monachus, assembly GCA_017639245.1. Taxonomy (NCBI): domain Eukaryota; kingdom Metazoa; phylum Chordata; class Aves; order Psittaciformes; family Psittacidae; genus Myiopsitta; species Myiopsitta monachus. The sequence goes on along the minus strand of CM029922.1, from coordinate 21,818,584 downwards.
TCTGCCACCCCTTTTAGTATGAGGCACTTTTGCACTGATATAATGACATCCATAAAGGGAGCCATTCCCTTATAACTACATAATTAGAAAAAATCACACTGTTAACCAATGTTATAATGTATACTAATACACAATCAATGAGTGGGAAGGGCCCAGTGAAGCATGAGGCTGCATTTAGATGTGCTCTTTGGGCATAGATGAATCAAGATAAGAGAAAAGCATTCCCGTCTTGTTTTCACAGCTGCCTTACATCTTCAGCAAAGAAAGATAATCACCCATCAAATCATCTAGAAAAAAATTCATGTGTGGCTACCCCTCAAAACAATAGAAGTGAAAAACCCAGTGACTTTAATATCAGCAATGATTGCTGGTTTCTATCATTTTGACATAAGTAGGTTGGGAAAATATTTTTGCAGCAGGTCTAAGGGAACAGTAATCCCCAGGTAAGGTAGAGTTATGATCAGATCATACCATTTTAGTCCAGCTCAAGTATGACCTGTGCAGCATGTCTCACCATGTCCTGAGTGTGTGCTTATCCTCCGAATACTGATAGAGGTGAAACTTCTAAAGAATTATTCAGCTTCCTTCAAAATACAGAGGTGATATCCCAATAGCCATGGATCCTTGGTAACTGGAAATTAAAATTAGTGGGAATTACACTTCTAATGGACAGCTGTCAAAACATCTCCTAAGATGAGCTACTTTATACCATCTTCTGTATCATTTTGGATTTTGCCTATCTCTGGAAGTCTTCTAAAAGCTGCTGCTCTAGAAACAGTGTGTTCTTCTATTTGTATATATTTTTCCCTTTATTATTGATCTTTTTCTGGTTTCTCTGATTTTTTGTTGCTCTTTATATATTCTCTTTGACAGACTGCAGGGATTTTTTTTTTCAGTGCATTTATTTTGTTTGCGTTCTTCTTCCTTTCTGCCTTTTCTTCATCTCCAATCTCCTGGAGATGGATGAGTGAATGATCACAGTAATGTTTGACTCAAATTTTCAAACATGCAGCAGGTGAAGGGCTCAAAATAAGGTAAAACTTGCCTCCCCCCCCTCCCCACCATCCATATTTAGAAGAGACAATGAAACAATCAAAGCAGACACCTTCAGAAGAAAATATTTTAAAAGTACCCTCTGCTTGGATTACTAGAAGTGCCAAGTATAAGAATGTATAATGTTGAAAATATTGTGCTGCATTAGACTTCTGCCCTCATAAATCCAGCTCACACTCCCTTGACATGGGCTGACTTTTAAAAAAACAGAAATGCTCTTCATATTTCCTAAACATCCAGTGCTTTTTAAATCTGGCTATCCTTTGTAAATCTTTCTTTTCCTGATACTTTGTATGCCTTTATAAAGATTTCGTTAAAAGAAATAAACATACATATATTAAAAAAAACCCCAAACCCTTCTATTCATTACCTTATTACAGCATTCAAGCATTCTGTGGCACTGAGCCTAGTTTATATTACCAGGACTAGATTTTTGCAAATGAAATTCTTTCAATTAGAGATTCAGGAAGCAATTAAATTGTCTAAAATGTATTAATGAATACATTGAAATCTGGAAGAGTACCCTTTTTCTAATACTTCCATTATTAATGCACCATCTGTTTTATTTTGTTTTGTTCCCTCACTAGTGCACAGTTTCAGCAACCTTATGTCCACAGAAAACAGTGTTCTCAAAAAACAAAACCAAGAAATTTAAGCTGATAATCAGTCTTAATTATAGATTATGCATTCTAAATAATTTTACAGACTGTTGTGGTTTAAGCCTCTAAAACTCACGAAGTTTTACTCACTCATTCACTCACTCCCCTCTTTTTCTTCCCCCAGTCCTGGGGGAATGAGGAGGAGAATCGAAAAAAATGTTCAACTTGCACAGGCTGAGATAAGAACAGTTTAGTAACTAAAGTATAACACAAATCACTACTACTACCATCAATAATAATACAAGAGAAATACAAGGAAAGAGAATACAACTGCTCACCAAGCCTGACCCAGCCAGTGCACCCCCCAGCAGCGAACCCCCCAGTGCACCACCACACCATTCCGGGTCTCTGCTCTCCGTTTTCACATCCTGGACATGACATGCTGTGATATGGAATAATCTCTTTGGTCAGTTTGGGTCAGGTGTCCTGTCTCTGCTTCCTCCCGGCTTCCCCCTCCTCCCTGGCATAGCATGAGACTCAGAAAGTCCTTGGCCAGACAAAACATTACCAAGCAGTAACTGAAAACACTGGTGTTATCAGCGCTGTTCCAAGGCCCAAAATCAAAACCACAGCGCTGCACCAGCTACCAAGAAAGGAGAAAAAATGACTGTTGCTGCTGAACCCATGGCACAGATACAATAATCAAGGATTTTTTTTCTCTCTCTTTTAAAGAAATGTTCCGTGCAGCAAAGAAGCTCTCTGAACAACTGTGGGTTTGATCTTAATTTTCTTGCAACAATAAAGACAAATAAATATTTGGCTTTAGTATCTGGGGTTATTTCTATAGCAGACAAAGAAGCTAACTTTTGCACAAGGGCACATGCTATAATGAGGCATAGGGGCAGTAGAGGTTTCATTAGAGAAAAAACTGCAGGTATTAGTGCATTTGGAGTATTATCTGTGTAGAGTACGTGAAAGAATTTGAGCAAATCGAGATGTTGTCACATGGTTAGCCATCTGTAAAGAACATCCATAAAATATCCTGAGGTAATAACTTAAGAAGATGTATGAAAAATATTAAAATATTTAGGCTGCCAGAAGTATTTCTTTCTGTTTTAAGGGTAGGAATCATCTCATTTGACCTCAGAACAAGCTAAAGCATAAAATAGTTTCAAATCTGTTTTGAATGGGACAGATTGCTCACTTGCACATTTCTGGGTCTTTCAGGGGGTGAAATAAGGTGTAAGGCAAGATGCCACACTAGCTGTCATTACAGTGAGGGACAGAGCAGTCATAACCCTTCCACTTCAGTACTGAACATGCAATTTTTGAGGATCAGAATTAACTTAAATGTTTGCAGTCCCATAGTAGTTAATGTTGAATATGTGTTCAGTTACAGAGATCCTGAGATACATTACCTCATCTCTCCTGGTTGGAACACAAGTGTTTATAAAACTAGATGATTGCAAAACCTCCCTCAGGATAAGTTTCTGTGGGTCCTCCAGTAGTTTCCACAAGAGGCTTATCTGGTTTTCAGGATGAAGGCTTTTTAAAAAAAAAAAAAAAATGAGGCCAGTTGATGGCAAAAGAATTGTGGTGGGATTTCTTTGGAACCAGCTAGACCTTTGGAGATGAAAGATCCTAAATCTGTACAGCTTCAGAGAACCAGCTTCAATGTACATTTCAACCCCAAATTTCCCAAAATGCTTGAGGTGATGTGCATCAGGAAGGACTGGCAGTGAAAGCTATTATTTTGTTTTGATTGATACCTCTGCTTGCTTGGGTTTGTATTGAGAGGTGGTGGAGAATGAAGAGATTCACCATTTTTACATAATTAAATTATTTCTAGGTCCCAAATTTGAAATTTTAGTTCCTTTTTTCATTAGGTGCCTGTGTAAATGCTAGCTAGTCCCATAGCTGTATAACATAATAAGAATGGGAAATGAATTTGTACACGGCAAGATTTTTTTTCAGATATGCGACAGTTTACTATGCTGTTAAGTCTGCCAACTGAAAGTCAACTCCCCTTTCCATGAACAAGAAAGCAACATATATATCATGTTGTGAGCAAATGAAAGGGGTCCAGTACCAGTGCAGAGATTTTTTTTTATATTACAGATGTGTGAATGAAACAGCGTAGACAGCTATAGAGCACAAACCCAAGATTCCACAGGCTGCACTGTACCTGTTACCATTTGAAAATTGGTATTACCATATCATTTGAAAATTGGCTTGGGTTCATCTACCTGAGCTGCATTTAGGTCCAAGTCCTCAGAGAAACCTCTGCTCTGTTAATTTGTAGGAGCTTGAAGAGGACAAAAAAAAAAATAAAAAAAATTCTGCTCAGTTTAAGGAAGATTTTTATTACTAGAGCAGTGTGAAGGGATCTAGTGTCAAGGTGATTTAGTCCTTAAATTTTAAACATTAAATAAGAATTTAAATTAGTCTCTATTCTTCAGATTGTTGTCATTATGGAAAGGTCAGAAATGATGAATTGTTTGTTGCTGCTGCAGATAAAATGTACTGTACAGTTCTATTACTTGCTGTTGAAGAAAATATGATTTATTGGATAGTGTCAGAAAATATTTGCTCCAGTCCTGCAGTATATGAAATATATAGCCTGTATTCAGCCAAGCTGCTAAAGAGAACTACCGTGCAATCCTTTGAGTCTAAAATTGAGATCTTCCTACTAGCCTAAATCATCATTTAGTGATTCAGCAGGAACACTATGTCTTCAAAATAGTTTTTACAGGTACAAATCAAATAGTCTAATTAATAAAAAATAAATCAAACAAAACGTGCACTAAATGGCATTTCAAGCGCTACTGACCTTTATGGTTCTTTGAGAAGGCATTCTGTATGTTGCAACCAAAATCATGTGATGGGAACCACAGTTAGAAACTTAAGAAAAAGCTGCAGCTGATAAAAACAGATGGAAAAAAGACGTAAATTTAAACACTAAATTGTACAAAAAACCCAGAATATATGTACAAAAAAAAAAAAAAAAAAAAAAAAAAAAGCAGCAGCTTCCTCATCTCATTTAAGTATTTAGATTTAATTTTTCTCCATTCCAAAATTGGAATTAAAAAGCATAAATAAGCAAAAGGTTAAATTCTAAGACACAAAATAAGATTCATTTTGACTTAGAATTGTTTGCTTAGTTCTAATAAAAATGATGCCTTTAAATCTAAGTTAAAATCCAGAAGGTGAATTTAAAATCACAAAATTGGAGTTATTGGAAGAATATGGAAGTTTTTCTTAAAGGTATTAAATCTAACTATTTTTTTGTACATGTACTCAGTTCCAGGAAATTGTCCCTTTCTAACAAAGAAAAGTTGGAGAAAATTTTGTAACCTGCTTCAATTATGTATTCTGATCCCAAGTCAATTGCTTCATTTCATGTTATCAGTGATTTAGCAATGTCCAAGCAACAGCCATTTTGAAAAATAACATCTCATTCCAGCCAGTGCCATGAGTCCTTTCTGAGCAACGCAATTTTAAGATATCCATTTTGAAAATGGACAGTTTTTCATGGCATCTCCGAAAAAAGTTTCATTCTTCAATCTCTGCTGAATTCACCTTCATGTATGAAAAGTAGGAACAGAGTTATAATTAGCTCAGCATAGTTTTTTTCGAAAAGTATTTGGTGCACCATATCTTCTCACCAGGAGATTCTCAAAGAGCATGGAGAAATGGTGTGAAAATAAATGTAAGGTATACAAGAAATTGGGGAAATTGGCATGTGCACAAACGCACACCAAGAATGTCAGAGACATCTTTCCTAGTGTGTCTTTAGAAAATTATGACATCAAATTCTAAAATGCTTTACAAAAATGTGACAAATTCATCTCAGCTGGTAGCTCCATTAATGTCAGTGGAGTTACAGTGGGAATGAACTTGTTGCAATGAAAGCATTGCAAGGAATACATTGCTGCTACATTGGTTATTAGCTCACTTTCCTTTCAGTGCTAAAAAGTATAGCTAAAGCTTCATGTGTCTATTTTTAAACTATGTAAAGTATTTGCCTCATGGATCAAAGAAATATGAAGCCAAACTTACCATAGCACACACTGGTGGAAGAATGGGCTAGACTGAAAGAAATGTCTTTGAAATATTCTAGGGACTCAGCATGAAACCTGGTTAAAATTGTATAGCTTTCCAATTTGAAAGGTCAAGTTCAGAACTGACTTATAACTTTATGAGAGCATTACTTTTCAAGCTGAAAGTGTCCATAGTCATTCTCACTCAGAGACTTTTCTTTAATAATGAGCAAAAAAGGGTAAGTGATTTTTAAATTTTTACTTTTGATTAATTGCCTTCAGTGCATACAAGAGCAGAGACTGAGCAGCTGGTGTGTATCAGTATCAAAAAGGTGAAAAATCTAGTTCAAGCAGATGAGAAACTTGTCTCCCTGAGTGCATAGAATGACCAGGGAAGCTGTAGAGAGTTTCGGGACTCTACTGGGAGTGAGAAGGGGAAAATAGTGGCCAAACTGATGAACTTATTTTTGGGTTTGTTTCTTTTTCCAAAAAGTTCCCTTGGCATCCCTTTTTCAGTCTCTCCACAGTGGCTTTTCATACTTGGAGCCTCTGAGCTGCCTGTGGTGTGCAGTGAGCAGAAAAAGTAGCCCCAGGCTGGACAGGGCAAAAACAAAGCCCATCTGTGTTCTTTGTCTGCTCTTGGGATCAGATTTGCACAAAATAGCCCCTCAGGTCTATGCACAGAAAAAAATCACCTCGGTCCTGCTTGAGTAGTTCTGTTTCTGATATGCCAATTTTAAAGTCTGGACAGAGCCCTAGCTTAGGGTGTTAATTCATGAGGCAGTAATTGCTCCGATATCTGCTCCCCCTGAAGACACGGCAGGTTTCTAACCTGAGCTCCAGATTGAGCATGGGGTGAAAAAAGACATAGCTAGTGAGGCTTCCACAGCCTGTGCCATTCATTCAGGTGTGCATATAGTCAAAATAATTTTATGAAAAGGACCTACTCTCTTTGGTCCATAAAGGTTATCTGATGGACAGTCTTTAGAAAACAAGCCCAGCTAAGCGAAGATCAGGATCTCTGCCATGATTTATGTACTAACATGATGAAGGTGTTTTGCTTGGCAGCTGTTCGATGACCATTGGCACAAATTGAGAAATAAGAATCTGAATCAGATATTGTCCTGGCCCTCTATGATCACAGAGAAGCTTTGTCATTCTTCCCTCCAAGGCCTCCCCTTCCCTAAGCCTGAAGACAAGACATGCACCTTTTCTGTCCCCTCAGCTGCCCTCTGTTTTCTCATGCTGCTCTTGCAACAGCTGGAAACACAAATAGCTTGTGTCCTGACACGGGAACTGAAAATGGGCACCAGCACCAATGAGCCAGATTCCTGCTTTGTGGCTTTACCTTGAAAGAAACCCATTCTGTTCACCTACCAGTGCAGACACATTCTCAGTCTAATTCTTCTCCTTTTTCTGTTAAGTTTTTTTTCCTAAAATAGCTGAAAACAGAGCCTTGTTTTCTGCTCCATCCACCCAAGAGGATAGAGAAAAGTCTGCAGGGGTGCCCCCTCAGCATTGCCCATTTCCTGGCACAGAGAACCCTACCCCTTTGCTTGCTGTAGTCTTTTTGTGTGGAGTAAGATGCAGCTGTAAACAAAGAATAAGCTTTGTCTTTTCAAACATGTTAATGACCAAGCCAGTCAATACTACCTTACTCATTTATTAGAAACTGAGAAAATGCTTGTTACCTTTTGAGACCAGACTACTGGAGGTGGTGGGTTTGTTTGTTTAGTATATAAGAAGTTATTGATCAGAATATTTAGTCAAAACTTAGAATGCTTATTGTGAATGGTTGCTGAGATTCTTGGGTTTACTGGGCTAATCTAAAGCAAAAATTATTAAAGTCAGGTCAATAATATGGATTGCTCCCTCCTTTAAAATCTTGCTCAAAGAAATACAAATGAATTTATGTCCATTTGTAATATAGATTTTTGCATCCATTTCTAATATACTAATGTTTATTCTTGTGGGAATTGAACTGGTAGGTTTTCCTTATCATATTTGCTGTCATTAAATTTGTTGAGTAATTTTGATATATAATTCAATGTACATATCCTGTAAAATAGCATAATAAAATTAGTATTTAAGGCTATTCCAAAACTTTCAAAAACATTTTGAAAACAAATATATTATGGGTTCTTGACTCAGCTTGGGAAATTTACTTTCATATTTCCCAACAGTATATACAGCCCCTTTTGCTATATATCAAAAAAAGATTTCCACCCCTATAGCTTTCTAGTTTCCTAAGGAAACATGTTTTCATGCAAAAGACCTTTACACATTGTAAATCATACCCTACTTACATACTGCGTTTTGTTTGTGACTACAGACTGCCACCCCATACTTTCTTTCTTGAAGTCATTTGTGTTTTGGTAACCAGTACAATGTATGCAATTTCTGTTTGAATAAGCCTATTGCAGCATGCTTTTATATTACTACTCAATTATAAAACACTTGAAATGTATTATGAAAACTTTGAAGGTACAGAAAATGAAAGATCATTTGAAAGGAGAATATACACAAAAGGTCACTTTTGATACTTAGATATGATTGATGTTTCCGCATCCCAACTACTCCTTTTCTGAGCGATGGTGCTGTATTGATAAGCACACTTATCTTTCTGTATGGTAAATATGTGCTGCTTTCTAGAATCAGTCAAGTACTACAAAAACTAGTGGGGTCTCCCCAGAGGCATGTCCTTATGTCTAGTTGTTCATATTTGTGTTTTTCAGCTCTCTTGCACAAGCATAGTGTCCACGTTTGGGTGCATTCATCACTTCAGCATTAGGAGGCTTATCACTTGCTGTCATAAGGTGATCCACTGACAGATGCTCTGGCATTTTCATCGCCCTCAACACTGTTTCCACTATATCTTTTATAGGTTCTCTGAAGGGAGATGACAAGCACATGTGAAGACAAATTCTTTGAAATGCCAAGTAAACCCCTCTCTTTCTTTTCAGGGAGTATTGAATATTTTTAGCTTATCTGAAATGGATTTGTTCTTTCTGAAGAATTCTGGGTTTAAGTTATTTTGGAAGAGGGTAGATTATGGTGGTGGTGAAGGTTCTTATCCATATGAATAAAATGATTACAGTCGTTTCAGAGTATTTTAATTCTTCACACTTTAACTCATTGATCTCAAAGCACTTTAAAACACATACAATAAATTTCACGTGTATCCCTTTGTCATGTAATTAAACCAAGTCACAGAGAGCTGAAGGATGGATGGCATGTCCAAGGTGCTACCATAAATTGGAAAACCTCTTTCAACAGATCTGTAGTACCTCATATCACTAATAAGTGTATGTGCTGGTTGGTTTCCTCCCTCCCCCCACCCCAAGCACTGTCAGCTGCTCTGGGGCTGTCTGTAGGTGGAAACTCTGGAAAACAATAGTGTGGCTTTAGAAATGACACTGCTGTCTATCTCCTTTGTAATAATCTTTCTTGTTCAAAGCTAGCAGAAGGAAGAGAATACAAAATTTCTTGTGTTTTGTGCCTTTTGTTTGGAAACTTGAACTCTTTACAGTATCTCCATTATTTTCCTCTTCTGCAGGAAGGGCATACAAAAGCATATTTATTGCACTGTCTGTCTTAACCACAGGGCTTCAGGTTTAATATCTCAGCACTTCACAAGCCTCATGTTTACAGTATCTGTGAGGTAGTGCAGTTCCACTCACAGACGGTACTATGTTTTTTCAAGGCAGTAATAGTTTAAAAATTCTTTGAAATTCCACCATGTACATTATAATGTAGACAAATCCTTCATATTTAAAAGAAACAGCAATTATTTCTATAGAAGTAGTCGCTGAAAGTTAGAATACAACTTAATGCTATGTATATGCTTCTGTAGGAGTGAGTCTGCTACCTGATTTGCTCTTAAACCACCATAACCATCCCACACCCTGTACTGTGTTGAAAGGGAGGCTGATTTAATGCTAGTGCATTGCTCCTGCCCCTCAGTGTGAGGGTGCCTGGTGAACAAAATCTTCAGGCAATACAGGATAACGATGTCAACACCTGAGTGCTTAGCCAGCATATGAAAAAGTGCAGAGAGAACAACGTTCACAGGTTGTGAACAGGAAAGCAGCTAGCTGTGTGGAAGTGAAAACCATGTCTTTTCTGATTAGGTCAGAACTGTATCGTTTGAAAAGGTCCCAAAACTACTTTTGCACTTGTAGCTGGTCACTGACAATGTGTATGGGATGTCTCGTAACATTTTTAGTTCAGGCTGGGATATATGACAGCAGTTACTGTGGACGAGCATTTTTGTGGATATTGTTTCACACTATTGAACCTGGCAAAAGGGCCTTGAGAGAAAAAGGAAATATTTGCCCTTTTTTCCATTTAAAAAAAAAAATTTCATGTAGGTAACTGTCTTAACATACACTGTGTTTGCAAAGACATTTTTATCTATTTTATGGGGCTGGGAAGGGTTTTTGGTTTTCTTCTGGGTTTTAGATTTTTGAGATTTTATACTGTTGCTGTTCATTATTTTGAGAAACTGTGGAAATAACCATCTTCAGTCAATTCATGGAGAGCACAATCAAGGTTTCTGTATGTTCTTTCCCCATTTCATTTCTCAAAGAGTCCAGGGGACAGGCAAGAATCCAACTTCTGAAATTTAGATTTATCACCAAGATGCCCAATCAATGAATCTTTACTCTCAGTAGAACTCTCCCACTGGAAGCTGGACAAGGTGCAGCTTTATTTATAACAAAGCATCCTCTGTGTGGCTGTTACCATATGACGTACTGAGTGCTGCACATTTGTAGGCATTACTTTATAGGCTAGGTAGTTCATCATGGTTTTTCCCATGGCTATTTGAATGTAACAAGACATAAGACCAAGGCATTCCAGATATGTTGTATTACATATTCTCTTCTGACTGTATTTTTTTTTAATAAATTTTCTGGACTAGTTGTATTAGTTCATTTGTTTGGCTTTATGTATTTCTATTTTAACATCTGAATTGAGCCAGCCGGGTACACATATTCAAAAGACTCTTTTATGAAAAAGAATGAACACCTGAAAAAAAAAAAAACCTACTAAATATTCCAAGTAAAATTTGCCTTGGTTTTTTTAATTATTAATTCTCTGGTAGGCCTGAGAGGTGCATATAATATTTTTTTTTTTTTATTCACAATGACAAGCTTCTTCATGAATGTCATTAGTACTGTTTCTCTCCACATTTAGGAAAAAAGCAGATTCCAGTTTTTAGAATAACCAAATATCATGGGTTTAGCAGTAGCAGTCATTTTTCTCCTTCTTGGTAGCTGGTGCAGTGCTGTGGTTTTGATTTTGGGCCTGGGAACAGTGCTGATAACACCAGTGTTTTCAGTTACTGCTTGGTAATGTTTTGGTCTGACCAAGGACTTTCTGAGCCTCGTGCTCTGCCAGGGAGGAGGGGAAGCCCGGAGGAAGCAGAGACAGGACACCTGACCCAAACTGACCAAAGAGGTTATTCCATACCACAGCACGTCATGCCCAGGATGTGAAAACAGAGAGCAGAGACCTGGAAGGGTGAGTTGGTGCATTTGGGGGGTTTGCTGCTAGGGGGGTGCACTGGCTTGGTCGGGCTGGGTGGTGAGCAGTTGTATTCTCTTTCTTTGTATTTCCCTTGTATTGTTATTGGTGGTAGCGGTGGTGGTTTGTGTTATGCCTTAGTTACTAAACTGTTCTTATCTCAACCTGTGTGAGCTGTATTTTTTTTTTTTTGATTCTCCTCCCCATCCCCCCCGGACTAGGGGAAGAAAGAGAGAGGAGTGAGTGAGTGAGAAAACTTCGTGGGTGAGGAGCTTAAACCACGACACCAAATCACACAAGTCTAGTGAGCAGTAACTTAAATAACAGCACTGATATCTTCAAACATCAACTGGTTTTTTGCTAGACTTGACAGATTCTAGTAATTGAAGAACATGTGATTGAGCCTGGTGGTGCCTGTGCCACTGTATGCTGCTGTAGAGAGAAGCTTTCTCTATGTCTGTGATGATGGGTAAGGGAGCCTAACGCAAAAGAATAACAGAAATGGTTTTAATGATTTTAATGGACCTGTTGGAGTGAGTCCAAGGGAAGACAGCAAAGATGTTCAGGGGCTGGAGAACCTCTACTGTGAAGACCAGCAGAGAGATTTTGGCTTGTTGAGCTTAGAGAACAGAAGACTCCAAGGAGACCTTGGATCTGCCTTCCAGTACATAAAGGGGCCTACAAGAAAGCTGGAAAGGGACTTTATAAAAGGGCATATACTCTGGGCAGGGGGAATGACTTTAAACTGAAAGAGGGTAGATTTATATTAGATGTAGGGAAGAAATTCTTTGGTGTGAGAGTGGTAAGGCACTGGAACAGTTTGTCTCAGGAAACTGTGAATTTCCCACGCCTGGAAGTGTTCAAGACCAGGTTGGATGGGGCTTTGGGCAACCCAGCCTAATGGAAGGTGACCCTGCTTATGGCAGGGGATTTAGAACTAGATGATCTTTAAGGCCCCTTTCATCCCAAACCATCCTATGATTCTATGATTCTATGAATTTATTAATCTCAAATGTTAGAACCATACAGACTTTAATCGTTGCTCTTTTTAAGGTGCATCTAATACTGATTTTTCTTCCCATATTTCTCAAAACGTGAAATAAGAAGAGATAGTTGGCTTTCTACTGAGAGTTGCTTTTCTGTGCATTGATGGGTAGGTACCCTTGAATCTGCAGTTTTCTATAGGACCTGAAAAGTTTACACAGCACAGGAATAGCTACCATGATGTTTGTGCATCCCTGGAGATATTTTATTGTAAACAGTTGGAATTAGCTTTGCAGCAGTGATTCAGTATGTTTGCCACAAGGCAGCATTTAAAGGATGCATTTGACTCGTTAATGTCTAATTTATGCATGTTTTTATCAGAAGGAGAGGGTTTGACATGAGCACAGGGGCAAAATAAGTTATTAATTAGGTCAGTGAATTCTCGTAATATGAAAAATTCTCCTTACTCCCCTTATTCCCATTTTTCTCTGATATGTCACCCCTTCCAGATGCAATGAGAGTGAAGTCCCAGCTATGTCTGTCAGTAACAGTGTCTTAAAATGATGTAAAATGTTCTCAAACATGAAAGTTTTAGTGCTTGTAGCTGGCAGAGCAGGAAAGAAGAGTCGTGTGACCTCCTTCTGTCTGCTACTCCTCTAATACTATTTCAGCCTGCTGACTGATCAGTAAGTTACAAACCTATTAGCAAGAGATATTTAGCTGTGGAATATAAGACAGGATTATTTAATAGTGTCTAGGTCTAAAAATTAATTCCTTCAAAATTCTAGGAGTGTTTTGCTTCATTATTAACTTAAATCCTTTCTATTGGTGGAGGTTTTCAGCAACAGGTTACACAAAAGTGCAATACATCTACTTCCGACACTCCAGCCATGAGCAGGGACATCTTCCACTAGACTAGGTTGCTCAAAGTCCTGTCTAATTTGGCCTTGAACACTTCCAGGTATGGGAAATCCATAACTCCTTTTGGCAATGTGTTCCAGGGCCTCACCAACCTCACCGTAAAAAAAATTTCCCTAATTTATTCTTTCAGAATTTGCTCCAACAGGTTCACATACTTCTTGCTTTGGGGGCCTCAGAACTGATTGCAGCACTCCAGCTCTGGTCTCATGAGAATGGAATAAAGGTTCAGAATCACCTCCCTTGATCCTCTGGTCACACTTCTGTTGATGCAGCCCAGGGTATGGTTGCCTTTCTGGGCTGCGAGTGCTCATTGCCAGGTCGTGTTGAGCTTCTCATCAACCAACACCTGCAAGTCCTTCTCCTCAGAGCTGCTTTTAATCCATTCTCTGACCAGCCTGTACTTGTGCTTGAGATTGTCCTGACACAGGTGCAGGACCTTACACTTGGCTTGGTTGAACTCCATAAGGTTTGCACTGGTCCACCTCCCAGACCTGTCAGTGTACCTCTGGATGGCATCCTTTACCTCCATCATGTCAACCTGCACTACACAGCTTGGTGTTATCAGCAAACTTGCTGAGGGTGCACTCAATCCCACTGTTCCTGTCACTGATAAGATGTTAAACAGCACTGATGCCTATACTGACCCCTGAGGAAAGCTATTCATCACTGTTCTCCAATTGGACGTTGAGCTGTTCACTGCAGCTACTTGAGAGCAGTCATCCAGCCAATTCCTTAGCTGCTGGGCAAAGAGGTGAGACTGACCAACCTGGAGTTCCCTGGGTCTTCTGTATTTCCCTTTTTAAAAATGTGGATTATGTTTCCCCATTTCCAGGTAGTAAGAACTTCACTGGACTGCCACAACTTCTCAGATCTGATGGCTAGTGGCTTAGCAACTTCATCTACCAGTTTTCTGAGGACTCATGGACGCATAACATGAGGTTCCATAAACTTGTGCACCTTCAGGTTCCTTAGATGGTCTCAAACCTGATCTTCTACAGTGGGGAGTTCTTCATTCTTCCAGTCCCTGCCTTTGCCTTCTGTGACGTGGATGGTTTGGCTTGAACACTTGTTGGTGAAGACCGAGAAAGAAATTGTTAAGTAACACAGCCTTCTCCTTATCCCAGGTAATCAGGTGTTCTGTTTCTTTCTGGAGAGGGCCCACAGTTTCCCTAGTCTTTTTTTTTAACTGATGTACCTATAGAAGATTTCCTTGCTGCTGAATTATTTTTATTTTTGTAGGATGACCACCTACCATGCCAACAGATGCTTTAGAGAGGGGTATGATAATAAAAATCACTGTTAATATAATTCAGTTATATTTCATTATTGTGAGCACTAAAAAAAAAGGTTAACAGAATAACTAGATTATATTGATTTACGATTGTTCTCATTTAACTGAAGTCTTCTTTGAGAGAGTGCTCAGGTATAGTTAAATTGCGTAAGTATTTACACAAACGAAGACATATCTGTTGATTTCTGTGTGTCTTTTCCTACTAAAGTTTTAGAGTGATTACCCCAATTGGGACTGCTAACAGGAGAGTTAGATGCCAGCTGTTGGAGAGGGAATAATAGAAAAGACTTTGTAAAAGGAGTTTACAATATCAAACTTTTTGGAGGACAAATCATGTTTTATCCGATGACAGTCTCCATGTTTGGCTAAACTGAAGATACAAAGAGATGACTAGGATTGGTTTTCTTTTATTCTTGATTTGTTGTTGTTTTTTTTTTAAATTTGTACTGCATTTTAACTTGCAGGAAGAACAAACCTGCTGTTCTGCAAAACAAGAGTTCCATTAGGGACACTGCAAGGAGTGAGCACTGGGTGTGTTGTGTTTGCACTTCCTGGAGGTGAGCATGGAAATGCCTGTTCCCACAGCAACCAGAGCAATAACAGGGATGCCTGCCTGTGGCCCCTGTTCTTTCAAGATGGGACAAAATGATTTCAGGAATCTCACCAAGTGTAAACACTTTCTTCACCTTTTCTTTGCCTTATCACTGTGAATGTGAATGCTATATGTTACCCCTTAAGCTTTCTGAAGCTCACATGAAGCTCCCACCATGAGGGTGACAGTACAAACTTCTTCCTTGTTCCATGTTTGCAGTGTATGATTCACAAAGGCAAATGAAGCAGGGAAGGCAGTGGTGAGGAAAGCCAAGGAACAGCAGTGAGAAGGAAGAAGTAGTTTATACAGCATATAAAAGTACAAATAAAAGCTGTGCAGACACAGTGAATCTTCCAGTGGTGTTGCTCATGTTTCCAACATACTCAAGGGTGATACAGTGGCTGCTGAAAGATGAAGACCATTGGCTATGCTTTCCATGGTATCTCTTTGGGACAACTGGTCTGATAGTATGTCTCTTTCACTCATCTCAGTTGTGACAGCATCCTCTGTCTAAGAGCAGAAGACTAAGATGTTAGAGACATTCCTACTGTGGCTAGTGCAGAAACACTGAGGAAATTGCTGGAAATTACACATCTTGAAGTTCTGAAGGTGAAATAAGTCCATTGTTAATTTTGCATCTTTGTTTTTGAAAATACAGTACAGAACTCAGACCAGTTATTTATGGACTACTATCATGACTATTCTATTCATCAAATTACAATATTTAGTCTATTTTATAAGTCACACTTTGAATGCAAACTTTCTTTAGGTAATCAGTCAGTGATGAGGGTTGTACTAGTTCTTGAAGAACAAAGAATAGGATATATCAAGACATGATTGAACATACATAGTTTGTGTTATATTTATATTTTCAGTACTTAGCAGGATCATCTAACAGCATTTCAGGTGCCTTCAGATACCTGAGAGTCCAGGTGGGGCTGGCAGATATCCTTCATAGTCTACAGGAAATACATGCCTTCTTGAAGATAGAGACTCTATCTGACATTGAAAATGGTTGTAGTTGCCCACATATGGGCAACTACATCAAACTAATTTTGCTTCATTTAAGGTAAAATAAATTTCCTTTTAGACTTCACTGATTGTATGAAGAAGATTCTTGATTCAACTGTCTCAATTCAACTTGATTCAGTTGTCTCATATTGTCTCCCACTCTACACCACACTGGTATTGCCTCATCTCAGGTATGGTGTGTAGTTTTGGGCACCTCAGTATAAGAAGGACATCAGATAATACTATGTCCAGAGGAAGACAACCAAGATGATCAAAGGCCTCAAGGACATGATTTAGGAGGAGCAGCTGAGATCACTTGGTCTGTTCAGTTAAGAGGAGAGGAAGCTGAGGGGTGCCCTCATAGTAGACTACAGCTTCCTTAGGGGAGCAGCACGGAGACCAGTGACAGGACATGGCGAAATGGAATGAAGCTGCGAAAGGGGAATTTCAGATTGGACATTAAGAAAAGGTTCTTCAAGGACAGGGTGGTCAGTCACTGGAACTAGTCCCCAGGGAAGTGATCATGGCACTGAGCCTGAAGGAGTTCTAGTAGCACCTGGACAACACTCCTAGTTACATGGTTTAGTTTCAGGAAGTCCTGTGAAGAGCAGGGAGCTGGACTTGATGATTCTAATGGGTCCGTTCTAACTTGAGATATTCTATGATTCCATGATTCAAATGTATGACTTTGCTGTCTTTTTGGAAGCCCTTTTTGGTGACCTGACCTCCAGCTGCCTTTCAGAATTACTTAGCTTTCCCTTAGCACCAGTTTTGTAGCTATCATCCCCAGGTATAAGACTCAGAGGTACTGTCTACAAAGGGATCTTAAATACTTAGTACACATTTAGAAGCTACATGTGGTTTTTTGCATGTTGGTGCTTTGGTCTCAGCCAAGCTCCTGATTTGCACAATGTCAAGTACAGATCTGCAAACACCAGCCTCACGTTGGCTCCTGAAGACATTTGTATAGACCTTATTTCAAACACATATGTGTGTTTGAAAGATATGTGTGTAAAAGGAATAAGACTTGATACCAATTCTCTTGAAGCAAGTAGAAGACTGCTTCAATTCTTTCCTTGGAGAAGTGTGACTCCTTCAATGTGGCCATTAGCTCATGCTCATTCTGTACTCATGAATTGTAAGACTCAGATTTAAACTCAGTGTGTGCAGAAAAAGATGTAGTTCAGCTGCATATGGAATCTTTAGTTTCAGTTTACAAGTGGGTTTTATTAAAATTAGATTTGGTTGTGGCAGGTCAGATGTAATGTAAATATCTTTTGCACCCATAGGGAAGGAGGCCTTGTGTCATGGGTTCAGTAGCAGCAGTCATTTTTTCCTTCTTGGTAGCTGGTGCAGTGCTGTGGTTTTGATTTTGGGCCTGGGAACAGTGCTGATAACACCAGTGTTTTCAGTTACTGCTTGGTAATGTTTTGGTCTGACCAAGGACTTTCTGAGCCTCGTGCTCTGCCAGGGAGGAGGGGAAGCCCGGAGGAAGCAGAGACAGGACACCTGACCCAAACTGACCATAGAGGTTATTCCATACCACAGCACGTCATGCCCAGGATGTGAAAACAGAGAGCAGAGACCTGGAAGGGTGAGTTGGTGCATTTGGGGGGTTTGCTGCTAGGGGGGTGCACTGGCTTGGTCGGGCTGGGTGGTGAGCAGTTGTATTCTCTTTCTTTGTATTTCTCTTGTATTATTACTGGTGGTAGCAGTAGCGGTTTGTGTTATACCTTAGTTACTAAACTGTTCTTATCTCAATCTGTGGAAGTTGCATTCTTTTGATTCTCCTCCCCATCCCCCCGGGACTGGGGGAAGAAAGAGAGGGAAATGAGTGAGTGAGTGAGTGAGCAACTTTGTGAGTTTTAGTGGCTCAAACCACGACACCTTGTCACTTCCTACTTACCTGAAGAATAAAGTAAATAACTACAAAGCACCCATGTTAAGTGTGTGAGTCAGTAGCCTGCTTATTGTGTAGTTGCATGAACACACAGGAGGTTCTAAATATATGAAGTGCTGTCTATTCAGCTAATAAATATGATGCAGAGCAGATGGTGAAGTTTGCAGCAAACTAAGTATGAAAGTGCTTACAAATGCTTCTGGGTATGCCACAGTTCCCATCACAAAAAATCATTGCTATGAAGGATTTGAAAACATGCTTGTAATGTGCCATTCTGCACAGCATAATTTAGTCAAACATAGAGCAAATATTTTATTACTTTCGCAATATTGCAACCAGAACAACTTATTTTGATCCACATCTGATGTAAAGACGTTAGGTACCTACAATATTTTCTTATTCTATCATTTTCAGATATTCTTCAGTTTAAACTTTTAAGTCTCACTAGGTTTTTTATATTATTTTTTAAAGATCTGTGAAAAGATTTCAGTGAGGATATTTTTCATTATCCTAAATGCCAGATAAAGGTAATTTTTGGTGTCCCTAAACAGCTTACAAGTTTAGGCTGTAATCATGGAGATTTTCTGCACACACCAAATTATAGACATGACTGCTGACACTGACTATTGGTAAGGTTTCTCGACACTTTCTGTCTAAATATTCTGTTTACAGTGGCTGAAAACGTTATTAAAATTTTACTACTTCAAGTGAAATGCATGCATGTTAGCTGCTCTGGAAAGTGTAAACCAAGAGGAAGAGTTTGTTTATGCAGTCAGCAGTTCCAAGATACACTGTTGTTTATGTGCAAAAAATATTTATGACTTTTTACTGGTTTTGTTGCTGTTGTTTTTGCTGTTTTTCCTAACACTCTACAGTCCAGAGTTTTCCATTCAGTGCATCTTCTTTTTGTAATGACCATGACACTAAAACTGCTTCTTTTACCACCATGACAGAAAAACAAAAGTCAGCAGTTAGCTTGGGGGAAAGAAAAAATACGTGTTCACTCCAGAATTACTGAAGCTTCTCTGCAAGTAATTCTGATGGCTCTGAGCATATTGAGAAGGGAGGGAATTCACTGAAATTATGGCAATTTTCCCTCTAAAGTCAGCCGGAGAAAATGGCTAGAGGGTTATTGTCTCTTATAAGTCTTCGATGATTCTTCAGCTGTAAAAACTAGAAAACACAAAGAACAGCAGCTGGACCACAGTATAAATACAATAAGGTGATGAGAGTAGACTGAAACAAAGAATCAGTCTGGGGGTACTATAATCAGAGGATTCAGTCTTGGAAAGAGGAAGACAGATATAGAACCAGTGGAAATAATGTACAAGAGTGGAGAATGTGATATAAAAGAAAGGATAAAAAGACACTGGAACAGGAGTTCGGAGGGAAGAAAAGTGAAACTGGACAGCCAATGTGATTACGAAAATGGGACACCTATGGAGGAGAGAGGTCTGGATGTTGCTGTGACAGAGTCTGAAAGCAAATGTCATCCCCTCAAGTTGGTGACAAGTTTCTGTTGCAGAATCGATCACTTGAAAGTTAGGAATACCAGAATTCGGGTTGCTTAAGTGACATAAAAAGTTGCTGAAAGATGCAAAAATTCTTGAAAAGAAAATAATCAAGGCTTTTTAATGTCTTTCAAAAACTCATTTAATGCTTCATTTCACTGTCAGTAGAATAGGATTAGTACCATCTCTTTCCGCTTACGAATATCAAGCAGAGTAGTTACCATTTTCAGAGTGTTCAGACACTACAGAGGCATATGCAAAAGATAAATGAAGAAGTTGACAGTTCTGTCCCTAGAGAGCAGATTCCATGTTTCAAATTTATTTAATTGGGTTGAGAACCTTGATCCTTTTGAAAACCTCACTTGAAGCCTGATGGTATCTCTAGGAGTGTAAATACCATGGAATTTTCTAGCTAGATTTGTACTTCAGTAGCAACACCTAAATACACAATTGAGTTCCTCTGACAAAGAAAGCAGCTGCTACACTCAATACAAGTAGTAAAGTGGGGAGTGGAGACTAAGACTCATATGAGAATGTACGAAGGTAACAAAAAGGCAATATAAACTTACCCTCAATACCTCAGATAAGGAGGACCTTGCATTTTCTTATGCTTCTGTAGTAATAAGTATAGTCTGAGGCAGTTAAATATAAAGTCTTGGGAGCAAGATAAACATTTTAGAGAAATGTAGCAATTTTACATTAGCATCACTGAATAAGAAATTAACAGTCTGTGAACAGAAGCAAAGCTGCATATTTCATCTGCTAATGGAGGTTCTTTTTCTACATTTATTACCACAGCTGACTGACACATAGAAGATTTCATCATCAATCAATTGTGAATAATCTTCATCCTCACTTTCCAATTTGCTGAGGAATTACTGTATTTGAAAGAAAAGAATTGAATTACTATTATTAATGAAAGAAAGTTCAGTTAAAAAAAAAATCAATGCCTCACCATATTAGAAATAAAGCACTAGCATGAAGGCTTTATCTATCCAGAGAGACTGAGCTCTGGGAGTTGGATAATGTGCAACAGGTGAATAAACAAAGAAAAAGGTACAGAAAGCAACAAAAAGGGTTAAAAGAAAGTTAACAACAAATACAGATGTGACTGTGTAGTATACAAGTAACTGCAAACAATATATACCTTTGAGAATTTTGTAATTTCCTCATAATCAATGGAAAGAAGGAGGAAGGGTGTGATACAGAGACTATCCAAGTCAATCCATATTCTGATGAAAAAAAAAAAAATTATGTCCAGAAAGCACAGCTGAATTTATGTCAGACTCTTCTTGGTTCAGCATAATTTGTAGTGTTTAGTGCCAGAAGAGATCAATAGGACATCTAGTCTAATCTCCAGCCTACCACATGCCATCTAACTTTCCCCAGTTACCCTTCCACTGAGCTCACAAACTTGCTGCCTTCAAATCATAACTTCAGGAAAGGTATCCTGTTTTAATTTGAAGACTTCAAGTAACATAGGCTTTATTAATTCCCCTTGTAATTTTTTCCTTTAGTTAGTCAAGAGAGTCTTACCTAATTCCTAAAATGAAACTGTCATTAGTTTGCTTCACTCGTTCATTCATCTTCAATTTTTGTTATTTCAAAGTACATGGTAATTTCTACCTATTGAAAATATTTCTACTTTGTAGTCACATGCATCTTTGGTCACTGTTCTGATAAACTAAATAAATTAAAAATAGATCAGTGTATTCTCTAATTCAATACCAAATAGCTTCTGCAATCTGCAAATTTTCAATATCCTTTTTAAAAGAGAAGACACCTAGGTCAGGATCCAGCTGCAGCTTAAAATATGACTTCACTAATTTTTGTCAATATCTAACATCTCTGATACCCACAGGCATCTAAGATATAACGAAATGAAGGCAGAGGACTTACGAAAAACACACAGCCTTTTTGACAGTAAATTAGAGTTCCAATAGGTTAATCTAGAGCATCCCAAATGGCAATAGACAGAAATATTTAGGCAAAGGAATCATGACATAAATTCCAATCAAATTCACTGCATACTTTCACATGCACATGTAAAATACACCTTGCATGTTCACATATATTTCACATGCAAGTTCAGACTCCTTTTACAACCAACAACAGTCTGGTCAATGAAATCAGCAGTACTTAGAGAGAAAGTCAGTTAACTGAAAATAAATAAATCACTCCTTAGATTACTGACTGTATTGAATAGGGTCCCAAGACATTTATGACCACTTAAGATATTCTAGGGTATCGTCCTTGGCCTCCAGCTGCCATACCAGGCAGACAAGAGGCTACCATCAGCCTGTACCAGTTGTGTGTGGAAGTCCTGGATACCCTAAGACATCTCAAGTAGCCTAAGGCAAATATGTTTCATCCACTGACTGAGGTTTTTCCTTCAGAGTATGAAAACAGAACTACACTCCAGTCCTAGTAACAATTGTTCTATGTACATCTCCAAGCACAACCCTCCTCAAACTGCTCCTACTCATACTCTAGAAATTACTGGAGCTCTTTGCACTGATACATTCCACTGAGATAAAATGCTTACTCCCTGCAGTTCTAAAACCCTTTCAGGAAATGATGGAAACCACCCTCATTTTCATATGAGGCAGGTTCCTTTTATAGCTAGTGGAGAGAAATTAGCATTTCCACAGCATGATTCATCTGGGCTGTTTTAGAGATCTATCTTGAGATGAGTTGTATCAAAAAGTGCTTGTTCCTTCAAAGTGACAAGAAAGAGCAACTAGATTATTATCTCAGATGTAAATATCTAAGCTGTAAAGATCTAAAATTCTATATGATTAATATGACCTTTACTGTCTAAGATATAGTTTTGCCTTAGAGAAGTGAACAGACTTCTCTATAAAACTGCTGTGTAAGGCAGAGTTACACTTTCTCCACAACACTCATTGATGGGACTTTCAGGGCTGCATCGCCATTTAATAAAGAACAAAATATTGGATAAAATTTGCCCAAATCTACACTGGAAAGGATTCAGGATACTAGTTCTCCCAGAGGAACAGAAAAAAGGAAAGAAGAATCAGGTTTTAGCATAGTGAAAAAAGCTGGTTTTTCTCTGTGGTGTGAGCATATATTGCTGACCCTGAAGACTGAATGTTCCAAAGTCTGGCAATCATATCTGCAGTGTCTGTAAAAGCCCACAGGGTGTCTAGCATGGGCATCACCTGGAATTATTCCTTTACTTAGCATTTTGCTGCATACTGCTTAGGTTAAAGGCAGTGTTGAACAGCAACTTGCTCTCTGACATTTGAAAGGCTGTTCTCCTGTCAGCATACATCTGTAACCCTCATTAATGCCAATGGAAGTCAAGGATGCAAAACTGGACACCTCAGAAGGCACCACTGGGGCCAGTCTTCAAAAAGATGAGACATGGGAAGACAAGAGTCACTCATACAGACAGGAGGGACTTCGGGAGACGAATATTTATTACCTATAATATGTCAATTTGCATGATGATCTGCATTTCTGGAGCGTAAACCTGTAAAATACTAAGGCTGTTTTGATACTAAACACAGCTGAGAGCACTCAGCTTGCAGAATTGAACCATCTGAGTTTTCTGTGTGTTTGCTACATAACATATGACTGAAAGCATGGGGTTTTTCAGTTTTCAGAAACCATGTGTTGGAAAATAATTGTAAAGTGTTTTTGCTACCTGCTAAGACTAACTTATTGTCTAAACCTGGCACATATTATTAGACCATTTCCATAGTCCAACATGCAAACACATACACAGCATTCAGGAAACCAATTCTAGAAAGCGTTCAAGGAAAACTGAGCTTTTAACCACTGTACGTTCACCAGAAGTTTGTCCCCAGACATCTTCAGCACATTTCAAAACATAAATGGTCTGGAATCTATAGATTGTGTCAGTTATAAATCAAGCAAGCAAACATTTAAACTCACATTTGCAGGTCGGGAAAACAGCTTTTCTTTCTCAGCTGCTGTAAGTGAGGCTATTTCTGCTGTCACCACAGCAGCTACTGCCATTGCTATTTCTGTTTCTGCTGTTACTGCTTTCACTATGCCCCACATTGCTGTCTCTGTGCCACATACCCAGTGGTGATAGATACATCAGCATGATAATAACAGCTACAGAAACAGCATCAGAAGGAACTGTGATGGCGGAGGAGGAAGGAGCATGCAAGCAGCTCTCTTTTGGAGCCAGCTCCAGGAGGGGAACACGGATCCTATAGGTACAACTGATGCTTTGGGTGATTAACTAAAAATCAGATTCCAAAAAGCTACCGTGGGTATCTCCAGTGTATTAAAAAAATGAGAGCTGTTATGTGCTTTTGAAGGATGAAAAAAATTAGTTTATAGTTAAAGCAATGCAAGTTATCTTTCTATTAGAATTGGCTAATATGCATTTTCTAACTTCTGAGAAGTACATTTTCTGTTAGTATTGCAAAATATGTAACAGTTTATAATCAGACTAACGTAGTCACTAGACAGATGAATATGAAAATTGCATTGTGTTTGTGAGAGCAAAGTTCCCAGCTCACAATTATTGTAACTGAACTTATGTGGTCACTTCTGTAGTATCAAAATTGTTTCTCTGTCAAGAAAGCTTTAGTAGAACAGGGTGCAACCTCATGCAAATGAATGACAGGTTACGAAAACTCCAGTTCTTGCAGTCAAGGTAATATTAGCAGACACTTGGTCTTTCCTTTTTCTGCCTCTAATTTTTGTACGGCTGGAATTTAAGGAACTTGAAGTAAATTTCCTCCAGGATTTCCTGACATCTTGCAGGCTGGTTGGAGCACCAGCTCCAGGAATATGCAAAATTCACAGCCTGACTTGTGCATGCACACTGCAAGTTTAGGGAACATATGCAAATAGGGAGCCATTGGTTGCTGATGCAAGATATTCTGCTCCTAAAATACAGCAAATCTGATGTCTTTAGAATATGTCAGACTTACAATGTCTGCTGGATTGTCTGTTCAGTGAGTGTGTAGTTGGCTCAATGAATATCAGCAGTTCTCTGCTTATTCCAAATGGGCACATGCTTCTGCTTGGTAAATCCCACACCAAAAAATTAGCACCCTTTGATCAGGAGGATGGTTGTCAAATCATTTTGTGGTCTTATTTTTCAGGATGAGGAATCCTGATATCCTCCCATTTAGGTGGGTTGCTTTTGCACCTCTATCTCAGTAGAGACAACAAGAACACTGCATTGTCTTGCTTGTCCATAAGGTATCTGGAGAAAATCCTAATTCATACAAGACAGAAGAGCCAAAAAATAGCTAGACTTTTTCTTTCATGGAATACCAATGTACACCAAGCAAAAATTATTTTCAAACTCAAAAACAATGACTTGAACAATTTTAATAGACTCCTAGTTGAATTAACAATCCCTGTGACCAGACAGGGTTGCCAGCTCAGGTTCAGTGCTGCGTGAGGGTAGCTCAATCCTAGTGAAGACAGAAGTCCAAAGGGCAAATAAAAGTGTAGTCACATCAGTTCTAGCCATAGGCAGTGAAAGCACAGGCACAAAGCTCAGCTTTCACCTCCTTCTCCTGGTTTTCTCCTCTAAAACGCATATGAAACCAGTTATCTTAACCTATGCATCGAAAACCGAGGGTAGCCTGCACCCTACCAACCTGAGTTAGCTTTGGCTGCTGTGCTGTCTGACAGAGCTTATTGCTCTGGTGGTGCTCCTGCTGCCTACAGCTGACTTTTATTGTTCAAAGGGGCTGTATAGCACTTGAGTTACATCTGAAACAGAATACTTGACACACCATCAGCCTTTAGCAATGTCTGCCATTGTCAGTGGATCTGTGACCCACTAGCAGGAAGCTATTAGCACCCTTCAACAGAGCAGCATTTCTACTTGTACAAAAAGAGGTCACATCAATTTGTAGGCCTTCTACCACAATAAGAGCCTCAATTGCTTGCAGATGCTATTCTTGAGTGGGAACAATAGCCACTGAGTTAGCTGCAGAACATTAGAAACCTATTTAGTTGCTAGGACATCAATGCAGTTGCCCACAGAGAGGTGTCCAGAGCCGCATGAGATGCTGTACTGCTGCATACAACTTCCATTTGCACACTAGGAGGGCACAAGTTTTCCCATAAGTCCCGTTTGATATTTGCTAGCTCGGTATTAATGCCTGACATAGTCTGGATCATCATGAATGACACTGGATTGCTAAACCTGAACATAAGAGGCACATAAACATCCCCAAAACTATATTCAGATTTAAAAATGTATATGCCAAAAGTGTCTATACATTGCTGACTTAAACACACAAAACACAAGGATTTGTCTATAGTCATGAAATGCCTGTGAATGCGGCCAGTATTGATGCTAAAATAATTTTTCTCAGGATCTCCTGTCCCACTTCCTCTTTTCAAGGATCTAGTATTTCATATTTACTACCACTAGTCCAAATACAACAACCACTGTGCTAAAACACGTCCATGAACTGCCCCAAAGATCTTTTTTGGTAGGATTTAGCTTTCCCAGACTCAATGGAGCATCATCAAAAGTCTACACAAGAAACACCAGCTTCTTGCGGCAGCAAAAACAAAAGTATAGCTGAACGATCTCTCTTTAATCTGCACTAAGCAGAATCCTCTTTTCCTCTTGTTCTCTTCCAATCGGGCGGGAGCACCTGCTGTCAAAATCCCGTAAATCAGACAAGTCCCCAGAAAAAAATCTTTATAATAGGTCTCTGTGCTCATAAGAACTTCAGTGTGGCGGCACAGCCTATTTATGTACTCTTACTGAGCCCCTGCTGGCTCTCAAATAGACTCTAAAGTATCCTGCCATGTCATTTGACCACCACAGAAACAATCTCTGCAGCTACTGATAATTAATGAAACCACATAAAGTAAGATTTATCTCAGCTATTCTTAGCCATCTAAGGATTAGACTTCTCAGTAAAGAGAGAAGCTTTGGACAAGCTTCTCTTTCTCCTCTGACTGTCTAGGAGTCAAGTTTAGATGTTAGACTTTTAGGAAGTCTAAGTTAAAAGATTAATCACACCTGGTTTGACAATTTTTGAAATTTTGGCCCACCAGGCCAAGTTTGTTAGCCTACTGAGCTCCCAAATGAAGGAAAATACTGTAGTTGTGATTTATTTCATCTCACTTTAGACATCTAACAGTCAAAGCAGGTCATCTCCTCTTGCCATCAAAAAGGCAAATGAATGCCTCAGTCACCCCAGGGGTAGATTACTGACTTTTCTGTGCATTAGCTAAGGAAAACATCAGGCAACATAGTTAAATTTTAACCCTTTTAGTTATCTAAAGTAGAGCAAACCAGTCCTCTCCTTTGTGACTTCCTTAGAGTTCCTTCTCTTATTTACACTATGAAATACTTCATTGCATGCTTTTAGGTAAATTAACACGCGTGTAAGAAGTGTTACTTTTTATTTTTTCCCAGAATATTTTCTCATGATAGTACAAAATTCATTATTTCTCATTAAAAAAAAATCACTGTTTATCTGCTGTACTTTTGCTTACAATAACAATCACCTTGGTTGTAGCACAAAAAGCTTTTAATACTAGAAGCAGGATTTTTATTCTTGGGGGATGCATATATTGATTAATTCAGTAATTTATGTGTGTTGAGCCTCTGGTTTAACTCATTCCTCACAGCTTTCTTGTATGGTTGAATGTTCCTACAGGCTAAGACTTGACTATGACCGAAGACTGACCAGTCTCCAGCTTCTAAATCTCAATATGCTAGAAAGCAGCATCTCCTAGCAGAGGAGAGCAATATCTTCCAAACAGACAAGCAAGATAGAAGGTACAGTCATGTCATTTCTAAGTGATACATTGCTCACTGTCACCATTTAGGACCAACAAGCCTGATTTGAAACTGAATGTTCTCCATCTCTCTTCAGTGAAAGAAAATCAATTTGTCCATGACCACTTCTAATTAATTGCTCTCAGGAGTTTCTGGAACCTAATCCACTGTGAAGTTCGGTTTATTTTTGTTGCCTTCCTTACATTTTCACCCACTTGTTCTTAGTTATAGGGCTACAGGACTAAAACAATGTGCAAAATGCATCAATGCTGCTATTAACCAGCAACGCCATTGCTCAGGAGTCTTAGCAACTTCCAGCACATTAGGAATAAAACTCCAGCCCTTGCCATCCCTTGTGTATTTTGTGCATATGTCACCTTCTTTCTGTATTTCAGCTCATGGGGGATTTCTTACCCCTAGCTGGCCACTGATGCCAACACCAAAGCATTTGGGCTCAAATATAATGCACTTGGACTGTAAAGAAATATTCAGGAGACAGATTGCGAGAGATGAGATTTTATTACTAGGCTGATTCTCTTTTTAGAGCTAATCCCAGAATGCATACTGTTGAATTTACATTTGTGGTTAGAAAGAAGGAGCAACCACTAGACAGCACATTGAAGGAGATAGTTTTCTGCACTACAAAACACTTGGCACTTCCAAATACTGTCCCATACGATGAAAAATGTTGGCCAAACCTAGGCAAATGATGAGCTGAAACATGTTGCTCATGGTGAAAGAATAAAAGAAGACCAGGCTCATATGCCCCCTTATAGACAAGGCTCACCTGCCCCCTTAAAGACAGGAAAATACTGTTGCTGGTATTGATTTTCATTTTCTTCACAAACCAGGACTACAGAAATGCACACTGCTGTTCATACAGAGAGTGTGTCAGCAAAGAAATGAAAGAGAACACACGTAGGAACATCTGTTCTGAGAAACAAGTTGAAAATAGCCATGTAATAGCATGACAGAACCATCTGCGCCATATGCGGCCTACCATGAGCAGAGCATTGGGAGAGACAAGGGTGCAACCAAGTCTTTGAGCATTAGGTCAGGAAGAGGCTCACTGCTAGGCAAACGCTTCACTAAAAATCATAGAATCATAGAACAGTTAGGGTTGGAAAGGACCTTAAGATCATCTAGTTCCAACCCCCATGCCATCAACAGGGACACCTCACACTAAACCATGCCACCCAAGGCTATATCCAACCCGGCCTTGAACACCTCCAGCAATGGAGCATTCACAACTTCCCTGGGAAACCCATTCCAGTGCCTCACCACCCTTACAGTAAAGAACTTCTTCCTTATATCTAACCTAAACTTATCCTGTTTAAGTTTGAACCCATTGCCCCTTGTCCTATCACTACAGCCCCTAATGAAGAGTCCATCCCCAGCATTCTTGTAGGCCCCCTTCAGATACTGGAAGGCTGCTCTGAGGTCTCCACGCAGCCTTCTCTTCTCCAGGCTGAACAGCCCCAACCTTCTCAGCCTGTCTTCATACGAGAGGTGCTCCAGTCCCCTGTTCATTCTCATGTCCCTCCTCTGGACTTGTTCCAACAGTTCCATGTCCTTTTTATGTTGAAGACACCAGAACTGTACACAATACTCCAAGTGAGGTCTCACAAGAACAGAGTAGAGGGGCAGGATCAGATCTCTCGACCTGCTGGTCATGCTCCTTTGGATGCAGCCCAGGATGCGGTTGGCTTTCTGGCCTTTTTACTTGTTGTAGTCCCATTGTAATTTGAAAGGTAGGAGTACGGAAAGAGATGGGGTTTTGTGTGACACGGTCAGATGTTACAAGAAAGGCTGCATTGCATATCCAGGGGCTCAAGAAACAGCTAAGGAAATGTGCTCAACAGAAATTTCAATTAAGAGACAAGCAGCAAGCTAAATATAGTATTAGTCAGAGCTGCTGTGCCATGTGTTAACTAATGCTGCAATTTTTTCTTCTATTCAGAAGAGGAGTAATGGATTATACCATCAGTTCAAATAGTAGCTCACTGCTGAAATTCTATTTCAGATGCAGGGAGGACATGATCTGACCAGGTGTTTTCTTAGACAATCCAAGATATGTGTAATCCAGCAGGCTAGAAAAAATAAAAAGCAACTGTCAGCAACAATTTTTCCCTGTGCAATTTTCACTTCAGCCATAAGCAATCAGGCAGACATCTTGTTCTTCAGGCTTCAGCATGGTTCCTGGTTCTATCAAAATCATCTATTTTTGCTCTAAGAATGAAAGAAGGAAAGACACCACTGAACTTTCAAATGGTTCTGCAACGAATACGTCCATACTCTCATTTGCATGTAGGTGGAGGACCCAGCGTGCATACATTACTTAAGTGCACAAGAAAGTACTTTTGCATTATTCTTAAGTAACATATTTATCACCCTCTTTGGAAGTAAGCAAATACCACCTATGCAAATTCATCACTTTTCTACACATATCTTTATCACAGCCCACCCATTTCTCAAGCCTTAGAAAATTTAATGTTCTGTGTAAAATTCACTATCATTCTCATAGTTTTCCAAATTATGTCAGGCCAGGGGAATTCCAGAATCTTAGTTGTACATGTGAACTGACATTCAATATGCTTTCCTCCTGCAACAATATTTGACAATTATTTGTTATATATTAAAATAATTTTGTAGTGGATAAAGCCAGAACTTTGTAATCTGATTGCTAGAAAAAGATGGTGGATCAATTTGAGAAGAAAAAAATACACTGCCCTAAAGCTATCTGTTGTGGTTTAAGCCATAAATTTCACTTCTCCCTCCTTTCCCGGCACCCCCACCCCCACCCCTCCACTCGGATGGGGGGGAAATGGGGAGAAGAACGAAAGAAAATGTAACTCCCACGGGCTGAGATAAGAACAGTCCAGTAACTAAGATACAATACAAATCACTACTGCCACCACCAATAACAATAATAATGACAAAGTAAATTACAAAGGGAGAGGATACAACCGTTTCGCCACCCGACCGAGCCAAGAGACCGCGCGCCCCGCGCCCGCGAGTGCCCACCCCTCGTATTCTTCCTCCTGGGCATGACGTGCTGTGCTATGGAATAACCTCATTGGTCAGCCCAGGTCAGGTACCTTGTCTCCCCTCCCCCAGCTTTTCCCTCTTTCCCGGTGTAACATGAGACTCTGCGGGGGGGCGGAAGCCGAACCCATGACAATCCACCCCTTATTCCATACCATTCACATCATGCTCAGATCCCACATTTTCAAAATATCATCCCATATATATATATATATGTACATATACATACACACACACACACACGGATGGAGAGATATAATCCCGTAGTGCTTGGGCCAATCCCTATAAAGCTGCTGAGTCCATCCAGACCGTGATGTCAGGCTCCACCTTTTGTAACAGTCTTTCAGAGCAGGGCAGGCTGTGTGCAGTGTTGGATCGCTGCCTGTTGATGCTGATTGTTCCTTTACTGCAGAACTCGTCTGGTTTCATCAAAGTTCGTTCTTTGTTGGGATGATGGTCTGAGGGTCAGTCGCGGATGACTTGAAGACATCTAGTTGATGGGCTATGAAGAAACACATTACATAACAAGCAACAGCATGCACTCGAGTTCATTGGCTGTTTTCTCCTAAAATCATATCTCCTTGAGGTACACATCGGACTTCCCCATCTTCCCGCATTACCCACCAAGTATATCTGGGTCCCTGAGCAAAAGCAATCCCACGAGTGGGTTTGCCTTTACCTGAAGCAGGAATAACCCAGACTGTCTTCCCCAGCAAATTCTTTATGCGCACAACAGGAACGTTGTCCCCCTCTACAGTATGTAGAATTTCTGACTGGGCTGGACCAGCTCTGTTGGCAGATCCTCTGGTGTTGACCAACTAGGTGGCCTTTGGTAAATGTGTATCCCAATGTTTGAAAGTCCCACCACCCATTGCTCTCAGTGTAGTTTTTAATAGTCCATTGTACCGCTCGATTTTCCCAGAGGCTGGTGCATGGTAGGGGATGTGATATACCCATTCAATGCCATGCTCTTTGGCCCAAGTATCTATCAGGCTGTTCCGGAAATGAGTCCCATTGTCTGACTCAATTCTCTCTGGTGTGCTGTGTCACCACAAAATCTGTTTCTCAAGACCCAGGATAGGGTTTCGGGCAGTGGCATGGGGCACAGCGTATGTTTCCAACCATCCGGTGGTTGCTTCCACCACAGTAAGCACATGACGCTTGCCTTGGCGGGTTGGTGGGAGTGTGATATAATCAATCTGCCAAGCCTCCCCATATTTGTACTTCAGCCATCGTCCTCCATACCAAAGAGGCTTTAACCGTTTAGCCTGCTTAATTGCAGCACATGTTTCACAGTCAGTGAATAACCTGGGCAATAGTATCCATTGTTAAGTCCACCCCTCGATCACAAGCCCATCTGTATGTTGCATCTCTGCCCTGATGGCCTGAAGTGTTGTGGGCCCACCGGGCCAAAAATAGTTCATCCTTATGTTGCCAACCTAAGTCCATCTGAGGCACTTCAATTTTAGCAGCTTGATCCACTTGTTGGTTGTTCTGGTGTTCCTCAGTAGCCCGACTCTTGGGTACGTGAGCATCTACGTGGCATACTTTGACCACCAGGTTTTGCACTCGGGCAGCGATGTTTTGCCACAGTGCAGCAGCCCAGATGGGTTTACCTCTGCAGTTGCCAGTTGCTCTGCTTCCATTGCTGCAACCACCCCCACAGGGCATTTGCCACCATCCATGAGCCAGTATAGAGATAAAGTACTGGCCACTTTTCTCGTTCCGCAATGTCCAAGGCCAGTTGGATGGCTTTCACTTCTGCAAACTGACTCGATTCACCCTCCCCTTCAGCACTTTCTGAAACTTGTTGTTGAGGACTCTATATTGCTGCCTTCCATCTACGGTGCTTTCCCACAATGCGACAAGACCCATCAGTAAATCAGGCATATTGCTTTTCACTTTCTGACAGTTCATTATATGGTGGGGCCTCTTCAGCACGCATCACTCCTTCCTCCTCTGGTGACCTTCTAAAATCTTTGCCCTCTGGCCAGACCATGATGACTTCTAGAATTCCCGGACGACTGGGATTTCCTATTCGAGCTAGTTGTGTAATTAATGTAGCCCACTTACTCCAGGTAGCATCAGTTGCATGATGTGTAGAGGAGACCCTGCCTTTGAACATCCAGCCCAGCACAGGCAACCGGGGTGCCAGGAGGAGCTGTGTTTCAGTGCCAATCACTTCCAGAGCAGCTCGAACCCCTTCATAGGCTGCCAATATCTCTTTTTCAGTTGGGGTGTAGCTGGCCTCAGATCCTTTGTATCCCCGACTCCAAAAGCCGAGGGTTCGACCTCGAGTTTCCCCTGGAGCTTTCTGCCAGAGGCTCCAGGTAGGACCGTTCTCCCCAGCTGTGGTGTACAGTACATTTTTAACATCTGGCCCAGTCCGGACTGGTCCGAGGGCTACTGCACGAACTATCTCACGTTTAATTTGCTCAAAGGCTTGTTGTTGTTCAGGGCCCCATTTAAAATCATTTTTCTTCTGGGTCACATAATAGAGAGGGCTTACAATCAAACTGTAATTCGGGATGTGCATCCTCCAGAACCCCACAGCACCCAAGACAGCTTGTGTTTCTTTCTTATTAGTTGGTGGAGACATTGCTCTTATCTTGTTGATCACATCTGTGGGGATCTGGCGGCATTCATCTTGCCATTTTGTTCCCAAAAATTGAATCTCCTGTGCAGGTCCCTTGACCTTACTCCGTTTTATGGCAAAACCGGCTGTCAGCAGGATTTGGATTATTTTCTTCACTTTCTCAAAGACTTCTTCTGCTGTATCACCCCACACAATGATGTCATCAATGTATTGCAGGTGTTCTGGAGCTTGCCCCTGTTCCAGTGTAGTCTGGATCAGTCCATGGCAGATGGTAGGGCTGTGTTTCCAGCCCTGGGGCAGTCGGTTCCAAGTGTACTGGACGCCCCTCCAAGTAAAAGCAAACTCTGGCCTGCACTCTGATGCCAGAGGAATTGAGAAAAAAGCACTGGCAATATCAGTTGTGGCATACCACTTGGCTGCCTTTGACTCCAGTTCATACTGAAGCTCTAGCATGTCCGGTACAGCAGCACTCAAGGATGGGGCAACTTCGTTCAGGCCACGATAGTCTACTGTTAGTCTCCACTCTCCGTTAGACTTTCACACTGGCCATATGGGGCTATTAAAGGGTGAGTGGGTCCTACTGATCACTCCTTGACTCTCTAATCTATGGATCAACTTATAGATGGGAATCAGGGAGTCTCGGTTGCTGCGATATTGCCGCTGGTGCACTGTTGTGGTCGCAATTTTCACTTGTTGTTCTTTGACCTTCAGCAACCCCACAGCAGAAGGATCCTCTGAGAGACCAGGCAAGGTGGACAGCTGCTCCACTTCCTCTGTCTCCAAAGCAGCAATACCGAAAGCCCATCGGTACCCTTTTGGGTCTTTGAAGTACTGTCTCCTGAGGTAGTCCATGCCAAGGATACATGGAGCCTCTGGACCAGTCACAATGAGGTGTTTTTGCCATTCCCTCCTATTCAGGCTGATTTCAGCCTCCAGTACAGTCAACTCTTGGGATCCTCCTGTCACTCCAGAAATAGAAATAGGTTCCACCCCTTGACAGCTTCATGGCATCAGAGTACACTGTGCACCGGTATCTACTAGAGACTTATACTTCTGTGGGACTGATGTGCCAGGCCATCTGATCCATACAGTCCAATAAGTTCAATTGTCCCCTACCTCCACCTGGCTGGAGGCGGGGCCCCTCTAGTAGTCATCACATTGGTCACTCACATCTTGTAGAGATGGATTATTCTTCTTCATCACAGGAGCTGAGGTAAAATCTGCTCTTCCACTCCATCTGGGAACCTGCTCACCAGAGACTGAAGCCGCAGCCTTCATGGGGTGATCAGACTTGACCTTTGCTCTCTTTTTCAGTTCTCGCACCCGCTTCTCCAAAACTGAAGTAGGCTTTCCATCCCACTCCATCATATCTTCTCCATGACCCTGCAGGTAAAACCACAGGGTGGCCCATGGTGTATAACTTCTATATCTTCTCTCTCGAACAGTGGGACGCCTTCTGTTAATAGCTGAGACGTGTGTTGGTACACGTGAGGAGCTGGATGGATCGTCTCTCAATTGTTGGAGGTTCTATAACAGTTTTTCCACAGCTGAGATGATGGAAGGGGTGAGATTATCTTCAAACTCTCAGAGTTTATAAATCATTTCATCCACTGTTGGTGGTCTTATGTCACTCCAGGTTATTGTTGCCAATGAAGTGGGCATATGATTGGGGTGCATTTCAGTGTAAATTTCCACCACATGGGTCATGTACATTCAACTTCATCTGGATCTATGGGTATATCCCCAACATTCGGCTTGGTGATATAGATCATCTCTACAATGGCTGATTCTCTCAGAGACTGGATGCCTTTCTCTAGAGTAGTCCACTTGGCCGAACGACTCATAACATCATCCTTGTATTGAAACCTATCTTTCACAGCTGCCAAGAGCCGCTTCCAAATGCTGAGGGACTTCTTCTCTCTAGCAATTGCTTTGTCAATTCCCCCTTCCCTGGCATGTGATCCCAGCTGTTTGGCTTCACTACCTTCTAGTTCATGACCGTCGGCCCCATTGTCCTAGCATCGGAGCAGCCAGGTGATGATGTGCTCCCCTGGCTGACGGGTAAAGTCTTTTCGCATATTCTGTAGCTCAGTTGAGGTCCGAGATCGGGAAGTCACCCCTTCCTTTTCTTCTTCTTCATCATCATGTGATAATGACTCCTGGTCAGATGCTGTCCCAGGTGGTGACGTTTCTTTGTCTTGGTTCATCTTTCCTGCCTCTTCTTTGCTTTTCTTCTTGCGTACAGGGGCAACCGATATTGATATGAGTTGGTCCTCTGGTTTAGCTGCAGTGATTATTACTGTGGTTTGGGTAGCAGCTGTACTTGTCACTGGGGTTTGAGTCGTGGCTGTACCTGTCGCTGGTGGTGATGTAGCTGCTGTACTTGGAACTGGATTGACTGCGCTGTCCATTACTCCGCCCTCAGATCCAGAGACGTTTTTTTCCTTTTGAAGATGCTGGACAGTGTTAAACAAGGCTCTGTAAGCATAAGCCAAGCCCCAGCACGTTGCCATGATTTGTCCGTCTCTGGTGTGACCAGAATGATCACACACCTCCTTTAAATGTTTTACTAATTTTTCTGGGTTTTGCATTTGTTTAGTGGTGAAGTTCCAAAGCACTGGAGGGGCCCACTGGCCTAGATACTTGCCCATACTATCCCACACACCCTGCCACTCATGACTGTCCAGCCTGGGGGAAAATCTCTCAGCCATCCTGGATTGTTGCCTAACCCCAGACATGGCCCAAACCCCACTCTGCTTAACTCTCCGGACCAGACTAAATAGTTGTGAGTACAACCTATTCAGTATGTGTGCCAACATGATAATTCCCGTCACCACCAGCAGGCACATCTCAAGGGTATCTAAAGGCCATTCAAAACCTTCAGAATTCTCAAACAGTGTTGTAAACGGCCTGGTGGGGGCGCTGGGAGCACAAAAGAATGTCTCCTTCACAGGCTAACACCCGAGGAGGTGAACAAAGACGTGTTATTGCTAAAAACTTCCATTATATACCTCCCAAAGTATAGAGTTGGTGGCCACACTGGAAGCACAAACCAGGTCAGTTTCATGATCACTAAGTCTATTGTATTAACAATTCATGCAATACAGTATAATGTAACAAGAATCTTAACCCAAAACCCAGATCTGAAAAACGTTAAGATAAGAAGAATCGGCTGTAAGTAAAGTACCATACACTGAACCTGTGAGAACCAGAGCAACAACTTTGAGAGCCAATAAATCAGCATTGTGACGAGTGGCTATTTTGTCTTTATCTCAACTCTTAAGTGCCCCACATTGGGCGCCAAAAATGTGGGGGTTTAAGCTGTAAATTTCCCTTCTCCCTCCTTTCCCCCCCCCCTCCCCCACTTGGGGGAAATGGGGGGAAAATGGGGAGAAGAACGAAAGAAAATGTAACTCCCACGGGTTGAGATAAGAACAGTCCAGTAACTAAGATACAATACAAATCACTACTGCCACCACCAATAACAATAATAATGACAAAGTAAATACAAAGGGAGAGGATCCAACCGTTTCGCCAGCCCGACTGAGCCGAGAGACTGCGCTCCGCGCCCGCTCCAGCCCCCATATTCTCCCTCCTGGGCATGATGTGCTGTGCTATGGGATAACCTCATTGGTCAGCCTGGGTCAGGCACCCTGTCTCCCCTCCCCCAGCTTTTCTGTCTTTCCCGGCGTAACATGAGACTCGGGTGGGGGGGGGTTTGGAACCGAACCGGTAACACTACCAAAGAAAAGTAATACTTGTTTCAAACTGACAGTGAGTCTTGATGCGGCTGTCTTTGGTGAAAGAAAAAAGCATTGCACACCACAGCTGCTGAAAGTGGTTGATGACACTTTTATAACAAAATGATCAGCCACCACTGTTGACACAATATTTTAGGAAACATTTCCAGCTGCATGTTCAGGCAAAATGCTTTGACTTCCTTACTTAAAGGAATAGACTGAACTAAAATAGTACTTCAGTCAATGGTCAACATTGCCAGCTATCTGTCAGAGATGGCTAGCAAAGAAGAAAAGATGTCCGTATGTGCTGGTATCAGAGTACTCATTAAAAAAGGCTGTGAGAAACCTAAAAAATCTCTGGGTGTAGAAAAACTGGTGCCCAGCAGCTTTGCCATCCAGACTGCTGTCATTTTTTTCACACTTCCTTTCATACAGATCACGATTTTCCTCCTCCACTTCTTTTTCTTCAGGATGGCAAATTTTGGACAGGCTCCCAGATTTAACATCAGTGAAAGAAAAAGGACCAAGTGTCTGAAGAAATCCTAAGGGTTTCAACCAACTATTAAGAAAACCAAATGTTTTCTGCCTAGAGACTAAGCTTTTGCAAATGTTTGTCACCAACCTAAGAAAATTAAATTATGTCTTCATCTGGCTTTGGTTGTTGGTTTGGGTTTTTCATGGAATCAGAGAATCATACAATAGTTAGGGTTGGAAAGGACCTTAAGATCATCTAGTTCCAACCCCCCTGCCATCAACTCTTCAGTTAGATTGAATAAACAGACTCAAAGAATTCATATTTAAATCTGAGAGAAGAAATTTAAAATAATAATAAAAAAAAAAACAGAAACAAAAACAAAAAAAAAATGGGTATATAGCAGTAAAGTAGAGAGGAAGGAATGAATAACAGTCAGTATCTCTCAGGTACTTTTGTGCAGCCTGATTTTTTTCCATTGCATACTGAATGCAATGCAAACACAAAGAAGTGAAGACTTTTATAATGTAGGTAGACTGGAACAAAAATGAACGTGGGAGAGACAAACTCATACATGAGATGAATGATTGAAGCAAGAGGGACATTATAAATATGACCATTAGGAGGGTGAAAGCAATAGAAGAACAAATAAATATCTAAAGAATCTAAAAGAAATAACCGATTAAGTCAAACAGCCATCCAAGCAGAGGTTAGTGAAACTGATAAAAGCAGAGCTGTTGACTCATGATAGATTGACTAGTGCTTGCTTGCTGGAACAGAAAATGGTTGCAGGCAACCAGGCACACCTTAGATGCTTCAAGTGTGAAGGACAGTATGGATTCTTCCTGAATTACCCAAAAGGCCTGAAGATGTGTAAACAACTGACTGGCAAGCAAATGAATATAGCTTTACTAAAGTCAGACAAAATAAGATGGGAAATGTGGTATTAATTTTCATCATATGGCATAAATGATGAACCACTGGAACAAACTATTGAGGGAGGAGGTGGTCTCAACATATGCTGATACTTGCAAAAATAAGAGTACATATCTTTCTGGAAAATAAATATTTTATACAACCACATGTTACTGAACCCAAAACAGAAGCAGCT
The DNA here is from genome assembly GCA_017639245.1 of Myiopsitta monachus. Classification (NCBI taxonomy): domain Eukaryota; kingdom Metazoa; phylum Chordata; class Aves; order Psittaciformes; family Psittacidae; genus Myiopsitta; species Myiopsitta monachus. Next base: position 21,780,421 of record CM029922.1, on the reverse strand, counting down.
TCAGGAAATCTAAAATCTGTGAAAATATGTGTCATCGGACGAGTTGTACTTATGGTCTCTCTATCCTATACATATCTGTAAAGCTTTCCCAGCAGCACTTTTGGAATTGTAAAGTGGTATCAAATGGTATAGGAAAAATAAGCCACTTGATACCAGTACACAGAGTGACACAAAACAAATCAAATAGCTATACCTCCTCTATGTGTGTGTGTATACATGTTTAAATAAAATTTAAACAAGAAAAAAATGAAACACATACATAAAGTTCTCTGTAAACTTAAGAAACCTGTGCAGTGTTGCTATGATCTCTGCAGCCAGATGACTGTGATACTGTCAATTAGGAGGTGATACTGTAAATTATGATGTGAAAGATTAAAATGAGGTAGTGTAATACATCTGAATCATAATGCCACATATTCCTGCTTGGATTAGGATTTAACTTCTACTGGTTTGTATTCTTTGATAATTAAAATCAAATATCCACAGATGGAAGCTATTTTATATACTTGACCTGTGTCACACTAGTTGAAATCAAGACTAACCCACTGCAGCTACAGAGCTGAAATCTCTTTTCCCTTTGTCACCAAACTTCTACAACTTCTGTCACAGCGAACTGTCACCCTTTAAAATAATACAGGTTTTTTTCACCCAGTCACTAAATTTTTTGCCAGGAAGCCAAAGTAGGAGACAAAAAACAAGACCAAAACTTAAGTTATTTCCATTCTTATTTTATTCAATATTGCTTGAAGTCTACAGGATACACATTACCTTCCAGCTAAAAGTCAAGGATAGCCCACTGAGTCCAAAATGGCTATTATCTGGATGCTAACTTCTTGTTGCTACCTGATTGTCAAATATTTTGCTTTAAACAACGTAAATTAACACCATAATTTCATTTGATGCATAGATCAAGCTGAATTACCAATAGCAAGGTAATCAAGGTTATTTCTCAGTATCGGTGGGTATGGATGCTTCCCTCAGTCATTCTGACAAAAAAATTGCACCTCATCCAAATGTGCACTCCTCTTCCACTATCATATTTTTTACTGCCATAAACATTGCCCAATTTCAGACAACTTTTAAAATTAAATTAGTTTTTTTAAAAGTCTATGGATTCCTATATGCTTCAAGGGATATGGCAAAACTTTTCAACATACACAATTATTGTATTAAGCTATATTTCATCATATATTTCTTATATAAAAACTCCTTCATTTTCCAATGTATAAATTTTGTCTTAGACAGAACTACCTTATTTAACCTGGTCTAATATGTACATGAGTATTTTACATTATATCAGTCACATATTTTCTTTTATCTTAAAATCTCAACATTTGCAAATGTATTATATAGAGCATTTATTTTATATTAAATTTTATTTAAAAAAACTATTCATAGTCATTCGAAATGCACTCCACGTTGATTGAAATAATTAGTGTAGGGCTACTCAATATTTACTTAAGATATGAATCTAGAGGGATTTGATAAAATTAATTAGCAGGAACTAATTATAGTTAGGATATGAGTTAGGGCTTAATAAATATAATTACAGAGTACAAATGATGGATTCTTAATTAATAGATACTAGTTGCCAAACATTGAAGAGAGATTATCATATTTCTGTGCAGGACATGCTATTCTACGCACCTTCAGTTCCAGTGGAAATAGTGACACTTAAAGTACTCAGGGAGGGGGGCTGAGAGTGAGTTAAACCAGGTAAACTAGTTTGTCTCAATTTTGCAGTGAAAGTATCAGATCAATTAGGGAAAGCTGCCTTCTAGAAAAGGATACATTCCTGCTTGTAGTATATTGGCATAAGGCACAGTGTCTATGGGACAGAATTTTAGAGGAATTTAGGCATTTAATAATGGTGATAGGCTCCTGATGGGATTTTGGTATTACTTCTCTGTTTCTGAATACCCATTTGGCACCTGTCCTCTTACGTGCCTAGCTCTCTTAAAATATAGCCTTCATTTTGCCTGTGCCTGCTACCCTACCTAGAAAAGGCAATAATAATATTTTCCTACCTTAGAAAGATGTTGTGGGTATAATTTCTTCAAAGACTGTGAAGTAATCAACTAGTAGAGTATTAGAGACTTTATAAATATTATGATAAATTGATGGAAGAATTGATCTCTAGTTTGAGGCAGAAAACTGGCCACCTTTTAAATTAACTTTCTGAATTTGGATTCTCCGTCCAGTTAGGGTTCATTGCACCCTAGGGCTTCTTAACATATGTCTACATAGCAATCCAGAAATGCAATTGTGTTATCTTGGATTCATATTTGACCTGTGAGCTAGCACACCACAGGAAGGATTGGAGTGAGAGGAACACATTCTATTGCTTAAAAATGCGAAGGGCACGTTCATAAAAATACCAATTACTGACTAACTAGTGAGAGAAGAAGTTTATTATTTGGATGAGAAGAAAACTGGTCCATAATATTCTTTATTTTCCCTTAAACAGTCCTAAGAAATTATTTAAAGTGTACCCACCAATTCAATCTGAATCAAGAATCATCTTAACACACAAGAAGCGAAATTTTGCACTTAACCAGAAAGCATTAAATTATGAAAGGTCAAAAAAAAAAAAAAAAAAAAAAAAGCATATTTAGAATATGAATATCTATGGTGTCAAAACCAGAAATTCCTTTATATTGTCCTTCTAAGAATTTAGAGGGAAACTGAGGTAAAGATGGGGTGGTTTGCTCTGGCACATTTCCTTCATTCATCTCGCTTGGAAATGCAAGCAAGTAGATTGGACTAGGTGCTCTGAAGAAGTCCCTTCCAACCTAAATGATGCTCCAATTCTATGAGGAACAATTAACCAGAATCAGAGCTGCATCTCTTTCTAGGACAGGAAGGGTATTACTTTTAAAGCAATATTAATGTTGCACCCCACTTTGCCCCACTCAAAACACAACTAAGTGCCCTATGTGTAAGAGATGCTAGCTACTTTCTGCTCCCATACATTGTGTTATTTGGGTGTTAATCTGGAAAGATTTTCAATTTAACCAAATAGGTAAATTCTTAGCTTCTAGCAAGGCTCCCACCTTCTCATACAAATGTTTGGTTAAAATAGGCCTTGTATACAGTATTTTTGCAATGCAGAAAAATTTCTAGCAGTTTGACATTATTTTACTGCCATCAGGCAAATATCCAGCTGGTGCAGAAATGCAAAGGCACACCTACATCACAGCAGTTCATTGAACTAGGAGTTCATCTGTTTGCCAGGTATCCCATAGTGAGAGTCAGTTGAGAAAAGCATGATATCAAGCCATAAAAAGGAAGGTATTGAAACCTACTATCACACAAAGACATTGCTCACCAGTGTAGATACCACATACCTGTTGTTTGAGGTTTCTTCAGATATGACTCAATTAGGTAAACTAAATTTTCTTCTCTATTCCTTTAGTTACTACATGCCACTGTAAAATAGAAGGCTTTAAAAGTCACTTATTCAAATAAACCTAATCTTTTCCCCCTAAATTCAACATAGAATAACAAAAAACCTTAATGTTATATACCTGCCATAAGCATTAAATAGTAAGAAGTAAATAAAATTTATTAGAAATACTTTAATTCCATTACATTATTTTGTATTGCGTTCATAATAGCAATAAGAATGTAAAGTAATGCCTTTCCATTTGTCAGTGTATTAATGAAATATTATTGGGCTCCCACCAGAGCAACTGACAAAATTCCCCAAGGTGTTCTAGGGGCCAGATTGCAGCAAACACTGATGAGTAAAAGAAAGAGAGGTAATGGTCAAAAATACTTCCCTCTTTTCAGACAGCATCTGATTCAAATTGAAAAATGATATGATCCCTAACCCCCTCTGGCTTTCCTAAAGATGTGTATGTAGGCTAAACATAGGAAGCCACTCCTCCAGCACCAGCAGTGAGCAATCTGGTAATCAGCAGCACCTTGGCTACCGTGTCTCAATATAAAAGTCAGAAGTTACCTCTTTTAGAGCTAGTAGTATAGACTGCAACCCATAAGCCAGTATCAGTTACTTTTATGTACAAAGCTTTGCCCTTTGATAGGCAGATGGTCATCTTTCTTGAGGGGCTGAAATTGTAGCTTCACAGGTTCTAGCTTTCTAAGTGCACAGGAATACAGTGGGGTGCATTCATTACTGACAGCAATGGGAACAGGTGGGGAGAACAGCAGCATTAATGAGTAAACAGAGGAATAAGTTGTTAACAGGGACATAGTCCAGGTTTACAGACTGATTTCTCCATTTTTATTTTAAGAAAAATAACAATTTAAAAGTACGTGAGATACATATGTGCACAAAGTAGAGGAAACAAAACACCGAGCCTTTAAAATAGGGATAGAGAAGAACACATAATTTATTTACGATTTTTTTCTCTTTGTCCCCTTAAATGAACTGTCACAGAGGCAAGGGAGAGAGCAATCCTTCACATTTTTTTACTGGAAAGAATTTTAAATACTTGAAGACGGGCTGGGAAAAGCTGCCAAACTGTGACTGTAAACTGCAGCTCTTCTTTCACATGCTTTCTCTTCTACAGCCTACCTGGAAGGCAACAGTAATAAACTCTTGTGCAATTTCTACCTTGCTCCTTCACGTTAAGCAGTGCTGACAGACACATCACTGCAAGTTTGTCTCTTTATCCAGCGGTAGTACACACCTTAAAGGAGACCTCTCACGTCTGAAGAGTGAAAGAGGCTCTTCCACCCACTCGTTTACTTTCTCCTGTCATTATCACACTATAGTTTATCACTTTTCAGAATTGCTTCTCTCCATCTCTTCTTCAGAGGGATCTCACACAAAAGTGTGTAGGTAAATGATACTGGCACTGTTGGGCAAACTTGTCAAGTACTACAGAGTTCCTCTTGATGGGTGAAGTTTTAGCAATGTGCATTACCGCATGATATGCATCCACTTGTGTAAAATTCATGGTGCATTCAAGGCAAATGTTGAAATACTCAGATGAAAGCAAGGTCAGACAGAAACCCAGGCAAGGAAAAACATGTGTGAACCAGTCATTAAAAAAGAGTCCTAGGGTCAAGACTTCCCATTTTGTCCTTTCTGCTTACCTACAGATTTATTTATAATCACCATCTAATTAATTAACTGCCCTTTACTCCACATTCTGTAAAAGTTAACTTTCAAGTTATTATATGCAGTTGCAACATTTCCAGAAAAAAAAAAAAAAAACAAGTTTGTGTTTAAACTCAACAAAGATGATTCCAGTTTGAACCAGTTAGGCTCACAGTTTCTGAAGGGATTCATCCCACAGTGTGATAGTGCTTCCACACAGATTCAAGTTGGGCATCTCATGGGAAGTTGTACAATCTCTGTTCAAGAGTAGAGATGAGGTCCTGCTGGGACAAAGCAAGGGTTGTTTATGACAGCCTCCCTTCTATTTGGAGCTAGCCTTTTGGGGAATGGATAAGCAAGGATCTGAGAACTGCATATAGGAGATTCAGGTAATCTACATAATGGTTTCAGAGTGACCCTCTCTGCTACTTCTTCAGCAAAATCACTGGGGCTGCAGCTGGTTAAGGGGATTTAAACTGATGGTAATGCTGTTTGTTTTGTTATTTACAGAAGGCTCATTTTGCAACATTACATGTCATGTTTGTTTACTGATGTAGTTAAATGAATGGATGCACAAAAGTTTCTGAAAGGAATGGCTGCTTTATCTAATTTCCTGTCTGTTCTGATCATAGCTACTTTTCTATTGAGACTCTTCTTGGACGTGAGAGAGTTTACAGCTGTTACTTCCTACAATCCTTTCCATAAATTTTCCATCACAAACCCACAGTGATCATCAGTTGCCAGAAATATAATGTCTACTGTTGATGAAGACATCGCATTCTCCTGTCTACGCTACTGTCACTTCTTTACAAGTACACTGCTAAACTGGTCATATCCACATTGAGATTAAGAGCTTAGTAGGAATGGACATTTCATCTAGAAAATAAGAATGGTCAGAATTACAGTCAATAGTCTGTCCCACACTTGGCAGTATTGCAGACTAGAATGTTTAGGGTGTGCCAGTTCTTAGAGCCAAGAAAATTATGTGACAAGATAGATCCCTGTTTCGCAGCTCTTAACGGCTGGCTACTGACTTCTGACTGAAGTGATTAAATGTGGTTCTTTCTGTCAGCCTGGAGCAAAGCTCAAATTCGTCTACATGGAATTGCAGAAAAATATGTAATGATTCCATTCTTACTGTATTTTAGGTTTTCCTTATAAGTTATTAAAACCATAGATAAGAGCTTCGGTAGTAGGACAAGTTTAAATCTTAATTAATTTTTTCACAGTCTTTGACTACCATCAGGTAAATAGAAATGTGTCTTCAGGAAAACTGGCTTCTATCTGTCTGTTACCTGGATCACCATTTCTCGGTGGAAATGGCTGACACTGGATATTGTCAGAGACAGATTTTGCTGAATTATCCCCCTCTGCGCAGATATATCTCAACCTCTGTTATCAACTCTCTGAAAAGTGAGCACTTTTACAATAGCAATGGAAAGCAAAATCTGATCTACTTTTTATTTCAAGTTCTGGTCTTAAAGTCCTGTTTGTAAGAGGGGTTGTATTTGTATGAAGTTCCTTGGCTTCTTAGGAAAATCTTTGTTAAAGTCTTTACATCTGTCATACAGGGGAAAAAATGTATGATGTATGCCATGATTAAGTATAGAAATTCCTCAGCTGGACCACTGGTCTGCCACAGGGGCTTCAGCTGCAATAAATGCTTATTTGTATTCCCCAGGGCAGAGCTGGGAAAACAGAAGTGTCATGAGATCCTGTAAATTTAATGTAATATTAATTGCAATCGCGTTTTTTAACCTAAGTTCTCCATTCCTATAGAAACCAGCAATGTGGAATCTGATTCCTTTCTGTGGTGTGAGTCTGTGTGTTTCAGTTTCAGTTCTCTGGCTGCAAAGAAGCTTGTAAATGTGGCACAGGTGTACAGTGCAGGTGCTGGACAAAAAGGTAACTAATAATGTAAAAGGTAACTAATGCTTAATTCTATAACATGATTCTGGGGTTCCTGATCCTCATTTCCTGCTGAGGCTGCCATTATTAAACTTTCACTTATATTTGAATAATGAGCTTGCTGTCAACACAGTGCTTTGGTGCCCTTCTGCTGAAGGGTAATATATAAATTATTGTGGTATATTACTCAAAATGCTTCTGGGCCTAGTGTTGGGGGAAAATCTAAAGTATGAGAATCATTGCCCGTACTGTCAGTTATGCCCCCCAGGGAAACATAATACATGAAGAATGAAACAGCTAAATGAAGCATCAAGACAACATATGCACCAAGTCCTTCCTTGTTTACATTTTTCAGCTTGCTTCATTATCACTCTCCTGCTATGACAGAACTGCAGGCACTCAAAGAGCTGTGAAAATGAAATCTCAGATGTCATTCAGCACCCAAGAAGGACTGGTATATTTTTCATTTCACATTAAGGAATTCTAAGTGAATCATGAGCAACAATACTAGACTAGAGGCCTTAAAATCTGTGGTGAGCTTCTCATTATCATACTAAATTCAGGTGTCCAGCTGTGCACAACAGGCTTGGTTCTACTGCCTCAATACAGACATGCACTGCCTTTTTCACACCACCTAGTTTATTCTAGACACCCACAAGCTGATAGATCTGACAGAAGACCTGCTGGAGGAGATGTGCATCCTTTTGAAGCTGCAGTCAGCTGCCGGGGAATACAGTAGTGCATCTGGAACGGTATTAGACACCTGTGTTTAGGAAACTGGCTCAAAATCATAATATAAGCTCCCATTATCATTAATGGAGATGTAATCAATGCAATCTATAAAGACCAGAGAGCTGGAGAGGCTCTATGATCTATATTGACTAGGTCTTCATTGATTGTAACAGGATCATAGACACCTAGTGTAACAGTAGATGTCTATGCTAGATAACTGAATTTTGATTTCTTAAACTGAACTAAGCTCCCTAACATCTTCATTTAGAGACTAGCAGTAGAAATAAATGTTTCCTGAAAGTTAGAAGCAATTCCAAATTAAGTAATAAATGAGAAAATGTCACTGTGCAGTGAGAATGTGATTAGATTTTTAGCAGAATGTAATGAAAGTACGAAAAAACATAAGAATAGCCTCATTTGGTCAAGGCCAAGGTACTTACAGTCTAATATCTCATCTCCCATTGTGGCCGTAAACAGATACCAAAAGATTTGTAAGAACAGGGTAAACCTGTTTTCACAGGGATGCTCAGCACTGTTATGATCACAGATCCATTTTAAATATGCCTTGCTATTAATAATATAAAGAAAAGTCATAGGTATGCAACTATATTACTTCTCAGTCAGTTTCTGAAGCTCAAAGATTTTGAAGAGTTCTACCTCCCATTTATCTATCACTGGAGAGTTTCAAAATTATGTTTTTATGAGTTGATAATTTTTCATCCTTTTTGCCTAGAAAGTTATGTGAAAAGAGCATATTATGATTCAAGTATGCATTACAATATTCCCAAATGCCCCTGATATGATTAGCAAAAAATAATTGTGGTTATATAAGGAATCTTCCACTATCTTCCCAGAATTGTGCTAATCTGTAAAATCAATCTACCATTTTAAAGTGTATTCTTACTCTCCCTCCTCTACCCCTCTCTTTATGTTGAAAACTTTCAGAAAACAGTCTTTTCACATATTGTCAGTTATGAGACAGGAAGCTGACCTGTTCAACTCAAGGAGCTGAGGAATTCAGAGACTGCAATCATTGAAGCCTGATCAGTTTATGTGAGGGATTGTATCATGCCAGCGCCAGCGGCTGCAGGGGCCTGGAGCTGATGATTAAAGAAGATCTTCCTGTTGTGTGTTCTTATTTTAGTGAAACATGTTTGAGCACAGGGCCTTTTCTGAACTTTCCTCTTATTTGTTTGTTTGGTTGGGCTTTTTAATTGCCCTTTTTTGAGCAGAAATGTAGAGAGGAAACAAGAACGTCCTGCTTCACGAAACTTATACAGATGCAAAATTCAAACCCAAATGAGGCAAGCAAGAAAGATGAGAGAGCCAAACTGGCTGGTATACAGGTACTACAGTTTCATCAGGAGCTGTAGTGATAGGACAAGGGTAATGGCTTCAAACTTAAACAGGAGATTTAGGTTAGCTGTATGAAAGAAGTTCTTTACTGTGAGGGTGGTGAGGCACCGGAACAGATTGCCCAAAGAAGTGGCGAATGCTCCATCCTTAACTATTCTACGATTCTATGATTCTATTTTGCCACTGAAACCTGCAGAGTTGTTACAAACTTTATCTCTAACTCAGTCATCTCCGTGTGAGTGGCAATTAGGACACTACAATGTGGATCTAGACACAAACAGGTATTGGTTTTCTTCATATTTATATTCTTGCCTCTTTCTGTTATAAAATGAACACCAATTGAAACAGCAACCGGGGAATGTTAATGTAGACACTGAAAAATTAACTTCTCTGAAATATTTTTGTAATTTCAATTGTAAAGTCTTAAATAACATTGACAAAGCTTTATTCTCTATTGATTCTATTGCTATACTAAAATCTTCATTATGTGAATTTCTGTATGCTCACAAGAATCAATCATAATTACGCATGGCCCAGTACAGTTAAAATCAAAACAATGGATTGATTCATGCTGCAAAGTGCATTACATCTAGCAATCTCTGTAAGGCAATCAACCAAAAATCAGATCTGCTTTTTAGTTATTTAAGTATTAAGCAATGGTAAGCAAACTTCCAGAAATCCTTTTCACGTAGGCTCATATCAGCATAAGATTAACTGATTTCAGGCTTGTATCCCTAAAACTCCAAGGAATTGTAATCAAAACCACAAGGACAGACTGTCTTTTCATTAAAATAAAAAAAAAATAAAATAAAATTTTAGTGCATTTTATTCTACTAAACCATGTTCATGAAAGTCTTAATTTTAGTTCCACATAAATGTAATTAAAGTCAGACAAATTTTGTAAATAGAATGGAATGATTCTATTTTATCTGAGCAATTAATATGTGGGTTTGAAATAAGGGGAACAAACTGCTATCAGCAGTGATATGGATAGTTTACATATTTTTTATTTTTTTTTTTAACCAGCCTTGACAACATGCTTAGCAACTTGTGAACCAAGGAAGTAAATTGAAAAACTATGTTTAAGCTTCAAATTTGTCTAAATCTATTAGCAACAGTAAAAATGATGTGGGGTTTGGGTACCTTTAGTATAGTTCTTACTATGAGTTCTTAGAGAAGTTGTTGTGATTTCTAGTCCTGAGTCCTAACACAGCAAAAGGTGGCAAGTGGTAGACAACCTGGAGTTGTGATTGGCTGCTGAGTTAACAGTGTGCCTGATATTACATTATTACAACACAAAAATTAAAAAACAACAGTGTTGCAGATCAGGTAGGAAAATAAAATGGAGAAAGATTAAGCTTCTCTGATTTTATCCTGGAGATGGACCCAGCTACAAAGCCTACCAACTCTGCCGATAATTGAAAAATTCAAAAACACACATTATGAACAATTGTGCCCAATTCCTTTATCCATCAGGTGGAATCAGGCATACTTAGAGGCGTTTTTATCCCATTGCAGTGAGCTATTCATTTCTCCCATACTGTTGTACAGTCTATATATATTGAGTCATTCTTTCGTCTTTCACTGTTCTTTTCTCTGCTTTTTCAAGGTGTTGGTGTTCCTGATCAGACTCTATACCATGGGCTACGTTCATTTCTCTCTCAATGGCTTTGAACCATGCAAAACACATTATTCTTTCAACAAACATCCTTTCCTAGGTGTCAAGAGCGGAGTGTTATAAATGCTCCTTTTTAAAACAAAGATGAGATGATTGGAAAAGCCAGGGGGAAACTTCATTTTTCTCTCTTTCTTCCTCTTAATTCCCCTGTACTTGACAGACCATGGATAAAGCAGCATTTTCTTTTTTTGCTTATGAAAAGCAGCTGGCTCTCCACTCTGGAGTTCATAGTCCTAAACTACTGGACAAGGACAGAAACATAGTGAAATGTGTTTCCCTCAAAGCCCCTTTCTCTGCCGCAAGACGATTCAGCTCCTACCCAAGAACATAATTTCAAGAAGAGAAATAAGTTTAATTTAGCCTCTGAGCTTTTTCTCTCCTCGTTTCTCTGATGAGATGTTCAATTCATTCCATTTTGTTGTCAGATTTGTGACATAGAGACCTGTCTCTGAGCAATGAGTCTAAAGCCAATGTCTCATTTCACAGTAAGCCACTAAGCAGTCATCACATGGATATGCTTTCCAGTCAATATGGGTGCAATGGCTGTAAGCTTTCATCTATAAATTCTTCTTTAGTTGCTCATTTCTGTCAAGCTGGTCTAATCTACTTACACCTGGCACATTAATTCTTATCTTTTCCCTGCAACATTGTAATTATATGTTATTTTCAGCAATAATTAATTCTCTCTCAGGCTGGCTTTTTATAGCTTATAAGTCAAAGTGGGTTGCACCATACTAAATAATTAATTCAGACTCTGTTTTATGTCATGACATACACACAGCCCCCGGGTGTAATTGTTACACAGTTCTGTTGAGAAGTCCTTAGCTCCCTGGGGTTGTACCGACCAGAAAGCACCAATTATAATGGTTATTTCTCTCAGACCAGCACTAGGTGGTTTCACTTCTTTCTTCCAACAATCTATTTATGGCAGTGATTTCCAGAAGGTCTAGCTACAGTATTAACCTACAAGAACATGCAGCTGCAGACCATATGAATGACTCCAAACAGTATTTAAGTCTCTTCAGAGAAGCCTGTAACAGTTCAAATACTTGCCTATGATTGCCTATATTTCTTTGGTTTCTTAATTGTACACAAAAGGGATATTCACATGACAAAAAATGTGATACAGATTTGTAGCTGAGGTATTGACAAGCTGTGTCCATAGAAAACTCAATCATTAAGTAGAAATCAATAGCTAGATACAGTATCTCACCTAGAGGAAGTGCAATCTCGAATACCTCACCACTCCAGAAATGCAGCAAATAAAAAAAGAAAAAAGAAAAAAAAATAAAATCCTTTCTTTAAAACTAGTCAGGAAGACATATTAGGTAACAGAAGTCTGGGAACTGCAGTGTGTGTAAAAGGTTTTGCTGGAATTCAATGAGATAATGTTTGGGAGACTTAAGAATTCTATTAATAGGAAAAGTACAATTACCAATCATGAGCTGTAAAGAAAGAAAATATATTAAAAGCAGAATTATAGCACATACCTCTTTATCAGAGGAAGGATAGCAACTGCACAAGGAAAAGAAAGATCAGAGACAAAGTCCGTATAGAAAGCATGAATAGTAGCAATTTAAATTGCTTATGGATAATGAAGCATCAGAAAAGAACATGTTTAAGTATGTTATGCTCAGATACCTTAAAGTAATAGGTCCCAAATTTGCATTGGCATTCTGTTCTTTCAGCTGCTGGTGTAAGTAGTGGCATTAGTAGTACCAGGTCCTAGTTTCTCTTGTTCATACAAATTCTTTCAGCTGTTTCAGGAGGGGTCTTATTTCAGCTACAGTACATTTACCTGTGCATGTATGCCCTGTCATAGGACCTGTCACAGGGTCATTTAAAGGGTCAGGCTAAGTAAAGTACTATAAATTTGTTTCTTTGGGGTCATGTGGTCAGCAAAGATTAAACCAGAGCAAAGTACTGTGCAATTTTACTGATAGGAAAAAAACCCTACACACTGCCATAAGCCATTAGATAATAATAAAAAGCTTAGAAACATATATAGCACAGAATCACAGAATGGTGGGGTTGGAAGGGACCTCTGGAGATCATCTAGTCCAACACCTCACCAACCAATCCCCCCCCCCCAAAAAAAAAAGCAGGTTCACCTAGTGCAGGTTGAACAGGATCGTGTCCAGCCAGCTTTTGAATATCTCCAGGGCAGGAGACTCCACAACCTCTCTGGACAGCCTGTTCCAGTGCTCTTTGACCCTCAAAGCAAAGTTCTTCATCATTCAGATGGAACTTTCTGTGTTCCATCTTGTTCCCGTTGTCACTTATCTTGTTACTGGGCACCACTGAAAAGAGTCTGACCACATCCTCTTGATGCCTGTCATTAAGATATTTATATGCATTGATAAGGTCCCCTCCCAGTCATCCTATTCTCAAGGCTGAACAGGCCCTGCTGTCCCCACGGGCTAATACAGAGGAGAAAGGAGGATAAGTATTTCAGACTGCTTGAAAGTATCTGCAAAAGATCTGAATCTCATTAAAGCAAGAAGGTGTTAGCCAATGGAAGGGAACTGCATGGAGCCAACAATGTTTTCTTCAGTGATAAGACAAGGGCAGAAATGCTCCATAAATGCAATCAATCATAATGGCAGGGTTGTCTATACCCAGCCTCCCAAAGAAAATTCCTGGAGTTCTCAAACTTCATAAGGAAGTGTCGCTATCAAGCCAAGATATTCTTTTGCTATTTCTATTTGCATGGTAAAGTTCCAGCCATCAGACTTCTCTGAGCACCATGAGCAGGTTAACAGACTGACAATTAATAATAACCTTCAGTAGTATGGCTGCAAGGAGGCCCGAAGCAGTCCTGCAGCCCCTCAATATGAAAAGTGGTGGCAATATTACTTTTATTTTAAAGCTGCAGTAGATGGGTAAGAGCTAAACAGTGTGAAAATACCAATCATATCTGCAACATACTGGTAATGAAAAGTGCATGAAGCACTTCTTTTTCTGCTTTAGCTCTCACACAGAGCTTAGAGGATAGCAAGAGTTTTGCATTTGTATCATCTCAGGAAAATTACTGGATGTTTTGGTCCTGCTGGTGTTGGATATTTCTTTTTTTCCCAGCTGAGTTAAAATGTGAAGGGTTATGTTTGGTCAACAAGGGAGAAAGCCTTTAGACATATAGAAAAAAAAAAAATTATTCTCGCCTTCTAAATGATAGAATTTTTAAGAACATGCAAAAATCCAAAACTATATCACCTTCTTGTCTAAATATAAAAATTTCCTGACAGCTCCATTAGGCATAATTTTTTTGCATCCCATGAGGATCCTGGTGCCTATAAAGAACACACTTGCTGTCTACCATCCATTGCAGAAGGAATGTAAGTATAGTTTCTTAAAAAGACTGAACAGGAGCAAGCTTAAATTCCTTGCATTTTGCAAACGTCTCACAAGGTCATTAGCGCTGTTATGGCTGTTTGTTCGTTGCGTTATTTATACCGTGGCAACTGGCCACATCACAAGCAGTAAAATAAAATATCTGTCCATAAGGTAGCTATAATTGTCATTTTCCCATTAAACACCTCTACTTACAATACAGGAAGAAAGCTGCAGCATTTTAGCTTGGTCCTGTTGATATGAGGGGACAGGGTGAGACTCATCTCACTTTCTGAACAGCAGTAAGCTTCTGCCATAACCAACACCCAGAAGTGAAGTCCTGGAAACACCATGAATTCAGGGAAAAAATTAAAGCTGAGTATTTCGGCAAGTATCAAAATGTCTTTTATGAACTTAGTTATGATGATGACTGCAGAGAGTCCTTTGAGGCACAGGTATATGTGGCATGAGTTTAGCAGAAGAGGAAGAATGGGCTGAGTATATACTGTTCACATTGGCATTAAGGAAACTCCTGGACACCACTAATAAAAAATTACAAGAATCTTTTACGAATTATGAGATATTCAGGCTGTCTTAAAAATTCCCATGCAGGACCTTGAAAGTTAGATAATAGCAGATTTATCAAAGTTTTGGAAACAATATCCACCCTATGCAAATGTATAAAGGAGAAGGAATGAAATCCTGTAAAAAAAAAAATTAAAAAAAATATGCTGATGTAACTAAAGATGCTATTACAATGCACATACAGACTCGTCAAAATAAAGTTTATCTAAAAATGACAACAAGGGTGTCCTGGGTTCAGCAGCAGCAGTCGCTTTTTTCTCCTTCCTTGGTAGCTGGTGCAGCGCTGTGTTTTTGATTTTGGGCCTGGGAACAGTGCTGATAACACCAGTGTTTTCAGTTACTGCTTGGGTAATGTTTTGTCTAGCCAAGGACTTTCTGAGTTTCATGCTATGCCAGGGAGGAGAGGGAGCTGGGAGGAAGCAGAGACAGGACACCTGACCCAAACGGACCAAAGAGGTTATTCCATACCACAGCATGTCATGTCCAGGATGGGAACATGGAGGGCAGAGACCTGGAAGGGTGTGGTGGTGGACTGTGTTGAGAGCTAGAATGCAGACTTTATTCATCATATGCTAAATGGTCTGGTCTATCTGTCAACATCTGGATTAGTGAAGACTCTTGAACATGACCCTTAACTCTTAGCAATTTGTCTCTGTCACTTAAATTTTACTGTTTCATTCCACTTCAGGACTGATTTAACATTTTTTCACATAAAGGAATAATAGAAAATATGCTTCCTAAATTTTAAGACTATCTGATCAGTCTGAAGACTATTCTTTGAAAATACTTAAATCATTGGTAAAACACTCCTCAAACAAGAGATTCTGAACACTGTCTTTCAACATACTTTTTGTGACATTGGGAAGTGCTGTTATGGCTACAGTGGCACAAAACATGCTTCTAGAAGTACGTTGTGTGAACTTCACAAATTGAAGTGAAAACAGTTTCAAGCTTTCCCTTCAAAAGGTATTTGTAACCTCCGTGGTTGATAAGAATATTTGTCTGATTCCTCTGTTCTTATCAGGATCCAGAAATGGTCCTTACCTGCCCTCAAAGCAAATGTAGGCAGCCAATGTGCAGGAAGATGTGCTAGAGGAAAAGGACATGGTAATCACAGGCAGCTGCACTGATCCGATCAGACCGATTTTCTGATGAAGTGTAAATATTTAACCCTCACACACTGAATGGAGAGGACATTCCGCAGCACTCCACATCAGGTTTGGGTACAGGTAGTTTTCAGATCTTTACCAGTGACTTGATTATTGGCTGCCCAAACCTGACTATTGTTAAAACATTCATTTCTGGCACTTTACACAAGACATCTAGCTTAAAGGTAGCTAAAGTACATCTATCAAGTTTTTGAACCTAGAGGCCCTGGAAGTAGTGTAGATATTCCCCTACTAAAGCCTCATTTTCATTACCCCACCGGTGAAAGGAGCATTACAGATTCCAATAAACAGATATGCACACATTGTAGCCTGGGAGTAGAAATGTGTTTGGAAATGCTGCCTTAGTTAAGAGATGGCTTTCCCTCAATTGGCAATGCTGCCACCAGTCAAGCGATATTATATGGTTGATATATCCAGATGTGACATGCCACTGTAACATACCATCAGCTCAGGATATGGATGCTGTTTTCTGAAAGCTGTGATTATAATCACTCAAAACAAAAGGACTTTATGGAGGGGTTTTTTTTTCCCCCTTCGTTTTAAAAGTTTTTAAACCCATTTACCAAGTGTCAGAACCCATGAAATAGAATGACGGAGGGTGCTCAAGTTAAGATGCTAGAACAGAAATATGTGAAAAAACTGGGTAATTTCCCATTACCTGCTAGTATCAAATACTTGAAATCTGGCTGCTCTGCTTGAATCACAATAAAGCCAGTTTTTCCCTTGTGAGAAGCAACAGAATCTTAACCAGCTTCATTATTTTCACTTCTCTGCTGCTTTATTTTTGATATTATTAACCAGTGTATTACTGGAATCTGATATTTCATACCCATATGCAAGCAAAAGAAACAAATTACCCAGATTGTCATCATTAGAGATAAAAAATGTTAATACCCTTACATCTTGCATCCTACTGGATATACTTTTATACTTGTTTTTAGCTTGACTTCTAATACAGTTTCTTTAATAGGTGGGAAAATATAGGTACAGCAAAGCAAGTTAGATGGATATTTTTTGCACATGCTAAAAGTTATTTTAGCGTTCTGATTTCCCACCGCAAATTTTTAGTCTTTAGAGAATCTATTTCCCTTACAGAACAACTGCGCATTTCCCTTTTTATTAAATCTCTGGAAATGTGGAAATCCCTTGAAAACATTTACCGTTTTGGGACTTTTGAAGACATTATCTATGTCAATAAGGAGTTTCAGCCTCTTTTTTGCAGGAACATGAGAGGGTGCATGAAAGGGCACTCTTTCAGGCACACATACTGTATAGGTGTCCCCACTCTTCCTTTCTCTTTTTTAATAACTTTGCTCTCTTTAGAATATGCTGACAGGAAATTATTATCAATCCCTCTGTGTACAATGGCTGGATATCTTTTCTTCTTAGTTGTAGTCTGGAGACAAGAATGCAAGAGTTTCTAGACTGGAAGGGCAGCAAACTAGTCTGAACATTTTGGAGACGCAGTTAAGACTGGAGAATTTGAGGGACTTACAGTTCCTTACACATGTACCTATAAATACACAAGGATCCACACCAGTGTCTCACCAGCTAAAAAACCCTGAGACCCCTTACTATAAAACCAGTCTAAAAACTGTTCCCTTTTCTGAGTTCATGTATTCTTCACAAGCTCCATGAATTCCTCAGTTGAGACGCATGTAGTGGTGGGGCACAACAGATTTTCCAAATTATGAATCATTGAGGGAAATGAAGGAAATTCTGGGTAATCATGGAGTCTTCTTTGTGACTTCAGGTACTTCCAGAAGTAGACAGCTGAAGCGTACCAAGAAGAATTTGATTCAACCACACTGAATATTCAGATATGTGCCAAAGTCCTTTAAAGTTAGGAATCTTATTTCTGGTACTAAGCCTTTCTTTCTGGTGGGCAAAGGGGTTTGGGTTTCAGTACACTGGCCTGACTAGCCCCTGCTCTTGACTATGAACCTCCTGGCCTTAAGGGTTCAGCTCAGGCATGAGGAACTGGAGAGCATTGGTGTTTGGGAACCAGCTGCTGCATAGACTGACTGAGGCCAGTTCATGGAGAGACCCATATTGTGTGTGTCTATATCCCACCAGCAGACTTCAGCCCTGGTCAGTTGGAGAAAAGGAGCAGAAAAGGGTACCTCTGCTGCTCATGAGCATGTGAATATTGAGTGTGATTACACAGGTGGCAGGATATGCTCTTTTTCCTCTCTGTGCTGACACGTGTGGCTGGTTCTGTTTATATTTTGTGTATGTACTAACCCAGCCTGGGGATATGGAACTGCAGCAGTCTTGCAACTATCAGGCTGGCAAGGTGAAACACTGCTGGGGTCTGAAGCTACCTCTGATCACCCCACCTGGGCATGTAGAGTCATTAGAGCTGCCAAAGGATGTATACTCATCCAAACAAGTACTGGGAAAGTGGAAAGGATATTCTAGGGCATTTCAAATGACAGCAGATGTCCATACTGGCACAACTAAGACTCAGGTGTTTGAAGAATAATCTGAATCCCATCCCTAGCAGTAGACAAAATATAAGTATTAGTTGATTTCTGTGTCTTTCATTTCATACTTGCAATATGTGTTTGCTTGCCTGAAGGAAATGTTCAGATATCCTTACACTAAACACAGATACCCATCATTATTCTTCCCAAAATGAGTGCTAACTTTATACTGTATTTCACACAGGAGAGGCTGCTTGGCTGTTTTTCAGAAAAGATACTTCTAACCTTCCTGGCACACTACAGCTGCTGGGAATACCTTGGGAAGGCAGTGAAGGCAAAATGCTGGTTCATCACGTAGGACAATCAAAGCTGTGTACCACTCATTTGTTTTTACAATAATTCATTGTGCGACAACGATTTATTCTTTTTAACCTTTATACTCCTAAATCCTTTATTGAAATGAGACTTTTTGGAAAAATTCATTAAACAGAAGATCTATTTAAACAAGCCTGACTTCCACTCTCTTTCTCCAGCTATGATCCAGCTAGGAGCCCCAGCCCTTTCTTCACAAACCTCGTCAGTGGGAGATGCTAATTCTTGCACTGAGCAACAAGAGACACCATCTGATTCTCCAGGGATTTAACTACAAATGCATTCTCCCCTTCCCTATCTCTTTGCCTCTCTCCCTGCCATTGTCCTTCAGGCTCATTACTGAGGCAGCTGTAAAGCCCAGGTAACACAGTGATACATATAGTCAGAAACACAAGTGGTTTTCCACTGGGAACTATGAACATATAAAATGACAATGAATCCACTGATCTAGTGAAGCTTTGTTGAGTTTCAGTAAGGATGATGTTGATAAAATAGGAGACATCACTTGCTGTCCAGTCACTTGCTTTTAATTTTATACGATGTAATGATGTGCTTCTTACTTGGTAGAGTTTGTGCCTTTTTTCTTACTCTCCAAATGCAAAACAGTATCAACTAGATTCTTGTTTTTTTTTTCTTTCTTTCTTTCCCCAAATCAAAGTAAATAATTATTTTGCTTGCATTTGCAGCCATGAATATGCTTTTCATCCATTTTTAGACTTCCTCTGAACCCTGCCTTTCTCAGCACTATCCATTAGCCAAAGTTTAACATCTGGAACTTCCAGCCTGACTTGAAAGCTGCATGTTAAATTATAGAGCTGAATTCCATCAGTCAATTTCTCCTTTGCTGTCAACACAGCAGCTACATTTATTGTCTGAACAAGCTCATCCCATATAACAGGCTGCAAAAACATCAAAGGGAAAAAAAGGATCAACATAGGACAATACTTCCCAATCGGGCCTACGTTCAAGACAAAGGCACAAGGATACTTTGTAATATATTTTCCTTGCAAAACCAAATTAAAAAACTAAAAAAAGTCTTTTGCACATCAGATAAGCCAGAAATTGCCTTATTTAACTTCTGAAAGGCTAGGATCATTCAGAGAAAAATTCTGCTGTGAATAAAAAATATGCAAAGCTGCTTGTAATGGTGTGGTTCAGCTTATCTGAACTATCAGCTTTATAAAATAAAAGCTAATGAAGTAAAGGCAGAAAAAGCCAACTGTTACACATCAAACAATTCTGGAGTCTTTACTTCTGCCAAAAATAAATTATTGTAAATTTCATGTTAGTATTATATGATTGTTATGCATAGCTATGTTTTTATAATATGCAAAAACTATTGTTACTGCAATTTTCCCTTAGGCTAGATCTACATGATCTACCATTCATGTAAACATAATTAGCTAAAGTAGTGATGCACTGGAATAGGTTGTCCTTAGAAGCTGTAGCTTCCCCGTCCCTGGAAGTGTTCAAGGCCAGTTGGATGGGGCTTTGAGCAACCTGGTCTAGTGGAAGACGTTGCTGTCCATGGCAGAGAGGTTGTAACAAGGTGATTTTGAAGGTCCCTTCTAGCCCAAACTGTTCTATGATATAATCCCATGAAAATCTTTATGAAAGCTACTATGTTTAGCTCACTTTAAGAAAGGGATTAAATCAGAAGCTCACTGGAAATACTTATGTTTTGACTGAGGTATTTGGCTCCTTTTATTGAACATTCTGCTTTCAATGCATACATCCCATGGGTATAAAATGATAAATCTCTTTGGATTTTATACCAGTGGTACTTTATATCATTAATAAATATTCATTTTTCTGCTATCCCTCCAGTGGTATTTCACCATCAATCACAGCTGAAATCACAGCTGTAAGAGCTGTTTATGCCTTACTGTTCTCCTCTACATGATTTGGCAGATACTTATGAAATTACTGGAGTATGGAAGTAAAGGGGGGTTGGAGAGGAGAGAAGAAGCGGGATACTTTTTTTTTTTTTTAAAAAGTAGTCTCTGTGTCCATATTTATTCCCAGGACAGAACTGTTTTGTTTTGCCTTCCAAAGTACACATAAATCACTCCATTGGTCTCTACTGTCCTGTGAAAATAAAAATGATCCCAAACTGTTCGAGAATTACTCAGGGACTATTCAGTGTTCAATATGTCAGAGAAGCAAAGACAGACGCTCAGGAAGAGGAAGATTACAATCAATGAAGAAAAATCAATAGCGTGTAGAAGTTATCCTGCCAGCATTGTCAGGAAAAGGCTTTTCCATTCCCCAGTCTCATTACATGTGGAAGATTATTAGAATCTGAGCAGCCAAAGTGAAGCTGTAATCATCTCCCTTTTGCTTTTTTTTTATGTTCTTAGTGTAAATCAACATTTCACTTTGGTTTAATAAACAAAAAACCCTATTCTTCTACTAATGTGGCATTTTATATATTTACTGACCTGCCACTGTAAATGAAAAGAGCTGAGATTAAAAATATCTTAAAGTACACGTTGCAGAAGTCTAAACAATGACTGGAGCTATTGGCTACAATATTTTCTGTTTACTTGTAGGGTTTTTTTATTTTTCCATCTGTGTGTATTCCTGTCCCTCTGGCCAAACCAGTGGATCCTGGTTGATAATCTCTGCTTGTTAATGAGATGGTCATTTCTTGAGCCTCCCCTGAAAATTAATTAACAAGCCAATGAAATCACTGGATTTTATGGAATAATATTTGTGTAACTTTAGGGAAATACGCATGCTTTATTGTATCAACAGATAAAAAGAAATAACTGCACAGCTAACAACATTATCTTTCTGGCCCTAATTCAAAAAAGTATCCTGGTCTTGGAAAAATGATTTAACATATGCAAGTGAAGTAATTGAAGGCATGATAGGTAAATATTTAAATACCTTCCTGAACTTAGACCTGTACAAATAGAAAAATAATATCCATATAAAAAATGTAATAGTTTATGCCTTAACATATTGCACATTTTAATAAAATACACACATGCACACACTGACATATAGGAGACAGTCCACATAAAAAATCTCATCTTCAGAAATATATGTCAAGATTAATTCCATAACCCTCCGCTTCCTAAGACCCTCTAAATTATGGTGACAACTGTTAGTAAACACAGATGTCCAAACTCATAAACTTTGCATTTATATGAGATAGGACTGCTTGTGCGTGCAGGTGTTTGTTTCATTTATGAAAATGCCAACTGCATGTACAAAATCAGGGCAATTTTTTTTCCAGACAGCTTTCAATTGAATTATGTCCAAATGCCATCTTATCGTCATCACTGTCATCATCATTAAGTCTGTTTCTGAACATGGTGCATCAGAGGCTGGTGGGAGATAACACATGAGTTAAGTCAGTCAGTAATACTTCTATTTCAGTGATGGCTGCTGTGTAGTCAAAACCACAATGGACATTTTTAAGAAGTTAAATTCTAATTGCTAAATTCTGGCAGATTGTTTGAGTGTGTGAGTTTGTCCCAGATTTGCAAATTTTTTTTTTAGCAGGCACTATTTATGTTTGGATATTTAGAGCTCAACTAAACTGAGTAATTTGTTATGTTGGTTTCTTGATTACTAATGTGATTGTGTTCAGAATATCCATCAATGTTACAGGAAGTACCTGCAAACACCTAAGAGGACTTTGCTCCTGCCCTGAAGTATGTGAAATCTGAAGCATCTGCTTTCCTAAATCCCATCAGGAACCCCAGGAGAATGATAGATAGATCTATCCTTTATTTGTCTAATCTAGAACCAATGAAAAGACCAACCTATAAAATCATAATCTTCAAGATCCCGTAAGAGTGTCTTCGGCTACTCTTAGAGCTAATAAAGCAAGCACGTGGTGAATGCTGATCCTGGAACAAAAGGTTTTCAATTCAGCTTCTACAGCAATGAAATAAAATCAATTCTTTCCAGGGAGGAAATCATAAATAGTGCTAAATTTCACTTTCTCACATGATCTTTCAAGCTATATGCTAGGCTGTTTGTCAATTTTGAGAGCTCTGGTAGCCAAAAAGTTAATTCTTCAGAAGTGAAGCTCTCTAGCAGTTCTTGAAATAATTGACTGGGATCTGGAAGTAAGTGATTTGTCTTGCCTGGTAAGGTTACCCTTTAAGTTAAAAGAGAAAATACTAAACACAGTACTTTAGGCCCAAGTGTTAGTCGTTTTTACAAAAGAAGTCTCTGAAATATAATACCATAATAAATTCTCCTTATTTCTACAGTCTCCTTTATTCCCAAAAGAAAATAATAAGAAAATTAACTAAGTTCTAACATCACCAGAAACTCAGTTACAAGGAGTATCTATATGTAAATTATCCAAAATAAAATAGCCTAGTCAAGTTTTACCTTGGAAGTGGTATATACCAAGCAGGCAAAAGAATGATAAAAACACAGCTTCCATGAAGCATTGCTAATGACACTTGTCAGATATATTTTAGGGCAATGGAGCCCACTGCTGTCAGTGGAGGCAGTTATTTATCATTTTTACCCCTTTTTCTACCCTTGTCACATGGATGTCTTTTCAGTCAGTGGAGAGAAATAGGCAGAAATGTCCCACAGTCTTTTTTAGGAAGCTATTCAAGATTTATTGAATTATTCCCACTGTTGGAACAAAACTTTTTGTCCATATCTCTACTCATTTTAAAGGCAACTTATAGACATTAACTCAAGCACAGTTGTCAATACTGTAGATGCTTGCATGTAGTAAAATGAATCCAAATATTAATGTTATTTTATTCACTAACTTGACCAAATAGGGTCTGGCCAGAACCAAAGACTTCATCATTATTTATAATAAAACATTATGACATTTCAGTTAATTTTTCATAATGGGTGCTAGAATTTGTATCATATTATAAAAAAAAAAAATGTCTTTTCTGGCTCCTTTTCTGTCTGATCAACAAATAAATTACAAAGGAAATCTGTCAATCTGTTTACTAATAGCTATGAATCAAATGTGTATCTATTGAATTTCAATGCAAATTTTATACTGTCTCAATTAAAGGTACTGTACATGAAAATCTAGGATTGAGCTCTGAAAAGATGCATATATATATATATGACCTATTCACACCATTTTCTCATATAAAAAAGGTATGCAAAATTCTTTACCCAGTGATAGATTTTGAAGAGCATTTAAAAGCACTGGCAGACGACATGCCGGGTTCTCAAAAGAAATTCAGGGACCTGCTTCAATTAAAATCAATGGGAGTCAAATATTTAGGCAACTTTAAAAATTGTATCAGACATCTATCTAAATTCATAGATTCTTCAAAAGGTTAGTCCTTTATGGTGTACTGCTTATTTATCTAAAGAAAAGGGCCTAGTCCCATATGCAAATAAATAATATTCTTACCTTTAAATCTTCTTTTGCCACTTCTTCCTCCGTAATTTGTCCTTTTACCTATTTTGGGGATCCCTCAAAATACGTTCTCTCAGAATCAAGCACAGAGAAAATGTTTTCCCGGCAGTTTACTGTATATTTACACTGCAAGTATAAAATATTTTGCATATGTTCTTTGTATAATTGCTCTTAATAATCAAATGTTGCAGTAGAAAAGTCCCTGTTCATTAGTAGCAAATATTACATACACATGCACACACATACACAATCTAATTTCAGAATATTAGCAGCAAAGTTAAATCAAGTAAATATCTGCAAGCTATACAGAATTTAAGCCAAACTGAGGATGTGTGTTTCTTGAAATTATGTAATGATAGCAGCTTTTAAAACTATCTCCTGGGCATTGTTTTCATGAATACAATTTTGAAGGAATGCATATGCACCACATCTTTCATGAGAACAATTGCTTTTTATTGCTTTTGCTATAAATATAATAAAGAACTAGAATATACTGAGAAGTCCCATAATAAGAAAACCAATTTGCAGTATTTTTAGACTTTATTTTGTTTTTATTGTCAGAATGGAAAATAACTCTTAAAAGAATTCTTCATTACATGTATGAATACCATAAATATTGACAAGTTATTTTATCTCTAACCTAGTAGAATAATCCATAGAGAAAATTTAAATTATTACTGCATATGCATTATTTAAGCAATTATATATAAAAATCTAGTGAAACCAACTCATTCCGCACTTTAACATTGTTAGTGTCAAGTTTTTTGAAATCACTCCCAGTGTGGAAGCATTACATGCAAGGATTTCCAAATGATAGGCTGTTTCAGTCCAAGCATTGCTGTATGATGTTCTTCTGCAATATTAGTCTTATGCATTATTATTCACACATTCTTTTAGACTTAGGAAAACTTACTTTTTCCACTAGTTTTTATTTTACAGCTATAAGGAAATTCCAGGTCTGAAACCCTTGGAAGTTGATCTTGATTGAGAATAATTATCAAGCCACTGCAGATGATGAAGTACTTGTAGATGCGTTCTTGTTCTTCTTTGCTTCTTAACTTGTGGATTGCATATCTTGATCCAGCTGCAATTCTCCAGCTACCATCATCCTTCACACAACTATCAAGTATAAAATTCACTGATAATTAATGCAACCAAGTTGAAGTCTTTTGGCCAGTTGATAAGTAAAGCAAGCAGAGCAGAAACCGAAGACAAAAATGAATGCCCTCAAGGTTAAGAGTGTTCTTGACAATAGAGGGAAGACCCCCTGTATTGAAGGACACATTGTAAATTTTCTAAATCTTTTGTATTACTTCCTCCTTTATATTAATTTCATTTCTGGCTTATCTTGATTCATCTTTGGGCAGTTGCTTCAAACAGGCTCTCTATTACAGCAGGGAAATAGCTTCATTGGCATATAACGTAAGGAATATCTACCATTGCATGTATTCAAATAATTTTCCTCTATGATGATGATATCTCATGGTTCCCTCTAATAATTTTACAGTTATAGAAAGAGAACCTAATATACACATAAAGAAACTAAGGTACAATTGCTTATGACCCTCTTTGTTACTCTGAAGGAAGATTACAGTGCACTGATTTGTCAGTACACTTTGTTCAATTCACCAGCTCCTTCAATATGTCAATAATGTCCTGTAGTTAAATGTTCTCAAAGGTGTTACCAGGTATGCAACTGTGTGAATACAATTCTCCCAGGGTTCATTCTTCAGGGAACTCTGCTAGATAACAGCTTTAATACTATATTAGCTGATACCTTATTAAAAAAGAACAAGATGGAGCTGTGGTGTTCTCAGACTGTTCAAGAAGTAGGGGAGAGGGTAAAATATTTTCAAAAAAGCCATTTGTAGCTGGTGATCATTTCTGAAGTGCACACTGGACAGATTTAATGTAGTACAGATTGTATAGCTCAAATGGATCTTTCTTAAAACTGGTATCTGTATTCCCCTAGAGCTTTTCTTTACAAATTTTCCACCATTGCTTTAGTGCTGTGTGAATAAGCCATATGAAAATTAAGCTGTTGTAGTAGTACCATAACTTTAGTCATGGTTCTCTACTTCTAAGATTCAAAGAAACCTATGCGATGTTCTGAATTTATTTCATAATCTTGGCTCAAAGATTTTCAGAGTGAACTCTGCTGATATCTCGACAGGAGTGAAGCTTTCTTATTGCATTTTACAGTGTATAATTTAAAGTTTTCAGCAGCAGCAAATAACATCAATGTTGGGCCATATTTGCAAAACTAAGTAGCCTGAATGTAATTGTGTTACTGCTATTACAATTAATATTCCATATCCGTTCATATTTCTACCAGCGCTATCCAGTATTGCTCCCATTATGATTTATCACTGTTTATCTGACACTGAAAACACTCCATGAGATAATATAAAGAGTGGTATTTTCCTCCTATCTTACTACTTTATACTATGATCATGGAAAAAATATTTATGGCAAAATATATTAAAAAGAATGGGAAAAAAACCCCAACAACAAAAAACAACATCTATCCTTTCCATATTTTCTGCTTATTCCTAAGAAGTGCAAAAATCAACATTCAGGCATTGTTAAGGACAAAAGAGAATTTATATTTGAAAAAGAGATCAGGTGGGTAAAATTGTAAACAAAAATAATAAAACAATTACAATGCACAATGTGATTAGGACTATAAATTCTAATACTGAAGAATTACCTGAATCAATCACAATAAATATAGTAAGAAGAAAACAAAGTCAAACCCCAGAAGGCCGTAAGAAAGGATATAATGCAAATTATAACTAGGAAAAGTCAAGAGGGAAATTTACTCTTCATTACAAAGTTTTCTTTCTCTTTTCTTGTTAGCGATCATGTAAAAATCTAACTTCCTTAAAAAAATGGATTGTTATCTCAAGAAACAAAAAAGAAAACTTTTGGGGTTTCTATACTTTTTTTTTTCCGAATTTCATAAAAGATATGTAAGAGCTATTACTGATTGAAGGTATGTCAATAATAATAACGAAAAAGGTATTTCTCTTCTAATTTGTATGATACCATTAGACAGACATCTTCTGCTATACTGTAGTTCTCTGTTCCCTTTCAACTGAAGGTTCTCCAAGGTGTGTTTTTATTGAGTTATTTATTTATTTTTATTTTTCAAGTACTGTGCCTGTGAATGAAATAATAATTTGGGGGGAGGTGTGGGTTGGGGGATTTTAACTAAAACTTTACAGTTTTAAATTTAGTAGATCAAATTGTGAATAAAAACTAAATTCCAATACACCTTCTTACCATTGACATGCAAGAAAAATTAAAGTAAAGGAAATGTAATTTGGTAATACTGAAAGTTCCTGAAAGCCCAAAGCAACTTTAAATCAAGCCCTTGGGATCTTCCTAAGGGAATAAAAAAAGAAGAACCAAAGCATACAGCTCAAAAGAAATAGCTCAACATGATTATTAGAATTGTTACACCCTAATTCAGTTTAATGAAATAGCTGTTAAAATAGTAGTAAGCACAGGTAGAACATTGCTGCTAAAGTGGCCTGGTGATTTAGAAACCTCAGATAGTATGGCCTGATAGCATGGAAAGTGGAATAATTGAATAGGCTAAAAAAAAATATTCTTTAGGAAGAAAAGCTGTATTTAGATGAGTAATATGGATCAAATAAAAAAGTACTGGTGTTGGCAGTAGAGTTTAAGAAACTGGGATTTGCAATCAACAGATACAGAAAAATGGTGGACTGCAAAGAACAAGGCCTGGAATTGTTTATCTTACTTGTCTAGTTTATTTGCTGCTTCTACTCTCTACAGCCCATGTGCTTCACTGTCTCATAAAATCCTCTCATGCACTTAAATAAACTGTACTTTATTGTCCTGCAACAGACACTTGGGCTGATGCTATTACTCCAAATGAAATCAATGGCTGAGCTACCAGCAGCTCGATGGGAAGAGAACTTATCCCTCTCCTATAAAACACAGTGAAAGAATTAGCACCAAGTCTGATCAATGCCTTTTCAAATTAGAACTTAGTGCAACACTCAATAGGTTTCCTGACTTGAGCAGGTTGCCAAGTGCAGGTTCTTTTTCACTCACAGAACTAATACCTGGGCATTTCTGTGGCCTATTACTCACACCAGACCTTACTATTACATATTTTTGTTCCCTTTATTATCTTGAAGGGTAGCTTTTCGTTACCTGAAGAAAAGTATCCTTCACCACTAAAAATATCCTGAGAAAGTAAATAGAAAATAAACTTTATCTTCATTATAGGAAGTGCTGCTGTGTCAACATGATGAAATTTTTCAATGAAGACATAATTCCAAATAAATATTCAAGCAACATACTAAACAGGAGAAGAAAAGCAAACATCATGATAAGTGGTTAAAGACAAAATGTCTTTCAGGCTTAAGTAATTCTTAGTATTTTACAGTAATTTAGAATTGTTACTACTCTGAAGAGAAAAGCAAGATGAATATTGAGCAGGTAATAGCACCCAATAACAGAACAGACTCTTCTGAACTTCTGAAAATCTCGTTTACTCCATAAGCAGAAGATACTAGAGGAATTTAATATTGACCGGACTTAATAGATTTTCCTATATTTATTTACTGTATACATTGCTATGTACCAGATAGATGTGTATAGACAGCAACTTCTTTTGGCAGAATTCTAAATAAATGAATATTTAATTTTTAAAAAAACATTTCTTGAATTCTTTGTGAACTTCAGAACAAAAATGGAATGAGCTTTATATAAATCTAGGGAGGAAAATGGTTCCCTTTAGTCCAGGAAATATAATTGTTTATCAATACATCACTGCATAACAAATTCAAAGGTAGTTCTGTGGTTCAGAAGCTATTAGTGTGTGGATTAAGTGCTTCTGGTTCTTTTCATTTTTATTTTTTTTTTTCATTTCTGTGGTTATTTCACAATTAAAAACTATTTGTCAACAATACAAAGATTGGGGGGGAGGGAGCTGTTTGAAACAAAGAAATGGTAGACTGAAGTTGTTACAGTAGCAGGTGATGCTCTACTCATGCAAGAATCTTTTCTGCTTGGTTTTATTTGCATACCTGTAGCTGTCATAATTAATATAGAAACACACACATACACACACACGCATATATACACACACATGCAAAGCACAGAAACCCATCAGGGAGCTAGTATTTCTAGAGTTTCTAATTCCATAATTCCCATTTGTTTACTGAGTTACTTTAAACAGATTGTTTTATTTGGATGTTTCAGAACTTAATATGTGTATAAGTACTTATATGTGTATAATAGTGCTAAGCTGTCTTAGGAGCATTATTTCATATCTGCACAGTGTTTCCTTCAAGTATATGATCTATTAAGCATTATTAAAATTGTGTATTAGTAAAGATGATGGAGAATAATAGGTTTCAGAGATCAACTTTTTTCCCACCTGCAGATATTTTGCAGAGTATTCCTAAAGGATTCAGTAAAACTCTTCTATTTTTCTTTTGGAAGAATATATAACTTTTTAAAAGTACAGTTTAACACAACAAATTCACTCTGGGAAGAATATTGACTTTTTCATGCCAAGATTTTCAAGTCAGAAGGGCTTTTTACATTTTTTTAAATAAACTTTTAGTATTTCGATTTTTTTTCAAATGGGTTCAGAAAAGCAATTAATTCCAAAATCTGTTACAGAAGATAATTCCACTGTTCAAACAGTTCAAAAGCAGACAGGTTGATAAACTTATATAAGTTAATGGCTTATGAAACAGTGAAGTTTTACTTAAAACTGTGACATCAACTCTTTGCATTAGCATTACCTTGTCAGAAGGTAGTAAATCTGTATACATACAACATTTTAGGCACAGTATAGAGTTACAGATTTTATATTTCCTTCCTTTAACCAATTTTATGCTGACTTCAGCACTGAAAAACTTATCTGTTTGGATTTACTGGCGTTGCTTGTGAACTGCATGCTTATGAAGCCAAGCTTGCCCTCTCAAAAAAGAATAAGAATACTGAGAGACTAGGTGTGGTTTATTGCCCACAATTAAAGCCCCATGTCCAAATTTAGAAACAAGAATATCTAGAGTTAACCCACATGCCTTCACACTTTGTGACTTCTGCTGTTTAGATTCTCCAGCTTTATTCCACTTCCACAGTAGCATCACTTAAATCAAATGGTAAGACTTGGACTTAAGATATCAGTCAGATCTCTCCTCACTTCCAACCAACTATACGTCATGGTGTAATTAAACTAACTGACGCCGCAAAGCAATTTCAGCTGCAGGCTTTGCCTACAGCACTAATGAGACAACATTCATGAAAATAAAAGCAAAGAAAAGAAGTGCACAAAGACTTTCCTTCAGTCAGGTGGGTGACGGACACAGGATGCAGGTCTTGGTTTCGTTAGACTTGATTCCACCCCAAATAAACTCAGCAACTTGCAAGGTATCAGTTTGTAGCAGTTTGTAGGTAGTAGTTTATAGGTAGCAGTTTGTTTATTTCTCTATCTCTGCTTGGAGAGCTCTGTTCATGGCAATTCTAACACTGAGAATACAGAGTAAAGGCCAATGTTCAGGGGATTTATTTACATGTCAGTACTCCCCCAGGATACCTCTCCAGCTCAAAGCCTTTTCCGAGCAGCAAAGCAGTGCCTGATATGGAAACAAACCAAAAGTTACAGTATTTTCCTTTTTTATAGATGATTCATCATAGCTGCCCAATTGTTTTTGAAACTAGAACTGAAATTTATTATGTGGGTTTTTTTTGGCCTCCAGCCCTTTGTAAGGGGATACCGATATATCGAATAGTTAAACACTTTAGAACATTGACCTATTGGGTCCTTTGTGTCATAGTTTTATTAATGCAAGTGACTGCCCAATCTCTTAGGGCCTGAAAATGTCCCATTGTGCTTTCAGGGTCTGAAAATACCATGAAAGGAATGGAATTGTTATACCTACACGAAAATGTCACTGTGACAACAGAAATGCATTTCGGCTCCTGTCCAAGCCCAAAGTAAGCCAGCTCCAACTGGAGCTATGTCTGAGGCTGGAAAGGAGAGACCTGGACCTCACAAGCTATGGCTGAGCCAACCCAAGTTAAACCATTTGTGTCAGCAGGCAAAACAAAAATCCATTTTCAGAAATGCTAGCACTAACTCAAAACCTGGGAAAAAGGGAAATCCTCATGACTCAAAGACTCTGAGTTTTTATTTTCATATGGCTCCGCAGGTTCAGGCAGACACAGAAAATGGTCTGAGCATAATATTCAACTTCATTTCCATCAAGAAACCAAAATGCTACATTTCACTCAAGAATGGTTTTTTTGTTGTTGGTGGTGGTGGTTGGTTGATCCAGATACTTGGAAACCTTTCTTTTTCTTTTTCCTTGAGCTTCTCATTCTGTTAGAAGGTTCTATGTGTCGTCTTACTTTTTTTCAGAAAAGAAAACATGCTGGAAATCACATGATTTTCCACAAACTGGAAATTCTGAGCTTCAAGCTACAGGATAACTACTGTCTCACACTAGGGTAGGGAAGACAACACAAGACAAATGTTACATAAGAAACAGATATCCATATCACAAAGATGTGAATTTATATTAATTTTTTTTGCTTTGTTTTGGGTTTTTTTAAATTTTGTGTTTTTACTTGGGGCGTACTGAGAAGTGTTTTCAAAAGCAATGTTGGAAAAAAAGTTACAAAGAATTGTTCTCATCAGGAGGGATTAAATATGCCTTTGCCCTTGTAATAACAGTACATCCCCAGTGTCTTGGCCAAATTCTGCCTACCTAATTTTCTCAGCAGTTGGAGTTGATATCATATTAAGCAATATCATCCGTTGTTAGGGATCTAGTAAATAACACTGTCCTTCTCTTTGTAAAGGAATGCTCAGTGTTCCTCAATGGTATTACCAGCTGAGCTTGAGAGGTGCTAGGCACTAGAGGTAAAGGGGAATGACAACCACTGAACTCATCCCAGGAAAGGCCCAGCATTTGCAGGATTACATCTACAAACTAATTATTTCTTGCGCCAGTGAAGGCTGCATGCCATCCTAGAGAAAGTGAAGTGATTCGAGTCAACGTGGAGCTTCTGTAACTACAATTACAGCAAAAAATACAGAGCAGTCTGTGGGTTATCTGTTCTTAGGTCATTGACGCCCTCTAACCAGCAAAAGAAATAATCAGCTTAAATAACAGTGTTTGCTAGATGCTCA
The DNA here is from genome assembly GCA_017639245.1 of Myiopsitta monachus. Taxonomy (NCBI): domain Eukaryota; kingdom Metazoa; phylum Chordata; class Aves; order Psittaciformes; family Psittacidae; genus Myiopsitta; species Myiopsitta monachus. The sequence continues at coordinate 21,748,238 of CM029922.1, read as the reverse complement.
GCTGGTAGATACACATAGAAAATGGGAGTTGTATGAACAAAATATTATGCCCATGGAAGAGTGTGTGCATCAGTAACTCGTGACATGGAACACTGTACCAGTCACTTGGCATTAATTTACAGAAATATTCTGATGTCACCATTCAGGTTTGTATTCATATTAATTTAGTATTCTGTCTTCAGTATCTCGTACACATGCAAACATATACATGCAGACACAAGCACTTTTCTTATTTTTCATCCCTATAATCCATATAAAATCAGTTCATTCCTTTCTTTGGAAAAAAAGCACATGGAAATGGTAAAGAACCAAAACAAAGTTACTCTCAAGTGATTTTTGTCTTTAAATGCAGGTGCCGGAAGAATGCTGCACAGATGGAGACACTGGAAGAATGGAGAAGAGTTTTGCTGTCTCCTTTGTGAGCTAAATAAGGGGGCCGGTCACCGAATACACTGTGTGGATACAAGGTGGAGAAAAAAGTGACCTTGTGTGAGAGGTTAATGCCTCCATATGGATTCCCAGGTGGTGGATCCCCTGCTAATGTGTGTCAGTATGGTTCAGGCAAATCTGCATTAATAGGTTAAGACTGCGTGGTTTAGTACAAAGTCACAAAAACAGAGGTCCTTCGGTAACTTTTCAAAGAGCTCTTCACTGGGACTATTACTCCTCTGCAACTTCCTACAGCTCCTTTCTGCCTGTCATTTGCTGGCCTGGCTCCACCACAGATCATTTTGCCTTTTCGTGAGCCCTCCCCAGGGGGATATTTGAAGCAGTGAAGTCCTATATATTCAACCTGTTTCTTCCATGGAAACTTCCGTATGCTGCTGCTGATTACTCTTGGCTAGGAAAGCTGAGTAGATCCCACAAGAAAATCTATGAATTCTGTCTAAGAGAAAACAGAAAGTTCACTGACCACAGGCTTCTCCCTCATCTGTGTATAAGACCACAAGAAACTTGACATTTTTCAGTTCCTACAGGGACAGGAAGAATTTCACCTCACCTGATTACAGACATCCAGTAGGTGGATGTTGAATAGTTGCAAGTCATTCTAGACTACTTAGTAGTAGGGAACAGTATGAAAGAAGAAACCCACTTGTCATGGGTTCAGCAGTAGCAGTTGTTTTTTCTCCTTCTTGGTAGCTGGTGCAGCACTGTGTTTTTTGATTTTGGGCCTTGGAACAGTGCTGATAACACCAGTGTTTATAGTTACTGCTTGGTAATGTTTTGGTCTGGTCTTGTGGTTTAAGCCCCCCACCCACGCAGTTTTACTCACTCACTCACTCACTCACTCACTCACTCCCCCTCTTTCTTCCCCCAGTCCCGGGGGGATGGGGAGGAGAATCAAAAGAATTCAACTCACACAGGTGGAGATAAGAACAGTTTAGTAACTAAGGTATAACACAAATCACTACTGCTACCACCAGTAATAATACAAGAGACATACAAGGAAAGAGAATACAACTGCTCACCAACCCCAACCCAGCCAGTGCACCCCCCAGTAGCGAACCCCTCAATCCCAAAAACCTGACCATGCCATGCCCCCCCAGTCCACCACCACACCATTCCGGGTCTCTGCCCTCTGGTTTCACATCCTGGACATGACGTGCTGTGGTATGGAATAACCTCTTTGGTCCGTTTGGGTCAGGTGTCCTGTCTCTGCTTCCTCCCGGCTCCCCCTCCTCCCTGGCATAGCATGAGACTCAGAAAGTCCTTGATCAAACCAAAACATTACCAAGCAGTAACTATAAACACTGGTGTTATCAGTGCTGTTCCCAGGCCCAAAATCGAAAACACAGTGCTGCACCAGCTACCAAGAAGGAGAAAAATGACTGCTACTGCTGAACCCATGACATCTGGCCAAGGACTTTCTGAGTCCTCTGCCAGGGAAGAGGGGAGCCGGGAAGAAGCAGAGACAGGACACCTGACCCAAACTGACCAAAGAGGTTATTCTATACCACAGCACGTCATGTCCAGGATGGGAACACAGAAACCAGAGATCTGGAAGGGTGCGGTGGTGGACTGGGGGGTGCACGGCATGGTCAGGTTTTTGGTGCTTTGGTTGGAGGTTCGCTGCTGGGGGGTGCGCTGGCTGGGTCGGGCTTGGTGAGCAGTTGTATTCTCTTTCCTTGTATGTCTCTTGTATTATTACTGGTGGTAGCAGTAGTGATTTGTGTTATACCTTAGTTACTAAACTGTTCTTATCTCAACCTGTATGAGTTGAATTCTTTTGATTCTCCTCCCCATCCCCCCCCGGACTGGGGGAAGAAAGAGGGGGAGTAAGTGAGTGAGCGACTTTCGTGAGTTTTAGAGACTTAAACCACGACACCACTAAACAGATGACAACCCTTTAATGACGATACACAAAAATGTAGTGGGATGAAAAAGTAAATTATAGACTTCCTGTATTGTTTAAAAGTTGAAAAACTCTTAAACATTCATAAGAAATTAATTTGGAGCAGACTGAAATAGTATATGTTAACATTAAATGAAAAAGATTTATTTTTTAAAGGATATTCTAAAGGGAAAGATTAAGCTAAAGAAACTAATTAAACAAAAGATATCTGTCCTGGTTTCAGTTGGGATAGAGTTAATTTTCTTCCTAGTAGCTGGCAGTGCTGTGTTTTGGCTTTAGACTGAGAACAATGCTGATAAGCACTGATGTTTCAGTTGTTGCTCAGTAGTGCTTACCCTGATCAAGGACTTTTCAGTCTCATGCTCTGCCAGTGAGGAGGAGCACAAGAAGCTGGGAAGGAGCAGAGACAGGACACCTGACCCAAAATAGCCGAAGTGGTATTCCATACTACAGCACATCATGCCCAGCATATAAACCGGGGGAAATTACCTGGAAGGTCGGGTTGGGTGTCGGTCAGTGGGTGGTGAGCAATGGTATTGTGCATTACTTGTGTTTATAGTTTTTTTTCTTTTTCTCTTTACATTTTATATTCTCTCCGCATATAATCACTAATAATAGTAGTAGTAGTATACTGTACTAAATTTGCTAGAATTTGAAATAGAACTTTGCTTCTACAGGCAGATAGTGTTACTTTTATAACATCCGAATTTGCTTTCTCATACCCAAAGACAGGCAGAGGGTAAGGCCTATAATATGACATGATAAGAACACATAATTTAGCAGTTTAGACTTGTGTGCATCTTGCTGGTATGACTGAATCTTTTAATGTCACATCAATACTCTATTTCTGGTAGATGAATGGCACATTGAGGATGTAACCAAGAAAAAGAAGGGTAGTGTCACCCTAATAGCTTGAAAAATACAGAGTAAAGCATGGATTTGGGAGCAGAACAAGGGAAGAATACTTGCAACCCAAGATGGTATTTAACATTGAATTGACAACCTTCACCCTTTTGTAGTATACTGTTACAGATACAATAGAACAGGGATTCACACATAATCCTGGGGAATTTGGAGAATCAAAAAAAATTAATTAATAGTTTAAAGAGAAATTAAAAAGGACACAAACCTATAATACTTTGAAGCAGATTCAGTGCATGGTTGCTATATATATGAGCTGAAGTTCAATCTCTCCTCTCTCTTTGGGTTTTAGGAAGATGAGATGTGATGTCCTAGTTTCTCCTAGTGGGGGAAAAAGTAATTCAAAATAAAAACACAAATCCTGTGCTAACATACATGGATACATGTGAATGACAGCCACATAAACTAAACCAGACTTCTTAAACCCAGTAAAATTCTTCACTGATCCTGTAAGAATATTGCTCAGGTTGAAACCTTTTTTTAGCCAGTTTTGAAGTGTTAACCATGAGTTTCTGATAAACTTTATTGCATAGCTTTATAAATTCTTGATGTTCACAATTCTTTAGTGGCTGTTCACAGTCTCCTCAGTCATGAAGAAACTCTCATGGTGTTGAAAGCTGAATGCCAAAGTTCATGGAAGAGATTTGCCCAGCCATTAGACAATAACATTTTAACAATGAGTATGAGACTGTGTGAGTCTGAAATTACATACCACAACATACCAGACAAAAAGAGAAACTTCTGCCCTCAGTGGAAAAAATGGACCCATAAATTATTAATTTCAGTGCCAAAAAATGTAGTAGGTAAAAATCAAAAATAATAGTAATGTTTAGATATCTCATTCATATTTGAAACCACTGGAAGTGATAGAGTTCAGAGGACATATATAGAAAATCACAACTTTTAACCCTCTCAGGAACACCTGAACTTTAGAAATAAAGCCCCAGCTAAATTCTGTTTTCTAATAGTTTTCCCCACACACCAGGAACTTGAAACCTGAAAGTATATGGTATAAAAAATGATTGTTATAAAAATTATTGGAGTTCAGTAATGGCTCCCTTTTCAACTTTTTTATTCCACTCTGAAAGGAGGAGGCACAAAAGCACAAAATGTAATCAGTTCTAAGTAAGGTTAAGTCTGATGGCTTTGTAATGGGGTTGCTTGAAGGTAGTTTTAGGTCCTTAGGACCTTAGTACAAAAAGTGTAAGAAAAATGAAATAGAAAAACAGGACCTGGGGATGGGCACAGTTAAACTGGCTGATGGGTGGAGGGACAGGATGATTGCTATGTTAATGAACCCATTAAGTTGGTGTAAACATCTACTGGGGAGTATCCAGACTAGCAAATGTCCAGGATGGGAGCAGTTAAGCTACCTGATAAGTAGAGGGACAGAATGATTGCTATGTTTGTTATGTTAATTAAGCTGGTGTTTCAAAGACTGCCAGTGGTGATGAAGATTGTTGGAAGAAGTAAATGACTCTCAAAGACCACCATCACATTTTGTATGTGTGCGGGAAACTTTATGGAAAATGATGTAATTCATGTGTAGCCTCATGAATATGTATGCATGCCGAAGTGGCTATATAAGGATGGCCTGTGTGGCAATACGGGGATGCACGTTAGGAGGAGCTATCTCCCGTGTCTCCCGGCACCGCAATAAAGGATACCTGCTTGTCAACTTGGAAACTTTGTTGGCGAGTTTGTTCCTGGAGTTTTTTCCGAATCAACTCATGGCTGTCACCTGGAGAGACTGGAAAACAGAATAGAGCAACCCTACTGAAATAAGGAAGTTTCAGTCATTAAAAACAGCAGCCACATATTTGCTGAATGCAAATACTTGCAGTGTGCAAGATAGAACCAGTCATTCATGCAGGAAAGTGAGAGGCTAAATAATATAATTGCTGTATTATAAATATAGGTCTTCACTGTGGCATGACAGCCTATCTGGAGTCTCAGCCACACAGCAGGACTAATTAAGAAGGCAGATGAAGACTAGTGCTAGCAAAAATTGCAATAAAGGCATCACTTTTTTTTCCACCATCTTTTTCTTATAGGCAATGAGAACAGAAAAATTCACAGTGTGCTCCACATTAGCCCATACATGCATGCTAAGAGAAAATTCACTCCCATTACTGCATGGTGAGTGTGCATCCATGGCTACCAGTTAGTATTTGAGTGCTCACCATTAATTATATAATTCTCATGCCACAGCTGTGTGGAGCTGTATAATCAAGGTTTCATCCATAAGGTGAAATTCACCCCTGTAGACAAAGCTGGAACACAAGTGATATAACAAAAGCATCCTACTTATACCTTCATAATTTACATTCAATAAATACATTATTAAAACTTAGTTACGTGTATATTCTGTAGTCAGTGTAATCTGGGACCTTGAATCTTCATTTTTTCTGTAATGAGCTCAACCAGGGGGAGATGTATGTGCAAATGGAGGAAAGGTTTTTGTCTCAAAACCAGTATATCTAGGATTTGCTTCATGTAACTTTAAAGATTTTTAAAATCAACTAGGGTGGGATTTAATGCTTCATGTCACCTAGACAGCGAAAAGTAACTAAAAAGTGCCCTTAAAAGTGTCCATTTCCCTTCATTATCTATTGATGGGCCCTGAAGTGGCCAGCTGAGATGGACATGTCTGGCACTGGATATGGCTGCAGCTGGTTGAGATGAGTATAAGGCTATCTGTACCATCAGTAAAGACAAACTCCTTCATGCGAGAAAACTAGCCCTCAAGTACCTTATTATGCATAGAGCTGGCAGAGCATACAGAACTTGTAGGAGATTTGTTGAACACCTGGAACAGCAACTGGAAATCAGTCAGAGGGTCTTTGGGGTCCCAACTGTTGCTAAGTGCCTATGTTTAAAGAAGAGGCTGCCCAAGCAAGTGCTTGAGTCACTAGCCCTGAAGATGTTAGACCACCTGTAGATGTGGCACTTGGGGACATGGTTCAGTGGTGGACTTGGTGCATTAAGTTTACAGTTAGACTCAATAACCTTAAAGGTCTTTTCCAACTTAAGTGATTATATGGTTCTATGATTCTAAGTGAATTGAGCACTTAGAGTTAAAAGAGGTGAGTCTTCTCATAGGTATACACAGTATAAAGTGTCACTAACAATACATTACTTCCCCAAGTTTTATTTCACGTGAACATGCTTATTTCAAAAGCACTCAATGTCTTTCTTAAAGTTCCTTTAAAGAAGTGCAGCCTGAAATTTGCATACATCTTTGGATAAATTTTGCATCTTTATAACTAATTATAACCTAGCAAATATAACAGCAGTATTAAAAATGTGCTTTATATTTCAGGTGTTAAGCTGCAAAGAGTGCCACTGTAAAGGATAGGGCTAGCAAAAACCAACTGTGTGTGAACCTGTCCCACAAAAAGAGTCTGGAAGGTCAGGACCTTACGCTTTACCAATGTTCAGTCCTGTCCAGGTTGTTTCTAGGTGTAGAAGTGTCATGGGTTCAGCAGTAGCAGTCATTTTTCTCCTTCTTGGTAGCTGGTGCAGAACTGTGTTTTTAATTTTGGGCCTGGGAACTATGCTGATAACACCAGTGTTTTCAGTTACTGCTTGGTAATGTTTTGGTTTGATCAAAGACTTTCTGAGTCTCATGCTATGCCAGGGAGGAGGGGGAGCCAGGAGGAAGCAGAGACAGGACACCTGACCCAAACGGACCAAAGAGGTTATTCCATACCACAGCACGTTATGTCCAGGATGTGAAACCGGAGGGCAGAGACCCGGAATGGTGTGGTGGTGGACTGGGGGTGCACGGCATGATCAGGTTTTTGGTAGTGGGAGGTTTGCTGCTGGGGGATGCACTGGCTGGGTTGGGCTTGGTGTGCAGTTTTATTCTCTTTCCTTGTATTTCTCTTGTATTATTATTGATGGTAGCAGTAGTGATTTGTGTTATACTTTAGTTACTAAACTGTTCTTATCTCCACCTGTGTGAGTTGAATTCTTTTGATTCTCCTCCCCATCCCCCCGGGACTGGGGGAAGAAAGAGGGGAAGTGAATGAGTGAGTAAAACTGCGTGGGTGGGGGGCTTAAACCACAACAAGAAGTAATCATTCAGGTACGCTATGGGGATCAGTAAGACAGACATGCAAAACTGTATGTGCATCTGCTTGCCTGCTGTTACTTCATGGTGCTGTTTTGCTTTCTTCTTCTGTCTCATAGCAGAACATTTGCTACAGGCTCGTTTTTTCCAGATGTTCCCTGGGTATAGGAAATGTTTTGAATACCACAGCCTTTAGAGGCTCTGTCACAGAGCATCCAACATTAGAATGAACTTCAAAGTACAGAGTAAGATCTAGAAAACAGGATATACAGTGATAAGCCACAAAAGGTGTTCTAAGAAGCGGAATAAATACGTAAGTAAGGGTATTGCTGAGTAGGTACAGTTCTACATAACCAAAGACAATGAGGCTGTGTCAGCTATATTCCACTGAAGACCTTGACACCTGCAAGTATTCTTCAGTTGTTCATTAGGTGACTTTGAAATACAGGATGTAAACTAAGCCACTAACACCCGTGGTCATAGCAGGAGAAAGACTCTTCTAAGTGTTGTTTGCTTTAAGCTAGTCACTCTCACCTCCCATTGATTGGTAGCTGAGGACTTTCAACAACCCAAATGAGTTCAAAAGCTTTAAAGTGTTTCAAGTCTTTTTCAAGGTAAAATGTCACATCTATTTATCATTAAAAAAGAAAATTCTATTTCTTGGTCAGATCAATCCTCTGACAACAGCTGGAAATCAGGAAGCAGAAAAAGAGACCTAGGTAAACAAGTAAAGCTAAACTGTAAATATAAGCCACATTAATATGAATGAATAAATGAGGCCAAAATCAATTTATCTCAAGACAAGACAAATGAGTCAGTCTAAGGAGCATATTTGGCCCATTCTTTTTTGTTATATTTAATTACAGTGTAAAGTCTTTGTAAAAATGTAAAATATGAATGCAAACCATTATATTTTATTAAAATGAAGCAAAAAGTTGTATATCCAGCTGGGTCAGACTTGACATGCAACATAACTCATTAACACTCATAAATATTGCCTATCTTGTTTGAATCTTTGATTATGAAGTTCATTATAATACTATACTAAATATTAATCTTAGCAACTATTTAATAAATACTGAAAAATGAGAGAACAGTGTATTTTGATAAAACTCTTTCTTGTTCTCTACAAATTCAATCAAATTCATGAACAGATATGCACAATTTGCACATAACAAAGACATGACTTATTTACAGACAACCTGAATACATTCAGATCCAGAAGCTTTTTGGAGGGGGGATCAGAAAGGGCATTTTCATTTAGCTGCCTGTGGTGCGCTGCCCTATCACTCCCCCCCTGAGCTGCACACGGGAGAGAAAATATAAAAAAAGGCTCATGGTTTGAGATAAGGACAAGGAGAGATTGCTCATCAGTTACTGCCATGGTCAAAACAGATTTGACTTTGAGAAATCAGTTTGTTACCAATCAAAATCAGAGTAAGATAATGAGAAATCAACCCAAATCTTAGAACACTTTCCCCTCACCCCTCCCTTCTTCCTGGGCTCAACTTCAATTCCAAATTCTCTACGTCCTCCCCTCAAGAAGGTCAGGGGGATAGGGGAGTGAAGGTTGTGTTCCTCGCATGTTTCTGCTGCTCCTTCCTCCTCAAGAGAAAGCTCCTCGAGCTCTTCCCCTGTTCCAGCATGGGCTCCCTCCCACAGGAGACAGTCCTCCATGAACTTCGCCAATGTGAGTCCTTCCCACAGGCTGCAGTTCTTCATAAACTGCTTCAGTGTGGGTCCCTTCCATGGGGTGCAGTCCTTCAGGAACAGGCTGTTCCAGTGTGGGTACCCTGTGGGGTCACAAGTCCTGCAGCAAACCTGCTCCATTGTGGGCTCCTCTCTCCATGGGCCACAGTTCCTGCTCCAGAGCAGGCTTCCCATGGAGTCACAGCCTCCTTTGGGCATCTCCCTGCCCCATTGTGGGGTTCTCCATGGGCTGCAGGTGGAGAACTGCTCCACCATGGACCTCCACAGGCTGCAGGGGCACAGCCTGCCTCACCATGGAGTCCCACCACAGGCTGCAGGGGAATCTCTGATCCAACACCTGGAGCACCTACTCCACTCCTTTCTCACTGACCTTGGTGTCTTCAGGGCTGTTGCGCTCACATAGTCTCATTTCTCTGTCCTCTTACTGCTGCTGCTGTTGCATAGGTAAGCTTTCCCCCTCCCTCCCCTTCTCAAATACATTACCCCAGAAGCACTACCACAGTTGCTGATGGTCTCAGCTGTGGCAAGCAGTGGGTCTATCTTGGAGCCAGGTGGCATTGACTCCATCAGAAATAGGGGAAGCTTCTGGCAGCTTCTTACCCCTGTAGAAATCATGCCTGTAGAAGTCACCCCTGTAGCCCCTCCACTACTAGACCTTTGCCATGCAAACCTAATACATTGATAGATTAGTATTCCTTTGAATTCATGAAAGTGAAGCAATCATGGTCTAATTATAAATTAACATTTATACAAATTTCAATTAGTGTACCTTAGGAATATGTTTCTTGAATTAAGATAAAAGTGACTGTCATCTCTAAGTGGAGATCAGCACAACCAATGGATCTGGGGAATCTTGCTTTTAACAACTGTATTTCCAAAAGCACTGTAATATTCCCAGATTATTCTTCCTTTTTATTTAATTGCTAAAAACATTCTTGACAATAATCTTTTGCCTTTGAACAATGAGCATATTTCTAATCCTAAGAAAAATTAATTTGCAGAAATATTCAGCATATTTATACATACAGTGATAACGTACAGATCAGTAAGATAAACTGTAGGAGCCTGGTAAATATGAGGAAGATCAGGTACATTTCAGACAAAGAGACTACAGATTGAGTGTCCCAGCAATGTTACTGTTTACTTTTAAACCAGGATCATAACACGTCAGAAAGGTAGAAATTTTGGGGTACATTAGTCTTCAAAAATGCCTTATCCTTACCAAAGAAACCCCAGGTTTCCTAATTGCCAGCTACAGAGGGTCTTAAATCACTATAAAATCATGTAATGTTCAGGTTTTACTTATGAGTTATTTTAGCACATTCACACTCTACCCATTTCACACAGTTACTAGAAAGTTAACTTACAAGTTCTAATGGGTTTCCTGGAAATGTTGTATGATGTACAGTATCTCCAAGCTCCAGCACTGTATAAACATAGTTACCAAGACTGTTTTGGTGAGAATGATGACCCAATTAGTAATTTGGTTAAGGAATGAGAGAAAACCTGCAGAAGTTTAGGCTCTGTATTAGCACACTTTTATTAAAAGAAAAGCAGAATATTAATTACTAGTACTCAAACTTGCAGCAATTCAAACTCCGTAGTAGCTAAGATAAGCTAATGAAATCCAATAAGACAAAGTGTTTTCATATTTCAATAAAGGAGGGGAGTTGGTTTGGGTTGTTTTTTGTTTTGTTTTGTTTTGTTTTCGTTTTTCTTTTAAGATAATGATTCTATGCCACTAAAGAGTGTTTCTGTGCCAACACAGAATCTCAGCCTTTCTCAGTATTGTAGCTGCAGCGGAGGAGTTCCAGAAAGCTTTCAGGAAACAGACATAATAAACTTAATATGTTCAAGCCAAGACTATGGCAGTGAGAGTTCCTCAAAAACACTGAGGTACATCTCTGCCAAATGCCTGAAACTTGAGTTTAGGGAAGAAGGAGGGAAGAGCAACAGTGGCAATTTCCGTATGTCAGTACTACCAGCAATGTTCAACTTGCCGTGTGTCCTGGGTTCAGCAGCAGCAGTCATTTTTTACCCTTCTTAGTAGCTGGTGCAGTGCTGTGTTTTTAACTTTTGGCCTGGGAACAGCGCTGATAACACCAATGTTTATAGTTACGGCTTAGAATGTTTTGGTCTGACCAAGGACTTTCTGAGTCTCATGTTTTGCTAGGGAGGAGGGGAAGCTGGGAGGAAGAAGAGACAGGACACCTGACCAGCCAAAGAGGTATTCCATACCACAACACGTCATGCCCAGAATGTAAAAGCTGGGGGCAGGGACCTGGAAGGGTTAGATCACTGCTTGGGTCATGCTGGGTATTGGTCGGTGGGTGGTGAGTGGCTGTATTCTCTTCCCTTGTTATTTCCCTTATCATTATTATTGCTGGTAGTAGCATTAGTGTTTTGTGTTATACCTTAGTTACTGGACTGTTCTTATCTCAACCCATGGGAGTTACATTCTTTAGATTCTCCTCCCCATCCCTCCAGGAGTGGGGGGGAGGAAGGGAGGGGAGTGAGAGAGTGGCTGCGTGACTTATGGCTGGGCTTAAACCATAACAGTTCTTTTTGGCGCCCAGTGTGGGGGATGAAAGTTTGAGATAACAACAGGATTAATAGTCACTCGTCATAATGCTGATTTATTGGCTCTCAAAGTTGTTGCTCTGGATCTCACAGGTTCAGCATGTGGTACCTTACTTACAGCTGGTATTTGCTGTCTTAGTGTTTATCAGATGAGGGGCTTGGGCTAAGGTTCTTGTTTCATTGTACTTTATGGCAATGACTTGTAATATGGGCTCCGGCAGCAGGATGGGATGGACATGGCCATGGATTTGTACCTGGCCATTTGGCTGCTCTTCACTGTCCTGACCCTCATCCTCACCTCTGTCTTTGTGAGGCTGTGGGGAGCTGAAGGGGAGCGGCTCTGGAAGCCTCTGGCAGCCGAACTGGCCCGGGAGAGTGGCCCCGGGAACCTGGAGGCTGGGAAGGAGGTGGCTGCCGAGCAGCAGGAGGAGGCAGCAGAGGAGCATAGCCCCCCCAGCTGAGCCCAGCCCCAAGGCGGCTGAGAGCATCTCCCGACAACTGCTGCTGAGCCCTGTGAGCCTGAGACCCAGGAGGATGCAGGAGACCATGCAGCACTTCCCAGCAAGGCAGAGGAGGAAGATCTGGACTCAGACAAAGACGAGCTGGCAGTAAGAGAGCCAGCAAATACAGCAGTTACACCAGCCCCAGGGACACGTACAGCAGTGTCATTTGAGAGTTCTGAAGGTTTTGAATGTCCTTTGAGTACCCTTGAGACCTGCCTGCTGATTGTGGTGGGGATCAACATGCTGGCACACATACAGAGTGTGTTTTACTCATGAAAATTTCTTCTGGTCCTGAGAGTTAAACAGAGTGGGGTTTGAGTCTTGTCTGGGTGTAGACGACAATGCAGGAGGACCAAGAGATTTTCCCCGAGGCTGAACAATCATGAGTGGCAGAGTGTGTGACAGTATGGTCAAGTACCTAGTCCACCGGGCCCTTCCAGTGCTTTGGAAGTGTCTGAGATAGAAGGCAGCTGTATGGAGTCCCCAACGACAAGCTGCAGAAACTGCTGAAGGGAAGGGTGAATTATTTTGCGCCTAGTGGGCCCATGACACCTCAGGCAATCAGGGCAGAGATGCAACATACAGATGGACTCATGATCAAGGGGTGGACTTAGCAATGGACACTACTGCTCAGGTTATTCATGAGTGTGAACACTGCACACAGCCTCTCTTGCTTTGAAAGACTTACAAGCAATGGAGCCTGATATCATGGACCAGATAGACTTAGCAGCTTTATGGGGATTGGCCAATGCACTAAGGAATGATCTCCTTCTCTCTCTCTGTCTGTGTACGTACATAGAATCATAGAATCATAGAATAGTTAGGGTTGGAAAGGACCTTAAGATCATCTAGGTTCAACCCCCCTGCCATTCGCAGGGACACCTCACACTAAACCATGCCACCCAAAGCTATGTCCAACCTGGCCTGGAACACCGCCAGGGATGGAACATTCACAACTTCCCTGGGCAATCCATTCAAGTGCCTCACCACCCTCACAGTAAAGAATTTCTTCCTCATATCCAATCAAAACTTCCCCTGTTTAAGTTTGAACCCGTTACCCCTTGTCCTATCACTACAGTCCCTAATGAACAGTCCATCCCCAGCATCCCTATAGGCCCCCTTGAGATATTGGAAGGCTGCCCTGAGGTCTCCATGAAGCCTTCTCTTCTCCAGGCTGAACACCCCCAACTTTCTCAGAGAGGAGAAGCAATCCCCCATGTCTTCCAGCGCCACAACAAACAATACCTGCTTATCAACTTAAAGCTTTGCTGGTGAGTTTGTTCCTGGAGTTTTTACCGTATCAGTTTCCATGAGGAAACACACACTTTGCACCATGAACAACCGGCTGATGCACTGGTGAAGAAGGTCACTACTGGTGCTGCCAGGAAAAAGCAGTGGGCCGCAGTAGTAGAGGACTCTACTCTGAAAGGAACAGGGGCACCCATCTGTCACCTGACCCAGGGTCAAGGGAGGTGTGTTGCCTACCAGGGGCTCAGATCAAGGATGTTACAGAGAAGCTGCCTGTTCCAGTCAGTCCCACTGACTATTACCCACTTCTAGTGATCCATGTGGGTGCTAGTGATATAGACAGCAGTAGCCCGGAGAACATTAAGAAGGACTACAGAGCCCTGAGAGAAGTGGTTAGGGGCTCTGGAGCTCAGATTGTTTCTTCATCAAATCTCCAGGATACAGGGGAGGATCTTAAAAAGGTTAGGTGGATTTGGCAGGTTAATAAACAGTTAGAGCAACGGTGCCATAGTCAGTGGTTTGGGTATTTAGAATGTGGGAGAAATTGAGAGGCCAGGTCTACTGGGGGCCAGTGGAGCTGGTCTGAAAAAGAAGGGGAACAACGGTTTTGGTAGCAGGCTTGCCAGGCTGGCCAAGAAAGCTTTAAACTACACATGTTGCAGGAGGGTGGCATCATTCCATCCCAACAGTCCCAAAACTCCCAGTCAGTTGTCAGCACCTATAATAAATGCTCAGAGCAATGTAGAGATATTCCAGCTGCTCCAGCCAATGAGCTGGATTCATTTGGAGCTTGGCTCAGATGCCTCTATACTAATGCTCGTAGCATGGGGAACAAACAAGAGGAATTAGAGATGCGTGCATGTCCACAGGGGTATGATGTAAAAGGCATCACAGAAACATGGTGGGATGGCTCCTATAACTGGTGTGTGGGAATGGAAGATTACAGGCTCCTTAGAAAAGACAGGCCCAGTAGATGGGGAGGGGGAGTTGCTATTTCTGTTAGTGATAGGCTGGAGATTATGGAAATCTGTCACAGAACAGATGATCAGTAAATAGAGAGTTTGTGGGTCAGAGTCAAAAGGAGAAGTGCACTGGGGGACATTATTGTGGCGATCTGTTACAGACAGCCTGATCAAGAGGACTCGGTGGATAAAGCGCTCTATAGACAAATAGGAACAGACTCACGCTCGCAGGCCCTTGTGCTCATGGGGGATTTCAACCACCCTGATATCTGTTGGAGGGATGGTCAACCCGGCACAAGCAATCCAGGAGGTTACTTGATTGTGTGGAAGACAACTTCCTTCTGCAAGTAATAGAGGAGCCAGCAAGGAGAGGTGCCATGCTTGACCTCATGCTCACCAAGAGGGAAGTGCTGGTTGGAAATGTGACACTCCAGGGCAGCCTTGGTTGCAGCGATCATGAGATGGTTGAATTTGAAATCCTCAGGACAGTGAGAAGAGCGTGCAGCGAGCTCACTGCCCTGCACTTCAAGAGAGCAGACTTTGGCCTCTTCAGGAACACACTCAGTAAGATTTCATGGGATATAACCCTGGAGGGCAGGGGGGACCAAGGAATGTTGGTTGCTATTCAAGGATCACCTTCTGCAAGCTCAGGAGCGATACATCCCTACTAGAAGGAAGTGCAGCAGGAGGGCCAGGAGACCTCCTTGGATGGATAAGGACCTGCTGAGGAAACTCTGAAGGCAAAAAGAGGCTTATAAAAGGTGGAAGCAAGGACAGGTGGCCTGGGAAGACTACAGGGATGTTGTCCGGAAAGCTAGGGACCAGGTTAGGAAAGCTAAGGCCCACTTAGAATTGAACTTGGCTAGGGATGTTAAAGATAACAGGAAGGGATTCTATAGCTACATTGCAAATAAAAGACAGATTAGGGACAATGTGGGCCCCCTCTGGAAGCTATCTGGAGAACTGGCTACCCTGGATTTGGAGAAGGCTGAGGTTCTTAATGACTTCTTTGCCTCTGTCTTCACCAGCAAGTGCTCTGACCACACCAGCCAAGTCTTGGAAGGCAGATGCAGAGACTGCGAGAATGAGGACCCTGAGCCAACTGTAGGAGAGGATCTGGTTCGAGACCATCTTAGGAACCTGAACATATATAAGTCCATGGGATCTGAGAAAATCCATTCACAGGTCCTGAAGGAGCTGGCAAATGAGATTCCTAAGCCACTGTTCATCGTATTTCAAAAATCATGGCAGTCAGGTGAAGTTCCTGATGACTGGAGAGAGGGAAATACCCCCCAGTTTTCAAGAAGGGGAAAATGGATGACTCAGGGAACTACAGACCAGTCAGCCTCACCTTTGTGCCTGGCAAAATCTTGGAGCAGATTCTCCTGGAAGGCTTGCTAAGGCACATAAAAAAGAACAAAGTGCTTGGTGACAGCCAGCATGGCTTCAGTAAGGGGACATCCAGATTGACCAATCTGGTGGCCTTCTATGATGGGGCTACAGAACTGATGGACAACGGTAGAGCAGTTGATGCCATCTACCTAGACTTGTGCAAAGCCTTTGACACTGTCTCACACGATATCCTTGTCTCTAAGTTGGAAGGATTTCAATTTGATCATTGGACCACCCAGTGGATAAAGAACTGGCTGGATGGCCGCATGCAAAGTGTTGTGGTCAATGGCTCAATGTCCAGATGGAGACCTGTAACGAGTGGTGTCCCTCAGGGATCAGTGTCAGGTCCACACTTGTTCAACATCCTTGTCAGTGACATGGACAGTGGAACTGAGTGTGCCTTCAGCAAGTTTGCCCATGACATCAAGCTGTGTGGTTCGTTTGGTACGCTGGAGAGAAGGAATGCCATCCAGAGGGACCTTGACATGCTTGTGATGTGGGCTGATGCCAACCTGATGAAGTTTAACCATGACGTGTGCAAGGTCCTACACCTGGGTCAGAGCAGTTCCAGGCACAGCTACAGTTTGGGCAGAGAGGAGATTCAGAGCAGCCGTGCGGAGAAGGACTTGTAGGTGTTGGTCGATGAAAAAAATGAACATGAGCCTGCTGTATGCGCTTGCAGCCCAGAAAGCCAACCGTATCCTGGGCTGCATCAAAAGGAGCATGACCAGCAGGTCGAGGGAGGTGATCCTGCCCCTCTACTCTGCTCTCCTGAGACCTCACTTAGAGTGTTGTGTGCAGTTCTGGTGCACTCAACATCAAAAGGACATGGAAGTGTTGGAACAAGTGCAGAGGAGGGCCACAAGGATGATCAGGGGACTAGAGCACCTCTCATATGAAGACAGGCTGAGAAAGCTGGGGCTGTTCAGCCCGGAGAAGAGAAGGCTGCTTGGAGGCCTTATAGCAGCCTTCCAGTATCTGAAGGGGGCCTATAGGGATTCTGGGGATGGACTGCTCATTAGGGACTGTAGTGATAGGACAATGGGTAACAAGTTCAAACTTAAACAGGGAAGAGTAGATTGGAGAAAAGGAGGAGGTTCTTTACTGCGCATTGCTGAGGCACTGGAATGGGTTTCCCAGGGAAGTTGTGAATGCTCCATTGCTGGTGGTGTTCAAGGCCAGGTTGGACATAGCCTTGGGTGACGTGGTTTAGTGTGAGGTGTCCCTGCGAATGGCAGGGGTGTTGGAACTAGATGATCTTAAGGTCCTTTTCAACCCCAACTATTCTATGATTCTATGATTCTGTGATTTAGCACCTTCTCTTAACAGATATTTATGCTGCCACTTTTTCCCCTTGCAGATTATCTACTTGCTAAATGCAGACTAAAGAATTATCACTGTTTTGTGTTAGGGATATTTTTGTGTGTTTTATCACAGCCAAGCCAGACAGTGGGGTAAGCACAGGGCAGACATTCTACTTGAACATTATGTTGATTCAAGTAGCTTCAAGAACCCAGGATATGACAATATTCCCAGTATTCCATTTTGTTTCATAACTAAGAGCTTCATTTGATGCTGACACTCAAAATTTTCAGACGTTACCTGTTAACAGCAGTGACAAAGGAAAGATACTGTAGGTGAGACAAATACAAAAGCATTCCACTTTTTCTTTTCAGCCTGCGCAAGACTCAACAGTGCAGCTGACTAATCACCAGCACTTGTTGATTTCTTTTTGTGTCAATTTTTTTTTCTGAAGAAATATCAGTGTGAGTGTGCATTTCAGATTCATCAAAAAGTGTGATATCTGAGTATGCAACTTAGAATCCAAGTGCTAGCCTCTGGCAAATGAGAGTTTAAGAATCTTCATTAATTTTTAACATACATTTGAAGAAATACGTGAGAAAGGAGGAAATTTGATGTAACGTCAATTAATCTTATAGAGAAAATACATGAGTTGACATATTTTTTGTCATGCTTAAAGTTCAAAGATTCCATTATAAGTCTTCTTTTTAAGTATATTATGATCTGTGAATCAGTACAATGAAACAAAGGCATTACACTCCCACTGTTTCATTAACAGTTCTAACTACAGAGAATCCTTCAAAGATATGGCTTTTAAAAGTATTCATCCTCCTTTTAAACCCAAAAGTCTTCCCTGTTGGAACTCTCAATGAAAGGGAAAAAGACCATCTTCCATTGCCCAAAGAGTACTACATTTCTTGTCAGACTTTGCTCAGACACTTGGGAAAAAAAAAAATCCTGCTCTGCAGAATGAAAGTGAGCTTTAATCAGACATCCATTAAGGCTCTTAATCCTTAAGCAGGTACAATGCTAGTTCTCAGAACCATTTATGAGCATGTAAACCCACAGAAGAAGCTAATGTGTACTTGGTGAAGATAAGTGTTTGTCTGCGAAAGATGGGTGACAAAACAAAGTGATTTCTAGCAGGGAACCATTGGCAGAATTTGAGCATTATATGTTAAAGGTAGAAGAAACAGTCTTGCTTGGCCTTTTTCTCTTGTTTTTGGCAAGATAAAAATTAGACCAGTGAATCAACCTTACCAGTCACTAAGAGTAGGAATCACTTTGCCTGAATTTTATCTACCCAGAAGTTAATGACCAATTTAAAATAATAATTTATTTGCTTCCCAGGTCATAGAATCATAGAATCATAGAACAGTTAGGGTTGGAAAGGACCTCAAGATCATCTAGTTCCAACACCCCTGCCATTCGCAGGGACACCTCACACTAAACCATGCCACCCAAGGCTATGTCCAGCCCTGCCTTGAACACACCCAGCAATGGAGCATTCACAACTTCCCTGGGCAACCCATTCCAGTGCCTCACCACCCTCACAGTAAAGAATTTCTTCCTTATATCCAATCTAAACTTCCCCTGTTTAAGTTTGAACCTCTTACTCCTTGTCCTATCACTACAGTCCCTCATGAAGAGTCCCTACCCAGCATCCCTATAGGCCCCCTTCAGATATTAGAAGGTTCCTATGAAGTCTCCAAGCAGCCTTCTCTTCTCCAGGCTGAACAGCCCCAGCTTTCTCAGCCTGTCTTCATATGAGAGGTGCTCTAGTCCCCTGATCATCCTTGTGGCCCTCCTCTGCACTTGTTCCAACACTTCCATGTCCTTTTGATGTTGAGGACACCAGAAGTACATACAATACTCCAAGTGAGGTCTCAAGAGAGCAGAGTAGAGGGGCAGGATCACCTCCTTCGACCTGCTGGTCATGCTCCTTTTGATGCAGCCCAGGATACGGTTGGCTTTCTGGGCTGCAAGTGCACACTGCCGGCTCATGTTCATTTTCTCATCGACCAACATCCCCAAGTCCTTCTCCACAGGGCTGCTCTGAATCTCTTCTCTGCTCAACCTGGAGCTGTGCCTGGGATTGCCGCAACTCAGGTGTAGGACCTTGCACATGTCATGGTTAAACTTCATCAGGTTGGCATCAGCCCACCTCCTCAGTGTGTCAAGGTCCCTCTGGATGGCATTCCTTCTCTCCAGCGTACCAAACGAACCACACAGCTTGATGTCATGGGCAAACTTGCTGAAGGCACACTCAGTTCCACTGTCCATGTCACTGACAAGGATGTTGAACAAGTGTGGACCTGACACTGATCCCTGAGGGACACCACTCGTTACAGGTCTCCATCTGGACATTGAGCCATTGACCACAACACTTTGCATGCGGCCATCCAGCCAGTTCTTTATCCACTGGGTGGTCCAATGATCAAATTGATGTCCTTCCAACTTAGAGACAAGGATGTCATATGGGACACTGCTTCTGCCTTCCAAGACTTGGCTGGTGTGGTCAGAGCACTTGCTGGTGAAGACAGAGGCAAAGAAGTCATTAAGAACCTCAGCCTTCTCCAAATCCAGGGTAGCCAGTTCTCCAGATAGCTTCCAGAGGGGGCCCACATTGTCCCTAATCTGTCTTTTATTTGCAATGTAGCCATAGAATCCCTTCCTGTTATCTTTAACATCCCTAGCCAAGTTCAATTCTAAGTGGGCCTTAGCTTTCCTAACCTGGTCCCTAGCTTTCCGGACAACATCCCTGTAGTCTTCCCAGGCCACCTGTCCTTGCTTCCACCTTTTATAAGCCTCTTTTTGCCTTCAGAGTTTCCTCAGCAGGTCCTTATCCATCCAAGGAGGTCTCCTGGCCCTCCTGCTGCACTTCTTTCTAGTAGGGATGCATCGCTCCTGAGCTTGCAGAAGGTGATCCTTGAATATCAACCAGCAGTCTTGGTCCCCCCTGCCCTCTAGGGCTATATCCCATGGAATCTTGCTAAGGAGGTTTCTGAAGAGGCCAAAGTCTGCTCTCTTGAAGTGCAGGGCAGTGAGCTTGCTGCACGCTCTTCTCACTGTCCTGAGGATCTCAAATTCAACCATCTCATGATCGCTGCAATCAAGGCTGCCCTGGAGTGTCATGTTTCCAACCAGCACTTCTCTGTTGGTGAGCACGAGGTCAAGCATGGCACCTCTCCTTGCTGGCTCCTCTGTTACTTGCAGAAGGAAGTTGTCTTCCACACAATCAAGTAACCTCCTGGATTGCCTGTGCCGGGTTGACCATCCCTCCAACAGATATCAGGGTGGTTGAAATCCCCCATGAGCACAAGGGCCTGCGAGCGTGAGTCTGTTCCTATTTGTCTATAGAGCGCTTTATCCACCAAGTCCTCTTGATCAGGCTGTCTGTAACAGATCGCCACAATAATGTCTCCCATCGCTGTTCTCCCTTTAACCCTGACCCACAAACTCTCTGTCAACTGCTTATCTGTCCTGAGACGAGGGGGGTACAAAATTACAAAATGAAATGTGTAAACCTTTAGAATCAATTTTAAGTAATGCTAAGTGTGATGGCTTTGTAACAGTAGTAATGGAAAGTTATAAAAAAAATACAGAGTACAGCTGTAGAACATGCTGAGAATCCTTTTATAAGATAAACTGCTGTAGTTGACGTAGTTTAGGCCTTTATGACCTTAGTACAAAATGAGTGTAAGAAAAGCAGGCCAGAAGAACAAGACGTAAAGATAGGGAGTATCTGGAAAGGCAGAGGCCCAGGATAGGCTGCAGTTAAACTAACTGATAAGCAGGAGGATGGGATTATTATTATGTCTGTGGTGCTAACTAACCGATTAAGCTGGTATAAGCATCTACTGCGCGTGCTTCAAAGGCTGCCAGCAGTGATGAAGATTGTTGGAAGAAGTAAACGACCCTCAGAGAACACCACCACATTTTTGTACGCATGCGGGGAACTTTCTGGAAAACGAGATAATCCATACGTAGCGTCATGAATATATATGTATGCTCTGTAGCTATATAAGGACTGCTTGTGTAGCAATAGGAGGACACATGTTAGTAGGAGCTATCCCCCATGTCTCCCGGCGCCCGTAATAAAGAATACCTGCTTGTCAACTAGAAAACTTTGTTGGCAAGTTTGCTCCTGGAGTTTTCTCCAAATCAGTCCGCAGACAGATTTCCTTACTCTCCAGCCTATCCCTAACATAAATAGCAACCCCCCTCCCCGCCTACCGGGACTGTCTTTTCTAAAGAGCCAGTTACCTTCCATTCCAACACACCAGTCATAGGAGCCATCCTACCATGTTTCTGTTATACCAATTATACCATACCCCCATAGACACGCACATATCTCTAATTCCTCTTGTTTTTTCCCCATGCTACGGGCGTTTGTATAAAGGCATCTGAGCTGAGCTCCAATTGAAGCTGCCTCATTGGCTGGAGCAGCTGGAATATCTCTACATTGCTCTGAGCATTTATTATAGGTGCTGGCCAGTGATTGGGTCTGTTGGGATGGAATGATGCCCCTCTCCCCCAGCACATCTTGTTTAAAACTTCCTTGAGCAGTCTGGCAAGCCTCCTACCAAAACTGCTCTTCCCCTTCTTTGTCAGACCAGCTCCACTGGCCCCCAGTAGACCTGGCCTACTAAATTCAGTCCTGTGTTCAAGATACCCAAACCCCTGAATATGGCACCACTGTTCTAACCATTTATTAACCTGGCCAATCCTCCTACCCTTTTTAAGGTCCTCCGCTGTATTCTGGAGAATTGATGAAGAGACAGTCTGAGCTCCAGAGCCCCTAACCACTTCTCTCAGTGCTCTGTAGTCCTTCTTAATGTTCTCTGGGCTACTGCTGTCAATACCACTAGCACCCACATGGATCACTAGAAGTGGGTAATAGGCAGTGGGACTGACTAGAGCAGGCAGCTTCTCTGCAACATCCTTGATCCAAGTCCCTGGTAGGCAACACACCTCCCTTGAGCCTGGGTCAGGCTGACAGATGGGTGCCCCTGTTCCTTTCAGAGTAGAGTCCCCTACTACTGCGGTCCACTGCTTTTTCCTGGCAGCACCAGTAGTGACCTTCTTCACCAGTGCATCAGCCAGTTGCTCCTGGTGCGAGTGTGGTTCCTCATCAGCCCCCTGCAGGACAGAAAACAGTTCTGGGTGGGGAGAGCAGATTTAGGAGGAAGCCCCTTGCTTTTAATTTTCCTCTTCCTCCTTTTTTTGTTGTGGGTTTTTTTTTTTTTTCTGTTACTGTTTCCCAGCTTCCTGGGTTAGCGGCCTCCTTTCCTGCATGAGCAACAGTGGACGCTTGAGGCCCCTGCACAGTCTGGTCCTGGAGCCAGCAATGCTGCTTCCTCTCAGCTTCCCCGACACCTTCCAGCCTAGTAACAGCGTCCTGCAGCTCAGCCCCTGCTGCAGGAGGACCTCCACCAGGGATCACAGAGAGCAGCCCTGCCCATTGTGCACCCTCCCCTCAGGACAGCAGTGCAGGTGCTCTCTACAGCCCGAGCTCTGCACTGCAGCCTCCCCTCTCATCAGCTCTGTCTGGGTGCCTACGCTGGCCACCGTCGGGGCAGCCAGAGCAGAGCTCCCAGACTGAGCCCTGGCCATAAGGCGAGTTCTTGCCACCCCACACAAACTGCCTCGAACCCACCCTGGTTGCTCGTGCTCCCTGGCACAGGTTTTTAACCAGTCAGGGCCGGTGCTACTCCTCCTGGCTCCACCCCCTGTGAGTGAGCTGCTTGTGTCAGCTGAGCTGCTTGCTCCTGGGCAAGTCCTGTCGAGGACTTGAGGCTCCCTTAGTGGCTTTTGTCTCTCTGATTTGAGGGTCCTGGATGCCAAGCTTCCCCCCAATTAAGTGTTGAAGGCATCCTTTCTTGAGCTACTCACCTCAGCAACTGTAACTCACCTGTAGCTGGAAAGCACCTAAACACTATCTAGTACTGCACAAATTATCCTTAATACATGTACAGGCACTGAATTCAACCCAAAATCAACCAAGCAAAGAATTTTCCATGATGTAGCTTTCTGATGATTAAAACATTCAACAACACATGAGAGATAAATTCTAGGCTTTCTCAGCCTCGGGGGACTCTTATCTCCCAAAAGAAAAACTCAAACACAGGTTTGTCTTCTTGCTGAAAATGGGTCATATGAAATAAATGATTGTCAGAAAAAGAAGCAGCAGTGGGGAATCATGATTCTGTAAGTCATTGGAAAAGGGGTTTAGATGAAACCTGACATTTCTGGTATAACAACATCTAACTTGGTCAACTACGGGAGGTAGTCTGAATATGATTTATCAATCCCCTATTTAAGATAATAAGCTATCATTCAAAACACAATCTTTCTCCAGCACCCCCTAAATTATAACCTTACACAAGCAATGATGCTCCTTATTTTCTTTGCCCTCTGATACATTGTATGGGTGCTCAAGTGTGTGCATAAGTAAAAGAACACTGCACTAACATTATGTCAAGGATGCAAAGCCAAGTACCACAAAAATGTGAAATTTTATTTCTAAATTTTTTAAAGTTTAAAAATTTATTTCTAACTGAATTCTGACTTTTGTGTCTTTGATGTTGATTAATTTATCACAGACTATTTTCCAGTCTTCTTCAGTGTACAAGGTAGATGGAAATCAAAGCAAGAATGGATGGTAAAAGAAACCATTGGTTGAAGAACAACTCCAGCGGGCATAACTTCTTGCAGGGAGGCCATAATCATCTGATAAAATCATGGCTCAAGACTTTAAAATACCTGTGTTCTATACACATCTCATGTTCTATGCATGTTTCTGATATATTGTAAATAAAAAAAAATATTAATCAGTTGATATTAACATATACCATATTGTCAGGGGGCAAACCTGATTTTTGTGGATGGATGTTTTAAAGGCCAGAGATTTTCTCCAAGACATCAGCTTTTCCCATCAAGAAGGAAATAACATTGTATGGAAATCATTTGCAAAGGTACTGTGAGTTCTGAATATAGCTTCAAGACTTTGACACGAACAAAAGTTCAAGGGGTTCTAATGTATGTTGTCTCAAATGAGAAACTTAGGAACATTACTGCTTTCCAAGTAATGTGAAAAGGGAAAGTTGGGAGGATTGAAATATCAAAAGATATAGAGATAGCTGCCAGCACCAGCCAATAGGGTCTGCATATATAGCATCCTGGAGTGTTTATCTACCTAGAGCTTCATATTTTTCCATTTTTCATAGAGAAGGCTGTTTGTCTATGATGGAAATTCAGCTTATTGACTATAGTAAGTAATTGGTGAAGCACTTGAAGAGTGATAACATCGTCTTATTATCACTCAGAACACATTGTAGAAAACTACTTGTAAAATCTTTATTATTCTTATATTCATATCAGTGGATTCATTGATTTAAAAACTGTTTTAATGAATCGTCCTGAAGTTCATAATATTTTCCTGATTGCCAAGAAATTCTGTGAAGGAAGTCTTTCAACTATTGTACACTTACTCCCAAATAAAGCAAAAAAGGGTCATCCATTAGTGACTGGACAGCTGCAGGATTGTTTTTCTTTTGAGCAAGTGCTTCTTTACTCCTTCCTTATTAAATAATTAAATAGATTCTGTATGTATTTACTTGATAAATGTTTCTGTATTGAGAGACAGATATATAGACAGTTAGACATATATAGATCCATGTATGTAAAACATCTATCATAAACCCACCACTGGCAGAGAGTAATATAAGCAAAGATGGGTCAAAACTGATTTCTCCTACAGTTGGAGTCTTGATTAGGAAGCTGATATACTCTGATCATTTCCTCATTCTTCTCCCTTAGTTATCTACATCTTGCCTTGAACTTCTGCTCTGCCTGTTGTGCCCTCACATTGTTCCTAGATTTGTAGATTTCTAGTTAAAGCAATTATTTCAGGAATAGGATGTTTCACTGTCATGTGTAAGATAGGTGTTGTCTTCTGTTAGAACAGAATAAGGCTGTTAGAAGCTACTGCAACTCAACAAAATTAAGTCGGCTGCTCTTCTATTCCTTTGTTTTGTGTATAGTTTTATGTAGCTTTTCTCACTGGCATTCCTAACAATGCAGCATCCAATATGGCTATGCATAGTTTTATTTTCTTTTCATCTTCTCCCAAAGGAGAAGCATAAAAAGTAGTTTGTTTTGGCAAGGTTTTTCTAAAAGTTTTGAAAATGCTTATGATGCTTTATTATTTCTTATAGAAAATACTGATGAGTCTGTGATCCCTAGCATGTGGGGAAGGGCTTTCATTCATTTCTGTGCTTTCTTGTTTATTTCCCTCCCCAGAATTAGAAGGTTAAATTTAAACATTATTACAAAGTGATCCATTGTGCCATAAGATCAAATCTCTTATAGAATGGTCCCCATTTTCCAATGGTTTCCCATTCCCAAGCTTCTTTTACCTTGACCTGAATGGCACATACATTTGTGAAGAGTGTAGCCAATGTTGATGAGAAGGTGGACTGCAGCACTGGGAACTGTACAAATTCTTTTAAATGCTGGAGGCTCCATGTCCAGTTATATCACATTACTATGATCAAGTTGAAAAGTAAATAAAGATGTGAACACCTGATGATGTGAGTACCTGATAACAGGGACCACAGATGAACAGGCACTGGAGTTACCTAACAACTGAAGAGAAAGTTTTACTTGTGCTAGGCTAGATCTTAGCTAAAGCACTCAGAGATTATGGGGCAAATTGACAAATTGATGAATTGCTGATAAGTATCTGCAAACAAAAATCTGAAAAAGGCAAAGGAGTTGCAAATTTTCCTGAATACTTTCTTCTTTCAAGTGGCATCACTGCCATCTTATTTGAGTTTTTAATGTTTATTACTTGCTGATTTTTTTTAAGCATGAGACTCTTGGAGGTAGGAACATGGCTACAATGAAGGACAGGTAGTCGCATCCATAAGCTGCATATTACTACATATCTTTGGACAGTTCATTTAACAGCTACATGCTTATCTAGGGGCTAATGGAGAGAATAGATCATTATAGCACTTATAGATTAGTCTGATTAGTATCCAGCCTTGGCAAATTATAGTATACACTGGACCACATGCATACCTGTTGTAAGGCACTGCTTTTGATTTCCTCTTTTCTTCCAGGGCAATAGACCTGGAAGGGATCTAGATAATTGCGTCCTGCCAGTCTTATCTTGTGACCTCATCACATAATCCTGTTATCAAGTTCCTCTGAAAATGGTTTCTCACTTCAAGTACTTTGATGAAATGGCTGCTAAAACATCACATTGGTTGTTGGGAATGCTTTAATATCCGACCTAATTTGCTCATGGCAACTTTATGCATTTTTGTTGTTATGGCAATACCAGTTTATAAAGATATTTCAGCTCTTAATGTCTACCATAACCTTGTGTTTAACAATCAATTCCTTTATTCTTTGTTTCAATTTGAACACTTGCCTTCTTTGGATAGGCCAACTGTTCACTGCTATTGTGCAGTCATCACTCAGTCATTTGTCCTCTCTTTTACAAGCTCCTTGTCTCTGAGCCCATGAAACATATTCTTGGTTCATTGGCACAGCCTTTTTCAACTTTCCCAGTGTAGCTTTCCTATCCAGTACCACCATCCCTTATAAAAGGAGTCATCACATTCTTTTTGATTGCCATTGCCCTACCATTCTCCTTCACATCATGCCATAAGGCATCAGTGCCAACACCTGTTCAGATAAAGTAGGATTAGGCCCTTTTTGGTTTTCTTTAGCTGGACTTTGCAGAAGGCAGTCTACCACACATCAAAATTCTGTAGAGAGTGAAATTTTGGTGGAATTTTACCCATGAAGTGAATTTAGCAGGTTGAATGCCAATACCCAGAGCAAACTGCTCCACTTAAGAGTCTCTTAATACACAGTTCAAGTGCTACAGTCCATACTGCATTTTGCTGACACTGACATAAATCTGGTAATTTCCCAGAAGTCAGCAGGCCTGTTATTTTATTGCTGTTGCTGAAAAATGATGTAACCACAAATAAGCAAGATTTTGCATGTTAGACCAGATTTAAGATTTCTCTGCTACCATCTTCTCTGACGATGAGAAAAGAACAGTTGCAATATCCTAGATATGCTTTCTCCTACACTGACAATAAAAATGGAACTAAAATTTGCTGTGCCTAAAGACTTCACATGGAGGCACCACTGGTTCAAAACCAGATTATGGTCCACTGTTTTATAAAACTGACATACAAAAATGTGGATCCCCCCACATGCACAAATAGTGGAAGGGGACCTTTTCATCAATAGATAACTTGCAATTATCTGGACTTTGACATTTTTTATACCAGCAGGTGGCCCCAGCTTCAATCTTTCTGGGTGCAGTAGGAGACTAATGCACTGAATGGAAGTGGGGCAAGCTACTAATCAGAGCAGCCCTTAAGACATCTGCCACCTGCTGCCTGCTCCAAGGAGCTCCTCTGATTAGTTCTCTACTAATGGATTTGCCTACTGCATATGCATTATGACTGAAGCTAATGGAACTACTTTCCACTGACATGGCAGGCAGAATTTGGCCCAGAACTACCACATTGAGTTCTGCTGTGGGTGTTATATTGCACATACTAACTACCTTGTCTAAGCTGATTACCTAGATTTTGGTTCATCTTAAGCAAGTTTTTTTAACCTTACTGACCTAAAACCCACTCATGTCATGGTAATGGGTCTGCTGGGCTTGCTCTTATTGCTGCAGGGCTTGCTTGTAGTTCTTTCCTTGAACACACACGAGTATTCCACAGTAATCAGGTCTGCACTGTAGACATAAACTTACTGCTCGCTTTTCTTACCTATTTATTAAGCAAATTAGTCCACCTCCGCATGCTTAGCACAGCGGAAAAATATTATATTATAATAACAGTTGCTAGTGATGGAGAACTATTACAACTACATTTTTTAGCAACATGAAGGAAAAGTTTTACTCTTTATATTTTTTTCCGCACTATAATGGCCTATTTATAGGCCAGTGCTGAAAGCAAAGTGTAAATGGGAAGATACACTGCCAGAATATTTCTCTGTCTAAATAACATTATTGAGAACCAGAGGAGCAATAATGTAGAAAATCAATTGGGAAATTTTGTAAAAAGGTGATTCTCATAAAAATTCTTCAAAAAAGTATGAGCCTACTGTATTCCTCTCTTTTACAGGCATTCAGCCTCAACAGTTATCACATTTTCAGATGAGGGAGTTTGGCCAATTCACTTAAGAGAGGAAACAGCCATTTGATAAAAAAAGAAGTCTGCACCAACCCACCATGTGCCGAGGGCAGCAGTAGCTCTTCCTCTTCCGTGGTGCCAGGAGCTTCTGCCCCATGTCACTAATGAAGAACTCAAAAGTTAATAACAAGAAAGTATAAACTAAAATAAAGAACTAGTGGAACCAAAGTCAAACCTGATGAAAATAAAATATTGTTCTGTTTGATATGGCATAGTAACATACATTGTTACCCAGTCTCACCTTGGACCTCAAATAGGAAAAGAAAAATGCAGGAGTAAAATTAGTGGTGTTTAACACTCTGTAGTCAAGACCATTTTGATGTGCAGGAATAGTTCCTCCCTTTCCTGCTTTTGAAGCTTCTCATAACCCTTATCACTTTCCCAATTGGCATTAACTGCAGAAGAGTCTTTTTCTCTGATTTGCTCACTTTGTCTGGCATGATAAAATATGTTAATCTGCTAAAATCTAGGCTATTTACCACTCAAGTGAAAAACAAAAAAACACCCCAAAAAACAAAAAGAAAAAGTAAAAAAGGGTTTCCTAATGGGAATGGGAGCTAGGCGTAGAAGAGAGAGCAACAGTAATAATGGTGCATAACTGCAAAGTGAGGTCTGCCTGCAGGGAAGGAAAAGTGGAAAGAAAGAAATGAAGAAAAAGGATGAATATGATGACGTAAAGTCAAGTCAGTTCACCCTGCTAGTAACCTCTTACCTCTAGATTCCTCTACAGCTAGTACCATATTACAGTCATTAGAGGACTTAATAATGATAGATATCATATTGTCTTCTACATGTAGGGAACTTTTCTTCAAAGATCATAAACATGATCATTCAGGCCAGTTAACTTTGGTCACTTTTTTAATATGACCATGAGGAACATATAATGGGAATGGTAAACACCACATAGAGATCTGAGAATAAAACTGAATTATTCACAGCCACAACAGGGAACAAAAAGGAGCAAAATTCCCCTTTGAATTTTCCTCTTTCTCCTAATCACCATCACAGCCCAGTACTTACATGAGACATGGCTCTCAGGCAGAGCAGCAGTGTTAGGATGATGCAGCTGTGTACACCTGGAATGGCTGCTTTGGCTGTTCTCCTGTATGTTTCATTGCTGTTCTGCAGATACCAGATGTGTTTCTGTTTCCACGGGAGTAGGGTAATCACCAGCAGCTGTTTCATGCACCAGGAGACAGAGATCTATTTATTAGTGCTAGTCCATAGGTGTTAGGATAACTTGTTGGATGTATTTTCTTTTTTCATGCAGAAACAAAGCAGCCAAAGTGGAGAGTAAACTTAACATTTCTATAATGAGCAACAGAGTTTCTAACACAGAAGCATAAGCAATGGGTGTCACACACTCCCAAGGAGCAAATGCTTTCTTTCAGGCTGTTTCAAGAACACCACATTTCAGCTGATGCAGGGAGTCCTCTCTTGATATTCATACAAAATGAAAGGAAATTGGTCTCAGAAGCAAAATTCAACATGTTTGTGCCCTGAAGTTCAAGCAACAACGAGTACAAGGGCTAAGGCTGTAGTTTGACTAAAATTTTTTAACCAGCCTTCATTTTCCTAATGCAACTTAATTTCAGAGCCACTTTCACTGTTTTTCTCTGACCCGTTATAGGCATGAGTAAAATTTTTAAATCTTGGCTAAGTGGAGAGAGTTGGTTTCTACTAATTTGTTTCTGAAGACTCTCAAAATACTGAGCCTCTCTAACTTTTATTCTCATGACTCCCATGATATTTTCAGATAAACCTAGTCCAAAGAAACATGGGACACAGGGACTTAGAAATCCAGCAGGCTCAGTCAGAGCCCCTGTGTTCAGTGGGAGAGCCAATGACATTTTTTCTTCAATTACTTAGGCTCTTTTTGAAGAACATTCAAAATCTAAAACCTGAGCCTATTTTCAAATATCTCATTGATAGAAAGGAAGTTTTACTAGGGTAGTACTGGAAATATCACTTAGAAGTCATCCCCGTCTGTTCCAGGTGAATGAACAGTCCTGAAAAGACGATAAAGTGGAACAACACATTATTATTACTACTATTATAATTATTATCATCATCTGTTGGAGGAAACAGCTGAAGAATAAGATAGCAGAAACTTTGAAATAAGATGAGGAATAAGGTCCTCTTTTAGCCTTTGGTCAAAAGCAAGTCTTTAAAGTCAGTTCATAATTGCACTGCAGCCAGTGGAGACTCCAGTACATGTCAATACCAATGAGTGATTGTCAATATCTCTGATCAGCAACATTTTGCATCATTTGTAACTTGTATACTGAGTCTAAAGGGAGACTTCTAAGTAAATCATTACAGCACATTGTAAATGCAGGAACCAGTTTCTCTTAAAACGCTTTAGTAACACTTCATTAATTATATTGAACCTGCAGACTGAAATTCTTCTCTCTTATATTCATCACTTACCACGACCAGTTGTCTATATATTGCCTAAGACACTACTATATCAAGCTGAACAGGCAAATTATACCCCATGGATCTTAGTAGAGGGATAGAGAGACACAGTTCTCGCTGGTGTCAGCAGTTCAGACACAGCTAAATGTGGCATCTGACGGAGAAACAAAGAGAAACAAAACAAGACATGTCAGTGAATACTTTAGTTATTAAAGGTAACCACTTCTTTTCAGGCATTTCCCACAGGCTGATTCAAAATCTCCTGTATTTGCTATTCACAGTTATTCACCAAGTAATTCTTTGTCTGTACCTTCGTTGCACTTGCGTTTTGTGAGCTGAGCTGCTTTGTTCAGATGGTGAGGGTAGATAACATGGCTCCATGCCTTTTTTTTCTTTTACAAGAATCAAGCTACCAATCTTCAATTACTCAGGGTTATGGTATTCTGTTTCCTTCTGCTGAAGATGCCTGGAAAGCACTTAAAAACACAAATGAGCAGACTGACAGATTTTACTCTGGACAGAAATAACCACCAAAAAGTCATAGAAAGCAGATCTTTACTTTGAATTATTTTGATAACACTTGCACTGAAGTTAGACCTCATGTATGGGTCCTGTGTCTTTCTCACTATCTTTTCTACAGCCAGTCATGCAGAGTGGATGTCACTATTAAAGGATTACTAAAGGAAGACAGCATACCAGTGTTGCAATTTTCTACCAGAATATGCCATGTCTCCCAGCAGCAACTTTGTGCTGTGTATTAGAGGTTCTTTCTAACTGGATCCAGCTCCACTTTCCCTTTTCTCTGGGCTTGTGTATCTGTCCATGGTAATCTGTTTTTCTCCAAATCACAGCCTAAGCCTGAACAGTCCACACAGCAGCATGCTGGGTACAGTCAGGGAACCTTACCTGAGCCCTGTCACTGTGTCCCATGAGAACATCACAGCATCAGTGTCTCTTCATACCTGGACCCATGTATCTCAAAATGAGCGGCAGGATAGGTGATTGAACCCTTCCCTGGGCAGCCTCTTCCACTGTTTGACAATCCTTTTGGTGACTTTTTTTTCATATCCAATTTAAACGCAGGTGGACTCTATCCAGATGCAGAGCTTCAGCCACAAGAAACAGCTTCCAGGATCACAGTCTAATTATCTGAAAAAAATGACAGAACACATTATCATTTTCATTACACAGGCCTCATATATTATTCTTCATACAGTAGAATGAGTAGAGCTTTCAAACCACTTTTCTTTTAATCTTCATTCTTCTTTCTTCATCATCATATCTGCCTGTGTATTTCTAATACCTGCACCAACATTAGTCACAACTGGCAGGAGCCCATAGAGAGCTTTAGAGAACATTATTTTTTGCCCTCTGTGCATACATTAGTGTTGCCCTTTAAAGATGCAGCCCTTTGTCCTTTTAATGAAGAATAAAACTAATTTCTAAGCATCCCAATAAGATTATCTCAAATAATAACAATCTAATTAGCTTAGGCAGTTTGAAGTCTCACTTAGACTCCCAGGCAGTATCCCTCATCATTAAACATACTGCTTTAAAAGAGTTTCAAATACTTGTCTAGTATCTAGAATCAAAGGTACTTCTAAGAATGCAAGTAACATCCAGCCCCTAATATAAACCACATTTAAAGGAAGAAACGGGGATGAGGAATATCCACACTTGGCACACTTCTCCTCACAGCACTTCAGCCTGGCCAGTTCTCTCAGGTCCTCTCTGTCACCTTAACACAAGATTTAGAGCCTGCCCGCACTAAGCTAGGAATATTCAAGCAAAGCATATTCAGTCTGTCAGTGAATTGAAGATCCCTTTCATCCTTCAGGTCTTGCTGTCCCCTTGCCACTGTCACTACCTTTTCTTCCCTTACCTCTTAAAGTGGGGCTTCTATTGAGATGAGCTATAATTACTTAGGAAGCAGCCCTATCCTGCTATGTCCTTCAGGCATCTTTCCTGGCTACCACAGGTGTCTGCCTTAGTTCCCACTGCTAACCTCCCTCTAGAAAGTGTTTTCTCGAGCAGGCTTTAAATATAACTAACTTCTTTCATGCTCTAAATACTTAAAAACTGCTGTTCTTGCCTCCAGCTTCCAACTTTATTTTCTGTTACACTTCTGTATCTTCTTGGGGAATTTTACTGGTTCCAAAAATCATGAATTTCAATTTACAATATTTTGTAATAGCCAAAAGGGAGGGGAGGGGAAGGGAAAGGAGAGGAGGGGAGGCAAACACCCAGAATTCCCAACACACACACACACAAACAGACACACACACACACAAACAAACAGTATATTAGAAACTTCTAAAAAATAAACAAGCATTGTGCGAATATGGTAAAAAGTGCACAAAAATACTAGGGCCTTGAGCCACACTTACTCACTTAGGTTTTATACCTTAGAGGTATAGAAAAATAATGAAGAAAAATTGATCAGAATCAGCAAGATTCAGATAGTTTGGATGATTAGACCTGTGGGGGACAAAAGTACTTCACTGTGAAATAATTATTCTTCAGTGTTATGGGTTCGGCTTCCCCCCCCCCCCCCCCCCGGCAGAGTCTCATGTTACGTCCGGAAAGAGAGAAAAGTTGGGGGAGGGGAGACAGGGCGCCTGACCCGGGCTGACCAATGAGGTTATTCCATACCACAGCGCATCATGCCCAGGAGGTAGGATTTGGGGGCGGGG
This sequence comes from Myiopsitta monachus, assembly GCA_017639245.1. NCBI lineage: Eukaryota > Metazoa > Chordata > Aves > Psittaciformes > Psittacidae > Myiopsitta > Myiopsitta monachus. The sequence continues at coordinate 21,714,841 of CM029922.1, read as the reverse complement.
CTCTCGAGGCACGTGGCGGGGGGAGCGGCGCACGGTCTTTCGGCTCGGTCGGGCGGCGAAACAGTTGTATCCTCTCCCTTTGTATTTACTTTGTCATTATTAGTGGTGGTGGTGGTGGCAGTAGTGATTTCTATTGTATCTTAGTTACTGGACTGTTCTTCTCTCAACCAGTGGGAGTTGCATTTTCTTTGGTTCTTGTCCCCATTTTCCCACCCATGGGGGAGGGGGGGCAGAAAAGGAGGGAGAAGGGAAATTTACGGCTTAAACCACCACATTGAGCCAAGGGAAAAGACTGTAGGATATTGGCAGAAATAGTTCAATCATTCTGTTTACTGACAAAAATGGTATTTTGGGTTAATGGTGTCATGGGTTCGGCTTTCCCCCGAGTCTCATGTTACGCTGGGAAGGAGGGGAGAGCTGGGAGGAGGCAGAGACAGGGCGCCTGACCCGGGCTGACCAATGAGGTTATTCCATACCACAGCATGTCATGCCCAGGAGGGAGAATACGGGGAGGAGGAAGCGGGAAGTGGGGGGTTTTGGCGGGCTCTCGCTGGCTCTTGCAGCGCGGTCTCTCGGCTCAGTCGGGCGGCGAAACGGTTGGATCCTCTCCCTTTGTATTTACTTTGTCATTATTATTGTTATTGGTGGTGGCAGTAGTGATTTGTGTTGTACCTTAGTTACTGGACTGTTCTTATCTCAACCCGTGGGAGTTATATTTTCTTTGGTTCCTCTCCCCATTTCCCCCCCATACAAGTGGGGGGGGGGGGGGAAGGAGGGAGAAGGGAAATTTACGGCTTAAACCACGACAGTTTTTGGCGCCCAACGTGGGGCACTTAAGGGTTGAGATAAAGACAAAATAGCCACTTGTCACAATGCTGATTTACTGGCTCTCCAAGTCGTTGCTCTGGTTCTCACAGGTTCAGTGTATGATACTTTACTTACAGCCGGTTCTTCTTATCTTAACGTTTTTCAGATCTGGGTTGTTGGTTAAGATTCTTGTTACATTATACTGTATTGCATGAATTGTTAATACAATAGACTCAGTGATCATGAAACTGACCCGGTTTGTGTTTCCAGTGTGGCCACCAACTCTATACTTTGGGAGGTATATAATGGAAGTTTTTAGCAATTACACGTCTCTTTTCACCTCCTCGGGTGTTAGCCTGTGAAGGAGACATTCTTTTGTGCTCCCAGCGCCCCCACCAGGCCGTTTACAACACTGTTTGAGAATTCTGAAGGTTTTGAATGGCCTTTAGATACCCTTGAGACCTGCCTGCTGGTGGTGACGGGAATTATCATGTTGGCACACATACTGAATATGTTGTACTCACAACTATTTAGTCTGGTCCGGAGAGTTAAGCAGAGTGGGGTGTGGGCCATGTCTGGGGTTAGACCACAATCTAGGATGGCCGAGAGATTTTCCCCAAGGCTGGACAGTCATGAGTGGCAGGGTGTGTGGGATAGTATGGGCAAGTATCTAGGCCAGTGGGCCCCTCCAGTGCTTTGGAACTTCACCAATGAACAAATGCAAACCCCAGAAAAATTAGTAAAACATTTAAAGGAGGTGTGTGATCATTCTGGTCACACCAGAGATGGACAAATCATGGCAACGTGCTGGGGCTTGGCTTATGCTTACACAGCCTTGTATAACACTGCCCAGCATCTTCAAAAGGAAAAAAGCATCTCTGGATCTGAGGGCGGAGTAATGGACAGCGCAGTTAATCCAGTTCCAAGTACAGCAGCTACACCACCACCAGCGACAGGTACAGCCACTACTCAAACCCCAGTGACAAGTACAGCGGCTACCCAAACCACAGTAATAATCACTGCAGCTAAACCAGAGGACCAACTCATACCACTATCGGTTGCCCCTGTACACAAGAGGAGAAACAAAGAAGAGGCAGGAAAGATGAACCAAGACAAAGAAACGTCACCACCTGGGACAGCATCTGACCAGGAGTCATTATCACATGATGAAGAAGAAGAACAAAAGGAAGAGGTGACTTCCCGATCTCGGACCTCAACCGAGCTACAGAATATGCGAAAAGACTTTACCCGTCAGCCAGGGGAGCACATCATCACCTGGCTGCTCCGATGCTGGGACAATGGGGCCGACGGTCATGAACTAGAAGGTAGTGAAGCCAAACAGCTGGGATCACTTGCCAGGGAAGGGGGAATTGACAAAGCAATTGCTAGAGAGAAAAAGTCCCTCAGCCTTTGGAAGCAGTTCTTGGCAGCTGTGAAAGATAGGTTTCCATACAAGGATGATGTTATGAGTCATTCGGCCAAGTGGACTACTCCAGAGAAAGGCATCCAGTCTCTGAGAGAATCAGCCATTGTAGAGACGATCTATATTACCAAGCCGAATGTTGGGGATATACCCATAGATCCAGATTAAGTTGAATGTACACGACCCATGTGGTGGAAATTTACACAAAATGCACCCCAATCATATGCCCATTCATTGGCAACAATAACCTGTAATGACATAAGACCACCAGCAGTGGATGAAATGATTTATAAACTCCGAGAGTTTGAAGATAATCTCACCCCTTCCATCATCTCAGCTGTGGAAAAACTGTCCCAGAACCTCCAACAATTGAGAGACGATCCATCCAGCTCCTCATGTGCACCAACACGCGTCTCAGCTATTAACAGAAGGTGTTCCACTGTTTGAGAGAGAAGATATAGAAGTTATACACCACGGGCCACCCTATGGTTTTACCTGCAGGATCATGGAGAAGATATGATGGAGTGGGATAGAAAGCCTACTTCAGTTTTGGAGGAGCGGGTGCGAGAACTGAAAAAGAGAGCAAAGGTCAAGTCTGATCACCCCATGAAGGCTGCGGCTTCAGGCTCTGGTGAGCAGGTTCCCAGATGGAGTGGAAGAGCAGATTTTACCTCAGCTCCCGTTATAAAAAAGAACAATCCATCTCTACAAGATGTGAGTGACCAATGTGATGACTACTAGAGGGGCCGCGCCTCCGGCCAGGTGGAGGTAGGGGACAATCAGATTTACTGGACTGTATGGATCAGATGGCCTGGCACGTCAGTCCCACAGAAGTATAAGTCTCTAGTAGATACCGGTGCACAGTGTACTCTGATGCCATCAAGCTGTCAAGGAGTGGAACCTATTTCTATTTCTGGAGTGACAGGAGGATCCCAAGAGTTGACTGTACTGGAGGCTGAAATCAGCCTGACTGGGAAGGAATGGCAAAAACCCCCCATTGTGACTGGTCCAGAGGCTCCATGTATCCTTGGCATCGATTACCTCAGGAGAGGGTACTTCAAAGACCCAAAGGGGTACCGATGGGCTTTCGGTATTGCTGCTTTGGAGACAGAGGAAGTGGAGCAGCTGTCCACCTTGCCTGGTCTCTCAGAGGATCCTTCTGCTGTGGGGTTGCTGAAGGTCGAAGAACAACAAGTGCCAGTCGCGACCGCAACAGTGCATCAGCGGCAATATCGCACAAACCAAGACTCCCTGATTCCCATCCATAAGTTGATCCATAGATTGCAGAGTCAAGGAGTGATCAGTAGGACCCACTCACCCTTTAATAGCCCCATATGGCCAGTGCGAAAGTCTAATGGAGAGTGGAGACTAACAGTAGACTATCGTGGCCTGAACGAAGTTGCCCCATCCTTGAGTGCTGCCGTACCGGACATGCTAGAGCTTCAGTATGAACTGGAGTCAAAGGCAGCCAAGTGGTATACCACGACTGACATTGCCAATGCTTTTTTCTCAATTCCTCTGGCAGTAGAGTGCAGGCCACAGTTCGCTTTTACTTGGAGGGGCGTCCAGTACACTTGGAACCGACTGCCCCAGGGCTGGAAACACAGCCCTACCATCTGCCATGGACTGATCCAGACTGCACTGGAACAGGGGCAAGCTCCAGAACACCTGTAATACATTGATGACATCATTGTGTGGGGTGATACAGCAGAAGAAGTCTTTGTGAAAGGGAGGAAAATAATCCAAATCCTGCTGACAGCCGGTTTTGCCATAAAACGGAGTAAGGTCAAGGGACCTGCACAGGAGATTCAATTTTTGGGAATAAAATGACAAGATGGACGTCGCCAGATCCCCACAGATGTGATCAACAAGATAACAGCGATGTTGCCACCAACTAATAAGAAAGAAACACAAGCTGTCTTGGGTGCTGTGGGGTTCTGGAGGATGCACATCCCGAATTACAGTTTGATTGTAAGCCCTCTCTATTATGTGACCCGGAAGAAAAATGATTTTAAATGGGGCCCTGAGCAACAACAAGCCTTTGAGCAAATTAAACGTGAGATAGTTTGTGCAGTAGCCCTCGGACCAGTCCGGACTGGGCCAGATGTTAAAAATGTACTGTACACCGCAGCTGGGGAGAACGGTCCTACCTGGAGCCTCTGGCAGAAAGCTCCAGGGGAAACTCGAGGTCGAACCCTCGGCTTTTGGAGTCGGGGATACAAAGGATCTGAGGCCAGCTATACCTCAACTGAAAAAGAGATATTGGCAGCCTATGAAGGGGTTCGAGCTGCTTCGGAAGTGATTGGCAGTGAAGCACAGCTCCTCCTGGCACCCCGGTTGCCCGTGCTGGGCTGGATGCTCTCCGGGCTACTGCTGTCTATATCACTAGCACCCACATGGATCACTAGAAGTGGGTAATAGTCAGTGGGACTGACTAGAGCAGGCAGCTTCTCTGCAACATCCTTGATCCAAGTCCCTGGTAGGCAACACACCTCCCTTGAGCCTGGGTCAGGCTGACAGATGGGTGCCCCTGTTCCTTTCAGAGTAGAGTCCCCTACTACTGCGGCCCACTGCTTTTTCCTGGCAGCACCAGTAGTGACCTTCTTCACCAGTGCATCAGCCAGTTGCTCCTGGTGCGAGTGTGGTTCCTCATCAGCCCCCTGCAGGACAGAAAAGCAGTTCTGGGTGGGGAGAGCAGATTTAGGAGGAAGCCCCTTGCTTTTAATTGTCCTCTTCCTCCTTTTTTTTGTTGTGGTTTTTTTTTTTTTTCTGTTACTGTTTCCCAGCTTCCTGGGTTAGCGACCTCCTTTCCTGCATGAGCAACAGTGGACGCTTGAGGCCCCTGCACAGTCTGGTCCTGGAGCCAGCAATGATGCTTCCTCTCAGCTTCCCCGACACCTTCCAGCCTAGTAACAGCGTCCTGCAGCTCAGCCCCTGCTGCAGGAGGACCTCCACCAGGGAGCACCGAGTGCAGCCCTGCCCATTGTGCTCCCTCCTCTCAGGAGAGCAGTGCAGGTGCTCTCTACAGCCCGAGCTCTACACTGCAGCCTCCCCTCTCATCGGCTCTGTCTGGGTGCCTACGCTGGCCACTGTCAGGGCAGCCAGAGCAGAGCTCCCGGACTGGACCCTGGTCATACAGTGAGTGCCCACCATCTATCTTTTGCTTGCTTGCTTGCTTGCTCGCTTGCTCGCTTGCTTGCTCGCTTGCTGGCTCACTGGCTTGCTGGCTCACTGGCTTGCTTGCTTGCTTGCTTGCTTGCTTGCTTGCTTGCTTGCCCGCCCGCCCGCCCACCTGCCTGCCTGCCTGCCTGCCTGCCTGCCTGCACCAACTGTTGAGCAGACTGCCTCGAACCCGCCCTGTTCACCGCCCTCCTGGTTGCTCATGCTCCCTGGGGCGGGATTTTATCCAGTCAGGGTGGTGCCGCTCCTCCTGTCGCTGCCCCCTCTGAGTCAGCTGCTCGCACCAGCTGTGCTGCTGGCTCCTGCGCAGGCCCTGTCGAGAACTTGAGGCTCCCTTGGGGCCTATTGCTGCTGCGAGTTGAAGCTGCTGGACGCTGAGCCTCCCCCCGATCAGGCGCTGAAGGTGTCCTCTCTAGAGCTACTCACCTCAGCAATTGGCCAGAAACGGCCAGTGATGCCTGGTGTGATCCCACTGCATAGACCCCATGAACCTGTTGAAATTTGGTTTGATTCAGTCATTTGTCTTTGGTCTCACAAACCAATGCATTGTGGAACATTACTTTGTAAATTGATGAGGAGCTCTTAAAGGACTCTGCTTCTTCATCATATTTGTAATCAGACCTTTAGGTCTCAGGCTATGCATTCAAAAACATACTTGCTATTGCTTTGCCATTTATACTGAAAGTGACAGAGGCTTTCAGGGAACGTATTTACAAATCCTAACTCCTTGTACGGAACATTTCATCATGCTGTGATTGCTTTCATGTTTGTGGCAAATAAATCTAGAAACTGACACTTGTTTACTTTTGCACTCTTTTTTTATAACTTGGTATACATTTTTTAGTTAGGTCTTCCTCAGTTCTTTTATTGCTTGCTAATACTATCATTTGAACAGTACAGCATTAATATGACCTTGGAAATCACAACTGCCAATTTATTGCAACCACCTAGTTTTGGCCTATTTATCCACAACTTCACAAATCATTCACTCAGTTCTCTAATTAGTTCATATATAATTATTCAAATGCATTCAAGTTAGCTGCATTTTGCAGCTGGGTGATGGACTACCTGTAAAATGTTTCACCAACCACCTTTTTTCTCATTACAACAGGCTGGATAAACGATTGTCTATATACACGTAGAAGGAGGGCTCTGGGGAGACCTTAAAAGCAGCTTTCCAATACCTAAAAGAAGCTGGAGAGGGACTTTTTACAAGGCTGTGTAGTGATAGGATAAGGATTAATGGCTTTAAACTGAAAAAGAGTAGATTTAGATTAGATATTAGGAAAAAAACTTTACTGTGAGGGTGGTGAGGCACTGCCACAGGTTGCCCAGAGACGCTGTGGCTGTCCCATCTCTGAGAGTGTTCAAGGCCAGGTTGGATGGGGCCTTAAGCAACCTGGTGCATTAGAAGGTGTGCCTGTCCATGGCAGGGGGTATGGAACTAGATGAGCTTTAAGGTCCCTTCTAACCCAAACCTATGATTCTGTGAGTCTACAATAAATACCAGATCAAATGATGCCAGTAACTGTGACATGTGTTGCATGTCCCATACATTTCATCAGCAGGATCCCCGTGCAGAAGAAAGACAGTAATGCTAATAAATGAGGATGTCTGTGACACCAGAAGTCTGAGCTTCCTCTTCACCACCTGTGATTTCAAAAGTTCTGAGTTTCCTCTATATAGTGGATGTTCAAGTGACCTTATTTCCACAGTTATTTAATTTACCTCTAATTGAATATGATATTGCATGTGTGAGAAGTGTGCAACTAATTATATTTCTTGGGAATGTGACTGACTTAATTTAGTGTCCCTGTCATGAAAGAATTATTCACTAGGAACACTGTACTACTAGAGCTGTGTTTACAGTTAATTTTTCATATTGATGGCAAAAGAAAAGCTTCAAAAAGTTATATTCCATAGAAATTAAACAACTTTTCCTGTTGTCTTGCCAAATCAAAACACTCTAAAGAAATATAAGGGAACTTTCTGTTTACATCAACAGCTATTAGACACTCTTGTGTCTCATTCCTCGATCATGTGAAAAAGATACTAGTTTTCTATTAGGTTTTCGTTCTATTGGCATCAACTGAAATGTTGTGGCCACTAACAGAGCTTGTGTCCATTTTCTGACCCTGGATTCAAAAGGTGCAGAATGTTCCCATTACACTGATGAACTTTCTCACCTGCCAAAATAGGGGTCCACTAATTCCATACTTAGGATGGTGACTGGGATAACTCCTGAAGCATGTTTAGACAGTGTCAGGAAGAGTATGGATTACTGGGAAAAAAAAAATCTGGGTACCATTTTAACAATTCAGTTCTCTTGGTGATCTTGGACTCCGGCCTTGTTTCATTTCTTCATACATCACATCCTCTGAAGGTTACATGATATTCAACTGTAAATAGACAAGCTGAAAAGATAAAATGCTTTCCTTCTTAGCAAATATGAAGCACTCAGATTTATTCAGAGGTAAATCTGAATATTTGCTTCATATATATAATCTTCTCAAACATTTAAAAAAAAAATTCTTCCTAAGTAGTGTTGTCTGCCTGCAACATTTTCTACTGCCACTGAGAAATGGATCCATTCTAAAAAGCAACTCCAGATGCTTACTTCGTAGGTGGGGAAGGATCTTCAATCTTGTTCTTAATTACAGTAGCTCAAATTGATTTGACCTGGACTCTCTCTGCCTTTCAAGTGGAGAAGGATCCACAGGCAAGCTCCCTAGCTTTTTGAGCTAACATGCTGGCTGACAAATAAGTAACTGTAAGTAGGTGATTTATTGCCCAGCCAGACACAGCTGGATATAAAATATTAATTTTTAATGTAAGAAACAATTTCCATTTCTTTTACCCGTAAAATCCAATGACTTAATCCAAGCACTTACAAATAATTGGTATTTCACAATGGAGGAACTTTTTCTTACCACTTACAAATGTGCCCCTTTCAAAACCAAACGCTTTAAAGAGAAGATGTTTGTGCATTTCAAAGCTACAAATATATCTCAGGGCTCTGCTGACATCAAAATAAGCCATAAAAGCAAAAAGTAAGAGTATTTTATGATGCCACTAGGACCTCAAAATATAGCCTTGTCCAGGTTTTATTTTTGTCTTATATAATACATGGATCCTACTACAAATTACAAGCTGCTATCCTTCCAATTCCTTTTTGTAACTCTTTCTTGCTTTCCAGTTCCCTTATTCTTCTGAAATTTTACCAGGGTAAGAAAGAATAATAAAGAAGGAATCCTAGATGCACATACAACTGTCAATAGACTGCTGGTCTTTTTACTTCCAAGAACTTTCTTCTTCACATGAAGAACAAAAATTCGTATCAACTGCTGATTACAACAAAAAATGCCGATCTCAAAGGCTAATTCAGCTCTTGAATAGGTTACTGTGGGAGTCTTCATCACTGAAGACATTTAGAAACATCTGGAAGCAGCTAAGAAAACATCTGTCTAAACCAGTTTAATTCTACTCGATTTTGATGAAGTGGACCAATGTCCCTCCCATAGCTATGTTGTACAATTATATTACAAAAATATTTAACCTGATTTCATCATCCATTGATGGATGTTCAGATGACATGTCCCCTACTCAAATCTTTTAGAAGCCTCTTTTCCCAGACAGTAAAGAACAACTCACTGTTTCTGTAGCAATAAATAAAACAGAATACGGACAGTTCTCTAATACTGAGGCCTGGCACAGCCCACCTTCATAAAAACAAACTCCCCAACCCTGACCAAAAGGAAGAGATTACCCCCAAAGTAGATACCAGGAATGATTCTTGGCTTGTGTTAACCCCTTATGGTGCTTAGGCAACGCTTGCTGCAATACTACCAGACATTGCCTGAATGCATGTCAAAGAGTTTGAGAACAGTTTAACAGTGTAGTGATCATATACAAGCTCTCAGGTTTATGTTTGGTTCTTTAACTTGCCAGTAAAGACATAGCCCTTGATTTGCTTTCCCTATCTAAAAATGGAGGCAAAACTCTAGCAGAAAGGGGTAGAACAAATTGCAACCTTTCTCCATAGTAAAATGATACACAAAGCTCAAGCATAAGTGAGGCAGGGAAGATTTTATGTAAAGGCTGTGAATCATACCTACATGTCTATATACTACCAGAGTAGCAATATTAAACAGCAAAATATTTTCTCTATGGAAAAACCTTGTAAGACTCTAACACAGACCTTCAAAACTACAGGTTATTTACCTTGTTATCATTAGCAGAAAGCAACTGACTTCTAAGAAGCCTGAAAATATCAGGTCTCCTCATATTATAAAACCCTTTCACCTTTGGCCATGTTTTCACTTCTACTCTTACAAAAGAAGTCCAGGCACAGGAGCAAAACTCTCTGTCTTTGCTAGACTGAATGAATTATAACATAAATGGTAGAAAAAACTCCTTTAACAGTATTCTGTTATTCTATGACTTTAATTTCCTGATGATGGTCTGTTTTACAGCAGTTAAGTGCATATCTCATTCTATTTGTACACAGATGTAGGGATGACACAGCCCAAAGATTTCATATTACCTGAACCCACAGGGCAGGCAAAGGCATTTGCATTCCTGTTTATACCTTATATTTTATATATTGTATATATATATAATATATATAATATATTTTATATATTATATATTTGCATTCCTGTTTGTACATTAGGAAAACAGGTTAGTCGCCAAGATCAAAGAGGAAGCTTGATGAACTAGTAACAAAGTGCAGATATTTTGAGCCTCAGCTCAATGCCTTCACAAAAGACCTTTTCCTCATACAGAGGAACTGACAAAACCTTTACGAATATTACCAGCACATCTGAAATGTCTTTAGTCCTGACTTCATTACTCATCTCTGAGCCCCTGCAATGTACTGAACTGACAGTGGCTAGGTAGCCTGTGGAGCAAAGACTGTATTAACAGCTATAGAAACATGTTCCATTTACTTGTCCACACCTCACCATGCTCTTTGTGGCTTGACATAAGTACAGAATCTTAACTGGTTTAAACCATCCCAGTTCCATTAATTTACTTGGTACTATACCCCAGTGAGGATCTATCTGCCACATCTTAGGTCACAGCACTGATCCTTGATCGGTTTCCGCTGGCACCACTAATGAACAAATCAGGAATAACACTAGTAATGCACCACCATTATCTGCTGATTCCATGGGGATTTCCTAACTCTTGTTATTAAATCTTTGATGCTGAGCAGTGCCATGTGAATAACAAGCAAGGGATTCTGTTTAGAGGGATTCAGAAGTAGAAATGATGCACAGTGGCATTCTTCTTGTTATTAGCAAAGTGATCATGATTCAGAAGCATTGTGAGAATTCTTTTGCCATGTCAACCATCAAAGAGAGACATGAGATATTAAAGTTACAGAGTGTTAAACCCTGCCTGTCGCCTTCAGTATGTTTTTGTTTAGTTCCATTCAACTGAACATTTGATTTTTAATAGTTTACTTTTGTTCTTATGAGTGAAAAATAAAAAGGACTATTATAGAACAAATTGTGCGCAGGCAAAACAGTTGCTGGCACTTTGTACCCCCCGGAACACAATGTTATCTGCCAATTTGACTTGCTTTTCTTTCATGTTCAATTACAAAAAAAAAAAAAGGTACAGAAGAGAGAGAGTCCTAATATTTCCTTATCTATATTTTTTTTTCCTTACTGTGTTTAAAAAATGCAACAAGCCAAGCTAACAGCATAGGTAAAAACAACCTTTTAAACCCTAAGGAGCCAAAAGCTATTTTTAACTTCCTCCAGGAAAATTGTATAAATACTATCCACTGCAGCAAAACATGAATTTAATAAACCCCAATAACATCACTGGAAACAAATCTATTTAATTTGAAGTCTAGGCTGTGCCCTTAAATTTAACGAAGAGAGATGATGTGGATAATAAATAGCAAAGATAAATAATTGTAGAAACCATGAACTAAACTCTCAGCTAGACTAATTTGGAATTCCAACAGCACCAGACAGCCTTAAATTGCTAGGAACTAAGGCCAGATTTTGGACCTATGGAAGAATTTTTTACTCATCATTTTCTTTGAAAATCATTTTTTCTTTGAAAATGATGAGTAACAATAGTTTGATGAGAAACTAACAGGGATATTAAAGTCAATAAGCATAGGCCAGAAGAAGTCATAGAATCATAGAATAGGTAGCTTGGAAAGGACCTTAAAGATCTACTGGTCCCAGCCCCCACCATGGTCAGAAGAAAGAAGGCACTAAAACTTTTGCTCTTGCAATTTTTTTGAACAATATCTCAAAACTAAACGGGGTACAATTTCTGTTCCTTTCACAGGTACAAGCTCTATGGGAAAGACACACATAAATGATCCTAACATCCATGTGTCATGGTTTAAGTTATTAAGTTATTATTAACTCATGGCATTCCCCATTGCTCCCAGTCCAGTTGTTGAGAGGATTTGTGAAGAAATTAATTTTATTCTACTATTTTCCTTCCCATGTGTTTCTGAGAAAGATGAAAGATCTCATCGAGAAATAATGCTTTAGTAGCTTGGTTCTCAGAAATTGTTGAAATCTGAAACCTTTTTCTCACAAGAAATAACTTCAAAAGATTTAAAAGTATAAGACAGGCATGCAGTAAATAGGAATATATATATATAAGAGCTTGTACAGCACATAGACCTGCATACATGCATACACATAGCCTCCAGGGCCAATGATTAGATTAAGAAGATGAAAGTGGTGCCTGAATGAGATATTTTAGCACTCAAAGCTTCACCACCACTCAGTCATCTGGTCTTTCCATCTCTTTGCCTTCCCTGAGGTGTTCTCCAGCCAATAGCATTTTCCTCACCCCATCAGTCTGGGCAACAGCAGAAGCAGCGGCAATAAGTGAAGGTTAGGTTTGTATATTCATTTGAAATCCTTTCTCAAACAATGTTTGTCATCCTTCCCCTATTACAACTCTGTATGCACAGTTTTGTAACATTTTAAAATGTCTACTGTTCTCTGCATCTCCTATGTTTGCAGCAGTAAGGCTATATTCTACACCTTTCATTTAACTTTGTGTGCTTTTTCCTGTGAAATAATTTTTTCAGCTTTAGCCTGAAAGTTAGGCATTTTATCCCACTATTGTATTCTGCATAAATTCCAGATTTTTTATCTCTTTCCTCTAATTTTTTTGTTTTCTGGATGAGAGCTAAACAATCATTTGGACATGCTGAACCGAGCACATCACAAAGCATGGATGATTTTTGGTCGATTGATACTACAGTTCATTAACTATTATTCTTAGTCTAATCCAAACTAATTAGGTCTACTGCTGTGTTTCTTCTCACTTATCTGTGTAGGGACCCTGCCTTGCACCACATTCTTGTGACAATAAGTACTTGCTCCATTCAGAGAGATGCACAAATTTGTCATTTTGAAGACTTGCACAAAAAAAAACATTGGTTTGCTAACACTCAAAGCAGCTTTGTTCCCTTGAGAGCTCCATAGCTTATTTTCTGCTCCAATAGTTCCATCCTTCCAGTTTGTTGTCTATCACTGGTGCTAATTTGTTTCGTCTGAAAGATCAATGTTGTCTTTCTTTCTCTGTACAATTTCTGCAAGGTAATGGGGACATTCTTAAGGCAGATTGCTGTGTTAAGTCTTGGGCTTGATAACCTAAGTACCCAGGCACGTGTAATACAATATGTACCCACATTTCTGCTGCCATTCTTCCTCTAGGACCAACTTTGTCACATTTTATTACATTAAACTCACCAAAACTTCTAGGCATCTCAAAGTCAGTTTTCTAGTGTAAGCTGGTCATGAGGTCTCTGCATATATTCAACAACACCTTTAGATATTAATTTATATTCTGTAAATTTTATACATCTAGAATCATAGAATGGTTTGGTTTGGAAGGGACTTTTAAAGATCATCCAGTCCAACCCTACTGCAATAAGCAGGGACATCTTCAACTTGACCAGAATACTCAGAGCCCCATCTAACCTGACCTTGAATGTTTCCTGGAATGAGAAACCTGTTCCAGTGTTTCATTACCTTCATTGTAAAAATTTTCTTTCTTATATCTGGTCCGAATGTACCTTCTTTTGGTTTGAAACCCTTGTTCCATTGTTACAGACCCTACTGAAAAATCTGTCCCCATCTTTCTTATAAGCCCCTTCTTCATATTGAAATGCTGCAGTAAGGTTTCCCCTGTCAAATTTAGATATGTTAAATCACCTGCTGTCCAGTTTTCAGCACTGACTTTAGCAGGCACATAGGACTGCCTTCAACCATTCCCAACCTTTGAAAAACTAAATTTAGGTGAGATGGACATGATCTCCAAGACAGTATGGATTCATCCTTGGAGAAAATGATGAATCCCTTTGTAGCCCTCTGAGACTATATAGCGAGCTGGCATGCCTACACCTGGTAACCAAGTGCGTATAACTGGGACAGATAAATGGCAGAGAACTAGAGAATTTTGCTGGCCTCATAAGAAGTTTCTGAACCCTCTGGGATTTATTGTTTTGGTTGTGGTTTGGTTTGGTTTTGGGGGTATGGGTTTTTTGTTGTTGGCTTTGGTTTGTTTGTTTGTTTGTTTTCCTGGTGCTTTTATAATTCTATAATAATAGTATAGTTAGGGTTGGAAAGGACCTTAACATCACCTAGTTCCAACCCCCCCCAGCCATTGGCAGGGACACCTCACACTAGGCACCCTTACAGGCCCCCTTCAGATACTGGAAGGCTGCTCTGAGGTCTCCACGCAGCCTTCTCTTCTCCAGGCTGAACAGCCCCAACTTTCTCAGCCTGTCTTCATACGGGAGGTGCTCCAGTCCCCTGATCATCCTCGTGGCTCTCCTCAGCACTTGTTCCAACACTTCCATGTCCTTTTGATGTTGAGGACACCAGAACTGCACACAATACTCCAAGTGAGGTCTCACAAGAGCAGAGTAGAGGGGCAGGATCACCTCCCTCGACCTGCTGGTCGCACTCCTTTTGATGCAGCCCCGGATACAGTTGGCTTTGTGGGGTGCAAGTGCATATTGTTGGCTCATGTTAAGTTTCTCATTGACCAACATCCCCAAGTCCTTCTCTGCAGGACTGCTCTGAATCTCTTCTCTGCCCAACCTGGAGCTGTGCCTGGGATTGCCGCAACTCAGGTGTAGGGCTTTGCACTTGTCATGGTTAAACTTCATAAGGTTGGCATCAGCCCACCTTACAAGCATGTCAAGGTCCCTCTGGATGGCATTCCTTCCCTCCAGCGTATCAACTGAACCACACAGCTTGGTGTCATCAGCAAACTTGCTGAGGGCTCACTCAATCCCACTGTCCATGTCGCCGACAAAGATGTTGAACAGGATCAGTCTCAACACCAACCCCTGAGGGACACCATTTGTTTCCCATTTCCAGTTGGACATTGAGATGTTGGCCACAACTCTTTGTGTGAGGCCATCCAGCCAACAAATTGGGGTTTTTTGTTGCTATTATAGTTACCTTGAACACATAGCTTATGATTTCTGCTCATCAATGTGCTTTTTAATTTTCTGCCTCCTGATGATAGAGCCACACAAAATGCAACATGCTATCTAGCAGATGCATGAGAAGCAGTGCTGGATCATCCCAGGCCATTACAGTCTGTGTCTCTGCAGAGCTAACAGTCCTTCTGCGACCGAAACACCATGTCACAGCAGCTTTACTGCTGGCATCCTTACTAGCTCATAGCTCTAGTGTGCCTGCATGGAAATACATTGTGTCATGTAGACCTGATATCAGTTCCAGTATGTAATATGATTCAGCTAGTCCAGCAGGTCAACAGAAACACTTATAGCTGGTTCTAAAATATCAAAACTGTAATTGCACAAACGTAAAGTCACCATTTCAGGTTTTAGATCTAACTTCATCTCTATCAAGGGTCTCCCACATCTAAAAGCAGGACAAATCATCAGAACAGAATTGTATTTTTGTCTTTTGTTAGCAACCTACTGTAGGGTATGAACAACATAACATGGTTCCATGTAGGATACTTATATCATGAAAATTATCACTGAGAGCACACAAGGGGTAAATAGTTTCAGCAAAGCAAAGTACTGTACCACACTGAAGCAGCAATACATATTTCAAGGTAAAATCATCTGGCATGTTTACAGCCCTTTTTAGAAAACTTCTTTCTTTTGAAATTTCCTGAAACAGCTTAATACATTTTGATGCATGTTCTCTTTGCAACCTGGTGCCTTTGCTGCTGCTGTAATAGATTATTTTTATCATCATCATCAACCACAACAGTTACAACAAAGACAAAAGAAAAGGTATTTGTCCGGATTACCTTTCAAATTTATGAACAAACAATTTCTCAGCAAACCATTTCAGATATCCTCCAAACACTACAACCTTTTTACAAGTTCAGACTTCCAATTAAGATCATGCTAGGAATGCAATCAAGGATCTCAGCACTCAGAAGTTAATTATCTCCTCAGGCTAAGTCATAAACATACTTGTTTTGTTTTTGTCCACTTCATCTAATGATATAATGTATTTGGAAGATACAGATTTTGCCAGTTGTTATCAAAAGGGCCTATGGTGAGGCTGTGGGAGCTTTTGTCACTGCTGAAATACAGCAAAACCTAAACTGTTTCTGAGAATTAACAACACTGGGTACTCTCTGTCCAAAATTACCCAATCTGCCACACCACATAAAGCTCCAAGACAGTTACAGATCTTCTCTGCATGCTCAGCCAACTTATCCATCCCCAAAATTGGCTGGATTTGGGCCATGCATATACACTTGCTCAATATATGTGCTCTGAGAGATGATTTAGACTGGCCTTATGGCAAGCTGAACAAGGCTGAAGATAAATTAACTAAATAATCCTTTCTATCCCCCATCAAATGGCTGTCTGATTCACAGGGGCCAAAAACTTCTCTGACTATCAAAAAGCAATGGCAGCATTTGAAACTTCCAAGTTAATCCAGCTCAAAGTTGGATTGACTACCCTGGAGACTTTTAATTGACAGATGGTTCTGCTAATGCCCACCTGGGAAAGTGTGTGATTTGGGTGGCTCACATATATAATCTGATCTGCTGCCAAAAGGCAGTGGTTGAAAGCGATGTATCCACTGTCAACATTTCTAGGTTTTAGATGTGTTTGTGGACTGATAACAGCAATCCCTTTCCAACTCCACTGTAATTCTTGAAAATTAATCACAGATATATTATTACAAAAGAGGTACATTTAAAGAGGGATATTTAGTCTTGTTAGACTTCCAATTTCAAAAGTGCACATAAGCACTAGTTGGTCTTTTGGTACATCCACATTTCCAGCTCAGTGTTGTTGGTAACATCAGATCCACCCTCCATGGGTATCACAGAATTTAAAAAAACCTTAAGCAGCATAAAGTGTGCAGCCTTCCAGCCTTCCAGTGGGGGAGAGATATATTTGAGGCGCACTATCCAATCCACAGACACAGGAGCAAATACAGGCCCTACAGACTGGGCCAAAGCTGCACATGTTCTACACTAACAGTAAGGATGGCATGAGTGCATCCTGGTAAGACCACATCCATCCAGCAGAAACTGAGCTCTATTCTTCCAGAATACAGCATGAATTATTTGAACTTCAGCTACAGTTTTGCAGACAGGCTATAAGCAGCAACATGGACCAATCACGGGAGACAGCACACTCATGATTCTTCTCTTAACTGTCTTTTTAGATGTATCAAAGAATCATAATATCATATAATGGTTTGGCTTGAAAAAGACCTTTTAAATATCATCTAGCCCACTCCGCCTGCCATTGGCAAGGGCATCTTTCACTAGATCAGGTTACTCAAAGTCCCATACAACCTGACCTTGAATACTTTCAGGGATGGGTCATTCGCAAGGAATATCCTATTGGTCTTGAGAAGTAAGGTCATAGCAGGTAACTCATTTCAACAGTGGGACAAATAATATGATAAAAACTGTGCTTGGGAGGAATATTAGCAGCCAAAACAACACAGACTGTAATGGTATCTAAAAAATCTTCAGGTAAAACATAGCAGGCTCATGACAGCCAGCTAGTGGGTATCCTCCCAGTGACCACCATCCATAAAGGAGAGAACTGAAGTAAATAGTCATTATTATTTTTTGTTCTCTGCTAGCAACTCTCAAAGCAATGTTCTGCCGTGCTGCTTACTCACCATTGCAGCCTGTGCCACAGATGATCAGTGCTTTATTATGTACACCATAACATGAATCTTATTTGTTATTCACTGTTTTGCTTGATGAAGTTTCTATGGGGAGAAAACCATTCCTTATAAAGAAATAGCAAGAATTCACATTTCACATTTCACTATTTCGTATGTTTTTTGTGGATGAGCACTTTACGTCCATCAGACACTGTATCCTGAAAATCTTCCAGAAAAGATCCCACTTGTTTTTGTAACTTCAGCTGACATAAACAACCTTTCAGTACCAGTAAATAAAATACACTATCTAGGAACATGCCATAAGAATAGACTTAATAGCAGCTTCAAAATCAAGGAAGTCATCAGGTGAGAGCTGTTAGGGTCTTCACTCTGTCCTAAATGCTAATCCATGTGGTCCCACTCAACGCACAGGGCAGGATTAATAACACTGCTGGTATAAACAGGCATGGCCAACTGAGAAGTTGCACTCACAAATGCTAGCAGTGAGTTTTGACCAACTTGCCTATATGCCTCATGCTCTTGTTTCTCAGTCTTACTGATCATTTGCAACAGCCAGTGATGTCCAGAGATTCATCCCATTTCACTGCTCTTTCATTTTCTGGACATTTAAGAGAGTTATGGGTTCGGCTTCCCCCCCCCCCCCCCGGAGAGTCTCTTGTTATGCCGGGAAAGAGAGAAAAGCTGGGGGAGGGGAGACAGGGTGCTTGACCCGGGCTGACCAATGAGGTTATTCCATACCACAGCACGTCATGCCCAGGAGGTAGGATTCGGGGGAGGGGGGGTGGTTTGCGCAGCACGCGGTGAGAGGAGCGGAGGCGGTCGCTTGCTCGCGGCACGCGGTCTCTGGGGCCACGCAGTCTCTGGGGCCACGCGGTCTCGGGAGCGGGGCGGTCCCTGGAGCGGCGCGCGGTCTCTCGGCTCGGTCGGGTGGGGAAACGGTTGTATCCTCTCCCTTTGTATTTAATTTGTCATTATTAGTGGTGGTGGTGGTGGCAGTAGTGATTTCTATTGTATCTTAGTTACTGGACTGTTCTTCTCTCAACCCGTGGGAGTTACATTTTCTTTGGTTCCTCTCCCCATTTTCCCCCCATACAAGGGGGGGGGGGGGAAGGAGGGAGAAGGGAAATTTACAGCTTAAACCCCCACATTTTTGGCGCCCAACGTGGGGCACATAAGGGTTGAGATAAAGACAAAATAGCCACTTGTCACAATGCTGATTTACTGGCTCTCAAAGTTGTTGCTCTGGTTCTCACAGGTTCAGTGTATGATACTTTACTTACAGCCGGTTCTTCTTATCTTAACGTTTTTCAGATCTGGGTTGTTGGTTAAGATTCTTGTTACATTATACAGTATTGCACGGATTGTTAATACAATAGACTTAGTGATCATGAAACTGACCCGTTTTGTGTTTCCAGTGTGGCCACCAACTCTATACTTTGGGAAGTATATAATGGAAGTTTTTAGCAATTACACGTCTCTTTTCACCTCCTCGGGTGTTAGCCTGTGAAGGAGACATTCTTTTGTGCTCCCAGTGCCCCCACCAGGCCGTTTACAACACTGTTTGAGAATTCTGAAGGTTTTGAATGGCCTTTAGATACCCTTGAGATGTGCCTGCTGGTGGTGACGGGAATTATCATGTTGGCACACATACTGAATATGTTGTACTCACAACTATTTAGTCTGGTCCGGAGAGTTAAGCAGAGTGGGGTGTGGGCCATGTCTGGGGTTAGACCACAATCTAGGATGGCTGAGAGATTTTCCCCCAGGCTGGACAGTCATGAGTGGCAGGGTGTGTGGGATAGTATGGGCAAGTATCTAGGCCAGTGGGCCCCTCCAGTGCTTTGGAACTTCACCAATGAACAAATGCAAACCCCAGAAAAATTAGTAAAACATTTAAAGGAGGTATGTGATCATTCTGGTCACACCAGAGATGGACAAATCATGGCAACGTGCTGGGGCTTGGCTTATGCTTACAGAGCCTTGTATAACACTGCCCAGCATCTTCAAAAGGAAAAAAACATCTCTGGATCTGAGGACGGAGTAATGGACAGCGCAGTTAATCCAGTTCGAAGTACAGCAGCTACCTCACCACCAGCGACAGGTACAGCCACTACTCAAACCCCAGTGACAAGTACAGCGGCTACCCAAACCACAGTAATAATCACTGCAGCTAAACCAGAGGACCAACTCATACCACTATCGGTTGCCCCTGTACGCAAGAGGAGAAACAAAGAAGAGGCAGGAAAGATGAACCAAGACAAAGAAACGTCACCACCTGGGACAGCATCTGACCAGGAGTCATTATCACATGATGAAGAAGAAGAACAAAAGGAAGAGGTGACTTCTCAATCTCAGACCTCAGCCGAGCTACGGAATATGCGAAAAGACTTTACCCGTCAGCCAGGGGAGCACATCATCACCTGGCTGCTCCGATGCTGGGACAATGGGGCTGACGGTCATGAACGAGAAGGTAGTGAAGCCAAACAGCTGGGATCACTTGCCAGGGAAGGGGGAATTGACAAAGCAATTGCTAGAGAGAAAAAGTCCCTCAGCCTTTGGAAGTGGCTCTTGGCAGCTGTGAAAGATAGGTTTCCATACAAGGATGATGTTATGAGTCATTCGGCCAAGTGGACTACT
Organism: Myiopsitta monachus; assembly: GCA_017639245.1. Classification (NCBI taxonomy): domain Eukaryota; kingdom Metazoa; phylum Chordata; class Aves; order Psittaciformes; family Psittacidae; genus Myiopsitta; species Myiopsitta monachus. The sequence continues at coordinate 21,694,636 of CM029922.1, read as the reverse complement.
CTAGAGAAAGGCATCCAGTCTCTGAGAGAATCAGCCATTGTAGAGACGATCTATATAACCAAGCCGAATGTTGGGGATATACCCATAGATCCAGATGAAGTTGAATGTGCACGACCCATGTGGTGGAAATTTACACAAAATGCACCCCAATCATATGCCCATTCATTCATTGGCAACAATAACCTGTAATGACATAAGACCCCCAACAGTGGATGAAATGATTTATAAACTCCGAGAGTTTGAAGATAATCTCACCCCTTCCATCATCTCAGCTGTGGAAAAACTGTCCCAGAACCCCCAACAATTGAGAGACGACCTATCCAGTTCCTCACGTGTACCAACACACGTCTCAGCTATTAACAGAAGGCGTCCCACTGTTTGAGAGAGAAGATATAGAAGTTATACACCACGGGCCACCCTATGGTTTTACCTGCAGGATCATGGAGAAGATATGATGGAGTGGGATGGAAAGCCTACTTCAGTTTTGGAGGAGCGGGCGCGAGAACTGAAAAAGAGAGCAAAGGTCAAGTCTGATCACCCCATGAAGGCTGCGGCTTCAGGCTCTGGTGAGCAGGTTCCCAGATGGAGTGGAAGAGCAGATTTTACCTCAGCTCCCATGATAAAGAAGAACAATCCATCTCTACAAGGTGTGAGTGACCAATGTGATGACTACTAGAGGGGCCGCGCCTCCGGCCAGGTGGAGGTAGGGGACAATCAGATTTACTGGACTGTATGGATCAGATGGCCTGGCACGTCAGTCCCACAGAAGTATAAGTCTCTAGTAGATACCGGTGCACAGTGTACTCTGATGCCATCAAGCTGTCAAGGGGTGGAACCTATTTCTATTTCTGGAGTGACAGGAGGATCCCAAGAGTTGACTGTACTGGAGGCTGAAATCAGCCTGACTGGGAGGGAATGGCAAAACCCCCCCATTGTGACTGGTCCAGAGGCTCCATGTATCCTTGGCATAGATTCTTATCTCAACCCGTGGGAGTTACATTTTCTTTGGTTCCTCTCCCCATATCCCCCCCATCGGAGTGGGGGGGGGGGGGGGGGGTGGAAAAGGAGGGAGAAGGGAAATTTACGGTTTAAACCCCCACAAGGAGGCATGGTCCAGATCCAGCAAATGGGCATATTTGCTGTCCTAGGCCAGAAAGTTAAATTTCCGTGTTTTGCAGCACAGCTGGCTGTGCTGAGGCAAGTCTTTCTTCAATGCATGGTGAAACATTGAGCTCCTAGACTGAGAGCCAAAACAGCAGCTCAGAGCTAGGAACACAAGGAAGTGTCAAGCAAAAGGATTCTGAAATTCTTCCTCTAACTTGAACATATGTATGGAGACTGCCACAAGGCACCTCTGTGAAATATGGTTTGAGCTTACTGTTCTCTCAAAGGGAGCTGGGGACAAGATTCATAAGGAAACCCCTTTTGCTTGCTCATTGAGGCTTATGGGTAAGAAACACCTGTATAAGAAACGGGAGACCTGGATAATGGAGGTGTTCTGAACCCCCCATTTCCAAAGCCCAGGAGAGTGGTGATATTGTGGCAAATACTGAGGGAAAGCCACTCTGCCTGTCAAGTAGGAGAAGGGACACTTTACAGGCAAGAAACCAAACCCAGAAGATTATAAGGGAAGTCTGACAAAAAGTCTGCTTCTATAGTCTCAAGGGTATTTAAACGTTTCTACAAGAAATGCTAGAAATAATCTAGAACTAAACATTGAAGTCTCAAGATTCTTGCTTCCCTGAAGACTGCATGGATAATTAGTCTATTATAACAAGGAACATAGTAGCACTACCTCCATAATCTCAACTGAATACAGGATGTTCCAATAAGCACATGTAAGGCAAGAGAAAAGAGGCTCTGGATCTTAAAATGTGAGTCACAACTCTCAATTCGAAGGGCTAAATTCCTTCTGTCAGTAAAAGAGTTTTTTATGAAGCCTCAATGAGAAGAAAAGAAATAACTCCAATGTGTAAGTGTGGATTTTATTTTGGGCTAGAATATATTTATTTATTTACTTTGGCTGTCTCAGTGAAGAATTTCTGAAGCACACTGGTACTTTGAAAAGATGCAAAAGTGGTTTTCATGTTTGCAGTGTTAAGCTGCTAACAGGCAGAAGCAATGTAAGCAATCACACTGGTCTCTGAAATCTTTTATTCTTTTCCTGTACTCTCAAGGATGTCCCAAGGATGCTCCAAAAGCCTTTCACTTGCAGCATTGGAAAATTTACCAGCATTCAACCACTTGATTTAAAGAAAACTGATTGCAAATCTAACTTGGCTGTTGGTTTTTTCTTTTGAAAAAACAAGCAGCCCATTACATGTTACACAGTACTTTAATAAAGCACTTGATTCTGCACATCTAAACTCAAAACAGCAACTGCAAAATAATGTATAGTTAGAAAATACTCACAGATATAGAAACACACACATATTTGCCTGGCACACTAAATGAGATATCACAAATTATTCACAGTGATCTTAACACATTGTTTTCAGATACTTTTTGTCAATGCACTGAAAGAAAATATCATTGCAGAAAGCTTTGTTGGTGATATAAGGAGCTGAGTATTGCCTAATAATATGCATCAGCCATCAGTACTAAGTCAATAATGTTATAGATCTGTTGTGGTCAAACAACTTGTACTGTATTACAGCAACTCATAATCCATCTGGGACTGAAAAGCGAGGACTGCACATGTGAACTGTAGGACCATACCTTAAAAGAGAAGTGATTTCCAAAATGATCATGACTGGTATACAGAGATAACAAACTAAACAAAACCGGCCCAAAGAAGTACCAAGACCTGCTAGCTGCTTTCTTCTGTCTAAAATTCTTGCCCAGAACCTGAAAAAATACTCTTTTAATGAGAATCTGAAAAAAAAATCCAAGCTACACTTCTTAGTGAAAGAGAATGTAGAGAAGCAATTGGATCTTCATGTAAAAATACTGACCTTAGAAGATACTAGAAATGTGTGTATCCTTCTAATGCTCTATAGTTAAAGATAGAAGAAAATACCAAGTCTGGAGGCTGAAGCAAGCAACAATCAATGAGAAATTGCACATTTTTAATAATAGTAGAATTAAAAACTGTATGAATATATTTAGGAGTCCTTAGAAGAAGACAAGATAGCTTTACAGAAGTTATGAATTTGGTATTAAGTTATTGGTTCTAATAAAAACTGAAGTGTGTATTTCTTCTGCCTGTGTAATGCAGGTGATCAGAAAGGTCTCTTTTCCCTTAAAATTGTTAATGGATTAGTTGAAGGCTGGATCTTAACTAGCTTGGGTCTTTTATAAAATTCCTCTGATCTTAGAACAGCATTAACACAAAGAAAAACACATACAGAGATTTGGATTTCCTTACGTTAGCCTTTAGTGGTCACTGTTTTGTATGTCTATTTCTCCTGTCATTCAATGATTATCATTGGACTTTTTGAGGCCGTGTCAGTTTTAGGCACCCAGATCAAACTGAGTTTCAGCTTGCACTGCCTGAATTGGCTACAGGCCTCATAAACAAAAAACGAACTCCTGATTGAACCGTGGCTGTTCTTTTCAAGAGTTAATGGCATCAAATTGGTTACATAATTAGAACTGCAACTTACTTCATTATAAACAAGCAATGAAAACTTTAATCCTCGTTCATCCAAAGAATCAAAGTGTAGAAGCTCTAAATCTTGCCTGAAATGGCAGATTAGAACAAAACCTTGACAGTACTAAATGGAGACAGGGAACTATGTTGGAAGTCTTGCAAGACGAATTGATCATGCATGACTCCATTTCTGCCTTAGAGGCAATGTTGATGAACACTGAAGAGGCTGCTGTATAGAAAAGAGAAACAGATATTTCTCTGCTCTAATTTATTCTAGACTTCCTATAATTATAAGAAATTATTACTGTGTGATATTCGTTCATCTCATTATGCAGTTTAAGAAGAAACAAATTCATCCTTTCTGAAGAAAATAATGCTTTCCTGAAGGTGAGAAAACATCTCTCAGCCTCCCTTATAAGAAATACACTGTGTTTGCAATCCTTTTTTCTCAAAGCTGCTAGTAGCCTGTTAAAATCAAACTTGAAGCATATGTAAGATGCAGTTGTTGGAATGGTGGCTCTTTCAGTCCCCTCTCTTTACACAAAAGCACATTTCTTTGTTAAGTAATGATTGCTGAGCAAAACACGTGTTTTTGCCCCTATATGACCTGCCTAATAAACAAGATGGGGAAAGAAGAACTTTACTCCCTACCCACATCTGTTACTGAGGATGCCACCACCAATCTGTGTGACACATATTGCTAAAAAAAAAAAAAAAAAAAAAAAAAAAAAAGCCAGTAGGAATTGTTTATTCAAGAATCTCAGAAGGAGAAGCTGACCCTCAGAATTCAGTTCCTATGGTCTTAGATGTTCATCTGTTGTAAAACAGCTATGATAGTCCATAAAATAAGTCAAACTCAGCTAGCATTATGGTCCACCACACACAGTAGACTATTATTAGGTTTTGAATTTATTGACTTGGAGGAAGGGTAGGTGTCCTCCAGATGTGTGGTGTCTAAGATGATAAACAACCAGTCATTCAAGGACCTCTTGAGATGGGAGTACAGCTTCAGGTCAGTAAGCAACAGAAAATGTTCTTAGGGTTAGTTGTGTGTATCCTTCAGCCATTCCAGGGACGGGACCTTTGTTTGGATAGCCCATCTCCTCTTCAACCTTCTGGAGGAGGTGGATGAAGCAGTAAGATCCTCTCCATCCATCCTCCAAGAGAAAAAAAGACTGCAAATTTCGCTGCCTGTTCATAGTGGGCTCTGTTTTAGTCTGCTGGTTTGCAGTGGTTTGCTATAAAGCGGGATCAGGCACTCTTCGAAACCTCTAAATGTCTCATACCACCAGTGAAACCAGGATGGTGTGTTTTGTTATGATTCAGTTTGAGGCTTTTTTTTTTTTTTCTTCTGAAAAAATAGGAAAGCAAAGATCATTTTTCAGAGTAGTTGTAAAGAATATTTTCATAATCCAGAGGCAGGGAAAAAAAAATGGAGAGAGGAAAAAGCTGCAGTACAGGCAGCATTTGATAGCTGTCTGTTACCCAAGCCATAGGGAACTCTTTCTTTTTCTTTTGCAATTAGAGTTGAAGCAGGCTGTTTTCCAGAGTATAACTCCTTTAGATGCTACTGTCCCCATTTTTCTGACTTCTCATCTCAAGCCAGAATTGAACCACCCAGCTTGGGATAAACAGTGCTTAGATAGATATGAAAAAATGTGTCCCTTAGATGTTATGAAACAGTCTCTTTTTTTTTGCAGAGGAAGAGCCAAAATAAAAAGAGATTATTGTACTGTTATGATTCCCCTATCTTCTGTTCTCTTGCTCGATGTAAATTTAAAGCCAGGATGATGATTGTGCCAAAAGTATGGGCCCTTTGCCTTAAAAGAAGTCTCTCTTAGTTTTTCTGTGTACATGTGGCTGTGGGCGCGTGTGCTCAAGAAGCTGTTTTTATTTTGTTGGCTGTTCCAAAGCAAACTATATGTTTCAAACTACTTCTAATACTGGATGGAAAATAATGTGAGTACTTAGGTATTATACTTAAAGAGTCACCTTCAAAGAGAGATAGGAGAATTTTCTTGAAAAATGAGAAAAAATCATTATACTCATATTATGACTGGTAATGGGGAAGTGCTATGATCCCTACTCCTAGTTCTGACCTGTGGTGAATTTCACATCAGAAATAATCCCTGCTATTCCCATCAAAAACTTGACTGCCTTTTTCAGTTCAACAACCCTGGGATTAACGCTTAGCTTGTATGATGCATCTTCCCTTTTCCCTTGATAAATTTTCTCTCCAAGGACATTCCTACTTCATGATCAAATCTACAAATCCTTCCTGTTTGCTTGCTTTTGAGTGTATTTATTTCAAAGTATCTGTGAAACATATGGAATATTTACAAAGCAGGTGATGAAAAAAGAATCAAACAGTAGAAAGTTCTAAATACCATTGCTTGCAAGCCTGTATTACCCTTCTGTAATGAGACATTTCACAGTTATGTCATCTAATATGGGGAAGCCAAATCCTGTCTTAACTATATCCCATTAATACTCTTTTGACTGCATATCAGTCTGAATATCAATATTCTCTATATAGACAGTCACATGTCTACTAGTTCTGTATTTTAACATGTCTACTGGCCCTTATACCACCTGTGCTCAGCCAGGCTGCAGATGCGGATTGTTGTTCAGGCCCTTTTCCTAGGATTTTTGGTGGCAGGGGGTGAGCGGGCACCTGCCTGAACAACAATCTGTGTTAAAATGAAAATGTGAAAGCACAGAGAATGTGCAGATAAGACAGAAGAGTCTCTGGAGGGTGTTTGCTGAAACCCATCACAGTAAATAAATGTGGGTAATTTCTAAGTTACTTTTGAAGCAAATTAATCAACCTGAAAAGGCACATTAACATAGTTTAAAATTTTTAACTGACGAGCCTGGAGAAAGAAAGGCAGCAGTTTGAATTTGGTTTGGTGTTGCTGGAAGTTGCCACATGGCATCACTAGCCTGCCTAATCTAGTCTGAGCATCCCTTGGGATGCTGCAGGGACATGGCACCCAGTCAGCAAGGGACAGCTAGGGCAGTAAGCAGACCCTGAAGTGAGTGTGTGCATGTGTTTGAGGTCTTTTTCCTTTTCTTTTTGAATATGCTTAGAAGTTTCTTTCTGATTACTTTTACTCTTGGCTAATTTTTTACCTGTATTTTCTCATTTTGTTGGTTTTTTTTGTTTGATTTTTTCTGTGTGTCTTTTTGTTGTTGGTGGTGGTGGTTTTCTTTTTATTGGTTTTGGGGTTGGTTTTTCTGTGAATTGTATTACTGTCTTCAGCTGAAAACACTATGAAAAACTGTCCCCAGAACATCTGGTTTTGCCTTCAAGTTAGATTGTATTTCATCAGTTTTTGATGATAGATAGGATATTTTCAGACATAGTCATGTATACTAAAACACGGAGAAGGTTTACAGGTTTACAAGAAAAGACAACTTCCAAATCTAGCTGAGAGGTTTAATATCAGAAAGGCATAATGAGAACTAGGGACAGGAAGATGCAGAACAGGAAATTCCAAGTGAAAATAAAGATGCTCATTTTTAATGATTCGGGTAAATAACTGTCAAATCATCTTCTTTTGTAGATCACTTGTCTCTGGAAACTTTAAAAAAAGACCAACAACAGTATTTCTCTGTGAGACATAGTTTAGTTCATCTTCAGGTTATTTGGCTGGATGCAGGAATTATGATGCTAAATCATAATTTGGTTCATAAAATGGTTCAGAGTTTTGGAAGCTGTTAGGCTAAATGAACACAGTTGTCTCTTTAAGATCTTTAAAACTTCAGAACTGGTTTAAACATAGAAAGTGGAGTTTGAGTTCATGTTTGAGGGGACTTTTTTTTTTTTTGTAAATGTAAAAATATTTTGCTTTGTTGTTGTTTTATTTTTTTAACATTACTGTATCTCAGTTCTCTGTGCAGGTTTTTTGTTTCTTTAAAAAAGAAATTGGTTTGCTCTAAAATCAAGGTGGGGGGGGGGGGGAGTGTTTATTTCTATTTTCATTTGCAGTTTGAAAATTTCAGTTGGCTTTCCAGAGATTCTGCACCGCAATTCCTGCTTCTCCATTTAAAAAACCCTACAAAAATATTCATTTTAGCATGCATATTATCCAAATGCTGTTTTCATAAATAGAAATACTTTTTGTCCCAAAGTAAGTGCAAACTAAAGGCCAAAGAAGTGAGTTTGGGATTTTGCAGAGCAGTCTTGGGCTTGTTTCTATCTTGGTTTCATTTGATCTTACAGTAACAGATCCTTGCACATCAGTCAGTGGGAAATATAAGCTGTTAGGCTCTACTGTATGTCAGTGCCAATGCTGTTCATGAGTTGAATAAAATAAAGCAAACTGAACAAGAGAGCAATATGAAGTAAGGACAGGCTAGGGACACAAATGCAGAAGCTTAAAAAGATGAGGAAAACACAGCTAAATCAGAATAAAATTCCAGAGCTAAAATAAATGAAAGAGTTATTTAGTTATTTTTAGAAGTGGCTGATTTTCAGCTTATGGTTAAACATGCAAAACCATACAGGACAGCTGCCTGGTGCTCTGTTTATTTCAGACACAACAGCCTACAGGTTTAGAGAAAGAGAGTTGGTAGTAACTGTTTTCCAGAAATATTAGATCCATCTGAAAACTGCTATGAAACCAAGAGGAAATTCATGAGTGCAAGTGAGTGTGTGATCACATGTGCTCCCTATTTATTGTGTGGTGGTGTAAGGTTTTATGCATCTCCCTGACCTTTCCTTCTATATGTTACCTTGAGGGATTTTCCCCTTGCTTTTTGTTGTTGGCTCCCTTCCTCCCTCCCTCCCTTCCTTCTTCCCCTCCTTCTTCTTCTCTCTCTTCCCTTCTTCCTCCCTTCTTTCCTTCTTTCCTCCCCCTATCCGTCCCTCTCATTGTGTTTAAAATGTTGTGGTCACTAATATCAGACATAGCATTATAGGTGTTCAATTTAAATTGTGCTTTATATACTTAATAGAAACACAACTGTGATACCATGAGAATGTGCATGCAAGGCAGAATGCAGAATAGCTGGGGATGTGACAACTCAGATAATTAATTAGACCTTTTCATGTCAACAGGGGGGGTGCATGCATTTTGATTTTGTGCGCATATTTTCATTCACCCGGATTTTTTTGTTTGCGATTTTTTGTTGGATTTTTTTGATGCCTAGAAAAATGAAGCCTTTAGCTTCACTCTGAATGTGATAGTGTCTGGTCTGATTGCATGGATCTGAATGATGCGTGTTAGCACCCTGCTTATTAACCACTCTTAATCTTCAGCAGGTCTGTGTTAGACACCTGCCTCAATTTTCCCATCACATGCCTTCTGTGCAACACTGTAATAAGAACAGCAGGCACCAACCGGTATTTTTCAGGGGTCTTTATCATAGGAGCTAAATGTAGACAAAAGTCACTGAATTGGCTTTTATTCTCACCCTTTTCTTTCTTTTCCTGGTGAATAAGTGTCCATGAATTTCTTAAAACAAAAGTTTTACTTTCAGATCAGCTCTAAATACTTCAAGAAGGACCCCGATAAGGCTACCAGCCACTGAAATTACCCTGGATGCCCATTCCTGAACTCTATAAAGCCTTGGTAGGCAACAGAACTGACTTGTTTGTTACATTTCCATTATGAAAATTCCTGTCTTGCCATCTGCTTAGAAAGCACTTCTGAAACATTGTTTGAGGTCATGATGATAAAAGCAGGAGGAATTTATAATCATGTAAAAGGACAATACAGCTTAATGGCTGGATGTGGATTTGTGGCCCAGGAAATTTGAGTAGAGTACCTTGCTGTCTGTCCCATAGGTAAGACCCAGTTCACCCAATTTTGCCGTCTAAAAGTAGTTTTTGGCAAAAAACTATGTACCTGTAGACTACTATCCCCCTTATCATAAACTAAAATCCTATCGCCTCCAATCTTTCTGTCTTATTCTTCCAAAAGATTTGACTATATCACATGATAAATATCTTTTCTAATTTTTACCGTTTGTCTGTTTTCCACTGATGCATCCAGGATTTAGCATGTCATTTCTACACAAAACTTGTTTCCAAAACCTTTATTCTGGGTTGTTTTGTTTCGGTTTTTTTTCAGTCCAGTCTTCTCCAACAAGCCTTCCAATCTTTATTGCTCTTTGCTGGGACAAAACAGTAACAAACTCCTGCACTGTGGGGCACAGAAAAAAAATTTACTAAACTTCACTGTTTTTTCCTGATGCTTTCTACTACATCCAATTCCTCTTGGATTTGAATTACTAACCTGCTGGGGGCGTGGTTTTGACTTTTCATGACCCTTTATACACCAGTGGCAATGAAATTAAGCATCAGGACTGATGGAGCCCATCTGCCCTTCATACCACCAGTCAGGAGTGTTTTTCATATTATTCACTGTCTCCCTGGCTTTGTATGGTTCTTACCCATGTCTATGTTTCCTGGGCTGTCAAGAGATCTATTTCTCTCGCTCTATTCCTTTTTTTGTCAGAGAAGTTGAGGATTGATGCATTCATGTGTATTCATTTTAACCCTTTTTCTCTCAGGATGATTCCAAGAAAACCTGAAGAGGAAAATACCACAAGACTTAACCTCTCAAAGGAGGTTTATTCACCTTCACACATAGTCTCTTCACAAGATTTCCAGAATTACCTTGGGTTTCCAGACACTTTAGCATGTGCTGAGAGTATAAAGGATGAAGACACCAAGTTTTGCAGTCATATCTCCTTTTTCTTCATCTGATAGTTGATAGGATGCTTGAGTGTCATGAACAGTGAGAAGACCTCATGCTTGTGCAAATAATTTTTAACAGACTTTAAAGATTTTTATTTCCACAGCTATGCTGTAAAGTAGAGAAGGAGTGTGTCCATTTCAAAAAGGATATACTGAGGAACAAATCAGACTTACTGACTTGTCCAGTATTATAGAGCTTGCGGATGTGCCAGGAATTGAGTACAGCTTCTCAGCCTTGCCCTAGTTCTCTTGAGTATCACCCAGATTATTGGCTCAGGTCTTCGTCAGCTGAAGCACTGAATCACTGAACAGGCTTTATTCCTTTGTTCAGCCCTCTTTTTCAACGATTTATAATTGCAGCAAGCTGAACTTGGATTTTATTTTTTTTCAGTGTAAAAAGGAAATGCTTCGTGGTAGGTTGCTTTTAAATCCCATGGAGTCCACAGAACCTTCAGGCTACCACAGTTCTGAGGTACTTTATAACATGGTATTGATGTTGTGAAGTACTTCACCTCCACCACTGTCTGCCTTGAGACATCTTGTTTTCAGAGGGATGTGAATACAAGTTTAAGGTTACAGGAGAACATTTCCCTGACTTGTCAGCTCCTCCTCTTTCAGCTTGACTGGAGAGCTGCTTCATGCTCTCATACTTTATTCCTGTGATCAGACTGCAGGAGGCAAATGAGAGCCATTAGGGTTGTGGTGTTTGTGGTTTCTTTAAAGAGTGGTTTATTCTCGGGGGGGGGAAAGCACCCTGAAATTTTCACATGGAAAAATTATCTGGGCTGTGTCATGTTGAGCTGCTTTAGCAACTTTTCGAGTTGTAGCTATTCACCCTTTCCTCTTCTGGCAGGTTTCGTCTTAGGTTTGGCAACAAGTGACATTATTAGTGCTGATGCTTAGGCCTTGAACTCACTGTGTTGATTGCCTGAATGTTTCTGCTTCCCTGTGTAATGAAAGAACAATCAGTGCCTCTGTGATATCCTCATGTGGCACTAACTGCTATTAGAATTTATTATCATTTGTTTGTAAGTATTTATTATATGTTCTGACAAGGGGCTCTATGGGCTCCAATTGAGACTGAAGCAATGTTGTATAAGGCATTGTGTAGATTCACAGGAACATACTAAGTACTTACAATCTATATAAATGAGTAGAAATGGAGAAAAGGGATATGAAGTAGAAAATTGCTTTCCCTAGCAGTCATTTCAGCAGCTACCATGCAGTGCCTCAGTCCCTACACATTTGATCATGCTTCCTATCTCATTACAACAGTCAAAATTTACTGTCCTTCATTTTGATGCTTTAGTTAGGAGCATAACGACATGTAACTTTGGACAACAAAGGCTCTCTGAATACCAAAACTCACAAGAACGCAAAAGTAGGAGGAGGAAAGAAATATATAATTAGTTTGCATGCTATGTCTCTTTTCATAATAGTACCCCTGTCAAGAATAAAAACATGTATTTTCTTATAAGAAGAAATATTGAGATCATGTTGCTTTTCATTTTCTATAGAAAAAGTTAGTCCCTGAAAAATATCCCAGTAAGAGAACCAACAGGAGCATTTTGGGAGAATAAACACATGATGCTCAGGGGAAGAAATGCAGTTGCCTAAATGGGCACCTCTTATTCCCCCTTAGACCCTTGAGATGGTGCTGGAGAGACCTGCACCATGCTGGCTGACATGAATGTAAGGGAACTCTATGACCTCCTGGCACAAGAGCCAGAGGCAAGATGGAATATACTCAAAAAAAAAAAAAAAAGAAAAAGCGCTTGAGCCCTGTGATGAAAAGTCAACATAAAATAAATAAATGAAGAAAGAAAGAGAAAACAGGCAAGCAGAAAACCATTGGATGCACATTACAGCACTGCATCTGGAGTCTCCCTGAATGGACAACAGCATCACAAGTAGCAGCAGGAACCCAACCTCAGCATCCCAGGATAATAGCTGATCTCACGCTGAACATCTCTCCCCTGTGCAGGGCAGCACTGAAATGCTCTTGCCTGCCTGGTGCAATTACACAACATCTGAGAGAGTACAGGCAAGTGCAAAGACAGGGCTTGAGGCTACTTTAAGCATTTAGCTTAAAATGTTTGCTCCATCTTTTACTGTTGTGTTTCAAATTATTAAATTATTCAAATTATTAAATTATTATAGAAAATTATTCACTCCTTAGAGGAATCTGGACATATTTTTCTAGCAGAAAGATCAAGTGTTTAAAAAACAACAAAACCAAAATCAAGCAAACTACAACACAACAAAACAAGGACATAATAATGCAAATGGGAAAAGTAGTTTCTTTTCTGTTCAGCCTAGCAAATAGTAGGAGACAAATTTCTGCAAGGAATGTGTTCTATACCTCTAAAGTTAATTAGCAGAAAATGCATATTTAGTTAGTGGGAGGGGTGAAAATCAAGAACCTTGTTACTTCTGCTTCTCACTCCTGTGCATTTAAATTCACAGTTACACTTCTTGAGGAAGCTGCCTCTACAGCAGAGAGGTCTGCACTGATCAAGGGAGCTGCCTATTTCAGATACACTTAAGAAGGTATCTGTTGCCAAGGGGCCTCGGAGTTGTAACTGTTCACTGTTCTCATTTTCTCTTCTGCCAATTATCCAAACACTTTTCCCATTTACTTCATAATAATGATAATAATACCTTCATTAGATAATCTCAAGGCAATTTCTACTATAAAGCAAATTGGGGTTATTTCACCCTATCAACAAGAAGCAGGAAATGTCACTTAGCCTTTGGCTGAAGCTAAATGGCCAAGCAAAATAGCCAGATTTCATCAGTTTCTCTTCTGTGAAAAACATGGGAAAAAATCCACTGCTACTACCACTGCAAAGCAGCTAGTTACTTGAATATGCAGCTCTTTTTGCACCAAAAATTCTTCCAGACTGATAGATATCCTTCACTAATTTCGCATTCTTTGAGCTTTTGCCTAAGCCCTGAGGATGAGGAACCTTAAATACAGCAGTGTTGCAAGGACATAACGTCACAAAGAGAACTTGATTGTTCCTTCTCATCACTTCTCAGCTGCAGAGCTACAGATCATTCTTTGAGCAAGGCATCAGCCTGTCCTTAACACATCAGTGAATTCATCAGTCTTCTCTTGTGAGAATTCTTTAATATTGCCAAAGCTTGAAGTTGGTATGCTGTGACTGAAGGTGGCTGGAGCATCAACAAACCTTTGCTGCCAGTAGGGAAGACTTCGCCAGTAACTGTTGTATCAAATTCCGGATAGATTGGTACAGTGCTGAAATAACCTACTTGAAGCTAGCAATTATGTACAGTTTGTGGCTGTTCACGACAGTGCTGTAAGATATGTAAAATAGAATTCTACCTGATTGTGATTCTAGATGAGCTCAGGAAACAAAATTCAGTTCCATATGCAAAGTCTTGCAAAAATGCACAGAGAAAACAGTCATTGGTCTAAACCTATCTCTAGTAATAGCACCACTGGTCTATTTTTATGCAAGAGTAGATGTTTTCAGAATTATAAGAGCGACTTCATGTGACCTTCTCAGTTCCTTTCACAGAGACCCTTATTACAGAAGCTGTAATGATCTGAAGGTATAGGGCTAGAAAGTTTTGCAAAGACAGGTCCTATTAAGCCACTTAATACAGGCAGGAGAAAATATAGCACCATAGTTTGTGCTCCTGACACCTCCTCTACTTTCTCCAACAGTGAGTTTAGTAAAAGCTGTTACCTATACCTGCAAACCTTGACTTGTTACAGGATTCAGAAAAGGAACCAGTCACACTACCCAGGCACATCCCTCTCTCAGTGTCCTAACAACATTCAGAACATGATCCATAGGAATAAGCCAATGAGTCCTTGAGAAAAAAAAGCACATTTTATTTTGTGCCTTGAATTTGTGCTGCAGATTGCTAGACATATGGAGCTCATTAAAGGCTTTCAAAGATAACAGAGCCATTGTCATTGGACTCTTGTTTCAAGTGCATGTGGTGGCTTATGTACACGACAGTCGCAAAATACACAGCTCATCTCGCAGTCTCTGCCAGTACCTGAACAATCAAAATTGTTACAGACAGAGGTACTGGAGGGTTATTCTCCAGGTGTGCCTTTCCACCACTACCCTCAGGTCAGAAATGAAGAGAAGATGGTTAAATTCACAGAGAGTCAGAAACACGCTTCAGCAGAATGGCTCTGCTACATGGGGTATCCTGGTACACAAGGAAAGCACTGTGTGTCAGAAAACCTCTCAGAAAAGGGGAAGCAGGGCACCAAATATGACTTGGGGCTAGTGTAGTGTAGTTGTGTTTAAAACTGCATGAGTTCTGCGTAATCTGCCCTGAATAAAGACATGTTTTAAAAAACAGTAGGTTTTCAGAAAAAAAAAAATAAAAAATGAGGCTTTGAAAAAATATTTATGAAAGCAAGGATATAAAAAGTCAATCTTAAAGACCTTTATAGTTAACACAATTACTATTTATACATTCACCTTATGAGTGCCTAGAAACCAGCCATCCTGAGCTACCCTAAAAGGGGCACTCTTAGGACATAAAGCAAGCGATAGATGTGACATGCTTTTATCGGTCTTTCTATGGCATTCTTAATGTTGACTCATGGCACTACCTGATCAGGTCTGAATACCCTGAATACTTTTATAACACCTCAATGAATTGTACATCAGGAAAACTAGATGTGTTGAGGGAGGGGGGCGTCATTTCATCCCAACAGTCCCAAAACTCCCAGTCAGTTGTCAGCACCTATAATAAATGCTCAGAGCAATGTAGAGATATTTCAGCTGCGCCAGCCAATGAGGCAGCTTCAATTGGAGCTCAGCTCAGATGCCTCTATACAAACGCCCGTAGCATGGGGAACAAACAAGAGGAATTAAAGATGTGTGCACGTCTAAGGGGGTATGATATAATAGGCATCACAGAAACATGGTGGGATGGCTCCTATGACTGGTGTGTTGGAATGGAAGGTTACAGGCTCTTTAGGAAAGACAGTCCTGGTAGGCGGGGAGGGGGAGTTGCTATTTGTGTTAGGGGTAGGCTGGAGAGTATGGAACTCTGTCTGGGCACAGGCGAGCAGTCGACAGAGAGTTTGTGGGACAGGGTTAAAGTGAGAACAGTGACGGGAGACATTACTGTGGCAATCTGTTACAGACAGCCTGATCGAGAGGACTCGGTGGATGAAGCGCTCTATAGACAAATAGGAACAGACTCACGCTCGCAGGCCCTTGTGCTCATGGGGGACTTTAACCACCCCGATATCTGTTGGAGGGAGGGTACGGCCTGGTACAAGCAATCCAGGAGGTTACTTGATTGTGTGGAAGACAACTTCCTTCTGCAAGTAACAGAGGGGCCAGCAAGGAGAGGTGCCATGCTTGACCTCGTGCTCACCAACAGGGAAGGGCTGGTTGGAAATGTGATACTCCAGGACAGCCTTGGTTGCAGCAATCATGAGATGGTTGAATTTGAGATCCTCAAGACAGTGAGAAGAGCGTGCAGCAAGCTCACTGCCCTGGACTTCAAGAGAGCAGACTTTGGCCTCTTCAGGAACCTGCTCAGCAAGATTCCATGGGATATAGCCCTAGAGGGCAGGGGGGCCCAAGACTGTTCGTTGATATTCAAGGATCACCTTCTGCAAGCTCAGGAGCGATCCATCCCTACTAGAAGGAAGTGCAGCAGGAGAGCCAGGAGACCTCCTTGGATGGGTAAGGAGATGCTGAGGAAAATTTGAAGGCAAAAAGAGGCTTATAAGAGGTGGAAGCAAGGACAGGTGGCATGGGAAGAATACAGGGATGTTGTCTGGGAGGCTAGGGACCAGGTTAGGAAAGCTAAGGGATGTTAAGGATAACAGGAAGGAATTCTATAGGCACATTGCAAATAAAAGACAGACTAGGGAAAAAGTGGGCAACCTCCGGAATCTATTGGGAAAACTAGCTACCCTGGATTTGGAGAAGGCTGAGGTTCTTAAGGATTTCTTTGCCTCAGTATTCACCGGCAAATGCTCTGACCACACCAGCCAAGTCTTGGAAAGCAGATGCAGGGACTGTGAGAATGAAGACCCACTAGGCTCCACTGGAAGGAGCTGGCAAATGAAGTTGCTAAGCCACTGTCCATCATATTTGAAAAATTCTGGCAGTCAGGTGAAGTTAACGACAACTGGAAAAAGGGAAATATAACCCCCATTTGCAAGAAGGGGAAAATGGATGAACCAGGGAACTACAGACCAGTCAGTCTCACCTCTGTGCCTGGCAAAATCTTGGAGCAGATTCTCCTGGAAGGCTTACTAAGGCACATGAAAATGAACAAGGTTCTTGGTGACAGCCAGCATGGCTTCAGTAAGGGAAAATCCTGCCAGACCAATTTGGTGGCCTTCTACAATGGAGCTACGGAACTGATGAACCGGGGTAGAGCCGTTGATGTCATCTACCTGGACTTGTGCAAAGCGTTTGGCACTGTCCCACATGACATCAATTTGATAGGTGGACCACTCAGTGGATAAAGAACTGGCTTGATGGCTGCACACAAAGAGTTGTGCTCAATGGCTCAATGTGCAGCTGGAGACCAGTAACCAGTGATGTCCCTCGGGGATGGATGCTGGGACCGGTCTTGTTCAACATCTTTGTCGGTGACATGGACAGTGGGATTGAGTGTGCCCTCAGCATGTTTGCCCATGACACCAAGCTGTGTGGTTTGGTTGATACGCTGGAGGGAAGGAATGCTATCCAGAGGGATCTTGAGATGTTTGCGTGGTGGGCTGATGCCAGCCTGATGAAGTTTAACCATGAAAAGTGCAAGGTCGGAGGCACCTGGGTTGGAGCAGTCCCAGGCACAGCTCCAGGTTGGGCAGAGAAGAGATTCAGAGCAGTCCTGCAGAGAAGGACTTGGGGATGTTGGTTGATGAGAAAATGAACATGAGCCGGCAGTGTGCGCTTGCAGCCCACAAAGCCAACTGTATCCTGGGCTGCATCAAAAGGAGCATGACCAGCAGGTCGAAGGAGGTGATCCTGCCCCTGTACTCTGCTCTCCTGAGACCTCACTTGGAGTATTGTGTGCAGTTCTGGTGCACTCAACATCAAAACGACATGGAAGTGTTGGAACAAGTCCAGAGGAGGGCCACGAGGATGATCAGGGGGCCAGGTGCTCCTCCCGTATGAAGACAGGCTGAGAAAGTTGGGGCTGTTGAACCTGGAGAAGAGAAGGCTGCATGGAGACCTCAGAGCAGCCTTCCAGTATCTGAAGGGGGCTTATAGGGATTCTGGGGAGGGGCTTTTCTTTAGTGACTGTAGTGAGAGGACAAGGAGTAACGGGTTCAAACTTAAACACGAAAGTTTAGATTGGATATGAGGAGGAAATTCTTTACTGTGAGGGTGGTGAGGGACTGGAATGGGTTGCCCAGGGAAGTTGTGAATGCTCCATCCCTGGTGGTGTTCAAGGCCAGGTTGGACAGAACCTTGGGTGGCATGGTTTAGTGGGAGGTGTCCCTGCCCATGGCAGGGGTGTTGGAAGTAGATGATCCTAAGGTCCTTTCCAGCCCTAACTATTCTATGATTCTATAAAACATGAGGAGACTTAGTTTTCCTTCGCCTTCCTCCCTCCTTCCCTTCCCTTCCCTCCCTTTCTCCTTCTCTCCTTCTATCCCTCCCTCTCCCTCCCTCCTTCCTTCCTTTCCTCCTTTCCTTTCCTTTCCTTTCCTTTCCTTTCCTTTCCTTTCCTTTCCTTTCCTTTCCTTTCCTTTCCTTTCCTTTCCTTTCCTTTCCTTTCCTTTCCTTTCCTTTCCTTTCCTTTCCTTTCCTTTCCTTTCCTTTCCTTTCCTCTCCTCTCCTCTCCTCTCCTCTCCTCTCCTCTCCTCTCCTCTCCTCTCCTCTCCTCTCCTCTCCTCTCCTCTCCTCTCCTCTCCTCTCCTCTCCTCTCCTCTCCTCTCCTCTCCTCCTGTCCCCTCCCCTCTCCTTCTGTCCCCTCCCCTCTCCATTTCCTCTTTCCCTTTCCCTTTCTTTTTCCCTTTCCTTTTCCCTTTCTTCCTTTCATTCTTTCTCTCTTCCCCCCCCCCCCACCCCCATCTTCCTCTGCAGACTGTTGTTGCTTTTATTTTATTTTTAGAAGAACATGGCCAATAAATCTGAAAGGAATTGGGTGTGGGAAGTAAAATTAAACCAATCTAGCAGAGAAAGTCATAACAGGAATCAGTGGATGGGAGTTAAAGCCAGATGAATTCAAATGAGAAATAAAGTACAGTGAGTGTGATTAGCCATTGGAACAGACTATGAAGGGTACCAGATTTATAACTCTTGTTTCCTTTGTGGGAAATATGCTTTGAAAGGTGGTTTACACTGGTAGCTCCTGCATCCAATGGTGAAATACTTGGCTGAAATATAACTATCTGTAATACAGAAGAAAACTCACCGAGGATATTTTCGGCCTTCAAATATGTTAAGTGTTAACATCTCTTCTGTACTTCTCCTTTTCCTGTGAATTCTTTTTACTTTGATTTCTTTATCCAATGGGCACCAGAAAGAAGGAAGCAGGCACACAAAGCCAGACAGAATGAGCTCCCAGGTCCTTGTTTATAGCCAAGAGCCAAACAAATCAAGTTTATTTCTCCACTGGGCTTTTTCTATTCCTGTGTGTCCAGAAACTCAAGCCACCAAAGGCAGGCAGACATGTTTATCATCAGAAACTTTATACTATGCCAATCTGCAAGTCATAAAATCATTACTAGATGAATGAATACCCACGCTACTCCTATTCCAAAACTGGAGAAGAAACTGGCTGCATTACAGCAGTCTAATTAATGAACAGACATAAATAAACATGTTCACATCATGCTTAGCATTATGCTGCTTTCTTCTGTTCTGTTCTACAAGGCATAGTGGCAGAAATATTAAGTCTCATTAAATCTAGTGAGTACAGATCATTTTGGGGTGGAGAAGAAGGGATACTTTGTCACATTTGGGACACTTTTTCAAGAATGATTATGGGAATCCCAGTCTGAAGGGATAATTGATGGTCTTCCCTTTTATGATTAGCAGCAGCAGGAGCAAGGTGAGCAACTCAGCCCAGACCATGCATGGAAGGTCTGCCATCTCCTTGGCTGCATGCACAACAGTGACTCAAAAACATGTTCCTGTCTGCAGTAGGAGATATGGTCTGTAGAAAGTTGAGAATAGCATTTCAAGACCTCTGAAGTAAAGACAGCAATGAACTGTAGTTAGGGGAGTCACAACTCTCCTGAAATCCCAGATGCTGCAAAACAGGGATCCATACAAGTGCTTAGTATCTACATGGTTCAAGTACTGCCTTACCTACAGTGTGCCACTGATGAAGCAAGCATTCACCCCGCCTTCTGCCCTCCCGCACAAAATTTCCCATCGAGTTCTGTCTTTCATCACTATATCTCCCTTGCTTTTTCTTCCAAGTTAAACTACTTGGTTTTATAATCCTCTAATGGCAATCAGATGATAACAATTAACAACCTCTGAGGTACTGCTCAAAATTTGAAAAGCCTTGCAGAACACAAAGAAGCTAGTGAAGAGCTGTAACAGTAGTAAACACTGGTTTAGTGGTAAATGCAGAGAAAGACAGTGTATGTTACTTTAGCTTTAATAATAATTAATATCCAATTAGTGCTTGAGCAATACCAAGCACTGCCCTATACAATTCCTGCCCAGTCACTGAGTAGTCTGATTTCTTTTTTCTGCAAAAAGTTTTTTAGGCCCGTCTGTTCTCCTATGCCTACTCCATTGCTGCTACAGTAGCCCTGTTATTAACTATCTTGGACCTGACTTTTGTCTCAGCAGCAGCAGCCGCTGAATTATCACTGACAGGTGCCATGAATGGTAAGCATGATCCCAGCCATCACAAGGGTATTCTGATGAAGAAATCTCTCTGGCAATGACAGTGCACACTGTAGGAGCCCCAATTATATCTTGGACATACATATATCACTATGGAACAGTTTTATTAAGACTGCAATGCAGCATCTGCTGTGGCAGGAAAGGAACTGATAATTAAGTAGGTCTCAGCATTATTTGAAGGGCTAGCCACAATGAAAGGGTCACCACCATGCTCATAGACCAAGGCAGCACCAGAAAAGATGGTCAAATACAAAGCATGTAAATCATAACACGGCAGCAATTGCTTCCGCTGCTAGTTAGTGCTTTACCAACAACACTATCAAGGCGTGTCTTCCCAGACTGTAACTGTAGTTTCCAAGTCACCTCCTAATGGTAACAACAAGGCAGCACCAGAAGAGAAAAGAGGTAGAGTTTCATCTAGTTGTGGATGGAAGCAAAAGCTAAATCCTGCCAGTAGAGAAACAAATCACTGTGAGCACATTTGAACCTGAACCTGTGAGGAAATACCACCAAAGCCTCTGGCTGAAGAGCGCCCTAATGACTGTCTGAAGGAAGAGTGACCCCCAACAGATGCTAACCACACCTCTTGACATTTTGAGGGCATCAACTGTGAGCAGCAGCCAGTCACTCACCTCCCACCCCAAAAAGTTCAGGTTCTAACAAGAAAGGAGTTCACATGCATGTTAGAAAACAGGCTGGAAGCAACACTGATACGGCAGCACAGAGCTCAGGGGTGCACCTGGGATGCTACAGAACCCTTAAGGTTTTTGGGAAACATCATAATCACTTTCTCTCTTCCCTTTGCTAGGATGGCATCCTCCTCAACACCAGACACTTACTGGATTATACTTTACTCTCTCATGTGTTATCACTACACAGAAAAACACAGCGAATGAGGCTGAACAACCTTCCTCCCCATTTTGTGTCTGAGGCTCTCTCGAGTAGCGTATGTAGAACAGTTCCAATGCTATATATTGTGCCAGACCATGACAGATAAGAGAGCTTTTTGATTTGCCCTGACCTACTGCTGCTTAGCAGCTCCATTGCCTCTGTTGTGATTGGGTGAGTCCTCAGAGATCAGTTCAGGATGAAGTCTTTTCCTACTCCATTTCTACCGGCACTTTCCTAATATATCTGCTTTGCTTCCTGTTTTTTAGGAAAATAATTGTTTTCCCCTATACTCCAAAGAGCGAGCTGAAAAACATACTGGTTTTCAGCTGTGGAAAAAGATTTCCTCTTACCATTTTTACTTCTAAAATATAGTCTGAAAAGTACATTTCTTCTCTGATTCATAGAAGTCAATTATTCCCTTAGGCTGGGCACAACTGAACATAAAATATTTTTTCCCCTTCACTTTGCAAAATGTATTTTCCCCATTGGGGCTCCTAAATACTGGTTTTAGGAATCAGGTAGATGCTGTTATTCAAAACTCCATTGTTTCTGGCCCAAACATAACCTCATTTTTACCCCCTCTCCCCCAGCACTTCAAGGTGGAAGGCAGTTACACAAGAAAGCTCTTTTGGTGGGCTCCAAATCTGCCAAAGAACCATTTCCGCAAGATTATAGCCTATGAAAAAGGAAGCATCAGCTTTTTGTGGTTTGATAATGACAAGGTAGCCAGGAGTGGAGAAGCTCAGCACCAGCGTGAGGAAAGGGAGTCTCGACTCCAGCAGCTGGACAGGCAGATCCTGTGGTTTTCTCTCTCTTCTGACTCCCATGCTAGTTAAGAGAAACCAGCAACCTGCAGCATCTCCATAAATCCTGACCTGAATG
Organism: Myiopsitta monachus; assembly: GCA_017639245.1. Lineage (NCBI taxonomy): Eukaryota > Metazoa > Chordata > Aves > Psittaciformes > Psittacidae > Myiopsitta > Myiopsitta monachus. The sequence goes on along the minus strand of CM029922.1, from coordinate 21,672,723 downwards.
GATAATCTGCAGCACATTTTCAAAGCAAGGCTTCAGACTCGGGGGAAGACAGTCACATAGTAAAGTAACAGTACCTATTTCCAAAGCAAAGTGTGTATCTGATATCATTAACAATGAGGCACAACTTTCTAACAATATGTGTAACCTCACAAATGAAATAAGCTGTCAAACAAAGAGTGGATTCTACATCTGATGTCTCTGGATAAAGACAATCTGTCTTTCTGGAAGCTATACCCTGGTTCAGCACAGGTTACTATCATTTTCACTGCATTGACAAGGCCAAATTCCATGTTCTGTGCTTTGCAGAAGTTCAAGCTAGATGGCCAAAATGGTCTCACACAAGTTTAAAATATCTTTTTCTGTGATTCTGAAAAAAAGAGGAATCCAATTTTTTAAACTCTTTTCAGTATTTAGTCCCAATTAGGTTCTATCAAAAGAACATGAAGACATTCTGAGAAAAATGAGAGGGAAGAGAAATTAAAGAGCTTTTATTGGGGCATTCTTGCTTTTCTGTTGTGTGTTTTCAGCAGAAATCTCAGCAGTAATTCACAGACTTACAGAGCAGACTGTATGTCCTGTCTGGTGCCTTCTACAAGCAATATAGTTTCAACAGAATTTTTGAAAAAGGGATATTTTAGAAATGCATTCTTTCCCTGTTATGCATTTCTGCCCAAAGCTTGTACTCACTTGCTGAGATTACCTGCCAAATGTAACAGGAGAACTGCGTGCATCAGAAAGTGCCCAACTCACATCAGTAACAACCCTCCCATTGAGCTTAGTAGGATAGGAGCTTGCCTACCCCCTTCTCAGCAGAGCTGTTTTTCACCTTCTCTCTTTGCCTCTGGCCCATGAAGAGGAGAGAGAAAAGCAAACAAGTATTCATTAAAAAAAAGTTCTAACATCTAATATTTAAGAAGCATCAGTAGGTAAAGTTAGGACATATGCCTTGCTCAGGGCTGGAAAATTGTTGCTCCGGAAACAAAAATGAAAAGGACCCAACACCTTAAAAGGCATGTATATAAAATTCCTATCTTTCTCTAAAGCACCATGTCACTGTTACACAAATCATCAAATCCTTGGAAAACAATAGTACCTCTACTAATGATAAAACTTAATTTGTAGGTGATCAAAAGTCTCCACACAATTAATTCTACAGTTATGTCTCTAAGGCAACGGACATGCCAAAAAAAAATAATAATCTCACAAGACTAAACCCTTAATGAATCAAACTGAATTACTCAAGGAATTAATTTGGCTGAGATAACACTATCCACGCTGGGAATTTCAAAAAGACCTGTCAAAAATTACAATGCTGAGATCTTACTTAAGCACCCTAAGAAAATCCTGAAAATTCAAAAATACCTGTTGATTTCCAGGCAGGATTTCAGCAATAGGTAAGAATAGTAGCCATTTAAAGAGAATGCCTACTATGCGGCAACACAGTTTAAGTTATACAACTTGACTAGAAGTTTAAAGGCAGAAAATGCCAACAAGAAAGCTTTGCCCTGAAGGCTAGTTATAGGTCTCCAACTAGGTTCTGTGCCACTGATTACAAATATCTGAGACCTGAGATTCAGCCAGTTCTTAATCCGTCTCACTGTCCACTGATCCAGCCTGCACTTTTGGAGCTTGCCTATGAGGATGTCATGGGAGGTGGTGTCAAAAGCTTTGCTGAAGTCTAAGTAGACAATATTCGCTGCTCTCCCCTCATCTGTCCAGCCAGTTGTCCCACTGTAGAAAGCAATCAGGTTGGTTAAGCATAATTTCCATTTAGTGAATCCATGCTGACTTCTGATCATCTTGTCTTCCACATGCTTAGAGGTGGCCTCCAGGATGAGCCACTCCACCATTTTTCCAGGGATTGAGGCTGACTAGCTTATAGTTCCCACGCTCCTCCTTCTTGTCGTTTTTGAAGATTGGGGTGACATTTGCTTTCTTCCAGTCTTCAGGCACCTCTCCTAATTGCAATAACTTTTCAATAGTAATCAAGAGTTACCTAGCAATGATGTCCACTAACTCTCTCAGCACTTGTGGGTGCATCCCATCAGGGCCCATGGGCTTATGGATGTCAGGTTTGTCTGAATGATCTCTAAACCAAACCTCCTCAATCCAGGAAAAGATTCCCTTTCTCCAGACCATCTTCCTGGTCTCTTGGGTCAGGGATTCCTGTGGGCTGGCCTTGGCATTGAAGCCTGAAACAAAGAAAGCATTCAGTATCTCTGCCTTCTCTGCACCCTCTGTAGCCATAGTCCCTCCTCCATTCCGTAGCAAGCCCACATTTTCTCTAGTTTTCCTCTTGTTATTTATGTATTTGAAGAATAATAAGATGTCTTGGTGTCCTTGACATCCTTAGCCAGACACATTTCCAAATGGGCATTAGCTTTCCTCATTGCATTTCTGCATACTCTGTAAGCATCCGTATATTCACTCAGTAATTTCACTCATTAATCTTTTATCCAGCTCATTCTCAGGTGTTTCCCAGACACTAACATTAAGTCACACCAGCCACCCTCATACCCTCTCTATACTCTTCCCTCTGCTCAGAGCAGTTCCATGTTCCTCATCGACCACCTTCTCTGTAATTCTGTGATTACTGCTCACCTCCACTGCCTTCAGTGGCCAGTATTTTTATCTTAGAGTATACATAGGTGTGCATGAATATGCACATTTCATGAAGTATATAACATACTTCACTCAAGGCAAGACACAAAACTTGACGTGTCTGCTACTAGCAGATCCAATGCACTTTTTTGACTGTACAATTAAGCATATGGTTGTTCCTAAGGTTGAAAGAAATACTCCTGCTCCTTGCTGGACTTCACTGCTGTGACTCAGTTCTGGCAGCCTGCTACAGCTGGCAATTCCTTGCTCTCTTGCTGGCATTTTTAACTTTTGCTTTACCTCTTAGCCAGTAGTCTAATAGACTAGGCTACTGAACAATTCTACCCAAACTGTTCAAGCACAAAACTTTATTTCCTTTAAATAGAGTGGAACAGATGACCCAGCAGTGAGATTTGAGTGGTGCCTGTCAAGAACTTCCTTCCTATTTGTTAACTCACCAAGGGTGCTAAAAGGAGTTTCTGAATTTTGTAAGGAAAGTTTTACTTAGGTGTCCTTGGCTTTTGTCAAGGTTCATTTCCCACACAAACAGAGAACAGGCTTAAAACTTCTCAACATCTCTGAACACATGCATTCAGCATGACATGTCCAGGTCATCAGTGAAAACTATGTGCTCTTTAATTACCTTTCCTAACTAAGTTGCTGTGTGTCGTTTAAGCCCAGCCGTAACTCACGCAGTCCCTCTCTCACTCCTCCCCTTTTACACCCTCACCCGCTCCCGGAGGGATGGGGAGGAGAATCAAAAGAATGGAACTCCCATGGGCTTAGATAAGAACAGTCCAGTAACTAAGGTATACCATAAACCACTGCTGCTACCACCAGTAATAATAATGATAAGGGAAATAACAAGGGAAGAGAATGCAACCACTCACCACCTGCTGACCAATACCTAGCCTGACCCGAGCAGTGATTTAGTCCTTCCAGGTGACTGCCCCTAGTTTATATACTGGGCATGACATGCTGTGGTATGAAATACCTCTTTGATCACTTTGCGTCTGGTGTCCTGTCTCTGCTCCCTCCCGGCTTCCTCTAGTCCCTGGCAGAGCATGAGGCTCAGAAAGTCCTTGGTCAGGCTAAACATTACTAAGCAGTAGCTAAAACCATCGGTGTTATCAGCTAAAACCATTGGTGTTATCAGCACTGTTCCCAGGCTGAAAGTCAAAACCACAGCACTGCACCAGCTACTAAGAAGGAGAAAAATTACTGCTACTGATGAACCCAGGACACTGTGTCAAAAGTACTGCTCATACAATTTTAAGATGAGAGCAGTCCAGACAGAACCATGCCACCAACAAGCTTGTAACAGTATAGGTCTTTTGATGGGCACCTGGCCAGCTTACACCAGCTAAAAATATGTCTAGCAGCTTTAGCCCTAAATACATGAACAATCTCATTGAGCAGCAATGTTTTATCAATAGCAATATAATAGTTGGAAGCAAAGATGTCAGTGGAATTTATGAGTAATACATCAGGCCGGCCCATGCTGGTGACATTGTGCCTTCTGCTTCCTAGCCAAGAGAGTAGCATGTTTTGTGTTATGTACATGGAAAAATTAGAAACTCTTGAGTACATCCTCAGTATCAGGCTTCCTAATGCAATACTTGTAGCATGTACCAAAAGAGATTATCACTGCTCCACTCTGCTGGTTACTGTCATACAGAGAAGGGGTGAGTGAGTACTCACTGCAGCTTGAGCTTCTGTGCTTTGCCATTCAGATGACAACTTCTTAGGCAGGCAGCATTTGACTCTGTCCCTCTGGAAACCAAAGATGCTAGAGTGATTCAGTCATGGAATACATAAGTTTGGTTTAGTAGCCAATAGTGGAGCAGAACCAGTCAAGCATCCTTGAATCTCTACAGCAGCATGATTTATCCCAAACAAACTATATTCAGAATAAGTGATTTTGTAAATAATTTTTTAGAAAAATGTTATTTCTGTTACTACAATTTTAGAGCATGCATTCGCATATGCATTGTCTACTTATTGAGCTTATCAGGTCAATGAACTGATAATTTTTATGTGACCACATGGCTTCAAGATGATAAAGCTTTTCTATGCAAGTACCTAAGACTATTACTAGTGACAGGATTTCCAAAGTATCCGTACTGAATTAGATTAGAAAACCTTTCTATTTTAAACTCTTATTTAAACAAACAAACAAACAAACTAACAAACAAAACAAACCAGTGAAAGTTTTTGGATGTGTTCATCACCTCCTTGCTAATGCCACTAGGTACAGGTCTCACTTATGCCAATAGCTGTTAGAACCCATCTTATCCAAAACAGTCCATGATCTGTAGCATCTAAAAAGGAAATCAAGCCTTCTCATATGCGATTTGCTCTGAACAACTGTTGATTTTGCTGAGAGGAATAATCACATCATAGATGTGCAAATAAGCAATCTTCAGATACATGTTAAGGAGGGAATATTGAAACAATCAAACCAATGTTTTGTTTCATGGGCTTAGACCAGAAGTGAGCAACATGTGGCTCTTGAGCCATATGCACCTCTTGAGCTTTTCAAGTAAGATTTCCATGCCAGGGCTAAATCACATTGTAGGAAGGGGAGTAATGGGCCATGCTGGCAATAGGGACTGTGGGTATAATCAGACTCTCCTGCTAATAGCAAGTACCAAACCATAAGGGGCTAATGAAGCTGATATCACTGGATGACCTTGAAAGACAATATGCATAGCCCCATCAATTCCCAAAATAAGATCCATGATGAGCCATTGTCATCTCCCATCTGTGAATTGCTCTTCAATCATCTCTCCCATTGATTCACCATGTGTCCTATGGTTTACAGCCATATGAAGGTGCAGAGGATTGGCCACCCTTGCGCTACCCTGCAACTAGTATTTGATATTTTAAGTGGAGAAGAGGTTTTAAAAATCCATCTGTAGCAAAGACATATAATTATGTAAAATGCAAAAGCAAAAATATCCTCTTCTGCTTCCCAGTGCTGGAGTTGTGGAGTGTGATGTTTGATTATCTTACATAACTATTAACTGAAATTGAGTCATGATTGCTTGGTAAATGTTTTTAACTTTAATTTCAAAAGAAACTTAACTTTTTCTGCTATCTGAACCTGTGTTCTTAAGTTATTGTGGATGTTCTTCATATAAAAAGATTCTTAGCAGTGAGAAAGGAAGAATGGTACACAGGGACTTAGGCAAATGATGACATTTATCATTCCAAGCAATATTACTGAAGAACTGTATCCACCCATGAGTTATTATCTCTTCTTTTTCATTAAAACAAACCTCATCAGAGACAGTGCAGTGTGTATACAGACCCAACTGATGGCAAATTCCCAGTAAACAGGTGGAAAAGCAAGAAACATACTGAGCTTTTCACAATTCTGCATTTCAATCCAGACGACCATCAAACTTCTGCCACTAAAAATACATTAAAGCTTTCTCAGTGCTACAACTCTTTTATTAAGAAAATGTCCATTCTCTGGAATAAGACTCTTCTATTTAAGTTAAAAAAATGTTTATTTTCCGATAATATTTTGTAGAATGCATTTTATCAGGGGTGAAACTTACTATTTTAACTTTCAGGTTTTAAGTAGAAATGTATCTGGTTTTAGTACACATTTTATTGTGAAGTGATGTAGAGATTTCTGCAAAAATAGGAGCGGAACATAGTTATCTTGATAGGAAAAAAATAGCTTGACTGATTTATTTTTTTTTTTACCCAAAAAATTTCACTTTAAGGACTTCATGATTGTTGGCTTCAAAGTCTTAAAAAAAAAAAACAAGACAAAACAAAACAAAACAAAACTCACCAAACAAACAAACAAACAAAAAAACCAACAAACCAAACAGGAATCTTCCTAAAGTACAGAAATTCCACATTTCCACCATTTCCAATCCATCTCTGGATTCTGGTTAATAAGGACCATTCCCTGCTGCTACCATTATGAACAATAACCTTGCAACACTTGCTTTGCTCCTTGGTTCTCATATAGCTTATGCCAGATGATATGCAGGTTGGATTGCCCTGAAGACTCTTCACCTTGACCCATACAGAGTTCTTTCTTGGGCATTAACTGCAATATTGATGCTGTGCAGCCTTACAGTAAAGGATAATGTTTTCAGGACTTTCAAACTGATTGATGTTTCAATCCATGCAAGAATTTAAAAAAAACCAGTCATCATCAAGAAATTAACTGAGCAGATTTTTCTTTAAAATTGATCTTTTAGAATTTGGGATACTTTCCTTATGATAATGAAATTTTAAAGAAAAAAAAAATCCAAACACAAGCATTATAACAACTGCACAGCATCAGACATATATTTTCCAGAAAAAAAAAAGTGTTTGTCTTTTGTGCAGCAGCGAGTAGCCATTGCCATGCTGTGGTCTCAGGTGTTCATGTGGCTCTGTGCAGGCAGTTGGGTTTTGTGCTGTTGATCAAAATGCTTCTGTTGTGATGGCCTTCATTTTATCTGCTCAGAGGAATTTATCATTCACAGGATTTGGTGAGGCCCTGATCCTGGAATAAAGTATATACAGACAGGATGTTGAAGCCACACAGACCCTCTAGCAATTTCATACCCTTGCATAAGGTTGTACTACATTTAGCGTAGGCTTTCATGAGATTATGTGCACACATTTCATCCTATCCAGTTGCTCTCAGTTACCAAATCAAAGCTCTACTATTGGTTGCTCCTTACTTTAACTGGAAGAACAGCTCTGAAAATATTGTCATGAAGAACAAAAGGCACCAAGAATGGGGTGTCGATATGTTTTTTCTATAGAAAACTCACACATCTAAAATATATGGTTTGAAGTCTTGCTCAACCCAGTTAAGAACAAAAATTTGACAGAATTTCACCTAGGGAAAGATAATATGCACTTACAGTGAATGAAATTCCAGGACTGTTGCTTGTGATGCCCTTCATCCAGCACTATAATTTGTAAGTGAATCATCCTAAAATTTGGGAGTCCATTGGAAATTCCCAGCTATATTATTACACTAGGAATATCATATTCTTCATGATATGCTAGTATCATCAGATAGCCTGGGTAGACCGACATGGCCTAGGTCTCATTGATTACAATAACACTGTGCAAATTTACATTAGCTTAGCAGCTGAGCCAGAGGTTGTGTTTTTTTGCACACTTTTTTCTTCCTTCTCACAAAACAACAGAAAAGGACGACATTCTTGTTCTTCACACAGAAGAAAAAAGCTGAGGGTTGTTAAGCATATTTACTACAGAAAAGCAACCAAAGACTATGTGAAAAAAAAATAAATGTGGCTGTTCCTGACACATTCAGTAATGGCATATTTTATCATAGCATACATGGAATCATTTAAACATTGAAAAGTTATGATAATGTTTATACTATGCTCAAGGTGTGGGAAGGTGCAATAAACCCACAATTAAAATTCAACAAAAACATAATTAAAAAACACTCTTGATAAAATTCAAACAAATAAAGCTGGTCACCAAAAGGGAAGAGCAAAAAAAAAAGATCACTTGGGCCTAGAACAAGTGGTAATTGTGAAGTATCTCAGAGACTGGTATATTCAAGGAAAAGAAAAAAAAAATGAAGAAACCCACCATGACTGAAAAGAAAGAAAGAAAATCTCTCCTTGTAACTTTCCTGACTAAAGTGGGTAGAGGCAGAGCTTAAACGGATAATTACAAGTAGTGCTGCAGGGATGAGAGCACAGGTGTAAGGCCTTTAAAAGGTAAGGGCAGCCAGTCTGCCAGAGCCCTGCACCAAGCACCCACTATGCCTAGGGAAGTCTCTCACCTTTCTACATGCGTAAACCCAACTGTGCTGCAAGGTGGGATCTGAGCTAGTTTTCCTCAGCACCAACGGACATGGCCAGTGCTCATGCACAACTGTGTTTGCTTTGTAGTTTGGCCGTGACACTAATGGAGCATCTTTCTGAGTCTTCCACATGCTTTCTAGGTAGCACAGCCAAGTCACAGGCTTCTTCTCCAGCCAAGGGGGCTAACATGCTCTCCTTCTAAAATCCTCTGAAGAATTCAAGTCCCCACAGCAGCTTTATCCCACAGAAAACAGTTGTTAAGCTTGATGCAAAGATCATTTTCACAGCCCCTCAAATTTTTCCATGTGCCATCCACTCCCTTTTCCTGTGTCCTGCTGTGTTTTTCTCCTTCATTATTGCATCCACACCTAATTGTTTAATTAATTGTTAATAACACCTAATTGTTTGCATTTTCAAAGCCCACTTGTCTCCTGACCATCATCTTACAGTGACAAAATGGTTTTTTTGATCAGTTCATCAAGCTGGTCTCTGTCAAATACTGGGGCTGGATTTTAAGTGTGCCTGTTACTCTTTTCATGCTTAGGAGGAATTTCCTATGAATAGAGCTGTTTCATTACCTTCCTTTAAATCTGTTCTTATGACTCACCTTTGCTCTCATCCCTATGCAACTGCAACAAATAAACTGCTAATATGCCAACCCCTGTCTATGATGCTAACCTTTTTTTTTTCCTATTCACTCATCTTTCATATTTCTCATCTCATATATGGCCAGTAAGCTTTGAGACAAAGACTTAATTTTGTTCTTTGTTTGTACAACTCAAAGTACAGTATCTGCTAGGTCTTTCACTAGTCCAAGTCTACATTTTCTAGGTATTACTGTAGCAGAAATCCTAATAAAAGCAACACTGCAATATAAAGGAAATCTATCTGGAGATCAGAGTTTAACCAAAATGTGTGCAACTGCACCTTCTGCCTGTGTCCAGGGAACTGTTTGCACCAGGCACAGTTTCTGGAATATAATTGCAAACCTACCAGGAAATTCACCATTGGAAAATTGTAGCTATTGGGGAAGTCTGTTCTTTAAGCCTGTGACCACAAGCCACCATCTATGAAGTAGAAAAAAACCCAGACTGACTAGTTTGATCAGTGGAGAGGGAAAGGGTGAAAAAGACTTCTTGCATTAGTCTTATAATGAAGTCTCAAACAAGTTCTCTGTGATTTGAAAGTTGGGGATGATTCCAACACCATCTACCCCATCAAAGAGGTCATAAAATCCTGCAAAATTTTCTGAATATCAAAAATATTTGATCCTGCAACATGCTGTCTTCTAATCACAATCCAGTGGGCTACCAAACCATGCTAAAAGCTGCTGAATTCAATGTTACTGAAACTGCATATTTTTCTCCACCAGAAAAAAAAACAAAACAAAACAATAGTGAGTTTTAACCTTTGCAGTGGGATATGTTTTGGACAGAGAGTGAGCAGAGCTTTTATGCATTTACCCCAGAATATAGCTAACCTTTGATTATATGTGTCTGCTTTGATTATCTGTATATGTTTATACAGATAATATATATACTTATGGCAGCGGCTGCTTTTACACGAGTGTTTCAGGGTCAAGTCATTAACACCACTTTTATTTATTCTTGTAGCCACTGTGGCATTACTGAGAAGATCAGGTGATGCCTGTAAAACAACTCCAGTAGCTTCCCTTCTCTGAATTCAGTAAAAAGACAAACCATTCTAGTTTTGATTTGTATTTGAACTATTTCATACAACTCCCTTACTCACAACATCCCTGTTTATCCTCAATACACACTGCAGAGCGTGAAGCTAGATCCATAGATTAAACATGCTGCCTGTAGTTGCAGATAATTATTTCAACTGCCATTAGGAAAAAAAAACAAAATCAGAATGATGCCAAATTAAAAAATCTGTTCCTCACTTCTCCTGGTGCATGAGGTCCCTTGTTGGGTTATTGAAATTGCTAGGCTGTTCTCATAGCCAAGAAAAAGAGAGAAGACAGATGGAGCCACATATTTTTGTAATAACTCTTAAGAACTGTCCTCGTGACAACCCCTTCTCTGTCTCTAAGGCAGTGGGTAAATCTTGTTATGTGTCCTGCTCTATACTAAACATATTCCAAGAAATGCCTGACAATTCAGGCATGTTTTCTGTGGGGATTTACTTGTAGTGTACTGTTAAGGAAAGATATTTTTCATATAATCAGCTCAAAGCCCTCCCCTTCCCCCAAAACAAAACAAAAACAAAAATACAGATATTTATATATGTGTATGCGTACATGCATGTACATTTTATATACATACATATCTATATATGCTAATGTCCTGATGGGAGATTAACCTAAGTATTTATTTGAGAAAGAATGTCTGCATTTTAATTATTGTTTTAGTACACTAAAATTGTGCACAGTTAAAAATCCTGAGGCAATTCATATCATTTTCTAATATGTCCAGGGTGTTAGAAATGCAATGCACTTAATTTCACACAGAAGCAAATCCCATCCAGAAGACCTATACAAGAAGCAAGACTGCTTCAATCCTGTATTTTAAACCAACTAAATATTTTCTTCTGCTTTGCCTCTGGCCTAAGAAAAATAAGGTGCCTAGTCATTAATTTATTTTGCTCTACCTTGCTGATTTCTTATAAAACTATTGTTCTGTCTTCTCCCCAGTGTCTCAGAATCTTAGTGCCCTTAGGATGTGGCATTGGTAACTAAATATTTTGTGTGTACGCATATGAGTGAATGGGGAGGGGACAGGAAAAACAGCCTTTCACATACCCTGTCTCCATATCTAGAATGATCACATATGCACACAGAGAGCTTTCAAGTCAATGCAAATGATGTATTACCATATTTTTGATTTCTGTAACACCTCCCATCAAGAGCTTTACAAATACCAGTGCATTCATAACACTGAGAGGTAGAGAAATATAAATAACCTTACTGAAAAATGGAAGAGGTTGATCGAGATGACCTCATTTTTAGAGGTATTGAACATGCACAGCTGTCTAACTTCAAGCAGAAAATGGAAGATGTTCATTGCCCTGGCAAAGAGAATTCAAATCCTTGGTCCCTTCTGCCTGAGATTTAAGTGTCTAATTTTCTCCAGCTCAAGTGCAGTATAGGCTTGAAGTAGAAACCCCTGAAGAAGTTATTTGCCTATGTTATATACAAGATTGGACGAGATGATCATAAAAGTGGTCCGAACTTAATGTCTATGAACTTTTGAAGATAGTGGTTTAGATAATATTTCTGCAGTAAATCTTCAGTAGGATCAGGAATAAAGTCAGGTCCTCTGACTGCCATTATTTTTTTATGCTTTTATCACAATTTGTTACTTTTGTTACTTGTTCTTTTCAAGTATGTTGAAAAGTCTTCAATTAATAAAACAAGGAACTGATAAAACAACTAGACACATTACATTTTCAACATTATCCACATTAAGGTTTACAAAGTCTACATAGTAGCATTGATGCATAATTCAATAAGAAAGTCATTTAGCCTATCCTGTCTTTAAATAGACAATTTCTAGAAAAAAGTCTTTTATTTTTTGCCAGTTTCTTGTGCTATATCACAGCACAATGTCTTGCTTTCAAGAGAGGGAGGAGAGAACTGATTATACAACTGCATTAGAACACATTGTCCCTGGGAATCAAATTTGCTGAGTAAGTTATAAATGTGAATTTCTCTTCTTCTGCCTGTTATTTGACAGGGAATCAAAAGTAAAGGAAAAAAAAAAGAAAAAAACCCAAACCTAAAGACAAAAAAAAAACCAAAAAAAACCAACCAACAAACAAACAAACAAAACAACAAAAAAAACCCAACCCTTACTTATGGTTTTGTCTTGTTGGTATTTCAGAACAAAAACCTTATTGTTTGGGCTTCTATTGTCCTTTTTGTGTATGATTTAGGTTCTAAATATACACGTACTTATTAAAATGATAATAAATCAATGCTAAAGCTGTTAAAAGAAGAGAACCTTAAGGTAAAATAATTTAATGATGTCTGTTATACACGCATGACAGAGACACAAAAAGCTGAGTAGCAATCATGGAAAAAACAGCTGTGCTCCTGCTTTTGTCTCAAAAGCTCTGTGGTCACTTGGTTGGGAATAGTTTATGCTTTCTCCTTTGCTTTGATTTATAAGCAAGTCATTGTTCAATTGAATTGTGTCCAATGTATCACCAGAAGACATTACATCTTGGCATTCACTATTTATAGCTTCATAGAAAAATTGATACTAATAAAAGGCCTTTGTTTCCCCCCTCTCTCCCTATCAACAAAGAAGTCTATGAAATCAGGTCATTCCATGTACATTAATGAATCAATAAGGGCAATAAATCAATGTAATTTATTAAAAGTTACAGTATGCTGGACTACTACGTAGATTTATCCAAGTGAGCTCTTATCACCTTAAATCTGCATGTGACTTGATTCTACACTTGTGGAATCCCTGAAAAAGCACAGGTCAAATAACTAGTTTTAAAGGTCACTAAAAATCAAAAGTTAGAAATTTTCAGTGCAATTTATGACCTAGTTGGTACAAAATGTAACACACTGACATAGTGCAGTCTAGACAATCCCCTGAAGACTATGTTATGGCAAGAAATATTCTATATCACCATGGGAAGAAATGGGGGACAAAGGAAAATGTACTTTCTTGTATCAGTGACACATGACAAGGTTTATGCCTTCATTCACATAAATGTAACTTATTCTGTTAATGGTGCTTATGCTTCTTGTGGACTGTCACTTTCTCTCAGAAAGAGGGGGTATTTGTACCTTGGAACTATGGACCTGTGCATCATCTCTCATTTGTGGATGTAAGAGAGGCTCCCAGAAGAATATTATTACAAAAAAGGAGGTAGCATAATGGAGCAGGACGTGAGGTTGGCATTGTAACTAGGCTGTGGCAGTCCTCCAGCTCCACCTATTCCCATCCATAAAGACATCAAGCCACACTGTGAGAAGTACCACTCCTTCCTCAGCTCACATGCTCAAGGCAGAAGCCTGTTTCAGGATACGCAGTGAAGAGGTGCTTAGCTTCCACTGTATTTGCAGAATGGTCCCAGAAATAGCTGGCTCAACTTCAGATCACATGGCTCGGGAAAGTGAGAATCTTAATGCTTCGCATTTCAGGGATGGTGGGTAGTCACCCTATCCAGTTGTCAAGTCTGAGTTCAAACAGGGAGAAAATCCAGTTGTGCCTCTTTCTCCCACTCATGGGAAATTTAATCTTCTGTGAATTCCTTAATATTTATAATCCGTTCATTGAAGATTTACTGGGTGGGATTTGCCTGCTGTGGGCGGTGAAAGAAAGACCAAGGAAATGATTCAGTATCCTCTCAGCATCATAACCCTTCAGACTAGGATGCAGTTGAATTTCTGAACTACTTATTTATCAGTAAAGTATGAGTAGGAATTGATGAAACCTTAAAAGCCACAGTTAAGCAGCATGCAGCATAAGGAAGGAGAGGAGAAGAAGCTGTGTGCATTGTGCTATTAAGAAGAAAGCATGCTACTAGCAGTAGTCATCCTTTTTAATTCAGATAACACCTGTGAGGAATATTTAAATCACATTTAGTCTGAGATTAAAAAAAGAAAAAAAAACCCTGACTTAATAAGAAGGCACCATTGAGACACCATGGTGAGAACAGACCAAAATAGACTTGTGACACAAAACCCTTTTTGAAGCATCGCTCTATGCAGTGGTATATTATCAACAGAGCAGATGAATAACTAAAATCCAATCTTGCTGGTTCCATTGAAAATCTGGGTTGATTTTGTTACATTAAAGACTATTATTATGGCAGAAAAGGCCTAATTTTTACCTTGCTATTAAAATTCATTGTAATAATTACTAATGCCCCACCAATGATAATGGATGCTGTCTACGTGTGTGCACCCATGCACGCCCAAAGTGATATGCAATTTTTAGAACACACTGTGGAGTCCTGCCCCATGTTCCCACCTGCACAGCCCAGAGTGACTATTAGTTTTTGCTTCCCACTCCTTGCTTTTGAGATGACTTGAATTTCCTTGCAGTTTATCCTGAATAAACAGGATAAACTAAATAAACAGTAAGGACCTTGTATCTTATATAGACTTCACAGCAACAAGCTCAGTAAATCCACAGGAAAAAAAAAAAAGAAAAGATGGTAAATAAAGAGGAAAACTGTAAATGCACAGGGAACTAAGTCTTGTTATCAGTGTCTTATTTCATGTGTCATCACGTAATGAATGTTCAACCTGCTGTATTATGTAAGCAAAGGGTGTTAAAAGAATTTACAGTAGATGGAGTTATCAGTAAGTGCTCCATCTGAAACGGCACTTTGTAACAGCAGCTACAACAGCTTATATATATATATATATCAGACATATACACATAAAAATGCATACATATGTCATAAATGTACACGTAGACACAGATGTATAGAGAAATTCACATCAGTGACATTTAAATACCTCTCCCTTTTCCAGAGCTCCTGTAACAAGAGTGATTTTCCTATGCATATTATTAATGAGCTTAATCTTGTAATTACTTCAGTTACATGCAGAGCTCTGAGAACTTGGGAAAATTTGCTTGGCAAGCAAGTTACCAAAAAAAGAATCAGCTCTCCAGATTGAATGAACTCCATGAGCCCAGGGTGGTGAGCATCACTGGAGAAACGCAGGGGGAAAACTTCAACTACCATGAAGGAAAAGAAACTACTCACCAAAGAAAAAAAAAGATAAAAATCAGAGCATTGAGAAGGAAAACAAACATTATGTGTCTTAATTCTGTTGCTGTTTTTCTCCCTGGTAGGCCTTCTGCCCTGTCCTTAATGCAGTTGTATGTGGCAGGAGCACTGCAGATGGAGCAGTAATAGCACACACGCAGTGTTATCTGCTTAAAAGGAGAAACAACCCATGGGGCAGAACTGTTCTCACATGTTGGAAAGGAAAACTTGTGAGGTAGTTATTGAAATAAACAAAAAACTCATGAGTTCCTTGCAAGAACGGCTCATTTTTCAGTGGGTAATGCAGCACAGTCACAGATATTTGATATTGATTGTTTATACAGAGCCTGGTGAGGCAGCAGTGCCAAGGCTTTTGGCAGGTAGTGGCAATCACTATGTATTTAAAACAAAAATCAGAACAGAAGACAACTAAAACCAGGATGATAGAACAGGAGAATTTTGTCAATTGATCATAATCTTCCAGCATCTTGTCAGGCCCTGAGCCAATGGTTTGGCCTTTCTGCTTTTCATGTCTTTCCTGGGTCAGTCACTACCTTGTTCAGTAACTGAGATTACTTTAAAAAAAAAAAAAGAATAGAAAAAAATTTATAAAGAAAGGCAAATTGGTTTTTTTTGGAATCATCACATAACTAGGTATAGGTCACTGTGCAGATCCTTCAACAAATGCCAGCAGCGGTCAAACCCTGGGCAAGGAAATATACCTTACTGAAAACTTACTTTTAGTATCTACCTCTTAAGACCTATGACAAAATTCACTGGCACATGGGGCCACAGATCACTGGTAGAAATTCATTTTTATTCCCTGTTTATGCATGAGTCCACCTGACATGGTGTCATGGGTTCAGCAGCAGCAGTCATTTTTCTCCTTCTTGGTAGCTGGTGCAGTGCTGTGGTTTCGACTTTTGGCCTGGGAAAAGCACTGATAACACCGATGTTTTCAGTTACTGCTTGGCAATGTTTTGGTTTGACCAAGGAATTTCTGAGTCTCATGCTCTGCCAGGGAGGAGGGGAAGCCAGGAGGAAACAGAGACAGGACACCTGACCCAAACTGACCAAAGAGGTATTCTGTGCCGCAGCATGTCATGCCCAGGATGTAAGAACTGAGGGCAGAGACTCGGAAGGTGGGGGTGCACTGCTTGGTAGGGCTGGCTACAGGTGGTGAGTGATTGTATTCTTTTCCCTTGTATTTCTCTTGTATTATTACTGGTGGTAGCAGTAGTGATTTGTGTTATACCTTAGTTACTAAACTGTTCTTATCTCAATCTGTGGGAGTTGCATTCTTTCAATTCTCCTCCCCATCTCCGTGGGACTTGGGGAAGAAAGAGAGGGAAGTGAGTGAGCGAGAAAACTGCACGAGTTATAGTGGCTTAAACCACGACATATGGCTTAGTATTCTCAGTAGCATCTATATCAGCACTTCTCCTTCAGTTTTCTTCTTCTCCTACAGTAAAAGATCAAATAATATTTCAAACAGACTCATGCATCATTTTTAGCTGACTAGTTTCTGAATCCTTATTTGTGGTTTATATTTTGTTTGCTTGTTTCCTCACCCAGATGTGTAGAAATACTTTTATATGAAGCATAAAGGTAAGGTTTTAATGCCATTTCTCACACCCATATCTCAGGTCTTACAAACTGACAATGGTCTACAGAACACACATGGAGAAACACTGATAAATGACAGCTACTTGAAAACAAAGGATTCTCTTATCTCCATAAAGAAGTGAATCAGTCCTACTCAGAAAGGACTTAAGGAACACTCTGACGTACATGTACCCTGGAACATGATGTGGAAAACTTCTGGTATGTTGTAATAATAAAAGATATCCTAAGAGATGGCAGTTGTCAAACAGCAAGCAAGGTCAGTTTATGACTTGTTGCTGTGTTAGGACAGATCAGGTAACTACTCCCACCAGAAATGTGTTAGCAGAGTAGAAAAAGACATCTCCTAAACAGACCATCTCCTGAGCATGTGATAGGTTCCATGCAATGTCCCCAGAGGACATGCTTGCAGAATATAGTTTAAGCAAATCTATCAGCTTGTGTTTCTAAATAGAAAGAGTAAAAAGGTGACGCAGTTGTAACTGAAGTAAGGGAGGAAGCTTAAGGCCCTACACTGGGTCAGAGCAATCTCAAGCACACATACAGGTTGGGCAGAGGAGAGATTCAGAGCAGCCCTGCAGAGAAGGACTTGGGCATGTTGATCGATGAGAAAATGAACATGAGCTGGCAGTGTGCGTTCACAGCCCACAAAGCCAACTGTATCCTGGGCTGCATCAAAAGGAGCATGACCAGCAGGTCAAGGGAGGTGATCCTGCCCCTTTACTCTGCTCTCCTGAGACCTCACTTGCAGTATTGTGTGCACTTCTGATGTTCTCAACATCAAAAGGACATGGAACTGTTGGAACAAGTCCAGAGGAGGGCCATGAGGATGCTCAGGGGGCTGGAGCACCTCCCGTATGAAGACAGGCTGAGAAAGTTGGGGTTGTTCAGCCTGGAGAAGAGAAGGCTGCGTGGAGATCTCAGAGCAGCCTTCCAGTATCTGAAGGGGGCCTATAGGGATGCTGGGGAGGAACTCTTCATCAGGGATTGTAGTGGTAGGACAAGGGTAACAGGTTCAAACTTAAACAGGGGAATTTCAAATTAGATATAGGCAAGAAGTTGTTACCTGTGAGGGTGGTGAGGAACTGGAGCAGGTTGCCCAAAGAAGTGGTAAATGCTCCATCCTGGCAATGTTCAAGGACAGGTTGGACAGAGCCTTGGATGACATGGTCTGGTGTGAGGTGTCCCCGCCCCTGGCAGGGGTGTTGGAACTAGATGATCTTAAGGTCCTTTCCAACCCTAACTATTCTATGATTCTATAAGAAAACAGTCCTTGGTAAATGGAGGTAAAGGAATTGCATTCTCTAGCAGTGGTTAAGTTTTATTGTGAAAATATGTTTCTTCCTTGACACAGTGTTCTGTTTGTGTAGGAAAGGGAAGATGGTCCACAAAAAACTTTTGGAGAGTTATCTAAGGGTTTCTTCCCAGAAGGCTATTTTCAAAAATTTCTGCTTATCACCACCTCGTCTGTTATAAAAGTGCATATTTCTTCTTCAGAGCAATTTTATGAGCTCCAGAAATAAGGGAAAAGACACTGCTCTTAATTTCTCCTTTTACGGTTTTCAGATTTCAACACTCAAAAGATCTGTTTAGTACCTTCTCATCTTTATCTCATCATCGGCAATGCAGAAGAGAATAACATCATATCCACTTATTCTTTTGCAGTATTTGTGCTGAAACTGTGGAGAATTTGACCCTCAAAAGCAAAGCAGTATCTAAAAAAATGGAATTATTTTGACGGTTCTTTCACCATTCTAGAGAGTCAAGTCCACTAAAAGTCTCCATGCCATTATTTGCAAGATCTTCTACTAATCATGTAATTTCTTTGATTCCCTTTAAAATATACATATATAAAAAAATGAATATATATATATCTTTGTCTAATGTTGTATATGACACTGTATGAGACACTGGTATCTGTATTATGAAAGTCATTTAAGTCATGACTTTCAACATGTAGGTTCATTTTAAGACACACCCTTGAAGGGTGTCATTAAGCGCATAAAGATAACAGTGATCTTGTCAAATCATCCTGGTGAATTCTCACCAGAAATTTGTTGAGACTTTGGACAAAACCACAGCCTTACACAGGAGCATCCACTTCTCACAATAACTATTCTTGCTGTACTTTTAAATGAAGCACTCAAGGCAAATACTCTTCTTGAGAGATAAGCTGCCTTGAATTGTCTTGCATTAACCACTGAGTAAGAAAATACGTAGCAGCTGTGAGTGCAGTAGGTCAATGCCTTGGCTCTGAAACGAGTGCCATCAATGCAGCTTCCCCAGTCCTATTACACTCGCCAGAATCCTATCAAAAACACAAGTCTTGTGGTTTTCAGGGATTTCATGTGAGAAGAGATACACAACAATTTGCAGAGCATCCTACAGCAAAATACTTGCTCCATAAGACATCACAAATAAGCAAGCACACAGGATTCAGAAAACAAATGCCTTAAAAACTATGAAGTCTCTAGATCTGGCTTCATTTTTTCCTGTAAGTCCATCTATTCATGTATGTGGCATCTCACCCATCTTGCAACAGTCCCCTTAGTTCGAGAAAATAACCCAAAATTACAACCAGACCCTTAGTTTACAAGAAAAACATTTCACCCACTGTCAGAATAACACAAGGGAATAACAAACACTAATAACAACCAAAATCTGAAGTCAGATTTCCAAGTTCCTTTTTTTTTTATCTCAGCTTGTGTTTACATTGCCCTCACAGGAAAGCCATTCTCTTCTCTGGTGTCCCTCTTTTTTTTTTTTTTTTTTTTTTTAATTTTCCCCTCGCTTTGCTTTACCAAGAAGTATCAATATCAGTGTGTTGATAGATGCCATTTGAAAGTCCTTAATGCTAGGAGTTGCGGAATCCAGCAGCCCCAGAGAGGCAAGACTGCCGCAGCTCAAACTTGATTCTCAGGCTAAGCCAGTGTCAAGGCTCAGCATGTACACAAACATGCTAGGCACATGCACACAAACACACTTATTCAACACATATACGCATATATACGCAGCTGCTCACCCAAATCAACACACAGGTAAACTGCACCACATTCTCATCCTGTTCCATTCTATGGTTGAGCAAGATGAAGGTTCATAATAGGAATGTATCTAAACAGGTAAGTTATGTGAATCCCTCCAGCAGCCACGCTCAGACTTTCAATCTGCCCAAAAGCTGTTCTTGGGTCCCAGTCTCCCCAGCTGCAGCAAATGGATATGTGAGCCCTGAAATCACAGACCC
This sequence comes from Myiopsitta monachus, assembly GCA_017639245.1. Taxonomy (NCBI): domain Eukaryota; kingdom Metazoa; phylum Chordata; class Aves; order Psittaciformes; family Psittacidae; genus Myiopsitta; species Myiopsitta monachus. The sequence goes on along the minus strand of CM029922.1, from coordinate 21,652,746 downwards.
ACTCCAGCTGTTGCTACAGACACCCTTGTGCACACCAGCTCACGCATATTGTGGGTCCATCCAGTCACTGGGATTAGACACACAGTTCATCCTGTTGGTCATGGAACCTAGCTCTCCCCATTTGCTTCTTGCACAAAGACATGGTGCACATGTGCATGCACACACACACTCACACGCACGCACACTTCTCTCAGGCCATCCCCAGACCCCAGGGTCTCTGTCAGCTGGCTAGGACTCCCCTCATCCCTCCAACAACCTACTGCTCCTGTGGTCTCACCCTTAGAGAAACACACACCTCCCTGACACCCAGGTCACTTCACCTACTTACTGGCAGCTGATGTTTGATGCTTGCTAGTGCCCATACACTGTGATGAATACTCCTCTCCCTCCAGATGCTGGCACTGTAATCTACTCATTCCAGTCTCTCCAGTCACTGGCAGCACAGACACATGGGTCTTCTGATCTGTGGTGACTTCAGTTGCTGACACTGGTTCCCTGACTATGCTCCTTTGCTCTTTTGGAGATAAGCCTTTGGTTGGTGACTCCTGAGATGGACTTGGGAGTAGCTGGGGTTAATTGTTATTGGGCTCTCACACCTACAATTGACTCTTCTTGGCCCTTTGTCCTATTACATACTATTACACAGTATCACAAGTAATGTGGTAACAGTAATGTGTAAGTAACATTAATTAGTGATAGGACAAGGGGTAATGGGTTCAACTTACCCAGGGGAAGTTTAGGTTCTATATAAGAAGTTCTTTACTGTGAGGATGGTAAGGCACTGGAATGGGTCGCCCAAGGAAGCTGTGAATGCTCCACCCCTGGCGGTGTTCAAGGCCAGGTTGGACGGAGTCTTGGATGACATGGGTTAGTGCTATATGTCCCTGCCCATGGCAGGTGGGTTAGAACTAGATGATATTAAGGTCCTTTCCAGCCCTAACTATTCTGTGATTCCCTGATTACAATTTCAGATGATATTTTAATGGCAAAGGCTTAGATGTTACTTAGGAGCAAAATCTGAATTGATAAGGACTTCTGTGTGATATCCCATTTACATTCCGCAGCAGCAAGCTGTGCTGGCGTGCAACAGGATCACAACATGAAGATGGACAATATTCCAATACCACCCAACGACCTGTTAGTAGAAAATGACTGATTTTGGTGGAAGCTACTATCACAACACACAGCACAGCCTGGAAATGTGGCTCTCTAAATATTACCTAAGCTTTTATTTTACTCTGCAGTCCAAAAATAACAATCACAAATAGTCCATTTTTTTCCGTATAGTATCTTTAAAAAGACTTCAAACTGAATCAGCATTTCAGCACTGTGCATAGACTGAAAAACAAGAGAGGAGCACATTGTACACAAGCAGATGTTGTTTCTTTCACTTCTTTTTAAATTTGGTATATCAGAACAAAACTTTCTGACATGTTTCTGTCAATTTTTTCGTGCCTGCAGCCGCTCAGTTGAAGGTAACTCATACACAGATATATGTATAAATAAATAAGTGCATTATGTATAAACAAAACTTTCTCCAGACAGAATAATGCTTAAAGGTTTCTGTGAGGCTTCAATGAGGCTTCATGACTGTACCATGAATCTGATGCTTAATTATTCTGAAGACAGTTTTTCACTCATGGTCAGTAGAAAGACTCAGAGGTAAATAAATCTCTTTTACTATGTCATAGGCAAGGGTTTAGTGCATCATAGGTCTAGCTATTACAAAAATATGCTATTGAACTTTTTCCCAGTGACCATTCCAGTGGAAGAATAACATATTTGTTGGAGGCTAGATATTGATAAGGAACAACGGATGACAGCAAAGCCACCAATCACACAGCAACCCAGGTATTATTAAAGGGTTACTAAAGGTTATAGGTCTTTAGGTAGTGTGGGATGCCATGCCTTCCTTAACCTCAATAAAGCTGATCAGCAACAACAATGACCCTAACTCAAAATGGCAAAATATGATTGAACATCTTTCAACTAATGACCTTAAAGGAAAAACAGATCTAGGTCTAGGTATAGTTATTTTGGCAAATGATATGTGTTGTATAATACTTATTAGAAAAGAAACACCTACGTCTATTATTTTCTAATTCAGATATTTCTGATTACTAAAAAACATTTCAATCTTGATTATCTTCTTTTGGAAATAGTCTTTTTTGATGTTTTCCTTTAGCCTTGTATGAGAGGGGACTTGTCCATTTGTTAAGGTACTTTGTAATAGTACAGATTTTGTTTTCTTTACAGATAATACATTCAAACATATATCTAACATTACAAGCTTGTGTCAAGTTTATTATACCAGTTCATATAGTGATTAATGGCACACACATTGGAGGAAGTATGAAAATTCACAGCTGGCAATTTGTAAAACCACAGATATCAGACAGCTCCTTCTCTTCCAAGAAGTTACTTGCCATTCTTTTTTTTTTTTTTTTCTTGTACAGGCAATTCATAAATGTTTTTCTCAGCTACTATTCTCATTAGAAACATAGACTGCTTAATAATAAAATTCTATAATTACTCTTTACTGCATCATAATTATTAGAACACAAACTGACAGATTCATTCTTAATGAATGCCAGTGACTGGAAAAGATTTCCAGAGATCATGGGTATTGTTCTGATATCACAGTTATAAATACTGTAAAAAGGAACTAAGCAGTTAAGAGTATAAAAGGCTTTTATTATAAGCACAAATTTTTCACCCTGATTAGAGCTTATGATATTGACTTCCATCATTTAATTTATCACACTTTGCTGATGGGCGACATAATGGAAGTTCATTGGAACTTATACCCTTACAAAAGTAGCTCTCAATAGCTATTTATTATTACATAAACACAGACTCAGCTCTCCTAATTAGTGATGACAGTACCTGAAAAGGTTCAGGTTCAATTTTGATTAGGATCTAAAATCAAATGTTAATCCTAACTGCTTGAAACTTCAAACTAGAAAGAAATGTAATATGAAAGATTGCTTAGTAGTGAGATTTTTCACACTTCTGGTTGTGTCCATGGCTAAAATTACCATTAAAACATTCCCTACAGTATTTGGCACTTCCTGCTCTGATAAAAGGGAAAATATTCAAAGTAAAAAGTAATTTTTGAAACATTATAGCATCTTAAATGTTTGGCTTTAGCAAAAGAATAGAAATGTAAGGCTTTTTTCTTCCTGATTTTGCTTTCTTCTTTCCATCTTTCCCTTTCTTTTTTGTTTTCTCTCCTGCTCTACGTCTCTTCCCCAAGCACTGTTCTTTTTCTTTTAACCCTTTTAATAGTTTTTTTATCGATGTTATTACTGTAAAACTCAGTTCACCAAAGTGTATAAGCAAGTGCCTGAGATTAAAAATTGTAAATGATCTTATTGACCTTAAAGAAGCATTCATATCCTTACAGAATATGTATCCTACTGAACTGGGTCTTACCTTGACTATGCAATGAGTTCTGTTAATCGCATTAATCCTTTTTAATTATCTCTGCAGTAGTAAATATCTAAACATATACTTGCCTAAATTTGCTCTTGCCTAGGTTTCTTTGGTTTTGCCCTAGAAATCAAAGCTAGATTTCTTGTGCCCCCAGTCTGGAAAAATTTTCTCTTTTAGTTCCACCTTTGCCAGAAGAAGGGATTAGTACCTCACTGTTATAATTCAAGAATTTGATGAGTTTATGTAAATGCTGGTGAAGGCTTCAACAACATTTAAGTGTGTAAATATAACATGTTCTAATCATCATTGTTAAAAATGCAGTACTTAAAACACAAAACCACTGTAAATCTCTGCTGATTTTATTTTTTGTCAAATTGGTTTGTATTAGAATATAGTAACTTGTGGAAAAAAGTACCAGACTGACAGCTCTTGAAATGTCTCTGTCTGTCCACAAAAAAGTGTACTGCTCAGGGAGCAGAAATAAAAGCTTCAACAGCAGTGTCCCTAAGCTCTGATCTGAAGGGACTACCATCAGCCCATTATACTCCTTGGCTGGTGACAAGGGTGCCAATTAGTACTGCCAAGCACAATGATGGATTTTCTGATGTGGATGTCTCACTGCTGGAAACTGGAACCATGAAACTCATTTCCAATAGCCCACTGAAGAGCCATCAGATAGTAACAACTTTCAGTCACGCAGACTTAGGCTGGCATTGTACTGACAATGCAGAAATAAAAGAGGCTACATCATATTACCAATTCCAGTGCAATCCAGCTTCCCCTCCATTGTATTTCTAGGGAAGAGAGACCTTGCAGAGATTCACTGAGAAATCATAAAAAAGAATATGACTGAAACTCTCTTTCTCAGATCAATTCTTATTTTAATTAGCTTTAAATACTTAAAAATACTGTGAGGATGTGAGGAAGGGTAAAAAATGGTAGAGACGTGCTGAAATATGAAATTCTTTCATCTCCATCTTGATACTTACTTGCATGTGATTTAAAGGCATTACTCTAGCAGCTTTCTGTTGGGTAATAAAATGAAAAAGCAGATGACTTGAATCCAATTTCTAAACAAATGATCATAGCCTCCAAACCACATTATCAACATGCAATTTCCTCCTTGTCAGGTGTCATGGGTTCAGCAGTAGCAGTCATTTTTCTCCTTCTTGGTAGCTGGTGCAGCACTGGTTTTGATTTTGGGCCTGGGAACACCGCTGATAACACCAGTGTTTGCAGTTACTGCTTGGTAATGTTTTGGTCTGACCAAGGACTTTCTGAGTCTCATGCTCTGCCGGGGAGGAGGGGAAACCAGGAGGAAGCAGAAACGGGACACCTGACCCAAATTGATCAAAGAGATATTTCATGCCACAGCATGTCATGCCCAGGATGGAAAAACTGGGGGCAGGAACCCAGAAGAGTGCAGTTCACAGCTCAGTCATCAGGTGGTGAGAAGTTGTATCCTTTTCCTTTGTATTTCCCTGGTCATTATTATTATTGGTGGTAACAGTAGTGATTTGTGTAATACATTATTTACTGGACTGTTCTTATCTCAACCTGTGGGAGTTACATTCTTTCGAACCTTCTCCCCATTCCCTAACCCCCCCCCCCCCCCAGTGGGGGGGAAGAAAGAGGGGGGAGTGAGTGAGCGGGCTGCGTGATTTATGGCTTAAACTACGACAGCAGGCTAGCCAGGGAAACTGTCTTCAAGAAGGACAAACTACATACCAACCATACTGAAAACTGGACTGTGTCAAATGTCAAAGTCCATCAGCCTTAGAGTGTGGGTACTATTATACTGTTTCTAGACACACTATATGTCGTAGTAGAAAAGACATTCGGTTTCCTGGTGTTACATGAGCTCCCTCAGTACCCTTGGGTGGATCCCATCTGGCCCCATTGACGTGTGTGGGTCTAAAGTGATGCAGCAGATCACTAACCATTTCTCCTTGGATTATGGGAGCTTCATTCTGCTCCCTGTCCATGTCTTCAACACAGGGGCTGGGTACCCAGAGAACAACTAGTCTTACTATTAAAGCCTGAGGCAAAGAAGGCATTAAGTACCTCAGCCTTTTCCTCATCCTTTGTCAAAAATAAATTGCAAAAAATAAAGGTGTTCATGCCCAGGAATTTGGAAATATAGGAGGAAAGAGTACATTTTCAAGCAACTCAGCGTGTCAGACAATTTCTGAAAGTCAGACAATTACCATTTGGTTATACAATAGAGCCCACAGCTGAATGGGTATATTCATTAGAACAGTTTCACTGCTGCCCTGGCATGCAACTTGATCCTGAGATTCTCACAGCCGATAGAACAAATACTGTTAAATTACACTCCACTCAAAGACGCTAAGCCATGAAAGCCATTTTTTTTTTTGCAACAAACAAGCACAAAAAAGATTAGAAAGTATTTGTACTTGTTGAAAAATGCGCATTCCTTTTTTTTTTCCTACCAAATTTGTCTTTTAGCAAAGAATGAATAAACTCAGCATTCAGGTTTACAACCACTGTAGAATGTGCTCTTTTTAGTACTAGCTCCTGGTTCACAATCAAACCCACACAACAAATTTTTGAGCTTATGAAGATGCCCCATAAAGAATTTTGTTTATGTGGAGCTCAAATGCAAAACCAAGGTCCAAGTATAAGATCCCAGTGGAAAGTGGAACAGGGAAGGATTGAAGTAGGGAGCAGAAAGCATGATCTGTGGGGACAAATCCACATCATTCCCTTAGGCAGAACAGCTATTTGAATTCTAACACCATAGCAATTTAAGTTTTGGGCTGGTACCGATGATTTTGCACATCCTTATTTGTTCTGTTGTACTTTATTACTCTCTCACAAAGTGATTTTCTTTGTTTTCAGAGAATGAATCACTTTGGCTGTCAGAATTCCACCCACAATCAATCCAAGCTGTAAAGGAAATGGGATGTTTAATATTTATACTTCTATTACCTTACAGGGGGGTTAAGAGAATCAAAACCAGAAGAATATCACAGCACTCATTTTAAAAAACATTTCTCGCACAGAATTGATTGTTAAAATAGGTTGACCTTTTAAAGAAACAGACACATTAATAATAGGCTAGACTACAAGGCATCTTTTCCCGTCTCCTTGAGTGTCTATATACCATAAAGCACAGGTATATGCACTGCTAATGGTTCTCCAACTGCCACAAAACAATATGTAAAGAGAACCAGCCAACCACCAACCTTTTTTCCAGAGGAGAAAAAACAAAGGCTGCTCAGTAAAATGCCTCCTCACACTCTGAAGACCACTTGGCCCAGAACCAGGAGTCACAGCCAGTTTCAAGGCTTAGAAGAGTTCTCTGTCTTTGCTGTCACTTTTCAAGTAGTTAAGATCTGGAGACTTGCTTTAATGTTTATAGAAACTGCCCCCAAAAATGCGAAAAAATATGTGCAGTTTGTGTACAGATAAAGAGAAGGCACTCTTACTGTGTGTTGACCACTGGCATCATTACAGCAGAATATCACCAGGAAGGGTAAGGACCAGTAAGGCTTCCCATCTGACAATAAATTTTGAGATATGGATTTACACAACTACTGTAGTATCAGCATTCATTATAGCATCAAGGTTTTTAGACATTACAGTGATTGGGAGAAAAAAAAAAAGGCAGATAAATGAAGAGATGAAGAGTCATTAAGGGCAAACTTTAAAGAACACTTCAAATTGAGGATGGTGACTGCAGTTTTTCTCACTTTCACTTGCTGCTAAAGCACCAATATTCGATGAACACAGTGCAATATTTTGGGTGCAGGATAGACAACATGAAATGTATCCACATATTTGCTAGAAGTTTCTTGCAGATGTCTCTATCTTTTCTATTTATATGACAGATTGCAGAGACTTCTAAGAAGCTGTTACATTTTCATGAAGTCTTTGCAACATTTTTATTTTTTTTTTAATATATATTTACTTTAAAAATCCTACATTGACATTATTGGTTCTTCAAACATGTACTTGTCCACTGCTGTGAAAAGACCTCACATCTTGCACAGGTTGTTGTTGAGGCCAGGTGGGGTTGTAGTTACATGGGAAATACACTGCTAAAGCAGTATTTCAGCTCAGGGCTCCAGAAACTCTTTCTCTATGGACATCTCTGGCAATCCAAACATGAATCAGTTCCTTGATCCCACCCTCACTCCTTGCCCCTTTTCCTCCAAAGGAGGAAATCAGCAGCTGCACCTAAAAGAAAACAAGGCAAAATTGGTACACATATCTGGATGGCTCAGTGCTTGTTTTAAGCCCACCTATTTAACTGCGTAGTATTCCTTCTGTCTTGTCTATTCAGGCAACCACTCTGTCTTTCAGGTTTTTTGTGCTCCCTTTTTTCTATTAAAGATTTTGCTGTTAAGCTTGCTGTTGTGGATACATGAACAGGCTCCTGCAAAGAATAGATTGTTCGACTTGAAGGGAAAAGTTTAGTTCAATTTAAAGTTTCCCTTCCTTCCCAAGTGTTTACTGGGGGAAGAGGGGTGGGCAGGGGTGTCAAAAAAAAAAAATTAAAAAAAAGTGTTTTTTTGTTCTCAAGCATTAATACCAAGGACAGATTATTCACTTCGGAAAAAATCAGAACAATTTACTGAGTGTGGTGTGTGTGCTGAGAAGAAGGGATTTTTGCTTTCAGAAAGATGTCAGCTGTACCTTATTTGAAGCTATTCAGGAAATTTAACCATTTTGTTCAGTGATTGAACATCAGAGTAATGTTGCCAAGCTTTTCCACTTTTAGCTTCCCTACTCTGCTTAGCTTTCAAATCCAAATCGCATTTTTCTCCCAGTAGCAATCCCTTAGGAAGACTCCTCTAATGCCTTCCTTTTAGAGATCCTTAATGTGTAATACGAAAGGCCCTGCTCTGCCTTCTCCTCCCCACTTAAGATATCCTTCAGTAATGACCCAAATAAAAAGCAGAAAGCGAGCATAAGGTTAAACTGTAAATTCATAGATCAAAGGATAAGAATCCTAATTCTGAAATAAACTAACTATGGAAAAGGATTAAAACAGAGAGAGAGGATTATAGTACGATAATTGTGACAGAAGACTGTGAATGAATTGGATGGAAAACAGGGTGTAAGCTTTATTCTGTATTTCTGAGCAAGCAAAATGAAAAGAGGATCTGAAAGGTAATTAAAAATCCAAGTGGACTTAAGCAGGAGAGAAGGCTGAAAACTCACAAGAACATACTGCAGTGAATTCCCTGTTGTGCCTACCCAAGGCCCATATCAGATTCCTTCAAGGGAGATAGCTACCCTTGTTTTGCATTCTAAGGAGAAAGACAATCATTGGAAGAATGCAAGATTTCAGCTAATTTCAGTTTTACTGCCATCTGCCACCAAGTCTCCAGAGAAGACGTAGACTCCGAGCTATCAAGAAGGAGAGAACATGAAGAACTGCGTCTTAGAAGTTGCCCATTCAGCCACTATCAACCCCGCAACACAATAGCCCAGTGCTACATGTTCTGAAAGTAACATGTATTTCCACAGAGTCCTCTGAGGAGAAAGACTTGGGATATAAACATGAACATGGCATAATAAACGTAGTTTATAGGCAGTCTATAAAGCCAAATTGAGTGGTGTGTTAATAATGAAGTTGATAATGGATTCCAAAAGAGTGGAGACGGGGGGGATAGTCTTGAAACTTGACCAAGATTAATTGCTGCAAAGCTTATTTATGTGTTTACACTACATAAGAGGAGTTTCTGCCAGCAATTTCCCTAGTGAAAAACAGAATGTGCAAATAAGACAGCTTTCAGGGAAAAAAACAAACTGAGCATCTTTTCTATCTGAACTTTCATCTGAGGAACTGAGAACTGAACAGACACGTAAGGGCACATAGGACTGAGTATTCCTGAATGTCATGGAGAAATAACAAATGAAGACTTGGCCATACTGAAGTCAGAAGTGTTTAGACATTGCCTCTGATAAGGCCATAAGCTTGATCTGTAACTCACTCATTAAATTTTGCTATGCTACGTCATTGCAGCATTGCACATTTTACATCATTGTAACCATACAGGAAGCGCTGGTAAAGAGAGATGGCTGCTTGACTCTTTATTCAGTCAGTAAGAAAATTAACTGAGATTTTCACAAGCCATCATCACCCTAAACCAGAAAAAGTTGGGTACCCTTAAGAGAAAAAAAGCAAAACCAACCAACCAAACAAAAAAGAAAAAAAGAACAACAATACAATGTGCCCACCCCTCAAAAAAAAACTAACCCCCTTCAATTTTAAATTTCTTAGCAGTCTTCTCTCTTACTGTTTATTCCTTACAAAAACTATAATCGTTTGGTATGTTTGATCTGCTCGTTTTGGGAATGATGATGATGTCTCAAGCAGAGAGTTATCATTTCAGTTTCAGGAATTTCAGAAAAGACATATGCAGTACTGTGCTTTTATGCAATATTTGCAGTAAAAAAGAGGGAAAAGTAACAGTAGCAATAGGTGTGTAAAATACAGACAGACTTTCTATCAACTTACACAACTTTATAAAGGGGAAACATTGTTACACTTTAATTTTAAAGCCTCATATTATTTAATCAGTAACCATAATTTTCATTCACATAATGTGTATATAAAAAACATGATTTCACATTTCTCATCTTCTTTATTAATGGAAAACCCGTTTGCATGCCCCCAAAGAGTAATCAACACTGTGTTAATAAGCTCAGGCCTGGGAACACTTTTTCAGTAAGAAAAACATTACACATTATAAAATCAATAATACTGCTTGACAAATGAGGCTACGCATAAATTTTTGACATGAAATCATAGACTGGAGCCTAAATTTAAATTTGGCAATGCTTTCAAAGTCTCACGCTTTATGATAGCTATTCTGGAGAGTGAGCTGTACAGAAACTAATCACATAATTTAAAGGATACATTTGCTCTAGTACCGCAATAAAAATACATTACATCATGATAAAAGCCATCCTGATTCAACCTGCAGTGGAAATCTGTGAACACAGGGAATATGGGATCACTGGGCTGCTGTTTATAAACCACATAAATAAAACATTTAGCGCCATTCTAGCAGTCACAATGCTCCGTAACTATTAACTAATTAATCCTCAGAACAGCTGGGAGGTAGCTGAGAATTGGAGCTGAGTGAGGAATTGGTAAAAAAATCACCAATTTGACAAATACCATCCTTTTCTTTGTTTATCACTTATCCAGTGGCAAACTCTGGTTATCATTAATTTGCTTGCCACTGAAAATGGGATGGGAAATGCTTAATGCAAATCAGTTTTGCTCTGTGGGTGCCTCACTGAATTACTCACTGCCACATACACCAACAACCTGTCAGACTTCCTCAAATAAGGCATATTTCCAGCCCACCACCAGATCAGGTAGCTCCATGAACAAAGGCCATGCAGGTACATGGGTTCAGAGCTGTTCCATGGCTCAGGAGCAGGGCCGTGTACAACAATAGAATGTCTCTGCTGCATCCAGAGCAAGTCTCTTCTGTCCACTTACCTGGCCTATGAGAGGTATATAGGCTGTGTGTATTTAGCACCTGGAGCTGGATCCATAACAATGAACCACCAGAGCCTGGGCACTGCCCAAGAATTACACAACAATTCGTATTAATTATTTCATTGCCAGCACAGTCCTTGGTATGTCTTCCGTTTGGTCAGACAATACGTAGGCACTGTTCAAGGATTGGTGTAGCCTTGTGAACATCCCCAAACCAAAACTTGGCTACAGCTGTCCTGGTTTAGGAGGTGAGAGAATTTATCTGTATGGGTGCAAACTCTGCTGTACCAGTTGGTGATCCTTAGCCTCTTCTACGCAGTAGTGCAGATGTAGCCTGCATTTCCACACCAAGCCTGCATTCAGCTAAACTGACATAATCTGCATGAATGCAGCAACGCAAATGTTTACCAGCTAAGGACTGGACTGTTCTCAAGGAAAGGTGAGATAAGACTGCATTAATGTCACTTTATCTCTTAGGTTTCACTTTTCCAGCATAGTACAAATCCATCAAACTCCAGAAACAGAGTGTAGGCTGGGGTCTCTGCTTACAGGGTGGAATCACATGGGCATAGTGGCTGGAGCTGCCCCTACCAGTCCCTTTTAATGCACCAGAGGAATTGTGGGTCTATCCATTCTTCCACATCTGCACAGTGATGGCAACTTAAACCCCCCCACTAAATAATTTCTGCTCTCCTCCTCTACTGGGTTTACATGGTAAGGTGCTTATGTCTTGCATTTATATTTGGGGTGGATTTTCTCATACAAGACCCAATACCTTTTTTGGTCATCTTTGGTTGATGGTTAGTCAAGGTTCCCAACCCACAGGGTGAACTATTTTTCCACCAACAACCCTGCTCCAGCACAAGGACAAATACAATTCATAATTACTGCCATTAATTCAATGTTTTTCATCCCATAGGAATTTTGGCTGCCTTGTAGGAACACAGAGAAGAAAATCTTCAACAGTGATATAGAATTTCCGCCACACACCAGTATTCATGAGATCTCTAGTATTTTGCTCCTCTAAAAGCCCATATAACTGAAAGACCTAGATTACTACAGAGAATGGTATCAGTCATTTACAGGGTAGGATGAAAACAAAACTCCTCATCTACTAAATAACAGTTATGTTAGCCTTCACTGAAAACTCATAACACAGAGAATATCTTGAAAATTTTATCTCTTTTCCTATTTCCCTACAGTAGATAAGTAAGGAATTTCTAAAACAAGCCAATATTGTTAAAATGAAAACAAAAATTATGGATATGAATATGGATATGGATATGTGCTACATTTTAAGATGTTTACTGTTGAAGAAAGGAGCACAGCAAACCAAAATGGTTCAGCATTGATTATTTGTTTTTTTCTATTTTGTTAATGGCTGGATAATTAAATCATTATTAAAATAATTTGACAATGTGTTACCAAGAATGGGAAAAATTAAATAAAATATTTGGGTACTGCAACCTGTTGTTGTAGAAGTAGAAATGCAACAGTTTCGTCACTAAAATTTCTGAGAGAATTTAAGTCCTATATATTAATGACAAGAGATAAAGATAAATGGTCCATGATTTATCATTTACCAGAGGAGTTTTGCAACTATCTCTTCAGAGGCGTGGTACTAGACCCTGTGTGTACAACCTAACCCTGCAGGCAGTGTCTGTACCCTTTCTCAGGGTCTTGATTAACCTCACTAGTGAAATCTAGGCCTGTGACTCGCTCTATCAGAACAATCTCAGAAGGCAGGGAATGTGACAGTAACTGTAGCACTGACTCTCCTTTAATTTTTGCCTTATATTACAGTAGCTCTGACTTCAAATAAACTTTGTTCTAGCCTGATCCAGTCATCATCTTGGATTATACCTTGTAGAACAGATGCTTCCTGACTCAGCCAAGGTTCTTGCTGGAGTCATCTCCGAGCTTCACTGCTTCCTGTTCTCAGATTATCCTGACTGTGAAAGGAGGAACAGTTAGAACAAGCTGTGACCAGTTCCTTCCTCCAAATCCTCATTTTCCTCAGATGCCGCTGTGCTCCTGCATGGTGCTGCTGTGATGCAACTTGTTCATAAATATTTAGAGTAAATGACTGTGATACACAAAAACAATAAAAAGTATCCAGCATAGTCAATCTGGAGCTGATAATGAAGAGTTGTGAAGGAAGTTGGTGACACTAGGTGACTGAATGAAAAAACTCACTAAAATTCAGGATTACTAAGTAGAAGGTGGTGCACAGGGAGAAAAAAGTAACCTGCATATACATAATATCTCCTTTGGACACACTGTTGCTTTGCATAGGTAATTATGGAAGGCTCCATGACAATATCATCCCTCAGGGATCAGTGTTGGGACCAGTCTTGTTCAATACCTTTGTCAATGACATGGACAGTGGTATTGAATGCGGCCTCAGCAAGTTTACTAACGACACCAAGCTGTGTGGTTTGATCGATATGCTGGAGGGAAGGAATGCAATTCAGAGGGACCTTGACATGCTTGTAAGGTGGGCTGATGCCAGCCTTATGAAGTTTAACCATGATAAGTGAAAGGTCCTACACCTGTGTTGGAGCAATCCCAGGTACAGCTACAGGTTAAGCAGGGAAGAGATTCAGAGCAGCCGTGCGGAGAAGGACTTGGGGGTGTTGATCGATGAGAAACTGAACATGAACTGGCTTCAGTGTGTGCTCGCAACCCAGAAAGCCAACTGTATCCTGGGCTGCATCAAAACGAGCGTGACCAGCAGGTCGAGGGAGGTGATCCTGCCCCTCTACTCTGCTCTCCTGAGACCTCACTTGGAGTATTGTGTGCAGTTCTGGTGTCCTCAACATCTAAAGGACATGGAAGTGTTGGAACAAGTCCAAAGGAGGGCCATGAGGATGATCAGGGGACTGGAGCACCTCCCGTGTGAAGACAGGCTGAGAAAGTTGGGGCTGTTCAACCTGGAGATGAGAAGGCTGCGTAGAGATCTCAGAGCAGCCTTCCAGTATCTGAAGGGAGCCTATAGGGATGCTGGGGAGGGACTCTTCATTAGGGACTCTAGTGAGAGGACAAGGGGTAATGGGTTCAAACTTAAACAGGGGAAGTTTAGATTGGATATAAGGAAGAAATTCTTTACTATGAGGGTGGTGAGGCACTGGAATGGGTTGCCCAGGGAAGTTGTGAATGCTCCATCCCTGGTGGTGTTCAAGGCCAGGTTGGTCAGAGCCTTGGGTGGCATGGTTTAGTGCTATACGTCCCTGCCCATGGCATGGGGGCTAGAACTAGATGATCTTAAGGTGCTTTCCAACCCTAACTATTCTATGATTCTATGATTCTATAACATAGACTCATTGTAGAAACGTCATCCAAATTAAAGACCAAGCAGAGCACCAGGGATTGTTGATAACGAAACAGCAAACAAAAAAATGTTGTTATGCTACTATATAAGCTCAAAGTGCCTTCAAGTTTTTACTAGTATCCTCAGCTTCAGAGACCTAAAGAAGGTTTTGCTTCTGCCACTAGCCCTATTTTTTGTTTCCAGCTACGCCACAACATACCAGCTACACCAGCAGCAGAATGCTGCCGGTTTTCTTAGCAAGAGACAAGTGGCAACATGGTGCAGACTAAGTGTGAGCTCACTACAGATGAGGGAACCTCATCATATAACACACTACAGGAAGGAGACTTCACCCTCTTTCCTCCATCATACCAGGGCTGTATCCAGGTTATAGTTTTGACCCTCCATTCAAAAGGAGGTTCTGACAGTATTTACCATTCCCAGTCAGGAATATTCTTTAGTGTGTTCTAAAATGGCTTATTAAAACATTATTTCTGCCTACTATTTCTTGGGTGGACTCAGTAAACAGAGAGAAGTAAAAGATGAGAAGTGGAAGAAAACAGACCCTAGTCTGGGATTTTGATGTCAAAAGTGATAAATATTAATTATTTCTATTAAGTTAAGAGGCCAAAAAAAAGTTTTGGCTTGTATGACCACTGGGAAATAGGCAATTATTATCTATACATTTACACAACACCAGACTGTTTTTTATCTCTGGCCTTTGGGCACAATTGTAACATTTGAATACAATTTGTACAGTTTTACTATTAGTTATGAAAGACTGATATCTGACACATGCTGATGTTCTGTGCTTCATGCTGAAGAATTGCTCTATTGGACAATTATAACAAAAGAAAACAATAGGTTTAAAACTAGTCCAGAGAGAGCAAAAATGAACTAGCTCCAGTCCATAAACTTCAAAAGTGAATAAGCCCCAAGGAAGAGTAGGAGATGGATATGACAGCCATTAGAAAAAATTAAATCAGAGGAAATTCAGATACACAAATGAAGGAAAGCAAAATAGTATCCGCTAGTCTGCGGAAAGTTTCCCCAAAAGGAGGTCTTGAAACATATGAAAATTCAGTGTAACAGTAGAATAGGGAATTCTCTTAAGGGAAATATGCTTATAATAGAAAATGAATCACTAGATGGCATAAAGCAAGATGGAAAAGCAGAAGCTCCCTGCTTTTAGAGAAGCTAAAAAGGGACCTGCTAGAGTACAGTCAAAAGGTACTTCTTGGAGCACTTGCTGTTACTTGAAAAAAAGCCAGCAGTTGTGAAGAAATCTTCAGTAGGGCTGAAAGACAATGCTGAAGTGAGGAAGGATAGGCCCAGAGTAGATCCTACTCAGTTTTGGACTTTGAAG
The DNA here is from genome assembly GCA_017639245.1 of Myiopsitta monachus. Lineage (NCBI taxonomy): Eukaryota > Metazoa > Chordata > Aves > Psittaciformes > Psittacidae > Myiopsitta > Myiopsitta monachus. Next base: position 21,637,146 of record CM029922.1, on the reverse strand, counting down.
AAAGAAAAGTGCTTTTTACCCAAGCAATTACTCCAAAATTATTCTATTGCTGCAAAACACCGTGGGTCAGCATTTACTTTGAAATGCCTTGTTGAAGTTTTTCAGAGGGAAAAAATGGAAACTTCCAGATCTCCTAAGGAAAAGTAGACCACCCTATTTTTCCAGCAGAAGAGTACATGAAGTTGCTCAGGAGTTCCTATTTCATTTTAAATTCACAGCCCACCTTTGCTTTAATTAACTTGCAACTGCAGACAAGTCCTAAGAGAAACATTGATAAAATGCCAAAGTAATAGAAATATCCTGTAGTCAATTGGCTCATCCAGGTCTTTGGATGCAGATTTTTATTTTTTTTTTTTTTGTTTATTGCTTTGTGGCACATGTGCAGTAGTGTCAGATAAGATCAGCTATTACAATATATCCTGATTTAATTCACAGACACGATGCATAAACACTATTTTGTTCTTTGACAGTGATGGCATGTCAGTTTACAAGAAGCCTCTGAAGGGGTTCAGGTGCTACAGGTAAGACTGGCTAAAGATGGAGGGATGGACTGAATGGGAGCCAAGATACTCCGATGCACACTAAAAAACAGCAAGTACTTTGGGGGAGGAAAGGGAAGAACGTGCTAGTCAGGGATGGTTTTGTTGGAAATCAAGGTACAAAGATTTGGGGGAGTGTGTTAAAAAAAGAAGGGAAAAAACCCATTACCAATATTATGTGTAACATTACCTCTTGGGAAAGGATGGAAAACCACAGTCTGAGATACTGCAATTTCAGGCAGGCTAAAATGGGATTGTAAGTAAAAATGCAGTAAGAAAGGAAGTACAGAGCTACCCCAAGTGAGTTCCTGTGTAGTTTCTCTGGGCTATATTTTAGAAAATCATCCAGTCTTGTTAAGCAATTGACATCCCAGCTCCAGTTAGATTTTTCAACCAAAAAATATTCCTGCATTTTGTTCTTCCTAAATTTGCAGCATATTTTTAAGACCAATAACAATTAACTGCTGGAATTGCAACATAGGAGTTTCTTGCTTATGTACTTGAGAATCAGACTAACTTACTTAACCAGTCTGCAATGGACTGATTAACCCCAAATTAGCTACTGATTAACCTTGTAGACTTTTCAAAGTTGGTGTGTTCCAAGGTAATCTTCAAACTCATATGACCCGCATTCCTTGCAAGGAAAGGTTTATAGTAAAAGAAATTTTTTTCTTAAACTGGATGATATGGATGGAGAAGCAGAGGCACACTCAGCCAAGAAGACAGTCCACATTTTTGACTTCATTCTTTGGCTTGCTAAAGGACATGATTTCTTCCTTCTTATTTCTCTAATTCTTTCAACCATTAAACATACAAAAATAGTGTTACTGTAAACTCTTTCTTCTTAGTGGTAGGACTTCACAGCTGGTCTTAGAAGTGATTTGTGTTCAGCTTATCAAACACACAGTCTAACTGGAAAAGTGAACTACGCTCCTCACTAGCAAATTTTACTGTGGTCATCCATGATATTCTTGTACTTTTTCTTGCATGCTAAAAAAGTGTTAAAATACATGTGCCTGAGAAAAAAATATCTTGCCAATTTCTACCATAGAATGACAGTTCATTTACAATTTTATCATCCATCAGTAAGAAAAGGTTGCAACGCATTTAATGTGTACCATGTCTTTTTAGTATCCTAATGAAAGTGTTATGCACTATCAAGTCAAATAACTTGCAGAATGTAGTACATCAATACTAGTACTCTAAAAACTAGCTTGTAATCTGAAAAAAGATGTCAGGTTAGTTTGACAGAAGTTATTTTCCATAAACTTATGTTGATTGGCATTAATTCCATCCCTCAGCTCTTTAGTACCTGAGCCCTGTATCAGATGTTCCCTTGTTTCGTCAAAGATCAATATCAGCCTGACAGGCCTATAATTACTTGGGTTGTCCCATATACCATTTTTAAATATTACCACAATATTAGTTTTCTACTGGTCTTAATTAAATGTCTTTACTTCTGCATATGTGCATCTATTTAACTCAATATCTGGCTTCTATCACAATGATAGACATTCTAGCAGATAATGAAAAAGCAGAAATTCACATTGAAAATGACAGCATAAGATCAAAAGAAAGAGATGTCTTAAATAAAAGTGTCCCATCTCTCCCTAACCAACTTCATCCTCTCCTCCAGTGCTCCTTCCTTCCTACAGCTGTAAAAGGCTAAGAGAAGCGGTGCTTCTTGTAAGGTGGCCAGGCAGTAGCCTCTGAGGAGAAGCTGACTAAACCAACAAAAATGCCAGAAACAGCTCTGAGTCATATTGATTAATGCACTACTGGAAGGCACCCAGTGAGGAGGAAGGCACACAAACCCAGCTGGAATAGAAAATCTGGCTCCAGCTGATTTACATGACAGGAAACAAAATGCTTGGTATTTAGAGGAAAGGTAGAAAGTTGCAGCTGTGCATGGCAGAGTCAAAGCCTAGATTCAGGTGGCCTACATTTCAACCAAGCCCTGGCCCCTGCTGTTTTCTATTGACTGTGTGTCTCTGAGGGTCTACAGCCAGACAATAGGAAGTACTGTGAATAGGGACAGAGAGAGAATTTAGGCCACATTAATTTTCATCTAACAGCTGTCATGTGTGTGTGTGTGAGAGAGAGATAGGCCAAAGAGTGAATATTATCAATTTTAAATTTTTTAATTCCTAGGAGAAAGGGGTCAGTCACTGACATAAGTGCCCAGGTGACTGTGCGATCTCCATCCTTGCATGTGTTCAAACCTTGGCTGGATTCAGTCCTGAAAAACTGGATGTAACTTTGAAGTGAGCTATGTTTTGAGCAGAAGGTTGGGTTAGATGACTTCCTGAAGACATTTTTAACCTAAATTACTCTACAGTTATAATTTTAGAGGCTGTATTAGAGATGGAGCAGAGTGCAGAAGTGAGAGCAACACTACATAAGATAGAACAAGGTAATTAATAATGAGCCACAAAGATCATCAGGTTTAACAGCTAACCTAGCACTGCCAAGTCCACCACTAAACTATGTCTCTAAGCACCACATCTTCAAAACTATACTTCAGAAAGTATTTACCAGGCTCTGGCCAGTTCAGGTTTGAATTTTCTAAAGATTTTTTAAGATTTACATTACTTGATGCAAAATGGACTGAATCAATTCATGGTAAATATCTAAGGTGTGAAAGAAAAAAAAAGAAATCACACAGAAGGCTGCAATCAAGCAGAATGTGTGTATGAAAGTTCGAACATTTGTTCTGAAATAACAGGTTGCTCAAAGAAAGAAACGCAAGGAGTGATTTCTTTTTTATTCACTCATGGGTTTGGATTCTGAAGTTAATTGCAATCAGAAGGCAAATCAGAAGGTATTGAATACCCCCCAGCATACAATAATTCAACAGAAACAACATGCAACCTTACAGAATCCACCATGAGCCCAAGGAAAGCTTTATCTAAATTTAGCACTTTCTGAATGCATATACTGCTTACCATGCAAAGAATGAGAAGCAGAATTACCACTGCCACCATTTTAAAAGAAACAGAGCTCTATCATGCACAAGAGTACCAATATCATCCAAGCACACAGATGCTGGAAAACTTTTCAGGTTCTGGAAAGGTTTCATACCCTTGTAAATTGAGGAAAAAATTAAGAATTTAATTTCGACTCACTTTTTCATTCACTCCATTAACCCAACTGAGCAATGTAATTTCCATTCACACAACTGGAAATCTAAATTTTAGATATCTTAGTGTTCTGTGTCACAATGCCTAAGTCTCTTCCTATATCCTGCCCTCCGAGTATTCTTGCTACCTAGTACTGTTTTGGAAGGGATGATAGTGATACCGATCTAGCTTAATAACATCCAAGCTACAGAGATATAATAACCTCCTAGATAAATGAAACAATAGAAGCATTCACTTTGTCCCAGTTGTGAAGTTTCTTCGATATTTATTGTTCTTCAGTTTGTCACAGTTGAGACGGACAAACAACATGTGACATGCTTCTTTGGTGATTAAGTAGAAGTTCTTCTTTTACTATCACAAACCTTTACTTATACAGAGTTTCTAACATTCTTTTAGCCACTGGTTACATCAGTTAGCAGCAGCACATTATTGGATGACCCTTTGCCTCATTACTAAAGTCTGTTATCTTACCAAGGTCTTGTTCTGCAGTTAGTTATTCCCTTTGACTTGCTCACTCCTTCGGATGCCTTCTGCTCTCTCATCCAGATGCCTTCTGCTTTCCCATCCAGATACCTTCGTTGCCTCATTCTTCATGGATTAGCTTTGATATCTTTAAGGTAAGTTCTAACTTCATGCCCTCAGTCACGTAGTCCCCCACACAGTATTTTTCCTATTTTGTTTAAAAGTCTAACTAAAAACTAGCTATTGGTTCTAACTTCTGCTAGTACATTATTTTTCCTTAGCTACATCTGAACAGGCAAAATAATGGAAAAGAGGTGTCTTCCAGAGCAATCCTGAATGAAAAAATCCATGCCGTGAACTGACTAAGAAAAAGCCTTTTAAGAAATCTTGAAATCTTGAAAGCAGAAGTTTTCTGCAGACAGGCAGATGGAAAGAGAGAAAGAGGGAAGGAAAAGAAAGATGTGTCAGTGTGAGTGAACTTGAGAACCAAAAACCTAGTAGCAGCTTACTGCATAGGGTTATCAGGCTCATGGAGCAGCAGTCAAAAGAAATGAAAATGTTGTCAGACAAGAGATCAGAATCCATTAATTTAGTGTTCTCATTTTCCATCTAGCATTCCTTCTTGTTTCTTTATTTTTTCTTTTGTCTTCCCCCCCCCCCCAAGGGTGAAGGTATAGAAATAGTTCACAAAATAGATTCAGGAGTGTCGTGGTTTAAGCCCCTCAATAACTTACGCAGTCACTCTCTCACTCACTCCCCCCTATTTCTTCCCCCAGTCCCGAGGGGCTGGGGAGGAGAATCAAAAGAATGCAACTTCCACAGGTTGAGATAAGAACAGTTTAGTAACTAAGGTATAACACAAATCACTACTGCTACCACCAGTAATAATAATGACAGAGAAGTACAAAGAAAGAGAATACAACTGCTCATCAAGCCCGACTCAGCCAGTGCACCCCCCAGCAGTGAACTTCCGCATTGCACCCCCCACACCCTTCCGGGTCTCTGCTCTCTGTTTTTTACATCCTGGGCATGACATGCTGTGGTATGGAATAACCTCTTTGGTCAGTTTGGGTCAGGTGCCCTGTCTCTTCTTCCTCCTGGCTTCCCCTGCTCCCTGGCAGACCATGAGCCTCAGAAAGTCCTTGGCCAGACCGAAACATTACCAAGCAGCAACTGAGAACACTGTTGTTATCAGCGCTGCGCCCAGGCTCAAAATCAAAACCACAGCACTGCAGCAGCTACCAAGAAGGAGAAAAATGACTGCTACTGTGGAACCCATGACAAGGCGTTATTGCTTAAGCCCCGGGAACAGTGAAGAAAATACCAGGTGCTATTGCCCTGGTCCAGCCTAAGCCTTGGGAGCTGTAAAGACAACAATGAAGGATAAAGATGGGTTAGCAAAACAAAGCAGACAGTTTGAAAGATAAAGCAGGATGTGCATCTCAGACAGACCAAACAATGTGAATACTTGTAACCCTTAGTAGTTTTGCTGAATCAGGATGATAAGGAAGTAAGAGAGTGGAAAGTTACTGCTTAGCACTTATCAGACTATAAAAGGGATGAGAGACACAAAATAAATTATTTTGTTTGTAACCAGAAATGGGGTCTGTGCCTTACGTCTCCACATTTTTCCTCCTTTTATTTTTTCTTTTCCCCTGGAGCAGCAAATCATGTATAAGTTAAACCATGATGGATCCAAGTCTCTAGAGGAAAGGTTGAAGAACTTCACCTGGTTTTGTGCTGCAGTGAGAAGTTTCAGAATAACCTCATGGATGATATTCAAGACGTGCTAAACAAAGAATGACAGCATGTGTTGTGAGTGGAAAGTGGAATTTAAAGTCCTAAACAAATTCAGAAAATTAAGAATACATAAAATCCACACCAGCATTAAAGTAAAATTGCCCCAAATTTCACATTAAAATTCCCAGTTTTCATAAATGTATAAATATCAGCTATCATGTTGACATCATCTATGCTATTCTACATTCATTTTAATTTTCAGCCAAATTTAAATTAATTGCGAGAACAAGACTAGCATAAGTACATATACTTTTTATCCACATACAAATACTCATGACAACCCTTCTTTGATATGCTGATCATCCATTGGGGTGGGGAAAAAAATTTAAACAAGACAGGCCTGTCTGTCATGTCTGACATTCTTCTTGCCATTTCTGTGAAAACCTGACAGAATTTGTCCAAAGTAGATGTCAAAACCAAATAAATATGTGTTTTTTTAATAACTCAGTTTTTATATCATCATAAAGGACTTCTGCAATTAGAACAGCAACAGGCTGTATTCCCTCTTTCATGATCACATTCACCCTTTTCCAATTTTCCACACCATCCTGTTGTCATTAAATGGCTAAGTAGGCTCAAATCTCCAGGAAATTATGAAGGCTTTCCCTCTGAAGTTTGCATAAAACTGAATAGGAGTGAAAATTGGAACATAAAACATGAATGCCTAAGCCTCTTTCAAATGGCACCCAAGCAAGTGCTCTGTGAATGCTCAGGGATCTATTTTCAAACCAGAAAGGAGAAGTTGGAGAGTAGAGAGAAAGATATGACTGGGATTTGGGACAGGATGGACTAATCATGCAAGGAGGCTTAAATAAAGAGGGCAGAAGACAACTGCTACATAAGAGTAAACATGCAAGGAGACCAGCAGTGAACATCAATGTGGAAAAAAAGACAAGCCAATATTTTGTGTAGGAAAAGCTGGCTTCAATCAACTTGGTTAGACGAATTAGAGCCCTTTGGACTGGCAGCCAGTGTGAGAAGCAGAGAAGTTGAAGACTAAGACTCCTAAGGAAAGAGTCCTTGCTTAGGAAGCAACTTTGAAAGCTACATAAGGGCAGTAAGAAAAAGAATAAATGCAAAACAGAAAGAAGAATAAGACTTCCCAGCAAAGTTTGGGAAGTCAGCCAGGTGCAGTAGCCTACCCTGCCCATGGCAGTGGGGTTGGAACTAGATGATCTTAAGGTCCTTTCCAACTCTAACTATTCTATTATTCTAAGTATGTACTTCCTGTTATGCACCTTGTAGTCACAATCCCAGTTGTTCACATCAGGAACCTGGCTTGAATGTGCTACATCCCTGTTGCCTGATATTTCGTTCCTATGAAACATATAATTTACACACATATATGCTCTTCATGCTCAGGCCCCTTAGGGTAGCAGCTCATAGTTCTTCTTCACATTCAGAGAGCAGGAAACACCCCCTAATACCTCCTCCTCCTAAAATCTGGGACTTTGTGGAAAACCTCTGTTCTCTCTTCATCTAGGCTGCATGAGTTTTTTAGTACCCTGAACCAGAGCAAGCTGAGGAGTCCACACTGGCCGTAAGAGTATCCCACTGCCCACTGACAGCTTCCACTGCCAAAGGGGGAAAAAAATAATCCCCCAATGCTGTTCAGAACTTGTCTTTCAGCTAACCGATAGGTACTGTACACAACTGAGGGTGCAGGACTAGGGGTGATTAGCCTGGGAGGAAAAAAGATAAAAAGCTGGTTTAGAGGTTCCACTTACTAAGCAGAGGAAAGCTTCAAGGTAAAGCTACAGGGTTCAGCCCTACTGTAGAATAGAAGTGTCCCAGCATGATGCCTGTCTGCTTCATTTCCGCTTGCACGCAGGTCCACATACAGACCTTCTACCATGGAACTTTGACTTTGCTCGAGGCAGAGAATGGATGGTGCTCATATCATACCAGTTTTATCTCTGGTCATTGCCCAGTGCATAGCCCATGGCAATTACTTCTGGATGCTTGACTTCACAAACAAAGCAGTTGTCTTTCAAAATAGTTCCGGATATTCACTTATAATATTAAATAAGATACCAAGATACACAATTACAGCTCAAATTTATCATTTTTACCCTTCTACAAAAAGAGTGTTGTAAAAATAAACAAGGGCAGGAAAGATCCACTGAAAACTACATAAAATACTCACTGCAGATACATTAAGATCAGTCTAAAAGGTCTTAATCTGCCTTGCAGGTCAATGTAATTCATCCAATACAAAATCCAACAATAGCAATTTGTGACTGAGATGGGTCAGGTGTTAGGGATTTTGCATCTTTAGCTCACCAAAAGGTAAAAACTTAGCTTCAAGTAAGCACATGTAAATATTTGCGGTATGCAGCCATTATGCACCTTTTGCACTTGACAGTGAGCTTCATGAAACATGGGAGTTGTTATTTTTGAGTCTCATGGTGATTTGGGTGGTAGTTTGGATGCCAAGGGAATACCAGACGATCTGCAGTGAATTGGGACCTTACTGCTTGTGTGTACATCATTCAACATTGATCTTGATACCCCTCCACTAGAACCTAGAGGGAAGGGTAGAAATGTAGCATGTGTTGGAGAGGGTCCACAGAAACGATCAGATGGATGGAGCACCTCTCCCATGAAGAAAAGATGAGAAAGTTAGGGCTGTTCAGCCCAGAAAAAGAGAATATTCGAGGGAGACCTTATTGCTGCCTTTCAGTTCTTAAAAGGTGCCTATAAGATGGGGAGAGACTTTTTAGCAGGGCCTGTTGTGATAGAATGAGGGGCGATGGTTTTAAACTGAAAGAGGGGAGATTCAGGTTGGATGTGAGGAAGCAGTTTTTTACAATGAGAGTGGTAAAATCCTGGCACAGGTTGCCCAGAGAGGTGGTGCATGCACCACCATCCCTGGAGATATATAAGACCAGGTTGGATGTGGCTCTGGGCAACCTGATCTAGATGAAGATGTCCCTGCTCATTGCAGGGGACTTGAACTAGATGACCTCTGGGGTCCTTTCCAACCCAAATTATTCTATGAGGGTGCTGAGGCACTGGAACAGGTTGCCCAAGGAAGTGGTAAGTGCTCCATCCCTGGCAGCGTTCAAGGCCAGGATGAACAGAGCTTTGGGCGACACAATCTAGGGTACGCAGTCCCTGTCGTTGCCGGGGTGGTTGGAACTAGATGATCTTAAGCTCCTTTCCAACCGAACTAGTCTATGATTCTATTATCATGGACACAAACTAGCCTTATCTCTCTCCTGTTCATACATGTTCTGTGAACTTCACAGGAAAGACGTAGAAGTAATAAGTAGAACTGCTTTAGATAGACTCCTTAAATTATAAAAACATCTGAGTCTTTTGATACTGTGAAGCATCTCTTACATGGTGTTGAATGTGCATTATACATTCCTAATAATTTAGTCAGCAGAACTAAAATAAACAGCAAACAATTAAAAAAACAAGGGTCTTCTCAGAGCCTTCTCTTTTCCAGGCTGAGCAGCTTCAGCTCTCTCATCCTCTCTTCAAAGGAGACATGCTCCAGCTCTCTGATCATCGTTGTGACCTGCTTTGCACTCACTCCAACAGGTTCAGGTCCTTCTTATGTCTGTGGCACAGAGCTGAATACATACTGCAGGTGGGGTCTGGCAAGAGTAGAGTAGGGAGTCAGAATTACCTCCCTGAACCTGCTGATCACACTTCTTTTGAAGCAGTCAAGTATATGGCTGGCTTTGACACTGCAAACATACATTGCTGGGTCATGTTGAGCTTTTCATCAACCAACACCCCCAAGCTTTGTCCTCAGAGCTGCTCTCAATCTATCCTCCTCCCAGCCTGTATTTGTGCTTGGAATTTTCCTGACCCAGGTATAGGTATATAAACTTGGCCTTGTTGAACTTCATGAGGCTCATACAGGCCCACTTCTCCAGCCTGTCAAGGTCCCTCTAGTTGTTATCCCTTCCCTCCAGTGTATCAACCACACCACACAGCTTGGTGTTGTTGGCAAACTTGCTAAGGGTGCACTCAATCTCACTGTCTATGTCACCAGCAAAGATGTTAAAAGCACTGGTCCCCAGACCAACCCCTGAGGAAAGCCACACTTTAACACATTCACATTTGTATTTATAATAAATCAGTTTATATACCCCTAGTTAATATTTGCTTAGGGCTTATGTTGATTTCATAATACATGCAATTTTCTGGCTCCATCTTTATCTTCAGGGATTAGATTGAATTGAGCAGCCATGTAGTAATTTAGTTTTATCTCGTGCCTTACAGTTTTATGTTCTTGTAATAGCACTTTCCTTCTCTATTTTTTAATTAAATATATCTTATTTCACAACGGCAACATTTTTATTTTTGAATTTATTTCTTAAACAGCTGCCATTGTGGCAAGTTTCCGTGGTGAGATAATACTTATTTTAAAGAAATTTAGAACAGAAACTATCAAGTGTAGAGGGCAGGAAAGGATTTGAATGTGGCATAAGTGTGCTTTCAGATTAAATGTGAAATGCTTCTCTGGCTGGAATCTGGCTAAAATGATTCTCTGGCTGGAATCTGGAGCTAAATGTCTATCTTCAGGTCACCTTTCTTCTGTGGTTTGCTTGTTCACTTGCCTGTGGAGGGAGTTGTTTCTTTCTTTTTATAAAGGGCTTTCTGGAAAAAGAAAAGAAAAAAAAGGTTTAAAAAAAGTGGTTTAATCTTTGCCAAGTTATGCTGCAAGATTTGTGATGATGATTTTTGCCTTTGGCTTGACTTACACTAAAATAGCAAGTAAATACTTTTTTTTTTTTTCAATTCCATCATTTTTGCATGACACAGTTAATTTCGATGCTGATGAGGGCAATGCTAATTGACAGCATATCCATAATAAAAAGCAATGAGTCTGAAGACAAGGACTTAGAGTTTCCTTGCCTTCTTCAGTTTAATGGACAAACTGTTTTGATAAAACCAGGTGTTATGCAGGTGCATTGAGTCCCTGGTGCAGAGGATGTTAAAGGGGTTTAATCCTAGATTGACTAGTATGTGCAGAGTGGATGTATTTACTCACAGCACTGGCAGCTTCTTTGGTAAATAGTCTGGCACAGAACAAAGTAAGCATGTCTAGCTTCAAGTCTTTTTTTGATCTGCAGCTGTGTGTGCTTATCTCCATTCCGAACAGAAACCACCAAATAAAACGGATATTAAATTTCTAAAAGAGTAGTTTAGGATTGTCTCATCACTTTTTCTTTATGAAGTGTCTTTACTTCTTGGGCAGATTCTTCTGAAATCATGATAAATAGGGAGCCTCCGTTAAAAAAAAAAAAAGAAAAAAAAAAAAAAAGGCTTTCTATAGCTGGGAAACCCCTTTTGCTAACTGCACCTGTTTGACCTCTTGACAAACCACATATTTTACTCTTGCACTCCTCATGTGCCAGGAACCCTCTGTCTATCCTCAAATCGCTGCCGATGGCTTTCACAGATAATACCTTTTCTTTCTGATCTCAGCACCGAGCATCCATACCTGTGTAATCTTATCAATTCCCTCACATATCCCACCAGTGTAAATTAAACTCTCAGATCCTAGGATCAACCTGACTTTCCCAGGTTTTGCAAATTGCCTCTGATTCTGGTCAAAAGTAGGTTAACTCAGCTTTTTTTTTTTTTTTTGTTATTTGATTGTCACAAAGCAGCTGTAATCCCTGACTTCACAGCACCATCTACGCTCAGATGCCACTATCCAGGTAGTATAAAAGCCTACAGCAGCTCAGCACAGCTTTCATGCAGTTGAGAACTCCGACCACTCAGTACATACCTCTGTTCTAATAGAGATCAGTTATACTTAAACCCATCCCTGCCTGAAAGACCCTGATTTAATAAGAAATTCTTTTTACCCAGAAATATTACCACATGATTGTGGAGACATATTTGCAGAGGCGTAAAAATACTTGAATAACATGGAAAAGGTAAGTAAGAACCAGCATTTTACTATGTATTAGTATTTTTGCTTGACATAAATGAGGGAAAGTTAACTGAGACTCAGAGGCTTCAGGTTTAAAATAAATACATAAATAAATAAATATAAATTTTTCTTCATTAAGTATCTAGTTAAATTATAACATTTTCTGCCACAGCAGGACAATAATTTCCCAAAGGGTTTTCAGAAAAATACCTTTTCTACTAGGTCTGACTATAAGAAGCATATAAGTAATTTTGGAAGTTACAAGCAAATGGGTGCTGGGTATACCAGCACCCATTAATACCTTCTTCAGATTTCTCTCCTACTATATGAGGAAGGAATTACGGTGCAAATCAGAATGCATGATGCAAGTAGAACTCTTTTTTCATACAGGAGGCCATGCAGATGCTGTAAGGATGTGTATGATACATTTCCTTATATATTTTGTATCCTGAAGAGAATGATTAAAGTGCTGGGATGGGAATAGTGGAAAAGATACAAGACAAAATGCAGAATATGTGCTTTTCATAGTTTCCTACTTTAGAAGTATACTAGGTTGACTTTATAGTACTTTCAAAGATTTATAATGCTGGCTGCCTGTTTTTTTAATGCTTGGTATTTTTTCACTGTAGCTGAGTGGGAAGCTTACTTGGCTCATGATTTGGCCTTGTTTTTAGGAATAAAATATTTGTGAGCAGAATATGCTTTCTTTTGTGTTCCCATTCTTTCAAAGCAATGCCCAGCAGCAGTACAATCACAATATTATGTCTAACAATAATCATATGCAGTCATTTCCAATCACAGTGGCTACATGTAGAAGCAGCTACAGACAGTTGGAAATGTGGAGAAATGTCAAACCATATTAAGCTGACTAGAAAGAAAAAGGAAGAGGTTCACAGCTTGATGAGGAAAATTAAAACCCTGCTGAACCATGCTGAACACCTGAAAATATCAAAGAACAAAAGATAAATGGAGGAAAGCCTGAAAAGCTAATGAAATGTAAAAAGAAATAAGGTTCAGTAGAGTAATAAATTATATGAAATAGCAAAGAAAGATAATCTGTAACTACTAAAAATCTCATGGATTACAGCAAGCTGCCAATATGACTCTAATAATTGGGAATCTACAGCATTGCATTCACTTCTGTTACATGAAGCCGAGCCATACAAAGGCCAAATGGATTTGGGAGTACAGTCCAGTTCCTACAATAGATTTCTGGAGCAGTTGCAGCATGTAAGTTCAAGATTTAGTAGATTATTCAGCAGCAGTTTGCTGTGAAATCGGTGAAGAGCCGGTAGGTAGGTCAGAAACTATGTGGCAGTTGTGGCAGTTATTACACTTGGTGGACTCTATGCTAGCAGCCTGTCCCTAAGTTACTGAGAAGTGTGAGCCAGTCACCCCGTTCTGTGCCATCTATCCTAGATATTTAAATCATTTACACTGGACACTTAAGATTTAGCTGGACTAGATCTGGACTATCTAGTCTATGTCATGCTTTGCCTAGACAAATTGGACCATATGATCCTTGAGGGCCCTTTTCAACTTGGTATTCTGATTCAATTTTTATATCATTATGAGTATGAGAAATTCAGTCTCCAGAAAGCTAGTGCACAAATAGAGTCAAAATGTCTTCCCAAAAGAGAATGGTCATCTGTACCTATCTGAAAAGCCTAAAAACATGAAAGATGAACAGAGAAAAAATAAAAATACAAACGAAGCAATGAAAGACCATTTAATTTAGACAAGATTCTTAACATTAAGAAGGGGATAACAGCTAACTATCAGGGGAAAACTTACTGCTTGTGAGAAACATTAAAGTGACTCTAAAGGAAACATCTGGGACCTTAAAAACTGATTGAACAAAGGAGGAAGAAGTACACTGCATAGAACAGTCCTCCATTTGTACTGCAATGAACTGGATTACCTAATGGCTCTTTTTCATTCCTTACATCTATGATTCTATGATTCTAAACATATATTCGGAATTCAACATGAGGCAGTGAAAGTGTAGAGACATTGAAGAACATAAGTGTAAAGTTAATGACAGATGAGGTTGATTTTGCTCTAAGTCTAAATGAATTCCTCACCTCATTATTCACTGGGGGGCAGGAGGGAAGTAGAGGGGAAGGAAAAAAAAGAAGGTAGCATTTTCAGGACTGAGAGACATTTTCCTGGAGGGAAAGTTAAATGTTAAAAGGCTTTGCTATTGCACTGGAGAAGATAATAAGGCAATTAGGACTGCTACATTTGACAAAGTACGAGGCTCAGATGAATTGTACCCCAGAATCCTGAAGGAAGTAACAAAGGAATAAGAAAGCCTTCAGCAAAGGTTTTTGACAAGGCACTAAGGAGTGTAATCATACCCAAGGACTTAAGGGGTCCTAAAGCTGTTCCCAGATTCAAGAAAAGGGAAGATTCAGGGGACAACTCCGCTAAGTCTCCTTTCAGTTGAGAGAAATATATTGGAAATATTGCTAAGGGACCACGTCGAAGTAATTTTAATGTATAATTTAATGCAGGTAAAAGAGAAAATCATCAAAAATCTGCACAACACTTTAACCTTTTATGGGAGTAGTAGACCATAGTGCAAAAATTGATCTCATTTATACAGTTGTCAAGGTGGTATAAGAAGGAAGAGAAACCCCTTGATTAAACTGTATATGTATAAATTCATACCCCTGGTGCAAATTGGTGGGAGAAATATTTTCAATTCATCTGGACATTGCCTAAAACATTGCCAAAATAGAGTTACTTTCGAAACATTACAGAAAAAATATGAAAGCCAAAAGGGAGAGAGGCAGTATTGCATCCTAGTGGTTAAAGGTATTTGAAGAGTTTGGCTACTGTATCTACATTTACATTACAATCTTATACAGATATATCAAACCATAATAGCTCTAAACTAGTTAAGCTAAGTACTACTACCAAGGCAGTCAGGCAGCACCAAGCTCAACTCAAGCTGCAAAGCCTGAGTGACATCTGGGTAAATACTTCAGCATGATCCTGCCTACAATCAATTGTTATCACAACTGCATTACCCCAACCAGGATTAACTAGTGTAAAGCTATCTTAGGTGAGCTTGTAAAAGCAGTGATATCTGTAGACATGTTCCTAGACTACTGGTCCTCAGTCTTTTCAATTTGGTGAATCCTTCTTTGAAGCTTAAATAAAACAAACCCTCAAAAAACAAACAACCCTATTTAAATCCTTTTATGTTTGCAGATGTAAACACATAAAGCAGGAATCATGAGAACTGTATTCCAAAAAACATAAATAAGGCATTAAGACATTCTGAATCCTGAGTCGGCAAGCTCTAGTCTTTCATTATCTGTAGGTTGTGACTGTGTTCATACTCCTTCAGGAAACTGTCTTCTATTTGTCTTCATCCTTTAATACCTGTTTCCTTCTCCTTACCCACTTCCAGTTTTCCCTTCAGGAATCCCTTGAAAATGTAGACTTAATCCCTGACTGCATCTGTAATCAGCTCTGTAAAGAGCTCTGTAACTATGGATGTGTTATAAAAATTCAGACCTTTGGGCATCCAAATCTGTTATTCCTTTGTTACAGGGTGTTGTAACCCTCTGTACATATAACGAAATATTATTTTTTGTCTTGCTAGGGTTTTGTGTTTTATGCCATCAAGTAGCATGTCATCTTTTAACAACTGGCAAGAATGGTAAAGAGAACAGTCTTTAACTTAGCTTAAAGAGCTCGGGGGGGGGGGGGGGGAAGAAAAAAAGGAGGCTGTCAAGCTTGACCTACTGCAGGAAAAAGGAGCAGATAATTGCAAGATATTAGGTCAGGTGGAAGTGGACAAAGATGATTTCTTCTGATGTCACTCTTTATTCTAACCTCCTTTGACCACACAACAAATTTTTGCCTGCCCAAAGTAGGGATATCCCACTTCTGTGGCTTAAAAGGGTATGATTTTTTTTGTGGGATGATTTCACATTCAGTTTGTCAATTGTAAGTCTTGCCATGAGGTGAAAACTTGTGGGAAAATTATAAATGACATTGTTATTAACAGGAATTTCTCATTAGCCTGATCATCCCCCCCCCCTCCCCTTGAATCTTTAAAGAGCTTTTTAGTTCATCTCTCAGCACAATTCCTTTCCCTCACCCCTCTGCTCCCCCCCCCCCCCAGTTTTTCTGGTTGGTTGTCAGGTCCTTGTTTCCTTGCTTTTCAAATAGATGCCAGACATTTTAGTAGCAGGCTGACCCTAGGTCTGCAAAAAGCAATTTTATTTTGTTTATATGACTGTAAACACCTGTTCCAGATGGACAATTTAGGGGATTTTTTGGGATTTGGCTTTTGTAGCACTTTGCCCTGAACAGAGCAGAATATTTTTAAGAACTGTCTGAGCTGTGTCTTTTCATCCAGCACACACAAAAGGCTACCTCCTGAAGGTAAAACTGAAGTCAACAGGGTCCCTCTGGTGTGACTAAAAACATCATTTGGCCCACAGCTTTCTTCATATTCACAGGGACAGATTCTGACTGTGGATGCATATATGCTGCTTTAAATGAGGCCACCTGAAGTTGTGCAGAAAAAAAGAAAAAGGGGGAAAATAAAGGGGCATTCCCTGGTGTTCTTGTGAGTTTTCAGCTTTATAGTACAACCTGCGCCTTAGGATTAAAAGGACATAATATGTAGCATGCAGAGGGATGACTAGGGGGCATGAAACCATTTGCAAATGCTTGAAAGATGTTTGTATTCCCCTTAGGCATGAAAGAAATTGCTTCCTGTGTTACCAGAGAATTTTCCAAGAAATAGTAGGTCAAAGTTAAAAAAGGGAAACTTAAAATAAATTTCAGGAAAATGCTTCTGACTGTGAGATTGGATGTATAATTTTTAATGAGAAAAATCATAGGCAGTAGGCAATGCAATACTTAAAACTTTTGTTGCTTGATCTCACCAGGGTAACCCAGACTTCTTATATTATTTGGAGAGTTAGAACCTCAGAAGAAGGAGTCTGAGGTTTAATTTTCCTGGGAGTGATCCAATACGAAGTGAGCATTCTAGAAACACTGAACAGCGCTCCAAGTCTTTCCTTTAGCTGATGTCCTTCTAGCTCATGGCTCTTGCATTCTTGACTGCTCAAAGTTTTAGGCAGTCATCAAGATTAGGAAAGTTCAGACAAACTGGGAGTTCAATACTCAGGAGAGGTGAACTAAAGAAACTGTTTGACTGCATATTAATTACAAAAGTACAAGAAATGAATAGATAAATAGAGAACCAGAGAAAGAAGAAAAGCCTACATCATGTAAAACTAAAACCTGCCACAAAACACTGGTAGTTGCCCAAGTGGTCACACTGAAAGTTGTTTGTAGGGGTATCAGCCAAACAATGAGTAGTGTGTGTTGATGATAAAGACAGCTCATGGCTTGCAGGACGGTACTGAGAAATGGGCAGGTAGCATAGGGAAGAAGAGTAAAGTACAAATACTGAAATAAATTAACAAGATCAAAAACAAAATAAGTTCACAAGACCAAATCATACCCCAGAATCCATAAGACTCATTTTCCTGCTCAAATAAGAGGATTGCCAGAGCTGTACTACTGACTGAAGATTGTTAGTTTGATAGCAGTGACCAATAGATTCCAAAAGATATTGAGAAGATTTTAAAAAAACAACGACAAACCCACAAAACAACAACAAACCCCCCTATGTTATTGGAAGTCTACATTTGCAGTAATCATAAACAGCATTCTGAAGCCAGAAACCCAGGTGACAGTAAGCATTCCCATGTGTTTTCAGGACCTGCTTCAAAACAGGACTATATTTAAAACATTCAGTAATAAAAATAAAAACAAAACAAAACAAAAACCACAAAAACATCTGTAAAAGTCATATTTACTTTTAAAGAGGAGCTACAAAAAAGGTGAAATAGTTGAAAAACATCAAGGATATGTAACATCATAAATTGTTTGCAGTTGGCACTAGAGAGTGTTTTAAAACCATATACTAGAAGCTCAAGGTAAAAAAAAAAGCAAACAAAAATCCACCTGCAAAGAGATGGAATTAACAAAAAAAAACCCCTACCCTGGTTAAAAGGTAGAGCTTATTAGACAGAAAAATCCTTCAGAAGAATTGAATTTGTATCTACTTAAGAAAAACAGAAAAGTATATAAGCTCAGGAAGCTGAATATAGAATTGTAAAAAGACAGGTAGAAAACATTTTGAAGAAGAACTTGTTGAAGACATAGAAGCTAATAATAAAACACATCAGAAGCAGAAAGTTTGCTAGTGTTCACCAGTGGGTGATCAATGTGCATAAAGTACCTTTCAGAAAGCACAATATCAGATAGGAAATAAGCCTGAAGAACCATCTCAAACTGGCTGGACAAAGATGTTTCAGAAAAAAGAGTAAATTGAATATTAACAGTTTTCTAGGGTCTTCAATGTGAGATTGCTCAATTAATAACAGAGTTGTATACTATCTCCTAACCATTTCCATAGCAGAGAAAGGGGAGTTGCCAAACCTGCTAGCAGGGGTTTGGAGCCATCAGTTGAAGAACTGGCCAGTAACTTGTATCCTTTTTGCATGAATTAAGAAAAACAGAAATCATGACAGCAGTAAATATGTCATGGTTGGGAAATAGCAATATATTTTCTGTGTACAGAAGCTGTTTCAGAAGGTGTTCTTTGTGGATGCCTAAAAGAATGTGGAAAACAGTGATCCAATCTGTGCAGCACTTTTTGATTTCCAAAAGCAATTAGCATGATCCTTCACAAAACCCTCTTGGAGAAACTGAGCTGTCTGTGTAAGAGGGAAGGTCCTGTTATGGATTAATACCCAGCATAAGATAGGAAACAAAAGGTAGTAATAAATGGTTAGTCTTCACAATGGAGAAAGATTACTAGCGAACCTGCGCTATGCAGCATATTCAAAAATTATCTGGAAAAAAGAGGTAAATAAAGAGGTAAAAAAGGCTGTGGATGATGCAACATTATGCAGGTTACTTAAATCTAAAGCTGACTGTGAGAACTTGCATAAGGAGCTCATGGCACTGAGTGAATAGGCAATAAAATGGAAGATGAAATTCAATGTTGATAAGTGCACACAGGAAAAAAATAACCCTAACTATACAAACACAATGATGGGCTGTAAATAAGCTATTGCCACTCAGGAAAGAGATCTTAAGAGTCACTGTGGACAGTTCTCTAAAAACATCAACTCAGTGCTCAGCAGCAGTCAGAAAGGCAATAGAATTGTAGGCATGGGAAGGGGGGGGGAAAGGAGAGAGGAAGATAACAAAGCAGAAATCATTTTTATGCTACTATGTAAATATAGGCTGCACTTGCCTCATGAATGCTGTCCGCAGTTTCAGCCACCCCAATTCAAAAAGATTATAGCAGGACTTGAAGAGATACAAAAAAAAAGGCAAAGAAGGCAATTAAAAATATGTCTTGTCTCTTCAATGAAAGCAGACTGAGCTTACTTAAGCATGGATAAGAAATAGGACAGTTATTGAGCGTGTGAACAAAGCTACATACAAATAACAGAGGTATCAGTGAAATGATTAAACAACAAATTTAAGTGAAAAGAGTTGTTTTTTCATACGTGGCATGCAAATAAACTTTGGCCTTTTTGCCACAAGATGAGGTTGAGAAACAATTAATACAATTTGTTTTTTAATAAATCTGTAAAATTAACAAGTTGGTGGTCTGAAAGCAAACTCCAGAAACACCCTCAAACATCTTCTGTATAGCCAGGTGGTATAGTAGGGAATGGACTGATTCATACAGGTGCTGAGTTCCTGTGGTTATCCCTATAGCAGTCACTACATAGTATTGTTGAAAATAAGAATAATGACCTAAAGGACCAAGGGTCTATGTCTGAAACAGTCTTATATTAGAGGAGACACAAAGTACTTTCCCCAAGGATGGTCTGCAAGTAGCAGTTAAGATGCTGCTGCAAATTAGAAATTTTGGGTTGAAAACCCACCAAGGATAGGAAGGCCCAGACTGCAGCTCACCAGGTATAGGGCCAAAAACACTCACCTGTGCCAACCAGGACATCAATAGGACTTAGCAGTGTTTGGCCTCCCTTGTGGAAAAGTGGAGATTAATGACCCTCCTAAATCTGGTCTACAACTAAACATAGATAGGAAAGTGATGCTTTTCCTCCACTGTCCATAAAGGATGTTTACAAGGAACCCACTGAGTCTTACACAGGTAGAAATTGCTGGAGAAAAGGCCGCCCTCATTGTCACCTGGGGTTTGGGCACTATCTATGCCAACAGGCTATCTGCATCTTCCATCTTTTGAGGACAGCACTGCAATCCATGGATAAATGTAACACACAAGAACATACACCTCCTTTTATTTATTTTGTTCTTTTACTTAATACAGGCCGCAGAAGTGGGCTGCTATCCTACTTGTAGCTGAGCTAATAGAGCAACATGCATCTCCCTGTCCCATTTAATATCAGCGCAGATAAGTGCTGGGATGCAGATTCCTCTGCTTTTCCAGGATCTGGATACAATTATGTTGCTTTCCCAGACCCCTCCTTACAGCCTTTCTCTGCCCTTCCACTTCTTTCTCAGCCCCATCTGACCCCAGGCTTCCGACCTAAGCTTCCTCAAAGTACAGAAAATTGTCCCCTCCTACACAAGCTGAACCAACTCCAGATCCAAGAGGCTAAAAAAAACCAATGAACTTGAAGAAAATAAAACAAGAAGAAAAAAAAAAAGAGAGGAAGCTAAACAGGCTACACCGTTTTCACAATGTTTGAACATAAGGAAAATCAGTATTGAAATCACAGGAGGCCACATTAATAAGAACAGTGTTTTAACATCACATCTCTGACTCTTCTTTACATTTCAACAGATCAGAATTTTTCCTGGCACAAAATCCTACCTCCAACCCCAGCAGCAGCATGATCAGAAAGATGTAGATGTGAATTTCCTGAACCTTCCCTTTTAAGATTTCATCTATTCTTAACCTGTTGGACCTCCTGCCAAAATTGTACATGAAGCTGCACCAGAGACAAAATATGCATGCAGTTTCCCTGCAACGCTGGAAGTCTCAGGATACAAATAAGTAGTGTTAAAAAAACCAAACCAAAACAAAACCAAAAACCCCACAATAAACCCACAGAAAAAAACAAGAAAACGGGGAGTGTGGGCTTGCCTTTGCATGCTCCTGCAAGACTGCATGCAGGCTCAGCTACTGTTTTACAAGAATAGCTTTCATATATAATATAAGATCAGAGATCTCCGGGGATAAGTTACGCCTCATTACATTTTCAATACCATGATCCCTCTGAGACACTACCTTATAGTGTCTTGAATAGTCCTAGTGTTTAAGTTCAACAGTGTTGCCTGGTAGGCCACTTCATACATTTCTGCTCTTTTGAATAGAAAAGGGTTTCCTCACATCTCCTCCAAATGCTTTTTCTTTTTTCTTCCTTTTAATTTTCAATTTTACTTCCTTTGCTCTATTATCTGCACATGGCTGAAAATAATAACTTGGCTTGACATACTCTGTACCATTTAGATTTTAAACTTCCCCCTCATTCTCCCTAATTCTAGGCTACTGTACATTTGTAGGGTTTTTTTAATCTTACATTCATATCATAGTTCATTTCTCAGTAGTAATAGAATTGGTTTCCTTATTCCTATTTTGAAGTATTACAAAGTTCTTATGCTACAGAGGCCAAAATCACAAAACGATAGTTCAGCAACAAGCATACTAGAATCATAGTATTTCACCCCAGTTTTTTTTCCTATACTGTTTCTAACCCCTCATGAAGCTGGAAATAAGCCTATTTCCTATGGATGTGATTTAAAAACAGCATTTTATGTTAGGAAATACAGTTTTGCACAGATACAAAAAAAAAGAAAAAAAAAGAACCAACAATAAAAAAGTCCAACATCTGGGAATGTGCGCTTATATTGTGATTTTATAATCACATCCTACACCTATGTGGTGCTTTGCAGCTAATACAGACCATAAGAAAGAAACTCTTTACACTGAAGCTGGCAAAGCATAGGATAGGTTGTCCAGGGATGTTGTGGAGTCTCCCTCTATGGAGATACTCAAAACCTGCCTGGACATGCTCCTGTGTAACCTGCTGTAGCTGGCCCTGCCTTGGCAGGGTGGTTGTACTAGACAATCTCCAGAGGTGCCTTCTAACACTAACGATTCTGCGATAAAAAAGTGCATAAGGGTTTATTTTCCATTCTGCTAAAGCCTATGGAGAAACACATGGAGCTCCCCATCTTCTCAGCAGCCCTGTGAACTGCCTGGGAGCACCCTGGGCAGCCCTAATGCCTGTAGCACCCACAGCTGTCCCACAGCCAGTGGGACTCATGGCCCTGGAAAGGGCTTTCTTCACTTTTCATCCCTGCAGTGGGAGAGATGACAAACCTGGCTTAGTCAGAGCCATAGAATATGGACATTTTAGTCCTAGCCCTGTCTTTGAGCAGAACTGTGGAACATCTATAGAGTAGTTGTGCTGAGGTATTTAAATGTTACGTCTGCTGGGATATGTTTTGACATGAGAAAAAACTTCCTGTGCTTTAATCACTGTTTATTACACTAATATTAATCACATTTTATTTTCTTCTTCTCCCTTATCTATCAACTGTTCCTCAACTCCCAGATAAAATCATAATGTCTTCTGGGGAAGATGCCACTTTTCACATGTACATTGCCTAGAATTAGAGCACAAAATCTTTGATTTGGATTATTGGTGAGTAAGGTTATGTGAATGGGGCAAGTAATCAATAGAACTAGATAGATTTAAGGGAAAATATTTCTCCCTTAAACTTGAAAGAATGTCTGGGCAGTAGTTAGGATGGATTAATCACAAAAAAAAAATGCAGGTTTGACTAGGAT
The DNA here is from genome assembly GCA_017639245.1 of Myiopsitta monachus. NCBI lineage: Eukaryota > Metazoa > Chordata > Aves > Psittaciformes > Psittacidae > Myiopsitta > Myiopsitta monachus. The sequence continues at coordinate 21,614,460 of CM029922.1, read as the reverse complement.
GAAACTAAACATTAATTTAGCAAATGGTTCCAACTCAGCTAAAACCAGACACCGTTTTTCTGAAAATGTCAATATGATTTATTTTAATATTCCCTAAATGTTTAGCTTTTTCAGGCCAGATTAGCCATAGGCTTTAGATGGCTTTCACAAGGCCAGTAAGGACTGAATAAAAAAGTCTTTATATGCTCTATTATACAATTAAGACACCCATTTAAGCTGTCTGCCAGCCTGAATCAACGATCTTTCATGTTTACGCCTTCATGATTAAATGCAAGTCAAAACTGAGATTGGGATTTTCCCAATCTCTTCGTTTCTATTCACTGTAAATTATTTATTCAATGAAGCAAGATATGGAGTGACCCTTCCCTTTTCACTGTTCCTCTCCCCACAGCTTCAATTAATTGAAAATTTATTTTTACTTTCAGGTCAATGCAAACGTTAAAATGTTATTGTTTTGGTTTATTTTAAGCACTTAACAAAAATACAGCTCTCACTTCTCTGCAGAATACTAGCTATGCTTTAAAGCAGTAATTTACCTCCCCCAAAATTAGCCATATCCTGAAAAGTCGTTGAGCCATAATATTATATATATACATGTACATTCAGGACAGCTGAGAGATAGTGATATTATAGCTGGTAGAGCAAATGGAATGGATGAGGTTTTAGTCAATGATTTGAAAGGAGGGCATTAATAATAAAGGGACTGAGTCTCTGTTGAGATCATAGAAAATTAAGTTCCAGCAAGTTTCAAACTTGCTAAATCCTTCTGCTTCACTGTCAATCAGCTTGAAGACATTCACTTAGAAAACAAGCAAAAACTTAAGACGTATCTCAATGCTATGCCTGTAATGACCTTCATAATTTGTTTGCTGCATAACATGACAGTTGCATGTTTCAGTGAAATGGCAGTTACACAGTAGGCCTCAACTCTTCTTCAAAAGCCCTGTAAACACAATACATCTCAGAAATGGCTTGCTTCTATAGGGACAGAGTCAGAAAGATGACTGCCAATGGAGTAAGTGTAAGACTGCTTTCTACCTTACTCTGAGTACAGTAAAATGCATTTTCATTCTTCTTTTTAACACAGTGCATGTGGAAAAAAAAAAAAAAAGGAAGAAAAAAAGGGAAAAAAGTTAGGTATGGTTTACAAGGAGAGGGCTTTTTGTTTGCATTTTAAATTTCTCAACTAACTGCAGAAGTTTCGGGGGGGGGGGGGGGGAAAGGCAAGTTTTGAAGCTTGTTTAGCTTTCCCAGTTTTGAACGGGCCTTCCAGCTAAATACAGGTAGAGAACAACTGCTTTGAATTCAACTTGATTTTACTAATTGGTTACAACCATTGAAAGAAAAAACAATTGGTACCTGTGGAGCTAGAAAAGGAGGCATAATATCTACTGAACATTTATTTAACAGAAAGTTAAATTCAGAACAGCAGTTCCTGAACCTGTACTTATCTTGAAGGTTCCTGCTAATAAACAGCATTATCTTTCTTACAAAACTTTGCTTGGTGATCATGCCTGTAATGACACTTATTTTTTAACTCTGTAAAAAAGTGAGGTCCATATATCTGCATGACAGGAAGCTTCCCCAAGCATCTGTCTGTGCAGTGAAGGAGGTATTTCACAAGTAAGGTGATTTAACATTTCCAGAATCCAGCCAAGCCCTTATGGAAAACTCTAGAAATTTAATTAAGAACTTTATCTTTAGGTACATTGTAAAACATGCGTTGTCAATTATATCCTTCCTAGAGAATTCTGGACAGAGCTGTAATAAAAATATATATTTTTCATTCCAACCCATAAAAGCCTACTGATTTTCCCTCTTAAGATATTAGAGTTTGGCATTTTCAGTAAAATTGCACCTAGGATTGAAAGCAGCTATGATGGTGCTTGTGATTCTAGTTCTCAGGGGCTTCTGCAGTCACGTTGTATACCATAATGGCCAGGATGCAGAGTAGTCTCTCAGTCCCATCTCTTGAAACTGTTTCAACTGGTATGGGAGAATTTGGGGTACCCTGGACTAACATAAAGGAAGGCAACTTTGTGTCCCAATGTGGGAATCATTTTCTGTGAGAGATGCATAGTATCCCATCTCTTCTTTAGTAATATATAAATATTTTTATACAACTAGAGCACATCCTAGAAAAATGAGATCCACTCTGCAGCCAGAATTAGAAAACTGGAATCTGGCCGTCCTTGATAGTAGGTGGTATCTCTTCATTGTGAATTGTTTTCCTGGCACAAAAGCCTAAATCTCCAGTATTAGCATGTAGATGGAGATACCTGTGTACTGAATTGTTGGATTTATGCCACCATCTCATTTTACATAAGCCATTGAACTGTTCTCTCATTTTAATGTGTTCAGTCACAGCTGACAACCTCTAGGGAAAACTCTTCAAAGCCATTATCTATCCAGATCCCAGTGGAAGCCACTATCTTTGAAGAAAACACTTCATCATACCTCAGCTGTGCAACTCCAACGACATCTGCAGATCCCACTACCAGCTTGTGACAAAAATCCAGTGAGTAGCATTAAGGGCTAATTTTAATACTATGACTGATATCAATGATTTTCCAAACAAAAAAGTGCTTATTCTTGGTGCCCTGCTGAGGATAACTCACTTGTTCTTCCTCTGCTTCCTCATTTTCCCCATCCCAATTAAAAAACCAACCTGGTGCAAAAAAGCAATTTTGATTCTTTTTTTTTTTTCTTCCACTTACTAAATGAAAATGGGCTTAATTAGAACATCCAGTACACACCATACACAGGGAAGGCACATCCGAGACAGCTGCAGCAATAGCTCCATGTATTAACATTTCAGAAATTTCTAAAAGTGGGCAAATACACTGCCCTTCACTACAACTATTGTTAAATAGCTTACTTCACCAAGTGCCAAGTAAAGGGTAAACAGAAAAATCATATTGTAGTGTGAGGGATTAGTGTTTGTCAGCCACAAAGACAGACTTAAATCCCAAAACTCAGCTGAAGAAACAATTCACATGGCCCTGTTTCAGAGTTTGAAAGGAAGCCATTAAAGGAATTGCAGTATTACCTTGAATTTACACCTCAGCACAAATCTCAGCACGTTTTGCAAGTAACATTACCTCTACTTTCAATAGGGGAAAACAATGCCTATAACAAATCACAGAAAGTAGCGCAGAGCTTCTCAAACTGCTGCCAACTCAAGCCAAAATGTATTCATGACCAGGTCAACTTATTGAGAAAACACCATGCAATGCAGTTATGCAGATTGCAGGAGCAAGCAGGCTCTAGCAAAGACAGCCTGAGCTTTTCTGCACCATTTTTAGCGCTAGCAGTTTATGGTTAGCTCATGCAGAATCAGTTCATGTAGATGAGGCTACACATACCAGATACCCATGCCAGCCACACCAGACTATAACCTCCAGGGAGACGTCAAACTTGAACTCAAAACTTCTAAATCCCAAGAAATTGCTGAACACTCCTGAATCCCGAACAAAAATTTTGGTGACTTCTAGATTTAGATAAAATTCTGCGGGTTCTAAAAGTTCAATAACTTCCCATGACATAGCTGTGAAAAGATGGTGCTGGTTGGCTCCAGCTGCCTCCAAGGATGGATGGGGATAATTAACATGAAGGAGAGGGCATTTGTGAAATACACAACAGCTGCAGAGAGAGAGGCAGGAGCCCAGCATGGAGCAGGGATGGGAGAGGAAATGTATTTAAACTGAACTGCTGAGTCTTTGGAGAGCTCTTTCTTCTTTTTTAGAAACTGCTGCCACTGCTGAGCAAATTCATCAGCTGCGTGACTAATGGGAGACACCCTGAGAGGCAGAGGTACAACTGAGCCAAAACTGCTTGCCATAAAGCCCTGTTCAGTGCCTGTTTGTCTCACTTATTACCGCATATAATATCTGCCATGTGCAAGTGACTGGCAATTGCACTTTCTTCATACATCTTTACACTTTGCATTGCCATGACAAAAATAGGTAACCTCTGCCTTCAACCTGCTTCCTTCAAAACCACCTCCTTTCTGTTTTCAAATACTTGATGAAAGAAAGCTTCATTCTCCTGAATTTTTCATATCCCTATCTCTAAAGGAGCCTCTTATTTTTCCATAGCCCCATACTAGCTACTCTGAAGTAAATTAACTCTATCCCAGCCAAAACCAGCACCCATCAGAAGTAATGTCAGCCTCAACTGCAGTATAAATCCACAGCCAGAAAATTCAGTCCCCCAGAAAAATGGGAGAAGCAGGAGCAGATGAGAGGCTGAAATGCCTTCTATTGCCACAGAAATCAGGTAATGAGTGACCTCATCTCCTGAGTTTGCTCCAGGAGCAAGAAGTCAGTTTCCAAGCCTGTGAAGGGAGGACTTGGCCGGTCTGTCATGATGTGACCAGTGAAATAGGCTTTATGGTGCCTTCTGTTACTTGAGGTTTTAAACCCCTGATAGCACAGCCAGCAGACAGGTATTGTTCTCAGAATAGGAAATGCACATGCTATTTGCTGTCTTACAATAAGTTTCCTTTTTCTTTCTGTTGCTGCTTGTGACCTTCTGTATTTCCACAGTGCTCCCTGTTTTGAACTTACGTTTCTAGTGGTTTTTGCCTGTCTCTGATCTCCTTGTTTTAAAGTCTCTCTTATCTACAGTACTTGATTCTGTATGTTTATTTTGCTTTATAAGGTAAAGTGATGTACTAGACAAGTCACTGCACTCAGGTTTAGAAGAATTGCATTGAATCTGGCTCAGGTCCTGAACAACAGTAAGTTATTTCATCTCCCTGAGGTCTCCTTATCTGTTCAATTGGGACTGTAAACTGCCTCAAGCAAGGACATACATCCACTGCCACTCCATATTATCATTAGGAAAAAGGTCTCAATTACACTTGCTGTCCGTCAACACCATGCAATCAAATTTGACATACCATCATAAAACATCGAAACAGGGAAGGGCTTTCCCTATATAGTAGGCACTGATTTCTTCAGAAATTGCACACTTTTTGAACTGCAAAGTAGTATTACACTTCCTGTAAGATTGCAACATGTCCTCTAAAACCCCTCTCCCCCATTTGCTTTTTGCCTCTGGCCATGTCTGCATCTCACCAGAAACCTAAGTTTGTGCCCATAAAGAAAGGTAGGTATGAAATCTAATAGACTGTGACTGCAAACTTCAAAATTATAAGATTAAATATTCATATTTAGCTGTAGTAAACAACTCCTCATTGCAAATACCTACAAGCAGTGCTAGGTGCTTTTTTTAGGGTGTGATATTTTGCAGGTGGCCTCTGACAGGGAGCTGATAGCAGCTACTGATGCCATGACTGTGATTAGCCTGGCACCACACACAAGCTAGCAGCACTTAATGCACCCAGCTACTCAGAAAAGCTTATTAGCTAGGACCTGACCCAATCCTTTATTCACATCAGTTCCAGTCAGTTTTGACTGCAAGAGCTGGTTTGTTTCCTCCTGCAAAGTGCAGTATAAATAAATTTCCAGTCACTTGGTACTACAGAGGGAGTTCATGGGTTGTTCCCTGGGTGAGTTAATATGGCAGTACATTAGTTTCAAACAGTAAAATGGTAGACACCTTAAAAATTATAAGAAAAAAAAAGGCTAAAAGGAAACTTCTAATTAAATGATGCAAATGTAAAAGGAAATTAAATATTTAGATTTTTAAGGACATCTTCAAAATATCTCCCCTGAGGATAGTAGAATTTGTACGAAAGGGCTTAGTAAATATATTAATTTTACAGAAAATTCCTTGGATTGAATGCAGTCCACATTTAAATGGGCTGTGACAAGTAATTCAGGAGTTTCAGCGTACCATATGACATTTGATTTTTTTATTACCACTGACTTGTCAAGAGATTTGAGGGAAACATTTTTTTACTAAGCACAGCTGCTATCAATTTGGATAATGATAGTCCATCACCATTTTTTGTGTGTACAAACAAAGGGAGTGAATGTTCATGCAAAACAGGGAGTCTTTATAATTCCCATTCATAAACCATTTGCAGCATGTACAGGGTCAAGGAAAAATTATTATTTGAGCTGCTGGCCTCAGCAGTACAGATGCAGAAATAGAATACTTTTCTGGTCTTGGTAAATTTAATTTCTATGAACTCTGTCCTCATGATATCGTATACAAATAATAAATAGGCACCCTCAGAGCTCCTATCACAGTAACAGCATATCATGCCAGCATAGCCATTCACTGTATATTTCCACTGCTCTACTTTTTATATTGGTCTATTTCTGACTTCTCAGTCTGTCTGACCAAGATCAATGATGTTCCTGCAACAATTGTTGCTAGTGGCGGCTCACTAAAAATGTAGCTGGGTGAGCTAATTTTCTTTCTTTCCTTCTTTACTCTGCAGTGAAGGTTTAACTGTAAGATTCTTCATCCATCTCCATATCTGTAGGTAGTAAATTTTAAGGCTAATACTAAGAAAATGTGAATATTTATGACAGCTCCTCATTAGCACAAATCTTGGATTGGATTACCCATAGCTCAATTGAATTGCTTACGCCTTATTTTAAGAGGCAATTGTTTATTTATGCAACTGCTTTTTGGAACTTCTGTCTAGTTGTAACTTTCATAGATTTGCAAGAAATGCTGGTTTTCTCTTTCTCCCTTTCACATGCAGAAATCTTGCAACATTAATTTACGTGAGAGTAAAGGCTTGGTTTTCTTATGCTTCATTGCAAACAATTATTTTTTATCTGTATTTTAGATCAAATCTGTAAAATGGACAAGCAAATCAAACATTTGTAGCAGAATAAATTCCTAATCTTCCAGCAGCAGGATTAACTCTCCCTTACCTTGCTGCCGTACATTCCAATAGGAGATTGTAGGTGGAGGAAAATATCTCCCCTTTTAAACTTTGCGTTCAAAATTTAGCTCAAAATCTATTATACTGAGCATGTTAAAAAAGGAAAAAAAAAAAGGAATTGAGTATAAGAGGAGAAATTCAACTTAATCCACTCCACTATGTAACCCACACCTCTGGGTATTTTTATTATTTTCTGAACCAAAATGTTTCTACCCAATTGCTTTTTTTTCCTTAGAATACCTCTTTCCACAGAAGTCACAGGTAACCTGTCTGACAAACACCTATTTCTAACCATGCCTAACCCAGTGTGTTTGTCGAAAAAAACCAGGACAAGTCTCTAGTGTATCTTTCCTGCATGGGAGAAGTAGTCTACAACATTTAGAATAGTGCCACTTCTTCTAATGAAGCATAACCCACCTTACAAGCATGTAGGGACAACCCACAGAAGTGGAAGAGATATCTAAAGTTTTGAAGCATCTTCCTGTTCAGGTGACCATGTCATATAATCTCATTAAAAATGTAATAAATTCCATTATGGAATTATTTCATATTTTTATTCTCACTGATCCTATGGGCAGGCTACTTGAGAACTTCATGTCTCTGTCAGTCAAAATATTTCTACTATCTCAATTGAATTCCTCTAAGCCCCATGAGAAATTATTTGATTTTTTTAAGCAACTTTGGGCAACTGTTTTAGTTTCTCTTGAGTGTGGATCTAACCCTTATTATCTTCAAACATACAACTGAACATAATTTCAAATGGAGCTTCATATGATAGTTTTCAATGTCTATAGATGTCTCTACAATATTTGGAAGCGTTTCTACTGATCCATAAAAAGAATACATTCAACTTTTTCATGGATTCATCATACATTCATGGTCATTCAATCATTCTAAAATAGTCTTGTGCTCCCAGAATCTTCCTTTCCTTTGCTAATTCTTGCTGATGGGCCTCTGGTTTTCATAAAAAACTCTTTCTACAAGTAGACTTACAACTTTAATTTCCATTGTACATTTATAGTCAGACCATTTCTATTACACAAAAGGACTCAAGGTCTACTAGTTCAGAGATTTTTATCTTCCTCTGCATTACAACACCTATTTTTTGTCATCTTCCCATTTTTAGCAACCTCTAAATTTTTTTACAGACATTAGTTAAAGTATTAAATAAGATGAATCTGAAAAACAATCCACAAGAAACATCAACAACAGTTTCTCTTGAGACCATTACATTCTCCTTCAGCACAACCAAATGTCCTTTTCTTTGAATACCTCAGAAATTGCTCTAATCTCTCTTTTTCAGTTTAACTAATAATTTTCAAGCAGTGCTTTTATTTAAAAAAAAAAAGAAATGTATCTGCCTGCAGGTTCCTTCTGCTTCCTCTCTGGCAACAATGACAACAGACAGAAGCTAGACAATTACCTCTGAATAGGTGGCTAATTTCTGTATGGATGAAGTGAGATGAAGGCAACCCTATTATCCGAAATTGTGTTATCCCATTCAGACAGAGCATTCAGATTGTATCCTTGTTGTATATAAATCGTAGAATAATAGAATAGTTTGGGTTAGAAGGGACCTTCAAAGGTCATCTAGTTCAACCCCCCTGCAATGAGCAAGAGCATCTTCAACTAGATCAGGTTGCCCAGAACCACATCCAGCATGGTTTTAAATGTTCTTTAACATTTCTTTATTTAACATGTTCTTAATACTACAAGACCTCTTTATGAAAGCAATTTTTGCTGTGGAATGAGGAATAGAAACTAGATTATTCATTACCATGTAAAATCCCAGCCATTGGTAGCTCAACAAAGGAAATATTCATAATATTATACTGGGTAACAAAAATCTAGGGAACTAGAATTTTTTTTATTAAAATCACTTTAAATTTACTCTTTTTTTTTCATTGAACAGATCACAATAATGTTATTATTTTCCTTTTAAAAAAATACTGGGGAATGTTTACTTTGTTTGAAACCACTACCCAAAATAATTTTTATACACAAGTATATTATTGTGTATTTTGTTTATTATTTGGGTAACAATCAGAATAGGTCAAAAGTGACAGAAAAATTAATCTAGTATACTTTCTTCTAAGCCAAACAACTAAAATATTTTGTGAAACTTTTGTCATTAAATTCATAGCTTTACAAGCATTTCTGATTTAGCAAGAAGGGGCCTTCATACTTTTCAAAAGAGAACCTAGAGGAAAATATGCAATGTATTGTTCAAAGAAACATAAAAATTGCATGTAAGCAAAAATGTTTGACATATTATGGATATTTGAAAGTTTAGACAATCAAATTGCTATGACAATCAAGTTATTATGCATTGCCTATGCCACAAGAGCTATCAATATACATGTTCTTAGTCAGTGGTAAAGGAATTTGTTTTCACTTTGCATAGCCCAAAAGTGCAAGAAAGCAGGAAGAAGCCTTTTTCCTTCAAGAGACACCGTATTGTATCTATTCTACATACTTCATATTTAATGAACCCGGCCATATTGTCTAACTTGGAAATATCAACTGTGATCCCAGAGCTTTTTTTACCATTTTTTTCCCTGTATTCTGATTTCTGAAGAAATGGTTTTTTTAATGTCTGAAAGAAATAATTGAAGAGTAGCTGTTGAATATGAGCCAGAAAAAAAAAATAAGAACTAATCATCGCTTCTTAAATTCACTTTATTCAAATAAAGGGATCACCTGGGGTTTGTTTTTTTTTTTTTTTTTCCCTCAGATAGAGTTCAGTTAATTTACAGTGACCTTCAGATTTGCCTAAACCCAGTGGTACAGATCCAAGCTTTGGTTAGTTAAGCAGATAAACTTGGATTTTAAGTTCTGACTTTAAGTTTCAAAATGCTGGTCTAAATTCAAGGTCATTATCAAAAAAATAATCCCAAAGTTATTAATCCCAAAAGAGCAGAATAATTTCCACAGCTATACCTAATATTAAAATGGATACTATTACTGTTTTTCCTGCTACTAGAAATAACTGAAGACACAAAAACAGGCTCTAAGCTTAAGCACTAGTATTTGATTGTCCAGAGCATTAAACTCTCATCATGCTTTTGTGAGCTAGCATTCTTTCAAGTAGAGCACAGGTATTGATCAGAAGCTAATACATGATAGAGATTTTTTTTTTTTTACAGGCAATAAGAACTCAACTGCACCAAGTTTGGCTCCTTTTTCTTTCAGGGTTTGCTGCATGTCCCCTGCAGACTTTGCATCCTCAGATATTACCACATGACCTCATGTTACAAACCAGGACATGCAATACTTCTTTTCCTGGTATGAAAACATCACTCTCATGGTTTGAAAAACAGCTTTTATATTATTTCTGACACTTTCAAGCAGTTGTGACTTTTATATTTTCTATCTGTTTGTGTCTTAATGGAAAATATTGCAGTGAACTTGGCAGGAAAGCGTGAGGGGGTAAAAAATACAAGGGAGGGTTAAGAAAAAAAGTAAGATGCATAAAAAAACAGTATATGTGATTCATTATTTCTTCAAGATAATACTAACAAGATAAGACTTTGTAGTTGTTATTGGAAACTGAAAAGTTGTCCATTAACTTCAAGGTTCTTCGTAAGGTTTCTCCTTCATACCTACCACATTTCCTACTCAGCCTGAGTTGTCATGTACTTGTGTCTGCAAGTTTAGGGATAGCCTGCAAAACCTGTAAGAGCTATACAGATGCCCAAGAACTCTGCAGCACATTTACTGAACTTGGTTTTTTTTCTTAAAAAAAAAAAATCTGCTTCAACAAATGTCATCATAAAAGGTAGGGTTGAAGTATGCACTTGCATAATGAGATCTCACCATTTAGATCTTGAACATCTCACAGTATGGGCTGTTGGGACCTCCTAACGTTCTGCTAAAGAGCTCAAGTTGCTCCATACCCATTTCTTCAAGCTAGGGAATAACCAGTGAAAAGCCTTCTGAAAGCTGCCATATAGGTACTATGTGTCTCCTGTATGGCATATACCTCCCATACTCCTTGGTGCTTCTATGCTTACCATCCACACTTAGTAAAAGAGGCAAGTGAGCCTTGGAAAAATGTTACCAAAGGACATAAAATTCTGGTAGAGGTGGACCACACTGACTCACAGGAGGTGTCTCTGATCTCCTCTGTGACTCCATTAGTTTAAACATTTTTTCTATTTTTGTAAATAGATGCCAAAATTTCTAAGTGACCCTGAAGACTGCGCTTTTTTCACAAAGCTCATATGATGAATTCTTAGGCTGCATCTAAAACACTGAACAAAATAGGGCCAGGGACTCTTCTCTGATTTAAGGTACATTGGCACTCATTTACTTCAGCAACGCTGCTGCAGAATTGGCCCTTGGTGTCTTCTGGTCCCGTTAGGGTGCCCCAGTGTTTTTAGGGCATAAATAGAGGGTAAGGTAACTAACTGAGGAGTAGGTAAAACACCTTTTTCCTGACTTAGTTCTGCGAGGGATGCTAACAGGCTCCCTTCTCCCATTCCCCCTAGAACTGAAGTCATCCTGAATTTGGACTCGTTTCAAAAAACTAAAGGGAGTATGCCATTGGCTACCTGGGCAGAAAGTGTAAGTGAACTGGAAAATGATTGGTTAAGCAAATGATGAAAAGAGCATGGGAAGAGGCCGGAAAGGAGTAGTAGGAGATTTTACCTGTGTACATACAGAGCAGAATAAAACCTATAAAGTGCAAAAAATAAAGCTGAGGCATAAAGTGCCTGACTTATAAAGGCTGATAGATTTGCTCCAGACACAGGTCACTCACAGCTGTTTTTGAAGTGGGTTGTGTTCCTTCCTGTCTGATAGGACCAGAAGCAGAAATTTTACTGCGCTGCATGGCCCACAGGAGAAACCCCGGCCCTCCAGAGATTGAAAAATGAAATGACAATTAATTTTATCATAAACTTCCCTAAATTGTGTCAGGAGGAACAAAAGCCTTGGCAAATTCTTCTTATTATAAAAGATCCAAAGTAGAAGGAGAAAAGAAAGAAAGGATAGAAAACAGAAAAATAGGCTCACCACCCCATGGATCCAGTCCATATTTCAGTCAGCAAGTGGAAGCCCTTTCAACTATAGTCCTTGTAATTAGAAAGTCCACTGTGGTCCAAAATACACACCACACAGCTGAAGGGTGGTTTTGCCTTTTTCTAGGGCCAGGCTCTCCGGAAACCCTTCCCCAGGTAAGATTCATCCGCAGGGGATTCGGTGAGGCCCAGGCCCAGATCACGTTGTACCCTGGCAGGCACCACGGTTTCTGTGCCACTGTCTATGGACAGTTTGTTGCTGCGCAATTGATCTTCACGACCTCCTGGCAGTCAACACAGGGAACATCACTCCCCACCTTGGAGGAGCGGATCCCTGCTCTGCCCCCCAGGCCGTCCGCCTGAAAGATAACGAGCTGTCAGTTGCTTCTTTTGAGTTGTTTTGAGACAAACACAAGGGTCTCTTCACCACTACAGGTTGCAAGCCCTCTAGAAGTTGGTTAGGCTGCACCACTCAGGTTGATGCACACACCCGGACTTGCCCATTTTTTGTCTGTTGCTTTTTGGTAGCATAGAGAAGTCCAGCTAAAACCAGTTTTTGCTGAAGATCTCCACAGCTTGAAATTCTTTTTCATTAAGCTCCTTTCTTTCTTTTTATAAATTTTTTATAGTGGAAGACCTAGGCAGAGACTCAGATTGTGCTGCGGCAGCTATCCTGGATACAGTGGCTGACCTCAGCACATCTCCTTCTGTGATATTTATTCCTGTGGAGCTCCCAGAAGAAAGCAACATAATCTACTGCAATCAACAGCAGTGAAGTGTTTTTTTCCATGGCACATTTTTAAATAAATAAGGGAGACATGTTTGTAGAGTAGAGACCAGATAGCCTTTACTGGTTGAAAGCTCATCTGGCTTCATCATTACCACTAAACATCTGCAGTAAAACATGAGGTGTCTTTTTGAAACCCTGCATAACCACTTAGTCTTTAAAATAATATTTTCTGTTTATTGAGAAGGTCTACAACTGAGACTGAGACTTTCTTCTTAAAATGTCATGAGAACAGATCACAAATGAACATCAGCAACCTAGTTCAGACTCCATCCTTAGAAGTTACAAGGTGAAACAGTTGAAACTATGACTATGGTTTGGAGATGGATCCTATGCACTAAGCTTACCTCCCAAAGATGTTAGTTCATTCTCCTGGAACATCTGTATTAGATGCTTTTTATTGGTCATCACATGTTAGTATCTACAAGTTCATTTGAAGGCTGTTTCTAACATGTTGCAATGGTTTAACCCCAGCTGGCAGCTAAAGCCCATAGAGCCTCTTACTGCCCCACAGTGGGACTGGGGAGAGAATCTGAAGAGTAAAAGAGAAAATTCATGGGCTGAGATAAAAACAGTTTAACAGGTAAAACGAAAGCTGCAATCACAAGCAAAGCAAAACAAGGAATTCATTCACCACTTCCCATCAGCAGGCAGATGTTCAGTCATCCTCAGGAAAGCAGGGTTCCATCACGCGTAACAGTTATTAGGGAAAATGAATGCCTTCACCAACACTGTCCCCCTCTTCCTTCTTCTTCCTCAACTTTATATGCTGAGCATGATACCATATGCTATGAGATGCTCCTTGGGTCAGCTGGAGTCAGCTCTGCTGGCTGTGTTCCCTCCCAACTCCTTGTGCACCTTCAGCCTGCTCACTGATGGGGTAGGGTGAGGAGCAGAAAAGGCCTTGACTCTGTGTAAGCACTGCTCAGCAGTAACTAAAACATCCCTGTATTATCAACCTTATTTCCAGCACAAATCCAAAACATTGCTTCACAGTAGCTACTATGAAGAAATTTAACTCTATCCCAGCCAAAACAGGACACACCTATGGGCCATTTTCACAAATATATGTGTGTCTTTAAAAATGTCTTTAAAAAGACATCTAGTGTTAATAGTGACTGTTAAACATAGGGAACAAAGGGTCAGTTCTGCAGAGACTGACATGTACTAGGACAAACAAAAGAAACATAGCAAACATTAGAATCACTGATTACATATTTAGCCTTAGGAAGGTCAGCAGCATAAAAGCAAAGCAACTTTCATTACAGAAAATGTACCCAGCTTTATTGGCTTTGGATCATGTAGCTATAGGGGGGGTTGCTATTGATTTTTGTCTCAGCTTTGACTGTGGACTAGGAGTCAGATGGCTATCCTGCTAGGAAAAGCTATAACTGCACTATGCACAGTCCCATTCAGGATCTTTTCCTAGACACAAAGGCTATTGACTATAGATCTTGTTCTCTACTCCTCTGTGCTATAGGGCTGCTGCTGACTACCACAGAGCTCTGGGCTGGTAGTTTGTCAGCTATTTCTTGGGATGAGTTCCAAATTTCAACTTCTTTTATTAACCATTTCAATATTTATTCCTTCCATTTGGCTCTAATGCTTATACCCCAATGTACTCCTTATGGGCTTTGCAGCACCTAGGGCAATACAGCTTTCCTTTTTGGCAGCTACTGAGAGCCATGGACTCTTTTGCCTGCCTTTACTTTTGCATGTCATATTAGTATAAGCTAGTGTAATTGACTGTAGCTGGCATATGTTGCCAGTGTTGTTTAGTTGGCACAGTGAAGAGATTTCCTGAAGAAAAGCGAATTTTTCCATAGTGTTTTCAAGTCTGCCCATGTAAACTTATAATTGCCTGGAACCTGAATGTTGGAGCAAGGCTCTGACCAACAGGCAAGCAGATCTCACACTGTTCTAACAGATGTAGATGAGCAGAGACTGCCAAGTGACTGTATTTGCATCAGTTGTGTTAACTGAAAGAATAATTTTCAGCTGAAAAGGCTACTTACAGTTTAGAAAGCTTTCGGCTTAGAACTGGTTTACTGCCCTTTAGCAGATTTTTTCCTAAAAACTCAGGACCTCTGTAAACTTAGAGCTAGGTGATGTCTTGGAGTGGAACAGGGCATTATCATAGAAAAGAGCACGGTCCCATTTAAACATGCCATCCCTCTCTTTTAATTCACCATCTGAAACTAGCCAAGACAATCTTTTGCATTCCTACCGAGCGTCATCTGACGAGGTCAGCAGTCTTGTTCTCTGCATTTTTTTCTGCACAACAGGGGTACTCACAATATAGTGCAACCCCCTGGTAAGGGTGATACTACATGGATTCTTGAAAAGAAAAGCATGTGAGCTAATTTGGCTTGAAATCTTTGAACACATTGCTGGATTGTTAATGCAGGGGAAAAAGGATGGTCATATAATCTGTCTGCATTTCACAACTGCTTCTGGTGCCACATGACACTACAGAGAGATTTTTTTACTAAGTCAGAGAGCACATTACAAAGGGTAAATGCACTGAATTGGATTAAAAGCTGGCTTGTAAAGAGGAAATGGTTTGTGCTGGAAAGGAACGGACAATTCAAGATGATGAACAGTAATGACAGGGTTGCTGCAGCAAAGCTCAGTATTAATAACATTAACAATGATGCATATTAATAATAATACTTTGCACTTCCATAGCATTTTGGTTTTCTGAAGTACTTTACAAACATCTAATTAATCATTATCTAATTAAGAATGACTCTGAAAAGGGCTGGGGGGGGGGGCATGTATGACAATATTTAAAATATGCCTTTGT
This sequence comes from Myiopsitta monachus, assembly GCA_017639245.1. Lineage (NCBI taxonomy): Eukaryota > Metazoa > Chordata > Aves > Psittaciformes > Psittacidae > Myiopsitta > Myiopsitta monachus. The sequence continues at coordinate 21,599,035 of CM029922.1, read as the reverse complement.
TTGATAATGGCACAAAATAGTAGGAGGGCAGCAGCCACAAAGGCACAGAGCATACACATTCAAAATGTTTTGGATAGATGAGGTTTATGGTCTGATAATTGGCTTATGCAGTTCAGCATAGAGAAGTATAAAGTAATGAGAGTAGGGAGGATCAAAACTATCCACAGAGACTATAGCCTAAAATGAAGCACAATACAAACCAAGAATAGACTTGGACGTGATAATGGATAATGCAGTAAATCCCTCTCTACAGTGTTTGGCAGAAGCAGAAAAGGCCTTGGGATTTACATTGTATATATAATCAGTGTCTTTTTCTGTTAAATAGGGCAGTAATGAGACTACATCAGGAATATTGTGCACTTCTGGTTTCCTTAAGCCAAATTCCCTACTAATTTACCTGTCACACAGCTCTTTTAAAGCCATCAGATTTACAGAGGCCATAATTTGTCATCATATTTTTAGTGTTGATCTTAATGAAATTCAAGACCAAATCGAGATATTATTTAGTTACAGATCAAGTCCATGGGCAGAGAAATAAGTCAGTATCTTCAGAAGCTGATATGTGTGCCCCATCTGTCTCCTTACAGGGTGAACTGGGATCTGTTTGGAGAGGCAGAAGGGGCTCCATTAACTCACATTACTTTACCTTAAGCAAATGCAGAATTTTCTCCCCTCTCTAAGATTGTATTGAGAAAGTGTTAGAAAGGGGCAGGATCATACATGGAGTCAGCACAACACGACAGCCAATTCACAGCTACCTAAACTGATATTCAAAATCATTGCAAACCAGATGACACTTAAATTTTGAAGATTAGATGGCTGCCTCTCTCAATTTCATCTCCCGTAGCACATTCACTGAAATTCCTCTGATATTGCAAGAGCATTTGGTATTTGGAGGAGACAGCATATCTAATGAGTATCAGCTGAATCAACTCTACTTATTATAGGAAGGACATTGCTGATAATGAAAAGGCACAGCAAAGGCCACGCAAAATGATTAAGGGTCTGAGTGCATAAGTTATGAAGGAAGATTGGCTTATAGTAGAGAAAAAAAGGCTATCTTAGAAGTATATACGAGTCCAAAGGGATCAGATAGACACCAGCAAGCTGATTAGAATAGTAATTAATTTCTTTATAATACTAAAGTTTATGATAAACTCATGCAGGAGAAGTAGCTTTCACAAGAAGAAATGCAGGCAATATTTCTTCAGAGAAACGCTGGTGCAAAAGAAACTGGTAGAAAAAACAGAAATTAAACAAGGAAAATTTTCTTCAACATACTCAGAAGCGCAGTCACACATGAACTGAGTATGGTAGCCTGGTTTGGAAAAGGATCCATTTTCTGAGAAAAAAAATGTGTAATGTGTGCCATTTTTCCTATTATACTCTCCAGCTATCTCACTCTTAGTTACGTTAATTCCTACTTCTAGTTATGTATGCAATTGAAGATTATGCAACCTGGAGAAACAGTGGTGTCAGGCAGCTCTACCCAAAGCTGAAATATTGTGTAGATGTATTGCAGCAACCAAGGGAAGCTCATATATCTCAAATTCAGTTTTCCCTCCCTAGGTTTCTATTAGTCTTAGTTATTTGTTCTTCTGCAGGGCATTGGTGGGAATGGAGTCTTAATGTAATCAGGTTACATGTAATGAATGATTCTAGGCTCACTGATTGCTTTCACTCCTTAACAGCCCTCTTCTTAATCACTGACCTCATTCCTATTTCTGCACTTTTTATTTGACCTCAGTAACTAGTTGTTTTTCCAGAGGAATATAGGGGTCACACTGACTGCTTTGATGGTCCTTTCTCTGTACTGCTGCTGTCATGACAGGAAGCAAAATCTGTGTCCATAAATGAATATCCATTCATGTCTGCTACAAAACATATGTTACAAAGCACCCCGAGTCAGATTCAAAACCTTGAGAACAAAAGACCATAAATGTGGAGAACTGCCAAACCCCAAAGGGAAGGAGAGATGAAGGGCATTGTTGAAATCCTTAAGGCGAAGTGGTTCCCGAAAGTTCAAGGAAGTAGGTCACAAAGCACTAGAAAAGAAAGCTAAAAAAAAAAAAAATAATTATTGTTTTCAGCCTTATGTGAAACAAAATTCTTTCTTAAAAGATGTCTCATAATCAACTTGACTCTGAGAATGTGAGCCTCCACCAAGAAGACCATGCAACCCAGCTTATGGGTTGAGATAAGACAGATTTATAGGCAAAGCAAAGGAATGAATGCAATGCATGTGCATGCAAGCAAAGCAAAACAAGGAATTCATTCACCACCTCCCATTGGCAGACACGCGTTCAGCCATCTCCAGGAAAGCAGGGTTTCATCACACAGAACAGTTACTTGGGAAGAAAAATGCCATAACTCTGAACGTGTGTGCGCGTGTGTGTGTCCTATCTTCTCCTATTTCCCCATCTTCTATTCCTGAGCATGATGCTGTATGCTATGGAATATCCCTTCGGTCAGCTAGGGTCAGGTGTCCTGACTGTGTCCCCTCCCAACTTCTTGCGCACCACTAGCTTACTCAGAGAAGGGCAGAACGAAAAATGCAAAAGATTTTCATGTTGTGTAAGCACTGCTCAGCAGAAGCTAAAACATCCGTATGTTATTAATATTGGTTTGGACACTAATCCAAAACACAGCAACTTAAGATCTACTCTGAACAAAATTAATATCTCAGCCCAAACGCCTACATTCCTTCACCTCTATGACTCACAATTCTTTTAGCTCATCTTCCTCATTTTCTTTACAAGGATTTGTAAAGGATTTGTCAGCATGATTTCCCCAAAACCAAGGTAAATTTATTTCTTTATTGAAACTTTATTTCGAAAAAAATACAAAATTGCAAAAAAAATTTAAAAAAAAAAACAACCTTACAATATAGCATAATTCTCTTAATCTGTTTGAATTTATATGTTTAATCTTTAGGAGTATCCAAAACTAAAAAAATCCCCAAATCCAAATGTTAATACAGACTTAAAATACCTTTTTTTTTTTTTTTTGGGGGGGGGGGGCAGGAATAAAAGAAAAATCAATTATTTCAAATTCTTTACATCCTTCTTTCATAGCAAATGGATAAATTAAAGGAAAAATTCGTGTAAGCTTTTTAGAGAAAAAGCAACCTCTAATGTCAAGTAAATGAATTTGGGTCTGTCAAAGAAAATTTGATAATATGGTTTCTAGGTGATTCATTTGTTAATGTGCAAAGTATGAATAGAGTCTCTAACTCAAGTGTGTGTCCACAAATTTGACATGCACTGGCATCAAAGGACATCCTGACAGAACAACTTAAAGGTTCTCATCTGGAAGAATAAAATTAAATTATATTAAAAAATACATAGCAATTACCACACTGAAAAATTCAGATGGAGAAAAAAAAAACATTAACTTTTCCACTAGACAAGACCTTAGAAAAAAATGACAACTCATACTGTCTACTATGCAGGCAATGTCATCTATCAAGTCCAGGTAAAATGATAGTGAAGCCAAGAATTCAGACTTGCCTTTAACTCTGAGTTATTTTATTAGACTCCATCCATTTTGCATTGTTATTTGGCCATATCTGTCATGGGTTCAGCAGTAGCAGTCATTTTTCTCCCTCTTGGTAGCTGGTGCAGCACTGTGTTTTTGATTTTTGGGCCTGGGAGCTGTGCTGATAACAACAGTGTTTTGTCTGGCCAAGGACTTTCTGAGTCCCATGCTATTCCAGGGAGGAGGGGGAGCCGGGAGGAAGCAGAGGCAGGACACCTGACCCAAACTGACCAAAGAGGTTATTCCATACCACAGCATGTCATGCCCAGGATGTGAAGATGGGGAGCAGAGACCCGGAAGGGTGTGGTAGTGGACTGGGGGTGCACGGCATGGTCAGGTTTTTGGTACTGGGGGGTTCGCTGCTCTGGGGTGCACTGGCTGGGTTGGGCTTGGTGAGCAGTTGTATTCTCTTTCCTTGTATTTCTCTTGTATTATTACCGGTGGTAGCAGCAGTGATTTGTGTTATACCTTAGTTACTAAACTGTTCTTATCTCAGCCTGTGCGAGTTGCATTCTTTTGATTCTTCTCCAGATCCCCCCGGGACTGGGGGTAGAAAGAGGGAGGGAGGGAGGGAAGGAAAGAGGGAGGGAGGGAGGGAGGGAGAAAACTGCGTGGGTGGGGGGCTTAAGCCACGACAATATCAAAAGCAAATTTAGCATTAAAAATTATTTTTGCACAATACAAGAAAGAAAAAGAGAAAGGAAGGGTTTGAACTGAACAGTTCAGGTGTGGAGTCTAATATCACATATGAATTAGTTCATATGAATTACACATATGAATTACTTTTCACCTACCTAGAAAAATACTTTTTTGTGTGTCTTTATCCTCCTTTTTTCCCCTAGTTTCAGTAAAATAAGTCAAGTTCCATACAATAAACAGCTTAGTTAAAAAAATATGTAGGCTATTAATCTTAAGATTCAGCTAAACCTCTGTGGGTTTTCTTAAATTTCCCAGGGGATTTTTAAAACCTCATATTTTTAAGGCCTCAAATTCTAACCCTGTTAATTTAAGTCAGTCTGAGAAGAAAAGAGATATATATAGTTCACTCCTCCATATCCCTTTCCACCTCTCTCACTTAGCTGGCCTAATAAAACCAGGGAAGTAGGATACGGGTAGTGTTACAAGGAAGAGACAGTGGTATTTTTAAAAGCAATACAGAAGGGAGAACACAATGGTGACCCTCATATTGAGAAGAAAAGGAAAAAATTAATGGTCGTCCAGCAAGTGAGGCTAAGGTTAAACCATGGACTAGGTAAAAGCCTTAAACAGTGAAGAAAATAGTGTAAGGTCTAGAGGCAGAAGATGCACTGGACTAAATGAGGCAGTTAAGAAAGAGGGAGTTGTGGTCTGCTGGTATCAGGAGAGACTTTGTGCCTCGTCAGCTTCAAGACAGCTTTGCTGCATCATTATTGTTATGAAAAGGATGCATATGCAGAAACCATTATTCAGATGCCGGACCACTACTTACTGTGTGATCAAAAAAGAATAGTCAAACTGCAACATTTGACATCAATTTTAAACAGTGAGTAGAAAAAGAGGTTAAATGTAACAGTTTATGATCTATTAAAAGGAGCATGGTTCAAATATGGAGTAATAAGCTGCTGCTAGTTTTAAGCTGTATTAAATAAACCCATAAAAAAAAATTCTGTCTCTGTCCATTTATATGTTAGCATGTGGTCTCTTTATTTATCTTCTGTCATTTTCTGTATATCATTCTTCTTTTAAAGTGGAATAAAACCACTAATTTAAGAACCTCACCTTGTACTGAAGCCTTCCAGCCCCAGAATCCAGTTCTTGGAGAAGTTCTGGATTTATGCATCTGACATGTTCTAACGGGATTTTGTTTTACTTCAATCATGTGATTCTTTTTCACTCTTCACATATGCATACTACATCCCTAGTAGGTGCATAGAGGTGAAGAATGAGATCTTGGCTTGAGCAAGAAAAAAAAATGTTTCCAGTATATATTTGATATCTGTGAAAGTGGCAGATTCTGAGGTTGTCATGGATGCCAGGAGCTTCAGGAAACATTTTCACATTAGCAGTATCCAGAATTTGCAAGAGAAGCTCCCAATTGCCTTTTTTAGATTTTCTAGAATCAACATTTGTTTTCATAATGTTCACTGAAATAGGTGATTGATCTGAAATTAAGAAGCTCTTTCTGCAGTTTGATTCTTCTAACTGTTGCATGGTTTCGTTAGTGTCCCGCTCGCTTTCTACTAAATCCAAACAACTTAGTTCCTTTGTTTATAAAATGTTACATGTGCTAAAAGATGCATTGTTTTGTTCTAACACAGCAAGTAGCAAATGATAGTACCCTGAGGAATTCCAAAGAAAAGGAAAGCAAGTACAAAATGCTAATGTGCTTCTCCATTGCCTTTTGAGATTAGAGGATTCTCCACCAGTATTTTGATTGTTATTGCACTGTAGATAATTTCAATAGAATTATACACTAATAGAATAATATGAGTTGGAAAGGATGTCCGGGGATCTTCTGATCCAATCCCCAGTGTAAAGCAAGACAAAATTAGAGTAGGTAGAACAGCACTTTGACCAGCTGAGGACTGAACATGTCTGAAGGCAGAGATTTCACAGCATCTCTGGGCATCCTGCTCCAATATTTGCCTGCCCTTATGTAAACATTATTCTCCATAAATCAAAATATCTGTGGTTGCATCTTCCATCCTTTGCTGCTTCTCCTGTAACTGTTCTCTGAAAAGATCCTGACACCATCTTCTCTGTAAGTTGTATAGGACAGCAATTAGATTCCCACCATCCCCTTTAGTTTACTTTTCTCCAGGTTATGCAAATCCACTTCCCCAGCCTTATTTCACCTGTCATATTCCACAGCCTCCTAAATATCTTAATGACCCTTTCACTAAATACTTTCCATTTTGTCAATATCTCTTTCATTGGGGGCCCAAAAGCAATTACAATCTTCTTTTTCATGTTTCACATGGCAAGATGACAGAAAGGAAAGAAATATCTTCCCGATAATGGTGCCTATACTGGGCACTTTGCCTTCTGTCTCAAGAATAGATCTTTATAGAAGTAGTGCTCCTGATTCAAGAAAAAGCTAAAGCTAAAATCACATTCAAATGAGCTCTTGTTATTGAGGTAGGAGACAGCAGCCCTCCAAACTTGTAGATTTAGCTGCTCAGGTCAAAGACATGCATGGTGAAAATTTCTGTAATTTTGAGTATACTAGGAGAGTATAACGGCAGAATAACTTCAGGTTTAACAGCTAAATTGTGTATATCAATTATATATTGCCTAAACTGGACCATTTAGATAGCTGACCATAGGTGGCATGGACAGAACGAAAGTTAAAACAATCCAAATGCAGGGACATGCAGTTTTGCAGTCCAGCATGGGAGGTACAGAACTAGACTGCATTGCTATGTGTTCTACACGTCTCCCATTTTTAATAGGTAATCCTATACAACAGATTTACTGTACTACACAGAGACCTAAATAGAGTAAACAAAATACCAAATTATGTCAGCACTTTATCAGAAGTCACCCTGCTGATGAAACTTTCCAGAAGATGGAGGTTTTGTTTCATTTGAGTGTCAGTAACTTGTTCAGTAAATTCTCACCTCAAAAATGTGGGATGTCAGTACCCACCAATGCTAAAGGGAAAATCTTAAAGAAAACACTACTAGTTTTCAATTTATATCAGTAGCCTTCTATGGTCTCTATGTTGTGTTTATTTTAACCCTACTGACTAGTCTGCAGCTTCCAACCACTAGCAGCTAAACACACTCTCAGTTAGAGCTTCTACACATTGGCGCTTCCCTAGCACTGTGTTCCAGTGGCTTACTACGTGTGTGCATGCTTGGGCAGAAGGGAAGGCAGACAGTGAAAGTTAGAGAGTTTTAACACACTTTTAGAGCATCCAAGTCTGAAGTCATGGTGTTTAATGCTTGGAATGGGATGGTCAAACAAAATGCTATCACTTTTATCTGGAATCTGGGAATAAAGCCAACTCAGATAAAACAAACAAGCAAATAAACCAAACAACAACAAAACCAAACAAAAACCAACCAAACAAACAAACAAAAACCAACCAAACAAAAAAAAAACCACCCCAAACAACTGACTAATCCGACAGCTGTGACAAAGCAGGCCAAAAAGTCAACCACTACTGCAAATGGAGCATGCTTATACTGTACACTGGTAGTGTATAGAGGCAGCTGGATGAAGGTGACATGTAAGTGGTAGGTACACACCTGCAAGAACCTCACATTCTCTCAAGGGTGCCTGCAAGTATATTAATTCAGTTCCAGTTTTGATTTGCAAATATTTTTTTACATTTACATTTGAAAGGAGTGCTCAGTCTCGACAACAAGATTTGAAGGACATGCCTGAAAATCTAGAGGCAATGTTCCAGATTTCTTGATCAACAGCTCTCGGGCTGCTGTTGTGCAAGACAGAGTGGCATGGTTCAGGCGATTTTGCAGAAAAGGCTTTGTACTTAGAAGAAGTCCTCTGACATAGAGGCTCCTGTATACACTGAAACAACTTCAAAGCTGATGAAAGATAAACAGATAGTCTTGCTGTATTCTCTTGCAATGTTATGAGGTAAAAACACTGCCAAAAAGACAGTCAACACCAGCTCCAGTGGAAAAGAGAGCCTTGTGACACTCACTAAAACAGAAAAGCAAATCTTCAATGGAGATTTGCGGAAGAAAGCCTAGGATTCAGATGCTCTAGTGATGTATGGAATGAACAAATTTGAGAGAATAAATGAAATGGGGAAGTCAGCTTCAGAGTTCAGCCTGTGGTAACTCTAGCGTTTTCCTTAACACAGCAGTCTGAGGGTTCATAATGACAGAATGTCTCTCCAGCAGAAATAAACTGCACATTTGGTTTTCTAAGTGTGAAATCCCAAAAGGGACTCAAATAGGCTTTATATTATTACTTGGATGAAGAACATGATATGGGTGTCCTTGGTTTACCTGTAATAGCTTTTAGATATGCTTTCACTCCATTGCACTTAATATATCATTTTATTATTTGATTTATATTCTTGTTTCACACAGTAAGTATGCCAGAAAAAGGAAACAGAAAAAATGGGATGAATCTGTGTTTGGAATTTCCCCAGGTTTCTTTTTCATTAAGGGTTTCATAATGTTATTTTTTTTAATTCTTATCCAGCCAGCACCTTCTTGGGACCAAAACCTGGTAATTTGGAGGTTCCTTTAACTGACAGTGGGTATGTAGGCTTGAACATGAAATCAATTAATCCAGCCTGGTCATTTGCCAATTTCAGATTAATTACCACTTTGTTCTACTATCTTGCATAGGAACTCCCATGTCTCCCTGTAGGGAGCTCTTCCATTTTTTCATAGTTTTCTTTGTCACATAGACTTTCCTGCCACCCAGCCTAATTTGGTTTTCCTTTATTTTGGGTTTTACATTACATTCCCCAAAAGGACTCACAGCTGTGTCTCTGAATCTACTTTTGTAATTTCTTGCTACATTATTTTCTTTCAATATTTCTTTGTAGCTTGTTGTGCATCCTTCATAACACTGGCAATATCAGCTCCGATTGATCTATCATCCTAAAGCTCAAAACCATCCCAATACCTTCCACCTTCCAACTCAATATATGATCCCATTTATAGTTATTTAATGGGCCTTCTGCCAGTTTTCATAGAATCATAGAATGGTCTGGGTTGGAAGGGACCTTAAAGATCATCTGGTTCAGATCCCCCTGCCATGGGCAGGGGCACCTTCCACTAGACCAGGTTTCTCAAAGACCCCTTCAACCTGGCCTTGAACACTGCCAGGGATGGGGAAACCATAGCTTCTCTGAGCAACCTGTCTTACCTCTCTCATAGTGAGAGTTTCTTCCTAAAATCTAGTTTAAACCTACCTTCTTTCAGCTTAAAGCCATTTCCTCTTGTCCTGTCACTACACGCTCTTGTAGAAAGTCCTTCTCCAGCTTTCTTGTTGGCCCCTTTAGGTACTAGAAGGCTTTTTTAAGGTCTTCCCAGAGCCTTCTCCAGACTAAACAACCACCAAGCGCTTAGCTTGTCTTCATAGGAGAGGTGCTTCAGCCCTCTGATCATCTACATAGCCTCCTCAAGAATCATTCCAATAGGTCCATGTCCTTCTTATATTGGAGGCCCCAAAGCTGGCCATAGTACTCCAGGTGGGGTCTCATGAGAGTGGAGTAGAGGGGTGTCATGGGTTCAGCAGTAGCAGTCATTTTTCTCCCTCTTGGTAGCTGGTGCAGAACTGTGTTTTCGATTTTGGGCCTGGGAGCTGTGCTGATAACAACAGTGTTTTGTCTGGCCAAGGACTTTCTGAGTCCCATGCTATTCCAGGGAGGAGGGGAGCCGGGAAGAAGCAGAGACAGAACACCTGACCCAAACTGACCAAAGAGGTTATTCCATACCACAGCACGTCATGTCCAGGATGTGAAAAGACGGAGGGCAGAGACCTGGAAGGGTGTGGTAGTGGACTGGGGGTGCACGGCATGGTCAGGTTATTGGTACTGGGGGGTTTGCTGCTGGGGGGTGCACTGGCTGGGTCGGGCTTGGTGAGCAGTTGTATCCTCTTTGTATTTCTCTTGTATTATTACTGGTGGTAGCAGTAGTGATTTGTGTTACACATTAGTTACTAAACTGTTCTTATCTCAACCTGTGCAAGTTGAATTCTTTTGATTCTCCTCCCCATCCCCCCTGGACTGGGGGAAGAATAGAGGGGGAGTGAGTGAGTGAGTGAGTGAGTGAGTGAGTGAGTGAGTGAGTGAGTGAGTAAAACTGCGTGGGTGGGGGGCTTAAACCACGACAAGGGGGAAAATCACTTGTTTTGATGCAGCCTAAGATATGATTGGCTTTCTAGATTGCAGATGGCAGCAAATATATGAATTGCATATAATTGCCCATATTACACGGGCAGGTATTAGGAAGCTCTCCTTTGACCAGCAGTGGGTCTGTTCTGGAGCTGGCGGGAACTGGCTCTGTCCAATACAGGGGCAGCCATTAGTCATTCCTCACAGAGCCCACACCTGCAGCCTCCCCTCTACCAAGAACTTGCCACAGAAGCCCAACACAAGTTCTCATTACAGTGTTGACAACTTTGACTGTAAATAAAACACATAGGGAACCAGGAGGATTTAATAGGGTAATCCTAGTACTCCAGACCTTCAAGAAGTACTCTTCCTAATTCAGGCTGTAAAAAAGTCAGAATCCATATTTTTCCAAGGAGTTATAAAATATTATGATTTGTTGGGTTCCATTTTCTGTACATATGTTTTCCCTGGAAAACCGTAATGACAATGGCATTTGTTTTCATTTGCTTGTTTTCAGCAGAGAGTCTGGGGCATGGATAAAAGCCTGTGGCTGTGCTGCAGAGAGAGTCTGCCATGTGCCTCGATGTAGTGAGGAAGGATGAGGAACACTTCCAAGAGAAAAAATGTTGAAACTGGAAATGTCTGAGGGCTAACAGAATATTCAAGGGAGGACAGGGACAACAAAAGTAACTAAGACCCACAAAGGTGAAAGACTTATTTCGTGCTTTGTTGCACTGCATTTATCCTGCAAGATTATGAGGAGTAGTCTTTGTGAGAAAAGGTTGGGGCTGACCCATGCTGTACAGTTTAGTCCAGCCACCTCAACTTCAGACCTACTGCAAAACAAAGCTAAGCCCATTATGAAGTCCGTGGCACCTCTGTGAAAACATGCTGAAGAAAAAATATCAAACATCAGGGGGAGAGAAAGCCTCGACGCTGTACAAGTACTGAGGATAGGGAGTAAGTCAGCAGCTGGATAGATGCAGATCTGTAACACTTAAGAAGAGGTAGCATAGCTTAACAATTTCTTAGTTTTTTCAGGGTGCTTGCTCTTGGCAAATTCATCTTAGTGCCTATGGTCTTATTATTGCTAAACAATGTGAACCACTCCTGGCTGCATTTGCACATCCTGACAAAGCCAAAGTTTACTCCTTGAAGTAAGAAACTCTTCTTTTGTGGATGATTTGGACAGATTATGTAAAGCAAAATAAAGGACACAGTTTTAAATTACCATACCTACTTTTTCATTCAAATACTTGAAATTCACCTGTTACATGTCTTATTTATTTTTAACCCCCAGAGGTAATGTTTCCTGACAGACTTTTGCTCTGAGCCTGAATTTTCTCACTTTGATTGTTGACTTCAATTGCCCATACATGGACATTTAAGATAATTTGAAAATGTTTAGGGTATCCTGTCTGGCCTCCAGCTGAGAGACCAGTAGTGTTCATCTAGGCCTTGCATCTAATTGATGATATGAAGATACCGCATTAAATCTAGGACATTGCAATTGACACTAGGCACCCATATTTGGGAATGAAGTTAGCTTTGAGTCTCCTTTTTGGGATAGTTTTTAATGGATCTGAGTTCACTGGTAAAAGTAGAAGATAATATTTGAGACAAAATAAATTGCAACAATGTAGTAGTTCCCAAACCCCATTGCATGTCTTTCTAAGTGTCATTGCATAATACTCTGGGTTTTGGGTCTTCATCTACAAGTTAAAGAACTAGGTGCAATCCATGCAACCCAAGGTAGATAATTGCAACACAGAGGGTTAGTCTTGAACCAGTGAGCACAGGATGCCTGCATTATCAAAGAAGAAGCACAGATACTCATTGTCTTAAAATATTGCTTTTAGACTTCCTAAAATATGCGCAAAATATTAATCCCATTGAACCACACATTAATTGAGTCTTACAGTCACTGCTGAAAACAACTGTTGCATAGTCAACAGATGATTGACTATAAGGGGAGCTGAGGATGACAATTTACTGTCCGTGTTTAAAGTTAGGTGGGCTAATGTCTTATCTAAAGTCTTTGCAAGATATTATCTCACTATCTTAAGAATTTATGCAGATCCAAAATCCTAAAGCTGATTCATTCTAACAGGAAGGGTGACTTTCGGTGACTATGGCATTTTGATATCGTTTGCTCTGTAATTTTATAAAATGAGATACAAAATGAGAAAAACAGATCTTGCCTAACATGTTCTAATTTAAAATATTCAGGGTAGGAATTGAGAAAAATATAGAGAAACCAACAACCCAGTTGAGTTTCCAAGATAAGATTGAAACAGAAATTTGAGTTGTTAATATTAAGCTCTGAAAGATGCCAAACATACTTCCAACAACAAACACCAAGGGATAAGAAATTATTCAAGATTTTATATTGAAGCTTCAAGAGATGTCATTTCACCAACATTGAAACATTTTTTATTTACAAGTTTACAAGTTTCATTTACAAGTTAGAAAAGCATTGGCTCCTTTTCTTTTTTTTTTGACTCTGTACTGCCCATGAACATGTTGCATTGGTCTTTAGGAAGCATAAAATTATATGCTTGGGACGTTTTGCTCAGAATTTTACTCAGACCTACTCTATTAGAGTTCAAAAATCTACCAATTCCATCTATAGTAAATTGGTGCAAAACAATGGGGTAAATATGTTAGAAAGTTTTAGCAGAAGGCATTTTTTTGTATCTATAAAATATTAAAAAAAAATCTGAATATTCTGTTTGTCTTCAGGCTGATCAGGCTTCAAGTTCGTTAAAGAAATAGAAAAATGTCATATCCAAGGTTAGCAGTACTGAATGCAAGAAGCATTTTCTTCTGTGCTTAAGAGGTAAACTGTGGAAAACACAGTTTGATTTGATAAAGAAACTTTTCATAGCTTATTCCACCCCTGGGACAATTCCAGGTTCTGAGCTGCAGTCATTAGCACCTGAAAGTTTTTATTAAATCATTTACAACTTACAGATGTTTCATCAGACTTCAACAAAATAAACCTAACTCTTTCTCATATTAGCTTCACTGTCCATCTACATTTGGATGCAAGGGCTTATATCTGCCCCAGCATTTTCTACCTAACAGTATGCAAGCCTGGGTAAGCGTTGGGAATGAGGGATGCACTGTTTTCAGCAATTTTATATTCAAGAATTTCACTTACCACTCAAGCGACATATACCAATAAATGTAATTCATTGGATTGCTTAATATAGAAATAATTGCATTATACAGTATTTGGACTGTAACTGGTTATCTATCATGTGGATTGCTGACTTAAATCTTACCCTCCTTCTTCTCACAATGTGATTAATTTAATCATAAATCTAGTATGATTTTCTGAATCCAGACCAAATTCAGCAAAATACATAAGAATAGATCTAGCTGTAGGTATGCAAATGTTTCCACAGACACCAAGTTAAGCATATATTTAAGCAGTTTGCTGTCTCAAAGCCTGAGTAAATCTTGATTCTTGATCTAAAATTTGCTTTTCATAAACATCTGTGAGCTTCATTTTATACAATTGTTAAAGAATAAAAAGTTTAGCTACAAAAGTTACCAACAAAAAGAAATTCTGTTTGAAATTCATCAATGTGTTTGCTAATCATTTTTTCAGTATTTGCCCATTTGTCTGTTCAAATGTCTGGATTTGGCTTTCCATCTATTTCAGGAACATTTTAAGCAAGCTATGCAAAAATCTTCCTTTGTGCTAGTTTGGCATATCGCAGGAAAGTTGAAGGGTTTTCTTCCTTTTTTTTTTTTTTTTTTTTTTTTTTCCTGCCTTCATGTAAGCTGTGAAAAGCTGAAATCACTTAAACTTCCTTCTAGGAGTGACTGTTCTTCAAGTTCATTCAGATGTAGCTTATATTTCTGGTATGTTGTGAGGAAAGATGCCTTTATTCATATAAATGGCATTACTTAAGACCTGGGAAATCTTAGCTGTTTATATTTCTTTTAACATGAGTAGCTAGAGGCTTTCCATCCCAACATTATTTAATGAGCTGTTCTGTGCCTTTGCCTTACTAGAATACAAGCACCTTAAACATTAATTGGGGGAGAAATGGCATGTGTGTAGAAGCTTACATGAAAATCACAAAGCTTAATTCTTTTGTGCTTTTGAAATAGCTACTCAGCTCTGGCTCCAGATCAAAATACTAACATTAAATGATTGTGGTCTTCAAAGGTTGTATAATTTAGTCTCAATATTCTACCAACACATAATGCAACAGCTGTAAAGACTCACTGGTGATTGACCAAACTTTCAATTTCCAGGGTTATATCTGAGAAGAGATAAAATTGCCTCTTACCTGAAAAATAAACAAAATGCTGCAGAAAAACAGATCAGTAAATATGAAACATTTGCTATTGACCAGAAAAAGCCTTCCCTTTTAAAATATATAAATTGGCATACATGGCATCTAATTTTTTTTGTGCTTGATTGGAGAACAAATAAACAACAGAGATCAGCACGAAACATTTCAAGTTACCATACAAGTAGGTTAATATCAGTACTGCCTACTCCTAACAACTAACCTGAGATGTGATTATTCAACTTTACTGCTTTTTTTTTTCTCTTGATTTACAGTGCAGTTTTACAATCCAAGCATACTGTTGACAAAATAAGGACAGAGTACATCAGAAATCTATCACAAGGCTTGTCAGCTACACAGGAACCAGTGAGCCTTTAGAAAATGACTGTCTTTGTTCTGTTATGTAAAAATGGCAAGGAAGAGGAACTTGTTTATTTTTCTTAAGAAGTTCATTGATTTGTATACTGCTACCACGACTTTTTTCACTCTTGTTTTCTCCATATTAAAAAAAAACCCAAACAACTCCATCTTTTCAGTTTTTCCTCCACCAAAGTCTTTGTTACCCTCTAATTATACGGTCACAGGCCTCCATTTATTTCTGCTGTTTTGTTTTTTGTTTTATATTCACTTATATGACCAGGAGACCAGAATATCAAGAGTACATGAGGGCAAACATGATGTATACAACATCATAACATTATCTTCAGGATTGGTTTGTATCCTAATCCTTACCATAGCACAACGTGGTATTTTGCTTCAGCTGCTCCTCCACTCAACAGAAGATCTCCCCACACCATCTGCAGAATCCCAGCAGCTTGCTAGCATATTTTTCCCCTCTTGCTCTCACTTTAGCAGCTTAAGCCAATTGCAGCTCTCATATCTGCCTTACCTATTTGTTTTCACCAGCGAACAAATGAGAGAAGAAGAACCAAGAAGGAATAAAAGACCAGCGTCAGCTGTCCCACCACCTCTTGCCTCCTTGTACTTGGTGCTTGGCCAACCTACTCACCTCACCCTAGGTTCGCCCCACTGCTCACTGGAGTAACTTAGCTCCAGTGACCAGGAGAGGTGCAAGACAACGATGATATGTTGAGCAGGGAGAGGAGCAGTAAAAAAACATCTTGCTTTGAAATAGGAGGTGGAGAGAAGTGGAGAGGGAGAGAGTAGTGGGTTTTTGGGAGGTGATGGTAGTGTGGTGGGCACTAGAAGAAACCACTGTAACAAAATTGCTCCAGGACTGGTTGCAAATCACAGAGCCATAGAAATGAAAGAAGGGTTGATAGGTCGAGGACTTAGAGTTTATTTTTAACCCACAAATTGTTCAAATTTTTATTTTGTTTCAATTGGAATTGAAAATTAATTTACATTTGTTATACCTAAACAAATACTTCTGAACATTGAATTCTTCAGTCCTCTCCACAGAAATAATTGCATCACATTCAAATGTTATCATCTTGCACAGTTTAACTCTTCTCCAGCTTATTAATAACTGATGTATCAAACTATGCAAAACGTGCTTTTCATCAGATACCTCTATGATGAATGGTAAGGATGAAGTTTACCTCATTAAATGCTTTTGTTGTCTAAAAGTAGAATATGTAGTCCAAACTAGTCACCAAAGCTCCCTTGAGAAAGCCGGACGTCATGAAGCGCTTCCACAAGGTGAGCCATCTCATCTAGGATAAGACAATTTGTCCCTTGTTTTCTGTCTCTTTAGGAGTTTCTGGTATGTAAGTGCAATTCACCTCCAATGTATTACAGCTACTTAATTTCCTTGAAAGACTCCTTCAAGGGTTTCATAAAAGGCTTGTTGAAATTCCAAATTAGTTACAATAACTGCCTTCTTGTACCTACAATTCAGTTCAAATACTCTGAAGTTAGAGAAGTGTGATTTTATTTTATGGCAGCTGTATTTTTTCAGCTTTACCATTTGATACCAATCAAGATGTTCTGTAAACAAGAGACCTTAATTTATAATTCAAATCTTTCTTTCATACTGAAGCAAATCTGAAATCTGAAATTTCTAACACTTTTTTTTAAAAGCAATTATACTTTCTGCCATCAAACTCCTCAGGCGGGGTTGATTAATTTAATGAGGTATTACATCTATTTTGACAGCATTTTCTTTAAAATCCCTCAGCATGTCATCCAGTCTTGTTACCTTGTCACCATCTAGCACCTCTCCAGAACTTTAACCACTGCTACCACTTCCTTGTATTAACTCCAAAAGTTATTTTAGGATACATATTTTTCCATCATGCTTACTGAGAAAGACAGTCTGAAAGAAATGCAATTATTTCTTGACAGCGCTACCATATTTAAACACATTAATCTCCCATAGTGGGTATTATAATGGATTGCAGGTTGTGGAGGAGGAAAGGAATCAGGAATCCAGTTCTACTCTTCTTGAGTATTTGAAGATCATAGAATGACTATATACTGGAACTGTAAAAGCATGTTTACAGTTAGAAGAAAACAGAATCAGAAACTTGAAATCAGCAAATACCAACCTCCTCCACATAATACTTGGCTGTGGGACACAAATTGTACTCAGTGATTCAAAAGTATAGCAGTTATTTTGTGGTCGTTTAAGATTTGCTTGTTTTCACTTTAAAATGCTTGTCCTTACCATAGGTCATCAATTCAAATTTATGTAAGGAGAATCTCCCATGTTATCATTTATTGTCATTTGTCCCACCGTATTTCTAATTCACATTTCTACTGTTCCCTTGTCATTGTTCATATTTTTCTTGCTCATTTTACAGCCTTGGATTTCAAAAAGGGGAGGAGCTCTGCTTTAAAATAGAAATTAACAGTTCAATGTAATGCATCTAATTCAGGATGTATGCATTTACTATTTTCATAGACAAAAGCAAAATACTGCAAAGCAACTTCCTTCACATTTTTCTGGTACCTGCTCAACTAGCCTCATTTATTTATAGATGAATGTCCAAAAGAAATATCTCTCATTTTATGCAAGAAACATAGAATCATAGAATAGTTAGGGTTGGAAAGGACCTTAAGATCATCTAGTCCCAACCCCCCTGCCATGGGCAGGAACACCTCACACTAAACCATGTCACCCAAGGCTCTCTCCAACCTGGCCTTGGACACCACCAGGGATGGAGCATTCACAACTTCCCTGGGCAACCCGTTCCAGTGCCTCACCACCCTTACAGTAAAGAATTTCTTCCTCACATCCAATCTAAACTTCCCCTGTTTAAGTTTTAACCTGTGAGAATTAAACTGTCAGACTAAAATATAATCTCTGCGCAGCCAGTCTAAATTGAAAGATACTACAGCAATCCCAGGAAGTTAAGTAGATTTGAAGAGAAAAGAAAATACAGCATAAGTTAAGTTTTATAAAGCTTCATCAGCTCTCATGGGTTTTTTTCTTTCTCACCTTTCTTTTTTAATCCTTACAATAAAAATGTCCTATAACTATAGAAAGAGATTTATCACAGATGACTAAATATGAAAGGCAATCATAATTTCTGACATTTCATTCCAATTCCTTCGTTTTACTCCTAGCATAAAAATTCCGGACAAGTTTTGTAATGACCTACCAGGTGCTGCTTGTGCAGCTCTAGGCAGTGTCACAGTTCAGACCCATAATGTACTGATAGATTTCCACCAAGAGTTATAACAGCACTTGGGTGACTTGCTGTGATTTGCAGTCTGCCATTGCTGTTTGCGTTTTTACAATAATGCTTCATAAATGCATTGCTGCCTCAGCATCTGATAACTGAATTATTCCCCATAGATGACTTATGGAAAATATTTCATGTTTAAATTATTGTGAAATACTGTCCCTTCTTATCTCCCAGATACATTATCCCCACAAATACTGTAAATGCTATAGAAAAAAGTTTGCCTGCTTTAATTAGCATGTATCGAAGAATGAAAACATTCATAATTTTATTTTGTTCCTCCTGAACATTTAATTCACCATGTGTCCACTGGAAATGAAAAAAAAAAAAAAAAAAATTATACCTTTAGCCTGAAAAATATCAGAATGTCATCAATTCACATTTTAAAATATTAAAGTCAGACTGCAAAGAGCTGATTAACCAAGGTAAATTTTAGTAGGATACAAAACCTTGTATCTCTTGTTTGTGGCTTCAAACCCAGTTTCTTTCAGTGGAATCTGAAAGGTTTATCAGAATCATAGCTTTCAAGGCCAAAAAATACCTTTCGATCAAATATCCTGACTTTACATAAAAATTACCTCTTTATCCCTGCACTACGAATGCCATTTGCTTGATCAAATATTATGCTTCAGAAATGTGTGAAAACATTCAATGGATCAGAGATCTGGAAAACACAGCCTTGCCAATTTTTTTTTATTTTTTTTTTAAGAACCTTTTGGCCTGTAATACCAAGCATTGTCTTTGCATTGCTGGATTTGGACAATAGAGTCCACTTCATAAACTAGACCAGCTGTTTTTTCACCTCATTTTTCTGGTTCTATTCTATATAGTCTTAGCTTTCCAAAATTATCTTAAAACCCGAAACATGTCTGCTGTACACAGTGTTCCAAGAGAAGCCTTTCCAGGTCAAGTCTCCCTTCCCACTCCCAACCATTGTTTCACTATTTATGCTCAAAGAGTTATACTACTACTTCTTACAAGAGAATGTTAAGTGCTTGTGTTGATTTGTTTGCTCCCTAGTTTTCTTTTCAATATTCTTATTTTCAGGACACATGTAGCTATGGTCAATACTGCTAGAATGATGTCTATGTTATCTAAAACTCATCCAAGAGCATGACAGCTATCAAGTACAATTCATTTCCTGAACTTTCTAACCTGTAGGCAACAAAATTCACCAGAACTCTCCCTTATTGGTTTGGAAGGCCCCCGAGTAATGAATTTTTTTTGGCCCACACATGTTTAGATGTGCTTGTTCAGATGGACATGGCACCTGCCTGTCTCACAACTAATTTAGGTACATGGTGAAAGTGTTACCTCAAGTTTAGAAACAGAGATAGATATGCATTCATTTTTACAATACGGCATTTTCATAGCAGATTGTCACTATTCAATTATTTTTCCTGTAGCATTTTGCCTAAATAGTTGTTCTTCAGGTCATATTTTTGAATCTAATTGTCCTCCTCCACCTTACAAGCATAGTAAAAATAGGGGTTTATAATAAATCATGTTTTTACAGTACTGCTGATTGATATGTCCTATATTTATCGCTTGTATTGCACTAATGCATAGCCTTAGGGCCAGAATAGGGGCCCTTCTGTGCTGGATGCCTGCCACATATTCAATAAAACCATAATTCCCTGCCCCAGAGAGACTACTTTCTAAACATAGAGTTGGATAGAACAGGTGGAAAAAAATAGAAGTAGACAAGGCGATAGTGAAACAATCATTTTTCATCTTGCAAAATTGTAACTGTTATACTACACAGCAACTTGAATCTGTTTTCACATGTACCAAACGCAAACTATTTTCTAGTTTCGATAGCTATCTCTTTTTCCGTCAGTTAAAAATATTTATATCAATCTTATTTCATTTGACTTAATCATTTTTAAATCATTTCCACTGAAGTATAAAAAGCTGTAGAGCTCCTTTGTTTAAATATGAAACATAGCAATAATCACTCTTTGGTATTATTCTAATTAGCTAGATCTCCTCATGGAGGATAACAAATGCATACTAGCTCAGGACAATTAGAAAGATGCTAATAAATGCGACATCATGTTTCCTCACAGAATGCAAAAGCAGAGCAAATATGTAACCAAGCAGCTTGCAAAGAAAATTACCACATTTCAGGAGCTAGAACTTTAAGCTTTCATCGGGATGATTTCAGGAGACAAGGACTCATTACACTTATCAGTCAGTATTCACTCAGTTACATTTTGGTCCCTTCAGTTGGTGCTAGACTGCAGAGAAAATGAAAGTTATCAGTATTAAAAAAAATTGGCAAAGTTATTGAATCAGTAAATTTCAAAGTGCTGGGACTAACTCATAGCTTGCAAAACCAGCAAATGTCCTTGAACTTCTGTAGAATTCCATTATCTTCTCCTGTCAATGTTACTTATGTATCTGACACAGTATACTGTGATAAGGTAATAAAAAGTCTGGAAATTAAAAAGAAAAACACATATCAGTTGATCAGAAGGGTAGACTGTTTCATTTTGTTCATTTGCTTTTTCCCAAGATCAGTTTTGTTTCAAAGTGTAATGCTGAGGATGTCTAAAGGAGAGCACTGTAGACATCCCACCTCATAGACGCTTAGTTGTCTCTTCTTGTGACTATTTTGAGACATTGTAGACAACTCAGAGGTAGCTTCTGAAAGGTTTACCTTATCCTCTAAAATTCGGTAAGTATCCAATACACAGCCCACAGATTCCAGTAGAAATCATTCTGCAGGTTTCAGTATTCATTGGATCAGACCACAAAAGGTAATCCAACTAAAGCTATATTTTAAAGTATGAGAATTTAAATTATTCTATTCATGTGTAATTCCAAAGAAGCCCTATCCCATCACAAGATACCTCCTAAATTCAGCATGAATCTCTCTTTCAATAGTCATATCCAAAGGACAAGGACAACAATTCTGCTGGATTTCAAAATTAAGCTTTTGGGACCAAACATTGCTGTCTTTCTCCATGAGAAGTCCCATGCCTTTCAGTTCAACATCATGTCCAATACCCAAGATAAGCAATTAAGAGCTTGAAACAGTTTAAAACTAAGGCACAAGTTATAAAATTGCAGCATACCTTTGAGAGCCAGGCAAAATATTTGCTACAGTAACTTTCCCATCTTGCCAAAATATTTGTTATCTCAGAGTCAAAATTTTTCAGATCCACACTCAATGGCATCTATAAGGTAGTCCCACTGGTGTCACACTGGCACCACAATAACAAGTGCAATAATACTCTGGGAATCCAGAATAGGACTATAATAAACATGTAGTCCCAGAACATTACAAAACCAAGAAGAGCTCCAGGTGGTGCTACAAAACGTGTATTTATGTTACAAATATAAGGCCTGATCCCACCATCTTCCCTCAGGTTAAAAAAAATAAAAAGCAAAACAACTGAGATTTTTCATGTAATACAAAATATTTCCTAACCACAGTGGTATTTTTAATTGCAAAAGTGACTTAATCCTTATTTTTCATTAATATCTTATAAATAATAGAATTCTTGATTTAGCAATCTTTCTTACATTAAGTAGTTGCCTGCCAAAATAATCCCAGTCTTTTCAGTAAGTGCTTATGGATATATGGACTAGTTAATTTAAAGCTTTTAACATTGGGGCCCATTTTAGACAAAATTGATAAAGGAGAAAATTCCTACTAACTTGATAATGAAAAGGCAAATCTGAGTCATAGAGAGGGTGCTTTAGAACAGGAGGTGAAGCATTCCTGATTCTGCATGCAGCATAGCATGTGGGGAGCCAGAAGTAATCTCTGCTATTTTGTGTTTAAAAACAAAAGAAAAAACTCTGCTTTTGGAAATGGCACATGTAAATTTTAGGAAATGACTTTCCTGTTTATTTGCATCACTGGATAAAGAGCAGCTTTCCCCACAGGCTATAAAACCATATATTTGCATCTTGCCTAAGATCTCATCACTTTCTACCCACTGACAGACCAGCATGGAAGATGATGTCCTTGAGTGTCAGAGCAAAGTGGTCTAATCTGTGAAGAAGGGAAGAGATACATGCAGAAATTAAAGATACTATAGAAATTTCCAAAGAAAGAGAAAGAGTCCTGGAGTGGCCTCTGCTGTGCTGCTTCTCCCTCATTTTGTACCAACACCGATCAATGGACTCATTGCCTACTGTAATTCCCTGAAGTCATTACTTTACAGGTGAGTAATTTATGGCTTTGTAAAGGGCTCTGAGATGTTTGATTATGTCAAAGGTGTTATTGAAGCGCGGATTGTAGTTGTATCCTAAATAAGACGAGATTACCACTGGGATTTATATAATTACTTTCACTAATTATTTACAGCATGGTGCCAATCACATTGTAGGTGTACTTGCAGCAAAAGAAGAGATGATTCTGTGCGGATGAACACAAACCCTATTAGGTAGTAAGATATCCAAAGGAGTGCATGGCATTGACCTCCAGTCGTAGAAGCAATGATAGGCAGGACAAGGAAATCCAGTGTCAAAGACATTAAGCAGAGCTCTCAACTGGAAGGGTTAATTTTCACTGTGTGCTTTTCTCAGTCCTCGTCTGACCTAAGTTGCCTATCTTGTGACAGCGTGGAGTAAGGAATGGTTCAGACTATACCAGAGCCACAGCATCAAAGGGTGACTAGAGAATAACTTAAGAACTACTGCATAAATGTCTGCCTATGGGGACAAGTAGAGCAACTGTGGGCAGACATTTCATTGCCTCCCTGCTAAAATGGCAAGAAAAAGGAAAATGAGACATGATTATTCCCCACAGAACTCAAGTTCTTATCACTGCAGAGTCTTCAGAGTAGGAAAGCTCATACCACATGGTAATAGCTATCCAATGTGTCTGTAAGTGGGCTGTGTCCCTGAGGACTACAAGTGTGACAGCATCCTTACATCCAGCCTCAGTGACAGAGACATGGGAAAGCAGTAAAATTTTCTTTTTAGTGGCAGATACTACAATGATGCAAGGACTCCCTTCCCTCAGAGGGCTCACATCATTAACATTTTCTCTCAGTCCTAAGAGTAAATCATGCACTTTAGTCACAGTCTATGACAAGACACAAGCATCCCCTTTCTGAGCTCTCACACCCTCACTTTCACCTTTCCTATATGATGGGAGCGTCCCAGCTTGAAATAAGCCACAAAATCCAAGTCACTCTTTTCAGTGGGTCTTCCTGTCTTCTACTAGACTCATACAACTCCACTTTCAGGAAGCTTCTATTTCTATTTCAATGGAGGGGCATAATACAAATAAGTATTCAGAGGGACCTTCAACAATAGTGCCATCACTGGGGACAGATTCACAAAGTGAATTAAGCATTATCAAACCAACATTGCATTATTTAATTAGGGACTGTGCTCCTAGACTCACCAGAGCTTAAGAAATGTCTTAATCTTTCCTTTCATTATTTAGCAAATAATCATTTGATATTTGGTAGCTTGTTATTTGCGGAAAACAAATCCCTCCAGTACGTGTGTGGAGGGGGCAGAGGTGGAATTCTACAGTGTTTATTCTGCATATTTCCTAGAGTCAACTTTTGATTGTGAGAACATGTTTTGAGGGATTAGTTACTGGATTTGCAAGAATTATGGTTTCAGCTTTCTGACTGAAGAAAAGGAAAATCATCTAGCTTACTAAAAATTGGAGGGTAATGTTGAACGCATAAGGTAGGACTTCTGTGGCAAAATGTAAGTGCAGAGGACGCTGGAGATTACATAGTCCCTGTGAAGAATCGGAAGCCAAGAACTGGAATGGAACACATCTGTCTTTTGATAATATTTTCCAGTTATAAAATTTCCTTACATTCCTAACAGTCTATGTCCTCCTTCACATTGGGCAGAAGACCTGAATTTCTGCCCTGTAGTTAAGGAACTATACTTGGGAAGACTGTTTCAGGTGGGAATGGCCTTTGGATGGTAAGTGTTGTGGTTTAAACTCGTCTGCTAAGTACCACACAGCCACTTGCTCACCCACCCCTTCCCCTGGGTGGAATGAGGAGAGGACAACTGGAATTATGTAAAACCTGAGGGTTGAGATAAGAGCAGTTTAATAACTAAACCAAAGTAAAATGCAGTGATACTAGAAAGAGTACGAATAATAACCATACTGATAATAATAGTAAGGAACAACAAAAAAGACAAATGAAAATTCAGAAAACACAAGTGATACACAATACAATTGCTCACCACTCACTGACAGATACCCAGTCCTACCGGAGCAGAAATCCCTCCCTTCCAAGTGACTCCTGCTGGTTTATATAGTGGGCATAACATGCTGTGGTATGGAATATCCCTTTGGTTTGTTTGTATCAGGTGTCCTGTCTCTGCTTCCTCCTGACTTCTTGGGGAAAGTCCTTGTGAAAAGTAAGCACTACTGAGAAACAACTTGAACACCAGTGTGTTGTCAGCATTATTCTCAGGCTAAAGCCAAGACACAGCACTGCACCAGCTACTAGGAAGAATAATAACCCTGTTGCAGCTGAAACCAGGACAGTCAGGAACCCCCAAATAAAGAAAGAAAACTAACTCTGACATGTGTGATGCATATGTTTTTAAGACATGCTACAGGTCAGTATTGATGAAATGCAGAGGCAGAGAAAAGCATTCTGTTATTTTTCAGGAAAGACAACACATTGAACACTTATGTTTGTCTTGGATGTCAGATCTGAATACTGATTATTATCCAGCTAATAAAACCCAGCTTATTTGGGAATGAGTACGTTCATTGCTAGAAGTTACAAATGGATTCATTAATGAACCATAAGACTGATACTCCTTCCAGAGTTTAGCTAAGGGCAAATCATAAGTAAAATATGATGTGAAGAAGGAAAACGGAGATCAGAGAACCATCATGATGTAGAAAAGGGCAAAGGAGCAGAAACGTATTTTCCAAGGGAACAAATCCTCAGGAAGAAGAACTGATAATATAAATAAAAGAACAAAGTCTCGAAGGAGGGCTGGCTGCACAGACAACGCAAGAAAGAAAACCCAGGGAAGTTATAAGTGCACTGGGAGGTAAACATTGCAATCTGTGAACTATCACCACTGAAGTTGTGTAGAATCATGGAATCACAGAATCGTTTGGGTTGGAAGGGACCTTTAAAGGTCATCTAGTTCAACCCCTCACCCTGCAATGAGCAGGAACGTCTTCAAATAGATCAGGTTGTCTAGTTATTTTAGCTGTAATTAATAAAGTGGTGGCAGTATTCTGGGTCAACTTCAAAATTAAACCCTTGTTAGATATATGTGCTCTTCCCCCTTTCCCATGGTCATGACTATTGCTGTATTTACTGAAACTTCCATATTTTTTGTTATTGAAGTGATTTATCACAGAAAAGCTAAATTAAAAAATGAAAAGAATATGAAAACACATAATCAAAAAACTCAGTAAATAAATTCTAGACTTGGCCAAAGGTCTATTGCCATTTCCCAAATACGGGTGGCAATAATTTTTGCTCGTTTGTTTGATTGAACAGAAATAACAGCAAACTACCAGCATCTATGAGAGAATCAAATATCAAAGATTCATCGTTTCCTTCATTAGCCGGACATGGGCTATGTCTACACAGCATTTTCCTGGCAGAAGCCATCTCATTCTACACACCTCCTGAGCCAGCTTCAATCTGGGAGCCCGTATGCATATTTATCACCGAGCCGAGCATGAGATAATGTACCCTGCCCCCCTGCAGGCTTTATCAGCTTGAACACATCCCACCTCACCCGTGCTGCACCACTGCACCACTGCATCCAGCTACCTCCGAGCACAGGCATAGACCATGCTTGTCCTCCTGCAAAATTCTCATGGATGCATCTACTGAGATCCATGTGCAGAAAGATAGCAAGCAGTAGGTACCTTAGAGCAGCATTGCTGAAGGGAAAAGTTTGGGCAGCTGGCATAGCACTGGGATCTATAAATGCTTTCAAGCTAGTCATTCACTGCTTGTACAAATCTGACAGAGGCAGGGAGGAATGATAGGGGAGCCAAAAAAGCAAGAGTGCAATTTTGATACCATTGCATATAAGATAGTGCCATGACTAGAAATTCACAGAAGCCAAAAATAACAGGCTGGAAGGATCTACAGCTCCACTGGCTCATCTCAGCATCATTTGCTGATCTGCTTAAACCAGGCAGACCACACAAAGAGGTTGTAAGAGGGCAAGCATGATAAAAATACTGACGTATTCCAGCCGGTCTTATACAGCCATGCTTATAAAAGATCCATGTTTCATAGTAAAAAATCTGTTCCTGTGCCAGTTTTGGAAGCCTCAATGACAGCTAAGGCAGAGGTGGAGGTCACTGTCAATCATTGTTCTAGCAGAAGGTGTTCCTGCCCATAGAAGGGGGTTTGGAATTGGATGATCTTTAACATCCCCTCTAACTTAAACCATTCTATGATTCTATGATTATGGATTAGCAAAGAAAAATTACTGATGGGCATGCATTTGCACCCAGCCTCCCTAAACTCCTCTCATAAGGATGTAGAAAGGAAGCCTGCTTTGTGATGGGAGACTTTAACTTAAGTGCTATTTGCTGTACAAGTGGCTCAGTTTGTCACTAAAAACATAAAGGTGGAAATTTAACACCATAACACAGATGTCTAAAACTCAGTAGCATTAAGTCTCACCTGGGTACCTGAGGGGAGAAGTAAGAAGTTCCAGTAGACAGTTCATACCATCCTAAAATAGATGTCTAAGAAAAATCGATTGGATCATACCCTGGAAGTTGCTTAATTCTCTCTGCAAAATATATCACAGTGGTTAGCTGAAATTTAGTTGTCTAATTCCGAGAAATCTAAAAGAAGTAAAGATGAACCCCACTCATGATTCTGTAAAATGATTTCTCAGGTCAAAAAAAGTTTCTTTTTTACTACAAGAAGGCCTATGTTTTATAATTAGATTTGAATTAATGATAAATCATACATAACATGGGTAAATGGGAAACAAATGAATGGTGCACAACTTAAAATATAGGTGACTTCTGATTTAAATTAGTTAAATCAGTTGAATCAATTTATTATTAGGCATAGCTAGGGTTCCAGGAAATTAGAATTAATGCTCATATGTATTAGGAAGAAGGGTCATCTTAGGTCAGCTGTAAGTCTTGTTTCAGGAGATGTAGATGGAATAATTCTAAACAGTGATATAGAAAAGCAAAATATTTTCTATAAATATATTTGATATCTGAAACAAAGAAGTTTTATACACCTTTTCCATCTAAACACCATCTCTATCAAAAGGATTGCATGAGATAATATCTGCTAAAAATAGAAACTTTTAGATTAACTCATACATTAGTGCCAAACTTTTTTTTGAAGGGGTTAAAAAATGGTTTTAATCACTTTTTAAATTTTAATTTTTAACAGATCTTGGAAAGCTGGGATATTGAAATGACTTGGTGTCATGGTTTAAGCCTCTCACACAATTCATTCACTCACTCCCCCTTCCTTCTTCCCTCTGCTCCTGGGGGGATGGGGAGGAGAATCAAAAAAATGCAACTCTCACAGGTTGAGCTAAGAACAGTTTAGTAACTAAGATATAACACAAATCACTACTGCTACCACCAATAATAATAATGACAAGAGAAGTACAAGGAAAGAATACAATCGCTCACCACCCAGCCCGATCAAGCAGTGCACCCCCCCCCCACCTTCTGGGTCTCTGCTCTCAGTTTTTACATCCTGGGCGTGACGTGCTGTGGCATGGAATACCTCTTTGGTCAGTTTAGGTCAGGTGCCCTGTCTCTGCTTCCTCCTGGCTTCCCCTCCTCCCTGGCAGAGCATGAGGCTCAGAAAGTCCTTGGTCAGACCAAAACATTAGCAAGCAGTAACTGAAAACACTGGTGTTATCAGCGCTGTTCCCAGGCCTAAAATCAAAAACACAGAAATTCATCAGCTACCAAGAAGGAGAAAAATGACTGCTACTGCTGAGCCCATGACACTTGGAAAACTGCCAAAGTAATTCCTATATTTATTAAGGGTAAAAAATATAACCTAGGAAACATTAGAAAAATTACATCGATGTGTATTCCAGAAAAAATAATAGAACAGTTAGATTAGGATTGTATCAACAAACAGTGGCTAAGCATACAATTAACTCCAGTAAACACAGTTTCATAGAAAATAAATCTTGTCAAACAAACCTTTTTTTTTTTTTTAATGACAGGGTCACAGGTCATATTGATAAAGGTGTCCATGCTGGCACAGTATTCTTCATTTTTAACAGGGCATTTGACTTAGTGCCACAAAACACTTTGATCTGAAAACAAATTTGAATTGTGCAGAATTAACAGAGTGTACATTAGATACAATAACAAATACCTCAGAGTTCAGAAACCAGTAATTAAGAAATCAGTGAGCACAGCTACTTCTACAAGGTTCCCCCAAATAGTCATTGGTCCATACATATAAAGAGCGAGCATATGCACAAAGTATAGCAGGGTGCTAAATAACAAAGATGAGCCTCTGCTGCAGAAATATCTGAAAAGCCTGCCAAAACAGTTAAATTCCAACAAAACAAGGATGACTAAACGCAGAACATAATGTCTGGGGACCAGGAATACAAATTATAGGTACAGAAAGTGATACTCTTGGAAAGTAGTAGCTCAGAAAAGGACTTGAGAGTCAGTGTAGATAATCACCTCAAAATAAGTTCTCAAAGTAGTGCTTTGGCTAAATGGCTAATATGGCCCTTGGCTACATAAAAGGTGATTATAAAACAGAAGTAAGGAAGTGTTACTGCTGCTCTACTTTGCTTTAATAAAACTACTGCTACAATAAGACACCTCGTCTGGAGTCAGATATCCCAGAAGAATATGGAAATCCCAGAGGAAATTAAAAACAAACAAGCAAACAGAAAACCAACCCAGGCCAAAGACTGGAAACAAATCTAAAGCTGGGGGGCTTAGAGCTCAACTAATTTATCAGAGAAGGTTGAAAGCTGACTGACCGATGCATATAGATATTCCACACAGAAACCCCATCTTGTAGGATTGCTTTCAAACCTGCTGACAAAGACATAATTAGACATAATGACTAGAAGCTGGAGTTAGAAAATTTAACCTTGAAATAAGACACAACACAGAAAATGAAGTTTCATGAGGAGAGGTGGCAACTTATCATTAGTCTGATTTGTTTAGGTGGGTTTAGAGAGCTGTCTGACACAGATGGTATAATTCAGCTTTTCAGAGAAATTACATCTCCAGTGTAAGGAAGGCTTTAGATAAGGGAGCCATAGGCCACCCGTCTGGCCTTGAAATTGGTCACACCATAAATTCTGTCTTCTCTAACCTTAATATTTATGTACCACAGGATAACCATAATTACCTACATTACTCAGCATAATCATTACATGGGTAGATATGTGCGCATAGACAATGACTGTACTCAAATGCCATACCTAAGCGTTTCAGCTAGCTGTCCAATAGGATCCAGAAACATTTATTTAAGTAATGATACACTGTCTAGATGTAATCTGTTTGCCCTGGTTGGAAGGGGAATTTAGAATTTGCATCTGTGTATTTAACGGCAAAACCATGGCCTTTCTTTTTACATCTTGTTAGACTGCAAGTCACCCATTTTCTTTACTCTTCTGTGTATCTTCTAGGACATTCATTTATTCCTGAAAGTTACAATGCTTTTCAATCATTAGATAAATGTGTATGTGTTTAAGTTTCCTTTATTTTTAACAAGTATAACTATGCCAAAGTGTCCTTCTCTCACTTGTGGCATAATCATCTGCCTTTCAAACCCAAGAACAGTGAAAACATAGATGTTGTGTTGCAACACCCATAGTTTAGTCCATCTCCAAGCAGAAATAAAAATATAGTTAGTTCATTGTTCTGAAATTGTGGAAATGAAAATTTACTATAAGGTCTCAGAACAGATTTTATCTTTGCATCCATCTCCACCATAGAGGACAACCTGGCTGAACTGGACTCCAGCAGGCGTCTCCACTGTTTGCGCACTGTGCCTACACAGATACCTGTGTAGAAACATTGTTTTCCATGTGCTAGCACAGATGCCTTGTGGTTGGTATACCATTTACCGTAGCAGAAAAGATATTCCACATGTCATCTCTCAGTTGGCTCTGCAAAACTAATAGGCAATACGAGGTTTTTCTTAAACACTCTGGTAAGCAGACATGACTTTAAATGCACACAGCAGGAAGAGACATTGGGTAGGAAGGTGCCATTTTCAGCCATTCTTCAGCAAAACACCATCTGTTGCAACATATGCAACTGCAGTTACATGTTCAGTTATAGGAGGTGAGAAGGGTGATTTTCCACCTGAGAAGTATGGTTCCTGTCTGATCATCTCCTTTCACCAAGCCTCAGCCATTAGCGCCAGAGACAGTATACTGAAAAATGAAAAAAAGTCACTGTTTTCCTGTCTCCCCCTAATGGAAAAGGAGACTCAAATCCCTCGCTCTGCACTGGTATGATGGCACAGGTGGTTTCTATATGTAGATCAAAAAGGTCCATTTCAGAGGTCCCTAATAAGTGAAAGAATTTGTGAGTAGGAGAAATGAAAAAATCAGACTAGAAACAGCAAAAAGAAAATTAATATATAGAATTTAAACATAAAAAAGTATAAGTCTGAGCTTCCAGTTTCCTTTATTTGAATATTTTGGCAGATACATTATTAATGCTAACCTTATTTTCCTCACTGAAAAATTAACATAAACAGAAACATAAAAATTATGATGTGCCAATGGAAAAAAAAAAAAAAAAAGGAGAAGAGTTATGGTTTGGAGACCTTTTCTTTGTATGGAAACACTGGATTCTAATTTAATTCAAAAAAATAAAAGCCTCTAGTTTTCTGGAGCCTGACAAATCTCCTCCAAAAATTTATTTCCTCACTGATTACAGACGCAGACAATTGGTGCCCAAACAATCGAAGAAGGTTGTATTGTTAGCATGTTAATCATAGTGTTTCTTAGCAACCATATTTTATTTACAAGTAACAATACTTCTTCAGAGGCCTGTCACATTTAATGACAAGCAGTTTTTGGGGGAAGGGCTGGAAAACACATGCACAACTCATGCCTTTGATGATGCCTTTGTTCATGAGGAGGACAGAACAACGCTTTTGCTGATAACCCAGCACTGATATATATACAAAGAAGTTAAGTGTGGGGCAAGGGCTGGCACAAAACGGGGGCTTGCCTTGCTAGTCTTCACCCACAGAGGTTAATGATTTTGCCTATGTGAATCTGCAGGTGCTCTCCTTTAGTTTCATTAAAGCCGTGAATTTTTTAAAAAATCACAAGATAGCTGAGGAGTTTTGGGATGAAAATCTTCTTGTTTCTTTGCCCATGGACATCCCAAAGGACCTAGCTCTTCTCCACTACTTTCTTCTCAGTAGCAGCCAGGGTAACAGCTCTATGTCTTCCATGATCTCACATGACTGCCAGTGGCAATCATCAGTGTTCATGTATATCCACCCTGTTAAACATAAACGACAGTGTCTGAAAAATTCTATTTTACACTGAATCAGTTTTCTTCTGCACTTGTTGAACAGTGCCTACTTGTCATCCTCATATTAAATACTGATCGTTTGGGGTGCTTTTAGATAGAAGAAGAAAGCATCTAGATAAAAGATGCAGTGGTCAGAGAGAGAGAAAGAAATATAAAACATTTCATTGCTCAGTGTGGAAACAGCTTGCAGCAAAATTGTACACTGGATGGGACAGTAGAAGTACCAAAGGGCTCCCCTCAACTTCGTTTGTCCATGATCAGCCATAGTGATAGGAAGGACTGCATCATTCAGTAATAGTCACTTCATCCCACGCTGTCTATTACAATGTCTTGTCTTTTTTTATGACCATCACAAGAGGCTTCAGAGAAAGATTTAAAAAAAGATAAAAATAATCCATTTCCATAACTATCTTATCCTAATCTTTTGGAGTTAGAGTTATCCTTACATCCTCCAGTATGAGCTGTTATTTTCCTTCAAGATATATTGGTAGCATGAGCTTGTATTCTAGATAACCTTGTTATCTCTTAAATTGCTCAACCCTCATAACATTCCAGGAATTCCACACTCAAATGCTGGGTTGCTTGGCCCTTCCATTCTTTTATCCATTTTGAAATAATCACCTTTACATTTGAAAAAATACAGACTAACTACTGAGATACGAAGAACAAGCGGGTTGAAGAATCATGATAATATACCAGTAGTGATACATCTGTGGACTATCTGAGATACTTATGTATGATAGACATGGCAGAAGGACAGCCTGGGCATCACTACAGCTTAAGTGGAATCCTAATAGCTCTTCTGATTGTAAAAGCCTTTGCAGACCTTCAGTGTCATACACCATTTAATAAAAAAGGAGATTAGAAAAAGGGAACAGCAGGCTAATTTTCCTGTGATATTTTGTTGTCTGAACTTGCCATTTATTTTAGATATTTTGTCTTCTTGTGATAGCATATAAGTAGGAAATAAATTTAAGGAATGTGTCCAAATCAAAACAATAGATTATAACTCTGGGAACTCTAGCTCCTCCTTAAAATAATTCCCAAAAATTATGAACTGTTAGTTCAAATCCACATCAAAACTTTGTGGTTTATGCCTGCTCTAATAAACACAGTACACACACTTTTAAGCTTTTGGCAACAGCTGGAAAATGAAAGCTATCTGAAGGGGGCCTATAGGGATGCTGGGGAGGGACTCCTCATTAGGGACTATAGTGATAGAACAAGGGGTAACAGGTTCAAACTTAAACAGGGGAAGTCTAGATTGGATATGAGGAAGAAATTCTTTACTGTAAGGGCAGTGAGGCACAGGAATGGGTTGCCCAGGGAAGCTGTGAATGCTCCATCGCCAGCAATGTTCAAGGCCGGATTGGACATAGCCTTGGTTGGCATGGTTTAGTGTGAGGTGTCCCTGCCGAAGACAGGGGTGCTGGAACTAGATGACATTAAGGTCCCTCACAACCCTAACTATTCTATAATTCTGTGATTCCATGCAAAGCATAAGCACTTGTAAAGGCGTCTCTGTCCCCTTGACTTGCTTTACTTAGTACTAATAACAAAGAAAGTGTAGTAGGTAAAACAGTTCTGAGAATTCATTCTTGCAAACAAACATACGAGAGCTAAGGCTAACTATGGAAGGACTTCAGAATTATGCTTGATGATCTCTTCCATTACCCAGAAAGCTGTGACATCAACAGCAAAGGGAAGGGCAGAAGATTTCTGAGCTCAGGAGTGATGTATCCCAACTAGAAGGAAATGCAGCAGGAAGGCAAGGGGATGTCCTTGGATGGATAAGGAGATGCTGAGGAAAATTCGAAGGAAAAAAGAGGCTTATAAAATGTGGAAGCAAGGACAGGTGGCATGGGAAGAATACAGGGATGTTGTCTGGGAGGCTAGGGACCAGGTTAGGAAAGTTAAGGCCCACTTAGAATTAAACTTGGCTAGGGATGTTAAGGATAGCAGGAAGGGATTCTATAGGTACATAGCAAATAAAAGACAGACTAGGGACAATGTGGGCCCCCTCTGGAAGCTATCAGGAGAACTGGCTACCCTGGATTTGGAGAAGGCTGAGGTTCTTAATGACTTCTTTGCCTCAGTCTTCGCTGGCAAATGCTCTGACCACACTACCCAAGTCTTTGAAGGCAGATGCAGGGACAATGAGAATGAAGACCCTGGGCCCACTGTAGGAGAGGATCTGGTTTGAGACCATCTTAGGAACCTGAACATATACAAGTCCATGGGACCTGATGAAATTCATCCAAGGGTCCTGAAGGAGCTGGCAAACGAAGTCGCTAAGCCACTGTCCATCATATTTGAAAAATCATGGCAGTCAGGTGAAGTTCCTGATGACTGGAAAAAGGGAAATATAACCCCCATTTTCAAGAAGGGGAAAATGGATGACCCAGGGACCTACAGACCAGTCAGCCTCACCCCTGTGCCTGCCAAAATCTTGGAGCAGATTCTCCTGGAAGGCATGCTAAGGCACATGAAAAACAACAAGGTGGCTGATGACAGCCAGCATGGCTTCAGTAAGGGGAAATCCTGATTGACCAATCTGGTGGCCTTCTATGATGGGGCTACAGAACTAATGGACAAGGGTAGAGCAGTTGATGTCATCTACCTGGACTTGTGCAAAGCATCTGACACGACATCCTTTTCTCTAATTTGGAGGGACATCAATTTGATAGGTGGACCACTCAGTGGAGAAAGAACTGGCTGGATGGCCGCACACAAAGAGTTGTGCTCAATGGCTCAATGTCCAGCTGGAGACAAGTAACGAGTGGTGTCCCTCGGGGATGGGTGCTGGGACCGGTCTTGTTCAACATCTTTGTCGGTGACACGGACAGTGGGAGAGAGTGTGCCCTCAGCAAGCTTGCCAATGACACCAAGCTGTGTGGTTTGGTTGATATATTGGAGGGAAGGAATGCCATCCAGAAGGACCTTGACATGCTTGTGAGGTGGGCAGATGCCAACCTGATGATGTTTAACCATGGTAAGTGCAAGGTCCTACACCTGGGTCGGAGTAATCCCAGGCACAGCTCCAGGTTGAGCAGAGAAGAGATTCAGAGCAGCCCTGTGGAGAAGGACTTGGGGGTGTTGGTCGATGAGAAAATGAACATGAGCCAGCTTCAGTGTGCACTCGCAGCCCAGAAAACCAACCGTATCCTGGGCTGCATCAAAAGGAGCGTGACCAGCAGGTCGAGGGAGGTGGTCCTGCCCCTCTACTCTGCTCTCCTGAGACCTCACTTGGAGTACTGTGTGCAGTTCTGGTGTCCTCAACATCAAAAGGACATGGAAGTGTTGGAACAAGTGCAAAGGAGGGCCACGAGGATGATCAGGGGACTCGAGCACCTCCGTTATGAAGATAGGCTGTGAAAGTTGGAGATGTTGAGCCTGAAGAAGAGAAGGCTGCGTGGAGACCTCATAGCTGCCTTCCAGTATCTGAAGGGGGTCTATAGGGATGCTGGGGAGGGACTCTTCATGAGGGACTGTGGTGAGAGGACAAGGGGTAACGGGGTCAAACTTAAACACGAAAGTTTAGATTGGATGTAAGGAAGAAATTCTTTACTGTGAGGGTGGTGAGGCACTGAATGGGTTTCCCAGGGAAGATGTGAATGTTCCATCTCTGGCGGTGTTCAAGTCCAGGTTGGACATAGCCTTGGGTGGCATGGTTTAGTGTGAGGTGTCCCTGCCCCTGGCAGGGGGGTTGGAACTAGATGATCTTAAGGTCCTTTCCAACCCTAACTATTCTATGATTCTGTGGTTCTAAACCTGAGACCTTCTTTAGCCTCAGTCCTATCATGGAGCCTCTTATCTCTTCACTCATTCCCCAGGCAATGCCTGGAGATCTTTGTGGCTCCACACATTCACTGTAATCCACCATCTACTAGGGGAAATAATGCCAGATCATAGCTGCAGATTACGTTCATTTTTAAAGAATGCAGCTGGGCAGCAATTTGCATATTACTATATACGAAGAATTCGCTATATCTGGCCCTCATGCACACCATCAAAAATAAATAAGCCCTTTTCACCACCTTCTTCACAGTTATAAATAGGGGCTGATTTGAAACAGAGTTTATTATCCAGATGCCAACCACTCACCTTTGGAGAATCCTTCTGTCCACCTGTGTTCCTGCACTGGACCTACAGTGTTTATTCCAGAACAATAGCAACACCTGGCAGGGATAGTGTTTTCTCTCTAACAGCTTATTTGGCTGTCTAATTGTACTGCTATGGTGAAGTAACCAAATGTTAAAACAAAACAACATTTCAAAGCTCTGACGGTGAGTGCTATTTCCAGTGAAATTCAAAAAAGCATATTGAACAAACCTGACTGCAGAATGTTTTAATAAAATTGAAAACATCAGGAAGCTTTGAAGTATTCTAAGCATACAGCCAAATCTGTTATTTACTATTGCAGCATCAAAAGAAAGATCCACCAATACATTGTATAAACAACAGGAGGAAAGACTGTCATGGTCTTTGTTTGCAGTTTGCTTGTTTTTCTTAAATCTGTCCTAAAGGAAGATTCATGACTTTTTATGATATAGCACGGTCCTCATGTTTATTCCTAATACTTTTGCTTTGAAGATCACTTGGGAACAGGAGTTCTTACATTGACTGCAGTCACAGGTGAGGTTAATATCTTCCTGTTTTTACAAAAACAGTAGGGGCAACATGATCGCAAATGACAAGAAGTCTAATAAATATTTTTCTGACATTTCATTGTACTTTTTAAACTTTCAGCTCTGATTTGAAGATAAGCAACTGCTTTAATAGAAATAAATTTTCTTTTAAAGACCATTAAATGTTTCAGGAGAATAAACTAATCTACAGAAGTACAGATTTTTGAAGTTCACCGTAATTTCAGTAGAACAAACAATCTTTCAACCTTTGGGAGAGTCAGAACATTTGTATAGGTTCCTGAATAAATGGTTTGCTTCATTAACTATTGACCAACAACAAATACAGAATCATAGAATTATTTAGGTTGGAAAGACCTTGAAGATCACTGAGCCTACCTGTTAACCTAGCATTGCCATGTCCATTAAATCGTGTAACTTCATGCCACATCTACATGTTTTCTAAATACCTCCAGGGATGGTGACTCAACCGCTTCCCTGGACAGCCTGTTCCAGTGCGTGACAATGATTTTGGTAAAGATATTTTTCTTAATATCCAATGTAAACCCTCCCTGGTGGAACTTGAGGCCATTTCCTCTTGTCTTATCACTTGTTACTTGGGAGAAGAGACCAACCCCCACCTCACTTACAACCTCCTTTCAGGTAGTTGTAGAAAGCAATAAGGTCCCCCCAAGCCTTCTCTTCTCCAGACCAAACAATCCCAGTTCCCTCAGCCATTCCTCATTACACTTGTGCTCCAGGCCCTTTACCAGCTTCGTTGCCCTTCTCTGGCTCTGCTCTAGCACCTTTATGTCTTTCTTGTAGTGAGGGGCCCAGCACTGAAGGCAGGATTCAAGGTGCGGCCTCACCAATGCTGAGTACAGGGGGATGATCACTGCCCTGACCCTGCTGGCCACACTATTGCTGATACAGGCCAGAATGTCATTCACCTTCTTGGCTACTTGGGCACACGCTGGCTTATGTCCAACTTCCCATTATACCTTCTTTCCCTGTACGGGGCCTAGAAAGACCACAAAACTGTACAGACATTAAAGGGTTAGAAGGGACTTGAAGGGATCATCTAATTCATTCTTTTTTGCTGTAACAATGAACTAATATCGTTGTCATATCCCCAAACTATCTTATTGCTGTTTCCTTAACCTGTTCTTTAATATCTCTAATGATGAGCGTTGTGCAACCATCTTAAGCACCCCCAATGCCTATCAATTCCTACTGTGACAAAACCATTCCTAACACTTAAAGTACATATATGTTTCTGCACCTTGGGCTATTATTTTTTGCCTTAACATTCATGGCCAGCCATAGGAAAACATTCTCTTTGCAGCTGCTCTACATAATCTGGTGCTGTTATAACCTCTCCTCTCTATCTTATGTCTTCTAAGGTGACCAAAAATGCCATCCTTTGTAGATCCCCAGACTTTCCTCATTAACCTTCCTCTGTACTCCATCCAGCTGGTTCACATCTCAAACCCATAACAATGTTGTGATGAAGAATTAAATTACAAATTTTATGGGCTATGCTGCTGTTTATAAATCCCATTGCTGTGTTTGACCTTTGTGCAACAGTGTGATGAGTTGACCCTGACTGGACACCAGGTGCCCACCAAAGCTGCTCTGTTATTCCTCTCCTCAGCTGGACAGGGAACAGAAAATGTAACAAGGCTTGTGTATTGAGGTAAGGACAGGGTCACTCAGCAGTTACAATCACGGGCAAAACAGACTTGACTTAGGGAAATTAGTTTCATTTATTGCCAATCAAGTCAGAGCAGGGCAATGAAAAATAGCATAAAATCTTAAAAGCACCTTCCTCTTTCTTCTCCCTTCTTCCCCGTCTCAATATCACTTCTTATTTTTTCTACCTCCTCCCTACCAGTACTAAAGCAGAATGAGGAATGTGGGGTGTGGTCTGTTCATCACATGTTTTTGCTGCTCTTTCCTCCTCAAAGGAGAACTCTTCACAACCCTTTCCCCCCCCCCAATACATTATCGCAGACATGCTACGAACATCACTGATGGGTTTGTCCTTGACCAGGTCTGTCTTGGAGTCGGTTGACATTGACTCCATTGGACATGGAGAAAGCTGCTAGCAGCCTCTCACAGAAGCTACCCCTGTGGTCTCCCTGCTACTGAAACCTTGCCACACAAAACTAATACAAACAGCATAATACTCTTAACCTACATTCAGTTCATCACCCACTGTAACCTCCAAATACTTCTTCGTCAAACTGTTACCTACCTTATCTCAACTTTTCTCATTGTATTTTCTCAGCTGTTTATCCTTGCCTAAGTGCAGAACCATGCATTTGTTCTAATTAAATTCTATGCTGTTTTCAAGACCATTTCTCTAAATTGTTGTGATCATTTTGAATTAATTCTTATCTTTCAATCTGTTTGCTGCCTCTTTCAGATTCATTTCATTTGCAGATTTAATAAGCATATTCTAACAATCTAGTTTTGGATTATAGTGAAAACAGTGAACATACTAAACCTAGGATAGATCATGGAGCCCTCCTCAATTCATCTTCGCAGTTTGACTGTAAAGAGCCAGCAACTGCTTTGTATGTAGCATCCACAGACACTTTTGTCCCTGTTTGACAATAATACCAACTTGCTTGTGTAATGCGAGATAATGTTGGAAGTCTGAGCAAAGCCTAGCTATACCAGGTCAATACCCTTAAAGCATGTTACTTTGCATAAAAATATTTGGATTGATATGGCACAATTTAATCCTGACAAATAAGTTAACTCACTGCATTTGTTGCCTACTCATTTGCTGCTTGCTCATCTGGTGTTCTTTTAGGTCCCCTGTAAAAAGACTGTGTGGTTTTTTTAATCTAGTATGTTCCCACAAATGGAACTATCATTCCACAACATACCTTTTTGCCTTTTTTTTTAAATTTAAGTCCCATGTTTGCTGTTTTCCAGTCTTCCAGAACTTGATCCACCTTCACATTGCCTCACACTGAGAGAGTGCTTGAGATTGCGTCAGCCAGGACTTTCGCAAATCTGAGAAGGATTTCATGAAGGCTAGAAAGTCAGGAATATCTAAGTCTACTCAAAGAGGGTCATATTTATTTTCTTCCTCTTCATCGTTTATGCTCATTGGGGTAGCAGTTTGTGTACAATTGACTATGTATGTAACAAGCAGTACAGTAGATCTGTGATACGGCCCCTGAGCCCTCTCCTGGGCTCCTAACAAAGCTTCTAAAGTCAGCACATATAAACTCTGCCTCAGCTCTTTCAATTTCCAAGGCATCAAGATAGACTCAAACCAGACTCCAACATAAGTCTTCAACTCACCAAAGATATATCCAGAAGTGGGGATCATATTTTCCCTGCAGTCTTCCTCCTGCTCAAAACGTGAAATAACAAACATGCTTAGCTAACTGGTTAGCTCTTGTAGAAAAATTAGGCAGTGCTGAAGGCTTACAGCTCAAAAAGGTTGTTCAGTTTCCATGTAAAAATATTTTTCTATCTTTGAAAGCACCAAAAAAAAACCCCATATAATGTGATCAATTTAAAAGCTAAAACGGATTTTAAAAAATCAAAATGCTCTGAACTGGAACCATTAGATTTGTGATTTTCCATGTAATTTTCATTTGTGCACAAGGATGATTATTTTTAACAAGCAATCATTTTTCAGAAGACATCAGCCTCATTCTTTGTAGAAGAGACAAATGATAAACAATACCTCCAAGAGCCATGCTAAATCTGGTAGCACTTAACTACTTCCATCTAAATATTTTGTAACATATTTTTGAAAATACAATGACTATATCCTGATCCCACCTACATGGAAGACTTGCATGCTGTTTGCATTCAAGTCTGACAGATACCTTCTACTGGCATGTGGGCAAAATTCTCAGTATCTTTAACAAGGGTAAAGTGCAAATGTTTTAAAAGACAAGACAGTCTCTTCTGTTGCCGTAATGGCAGTAGGTGGGAAGACAGAAAAGTGTTCTTCACTTACATCCAGCTCCAAACTTCCATACTATTACATGTCATGGGTTCAGCAGCAGCAGTCGTTTTTTCTCCTTGGTAGCTGGTGCAGCGCTGT
Source organism: Myiopsitta monachus (assembly GCA_017639245.1). Lineage (NCBI taxonomy): Eukaryota > Metazoa > Chordata > Aves > Psittaciformes > Psittacidae > Myiopsitta > Myiopsitta monachus. The sequence goes on along the minus strand of CM029922.1, from coordinate 21,558,559 downwards.
GGTTTTGATTTTGGGCCTGGGAACAGTGCTGATAACACCAGTGTTTTCAGTTACTGCTTGGTAATGTTTTGGTCTGACCAAGGACTTTCTGAGTCTCATGCTATGCCAGGGAGGAGGGGGAGCCGGGAGGAAGCAGAGACAGGACACCTGACCCAGACTGACCAAAGAGGTTATTCCATACCACAGCACGTCATGTCCAGGATGGGGAAAAGGAGAGCAGAGACCCGGAAGGGTGTGGTGGTGGTGGTGGACTGGGGGTGCATGGCATGGTCAGGTTTTTGGCTTGGGGAGTTCGCTGCTGGGGGGTGCACTGGCTGGGTATACAACCGAGCAGTTGTATTCTCTTTCCTTGTATTTCTCTTGTATTATCATTGGTGGTAGCAGTAGTGATTTGTGTTATATCTTAGTTACTAAACTGTTCTTATCTCAACCTGTGTGAGTTGAATTCTTTTGATTCTCCTCCCCATCCCCCTGGGACTGGGGGAAGAAAGAGGGGGAGTGAGTGAGTGAACGACTTTCATGAGTTTTAGAGACTTAAACCACGACATTACAAAAAGACAGCAAATGGAGTGGGTTTAAATCCTTTACATCACTATGGATTTAGACAAAGCACTTGCTAACACCACTTGGTAGACCAGCCAAAAAAGTCAGCTTGAAACTCTATAACTACAAACAAATTCTTGTGAAATGCAGCCAAATAAACTGTAGATTCTATGAAGAGCAGTCTGAGACAGATCTGATAAATGAAGTAAAAATCAACTGAACACAGAATTTTTTGCGTTTAGTGTACCTGGATTCATCAGCAATTATATAAAGATGTTGAAAGAACTTAAACTGTATTAATTACAGTGCTCAGGTTCCTACGTTCAGGAAAACAATGAAAAAACTTCATAATTTCACAACTTGATCAGTTGCCTAAAGTATTTAGAAAAAAATTTTTTTTTGTTAATTCTGTGGCTAGGGAGGTATTTTGTAACAACTGTAGCAGGAGTTTAGAGTTACCTGCCAGTTAACATATTTGTCCAAGAAACAGGGAAGTTGAGATCATTCCCGTCTCTGCTCCCACCTTACACAGAGGGCTGTAACCAGAGATGGCAGGGTGCTCCGAGCAGGTGCACACTCTCACCCTGCTACCGCAGACAAACTTCTCTGTAGCTTTGTGCAGGCAGAACAGGCGGTGTCAGAGGGAGAGCAAGCTTGGTGGCAACCCAGCATGAGAGAGCATGACTAAAAAAAGGTAGATATGATATTCAGGTGTCTTCTTCCTGACTTACAGCTGTATTTTTATGACTGTATACCGTGCAGCATACTCATTCCTGACAGTGATCTCGCTTTTCTGGATTTATTACTTGTCTTAGGTGTCTCAGTGCTCCTCTTGCTGACTATCCCTATTTTAGTTTCCTAGTATTTTCCCATTTAATCCATATGGTGCAATATTTGCCTTAGAGGAGGAAACAAAAGGAGAAAGATAAAAGAAACAACAGTGTGAGGGCACAGGTTCAAGGACAGTCTAGTGTCCATCCAGGTATCTCAAGTGTCAGTGCTGTCCCTGGTATGGCCTTTGAAAGCTCTTTGTGCCCTCGACAATGCCTGGACATCTTTCAGGAGATATCCCACCCCAAGGATGGTCCTAGTAAGAAGTTTGAAAGTAGAAATTTTGTTGTATGGACTAGGAAGGAACATGTTGAACTGAGTGTCAAAGTCAGTTTATCTGAACAAAATCATCTGTTCCATGGCATCACAGAAAGAGGATGGACACTTCCCTGGTCCCTAGTATAGCCTAAGAGGACATTGACACTTACCAGCCCTAAATATTCGGCCAGGTTTTTGTGAAGCAATTGCTTCACAGGAAATATGTAAATCTAGCAAAAGAAGGCTGTGGGGGAAACCTGCTTCATTGCTGTCTCATTTTTTTTTGTTTCAGTGCAGTCAAACAGATTTTATAACAGATAGAAATTTCTTCACTCCTTTCTGTTGTGGAAGTTTATGATGTAGAATGATGGGGAGGTTTCTTTACACTCTAAAGCTGAAATTACATGAAAAGGTCATTCCATTCATAACAATACATCAAGAAAACATGTAAGTGGCTGACAAAAATCTGAAAATCACATAGGCGGTGGTCTTTTATGGAATAGGCACAAATAGTCACTTTGGCAGCAGATATACTCTTGTGTACCTTGTGTTTCCACATCTGAGCCTGGTCCCTTCTACTGAGCAGAATCAGCAGCTCAGGAATGACATTTCTAAAGTTCCAGAGCAGAGTAAGTATCTATTCAAAACCATCAAAGGAACTGATGAAAAATCTGCAACTTCAGGATGTTTTAAAAAATGGGTTTAATTGCACTTTGCTTATCTGTTTGGGGTTTTTTCCTAATTAATATTTTATTGAATTTTCTGCAATGGAAGACTCTACCAATCAGCAAAAGTATTATTATTATTTGAATTCTACTTTCATAATTTGCTTGAGCCAATTTATTTCTTTTTCTAGCAGACCAAGTAACTGTAACTTCAGGTCTAGTCAATTAAATCTTTGGGAACATTAAAAAGAGGAAGCAAGAAATGAGAAATGCCAGAATTAACTACGTAAAAATCCTAAACAAAGGCTGCAAAGAAAGCCAAATTCAGTTTACCAGCCAAATCTGATGTGCTATATACATGACAATTTGAAACATTAGAATTCATGAGTCAGCCATTCGAGGAATCATATCAAAAAATCTAATGAGTTTGTTCTCACATGAGACCCCAGGAAAAAGAAATAGGTCTGTGAAAGCAATTCCAGAAAACCAAACACACTTTAAACCACTTCCAGCCAACCCATCATCTCTTCCCAAGAGGAATTAGGAATGTCTGTTCCAGGGGTAAAGGCTGATTGGCATGCTGGTCATGTAGCCCCATGCCTCCCCATCACCCACAGCCTGTGGTCTCTTCACCACTGCAATAGCTTCCCTGCCACACCTGCCAAAAACCACTACGCAGAGTCCACCCCAACACTGCAAAGGCTGGGCTGTCTTAGTTTAATGTATTTCTGTACGTTCAGTGGCATGAATTCATTCAAATGAATGTGTCCTGCCATTCACAGCTGTTGTCACTGCAACTGAGTTTCTGTACATAAAAGGGTATGAAAGGGGATGCTAAAAACCGTATTTTAGAATGAGGCATTTCTTTCTGAGAAAGAGAATGTCACAAGAAACTAGGAATGAGATGGCACTCTAGCCAGGCCCAACAGAGGAACTGGGAGATGTTGCTTTCTTTATGTCCAGCTACACAAAATTAATCAGACATCATAGTAAAGAAGGCTTGGGGGGACCTTATCGCTATTGACAACTACCTGAAAGGAGGATGGAGCAAAGAGGTGTCTGGTCTTTTCCCTCAAGTAGCAAAGGATAAAACAAGAAGCAACAGCCTCAAGCTGCATTAGGGGAGGTTTAGACTGGATATTAGGAAAAATGTCTTCACTGAAAGGCTGCTTAGAGAAGTGGTGGAATCACTGCCCATGGACGTTTTCAAAAACCAGTCAAAACAGGGGCGCTTAGGGACATGGCTTAGTAGTGGACTTGGCAGTGTTAGGTTAACGGTTTGACTAAACAATCTCAAAGGTCTTTTTCAGCCTAAGCAATTCTATGATTCTACGATCTTAGCCCAGGTCCCAGTGTGTCTGAGTGGGAATTATCTGACCAAGTGTGTAGGCTCATCCTTTTCTTATCAGGGAATAAGATGCAGTTCAGCAGCCCTATTTTAGATGTCTGATTCATATGAGATTAATTACACCTTTGAGAGTGCTTATTACTTTCTACCAACTTTAAAGAGATCTTAATGTAACTAATTCGGATGTACATATCAATACCAAACACTTAAAGGTAGCTGAGAGGAATCCATGCTGTATGTACACAACACCACAAAAAGCACTGCAATTAATGACAGCTAGAGAGAGGGAGTTTTGCCAGTCCTGACAAGGAACCACTCTTAATTATTCTCTTCTTCCTTCGGAAAAAAGAGAGCTCTGTGAAGAAGTTAACAACAGTGACCATCCAGCATCAGGCCATACTGCCAGGTTTCTTGTATAGAGTTTTTAATTTAGCATCTTTCACAAGAATATTGTATGTACATATACACATGTGCATGTATAAAAAATTAATACAATAAAAATAATAGTAATGAAATATAAATTAAGCTATTCCTTGATGTAAACTTTAGCAACCTACATTAGGGGAATATTTATTATGTTTTGAAATCCTTAAAAATTTAGGTTTGACTGAAGATGAACAATAACAGAGTACGATAAAGGTTTTAATTAATCACAGGGTGCTTGTCATTTTGACAACTAAAGAATCAAGAAGCTGCAAAGAACCAAAGTGAAACAACATCTATCATCCAGCTACTATAAATAATTTAATAAAAAAAATCACTGAGTAACTACAAGGTCTAAGGATGTAAAAGAAAAAAGAAAAGGAAAACAGGAGCATCGAACCCACTATGTACTGCTGGCCATACTTATATTATTTTTACATAACACTGGCAGTCTCTACCACATCCTTTGCCATGCAAAATAAAACACTGTGTTCATTCACTTAGGAGACAAACATTACAGCTTTATAAAAACAGAATAGGACAGATTTGAAGTGACATTAATATATTATTTTATCATGTTTTTTATGAAGTTAATTGCTTTCATCAGCAAACAGAAGAAAAAAAACCTGAATAGTTTAGTTGTCATCATGCAGCATCACAGGCAAGTCCAGCACCCTGCTTGGTGCCTACCTCAAAGAGCCTGCAATCAACCAAAGCCAGCAATAGGGAGTGCAGACAAAATTAAGACTTAACGAATGCCAAGCAATGAACACAGTGAGGAACAAATCTACATCACCAGCAGTGACTCACACTGGATAGATTTTTGAAAACTTCACCTCGATGTTCAGCAGTGGTCAGAATGATATACAGACCATTAAAAGCTGGCATCATAAGGCAGAGGATAAAATGGAAAACAACATTATGCTGTTGTACAAATCCACTGTGTGAAGAATGAAACTTTCCGTAGGCATCCATAATAGGGCATCGTTAGGCTAGCACTGGAGCAGCTGGACCTCCGATCCTACACAGTGGAGCAGTTTTGGTGTTTCTGCATTCTGTAGGTTTTATTTGGGGGAAATCATGGGTTTAAAGCAACAATAAATGCTATATGTTTTATTTAATATCTAAGGGCGTAACAGACATCATTGTGCCATGATGGAAACTTGAGTGAAAAAGCCAGAAAATATTCCTTTTAGTCTTTTCATTAGATTAAATAAAATGTTCCCCCTTCCCTCCCAAAGATGTTCACGCAATATAATTTCTTCTTTCTTCTTCTTATGGAGCAGAAGGGCTCAAATCTAACCATGCAGAGAAGAAGTCTCATCACTTTTCCAAAACACTGCAGGACAAGGACAGTGCCAACAACACTGCAGCACAAGACTCCAGCAAGGCAGTAGACTGGCAGGACAAACGCACAAGTGGTTACACAATGTGCTAAGAAGATCCTGATACATGTGGGGTTTTCCTCCATGAGAAGGTTTCACAGTAAAACACTGAAATCGTTCAAAAGCACGGTGTGCTGCAATCCTGAAGTCAACTAGTGGCCTTCTCCACAAGCGCTCTTCTCTAGGAGTTCAAACGCTCAGCTACCAGTAGGCTTTCAGCAGGCTGCAACATCTGCTGCTCTCAATTTTCTGCTCCAAGTCTGCAGGTGAATTGGCATCTGGTCTGGCATGGTAGGTAGGAAAGGATGACTGTGAAGGAAGAGTTCTTCTACCCCAGCTGGTTTCTCTAGGGGTAGTCTCAGCAGAGCCCTAATACCTGCAGAGAATTTTCTGAAACAAATATTATGAACACCTTCATAAATAGACACCTTCTCCATATAATCCATCCTATTTTCTTTATTGAGGATGTTTTTCCGCTTTAGCCTACGGTCCCTTTTTGTTTTAACATGGTGTCTGATGCAACATGCCTTCCAGCTTTTCACAATGCTGCCAGGCAGACGACCATAATGGCTCTCTATCAAGTCGGGGGCTGCAGAGCCAAAGTGGGGAGTAGGGCACATACCTTGCACCATGGCAAGGGACAGCACGGATCAGGGAGGAGGGAAGAAACCACCACTGGTGCCAGTGCTACAGCTGTGTGGGTGCGGAAAGAGCCAAAGGCTCTGGTGTGGTGCTGGGGAGGGATTGGGCTAGGAGCGGATGTCATTGCTGCTGGCAGGGTTTGCAAGTGGGCACAATAATTGGGCTAAAAGATTTTCTAAGGTAGTTGTCATTTTGTTTCTGACAATTACACATCCTCAGATTGCAGGGTGCAGCACCTCTGCCTGCCAACCCAGCAGCTCTCAAGCATCCCTCACTCTGCTCCACACTGAGAATGCTATACAGATTCACTTGGCTGGCTGGCTGGCCACTCGTGCACCAACCCTGAGGCCCATTAATCATTTTAACCACTCTTCACTCTGCAAAACAACATAACAGAGTCCTAAAATTGAGTGACAAAAAAGGCCAACAAAACTATCCAATCCCTCCCCTTGCCAGTGCAGGACTCTTCCCAAGGAATATTTCCCCTGTATATTTTTCTTGCCTATGTTTTGACATCTCAAGTTTAGGCCAACAATTCTGCCAGTTCTTCCACTTCGTTAATGATGGGATGAGAGACAATAGATTTTGTTTCTGAAACCTCCCTACTTTCTTCAGGAGGACTTTTTGTGGTAATTCCATCAGGATCTCATTCAAGCTTATTTTCAAGGGTTGGCAGTGGTGAACAGTAAATTGTCACATTCGTATTCTCATTTCACGTTAAACACTCAATGGTTCAGCAGTTTACTTTCTCCATGCCACGGGTTCAGCAGTGGCTGTCATTTTTTCTCTTTCGTGGTGGCTGGTGCAGCGCTATGTTTTTGATTTTGGGCCTGGGAGCAGTGCTGATAACACCAGTGTTTGTAGTTGCTGCTTGGTGGTGTTTTGGTTTGACCAGGGACATTTCTGGGCCTCGTGTTATGCCGGCAAGGAGGGGAGAGCTGGGAGGAAGCAGAGACAGGACACCTGACCCAAACTGACCAAAGAGGTTATTCCATACCACAGCACATCATGTCCAGGATGGGAAGTTAGGGGGCGGAGACCCGGAAGGAGGGGAGAGTGGACTGGGGGTGCACAGCATGGTCAGGTTTTTGGATACTGGGGGGTTCACTGCTGGGAGGTGCACTGGCTGGGTCGGGCTTGGTGAGCAGTTGTATTCTCTTTCTTTGTACTTCTCCGGTCATTATTACTACTGGGAGTAGCAGTAGTGATTTGTGTTACACCTTAGCTACTAAACTGTTCTCATCTCAACCTGTGCGAGTTGCATTCGTTTAATTCTCCTCCCCATCCCCCTGGGACTGGGGGAAGAATAGAGGGGGAGTGAGTGAAAGAGTAAAACTTAGTGAGTTATTAGCCTGAGTGAGGCTTAAACCACGACACTCCACATGAGCTTTCAGCTGCCCTCTGTGCTGCATGGGAAGAACTAAGCCTTCAGGATAAAAAGTTATTTCTTTTCCTAACCATTCTAACCCTGGGTTCTTCCAAAGCAGAGGCTGTTGTTGCTGGTGCCCAAATATGACAAATTATGTGTAGACAATTTTCTGATATACCCATCTATCTCCTTAAGTGTGGTAAGACCACCAAAAGGAAGTAATGTGTGATGGACCTGTAAGATGCTGAAAGTTATGCCTACTTTTTTACATATAGCCCTATGAAACAGATTATCTTAACAGTTGGTAGGACAAAACTATGACCTCTGTTCCCCACCCCTTTTGCGTGTATTTATTGCCTGGTTAATAAAATGATCATAAAATTCACATGGCCATGAGCACATTTACGTGCACAGAATATTATTGAAAGGACATGTTTCTTCTGCTCTGCCACATGTGAAGTTCAGTAGCTGCTTAATAGCCTTTCTTATTCCAGGAAAAACTTGGATATAGGAGAAATGTTTCTCTACAGTAGTGTGCGTGAAACAGTGTTCAATCTTTAAGACTGGCATCTTCAGATTAGTTTAATGGGTTTAGGTACCTTATCCCTCTTGAGTCTCAGGACAGTCTGTATGTAACTCCTATAGTTACCCAAAACCAGCAACAGGTCATGCACTGTGTGGCGAAAGCACACATGCTTCAGCTTTCTCAGAGCAGTTCCCAGCTCCTTCACTGGCTTCTCCTCTCATTGTTGTGTTGATATACCCTAGTTTTATTCTTTTCATTTTATGAATGGGATAACCAAGATGAAGCTATGAAAACGAAAAGCAGAGCCATGGCATTTTCATTTTCCATATATAGGAGTGGTCTTCCCCAAAATCTCGAGAAACGAGTCTATGTTCAACATTTACCATGAATAACTATACCCCTCCATGTTCAAGCTTTTTACTGAAAATGCACAGAAATTATAGAGTTTTTTGAGCATCTGTGGAACTACAGCTCCACAGCCTACCAGTATGGCTCACAAACTAGTCGAGGAGTTGCTGCTCAAGACCAGTAACAGTGGTTTGCTAAATCAAATCTAGGATATCCTATATTAAATTGGTTTCAGTTTGGCCCATGCTGAGTTCCCTCTGTCTCATCATTACAAGATGTTTGAGCCCAGGAAAAAAATTTGCTGTTCATAGCTTTCAATTTTACCATATTTCAGGGGACCTGTGTGGGTTGTTTTGGGGTGGTTTTTTTTAGATATCTAAAAGATATTTGAATAAATTATATCTAGTTATATTGTAACATTTATTAATTATATGATGTACATTATATTATAAGTACTATACAACTGCAGTATTATAAAAGTTAAAATTAAGTGTATGTCCTTAAAAATATTGGGCTAAATATTTTCCAGGAAAGGCTTTCAATACACTCTAGCCTGCTAGTCTAAGTTCATTTTAACATTTAAAGATCCCTTCAAAACTCAGATAACCAAGGAAACTGCATTTGAGATAAGCAACCACTCTCTTCTTTCCTGCCTCCTATAAATCTTAATATCCCAGAAATATCTTTCATTGTAAATGTATAAACAATAGACTGACACAAAAATGTAAGTAAGACAAAAGGGTCAAACTTGGATGCCTTAAGTTTAATATCAGCATCCATGTTTAAGTAAATGGACCATAATACTTGGAGGTACTGAATGACAGCAGCTCCTACTGCCTGCTATCAGCAGAGAGAATTAAGGACAGGAATCAAAGGGGAGAAAGAAAAGACAGGTATATGAGGTTGACAAAGAGAGATTAGATTTATGAACAGAGTTATTGCAGTAGAGTAAATAAGGCCCTACTGTATGATTCTGTGGCTGTACAATCTAGTCGTCCTGTCTTAAAATGTGCTAAATATGGAGTAAATGTACCAGCAAAGAGAAAATGAATTGATAGGCAAATAAGCACAGCAGTATCTTGAAGGGAATGTAAAAAGTAGAACTCTTTAAGAGCTCTTGAAAACATAACTGCTATTTTTTTCTCACTCTGAAGCCTGGCTGGGAACCACTTGCTCAGCTCAACCAGGAATCAGAAGGGAAGAGGTGTGAAGGGGATTGTGAAATTTGTGTCAGCCCAGGATCAGCACGAGCATTTCCTGAATTGCAACCAAACAGAAGTCTGACTTCAGCCCAGCCTCACGGCTGTGTTCAGCGAGCTCCAAGCTGCACTTGCCAACTGTAACCCCAGGCACGCAGATGGCTTTTTACCACATTATGGTGTGAAGAGACCTGAGTACAAACAAGATAAATCAGCAGGAGAAGGGATCCTGCAGCTCTGCAGGAGGGCTGGGCCAGCAGTGGCAAGGTGCTGACTTGCCAGATTTTTATTATGGCAAAATAAAGTGACTTGCCATCTTTATTTTTATTTATCTTATCACATTTACTGTGCTCACCTATGAAAGGGGATACAGCTTTTATCAATCAAACAGCCTTTCCTCTCACCTTGCAAAAGAGTGTTGCATGAAGTGCCCATGTCACCGACTCATAGTTAGCTCCAGTTGTTGGGTCGGCCAGCAGGATTTCAGTTCAGTGCCCAGCAGGAAAAGGAGTTCAGGTGTCAAGCCACTCAGCCTCGCCAAAGTCTTTGGTCTGAAGTAGTGGTGAAATTTAAGACAGATAGCAAGAACTATATATTGCCTGTAAATCTTTATTATTGTGCTCAATTCTCAGGATCTGCATTGCCTTCCAGCAGTTGTGTAACTTATCCATTGCATCACTTACAAAGTAAAACAGGAATACTTGAGTTTCTGGTGCTCAGATGCTGCTGGCAAGAAAACAGAGCACTTATTTGAAAACCTTTGAAAATCCCAGATGAAAAATTTGTTCCATCTCTTCCACAAAAAAAGTTATTTTCAAACTGCAGATAGTGAGTAATAAAAATTCACATTCGCACCTCGATTTTTAACTTCCTCCAAATCTGGACTCAGGCTTTCCAAGCCAAATACAGCTCAGTGTTAGGGATAATTGTCCACATTATGCTAGTATTAATTGCCTGTGATGACTGACATCAGCCTTCCTCTAGGGAACATGTTTCCTAGGACACTATAAGGCAGCCTTAATTTCCACCACTTGAGTTAGGCAGCTCTGAAGTTCCACAATTTTCAGAGCTTCCAGAATTTTTTCTCAGCCCAGAAAGCCAACCGTATTCTGGGCTGCATCAAAAGGAGCGTGACCAGCAGGTCGAGGGAGGTGATCCTGCCCCTCTACTCTGCTCTCCTGAGACCTCACTTGGAGTACTGTGTGCAGTTCTGGTGTCCTCAACATAAAAAGGATATGGCATTGCTGGAACAAGTGCAGAGGAGGGCCACGAGGATGATCAGGGGGCTGGAGCACCTCCCATATGAAGATAGGTTGAGAAAGTAGGGGCTGTTCAGCCTGGAGAAGGGAAGGCTGTGTGGAGACCTCATAGCTGCCTTCCAGTATCTGAAGGGGCCTATAAGGATGCTGGGGATGGACTCTTCATTAGGGACTGTAGTGATAGGTGTGGAATAATTAGGAATTAAACTTATATTTTAAATGCACCATTGTCCACACATAAAGGAAAAACGGACTTTCAGGGCTTCTCAAAGCAGGAAGCAGCCACCCCTGGAATGTGCACTCCACAGTGGTTCCTGTGCATACACAGACGGATGATGGAGCAGGGTGAAGACCTCGAGGCCATAATTTGTCCTAAAATTGACAAGAAACAGCACCCAGGTAGTACAAGAAACTGATAAGCTGCACGTACATTACCCTGAGTCGGCGACATGTCATCTTTTGACAGAATGCCATCCTCTGTGGGAACTTTGCTTCATTTTAATGTCATTATAATGCATTTACATGCTGAAATACACTCCCATCTCCAATGAGACCCCCACCCCCAAAAAAGAGACAACCCCCCACTGAGCATGCGCTCTGAAATTTTGGTGTCATGTACATTTTAAAAGTGAAGAGAGAGAGGTTTGCACCAATAATAATAATGGTATGTACGACTAGACTCACTCAAGCTTCACCTTAAAGGTGAAAAATAGTATAAAATGACCCAAGAGAGGGGGATATTAGGGAAGATACCATCATGGAAGATAACATCAACAGACTGCTGGGACCTGTCAGCGGGCTGGACCCTTCTTTCCCCCCCATAGGGACACCTGCGGGTAAGACTTGCACAGTATCCAGTGCTTCCCTGGGAAAACTTCGAATCTCTATAGAGTTACTTTTTACTGTTACCTTTATATTTTAGAGCTAAGCTGTGTTAACTTTATCAAGCGCTTGTATCCATGTAACTATTGTTCATACGTGCTTTTGCAGACAGTATTTATCACTGGTAATCCATAGGAACCTGTACCTGTTGCATCAGTAAACTGCATTGTTTCGGTGCCAATCTCAATCAGTAAACTGCAATGTTTCGGTAGCCGATCGTAATTTTCTCACTGTACGTGACCCTATCTCTCAGTGTGGCTGTGAGGGCTCATGAGCACGATTGGGCTGGCACTATCGGTGAATCCGGATCAGTAAGGTTCGAAATAGCGATGCGGCTAGGCTGGCAGTTGCATTTTGGAGACATTTCCGGCCCCTCTAATAAAGCAAGGGGTTTATTTTCACCCTTTCACACAACAATAGGACAAGGGGTAATGGGTTCAAACTTAAACTGGGAAAGTTTAGATTGGAGATTAGGAAGAAATTCTTTACTATGAGCATGGTGAGGCACTGGAATTGGGTTGCCCAGGGAAGTTGTGAATTCTCCATCGCTGGCAGTGTTCAAGGCCGGGTTGGACATAGCCTCGGGTAGCATGGTTTAGCGTGAGGTGTCTCTGCCCATGGCAGGGGGGTTGGAACTAGATGATCTTAAGGTCCTTTCCAACCCTAACTATTCTATGATTCTATAAATCTGGAGCCAGATAAGCTCCTTTTCTGCTTTCATTAATAAAATGAAAATGCATTTCTTTTCTTATTCATTCAGTGATTCCTTGCAACCCGTATCAGCCATTAGTACAAATGACAATGGCAACATGTCACCACAGTTTAGAAAAGCAGAGACCACAGTTCTCCTGAGATGAAATTCACTGCAATGAAAGCCCTTCAGACATCAATAACAGAGAGAGAAAACAGTGAGATTCTGTAATAATACTCAGAAAATCAAAGAGAAACCCCTTTTACAAATCAATGCCACATAACCCATCAAGAGTTGTTTGCATGTAATCCTATTCTTCCCAAGCCCACAGAAGTCCAAGGGAAATACAACAGTGTAAACAGGATATCTTCTGCAGTACATCTATGTCATGGGTTCAGCAGCAGCAGTCATTTTTTCTCCTTCTTGGTAGATGCAGCAGCGCTGTGTTTTTGATTTTGGGCCTGGGAGCAGCGTTGATAATACCGGTGTTTTCAGTTACTGTTTGGTAGTGTTTTGGTCTGGCCAAGGACTTTCTGAGTCTCATGCTATGCCAGGGAGGAGGGGAAGCTGGGAGGAAGCAGAGACAGGACACCTGACTCAAACTGACCAAAGAGGTTATTCCATACCACAGCACGTCATGTCCAGGATGTAAAACCGGAGGGGAGAGACCCAGAAGGGTGGTGGTGCATTGAGGGGGTTTGCTGCTGGGGAGTGCACTGGCTGGGTTGGGCTTGGTGAGCAGTTGTATTCTCTTCCCTTGTATTTCCCTGGTCATTATTATTATTGGTGGTAGCAGTAGTGATTTGTATTATACCTTAGTTATTGGACTGTTCTTATCTCAACCCGTGGGAGTTACATTCTTTTTATTCTTCTCCCTAGTCCCCACCCCCACCCCCCCACGGAGTGTGGGGGAAGAAAGAGGGAGAAGTGAGTGAACAGGCTGCATGAGATTTACAGCTTAAACCACAACAATCTAACACTTATGAAAAAGTGTATCTATCTGTGAAAATAAATTCCATTGCCGTAAGGTACACAAAACGTAATTGCACTGGCCAATTATAACATCATAAAACACCATGACATTTCATTTTTATCTTTCTTATTAGAGCTCTTTCCAAAAGACTTCCTTACACCTTCGGTCCTTCAGCCCAGTCGCTATTATTGTTATTTATGCACTGTACTGCACTAGCAGAGATACAGGACAATATTCAAACTGTTCCTGCTTTTCAATTATGAATGTGTGTCACTTTTGCCAATAAGAAAGTTATTTGTCTAACTAGCTTCTGGAACCAAGAATTGCCACTCAGGCTTATAATGAACTTATTGCAATAAGGTGTCAGAAGGAGAGCCGCAGCCTAACAGCTCTTTGAAGTAACCCAGGTATACACAGTATGTGCAGGTCACAAGATGCATGAGAAAGGTCAGTGAAAGTAGGGCACCTTATTCTCAGACTGATGGGCCTTCAGGGAGCTGTGGACAATATTGAGGATCACTGTGCTGTTGGTAAGCTGCACACAGAGGTTCAAAGTGGAGGCATTTATGGACCTTCTCCCTGCTGATTTTTTATTCATTATACTTTTCTGAGTCCTTGGTGAGTAACAAACAAACAAGACCACTACTGCACTTTCAATATACACATGGAGAAGCCCTAGTGCCTGAAGCATTTCTATAATAATACAATCAATGTTGAGGACAAGAGGGTGTATGTGGGTATTGCAGGTCAGCACTTTGGTGAGAACACTGACGATTCCTGCAGAGGGCAAACAGGATAATAAGGATATATTAGGACTTCAGGACATCAATGCCAGGGCCTCCAAATTTCCACTTGAATATCAGGTGATGATAGTATGATAGCATGACCTAAGACCACGCTTTTAGAAAACAATACAGTAAACATAAAACTCCCCTTAAATGATACCTTAAAAAGGCTTGGACAAACAGAAAAAATGCCTTTATAAGGCTTGGACAAACAGACAAACAACCTTGTTGTTGTACTTGGAAGTACAACAAAGATTTGCAGAAACACAAATACAGCAAAGGAAATTCTGATTTTATATTAACTTTTTTACCATGACAGGGTCAAACACCAGAACGTGTCCGAGAAAGGCTGCAAATCCTTATCTTTGTAGACAGTCAGAATTCAGCTGGACACAGCCCTGAGCAACCTGATCTAAGTTGGGCCCACTTTGCAACAGAGCAAAAGAGAGACATGGGATTTACAGTGGTACCTTCCAACTTAAATCATGCTACAATCCTAAACATCACTTGTAGACGTTTAGCATGGAAATTCTTTCCTTCATCTCCCTGACCCACCACTGTGAGCCCCTTTCAAAAAGGTCAGGTGCACGTGTACATCCACAGAAGATACCTCATGTCTTTGATTTCCAGGAAGGTCCTAGTCCTGCCAGCCAGGCTGACACCATTGCCTTTAAGAAGTGCAACACATTGAACATCAGCTATTTGCTGGTGTCTGAGACACTCTTACAATCTGTGGCCAAAAGGGGAGCAGCCCACAACAGGGAGTGATTCTTTAATAGGAAAAATAATCCAAAACAGGCAAATAATTCAAACTGTATCAAGGCCTTGTGGTACCATTCTTAATCTTATTTTCCATGTGGGCTGCCAAATTACAAGCAGCAGATGACAGCTTTGTCATCTGTATTTTGAACAACACGAGACAGGGGGTGGATAAGCTCAGACATCTCTTACAAACTAGTGTCTGCTTTTGGTTAGCTGTAAGGGATAACTTATCTTCCACAGGCTTTGGCATTGCCCTTCGAAATCTAATCACTACCTTATGTGCAGATGTGTGCCAGGGACCTAACTCATCCAGGCAGCTAGATCCTTAGGCAGCACAACACTTGCTTTGAGGGCAACTTCACAGGTACTCTGAATCCCAAAATGCTTGTAAGACGAATAATAACGAAGCCATTATTCTGCATGTTCAAAGGAAACAAAATAATAAATAAATAAATAAAAGCTTGAGTATATAGATATAAGTAGAAGCAACATCAAGAAATTAAACAAAGGGAAAATTAGGCTGAATATCACTGAAAATTCAATAGTGAGTGTGGCATGTTGTCCCATAGGGACGGTCTGTTGCTTCCAATACTTAAAATTAGATTGGACAAAATAATTCAGGGAACTAAAAAAAGCAGTCTGTTTTGCCTGACATGTCTTTTCCATGTCTAATTTTGGTGACTATAGATTAGCATTCTGAATCAGAATCTCTTTCAAGTCAAAAAGTGTATGTCACCAGCTCTTGGTCCACTTCATTCATTCATTCATTCATTCATTCATTCATTCATTCATTCATTCATTCTTCTGTTCACCTAGAGTTTTCTGAAAATATTGACTACCCAAACCAAAACATGCAGTTTATGTTTACAGGTCTGATATTTCAATAGCCATCTGCGAGTATTAGCTATTTAACTAACTGCTTCTTTCTATTTAATAATAATTAAGAATAATTCTTCTAAAAACATTTAAGATATGCATTTTAGTGTTGCACCATGTGTCAAAAAATAGAGAAGGAGAAAATTACCTTCACTGGCAGGTAATTTTCACTGGTTACTTGCCTGGAATTCACATGCTACATTTGGTAATGTTCATTTTAACGTCACAGTAGACTGCACACCTTTTCCTGACAAAATTGAGTTGAAATACAAGAGGTGATGAGGGATATTCAATTTTATTATGACATTAAAAGATAAGTGCAATGATGTTCAGAAAAAATAAACAGCCATGAAAATTTAAGTGGGAGAATATTTTAGTTTGTTATTTTTAACTTATACAATATTTTAATGTTTCTTTCTCTTTTTTTTTTGCCCATTTCCTCTCTTCCCCCTCAATAGAAGTTAAAGACCTTTTCTTCTGCTGTAAGAATGGCATGCTGAAGAGGAATATATTTCCTTGATAATCACAGCTCTACAAAGAAGGTTTTCACAAGTAACATGCAAAAAGTGGGAATCTTTCCATTCAGGGAAACAGAAACACCTTTTCACAGCTTCTTGAGCTTGCTTTGGTTTGCATCAGCACCACCGCTGAGCCAGGTATGCAGCACTATCCATTTCCTTATCCTGCTGGATGAACACTCTTACAAAGGCAGTTTGAAGATAGCTGCATCAATGCAAACTGGCAAGGCATTTTCTGCAGAAGCTGGATGCCTGCAAAGCAGATCAGGCCAGGATATTCCTGAACCTCCCTGCAGCTGCTCCCTGCTGCCAAAATGATCCCATGGAGCTGCTGTGCATAAGGCAGAACAAACCTTAAGATCCTACAAACTCCAGAGGTCAAAGCAGATCCTAGCAGCTCCTGAATAAAAAATTAGTGAAGGGAGGGTAAACGAAATGCCTTTTCTCCACTTTTGATGACTATATCCATCCTGGTATAAAGGATGAGTTTAGCTGTAAATATTCCTATTTCAAGGACAGGAACAGAAGAAAATTTGCTTCCGCTAACCTGAAATCATGTAACACTGTTCTGTCTCGCTTAGAGTTTCTGTGTCTCCTTCCAGCTCTTTCTTTTTTCTGTTCAACTGCCAGGCAGAGAGAAAGATCACTAATGAACCACAGCTTCTGTTCAGGTCATTAGATGTACCAGAGAGAAAGTTAATGAACCCTAGTATATAAAGACAAAATCAGGTTTTCTTTAATAGTTTCCATAGCAAGAGCATCATTTTCTGTTAGTGTAATCCCTGCATGATTTAGTTTGAGTCCCTTTTCTTTTCTTTTTTTTTTCTCTCTCCAGCCTAGTTTTGGAGGAACAGCGAGACAGAGAACATCTGGTCATTAAGTGCATGCAGAGTATGTTCAGATGCTGTGGAGGAAACGCCAGAGGTAGCCAGAAAGGGAGGGGAAGGTAAGCTACCTTGTACAAGAACATCTTTGGGAAATCAGAAATAAAAAGTGGCACTTGCTGCAGCATTGTCCTATAGACTGATTTCAACAGCAACAACAAAAAAATAAGTGCCTGCTGAGGCCCTGCCATTCACTGACCATCTTGTTTCCCTCTCTGGTCTTCTCCCACTTGCAGACATTCAGAAATCAAAGGCTTGTGTATCCTTATGCTGTATCTGAGTAACTTAAAGACTTTTGTGTACTTACACATCACAGTGAGGCATGGGGATAAGGAAATGTGATCTCCACTCTCTGAGGATACTTAGGGTTTTCCAAACAAATCATGGTCAGACAGGATGTATTTTGTCCTAGCTCTCCAGCATCCTAAGCACAGGAAGAGCCCATCTTTTATTCACAGTTGCAACAGGGCCAAAAGAATATTCTGCATCCCAGAGGAACTTTCCCTCTCTTAGATATGTTTTGCTTTCAATATAAATGTGCTTGAGAAGTTACACAAATCAAAATTGTGGTGGTAAGACAATGAAAGAGAAGCAAAAAACACCTATGAATATCTTATGAAAGCATGTATGCATCAAATTCTAAGCCTAGGAGCATGGGCCAGAAAGGTCCTCCCAGGTTCAGTAAGTCTGAAGTTACTGTACTCATGAATCTCCTTTGGTAAATTTTATTTGTCACTTCTTGTACCCAGCAGCCTTGCTGGGACACTGTCTGGATTGTTAACCACTTCCAAACATTGAGTTTGTAACCCACTTCATGGTTACAAACCCTAAGTTATTTTTCAGATTTATCCGTAGGTCAGTTTGCATAACTCACATTCCACACTACAACCAATCAGAGTGTGCGAGGAAACGAGGTGCCATCTAATGTGAAAAATGTGGATTGATACCATCTGATGTATTCTGCTTCCACTGAAATTTTCCTGTTCTTCTGTATTCTGTTCCAAGGGACCTCCTTCCTGCAGCCCTGTTTTGAGGTGCATAGAAGGCAACAGGAGCGTTCACATCCAAGTAAAGTTTTGCAATCTTTTTAATAGGTGCTGATCACAAAGCAAGTTACTCCACAACAACCCTTTCCAGAAACATCTGTTTGTCCTTCTCGGTGGATATTAAGAATGCTGTCCATAAATCCTAATCTCCTGTTATGTGTGTTGCATTAACATCTACCAACACTGAGCACTGGGGAGGTTATACCCAATTCTGTATCAAACGTGGACCCAGATTCACTATTTCAGCCTGCATCTTTAAGCAAGAGAAATGGATGCCACCCAGGAAGGACAAATGCTTCATCCCTCCCCACTTTTCCCCCTTTAGTGAGTAGTTCTGAATTATGGCAGAAGAATTAGTGCATTTCCCAATCTGCTCCAGCCCTGAAATACTTCAATCTCATTCATGGGCTAATGGGTATTGAGAAAAATGAATATGGTTTCATTTTTAACTCCATTTCCCTACCATTGGCTCCTCATCTACTTCTGATAATAATTAACAAAAAAATCAGAAAAGACTTGGAAAAGCCTAACTGATGTTGTTTGCACGCAAGCATTCTTCCACTAGCATTAGTTTTTCATCAGTATTTCTCTAGAATAGCTAAGCATGGTATTTTTATCCAAAGACAATTAACTGGTATAGAAAAAGTACAGCAGACAATGCATTCCTGGTCTATTATGCATGAACACCCAGTATGTACTCAGCTTTCTATCTTATGCTTCACACTGTCATTAAACCTCTGTCACTATTACCGTTTTCTTAATACACGTCACAATAATGTGTTCTTATCAGGTCTCCTTTCTCATCTATTGATCTAATAATATACTATCTCAACATTTTAACACAAACAAATAAAAAAAGGTTCAGGCACACTGTATTCAGGAAAGTAATGTTCATGTTTCAGCATAAACAAAAGCGTTTCTTTTTTTCAAGTCAACTTAATGGTTCAGCACTGCTGACAGAATCATTCAATGATGCCCAAGAAAGGAAGACGCAAGCTAATTAAAACGCGTGGTTACAGAAGCCTTGTTGGCAAATGTTGTTAATATTTATGGATTTTGAGCAAGAACTGCTGCACTGAATCACATGAAAATTTGTTCTGACTTACAAGAAAGAGGGTTATATTTAAAGTAGCTCTCAGAGAACATTACTCCAAGGTTTTGCCTGGCCTGATACTCTGAAAGTGCCAGGAACTCCCCTGGGATACCGAAACCCAACTGACCAGATGGTGAAATTGCCAGGTTGGTTGCTGAGAGTGGTTTTGGCTCAGACCAACGAACAACCTCTCAAACTGAGTCTGTTAGAAACAGGAGGAACCACTTCTGATATACAGTCCAGATGCAAACCCTCCTGTTTTGGAGAGAGATCGAGTGTAACAGTACGTTCACCCATTTGGCCTCTGCACCCAAGAACAGTCCCAGGCATGTTTAATTTATTAGTATAAACAATGCTTTGTAGTCTCCAGCTTTGCTTTTGTCAGATGAGATGGTGGCTGTCAGACTAGCCTGAATTTGCTTCAAAGCATTACCTTGTGTCAGAGTTGCACAACACCCAAAATTGTACCAGGCATCTGAAGACAAAAGGGACACGGGGTTCTGGTGATGTGTTTAAATAGGGCTTATTACGCTGTTTCATCATTTTATCATGTCAGTGTGGAAGAGGACGCACGTGAAAAATCATTAGCGTGAGCAAGGAGGATGAATAAATTAAATAAATTAACATCAACAAGGCAGCTCATAATCCAGTTGGAGAAGGCAATAATGCATCATACTCAGCTAAAGAGAAAACACAGGCAGGAAGGACCCACTGTGGAAACACAAACTCCTCTGCTTAAAAAAAGATCGTGGGCAGAAGAATGAATCCAGAACAACATTTTATTAGCAGAATTTGCTTCAACTAAACTCTAATAGATTGAATCAGTGCAGGAGGTGAGGACAGGCACCACATTGTTATTTTACAGGATGGGAAAGGCATTGCAAACCAGGAGAGTGATTGTAATATTTTTCACCTTGTTAATCCCTTTAAAAAGCTAGCTGATTATACACTGTTTCTTTAAAAAGCAGAAGGCAGGGAGGCAGTCTAGTAGGAGGAAAATAACTAGTGGAGATTGTATTAACTTTAGAGATGCTTGCAGATATGTGCTAAAAGAGCCAACTCTGCTTTTCAAACGTGTACTGTGATTTTAATTACTGAAATGATACTGCATTAAACTTCTGAGGCACCAGATGAATCGTATCTCTAGAGCAATATATTATAACAAGAAAAATGTGAATTTCAGTTCAGGATCTGACTTTGCACACCTGTCCAGTACCAGTTTGGCTTTCTGCCTGACCTCCATTTTTACCCAAAGTTGTATTTATTTTAGCATTTCAATATTACTTGCAGAGCCCTGATTCATTCATTGGCATAGATGATGTTGGAATCTTGTGATTATTGAAACTATTAATTCATATAATCTCTAGTAACTCTACTAATATTAATAACCATGAAAATCAGAACTGTCATTGTCCTAGCAGTGTCCAAATGCTAGTAATTGGGCTGCAGTTGGCTGTGTACTATTTAACGGGTGTTGAAAAAAGTAGTGTTGTTGTTGGCTGTTAGCTGTCTAATAGAAAAGGTAACTAAAAAGGTACCTTGTTATTTACACTGGTTAGCCAGAAGACCTCTTCAGGTGAATGTTAAGATGGCTTTTATATAATTTTTATAATTCAACTCCTGAAATAGGGCCCAGTTCCTTCAAATAGCTGTGTATTGTCACAATTCTGCAATATGAGCTCCTCTGGACCTCGGTCACTCTGTGCATTTCAGGCAGCCCTTCATACTGGCAAAAGCAAAGTGAGGTATCATAGAATCATAGAATGGTTAGGGTTAGAAATGACCTTCAGATCATCTAGTTCTAATCCCCCTGCGATACCTAACTTCTTTAGGTTTAATGGTAAGAGTAAAATATGAATGTGAGGTGTGTCGCATGAGTATCATCATAGAAAAATAAGGTGGCTCAATTTCAGTCAGGCATCCTACTCAGTAATGGCTTTTTAAAATTCCTCAGTCATGACAAGGTCCATATTTTCTGTCAGAAACTGGAGCCAAATTCTCAAGGGGATTGCAGCTTCTGTTAGTTTCAGCAGGAAGTGTGTTTGTTTCCTGGGAAAGGATTTGGATTTATATATTAAAGATATAATAATATTTAGCTGAAAATGTTTCATAAATCTTGAAATGTTTCCAACCATAAGCTTTCTAAAATCATGAGTCAAGCCATGAAAATCATGAAATTGGCTTTAAAAATATGTTCTCTGTTTTCTTTCGACTTAGTAAACAGCTCTCTTTTTAAATAATTCTCTTTGTAAATAGTTCTCTTTTCTCTCACACAAGTTCCTTTACAAGGGGCAGGGTTATAAACAAACTGTATTTGAAAACTAAATCTGAGTCTCTCATACAACTTGCTGATTCTTGTGTCTATAAGAAAAAGCATCAGTAAAATTTCTCTTTATCCCTTAATCATTGTCAGGATTAGCCCTGGTCTGTGTTATGTGCCATATTTTTTTGCAGATATTTTCTGTGAGTGTATATTTTAAGCAGTATCCATTGCCATGACAGATTGGTCATAGCCAAACTAGATTTTTCTGGTAAAATTTTTCTCAGTGTGGACATAAGCTAGACCAAACCGGTAGGTCTGAGAGCCACAATTTCCCATGTGTATTCTTTAGCAGTGCAGCTGCAGTCATTGAGACACATAAACTGTTCAGCATAACAGCCTTATTCTAAAGGAAAAAAAACAGACATTGTGAATATTGATATTATTATGCACCCAAATGCTGGAGTACTAAGCAATACACTTAAATATCAATAAAGATTCTTATTTTGGCATCTTTATAGCAATTAATACAAAAATCATCAGCTTCCAATTTATTCCAACATTTTAATTAATGAATTTCTGTGAATATGAAAGCCTCATACAGGAGAGGAGCTCGGCCTAAACACCTGCAGTTGTCTGCTTCTTAATTCCTAATTTCTTCAACTGTCAAGAAAAAACTTGAGTCTGAAAATGAGAATCTCTCATCCTGAGTCCTCCACGTGGAGGATGTGGAGAATCCACAATCTTCCTGCGCAATATCCTCTCATATTCAGCTTTTTTTTTGAAGAAAGGACGCGTCATTCTAAGGACTGTTGGTGCAATTCAGATTCATTATTTCTTATTATACCTACTGTGGACACATAGAACTGTTTATTTCATTTAATTTCATCTTTGCAGCTACCTTTTATGTATTGGAAAGTTGTTTTCAGATCATCTCTTTAGCCTCTATCAGACTTCTCAAGATAAGGCAAACCCATTTTTCAAAGCTTGCAGGCTTATTTTAAAATTTTCATTTCTTTCGTCTAGATATTCTTTAAGAGATCCACATCTTGCCTGTAGAGTGGTGTCCTGTCGAAAGCTTATCAGCCCTGAGGAGAAGATTACAGCTTGGACACAACATTCCCATTTAAAGAGCTCAAAGTAATAGTTGCTTTACTGTATGTAGCAAGTTCAACTTTCCCCACTGAATTATTTTACATTATAATTTTATTTTCAATGTACATATTTGGAGAACACACTTGGTTATTTTCCTCTGCCTGACTCCTAAACTTTCTAATTTTTTTTTCTACATGCTTTGTGCTATTACATTTGTTCCTAATTACTGAGGATGCTTTTTCTTCTGTATGATGTCTGCTAAATGGCCGTGCTTTGAAAGGCATCATGATTTTGCTGAGTCACTATAGCTACCCTTCAGTGATGTTGTTCATGACAGCATAATGATTTCATTAAAATACTTCCAGACCACTTTCTAGTATGCTTGCTTCCCTGTAGGTCATTCTGAACAGTCGATTGAAAGCTTCTTTCTTGAAAACCTTACTTTATCATTCTCCATCCTTGTTACTCCTGTAAATCAAGAATTTAGTATTGAATGCTTTTGGTCATCCAGGTGACCTGTCACTTCCCTTTTCCTGACTAGTTTTTTTCCATTAATCAGGATCCAGTCTACAAGAGTAGACTTCCTCCTTCTGCTTTTTTTATTAGTATCACTTGTTCTTACCAATAAATTGAAATAAGTTTTCTCCTTTTATGTTTCCATATTGACTGATGAGTGGGTAGTTCAAGTACCCCATCAATACTAATTACTCTGCATGGGACAAGTTTATGAGTTAAAGGCTCAGTCTCTGGGTTTTGTCCTGGTGCACAGCTTGCTTCCAGAGACAGCAGAGCCCAATGGCAGCTGAGTACCACTAGCTATCCCACAAGAGCCACTAAGTACTCTCTTCTTTGTTTTCTCTGGGAAAAAGTGAACTTCCAAGACTTCGAGGCATCAGGCATTCTTCTTCATTTGTATGAGTTCCCTTGTTGAAGGTAAAAGCACAACTGGGAACAGAGTATGGTGTGCTAACATTTTCATTGGAAGTAGCTCTGCTGGAGACTTACTGGGGTGTTTCAGGATGAGGAGAGTACAAAGGAGTGAAAGATATAAAAGGACAGAAACAGAGGTAATGAAGAAGAAACAGAAAACAGAAGATGGGGGGGAAAGAAAAAGAAAAAAAGGAAGGACTGAGATCAAATATGATAATGGGAGGAAATGAACATTTTCTTCAAAATAATAATCGCATAAAAAGAATTGCTCAAATGTACAAATATAGAATCTTTGATTCAGTCCCAAATGACCCATGAGATGCAGCTTTTCCCTCCACTTTCTGTTCTTTTTTTGAGTGGACACACCACTGAAATCTCAGTCACTCAGCTTTTGAAAAGTTTGTACCAAGCATCTTTTGAGATTCCCAGAAATAAGTCACTTCTCCATTCATCTTCCACAGCCTCCAGATATATGAGGTTCTATTAATCTTTTAAAATAATTTGGCATCTGTAAACATAGGAGTCTGAATCTTCCCTCCCTAGCTTGCCGCAGTCTCGATAGTCTGGCATATGGCTGGACAGGAGTCCTGAACAAAGAGGCTAAAACTTGTCTAAACATAATTTTATTGCAGAATACTGTACACATTGTGTGTGGAGCTGAAGAAACAAGCCAACAAGCAGGTCATTCATATCAAATTATCTGTGTAGGCTTACACAAATTTACTCAAAACTATGCAGAAACATAAGAAATAGTGTCTAATAGGCCACTGTACATATTTCTGTGCAGAATTTTTAAAGGAGTCTGGTTGCTAACATATAACTGCAAGTTGTTTCAATACATATGGCAAGAATGACCAGGATCATATGGTTTGTTTCTCATGCACTTAGAATGCAATTATTTAAATTAATTACAGCATTGTAATTTCTCCAGAGGTATACAAACAATGTGGAAAAATTAAGCAGAGTATACTTATGCCAAATGGAAAACAAGGTAATAAAGGAAAGATTAAAAATGCACAGAAGGGAAATTTAAGCACACAAAACCAGAGAGTAGAAATAATAGGGCTGACAATGAGCAAGGAAAGCAGCAAAGAAAGATAGAATATGTTTGGTTAGAATAGCTCTGTCTTCCTAGTGTCAGCATCTCTCACCTGCTGTCATATACTAATGAGAGCTGAGGCCGCTATAATGCTGACCCAGCCATAGGTAGATGATTCATAACTAAATTGTATCTGCATATGGAAAGGTGTCATAGCTATTCAGCTAAATCTTCAAGGTAAAACAATTTAGGATCCTTCACCTCAAGAAATGAGGACCACCACCCTGAAATAAGAAAATATTTTTTAACTGTAAGACTGACTGAAGTGGAACAGAAAAATGTATTTTAAATCCCATCCATCCCACCAGCAGAAGTTCCATAGTTTCCTGTTTTTGTAGAAGTTGGAGCTCTACTGTCCCAAAATAAGTTCTATGTAAGGAACATTTAACTCCCATATATCCAAAATAAGGTGATGGAGTAGAATCCACCACACTCCCTGGTGGTGTTGTTTTTTTTTTCCCTCTACTGCTTCCTAAGCCCATTCTTGTCCGCATTGTAAATCATGGTGGATTTTTCCAAACATAACCGATAGTAAGTTCTTCCAACTGTTTTTTTATTTCCACTTGCTGCTATTAGGAGCACAGGAAAATCTAGTGTACTGGTGTAGAGACGAGTATTTTCTCCAAGGTGTAACCTCCTCCAGGCAGAATGCAAGTGCCCTGTAGGGACACCTGCAGTAGAATTGCATTCATTAGATGAGATCTGGGAAACAGTTTGGACATGTTACCTATACCCAATCCAAAACACCCCAACAAGGCAGTGGGCTAACTCAGGCTTAGCACACCCAGTCCCATGCTTGTGCATGCAGACCATTCCTAAGCAGCTCACTACTCAGGATTATTGCGTCAGCTCTGTTAACTCACTAAATGTAAATGCTCCAGTTACAGGTAGCTCATGATGTACCTACAAAACTTCAACAATTCCGCCATTTTTTTAAGAATTTTGGCATTTGAAAAACAAAACACACCCTAAAAGGAGCCAGTATAGCCCACATGCGTATTCCAGGTATATCCAAGTTTCATCGTTACTTGTAACAATTGGAAAATGCCAAATTCTAGCTCAACAGTCATAGAGCATTCACTTTTTAAAATACTAACATAAAATTACGGCATGATGTGGTGTCTATAGCATTTTAAATTCCAGGCCTTTAATAGCAAAGAATTTCTTCTTTGTTATAGAGAAAAAATCGTATTTAATTAAATCTATACTTCTAAATAGATCAGTGGCAGGAAGCATTCCTGGATTTTAATCATACAGACTGTTAAACTGCTAGAACAGTCCCTGGGACAGTCATGGCTTGTGCCAACTACCCAAACCCTAACAAATTCGCAGATGCAGTCTGGCAGTTAGCTGAGTTTGGGGATCAGTTCCAACAGATAAGGTGAATGTCACCACCCTGTTTTGGAGGCTAAGAGGATGCAATGACACAAACATTGCTGAAGCAAGCCAGCTGGCCATCCAGTGAGAGAGCAGCCCTACATGCTCTTGCTGGAATAGAAGCAGCTTTGGCTAGATTTTCCTGTTGATCTAGCCGCTAAAGCACGAGGCAACTCAAAACCTTCCAATGCATAGGATGATATTTGAAACTTATTCCTTTTTATATACTTGCTTAAAAAAACATGAGGCATCCAGCCAATGAGCCAGAAAATCTTTGTCATCATAGCACAAAAACAGTGAATAAAAAAGCAATGAAGAGTTGATGAGTTTGTCAAAAGTCCACTACATGGGAAAATTTTGTCTGATTCAACGAATATTTTCTGCAAATTTCCTCTGTAACTTTCTTCTCTGCTCTCAAGTTCCTCTCCAGTTCTATCTTCTTTCCTAACTTCCAGACCATTTTGTACCACCCTTCCTCAGCTCCTTCTAATTCTCACCCTAGAGGATGTAAGAGACAAAGTGATACCAGGGTACGATGGGAGTCAGAGGAAGGGTCAGCAGGACCTGGACCAGAAGGAGGGAGATTTGGAAGGAAAGCAGAAAGAGGAAATCCCAGCTTTTGTCCAGTCTTAATTTTAAGGGGGTGCTTGAACGTAAGCAGTAAGGGGATTTTGCAGATGTGGTCAGGAACCCTTGATCTTATAAGTAGGGACAAGGAACAGGGAGGAAATTGAATGAATGAAAGACAAAAGGGTAGTGGGCAAGTGTAAGACCACTGACAAAAGTTTTGCATGTTCAGTCGGAAGGATTTATATGAGCCTTGTAGGTTTTCTTGAGATCTAGCAACAGATTTTACAGTCCTGAGAGGTTACACTTAAATTAATTGCTATCCAGTGATGTAGTGTCTCTACAGTTTCCTCCAACTGGGAAGTAAATACTGCAATGGAAAATATTAGTTTGAATGAAGTAACCACCACTGGTCTTTTTCCTACACCTAAAGTTAAATAGTACATCTCAATGCCTTGATACAATCCAGCAAAGTGAAAGCAACATGAGAAGGGGAAATAAATCCATAATACCTGCTGTGAGTTACTGAACTGGAAAGAAAACCCTCTTCATCTGCTTTGCTCCTGAAATGTGTGCATCTTCTCATTCGTGTAAGAGATGACTCTGAACTGTGCTCTCACCTCACCAGAAGCACAGGCTGCTTCAGGCAGCAGGAAATGAGTTTTGCAGTCCTCACTAAGCATTGGCAGATTCTTTGTCAAACACCACAGGAAAAAAATGCTGTTACTGTGAAGGAGACACATGCAACAGTTACCTTTAAAATAGCCATTTCCCTCTCTTTTTTTCTTTTTTTCTAATTCCTAAATTGAAAAACACAGACATATCTGGAAGATCCTGGTTCAGTTTGCTATGACCAAGTTTGTGTGTATCAGGATGAAATGAAGAAGTGGAAATACACAAAGTGAATATTTCCTTCACTAGGAGACACCAAGTTCCATCTCCCCTCAAAGATGCTTTCCTGCAGAAAAGAGAAGCCCAGAACATAGACACCTTCATTAAATAAGTAATTGGTAATCAGCCCAAATGAAAGTAAAATATTCTGCAGAAGCTCTGTATTTGAAAGTAGAAATACAAGAAATATTCAGTGGGCCAGCACACTTTTGTGGAGGAATATCAGCAAGTCTGTATTCTACTCCTGACTTCATTATTCGGGAGAAAATGTTATGTCTAAAACTAGGTATATAAGTAACAGCATAAAGTTTGGAGGTTTGTTTTTTTGTTGTTGTTAAAAGTACCTCATTTACAAAAAAAATGAAAAATAAGACCTTGATGTAACTGGCCTCTGAATAAATTAATATCAGTTAAATTGTCAAATGTTCTTAAAAGATTCAGGTGCCTATTTGTAATTGATGCTAAAATGGCATTTAAGGTTATTTTGAGAGCTCTATCCAGGATAATTGACAAATATAACAACTAAAACCAATGCCTGCCCAATATTAGGACCACCATGAAATGAGTGAAACTCATTAGGCAAATAGGGATTTTTCAGACTTTGAGTACATGCTCTGGCAATACAGGCAATACATTAATTGAGAAAGTAGTAGGGGCAGAGAGTGTGTATCATGAGCAATAAGTGACTATTTATTTTTCTTAATACATAAAGTTTTGTTTATTCTTCAAGTTACAAAAATAAATATCTGTACTTTTCAGGATATATTTGCCTTACCTATCTCTCCCTAGGTGTGCAAGATGCTTTACAAGCAAATGTTTCCATACCATTTCAAGCAGCGTCTGTCATGTGGAGATATTCATGTGAACTGTGAACAAAGCAGCAGCAGTTTTTGCTGTTTTAGTGCAGAGTTAGTTAATGCATGCAGAGAACTGTGCAAATGCAATTAATGTCTTTGTACAGCTCCAGTGCTTAAAGTAGCGTATTCAGATCTAACTATAATTCTTCACACAAAATTGTACTCCTTCAGCACATATCCTGCCCAAAGAAAGCAATCGAACTGAACTGGGTAAACCAGTGGTATCAGGCATAAGACATGCTATGAGCTGCTTCCATTATGTTCACTTGCTATAGACAAAGACTGCAGTCCTGACACAGCTTCAGGGAGAAGGTCTACAGGAGAGAAAAAGAAAATAAAAAAAAAAGGGGGCTGTAAAGCAGGATTATAGAAGTGAGCCTGAAATTATTTTACTTCCTTAATACAAAGCAGAGACTGCTGAAGGTAGACATTGTAAGTTTTAGGCTATGTAAACAGAAGGTTTAAAAAAGAAACAAATCAGATTATTTCTATGTCCCCTAGAAACAGGGCAAGAATTAATTGACTTAAATAGGAGCAATGGGCATGAGATATTAGGAATAACTCTCTAGCTGAGACAATAGTTACATATTTTAACAGATCAAAGAAGGCAGCCCTCAACTCACGTCACTGGAATGAACTAGATAAACATCTGTAAAGGCTGATTGAAGAGCAGATGGCTTGGTATTGGGCTGAAATAGCCTAACAAGACAATACGCAAACTTTCTGATACTAAACAGAATACTTTTTACTTTTGGAGAGGTGTGAAGCAGTGACTTCCCTGAATGGACAGAAAAATTGCTGGCTCCAAACCCTGACCAATTTAACATAAATAACTGCAAAAAAGGGCTTGTCTAGCATCATCTTCAGTAGTTGCCACAGACAGCAAAATGCCATTGCTACTTATTGATAAAGCTGCTTTTCAAGCATTTATATAAGGATTTTTTTCTGTGAAACAATCAGAAAATCTCACTGAGCTTTTGATGAGATGTTTATTCCATAGGTCTTGGATACTAGACACCAGTGATGATCTGTGCTTGGCATTTATAAAAGGAAGAGAGCTTGCAAATAAGATAGGGAGAAGCAGTTGTGAAAAGAAACAAACAAACAGCTGAATTTTAACACTTCGACAGCAATCTTTTTGTTTTCTTTTTTATTAGCTAGCATTATTTTCTTTCATATCACAAGCACATTTACGACCCAATCAATCACTGTCTTGCATATAGCAGAAATTTTGAAAGAGCATACATGTTTAAGCCTCCAAATATGCTGTCTAGATTTAGACATGCATGTGCATAAGAAGGCTTTTGGGGTTGCATATACTGACAGTTTAGCGTACTGCTGGTGGCTCATTTTTTAAGTCATTTGGCTATTTTTATAAGCACCCATATACACTATGATTTTACAAATAATGCTGTGACTTAAAGACCTGACCCTCAGGAAAATTAAGAGTGACTCCATGTTCAGAATTATCAGGAGAACAAGGATTTAATGTAGCAGAATAAGTAGTCAGAAGCATTTTTCATTCCACCTAAACATAGATGAAAAACAATCAAATATTAAATTCTCTCTTTTAGGTAACACGTGTATACTAAGAACAATCTAATGACACCTTCAGAGGTAATGACATCTCCTGTAAGTATTTGGTTAATTTCAGAGGGAAGCAAAACTGTTGAAAGTATTGCTTTGAGAATACAGTTATCCCAAAAGATCACTGAAATAAGCTGCATTAATACAAAAGTAATATCAATGTATAAATGTTTTCTTACCCAAACAGACAAAAGCATAAGCAAAATATTGATCATTTGCCATTAAGCCTTAAACTTCATGTTAACAAAATCTGACTTTTCAGCACCTGAATCCGAATTCTGATATTTAATGATACATAAGTTTTAATTTCCTTCTGTAAGTGCATTTCTAAGAAGCGAGTTGTTGAAACTATGAAAAAAGGACGTTTTCATGCACATTTAACATCTGAATACCTGAGCTGAAATCAGCTCAGCCAGAAGTGAAAATTAGATCTTAACATTTGGACATAAGATCTGACAAGCTTTCCTCTTGGCGTTAATTTTCCTTCTTTGTTTCTTATTTTTAAAATGTGTTCTTATTTATTTTCCTACTTTGACACAGTCTGTCTCACTTTCTCCTCCCATTCTCTCATTTTCTCCGATTTCCTTTTCCTCTGTGTTTTGTTTTCATTCCCTTATTTCTCCTTCATTACCTTAGCCCTTCTCATTTCAAAAGTATGCTCCATTTTACACTTACTTATACCATTATGTAAACCAGAACAATAAGCAGAAGACTGGGCTAGGAATACAACATGGAAATCCCTGATAAGGCTGGCTAGAATGAATATTTGTATTACATTAATGTCTTTTGTATTATAACAAGAAAAATATCTTATTATGTTATTGTGTACAATGCACAGTATTTTGCTAATATACTACACTGGTCAGCAATCCGATGTGACGGTCATATACACTTCATCTATTAGCTTTTACTATTGCTTTCTGTATTATATTGACAACCTGGCTTCTGAACCAACCTTTTACTTTCTTATTCAGTTTATATTGTAATGGAGGGCTTTTTAGAAAAAGGGAAAAAAAAAAAAAAAGGAAAGAAAAAGACAAATTAATGCCAATAAGACTCTTTTATTCCCCTGTGTCTCTGAAGTCTGATTTATTGCAAGGTATTTACCATTCTACATCCTATTGTTTCTTCAGGTATTGAAATTTGCTGTATCATTTTTCAAGAGTTTTTAAATTGCATTTGCAAATTAAAAAAAAAAAAAAGAGAAGAAGCAATAACAGTGAATTTCAGCTGTACAGCTGTCAAAGCGATACTGTAAATTCCAGTACAGTCAAGAATAATAACACTCTGGAAACGTATGATCATCTTTAATTTGGAAAGCTGTCTGAAATTAAATATATTAAAGACAGAAATCTGACCTAGTTTTATGATGCTGAAGTGATTCAATGTTCACTGCTTTCCTTTATACTATCAACCTTTCTGGATATTTTCCACTATGAAAACAATTTTCATACAAGAAATATGTTGAGTTTAAGCAATGGTTTAGGAGCCTGACAGAAACTATAACTTTTAATAACTTTTAGTGAAACTGTACTTTATTCACTCTTGGTCCAATCCTGTTCAATATTTGGTAGTAAAGAATACCCAGCTCTCCTCAAAAAGCATATATAGATTTCTTCCAAAGGAAAAATATTGATGTACAATCATCATTACCAATGCTCTGAGAAATTAACTATTGCTGTTGTAGTGTAGAAAACATTTTTCAAAGTTTACTTTCGTTATTTACTTCAGAAATGCTTTAGGTCTTATACTAATGATTCTTTCCAAGCCCTCGTTTTTACTTCAGTATCACTCAAGAGAGTGTTGAATTAATTGTGGGTTTTGTGTGCTGAACTACTTTGGACCCACAAAATGCCTGAAAGCACTGTGATATGATACCTACGTCTGTAATAGATATATTTAGTTCATGTACAACACTAGATGTAGGACCACTAAGTTTAGAGAACAGGGTATCCAACTTAATCTTAAAGCCATGCAAGTATGCAGTACACATTTTCAAAGCTAGCATAATTAAAGTCGAAAAAATAAGATCATACGTAATCGGTGTACAACAAAAAATCCATCCAGGCTAGGTCACCTATGTTGCTTGGTCTAGGTAACCTAAACAAAGAGAAGGCACTAGCTTACATCTATTTGGAGTTCAATAAAATACCAATGTCATAAGTAAATGTGACAAATACAGCAAATGCAGTGTCATATGAAGAAGCATTAATGATGGTTGGGGAAATGGGGATAATACTGTATCTGCGAGTAAAGAAATCGCTAGTAAAGAAGTATTGAACAGGAAAGATCTAGTCTGACAAGAAGTAACCAATGGCTGGCCTTGGACCAATCTTATGAAATTTTTGTGTAAATAAACTTGGATTAAAAAAAAAAAAAAAAGTATTCTTAAGACAAAAAAGCTAAAACGCATTGTCAATACTGTAGAGAATTAGGATATTTCACAAAAAGAACTGCATGGCCCTGAGGGTGGGAGTAAGCACAATTAAATTAAATTTATAATAAAAAGATGAAGGTCACTGAGGACTATGAATGAGCATTTCTGCTACTGACTAGGAACTTGTCAGCTAGAAGTGACTGGGAAGAGAGAGTCACAGGTGTACAAGCTGATCATAGGATGACTATAAGCTAGCTAGGGATGGCAAGCATGGAAAAAGTCAAATGCCATCCAGCAACACATTGGTCAAAGTGTTTCCATTTGAGATATAAAAGTATTAATTCCACTATACCGAGCCTTGATGAGACTTAATTTGCAATAGTGTGTACAGTTCTGGTCATCTATTTTCAAGGAAGATATGAAATTGGAATAGGCATAGTCAAGGACCACTAAGATAATGAGGGGAAGTGAGAGCTTATCAGACAAAAGAAGAATTCCTCTTGTAATTCAAACGCATATGATTGGTGCCTGGACATAAACTAGTGCACAGACATGAGGGAGAAAAGAGTTAAACTCAAGGAGGGTGTTTACACAGTAATAAAGCATTATAAGCTGCTGTTAATTTGTAAGATATGAAACAAGAGAGATTGTGAAACTATGTTCCAGGTAAAGCACCAGGGATAAAAAGTCTAATTACTATGTGTATACTATTCCAAAAAAATTATGTAAGTAAGTATATAAGTGTCCATTAAGGGGGGTGGTGTCATGTAAAGATTAAGAAACAGTTTCTAATTCTGCATTTCCAGGATTCCAAGAATTTCAAGAATTAAGGTATTGAATGTGATTTGTTAAGCTCACAAATGTAAGAGAAGAGAGAGAATTGGTATGGAAAGTGCAGATTGCCTTCTAAGCAACACTTGGGCTGCCTAAATCATTCAAATTTCCTAAACTGAACAGTCAGTATGGACAATGGTCTCTGTGGATTTATAACAGTCTTCATGAGGTTCCCTGCCTTGCAGGATAATGGCAGCTATGCTCCTCCAGACCTGGATGTGATATGCAGAAGTCTTTCAGATTTCAGAAAGCTTTGAATCAGGCTCTACATGTACCTATCTATAAACATACTTAGAGATTGGAAAAATTAATTCAGTCAAAGCTTAAGTTCATGAAAGAGACAGAGATCATGACTTTGTGCGCTGCCTTAATTATATTTTAACTCAAGCAAATCAAAGCCAAGTATTCCAGCATGCCATTCATGGAGAAAATCTTATTCACAAGGCTGCTCTGTTCATGATGGAATCTTGCATATGTTCAAATTCATCATAATTTTCTTAGTCTGAGGTTCTTATTTTCACAGAATAAATTCATAATTAAAATTTCAACAGAGGGGCACCTGTTGGCACACTAGAAAAGTATTACAACTAAGCAGCATTAAGAAAAAATGGAAATATTTTTAAATGGAAGTAGCCCTTTACCCCTTCCAAAATAGCATTCACTCTATCACAAAGTTGCAGTGCATGGACATACTTAAGCTCCCAACACATACACACACACACATTGAAAAAAAACAAAACCAAAAGTAAAATAGACTTTTGGGTGTTAAAATTAAATTAACAATTAGGTACAGAAGTATTTTGTAAATACAAGTAATGGGTAGTTGTGTTTGGTGCTGAATGACTGAATTCTTCACTGAAACAGGCAAACAAGATTAACCTGCCTCAGTGCCTTAACTCCAGTGGTCTCTTCCAGTGTCAATTCTTCTCTGGCTCTAGAGCAGCTAACAGAAAAGAGCCCTTTAACTTTGAAAATAAATTATTATTACATTATTATATTACTTTGCTGAATACATGTTTTAGACTAGAAATATGTTAGTCTCTCTCCTAGATAAATTTTAGTCACAGATCACTCATAAATATTACAGTGCAAAACACTGCCTGGATACTAGCTTATCGCTGTTGGAAGCAGAAAGATTATTATAATCTTTTACCAGACCACTGCCAGGAAGGCCAAGTAGCTAAGCAGTTATCTGTTTAGGAAATCACTGTTAGGAAAGGCTTGACCACAACAGATAGTATAAATTGTCAGAAGGAGTTTTCTAATAATCTTCAATGTAAAAGTGAAGCTAGACCATAATGCTAGAATGAAGGCATTACAATTAAAACAATATTGTCTCCCTCAGCTTTTCCCAAAATTCCATTACTTCTTCTTTGAAAGTGTTTTTAAGACAGTTGTAGAGATCAGGGGAGAAAAAAAAACAAACAACACCCAAACAAACAAACAAAACCAAACAACCCATCACCTTAAAATGCCAGATTAGAAAGAGAGGGGAAATGAAGCTGAGCAAACCCCATTTGGCTTCTGAAATAAGGAACCTTGCTTAAGTGCCTGAAATACCTGTAAACTGGATACAAGCTCTAATCAGAATTGAAAAAATTAAAACACTGCTCTCCTATTACCTAGTACTATTTAGAGACCCACCTATAACATAGTACGTTCGTATTCTTCTAAGTGTTAAAAGTAATGATTTGGCAAAATTAAGAAACCAGAAGATAGAAGACAAGGCTTAAAACTACCAGATTTATGACAGTGTTATTACTGCTGGCAGTTCACTTTTCCTTTTAAACTGCAGCACATACCAAGTGGAGCTGAAGCATCCCTACCATAGACCCTGCCTGGGTGTTGCACAGATATTAGCAAATGACACTAACTTATCCTGGTCTCTGCTGAATCAGGGCTCTGTCATACTCTTGGACCTTCATATCATTGTTGCTCACCTGGTGAATTTTAAGGTCTAAATCTTAGTCATTTGAGTCTGCGGAGAAGTCATTGGCATTCTGGTGCCTATCTTTAGCATCTAGGTCAAACTGCAACAGCGATAATTATACTATGAAGTCTATCTTGTTACTGGTTATTAGTCTAATTTACCAAGTTTGTTAACTATCAGCCATTTCATGCTCAGTTCAGCATTTGTGTGTGTGCTTTTTTTCTCTCAGTGAAAAATAGGGCTTATCCTATCAAAAAGTATCAATTTATCCCTGCATGTGAAAGGATATAAATGCATTTATTTATTGATGGTTTTTTAAGATGCATTTAACTTAAGTGCTTACAGTGTTCACTATCATTTTGTTACAATGCCTCGCAGCACCTGGGTTCTTGCAGTTTTGTATACACAGGTATGCAAATTTAAACATAGATCCATAGAACAGTTTGAGTTGGAAAGGACCTTAAAGATCATATGGTTCCAATCCCCTGCCACAGGCAGGGACCCCTTCCAGATTGCTTAAAGACCCATCCAACCTGTTCTTTTAACTCTTGTAACTCAACTCATTCTTGTAAATCTGCAAAAAAAATGGCAGGCAAAGACTAGAAAATGAAAATAAAAATAAAATGATCCACTGGTTGCAAACTCAGAAGCCTAACTTTCAATTCTGATCTTCTGTAAGTGGAATATCCTGCATAAGCACAGAACAATGTACAATGAAATTTTTCCAGGATGTGTGGGAGCCTATTTACATCAGCAGAGTGATGCAGGGCTTTTTGTATATTGTATATTGCACATTGTATCTTGTAAACCCAATGCACATCTGTCGTGGTTTAAGCCGTAAATCTCACTTCTCCCTCCTTTCCCGCTCCCCCCCCCCCCCCACTCCGATGGGGGGGAAAATGGGGAGAAGAACCAGAGAAAAAGTAACTCCCATGGGTTGAGATAAGAACAGTCCAATAACTAAGATACAATACAAATGACTACTGCCACCACCAATAACAATAATAATGACAAAGTAAATACAAAGGGAGAGGATACAACTGTTTCGCTGCCCAACCGATCCGAGAGACCGTGCGCCGCGCCCGCCCCTGCCCCCATATTCTCCCTCCTGGGCATGACGTGCTGTGGTATGGAATAACCTCATTGATCAGCCTGGGTCAGGCACCCTGTCTCCCCTCCCCCAGCTTTTCCTTCTTTCCTGGCATAACATGAGACTCTGCGGAGGGGGGGGGGGGGGGGGGAAGCCGAACGCATAACAATCCACCCCTTATTCCATACCATTCACATCATGCTCAGATCCCACATTTTCAAAATATCATCCCATGTATATATATATATATACACATCCCCACACACACACAGATGGAGAGATATAATCCCTTAGTGCCTCGACCAATCCCTATAAAGCTGCTGAGTCCATCCAGACTGTGATGTCAGGCTCCACCTTTTGTAACAGTCTTTCAGAGCAGGGCAGTCTGTGTGCAGTGTTGGATCGCTGCCTGTTGATGCTGATTGTTCCTTTACTGCAGAACTCGTCTGGTTTCATCAAAGTTCGTTCTTTGTTGGGATGATGGTCTGAGGGTCAGTCGCGGATGACTTGAAGACATCTAGTTGATGAGCTATTAACTAAAAAAACAAATTCCATAGCAAGCAACAGCATGCAGTTGAGTTCATTGGCTATTTTCTCCTAAAATCAAATCTCCTTGAGGTACACATCGGACTTCCCCATCTTCCTGCATTACCCACCAAGTATATCCGGGTCCCTGAGCAAAAGCAATTCCACGAGTGGGTTTGCCTTTACCTGAAGCAGGAATAATCCACTGTCTTCCCCAGCAAATTCTTTATGCGCACAACAGGAACGTTGTCCCCCTCTACAGTATGTAGAAGTTCTGACTGGGCTGGACCAGCTCTGTTGGCAGATCCTCTGGTGTTGACCAACCAGGTGGCCTTTGGTAAATGTGTATCCCAATGTTTGAAAGTCCCACCACCCATTGCTCTCAGTGTAGTTTTTAATAGTCCATTGTACCGTTCGATTTTCCCAGAGGCTGGTGCATGGTAGGGGATGTGATATACCCATTCAATGCCATGCTCTTTGGCCCAAGTATCTATCAGGCTGTTCCGGAAATGAGTCCCATTGTCTGACTCAATTCTCTCTGGTGTGCCGTGTCGCCACAAAATCTGTTTCTCAAGGCCCAGGATAGTGTTTTGGGCAGTGGCGTGGGGCACAGCGTATGTTTCCAACCATCCGGTGGTTGCTTCCACCATGGTAAGCACATGACGCTTGCCTCGGCAGGTTGGTGGGAGTGTAATATAACCAATCGGCCAAGCCTCCCCATATTTGTACTTCAGCCATCGTCCTCCATACCAAAGAGGATTTAACCGTTTAGCCTGCTTAATTGCAGCACATGTTTCACAGTCATGAATAACCTGGGCAATAGTATCCATTGTTAAGTCCACCCCTCGATCACAAGCCCATCTGTGTGTTGCATCTCTGCCCTGATGGCCTGAAGTGCCGTGGGCCCACCGGGCCAAAAATAATTCACCCTTATGTTGCCAATCTAAGTCCATCTGAGCCACTTCAATCTTAGCAGCTTGATCCACTTGTTGGTTGGTCTGGTGCTCCTCAGTAGCCCGACTCTTGGGTACAGGAACAGCTACGTGGCGTACTTTGACCACCAGGTTTTGCACTCGGGCAGCGATGTCTTGCCACAGTGCAGCAGCCCAGACGGGTTTACCTCTGCGTTGCCAGTTGCTCTGCTTCCATTGCTGCAACCACCCCCACAGGGCATTTGCCACCATCCATGAGTCAGTATAGAGATAAAGTACTGGCCACTTTCCTCGTTCAGCAATGTCCAAGGCCAGCTGGATGGCTTTCACTTCTGCAAACTGACTCAATTCACCCTCCCCTTCAGCAGTTTCTGCAACTTGTCGTTGAGGACTCCATATTGCTGCCTTCCATCTACGGTGCTTTCCCACAATGCGACAGGACCCATCAGTAAACAAGGCATTTTGCTTTTCACTTTCTGACAGTTCATTATATGGTGGGGCCTCTTCAGCACGCATCACTTCTTCCTCCTCTGGTGACCTTCCAGAATCTTTACCCTCTGGCCAGTCCATGATGACTTCTAGAATTCCCGTACGACTGGGATTTCCTATTCGAGCTCGTTGTGTAATTAATGCGGCTCACTTACTCCATGTAGCATCAGTTGCATGATGTGTAGAGGAGACCCTGCCTTTGAACATCCAGCCCAGCACGGGCAACCGGGGTGCCAGGAGGAGCTGTGCTTCAGTGACAATCACTTCCGAAGCAGCTCGAACCCTTTCATAGGCTGCCAATATCTCTTTTTCAGTTGGGGTGTAGCTGGCCTCAGATCCTTTGTATCCCCGACTCCAAAAGCCGAGGGTTCGACCTCGAGTTTCCCCTGGAGCTTTCTGCCAGAGGCTCCAGGTAGGACCATTCTCCCCAGCTGCGGTGTACAGTACATTTTTAACATCTGGCCCAGTCCGGACTGGTCCGAGGGCTACTGCACAAACTATCTCATGTTTAATTTGCTCAAAGGCTTGTTGTTGCTCAGGACCCCATTTAAAATCATTTTTCTTCCAGGTCACATAATCGAGAGGGCTTACAATCAAACTGCAATTCGGGATGTGCATCCTCCAGAACCCCACAGGACCCAAGAAAGCTTGTGTTTCTTTCTTATTAGTTGGTGGAGACATTGCTGTTATCTTGCTGATCACATCTGTGGGGATCTGGTGGCGTCCATCTTGCCATTTTATTCCCCAAAATTGAATCTCCTGTGCAGGTCCCTTGACCTTACTCCGTTTTATGGCAAAACCGGCTTTCAGCAGGATTTGGATTATTTTCCTCCCTTTCACAAAGACTTCTTCTGCTGTATCACCCCACACAATGATATCATCAATGTATTGCAGGTGTTCTGGAGCTTGCCCCTGTTCCAGTGCAGTCTGGATCAGTCCATGGCAGATGGCAGGGCTGTGTTTCCACCCCTGGGGCAGTCGGTTCCAAGTGTACTGGATGCCCCTCCAAGTAAAAGTGAACTGTGGCCTGCACTCTACTGCCAGAGGAATTGAGAAAAAAGCATTGGCAATGTCAATCATGGCATACCACTTGGCTGCCTTTGACTCCAGTTCATACTGAAGCTCTAGCATGTCCGGTACGGCAGCACTCAAGGATGGGGCAACTTCGTTCAGGCCACGATAGTCTACTGTTAGTCTCCACTCTCCGTTAGACTTTCGCACTGGCCATATGGGGCTATTAAAGGGTGAGTGGGTCCTACTGATCACTCCTTGGCTCTCCAATCTACGGATCAGCTTCATTTCATCAGGTTCCATGGACTTGTATATGTTCAGATTCTTAAGATGGTCTCGAACCAGATTGTCTCCTACAGTGGCCCTAGGGTTTTCATTCTCACAGTTGAGATGAACATTATTAATAATTATCTGCTTTTTTTATGGACAGTGGTCTTACTTTTGGTGATCAGTTTTTTATAATGATTTAAAATTGCAACACTTGATACTGTTGCCAACTCTGTGAAAAATTATTTAACTCATATTAAGAAATCAGTTGTTTAATTTTTTTTGAGAAAGTGCTGTCAGATATGTTCCACACATGGATCCTTTGAAAGACAAGTAGCTTCTTGAGAGGAAATTCTGTTGCTAGGAGACCATAGCCATAAAGTTACAGGATAAAGTTTTTTTTTATTATTTTAAATAAGAAATGTTGATTAATGAACATGCTTAACGGAGAAAGAACTAAGCTATCACAGTTTTCTCCATTATATCAAAGGCCAATTGAAATATTCAATGGATATTTTAAGAAGGAATTGTAAAGAGGAGGTCTTCAAAGGAAACCTAGCTAAAGTTAGAGAACCAAGGAGTCCAGAGCATGCTGTTATTACAAAAGTGCTCCTGTATCTGCAGGTGATATTAAATCTCACAATTGAAGTTTTAAACTTATCTCTGTCAGCAGTGAGAATTAGGTTTACCTCAGGAAAGAAAGAATATCCCATCTGTATTTTCCAAACAGAAAGGTTTGAGTGAAATGATCTCTTGTGATTTCTTCTGATACTGCCCACCTGAGTTTTTTCAGATTTCTGAAACTTCAGGTGTTGTTTATCAGTGAAGTGTAAACATTGGGCTAGAAGGTGTTTCGCTTTTATCCACTCTGGAAATTCCTATGTGTGTCAGCAACAACTACCTGCGTACAAACTTAGAAATGTTTAGGATACAGATGAATAATTCTGGTCTCATAAAGTATTAGCTGATGGTAACTCTACTGCAGTATTGATCATCTTAGTTTCACTGAGTAACACTTTAACCCACAAAATCACTACTGAAGCCTAAGACCGTTTCTTTTGGAAAAACAATGCAAATACAGGTATTAAAATCTGGCCCCTCTGGCTCAATATCTAGTTGTTTAATCCCACAGGTCTTGATCCAGTTTACAACTGCTGAAAATTGACTCAAGAATAGACTAATTAATAAGTTCATAATAGTATCAAAGGGGAAGAAATCTTTAGACTGGCTATTTCTGCAAGAAAATCAAATTGCTTTCTGAGAACTAGCAACATGAAACAAAATGTAGACCTCTTCAAAGTAAGTTACATCACTTTCAGCTGTAAAACTTTGTGACTGTGTGTTCTGTTGATGTCCACATAGTAAACATTTAGAAAAATATATTCTCAGCTCACAAACTTTCAATTCTTGAACTACTCTGCTCCCAGAACAGAGGCAGAAGAAGCAAAAGGAAGATAAGTATTACGAGGAATACTACAGATATTGCCACCTGTGCAAAGAGTAAGGCATTGCAACTCAACTAGGAACATTCTGAAACACCAGAAAATGTTTTAATTCTCACACATGCTCAACAGCTTTTATTGATAAGGTTTTCTTGGTAGATATCTTCCCGGCAGTACACATCTAGCTATCCTTGATCAGATGAGTCAGTCAGGGTGCAAACTTGCAAATGAAGAATGAAAAGGCAACTGTGTGACTTGAATCTCTCCCTGACACAGGCTGAGATGTGCCTGCTGAGAGGGACAGTGCTTGGAAATGCTTCACTAAAAGCTGAGGACTGATCCCCTGTTAACTGCCACCTGTGCCATATTGCTTGTTTGCAGTTAGGATAGGATCAGAAATATTACAATTCTTCTCTAACTTTGAGGGAGACAACGAAAACATTGCTGCACATTAGTGTCACCTTTGGCTCAGAAGGGAATATGTGTATGTTTCGGCTGAAGTACAGCATATGTGCTGTTTAGAAGGCTTTCATTTGAATATACATAATATCAGTGAGACGTGGAAGTCTGTCATAGATAACAGATTTATGGTTTGATAGGGTTTGTTTAATATACAGATACTGTTTACTGCATTTCAGACTGGTTACAAGGTTTTAGGGATGCCTTAAATATTTGCTTTACTAATGCTAATATGTTCTTTTCTCAGAATTATTAACATGTCCTTATCAGAAATTTGCATGAGCTAATCCCTTATAATGCTTTGGAAATTCTTGAATATATGAAAGTCTGTCTTGTGATACTACAAAGAGTTAATCTCAAATGCCAGGCTACAGAGAGTAGAACAGCATTTATGTATCTCTGAATATATAATGTCTACATTCTGTTATATTTGTATTTCAAGTTTTTGGAGCTTTGGTGTCTGGAAACCAGTGAGAAAACTATGCTGTTCACAAAGCAAAAACAAAAAGAAGGTGCAAGATATTATCTTTGTTCTATGAAGAAGAAAAAAAAAACGGCTCAAGAAGTATGATTTTTACTCTGACAAAGAGGCCCTGGCCAGGATCATGTTGCTCCAGAGCAGATTTTTCAAAAACGACAACTAGACATCCAAACAATTATTAGCCTTGCATAAAAGAAGCTTAACAACTTCAACCAAGTGTTTCCCACAAGGTGAAAAACACCCAAACAAGTTGGGAATCAGAGCTAAATCAGATTGCTGACTGATAAGGATTCTTCCCAAGGCTAATAACAAAGGCTTACCACAGACAAGCAGCAGATTAAGCGTTTTAAGCCTCCATCGGCTAGTGCCAAGGAATCTGGTGTGGTAATTCTGCAATCTGTAGCTGTTTGGGTAGCTATCAAAAACAGTTATGAAGAAAGCACACAGACATGAAAGGAATTTGAGGTATTTTCTTCCATCTTGTAAGTGAGGTTTGGTCCCTGTAGAAGTGGTTGCTCAGAATGAAGAAGAAATCCACCAGTTAAAGTAGTAGAGCAGAACATGAGGAGCATGAGAGGAGGAGGAGAGGCACAGCCTGATAGCATTGCTTTGCCAAAGTAAGAGAGAGCTGTTTCCCTTCATGAGTGCTTGGCTGTACTGTGTATTTCACTCCTGTTTGGGGGGTTAATGGGTACCTACATAAACTACCTTTGAAAATGATCTGCACTGAGTGTTTGAAAGCTAATAATTTAC
Source organism: Myiopsitta monachus (assembly GCA_017639245.1). Classification (NCBI taxonomy): domain Eukaryota; kingdom Metazoa; phylum Chordata; class Aves; order Psittaciformes; family Psittacidae; genus Myiopsitta; species Myiopsitta monachus. Next base: position 21,516,000 of record CM029922.1, on the reverse strand, counting down.
TTTACAGCTGTGTGCTACCTGCTGCACAGCGGCTGCATTGCTCTGGGCTCTGTCAGGCAGCTGTTTGTGTAGTAAAGCAGAATACGTACTATAAAAACTTACGTCTTGCAAGATATTTGAAGGAAATGGAGTTTTCAATGGACTTATGTGATACATCTTCATTTTGGCTTCATTATTTAAGAGACATTTTGCATGACTTGTAGCTTCTATGTGATAGCACTTTTCAAATCCAGTTACGCTGAGCAGAAATAGTCTACAATGAAGGTGATATAAAAATGATTGATTGTGACTGGTTTCTCTTTTAAAAGAACCAAGTATTTTGATAGCCAATGAAAGAGGAAAAAAGGCAGTTATTTGCCCTGTACTTTTCCGCATGACCTCTGTCTGAAGACCATCACCTTCATTTTAATAGTCTGATTTGTGTTTCAGATAAATTATTCAATAATTTCAAGCAGAGAAAGCTCTCCGTCTCTTTTGGAGTGTGACTTCTTTTTTCCACCCGAGTTGCAACTAAATGCTTTACTGTGCTCTGAACCAACTTCGCAATTTACTCCTGAATCTCTAATACTCTCACCACACGTAACAGCGTTCAGTGGTAACAGAGGTGGTCCTGCAGCTCAGTCTTTTGCCGCCTTTTCTAAGTCAGTGACAGATAAAAAGGAGAGTAAAAAGTTATTCAGAGGTGAGAGAAGGGCATTGTAGATTAAGAAATAAAATGCTCACAAAGCAAATTCTACAGTACCAGTTAATTGAATAGTTAAAATATCTCATCTTCCATTTGAAATTCCCAAAATAAAAGCTTTTGGGATGGCCTTTTTTTTTTTTTTTTTTGCTTCTAAAGACTTGTGCTAAACTTGCAAGTCCAGCAAGCTCTGAAATTAAGTGAGCTCTGTTCGCCCTATGGATTTTTCCAAGATACCACCAACTTGCAGTTTTATTCTGCATATAAACCTTAAGTGCAGTGGGACTGAAATTGGTGTCTTGGACCTTTCAGATTTCCCTGTGTCATGGAAAAGAATAAAGAAGATACCTGACTGTGCTGGTACCCGATTTGTCTCCTGTCTGTCACTTGTAAAGCAGCAATGGTGGAATAGTGCCTTTCTCTTGAGAAATTCTCTGGGCTCCTTCCCTGTGGGAAATAGCACAGTATTGTGATGCAGATTTTCTGCCAAATCTCACAAATCCCTCACTGTGAGGATTTCTCTTTTCAGTTGTCTATCGTCCTGACTGTAGTGCACTCACATTCAATACTGAAAGCTTATCATTTCCTTTTTAGAAATATAATAACCAACATCACAGCCTGCAAAAACCCACCTGGTGAGCAAGATCTCATTTATTCAATTTTTGAATCTCACTAAGGACTGCTCTAGAGAGAAAGAGCCTCCAATAAGTTATTTGCTGTTTCCTTTAAAATATGCCTGCCTCAGCTGAGTTTCAAGAGACTTCTGCTTCTGTGCACCGGTAGAGAGAGTTTAATTATATTTGTTGTTAAATGGATAACTGTGATGTCCGAAATTCATTTACTACCACCTCTCTAACTGGGTATGTGCATGACTGCAACCGAAAATTATGTCAGTGCCTTTCAGACATAAAGAAGTGGAAGCAAGGACAGGCGGCGTGGGAAGGATACAGGGATGTTGTCTGGGAGGCTAGGGACCAGGTTAGGAAAGTTAAGGCCCGCTTAGAATTAAACTTGGCTAGGGATGTTAAGGATAACAGGAAGGGATTCTATAGGCACATTGCAAATAAAAGACAGGCTAGGGACAACGTGGGCCCCCTCCGGAAGCTATTAGGAGAACTGGCTACCCTGGATTTGGAGAAGGCTGCGGTTCTTAATGACATCTTTTCCTCAGTCTTCACCAACAAATGCTCTGACCACACCACCTAACTCTTGGAAGACAGATTAAGGGACAGTGAGAATGAACACCCTGGGCCCACTGTAGGAGAGGATCTGGTTTGAGACCATCTTAAGAATCTGAATGTATACAAGTCCATGGAACCTGATGAAATTCATCCAAGGGTCCTGAAGGAGCTGGCAAATGAAGTCGCTAAGCCACTGTCCATCATATTTGAAAAATCATGGCAGTCAGGTGAAGTTCCTGATGACTGGAAAAAGGGAAATATAACCCCCATTTTCAAGAAGGGGAAAATGGATGACCCAGGGAACTACAGACCAGTCATCCTCACCTCTGTGCCTGGCAAAATCTTGGAGCAGATTCTCCTGGAAGGCATGCTAAGGCACATGAAAAGCAACAAGGTGGTTGGTGACAGCCAGCATGGCTTCAGTAAGGGGAAATCCTGCCTGGCCAATCTGGTGGCCTTCTGTGATGGGGCTACAGAACTGATGGACAGGGGTAGAGCAGTTGATGTCATCTACATGGACTTGTGCAAAGAATTTGACACTGTCCCACATGACATCCTTGTCTCTAATTTGGAGGGACATCAATTTGATAGGTGGACCACTCAGTGGAGAAAGAACTGGCTGGATGGCCGCACACAAAGAGTTGTGCTCAATGGCTCAATGTCCAGCTGGAGACAAGTAACAAGTGGTGTCCCTCTGGAATCGATCGGTGTTGGGACCGGTCTTGTTCGACATCCTTGTTGGTGACATGGACAGTGGGATTGAGTGTGCCCTCAACAAGTTTGCCCATGACACCAAGCTGTGTGGTTTGGTTGATATGTTGGAGGGAAGGAATGCCATCCAGAAGGACCTTGACACGCTTGTGAGGTGGGCTGATGCCAACCTGATGAAGTTTAGCTATGCCAAATGCAAGGTCCTACACCTGTGTCGGAGCAATCCCAGGCACAGCTCCAGGTTGAGCAGAGAAGAGATTCAGAGCAGCCCTGTGGAGAAGGACTTGGGGGCGTTGGTCAATGAGAAAATGAACATGAGCTGGCTTCAGTGTGTGCTCACAGTCCAGAAAGCCAACCGTATCCTGGGCTGCATCAAAAGGAGTGTTACCAGCAGGTCAAGGGAGGTGATCCTGCCCCTCTACTCTGCTCTCCTGAGACCTGACTTGGAGTATTGTGTGCAGTTCTGGTGTCCTCAACATAAAAAGGATATGGAAGTGTTGGAACAAGTCCAGAGGAGGGCCATGAGGATGATCAGGGGACTGGAGCACCTCTCGTATGAAGACAGGCTGAGAAGGTTGGGGCTGTTCAGCCTGGAGAAGAGAAGGCTGCGTGGAGACCTCATAGCAGCCTTCCAGTATCTGAAGGGAGCCTATAGGGATGCTGGGGAGGGACTGTTCATTAGGGACTGTAGTGATAGGACAAGGGGTGATGGGTTCAAATTTAAACAAGGGAAGTTTAGATTGGATATAAGGAGGAAGTTCTTTACTGTGAGGATGGTGAGGCACTGGAATGGGTTGCCCAGGGAAGTTGTGAATGCTCCATTGCTGACAGCATTCAAGGCCAGGTTGGACAGATCCTCGGTTGACGTGGTTTAGTGGGAGGTGTCCCTGCCCATGGCATGGGGGTTGGAGCTGTATCATCTTAAGGTCCTTTCCAACCCTAACTATTCTATGATTCTATGAAAGCCAGGCGCTGCTGTTAGGGAGGGAGACAGATTTATGGACAGATTCTAGATTGAGAGGCAGGTTCACACTGATCGTTCAAATTAACACCAGACCAGAGGACATGAAATTTGCTGTCCACTGGATGCACTTAAGCTTCCCTCCATCTGTGACTTCTGCTTTTTGTAGGTTTCACCATTGCAGTGATGCTGCCAGGTTATATGTACCAATTTGGATTTTCAGATGTGCTTCTGAATCCATATTTCAGATAGAGGCCAAAGCTATCATTGAGATGTTGATATGGGTTCGGCTTCCCCCCCCCCCCCCCCCCCAGCAGAGTCTCTTGTTACGCCGGGAAAGAGAGAAAAGCTGGGGGAGGGGAGACAGGGTGCTTGACCCGGGCTGACCAATGAGGTTATTCCATACCACAGCACGTCATGCCCAGGAGGGAGAATACGGGGGCGGGGGCGGGAGCGGGGTGCGGTCTCTTGGCTCGGTTGGGGGTTGAAAAGGTTGTATCCTCTCCCTTTGTATTTACTTTGTCATTATTATTGTTATTGGTGGTGGCAGTAGTGATTTGTATTGTACCTTAGTTACTGGACAGTTCTTATCTCAACCCGTGGGAGTTACTTTTTCTTTGGTTCTTCTCAATGTTCGTCACAATGCTGATTTACTGGCTCTCAAAGTTGTTGCTCTGGTTCTCACAGGTTCAGTGTATGATACTTTACTTACAGCCGGTTCTTCTTATCTTAACGTTCTTCAGATCTGGGTTGTTGGTTAAGATTCTTGTTACATTATACTGTATTGCATGAATTGTTAATACAATAGACTTAGTGATCATGAAACTGACCTGGTTTGTGTTTCCAGTGTGGCCACCAACTCTATACTTTGGGAGGTATATAATGGAAGTTTTTAGCAATTACACGTCTCTTTTCACCTCCTCGGGTGTTAGCCTGTGAAGGAGACATTCTTTTGTGCTCCCAGCGCCCCCACCAGGCCGTTTACAGCACCATTTGAGAATTCTGAAGGTTTTGAATGGCCTTTAGATACCCTTGAGATGTGCCTGCTGGTGGTGACGGGAATTATCATGTTGGCACACATACTGAATATGTTGTACTCACAACTATTTAGTCTGGTCCGGAGAGTTAAGCAGAGTGGGGTGTGGGCCATGTCTGGGGTTAGACCACAATCTAGGATGGCCGAGAGATTTTCCCCAAGGCTGGACAGTCATGAGTGGCAGGGTGTGTGGGATAGTATGGGCAAGTATCTAGGCCAGTGGGCCCCTCCAGTGTTTTGGAACTTCACCAATGAACAAATGCAAAACCCAGAAAAATTAGTAAAATATTTAAAGGAGGTATGTGATCATTCTGGTCACACCAGAGATGGACAAATCATGGCAATGTGCTGGGGCTTGGCTTATGCTTACAGAGCCTTGTATAACGCTGCCCAGCATCTTCAAAAGGAAAAAAACATCTCTGGATCTGAGGGCGGAGTAATGGACAGCGCAGTTAATCCAGTTCGAAGTACAGCAGCTACCTCACCACCAGCGACAGGTACAGCCACGACTCAAACCCCAGTGACAAGTACAGTGGCTACCCAAACCACAGTAATAATCACTGCAGCTAAACCAGAGGACCAACTCATACCACTATCGGTTGCCCCTGTACACAAGAGGAGAAACAAAGAAGAGTCAGGAAAGATGAACCAAGACAAAGAAACGTCACCACCTGAGACAGCATCTGACCAGGAGTCATTACCACATGATGAAGAAGAAGAAAAGGAAGAGGTGACTTCTCGATCTCGGATCTCAACCGAGCTACGGAATATGCAAAAAGACTTTACCCGTCAGCCAGGGGAGCACATCATCACCTGGCTGCTCCGATGCTAGGACAATGGGGCCGACGGTCATGAACTAGAAGGTAGTGAAGCCAAACAGCTGGGATCACTTGCCAGGGAAGGGGGAATTGACAAAGCAATTGCAAGAGAGAAGAAGTCCCTCAGCCTTTGGAAGCAGCTCTTGGCAGCTGTGAAAGATAGGTTTCCATACAAGGATGATGTTATGAGTCATTCGGCCAAGTGGACTACTCTAGAGAAAGGCATCCAGTCTCTGAGAGAATCAGCCATTGTAGAGACGATCTATATTACCAAGCCGAATGTTGGGGATATGCCCATAGATCCAGATGAAGTCGAATGTACACGACCCATGTGGTGGAAATTTACACGAAATGCACCCCAATCATATGCCCATTCATTGGCAACAATAACCTGTAATGACATAAGACCCCCAACAGTGGATGAAATGATTTATAAACTCTGAGAGTTTGAAGATAATCTCACCCCTTCCATCATCTCAGCTGTAGAAAAACTGTCCCAGAACCTCCAACAATTGAGAGACAATCTATCCAGCTCCTCACGTGTACCAACACACGTCTCAGCTATTAACAGAAGGCGTCCCACTGTTCGAGAGAGAAGATATAGAAGTTATACACCACGGGCCACCCTATGGTTTTACCTGCAGGATCATGGAGAAGATATGATGGAATGGGATGGAAAGCCTACTTCAGTTTTGGAGGAGCGGGTGCGAGAACTGAAAAAGAGAGCAAAGGTCAAGTCTGATCACCCCATGAAGGCTGCGGCTTCAGGCTCTGGTGGGCAGGTTCCCAGATGGAGTGGAAGAGCAGATTTTACCTCAGCTCCTGTGATAAAGAAGAACAATCCATCTCTACAAGACGTGAGTGACCAATGTGATGACTACTAGAGGGGCCCCGCCTCCGGCCAGGTGGAGGTAGGGGACAATCGGATTTACTGGTCTGTATGGATCAGATGGCCTGGCACGTCAGTCCCACAGAAGTATAAGTCTCTAGTAGATACTGGTGCACAGTGTACTCTGATGCCATGAAGCTGTCAAGGGGTGGAACCTATTTCTATTTCTGGAGTGACAGGAGGATCCCAAGAGTTGACTGTACTGGAGGCTGAAATCAGCCTGACTGGGAGGGAATGGCAAAACCCCCCCATTGTGACTGGTCCAGAGGCTCCATGTATCCTTGGCATCGATTACCTCAGGAGAGGGTACTTCAAAGCCCCAAAAGGGTACCGATGGGCTTTTGATATTGCTGCTTTGGAGACAGAGGAAGTGGAGCAGCTGTCCACCTTGCCTGGTCTCTCAGAGGATCCTTCTGCTGTGGGGTTGCTGAAGGTCAAAGAACAACAAGTGCCAGTCGTGACCGCAACAGTGCACCGGTGGCAATATCGCACCAACCGAGACTCCCTGATTCCCATCCATAAGCTGATTCGTAGATTGGAGAGATCAGGTTGGACAGATCCTCGGTTGGCGTGGTTTAGTGGGAGGTGTCCCTGCCCATGGCATGGGGGTTGGAGCTGTATCATCTTAAGGTCCTTTCCAACCCTAACTATTCTATGATTCTATGATTATGAGCGTTGCTGTCACACACCAGGATGTTTCTGGGCAAAGTGCTGTAAAACCGGAAAAATAATGTACTTGCCTCATGCAGCTTACAGATTTTCCTGATTTCTTTCAATATTTCTGATGTGGAAGAGACAAGAAGCTTATTTTGTTTTCTGTAAAGTAAATTTACTTTTTTTGCCAGGTCTCTGATCCTCACAAATAATTCTAATTCATTTATTATTAATAAAATTTAATTTATTGAACTCAAAATCACTTTGAATAGTCATGCTAAATGCAAAGGCCAGACTTAGAAATACTGTCCTGCAGTCACAGCCTTAGTGTGCTACCCTACAACTCATTTCCACTAATGTTTTCTGATCATAATTGAATGACTTGTAAAATCAGTCCAGTTGTAAATAGATCATTTGCTATGATTCCGTTACGATAGCAAAGTACACAGCTTACCTTGATAAGAGATCGCTTCCAGTTCTGTGCACCTATGTATCCCAAACATGTCAAAAAAACGATCCTGAGAGAAGTTACCTGCAAAAGAGCAGTTGTAGAAAAATTTTGTTTGTACGGATCCAGATTTGTATGAGGTCCAAAGATCAAAGAGAGTAAACCATGATGTGGTTGTGACAGGCGGTGATTTCAGTTGCAGTAGAGCAAATACTCCTGAAGGACAGGATGGACGCAAGTGAGTGGGGCAGAGGAAAGAGGCCAGTGGTCAGAAACCACTGGGGTGAGGAACCAAAGAAGGAGGACTTGAAATCTTGTGCCAACAAGAATCATAGAATCACAGAATCATGGAATCAGCTAGGCTGGAGCTTTATGATCATCAATTCCAACCTTCACTCCAGGACTGCCAAGACCACCACTAAATCGTTTCACTGAGGGCCTCATCTACGTGGTTTTTGAGCACTTCCAGACACGGTGATTCCACCCCTGACCTGGGGAGCCTGTTCCAATACTTGATCACCCTCTCTGTGAAGAAATTTTTCCTAATATCCAATCTGAATGCATCCTGGCAGAGCTTGAGGTTGTTACCTCTTGTCCTACCACTTGTTACTTAGGAGAAGACACTGACCCCCCCTGAGCCTGCTTTTCTCCAACTGAACAACCCCTGCTCCTTCAGCCGCTCCAGACCATTCACCACTGTGTTGCCCTTTTCTGGACCCACTCCAACACCTCAATGTCTTTCTTGTAGTGAGAGGTCCAGAGCTAGATTTGAGATGCAGCTTCACCAGTGATGAGTACAGGAAGAAAATGAAGCCCTGCTGGCTGCACTATTGATGATATAGGCCAAAATGCTGTTGGCCTTCTTGGCCACATGGGCAAACGTTAGCTCATGTTCAGAGGCTATCAATCAGCACACCCAGGTCCTTTTCCAACAGGCGACTTTCCAGCCACTCTTCCCAAGGACTGTGGTATTGCATGGAGTTGTTGTGACCCAAGTGCATGACCTAGCATTTTGTCTTGTTAAGGCTCATACACAGCCCACCAGTCCAGCCTGTCCACATCCCTCTGCAGAGCCTTCCTATCTTTCAGCAGATCAACACTCCCTGTCAATTCTGTGTCATCTGTAAATTTACTGAGGGTGCATTCAATCCCTTCATCCAGATCATCAGTGAAGATACTAAACAACACTGGCCCTAACACCGACACCAGAGGGACACCACTAGTGACTGGTTGCCAACTAGATGTGATATCGTTTTCCATCACACTTTGGACTCGACCATCCAGCCAGTTTCCAGCCCAGCAAAGAATCCCCCTATGCAGGCCATCAGCAGCCAATTTTTCCAGGAGAACACTGTGGGAGACAGTGTCAAATGCTTTACTTAAGTCCAAATAGGCAATGTCCACAGCCTTTCCTTCACTAACCATGTGGGTCACCTTATCATAGAAGGATATCAGGTTGGTCAACCAGGACCTCGTGCTGACTGGGCCTGATCCCTCCATTTTCCCAAGCGTGCTTTATGATCTCTCTTAGGACAGTACCAAGTAATTCTCAGGTGATCTGCTCACTGCATTGACCTGGATGTCAAGAGTCTTTTCAAAATGAGCAGTATGATAGGAAGCCAGTCCCACAAGATACAGCTGCTGCTATTTCAAGCAGCAGTCTTCAAAGTTTGGGGGCTTTTTTTTGCATACTGGTCTCCTTCATTCTGCCAGAAAAGCTGTTGAGAAGCTGGCAATTTCAGTCCTTCCCCAAGGAATAGATCTTAAATCTCTATAATTCATTTCCAGTACTTCCTGAGAACCAGCAGAATTCAACTGATTCCCTGAGGAATTTCTATTGAGTGGAGTGGCTGCTGAATGCTTGATAGATCAATGGTCATTGCTCAGGTGATTTTCTGTCAGACTTATATAAGAAGCAATTTTGACCTTCAATTCTTCATATTTTTGCTTTTCCTGTAAATCCTCATCATATTGACTCATCTGATCCATTGCCACATCACGACCTGTTCAATCATCAGCCTATCTTGTAAAGATGAACCTTGGATGAGAAGTGGGTTGATGTGTTTTGTCACAAATATAATTTTTTCTTCATTTAATCTTTATCAATACTTGTTTAATGAATTGAATTAAGAAAAATACATCATAACACTAGAATATAGAACCAAATATTATTGGCAAAATTTTTCTGGGTAAGTTCTGTTTGATCACAGACTTCTACAAAATGAAACTTGCAGAGTTATCCACTATTACTTTTATAGCAAATGGGGAAAAATATTTCTAGACCATGATTACTGTTTTCCTAAGTGGATATCTAATACAGGTTAGAATAAATAAGACCCTGTTATTATCTATTTCTCACCAGTGACTGTTCAGGGATCACTGTGAGGCTACCTAGATGTGGACATTTAGACACATAGCATCTAAAACTGTGTGACTTTAATCTCATCTTCTGTGCTTTATTTTTGTAAATGATTCAAAACTTAATCTTTGTAGATCTCATACTTTTTCTTTAATTTTTTTCAACAGTTTGTTATTTGCATGAAACTGTAAGTACTTCAGATGTTAATCTCTCAAACACACAATGCAATTGAAAGCACAATCAGGGTCATCAAGTCGGCCACTTGTTGTTCAAGGCAACAAACTGAGCAAGATCTGTCTTGAAACCTCTTAAAACTCTTCATCCACACTTCAGATGGTAAAAACATGTTCTCTAATTTCCAACCCAAATATATTCATGGCCCATTTATAACTATTTGACTGTATGCCAACACTTCATTTTATCTTTAAAAAATCCTCTCATTCTCATATGCAGAAAGAGAGACAGCTGAGGTAAGCACAAATACTCTTGGAACAGCTGAGATGTGGTATCACCCCATCACTAGGTAGTTCCTTTCTCTAGGTAGTTCATTTCTCTCATTCCACACTGTTTGATACTGACGAATTCCCCCTTCCAGCTGCCTAGAAACTCTCTTCCACTCTGAAAAATCATTCTTCTGAAATGCCTGCCAGAAATCTACTTATAGTGATACCAGGATTGAATAGCAGCTAGACAGTAGTTTATTCCTGTTATGTTTACATAACAAAGCCACCTCTATAAAAGGCTTGAGAGGTCTGAACAATTTATTAAGCTTAAAATAACGTAATGATCTTTATGAAAGACCATTAAATATTTATATTCAGGAAACACATGAACTGAGCCAACAACATTAAATAACAATGTGCAGGTGACAAATTACCAATCAATGTATCAAAGTATTTTAAAAGCACTTTCATCACCTTTAGAAACATACTCCTATTAAAAAATACTTTCAATAAATTAAATACTCATTAATTAATTTTCTTTTAGTAGATTTTTAAGAGTTTCTGTGCCATCAGGAAGTGCACTAATTCATCTATATTACCTAACTACAATTAGCTTTTTCACCCTGCTGCTTATTATATTGCTATATTTTATCTGAAACAGGTTTAATGGGTACCATTTCCACACCAGAGTTACGTCTTCTTGAAGACCTGCTCACCTGCACAATCCTCATTAAAGTCTTCTAACCTGTACATTATTACCTCCTATAGAAATTAAGAATGACCCCAATAAACCAGGAAAGGTGAAGCTTGCAGCGTTTTCTTATGTGCTTCTACCTGGGCAGAAGGATTGAGGGATTGAGGGGAAGCTAGAAGGAAGTAGGGTGCTTGCTTCTTTTCCTGATGTGTAGTTTAGCAGCAAGTTCTTTAGAACCAAGGAATGGATTTCTAGCCAATTTCCTATCTTCAGTCCTGACTTAAGAGTCCCTGGTGCAAATGGCCATCAACAGCATGGTACCCTGCTGATAATTATTATAATATAAACATCAATGTCTAAAGTGCAATCTTGTGCAACTGGATCAGCAGTGCTGGACAATGTTGAAATCTCCCCCATTTCTACTGCCAGCTTGGGCTGGATTGCTCTGGAAACATAAAGATACCAGACATGGTACTGCTTTACCTTATACCAGTGTCAAGTATTTGAGGGAAAAACTGTGGGACATGATAGGAAAAGACAACATGCTTAGATTTTCCTGTAAAAATTTTCTTGGAGATGAGAGAAGCCGGTTCATTGTTCATATAAGCTGCTATATTAAGAGTTACAGAAACTGGACTTTCCTCATTCCTTCTAAAATGAGCAATGAAGACAGCACTTGTGACACATCCTCCTGTCTGTTTCATCTTTGTTCTCAGTCTCCACTTTGTATGAACTTTGTATTGAATTGCCACCATCATACAGCTCTCTTACTCATTTCAGGCCTCTTCACTGATGCCAGTTACAACTTGTGATAACGCGTTACAGGCTTGACACCCATGTGTCAGAAAATGGTCTTGGTTTACTGCCCTGTTCAATGGTCACATAAATTTGAAGCATTTAATTGACACATAAAATGTCTTTTGCATGGAATCTCATACCCTGTCCCAGTTTCCAATCAGCAGGTAATGATTCACCACAACACAGGTCCAAGATATCTATCCTAAGAGCCAGGTAGCACTGAAAAATCTCAAAAACACTCACATGTGTTCCTTGATGGGGGCACAGAAACATTTAATTGAGAGAAAATGCTGTTTGCTTGATTTTTTTCTTAGTATTTTTGGTTGCGCAATTAAAGATTTCTCTTGCTTCAGCAGTTTTCCTTGCTGATTTGTGGTGGGCTCACAGAGACTTTGCTGCCTCAGCAACACCTAGGACCAGAGGTAAAGCTGTTTTAAACTACCTGGCCTATAGAAAAACAATTTGAGCATTGAAGCTGAAATTGCACTAAATTTTCTCAGCTGTCCATAACCACACAGATTTGCTGTTCTGTGGACTACACTGTGGGGATTAAAGAATAAAAAAGGCCAAAATCACAGAGAGTGCATTTTGTCACGTTTCTCACTAGAGAGGGCACATGCTTAGTTTAAAGATGCTGTAACAAACTATATATTGTTTAATCTCGGGCTGAATGCTTTTGTTGCTATATGTCTTCCCGGCTCCCGCCATACCAGTTAAGGCCAGTCTGATACCTTTTTCTCCCACTGATTAGTATCTTCCTTCATGATTTTTTTTTATAATAATTTTTAGGTATAATTACAATTACATTGCAAGGCTGCTCAAGAACACTCATATTCTCCAGGATGAGTGAAATAGTTCAAATTGTCTCTAAGACATTTGGAAGCAAAAGTAAAAAGTCAGGTGTCTTCCTGTGCAGCAGAATGAGAATGACCTGTTCAGATATATATTTGTGTTACCCTTCATTTGTTCTCTGTGCAGAGAAGTAAAATTTTTTGTTGCTTGGACAGCCCCCACAAAAAAATTCATCTCTTCTGAGCAAGTGAAGGGCCAGTTCCTTGACTCAACTGTGAGGATTCAAGAGATGTTGCTAATCCATGAAGCCATGGGCATGTCCTCCTAGTGTTGATTATAGATCTATCTTTTGTTAAGGACAGTAGACTACAAGGCCTCTAACTCCAAGCCAGACTTCTGCCATATTCCTCAACATTTTCATTAAATAATAGAAGGCTTTTACACTACTTATTTAATCTGTGGATAGCCACTCTTGCATCCCAAAATACTCAGCTGAATTTATATGCTTCGTAATGTAAAATTTTAGAGCACATACTTTGGTTGCTAATGCAACACACCCTTGGAAAGGGAGCAAATCTCTTTCCATTGAACAAAAACTTAAAGACATCTGTCACTTAAATCAGGTTTTGCTCCGTATGTCATTGGAAATCATGGGATGCAGGAAAAAGGTTAGATTAACAGTGTGGGCAGTATAATACAGAAAAAACAGAATCAGGGCAGTGGGGACTTATTGGGATACAAATTTTCACTGAAGTTATACATAGTACAAGTAAGTGCTTTATTAATTTGAGTGCAATTTGTAGATATGGCCCTAAATGAGGGTTTATGTACACAAACTGGAAAGATTAAAGTTTTATTCCCTACAGTTGCTGCAGCATTACTACTTTTCCCAGACACCTCTAGTAGAGTATGGCATTATAGTATCACCCACCTTATGCACAAAATACAAACTAATATGTTTGCGCATGTAAAGCTATGAAATGTTCCATTTTGTAAAGACAACTTATTTACTAACTTTTAACTTATAATGTAGTTTTGAAGAATATGTTTATAAATAATGATTATTACAGGGAGGTTAGATTGGCATAGGCTGCCTATCTACCAGTAAGAAATAGCCATTTGAAGAGCTGGGAATTATTCAGTGGAACCAGCTGGAAACATGCTCAAAGCCAGCAAACAGCTATGGTTATTCCCAAAGCAAGTGATACTATTGAAATTCCCCCAAAACTCTAAGTTGTATGGATATGAGCTCAAGAGAAGGCTCCATTAAGAGCTTCTAAATAGAGAGATCATATCAGGCTCAAGAAATTCCATGAACTTCATTTTCTAGAGGCAGGCTGAGCAGTAAGGGGAAATAATAAATAGATTTGGCCTCTTCTTACCTTTCTTTTCTGTGTGGAAAACCTTCTATGATAAATCTAAATGTATTTCTTGAGTAGTGAGGATTAAAACTGACCTTCTGCTTGCGTAAATGTATTGTTTCTCTTTAGCTTCCTCTCTAACAAGAGGATTTCAGCAAACATTTCCACTACTAGAATACCTAAATTCATTTGTATGCATAGCCCAGGAAAGCAAAAGAATGCTATCAAACCTCCTGCATACATTCTAAGCAAAGGAACCTTTGTTCCTTTTAACCTTTGTTCTTTGTGCATGTACATTTTTAGCCCATAATATAATTGTTTTGCAAGGTGGTAGCTGCCAATAAAAATATATAAATTTTTTAAAAATATATACTCTTAAATACATCATCTATATAAAAAAATAATATATAAATGTATTTGGGTAAGGAAAAAAAATTGACACATAGTGTGAACGCACATTGCAGAAGTATCCAAGCACAAGAAAAAACAAAGAAAGGATAAAACATTTTTAGTTAAGAGAAAACCCTTCCAGCAAGAAATTAACACTGTAAAAATCTTCCTTTGCTCAATTACAGGGCATTGTGATTCTTTAATCTGTATTGAAGATTTGAGGCCTGTCTGAGGCCTTTAAGAACCCACTTGAAGTCCAAAAGGCAATGTAGTTCCACACACATCGCAGTATCAGGCTCAGCTCTTAGTTTCATAAGTAGATCAGATCCAGCAACACTTACCTTTCATAGCACATTATATCAGGACAAATAAAAAAAGTTCAGCCCCACCTTTGGAATCCATCCTCCACTGGTCTGCTTTTAGAAATATCGGAAGACTTCCCTAAAGCTGTGGGAAACTTTCATATAGGCAAGGCTTGGAGGGAGCAGATGATGCTGCAGTCCTCTTCCAGAGGGAAATAGGAGGGAATAAAACCCTCTCTCTGAATGTTTTATGATTATCACCTCTAATATTTCAAAGGATCTTCCTTCTCAGAAAGCAGAATGCACATTTCTACTTCACGATTACATGAGCATCAAGTATGATGTTTTTAAACAAGACTGAGCTACCCAAGCATGAAATAGCTGAAACAATTTTCTTAACAGCTGAAAAACACTTGACTAACTCAAAAATAGCTGAACCAATTTTCTTCAAACTTTCCTGTGCAGTACACCTTTGAACTAACACTATACTTGCTAAATTTCTTCCCTTTGCATGTGTCTTTGCTTTTCCTAGTGACTAACAAGGACATAAAATAAGGATTAAAGATCCAGTCCTGCACATACACAAGTATGTGATTGAAATTACTACTACAACATTGAGTTAATGTTGGCAAGGTCAAACCCTAAGAACGTTTGTACCATTTCAACTTCATAACAACCCTGTATTGACACTATAGCTCATAAATATGGAATAGGGTAAAGTCCACTATATTTTATAAGGCTGTAGCTTTTCATGGGGTTCTCCTATTACTCTCAGTAACACTCCAGGGCAAATTTAGTTAAGAGAGATTGCTTTCTAAATCTGCTCATAGCTGCTATTTCCCATCAGCTGTGCATGTAAATTGGAAATGTTTTTATAAGAACAAATCATGTGACAAGTCTGAATCAAAATGGGATGCATTTTTGCATGCAATAATGCTCTGAAATGAACAAAAATGCTCACAAGTCAAACAATAGCATTCACCTCTCTTAAATCCAAAGGAAAGTTTTAATCCACAGCCTGTCAATTTTTTTTCGAAATCAGTGCAGGTATCATTCCGAGTTTATGCTCTTACTTATGATAACTGACCTGTGCTCCCTTATATATTTTCCTCACTCTAAAAACCAGTCATCTGTTCTATGTAGAACCAGTAGTGCAAAACATATGTAGAACCTCGCACCCTAATCATCCTCTGGATGTTCCATCCATGCTGGAGTTCCACATGTATTAGGCATTTATTTAAGTCAGAATATATGGATTATTATATAAGAATTTAATTTGAAAGCCATTAGTTTGTTTTCTCCATATTCTTCATCAGTTCCAGCCTGCTCCTAAGAACAACATAAATCCATTTAGTAATCATGTCAGTAAAGCACATCTGTTTTTCTTAAAACACAGGGATAACACTGGAAATCTCTTGTCAGGTATACAAGTGAAGCTTAATCTTGACTTCCAGTATTGCTCTTTCCTTAGCTTGGCCAAGCACAGAATGTCCATCAACCTGGATTACATCTTCTACATAAGTAGATTATACAATAAATTGGTGCTTATCCATCTATAATAAAACTCCTGATTACACTGACTTCACCAGTGAATTTGTCTTCATAATCTGTATTAGCCCTCAGCTGTTGTTTTAAGATGTACACCATTGTGGCATATTTTGTTCTGAATATCTGGCCTTCCTTTGCAGACATGCCTAGTCTTTGCCTAAACCAGAAGGCCAAATTTAGTATAAACTCTATACCTTTACTTAGTACTTTTCTGTATAGGTAACCCAGGCTTTATGATGAGATCTGTACTGCTGTGAAACCCATAATTACGTTAACTCCTTTACATTTCACATTGTGGAAACCTAAAGATTTAGCAAAAGCTAAGAATTCCAGTGATTCTTCTACAAAATGCCATTGAAATAAAAGAAAAAAAAAAAACCCTGAAGTACTGCAGCATGCTTTTTATGACTGCTTTTTATAGTTCTCCTATAACTGATAAATGTACTGGATGGGCACAAGTATAGTTCAGATTCTCCCCAAGCAAAGGTTTAAGCATAATGTGCAAACAAAGCTGCTGAATTCCTAAAGCAAAATAAATTCCATTGTAAACCCCTGTGTGTTTTGATTCAGAATAACATGATTTCACTTAGATGGTGCATTTGCTTGAAAATCAGCATTATTTTTCATGTCTTAAAAAATCCATGGTCAATTCAGATCACTTTAATATTCATTTCATTGGTACTCTCCTAATTATTTTAAGCCTATTCCTAATGGAAAGTTACCATGATTTATTAACTGAATTTACATACTTTTCTCTAAAATTCAGCAAACAGCCCTTTTAAGAGATTGAGATTTAATCTCCCCTGCAAGGTCAAGATGTACTTTTTATGTACCAAATAAGTTGAAATTCAATTCATGATCAGCTTCAACTGACTAAAATACACTACTTTCAGTCTGCAAAAATTTCACAGAAAGCGCTTATCTATGTCATTTCATATAATTCTGTATCAACTACATTCTTTTATTGGCAGTTTCAATAAAATATCTGTTAAGCCTCAAAAAGCCCACAACATTTACTTCTCAGTCTAAAGCACATTTTCTCTCAAGCACTGGGCCTATTACAGAAAGAAGTCACAGTTACTTAAAAAAGTTTGCTGAGTTTATAAGAATTTTCAACAGCAATCATCCTGTTTCAAAGGTATCATAAAATTCGGAGTACTAATGTTCTATGCAAATTTGAGGTCTGCTTAAATCTTAAATATGAGACCATAATCTTCATTTAGCATTATAGAGTGTTTTCTTACTTTTAAAACTGTATTTCTTGAAGAGAAAACCTATTCCAAGAAATTTTCTTCTTAAAGTCATTCACAGTGTCGTAGCTGTCATACTTTACTGTAAACAGAAAATTTCAAAGCTTCATTAAATGGAGTAAGATTGCTCCCAGTTTATTGTCTATAGCTGAACCTGAAGTCTGAGATTAATGGGACTAGAAGAGATTTGAACGGATCATGTAAACTCTCTCCATTTCCTGGACAGGATCAATTAGGACTATGATATTCCCAACTAATGCATTTATAAATTCTTCTATCAACCATGCTAGAAAGGCCACAGGCTTCCAAACCCCTGCAAAGGGCAGGGACACCTTATACTAGATCAGGTTTCTCAAAGCCCTCTCCAACCTGGCCTTGAGCACTGCCAAGGGTGGGGCATCCACAGCTTCTTCGGGTGATCTGTTCCAGTGTCTCACCACTCTTGTAGCGAGAATTTCTCCCTAGTATCTAATCTAAAGCTACCCTCTTTCAGCTTAAAGCCATTTCCCCTTTTCCTATCACCACATGCCCTTGTAAATAGTCCTTTTCCAGCTTTCTCATAGGCACCTGTAGGTACTGGAAGGCTGTTCTGTCTTCCCGGAGCCTTCTCCAGACTGAACAACACCAATGCTCTTTGTCTTCTAAGAGAGGTGCTTCAGCCCTCTGATCAACTACGTGGCCTCCTCTAGAATCATTCCAACAGGTCCACGTACTTCTTGCGTTGGAGGTCCCACAGCTGGATGCAGCACTTTCGGTAGGGGCTCATGAGAGCAAGGTAGAGGGGGAGAATCCCCTTCCTCAATATGCTGGTCATGTTGCTCTTGTGGTAGCCCACACTACAGTTGGCTTTCTGGGCTGCAAGTGTATGTTGATGGATCATGTTGAGCTTCTCATCACCAGACAGACCCAAGTCCTTCTCCTCAGGGCTGCTCTCAATCCATTCTCCACCCAGCCTGTATTTGTGCTTGGGATTGCCCCCACCCAGGTGTAGGACCTTGCACTTAGCCTTTTTGAACTTCATCAGGTTTGCACTGTCCCACCTCCCAGACTTGTCAGTGTCCCTCTGGATGACAGCCTTTAACTCCAGCATGTCAACTGATTCACACAGCTTTGTGTCATCACCAGACTTGCTGAGGGTGGTCCAAATACAGACCCCTGAGGAGTGTCACTCGTCGCTCTTACCCACCTGGATATTAAGCCACTGACCACAACATTTTGAGTGCAAACATCCAGCCAATTCCTTATCCACTGAATGGTCCATCCATCAAATCCATGTCTCTCCAATTTAAAGACAAATGGTGGTGTGTGGGTAAGTGTCAAATGCCTTGTACAAGTCCAGGTAGATGATGTCAGTCGCTCTTCCCTTATACACCAACACAGTGGCCTCATCCTACAGGGCCACAAAATTGGTCAGGCACAATTTGCCTTTAGCGACGCCACGTTGGCTGTCACCAATTGCCTCCTCATTTTCCATGTGCTTTTGCAGTTTCCAGGAGGATGTGCTCCATGACCTTGCCAGGCACCAGGGTGAGACTGGCGAGCCTGTAGTTCCTTGGATCTTCCCTTTTTTCCCCCTTTATTGAAATGGGCATTAATTTTCCAATCAGTGGGAATTTCACCAGACTGCCATGGCTTCTTAAATACAATGGATAGTGGATTAACCGCTTCATCTGCCAGTTCCCTCAGAACCCACAGATACACCTCATCAAGGCCCATGTACCTATGCAGCTTCAGGTTCCTTAGATGGTCTCAAACCTGATCTTCACCTGCAATGCGTGGTTTTTCATTCTTCCAGTCCTTGCCTTTGCCTTCTGTGACTTCAGCAGCATGGCTGGAGCAGTTGCTGGTGAAGTCTCAGGAAAAAAGTCATTGAGTACCTCAGCCTTCTCCTTATCCTGGGTAATGAGGTTTCCCATTTCCTTCTGAAGATGGCCCGCTTTTTCCCTAGTCTTCCTTTTATCACCAAGGTACCTACAGAAGCCTTTCTTGTTGCCACTGATGTCACTGGCCAGATATAACTCTATCAAGGCTTTAGGTTTTCTAACCTGATGCCTGGCTTCTTGGACAATTTCTCTTTATTCCTCCTAGGCTACCTGTCCGGCTTCTCATGAAACAAAGGTTTAATTGTTTAGAAGCATCAAGAAGAAGCATAAGCTCACCATGTGGTATGTAACTTCCTTCCATTTTTCTCAGCATTCTGACGGCACAGAAACAAAACTAGATAAAGTGTATCCCAAAGCAGATCTTGTATGACGGTGAGTCAGTCAGTGTTATATTCATTATTGGACTGAAATTACTTGAAACAGAATGTGCTTTTGAAGAAAGCAAAAAGAATAAGAAAAGGAAATAAATGATTCAGTATATTATCTCCTCAGGCTGTAATATACAAAGCTGTCAGCTTCAGCTTTAAAGGCACTTTAATTTCAAGAGACAAAGGTCTCATTTCTATTATTATTCCACTCACTAAAATTTACATTTTAACCAAGAAAGACCCTCTGTGACAACTGATGTCAGAAGTGACCAATTTATATCCATTAAAAAAAATGAGAAGTACTAAAAACAACAGTTGAAATTCTGTCCCAGTTCAAGTCAATGGCAGCTGTAGTCTCAATTCCAGGAGTGTACACAGAGGACTTGGTATTCTGTGTTACACAATTAGAGCAATTAAATTCTGCTCTTCTGCTAACAGCAGCTAATCTTCTAGTGAATATATAGAGGTAGAGCTACAAAAAAAAAACTTCTACTTATACTGCTCCTCCATTAATGTGTAACTTGTGATTATTTTAATACTTTTCCCAACAGCTAGGTTCTTATCAGATTTCTCATATCAATATCTTTTTTTCTAAGAATATACAATGATTTAAAAAGGACCTCTGGTGGCATAAGGTGAATATGATAGGATATTCAGCACCAGTGACAATATCTGAGAACGTATCTGAGTTTTATCCCTCAGTTTCCCTGACATTTAAGATTTAGAAAGTGACATTGCACAGAACAGCTCCCTGAAATATCAAAATGTGTACAGATCTCTGCTGTTTTTCTGGACAACAAGATGATGTCCAGACTGTATATCTTAAGTTAAAGTACCTATAAATTGGTTAGAGGGTGAAATCCTAATGAAGGGAAGATGGAAGAAATCATAGGTTTTTATTCTAAGGTCCTCATGAGGTGATCTCATTTTGCCAGGCATCAAAGTAGGAAGATGGTACAGAGCAATAGGAGTGTTGTGCACCTTCATATCAGAAATTGACAGCTACATGGTCCATATCACATCAAAGAAGCCCAACTGCAGATTTAGTGAGTATCATCTGAAAGCTGATGAAGTTCTTACAGCTTTCCTTCATTTTAGGCACAAAATCTTCTCCAGCTCATGCAAACCTGCTGTCACATCCTTCTGCATCAGTAATGGGGAACCTTCCATTCCCATTCCAATCTCCAGCTTTAATTGTTTGACCAGTGTAGCATACTGTTTGCATGTCTTAAAGCTCTTCTTAGAGTACCACCCTGAAATACAGCTCTTTAATTTGCATTTTACAGATGGAAATTGCGAACAAAGTCAAAGATTTTTACCTGGTGTCCAAAACCAAAATGTTCCCTTGCCCTTGGGAGCACACACTATATCTGTCAGGTATAGCTTCCTACACCAGTGCTTTCCTTACATTACTCACATAATATAAGTACATTCACTTGCATGCATCTGCAATTCTTCACGTCTTCATGAAAAGCCATCACATTGAAGCAGGATTTAAATTTATAGATCTGCCTCCAATTCAGCTGAAGGTACACAGGTGTGCAAGTACAAAACCTGGTATTTCAATTATGAGATATTCCAAAAAATATTGGAGGGCATAAACGAGCCTATAAAGCAAGCATAAGCATTTGGGATAGTACAAAGCTGTCTCATGCTTAGGGGTGTTCAAGAAGGCAGGAATGCTTCCTGAAGTGAGTGAGAAGTAGGTGAAGCATCCTTTTCCTTTCTCCTAATAATTCATTAATGAAGTTGGTATAGCCATATAACCCCTCCTGACTCCCTTTGGCAGACCTGGAATAAGGGTATTACTTCAGCACTTGATAAAAATACAACCATATTCCACTACAGTGAACAAAAGCCTGCACAAAACCAGGGCATTGGGTGTATATTATAGCCAATGCCAAAAGCTGAGGTTTAATGCATTTTTGAAAAGTAAGAAGTAATATGAAGATGAAGCAAGCACTGAAACTACTCTAAACATCGGGGTCTTTGAAATCTAGCTCCAGGTCTAGCAAATATGGATCAAACAATCCAGCCTAATAAATTGATGCTTGAGGAGTTGTTGTGGTGTAATTAATCAGTTGTTTCCATCTCTGGTTCAGACACAGCACAATATAAGCATAATATAAACACTTGTTTCTCCGGACATCCACTTGTTTTCAGTCTTGCAGGCACCTAACAAGGACCGCAGGAGGCTGGCTAAATTAACTTCAATAAAAGTATCGCATTAAAAAAACGAATAGAACAAAAAATCCTCACTGTTCATCCTAATCACATTATAATACATCATATTTATATTTTATGCATTTGTGATAACTGGCCCGAGCAGTGCACAAGGAAAATGAGCTTTCTATGTACAGTATATTCATATTGAAGAAGTCTGCATTATTTATAACAATGGGCCTACCAATACCCTGCATACAAATCTGTTTTGGTTCAGGTTTCCTTCTCAGGGAAACCTGGATATTGCTTTAAAACATTCTCAGTAGTCCTACAGAAATTGTTAATGATTTCAATACACAAAATTACATTTATAAACTTTATACATTAGTAACATGTTTTTAGACTTGCACAGGCAAAACTACTGACAGTATAAACTGCCTGGGGAGGGATCTATTCTTTCTGTGTTTATATGATAGCTAGAACAATGCAGAGTGGAATAAAAGCACTCTAATAGCAATAGTTATTATAATAGGTCAAGATAGTCATTAACTCCTGTATGTGGCTAATCAGAGCTCAGTGTCTTTGAAAGATAAGTCCACTTATATATCAGTGCAGCCAAAAAAAAAAAAGCAGGTTGCTACATCTGAAAGCAGTCATACACAGCTTATGACTCAGTGTCATGGGTTCAGCAGTAGCAGTCATTTTTCTCCTTCTTGGTAGCTGGTGCAGTGCTGTGTTTTTGATTTTGGGCCTGGGAACAGCGCTGATAACACCAGTGTTTTCAGTTACTGCTTGGCAATGTTTTGGTTTTGACCAAGGACTTTCTGAGTCTCATGCTATGCCAGGGAGGAGGGGGAGCTGGGAGGAAGCAGAGACAGGACACCTGTCCCAAACTGACCAAAGAGGTTATTCCATACCACAGCACATCATGTCCAGGATGTAAAACCGGAAGGCAGAGACCCAGAAGGGTGGGGGGTGCACTGTGGGTGTGCATTGCATGGTTGGGCTGATATCAGGTGGTGAGCAGTTGTATTCTCTGTCTTTGTATTTCTCTTGTATTATTATTGGTGGTAGCAGTAGTGATTTGTGTTGCACTTTAGTTACTAAACTATTCTTATCTCAACCTGTGCAAGTTGAATTCTTTTGGTTCTCCTCCCCATCCCCCTGGGACTGGGGCAAGAGAGAGGGGGGAGTCAGTGAGAGAGCAACTGCGTGAGTTATTGAGGGGCTTAAACCATGACACTCAGTTATTGCCCGTATTTTCAAAAGAGTCTAAAAAGTCATGGTTCTTAATCCCATCACATTTCAATAGATTTGGGTGCCTATATCCTGTGTGCAGAGAGGTAATACTATGTATTTTTGAAAAGTAAGAAGTCTAGCTGTATTCACCATGATGTAAATATGAAAAAACTAATAACTAGGTGAGGTGACACAATCTGAAAAACTGCTTAGTTGCATATATGACTAAGCAGGCTACTCAGCAAAGGATATTGGGATCTGGCCTATATCAGTCAGAGAAAATGTGTCTCACAGAGAAGGAAGTATTAACTGAGAAGCATGCAAATACAGAATCCAAAGTTGCATGGCTGGTGTACAAACCAAACAGAGAAAGTCAGTAATAATTAGCTTTGAGTGTTAAATTCTTCCGCATTTAAATGAAGTAATTAATCACAGAATGCAGAATAGGCACATGATAAAGGGCTGATAACCAAAGGACTACCATGTGATCAAATATATAAAACCTGTGGAAGGTGCAAGTACAGCATCCTTCAGTCACTAGACTTGGCTTTCTGAACATCTAGACTTCACACAAACAACATCTCACCCCTAGTTTATAGACCTATGCTTGCTACCTCCAGCTAAAAGTGTAGTCTGATACCTCATCTTGGTCTATCTTCTTAGGCTTGGAAAACAGCCTCACTCTGCATACTGCCTGCTCAGTCCTTTGAGGACACATGCATCCTATACTGATCCAAAACCTCTGTGGGGACAATGCACCTTGACCCTGCTTGACATGTTTCACTGCTAAGCAGGCTTCACAGGGAAACAGGTGAAGATGTATGCATTTAGGTTTAAGGTAAATATCTGCGGGTAGCAGCAGTCAAAGTCAGAAATAAGATACTGCAACTGCTAAAACATGTATATAGATATATATAAAAGAAATTTTACCCTATTCTTAATGATAACAATCTAATAGTACTAGAGTATCTCAGCTGAAATATAGAATCTCAGAATCCTGCATTTATAGCAATCTTAACTCCCATCATAGATAAACTTCTCTCTTTTAATACGCTAGTCTAAGTAGTCTTCATTTTGTGCAAAACAAATGAAGAATCAATGGCTCGTCTAGAGTGGCTGCCCTTTTTCTTACTAAAAGACTTCCTGAGTTTCACACTCCTCATCTTTGTGTCACATATTTTTGGCAAGAAATCTTTTTATTCTAGCTCCAGTCAACTCATCTCAGCCCATGCTACTTAGAATACATTTTTAAAAACTTTTCAGTTTTTGCAATATGTCATATAGCATCCTTCATAAAAGTGATGCAGGGTGGTGCAGGCAGGGTGGTGAACCCACAGCCTCATTACAGTGATCTAGACTTGCTAGAAACCAGGGTACTTTGGAGTACATTACCAGAAAGACCCTAGCGACAAGAATAAAGTACTTTTGTAGACAGACCCTAAGAAGTAAACATCCTCCCTTCACCTTCTCCTAATCTTTATTACCGGCTGAGTTTATCCAGAATCTCTGAGGGGCACTGTAGTGCTAAAGACGACTTCCCTACAGTATTGTAGGCTCTGTGTTACAAACGCTTCCTGTCACCATTTTAACATCACCTTTCACCACTCCCTTTTCTTATTTGTTTATTGCTCATCTTTCTCAAAAAGAGGAGAAACTGAGAGAATGAACTGAACTTAGTTGCTTTTTTTCCTGTGTATTTCTAAACAAAATGGCAAGGGAAACATGGTGACAAGGAAAGAGTGCAATTTTCAGTGACTACTAGCACACTGCACCACTAAGACATCTTTGTTCTAATAATACCAAAAGCAATTGACCATGAAAATGTTACACAAATCTTGTACTCAAGGATAATTCATTGTTTTAGTAAACAAGTTAAACAGAGAGATGTAGATCTGTATGAGATATGAGTCCAAAGCAAAATATGGAGAATACTTAGAGAACTGCAACTTTGTTTTCATTGCTTTTCACAGTCTAATTTCATTAAATCAACAACAGAAAAAAAGGTACTTGAAAATATCAAGTTTTTCAAAAAATTAATGTAAGAAACTTTGTATACTTTTATTTCCCTTTGTATTTAACTACTTGCATGAATCTTACAGGGTTTACATTTGTAGTACCCCTGGATCTGTACTGATACATTTGACTTTGACCAGTCTAAAAAAGGAAGCTATGCAGTGGCAGGAAATCATGTATTTTACAAAAATAATCTGCCAATATATATCTGCAGAGTGCAGTGCAACTCAATTGTAAAGACTTAAATATAGGGTGCAGCCGTTACGAGATGTGCTCAACAGGTTGTTACTGTTTTTTTAAATTAAAGTTATATGAGAAATTTTAATTGACAGATGCATTTTAAAAAGAGTGGGGATTTAGCTGCAGGACTCACGGGAAATAGGTGGTTTTGTAGGGTCATTGCATCCCAAAATATTAAACCCTTATATGACCATATGACTTTGACATAGAAGAATGTTATCTAAATCATAAGAAGGCCTTTGCTCTCACTAGCTACTGTTTCTTCAGTCACAGCAAGGGTTACAGACCTAAAGACAGAAAAATGCAAAGGATGTGGTCTGAGTCAGATACAATGTCAGGACAAAGAAACCAACGTCTGCATCAGCCCAAGGACAAGATGAAAAGTCTTCTAGGATTAAATAGATAGCAATCCAGAATCAAGAGCAGGAAAATCAAAAGTCAAGACAGGGTCATACATTCAATTTTACCAGCTGGTAACAATTTTTATTTTCACTCTTATAATGTGGCTCCCGATCAGGCTTCTGCAAACCCAAAGCTGGTCATGCTTTTCAGATGTGCAGCTGTCAAGAGAACTCCTACTGACGATACTGATAGTAGCCACAAAGCAGTTACAGAGAAAAGCATTCTATGAGCAGCCCTGCACATAAGGACTTGGGAGAGTTGGTCGATGAGAAAATGAACATGAGTCAGCAGTGTGCACTTGCAGCAAAGAAAGACAACCATATCCTGGGCTGCACCAAAAGGAGTGTGACCAGCAGGTCGAGGGAGGTGATCCTGCCCCTCTACTCTGCTCTCGTGAGACCTCACTTGGAGTATTGTGTGCAGTTCTGATGTCCTCAACATAAAAAAGGACATGGAACTGTTGGAACAAGTCCAGAGGATGATCAGGGGGCTGGAGCACCTCCCATATGAAGATAGGCTGAGAAAGTTGGGGCTGTTCAGCCTGGAGAAGAGAATGCCGCGTGGAGACCACATAGCAGCCTTCCAGTATCTGAAGGGGGCCTATAGGGATGCTAGGGAGGGACTCTTTATCAGGGACTGCAGTGATAGGACAAGGAGTAATGGGTTCAAACTTAAACAAGGGAAGTTTAGATTGGGTATAAGGAAGAAACTCTTTACTGTGAGGGTGGTGAGGCACTGGAATGGGCTGCCCAGGGAAGTTGTGAATGTTCCATCCCTGGTGGAGTTCAAGGCCAGGTTGGACATAGCCTTGGGTGGCATGGTTTAGTGTGAGGTGTTCCTGCCCATGGCAGGGTTGTTGGAACTAGATGATCTTAAGGTCCTTTCCAACCTAACTATTCTATGATTCTATGATTCTATGTGGATCACCAATTGATGTGAACTACATTTCTTTGTTTTATTTTGTGTTGCCCTCACTGTATTTTCCTTGAACTACCTGTCAATGTGGCACGACAGGGAGTGCTCTCTCTGTCCAGGAAACAATACCTGTGAGGCACTCAGCCTTCACAGTGCCCTCCAGAGAGTTCCCTCATTCAGCCAAGGTATCACCCAGAAGCTTCTCTATGTGAAGAACTGTGAATCAGCCCCTCAGAATGAGCCAAGTTTTCCTCATTCACAGAGCTCTTCTTTAGAATTTCCATGAGACAAGCAGAACAAAGATCTTTCACATTTATACTTTGATAGCCTTTCACATTTGTAATACGATGGCGTAACTCTAGCAAAGACCTGTTCCCCAGAGGACACCTCTGTATCTATCTTTGTAGACAGAAATCACATACAACTGGAATACTTGCAACTTTTCCCAAATCTACACCTACAGATATAAATTGCTGCCTGACAAATTATAGGAAGACTAGAAAACTGTATAAGATGAAGGTTAAAAAAATCTGAAGGAGCTCTATAAAATCAGCAATGGCAATCTGAGGCAGGTGAAGAAGAAGTAAAGCACTCCTGCCTCTAAAACAAAGTGTTTCAAAAGTCATCACCTGAGGGATGGTAATACTCTCTCAGAAGATGAGTAAAAAGGAAAGAGCTGGAAGGAAGGAAAAATGTGTAGCTTCTGACTCTTGGGATATCACAACAGAGAGCAAAGGCTAGGTAATTGGCACTTTACAGGTGACCATGGCTATGAATCCAGCCTGACACGACATTAGCAATGCCTCTTCCCCAGTGTGCCTAGACTCGTCACATGGCCAGGCAGAGCAGATGCCTCTAAAGTCAGATCCCTAGTCCCATCTTTTCAGGAGTGCTTTAACCAAGATGCTTTTAACAGCAAAACCGGAACTGTATTTATGTTATCTGTAAATTACTCCAGGAAACCTGACACAAGCCACTGTCTAGAGGGGATGTATTTAATCTCTGCAGGTTCTGAAGTATTCCAGATGGCCCCAGGAAACAAGTAGGTTCTCTATGAAAATATTTTCTTAACTGTGATTTACAAATAACATGATCTGAGTCTCCTAAGAGCTGCTGCCTTTCCTGTTCAAACTTTCTTGATTATTAGTCTCCTCATGTAGCAGGCTGTCCCTGGGGTGCTCCTTGGTATACCCTAGATTTCAGGGCTTACCTATAACTGGAATAACCTGCCTCAATAACCAACAAATTTTGCTTGCAGGCACTATCAGTAAGTAGTTTTTACACTTAGAAACAGAAAAGTATTTATGCACTTCGTAGTTTGCATCTGAGTTTGGGCTCAGTGTGTGCTAGGAGTGCCTATAGCCCTATCAGTCTTTTTTTTCTTTCACCGTAGTCTGGCAGGATAAAATTATCAAATTGTCATAACTTCTACATCCTAAGGAAAACATCTTTAATGCAAAATGTCATATATGTGGGACATATTGCAAGGAGAGTACAGGCTGGATCTAGCTTTGGGATGTGAGGAATCATGACGAAGTGGGAATTGACTGTGGGAATTAGAATCATAGAATCATAGAATAGTTAGGGTTGGAAAGGACCTTAAGATCATCTAGTTCCAACCCCCATGCCATCGGCAGGGACACCTCCCACTAAACCATGTCATCCAGGGCTCTGTCCAACCTGGCCTTGAGCACTGCCAGCGATGGAGCATTCACAACTTCCCTGGGCAACCCATTCCAGGGCCTCAACACCCTCACAGGAAAGAACCTCCTCCTTATGTCCAATCTAAACTTCCCCTGTTTAAGTTTAAACCCATCACCCCTTGTCCTATCACTACAGTCCCTAATGAAGAGTCCCTCCCCAGCATCCTTATAGACCCCCTTCAGATACTGGAAGGCTGCTATGAGGTCTCCACGCAGCCTTCTCTTCTCCAGGCTGAACAGCCCCACCTTTCTCATCCTAGCTTCATACAGGAGGTGCTCCAGTCCCCTGATCATCCTCATGGCCCTCCTCTGGACTTGTTCCAACAGTTCCATGTCCTTTTTATGTTGAGGACACTTATGTTGGTGAACACCTGTATTTCACCTTTAGTCTGAACTCACTGACACTGAAAGCTGTTCTATCCCTTGTACTTGGGCAGGAGCAGAAGCTTAATCATGAACCTTCAAAGTGTGATGTTTAGCATTTATATCTGATGTTTTCTTACTAGCACAGGCCCAGGATACAGCTAAGGGGGGGGTATGTGTCCTTGGGTAGTATGTTGTGAAAGGGGTCTTAACAAAAGGTCTCTGAATCCCTCATTGTCCCACAAATAAACAGTGAACGCAAACAGGTCTCTCTATAGCAATATCAAACCAGACAAACAAGAAGGGTTTGATGATCTTGAGCCAACTGGAGGCACACATGTAGGAGAAATGTGGTTATCACAGTGGGACCACAGCATCATAACAGCAGAGGATAATCAGGGGACAGCACCAGAAATAGTGGTAGGTGCTCTCATGTACCCCCATTCTTATGTGGAAGGAACAGAGGGGACACCTGTCTTTGGAGTCAGACAGATATCAAAACTACGAAGCACGGAGGTAACATGATCAAAATGATGACATAATATGAATCATTCCTAAAGGGAGGAAGCATTCCCCTTCTGGTCATAATAATCTTCTTCCCTCTTAAATGTTCTGGTACTGTCCTAAATGCTTCCTATGGCAACAACACATATATACCAGCCATTATATTTACATATCATGCTACTAGTTACAATGACTTGTCATCAGCAGCTTGTGACACAGTTGTGGCTCGTTAGCAAACCTCCTGTGCTACAGCTTGATAAGAGCTTGGCATAATTCACTTCCAGAAGGCAGCATCTATATGGTGAGCTAAGCTGGGGCACCAACAGTGCCAACGGTACAGCCATCATGACAGCATATTAAAGGCAGCTCAGCACAGTTGTGCCTAGAGCCATCCATCACAGCCCTGAGATGATCTCATTACCTGGTGTCAAGTTGTTAGCAGGCTTAAGAAAACAAGGAGCACTGGTGGGAGAGAATCTCAGTGCAGAGGTGCACAGTGGATCAGTATTATGAATAGCACAGATAGGCCAATGGCAAGATGACAAAGGAGCTTTGCCAGCAGTTTTACAGAGCTTGTGAGATGGGGGTAATGACTAGTTAAAATGAGGGCCTTTGTGCAAAACTGCATGATCTACCACCTGGAAATACTCCAGCTGAGGGAATTCTCATTAAGTGTTTGACAAAAAAGTCCTGGTAGATTTTACAGATTAGAGAGGGCATAAGCAAGTACTGTTTTAAAATAATATTGTAGGCTTCTTACAGAACTGATGTGTTTTCCAAGAAATTCTTTAGTAATCTGTCTTTGAAAGTGTCTAAAAATGCATGCCCTTAATTCAGAGGCTTGTATGTAATGGATACAGTATTTATTCCTTGAAATGTTTGTTAAAAAGACAGAAATTCTTGTGTGTGCTTTAGGGTGACCAGAAACTGAAGATGAAAGACAAAACTGCCACAGCATCTTTCTGACTGCTTCTCTAATAGAGTGATAATAGCATAAGAAATCACAGCTAATTCCAGGCTTAAAAAACAGTAGCATGTGGGCTGTAGGAAAAGTTTACCAAAGGCTAGAAGAAGGAAGATTTGAGAAAGGAGAAAAGAAAGAAACTCAGATTTGCCTGAAATTCGGAGGTTCCTTTGTGCCATACAGCATTTGCAAGAGACCATTTGTCTGCGTCTGCAGGAGGAAAAGATTCCTTAAAATTCAGTATCTAGGGCTGTCAGCCTCACTTTTGATGGCTGTAGCTCAACAAGAGACACCCACCAATCTCCCAGTTCCTGCAGATGGTACCTTCACATACTGTTTTATCTCTAAAGGTCTGCCACCCACAGAAGTTTAGTGACAAAGTCAAAATTCATTCAGCAAAGCAATCTTCTCCAAGATTTCTCTTCTCCCTATCTTTCTTTCATTTATTATACACTAGAAATGCAAGTCTCCTTTGAATCACCACTTGCACCAGTCTTGTCTTTGGGAATTAGACATTGAAATACAACTATAAAATGACATTATTCAAGAGTTCTTTGCTATTCAGAGAATTTCCTTGGTAACTAGACCATTGTTAAGGCTTTCATAATTGAACAGCAAGAACTATTAATCTTTCCTTAATTCCACTATGCTCATAATTTCAGAATATTTTAGCTTTGGATAAAGATGACACAAAAAATCCCATTTCATTTTTAGTAGAGTAGGCCATTCCAGTACCAAATTCTTTGCCTAAATCTAAACCTCTTGAGAGGGAAGAAATTTCCATGATCCCTTTGTGGCTGTGAAAATGTTTCCTTTTCTTCAATTGTAGGATTTTTTTCCTTCAAAATTTTTTCAAAGCTAAACAAAAAAAACTAAAACCCAAAACCCCAAACCACCACAACAAACGCCAACTCCCTCCTCTCTGCACACCCCAAAACCAAAGTAATTTAAAGAAGGCTTGGTGAGGTTCTCAGAATTTACAGAAACAAAAGGTGACTAACTTTTGGCTTTTTGAAAATCTTGAAATCATAAGTAATTTTCTTGTTACATAAAATCTCCTAATAATCAAATGATTCCTGATGTGCTGGTTTTGTATTCAGCTCACAAAATAGGACAAAGATGACAGTGCATATCCTGC
Organism: Myiopsitta monachus; assembly: GCA_017639245.1. NCBI lineage: Eukaryota > Metazoa > Chordata > Aves > Psittaciformes > Psittacidae > Myiopsitta > Myiopsitta monachus. Next base: position 21,484,788 of record CM029922.1, on the reverse strand, counting down.
AGATGAACTTCTAAACCACTGTCCTGTGGCTACCCCTTTGTTTTAATGTGTACTTGACCTTATTTGCATTAGTCATTATGCAGATCATTTTGCCCAGCATGCCTGCATTTTTTTGCCCAGTACTGTCATCACTGTTGACATACTTTACATGTGACTCTCAGTTTTTGCTTTCCATCCTCCAGTGTCAAGGGGAATGATGTCATAAACAAGACAGCTGTCCTTTCCCATCTGGAATTCATAAATGGGTAATATTCTATTTCCACAAAAATAGTTCAGTGTTGCCTGATTGCTTATGTTTGTGTGAGAGTCAGAGTGTTTTGCCTCCACACACATTCCACTGGGCTTCTGATGATTTCCACAGTGCCAGCCCTGTGAAACATCCTTCTCCAACCCCGTCTACAGGAAGTATAAACTTCAGTGATTTACCAGCTTCTTCATGTTTGGATGAAGTGTTGATAGGCTGGTCTGCATTATTGTTAAAATAATGATGATGGCTGTGTGTTTGGGTCTGTTGCATTGTTTTTGGCTCTCAGACCACTGGGACGGGCACAGTTCTAAAGCAATGTAATGACTGTCCAGCCTGTACCTGGCAATGGCTGGGGCTGACCACCTTTGTTTTATTCCAGAATTTGAAGAGATTTTCTTTTTCTATGCAGTTTTTATCATATTTTTGTTGCCATCAACCATGTTTGAAAGTGGGTGGGGGAATTGTATCAACAGCTTGGGCATTTTTCAGATGTACAGTCTTCCTCCATAATAATTTACATCACTCACAGCTTCTACAGCAGAGGTAGAAAGTAGGCTAAAAGAAAAAAAATAAAGAAGTGCATATATTTAGTATCTTTGAGACTACCAGAAGCTGTGAAGTTAAGCCTATATTCAAGAACAGGCAAAAGCTGGCTTTTCTGAAACTCTATTGAATTTTTCAATGTTCTGTTCCTAGTGGAAACACGCAGCTCCCAAATCACCATGAAAAAAACTAACATTGTTTGCTAATATTATCCACAACCTCAGTAAACAGGACAAAATTCAACAATCTCCGAGACCATATTAGACCACATTAGTCACTCACAATGAGCGGCAGCTCTTCCAAGACAGGAAAAAATCCAGCTGGTAGAACAAGGTGAGAAAAATCTTATGCTGTCATTGCCTTTTGCAATCACATCTTTCAAAAGCAAGACTTCCACACAGAAAATTGTAAAGTGCTAATGTTGTGGTTTAAGCCCCTCACGCAGTTCGCTCACTCACTTTCCCTCTTTCTTCCCCCAGTCCTGGGGGGATGGAGAGGAGAATCGAAAGAATGCAACTTCCACAGGTTGAGATAAGAACAGTTTAGTAACTAAGGTATAACACAAATCACTACTGCTACCACCAGTAATAATAATGACAGGAGAAATACAAGGAAAGAGAATACAACTGCTCACCAGCCGATACGAAGCCTGACCCAGCAGCGAACCCCCCCCTCTTCCAGGTCTCCCCTCCGTTTTCACATCCTGGACATTACGTGCTGTGGTATGGAATAACCTCTTTGGTCAGTTTGAGTCAGGTGTCCTGTTTCTGCTTCCTCCTGGCTTCCCCTCCTCCCTGGCAGAGCATGAGACTCAGAAAGTCCTTGGTCAAACCAAACATTCTAAGCTGTAATTATAAACATCAGTGTTATCAGCGCCGTTCCCAGGCCGAAAGCCGAGAACACATCTCTTCACCAGCTACTAAGAAGGAGAAAAATGGCTGCCACTGCTTAACCCAGGACAGCTAAAATAAAGCTGGTAGTTTGTATAAATATATATATATATATATATATATATATATATAAGAATTACAAGAATAGTAAAATCTTAAATAAGACCCCAGAGAAATACAGTGCATAACACAACTATAATTTTAACCAGATGAGGAACTACTTGCATTTTTAAGAGCTATGTTGAATCAGAGCCTGAGTTATTATGTGAATTGGATGGAAAAATACTCAGTTTTTGGAGGGCTTTGAGCAAACATAGACACAGTTCATAAGCTGCCTCACTTAGGTGTTAAAAATTGTTCTTCCACATCTGTGCTTCTCCCAAAGGAAAGAGCAAAGTCAATGGCTTTCTTGTACATTTTTTCTCCCAAACGGCTGAGACAACAGAGGAGGACTTTAATGGATATAACATTTATTTTGGGGGGGGGGGGGGGGGGTATCTCCTTAAGAGCAGCTAAATTTGGTATAAAATGATCTATCCTTTTTCTCTGTGTTTGTAACATTTGTTTATAAAATGTTGCCAGACTGTCTGCCCTTGAACAACACTATTTCCATGCATGCAAAAAAAAGTAATTCAGAGGCAGCAGCCGTGAAAGATTCCACAGAGGTCTCCACCAAAATCCTGTAATATTGACATAAAGGAACAATTTACATGGACAAAGGCATAATATGTTCTCCAGACCAGCTGCAACTACATTTTTTTTCTCTTTTATTTTTTCTTTTAATGAGGTCTTTCTGCTCATCAGGCTAATTTCAAACATTTCAGAAAATATCAGATTGTAACAAGCTTAAGTTACTTGTGACTTGACCAAAATTAATAGCTGCAGCTGAGGCCACATCTAGATGAAGATAATAGCTTGTGTCTTCAAAAGTTTCAGCACCAATCTGGGTAACCTGATTTGAAATGAAACGTTACACTCAGTATTCCCCTGCATTCAAGGGAAGCTGTGGTAAAGGATTTGCTGACTGGCATTTCTCACGTCTTAAGGCCCCCTTAATATTTCGTAACCCAGATTCGGCCAACGAGACATAAGAAAAGCATCTCAAATATCTGGGAAAGCTAGCTCTTCTCACTGGCTGCTCAAAATTATTTCCACTCTGTTGCTATTGGGAAAATAAGGAAGAGAAGCCCTCACTCTTTGCACCCCTTAAAAAAATATAAAGAATAATAATTTTGAATGGTATGTAACATGATTTTAACATTTAGAGGAATTTTATTAGTTGCAATACCATCTCTGCTTTTGACTATGTCTCTGTACATACATACTCATCGTACTCATACTCATATATATATATATATATACACATATATTTGGGCTTCAGCCTTGAGTGTTTCAAGTCCCATTACTACCGTAACATAAACAAACATGGATATACATCATAAAAGCTTACATGTTCAAAAGGTACAAATTATTTCTGTACCATAACTCACCCTGCAAACATGCAACAACTTAATCTTTTCTGTCTCTTCTTCAGAATACAATCTAAAAGCATCACAGAGTCCCAAGCAGATGGCAGAAATATTCCAGAAGGGGATACTCTTCTTTTTTTCCAAAAAAAATTTATAACATTGAGCTTTACTTTATTACCACAAGAGAATTAAGTATTTCCATTTTAAGCAGCTGCTGCACCTTCTCTGTTTACAGTCCTCTTTCTCTACTGGTGTAAGACACCCAACCAGTTAAATACCAGCTACAGTTCTCTTTACAAGTGCTAAGGAAACTAATTAAACCTAATGAAAGCAATCAGTCTGTAAGTGTAAAAGTGTTCTCTTTTTCCATTTCTGAACATAGGTATAATGTTACCAAACCTTGGTGGTGAAAAGGCACTCAAATATTGTGCTAATAAATTAAACAAGAAGTAAGCTGCACATGAAAAAGTCTTAAGTGCTGATTCCAAGTCAATACCACAGACCTGCCAATTTTCTGCTTCTGGCATAAAAGCTTACTATTTCCTCTTAAACTTTTATTACAAGCTAAGAAATCAGTACTATGTAAAGGTTAAATCTTTTCACTTGACTACAGTGCTTCTAAGATTAAATTACGTTAATTTAACACAAAAAGTTAGCCATTGAAATAAAGCAATATATCCTAGTAATTTTTAAGAGTTAGGGGTGGATTTTAAAATTCTGTATTTGAGATCTACTATTACATTGCTGAGTAGGGAAAAATTCTGGTGGGGAACTTTGTATTCTGTTCAGCGTGACAATGTGACCCTCTTCTGCATTTATGGAACTGTAAGGGCAGTTTTAGGAGCTCCTATTCTCTCAATAGGGAAAAAATTATACAATCTTTCCTAACAGACTTGAAAATACTATGGACTTTGAAAACATTTATCTTTTCTAAGTAACTGGTTTTGGATACTTTTTGGGTTTAAAAAAAAAAAAAAAAAGAAGAAAACAATTACATTTGGTTTCATTTTAAGTTACAGAAATTTTAAGTTTAAATTGTAATGAAAAAACATTCCTTGATTTGATTCACTATAGTTCTCATATGAAACAGGAAACCATTTCCATATGTTTCATTCTTCAGTCTTGAAAAACCATCCATCTTCAGAGAAAAAAAAGCCCATATCAGGAAAATTCAACATCTGTGCTGCCTGATGTTTTTTGCTGGTTCAACACATCTTAATGTGTGCTAGTGTCTGTGATGGAACATTGGAACGTCAGATGAACATTGCTCCAAGGAACGTCGCAGAGTGGATATCACAGTAAAAAAACAGCAGGAGGACAGATGGAGAGAAAATGGTGAAAATTTTAAAATGTGACAATGGCTCAGCACATTCCTCTGAAGATCAGACAGCAATGTATCAGGTGCTGCATTATAATTCATGGAATGTGGTTTTTTGGGGTACACTTTTAGTCTGACCTTCCATCATGAGGTGCAGTATGAGAACACAGACCCTAGAGAAATGTTAAGTCCAGGGCAGTTTGGTAAAGACAGTCCATTGAGTAGATTTTATTCTTAATGTTCAGACTCTTCTGTCTTTAGAGATTTATTTAGAGATTTCAAAATCTTTCCCTTTGCTTTTTCTAATTGATTCTATACTGTTGACTAAAATTGCTAAATGCTGTTCATTACAAAATATAACAAACATTATAGCATCATTACAGAAAGTAGGTGCCTCTTTTGTAAAGAATTGTGCATTTTTAAAGGACTGTGCATTCCTAATCCTGTAGAAATGAAGAATGGAAGCAGGAAATGCTGCAGGATATTTACAAGATTGTGTAAGTTATTGCACTGCTTCTAGACTACCAAGCTGTTTGGCCAGTTATTTATAGATAGTCCTTGTGTTTCTGTTAAAAGTATCCTGTGATTCTCTGGTGCCATTTTAATAGAAAACAATGGCACTCATGTTAATTATTGCAATTAATATACTAAGTTTTCCAGGGTTGTATCTGTGAGTCACCCACTGCCAGGTTATAAAGTTATACTGTGGTGACTTCTTTGGTCATCAAAGAAATGCCAGACATGTTGTATCTTATGCACAAGCACATTACAATGTTTAGTTTCATAAAATTCAGTGAGCATACCTAAAGCTTACAGTACACCAAGCTCCTTTTAGCATTCTAAGAGCCAGAATTTAAGGCTCAAGTTATGTGTAAAGGCTCTACCAAAAATCTCTTGTGGCACTGGGACAATAACTGAAATTACTGGAAAACTATGTTAATTTGGTTTAGCTGTTTATAACTGAATTGTCTATAAATAAGCCAAATAAAAGATGACATTATTTTTTAAAATTAAATTGTAATTTTTTTGCCTACTTCAGTGCTCTAGACATGAATACTCATAGGAGTGGATTAATGAATTCCTAGGATCTTTCTGATAATCCCAGATAAATAGTAAATAATAAATAAATTTACTCAGTTATAGATTTGCATCTTCTCAAGCAAGAAAACAATGTAAATGATAGCCGTCTGGGAATAAGGAAGTTGGAGGAACTGTTTTCACAAAGCTACTATTTCAGGTCCTATAGCTCCTTGGTTATGTCAGGCACAAAGAGTTTTGTGGGGGAATAAGGGCAAAAGAGACTCTTTACAGAAAGAAATCTTGTAATCAATCAACTATAGAGGAAGGAGAGCTACTACGTAAGGACTTTTGCTATGTGGTACACATAGGCCCAATCTCATCCCACCTACATGAAGGCATACAGCAGAGCTGGGGAGGTCGGATACTTTTTGCTGTAGACTCCGTTTAAAGTCACTATAAGGCAACTTCTCCTGAGAGCAATTTGGCTCACCTTAAATCTGATTCATACCCAAGGTGTCAGTTACACTTTCTCAGCAGTCAGATAAGACAGACATGTCAAGAAGATTTTTAAAATTAAGTGGGATAAATCTAGTGTCAAAATAGCAGTGTCTAAAATCACCTATATCTGATTTATTAATATCTTTTTAGCTTTGCGACTGACAGCCATTAGCATCCAAAATTAACAGATATAAGACCACAATTCAGGATTTTATTTCACTGAGTAAAGATAAATTTATAAAACTGATTCAACTGAGTAAATTTCAGACACTTCTCAGAGGAGTATCTTCAAAGAAACCATTTTTATTTATTATTGGAGGGAATCAAAGATTTAAGTCCTGTTAAGAGTGATAGAATGAACAGCCACATTCATATTATTTTAGTTTCATGTCTTTAAGAAAGAAAGAGATCAAAACACTTGAAATTCTAGTAGCTTGTCAGAAAAAATGTACCATTGGTTGGCTCACATATCCTGTCATTATTAGGCAGACTGTCATAGGCAGAACACTTTGAAACAGTAATAAACTGCTACTGCAATGCTTAGGAAACTGAGAAGAGAAAAAAATGTTTCAGGACAAATAAGAACTAGAGATTATAATGGGCCTAATTCTCTCACATATAATTTACCAAAATTCTCATCATAACATTATTAATTCAAAGGCTTTGTAAATAACTTGACATCTGGAAAAGATAAGCAACAAGAGGAAAGTGGCCTTTTCACTTTAATGCTCAATGAAGCAATTATGGCTGAGAAAAAGAAGATGAGTTCTCACTGACAGATAAGTCAAATAATTACGGCGAGTATGATAGGTGAAAGAGGGTCACTGAAACAAAGAGCAGGAAAACACACAAACAGATAAATTCAGATTTGAGTTTCAGTGAGGAAGAAAAGACAATTTATTCATTTAGAAAATTACTCCAGTAATGTTTTGAATATATGTAGTCAAAACCTGTTTTATAAAATAAAAAAAAATGACTGAAGAATATAGTGTATCTTGAATGAAATGGAATACCAAATGCGAGAACCCACTGCACTATTGGTAACAAACTATTGTTAGATTTTTGACTCTGCTACGTAACTTAGAAATAGCAAATTGCAGTAGAAATAAACAGGACCTCAAGACGATATGAAGAAGCTTTTCTAATTTCTTTTCTCTTCCCAACTAGTTCACTAGCAGAAATTGCAATGTGGAACAAAGACAGCATCAGTAAGCAAGTTCACCTATTTGAAAGATTGTGATAATGCAATAGCACTGTGTGATTTTAAGACCTGGGAGCTGATCCAAAATTTACTGAAGTCAAAAGAAATTTCTTCATTTACAACATTTTGTGTAATTCAGTCCCTGTCTGGTTTAACAGCAGGATTTTGAAGTATTTGGATAGCTTTACTGCAGATCAGTAGATCTGATTAATCATCGTTCCCCACTAAATTTGAACATTGATGAAATTCATCCATTCCTAATATGCAGGCATTCTGAAGTCAATGGTTTTGCAGAAAACAAAGCCAAAGGGAACCATTAGGTCACCTAATCTGACTTCAAGTCTATCAGAAAAATTATACCTTATCTCAATAGCTTGCATATTTAATTGCAATGAATTCTTCAGTCCTCAAAAACCTCATAAGTATGACAGTATAGAGATCAAGGTGTCCAACATCCATATGAAAGAAGAAATCTGATTATGTGTCAGCTAAGAAGACATATCTGCTACTGAAGAAGAAAGTAAAAAGCAAAAGGACCTTTCAGAATAATCTAGGACAAAATTCTCAAATACAGATCTCAAAACAAATGCGACCTAAGTGTGTGAGAAAATCAACCACTCAGACACCTGTGAGAATTCTCTGTACCAAATCAGTGACCTATCCAACATCCAGCTGCTACGTATTTCTGTAACTTCTGAGGGGGGAAAAAGGAAAGAAAAAAAAATAAAAACTTGGCAGCAGGATAAAATTCCTCCTTAAGTCTTATAGATAATCATGCAAAGTCCAAAAGCCATTAGCTTTGATTGTAATCATTGGCTTAACACAGTTCTATACAGGCCTACAAAAAAACATGATCAGGGAATGCAAATCCTTCGCCCAGCTGTCACTCAGGCCAAAGAACTTCAAACAGCTAGAGCTAAACATTTTTCAGCAAGCCATCTAGTTTTGCCTTAGAAACACCTAAGGATCCTTCCCTGCTATTTTGTTATTCTATCGATCTATCACACATTTCATATCATAGACTAGATAACAAATTAGTAATGTTAAATAGCCTTTTAGCAAAAGGCTGTATTTTGGGGCAATTCCAATGCAAATGGCTCCTGTTGTGAATATCTTCCTAAGAGCTACTGCACTGTTACTTTTCAGTGAGGCAGAGTTTAACTGAGCTCCTATGCACCCTTATTACTGCCACATAATGTAAGCTTTTGATTCAAAATGTCATGAGGTTTAGTCAAGTACCTTTGTGAAAGGTATTTCAGGTATGATTGAAGACCATTTAAAAGCTTTACCAGGACTATCTCTGTATCTTCTTGTAGAATTACATTGCCAGCTTTTTTGTATAAATGTCTGCAAGAAATATTTATAAGGGGGAAAGCTCAGTTTCTCTTCTTTCCAATCTCTTACTAAAAACCTGTTCGATTTTACTTTTGAAACTGGCTTATTTAGACAAATAATCCACTGACCACCCAGGGTAATGAAGACTGATGACAAGTAAGCAGGGCTGAGAAAGCAAGGTGGTCAGTTAAGTACAGGAGTGGGAGAAAAACTGTGACATCAAGTGTCAGCGTTAGTTAAGCCTAGTCAGCATAGCTGGTAGGATTGCACTTTAACCAGATTTTTTGCTTTAGTCCACACTTGGGTTTCTCATCTATCTCATTTCTCTATCTGGTCAACGGAGAGAAATAGATATTTCTATAGGAAGATTCGTCTCTTCCTACAATAAAAGTCTAAAATAGTTTGCATTAAAAGTCTGAAATAGTTTGCATAAATCACAATATACAGTGATCATTCCCCTCCGCTGCCTATGAAGTGAACCTGGGGTGTTGAGTTCAAATGGATATATCCACAGTTTCAGCAACCCAAAGTTACATGAGATTACTCTCAACCTTTCTATTTTCGAGATAACTTACCATGCAAATATAGTTGAAATTGGTAAGACTAATTTAATACCTGCACACATACTCAATTACATAACACTGATTTCTTAGGAAAATAGGTAAAAAATAGGAGGTAATAACTCAGCACGGAACAGCACTAATTTTTTTGCCTAATTCCCATTGTTTCTTTGTGGTGTCTGAGGCTGTATGGGCTAGAAATTCACAGAACTGAAACATTATCCTGAATATTGTTGAATGTTACAGTATCTGAAGATAATTATGAAAAGATTTGGAAACTCCAATCATTTGTTTCTGTATGAGGAACGTTTACATGATGACAGCTTCTGTTGAACAGAATATATTATACTGTAGTTTGATAAAGGCTTTGTTTGCATGTAATAACAAAAGACAACTGCAATTTACTGAATATATTGGAGCTCTTGTGGGTCTCAATATTCTCTTCATAGCGACTTGCTCATTTGTATTTTCAAGCCAGCCTCTTATTTCAGAAGTTGGAAATCCCAACCTCAAAAAACTTGACATTTTAGGAATAAGTGGGAAGCAGGTGGAATTACACCTACTGTGAGGCCAGTTCACAATGTAAATGTGGTAAAAATACTTTTAGTGTAAATGAGAATCAGATCTGAAGTGTTCCATTTCTAGATTTTTTAAATTTTTTCCAGAGTTTTTCAAGGACACATTTCTTCTGGCATTTAAATCTCTTATTAATGTTAGATTTCCCAGAACAGTGAGCTTTATCTCTTCAGGAAGCTGAAGACCTAGGACCTTTTCTTGAATATTTTCTCAGGTGGTAGTATTTCTTTTTTTTAATTATTTCTTGGTTTATTCTGGTATTTTCATGTCACCTGCAACAAAACATCTTTTATTTTCTCTCTTCTTTCCAGTTAGTCACCAGCCATTTTCATTACTGGGGCTAAAAGTAGCAGTTGCCAGAGCTTCACCTCACCAAATACTGACAAAGAAGAATGTCTGAATAGAAGTCTACAGAGACAGGCATATCCAGAAGGTGATTCATCTGCACTATCTTAGATACCTCTCTTACAAAAAGATGAATAGACTTTTGACTAGAATTCTGTCAGTGAGAAGTTTCATACAAATATCTTTCAGAAGTGTTTTTAACAGAATATTTTTTATCTAAGGAATATAAATTGCTTCTGTTCCTACTAGCTAATGTATCTGGCTGGCTATGAAAAGTGAGTTTGCTTATCTCACTCCAGCAACCTCTGTATTCCAATGCTACCACTGCTGTTGGTTCATGTTTCCCCTACCTCACTAGTACTCCTTTGAAAAATAAAGAATGGAGGAATAAACATCCTTATGATCATCTGTTGTTCCCTTCATGTCAAAGATTAAGAACTTTGAGTGGACAGTTATGGGAAACTACTGCTGTGTGAAATATATCTCTTAATTTTAGTCCTTTAAAAATAAATGATCTGTTTAAAACTAGTCATCCAAGATGCTTGTATGCTCACTGAAGGCACACTTGCAATTTGAGGATCACCTTTCCTGATTTGAGGCACATGTTTTAAGACAAGTTTTCTTATATAGGTGATTCTCCTTATAGACTCAGCAGTGGCCTGGACAGCTATGTTACAATACTTTGGTATCAAATATTTAAAGTTAAGTCAGACCAGTTGCTTGTGAAATTTGTTGTCCCTTCCATGGATTTATAGAGACCCAGATGACAAGAATTACACTGAAGTAATATATTCCTGATAACATTGAAGTTATGGGAGTATGAGAATTGAGACAGATCATTAGATCTGGAGTATCTTGATGTGGTTAACTAGTGAGCTTCTGTCCTAGGGAATAGGGATTGACACGTTTGTTGTGAGACTACTTGGAGTAAGGCTCTTCTCTAGCTTTCATGTTCTCTTACTTGTTCAACTTCGCAGGCAAAATTCTTCTCTTAGAAACACACACAAGAAAGGTTTTTTCATAATTTCCTGAACTTTCAAACCCATCATGTTCTAATGATTTATATTGACAAATCTGGCTCCTCAAGGGCATTACTTAGAGTTAAGGACCAACATTTGTTTAAAAAGAGAAGCAGTCTGCACAATTATGAGACTATCTACTGACCCCAGCAGTCAGAACATTTATGAAAAATTAAACCACTGAGCAAGAGGGGGGAGCAGCAGAAATTAAACAGTGAACCCTAAGATCAGGTACAGTATTGATGTGGGCCTGGTGTGCTAATTCCAGTGTTCGGCCATGAGTACTGAGAGTAAATATTCCCAGGCTTACAAAATCATAACATCATAGAACCATAGAATAGTTAAGGTTGGAAAGGATCTTAAGATCATCTAGTTCCAACCTCCCTGCTATGGGCAGGGGCACCTCACACTAAACCATGCCACCCAAGGCTATGTCCAACCCGGCCTTGAACACCGCCAGTGATGGAGCATTCACAACTTCCCTGGGAAACCCATTCCTGTGCCTCGCCACCCTCACAGTAAAGAATTTCTTCCTCATATCCAATCTAAACTTGCCCTGTTTAAGTTTGAACCCATTACCCCTTGTCCTCTCACTACAGTCCCTCATGAAGAGTCCCTCCCCAGCATCCCTATAGGCCCCCTTGAGATATTGGAAGGCTGCTTTGAGGTCTCCATGCAGCCTTCTCTTCTCCAGGCTCCAGCAAAGACTTGACAGATGTTCTGTGAATTGTCCCCAGATAGCATGACCAGAAAACACTAGCCAAGCACAAACGGGCAGCTATCCAAGTAGTGCTTACTGCTTCATGTTAAGATCTATGTTCAGAACAAATGCCTCAACACAGAGACAGCAGATACTCTTCCAATTCATCCAGTGCAGAGAGCAGGCTATGAAGAGACCAGCTACCTGGCCATAGTGATTGGTTGTGACTGGCAATGTACATGGGGTCACCTTTTGATTGTGGGACTTTCTTTTCCTTAGCTAGGAACCTAGCTGGTACTAGGTTCCAGGATCAGTTTGCATTGGACTGGAGCTGCCCAAGCTGCTCACCTTGTGTGACAAGAACAAAGGCTTGCAAAAGGGTGGAGAAGCTCTGTGGTTGAGAGGGGCAAGACTTCAGGGAAGGGTTGTTTCCCAGTTTATTCAGACATTTTTCACCTGAAAACAGAGTGATGAATACAGCACACAGTTGACAGAAATCCCAAGGAAGCGAAACCACTTTATTTCACAGAGCCTGAAATCCCATTCATCACAATAATGCTTTTCAGGTTTCCTTCCACATTATCTCATGTGGTCCTCCTGAAAATGGCTTAACATGGCACAATAGAGTGCAACTTGTTACTATGTGACTTTTACAAGTAAAGTGAAATATATAAAATTATTCACAATATCATCTCTGCTAGCAGAAGGTCCCTGAAACATCAACCTTTATTTCAGATCTGTGCATAATTCCCAACCACAACTTAAGTTTAATCAACTTCATAACTTCTTCAGTTTTCTTCCACAGAGACAACCCAATGCATAAACATAAAACACCTCCTCCTGTTTTTCCTCCTCAAGGGTATCTTTACATGTGAGCAGATACTACATGCTCAGCTCCATGGAAAGTACTAGAATTAGATTTGTACAATATTTTTTATGGCTGAATCTGCCTTTGCATTCTGAAAGGTCCTATGCTTTTATTTTTATCAGTGTAATAGAAGCTTTTTGAGTTGACTGTTATTCTAATTTAATTCCCTAGCATAGTCACTGCTCCATAGTGACAACCGGTGTCTAACTGAAGGCAATGATTTTTAATTCATTACATGTGTTCTTTTAACTTGTGTGTATGTATTGCTAACTTTTCTTTTCGACTTTTTCTCAAGAGCAGAAATCAAATCATCAATGCTAGATGCATAAAATGTTTTTATATGGTTCTATGTTTCAGATTAATTTGCAAGTCGGAAGTTTCCAGTACACTGTGCTAAACAACAGCCATGTATTTATCCTGACAAATGATGCAGGAAAAACTAATAACAATAGGGCATATAGAGAGCCTTTCATCCAAGGATCCCAGGACACATTGCAAACTTTACATGCTGATTATAGTCTACACTCAATATTGTTCAAGCTTTTCATTGGTTTTAATGGGCATAAATGTAAATAGAAAACTATGCACAGACAACTTCAGTCACTGGTATACAGCTAGGTCTGGGGTAGGAAGTGCAAACAAGAAAGCAATTCTTCCTCATAGTATAACACAGGACATGAGAAATATTGTGAGCAGATAATAGTGGGGCAGCGGATTTAATTACTTCATGTAAAATCACAAGTTGTTTTCTCAATTTCTTCTCATCAGCTTTCTGAGTAAGAAGCAAATTAAAACCAAGCAAGGGACAAAAGAAATACCTAGAAGGTGACCTAACTTTGAGCTTGAGCTACATTAGATTAAGGCAAGAGCAAGAGTGAAATATGGATGAAAAGTTGTCGTTCTTTTGCTGCCTGAGGACCATGTTTGTTTGAAGGCTTATTTTGAAGGTTGAAATGGCTTCTTTCTCTTCATATTTGTTGTCTTGATGATGTCTTCCTCTCCTGTGTTTACAGGGTTTTTAAGCAATTTAAGCTGTGTCAAACCCCAGAATCTTATGCATAAGAGTATCAGAGGACTTTCCAGATCACCTTGAGCTGAAAAGGCTATATGGCTTGTATCCGTGGCTGATTCTGCAGGACTGAAAGGTTTGCTGTATTTGATAAGGTGCTTTTTCTCCTAATAATTCCCAAACCCCTAGGACTAGCTCAACTAGGTCAGACTAAAGCTCCCATTTGCCCAGTATCCTACTGTCGGTTCTCTGTCTCCTGAAATAGATGACACTGGCAACAGAGGCTAGTGAAAGAAGTCCTGCAGGAGAAGACAGATTTGTCTCTGTTGTCAGTACAAACCAACACTCAGCACAGCCCAAGCAGTCACCTTGCCTAGCATTATTACCATTGGGAAGTCAAAGTACTGGAACTCAGAGAAGTTAGATCGAATATTTTCAAAGGTACCTACAAAACTCAGCTGATTCCTTTTCACATTTCCCCTGCTGCACCCCACAGAATAGATTCTGCCTCACCAGTGTTCAATATAGCTAAATATAATAAAATCCACAGCTGGTTATATTATATTATGCAACCTTATTAAATATAATATGCTAGATGAGTAGAACAAACTCACAGTGGAATGGGTCACATCTGTAGAATATTTTCTCAAGTGCTGCAATTGCCGTGGTTAGGATGTGTTATGGTGAGGCACAAGGGCTAGAAGAGCGTGATGTTTATGAAAACCTGGCTTCTGAATAGATAGCTCCCTGGAAGAAGCCCTTGACCTTACCCCTTGACCTTTTTAAAAAAGCAGTGTACATGTAGTTACTTACCCTTTAGTGAACAGAATGACACTGGACGTAAAAGCACAAAATCCATGGTAATACATCCAGCTATGCATATAGAATTTCTTCTGTTTAAAGCTCACATACTTAATGGACAGACCTGAAAGCATGGGAGGGAGAAAGTGGAATTTATCATTTGACAGCACGAACTGCAGCAACAAGAACAGGAGATGAGGAACTACAACCTAATTTAAAAAATAAAATCCTGTTTAGTTGGGTTTTGTTTTGTTTCAGGTTCTGCAGCTGTTTGTTGAAAACAGGTTGACACAAATAAAATTAAAGAAAATGCATTTATCTAACACCAAAACCTTATCTACAGCTACTTAACTCTTTTAATCTATTTTTTATCTATTTATTTAATTGATTTATAAATGAGCAATTGTTGAATATTCACAGTCACAACCTTAAAAATATCTTAAACCATTGGGATCTTTACACAAGATAATGTTCATTAGGGGAAGCAAACATCCCAAACAGAATAGTGGTCATTGCCTGGATGTTGGTGAGAGACTTTCAAGGGTCCTTGTAATGGCACCTTCAACTGTTCAGAGTGAGACTCTCCAAACCTCAGTTCTTATACTCAGTTCTTACACCCACCTGGCCTATGGTCCTACTACATAGAAACTACATAGAACAGATCTCCTATCCTCTTAACTTTATACAAAATACTGTCCTACCTGACCATTTCCGCACCCACTAAAGGACATTTTAAATGTCTTATCTATGTCCAATTTGACCAACTCTGCAGCAAGAATCACTTTGTGAAGCCTCAGGGATGACCAGATTCTCCATTCTCGATGTTAATCAACACCTTTGAGCATAGGGATTGGTCTAGGCACAGTTGGAGCTGCTGGGGAAAAGCTTCAAGGCAGGATGAAATTCCCACCATGAGAGTTCCTGTGCCAGTTAATCAAATGCTTTGTGATGAAACAGACTAGGGGTTAAGTTCACCTTTTCTAAAGTCTTTCCATTGATTCAGATCATAGTATTACTATCTTATCCATGCAGCTGGATGAGAAGTTCCTGGGAGACCCAAGGAACTCATGTCTAAAGTGCTCTGGGTTTGCACAGAGACAGACCTGAGCAGCATCGGGGTTATAGAGTGAACTTGAGCTTCATATTTATAACCAGAATTCCACAGTTCTTGTCACACTATGCTTTAAATATATATAGATAAAATATTTTTTGTCCCTCCACAAGGAGGTACTCTATTTAAAACAATGAAGGTTCAATTTCTCCGTTCTTTTCAACTAGAAGCAGCCAACAAATTCTGTCTGGTCAGCTGCATACTACAGTCTCTCACAAATACCATTTTTTCAGCAGCTTTGCTACTCATTGAGAAACTCTGGTCTGGAATTACTTTGTTTTGTCTTATTTTCCAAAACTGCCTGTGAAGTAGGTCATGCACCATCGGTCTCTTTCTCAAGTGTCAGGAAGCTAGTGCTTTAAATAAAGTACTTGCCTGTCATCCTTGTTTAAAGAACTTATGATGTGGACCCTTTCTTTAACCACATTTCACTGCACCGCACTTACCAAATGAAAAGCTAGAACAAACAACCAAACTATCCTGCATATTTATACAACTGGGATCTATTGACCATATTTTACCAATGCTATTAGGATTCTGACTCTGGAAAATCTCTGTATTAAAACTGTATGTGTTTTCTGGCTTGAGTAACCATCCATTTTGTTCATAGTTAGAGAACAGTTTCATTAGATATATTAATAATTTTTTTTTTATTTCACTTCTTAACACTTTCCTCTTTTCATTTAAAGTTCTTCACTATCCTGATTTTATCAATTTGAGTAATCTCATTATTTGTCCTGAAGTATTCAAATATTAAAATGAAATGTCTCACTTCTCTTCAGCACTGTTCCCATGTACAACGTGTGTGACTGGAAAGAATGATGCTCTTTGTCTAACCTGAGGCTTCAAGCATGAGTTACATTTTACTGCCACTTTACTTCTTCTTCATGCTACTCATCCAGGAAAGGGAAATAGGACGTTCTCCCACTACCATGTGTGAAATTTTTCAAAAGGTTTATGCAGACGCACACCCTTGGAAATAGGTTTGTTCACTGGTTGCCTTCTGCTTCTCTTCCATAGCTGCTCCGAGCAAAAGTCAGTGTTTCCACAGGTCAGCTCCTGTGATTCCTTAACCCATTTTGATCAAAATAAACTGGGTTAGCCATGACCTATTCCTATTATTTAAGCTAATATGACTTTGTGTAACTAAAATGGGTGAAGAAGTACTCATACAATCAGTTCTGCTGGAAAATAAGAACAAGTTAGCACTGATGCACAGTAATCTCCTTATAAGCAGAGCTGGTCTGAGAAAAGCACATCTGTTCCCAGCCTGAGTTATGCTCTGCAAAGCTCTATCCACAACATTAACCATGCTCAGCTAAACATTGCTGTACAAGAGTTTCAGCTTACTTTTGCAATATTACAAAACTAGTAATCACCATGACTGAGGAAACTTGAGAGAGTGAAATGCGGGACATTGCAAAGATAAACACCTGAAATTACAGCTCTGAGGATATGGCTTTGCACTTACTTTCCAGAAGAATGCGATGTCTGAAACCTAACTACCACCATTTCAATGGAGGCATTGTTAGCTATTTTACTGCTGAACATTGTAACAAATCCAGCTAACTTGTGTGCTAAAATTCCAGAGATGCTCAAAATCATCTGTGTTCTGAAATGGGTGTTAGGGGAGAGCCATCAAGACATTGAAGTCTGCATTATATCCTTGGCGTGAGAAAAATGGGTAATGGGCTGAACATAAAATAGATAGAGTTCTTCAAGTAAGCAGAGGATATTATTCAGAACTGTGCCTGTGACTGTTTCTTTCTCACATAAGTTACTGCAACTTGATTGTAAATTTAGTTCCTGTTAAAACATCTCAGATTGTTTACCAGCGCAGCAAAACTCAGGCATCCTAACACAGGCTTTGGGTCTACTTTAAAAGAGATGCCAGCACTTTTAGTAGCTACCTCTCTTTAGTTTGCATATCTAGAATATTGGAAAGAATAAGTTCCACTGTTTCACACTTGATCCAGTTTGTTTGTACAAACAGTGACAGCGAACACAGAAGCAGTCAGAAGCTTGACTCTCTGGGCTACAAATTGTGCTACTACGCACAGCATTCAAAAGACAATATAGAATCATAGAATAGTTAGGGTTGGAAAGGACCCTAACACCATCAAGTTTCAACCCCCCTGCCAGGGGCAGGGACACCTCACACTAAACCATGTCACACAAGACTCTGTCCAACCTGGCCCTGAGCACTGCCAGGGATGGAGCATTCACAACTTCCCTGGGCAACCCATTCCAGCGCCTCAACACCCTCACAGGAAAGAACTTCTTCCTTATATCTAACCTGAACACCCCCTGTTTAAGTTTGAACCTGTTACTCCTTGTCCTATCACTACAGTCCCTAATGAAGAGTTCCTCCCCAACCCCCTTCAGGCTTTATAGGCCCCCTTCAGATACCGGGAGGCTGCTATGAGGTCTTCACGCAGCCTTCTCTTCTCCAGGCTGAACAGCTCAAACTTTCTCAGCCTGTCTTCATAAAAGAAGTGCTCCAGCCCCCTTATCATCCTCATGGCCCTTCTCTGGACCTGTTCCAAGAGTGCCATGTCCTTTTGATGTTGAGGATTTACCAACTGTAAATGCATTTTTTATGAGGGAAGTTCTTTAAACTGGAGCTAATAATCCCCTGCCTGTTGCACAGGGTTTTTTTCATGATTACAGCTGTATAAAAGTTGAGTAAGAGAAAATAGAAAAGAGATATTTTTGTGTACAGAAATATAACATGAACTGCTCCAATTGTAACAGCTTTTTCAATTAAAGCTAATTCCATACAGTCACATTAGCACAAGCCCATTTTACTTGTTCGTTTGCCCTAAAATTTACTTGTCTGTTCAGTTTAATGAAAGTCTCCACCACAGTGGGAACATTCTCAAAAATTCAATTTCTAGGCAGCAAGTAAGTGTACAGTGGAGTTACAGCTTTCAGGTTTCAGAAAGGACATGGAACATCATGTTTTGGAGAGCCTGTTGGGAAGGTAAAACATAGCTTAGGACCAGTGGCATTTTCTGATAAAACTACTCTTACTTGTATGGGTGCTGCTGTGGGGGGCTGTGGGAAGAAAAGATCTGATTTTATCTGGGAGAAAGTGAGCAATCTAGTGAGTAAAATCTAAGTGAATCATCCTAGGCTGTGTTTATGCTTCTCTGAGTTACGACCTTGGAAATAAGACTCCTCATCAATACATCATGAAACAAGTGAATAGCCATTATGTCTCTTCTCCTTTCTTCTTCAAATGAATGTCCCTTAATAGAGAGCTCAAGGCTCATTCTGTTCATAGGAAATGACTTCCACATACAGTACAAAAAGATATTCTCCTTAAATTCCCGAAACAGATGTAGGAACAAGCTGAACAGTTGCATGACCATGTTAAACCAATATAAGTGACTACAAACTGATTACCAGTGACTTATTTAAAGCATATAAAAACTATTCAGTTTAATTTATATGAAAAAAAGATCAAGTTTTTTCATATGAACTTTATATAACCTAGCCTACATCTGGGGAACAGGAGAGGGATGTGGGCATGGAAAGACACATGAAAGCAGGAAAAAATCATGAACTTCAAGGAAATATTTGGCTTGCTAGCTAGTCACTATTGCATAATCTCTTCTTGGGCCAGGATCTTGCTCGTTTTTGCATCTATTTTGATGATTTTCCAAGAGATGCTTTACTACACTCTGCTCGTGCTTGTACCATTGTGCCCTGTACTATCAGCAAAAAGACTTACAGATAATTATTCTATTAAAATTTTCTCTAATTTCATTAAAGAATCATCCGTCAGTCATTATGCTCACCTAAATGTCTAGCATAAAATAAAGTTTTAGCAAACAGGAAAAAGTGGCTTATTGTTTCTTCACTATATTCAAGTATTTGCTGCAGTTTGTGTACTCCTCCAACACAATTCTACAGAAATCAATATATTTAGAAGGCAAATTAAATCAATTTTCTTTAAAGAAACCTGAGAAAATTATCAAAATATGCAATAAGCACAAAAGTTTTTATCATCATAATAGCTATGACCCAAAGCTAACATTATATTAGTCAACATTTTCTCTAAAATTTTATTGCACCTAACCTAAATTGATTTTCTTACAAAATTCTGTGGGCTACACTTCTTATCCTTGGGCTCAAACAGTCAGGATTTAGTTGTGTGTAAAGTGGCAGGGTTTTGAGCAGGAACCACTCTAAGGTTTCTGAAATCTATGAGTCTTAGAAGCAACATACTTATAGTCATACTCCGAAAAGAAAAATATCAAAACTATAAGAGTCTAAAGAGTGGGGCTTGAATGTGGTCAGCAAAAATAAAGAAGAGCTTAATTAATGCAACCTGAAGATGAGGGAAACAATGAATATTCTAGTCCAACCTTCCTTTTTGTCAACAAAAAAGAATGTACAGCCAAAAAGGAAAGCATGTCTGCGTAGTCTTTCAGGTGGCACTCTCTGAGACAGCTCCTAATAAGCTATTCAAAGACATACCCTAATGTCAGAAAAAGAGAACCATGAAAGGATCCTTGCGGTCAACTGGTCCAGTGCTTTTCAACTTTTTTAGTTCACATCTTATTTTGTACCTCATTTCAAGTGTGCAACTTAGAATCATAGAATCATAGAATAGTTAGGGTTGGAAAGGACCTTAAGATCATCTAGTTCCAACCCCCACGACATTCGCAGGGACACCTCACACTAAACCATGCCACCCAAGGCTACGTCCAACCTGGCCATGAACACCGCCAGGGATGGAGCATTCACAACTTCCCTGGACAACCCATTCTAGTGCCTCAACACCCTCACAGGAAAGAACTTCTTTCTCATATCCAATCTAAACTTCCCCTGTTTAAATTTGAACCCATTACTCCTTGTCCTATCACTACAGTCCCTAATGAACAGTCCCTCCACAGCATCCTTACAGGCCCCCTTCAGATACTGGAAGGCTGCTATGAGGTCTCCACGCAGCCTTCTCTTCTACAGGCTGAACGGCCTCAACTTTCTCAGCCTGTCTTCACACGGGAGGTGCTCCAGTCCCCTGATCATCCTCATGGCCCTCCTTTGGACTTGTTCCAACACTTCCATGTCCTTTTTATGTTGAGGACATCAGAACTGCACACAATACTCCAAGGGAGGTCTCACAAGAGCAGAGTAGAGGTGCAGGATCACCTCCCTCGACCTGCTGGTCACACTCCTTTTGATGCAGCCCAGGATACGATTGGCTTTCTGGACTGTGAGCGCACACTGCTGGCTCATTTTCCATCGACCAACGCCCCCAAGTCCTTCTCCACAGGGCTGCTCTGAATCTCTTCTCTGCCCAACCTGGAGCTATGCCTGGGATTGCTTCGACTCAGGTGTAGGACCTTGCATTTGGCATGGTTAAACTTCATCAGGTTGGCATCTGCCCACCTCACAAGTGTGTCAAGGTCCTTCTGGATGGTATTCCTTCCCTCCAATGTATCAACCAAACCGCACAGCTTAGTGTCATCGGCAAACTTGCTGAGGGCACACTCAATCCCACTGTCCATGTCACCAACAAAGATGTCGAACAAGACCGGTCCCAACACCGATCGATTCCAGAGGGACACCGCTTGTTACTGGTCTCCAGCTGGACATTGAGCCATTGAGCACAACTCTTTGTGTGCAGTCAGCCAGCCAGTTCTTCATCCATCCAGTGGTCCATCTATCAAATTGATGTCTGTCCAACTTACAGACAAGGATGCCATGTGCGACAGTGTCAAACGCTTTGCACAAGTCCAGGTAGATGACATCAACTGCTCTACCCCTGTTCATCAGTTCCGTAGCTCCATTGTAGAAGGCCACCAAATTGGTCTGGCAGGATTTTCCCTTACTGAAGCCATGCTGGCTGTCACCAAGAACCTTGTTCTTTTTCATGTGCCTTAGTAAGCCTTCCAGGAGAATCTGCTCCAAGATTTTGCCAGGCACAGAGGTGAGGATGACTGGTCTGTAATTCCCTGGGTCATCTATTTTACCCTTTTTGAAAATGGGGCTTATATTTCCCTTTTTCCAGTCTTTGGGAACTTCATCTAGCTGCCATGATTTTTCAAATATGGTGGGCAGTGGCTTAGCAACTTCATTTGCCAGCTCCTTCAGGACCTGTGGATGGATTTCATCAGGTCCCATGGACTTGTATATGTTCAGGTTCTTAAGATGGTCTCGAACCAGATCCTCTCCTACAGTGGGCCTAGGGTCCTCATTCTCACAGTCCCTGCATCTGCCTTTCTTCTGAGACAGCAAGTTACTTCAAGCCTCATTTGCTGCAGTAACGCAAATGTTCCTTTCACCAGAAAGGAGCATAACTCTGGCTGAGAATTTTGCCTTATCCAACATTTGCCCAAAGTCAGGATCTGTTTTATATGTCTTTTTACACAGAGACTTGTTCTATCATTACAGTGACATGCTTTTCCTTAATATCTTATCTAAATAACCCATGCTGCATTTTAAGCTGTTATTTCCTGTCATGTCCGCAGAAAGAGGGAACTGATTATTTCTTTCCTCATGCTGGAAAACCTTTACAGAACTGCTACCCTGACCTCCTCAGTCTTCTCACCTTTAGGCTTAGGAAAGCAAATTCCTCCAGTCTCACCTTAAAGGTCATCTGTGGATTATCTGTACCCTCTGCTGGACTCCCTCCAATTGGTCCATCTGTTACAGTGCACTGCCCAAAACTGGGAACAGAGCAAGGTCTTATGAATGCTGAGTAAAGCATAATGAATCAAACTTACAGCACATCTGCCATATACCCTAGTATGAGGTTTACTTTTCACAGCGTGGGATTCTTCACTCACATTCAGTTAGTGATTCAGTGGTGTCTGTGTAACTTCTGCTTTGCCAAGAGCTATCTCTTTCTTATATGTATGCAATTAATTATTCCGCAGGGTAGTTTTCTGCACCTCTCCTCACCGAGTTGTCTCCTTTTTTCCCCTAGATCTTTTCTTCAGCTTGTCAAGACAACTGTGAGTCTTTTTTAATCTTGTTTTTGGTCTTTCAGTTTTTTCCTCCTGAGAGGTTGCAGTTCCCTTCTGGGTTGGTATTGTCTACAGATATTACAGCTGTACTCCCTCCAAGGTGATTAATGAAACTATTCCATACGCTGCAAGCTATGAGAATCCCTACAGTAAGCACTCCTTTCGCTTTGAGAATGGGCCCTTAATCGCTTCGTAATTTTTTTCCCCAGTAGTTTTGCACTCAGATTATGGCAGGTTTATAAACCCAGTTTATTAATAATAGTGGCCAGTGTCCGGTCTGGGAGCTCTGCTCTGGCTGCCCCGGTGGTGCCCAGTGTAGGCACCCAGACAGAGCCGATGAGAGGGGAGGCTGCAGCTCAGAGCAAGGGGTTTAGAGAGTGCCTACACTGCTCTCCTGAGGGGAGGGTGCACAATGGGCAGGGATGCACTCTGTGATCCCCGGCGGAGGTCCTCCTACAGCAGGTGGCTGAGCTGCAGGACGCTGTTACTAGGCTGGAAGGTGTCAGGGAACCTGAGAGGAAGCAGCATTGCTGGCTCCAGGACCAGACTGTGCAGGGGTCTCAAGCATCCACTGTTGCTCATGCAGGAAAGGAGGTCGCTAACCCAGGAAGCTGGGAAACAGCAACAGAAAAAAAAAAAAAAAACCACAACAAAAAAAAGGAGGAAGAGGACAATTAAAAGCAAGGGGATTCCTCCTAAATCTATTGTCTCCACCCAGAACAGCTTTGCTGTCCTGCAAGAGGCTGATGAGGAAACACACTCGAGACCATCCTGGGAACCTGAATGCATAGAAGTCCATGGAACCTGATGAAATTCATCTGCGGGTCCTGAAGAAGCTGGCAAATGAAGCTGCGAAGCCACAACACCAGGGTTTTATGAGAGTTAAGTTATACAACATCTTCTGCTTCCCTGGAACATTTTTTTTCCTAATTATATGTGTAAATTAGTCTTGTCCAAAATTTGTTTTTCTGACCTGGTTCTTATCTATGGCTATATCTTAGATTCCTAGCTTTATCAGTTGCAGCAGCGTCTTTCTGATAACGGATGGTCGTCTGACTGGCTTATCGTTTAGCTATTGTCAAGTAGTTCTCAGAGGTCAGAGAAGTACAGTCACTTTATTAGGTCTTATACAAGGGATTTCATCAAGAACAACTGATCTAGAAACATCTAACTTGAGTTTCCTTTTCCATTCCCATAAAAGTTCTTCCCCTTAGCTACTACATTAATTATCTAGGCATTTCATTGTGTTTAATCTTTTTCATGGAGACTGATGTAAAAACTGCACAAAATCCTAAGTCTTTACATTAAAATCTGCTATTTTCTGTATCTGTCCACGGGTAAACCAACCTATCTGGTTTTCCTCCCTTCTGCTGGAGGGTCAGGTCTAGAAAAGCCTAACCTCCAATGAGATTTCAATCCATCTCAAGAAGGTACACACTGCTTGCATATGAAAAAGTTGCTTAGAGAACTTTGAAGACACTACTGGAATATGTACAGCTAAAAGGCAGACAAGAGCTCTCAGAAAACATAAGCCCTGCAAACAGGAAAAGGAAAAACTTTGCAATGTCTTTTAATAGGAACTGCATTGAAGACAGGCCCCTCAAAGAATAACCTACACAATTGGCTAGGAATCACCAGTGCAGATAAATAATGTAGATTCATTACTTGGCTCATAATTCAAGTAGAATAAACTGAATTACAAAATTAATGTCTCAAAAGACTTGTCTCTGCCAAACTGTTGTAAATTCAGAGCATGTACACCAAGGAATAAAGTGCATTTATGGTTGAAAGAACATGGCTTACAGCTTTGAAGGTATGAGAAGGTGAATAAAATAGAAATTAAGTTCTATGCACTCTGAAAAATAGTCATGCAGAGTAAACAGTCATAAATATCAGAAATCCGTCTGTCCCCTGAGATGAAAATACTGATCATGGTAATAGGAGCATTATAGAAGTTGTAATGTAGAGGGTGACAGAAGAGAAATTAATCAGTTCCATATTGTCATTGGCTTAATAACCAGACAGCTACTGCAACTTCTACAGATAAAGAACATGAAGTTGTTGGAAAAGCATCCTTTGAGGGCAGCTATCTGCAACTCATCTCTGATACAACTGTGGAAGAGGAAAAGGCATTTAGAATGAAAAGTCATGTTTCCCTATCAGGCAAGTTTTCGTTCTTTCTGGATCCAAGTAAACACTATTGCCAAATGGCTTGAAGTATTAGGGAAATATCCAAATGTTTAAATCAAGGCACTTTTATTAGCTTTCCACCAATACAACTTGATGTAACTCCCCCAGGGACACAATTCTGATTTACTTCAAATGTATCTGTGATTGGAGTAACTTTCTAAAACTGTTCAGAAGTGCCAAAGAGAACTTGGAGATAAAATTTTCTTTTAAGGAGGAATTCAGGCAAACAGGAGATTGCATTTTATGTATTTTTAGTGAAACTTCCATTGCAAATTTCTGACAGGAAGCAAGCGCCCTGAGGTCACTGAGGTTTGTCTAATAGCAATAATGACAACTGAGTAAGAGATTTTTCCCCTTTGGCTGAATTGGAATCACCCAGCTGCCTGCTTCTGAGGCTAGATCCAGCCTCCTCATGCATGGCTCTGTGCCCACAACCTGTCTGTGTGCACACATCATTCTGGGGAGAAAACATGACTGGCACACAGGGGAGTCCCAACAGTAGCATCTGCTCACAGATTCAGAAAGTTTGGAGAGTTCTAATTTCAAAACATGAGACAAGTCACTCTAAGGAGAGGGTAAGCTACATGCACCCAAATTAATTCAAATATAAGAAAATGATATTTCCCTAAGGGAATGGGTGTTTGTAACAGCTACAGTAATTAAAATTCTCTAGAGCTGAGGTGACAACAACCGACCGAGCAAGGAAACCTGATGTGCATCAGAAGTACTGTTTTTAAGAAATCCCTCATCTCTGCCTTGATTAGATGTCAGCAAACACTTCTGACAGTCATTTTTCAACAGCACAAGAATGTAGTCAGTGGCTGTTCTCAGCCCACCAGAGAACAGATCTATTTCTAAAAAGAAAAAGAGAGAAAAAGAATAAAAGGGGGGGGGGGGGGGGGGAACCAACCAAACACACAACAAAAACCAATCCTTGCCTTCAAGGATGTATGGACTTCCCTCGGAACTTTAAATAAGTGAATACATTAGAGTCATTCCATGCACCACAGAGCGCAACCGAATAGACAACAAACAGGCAAAGTCTCATACTCTCTTCAGGGTAAGAAGCCTCCTCTGACTGCCGGTACCATGGCAGGGCGGGGCTTGCCATAAGTAGTGGAAAAGGCTAAATTGTAATGTCACTAAGCTAAAGTGTTACCAGCATATGATCCTGTTAACAGTAGATACATTGCTGTTTAATGTTCCCGCTTGAACCAAGTAGGTTTTTGCATATCCCCGAACTTCATACCCCAAAATGCTACACACCTTCAAGTTCAGACAACCCAACTTAAGTAGGTTTGCCCCAGCTCTACAGCAGCCTGCTGAGAACAATAATGTTAAAACCCATTTGTGGCTGTAGGCACTTGCTACAATAGTGAAAACCTGCCCCCAGGCAAAGACTACACAAGCGTTGAAATACAGAGGTACAGAAAACACATTTTAGGCTTTACAAGTACATGAACTTTAGAAAAGCAACCTGTTAGAGTCTAAAACACATTACAGTGCACTGAAATAGAAGATCTGGGGTTTTTTGTTTTGTTTTAGGAGTAAAATAAAGTAGAAAAAAGCCCCATGAAATACAAAATGTCATGTCATAAAACCGTAATGTTTAAAAAAGATCAGAAAATTATATTTTGGATAACATATACCCTTTGGTTTGGGTTGGTGCTTTACTCTTTGATTTGAAGTAAATTCAAATGATCAAAGTTTGCTACTTTTCCAACTGAAATGCCACTTTGAAATGGAAAATCACAGTCTTTTTTCAGTGTTGAAGTATTTTTACTCTTTCAAAAACTGTTCTAGCTTTTCAGCTGAACTTTCACGAATACTTCTTTGTGATCCAAGCATCATTTACCACAGAATGGCACGCTTTTGGCAGAAGAAAATTGTCCATTTGCATTAGTTTGCCTTATGTATGCTGCAGGGGCACTGAAGGCACTTTGTGCAAACACTGAGAGAGAAGAGTCTCAAGCTGGTGGGATTATATCACAACTCAAGCAAAGAGAAGTTTATATAAACAGATCTCATAGCAGCCTTCCAGTTTCTGAAGGGGGTCTATAGCGATGCTGGGGAGGGACTCTTCATGAGGGACTGTAGTGAGAGGACAAGGGGTAATGGGTTCAAACTTAAACAAACAGGGGAAGTTTAGATTGGATATAAGGAAGAAATTCTTTACTGTGCAGGTGTTGAGGCACTGGAATGGGTTTCCCAGGAAGTTGTGAATGCTCCATCGCTGGCTGTGTTCATGGCCAGGTTGGACAGAGCCTTGGGTGGCATGATTTAGTGTGAGGTGTCCCTGCTGAAGGCATTGGGATTGGAACTAGATGATCTTAAGTTCCTTTCCAACCTAACAATTCTATGATTCCAAGCTATATCGCAGATGGAGGCATCTACATTTAGACTAATGAATCCCATCCACCAAAGCTCAGTGAAATCACTGTGGATGTCTGTTGAATTCACTGGGCACCAAAAGAGGATCAGTCCCCATTAAGGAATCATTTAACTCTATTTCTTAAAAATCACAAGTGTATTTATTTTGCTTTGCTTTTAATACCAGGTCAATAGATCTTGCATAACATTACTTCTTAGTGCGATTTGCATAGATACAATACTTAAACAACCAGTTATAAGACACCACACACCTCTTTTATTGACAAATCAAACTTTTTAATGTTGTTCACTGTGAGGAGACTATGGGCCTGATCCAGTACACTTTTAATTCAACAGCAAAGTCCCCTGTCAGTTCAACCAGTGCTGCAGCAGATTTTAAAAATGTAGGTGGGGGTAAAAAATCACATATTTTCTGTTTTCCAAAGCATTTCCAGAAACAAGATCACTACTTGTACTCAAATCTTTTGTTTTTCCCCAGAGCTCACACAACCCTCCCACTCAGAAATAGTTATTAGCTGGAAGCACATTTGGGCTTTTACTATTCCAAATGAACCTGACAAGCAATTTCCAAATGAATTTATGTGCTGCTGTATTTCCCTAGGCCGTGTTTTAAAAGTGTGATCCCCTCTATTGCTCTTTGAGAGAGTTTAAGCAACTTTACCATTCCCCTTAGGGAATAATGGAGGACACTGTGAACAGAACAAGAAGTTATGCCATCTTTTCTGCAGGAACTTTTATGACTTTGCCCCACATATTACAGCAGTGAAAAAAAGGTTATTTGCAAATAATCACTGATTTATTGTAACACAATAGTATTTGTTTTCCAGATGTTATTTAAAATAATATTGGCACAGTGAATGCATCAAGATTAATTGTAAAATACATATACAACACAATTTACTGCACATCTGTAGTGTGCCACAAATGACACCTTCCACTTTCTTTTTAGTTAATTCATTCAAATACAAAGTAGAAATAAAGCCATGTGACATAACTGACCAGACGATCCAAGTTAAACACATCAAATATCTAATGTGACTTGTGAGTTGAGCAGTTCAGAAGTAAACCTAGAAGTTCACATATGTTCATATGAAAACGTTGCTAAATATTTTCAATGAATAAAAAAAATCATTTTGGCGCCTTCAAATAAAAGAATTGAAAGACTAAACTCGTGCAATGAATTATTTCATGAAAGCAGTTCAGTCTAGATAAGCATGAATGGAGTTTGGATCATGCTCCATAGGCACATCTGTGTGTAAAACAAAAGAGAATTATTGCTTGAAATAACTAACTGGAGAAAATAGTAATTACATTTAGTATGCATGTACAATTACAGTGTGTTTCACGTATCATACCTAATTACATATACCTCCATGCATGTGTGTGTGTATATGTATTTCACATATACCTGTGAAATACATTAATTTCAGTTATCAAAAATTTACAGAGGAAGTCAACTAATAAAGAGGTTCAAAGTGATCTTGCCAAAGCCAAAAAGCAGCAGCTGAGTTAGGATGACAATTCAGACCTGATAGGTGAAGTCCTAGTCCCAAATGATATAAACAACAATATTTTTGTTGAAATGGCTGTATATGTTACTACTACACTAAACTAAAACAGGTCCTGGAGGCCATCTAATAAAGTCTGGCCAATCCCCTGGCATTAAATTCTCTTACTTTCCAAAATATGACAGAATAACCCCTACTGTGAACGGAATATTGCTTCCCCTGTTCTAAAATCTGTGACCATATAATTGTTATCGAAAGCAATGGCTGGTTCAGGCCAAAAGTGGGTGGCCAGGGACCATGTAACAGCAGGGATAACCAAGTGTAGTGCTCTGTTTTGTGCTTGACAGTGTTTAATTAGCTAGTAAAGAAATAATCAATAAAGACAGGTTACATTGCCGTAAGTTCCAGTCATGAACTCGGCCTCCAAACATCCTGTCCTGCCTTACTTCTGTATGTTGTATTCCATCCAAGAATTGTTATTTGCTTCCATTTGACCCCCAGAGAATATTTTTCCTATAGCTGCCTCCAGGAGGCCCAGACCTTTCACTCAAGCAGCATAGGTTCTGCCTTTGGCACTTGACATCTGAGGTACACACTCCAGTGATGACCTAGATGCCAGGGTTACATAGAGATCATGCTTCCATGCTGAGTTAGGCACCCTATGGAGACATCATTTGTTTCCCCAGGCAGGAAAATATTACACATATAAATGAAAAATCCCTTCGATTGAAAAGACATTTCAAACTTTTCCAAAGTACGTGAGGGGGACAACTCACAGAAACATAATTTAATAGAATTTTTTAATGAGTCCTATGATAAATGTTTTATGGCCAAGAAAGAAAGTAAAAGCCCATTGTACTTTTCAACCAAAGAACATGCGAGTTCCCAAATTAATTCATAGGATTCCCTTGAAGAGCAATCCTTAATGCCCTCCATTAAATTACATCTCTTTATTTTGAGAAAATGGGTTTACTTATTCCTTTGCTAGAAACCTGAGAATAGCATCACCAGTGACTTTGTGTGACATCTACATGACAGCAACATTGGTTTATAAGTGACTGACAACTGAGACTTCTGCTATGCCTAGGAAGAGCTTAATAAAATTGACTTAACAGATATTTTTATTATTCCCAAGAACAGGGTTGATAATGAGATTTTTTAGCTAACCACACTTCACTTGACAAATTATGAAGAGATCAATTTTTTTCCCATTAGCCTCACCCTCATCAAAGTCTCAGCTGAGGTCAACTAGCCCTTCACTTGTAGTTAATAGCATACAACCTTTGTCTACAGGTTTTTCTTTATCAAAGCCTAACAGAAGAAAAATCAATGACCCTTATTTCAAATTTGATGGAAAATATTTTTCTTTAAATTAAAAATTCCTCTTACTTAAAAAGACAATGAGTATGCCTGAGTCTAGTACAATGGCGACTCAATCAAAGTACTGAAAGCCATTAAGATGAGTGATGCTGAGCAGTTGGAAATACCATAATACAAAATATTAGCTCACTGAGAATATTATTGGTAATTTCAATGAGGCCTGGATGTTGTCTTTGGATTTTATCAGGAAAAGTAAGTACCCAGTACCACTTTCTAGTAGCATATTAGTATCTAGAAGATATATTCCAAAACTTAGAATGTTTAAAATTATGACTACTTCATTGTTTTTTTGTATTGTTGTACAAGGTACAGTGTGCATTTTACACCCACCTCCATTCCCTCACCTGCCTAGAAACTCACCATTGCCACAGTGCAGACTGTGCTTTTTGATAGAAATATGTATGTTCAAGCCGAGTCTTACAGAGTCATATTCTCAGATACTTTTTATCATATATATGTAAACCATCCAGTTAGCATAGAAATATGTTATCAGAAAGCATTTTAATAATGTTATAATAAGGACTACCCTCTTCTGGAAAGCTGATTATAATTTTGCACTGTTCTGGCTTAGGTGGGATTTAACCACCTCTCCAGACAGACATGCTAGCCATTAGACGATTATACAAATCATAATTCAGGCCAGATTCCAAATTTCTGACCCTCAGATGAGGCATTCCCCTCAGAATCCCACTGTAGCCAAGAGCAATTTAAAAGTACAATTTGAATCTCTGGTGGGTGAGATCTGCCCTGTAGCCTTTCTATTGACTATAACCAAAACTTAGAGTAGTCTAGCATGGCTCCTAAAGAGTCACCAAAGGTTAGATTTGAAGAATCTGGATATCCATATACTGGAGGGCTCTAAAAGGAGCAGAGATGTATTTCGCCTGCTTTAAGCGTCTGTGTAAGCACCACAGTATCATAACCAACAAAGGAACACAAGCATTTCCACCAGGACATTTTTATACCAAACACAGTAAGGATTGTCCAAACTCAAAATAGTTCAAGGTCCAAAGTTCCCATCCAGAATGTTATTTGGATTTTTTTTACTTCCACTGAAATCAATATCAGTTACAACCCTACATGACTTTGTAGATCTGTCTAAGGTAGTTTCAGTGCTGTATCAGGAGTCAGACACCAATGTAACAATGTAGAGAGATTATAAGTTCCTAACTTACCCTATTTTGGTGATTTTTATTTCTTTTTTTCTCGCTTTTCCTCAGTTTCATCTTTCCTTGTAATACAAAATTAATTACTTCTAGTCCAAATACTGCCAATACTAATACCAGAAATTTTTAGAAATAGGTGGATTGGTGAGTGGATAGGTGGATATTAGATCTCTTCTCTTAATGGACTCCCCTTAATGGATGACAAGTACATCAGATACTTAGGGATTTGTTTAACCTCAGATGATCACTACATGAATAAAGCAAATTTTGTGGAGATAATTAATCAGCTTCAGAAAAAAGCTTGCAAACAGGCACCTTTATTCATTAACTGGCTGGAAAGGCCCAATAAAGCATGAACTGATTACCTGGAATACATTATATTTTCTAGGTGCTGCCAACTGTGGTTCCTTTTTCCTTTCTGCAGCACATTAAGTAGAATAATGACTTCTGTTATTTGGCCTAGAAAGACATTGAGTTTACATTTCAAATTCAAGCAAAAAATCAATACAAACAAAAAGCTTACTAAGTCTGTGTCTCAGACTTATATCATCAGGCTAAAATTTGCAATAGAGGGATACCCAGTATTAGAACAAGACTAAGGTAACAGAACTTCAGTCTGGAAAATAATTATTGTTAAATTAACTGAATTTCCCATACATCCCAAGATCTATGAGAAAACAGTTGAAGTAAATTAAAATCAGAGAACTTTGATACATGGATAGATATGTCAAAATATTAATTTTCCTAACCTACAAATTTAAAACAAAGAAAAACATGGACATGAGCATCTCTTCCTGGGCTATGATGGATTAGGCTTATGACGAAATATGCCCAAATTCTCTACCCTTATGATTACCTATGGACATGTCACCCCTTGAAACAGAATATTTTGAAACAATTTGTACTGGTCCAGATCCAACTCCAGCAGTTTTTTCATTTGTTTCTATATCATAACATCTTTACTTTTATTCACCAATAATCTATGTAGCACATTCTACTAAAATAGCTGCAGAGGGGAGAGACAGAGGTCAGTCTGAAATAAACAAAAGTGAGGTACATGTTTGTACCTCAAACAAACAGCAAGATGCAAAAAAACACACGTATCCCAGTCCCTATACCACAGAAGACACATCACAGTCACTTATCCCAAGACTCACAAACAGTGGCAGCTTTATGTTCTAAAAGCCAAAGAAAACCCTTGTAAAGCACAGCACTGAAAAGTAGTCCTGGCCACCAATACCTGGCCACCAATGGCAAACTGGGGAGAAAATTAGTAATCACAGGACTGAAACCATCTATCCCCCTTTTTTCCTCATAAACCTTCGTGTCTATATGTTGTAACCATACAGTATACTAGTCATTTTACAAAATGCCTAAAATATTCAGGCATTTCACAAAATGTCCCAGATATGACTAAAATTTTCAGTTATTTCAGAAAATTAACAGGTATCATACATAGATACTGTGGGAAACACTAAAACCTGGTTTCTCTTGGATCATGAACAAGAAAAACAATGTTTCTATTACATTTATTTTTAAAACTGTATACTCATATTTTTACCTAAAGCTAAATAACAATACACATCACAGAGCTAATGTTTATTTTCAAAATTGAAACTATTTCAGAAAGTTATTTTTATTGTTGTTGTTTTGTGTTATAAAATCAATGCTTTCAAAAGAAATCCTAACAGGGGCTCAGAGAGGGGGTAAATAGAGCGGGAACTGAATGTGTATATGACCAAACAACACTAAATAAAAGGTAAATTCTTCTATGATTTATTTCTTCTCCAACTCTTTATTAGCGATTCAGCATTTACTCTTTTGATTTGCTTGGCTTTTTATATCAAATGAGACATCACAAACTTCTCTAATGATGTGATAAATGGAGCCCTACAGCACATGAATGAATAACCACAAGAGCAACTGATGATGTGCTGGCCTCCATCAATGAGCATCATCAGGTGGAGACCATGGTTCAGGAGAGCAATCCCAGCTGCAAAAGCTCTTAAAAGTGCCATTGTTATGGCAAAGTACCCATTACCTGCCAAAGTGAGGAATGATCGATTTGGGACGGGAAAACAGATGCAGATTCAGTGACAGGTCCACCAACAGCAATGGAGATTGCTGAGGCTTTCTGTCTTTATGATTATTTTTCTTTTGTTATTTGGGTTTTTTTTATGGTTATGGGCAAGAGATGAAATCATAGAAGCAGCCTTAGATGTGCACTGAGACCCTGCCATATGCCTGGAAGGGACAAAGTGAGTTGGTTTTCTCTGGGTCAATCTTACCTTCTCCCAAATTGCTACCATTGAAGCAATTTCTAGCATCCTTCTCCGCCACAGCTAATACGAGAAGAGGAGGAGTCTGGAGTCATGTGCCAGTCCTTCCTGGAATTTTATTAATCCTAATGTGTCCTGATTATCTGAAACTCAAATAAACTCACTGGCCTCCTGAATAACCTCCTTATATATCTGGATATAAGCATGATTTTGGTGCTGCGTGGAAGCCAAACAGAAGAGACTCCCACCTAAAGAACATTTTCTCCTTCACACTCCAGTGAACAAATTGAAAGAAAAAGCCTATAAAGAATGCAGATATTAAAAAAAGACAACCTACTTGGACAAATTTTGAGTGTAAGAAAGTTCTCAGAAGGAGAGTCAACAAAAGGGCATGTTGTCCCAGTGCTAGGAAATTTCCAAATAACATTTCCTAAGAATGGACATTTCCTAGGAAATGACATGTTCCAAAGGACAATGGTAGGAAATTTTCCAAAGGAAAAATGCATGACTGCTCTTTTGCTTTGTATCATTGCTGTTGTTTATTAATTCCCTGAATAGCAGAAGTGGCTAGAGATGTTATTTCCCACATAACTGCAGTGTGAAAGCACATGGATAATTCCTTCTGTCAGTTTATAAAACCAAGTGGAACAGGCATATAACCCAGAATACCTGTAATACCAGTCAGTTGGCAAAAATGCCTAAAACCTTTAATTATTTCATGAAAGGACTGATTTCACAAGATGACAGTAATAAGCACAGACACACAGATACATACGTAGATTTGAAATACTGCAGGGTACACTTACGTGTGTACATACATATGCATGCCAAAGCAAATACACGGCAACCGGTTGTTAAAGGAATAGGTTGATTATTTCCTATTGCCATCAGCTGTCTCCTGCCTCTGCCATAATCACTCAGTGGAAACAAATGACCATTGTGCTATAAACAGTTTGTCTTTTCAAAGTTCAATTTATCAGCTAAGATAATACTACTTTAGCTTTCACACTGTCTCTACAGTGTTCCTATAGGGCACCCTGGTACCTGGAGAACAATGAATCAAAAGAACTCAAATTCCAGTTCCAGTCCCAGCAATGGCTGCACATCACATAAGATGATGCTTTGGTTGTTGCTGTTTTTTAAAATGTCATTTTGTATTACAAGAAAAAAACTTCCTGAAATTCTCAATTAATTTTTCGACTTCTTTCCTGAACTAACTTGGCAGCTCCAGGTTTCTCATCTCATGCTTCACAAAATAAACACAGTGAAAAGATGAGTCTTTCATTTTAAGAGAGTGATATCATTTATACGTTTATTTATTTTATTTCATTTTCACTTCAGTCACAATTTCTTGTATTTCCTCTTGTTGCATTTTAAGATAAAAAGAGATAATCTAAGATGACTGTGCTGTTCTCCCAAGCCATAGCCTGTCAGATTGCCGAATTATCAGTACCTAGTGAAGCAGCACAGTAGAAACAGATCACACATGCCAATTCTCTCCCACTTGGTAACCATTTTCCAGTCACTGGAGGAAAGTGCACAGTCCAATCTCTCTTTTGCATGATCGAAGTTAGTTCAACTATATAGCTTAACAGATGCCCTCAGGCAGCAGGTGGTCCAATGAATTATATCAGAAAAACCAATAAGTTGTGTATTATTCTGGTGACTCTAGCCTCTAACTTGCTAAAAGAATACATTCCCTTTTTCTTTTCTCCTATTTTAATGAATTTTCAATCAGGTTGCCAACCTTCTTTAAAAACAGTCTCAAAGAAAATACAGCAATGAAACTGCTTTCTAAAAATATAGTTAGAAATCTAACATCTATTGGTGGCACCTGGAAACAAAATGTGGGATGAGAAAATACGCTGAAAATATCCTAAAAATATTGTGTACAATGACATCCCTGTAGTCAAACTATTCTGACTGGAGTTATTCAGACTTACACCAACAGGAAATCCTCCCCAGATTTGACATATCAACACAGATTGGGAGCTTAACCTGTGCTGTCAAAAGCACTTAGAAGCAACCTAAAAACAGTGACCACAAAAGTTATGTTAAGCTAAGCATTCAACACTGTCCTGCACAGATTCATTGTCTCTAAATTGGAGAGAGGTTAATTTGATAGGTGGACCACTCAGTGGAGAAAGAACTGGCTGGATGGCCGCACACAAAGAGTTGTGCTCAATGACTCAATGTCCAGCTGGAGACAAGTAACAAGTGGTGTCCCTCTGGAATCAATCAGTGTTGGGACCGGTCTTGTTCGACATCTTTGTTGGTGACATGGACAGTGGGAGAGAGTGTGCCCTCAGCAAGTTTGCCGATGACACCAAGCTGTGTGGTTTGGTTGATATGTTGGAGGGAAGGAATGCCATCCAGAAGGACCTTGACACGCTTGTGAGGTGGGCTGATGCCAACCTGATGAAGTTTAACCATGACAAGTGCAAGGTCCTACACCTGTGTCGGAGCAATCCCAGGCACAGCTCCAGGTTGGGCAGAGAAGAGATTCAGAGCAGCCCTGTGGAGAAGGACTTGGGGGCGTTGGTCGATGGAAAATGAGCCAGCAGTGTGCGCTCACAGTCCAGAAAGCCAATCGTATCCTGGGCTGCATCAAAAGGAGTGTGACCAGCAGGTCGAGGGAGGTGATCCTGCACCTCTACTCTGCTCTTGTGAGACCTCCCTTGGAGTATTGTGTGCAGTTCTGATGTCCTCAACATAAAAAGGACATGGAAGTGTTGGAACAAGTCCAAAGGAGGGCTATGAGGATGATCAGGGGACTGGAGCACCTCCCGTGTGAAGATAGGATGAGAAAGTTGAAGCCGTTCAGCCTGTAGAAGAGAAGGCTGAGTGGAGACCTCAGAGCAGCCTTCCAGTATCTGGAGGTTGCCTATAGGGATGCTGGGGAGGGACTCTTCATGAGGGACTGCAGTGATAGGACAAGGAGTAACGGGTTCAAACTTAAACAAGGGAAGTTTAGATTGGATATGAGGAAGAAGTTCTTTACTGTGAGGGTGTTGAGGGACTGGAATGGGTTTCCCAGGGAAGTTGTGAATGTTCCATTGCTGGCGGTGCTCATGGCCCGGTTGGAGAGAGCCTTGGGTGGCATGGTTTAGTGTGAGGTGTCCCTGCCCCTGGCAGGGAGGTTGGAACTAGATGATCTTAAGGTCCTTTCCAACCCTAACTTTTCTATTCTATGATTCTGTGATTCTATGCCACATAAATACACAGACAAGCCACAAATCTGTAATCCACTGTCAAGTTTGTTGGGGTCTTTTTTTCTCTATTGAGAAATAAAGCAACTCCTGACCTATATTTTAGCCATATCCACTTCCATTTCGATATAACTATGATTCATATTTATTTCAATGTCAGCCTCAGAGTAACTATTATCATCCATGCCTCCTACCAGAAGTGATGTTTTATCTTTGACAAAGATAACACGGAGCCCAACGATATGCATTCCATCCCCATTTCCACAAGACTCTCTTTGTGGACTTAGCAAGCTTCACATCTTCTGTGTTCCTCAGTTATCCCACCCATGGAATCAGGGTAGCTACCTTTCCCTCACTCAAGTGGAAGTAGTGAAGATTAACTTACATTTAGAGAGTTGTTTTAAGCGTGGCTGAAAAGTAGCGTACACGTAAATGGTTTCCTATCTGTATGAGGTTACTGATGCTGAAAAACATAATGTGATGTACACAGGTGAATCTTTTTCTGTGTATACCTTTACAAATTCCAAAATCCAGATGCAAGAATCAACAAGAAAGAAAGGTTGAGTGATTTACATTTTCTTCTGTAAGACAAGGGTGGTATATTACTGTCATCCTTAATCAATAATAGTTATGCTACTAAAATGAACTAGAAAATTATTTAGGAAAGCAAAGGAATGGAGACTCAAGTCTCTGTTCTCCCACAATTTAACTTTCCTGTATTTCGGCTTTTGGCATACCAATCAACTTTTTCAAAAATCCCCATCCTCAAGAAGGATTACAGCAGATTTGTATGCAGTGACAGGTTTAACAAATCACCTGATAATTGGGTGTGACCTGCTAGGAAGAACAACCTGAAGCAGAAAAGTGTAGTCTGCAAACATGCTGCTTTCTTTCTCAATGGATAACTTTCCTAGTGCATTCAGGGATTATACTATTTGTTTGTCAACAAAAATAAGTTGCTGCTTTTTCACTCTTAGCTTTGCACGGCTTGCACAGAAAAAAAAGAATTTTAATGAATCTGTTAGTATTTGTGCTTCCTCAATATATTTGTTTAGAGTTCCTCATCCTTTCAGCAGAAGAAAGTTGCATGATTAAATGCAAAACTAACACCCCGGAGGAAGTGTCAGATGCCCAAATACCTTGCACTTTCCCTCCAGTGCATGAAAACTATGTATAAAAAGCTTCTAAGGTAGAATTCCCCACTGACACTCGTAGGTCAAAGGAGAGTTTTGCAGGCAGTTTGCGGCCACTTTTCACGCAGGTATAAATGTCTGCATAACGTTTAAGGCAGTGCTGAGTGCATTGTGTTATTATTATATAATGTGTCCTCCAGACCTGTTATTGCTTTTGATGATGCTCAAGAAACAAAGAAATCACCTTGTTCTGAAAACTCGAGCAGAATATGCAGAGCTGGTACCTAGCAGAAGGACGGTAGGCAGGATAAACTTTGAACACTATGACATTTCTAAAGAGTTGCTTTCCTGGAACAGTTATGTTTAAAAACTTAATTACAGTTCTTGAGCATCATCAGCATCCAAATCAGCGTCACTGTGCATGTGAAACAAAACACCTCCTCAACACTGGATAGCAGTGCATGCTTCACCCTCACAAGTGTGTGTTTCAGGCAATCCAAAACAAGATTGTCCAAGAGAATGGGCAGATGCCCAGTGGTGACATTTTGTTTCTCACACCAGGGTAATATGTTAGCATTGGTTTACCTTCTGTCATAGGACAGGCAGAAATATTATGAGAGATTTGGTGTCTGGAAAAGCCTCCAGGCCCCTGGGACCAAACCCTAAATGGTTCTTCATATTGTAGACAGCTTTCAAAAACACCTTTATGCCCTGTGTATAGAGTAACAGGGAAAATGATTGAAATAAAGGGCCTTAATTGCAGAGGCCATTCATGCCAGAGGAGGCTTTCCCTTCCTTTTAAAAGACTGTTCTGTACTGTGATGTTTGAGTGGAGATCTGGTTTGTAGCAGATGAGTCTCTGCCTTGAAATTATGAGTCATATGGTTGTTTTCACTTTCTACTCAGCCACAGATGATGGCATATCAGAGCCAACTTTTACCCTTTCATCTACATACACATAGACTGTTATTTTCTTCAGTTCAAAGGGAAGAATTTATCTCTCCTTTACATTTTCTCATATTAGTGGGTTGTCAGCAACTCATTCCATAAAATGTTCAGCCAGAGTACAGTATGTAGTCACTGTGACCACAAGTATACCCACACACTTAACCTGAGTTGTCATTCTGAAGGATCAAGAGTCATGCTTTT
The DNA here is from genome assembly GCA_017639245.1 of Myiopsitta monachus. NCBI lineage: Eukaryota > Metazoa > Chordata > Aves > Psittaciformes > Psittacidae > Myiopsitta > Myiopsitta monachus. Next base: position 21,445,893 of record CM029922.1, on the reverse strand, counting down.
CAACCTAACTGGATCTCTGCCTCTATGAAAACTGACATTAAAAATTTCTCAAACTCTCTAGAATCTGATTGTGGCTTTGAGAAATTGCCACAGGGCAATTGAGAGCAAACTCTACAAGTAACTCAGGCATCTAATCCCAGATACTCTAAGGGTGTCTGGGGGATTCTGGAAAAGTGAGAGGAATGTCACAGGGGCAAAGGAAGAGCCTTTCAGGATGAACAGAATAACCTGATAGAGAGATAGCTAGAGGCCAGGTAAGCTATCTTTGGTCCTCTGTTCAGGCAGTTGAATCTCATTTTGTCAATCTTTGCACCCATTTATTCAGTGAGTACTGAATTAGGTGCCTGGGGCTTTGTTTAGAGAGGGACATATAAATGCCTATTAAATGTCTATTAAACTACAATGTCTATTAAAACTACAGATAAGAATTCACTGGTATTTTCAAAAAGACAGGGGAAGATTGCTGAAAAAGCCACCCACCAGTCCTTAGCTGCACAATTAGATGCCCATACAACTCCAAAAATATTGGCCAGAGTCTGCAACTTCTTACAAAAAAAACAAAAATCAAAGAAAGCGAAAAATTTTATATGGTGAGAAAGAACTGCATTTCCTTTCTGTGGCTTTACATGAGAATAAAAATAATTAATAATTCATGTTATCTCTACAGCTCTTGTTCTATCTTTATATCAGTGTTAGCTTACTATAGATAATACATTAGCAAAAAAAATAAAACCCTAGGTGCAGTAGTTCTAGGCAAAGTGGCATTCATCACTAGTATGCATTTCAAGCAGGTGAGAAGAAATTCACCAGTGGGACAGCTTAAAGAATCTCTTGGCTTATCATTTTCCCCTTTAGTCACACTTTGAAAAATCAAAACAAGGAGCTCTGAAGAATGCAAACCTTCAGCAAGCTACACCAAAGAACGTGAAATACAGTGTGATTTGCCATTACAGCCACAAAGTCATGAAGCACTGAGACAGAGAACAAAGCTGAGTATTTCAATAGTATCAGATAAGTAGGGGAGGCAAAGTGGGGAGAAGGTACCTGTTAAATTATCTTATCCAGATGTGATCAGGTTTCTGCAGAAAACATGGAGCTGAATCTAGTTCAGTTACAGCACTGAAATTACAGTAAATTGGGTTACTAAAGTTCTTGTCATTTAAAGACTAGTAGAGTAGAAATGTTCAGAGAGCACTAAAATTCTGCACTAATCAGGATTTTATTAGTATATGGATGGATGAATGGGTGTAAAACCAGATAAGCAAATTTGTACTTAGAGAAGAAGGAGGATTATTTGGTCTAAGAATGGAACAATTATTTAGGACTGGTCTCAGTGCCCTGATTTTAAGACAGATTGATCCAGACTTCAAGATTTTCCACTATGTCAAAGAAATGAAAATGGTCATAGCCTAAAAACAAATGTGTTGAGGATAATATATGATGTTGATACCTTTCTGTAGAAAAACTTCAGACAGTAGCATATTTCATGACTTAGGAAGGTCAGTGGAACAATTATGTCTGCCATTACCTAAGTCTGTTCTATTTTGTCTTTAGCCTATTTTCATTCTATTTTAGGTTTTAACCTGAATCACCATAGGTTTTAATGACCTTAACAGAGATCCTTTTAGATTAAATTAATGTCAGCAAGAGCCTAAATCAGGTGGCTTGTGCTCATATGATGAAAAATAGATTTCACAGAGCCATTCAAGTACCTTACCTTTATAGCTGAGAACAAGTAGAGTCAACAGCTTGCATCTAATAAGAATGCAAAATAAATTAATTCATTGGAAAGACATTCTTCATCCCATTTTGATTAAGTGCTCACAAAAAATGTTTCTTGCTTTCTAATGCTTGTCGCTACAGATGAAACATTTAGACAAGGAAAGTTATAAAGACTGTTCATTATATCATGAAGTCCAGCCACATGAAAGATATTTCCCATGACATAAGATTAGAGAATACACCCATGATATGACTGTGATAAAACTCCACCAGATGTATTACCACCAGAATTACTGTTTTCAAAAAAAACTATAAGATTTAAAAGCTATCAGCCTATAAAAAATCACTGTGTTGAATTAAAGAAATTAATGTCTCTCAGTGCAATAGAGAACATGCTTGTCCCTGTTCATTCCCACAGCTGACCCACTAGTTATGATGCTCACCCAAAGAGAGCAGAACAGCTCTGTTTGCTGCCCACCTGCAATACCCAGTTGTTTCTGTAATCTCAACACACTTTTCATGCCTGAATTTTTTGCAGGGAAAGCTACGTAGTGCCCAGCACGCACAAAGACGGAGTCCTACCTGCATGTTCTGCTGACAGCACCATTTCTGTAAATTCTGCAGAACTTACTTAGGTGCAAAGACTGCTAGTTGCAATCTAATGCTTCTGAAATCCACAGCTGGTAGCTGACTACTAGAAAACTTCCTAATTTGTACCCAACACTCTATCATGACATGAGGAGATAACAGCCTATCTATGGCAAGCTGTAAATCAGTATCTATCTGAAACACTTCTCTCCTCTCTGAAGGCTAAATCACCCCAAGAAAGGCGCCCTAAAACCTAAAGCCACAAAAAAACCCAAGTCTTCAAAGGCATCTAAATGACTTTAGTTCAGCTTTCTTCCATATTCAGTGACATAACTGGAGCAACTTAATAAGCTACTAAGCCTTAGTATTCATTGCCCTCCCTTACAGCTGTGATCCTGTCAGCTGAGAATGGACTGAGAGTGTGCTCCTGCTCCTTTTCAAAGCAAAAATAGAAGTGCTTAAACCACCCTTCAGACATATAGGCAGTTTCCAAATACTAACCCAGATCCACTTTCCGGCATTTGTTCCTAACACGCTTCCAGCCCATTTGAGACAGACAAATCATTCTATTCATCTGTTTTAGTCCTGTTTCAGAGTAGCAACCATAGCTTTATTCCACATGCACAGCATCTGTTACACCATGGCACTGGCCCACTGTCATGGGTTCAGAAGTAGCAGTCATTTTTCTCCTTCTTGGTAGCTGGTGCAGCGCTGTGTTTTTGATTTTGGGCCTGGGAGCAGCACTGATAACACCAGTGTTTTCAGTTACTGCTTGGTAATGTTTTGTCTGGCCAAGGACTTTCTGAGTCTCATGCTATGCCAGGGAGAAGGGGAAGCCGGGAGGAAGCAGAAACAGGACACCTGACCCAAACTGACCAAAGAGGTTATTCCATACCACAGCACGTCATGCCCAGGATGTGAAAATGGAGAGCAGAGACCCGGGAGGGTGTGGTGGTGCACTGTGGGGTTTGCTGCTGGGGGGTGCACTGGCTGGGTTGGGCTTGGTGTGCAGTTGTATTCTCTTTCCTTGTATTTCTCTTGTACTTTTCTTCATAATTACTACTGGTGGTAGCAGTAGTGATTTGTGTTATACCTTAGTTACTAAACTGTTCTTATCTCAACCTGTACGAGTTGCATTTTTTTTTTTTCGATTCTCCTCCCCATTCCCCCGGACTGGGGGAAGAAGAGGGGAGTGAGTGAGTGAGTAAAACTTTGTGAGTTTTAGAGGCTTAAACCATGACACCCACATCTTAGTTCCTACTCGTTGTCATGTTCACAGTCTCCAAGATTTCACCTTCCATAAGGACATAGTGCCACCAGAGACTGATGTAGCTACGTGTATCCAAAAACCCAGTAGTATAAAACACCAGTCGGCAGCCACAGCGCAAGTTCACTGCAGAAGAGCTGTTTGAAGTAGTCTGACTTCTGACCACAGTTTGAGCATGATCTCACAATTATCAAGTGATGAGCACATATGCCATACTGCAGTTAAAGTGGAGTATTTGAAAATGACTTGAAGTATGTGGAGAGGGAGCAGCTAGTGTTATTCATATGCACTGAGCAGAATTGAAAAGTAGAAGGAAACTGAATACTCAGTTTTGCAACTGTTCAGGCAAATGAAAGATTACTGTGCCCATGTGATGCAATGTCAGCGCAATAGCACTGAAGAAAAAAAGTTGCAATAAATTTAGAGAAAGCCCTATAAATCTCCAAAGCGGAAACTGTCCTTAATCTAAGACAAATGAACTCAGATTCAACTCTTCATGTGACTTTTCAGTGAGTAACAATGAGACATGTCGTAATACAATGCTGCAAAACAATTCTCTGGGCCGTCCCAGGCTGACCCAGTAGTCTTCTGTCCTGGGAAACAGAAATGGGACTTAATACTTTAAAGGGGGGTGGAAGAATGTTGTTATTCCAGCAATAATGTCTCAATAACACATTTTCTCTTAAGTACTTCTCTGCATATATATGATACTGTTCATTTGTTTCTGCAGCAGGTTTTGCCCTTTTATAATACACTTAACATGTTGATTCATTTTTAAGCCCCCAGTTTCAAGTTCACAGACACACTTGCTGGCACTTCAAACCTGTAGGACTGGTTACATTCTCAGCTGCTTCTTCCCTGAGGCAAGCAGGAATTAGGAGCACCCCTCAAAGTACAGATGGTACCAAGAAGACACCATCCAGTGCAAGAAAGAAGTCTGATTTAGTCTGTGTAATAGATAACATGACCATATCCACTGCATGCATGAAGTAGCAAATTCTAGTCCTTAGAGCACTAGCTAGGAACTTAGATGCTTTTGAATGGAGTGTGCTTAAATTCTTGATATTCTATCTGGAATATCTTTGTAACTGGAAACCTTTGTAAGTTTCCTAGGATAATCTCCAACCTACATTAGATATCTAATTTAAATACAGCTCTTCAAAACGTCAGCTTTTGACGGCCGCAGAGAGGTCCAGGTAGGAGTCTGATCCCTGTAGAGCCAATTCTGGGCAACCCAGGAACTGGAGCATGTCTTTACATCCACATCAAAACCCATTTCACTGGACTTGGTACTGAAAGTTTGTCTTCTCCATCTAAGTCAGTCACTCCCTGTTTACTGAATTTACCCAGAACAAGTGGCATCAACAGTTGTCTGTGCAAAACATTGTGGAACATTTTTAAATACGAAACAAATGTTTAAACATCACCATCTGGTTGTCGATACACCAATACAAACAACCAAACATGATACAGCTAAGTAAGTGTGTTAATCAGTGCCTGATGATTAATTCCCACATCATTTCCCTGCTTCCCTACTGTTCAGTGATTCCTGTGTCTCTTAGACCCAGGCTCCTCCACTCAGGGGTGCTTCCGTATGTGCATGTGCCTACACACACATACACACAAGCACATATGCATGCACCTCTAATTAGTACTAGGCACAGTGGGACTCCAGTTCTGATCAAGACCTTTGATTCACCCATATTATAAATTATGAATAATCAAAACAATGGAAAATCCATGAACAAAAAAAATAAAATAAAATGTGATGACAGTTGCCCAGATGCAGTCTGTCCCCAGCTCTAATTAGATCCCAGTAGCTCTGCTGCATGCTTCATCTTTCAGACTATGCTACCGCTCACTTCAATTATGACGAGGCTGGGTGTGCAAAGTTGGATGAAAGACAAAACCATTTTGTCTTTCTGCAGTCCCATTGGTTGGCTCAGTTATACTTTGTTGAACACAGTAATCCTACGAGACACCATCCCTTAAGAAAAAAAAGTGCCTTTCAGAGTGCCAAGAACCAAGTGACTCAAACAAAAACACATCTTTCAGTAGTTTTGTTAGTCATATTTCCTCTCATGACACTTCCTTTTAATGCAGCAGAGGGTCCATATTTCAAAGGATGGGTTTCTCATTATCTCATCCCAACCTGAGAAAGAAAGGAAGATAGAGCAGAAATCAGCTGGAGAGATGTGGTTTTCTCATTATCCTCAACTGCCCTTTACTATTTTGTTTCTCATCCTCCCAGTCCTCTGTCAGCTGACACTCCTATTTTGGCAGAAAAATTCCCTGTGTAAGGATCAAGAACTGAAACTGAATTCCTCCCTAAATTTCCCTGTTATTACCTGTCTGTAACAGGGACTATAAAAGGCATCATTCTCATGTAAGCATGACAGCCACAAACTGCATGGATAAGTGTTTCTCCCCACCTCCATAATTTCTTGCAATATCTTCCAGGTGAACTGTAGGAGAAATGATAGCTAGTAATGCTTTGATAATTGTGGAATATTTCTATGCAGTATATGTCTGAAATAGATATAAACCCACAGCTTCTTCCATATGTACTAATAAGAAAAGTGTTTTTCTAATGCTAAGCTAATTTATCAGCAACAACAGGAATTAATTATTTAATTTAACCACTCCAGTATTCTCATAGTGCAGAAGAATTTCATAAGAGCAAAAGAGATTTCCATGGTTTACTATATGAACATTTCAACTTGGCTTTCAGATGGGAATAAAATTTCAAAATTTCAATGTCTGAATCATAATTTAAATACCTGAAGTTAAGCAAATTGTTTAGCTAATATTCCAGCCTTCTTATACTGTCAATGAGAAGAGACAGGTGTCTTCACTGTAACCAGCTTGGACAACTCTAGTAGTGTGTTGTTTCAGTGTGGGTTTTGGGGGTTCTTTATTTAGAGATCAGAATTCTGGACAAACAGTAAGTACTGAGTTCTTGAAAAACTTAATTCAAAATTCTTTTGAAAAATGTTTCTTCAAGAATCTAAATATAAATAGACTTCATTCTGGCAGCAAAACTTGATAGCTGCTACAATGTAGGTGAAATTTTCCTTTTAGAGAGAAAGCTTACAGTCATGCCTAAATTCTTCAAATTCCTTAACTTCTACTCTAAAAATTGAAGTGGTTTTTGTCATTTTCATTTCCAAGAAGAGTGAGCCAATTATATTTGGCACATCCTGCTTTGCAGCTCACTTGTCTTTTCTTAAAGATTCATGAAGAGGAAGTGTGTGCCACATAGTGCTCTTCCCCACTAACTGACTGCATTGTCTTATCTAACAGATGGCGGATGCTCTAAAGTGGCCAGGTTATCTCCCCTGAACCTCTGTAAAGCAGAAGTGTCATAACTCCACCTCAAAAAGAAGGAATGATAAAGCAACAATACAAATGGCATCTAAAAGTTATCTGCCCTCTCCAAAGCCACCTAATAGTAAACAGATACAAACAGCAAGAAGAAAGAGAAACCAACTTGATAATTTAGCCTGACACAAAGAAGTCAAATGTAAACAGAGTTATTCCTGAATCCTACACATGCACCTCATGGCAAGGAATGGAAACCCATTACCTTGAGTGTAAATGTCAGCCCTGCAAATGACAATGACAACATTCTAAGGTTTTCTCTTACTCATCAAAGCATTTAAGTATGTTAAGGTATTTCTTCAACAAGCAATACTTGCATATGGGAACTGCGTATCTCTGTACTTCAAAGCAGAGGGGTTTGAAGCATGTTCTTGGCTCTCACTGGGAGAAATCACTCATGTAACAAGGATGCAAGGTGCACTTGCAGCAGGTGTCTACACTGCATCGTATCTATTCAAATGAATTCAACACCCACTGAATTACTTTGCATATTAAGTGAATAAGGTTGTCAGTTTCATTTGCCTTTAGCTTTCACCTGCAGATGATCTAGGGCATTTTCTGTGTCCCATTTTACAGTAGCACAATGTGGATGCACGGAAATTGGTGTCTTCTCTGCGCTTCAAAGATGAAAAGAGGAGGCACTGCAGTCTCTGTCTTTGAAGAAGCTTAAACAATGATCCCTCTCTGCAACTCTAAGTCAGTTAAGAATTTACTTTCCTGTTTCCAAAGAATATGCCATTAGCTTATGGAAAGCAGTCTTCAGCTTCTCTTGGGATTGACTCTCCAGTTCTACTTTCACAGAGGTTTATATCACTTTGATTTGTAGAAAAGCTCTAAGAACTTGCCAACAAAGTTTAAGTTGACAAGCAGGTACTCTTTACTGTGGTGGCGGGAATCAAGGGGGATAGGTCCTCCAAGCGTGTCCCGCCCAAACGCCGAACAAGCTGTGATTATATAATAATTACATATACATATTCATTACGTTACATGCATATTCCTGAAGTTTCATAAACATTACATCATATCTCTAGAAAATTCTTCCTGCATATGCACAATAACATGGTAATGGTCTTTGGGACCCCTGGTGGTAGTTTCTTCATCATGTTCATCATTTCATCCTTTGACTGAACTTCGGAGTTGGCTAGCCTTGTTGTCCATTGACTGGTTTCCCTAAACATTAACTGAAGATTTCTCTTCCTTATCATTGGTATAGAGTCACCTGGGGTCTAGGTCATTTAGTTACAAGCAAATGGTTCATTCTATATACAATGAGTTATCTTTCATTCTGTCTTTCTCGTTCTTTCCCCATCTCATCCTCCAGTGAACACCATCTGGTATGTCCCACAATGAAAAGAATACAGTTTGGCCAGCCACACAACATCTAGTTCATGACAATATCAATTACTCAGTGCTCCTGAAATTCAGAATATTTCTGTGGATGTGTATATGAATGTGTTCATAGGGACTAATGGTTTCTCATACTTTCAGACACTTATTTTTGAAATGCTTTAATAAGATCCATTGGAGGAATACAAAGAAGAAGGAGTTGAGTTTGTTGCTTGTTGTATTTTAACCCTGGTAGGCCTGTTGACTGGTGGAGTGGGGTGAGGAGCAGAAAAGTCTTTGACTCTGTGCAAGCGCTGGTCAGCAATAACTAAAACATTCCCACTCTATCAACACTGTTTCCACCACAAATCAAAAACATAGCACTTTAAAAGCTAAGATGAAGAAATTCAACTCTATCCCAGCTAAAGCCAGTACATTCCTGAGCCAAATAACCTACAGGGATCAGAAGAGTCTTGAGCATATACAGAAAAAAACTACTTGGCTAGAGAGCTTTATTCTGTGAGCACAACAAATGGATTTTTTAATCCTAACTGGCTCCTCTTTACATGAAAATGATTTTTACACACAAATATTTTATCTGTAAATGCTAGAAGATAAATGAGGGTGATACAGAGACTGGGATTCACTCACTTTGATTGCCTAAAGATTTTGAGATCCTGTTCAAACTACTTCTCTGGTTCCTCAATAGTCAAAGGAGAGGGATTGTCAATACTAGAAGGCAGTTCTTCTCATTCCTGTCAAATGTCTGCTTATCCTCCACCCACTGAAAGTCCCCACCTCTCCTCAGTGACTCCACCACTAAGCTAGAGAACCCACTTAGACTTTCTTCCAAGGTTTTGGACAGCAAAAGCTAAGTGACAGGAACCCTAACCACATTTTGGGAACATCATAAGAAAGAGCCATCAAAACCAGGTCTGGAACGGAAGACCTTTCGCATTGTTTATGTGGCATTTACCACCACTGTCTCCAAGGTGGAGGCTGACTTTCAAACAATGCATACACACCCAGATCCTCTTAACCCAGTAGCACTTTTCCAAGCAGCAGCAGCTGAGGATCTGCGTCCTATGCATTTTACATGAGCACTGGTCAGGGGAAAGAAAGTGTTATTTTGGAAGTAAAAAAAAACATTAACCTTTATTTTAAATGAAATATTCTGAAGTGTCAGCAGGAGCCTGTGGTTGTTGAATCCTGGCAGTGGAGTCTCCCTCGTGAATTTTGGAATATAAGAGTTGTTGCCAGATATACAAATGACCTTCAGTTCTGCAAGAAACCACCTATGGGTTTCACTTTAATGTTTGTCTTACTACCATAATTAGACTAAAGGTGTGATGACACACACACACATAAAATATACACACTGGTGCATGCATATTGAGCTATTCCCTACATAATGTTGTTATGCTGTGTTTTCAGCTTTTAAGCTAACAGAGAAACTGAGAACTTGACTTTCAGCTGAATGGAAAAATAGACCAAATGCCATTCATTTTTGAAATTAAGGAGAAAAATGCACAAAGTTCAAGGAAACTGTGCTTGATTAATGTATTCTGAGAAATTCATTGTTAATGTAGGTCAGACAAGATGGTCTATGGATTCTGGAGGAAGAGATTTGAATACACTATTAAATACAAATCAGATAACTTAAAAAATCAATTTTGGTCAAGGGAAAAATTTCTCTCAAGCCAAAAGAGACTCAACTAATTATATCAAGAAAGCACATGTAATTCACTGTATATGCACTAGTATAGATTTTTTGTCCATACACAGAAACAGGCAGGCAGAAAAACATGGAAGATCTTTGTCGGTGACATGGACAGTGGGATTGAGTGCGCCCTCAGCAAGCTTGCCAATGACACCAAGCTGTGTGGTTTGATTGATATGTTGGAGGGAAGGAATGCCATCCAGAAGGACCTTGACACGCTTGTGAGGTGGGCTGATGCCAACCTGATGAAGTTTAACCATGCCAAGTGGAAGGTCCTACATGTGTGTCAGAGCAATCCCAGGCACAGCTCCAGGTTGGGCAGAGAAGAGATTCAGAGCAGCCATGTAAAGAAGGACTTAGGGGTGTTGGCTGATGAGAAAATGAACACGAGTCAGCAGCGTGTGCTTGCAGCCCAGAAAGCCAGCCATATCCTGGGCTGCATCAAGAGGAGTGTGACCATCAGGTTGAGGGAGGTGATCCTGCCCCTCTGCTCTCATGAGACCTCACTTGCAGTATTGTGTGCAGTTCTGGTGTCCTCAACATCAAAAGGACATGGAACTGTTGGAACAAGTGCAGAGGAGGGCCACGAGGATGATGAGGGGACTGGAGCACCTCCTGTATGAAGATAGGCTGAGAAAGTTGGGACTGTTGAGCCTGGAGAAGAGAAGGCTGCGTGGAGACCTCATAGCAGCCTTCCAGTATCTGAAGGGGGCTTATAAGGATGCTAGGAAGGGACTCTTCATGAGGGACTGCAGTGATAGAACACGGGGGAACAGGTTCACACTTAAACTGGGAAAGTTTAGATTGGATATAAGGAAGAAATTCTTTACTGTGAGGGTGGTGAGGGACTGGAATGGGTTGCCCAGGGAAGTTGTGAATGTTCCATTGTTGGCAGTGTTCAAGGCTGGGTTAGACAGAGCCTTGGGTGACATGGTTTAGTGTGAGGTGTCCCTGCCCCTGGCAGGGGGGTTGGAACTAGATGATCTTAAGGTCCTTTCCAACTCTAACTATTCTATGATTCTATGAACACAGCCCAGCTCAAGAAGTGAATTTTATGGCCTTTTGCAGATATATGACTCTGACCTAAACTAGGGTTTGATCAATTTCCTCATTGTCATCATTCTCCAAAGAAGATGAGAGCAAGCAGAGCCCAAAGCTGAAAGCTATCCCTTATCAGATGCAGCAGGGACAGCTCAGAAGTGAAACCTGATTCTGGAATGAGAAATCATATGAATCTACTTAAGCCTTAATATTAGATACATTAATTTAAAATGTAGCACTTTCCATTTTCTTAAATGTGGCAATCCAATTTAAAGCACACTGTTCAGAGATTGAGTTCAGCCGAACACATTTCTTACTCTTATCTAATATCATAAGGGGCAAAAAAGGATATTCACCTCAGAATACTTTTCCAGCACCCTAGATCCCAACAAAATGAAGAGGAAGCATTAGTAACTATATCCTGCTACCAAGATCTCATTGCCACTAATTATCAACACAGGCCTCATTAAGGAAGTCATCTACACCTCTGCGTCATTAAAGATTTAATACAGATGACACCTGCAGATGGCAATCTGAAAGGCGCAACAAAGGTTCTGACTTTTGTAGATCCGTGCCTGTAAACTGTAGATGGCTCTGCAGCCTATGCTTTTTCTCAGCCTAAAGCATCTCATTGCATTGCTCAGCATACCTGGAAAATACATTGGTCTTTTGAAATCACAAGGAATCTCTAATTTCAAACAAAAAGGGAAAAAAAAAAAAAAAAAAAAAAAACCCACCAATTTTCTGATGTTTTTGAGCACCAAAGACGTTAAAGACTGAAAATTTCGTTCTGGGTCTGAAACAAGAACCACATCTTGGTCTTCTCTTTGATGTCTGCCCTGCAAAATACAAATAGGAGCCCAAGATGATCATTTACTAGGTAGTGAAGACCTTAGAGGTCTAAGAAGGAGTCTTACAATGCCATAAATATGCAGCTAATTCACTTATTAAAATTAAATAAAAAAAAAGAGTGGGTAAAAACTCCCTCATTGGTATAAAAGTACTTTGAATGAATGGTCGCTACTATGTATTCTGGGTAGCAGACATATTGATCCACCAGAGACATCTTGCTATTGCAATATAGTAATATTTTAAATCCTTTTATTTCCTTCTTAGGATTCAGCCCTACATATAAGAGAATACAGCCCTAAGGAGCAGACAACATCTGGTATATATATAGGGATGAATCGCAAGATGGATATAAAATAAGAAAGATCTAAAATCCCTTGGCAAAGTAGCTGTTTCAATCCTTTAAGAAGCCTACTGAAGGTTTATCTTAAATGTGATTTCAGGAGCCGAAAAGTTTTCTATGCAAATTATTTTCTTTACAAAAGAACTTTTTTTTTTTTTTTTTTTTTTAAACAGAGCTGCCATGTGGATCCCCACAGCAGTGTAGCTATTTTCTTTCAAGTTATGGTTGCTTCTTAACACTGTAATTAAGTTTGAATAATGCTGCCACAGTAAATCACGCACTTTACACAATTGCTGTACAGAATGTAAAAGGGAAATAAAATATGATGTGAGCTTTGTTAAACTTAAAATACACTTGACAATCACTTAACTTAATTAGATACATTTGCCTCCTGAAAAAGTTACTGCACTAAAGGTAATGTTCACCTTTCCAAGGAAAATTATCCTCTCCCAGAGCCAAAGGTGTGTATCCCACTTCTGTTATTATTATAGTAACACTTCTGTATGAAGTATCACTAGCCCAGCAGCCAGGGGACACATTCCTACTCCCAGTTCTGTCAATGGTCTGGCTGTGTTCTTGGGCTGGTTATGCCAGCTCAGTGCCTCTGTTTCCAGATCCATTGCTTGAAAGTTTTTTCTTTTTGGAAGTTATTATAATACTGTGTACAGCATAATAGCTAATAATAATTACTGTAATATACATAATTATATTATGTGCTATGTAGAGAATAATAGTCATAGTAAGAAACTCCTAATACTTTAAGAAAATTGCGATTTTGTGGCTATAAACCAACCTAGATTTACAAGTCCCTGGGTTTCATGAGTTTCCATTAATATTTTTTAATATTATTATTTTAAAGGACACATAAGAGTTCTTTTTCTTTGAAGATTAGCAAGTAGATTGGAATATGCATAGAGCTTAGACAATATTGTCCTTTTGTAGAGCTTGGCAGAGCTCCATTTATTTCCATGGGGTTGTGTCAATCTGCATCGGATGAGAATCAAGATTTTGTTTTCCTCTACCTTTTAGAAATTGATTTATTTTAAGCACCCATAGCTATAAAACAGAAAGACTTATCCACTCTGGTTTCATATCTGTGAAACTCATTATTCCTCAGGGGAAACTGCACAGAGAAGTTCTGTCTTGGACACCGACCAGCACAGTACTGAAGAGTAAGGTGGTGGGTTTGAGCATGATGCAATTGCCTATGCTCCACATAGCTCAGGAGAAAAAAGGGCAACGATGACTCATGTATTTTCACTTTGCGCCAAGCCCAAGGCCTACTGAAAGGGCACTAGATGTGCATTTAAAAAAACCTGAAAACTTTCAGGTCACACTGCCCAAAGCAGCAAAGGAATGTGCTCCTTGTCTTGCAACATGTCTCTCTACTGAGGTTACAAGGTAGTCTAAAGTTGGTGAACTCACCTGCACCACCCAAGGGGTGTCCTGTGTCAAGTAAGAGCCTTCCTCATTTCTCTCAGCACACCTCCATGGCTGCTTTGAGTCATCTAAAAATAGCCAAGGTCTGAACTAATCTCAGAACTATTAATGTCTGTCATAGCTTTAATATAGGTTGATTGTAGTCAGGATACTGACTGCATGAAGAGCAGCCAAAAATGTACCAAAACCTTGATGTTATGTGGATTTCACATCAATTAAATTTTCTGTGCTCATATGTCATTTTCAGTTAAAGGGTCACCTCAAAAAATGGTCAAAACCCGATTTAATTCAGCTTTTCCCCCTTTTTATGCAGATGTGCGGCTTTGAAAAACAGTTCCCTCGAGCCACAGAATCTACATTTTCCAGGAAACACCACTTCATGAGATTATTCATTATTTAATAATCACATTTAATAATTAACAATTGTCTTTAATGTTAGTTATTAATATTATGAACATTAAAACTAATAAAGCCTAATTCCTTAAGAAATCATGTCTTATGGCTGTAGCTCCTGATGTGTAATAAACTGTGTGTTTCAACAAGATCTTTGTCCTGTTTTGGAGAACAGAAGATATTATTCCATGTGGATGGTCCCATGTCTGGACTTCAGTCACTCTAGAGCCTTTCCATCATTCAGACTCTAATCGAGACTTTTCAGTTTTAAAATTCCCACCACTCCATAATCAGGCGTGACACTGGTCAGCAGTTTTATGCAAACACAATAAAAAATCAGGATAAAGAATGACAAATAAATGACATATCATGGTCATTTAGGGGTCTCTTTTGCCAAGAGAGGGCTTTCCTCTCTCTGGAATGTCAGAGAAAGAAGGAAAGGAGCAATAAACCAGTTCAGTTCAGGTTAATACACAATTTTTCATACCAGAAGGTAAATCAATAAATGGTTGCCTAGATCAATTTTCTGTCATGTCTATGCAACATACTGAGGAAACGTAGCAAGGGAAGCTCTTGAGGATGTGGCAGGTAGGAACAGAACTGGCATTTTGATTATTATATCTGAAGAGTTTTGAATTACTAAATTGGGGGGGTGATTTTTTCACACACGAGACTGAACTGTGTATTCATTTCACGTACACACTACTACATTGGTTGTTTATGCTCTCTGATTAACTGTAAAAAACGTTATACCATTTAAGTGTGAAGGTCTCCACTAAAATTAGGGAAATGTATTTATGAGAGACACAATATGTACAGCAGTTGTTTATTAAGGTCATTGATATAAAATATATGATCGATGCAATGACCGTGTATCATTACAACACTGAACATAAAATACCCCAACAGGGCACCTTGCCAGATGCAGACAGCCTCTCCCAAACAGAGCTGAGGCTGATGCTCAGGCAGCATAAGTGCTGCAGCCTCTTCCTATGCTGTACAACTACCAAGCAGAGGTTATTAGAGCAGCACCCTGCCCATGCTGAATTCACCAGGTGCTGGCCCGCAGCATTACAGGTGGAAGATTTTGAGTGGCCAAGCTCTTAAATCTGCTTTGTGCATCTCCAGTAGTGCAAAACAGACTCAATGACAGCTTATTGGCAAATGCACTGGTGTAACAAACTCCCTGGTGGCAATATGAGTACTTTTCGCATTAGCCCAAGAGCAGAGCATCTGCTTGAGAGATATCAGACTGGGGTTACTACCTGCTCCTTCTCCCCACTTGCCCCTGTAAGAAGAGAGAGCAACTGGGAGCCTGAAAACATTCCTGCATCTTGGTGGGTTTGTGCTGGGTTTCCTTAGTCCCCTTTCTATCTCCCCATACTCACTGATGATTTTGGTTGACAATTATGGATGCATTTGATAACTATAGGTGTGCATTTAAAAATAAATGTTAATGGCTTCTAAAGCAGCCTGTAAGAAAGCTGAAAAGAAAGCTAGGTTTTATCTGTGCACTATGTAAAGCAGCCACTTTGGACAGCAAGTAAATCTGCATGAAGCAATTCTGCATTCTGAAATAAAAGCAGACACTCCCCAGAGCTGAATAACAGGGAGAATCTATATGACTATGGTCCAGGAAAGATGTTGAAAGTAAGAACTCCTGGAAAAAAATCTCCAGCTTGCACTCTGAGGCCAAATTTTGCAAGCATCCTGTTTACTGCCTGGGACATTCAAGTGAAATCAGACCAGTGGGCCATGACTGAAGCTAAAAATAAAATTGCAAGAAGACTGTGTAAAGCTACAGCTCTAATCCCTCCAGAAAAAGGTACAGCATCTTTTTCAATTTCATAAGGATTTTAAGAACCCTTCTCTCCTTCTAACACAGCTTAAGACTTAGAAAAGTCCTTACTTGAAGAAATTGTCCCACAGCAATTCAGGCCAGGTCCAGACGCAGAGCACAGCCCTAACTTCCCTGGCCTGTCACCAAAGAGAATAAGTTTATTACAGCATGCGGAGAGAGAGATTTGACAGACAGCTGGCCATCCAAGTATTCTATTAAAGCCTGTGTTCAGCAAGACGCATTTTTCAAAAGTTGTGTTTGCAAAAGCAGTCTCCTACTACCAGCATCTGCATTAATTATTAGTTTTATGAAGTACAAACTGCTTTCCAATGTCATTGACATAAAGTAAGCTTAGCCTACTTGAAGGAGAAAGAAAAAACCATCTCCTGGGATTACTTAATTTTTTTCCAAACATATGCTGTGAAAGGCCCCATGGCAGTTTGAAGGAACTCTCAGAGCTACAGCTAAAGGCAGGCTGAGACCCTCTCTTTCACAGAGAAAAAGCTGTAGCATTTCTGCTTTCATCAAGAGAGACAATGAGGACAGAGTAGGCTGAGGTACAGGTAAATCTTGTTTTGTCTGTGCTGTCATGAATGTAGGACCAAAGAAGGCCTCAATAGTCCAATAGGTATATTGTCTTGTAGTAGTAAATCCAGGCACAACACACAGGTAGGAGGTTAATACAATTTTATTGCAAGAGTTCTGGCAACCTACTCCACAATCCAACTGCCAGCCTAATCTCCAGATGCTCTGGGGCTGTCAAATTACAATGCATCAGCTATGAAAAAAAGTGCTATTAATGGGAAGAGGAAACACTAAAGGGCTAGATTCCTGCCACAGAACTTGTGTTTCCTTTCAGGCTTACCCAAAGCTCTTGGCCATTCAGTTTCTATTACTTAGACTACTCTGAGCATGCTGTCAAAACTGTAGACATTTAGCTCCCTCAAAGAGGGTATTTTTGGCTTTCCCATGCTTTCCCTGAAAGTAGGTTTGGAGCCAAATCCAATCATTGTCCAATACCTTTGTCCTCTGTTTGCCAGGGGTACATTTCCTTGCTCCTATACACACACACATAAATACAGGACATACAGCACATAGAATGGGAAGACACTAACATACTCATGCTCCCATCATATAGCATGAGGCTAACCATAGTCATTCGTTAAGAAGACCCTACACCACGTCATGTGGAGTTTCTTTGTGTTAGACTAGAAACATACAATAAACTGCAAGAATTACAAGAGGAGGGAAGGAACTAGAAGAAATCATCACTTACATCCTGCACCAAAACATGGTTGTCACAGTCAGCTTCAGCATTCAGATGTTTAGTCTTTTAACAGACTGTGTTTATATTCCATCTACAGATGATAAAGACAGAACAGCTGTACCTAAATTACAGGAGTCACAAGTTTTTCACAGTCTCAGGGCTGTGTGCTGGCCACAGCCTTATCCTCAATCAAATTTGAGAATTCCCCCTTCATCATCTGGCTTTCGCTGGAGAAAAACTTCTGCAGAGTAGATGCAATCCCGAGCTTGTTTATCCTAGACATCTTATCAAATGAACCACCCACCTATATTTCTGTTCCCTGGAGATGACTCACTGGACAGCTATACTCAGAAGAAATGAATTCCCTCTGAGATGTTCTGCAGAATCAGACACTATTTTACAATTACATGGTATTGTAGGAGTTTGAAGAGTTTTATTTAAATTTAAAAAAAAAAGAAAAAAAAGCTTGAAGAAAAACTAAAGAGCTCAGGCTTCTAAGCTCAAGACCCTAAACAACAAAAATGTGAATTTTGCCAGTAATCCTTTTTCTGCAGTGGTAGGAACATGCTGACTTCTTCTATTAAGTATTATAACTGGTAAGAAAAAAAATGGACAGAAAAAGGTCTCTGGTTGCTGTGCCAGCTAACATAGATCATAGAATCATAGAATCGTTAGGGTTGGAAAGGACCTTAAGATCATCTAGTTCCAACCCCCCTGCCAGGGGCAGGGACACCTCACACTAAACCATGCCACCCAAGGCTCTGTCCAACCGGGCCATGAGCACCGCCAGCAATGGAACATTCACAACTTCCCTGGGAAACTCATTCCAGTCCCTCAACACCCTCACAGGAAAGAACTTCTTCCTCACATCCAATCTAAACTTCCCCTGTTTAAGTGTGAACCCATTACTCCTCATCCTCTCACTACAGTCCCTCATGAAGGGTCCATCTCCAGCATCCCTATAAGCTCCTATGTCATGTGAGACAGTGCCAGATTCTTTGCACAAGTCCAGGTAGATGACATCAACTGCTCTACCCCTGTCCATCAGTTCCGTAGCCCCATCACAGAAGGCCACCGGATTGGTCTGGCAGGATTTCCCCTTACTGAAGCCATGCTGGCTGTCACCAAACACCTTGTTGCTTTTCATGTGCCTCAGCATGCCTTCCAGGAGAATCTGCTCCAAGATTTTGCCAGGCACAGAGGTGAGGATGACTGGTCTGTAGTTCCCTGGGTCATCCATTTTCCCCTTCTTGCAAATGGGGGTTATATTTCCCTTTTTCCAGTCATTGGGATCTTCACCTGACTGCCATGATTTTTCAAATATGATGGACAGTGGCTTAGCAACTTCATTTGCCAGCTCCTTCAGGACCCACAGATGGATTTCATCAGGTCCCATGGACTTGTATATATTCAGGTTCCTAAGATGGTCTCAAACCAGATCCTCTCCTACAGTGGGCCCAGGGTCTTCATTCTCACTGTCTCTGCATCTGCCTTCCAAGACGTGGGAGGTGTGGTCAGAGCATTTGCCAGTGAAGACTGAGGAAAAGAAGTCATTAAGAAACTCAGCCTTCTCCAAATCCAGGGTAGCCAGTTCTCCTGATAGCTTCCGGAGGGGGCCCACGTTGCCCCTAGCCTGTCTTTTATTTGCGATGTACCTATAGAATCCCTTCCTGTTATCCTTAACATCCCTAGCCAAGTTTAATTCTAAGTGGGCCTTAACTTTCCTAACCTGGTCCCTAGCCTCCCAGACAACATCCCTGTATTCTTCCCATGCCACCTGTCCTTGCTTCCACATTTTATAATCCTCTTTTTTCCTTTGAATCTTCCTCAGCAGCTCCTTATCCATCCAAGGAGGTCTCCTGGCCCTCCTGCTGCACTTCCTTCTAGTAGCGGTGTATCGCTCCTGAGCTTGCAGCAGGTGATCCTTGAATATCAACCAAGAGTCTTGGGGCCCCCTGCCCTCTAGGGCTGTATCCCATGGAATCTGACTGAGCAGGTTCCTGAAGAGGCCAAAGTCTGCTCTCTTGAAGCCCAGGGCAGTGAGCTTGTTGCACGCTCTTCTCACTGTCCTGAGGATTTCGAATTGACCGTCTCATGATCGCTGCAATCAAGGCTGCCTTGGAGCACCACATTTCCATCCAGCCCTTTCCTGTTGGTGAGGACGAGCTCAAGCATGGCACCTCTCCTTGTCGACTCCTCTACTACTTGCAGAAGGAAATTGTCTTCCACACAATCAAGGATCTTCCTGGATTGCTTGTGCCGGACTGTACCATCCCTCCAACAGATATCAGGGTGGTTGAAATCCCCCATGAGAACAAGGGCCTGCGAGCGTGAGGCTGCTCCTATCTGTCTATAGAGCTCTTCATCCATCGAGTCTTCTTGGTCAGGTGGTCTGTAACAGATTGCCCAAGTAATGTCTCCCAATGCTGTTCTCCCTTTAACCCTGACCCACAAACTCTCTGTCAATTGCTCTGTCCCCAGACAGAGTCCCATGCTCTCTAGCCTATCTCTAACATAAATAGCAACTCCCCCTCCCCGCCTACTGGGCCTCTCTTTCCTAAAGTGTCTGTAACCTTCCATTCCAACACACCAGTCATAGGAGCCATCCCACTATGTTTCTGTGATGCCTATTATATCATACATCTCCAAGAATTATTTTGATCTTACAATTGTAATAGCCAATCTGTGGCACAGAATTTTTATAAGATATTTTTGGCTAGTTTATGAGAGGAAAATCTTGGCACTAGTGTAAAAATCAATGTATGTGTCTTAAAAGTAATGCTCATAATTTGCAGAAACAAAATATGATAAATTGGAAATTTCAACTCTCAGGCACAAAGTGTGTCTAAAAGGCAATTTCAGGTTGAATTAAGTGCCTGAAATGCCAAAGCCTACTAAAATATTACACCTTTCCTCAAAATTATAATACCTTAAAACCAGGCATGGACATACACATACGAACACTCCCTCAGCACGCATGACACTGGCCCCTGTACTTGTCACCTCCTCCTGTTTAAATACAGATAATTTTCTGCCAATGCAGTTCAAGCATCTTTTCTAGCCTAACCAGTTTAAAAGCTGGTCTGCTGTCTCTTTTTGCACCTCATTTTGATTTTAGTGTTGCAAATTGTCAGGCAGACTTTTAAGAAAAGGTCACAGTGTCCAGTGTTTGCAGTGTGGACTCAACCAGAACCAAACTTCTCCCAGCTATATTTCCCATCCGGTACTCTCTCCATTTTATGGCATTAACGCAGTCTGATTCCTAGGTCATCTTTCAAGGTAATGTTCACTTACCATTTTTTCTGGCATGGTGTTGCCAAATCTGGGGTATGTAAAGTGCCCCCCCCTTTTTTTCTTTTTTTTTTCCCAAACATGACAATCTTGTGACTGGGCTGATTTAAAAAAAAAAAAAAAAAAAAAAAGAAGTGATTATGGTTCCAAATCTCTTTTGTCATGTACCCTGCCTGTGCATCTGCAGCCAGATAAAATGGAACCAAATTGGATCAAAGAGATGATTAAACCAAATGTCGCTGTTTCACACCCACCTTGACATCTCTTCAAAAGGCTGTAAATTATCAGAGGACTCAGCAGGGGAGAATTGAGCCCAGACAATTAAAGACTCGCTGTTCAAGTTTCTCAGATGTCTTATCAAGTTCTGGCTTAGCAAAGGAGAATTCGAGAAATTCACAAATCAAAAAAGCAATGTTTTGAGGGTCATTCATGGCCTGTTTTATGCTGCTTACTAAAGCTCATATCCATAATTGTAAAAAATTACAATAAAAAACAAGAACAGAGTTTAGCCTTGAGATTTATTCCTGTTAAGAATGCAAATGAAATGCACATAGGTCTCTAAAAAATTATTTATTATGTTGAAAGTAATAAGGAAAAGTGTTTCAAAATGGATCTTCTTTCATATCCCTGTGCTTATAAAAGTCCATTTACTGTAAATGGCAGTTAGTAAAGGTGTGCTTTATTTCAGACTATAAATAATTGAACTTTGCTAGTTCTCTCAGAGGAATGCCATGAGACAGTTGCTTAGTTCACACACTCCGTGCTAAGAAGCATAAAATCCCAAGCACCCCCTCAACCCACTTTCATTTTTTAAAGGTATTGGGTATTCAGGCTACATACAAACTGTGTACTCTTCCTTTTCCTTAAATACAGCATGTTTAATTATCCATTCATCCAATAAGAATAATGAATCAAATACATTTGAAATTGAAAATAAGCAAATTAGGTTGAATTGTGAATTTTAAATATTCTATTAAATTCCACCTATCAGGCCAAATCCTGAAGTACTGGTGACCGAGATCCAAGAAAGAGCTACTATGGAAGGAAGGGAGAAAAAACTTAATCCAGAAATGATAAAAGGGGATTCCAACAATTGTCTTAGTTCTGTCACTTATTTTCCACATGGTCTTGGTTCAGTTGCTTATATTTGTACCATGACTTTCCTATAAATAAAACAGAACATAATCCCATCTGTTTTCTGAGAGGTTTAGTGTTCATAAAATACTTAGTAGCACAATCAATCATAGATCTTATAGGAGTACCAGCCATTATTATGAGTAACGTGAAAAATGAACAGGAAATCAACTTTTCAAGAAATTTAGATTCTATTTCACCTTCACTATTTGTTGGATTCCAGAATTTATGAAAATAACCCCTCCATCTGAGTTATTAAAAATACTACCCTGTCCTTGTTTCCACTTTGATACCATAGACACCATTCTGTAAGAAATGAGACAGGCTGGCAAGGAAGCAGCTCACTTTACACTAAGGTCTGCTTGCCGAAGTAGATGCTGCCAGGCTAATACAGAAAAGGAGTAGAAAAAAATACTGAAGTTCTTGTGCTTAGGAAACAATATCCGTTGACTAAGGATTTCAAAAAAAACAACCCACCTGGCTTTGAAGATATGAGGTAAAAGCATACACACTTTTTTTCAAGATGGGGGGCAGAATTCTCATGGAAAATGAGCAAAATTTCCAAAGAACTATGATGGCAATTTCCCCAAGTGATGGGAAACAACTGACTTATAACAACCAGCTGAGGGCCCCATCACAGCTGCTCAGCATGAGGCTTCTCACACAGAAAGGTTAGGAGGATATAATTTTTTTTTAATTGAAGTCATAGAGGAATATAGGAAATGTAAAACTTTTGTAGAGGCTCCAGTGTATCTTATCAGTGGATGCTGGCATTAAGAGCATAGAAGGGAGGCACAAGATGGGATCTGCCTGGCAAGTAGGTTCTCTCCTTAAAGAAGAGAAATGGTCAAACACATATCTCATCTAGTGAATAAGAATCATAGAATCATGGAATATCTTGAGTTGGAAGGGACCCACATGTTTCATCAAGTCTATGTCCTGACTCCTTGAGGACAATCTGGAAGTTAAACATAAGTCTAAAATATATTGTCTGAACTTTTCTTGAAGGCTGATAATTTTAAAGGAAGATTTTTATGGCTTTACAATATAGCATGTGCAGACTCTACAGAAGGACACAAAGACCGAAGTTTCATAAGACTACATGAATGTGACAGCAACCACAAGTAATTAGCAGAGCCACTGGGCCACTGATGGCAAGGCTCAATTGCTGAGATATCCAGTGCTTCAGGAGTTACTTCAGGTTAGTTAACATCTGCACTCTTCCAGACTATCAGGTGGAGATAAGCACTGATGTTCTGGGCATCTCATGTCCTAGTGGGTATTTACACTTAGGAGTTTTTTTGCTTGTGAACAAAATTGATGGTGGGGAAAAAAAAATAGACTAAAACCTCTCTGAATGACCCCTTGTAGAATGGAATTAGAGAAATCCAGGAGAGAAAAGACAGAAGTAATGTCAACTATTTTAAGAATGTTGATGGCTCTACCCCAGATGTGAAAGGCCACCTTAATTACTGTCCTGGTTTAAGCCCCCCACCCACGCAGTTTTACTCACTCACTCACTCTCCCTCTTTCTACCCCCAGTCCCAGGGGGATGGGGAGGAGAATCAAAAGAATGCAACTCCCACAGGTTGAGATAAGAACAGTTTAGTAACTAAGGTATAACACAAATCACTACTGCTACCACCAGTAATAATACAAAAGAAAATACAAGGAAAGAGAATACAACTGCTCACCAAGCCCGACCCAGCCAGTGCACCCCCCAGTAGCGAACCTCCCACTACCAAAAAAACCTGACTATGCCGTGCACCCCCAGTCCACCACCACACCCTTCCGGGTCTCTGCTCTCCGTTTTCACATCCTGGACATGATGTGCTGTGGTATGGAATAACCTCTTTGGGCAGTTTGGGTCAGGTGTTCTGTCTCTGCTTCCTCCCGGCTCCCCCTCCTCCCTGGCATAGCATGAGGCTCAGAAAGTCCTTGATCAAACCAAAACATTGCCAAGCAGTAACTATAAACACTGGTGTTATCAGCGCTGCTCCCAGGCAGAAAATCAAAAACACAGCGCTGCACCAGCTACCAAGAAGGAGAAAAATGGCAGCTGCTGCTGAACCCATGACAATCCACCCCTTATTCCATACCATTCACGTCACGCTCAGATCCCACATTTTCAATATACCATCACATGTATATGTATGGATACACACACACACACACAGAGGGAGAGAGATCATCCCTTAGTGCATGGACCAATCCCTATAAAGCTGCTGAGTCCATCCAGTCCGTGATATCGGGTTCCATCTTTTGTAACAGTCTTTCAGAGCAGGAGAGGCTGTGTGCAGTGTTCACACTCGTAAATAACCTGGGCCATAATGCCCATTGCTAAGTCCACCCCTCGATCATATGTCCATCTGTATGCTGCATCTCTGCCCTGGTGGCCTGAGTGTCATAGGCCCACCAGGCCCAAAATTATTCACCCTTATGTTGCCAATCTAAGTCCATCTGAGCCATTTCATTTTAGCCGCTTGTCACTGGGGACTTCATACAGCTGCCTTCCATCTCCAATGCTTTCAAAGCACATGGAGGGGTCCAGTGGACTAGATACTCGCACTCGCCCACACTGTCCCACACACCCTGCCACTCATGACTGTCCAGCCTCAGGGAAAATCTCTCGGCCATCCTGGATTGTAGCTTAACCCCAGACATGGCCCACACCCCACTCTGCTTAACTCTGGGGACCAGACAAAATGGTTGTGTGTAAAACACACTGTGTATGCATGCCAACATGGTGATCCCCATCACAATCAGCAGGCAGGTCCCAAGGGCACCCAAAGGCCATTCAAAACCATCGGAACTCTCAAATGAGGCTGCTGTGCTTGTCACTGGGGCTGGTGTAGCTGCTGTGCTTGCCGGCTCTCTCACCACCAGCTGCTCTTTGAGTCCACATCTTCCTCCTCTGCCTTGCTGGGAAGTGCTGCGCGGTCTCCTGCATCCTCCTGGGGCTCGGGCTCGCGGGGCTCCGCAGGCTGCTGCTGGGGAATGCCCTCGGTCTCCGCGGGGCAGGGCTCGGCCGCCGCCTGCCCCCCCCCGCCCCGCTCGGCAGCCGCGGGGCTCAGCTCGGCCTCGGGGCTCGGCTTCTCCTCCCGAGGCTCGGCGGCCGCCGGGCTGGGCTCGGTGTGGGGGCTCAGCTCCTCTGCCGCCCCGTTCCCAGCCTCTGGATCCCCCGGGCTCTTCTCCCGGGCCGTTTCGGCCGTCGGCGGCTCCCGGGGCCGCCCCGCCGCGGCTTCCCCTCCTCCCTTCTGGAGCTCGCCCGTATTACAAGCCATTCCGATAGAGTACAATGTAACAAGAACCTTAACCCAAAACCCAGACGTGAAAAACGTTAAGATAAGGAATACCGGCTGTAAGTAAAGTATCATACGCTGAACCTGTGAGAACCAGAGCAACAACTTTGAGGGCCAATAAATCAGCATTGTGACGAGTGGTTATTCTGTCTTTATCTCAACCCTTCATGCCCCAGGTTGGGCGCCAAAAAGAACTGTCCTGGTTTAAGCCCCCCACCCACGCAGTTTTACTCACTCACTCACTCACTCCCCCTCTATTCTTCCCCCAGTCCCGGGGGGATGGGGAGGAGAATAAAAAGAATGCAACTCGCACAGGTGTTGATAAGAACAGTTTAGTAACTAAGGTATAACACAAATCACTACTGCTACTACCAGTAGTAATAATGACCGGAGAAGTACAAAGAAAGAGAATACAACTGCTCACCAAGCCCGACCCAGCCAGTGCACCCCCCAGCAGCAAACCCGCCAGTACCAAAAACCTGACCATGCCGTGCACCCCCAGTCCACCACCACACCCTTCCGGGTCTCTGCTCTCCATTTTTACATCCTGGACATGACGTGCTATGGTATGGAACAACCTCTTTGGTCAGTTTGGGTCAGGTGTCCTGTCTCTGCTTCTTCCTGGCTCCCCTCCTCCCTGGCATAGCATGAGACTCAGAAAGTCCTTGGTCAAACCAAAACATTGCCAAGCAGTAACTATAACCACTGGTGTTATCAGCACTGCTCCCAGGCACGAAATTAAAAACACAGCGCTGCACCAGCTACCAAGAAGGAGAAAAATGACTGCTGCTGCTGAACCCATGACAATTACCTGTAAAATTCTGTCAGATTATAAGCCTTCTAAAGAAAAGGAGTTTAGAGAATTTTTCAGTGTCCTCATAGTTAAGTTCACATGCATAGTAACCTATATTCAATATGATAACAAATATTCAAACCGAAGCTGAAACACTTCCAAAACAGATACCTTCTTAACCTTGATTTCATTTTTAAGTTTAAGCCATCTTAAAAACTACACCTTCTTTCCACACTTGAGTCCTAGTGACAGAGAAGAACAAAAGATAAATAATTTTTTTCAAAAATTGAGCAAACCACAGTTCCTGTGTTAAAGAGGTTGTGATCAGAATGTAAAACAGGAGATAGCAGACGGGTGTGTTATGGTGGAAGTACACAGGGAAATGATGAGGCAGAAGACAGTCTTTAGTGATGGGAATGGAGTTAGTGAACAAATAGCTAAACCATGATCCTCTTTTTTTGAGGGCATCACAGAAAAGACTTTTTTTTAAAGAGGAGCTTGAAAGCAGATGATGTGATAATTTTGGGATAATTTCTGTGGCGGTACCATTACCATGACCCAGGTAATGGGGAAAAAGCATGAGTATACTGGAAAATTCATCAAGCAGAGGATGAGGAGCGGCATGAAGAGCCAATTAAAAAATGTTTTTAGAAATGTCTATTCCTGATGGCACACCTTTAATATGTTAATTCAGAAGTGAACCTTCATCTTTTAGTGTAAACAAGGTTGGGTCTCATATAGGACCTTTTTCCTACAATGCGATTTTTAGAAATAAAATTAATATATTCACCTTTTAGACACTTGAAGAAAATTTTTATTACTAAATGTAATATAACTGAAGTCAAGGGAATGCTCTCCATTCATTTCAGGACTAGACTTCTGCTTTATTAAAAACCATGAATAATTTTTTTCTTCAATAAATTACCCAGATTTTTATTAAATTAATTTTTATAAAGGACAATGAGTCATGGAAAAGTTAAGAAGTTACTTTTTTGTCCCAAAACTACAGAGAGGTGCTATAAATCAAAAAAAAAAAAAACTTTGGTGTTTTTTTTTTTTTCCCCAGAAGCGTTATTTCCATTGTAATGTCAAACCATTTTTCAGCATTGAACTCTTGAGGTAAAATCTGTGGCCCTTACAGAAGTTAGTGGGAATTCTGCACATAGTATACAAACTTTCTTATTGGTTGTCATTGCTCCTTAATACGCTTTGGGAATTGGAGGAAGTGTATACCCCTAAAGTCATACTACCTATTCTTGGAGTTCTTCCCAGAATAGAACTGTCAGAAAGATCTTTCTGTTTATTAGTCCTTTTAAGCAGGTGTGGAGCTCCTTGCAAAGTGCATCTGATCCCTCTGCAGTCTGTAAAGAGCTGCAAGGCTTGAGACACCTGCAAAAGTGCAAGCCTGCAAAAATTGCATGGAGGTTACACGCACCTCCATGGGAGCTCAGAACCAAGGTATATTTACGATTGTCTTTGCTGTTGCTTTATGCTGTACTTTGTTTTAAAAGTTTTAAGCCCTGCATTTTAGAAGCTTGAGGTAGAAGTAGCACCTAGAAGACAGCTATAAGTCCTGAGTATAGAAATGTATAGTAAAAAGAAATAACCTAACCTCAGCCTACATAGAGACAATATCCAAAGAGTGAATGAAGAGAGATCCTGAGGAGGGGGAACTGAGGCAAAGGGAGACTAATTCACTTGCCTGAGGTGGCAGATCTCAGAACTGAAGACGAATTTCCCAATTCTCACACCAGTGCCTTCACCATAAAGCTAATCCTCTGCAGACCTCTATTTTTATCCTTCATAACTTTTTAAAAACATTCCTATAGGGCTCCATTTTCTTATTGCTTTCACCAAGCACAAGGTTGAAATACTCGGGGCAGGCAGGTAGATGAATTGTGTTTGAGTTACACTACAGAAAGAAAATATGTTTGTCCTTTAACAGTGAAAGATGCATTTTTCATTCAGCTAACTCAAAAACAAATTCTTTTTTATTATATATATTGAATGTAGCTAAAAGAGAACATATTTCCTTATACACCTGTGCTCACAGAAAGCAAAGGCAAAGTAATGTGCTAAGCCAGCTTGTCTTATGCAGCTTGTTAGAGCTTCCTCTCTTTGTGTCTTTCTCATGATTTCTTCAATCCTGACAGAGATATCTATCCTCACTGAAAACAGAGGCCAGATTGGAAATGCAGTGATTTTAGACATGTTTGTGTTGAAATATAGCAACACTAAAATATTATATACCCCTGAAATGTAAGGCTTTTCACTGCACATTGTTAAAAGCAATTTTGTCATAAACTGACAAGCAAATGTTTTATTAAACCTGTTGGAATTCATTGTTAAATAACAACAATGTTCAACATTTATATCCTTAAATCTCTGCACATTCATAAAATACCAAATCTTGCAACACAAGTGCATCATTTTTTCTTTATTGTTATTATTAAATCTGCTTTACAACAAGCAGCACAGAGGCTCAAATTCTCACCATCCAGGTTTCTCCCATGTGTGCTCATTTACACATGTGAAAATTTGTTTTAAATAAGTAAAGGTAGCACTTTTCACCCATACTGAACTCACTATGCAACCATGTAAAAATCATGTAGTAATGAATTGAGATTTCAATCCTCATAGGCTTGGGAATCTGGTGGAAGAGGAATATTCATAGCAGACCAAGAAGACCATTGGGTGGTAGAGCTGGGAGCAGTCCTTGAGGTTTCTGCATGTTCATCTCACCAGGTCAACAACTCTGTGGCCAGTCTACTGCATTTGCAGAGGTGTATATCTTTTGCATCAGGCAAAATTAAAAGGACATTTACTTAACCTTAAAAAATCCCCTCCTGTCAGGTATGTGCTTCTATATCATGTGTCAAACATGCAATTGTTCCTCTCCTTCCTTCTCCTCCTGGTTCCTCTCCACTGACAAAGCCTACAACACACTCACCTGGGACCACCAGGGATGTTTGCTGTGAGGACAGAAACTTTTGTCGTGGTTTAAGTCCAGTCAACCACAAAGTTTTCTCACTCACTCACTCCTCTCTCTTTCTTTCCTCAGTCCCAGGGGGAATGGGGAGGAGAATCGAAAGAATGCAACTCGCACAGGTTGGGATAAGAACAGTCCAGTAACTAAGGTATAACACAAATCACTACTGCTACCACCAGTAATAATACAAGAGAAATACAAGGAAAGAGAATACAGCTGCTCACCAAGCCCGACCCAGCCAGTGCACCCCCCAGCAGCAAACCCCACAGTGCACCACCACACCCTCCCGGGTCTCTGCTCTCCGTCTTCACATCCTGGGCATGACGTGCTGTGCTGTGGTATGGAATAACCTCTTTGGTCAGTTTGGGTCAGGTGTCCTGTCTCTGCTTCCTCCCGGCTTCCCTTCCTCCCTGGCATAGCATGAGGCTCAGAAAGTCCTTGGTCAGACCAAAACATTACCAAGCAGTAACTGAAAACACTGGTGTTATCAGCGCTGTTCCCAGGCAGAAAATCAAAACCACAGCACTGCACCAGCTACCAAGAAGGAGAAAAATGACTGCTACTGCTGAACCCATGACACATGCACATCCAGCATCCGCTCCTTGGTAAAGCTCAGAGGCTTTTGCTGAGATTGGGATGTGATCACATCCAGCAGACAAAACCCAGGGCAGTGTTTAGGGAGTGGAGGATTCATATTTTCTGTAAGGATGATGCAAGAATTTTAAGTGGTATGATCTCTAAACCTGGCAAAAAAATAAAAAATATTAAAAAAATGCCAAGACCTGGGGTATCATTAATTATCTGTTGCCTCACTGTTTCAATCAGTTCCCCATTTGATTGTGCCAGGAACAGAAGGAATCACATTCTGTCAAGGTTTTGCGTCAAGGGAAAGAGGAATATCATTTTGTATCCAAGCAGTTCACATTTCAGGGTGCACGGGTTGACCCCTTGAGGAGAAAAATTACAGTGAATCATGTACCATTTATGCATTCGCATATTTGGTTGGGTTTTTTTTTCCAAAGCCAGCACACAACTTACCATTTCCCATTACAGCTCCGCTGCACAGTTCCAAACACATTTCTGGAATCTGTCCACAACGCCAATTTTTCTTTTTTTGGGGTCTTTTTTTTTTTTCTTTTCTCCTGGTCCTTCGTACAAATATTTCCCAGGGTAACTCTGGCTCTTCCTTACTATGCTTTCCGGGTTCTTCTTTGCCTCTTCACACAAAAAACCCTGAGATTTGCCTAGTACCATATGATAGCTTATGATATGGTCCCTGGCATGCTCAGCTACTTCTCCCCAAACAGCTCTGGCTCTGTGCAGCCTCCTACTCCAGGGATGGGAGTTTCCAGGCACCATAAACAGTATGGATGTGGCCAGACTTTGTCAGTAGGTCTCAGAGGACAGTTAGCCTTGAGACTCTGGCACTTTTGGGATAACTAATATAGATGTAGTTTATTATTTATTCTCGGAAAGCAGATTATAAAGCTCTTAGCAAATCTGGAAGCAAGATTATGCCAAAAAGAAGATTCCTTCTAAGCTGTCACTGTCTCCTTGTCCACATCTCCCCTCAAATTTTATCTTATTGCAAGATTTGCTGCTGCTTCTCTCTTCGTTTTGATCTTTATTTCCTGACAAGTTCCTTGGTTACTATCTAACAAGAATATAGCCTCCAAGGTTTACATCCTTTGCTAACAAATGTGCACTACTGATAGCCAGAACTTTCTAACTGAAAATGGGCCTTTCGTTACTTTCAGGAAGCGAGGTTGCCAGCATTTGGGTAGGGTGGTGTCAAGAGCAGCCTGTTAGGAACATGACCTTCTTCAGTCTTCTTCTTCCTTGTTTTTTTCTTCAAAGTAGAAGCTAATTTAACTGCAGCTTCAGCAGAGCCTTTTTTTTCTTTACCAGACAGATTAAACATGCACTGCAAATCCCTCTCTCGATTTTGCCATGTTTTGTAAATATCATAAAAATTTTTAATCCCATAACAGTTCTGTTAGCTCCCAGTCCATAATATCAGCCTAGCTTTTAATGAACCACACAGGATACATCATTAATAACACACCCATCAGCCTCAGCAGCTGAATGATTTACCCAAAGCAGAACCTTTTAACATTTACAGGGGATCCTGGTGACCAGAGCACTATTAAACAGCAACCATTTACACTAAATGTGAGTGTACAGTGAATAACCCTCACCAGTGTTCCCCACCAATTCTGATCCAAATTTTGGGGTTTGGTTTGGTTTGAAGTGATTCCTATGATTTTTCTTGAGGGCCTGTTCTTTCTAGTTTCAAAAGATTTATTCAAATCCTTCACATCTAGATCCTGCTCTACCTTGATATCTTGCACATTGCAGACTTTAAAGAGTCTATGTCTGAGATAATCACCCAGGAATCACAAAGGACACATCCATTGATGAAAAAAAAAATGTGGAGGACCCAGGCAATGATTCATACCAAGAGAAGACAGATTTCTAAAGCAGATAAGAGGGCTTGCATTGTCTTTCTCTTTTGGCTATGGAGGAAGCTTAACTAAGTTGGCTAAGTTATACTTCACTGGCCAGTATTTAGATAACTAAAAGTTAGATGAAGTCAGCCACAGACCTACTGTGTGGGAGCTAAAATAACAGATTATGACATGATGGTGCTGGGCACCGTCCAGAAATATTTTGGCCAGCCCACAAAAGTCATCATTTGAACTTTGAAGAACTGGTTTGCCTGGGGTTTTCATTGTACAGGAAAGTAGCTCTGTATGCGTAAGTGGGAGCAGTAAGGGAGATGCAAACATTGGAAAATTAATTAAGAAAAGAGAGGGTAAGTGGGGAAGCTACAATCTTTAACTAACCTGAAAAGCTATGGGATACTCAGTATGTGGTAGAGATGCAGATTTACACACAGAAAGACTAGAATCACTGCCCCTGAAGAGCAGGTGCCTGCATTGCTCCTGCTACCTTGGGAACAGCCTTTTCCCATTGGAATGGTCTGTTTCAGCACAGTCTCTCCTGTGCCCCTGCTGCCATTCCTCCCTCAGGCTTCACAGCAGTGACTGATGTATCTTTAAGTCTTTCCTTGCATAAAGTGAACTGTAAGCAGAAATACCAAGAACAGAAGAAAGTAGAAGGAACAAGCAATGAGAGATTAAGGCAACTGATACAGAAGCCTTCTGAAAAAGGATCAAAATATAAGTGATCAGCAAAGAGACTTGGAATGTTAATCAGGAAATGATCATAGAGAAGTGAGATTTCTTTCACAGGTATTTATAGCAGTGCAGAAGTACAAGGCCACAAACCAACAGTGGGG
The DNA here is from genome assembly GCA_017639245.1 of Myiopsitta monachus. NCBI lineage: Eukaryota > Metazoa > Chordata > Aves > Psittaciformes > Psittacidae > Myiopsitta > Myiopsitta monachus. The sequence continues at coordinate 21,413,906 of CM029922.1, read as the reverse complement.
TGAAGACTGTAAGACGTATCCCTCTACAAGGAAGCAAGAAGGAAAGATTGTAAGTGTGTGAAAGATGGAGTGTATGAACAAGCAGTGAGAAAGGCATTTGGGGAATTAATGGGCTACAGGGAGATCAGGGAGAACAACAGGAAAAAAAAGAAGAAGGAAATTGGAAATTTCACACAAGTGATTTCTGATTTAATGTTAGAGCACTATTAGGAAAAAATTCTTCATTATGAGGCTAGTGAGACCCTGGCACAGGTTGCCCAAAGAAGTTGTGGTGAACCCATCCCTGGCAGTGTTCAAGGCCAGGCTGGACAGGACTTGGAGCAACCTGGTCTAGTAGAAGGTGTCACTGCCCATGGTAGGGTTTTGAAACTAGATGATCCTTAGGAACTAGATGATCTTCCAACCCAAACCATTCTGTGATTCGATGACATTATATGGACACTGCAGCACAGCAGTTATTTCAGGGCTGGAGTATAGCTGTCATAGAAGAGAAAAGAACAGGATGGGATAAAATAGAAAAAAAAAAAATCCACAGTTTAAACTGTGACTGACATGTACATATGGAAAAAGGAATTGCCCAATCTGGTATCTGACTAGTACACGCTGTTACTGAGCCCAGGGGTCATGTGGTATTTGTATGACCAGACACGTATCAGAGAGCCTTGCACTGAAAAGGACTGTGGAATCTGTAGCCTCTCCTTCAGCCATCACCAGCCTCTCTTTGCCTCCTCAGCCTGTACTTGGGTTCCTGACTGTGGGCTCAGGCAACAAGCAGTGCTAAATCTTGCTGTTAAGGGCAGCGGTGGGAACATACATCCCTTGCCAGCACTGCGGAGCCACACCAGCAAAACAGTACATGTGTCTGATGACATCCTGTTCCTGCTGTTTGTGGTGAAATCATAGACCAGAACAGCCTTCACCTTGAAGGGCCTGTGAACTGTCGCATTCAAAACTGACACAGACCTCAGATGTAGCGTTTGCTATGGGGACAGCTGTGTCTTTGCATGGCAAGATCCCACCAGGCTCAGCTGGAGGCAGTTGCCTACATAGTGGACCACTGTTGAGGCAGCTCCTGTCCAATACTACTGGTGGAGAAAACCACCAGAGAATGCAGGTGGCACAAAAGCAGCTGACAGAGGTCAAAGGGGAGGCAGTGAGGAAACTGCAGTAATAGGGAGAAAGCAGCACAAAATATGCCTACAATACCTCCTGTTCCTGCGAGTTCATTTTTCAACCTTTCTCCTTCATGAGGGCAGCTTGTTCAGCTCCCCCATTCCTTCAAGTTAACACCACCAATAAAACAAGTCACAGCATCTGCTATACCAACTGAAAGGATGTAGCATACACAGTGCCCACAAAAGTCCATATCTCCTGTTCCTGGCTGCAGGAAGCCTCCTGTGACTGCTGAACTGTCCAACAAGGCTGTTGGGGTTTCATAAACACCATTTTTCAGAGGGACCTTAGAGAATCACAGAACAGTTAGGGTTGGAAAGGACCTTAAGATCATCTAGTTCCAAACCCCTGCCATTCGCAGGGTGACCTCACACTAAACCATGTCACCCAAGGCTATGTCCAACCTGGCCATGAACACCGCCAGGGATGGAGCATTCACAACTTCCCTGGGCAACCCATTCCAGTGCCTCATCACCCTTACAGGAAAGAATTTCTTCCTTATATCCAATCTAAACTTCCCCTATTTAAGGTTGAACCCATCACCCTTCATCCTCTCACTACAGTCCCTAATGAAGGGTCCATCTCCAGCATCCTTATAGGCCCCCTTCAGATACTGGAAGGCTGCTATGAGGTCTCCACGCAGCCTTCTCTTCTCCAGGCTCAACAGCCCCAATGCCCTCAGCCTATGTTCATGCAGGAGGCACTTCAGACCTCTGATCATCCTCGTGGCCCTCCTCTGGACTTCTTCCAACACTTCCATGTCCTTTTTATGTTGAGGACATCAGAACTGCACACAATACTCCAAGTGAGGTCTCACGAGAGCAGAGTAGAGGGGCAGGATCACCTCCCTTGACCTGCTGGTAACACTCCTTTTGATGCATCCTAGGATATGGGTGGCTATCTGAGTTGTGGGTGCACACAGCGGCTCATATTCATTTTCTCATTGACTAACACCCCCAAGTCTTTCTCTGCAGGGCTGCTCTGAATCTCTTCTCTGCCCAACCTGGAGCTGTGCCTGGGATTGCTCCCACCCAGGTGTAGGACCTTGCACTTGGCATGGTTAAACTTCATCAGGTTGGCATCAGCCCACCTCACAAGCGTGTCAAGGTCCTTCTGGATGGCATTCCTTCCCTCCAACATATCAACTGAACCACACAGCTTGGTGTCATCAGCAAGCTTGCTGAGGGCGCACTCAATCCCACTGTCCATGTCACCGACAAAGATGTTGAACAGGACCGGTCCCAACACCAATCCCCGAGGGACACCACTTGTTAACGGTCTCCAGCTGGACATTGAGCCATTGAGCACAATTCTTTGCATGCGGCCATCCAGCCAGTTCTTTATCCACCGAGTGGTCCACCTATCAAATTGATGTCTGTCCAACTTACAGACAGGGATGTCACGTGGAACAGTGTCAAATTCTTTACACAAGTCCAGGTAGATGACATCAACTGCTCTACCCCTGTCCATCAGTTCCGTAGCCCCATCACAGAAGGCCACCGGATTGGTCTGGCAGGATTTCCCCTTACTGAAGCCATGCTGGCTGTCACCAAACACCTTGTTGCTTTTCATGTGCCTCAGCATGCCTTCCAGGAGAATCTGCTCCAAGATTTTGCCAGGCACAGAGGTGAGGATGACTGGTCTGTAGTTCCCTGGGTCATCCATTTTCCCCTTCTTGAAAATGGGGGTTATATTTCCCTTTTTCCAGTCATCAGGAACTTCACCTGACTGCCATGATTTTTCAAATATGATGGACAGTGGCTTAGCAACTTCATTTGCCAGCTCCTTCAGGACCCACAGATGGAATTCATCAGGTCCCATGGACTTGTATATATTCAGGTTCCTAAGATGGTCTCAAACCAGATCCTCTCCTACAGTGGGCCCAGGGTCTTCATTCTCACTGTCCCTGCATCTGCCTTCCAAGACGTGGGTGGTGTGGTCAGAGCATTTGCCAGCGAAGACTGAGGAAAAGAAGTCATTAAGAAACTCAGCCTTCTCCAAATCCAGGGTAGCCAGTTCTCCTGATAGCTTCCAGAGGGGGCCCACGTTGCCCCTAGCCTGTCTTATTTGCGATGTACCTATAGAATCCCTTCCTGTTATCCTTAACATCCCTAGCCAAGTTTAATTCTAAGTGGGCCTTAACTTTCCTAACCTGGTCCCTAGCCTCCCAGACAACATCCCTGTATCCTTCCCACGCCACCTGTCCTTGCTTCCTCCTTTTATAAGCCTCTTTTTTCCTTCGAATCTTCCTCAGCAGCTCCTTATCCATCCAAGGAGGTCTCCTGGCCCTCCTGCTGCACTTCCTTCTAGTAGGGATGTATTGCTCCTGAGCTTGCAGCAGGCGATCCTTGAATATCAACCAAGAGTCTTGGGCCCCCCTGCCCTCTAGTGCTGTATCCCATGGAATCTGACTGAGCAGGTTCCTGAAGAGGCCAAAGTCTGCTCTCTTGAAGCCCAGGGCAGTGAGCTTGTTGCACGCTCTTCTCACTGTCCTGAGGATTTCGAATTTGACCATATCATGATCGCTGCCGACAAGGCTGCCCTGGAGCACCACATTTCCATCCAGCCCTTTCCTGTTGGTGAGGACGAGGTCAAGCATGGCACCTCTCCTTGTCGACTCCTCTATTACTTGCAGAAAGAAGTTGTCTTTCACATAATTGAGGAACCTCCTGGATTGCTTGTGCCAGGCCATACCATCCCTCCAGCAGATATCAGTGTGATCAAATGGTTGAAGTACTAGACTGGGACTCAGAAGAACACAATTAATACCTGTGTTGCCTTACATCTCCTGACAATTTGAGGCATATCCCAACCTCGATTTCCTGTTTGTAAAATAGGATAAAAATGTACTGTCTATTCAAAGCATATTTTTCTCCCTTTTCCATGCAGTGCCTCGCATCATGGGACCACCAATTGCAAGAAAGGCTCTCAGTAAAGTTCAAACACTAAAGATAATATGCCATAAATGAAATTCGCTCAGGAAAAAAAGGGTTTAATTGTACCAAAATTTCAAAAAGTATGTATGCACAAAAGGCTTTTAAAAATAATTGTGTTTATTTTAATCTTATTTGCCAGTCTTATCTTTCAAGCAGTCAGAGATAGCATTAATATAATCTGGCAAAAGCTACAGTAATTTAATGGAAGGAATAGATAAAGTGTCCAGATGCATGTCCAGCATGTAAAATGAAGGAATTGCTTCAGTGTACTTGCCAGATTTAGTGAAGAAATGTGTGAAATATCTTAATGAAACAATTGTTAAAACTTGTAGAGTTAATGTGTCTCCTGCATGGCTAGAAAAATGAAAGGGCACAAAATAATAAAGATCTATTTTATTGCTAAGTAATATAGTGGTAGGGAGACTTGGACCAAAAAATACTCTAAACTAAGATTGACGTGAGCACCATAAACAAGTCATTGTCCTGAGAGTGTTCCTAAAGTCTGTAATACATATTTTAAATCAAGAAGCTCATGAACAGTGCTGATAAAGAATTCCACTGGGAAAGACAGATCCAGAGGTACCCGTGGAGCCACTGTAAATACAGCTGCTACACACAGATCAAAAGCAAACCACCACCACACACATTTCAAGACCAAGTGCATTAAATGAAAGACTTTGTTGAGGAACGAATCCAAAAGTAAGAGCAGACATATGGGAGCTGGTATTTATTTCTTGGTTTGTTGTCTGATCCTGAAGAAGTTATTCTGGGTTTAGGCCTGAAAAGTACTAACTGTTCTGCTCCTAAACTAACAAAGCCTTTAGAAACATGCTTTGCCAACGCTGTTGTTTCTTGCAGGCACAGAGAAGGTGCTTCTCACCCTAGGACAGAGACTGCCAAAGTACTCTGTTATGAATTGTAAGGAGGGCATCTGTTTTCAAAGCTGCATTTGCACTGGCTGTGAATCACACCATCAGTGTGGGTAGGCACCAGCTGATCACATTCGGATCTCATCTGCACGCACAGCACTGAACTCCTGGAAGGGCATCAGGTTTCCACAAAATCCTGCGCCAGCTTCGCTTTTGTCCCTGTGCACTCACCTTGTGGATATCCTATGGCAGATCCTGGCCCCTTTCAAGGGCTTGCAAGTACCTAAGGCTGTGTGCAGAGGGTTGATTGGATCATCTCTCTTAAACTGTGGCTGGGTATACCTCCATTCACCAGGAATCCTGCAGGAGCTGGCTGCCCCTCAGGCCTCAATGGTATGGGCATTTCCAGACTTCAGTAGGCCCCACCTCCAAGACATCCCCCATGAAACCCTTACCCCCACTGACCTCTCAAAGTCCCACGAAGAAAACACACATCTAAGCACAGTTAAGCTCAGACTGTATATTTTCTGGGCTGGATTCCTCTTTGACTCATATCAATTCCACAGCAGGATAACGCTATTGATTTTAGTGGAGATACTGCTGATTTACACAAGGTTGAATAAGAGAAAAGAGCTGGTGACCCCCATAAGATGGGGATAATAATCTTTACCTACAACCCAAGGGAAATGTGAAAGTTAATTAATTAGTATTGTAAATCTCTGTGAGATCCTAGCAGTCTATAAATGAATTCAAATGGCACCACAGAGAGGGCATAAAAGTGTTCTTACCAAAGTTTAAAAATACAGACAAGGAGGAACAAGTGGAGTACATATCCAAACACTCAAACATTGAGCTGTGTGAGTGTATTTCAAGCCGTGTTCCAGTAAAAGGTGTAAGAAACATATAACACATCATAGGATGATTTCACCCCCGAAAGCAAGATTTCCTGACATTTTCTTTAAAAGAAATTACTGTCAATACAGCCCAAAGAAGCTCACAGAGGGCCTGTTTTAAGTTTAGTCAATTAAAGATGCAAGAAAAAGAACTTTAGACATCATTGACCCAGATATTTTGTGGCATTTATATTCATAAAAGAATAGACTATGGGCACAATGAATTGCAAGAAAAATTCCCAATACAGATGGTTAACTTGTCAGTTTTGCCCTTCAACAGTGCAGAAGCCTGAAAGGTGATGAAGTCAGATGTAGAGAGCTATTTCCTGATCAAGGGAGGAAAGTGTGCTATTTAGTAGTAATGAGAAAGGACAGGAGGATTTTTTAAAAGCTGTTGGAGTGTCAGAATGATGCTTCAATGGAGCAATGTCTCCCAAAGGCTGCATTCTGTACAGACAACCAAGACTATTTCTGAAACCTTAGTAAGACACCTTAGTTTATTTGCACACTCAAATATTTAAATATGAGTGCACACTTGGTTTGTACTGGATCTTTGTGATTAGCTACTCTTTCTTCTACATAAGTATGCAAGGACTCCAAGTGAAATAAGGCTCTTTCTTGTCATGCTACCCACAAACTAATGTCACAAAGTACAAAAACTCAGAGTGTCTTTCTCCTATGAGGGACTGAGAATGTGTTCAGTCATGCTCTGCAGTCTGTTCCTCTTCACTGACCATAAAGAAAGCCCTGGGAAACCTGTTGAATTACTTTAGCAGCCCAATTAGGTCCTTACAATGGGGCCTTATAGGTCATTCCATGTGCTTAAGTGATCATGTTTGAAAATACTATCTGAAAATTAGCCAGAGGCCTAAAAAGGCTAAGAACATGTGACCTGTTGCATTCCTTAGGTAGTGGCTTAGGTTGGTTTTTTGTTTTGGCAAGTAGGGGGATGTTTGTGTAGTTTTTTAACTCATCACCTGCTGTTTCCCAAAGCCAGCGGGAAGTGAGGTAAAAATGTACAAATTCAAAGCTACCATCACTGGGAAATCAGCAGTTCCTCTTCATTTAGATGATTCCATGGTCTCCATCTGGCTCAAGTATAGTTGAAGAATCCAAAGAAAATGCATATATTGGAAAGTGTTGATATTATATAGAAAGTGCTGATATTGGTCTGTAAGTAGTTGCGTGGACAAGCCTGAGCTCTGGATTCTGAGTCAGGCAGCCTTCCCTCTTTTCCATACCTGGTGATTTGAGCCCACATGTGCAAGTAGATCTCTTGATGGCATAACCAGACAAAAACTATCTCTTATATGCAGCGTGTAACAAAACTGGAAACCTAAAGTTGGTTTTTAATATAATGTACCGTACTGCAAATAGATTATTTCATTTCCAAGGGTATCTGATCTTCCTAATGAAGACAAGCAAAGGACATTGATGTATTAAAATAAAAATGAAATAACAGGTACAATGCTATTACAAAGATGTTTAAAAGTAGTATAGTGTCTTAGGCTAATCGAGCCCCTTCTTAATATACCCTATACTGTGATAGAGAAAATATACCTATATCTGTCAAATACTGTTTCTTCTCCTTACACATATTGTCTTTAATCTTTCGGATTTGTGAAGGTTGAGATTTTGAACATTTCTGTGGCAGACCCATCTATAATATGTTAGCACATTATTGTTTTTTATATAGCAATAGCACCTAGAGGCCAACCAGCTCAGCATCCTATTGCGCTTTGGTAAGATATGGAAAATTACAGTCTCTGCCCCAGAGCTTAAAATTGTTTATCTTCATTATAGGCCTATTATGGAGCTTAATGCTTCTGAAGTGCTTAGAAAGCCTGCAGTGAAAGGTGGGTTATAAATGCAAGGAGTAGTACTAGTGATAATAGATTTCTTTGATTGAGGTAAAATCACAAACAAATATATAGCATGGGGCATTAAAAGTAAAGAAAACCCCCAAGGATTTAGTAATCAGTTATCATCAAACTAAAGAAAAATATCTCTGTCACCAAGGAGCGTGGCTCAAGAGTGATGGGTGGACTTCAGTTCAAAAGTTCAATTATACAATTTCAGATTCAAAGGAAACTTCAGCTCAGTTATTGCCTAGCGATACGATTACTGAAACCTTGAAGGAATGAAATTGAGTTTGAGCTGAGTGTAGGAGCAGTAATTTAACAGGTGGAGTATTCAGAAAATATTAACCCTGTAAATGCCATTGACAAGGTAAAAATTATTAACTCAACAGTGGATTATTAACAGACAATTTCTAAGTTATAAGATAGAAAAAGTATATTTTCAATTTAATTGTTGCTCAGACACAGGAGTGAATTTTTTCTAAAGCTTAAGGATATTTTCTCCATGTTGAATATTTGATAGAAGAATTGCTTTCCTGATCTAGTCAGAGGTCCATCTAATCCTGGGTCCCCACTGGTGCTAAACAGCATCACTTGTTTTGAGGGAAGAATAAGAAATCTTTTAATACTTTTGATATGATAACCTGCCCCAGTGAATTCCTTTCTTATATAGGTTATAAATGAATTTATGCCCCAAGTTACCAAGCTGTTGGCATTGTCAAAAACTGGTGGGTTTTTGGTTTGATTTGGTTTGGTGTTTGTTTGTTTGTTTTGGTTTTTTTGGGTTTTTTTTAACTATTGCTCTTTGGAGCTAAAATTCAGGTTTTGTTGTGATATTTATAGGTAGTCTTCCTGTTCACTTTGGTAACATCAGTTTTGGACATTTAAAAGTGTCTGTCTTCACATAAGCACATGGTTAAAATGCTGATGATTTGATTTTGCATTTGAGTGATAACTTTTAACCTGCAATGCTAAACCCCTCAATATTAGCATCAGTCCTACCCTTGAAGAACTATCAAAATTGGAGCAGATGATTGCAATAATCTAGTCCAAAATCCCACTTAAGATACTATTCAGCATCTTAACTTGCAAGTCCAACCCAACAGAATAACTCATGGCTGAACCACAGATGCACTTCAGAAAGAGATTCGCCCAGTCAAGAGTCAGTCCTAACTTCCAGATGGCATGGACAAGAAAGCTTCTTATCCCCAATAATATCGAGACAGCAGATTGATTAGAGGTTGATGAGGCTCCAGAACAGGATGCCCAGAGAAGCTATGAATGACCCATCCCTGGAATTGTTTAAGGCCAGGCTGGACAGGACTTTGAGCAACCTGGTCAAGTGGAAGGTGTCCCTGCCCTTGGCAGGCAGGGTAAACTATACGATTTTGACAAGGTCCCTTCCAACCCACACCATTCCATGATCTTCCAGTGATTATATGCAAACCTGATGTAGAGTATTTTACTCTTGAACAATAGCTGTCCAGCCACAGTAGGGGAAGACAAGAGACAATAAGCTGAGCCTGAATTTTGAAGATATGTATTTAATGCCCGGGTTGGACAGGGCTTTAAGCAACCTGGTCTAAGCAACATTCCAATGGCGGGGGTGTTGGAACTAGATGATTTGGAAGTTCCTTTCCAATTCAAACTATTCTATGATTCTATGAATTCCAGTGTCCTGTGCAGGTGCTGAAATTCCATATTTAAGTCCCAAGCTGGAGTTCCACCACAGTAAGTTTGAAAAAGAAAATTTCAGAATTGACTCTGAATCATAGAACACCAGGTTGGAAGGAACCTCAAGGATCACCTAGTCCAACCTTTTCTGACAAAAACACAGTCTAGATAAGGTGGTCCATCCAAAGCTTTCCAAATTTTCTAGCTAAATCTTCATGTCCAGTATTAGAAAAGAATTCTGATTCTAAATTTAAACAGGACCTACAAAAGCCACATTTTTCAGGAGAAGTAGCTAGAAAACAAGCAGGACATAATATGGTCTCTCAAAATGCTATTATCTGGTCTAGTTAGATAACTGAATCAAGCTGCTACTCAGTGCAGTCAATGAAGTCTAAAAAGGCCTTTAAATGCCTATCCCCTGGACCACTCAAACATAAACACCCTATGCTATTTCAGGCACCATCAAAGTCGCCCCACTAGGGGTACACCTGCCACTCCAGAGGGACCCGTGTTTCCTGTATATTGCATTAGGTTTGCTGTGTTGTTCAGTAGCAGTGGATGCTATAGGGCATCTCAGACAGCATGAGGCACCTCATGCAAGGCAACGGGCTCTATAAGCCAAGATTCAAGTGCAGCATGTGAATAAACTGTAAAGGGCAACAGACCTGACTGACCACTGACCAAGTGCTTGCTTTCATGGGCATTAAGATTTAGCTCTCCCAAAATGAAGAGATAACATATGATCGTTCCTATGGGAAGCAGCTGGATGACCCCTGAAAGATGACAGTTTGAAGCAATGGCCACACCTTTGATGCCAGAGGAGCTGCCAATGCAAATAAATCCTGGACTGCTTGGCAAACATGGCACTCAAGGAGAAAAGCACTTAATCTCACTAGACAGCTGGGATAAACATTTATAAAGGAAACACTTTCAAAAGACTAGGCAGATTATAAAGGCACTGGGAGTCACTGAAATCTTGTTAAACATTGTTCACTGCATTACTTCAGATTTTAGTTTGAACTTACACTGTCAGATAAATTCTATTTATCTCCTGAATGCTTTTCTCACTGTGAGTGTTTGTTGCTATGAATTCACACCTTCAGTGAAGATTTACATTTCGTCCTTGATTGAGACGAAGATAATGCTCAGCTTCAATCACTCTAAGGCACCTCTGCTGGGTTTTTTTTTTTCACTTAACTGGGTCAGTGTTTCTTAGTGTGACCCTGAAAACACAGGTTACTGTGTTCAGCCATTAGTGTTGCAAAGAAGGATGGTCTTACAGGTAAGGGACTGAATTAGTCCCCAGAGAAAAAGTGTGTCTCAAACATTTCCACAGGCTTCCAGCCCGACCTTGGGGAAACTACATTAGTCCCCCTGTACACCTATAAAATTGGGAAATAAATGCTTTCTCTTCCCCTTCTTCTGACTTTGCATTTTGCTGTACGCAAGACCAAGCACATTGGGAACAAATTTTAATCGAAGCTTCCAGTCATTCTTTCAATACAGGCAATAATGAATCATAAACATAATGGTGAATCTGGTGATTTAACCAATGCACTTGCTTCACTGTAGTTCAGAAACATAAAGACTTAAATGATATTTTTGGTAGAGCTGTAGAAGAATTCCCTTGAGCACTCCCACACTTTCATTTGCTATCCTATCTCACTTGTCATTAATTACAAACTAATGAGTGCCATTTTCTGTTCTGCATTGATACTTTACTTTCTCCTCCTGTGGGGCTATCAACCAGAATTCAAGGACTTGTCCAGACTGAAAACATTTATCTATGCTATCACATGAAGCTCAGCATTTTTAGATAAAACAAGACTTTAATACAAAATAACCCTTCTTTCAAAAAACTAACTTCACTGATAATCCCTTCAGTTTGGATCAGTCTGTACTAGAATTTATGTTCCCCAACTATTACTTGGATGCTCCCTGACATTTCCCACTGCCTTCTGTGCTTTTTCCTGATTTGCTAACACAGTATTTCAAACAAAGCTATCCTTAAGCAATTCAGATTAGCTTCCCGTAAATTTCACCTCCTTGGCAATGCAGAAAACATTATTCTGATCCAAGTTCCTCGTTATGAACTGTGTGTGAGGCAGTAGAGAGACTTATGCTAATAAATTTTGATCATTGTCTCTATGTACTTAATGACTATGTCTACAGTAATTACCTATGCTACTAAATCTATACTTTTAAATTGCTACAGTAGTTGCTGGCATGGCTTTGGCTTGATCTAACAAGCTCAAATAACTCCTAGGCAGAGTGAAGGCATTAGCATGATGCAGGAACCACTCCCAGAAGGCTGTTTGGACACAACAACCTTATTCTGGGTGGTTAGAAGGTCCGATAGTGCAAGCATGGTCTGTTCTGTGCTACCTGGCTACCAGGCCACAGAATGGTGCTGAGTGCATTCACCAGCATGCACAGCCAAGCAAGCATCAAAGGAGGAACTGAAAGTGTGTCTGGAAAAGCAAAATCATATAATTGTCACTAAAATGCACTGTGGATGGAATGCAGACCCATATGCTATGCTACCTGATGACAAAGAAAGGGCAAAGATGTCATCTTTTATACCACCTGGAGTAAGGGAAATTAATGGGAATGTGGATTATTTCAGGTGCAATATCTAAAATAGTCCCATGATAGCCTGGACTATCCAGGGCTTCTTGTAACCTGCTTAGTAGTCCCACATCTTCACAGACTCTGAACCTTACAGCCAACAGAGGGAGGAGAGAATTAGAACCTCCTGCTCCTATACTAGAATTTGTCATTGACCATTTTGTGGCTCAACAAAAGATGCCGGGGGCTCCTAGACAACAGACTCTTCCCCAGTGCCAACATGGAGAACTTAGTTTTTATTAAATAAAACCTTCTATGTTAAAAAAAAAAAAAAAAAAAAAAGAAAGAAAGAAAGAAAAAAACCAAGAAGAATATGAGAATATCCCAGAAGCTAAAAGTGATTGAAAACTCAGTGTCATAACTTCCCAGCAACAGACACACTGAAGTTATTGGTAAATGCATTAATTAATCAGAAAACTTAAAGATCTGTGTCACTGTCAGTAATAAAATAAATACAGGACAGTGCTATTTCTGAATATTGGATGTGTTATTACAATAATTAAGATGAATAGTGATTACCTGTCTTGTTTGTTGATACTTTCTGGGGCAGATAACTATTGCTACATTAAATGACATTTTAAACATATGTTTGGAGCATCATTCACTGATGCATTAACCCCTTTAATATGGCAGGCATAAGCCACAGATATTAAGAGCTAATTTTAAGTAATCAACTTACATGAGCTCCAAGGAACAGTGGTGGGAAATAAACTGTATGTAAACTACAGAATGAAATTCAATCCAACTGTGTTGTGCCTTTATCACTCACTCATGAACATGAGATCATTGCTTACTCAAATTCTGAAATACAGGTCTTCTTTGCAAAAATACAGTATACTGATAAAAGTGAGACTAGGTACATGCAGTCTGAGTATGGTTAGTATCTGGCAGTGGAAAAGATCATAGACAAGAAGAAAAAATTACAGCAGTTTACGTTTCCCCCAGGAAAGAGGCAAATTACTGGATTGGAGTAAATGTGAACAAAAATGGACTTTCTTTGTAATCTGGAGGATGATTGTCCCAATTAATTATTCCAAATTAATCCAGTGCATCTTGCCATAACCAAGCATCCCTATAGAAAACTGGCAATATTTGGCATGTCACAGGATTAGCCTCTGCCTCACATTCTTTTAGGACATCAGTTTTGCTTCCCTGTTACCTCTTCTACACCCAGGCTATCTGCCCTCTTTCTTACTCCTGCAGCAGTAACTGCATTGTCAGTATCAATAGCAACCAAGTATCAGCTGTTTCTCCAGGTGGCTTTGCATCCTACTTCCCATCAAAAGATAGCAATGAGTATATGGCAATTCTTTCTGCTTGTATGGAGTTTTCATCCAAAAGAATTGATGGTTCTATGCTCTTTGCCACTTCTTTGCATTCCAAAGGAATCTGAAGTTCAGCACTGGGGGAAGAGCTAGATTAGATTAGACTGTTTGCAAAGTGCTTTAGTATACTTTGGAAAACAAGACATTATAAAAACGCAAAGTTCTGTATTATCATTAAAGTGATTAACCGAGTTACCATTAAGTGCAGAAATAACCAACAGGCTGGGAGTTTATTTGTCAATTAGTAGAACCCCCATTTTATGGAAGCTGTGCTTGAGCCAATTTCTGAACATGCAGCCTTAAATGTCCAGCAAACATTGAGGAGGTGGAAAGATGACACTGCCGGGATATGCTGGCAGAGCAAAAACCAAAAGGACCTATCTGCCTCCTGAGCTGGGAGAAGCACTTAGGTTATACCAAATTTTTATAACATACGGAAGTGGGATCCCAGCACACAAATGCTAAAGAGGGTAGTAGCAAGTGTAGCACGCTGGGGGGTTGGAACTAGATGATCTTAAGGTCCTTTCCAACCCTAACTATTCTATTATTCTATGATTCTATGCTGAGAAGCACCACAGTTTATCTCATTGGGCTCAAACAGAGCATTATCTAACAAAAAAAACTGAGCACAGGCAAAAAGTTTAAACTACACAAGTGGAGTAGCAGAAAATCCTGTGCATATCTCAAGTTGTTCCACGGTCTTGAAATGCCTGAATAATTTGAACCATTAGAAATAAGAGACAGACAGCAGCCTGCATCACAATACAAATGGTGAAGTATTACAGAGTCTTTTAGAGCAGCTGTTGTGAGATGAGTAAGGACATTGCAAGGGAAGAGGATGCTAGCACATGACAAAGGCATCAGGGGAGCCATGAAACACAGACATGCTTACATTCTTCATGCAGAAGAAAGGGACCAAAGGACAAATCATATCAGGCACTCCTCAGTAGAAGTAATATTAAAGGGAATAAGGAGGGCTGTATTGTTCAGGCAGAGAGGGAAAACAAAATCAGAGCATTGAATAAGTAATACCTAGGAGGGTCAGACCAGTTACTAAAGGACTTGCTTTGAACTCAGGTCCTACCCTGCTCTGTTTGCGCATGACCTTGGCAAGTCACTTAGATCCTAACAGCCACATGGGTACCTTGTTCCCATGATTCAAATAGAAGGCAATATCCTTGAAAGACCAAACATAATATTTTCTGAACTTTATTTCTCCATCTATAAAATAGAGATAGCAACACCTCACTCTGCATAGATTTTAAGAAGAAAAACATATTAAAGATAATGAAGAGTTTGCTTACAACAGTAGCAAAGAACATATGAGCTATGAAAGTAAGGTAAACAATCAGACACTAATAACTTGTGTCTTACTTGTTTGTAAATACTGTAGACATTGAGTCCCATTCATTCTTGGTATGATCTCATTAACGAGGTCACATTCTGCATTGTCTGTCTTTATCTTTTTAATGATCCTTATGGAAAATTGAGGCAGAGTAAATGACAGGCTTTATTGTGCTTAATATCCAAAGTGACAAGTCTTTCGTAAGTGCTGAAATTAAATTCTTCTGCACAGGTATAGCAATGAGGCTTGAAAGAAGCATGTTGCCGGATTAAACAGGGTAACAGCATTACAATTAGGAACAAGCACTTAACTCCCCTCTTCCAAATTCTCAATTACAGCATTAAAAATGTTTTTGTTTTGCCTTTTGTGCTTCATGGCTTTCAAATGCTCCTGTCTTATAGATTCATAGAATAGTTAGGGTTGGAAAGGACCTCAAGATCATCTAATTCCAACCCCCCTGCCTTTGGCTTGGACACCTCACACTAAACCATGTCACCCAAGGCTCTGTCCAGCCTGGCCTTGAACATAGCCAGCAATGGAGCATTCACAACTTCCCTGGGCAACCCATTCCAGTGCCTCACCACCCTTACAGTAAAGAATTTCTTCCTTATATCCAATCTAAACTTCCCTGTTTAAGGCTGAACCCATTACCCCCCGTCCTCTCACTACAGTCAATAATGAACAGCACCAACTTTCTCAGCCTATCTTCATACGGGAGGTGCTCCAGCCCTCTGATCATCCTCATGGCCCTCCTCTGGACATCTCCCAACAGTTCCATGTCCTTTTTATATTGAGGACACCAGAACTGCACACAATACTCCAAGTGAGGTCTCATGAGAGCAGAGTAGAGGGGCAGGATCACCTCCATTGACCTGCTGGTCACACTCCTTTTGATGCATCCCAGGATATGGTCGGCTTTCTGGGATCAAGAGAAAAATCAGGGAGAGAAAGAAAGAGTTTTGACATATTTCCAGTGCAAGTGATACCACTCTCCTCATGGTACATTACAGAGACGCTTAAAGCCTGACAGCCATAGTGTAATAGCACAGCTAAGTCTATCACTCTATTTCCTGCCCTGTGAAAAGAGCTTCGGAGAAGATGCAAAGCAACACTCCTGAAAAACCTTCCACTGTATCCAGAATTCTCTCCTGGGCTCATCTGGTAAATCATCTCCCACTTGCAGACTGTGTGGGAGACAGCTATTCCCACAAGCTGAGAACAGGATCCTTACGATTAAGTCACTCTAGTGTTTCACAAGCACCATTCCTAACAGCAGGCAAATAAGCCCTGATTCGTACAAACATATCCATTATTGGTAAATACTCCTTAAGTCACCTCTGTGAAGAAAAAAAAAAAAAAAAAGATGGGAGAAGCTGATTTAGCTCCTTCATGATTTGCAATCATAGGATTTGAAGGACACTTGCATCACTTAGCACTGTTTCATGGCTGGATGGTTTGAACTTTAAAAAAAAAATTAATTAGGCCAACAAAAAGATAACCACTGGTGAATAACAGATACATTTAAACGTGATTATCTTTCTTTGCGTATGGATGTGGGTATTTACGTAAAGGAGGAATGGGGAATTGCCATGCCCTGACTGAATTCAGCTTTGATTATACGCTGTCCATTGCACTGTTCATCACAAATGTTCACCTCCAGTTCATAACTTTTGCTTTCTTCTGTCTCCCTTTGCTACTTTACAAGACAAACCTATCTTGAAAGCCTGCTTGTATTACGTTGCTTAGTGCTTCCTCTTGATTTTGATGGGGTTTTGCACACTGCACATTGAACCTCTTTTCCCTTTTGTGGCTTCTTCTTCATACCTTTATGGCATCCAAAAAGGCAAAAGGAAGCTAGAAAAAAAAACATCCAAAAAGGAGGGCTCACAAAATCCCCAACAGGACACAGTGTACAGGAGTACAAAGCAGGGCAGGATCTTTAGGGCCTGTAACAAAAGACCATTTTGGATATGTCCACAATTCCTAGTAATGAAGAAGAGAGTAGTGATGAGTTTCCAGCCCTACAAAGGGCTGTTGGAATTCTACATTATCACCTTGTCACTTTTCTATAAGGGTTAGTATTCAGGAACCTCCAGGCGTATTTTATGCCTTCCCTTCAATCTCTTTTGGAGTGATGTTTGAGGAGGCTGCAGCACATGGTAAAACAGATGTACAGTACTACCTCAGACATGCTTGCCCCAAGTTTTAAGCTGCACCAAGCCCACTGTTCTTAACCAGGCGAGAACCACATATATGGAAATTTAAAAGATATTAGGGAAACCTGTTCTGCCAAAACAAAAATCTCAGTCCTTCAAAAACTATTACTTTTCCTCAAGTCTTTTAGAAAAGGAAATCTCTTTCTCGCAAATACTATGGGTGGTCAAGCAGAGCAGATGCTCAGAATTGAAATGAATATTCATGAATATTGGATTCTTGGCTATAGAAGACTCAGTCCTGAAGAGCACTTAGGTATTCACTTAATTTTATTCATATGAGCAGCCCTAGTGACATTAACAGGCATGAGGTTTAAATAATTGTTGGATAACTGCCCTGAGTTACAGAACAATAGTAAGATAAAAGAGAGGAGAAATGGAAAGAAAAACAATGCAAAGATTAGCTGATTTTTTATTATTATTATTTCATGGGAAATTTTCTTTTGTATATCATTATGCTAAAATCTATGCATAAATATGTATGCCTGAAGTTTCATTAAGACACATTAATCCCATATTTTATTATCTTGCACATTTCAGATGAGTAGGGAAAAAGATTCCTTGACCCAAAGAAAAAAATTGATTCTGTCTATAATTTATGCAAAGTTTCTGCATATTTCCTAGATTTGTTGCAAGAGAAGAAGAGATTGTAATTAATTTTAAAGGCCTCTCAAAAATGTTCACTCTGCTTACTCTGAGAGAGTGAGCTTCTGAGCTTCTGCTTTTTGTTAGCTTTCAGTCATTCCCTACATTCAATCTTGCCTGCTCCCTTTTAGAGAGAACCTGGAATAACTTCAGCCTCTCCTGGTCAGTCAGAACTGTAGGCTCTTTCAATGGCCCATAACCAATCTCTACACCCATTTAAGATGCCCTGCAGCCTCCAGCTCCAGCTTCAGAAAGACATGCAAATTCCTCTTTAGTCAGAACAATGGCACCTAGAGAGTGACTTAGGACACCCTAAAATAGGTGGAGGTCCAACTCAGTCATCTAAACAGCTTCGTCTGAGATGCCATGGGGATTCAATGCATCATATGCACTAAGTAGCAGCTAGAGATGATGCTGTCCCAGAAGTGAAGGGGAGCTGGGTGCAAGGCTGACAGCAGGGCAGGTAGGGCAAACACCTCATCAGCAAAGAGGCAGCACCATGGTACCCCAGAAAGGTGACCATAGCAGGTCCAGCGATGGTACAGCAGGATGAGTTAAGAGCCCAGATTGCCAGATGAGACCATAGTGATGAAGCAGATCCAGGACAGGGGAACAGTCCATACAGGTCAAGTACATAGATACTGCTTAAATGCACCTCCCAAGAAAAGAGTGGGAGCTGCTGCTGCTGCACCTTAAAGCAAAGATTTCTCAGACAGCTCCTTGTAGTCCCAGAAACCTCACCTACATTGGTCTGACAGGAAAAAGGAGTTCAGGGTAGCCCACCACTCCTGAGATGACACCAGACACCCATGCTTAAGCAGCTGAACAAGCATATATATATATTGTCATCTAATGCTATATAAGACGTCCTCATTGAGCTGGCACAGGAACCAAGGCAGTCTTATAGCCTTCTTATGCAGGTACAATACCCTGGCCATTTCCGATGTCACTGGATGACTGCATGGACAACTGAACCATTATTCTAGCTGCTGACCATGTCAATGGCTCTGTAGGCTTCACTGATTACCGCTTCTCTGACTATAAGTTTTTTCGTAGTCTGTAGGCATCTGCCTACAGGTGCATAAATTCAGATTCTTAATCTTGAAGTCTGCCCCAGCTCTACAGGTTAAAGAGTTTGTCAGGAAAGAGGTAGGCAGTTGGAGAAAATGGCCTCTAGAATGGTTCCTGTTCTCCGTCCAACAGACAGACATAAGGCTTTTACTATTGTTATTCCTTTGATCTTAGCTGTTAGCCATCTGCACTCACCAAATTAAAATCAAAATTAGATTATATATTTTATATGTATTTGGATATATATGTGCATAAAAAACACCTAACTATAAAAGAAGAAAGACCAGAAAATCTTACTGTATTTGTGGAAGTATTTAAAAGTGTCAGCTACCTCATTTTGCAGTAGTCCTTTCCACATGTCTACTGCAACAAATTTCTTTGTGCGTACATCCAGACTCAGCAAGCTCAGAAGTAAACTTTGCTATGCTCTTTCTGGATAGAAGTTTAAAGGTACTTGGCTAAATCTAGTTTTAGCCTTCTAAGATATAATTTTCTTCTACAGGATATGTTAGGGCTATGTGAGAAAGAGACAACTTCATGAGAAGAAGAGAACTGGGAACTTGAGAGATGCATGGATGAGCAGCACAGGGTAAGAAGCATCAGACACCCCATCTGAAGTCATTGTGTGGAAATAGCCGCTTCTATCTGTGTGCTTCATCTGCAGTGATGAGGAGAAATCCTTTCCCCAGGTTTGAAAGAAAAAAGAGCATTGAAGAATATGAATTGTTGGTGTACTTCGGTTAAGGCAGGTTACCTAAGCCATACACAGAAACTTTAACACACATCTAATTAGAGGTTGTTTCAAAGTAACATGTTTCCTTTTTCTTAATACGTTGTCACGCTTTAGGGGGACTGCCTTTGCTGGAAATGGAGGACCACTCAATCTAGAAAAAACTGTCCTCCAACATCATATGTCTTCTCTTCCCTTAAGATCATATACCATTTCTTTTCCATGCTTCTGTCCCTCTTAACTTCTTGTTATGAATCACAAACAGCTGTACTTACTATTCTTTAAAAGCAAGCTAACAACCATGGCATGTGGTGATCCTGTCACAATGCCTCCTCCTGCCCACCACCATAGTCCCTTTTGAACTCTATTGTAACATTTTTTTAGAAGATTTGGAAAGCTTCTGTGAATTTTCTGGCCAGAAAACACTACATAGATACTTGTTCTCCCAGACATACAGGGAGCGCTATGTATTAGGTCATAAATATGTATTTACATGAGGCTGATGCTGATAACAGCTATGAACCTAATAGAAAACTTTGCATTCAACAAGAGAAAAGATTTTCGCTTTTCATCAGCCTGTAAGTCTTGCTCTCAAATTCATTTCTTTCCACTGGATACAATCTAATATAGTTTGAGAGTATCGTTGCAATCTTGATGCAGCACCTGTTGAAATATACATGGCCACCTCCTGGGGTGTGGATAAAACCTCAAAATGGAGAATAAATAACTTATTATAAAGAACTAGATTTCCAGTTGTTATTCACGGTAATATAAAAGAACTCCTGCTTTATAATTTAGAAACTCCATCAGGTTCATATCTTTATAGTATTTTGAAAGCATGCATCAGGTGGAAGGAAAGAATAAGCATTTACTTTTCCATTAAGAAGGGTAGAAGGAGGGGAGTGCCGTGCTGCTTTATATATAAAGATACTAGCCAGCACTGAAAATCTGAAGATGACAAAGCTACACACATTCTCATAAAAATAAATAAGGAGCTCATTTCTTTCATCTGTGAAAGAAATATATTAAAGAAAGGTCCCATGACATTAAAACTTAAAAAAAAAAAAAAAAAAAACAACCAACCAACCTAAAAAACCTTAAACAAAGATACACTGTCGGGAGACATCAACATGAGAACAGATTTGTGTTCCTGGCCCCAAACCAGGTGGAGAATGAGTTCCTAGTGGGGGTTATGGGTTCCTATTGCATGCAAGGTGGGACACTTGCTACATCAATCATCCACAGTGTCTCTGTGCAAACCAAAGACCAGTGAGACACCTGACACTGAACTGAGATTCTTGGCCTCTTTGTCAGAACAAAATCAAATGCCATGATATCACAGCAAGTGAAAATGAAAAATGCAATATACTGAACAATAACATGTAACAAAACTCAGAAAGAGAGTTAAAGATACCCAGAGTAGGTTGACATTTGGAAGTTGTATTTCAGTTTCCAAAAAGATGGCTATTATGTGAAAGCTATGGAATGTGATATTTTTCACCAACTCGCACTAGGCTTCTTGTTATAGCTGTTATGTACTTTCTCTGCATGCATCTGTCTTTGTGCAAGTGCAAGAGAACATAGTTTTTCATTACAACTTTGCACTGCTTGAAACAATCAAATTATCTCATACTCTTTCTCTTTAGATTGTTTTTCCTGTCCTAAGAATTGGGTTGACTTTTTGAAGCCACCTGGAGAATATGGATGAATCTCACCATTCACTCCTTCAGCCATAACCTTGATCTAAAGTACAGAAACACAACAGGAGCTGTCTCAGGATGGTATATGTGTAATACGAAAAGAATCTAGATTCAAGACACCAAAACTCACTCTACTGGCTATATCTGTACTGCTAAATTAAACAGTGGCAGGGCACAGGCCCTGGTGCCCAATTGTCTGTCCTGTTAAATGGCTTGAGCAGTCTGTGGTATGCTTTTCCCAAAGCTGACTAGTTTTCTCCCCTAGAAAATTGCAGGCACAGTTAAGGAGTTAGCATGGGCTGCAGTTCATCTCCAGTAGGCACGTCAGATGCCGCTACCCTGTGTTAAAGAACTGGTACTTTCACGCCATGTCCATAGCCAAAAGCTTTAGCACCATCTAGTTTGCCATATAAACGTAACCACTTCATCAAGTCACCATGGCATGACTACAGGCTCCTCTAACATTTAACCCATCACAGACTAGAGCTACTCCAAGCAAAAGAACCAGCAAAATGCAGCCAAAAACTGCGATCAATTATGCATTCTTTTGACAGCAACTGGGAGCAGTTACTTATTTGCAGTTAAAAAAAAAAGAAGACTAGGAGGATAGTCTTGTGCCTGATCACAGAACTGGCTTGGCAGTAGATTCAGGTCCTAGCTGGGCTGAGTCTTGCTGTGTAACCCTAGGAGTTAGACTTCGCATTCCTGAGTCTTAGCTCATCAATAAAACTGCAATGGCAAAACATCAGCTCTCGGCTAATATACAAAGCTCATCAGGGCAGTGTGTGTACATCTCTTAGTATTATTTTGGACAACATGAGGCTCAATAGGCTCTCACTCTCAATTTGGGCCTCCAGGCTTCTGGAATGCACCAAACAATAAAGTTGTATATTTTTAATAGCTTAGTAAATCATCTATTAAAAAAAAAAAAAAAAGGAATTTTCACAGAGCTCTCTGTGTGCCTCCTCATGGGATGTACTGCCAAAATTGTAACAATTATCTGTCTATCTGAGGTACTTTTGTGGCTCTCAGAACCATAGTTATACCAGCCTATCACAGACTGTAACTGATTTTTCCTTTCCATACAGCTGTGAGACTGGGAAGGCAGTGTTAGCATCTCCATTTTATAGCAGTCAGTGAGACCTGTATCAGAACAAGGAGAAGCTGGCAGCTTGGGAAATACGTGTGGTCCTAGTGCCACTACCCTTTCCCTGCTATGTCCTCACCATAAAGGAAATCCCAGACTGGAGGCTGGAAAGGACTGTGACATATCCTATCCAGACTCCAAATATGAAGGGATGAAGGACCAGGATCTCAAGGTGCACTGCAGAACACATTTCTTCGGCTGCCTGGAGCTAGCCAGCAAGACTAAATCATTTGGAAGTCTAAATGCCGCTGATTTCAAAAAGGTTGATTTTAAACGTACCTATGAACCCAGGCTGAAAGACAAATCTGTGCTCTCAAATTGCAGCCTGATCTGATCATAATGTAAATTAGCTTACTCATGATAGCTACAAATTGAGTCAGTTTGAGTACAATCGCCTGCAAAAGCTGTGGGACTGACCAAGGCTGCAGAGGACACTACTGACAAGAAAAGGCATTTCTCCTCCACAAAGTCCAAGGCAGATTCTACAACCTCTAAGCTATTTTATCTTTTAGTTATAATTTCTATCTTGGGTGGGAGTATCTGGGAGTCAGAATTTTGTTTTAAAAATACCTTTTTCCCATCTTGATGATAATTGGCTGGACAAGTCATTTTGCAACTTCTGGAAATAGAGTGGCTACCACAGATTAAGTAGTTTCTCATTTCAGGAATAGATTTTACTCAAGCAACTGTCAAACTGAGTCCATATTTTAGGAATAAGCACCTTGTAACATTTGTCTTGCTTGTAGAGGTCCCAGGAATTGGAATGGGACTACCTCTGGGTCCTTAGTGGGTCTGACAGGCACAAGGAAATGTGGTCACTGATTTCTTCCCACTAGAACTTGGAACTCTAAGCAAGGTCCCTGAACCATCACCTGTGGTGGAGGGGGGACAGAAGGAACTGATGTTTTAAAACCTATTTTGGAGTTATATGAAGCTGCAAAAATAATCTGCATTTTGAAAGAGAATTTAAGATCAATTAAATGCTAAGTATGTTCTTTTCAGGTGATTTTCCTAAAGAAAATATCTGTACGTTTGCTTCCTGGCGAAGAACTGCGGCCTTCCTGGTTCTTCTGCAACATATGTCGGCGCTGTCATTGTTTTGCTAAGGAGACGCATTTGGTGAATAAGACAGAGGTAGAAGCTGAGGAAATGGTTGGTTGAACAAAGCCATCGTTTCTTTTCCCTCTGTTAGGCAGCACTTAAAAGAAACCGAGGAGCAAGCTAGTTTTCTTTTCAGCATGAGGTTGGAGAACACACAAGATCTTTAAATGCAGGTCAGCACCTTAGCCAGTGAGGAAGAAGTAATTAAATTACATTTGTCCAGGCTGGTTGTTAAGTTGTCCTGGGTGGCTGAACAATAGGCTTTTCTGAGCCTGGAGAAAATACATGTTTTTCCAATTAGATGAAGCAACAAGAAGACAAAGAGGTATAGAAAGAATGCTTTAAATGACAAGAGCTACAGAGACAGAAATTCTCATGTTTGTATTGCTAAGACAGCATAAAAGGAATTTAAGAAGCCTGTGAAGAACGAAAGAGGACGTAAGTAAGGCAGAAGAAATTCAGAGGTGTGCATATCCACAATGTATAAAAGAGACCAAAATTTTCTTATCATCTTCGTATTATACTTTCACAATCTGCAGTGGAGTTACATAAATATAATACCAAGAGCTGCAGTACTAGAAAGAGTATGGAGAACCTCCAAGCAGCTCCTAGTCCATCTGCCGCTGATCCAGACATTCCCCAGCTTCAGCCTCTCAGGCTCCAGTACATGCAGGGCTCAGCGTCACAATCTGGAGAAACATTGGTTTGAGAGGTAGTAATTTGAGATTTATGCTCTTCACCAAAGAATATGGTCTTCCAGGACAAAAAAATCTTCAAAACTTCTATTATGCTGATTTAAAAATGAACACTTTATTTTACTTTTGGGCATGAAGATTCACAATTTATATTATTGTTAAACATTTTTCACAATATGCTGCTCTGAAAACATTATGTTGTTCTACGTGATGTTACTAATTTTCCTGTGTCTTTTTCAGCATCCCATTATCGGTAGCCTATGACATTGTGAGTGATCATTCGTGTGTTTGCACATCTGTGCAAGTCAAGATCCATGTCAAAGGGAGCAATAATCCCCTGGCACACATGCGTCGTACAGAAGTTTTCTATTTTTATATAATCTTTTGTCCCAGTACTTTACTTCAAGTCTCCTCTCTTCCAAATAGGAACAATTGCTGCTTCAATAGCCTTTAGGATCCAATATGAGAAATAAGTGTTTGTCTTAAATACTCTTGCTCACACAAGATGATTCACTCATGTCCAAGAGGCTCTTCCCAGATACATGAGGGTGGCATTTGGATTGAAAACAGCATAATTTGTGTCAAAAAGTCATCAGAGAAACAAAACAAAACTACAAGGAAATAAACATGATGTGGCAAATTCAAAACACAGATCTATCTTCCTTTTAGTAGCTATCTCATCTGGGGAGAGTTGTAATTACCTAGTTTAATGTCGCCCTAAGACCACCGTTGAGTTGGGGTGTTCTGCAGTTTTCTGTTAATAGAAAATTGATAGAGATCCAGAATATATTTTAAATTGGTCATGGACTTAACACTCCTACTTATGGTAAGAGAAAGCCAAGAATATGATATATTTCAATCCTTATGCTTCTGATAAATTTCCTGTCTTCTTCTGTATTCTTTTTTTATTACTATTAATTTCAATTTAATTGGAAAGGACTGGTCTCTTTTGCTCTAAGCACCATATACATTAATTAAAGTGTAGAAAGAAATATTAAAAGTAATTCAACATTTTTTTTTATTATTAGACCAAATATATGAGTCCAGTAGGTCATCTTAAAACATCCCTCAAAAATACCCTTCACAGCAACTACAAATATAGCTCTTCGTCCTCTCCAGGACAAAGACCAAAGTAGAAGGCCAAACAGATTAAGAAATACAATCTGAACAGTAGACCAGAGCACACTGTTTAAAACTATGTTAGGGAAGAAATCAGTTACAATTGTTGCCATGTAACAAGGACTACAATTGCAATTAAACAAGCAAATGCAATATAATAACAAGAAAAATCATAATACCAATATATGAAATAATGATATGCCATTATAATGCTGTATCCAAATCAGATTCTGTAGTCTCAAAAAAGTTATTAAAAATTACATGTTCAGAGGTATGTTGAAAATCATTAAGAGCACAGAGGTCGCTTACGTAAAATCAGAATGAAAAGACTGGAATTGTTGACTTTGTAAATTAGAAGACCTAGAAAGCCTACATAAAAGCATATAAAATAATGAATTGCTCAAAAAGGCAGATTGCTGTCTCTGTTCTCCTTTGCCAAGGAGACATTCAATGAAAATGAATGATAATCAATTCAAAGCTGATAAAAAGTAGTCATTTTGCATCCAGTGCATGATAAGACCATGGAACTCACAAAGAAGTCTTGAGATCAATAGTCTAGTAAAACCCAAAGAGGAACTTGCTTTCTTATTGACAACAAAAATATCCCTGCTTTTAACAGCAACATAAAAAAAGTATGCTGGAAGGAATAAACATTACAAGGTTTAAATCAAATTCTGGTGATTGTGGACTTCCTTGAACACTTCACGTACAACATTCCCACATGCTCATTGGCTCCTGCCAAAGACAAAAATGGCCTGAATGGACCATAATTCTGATCCAGTATGATATATTTTCATAAATAAGATTCAAGGACATGCCTGCATATACACATCTCTGTAGGACTCTATCAAATGTGCACTGTGGTTACTTGCTAACTAGCAGGTCAGTATTTTGGGGAGCGGTTTCCACAGCATAGCCTTCTAAACAGATTTTCCTGTAATGCTTCTTTCTTTACACATCAGGCTGCTGTACCTAATGAAGGCAGAAGCTTATGTATTGTCAAATAGTTCACAGAGTGGATTTTCTATCTATTCTTTTTCTCGTTGTGATAGATAGCACAACTCTCCTTCCTCTCATTTACAAAGATTTTTCTCAAATGAACTATGAATAATTAAAATCTAACTCCATTTGTTCTTTTTTTCTTAATTGAAGAAATTAAAGATGTATGTAGTGTGACTTCAAGGACTGCATATGAAAAGACATACATTATTTTATTCAAGTATAGCACTTCAAATGGTACAGCGTATATTTTTTTACTAATTCATGCCTCATTCAAGTTAAATATTTGTGCTATATGTGGCAAATTAAGCTAATAAAAACAATTTTATTATACGCTAGTGTTTTTGTCACATCTGCAAACTCTAATTTTTCCACCCTTGTGCTCACTAAGCAGTCACAGTTCCTGTTCTACATTTTCTTCTCTTTCTTTTTTTTTCAACCCCAAAGTTGAGTTATTGCGTTTATATTATTAATAAGACTGTCCATAGCTAAATGGCTGAAGTATAGATTCATTATGGACATAAGCCCTCTTGCTGCAGGGCACAAGCATATCGCTGGCTGTTTGGGGTTAAGAGGAAACCTCCCCAAAGGTCTGGTGTTATAGTTATTCATAAGGGGATTAGTTGCACCCTCCCTAGACGTGCCCCATTATGATGACTTTTAGAGACTGGATAAAGGAGCACACTAATAATTTAATGGGTTCTGTGCTGCTGTTCCTCTGATCCTGACATGTCATTGCTAGAAAACTTATTGAAGATCATTATTGGAGGCTAAAGAATAAGCAAAACCTAGTAGCAAATATTTTTCATATGGATCACTTGTTAATTAATTCCATCTATGGCTAATGAATAGATGATAGACCAGTAGATCATTGTATCATTGTATGGATTTATTTACAATGCACTCTTAAAGACCTTTCTTTCTTTTTCTTTTCACAGACATGGAGGTGTTAGAATTTTGCATCTCATTCTATTTTAGTAGTGTCCTACCTACACCCATTTTTAAGCCATCCAGATAGTTGTTGTATCTTCAGTTAATTATACATGACAAAACATAGAAGGATGAGGAGAAGTTGTTTGGTGAATAAAGAATTTAATTGCGTCTCAATGGCAAAATCTCTCCCATCAGACTATTTGTAGTTTCTCCATCTCTTCTGAAACATAACACCACTACAATGCCCCACCATTCCTTATGGCATAAAATCCCTATCAGTTTCCCAAAGACACCTCTGGACCTTTTGTCTCCACTTCGCTTGCCTGCTAAGGTGGTGAAAGATGACCTGGGCTGCAGTTAGCTCAGCACTACTTAGTGCTGGCCAACCACAGCACTGGGAATGGCCAGTTGGTCATTGCCAAACATAATAAATAAGGATTGAACTGTCCTCGACATGACTCCAGCTGGAACAAGTCTCATCTACTGAGCCGCTGACTTTCACAAAACTTGTGAGAATGCAATATCTTTGAAACCTTTACTCCTCTGTCAAATAGAGCTGAAATTGGCCCCCAGGTTCAGAAGTTATAAGGAGGGAACTGACAGACAGTATGATGGCATATGTGTTGTTTCCGTAGGAAACCTGTCTAAAAATACCAAGCCTTAAAAGCAAGAAAATGAAGAGCAAAAAACATCATAAATTCTACAGTGCTCCCATGATAAACAAAAGTACATTATTCTTACCAAGTGCAATGAAATGAGATTTCATCAACACATAACAGCCTGTGAAATTCTGACTGCCTGTTGAAGTCAATGATGCAATAAGAAAGTGACACACTGCAGAATTAGCAACACACTTAACTAGTCACTGCTCTCAATTAAATGTTGGAAGCTAACGTCATAAATCAGTGTCTGCCTGATCTGTCAGGGATTACTGTTCTGTGAGCCAGTGTCTTCCATTACAGGTAGGAAATGCTGGTTTATAGCTACACTTTAACCTTGGCATTAAGCACTGAATTCACCTGGTGTGAATTCAGACACCTTCCTGGAGATGCCCAAGATAGAAATCTGGTCAACCTAGCCTCTCATTACAGGTGCTGGAGAAAGACTGGATTTTCTGAAGAGCATCTCAAATCAGTTGCTGTGCTGATTTGTCCTCTGAAGGATTTTCTAACTCACTATTGACCAGCAAAAGAGGCTTATGACACTCATCTCCTAACTTAAGCTCCAAAAATAGATGTCTATTAGTTATGTAGAAACACCACCACCCTTTAAAATACTCGCAGAAAGACTGGTTTTTTGTTAACTCTTTTGCTTTCCATTTCTTCTTCTCTTGAACAGCAAAGCAAAAACTTTTGATTTGTTTATTTTCTCTTTGAACACCAGCATCATATATTCCCTTACACTAGTCTATGGAACAGGTATATTAATTGGTCACAGTTCCCTTCTGCTGGCTCTGAGAAAAGAGAGCTCAAGCAATGCTGATCCATGCTTCATGAAAGGTGAAGTCTCTCTCAGGTTCAGCCTGTATTTGTTGCAGTTTTGATGAAACAACTAAATGTTGGGCAACTAAGAGCCAGGGCAAGAGCAGTTAATTTTTAATCAATTGTCTCTATGTCTTTCTGCACTGAAAAGTTTAGGGCTTAATGTGGTTTCTGTGAAAGTGGTAGTTTAAATAAAGTATTAAGACCCAGAAGAGTGTATCTGAGCAGTCTAAAGTAATTGAAAGGCACAGTCATTTAAAAACATTTTGAGTCTGAACTAGGAGACTGTATCAATTAACAGGCAAGAATAATAAGACTAATCTGTTGTAGCCTGCCTTGTAGGGTAATTATTGTTGTATATGGAGGGGGCGATGTAGCTGGGCTTTTAGGTGCTATGCAATCTCAGTTCCCTCAGCAAAGCCTAGACGCTGTCCAATACCAAAATGCTCATACTTTCAAAATGGTATCATGCATATGCTTAAAATCTGGTCAACAATGTATTGACTTTCAGGCAAGCTATCCTGTACCAACAAGGGTTCAACAAAGTGGGTAATTATATTCATAGACTCTCAGAGGGCTAAACAGTGGCTTTTCCAGGAATTTAGAGGAGGGACAGCAGGATGATTCACTGTCAAGGAGGAGAATGGGGAATGGGCTGTGTTTCAGAGGCCACAATCTTTTCCCCATTTCCCTCCAGCACAACCATTTCAGCTCAATTATTTTGAACAGCTTGCTTCCCCTCAGACACTTGCAATACCCAAATCTGCAGGAGGTGCAGAACCATGACCTAATCCATCACTTCTGCGTGTCCGCAAGGAACTCACTCCTCCAATGAAGCTGCTCTCTACAGTGTTTAGAATCAGAATCATAGAATAGTTAGGGTTGGAAAGGACCTCAAGATCATCTAGTTCCAACCCCCCTGCCATTCGCAGGGACACCTCATACTAAACCACGCCACCCAAGGCTCTGTCCAACCTGGCCTTGAACACCGCCAGCGATGGAGCATTCACGACTTCCCTGGGCAATCCATTCCAGTGCCTCACCACCCTCACAGTAAAGAACTTCCTCCTGATATCCAGTCTGAAGTTCCCCTGTTTAAGTTTTAACCCATTACCCCTTGTCCTATCACTATAGTCCCTAATGAAGAGTCCCTCCCCAGCATCCTTATTGGTCCCCTTCAGATACTGGAAGGCTTCTATGAGATCTGTGAGATGATGCTATGAGATCATGGGTCACCCCACACCAGAAAATGGGAGGAACACTGCACATGTAGCACTAGATGCCATGAATTAATATGGACAGGGGAAAAAAGATGAGTACCCCCCTTTTTGCCTCCATACTATCGAACAGTTCAGGTTAGAATAACCCAGGCTGATAGACTGCACTGAGGAAAATCCATAGCCATGTCTGTGCCTTTAGACCAGAAACATTCTCAGAAACCATGCATTTAGATTTAATCAAAAATTTTTAAAAGCCCAGCAGATACCAGCAAGATGCAAGCAAATTTTGGAATTTCTACCTCCCATTAAATTCCTCACTTGGAAATGAAAAACAGATGAGATTCTCATTTATAGAAAGGTCCTTTTACATTGCAGAAAGGTATGAATAGGAATCAAATATATTGC
Organism: Myiopsitta monachus; assembly: GCA_017639245.1. NCBI lineage: Eukaryota > Metazoa > Chordata > Aves > Psittaciformes > Psittacidae > Myiopsitta > Myiopsitta monachus. The sequence goes on along the minus strand of CM029922.1, from coordinate 21,383,745 downwards.
TGTTGCATATATATAGCTAATATGTCTTTGCATGTGTGCAGAGTATCTTGTGTGAAAGAAAGTGCTCTAATATTTGTTCAGTATTTCATCTCCCAATATAATTTCAATGTGTAAAACAAATGTAGCTTATACAGCACACTCTTGTAAGTCATACAACTGTAGTTTGTTCCACCAGGGAGGATTTATTAGTCCCAAATCCTAACCATCTAGTTTCTTTTTCTTGTATGTTGTAGTATTCGTAAGACAATTGAGTCTGAGAACTGGAAAACACCCTCACATGCAAATCCACATATAAAGCATACCTTTTAATTTATTGTTTAGATATTAGGTGCTGTGACAAGATAAGTCATATGATGTGTATTTGGCCAGGTGAGGATTTATTGATGTGTATAATGTATACACTTTTATTAAAGTACAAGAAGAAAATTACTTTGTCAATCATTTCTGGGATAAAAAGGGCCTGGAGAAAGCATTAATTCTTCTGCTGTCACTTTTGGCACTGTAGTCCTTTCTACGCACAACTACACTTTTAAAAATATTGCTACTGTGCTTTAGTCATAAATAATACAGAAGTTTTCTGGTTTCTGATTTGATGTAAAAAATGGTCAGATGTGTTCACATATGCAGGCGCATGCACACACACATCAAACAGACAATATCTGAGTTAATAATTGATAATTAAAAATCCAAATAGATAAAACAGAGGCAATATGCATATTTGCATCTATGTTGATGTTTTTCCACTTTGTTGGAAATGAGACCCATATAATCATCATAGGAAATAAAAGAATTTTGTTTGCTTTGCTTATATTTCAGCCTTATCCACAACATTAGCTTGCTCACAAACTCCTAAGTAAGGTTTTTCCTCTTGGAGAGCAGATCTGCTGTCCAAACCCTTTCAGTTCCACCATCACTGCAAGCAACAAGGTTGACTCTCTCTGCTACTGCCTCCTTGTTTCACCTCCTGGGTCAGCTTTCATTTGATTGTACGCTGTTCCTGGGAACCACAACAAATTTTGTCACAAGCCATCCACAAGGTAGATTCACAAAACAAAGTGGAAAAGGTGCTGTCTTTGGTCATACATGGAACAGATTACCCTGGAATTTGACTGGAATATCTGCTGGGATTTTTGTAAAAGAAAAATTACACTAGGTTGTCCTTAAACAAAGTTGAAGTCCATCTCTGCCTCCATAAGCTTCTATGTGTCAACACCTTATAGTTAAAAAAGTTTACAAAGTACTGATTCATGCCACCCAATCCATCCTGGGCCACAACCTCTTTGGAACTCAAAACTAGTTCTCCTTAAACTAGATGAACATCCATTTGGACTGCTCAAAGAATTTCAAATATAACAACACTCATTTGAGCTGGCATTTCAATAATATAAGGAGCTGAGGATTCCTAGGATATCAATTCTTTGGGTCACTTCCCAAACATGTTATTTATGGATACATACATGATCAATTATAGATCTATATCAAGCCTGGGAAAGGGCTGTGCAGAATATGCTAAGCCACTTAGTAACCAAGTACCAACCCAGTCTTTTACTTATTGGCTACCCATTTTGTAATCCATTCACTCAGAGCCTGAACTAAGCCATATTGGGAGGCTGCGAGCCCACATCAGTAATCCCAACAAAAAGTAAGTAATCCCAACAAAAGGCATGCAGCCAAGAGGGCTGCATGGTCCCAGGTCTGCTCTTGGAATGAGGAACTGGTGGCCAACACTCCTTAGTGGGATGTCTCCTGAGGTCTAAAGCTTGAAAAATGCAAGTGTTGGCCTAACTCTTCTGTTGTAGTGCAACTCTGACTTAACTTCAGAAGGAAGAGAGTCAGAGCCATACCAGTCTGGCATGGAACAGCCTCTTCCATTCTGTCATGCCACATCACTTCCCTTTTGTGGCCAAATATTCTTTTGTTGTGGGGTTTTCTTTTTTCATATGTAACTTCCAAGGCATTCATGAACTTGAGTCTTTAGAGAACTGTAAAATAACATAACATCACATTGCATGCCCTGTCCTCTTTTCAGCTTGACAGAAACCTTCAGATCCACTCTACAGAGCCTGCCAGCAGAGGTGAGAATAGCTGACAGTAGCCACTGCTTCTCACCATCTGGACACAGATGAGGGGAATAAATGGGTGTTTTTCAAATGTGGTTTACAACTAAAGCCAGATAGAATGGGATGGTTCATTTCAAAACAATTAGCCTTCCCCATTATCCCAGAGGGAATAAAGAGAGGGCCCACACCCAAAATGTCTTGAAAATAGTCCATGACACATGCTAATCCTAGGACCATGCCTAAGCATCATTTTGGAGTGTGATGGTTTATGCAGACCAAAACTGCACCAGTACTATACACACAACTTTCCCCAGTTCTTTACTAGGATTTTTCTACTTTTCACCTCTACTTCCAAGCCTCTGAGCTCCTGATCCCAACCACTGTGGCCACATCCATCTCCCTCCTCCTGCTGTGCTTCATGTCCCAGCTATTCTCAATGCAGCAGTCCCCAGCTTGCCTCATCTTCTCAGGGTGCCCACTGAATTTGAAAACCTTAGGAGCTAGAATAACCCTCCAGTGACAGAAAAAAAAAAAAAAAAAAAAAAAAGGCACATAAAGATGTTTCAGAGACTAACAGGATGACTAAATGGAGGCAGCTGTGTGCAAGGACAGCACTTTCCTAACACACAGGCAATCTAACTGCCAAATTCAAGTCCTTGCCTGAAATAACAGTTAAAAGCAGAAGAGGCAAAAACTTGTTAATAAAACGACTGTAAGATTTTGTTTTAATATTGGCAGAAAAACATATTTTCCCTGACCCAGTTTTTTAAAAGTGCTGATTCACTTTTCTTTAAAGCTTCCTAAAATATTCAGCTAAACAGAGACACTTTTCACATTTGGGGAAAGTTTTAATCCAAATTATTACAGTCTGGCAAAGTTATAAGCCACTGAAAACAGAATTCAACCATGATAAGGGCTGAGCAACCTTAATCACAGGCTTTGCTACTGCAGTTAATCCTCAGAGGGGGTTATTACACCAATAATAATTTTAAAAGATTATGGAATTACTTAATTTTTTATTTCTTGACTTGGAGAGATTTCTGGTCTAAACATTTTTGATGCCTAATTATGATAGGGGAATGCAGCACTAGTAAAAGTTATAGCAGCATACCACTCAGACTGGTAGATTTTGTTAAGAAATTTCTCCGTAGGGGGGACAGTGGAAGACTTGCAGAGATCTTACTGCTCTTCCTAAGCCTGGATTTTCTTCCACAGGATAATACAGTCACTGGTAACAAATTCACATTTCTGTACTGGAATGCATTATTTTGTTATCTTATGTAAGAGAGGGAAAATTCAGAAAAAAAAAGTATATGTACATAGATTTTATTCCTTTTTAAGGGCCATAATGCTGTGAACATCATCCCTTAACGAGAAGAAAGATGGGTTGCCCTGAATCATTCCAAAAGAACACATATTTCAGACTAGAAAGCAAAAAAAGTGATAAATCTCCCTTTCAAACATAAGCCGCCACTCTTAGCATCATTGCATCAGGTAAAAGCATTCTGGTTTTTAAAGCTTCGAATCAGGAAAGAGGAAAAGTTGGGTTTAATTTTGTTTAAAAGCTGGCCAATGTTATATTTGCTCATTTAAGCTTCATTAAATTCAGATTCCCATCTGCCTCTTCCATACTGTTTTCACATCCTAAGTAAAAGCATTAGTCCTCTCTGCTGGTTATAACAAACCATTCCTGTCAGTTATTCATCTTTTGACAGAAGAACCCTCCACCCTTAAAAACTCTATGTAAAAAGCAGCAACACTACCAAAAAAAACCAACACAAAAAAGCCCCCCTAAACCACAAACTCCTGGCCTTTCCAAACAGGACAATATATTTGTAACAACATCTTTACCGAGTTCATGTATCTTCTTTATTGCCCTTCATAAACAGGCTATTGGATCCTTCGTACTTCCAACGTGAAAAATGAAAGAATTTCCTCCCATTCTTGCCTCTCTTATCTCATAATTGTTTTGTTCAGAGCAGTCGGAGAGACCAATATAAATGTCTCTGCTGTTTTATTTGCCCTTTTCAAGCTCATTCATACTTTTCTCGAGGGCATTTTTTCCCCTTTTCCTTTTGAATTTGTATCTGTTTACTGCTCTGTACACACAAGGAAGCTAAATGGTTCAAGATTTTATTCCAGAGCTTTATGTAACACAGATAGCAGAACAAAATATTTAACAGTGATATTTCACAGTGTCTTGTGATGATGATACAAAGTAAAAAATTTAGGGATGCGTTCAGCCCCGAGGAATACCCATATCACTGAACTTTTGTTCTCAACAGTGTTAATCCTCTCAGAATGCAACACCAGCCATCCTTTCTTCCAGACATCTTGGGCTACATTGCTACAGCCCTTGTTTTGTTTCATGAGGAAAAGGATGCAGGAGGCAGCTGGATACCAGCAGCTGAAAGCTGTGTCCTGCAAGATGGGTTCACATCCCATGCGCATCTTGAAGTATGGCAAATATGACTAGAGAAAGTAAAGAGGGGTTTTCAGGGAAGATGTTCTTTCTCATGACTTTAGAGATATAAATTGTGGTGTGGATCTTCAAAGAAATACCAGGACAGGATACTGATCATACTGGTTTTGAATGGCAAGGTTTCGGCATCAGAGAGGGCTACAGGGATGGCTTCTGTAAGAAGCTGCCAGAAGCTTCCCCTATGTCCAATGTAACCAATGCCAACCAGCTAAAAGATGGCCCTGCTGCTGGCCAAGACTGAATCCATCAGAGACAGTAGCAGTGCCTCTGGGATAATGCATTTAAGAAGGGGGAAAAGTTTCTGCTCAGGAGCAGCTGCAGTTGGAGAGAGGAGTGAGAATATGTGAGAGCACCAGCTCTGTGACACCAAGGTCAGTGAAGGAGGAGATGCTCCAGGCACAGGAGAAGAGATTCCCCTGCAGCCCATGGTACAGCCCATGGTGAGGCAGGCCGCGCCTCTGCAGTCCATGGAGGTTCACAGTAGAGCAGATCTCCACCTGCAGTCCATGGAGGTCCATGCTGGACCAGTCTGTTCCTGAAGAACTGCACCCCATGGAAGGTACCCACGCTGGAGTAGTTTGTTCCCAGAGGGTTGCACTCCATGGAAGGGACCCATGCTGGAACAGTCTGTGAAGAACTACAGCCCGTGGGAAGGACTCACATTGGAGAAGTTCATGGAGGTCTGTCTCCTGTGGGAGGAACCCCATGCTGGAGCAGGGAAAGACCGTGAGGAGTCCTTCCCTGAGAAGGAAGAGCTGGCAGTGATGAGCTGAATACATACCCCATTCCCAGGGGCAGAAGGTAGAGAATTGGGCAGTGATGTTGAGTCCAGAGTAAGGCTGGAGGGGATGGGGGGGGGGGAGAGAGAAGGTATTTTAATATTTGGCTTTATTTCTCATTACTCTGCTCTGATTTGGTTGGCAATAAATGAATTTCCCTACACAAAGTCTGTTTTGCCCATGATGTTAATGCTGAGTGATCTCTCCCTGTCCTCATCTCAACCCATGAGCTTTTTCCTGCGTTTTTGCCCCCCTGCCCAGCTGAGGAGGAGAGTGATAGTGAGGCTTTTGTGGGCACCTCTTGTCCTGTCCTGGGTTCAACAGTAGCAGTCATTTTTCTCCTTTTTAATAGCTGGTGCAGTGCTGTGTTTTTGACTTTCAGCCTGGGAACAGCGCTGATAACACCGATGTTTTCAGTTGCTGCTCAGTAATGTTTACTCTGACCAAGGACTTTCTGAGCCTCATGCTCTGCCAGGGAGGAGGGGAAGTCGGGAGGAAGCAGAGACAGGACACCTGACTCAAACTGACCGAAGAGGTATTCCATACCACAGCATGTCATGCCCACTATATAAACTGGGGGCAGTTACCTGGAAGGGCTAGATCACTGCTTGGGTTGGGCTGCTTATCGGTCAGCGGGTGGTGAGTGGTTGTATTCTCTTCCCTTGTTATTTCCCCTATCATTATTATTATTGGTGGTAGCAGCAGTGGTTTGTGTTATACCTTAGTTACTGGACTGTTCTTATCTCAACCCATGAGAGTTACATTCTTTCAGTTCTCCTCCCCATCCTTCTGGAAGCAGGGGAGGAAAGGGGAGGAGTGAGATAGCGGCTGCATGGTTCCGAGTTTGGCTGGGCTTAAACCACAACATGTCCAGACAGGGTCAACCCACCGTACCAGTAAAGACTGGCTTCCTGTGGCTGAGCCTTCCTGCCATATAACTCCGCTAACCAAAGTGGACACATGCTGCTCCTGCCTTCCGCCACCTTCGTACCTGCAGCTTAAAGAAAGTATTTTGCATGTCTTTAGCAGGCAAAGGTCAGAGAGCATCAGAGGTCAACATATCATATGTCTCTCGCTATATATATATAAAAATTTATATAGGTTAATAATCTGGAATTAAAATTCTAGAACTGACTCTAACGTTCTCCCATAGCATTTTGCTAGCTGAAATCTGGCACAGCAAAAAATCTATGCCTGTGTTTTCAGATGACAGCCTGTAAGGCATAAGACTGGTATGGGAATAAAGGTGATATGCTATTAATTATACAACAGAACCTGCATTGAGAATCTAAACAAGGAAGTGTGGAAATGATCTCTTAAGGGAAATTGTCATTTGGTGTTTTTTTCTATCCTTTTTTTTCTTCTGTAGGTTCTTACACCACGTTCACATCTGTAGCATCCAGTGGAGCATTAAGCAATGTGACTAACATCTGTCAAATGTGTGGTGTCTGCTTATGTGGATGCTTACTTGGAGTGTTCCCGAGGCTTGGCAGCTGGTTATCTTTTGTGATCTGAAAATCAATCAAGAGGGACTTCTGCCAAATCAGAGATTTTTCCACTCTTCTCCTTACTAATCACAGCAGACATTCTCTTGCTGAGATGAAGGCCAGTAAATTGTGGGATTGACAAACAGAAGTACCCAGAGACACACATTGCCTGGGATGGTTGGGCAAGGTAAGTCTCCTGGGGACTAGTGGAGAGCAACAGCCTGTGCTGCCTCATGAGGTGAATTTAAACCTCAGCCTCAGTTTTAGCTGAAGTTGCGAGGGTCTGGGGACATTTTATCCAGGAACTGGGGAAGATTGCCTGAAATATTTCATTCCAGAAGTCATACAAAACTGATAATCCTGCCACTGTACGATGTGGATGAGAGTTCATTTTTCTATGGCCAGCTTTTTTGTGATGATCAGGCTGCTGGGTAAGGCAGATCGATAATTGTTTTAATAAGACAGAGTAAGAAGAGGCATATACATAGCAAGTAAATCTTAAATCCCTTCAGACAATGGCACCCCATGTTTGTGCAGCATCACACAGACCCCTGATGGATTTTCCCGTGGCACAGCTGCACAGAGTAGATCCTGTCCATGAATAGAAATATCTCTTTTTTGGTCATTCAAGCTAATGTATCATTTTCTTACAAGAAAATAACTCTATTCACAAAAGACTTTTGCATGACAACTTCTCGCTGCACTGTTAGACAAAAGCAAGGCCAGGCAGGCAGTGTAATCACCAGTACCAGGCAGAAGAAGGACCACTCTTACGATGAGCTGGCTGAGGTTATCCTATGGCCAGGGCATTTGTCCAGCACAACAGAGCCTGAAGACCATGCTGGACAGGCAGCACAGTGCAGCACAGTACAGGCTGTTCAGTCAACTGCTATGTGTCACCAACTCTGCAACCTGCAACCACCTCCTGGTCAAGATCAATACATTCAACACCTCGATCTACATAGAGCTATATTTCCCAAATAAAATTAGAGATTATATTAACAACGTAAGAGCATCTCAAGCCCTAAATAAAATATCCAATGTAGAAGACAAAGCCTGTTCAGGATCACTAACCTCTCAAATACACCTTCTGCTTGCCTCCCTGTACAAGCAGTGAAAGAGTTGGTTTGGGGAGGTTCTGGCATGGTTATCCAAGGAAGCAGGAAAGTTTGGTGGTTGCGTATAGCTCATGCTCCAGGACATAGTACTGTCTCTCCTGGGTCCTCTCCTTGTTTCTGAGCTCCATTTCAGGCTCATCTTGAGTCAGAGAGCAGCTGTTGTTGACCCAGACATGCCTCTTGTAATTGACATAACAGATACATAATTCCATTTGAGTCATTTAATGGCCTTGCCTTCTGGTGAAAAGGTATGAGCTGACTTTTTATGGCAACAAAACCTTGGTCAGCACTTTAGGGATGAGAATTTAGCCATCCCAGATCCCAGGTGCAGGGATAACTACATCCTACTGACTCATGCACTGAATAACACTATAGAGAGAGAGGAATCCACGTGGGATTGTATCAGTGAGAGGTCTCCTGATAGCAGTGCTGTTTCCTATCAATGCCTGCTGCAACTGTGCCTTGAAGCTGGTCTCACACCATTTAAGCTCATTATCCTGGGGCTCACAGCCTCCCTGAGACAAGCAAATGTAGCATATGGCCAACAATGTCAAACATGACAGAGAGATCCACAAGTATGAGAATGGATGTTTGTCTCCCATGATACCCAAGAAATCTATTTCAAAAGCTGACTTAGATATTATATCAGATAAACTGTGTTCTACCATTTATAAAACACTTGAAGTACAGTTAACTGAAATACACTAATTTAATAAAATATTGAAATAAAATGCCTAATAAAAATTAGCTCAATTAACTGAAACATTTTTCTTTCTACCACTAACCAAAGACATATGTAAAACTTTATTATGTTTAATGGCTGTCTGGGCTCCTGCTGTAATGATTTCAAGCAGCTCACTGCGCTATGATGGTTTTGCCATGTGAAGTTTAAATGGAGGGCAAGACATTCAGAGGGAAATTTCAAAGAGAAACACGACAAGCTGCTGGACTTGATGGAGGCAGAGAGGTCAGGAGAGAACAGGTAGATTTGTAAGTCATTGATGCAAAGCGGATAGCTGAAGCCATGTGAGACAGCGATCTCGCTGAGAGGAAGATTTTAAATGAGAAAAGTGAGCCAAGGACAGTATCAATAATCTGCAAGTAATTGCCTAGTTTTACATGTGATGTCAGAGACGTTGAAGAAAGTGCCTCTTGGGATTCACCTTAAATAGTACAGAGGAATTAAGTTTGGAAGGAGACAGAGGGTGTTTCTATAGCAGTACTTCAGCTCTGGTCAGGACTGTGTGCTAGAAGTAAATCTGTAGGCTTATAACACAAGTGGTCTCAGAGTAGGCAAACTGGACTATTTGAGGGTTAAATTAAACCAAAGGATGTCCTCCAGGTGCACTCCAGCTGCCAATAGGAGTTCATTTCCCTGGATGAGAGTAGACCCAGTCCAAAGTAAAACAATTTTAGTGTGGATGTCAGGTCTTTAGCACCACTCCTCTCAGTGTTACAGTCACGCTCTACAGTGCCCCACTACTTGCTAATGTAAGCAGAGGGATGGTGCTACAGGCTTCCTGTATGGACTCATATAAATCACATCACTTCTCTACATCTGTATCCGTCATATATGAAGTACATTCTACGCACACTGGGACATGGAAAGGGTAAAATTGTCAACATACATCAGGCACTCAGACACCATGGTGACAAGTATCCCTCTACATGGGAGGGAAAACATTCTGCTTGAAACAAGACTCAACTAGTGTTCAGTAAATGAGATGGGGACCTTACCCTGAGCAATGGGGATAAACATATGGACCAGACTCCTTGATTCAGTGACCCAAGCCCCTTCCTGTGCACTTCAAAAAATGGATCCTGCTGAAAGAGAACATGGCATAATCAACGACAACCAACTGAAAAAACAGCACTACGAGCTGTGGGTGATGGGTACCTCACCTTGTTGTCTTCATGTTCCTTTGAGATACCCCAGGATGTTCCTTCACTCTGAAAGTGCATAATGTTCTGCCATTGTTTCATTCAGGCAGTAACAAAACCCAATTCACTGTACAACAGCAAGAGAAGGCTCTGTATGCATTTATCAAGTGCCTCCCAGATGATCTCATTGCTTGAAACCTGGTCATCATTTTTTGTGATGTTCTTGAGGTTGATTCATTCCTGAATTTAACCCAGCTGCGTTCTGCTGTAGAATCCTTTGAATTCAAACGAGAAGCAGTGGCCTGATACCTCATAACCTTGAAAGCTTTTGCTAATTAATTCTACACTCAGCAGAACTGCTACATCTATGTTCTGTAGCAGTCATCAATGCAATGGTTACTGACTTAAATGTAAATCAGCCTTTTCACATAAAGAGTGCTCTTGCCTCTTACTTCAACAGCAGTTCTTCCTCAAAATGCCCAGTTGTACAAACCCTCCAACAGGATCTGTTCCTCTTGCTGTGAATAACTTCATTAAAGCTGCAAATGCTTGCAGAGCATCAGGTAACAAACTGCAGAAGCCCTATATTAAAAGCCCATGTTCCACCTATAAAGCTTTCTACTTAAATCAGTGAAATTCCTGAATTAACTCTATGAGGACAGTTAGATTTTTGGAGCATTCGCTTTGACGAACTTTACTAGCTTTTCTGGGAAAACAGGCATTGCATCCAAAAATTTTCTCAGCTATTGAATTTATGTTTGTTTGCTCGTTTCTGCTATTTGCACACAAATCTCTTTCCACTACACTTGAATCACTGAAAAGTGAATATCCAGACTCCCAACACCAAGCTGTAATAGCATAAAACATTTTTCTGCTTTGCTGGCACATCACATTATAGAGGCTGTCTGTAATCTTAGCAGAACAGACAATGTAAAAAACCTCCCTTCTTATATCAGACCTTGTTATTAAATTTATACCCATTTCTCATAATAACCTACATTTCCCTTTATCGGAACTCTAAAAAATAACACCTTGTGCAGGACTTGAGCACGGCATTTGATACAGTTGTCAGAGGAATTCTGATGTCCCATCTCGGAGACATGGCAGGGGATTAGTGGGATTGTGAGTAGATGGCTTCAATCATTCCTCACAGACAATACGCAGTGAGTCATGAAGACTTTCTACTTCCAGGGCTATCATCCATGAAGTTTTGAAAGAGTCCACCTAATTCAGTGTTTAGAAGAGGGTCCTTAGTGTGAAATAGTTTGGACTAAAGCACAGGCAGTATACCATAGGCATCCAGCTCTAGCTGGAATTGCCTCCGCACCTCTGCTGCCTCGGGCCCCACCTGCACAGCTGGCTGAAGAGCTGATGGCCAAGGTGAGCCGAACTGCCAGACAGGAAGAGCAGTGACCTCACTGCAGCCATACTGAGCTGGGACAGCCAGCCTTTTCACTGCTTTACTGACCCATGGGTCCTGACATTTATTATAAAACCACAGTTTTGAATGGCATATGAGAAGAACTGGTATCCAATTAAAACACCAGCTGATGTGACCTGAAACAGACTCTCTCTGCTATCAAATATACAGCACCTTTTATCACCTCTTTCCTGAGGTACGTCTGAAGACATAGAAGCCAAGCATTTCATCACCACTCCACTGCTGAGAGGCCTGGACTACTTCTGCCAGTCCAAGAAAACCCTCTGATCAGATATCTTTTTCTACTCAGTGTACATCTGGCATATTCATGCAGAACATTTTATTAATATCTTCATTCATGGGGTTTGCAGAATATCCTCTGCTTCTCATCTACAGAACTTCAAATGTGCAATTAATTTTAGATAATGTGATTAAAACGAAGACTCAAATGCATCTGTAGCAGAGAGAAGAAATTTCATTGCATGTGTGCAAGGAAAGGTAGCCAGATGATCCTTGCCCTGACTGACTCCTTTGCATCCAGTTGGTCAGTTTACTGACAAATTAAACCTGAGATAACACGCCTGTTGTGATGCAGCTCCATGATAAATGTTTTTAAATATTTCTTTGCCTAGGCCTTATTATTCATCTTTCTCACCTTTTTATGAAGCATTGGTATTTTGGAAACTCTTACTAGAAGTGCCATATATAATGTTACGCCTACTAACATAAGAAAAATAATTTGCATCGGGGTAACATATTTGTATTTCTTGCAGAGATCACATGGATGCATTGATCTTCTTTGTTTTGGAGACCTGATCAGCACAGTCTGGAGGCAAGGGTTACATACAAGAGATATGAAGCACTTATTACTTTCACAAAACCAAATAAAAATGTATTTGTAAAAATGTTCCAAGAAATAATATATCAAATAGCCCATCCCATTGGCCTTTAGAGTACATTCTTACAGGAGCTCTTTGGTGGCACAGAAATTATTTTTCCAGATATCTGCTTAGGAGGAAACAGAAGAAAGGCCTCCAGCATTCAGCTTGGATTTATGCAATATTTTTTCCAGTCTGCATGGCAGAGAGAGTTCACATGCTTTCCACTTTATTCCATTAGCCTGAAATTTGCACCCTGAGCTGCTGGCTCATATTTTGCCTATATTTTACTTTTTCAGAGCTTGGCATAAGCAAGCCCTCTGGGATCTGGACAGACTATATTCCTGATGTTTCATATCAACCCAGCCCAACAGCCCCAAGATAGGATCATGGGTTGTGGACCTCTAACAAAACCCTGTCACAGAAGGGATTGAGAAAAAGCTTATTTCTAAACCTATCTTCCCATTCACATCTACTAAAGCTTTCATTAATCTTCTGATTCTCAATTTCAAGATTGAGAATCACAGTAATTGAGACATCACTTCTCCACTCTACCTAAGGTTTTAAAGTGAGAATCTACCCTTTAATATCAGGATACTGAGCCAGCTATGCAGCTGACGCAAAGTGATGACACTGTTGCTACACGATTTGCAACCAAAGGATCTGGCTCCCCACTCCCTATGGAGCTTCAGTAAGTCTAAAAGAGCTATTATCTTTACTACCCTAGTTAACACCTTGGTTAATTTAAAGATTCCAGAGTAAAATAACTCCCATGACTCTGTAATAAAACTGCAGTCCATTGATTATGAGCATTTGTACAGCTGAAGTCAGAAAAAGGAGCTAATTTTCAATGGTATCTCCTTTGCCTTTTTGACTGCCCACTGAAGACACCTAAACAACTCAAGCAATATAGTTATGCCATCCTTAAATTGTCTGTGGTTAAATTGGTTATTCAAGGAATACAGCCACAGTTAGGACTGGCTTCTTATTACAGCCACGCTAGGTGCAAACAGGTAGTCAAGGATAGTACCTCGTCTCTGAATTTATAATCTAAGTAGACCAGATGAGAAAGAAAAATATTACCCTCCTCTGAAGGTAAACCAAGTCCTAGTTAGATGAAGTGACTTACTGACAGGCAGGATTTCTCACAGCCAGGAATTTAACTGAGATCTTTTAAGGCACAGATCAGCACCTTCATTACTGGATCATCTCTCTTCTTAGGAGAAAAGGTTTTCCCATCATATAAAATTCTTTCTACAGGTCTAAAAGGTTCCACTATTTAAGAAATGTGACTTCTTGTACCTGGCAAGATTTGTCAAAAAAAAAAAAAAAAAAAAAAGAAATAAAAAAGCAGAAAAAATAAAAAGAAATAGTAATAAAACATAAATAGTTTTTCACATCTCCAAGCAAAGCAGAAAATATTAGCTAATTCAACCTTACAAGACCCCTATGAGTTAAGTACAGGCTACACTTCTCAAACATGCTTTTTATTCCTCCCTTTCTCTTTCCTAAGCATGCAACCAAAATTACAAATAAGGTGGATAATGCTTCTGTGTGGTAACCATGGTAATCAGCTGTATCAACTACTGTAAATGGCAATATACCCAACAAGTCTCCTAAACACAGACCTACTCCACTCTCACACAAGGTTTCCTACATGCAAACACTATGCCTTAAAAACAGCTTGAATCTTTTTGCTGAGCAACGTGTTGCAGGTGATATTCAGGAACTGCCCTTGGCCAACCTGTTTTAGGGGTGCGTACAAAAGACTGTCTCATGCTCTGCTTTTTGGATTACTTCAGCTAAAGAAAGACAAAAGCTAGACCTTTCCTCTGAGCATGCTGATACAAGATTACGAGCACCTCTAACTAGTATAACCTCTACCCTTTAGTATGCCCTACCTCTAACGTTCTTGTATTAACCTTATTTTGTTTCACAGCTTAATTCCTCCAGGTGCTATGTTGCCACATGATGACTAAGGCTGCTTAGTTTAATAATGTCAAACACTTTTTTTCTGAGGCTAAGGATGCTCTTACCTAGAGAGGTTATTTTTCACATGCTAGTGGTTGGCTAAAACAGAGGTTCAGCAGGTTGAGGAAGGACTTGAGCGTGCTAAAATCACTTAAATCCAGCATGACTTCATGACAGACAGCACATGGTTCAGCTGCCATTGTCCTGACAATTTGGCACACCAAAATTCACCTCTTGGTCTCCAACAGCTTATATAAATAAATGCAGCATACCTGGCCGATTCTGCAAATCCTACTGTTATTTAGACAAATCTCAGAGAGAGTGCAATCTCAATCTACAATGCGTAGGTCTGTACTCTGTTTCTAGCAACAATTTGCATACCAGTATTCATTACCAAAACACTTCACAGGTTTTATACCTACAAGACCATCTCCAGATGGAGAAGACAGAAAACAAGAAAACAGAGTGCTGGCCACCTGCAGAAAGAAAGGAAGACCCACAATACCGACATTTGGGACATGAAACCCTGGGTTTATAACACAAAGACTGTCAGCAAAGTACTGCAGAGCGATATCCATCACAACTCACGTAGCCCTGGTTGTCCAGCTACACTGGGTAGTGTACGACTGTGACCTTTCAATACAGAAGTGGCCAAAGCTCAGGATTCAGGTTTAATTCTGAAGATAAATGCACAGTACTTTACTAACTGACCCATGAGTTCCTGGGAGATTCAAAGACTGAATTAAAGCTATAAAATATGTACCTGCAATTCTAACAGTTGTTTGCAACCTGGTTCTTAAAACACTCCCCAGCAGCTTCCCCTTGCTCCCCTAAACACTGCTTAATGCGCACGTTTTAATTTTGTTCTAGTCCAGGTAGTTTTTAGCCCACCTTGCTCACCAGCAGCACTATCAGTGACATGATAAATACCTCTCAGGTATTATTCATCTTCTCCTTGTTATTAAGGTGAACTGTGTGTGCAGCATAACATTTTGTTTTAAAAGGACTTGGGGTTTTCAGGAGGAGAAAGGAGGAGATTAATATAATTGTCCATTCTTCTGCAGACGGGAGGGAGGTGAAAGAAGCAGGCATCCCAGAGAGTGGCAGGCCATCAGGCTTTGCAATCGTCCTTAGTGCCTCTGAGTCTTTATTTAGTGTAAGGAAAACACTGGGCAAACTCATTAACACC
Organism: Myiopsitta monachus; assembly: GCA_017639245.1. Lineage (NCBI taxonomy): Eukaryota > Metazoa > Chordata > Aves > Psittaciformes > Psittacidae > Myiopsitta > Myiopsitta monachus. The sequence goes on along the minus strand of CM029922.1, from coordinate 21,368,480 downwards.
TGATTAATAGATAGGAAGAGGCTCCCGGTTGTTCACCCTCTTTCGCTAGGATTTGAGGAATCACATCGCACCTGGAACTCCAAATCTCGAAAAAGATGGATTGAAACTGGCACACATCCCTCCCCATACACCACGGGGGGACATCGAGGGGCACTGAGGGGCACAGTGGAGGGCGCCGCGGGGGCAGCAGCAGGCCGGCAGCAAGGCGGGAGCACGCCCAGCGCCCCCTTGCGGCCAAGGCCCCGAGCTGAAACCGCCGCTTCCCCCCGGCCCGCCGGCTCCCCGCGGATCCGCAAAGCCTGTGCACGGACGGTTCAGAGGCGGAAAAGCGAGCGATGTCCCTAAGACCTGTCCTGCCCTTTTCGACTTGAAACAGGAGCTTTGCGCACACTCCGAATTGCCGTTAAAACCTGTAAAAGAAACTAACCCTTCTGTTTCCGCAGGACTCGCTTGAGCAACTAAATTAAGGCAAATGGTGTTCCTTTTGATTACTTCATGTTTATGCTTTTGAATCAGAAGTCTTTGCCTGAATCGGGTTTTTAAATACCACGGAATGCTCCGGGGTCTTAATGAGAGCAATCAGGGCACGGGCAGGGGGGCTATGACATGGAACGAGGGAAATGAAAAGAGGCAGTTAAGTTACAGACGCTGTGCTCGGTACAGGCAAGCCAAGAAACGGATCTTAAGGGGAGAGCCTGGGTTGCCTGACAGTTTTATCTGAAATGCAAATATACTGATCTGTTTATAAAAGGAAACTGGCAGCGCTTCTGCCCCTAAAAGGGAAATTTTCAAAACCTGATGATCATGGTTATGAAATAGAAAGGTGAGTGTAAAATCTTTGCTAAATCAGGAGCACTGCTTCCTAGGGAAGTCTCTCATTTAAAGAGAGATGGTGCTACACCTGCTATAAAACAATGAGTATTTACAAGGCAAGAATGTTGTCTGTGTCATGATACTTTGCATTACTTCCAATAATGCAAATAAGGAACATTTCAATATACATAGGAAGTTCTGCCATGTTTTCATCCAGTTTTCTGCTACCCCTTAGGAGACCTTGACAGGATATGGAAAGATCAAGAAACCAAAAAAACAACAAAAGCATACTCCCTTAACTTAACTTAGATCCTGATTCTACATATGGATATGTACATAGAAGAATTTCATTTTAGAACTGTAAATATTCATGTGTCTCCCACAGCAAGTGCATCTCAGAAAGAAAGTTCTTAAAAATTGAAAGACATGCCAAAAGCCAAGCAGAACCATTTCATAGCTACTGTATATAGGTAGTAAGGTTATATGTTAATGCACAATTAAGGGTTTTTTCCAGTGGAAGCACAGCTCTCCTGATCAGAGCTCCTTAGTACAGAAATGCATGGCATCTCTGGTAAAAATCCTGGATTCTCTTAGATTGAATTATTTCCTTTTTCAGTATTTGCTCCATCCTCCATGCTTTCAACTGATGGCATCTGGTGTTGGACTGCAATCACTGTCCCGCAAAGAAATAATTCCAATAATGATATTTACAGCTTTATGTAAATGTACCCTGAGAAAGGTATACTGGTATAGATTGGCAGGTAAATAAAGGTGACAATACTAATGGTCCACACACCATTTAAACCAAAAAGGGAAGAAAAAAAGCTTCATACCAGCTCTTGATAAGATTAAGCATCCTCCTCCTGAGGAAGGAAGTGAAGCAGAACTGATCAGAGCTGGAGTCACTAGAGTTTTGGAGCGCTGCATGTCTGTAAGAAGGGTCATTCCAGCTCTTTTGGAAATCGATTATATTCCCCAGCTACCTACTGTTATATTGTACCAGGATATTATTGTACAGTCTTGCTACACAGCCCTCCATTATAGAGCAGCTCTATTGGCATTTCAATGTTCAATGAAGGCTAGAATTGCCACAGAGGTTTCAATTAAAGAAAATTCAAAATGAAAATGGAGGGGGGGGGGGGGAAGAAAGAAAATGGTTGGGTTGAAAGTTTCCAGCAAAGGCTGTCTGTAACTGTTTTCTTTTTCCCCCTCTTTCCAGAAGGGAAGTCTAAAGCATCCATTTAAACTGATGTGTTTTGCAGAGTTCTTGGGAGAAACAAAAATGCCACCATTCCAGTGCTGTAGTAATAAATGAAAAATAGATATCCTTACCCATTTGGTATAAACTCAATATTGCCCAAGTTAGAAGGGGGTAAACTACATTTACCTGTATTCACCCTTGGCTACATCACTGCAGGAGACTGCTAGGACATTCGAAAGTAGTTATTCAGTCCATAACAGGCTGTAATCACTATTTTTCCTAACTCCTAGTCTGGTTCAAACACCCTGTGTTACTCACAACAGCCATGCAGGACTACATATATCCTTATCTAAACAGAACAGCCCAGCAGAATGGGTTTTTACCAATCACTTTCTGTACATCAACATATGACGCCAGAGCGCTCCCTGGGTTAGCAGATGTCGTGGTTTAAGCCTCACCCAGGCTATTAAAACATTAGCCTGGGTGAGGCTTAAACCACGATAGCAGAGAACACAACTGCTTACAAAATGTGGCTTATGTTTGCCTCCACTACAGTTTGATTTTTTAATAGTTTATCTTTTGTATTCATGGTCTGGACAAATTGGGTTGTTGTGTTGGCTATAACAGACCCTATATTTGAGTTCAAGATTAACATTGCAGCCAGTTTCCAAGGTGATGGCTACTTAATTATTGTTTATATAGAAGTGATTAACTAAATGCCAAAAAAATCCTGGATAAAACTTGAAGACAAGAAGGGTCTGAAAAAAGCTAGACATAAACCTAAAGAATTCAGGTGAGCATGTTAGATCCTGGCTATAAGGGGGTTTAATTCCCTTAAACAATTTTATGTCAAGAACACCTTGCTGTAAACTCATTTGTCATGAGTTTACAACTTTATAATTGCACTTTCACCATTCAGTTACTTTCTTTAAAACTTTGTACAAGACACATCTGGAACGAGAGGCGATGATGAGGGCAACAGCCATACTTGAGAGGGTTTTTTTCCATACACAGGCCTCGTTCCAATCCTTATTTTTACATCTTGATTGCATTTCACAATAGCAACCAGGCACTCCAGGCAATGTTTTTAGGGCAATTACTACAATTCTTGGGTGGTCACTCTGCATTAGATTTCATGCCTTATAAAACAACATGAGGTGTGCTATAATGACTCAGAAATATATAGCCTTTCATGTCCTATTGCTTAATTAAGGAGGGTGTTTTGCAGTACAGATATTATTGCTAGTCTGTGGTTTTTAATTTTACTACACAGTAAAAGCACCCTAATTCATACCAGTAATGGCCAAACCTGCAAATTAGTGCATTTTCTGAATTAGAAAATAAGTGAATAAACTGTAGAAAGAAAATCTGTGAGCACCACAGTATTAAAGCAAATGTGCTTATTTATCCTGGGAAATGTAGCTGAATTTCGTTCTGGTGGTATTTGACAGTGTAACACCTTGGAAGTTTTTAAATATAATGAGGCTTCAGACCCCAGCCCCACAATGAGCTCCCTGTGTGCAGAGTCCTGTGCAAACATGGATTTCAGCAAGGCCTCCCGGGAGAGCTACCCGGGCACCACTTGTGGCAGTACCAAGAAGGGGGGGAACAAGATACTAGAAAAACTTGTTGAAACAGTAAGGTTTTGTGGCCATTATCATTTCTGTGAGGCGCTGAAATAAAAGCCAGTAATCTTTCGGTGACTTCTACATTAGCGTAAACACTGTAACTTTAAAAGCTATGCGTGACACTGATAAGTAGATAAGTCACAAAATCTGACCTACTTGAATAAATATCTGTAATCTGACCAAGAGTGTGCTATAATCTCCATTTCTCTCCTTTTTATAAACCCATTGCCCTTTCTTCTGGGATTTGCAAAATGGCCAACTGCACAGATAACAACTCATGGAGTAAGTGCACTGACACTGCCCATCTCTCTTTCTCCCTGTACAAGAAGTGAATAAAACTGTTGGCCCCAACTCTTACCCCACATAATTTTGACACCAGCAGTTCTCCACATGCTGACAGTGAAAAGCACTATTTCTAACAAATGCCAGCCATGCCAATGCTCTGGGTTCAAAGCATGGTGTTTGGAGGTCATGGGGCATCATGTAATGAGTACAGGGATTTGTATAGGATCTTCCAACAAGATCCAAATGTCCCCTTATAAGCACAATGGTCCCTGCTGAAGGAGCTGTTATTTCCAGCTTGCTCTATCACTCTCCATCAGCCTTGTCTGGGCAGCTCTGCCTGCTCATACCTCATGTGAATATGCCCTAACCTACAGCACTTTGCATGAGCTGGAGTATATGAGCAATGACTGCCTACCTAAGCTGTTTCAGACAATCTTGGGTCAAGTTGGCCAACTTGGCCAAAAGAAATTCTTGGTCAAGTTGGCCAGATGAGGTCATTGGCCAAGTTGGCCAAAACAGCTTTCCATCAAGGCTCTGCACAGTTTTTTTTGACTCACTCCCATAGCAAACTCCAAAAGCTCAGTCAGAACTGCAGGTTTTGTCCTGCCTTCAGAGAGTTTCAGCTCACCAAACTCCTGTCTGCACCTAGCTAGCAAACAATGCTTAATTATTGTCCCTAGTCTGATGGAGGTACATTTAGTCAGCAAATACCTAACTGTCTACTGGAGAACTTCATGGGGTCACCTTTACAGCTTCAGTTAGAAATCCTGAATCACCCATAGACAGATTGCCTGAGTCATCAGAGCAGTGCTTCCACAGCTGCCTGGTTCATGGTGTTTCCTGTTTCCTTCAAAGCAAATCAGGCTAGTCCTATGCTAGTATTGCTCTAACCTGCACTGGCAACTCCTGGGAATGAAACTGTTTTCCCATGGTTGAAGGGAATTTGTGATCGGTATGTGAGCCAGGTTTCATTCCAGGTTCATGAAGAAGTATGTGATGTTCCTCCTGAAAGTGATGAAACACTGTACCTCTGCCACAGGAAATATAGTGATTTTTAGTCTGAGATCCAACTGCTTGTGACCATGAGACCCAAAATTACTGAATATTTTTGAAAACTATTCTGGGTCTATGACCCACAGCAGCAGTTATCTTAACAACCTGTCCACAGTGCCACATGAAGATACATTTCTTTCTATTGACTCAAAATTTATATGCAATCTACTTCAATGAAGCACATTTATTTTTCTCTTTCTGTTGGGAAAACAGTGGGGGGCAAGAAATGGCTGCTCCAGTTTTATTTATGCTCTCTGTAATCATAAATATCTCCATTCAGTCTCCCTCTTACAAACAAAACTATCCAACACTGCAGTCTCTTATATGCCAGGCCTGCTTCTGCACTCATTGTAGTCAGTGGCCAAAATTCATATAGATTTCACAGGGAACAAGAGTAGGCTTTTTATGTAAGCTCTCCTTATACATTTTGCCATCTGTGCTGAATTAAACAAACAAACAAAAAAAGCCATATTAAAATCAAGCTCAGCTGGAAACAGCAGGAGAGAAGGAAACACCAGCAATAGCTAAATATAAAGCAATAAACAGTTTTAAAAGGTGTTACAAATAATGGATGGCTTTTTTAAAAAAGTTACAGCTGCACTATATATGACTTTCTTAAACAGGTCCATGGTATGGCTCTTTCTTTAGCGAGTATTGCCTTTATTAATATCATGTATAAAATAATCTATAATACTCATTACCAGTATAGACAGCAATATAAAATATTTTAAATTATTGATAATTTTTCACTCCTGCAAGCAGAAAGACTTCTTCATTACAACCCCAGCCCTGTTATGGGCTATGTGTATGCTCAGATTTGCACAGTTTCATTTAGCAGAGAACCACACAAGTCCTGGGATTTATCCCCAGAGATTTTTCTCAGGAATAACAGGGCAAGGCTCTCTTTCTACTAAATATGATGGTGTAGCACAGGCTTTAAAACCACCAAAGTACCCCTGTTTAGAAAAATATAAATAAGAAAAGAAGCCTTGGGCATGTGCTTATGTACTTCCTTGAATCAGCCTGATTGCTATGTTGTCCCTGAGGCAGAGATAAGGTTTACAGATACAGATCCCAAATTTGGGCCAGCCCAAAGATAACTTAAATGCACCTCTTTCCTCTCCCTCTTTTCACTACTGAAGGAGCTGGGTTTGCTGCACATCTTATTCCTATCTGCCATTATTAGGCTTTTTAGAAATGTATGAGAAAAAAAATAAAATTCAACATCCCAGACATCTTCTTGGGTTTAAGATCTTAACAAATGAGGACACAGCTGGGCTACTTGGTGTGTGGATTTGCTAGCTGCAGGATTAAGTCCAGCTGAGCTGAAGTTTATAAACCAAGTTATTGACTTTAAAAATTCTCAAACCGCTTATCAAAACACACCACATTGAAAGAACACCCTTCCTAGAATCAAATGTGGTAAAGCTTTCTCAATTATAGGCAGCCTGTCCCCATACAGCCAGCCGCCCTCACTGTACCCCTGCTAGTCTCCTGCATCTACTTTATTTCATTTATTTCAAGACTCACTCTCAAGTTGCTCTGAAAAATAGCCTTTTCTATCTTCTATCCCAAATAAGCAGGGTCTAGGCAGCAAAAGGTTGGTTGCATATAGCCCAGCACTGAAAGGGGAAACAAATAGTCCTGCACGAGTCATCATCCTCCCCCGGCAAAGCCCAGGCTGCCATTAGGTGCTACTCGCCTAAAAGGATTTGTTTCTAGTTTGAAGTTAGCACAGTGCCTTTGTACACTGCTTTTCACTAAAGGTCTTATCCAGCTGCCATTAAAATCAATGAAAAGGCTCCCATTGACTTCAAAGGAATCAAGATATACCATATATTGCAGTAGATGAAAAATACCAAAGGAAAAGAAAACCTCTGTCTTGTAGTATACACTTTCGATTTTTATATAGTCTTCATCATAAAAATGTTCTAAAGGGAAAGGACTGGAAGATTTTCCAAGTCTGCAAATGCTGAAAATGGACAAAAAAAAAAAAAGTTTCTTTCAAAATCAGACACTTGGCCATTTATTTAATTTTTTTCCTGTCAAAAATTGCTTTCAATAGCAAGTACATGATTAGTTTGAATTCTAAATTACCAATAGATCCCAGAAAGTATTTTAAAACAGATAATCTTTAGAGGCATACATTCTGTCTGCCCACTTACTCATCAGTCACCAGACTTGCAGCTCCACCTTTCTGTGACTTTGGAGCCTTAAAGAAAGTCAGATATTAGTGCTGTTATTGCTTGTGTCTATAGGGAGAATCCCAGCACCTGCGTCTCAGCTCAGTGCTCTGTGACAGACATAATATGGGATAACACACATAAGAAAAAGAAGGATTTATTAGAGTACAGAAGAAGGCTGGGCTAGAAATCCATCTATGAATCTTTATAGATGCATATATTTAAAACACCTTTCAGCAGCTTTATATACCATTAGAGTTATTGGATTTTTCATCTTTGACTTAGATATGAATTATTTAATTAGAAACTTCAATACCTGCTTAACTTTGAAACCCTTCCGCTATTATTCCTATTCGAAAAAAATACTTGCACTTAAAGAGAATTTCCCAGCAGTCCAAACTTTCATTGAAATCAGTACTATAACTGAGGTGGGCTTGGTTATTCAGGTAATTCAGATCAGGCTACACTTTGGTTCAGATTGTGTCTGGCTTTCCTTGAATGCAGTGACCCAATATTTGGTTATCATTTAGTGAATATGATTTTTTACCAAATTATCACCTCTGGATTCTTGGAATCTAACAGAAAACATCTTGAAAGTATCCAGACATCTGTAACTTTTTTTTAAACAATTAATTCCATGGGTTTAAAATATTTTATAATTCAGTATCTTCAGCAGGTGTTTCTTTTTTTTCCCCTAGTAGACTACTTTGAAGGAATCACAGGCTGCTAAAACTCTAAACAGGACATTTGTCCATTATGGAAAGGAGATCACAAAAGTATTTCAAATCCTGCTGTTCAGAATGAGTACAAGTCTGTTTCTACCTCATATGGTAGGGTTGCATGTGTGGTGGCTTCAAAGAAGAATGATGGGGAAAATACTCTGTATATTGGTTGCAATTATATATACCTATGTGTAACCAACTCCTAAAACAACTTAGCAAAGGGATCCCTGCTGACCTGCCCATGGAACTGCTCCACCTGAGGAATTTCCATCCAGCAAAGAGTTCTGCAGATGAAAGATGCAGGCAACACACTGGGTCTGTCCTCTGGGGTTAAGCCCTCACATGCTCTGGGAAACACAGGCAGGCAGCTTCCTTCCAAGGCACCCCTTCCAGGGATGCTGTGGGCTTCTGCTAAAAATCCTGACATGCTGGCACATGGGATGCTGCCAGGAGGACAACACATGCACCTGGAACACACATGCAATTCCTCCCTTGCAACCACCATCCCACCATCTGTGCTCAAAACACCACTTAGAGCTCAGAGACCCAATACAGGTCTGCAGGATTCACTGTTGAATGATCAAATCAATCATGCATTTCACAGCCTACCTCCTTGTGTGGGCACAGGTCATGTGAAATCACCATCAGAATATTCTGCACTGAGAGGCACTGCTTTGTACAACATTTTTATTGGTATCTACCAAAATATTACTAAGAGCTGGCAGAAAGCATGCTGGACACTTAGGATTTGGCATCATTTAATATTTTTTTTCTTCTTTTCCTAGAGAGCAACACCCCCCATTTTATGGAAATGGATACAGCTTGACACCAGCCAGAAAAAGAAATGAAGGTTTGGGTGAACGACTGAAGAGCTTGGGGTCACAGCCCATGCGGTTCACAGAACAGCAACCCCTGACTCTGGGCAGGGAGGGAAGGGCTGTGTTGAAAGGAAGAACAATGATGAGACTTTGATTTGGAATCATGATAAATAATGAAAGGGCAAGATAACGCAGTAGTTTTCACTGTCCATAATGTCAAAATGTTTCCTCTTCCCTCTGCTTCATGTCTGAGAGTCTTGCTGTTACTACCTTGCCTTCATCAATACCACAACGTTGAGAGATGCAGATGCTGGAAGCGATTTGTTTCGTGACTCCAGCCTCAGACTTGCTAACCTGTGTGCCTAACTCCACATGAGCAGCTGAAGACCAAGGGATTACTCCTGGAAGTCAAGTGAAGCATGTGTGTGTGTTTGGCTGAGGGTTTCTGACATGAAGGAGTCCCAGCTCCCCAGGATGCAAGGATTAGTTTTTTATCCCTAGTGCCTAACAAGATATTTCTCTTTAAAACAGTCGTTGGTGCACAGGAATAGGAAATAAAAATGCCATTTCCAAGAGAGAAGAAAATGTTTTCAGCATAGTAACAAATATCCTGAAACAGTCTGCACTGGTGTGTGAACAGAGGATTACATTTAAATTCAACATTCTTAACGTACATTTCTAATCTTAAATTTCTAAAATGATTAGCCATTTACAGGCTGAATAACAGCTTCTGCACTTATTCCTGCTAGTATAAAAATCAAAAAGGTTAGCAAACTGTGTGGATTGGAATATAAATTAATCAGCATCTGGGATTAGGAAGAAATCTCCTCCAATTCATTGGCAAAGGCTTCCTCAAATATAGAATGGAGCCCATTATTCTGTTTGGCTGTTAATAACTCAGGTGACATTTGCCATATGCCATTAAAGAGCCTCGGGTCAATACGAGTCCTATCTCTGTTAAGGCCTGCAGATTTGGACTCAAAATTGTGAGTCCACAATTCAATAATTAGTTGCGCATTCCCATTTTTAAACAGTTTTTGAAAGCAGTGGAGGTTATTTGGGAATCACGTGATGACGTGATGACGTGCAAGGGAAGAAGCCATGGAGGTGCAGAAAAGAATGGAAATAAGATGTTGATATAGGACAAATATCAAAGTAGGTGATCTTTTTTTCCTTAGCCAGCAGTGATAAAGTTGTCTTTTTAAACTGGAATTACAGCATATCTCCAATCAAATCACATTCAAAGCAGTTATTCTAGTACGTCCCTAGCTGCATTTCCACAGTAATTTAGATATGTTATTCATTGGCATGGTTTTCTAACAGAAAGGGAAATAAACTAGAGGAATTGCTTTCCATAGTTGACACAAAGGAAAATATGGGTTTGACCCCAAAGTAAGGGTAAGACTGAGCCTGTTCCCCATTGATTTTTCTGGAATAAGGCTTGAAAGCCTTATGCGGATGGAATTAAGCTTCAGGTTTTTTATGCTTCAAAACCTCTGGAAAAGTCACATCTTGTGCAAGAGAGGATCTGGAACATCATTTCAGCATCTCTTTCTGGAGGGGCCATCCCTCCCACTGAGAATTAATGAGATCTGTTCATTGACGGCAGTAGTCTTTGTCCAGAAGAATGAGTTGGCTCCAAGAAACTGATTATTCTAGAGCTGCCAAGCATCCCAGATAGGAACAGCCCTCACACCCAGATGTCCTTGCTGCCATGTCTGCATCCCAGAGATCTGCAATGCAGACCTGCTGCCTCACTCACATCTCCACACAGCCTGCAATATCCTTCTGGAGCGCTGGTGGAAAGGTTATAGAATCATAGAATGGTTTGGGTAGGATCCTAAGGGTCATCTAGTTCCAAACCCCTGCCATGGGCAGGGACACCTTACAGTAGACCAGGTTGTTCAAAGCCCTGTCCAACCTGGTTTTGAACACTTCCAGGAAGGAGTTATCCACAACTTAGTTGAAGAGTTACATTTTCCCCAGAAGAACTGAACCACCAGGTCTATGATTACCATCTAAAACCAGAAGTCCATCTGTACCCTACCTGGCAGGGTCCAAGGGAGGATGTCTAGGAAAGAACCTAAACCAGGGAGTTCATATGGTGATACCTTCCTAGCACGTGTTCCCTGACTATAGCTAATTGCTGCAGATTTCTTAAGCTAGCACTGATGCCTCTGTGTTCTCCAGCTCTCCATAGATGTTTTTTGAAGGGCCAGGCCTCAAGGGCAGAAGCCTGAGTACTGTTCGAATGGTAAAGGGGGATGTGCTGAACTCCTGGGTTACAGACCCTGGGAGAAGAAACAAGGAAACGTGAAACCGCAGACCCTTGAGCCATGGTGGTTGTTATGGAAACCAGAAGGTGTGTGTCTGAGTCAGGGGAGCGCAGTGCTGGGTGGAGACTCACAGGCCGAGGGGATGGAAATCCCCCGATTGCGCAACAGAGACCCGCTGGTTGTGGAAAGTCCCAGAAGGCTTTTGTATTAGCTGGGAGCCAATCAGAAACCATTGTATAGGTAGCGCGCGTTTGGAAATATCCAATCAGGGTGTTAAAAGAAACAAATACAAGTGCATGAAGACTGTTAATAAACAGACACTTCGCTTGCATCAAGCTATGTCCCGTCTCTCAATCGCAGCAGTTTTTCCTTTGGGAACTCATCCAAGCCCTTTCTGAACCCATATAAACTTTTGGCATTCAGATCACTCATGTTTGCAAATGTCTTGTATCAAGAAGTTGGCCAGTACAAATCATGGGCAGAGCAACTCCCTCAGGGCTCCTTTGAAGCCAGTGCCTGGTATTTGCCTGTGCTGGCCCTAAGTCCAGAGGTGATGCTGTCACACATCTGGAAACCTTGCCAATCATGACGCCTGACAGGGCAGCCAAACACACTCCATTTACAGAAATATGAGAAGTTATTAAGGTTATTTCTCAATGCTGAGTGAGGGTCTGCAAGCCTATAGTCCTGTACTATGTGAAATAAAGGATCCCCAGAGGTTCCTCCTTGAGCTCCAGCCAGCAAACACCTGCTTACACACAAAACCCTCCATTCAAGCCAAAAGGATGACACCTGTGAGCAGTCACCCCCATGATGATACCTGTCTGGATTCGCAACTGGGAGAAAGCATGATCCAAGCTGCGCTGAGTGATTGATGGGCTCCGTGCTAATATATGTTTCACAAGTCATAAATCTGCTTCTCTTACGTGGCTCTGGGGTAACCATAAAGCAACCACTGAAGGTGAAAACTGAGAATTTCAGGCACCAACAAAGAGTGAAAACTCACTGTAGTTTGAATAACATAAGCATTACTGAACAAAACTTAAGTTAAAGGCAACTTTTAAAAGATGCTAATATGATTTCTGAGCCTCTGAATACCTTCCAGATCTATCCTTTGAGCACTGAAATATTTTAGACATAACACATGCAGGCCTGATGCTGTAAAATACTAAAAGCCCTGACCTGTGGTTACCAATTCATGTGAACAGTTCTTTTCCTGGGTGTCATGGTTTAAGCCTCTCAGCCACGCAGTTTGGTCACTCACTCCCCCCTCTTTTCTTCCCTCTGCTCCTGGAGGGATGGGAAGGAGAATCGAAAGAATGTAACTCCCACAGGTTGAGATAAGAACAGTTCAGTAACTAAGGTATAACACAAATCACTGCTGCTACCACCAATAATAATAATGAGAAGGGAAATACAAGGAAAGAGAATACAACTGCTCACCACCTGATATCCAGCCCGACCCCGCAGCGAACACCCCCTTCCGGGTCTCTGCCCTCCGTTTTTTCATCCTGGGCATGACGTGCTTTGGTATGGAATACCTCTTCGGCTAGTTTGGGTCAGGTGTCCTGTCTTTGCTCCCTTCCAGCTTCCCCTCCTCCCTGGAAGAGCATGAGACTCAGAAAGTCCTTGGCCAGCCTAAACATTCTAAGCCGTAACTAAAAACACTGGTGTTATCAGCGCTGTTCCCAGGCTGAAAGTCAAAAACACAGCGCTGCACCTAGCTACCAAGAAGGAGAAAAATAACTGCTACCGCTGAACCCAAGACACTGGGCTTTACAACTACATGCACTCATTGGCAGAAAATAAGGTGAGTGTTCAAAAAAATGATTAAGATAATTTCTGAAAATCATTAAGGTAAGTAACATAAAAGGCAAAGTCCTTGTAGAAGATCACGCTACTAGAGAAGTAAATTATTATTATGTTCTATATTAAACATCCTCTTTAAAACTGTGAGACTAATAACAAATCTTTTTTTTTTTTGAGACAAAGGAAACTTAACACTGTCCAAAATCATAGAATCACAGAATCATGGAAGAGTTTGGGTTGTGAAGGGCCTTCAAAGGTCATCTAGTCCAATCCCCTTGCAATGAGAAGGGACATAGAATCATAAAATCGTAGAATAGTTAGGGTTGGAAAGGACCTTAAGATCATCTAGTTCCAACCCTCCTGCCAGGGGCAGGGACACCTCACACTAAACCATGTCACCCAAGGCTCTGTCCAACCTGGCCTTGAACACCACCAGCAATGGAGCATTCACAACTTCCCTGGGCAACACATTCCAGTGCCTCACAGAGAAGAACTTCTTCCTTATATCCAATCTAAACTTCTCCTGTTTAAATTTGAACCCATTACCCCTTGTCCTGTTACTACAGTCCCTAATGAAGAATCCCTCCCCAACATCCTTATCGGTCCCCTTCAGATATTGGAAGGCTGCTATGAGGTCTCCACGCAGCCTTCTCTTCTCCAGGCTCAACAGCCCCAACTTTCTCAGCCTATCTTCATACAGGAGGTGCTCCAGTCCCCTGATCATCCTCGTGGCCCTCCTCTGGACTTGTTCCAACAGTTCCATGTCCTTTTGATGTTGAGGACACCAGAACTGCACACAATACTCCAAGTGAGGTCTCAGGAGAGCAGAGTAGAGGGGCAGGATCGCCTCCCTCAACCTGCTGGTCACACTCCTTTGGATGCAGCCCAGGATACAGTTGGTGTTCTGGGCTGCGAGCACACACTGCAGCCAGCTCATGTGAAGTTTCTCATCAACCAAGTCTTTCTCTGCAGGGCTGCTCTGAATCTCTTCTCTGCCCAACCTGGAGCTGTGCCTGGGACTGCCCCAACCCAGGTGCAGGATCAACTTGGTTGATCTTCATAAGGTTGGCATCAGCCCACCTCACAAGCATGTCAAGGTCCTTCTGGATGGCATTCCTTCCCTCCAGCTGTATCAACCGAACCACAGAGCTTGGTGTCATCAGCAAGCTTGATCAGGTTGCTCATAAGCACATCCAGCCTGGCCTTGAATATCTCCAGATATGACACATCTACCACCTCTCTGGGCATCTTGTGACAGGATGTTTACCACCCTCACTGGAAAAAATGTTTTCCTCATATCTAGCCTGAATCTCCCCTCTTTTAATTTAAAACCATCACCCCTTGTCCTGTCAAAGGAGAAGGGTATCAAAATATCCAGGGATGACACGAGGTACAAGGAAACCTACTCTTCAGAATTACTATTGACTCTTCTTTGAGGAGTATGATGGAGAACTCTCAGATACAGCTATTTTGTCAGCCACAATACACAGGGAATGCAATGGAAAACACAACAGAGAGGACCAGCTGCTGGGAACTATCCTATGCTTAACCTACTTGTGTGAGATACCCTGGAATACATCCATTTTTATAGTAGTCAAAAACAAAGGGTTTTAAGATAAAGAAAACTTGCATCCAAGCAACGGAAGGAAGGTATTCTCCTCTTCCTCTCTGAAAAGGCTACAGGATTTATTGCATTGTATTGTGGCATTTCAAAATGGTTGTAAAAGTCTGTCCCTAGGCATAAAATCTGCTCACTTACTTTGTAGCAGTGTATCAGCTAATGAGCTCTTATTTGCCTTTCCAAATTAAATTACTTGTTACAGGTAGGAGGAATTTTGCAGTGGTGGGTTTAAAGTAAAAAAAGCACATTAAGCAACTTTTCTAGCCTGTTCTAATTCAAAGGTACTTTACAGTTCTACTAACACAGAAGTACTAACCTCACACATCAAGTAAAAGTTGCTGGCAAACTCCAAGGAAAGGTGCCCTTTTCTTTCACCATTAGACAGCAACAGTGCTGCTGTTCCCCTCCTCCTCCAGTGGTTATGTGATCTCGGAGGTCAGTTTTCTGCTTCTTGAACATGACTTCTCTGTTTCCGAAATGTGAAATCGGCATCAACAATTGGTAGCAACTTCAAGAAAGAAGCCTTGGGCTAACAAACAATAATAAAAAAAAAAATCCTCATTTTTGCCCACAATGAGAAAAATCTACAGAGCTGCCACCTAAGGGCTTTCATTGCCTTCGGCACACAAGGAATCCACATTTAGAGAGTGCAGCCTAAACATTTTCTCTTACTGAGCTCATCATTTATTTCTATGGCAGACATGACATCCCTATGTGAGACAACCTCACCAGTCATCAATCCCTCTTTAGATTAAACATGAAAGGGGGTCCATTCTCTCATTAGCACAGGGGAGATGTACTAATATGGCCCAAATTAATGTCCTAATCATTCCTAGACAGAATAGAATTTAAAATATCCCAGCTCTATCACTCCAAAATCATACAGTTGGAGTCTGATCATTTGAAAATTGGTGTTGGCCATGAGGGATCTCAGATTTGAGCTTAATTATTCAGAGTATTAGGAACAAACACAAATTATGCTGGGGCAGAGAGGAAGGGGAACAAAAGATAAAATGAGGAACCTCAGTACAAACCTAAACACAATGCAGTTCAGCCAAAACCTGACTTCTTCCCAGTTATCTAGTTACAGAATAGTATTTTCCTCCAAAAGAGTGCTTGCAGAAAACACCAGTCTTTGCACATACTTGCTTGAATACACACTCTTATGGGTTTTCATTCTTAGTGTTTACTGGGGCCCTGGTTACATTCTCCAGCCAATTTACTCATATAATGTGTTTTTTTCTCCCTCTGGCTACCATGAAACAAAGCTTCAAAAGGGATAGGCAGGAAAAAGAATCCTCTCACTAATGCTTTTCTCTCCTAAATAGTGAGGAATTCTACTTCCCTGGCACTGTTCTCACTATTTACATGCATGTATCTGTGTACATACCGCAGCTTACTAACCCGTGCTCTGCACAAGGGATATAACTGAATAGGGTTATTCATAATCAAACCCTCATACAGCTAAGCCCATGCCAGGATTTTAGTTTATGCTCACGGGGTTGTGATTAGTCCTAGAGAACATTATGAAAATGAACCTCACTAATTATTACTCCAAGTAACTGAGAAAAGAATGCAATAGATTCTCCAGGAAATGCTATAAGAGAATCGAGATTTAGGTGTTTGCATTTGCTTGTTTGTAAACATTCTTATTACCTCATCCATAAGATTTACGCTCCATGCAAGAACTACCAGGGGAAATTCTACAGACTGTTCAATCAAGGAAGGCACATAGAATATCACATCAGTCTTCTTGGATACAAAAGCCTCTGAATTTTCAAATGCCAAAATTTTGTGCAGAATATTCATCACAATATTGTTAATCATATCCTTGTTGACTATACAAACCATTTATAGAAAGTTTCACAGATTTTAAAAACAGAGCTGAGAGCCTGAGCTCCTATATATCTCAAAGCAATATGTTTTATCCCTATTTTAAAGCCCCAAAATTAAATCATGGCAGTTTAGCCCCTGGGAGAGAAGATTTATGTATAAAAGGAAAAGAACCCATCACTGATCTCAAGAGTTCTGCTAAAGAACAAATGGACTCAATGAGAAACCTCTAGATGATCCCAGTGCGCCTGATGTACTGGAGAAGCTATGTAACCTTCAACAACACTGCTATCTCACACAAAGCAAAAGTTCTAATCAATTTAACTACTGGAACTAGTTTGACCATAAGTATGAAAGGAAAATACAGCAATGAGGAACCTATGACCAGGGAAGAGTGGGTTGTGGATTTGCTACAGTGCAGAACACTGGCAAAAAGCCACCCAAGGCCACCCATTCATCTCTGATGCTCCAGGAGAAAGCCAAAAAATGAAATTACTCCCAAATAACCAAGATAATATGTGGCCAATTTCATCCAAAAGAAAAAAATAAATCCTTTCTGACAGTCTGCAAGACCTCCCCAAAGCCACAAAACAAGAGAATGATTATTTGATGATAATTACTCTCTTTTGAAACTGCAAGTGTTATGAGGATGCTGAGAGCAACACCAGCAGTGCTGGTCCCCAGAGCCTCCCAAGGGACTGAATAACAGGAGGAATAACAGGTTCTCAGACTGTGAGGCGAGGAAATGCCACCAATCTCCTGACAAAGCTCCCACTCACACATGCTTGGAAAGATGTACAGATTTTTCCACGAAGTGGATGAAAGCATGTATTTAAAAATACATTTTTAATGTCCTCTTAAATATCTCTACCTGTGACAGCTCTTACAGGACAAACAGTTCTATTATTTAGGGCTCTGTGCGATAGGAAATTGTGTCTTCTTTTAAGGGTGGATTTGTCTAACTTAAGCTTGCAACCACTGCACCCTGTAATGCCTTTGTCAGATAGATAAAGTGGCTACTCCCTCTTGGATATCTTTTCCATGGGTCAGTACCTACCTGTGGAGACCAAGTCACTTCTCAGCTTCTTCCCTGATGAGCTGAATAAGTTGAGCTGCTTATGCCTCATGTTGTCACTCTTGTTTTATGAATCCTTTTTCATATGTTTCCTTTGAACTCACCTTACTATTTCCACATTGCTTTTGAACTGTGAACACCAAAACTGGACACAGTTCCTAACAGTAGCCTTACCATTGTTGTGCACGCGGGCAACATCAAATCCTCTTATCAGCATGATACTACTCTTTTTTACATCTCAGAATTGCATTGGCCTTTCAGCCAAGGAATTACACTGAGATTTCATTTTGAGGTACTTATCCAAAAAAGAATCCTAAATCTTTTCCAAAGTCCTTGCTTTCCAAAAGAGAGCATCCTGCCCTGCTTAGCCTCTTGTCTTCATTCTCTATTACATTGCCTTGTACCTAGATAATATTCAAACTTTTTTTTTTTTTTGACCTTTTTATCAAGCACTTCAGGTCACTCAGCAGCAATAATTTGCCCCTTTATGACTTATTACTCCATTTCTTCATTGTTAACCTGTGCCATGTGTAAACCTGATTCTGTATCATTTCTTTGACCAGTGATAAAAACATCTGGCCTTTACTCAAAAATTGATTCCTAAAGGAATCCATTAAAAAAGTTTCATATAACATCCAAAGTCTGTGCAAAGCATTAATCAAATCAAAACTGGGATCACCGCCACCATTTTAAATCTGACTTTTACCAGGGATCAAGTATAAAGGAGGAAAACTTCCAGTTCTAGTTAGACCGATAATGTCACCCCCTTCCAGAATGTTGTGAAAATGAACCCCCCAACACCTGTAAGATACTGCAGGAACAACCCTTTTGCCTCAAACAGCAACCTCATATGTAAACACTGGGGTAAATGAGCATTTCAGAAATGGATGTCTGTAGGTATGTGAGACTTCCAAATGCCTCAAGGCTCCAAGGTATGCTGTTATCCTGCCTGGCTATACCTCAGATCCATTCCTAGGGAAACCTCAGGTACCATCATCTTCCCTCTATCCAGTTTTCTATGGGCCTGAAGGGACCTGCTCTGGTCAGTCTGAATCAAAGCTGGGGTGTAGCAGTGTCTCCATCTCACTTCAGAACCTAGACATAGTTCCCTGTAGTCAATGACAACTGATGCAGGTGGCAACTAAGTCTTCTGGGAGGCTTCAGCAGCGCCTACTTGTCTCAGTTTCCTCTCTGTAAACCTATTTCTGGTTCTTTCCACAGTCTGGTTTATGACATACTTAATATTTACAGGAAAATTCAGTATCTAATTAAGCTGAATTACATCCCAGCATTGTGCTGAGATTGTTTTGGAGGCTGTCTAAATATACAGAAGAATTATGTATAGCTGCTTAACCAAAATGTTATAGCATAAATTTGGGTCCCCCTATTTAACGACAGAATGGCAGCAGCTCTTCTCCATGCCTAGGGTATCTCAGCACTGTTCCACTCAGAGCTGAAATGGATTATTAGACAAGAATGGGAAGAATGATGTGTCTTCTAAAGGAAATGTGACTGACTCATTTATATTTTTTTGTTCTCACTCTCTGTTCTAGTTATGCCATAGATGGCAGAAAATAGTAGTCAAACCAATTTGATATAGGCATTCAGTTAAAAATGTCATGTATTTTAGTTTTCCCTGTATAATTATGAGGAATAGGTGGAAATATATTGTTACTGTTTCAGACAAACAAATTAAACAATGTAACTCCTACAAAATCACCCTGAAAATATCATTCCTCCCACTTCCCCCCTCATAAACCAGTATAGTGGAGTTATTTTGACAAAACTCAAGCAACTGATGCAATGACTTCAATGACAATGAAAATGCCCCTTTGTGTGACTGAGTGGGAATAGAAGTGACTGGAAATCAAGTTGTTAAACAAAATCTTCATAAACTTTCAAAAAGTCCTGACAAACCTTTGGCTTGTCAGCTATATCCAGGCATTAGAGATTTCCAGATAATTCAAGACAGAGCTCTAGACTCTGGCAATATAGTGAAATAGATCTTACATTTACTGCTGCCCCTCAGAAATCAAAATCACGACTCCAGCAGAACTTCCTTCCTTTTGGGGGAAGTTTTAGCGAATGATTCTGTCCCAGCTAAGAAAAATCAACTCAATATACTGCTTGCTCTTAGAGAGACCTTAGAGACTCTTCTCATTCCCTTGACAAGTCAGGGACAAGGAATTTTTGGCTCACAGACCTAAAATCACACAAATTGTTATTTTGCCTCTTCTGAGCAAATGACTTCATAACCTTTGCCCACAGGGCCAAACAGTTTGCAGTCAGATTAAAAGGCAAAATGCCTGAGAAAATCAGGGAGGTGTAAAGCTGGGGAGTTAGATTATAATCCTCTTGTGAAAAAAATATAGGAAGAATGGTGCAATGTTAAGGGGATGATTACATAACTTCCTTATCTCTTGGCAAAATAATTTTAGTCCCTCTGTAGGCTGTCAACCGAGGTCACTGTCTGACACTCTTCTTGTCTGAAGATTGATTTGTCTCACAAGAATGGTTGCCTGCCTTGATGATTAGCCTATAAACGACACAGAGGGGTGCATGGTTTGGGATGTATGAAGTAGAAGATCCCTTTCTAACCAGCTGCCAGTGACAGGACAAAGTACCTGCTAGCTCTGCCTTCCCACCCCTGCTATCAGATTTAGTTACTTAGCAGAAGAGTGAAGGTTTGCTCAGGGAAGGAGGTCTTCATTAAACATGGTTTGCCCACAGAAATAAGCAATGTTTTTCACCAAATTCCACAGGTTAGCAGTTTTAATCCATCTCAAATTTATATTTTGGCAATTAACTCAAGCTTCACATCTAAAAATTATTTTAAAAGTTGCTTCTTGCTTCTTTTGGGGATTATCTTTCTGCTGAATGCAAAGGATAATTGTAACAGATATGTACAGATGAATGCTAAAAGGACCAGCAAACAGTCTTTATACTTCAAATAAATAAAAACACATGATTGAAAAAAAAAAAAACCTAAGGTATTTTCCTGATCTCCATTGACTTTTTTCAGAACCCTTAAACCCTGGATGTATATAAAATCTCTATTACCATATTTTCTAGATATTCTGCCATATCTATTACCAACTACAGACAGCATAAAATTAATGCATTGACATTAGTATACAAGTTGTAAACCTATAATTAAGGATATCTTCATTAGCTGAAACCAAGCAGTCAAACCTTGCAGTTAAAAGTTTGGGTAGCTGACACACGTCTTTGGCTATGGCTTTGAAACAATTCTGGAAATGAAATGTCATTACCTTTGAAATGGCTCAACATGCATCACAAAGCATGATTTTTTTAGTAACAGTCTATAGAATTACATTTTAAGTCCCTTAAAGTAAATAAGAATTTCACTCCCTTAATCATGCCAAAACCTAGGAGATAAGTGGGAAATATTTATGGGAACACCTTCACAAAATCCTGGCACCCATTGGTCCCTACAATATGCCCACAGGTAATCTAATAGCATTGCCATTAAATATTTTGCAGACTAAAATGAAATCTCCAATAAGATGAATAGATCTGTGTGTTCTCTAATATTTTATCAGAAGATGGACTTGATGCTCTGACAATTCAAGATGCCATTAGTTTTGATATGATCAGCAAAGACAGGGAAAGTTTCATTATTCTCATTCTAATACATGCCTTGTAACATAATGATCTATTGCTAAAAGCAGAAATCTCTTCTTTCACTGGAGCAAGCTTTACCAGCCATCAAAGTCCTGCAGGCTATCAGCTGCCTAATCCAAATCGGGATTCTCACAGACAATCCTCAGCCTGTCAAGTCCAACCCTGTAACAGGTTCCATTAAAACCCCCCAACACCCATCCAAAGAAAACCTTCAGCACAGAATATTTGTTTTTCTGTAAATAGACCTTCGTTTCACTAGCGTTTTAAGGATCCTTATTTTTGGTGCTATTACTTGGACACAGGTTATCCTCCTATAAAACATACACTAAATGAAAAGACAGGACTTCCCGAATGCTGAGAAGGGATGCGAGTGGCAGTGCACTATTCCTAGTGCCAGGAATAGCATGCCGAGCACAGAGGAATTTCCTCAGACCCAGGTATTAACCTTAATTTAAAAAAAAAAATCTTGAATGCTGTGACTTCAGGATGCCTCCAAATTGTTCTTCAGCCACCTGCCTGTCTCTTCAACCCCACCTATAGATGCCTTTCTCTCAGAAACAGAGCAGAGAAAAAAAAGCATTAAAAATAATACTAATAAATTGAAGCAGCTTCTTCTCAAATTACTGAAGGTGCTAAAATAAGAAAATTGAAGCAAGAAAATTAATGTAGAATGCTAAATTTAATGTAATCATGCACTTATTCTTCCTTACTATGAAATTGT
The DNA here is from genome assembly GCA_017639245.1 of Myiopsitta monachus. NCBI lineage: Eukaryota > Metazoa > Chordata > Aves > Psittaciformes > Psittacidae > Myiopsitta > Myiopsitta monachus. The sequence goes on along the minus strand of CM029922.1, from coordinate 21,346,797 downwards.
GGCTCTAATTCTGAGTATAACTGGCTCAGATCAAGAATAAAGTCACTAAGGATCAAAAAATTCTTTGAAATTGTAAGTGAAATCAGAATCTGACCCCATGCCAGCATTTATAAATCAGGTATTTAACAAAACTTGAAGAGAAAATGAATGTTAAGATTTGAATTCTATCTTCCTGAAGTGAAAGAGTACACTTTTGTTTTTTTTTGTACTTTTTTTTTTTTGTGAAACTAAGGCTAAAATGAAAAACGCAGAAAATAGTATAATAGACCTATAGAGCTTCATAGCTTAAAAGTGCTGTCCAAATATTAGCTAAATCCTTACTATAAACCTGTGAGGCAGATAAGATGGAAGCACTTATGCTAAAAATAAATAAAACCTAGAACTGTCTGACATAACTGTAAGATTTTATTAAAAATAAACAGGGCTGGTAGGTATCCTTAACCTCAAGGTCACAAAGCAAAGTACTAGGCACTAAAGGATGGCGGCAGAAGCTAGTACTCCAAAATCACAGTGTCTAATTAAGGATTCCAAAGAATCTCTGCTTTATGCTCTCTCCTGTCTCGGAGCATTTGCCGCGAGAACATTCAAATGCCACTGGGAGACTGACATGCTACTTGTTAGGTCAACAGTCCCATTGAGACTTCTTCTCATCGGCTTCGTTGGATTTTGGGTCAACTTTATATGCTGGGCAAATAACACCGCACCAGGGCAAATAACACCAAACGGGGCTCTCGTGTTTAAAAAGGGAGAAAACTCAGGGGGAAAAAAAACCAAAACAAACCCCAAAACAAAAGCTGTGTGGAAATGGGAAGAGTGTGTCGTGTGTGTGCTTGCTAAATAATTCATATTTAAACTGTTCTGAACTTCTGACCCTCACACTCCACTGCGATGTGCAGGACTGGAGGTTTCAGTGTTAATCCACGATATATTAATGGCAAAACTGTATGGAGCCTTCCCCTTGCAGAGTGAGGCCATATTCTCCTAAAAGCGTTCTAATATTAATGATGATGGCTGGGTTTAGAAATGTTTTAGTCCACTGCAATAATGTATTTTCATTTTTAGTGAGGTTTTGGAAGAGAAAAAAAATGAAATTGCCCTTTTAACACTGCACCGTGCTTCCTCGCAGGCACTGGGCAGCGCGTGTCCCTTTTTCAATAAAAACATGGATTTGCCTGTTCCTGCGGGTTGTGCACTCCCCTCCCTCCCTTTGCTTTCCTCAGCTGTCGTTTGGCACAACTGCCTCACTTGCAGCACATTAGAGGATGTATTCCTCCACGATGCATTTTTAACAGGCAAAGTAAGGAGAAAAGAATGTGATTAAGCTTATTTTTATGCTTACAGGAAATACAAAAGACACAGTGTTCTATGTTTAAAACTACGGCATATGCAGCTTTGTGTGCACATCAGAAGGATCTCTACAAAGCAGCACACGAGGATACAAGATTACACAGGGTAAAGAGACAGATGCAGATTTCCATGCGTAAAATCTGTGGTGACTCCAAGCACGATGGATATTAAAAAAAATAAAAACAAAATCAGAGCGGTGTCAGGAGAGAACCTCACCGACCTATTCAAACACTCCTGCCGACTTCGGGAGGCTTTGAATCACGCCCCGGGAGAGGGATGATTTAATAAAGCGGGGTAATATTTCTTTCCAACTACCCGCTACTTTTCAAGGCAGCCGGGAGACCTGCGACCTTTCCGCAGCCGCCTTCTGCCCCGGCACGTCCCCGCCGCGTACCGCGGGGGAGCGCTCGGCGCACAGCTCTGAGCTGCGGCCCGCGGGGCGGAAGCTCCGCACCGCACCGCACCTGCACCGCGCCGGGTACAGCCCGGCAGGGCCCGGCCGGGCAGCGGGGCCAGGGCCGGGGCAGCCTCCCGCGGGGCGGCCGCGGGGCGGGGCAGTGCGGCGTGCGGGGCGGGTCGGGCCGGGCTCCACCGCCTCCCGCCGCCACGGTGATTGGCCCGGCCCGCCCCTCGCCCCGGCCGCCTCCCTCCCCGGCTAAAGCGGGCAGTAGGTGAGGGGAAGGCGGCCAGACGGGAGCATGGTCGTGGCTCCGCAGCAGCCCTCGCCGCCGCCGCGCCGCGCCCCCCTGCCTGGCCTCCAGCGCGGCTCTCGGCGCCCGCAGCCGCGCGGGGCTCTGCGTTAGCGACGGAGGCTGCAATGCACAAGCCGCCGCCTCCCGCCGCCGCGCATCCTCCTGCCGCCTGAGGACGCGGCCGCGCACCCGCGCTGCTGGCCCAGGGCTGCCTGCGCCCCCTCGGAGGGAGGTAAGCGGCGCGGCGGCTGCGCGCCCGCGGAGCTCCCCGCCGCCGGCAGCAGTGCCGTGCGGTGCGGTACTGTGCCGGGCATCGCCGGGCTGGCGGCTGCCCTGCGCCTGCGCTCGCTGCCCGCATTAAAAACTTCCTGCGTGCCTCCCGCCGCCGGGGGGGTGCTGCGGGGGGAGCCCGCGGGGGATCGTAATGTTGTTATGATGATCTTATCCTTTAGCCAGGGCTTTTTCCACGTTGGCGTGGGGGTCCTCAACCCCGTCGCTCACCCACAACTTCCGTCGCTCGCCCGCGGCGGGGAGTGGGGTCGGCCGCTCACCTCTCCACCTTCCCCCGCTCCCCTTCCCCAGCTCCGGGGGGCGGCTGTGTCCCCCTGGACCCCCCACCTCTCCTTGGGGCCGCTGCCCTGGCGGATCGCCCCTTCCCACCCCCTGGCCCGTACCCGCAGCCGTCCCCGAAACTGCTTGGGAATGGGTCGGGCGCCCCTCGGCAGACAGCCTGCCTGTCTCCCTCCTTCCCTCCTTTCCCAAATCCTTCCGTCGGCTCCCTGTGCCCGCAGTACGTTTCCATTCCCCCCTCCTTTCCCCTCCTCCCCACGCGTGATGTGTACGAGAACTTCTCGCACAATACTGCTTAAATATGTCTGTTGTGGGGTTTTTTTAATCACTTTAAACGCGTTGCTCACGGAGTGCCTGGCCACGCCGTGTGACATTTCTTCGCCGGTGAGAGGTTTCGTTTGGCTGCTGTTCGGCTTTCCTATTGATGCTTTTTTTTTTTATTTGGGAGTTGTTTGCTTTTTAACTTATGTTTGAGCCGAAGTGCTGTCTGGCGCACAGAGGCGCATCCCCTGGGTACCTGTTTTCAGAAGGTCTTTCTTAGGATGGGAGGGAAAAGCTACTTTATTTTTATTTTGGCATTGCGTGGATATGACTAGCTGTCCTTGTCGTGTGAGGATGCAGGTTTGTGCTCCCCGGGATTTTGGGTTCAGGTTCCTTTGGCTCCCCGGAGGGTGAAGAAAGCTCTTGAAGAATGGAGTTCTGGGGGTAGATGGTGGTGTTTTTCATACACTTCGTAAACAGTGTGTGCTCACAGTCTCCGGGATTATTTAATTTTTACTCCTTTGGTTTCATTTTCTCAACTAAAAATATTCCTAGAACGTTGGAGATGGATTTATCCCTTCCGGCCAACAAAAATTACAGAGCCCTGGTCACATAGTCGGTTGCTTAGCTTTTGTTTATTTTATGTGAAAACTGTTTAGGGAAAAAAATAGTGTTCTGATAACTAGATTAAGGGGGATTTAATCACTTTTCCATCAATGAAGGGAAAAGCCGTGCATGTTTGCTGCAGGCTTTTTGTTGACGGAAGGTTATAGAGCACATTTCTGATAAATGAAGAAACTTTCTTTATCCTGATATCCTTTAAAGCAACTGAGCAAGTGTGTATGTGTGGGCATGTGTGAGTCTCTTGCGCTGATTTAAGCCCATTTGTCAGGCTATCCTTTTGAGGGCAATTTTGAGGCACTTAAAAACCAAACTACTGTAGCTTTAAGGTGACTGCAGATAACAATATTTCTGTCTCTTATAATTAGCAATCTGCTGAAACTTTAAATCTTCCTTGATAGATGGGATGATATGTGTGAGAGAAGGAATAGTATTCCAGCAAGCTCTTCTTTCTAGTTTTTTTTTTTGTTTGTTTGTTTTTTGCATCCAAAACAAAGCAACAGTGTGTCTCTTCTTTATATTATTGTTGCGTTCTGGTTTAAACTGCTAATGGCTTAATTTTTTTTCTTTTCCCATATGGAGAAAAATAAAGTACAGCCATATTTTACACTGACATTTGTCTGCGTCAAACTTTAGTTATGCTCAGGAGGTTGTTTAATCTTTTCTGAATAATGTGCAGGGTGGTTGTTGGTTTTTGTTTCTTTTTTTTGTTCTTATAACCTGTCCTCATTGTGTGTATTTATGGAAGTTGTCTTCAATTTAAGATGAAATACGGGAGCGATGCAAATAATTTAGTGACCCATCCAGGATAAGACTCAACCAGCATATGTAAACTGTGTCTTTCATTGCCTTGTATCATAAAGATATCTTTTTCCATTACATCCATTTTGATATTTCCTAATATAAACTGAGTATTGCCTATCATATTTTAATTAAAAATTAAAGTTTGGGGTTTGAGTTAATACCTCTTCTAAAATACAGAAGTATCACTTTGATTTATTGAAAAGTCAAAAAACATCCAGTCGTACCATGTAGTTGTCTCGCAGGTAAGGACCAGTAGCGCTTAATTTGGATGATTTTTTGTTCATGTTCGTTTAGCTTCCTGTAGAGGTCTTAAATGAACTCTGAAATACATACTGGGTTCTCGATCTGGAAAACTGCCTGACTGTCCTGTATTTGTTGTCTCCGGTAGCTTATGAAATGCGTGCACAGTGTGTCAACCTTTCCCTTAACAACAAAACCTATGAGCAAATGTTCAGTGTGAATTATATTACTGAAATAAAATATTCTATAGTTGTCATGGTTACAAATAGAGGCAGGGTTACTGGTTTTCATCTGCATGCTGGGGAGGGGGAATCTAGTTTTGTCACTTTTTAATTACATTTCTAATGAGTGATGGTCATGTTTAAGGTACCCAATATATTAGATACATGGCACAGTGAATTAGATTTTTGTCGAAGTCTTGCTGAAATGAAACAAAAAGTGGTGGTGTGCAGGAGCAATCCCTTTCTTGTTCATTTGTTTTTCCAAAGCAGGAATCTTGAGAGAAGAAAGTAACCACCTCTGTTTTCTCTCCTCTTCTAGATTAGCATGCTACCAGGGCTGCTGTTCCTTTTCTTCAAGCAATAATAAAAAGTATATAGTGTGTATGTTGACTAGAAATCCTCTTAATGAAGGGAGAGGAAGACATGCATCTGGAAATTAAACATGATTTTTGGGTTTACTGTGCACCATATCTGGTGCTATCACTTTTAGTGCCTGTTTGTGAGGAGAATTCATTATCTCCAGGTTTGCTGCGCTCATCTTGCCAGCGATATTGCTTCGCTCCCATGTGTCCTATCCCAGGTTGAGATCCACTGTTCTCTTTGGAGTGGCTCCAGTTCAGCACTATGCTAGTGGCCACCAGCTCTGCGTTAGGCCTTAACTATTTGTAGTTGTTGGTGCTCATCCTGATGCTGTTCTTCTCCATGCCTGTCTGCAATTCAGGCTTGTTTAACTGACTTTTGAATTTAGTTCAGAGAACCAATGGACCCAGTTCTTCTGAAGGACAGGCAACAACAACAAAAAATAAAGCAGGGTAGGAAGTTACTATTTTTTTTTTTCCTTTCTTCTCTGTGTACAGCCTCTGTCTGTAAGTTTCCACTACTGCACAGCTTTATGGGGAAGGAGGTACTCCCGAATCAGAAAATGGAGAGAGAAATTCCAGTCTCTCTTTGTCTTGGTTAACTCCAGTCCCTTCCATTATATCCTTGTTGTGGGATTTAGTTTCTTAATCTTTAAACTGATATGTTGGGGTCTGTTTAATATTTTTTTAACATCCTTTCTTTAGGTTGAGCATAGAATTACTCAAGTTCTTGCAGTGACTTGTCCACTGCCTACACCAGTGCTGTTGGACTTGCTGCCATAGACTACAGACCTAGGGAGCGCAAATACCTGAGGGCCTGATCTTGCAGCTGCTCTGTTTGTAGAGCGTCAACTTCATAGTGCACCATGGAGGTCTAGATCATTTTTAGATCATTAATTCTTTGTGCTGTAATCAAGGCTTTTAGCCAGCTAAAATCTCTGCATGAATTAGTGGCTGACTTGGTCCTTCAGCTTTTTTCCCCTCTGTATCTTCCATTTTTCAGTATTTGGCCTCACAGTGTGCTGATTCAGTAACCTTAAATAGGACACAGTATCATTAAAGTCTGTGATTTATTTGTGTATCTATTCACCTTATTAATGTACTTTTCTCTCCACAGAATAAATACTGTATAAATACCTATATCTTTAAGACCGTAAGCATACAAATCACATAATATTGCCTTGAATGTACTTGCAGGTACTTCAATTATTGTATTAACCCTTTGTAACTTTTTTTTTTCTCTTTTAAATTTCCCTTTTGGTTTTGTGCTATCTTACTCAGTGTGGGGAGGGCTTGTAGCATCCTTCTATGCAGCTAACTCTTTTTAAAGTCACTCATAGGCGGATGGAGCTCCTGTGCAAAGGCTGAAGACTGCCTTCTCAAGAAGTTACCTGCCAACAGCAACTCTGGGTGTGAGGCCATATGAAATGTAAACAGCTTTGACATCCTTCTGTCAATTCTGGTTTTCCGTTGTTACCAGAAGTACAAAGAATTATTCCTCAGCTATAAAGAGATTAAAAGGAAATAGATTGGAAATATCTTATGGGAACGCCTTTCTGTCAGATTCTTAAAAGTCAATGCACTTCACAGGGTGTGAATGTGCTGTTTACCTGTTGTGGTCAAACCAGAACTGAACAGATGTGGTATAAAAGATGCCCCGAGAAGCCTTCCTGGCCCTGTTGTATGTGGCTGGTAGCTTTGCCTTCTTGACCGTCTGATAAATGACAGTAACTTGAGTTCCTAGTCACACTCTTCAATAAATAATTTTATGTTGAGGATTAGAATAACAGAACATGGAACCATTTTCTTTAATTTTTGTGCTGTGTGGTTTTTTCTTTGTTTGGTTGTTTGTTTTTTCTGTGTTGCTTAGGTGTATTTTTTTTCAAATATCCTCTACTTGGGGCTTTGCCATAATTGGCATTAATGTCAGAAGAACACAGAGGTTTTTGCTGGTCTTAATTTTCAAGTATCTTGTAGTGCTGACTTGCGCTGAAACAGTCTGCTTGAACTACAAAGATTGACTTATTTTAAAATTAATTCAGCATTGCTTTTATAGTGTTTTGTGGTTTGTTCTTCCGTTTTTAATTCCCTGCCATCCATTACAATATGCTGTATGACGTGTGATATTAAATGCTAGGACTTTGGTTCACATTTGTTTTAGCTTACTGGAAGACATGAATGTATGGTTCTTGGGTTTGCTTCCAGTTTTAGGACTAAACTCTACATAAATACAGGTAATATGCATTTTTAGAAAACCAGGTTATTTCCAGGGGTATATTTTGGAACACTTGCAGTGCAGCAGTTTGCAAGAAAATCTGCCACTGATGCAATTCCTCTGCATCATTGCTGTTAACGCAAATGTGTTAGGTGTGCAAGCAGTAGGAATGGATTTTGGGCTGTCAGTGTAGTTGAGGGATACTGTGAAGGATCCTTTAAGCTCATACAGAGGTATTTGAGGCAAAAATGGTGTCCTGTATAGGTCTCAAACTCAAGATACGCCTCGTCTGTTGAGCTGGACTTTATTCATACATCTCTTGATATTCTTAAGAGAGACTTATTGTCAGGCTTCACTCTTTTTTTTTTTTTTTTTTTTAAAAAAACAAACAAGCAACAAACCAAAAAAAACACAAACAAAACCATCAGAAAATCAACCCCAAGACTGTGATCTGTGTGGTGCAGATGGTAGAAATCCTGGATTTAAAGTGTGATTTAAGAGATTTTGCTTTAGACACTTCTTAAAGTCCATGCTGATGAGTAATTAATATCTAAGTCGGATAATTCTACTCTGAGAGGTGCTTTGTCAGACCTTGTTGTAGGATTTTTGTTTTTTTTTTTTTGGTCTGCAAAAGCAATGCTATGCATACAGCAAATGCATGCTGTAACTGTGCAAAGAAGGTTTCTCTCCTCAGACTGAGGCTTAAAGATGCTGTTTCCCTTAATGAGAGGGAGAAGAATTTTAATGGTGTTAGCTCTTTCAGCCACAGGTAAACTCTGGATTAAAAAAGCAGGGTAGAAGAGCTCAGCAAGTCCATTGCAATAATCACATGATAGAGAGCAACTTTAAAGTGGATGCAGCTATGTTTATCTGTGCTTTGAAATACATATGTACTATGAATTTGGTTGACTTGTAGGTTGTTCAAAACCTGAATTCATTAAATGATTCCATATTGTATACTTCAAAAACTTAGTTTTTAACTTTCTCTTGATTTTTATTGTCTCTTGCTTGCCAAGAGTGGAACAATGCCAAATTGGAACACTTCATATTGCAAAATGTTTTTGGGCTTATTAAAGTCTAGAAGACGCTTTTCAAAACATATGAAGTGCTGTGGAATAACTAAATTTAGGCAGTATCTTTTTGAGCTTACTAGTTTACCCCATCCATAAAATATGGGAATGGGGGGGGGGGTACAGTTGCTAATTCTGTATGAAATTTCTTTTGGTTTGGAACGAGGTAGAGCATAAAAATACATATGTATGTAAAATGATAAACTGATTCAACTGTATCAGTTATCAACTGTATCAAACTGTATGGTATGAAACAGCTCCTTGATGCTGCTCGTGTTCTTAAGTGTATCCTCAATATACTGGTAGCAGGGTGGGTCAGCAGAGTTGTTGTGCATGATGCTGTTGATGCTTGGAGTATCAAGGCTAGGAGCTTCACAATGGAAGCTGGTTCTACTGGTTTGGTTTTTTCCTTTCTGCCATTTTGAATGTCTTGTTTTAGTAAAATGTGTTGGAGGCTATAATATGTATCTCAGAAGAACTCTGAATGACAGAAATAAAAAGAATCTCTTTTCTCTAAAACTGTAGTCCCTGGAATAGGTATTTCTTGAAGGTAGGAATAACTGATAATGTGACACTGTAAGGGTTCTCACTAAGAAATAGGAGGTTTGTGTAAATAGCTGCTTCACAGATACAACTTCTTTCTTTGTTATTTCTTCTCCCTTGGGGAGAGAGTAGAGTCTAGATGTTCTTCATCATGACTGGACTGCTCTGCTTTCCCCTAGACAGTGGGTTCTCCCCCAGTTTCACGGACAGCTCAATAGATTACATCTTAAAAGCATGACTACCACTACAGATGCTCTGTAGTTTATCCTATTTGGAGCAGAGAAATAGAAGGTACACTAAGGATGTAGTGTGGTGAGGGGTTATGAAAAAATGCTGCACTTCACTTCCTCAGAAGAAGGATGGAAAAAACCACATGGTTAACACTTCCAGGTCATCTGATTTTTATTCTTTTATTTCTTGTAATAAAACACAAGGTAAAATGTTAAATATTTCTGCACTGCCCTCTTCATTGTGCTATTTTTGGCTGATCCTATAAGGAAAATAGATATTATTTAAACAAAAGTCACTCTGAGAGTGTCTTCGCTTCCTTCTCTCCCCACATTGTTTCACATTTCTAAACATTGAGCATACCAATCAATATGCCATTAAGAAAAGAATTAACTTGGGAGAAGCTTGCATGTATTTACATGTAGTAGCTTATTTCTTGGTCCAAAGTTTTGTGTTGCCTTTCCCCCATGTCATATACTTTTTTTCTTTTTTTTTTTATTCTTAAGAACACTCCAAATATTTGGGCAATTACTTCTAGCAGCGAGGTTTGTCATGCCCTATCTTAATTTTGTTAATGTGAATTGCTGGTACAGCCTTCTGCAATGCTCTGCTTGCAGGCAACGTCAGTCAAATGCTTGCAGCTACCTTTTTGCTTCTGTTTTTTAATAGCTGGACATCAAGATATGAGGCTTCAGATCAAATGTTCTTGGTTACACACATGTAGTTAACAGAAATCAATGTTGCATAGACAAAGATGAAAGTTGGGTTTGATCTTTAAGTCTTGCCTCATTTACACTTATGCTGGTCTGGATTTTCTGTGGGCTAGATTGAATGCCCAATCTCAAATTTGGAAGTTCTGAGACTTCGGCTGTATGTGCCAACCCTTCATTTCCTGTGGTGTTTGTACAAGTCTGAAAGTAAAACCCATCCTCTTGCTTTCTGAAGTCTGAGCCTTGAAACTGCAAGCAAATGTAATGAGATTTGATTAAAAGCTGCCTATAGCACATAAGAGGGATGTGGCTCTTTGGGATCTTCTGTGGAACCTCTCAGTTGATCTTGATGTGTGAATTGTCACAAGAGCAGCTGAACTGTGGACCAAATCCTGAGCTAGTTAACACCACCTGTGGAGCAGACATATTCCAGTAAGAATCTGATGTTGCACAGTGCTTCTGTACCCTGAGGAATGAATCACTTGTGAAATTCAACTGTGAAAGTCTTAAAGTCAAAGAAGGAGTCTGCAGATCTCAGTAGATGACACCAGCTGCAAAAGAAGGGGCTGAGGAGTGGGCATATTTCTAGTTGTACTCTTTAGTTTATGTGGTCCAGGTGCTTCAATCCCTTTTTTTTTTTTTTTCTTCTTTTCTCTCACAGTTTTGTATTGTATAAAATGGGCCAAATTTGTCCTTGGCCCAGATCTGTGGAGTTAAATGAAGCAACATTTGGTACCCTGAAAACACTAGATAAATGTTCTGCCTGTTCTTTAAGATTATAAAATCCCCAAAGTAAAGTCTATTTTCTAGCACATTTTTCTTTTTGGACAAGAAGTGTGTAATTTTATGATTAAACTTCTGGGCAGTTTTAGTTCTGCAACATCACAACCTTATCTGTCTGTGAACTAAATGGCAATGGGAAGTTGTGGCTGATATTTGAGTTGTTATTTATAGGAGGAAAAAATAGAGTATAGAAATGGTATAGGAATTAAGGAAACAAAAAGGCTTGCCTGAAGTCTCCAAAATACAGGACTGACTTTAAAAGTGGTACTCAGATACACAAATGCAGCTGCAGATGGAGAGGAGAATTGTGTTTCACTTGCTGTTGCAGTACTCCTTATGTTTTGTTTGTTTTTCCTCTGTCTTGGATAGAAATTTTGAAAGCCCATTTGTGTGTGCGTGGAGGGGATGAAATTGCAGTGAGTTTTCCTTAAACTCACTGTTTCAGTATCACACTTGAGCAGTTCACAGCAGCATCCTTCAAACCTTCTAAAAATTGTTTTTAGACAAATCTTGTGATTGCAGCATTTAAGTTACTGAAGTATTGTATTTCAAGAATAATACAAGTAAAACAAAACAAAACCCCAAGCCCTGTGCTGCCTTCTTTATTCAAAGAAATTCATGCAGTTGCAATGCTCTGGTGGCAGTGTTAAGGTGGTCTGGGGTGGAGAACAAGAGTGACACCCAGCTGGGTCAGGTTGAGAAGCTTGAACTCAAATTATGGCAATGATGCAGGCACAGCTTGAGCCCAGGCATCTATTGCTTGAGGTGACAATTAGGGCAGTAGGTACCTCTGTACTTTTCATCTGGAGACGCCAGTGGGCTGGTAAGACTTTTGTAGCATATCATCTGAGTGGAAGTCCTGGTTAACCATTTCCTTCCTTCTATGTCCAGGCTATACTGTTAATCATGCAGTTGTTCATGTTTTCCTAAAGATGAATAAGCTCAGATTCCCTCAAGGTACTTACTGAAATGATATTGCATAAGATAGATTGTAAGTCTTCCTCTGTATAAATTTTATCCTGAAAAATTTAACATACCAGTTCTTGGTTCTGAGTAGTCCTGTAACCTCTTGAATTATACTATAGAATAATAGAATCATAGAATAGTTAGGGTTGGAAAGGACCTTAAGATCATCTAGTTCCAACCCTCCTGCCATGGGCAGGGACACCTCACACTAAACCATGTCACCCAAGGCTCTGTCTAACCCAGCCTTGAACACCACCAGCAATGGAGCATTCACAACTTCTCTGGGCAATCCATTCCAGTGCCTCACCACCCTCACAGTAAAGAATTTCTTCCTTATATCCAATCTAAACTTCCCCTGCTTAAGTTTGAACCCATTACCCCTTGTCCTCTCACTACAGTCCCAAATGAAGAGTCCCTCCCCAGCATCCTTATAGGCCCCCTTCAGATACTGGAAGGCTGCTCTGAGGTCTCCATGCAGCCTTCTCTAGGATGAGCAGTCCCAACTTTCTCATCCTGTCTTCACACGGAAGGTGCTCCAGTCCCCTGATCATCCTCGTGGCCCTCCTCTGAACTTGTTCCAACAGTTCCATGTCCTTTTTATGTTGAGGACACCAGAACTGCACACAATACTCCAAGTGAGGTCTCACAGGAGCAGAGTAGAGGGGCAGGATCACCTCCCTCGACCTGCTGGTCACAGTCCTTCTGATGCAGCCCAGGATACGGTTGTCTTTCTTTGCTGCAAGTGCACACTGCTGACTCATGTTCATTTTCTCATCAACCAACACCCCCAAGTCCTTCTCTGCAGGGCTGCTCTGAATCTCTTCTCTGCCCAAGCTGTAGCTGTGCCTGGGATTGCTTTGACTCAGATGCAGGACCTTGCATTTGGCATGGTTAAACTTCATCAGGTTGGCATCAGCCCACCTCCTCAGTGTGTCAAGGTCCCTCTGGATGGCATTCCTTTCCCTCCAGCATATCAACCCAACCGCACAGCTTGGTGTTATCAGCAAACTTGCTGAGGGCACGCTCAATCCCACTGTCCATGTCACCGACAAAGATCATGAACAAGACCGGCTCCAACACTGATCGATTCCAGAGGGACACCACTCGTTACTGGTCTCCAGCTGGACACTGAGCAACTTCCTAGCCACTTCCAAGTTTTCTAACAAATATCTTTACTCTAAAGCTATATAGTACCATCCCCTTATTTTTGCATGTAAAGATTGTTATTTTTTCAACAATCAGAACTGTACTGCCTTGGGCCATTTTCCTGATTGGAAAACTGAAAGATGCACATGCCGCCCTCATACTTACACCCCCCCCCCCACCAAAAACCATATAAAAACAGAATTAAAAAAAAAAAAAAAAGGAAAACCACCAAAAGTGAAACCACCAAAAAGCAAACAGTAAAACCTAAGTGCTGTGGGTTTGTTTTTTGTGGGTTTTTTTTTTTTTTTTTCCTCTGTGCTTGCCAGACATAGTAGCATGGATTTTATTTTTGTTAGAAATATTTTATGTATTTGTTTTAAGGTGTCAGAAACAGGAGTGTAACTTACACTTGTAATTGCTATTCTAACAGCAAAGCTGCTTTTGAGAAAAGGCTAACCATCAGAGTACTATCCAAGGAATGTCAGTACTGATTTTACCTGGATAATCTGTTACTCTTAGGCAAAAACTTCAGAGCATGGTCATTGTGGTATAACTATTACATGCACAAATAAACTGTTTAATGTTGGCTTGCTGTGTCTAATAACAGAAGTATATTTCACTGTAGCTGCAATCAACGTGCCAGAAGTGTGTGCAAGAGCGATGATCGTGAAGGGGTGGTGGAGTTTATACAGTACAATACCAAGTGACAGCATTGCTCTGTAAAACCGTTTGCCTCTGTCCTCAGATGAAATGGTAAATGTAACTCTGAATCTCTGGGTGGGCTGTTGGCAGAGAAGAATAAACAGGGAATCTTTGAATCTGAAACTAAGAGTTTCTGATTTTTGAGCTAAAAAAACGTGCTAGCCGAGCCTGGAGCTGGCTTACCAATTGGTATGTGACCTGGCTGCCACTAGAGAGGGACGGAGGTCTATAAAGAGCAGGGGTGCTTTACTTCATATAAAGTACTGATTTCAAATAAATGATTATGTTTTGGGGTTTTGTTTTGGGTTTTTTTTTGGGGGGGGAGTTTACAGCTTTGTTTGTATTTGAAGGTAGAAAAGGAGAGGATGAGTGTTAAATCAGATCGCTGTTTATACCCAAGAACAACTTAATAAGCAAAGTTTTGTTGCCCAGAAACATCTGTAAAAAGAAGGAAGGCTTCACATTCCATGTAGAGATCAAACTTGCAAATATTCTTACCATAAATCAACAATTAACTGCAAACTGTGCTGTGGAAGCTGAAAACAGATTCCTAACCAAGCTGGATAAACAGGGAAAGTGCCATATCCTGTATGAAATGGAAGCTCAGAGGCTTCCAAAAGAACTTGGAAAAGCAGTGCAGTTCTTACATTTTTCCTTTGTGTGACATGTTTTTATTCTGCTTGGCTTTATTTAGCTGTGACTCTGAAGTTCTGCTGCTTTATCACCACCCCTTTTTTATCCCCCTTCTCCCCCCCCACAAAAAAAAAAAAAAAAAAAAGGAAGACAACAGCCTAGAAACTGTGGGGCCGACTTCAGTTCTGTGTGTAACTGCAGCTGCTTTTAGCTGTGTTAGGGGTAGGTTTGCATTTTCCGATCTGCCAGTGGCCCTGCTCTTCCAGTTTGTGTTGTCAAATCAGTTTGGTTTACATACATATATATTTTCTCAAAGTAATTGCACATGCACTCTGCCCCCAAGTTGCTGAATTACCTCTTCTGTCACTTTATCTTAAGCCTTCAGTTCTCTTAATTTTTACTTTTATCTCATTTCAGATTAATGGTAGAGCACCACCCACAATTTTTGAGCATCATAGAAATGAAACATGTAGTGTTAACATCAGTTTATTTTGGAGGGGTTTTTTTCATCCTTTCATTTTCTGTTTAGGGAGTAAACATTCACAGGACAAGGGCTGATTTTTGCCTCTACAGTTAGGGCATCCTTCCCAGCTGTGCTTTGTGCTCTAACATGACAGAAATTTTTCATAAGCTCTGAAAATGCTGCTGCTCTTCACCCCTTTCTCTGTTTTAGTCTACAAAGATTTTGTTATGCAGAACAAAATGTAATACCACTCCTCTTTTCTGTTTCTCTTAATTGCTTTTTTTTTTTTTTTTATGAGGAGAAAGTATACTGAAGAGGTAAAATTAACATTAAAATAATTTTAGGAACCACAGAATGCTTTAATAGTTTTGTTTTTAACTTCTAGCTCATACCGTAATGCAGAGAGACTTAGCAGCAAACATAGGCTCGCTAGTCAGGATATGTCTGTTTCTTCTGGAAAGCAAGTATGTTCTTTGTCTCACTTCATTAAAAATAGTAAGCCCAAGAATATATTGAAGGCTCTGAACTATTTATGAGGTGGTTGTTGCTGTGGAGGTCCACAGTCACGCCCACCAGAGGGCATTTTATCACCAATTTCTTGGGGAGAAAGTTTTTTCTTAAGTCATGAATAAAGTAGTAAATATTGGATGGAGAAGCAGTATATGAAACATTGTACAGATAGCTTTTTTGTTTATGTATAAATACATATGCTTATTTCCTGGCTGTATTTATATGTAAATAAGTAATGATGTCAGCTTGAATGGTTGGGTTTCCCCTCTGCTTCCTAAATACTTTCTATTTTTACTCAGGGATAATCTGAGAAAAAGGAATTCTTTAAAGCTCTCCCACAGCTGGTGTAGCCATCAGTTACCAGGAAACTGGCTTCCATACCAAACAAGTGCAGCAGATACTCTGGATGATTACAGTGTACTTCTGCTCCCCCCCTTTCTAGGGCTCTCGAAAGCAGAGGCTGATGTTCAGGAGCCCTGCTCATTTAGGAGGCTGGAATTTGCAAATATACTTACTAGTGAAGCCCCTGGATCTTAAGGAGACACTTGGCAACCAGGGAAGTGTACATCTGCCAGATGGACCTGATGTCTTGCATTTGGCAGCAAATCCTGAGGTGTGATATGCAAAATCCAAGAATGACAGCTAGGAAATGAATTTTTATTTTAAAAACTGTATTTCGGTTTTGTTTTGTCTTTTCTTTCATCTGTCTTCTGTTGCAAAATAAAGCCTCTGCAGGAAGGAAAAAAAACCCAACATACTTCTCAAAATACCTTCTCTTGTCCCTTTTTCAGGATGCTTCCTTGTAAAGTTGACATCTTGGCTGAAGGTTGGGCTGCCCTGGTTCAGATGTGTGACCTTCCTCAGCCTGGTACAGGGCACATAATGTGATTAATTTCCTTTGGTTCCCTGTGGACAGATACATTCACTCCACCAGAGCCCCCATGACTTGTTTGCAGCCTCAGCAGAGGCCTGGGGTCATCTGAGACTAAACTACAAACCTGGGCAGGGATCTGAACATCCAGCGCTGTGACATGTATACAGAGCAGTGGTAAAAGCCCTTCTCTCTGTGCAGGACCCTCTGTGCATGCGTATGGGACACGGTGGGAATGATCTGAGTAGAGACTTGGATACCCATCATAAGTGGGGTTCTGGGACCTGTGGTTAGAATCCCATGTTGAATTCGTGGCTGTATGGATAAAGATGGAAATTATTCAGGACATGTCTGTTGCTTGCTAAAAGTAACTGATGCTGTGAGGATGGTAATGATGAAATGTAGAAATTCTTTTTATTCTCCAAACTGTTAGGTCGAAAGGCAACACCTTGTTGGGATGGAGCAAGCACAGACCTCCCGCCACTCTATGCTGAATGAAATTTGCTCAACAAATGGTGGTTGAGGAACTATATGGAAACAATTGCTCAGACCTTAAAAACAGTGTTTGCAATGAAAGTGAAGCGGAGGATTAATCAAGACTAGCTCCTGTCTGATCAGCAGCAGGCAGTCTCCTAGTAAAATGCCTGAATGTTTTCACCCTCTTTATTCAGATGATAGATCCTTTAGCCAGGAAGTACTTTTTTTCCCCAGCAGTGTTAGTGTCTGTTCAAATAAACAACTTGTAGAAGAACTTTATAAATCCTCTAGGACTGAAACTTTGAACAGCATTTCTAGCTAGATGGATTTGCTTTCTAGAACTGTCCTGATGATTTGATAAGACCCATGTCTTTGTTGTTGCCACCTTGTCTTCTGTGAGTTTACTAGCTTAATACTTGCAAGTATTGTAAATACAAGTTTTGGGTAAGAGTGGATGGCATTGTTTGTTTTATTTGTTTGTTGTTTTTTTTTTTTTTTCCCTTTAATACTTAAAGGCTTGAGTATAAATTAGCATTAAAAGGGCTTTGGATCTGATCCTGTAGTTATTTCCTTTGCTTTTAATTTTGCCTGGGTGATGAGCTAGACTAAGTATAAATGTGGGGACTGGACTGTAAAGACTCAAGTGGGGCAGTGTTGTAGTGGGTGAATTTGTCTGCTAAGAACTTTGTTAGGATAAAAAAAAACAACCTGAAGACACCACCCTGTTAGGATAAAAAAAAAGTTAGGTGGCAGCACTAAGCTGTTTTGAGGGAGAGAGGATTTGAAGGTGAGAAGGATGAAAAAGCCTGTTAAATCTGCAATTGCAGCAGTGTAAAGCTCCCGCAACACTATAGTAACTCATATTAGCAGAAGAATCTTGCAATCTGGTTTCCCTGCTGTTACACTGGGAATAGATACTACTGCTTCCTCTCATTTCATTAGCAAGGACCATATGAGGTCTCGATGTAATTCTGTACTAAAACAAGCCTCATATCTAGGTTTCCTACAGAGTGACTTAAGGACTTGACCCGGCTGCTGTTTGTATCTTGGTGTTAACTTATTAGCACTATAGTTATTGTATCAGAAACAATTCATTAGCTTCCAAAGTATATGCAAAAACATACTTAATTTCAATATATTTTAATTTTGGCTTGTAGGTCTGTGGCAAAGTTCTGGGGGTTATTTGCTCAGTTAGGAGGACCATGTAACCAGCCATGGTGTTTGACAGAAGTAGCCTGTAGCAGACTGAAATCTTATAAACATGTTGATTATTCAGTATTTGAATTGGTATTTTGACATGCTTCAGCAGAAGCCTTTCATATTGAAAACAGCTACTTGTCACCTTTGGTTAACTTGGCTGCTTTGATCAGTCTGGTGGTGGAGCACTGATTTAAGGCACCTCTGGAGCAAGAAGCCTCCGGGGGGCGGGAAGGGAAATGGTTGCATTGGAGCCAGGTGACCACCCTGCTTGAAAAATACTTTTGATCAGAGAAAGGCTGCCTTTCACCTCCTGAATTCTATAATAAAAGAAAAAAAAATCATTAGTTTGTTATTGTTCTTGCACCTTGATGCAGTCTGCCCACCAGAGTTGGCAGTATGTGCCTGGGAAAGAGGAGAAACTTGGATACTTTCAGGAAACAGAATGGAGAAAAATACATGTGGTTTAAATTTGATGTAAGCACAAAACCAGCTATTTCCAACTTTTTGTCTGACCAGTGCTTTCCTTGGGCGCAGGGGAGGCTGCTGAGGGTAAAGAAAGTGAGCTTCCCCCAGGGCAGATGGTGCTTGGAGAAGAGCTTTGTAGAGTATGCAAACCAACATGGGGGGAGAAATGGGCTCACTGGTGTCACCTGCTGGGAATGAAGGTTGATTTATAGGATTTAAGTGTTTCATGGAAACAAAGGCTTGCAGAGCCTAACTGAATCAAGCTTGGACCAGAGATGCAGTGCCTCCTTCACAGAGAATGTCTTCCACTTGCTCATAGCTGTGGGCTTTAAGTCTCCTGTTGGAAGGTGTTTTATACTGCTGGAGGATGTGATGTGGAGACTGATAAAACTATATCAAAACTCCAGTCGGAAGAGAACTGTAATGATCATCAAGTCCAGCTCCCTGCTCCTCACAGGACTACCTAAAACTAAACCATATAACTAAGAGGGTTGTCCAAATGTTCCTTAAACTCCAACAGGCTTGGGGCTGCAACCACTTCTTTAGGGAGCCTGTTCTAAAGACTGACAACCCTCTCAGTGAAGAACCTTTTCCTAATATGTCATCTTAACTGATACAGTTTCATTCTAATTCCTCATGTCCTGTTGCTGGTCACTGGAGAGAGGAAATCAGCAACTACCCATGCTGCCCCCCCTTGAGGAAGCTGTAGACTGCCATGAGAGCACCCCTCAGCCTTTTATTCTCCAAGCTTACCAAAGTGTCCTTAGCCACTCCTCCCAAGTCTCCCTCTGGACACACTCAAATAGTCTGATATCTTAACATTGAGGTGCTTAAAACTCCACATAGTATTTGAGGTGAGGCCACACCAGTGCAGTGTAGGGTGGTACAGTCACCACCTTTGACTGACTAGCTAAACAATGCTTGATGTGCACTGCAGCCTCATGTTCTGCCTGCCATCAACCCAAGCCCTGGGACCTGAATGAGGGTGACCCTCTTTTACTCCAAGCAGCTGATTCAAGCAGCCTGGGGCGCTAGCTGGGGCCTGTTATGATGGGAGTGCAGGTCCTGGGGCATGTCTTGGTCCAGGCTGGCTGCCATTTTGGTTCTTTTTAATATTGATGACTAAAAATAGATGACAGAGTTGTTGGCCATCGATGCTTGTCTGCAACCCGTGTCCTACCCTAACAGAGGCAGCATGGGTCGGTGGGAAGGTGCCAATTCTCTCTGCTGCCTGAAGACTCAGAGCTCCTGCTCGGCTGCCAAATGCCTCAAGATGGCTGTTGGCTTTATCCAGTCAGGAATTTTGGAAATGACCTGGTTGTTTCTTGAATCTGTCCTTAGTATTTTAAAAATCAACTAAAAAACCTCCTAGGAAGAATTGTTACTTTAGTGCATCTGTTCTACAGCTTCCCCAGGGTTTACTGCTCATGGGGCTTCTGCTAGTAGGCAAGTTAAAAAGAGGTGATCAACATATTTAGAGTCATAGAGTATCTCAAGTTGGAAGGGACGCATGAGGATCATCAAGTCCATCTCCCTGCTCCTTGCAGGGCTACCTAAAATAAACCATATAACATATGTGCACTTGCTCCATGAACTCTGACAGGCTTGGTGCTGTGACTTCCCTGGGGAGCCTGTTCCAATGACCAGTCACCCTCTCAGTGAATAACCTTTTCCTAATGTGCCATCCTAACTTCTTTTTTATCAATTGCAAATAGAAAACATATTGCGTGGTTGGATATTTGGTGTCATTAATAAGGAAATCCCTAAAATAAAGTAAAATTAAAACCAACAAAAACCTTACCCAAGGACATTTTTCACAGGTTGGTTAGTAGCTTCTTCTGGTGTTTTTCGGGGGGGGGGGGAAATCACATTTTTTCAAGGGCTAAGTGTATTGTATCCAAATGAATGTCAGCCTAAAAAGCTGACCATGGATAGACATTTGGTCTATCTAATCGAGTACCTCCTTCCAGCAGTTCCCATGGCCAACCATTTATAATAAGAGAATTGATGCTTTGATTTGAGCAGTTGTAGTTATCTTTGTCTCTCTCTACCTTTCAGGAATTATTCCAGAAGTTAAATACCTTGTACTAAGAGTCTTTTTTTATCATGGACTCTTAAATCTCTTGATGTTCTTAATCATGTAAATGTGTCTGATTGCTTTGGGGGAGTTCTTGCATTTTTGGCCTTGACAGCTGCTTCCTGCTTCAAGCCCTGCAGTCTGGTTAGACGTTTTGAGACTATCTTATTTTTATCTGTTCTATAACTTGTAGCTTTTTATTGAATTCCGCTTTGTTATGAGTCTAGGAGAGAAACTGAAGTTATGACTTCTCTCTGCTAGTCATGATTTTACATTTTTATTTCATCTATAAGTCTGCTATTCAGTCTTCAGTCTGCCTTCAAATAAGTGTCTCCACATCCAAAATATTGTTGTTACGGTCCTCTGAGCCCTCTTTTGAGTCTGCAGTATTTCCCCTGGATTTGGGTGTCCAGCACAGAGAGCAAGGAAGCAATGCTGTTGATTTGATAGTGGCACTTGAAAACTGCATTATTGTTCAAGCTAGCACGCTGAAGGTTTTTTGGTATTGCTTTTCCTATCTGTCAGGCAGTAGTTTCAGGACTTTCCATGACCTCTTCAGAATGGACCCATATGAATTTCACTGAAATACTTCAGTCTAGCTTGCCCTCCCCAAGATGAAATGACTCAATCTATTCTACTTATTTTAGTACAGGTTATCATTGGTGTTTTTAAGGATGGCAGTTTCCCTTTTACTTAGCTCTGTGGCACTTCTGAGTGGTCCTGCAGGTTAAGGTGTTTTTAGGAATCTGAATTGGATCTTGTTCTATCATTGGAACTAGGCTAATGTCAATAAATTTGTGGATGGATTCTGATTTCTCACATCTGTCAAGGATCTTGCAGTTATGCAGGTTTCCATTCTTTACCAAGGTTCACATCAGTAGGAGATAGCGATTTGCTAAAATTTAGCTGTTTCCTTACTGTTCTGAGGATTCGATGGTAACTTTTGTCTTTCTTCTCTTACTCTCATGAATACATGAAGAGGAGGAGAAGAATGACTAGTATGACTCAGTGTACAGCATACCCTCTCTGTTTGACAAGCTGTACAGCCCCTGAGGTTTCTGTTGGCTCAAGCTGGAGCAGTAGTACCTTAACTGCTGACAGTCTTGTGTTTGGGAGCCTCAGGTCTATACTGCAGCACACTGGTGTGTGTTGGATTTCCCCAGCTGAGCAATGCCCTTCTCTGCTTGTGTGTCTCATCCCCATCCCACCCGTTCTTCCATATTGCCTTTATAATGAGTCAGGTTGAATTTCTTTCAAAAACTTGATCAAAAAATACCCCAAACCCAACCTCCCCCTCAAGAAATACGGCTTTGGCTTCTGGCTGTCATTTCTCAGGTGCTGGAATAGTTGTCGCAAGGCTTCTACTTCTCTGTTGATTTGTGCTGATTAAAGCTGAACGCAGCTGATTTAAGAAATATGTCCTAAACAAAGCTGGCTGGCTAGCAAGGTGTTGGTTTTGGTTTTTTTTCCACTTCATGGGAACTTAATTACTGGGGTAGGAAGGGTTTGGGTGTCTGTTGTTTTCCTGGTTTTATTCAATTTTCATGAGAATTAGATCCAGATGTAAGTACCGTGAATTTCTTTCACACTGCAAATTCTAAGAAAATATCACTTATAAACACTGAAACAAACAAATAAAAATGTATCCCTTGCTTGTTTGCTTTGAAGTAATACTTGTATATAATCAAATGACTCAGGAAGCTGGCAGACTGCTTTAAGAGCAACATCAAATGTGACTAAAGAAAATACTGAGTTGGCAACTGTTGGACCTTTATCACAGTTAAGGCTTCTCCATGCTCCTGAAATACTGTGAGAATGAATAAATAACCATCTATGGAAAATCTGAGATGATAGTGACTGTTTGGCCCCTGTCTTGCCATTCTGTGGCTGCATGGAGACCTCAGAGCAGCCTTCCAGTATCTGAAGGGGGCCTATAAGGATGTTGGGGAGGAGCTCTTCATTACGGACTGTAGTGATAGGACAAGGGGTAATGGGTTCAAACTTAAACAGGGGAAGTTTAGATTGGATATAAGGAGGAAGTTCTCTAGTGTGCGGGTGGTGAGACACTGGAATGGGTTGTTTAGGGAAGCTGTGAATGCTCCATCCCTGGCGGTGTTCGAGGCCAGGCAGGACAGAGCCTTGGGTGAGATGTCCCTGCCCATGGCAGGGGGCTTTGAACTTGATGATCTTAAGGTCCTTTCCAACCCTAACTATTCTATGATTCGACGACTTTTTGCATTTCTGCAGTGCCTTTCACTCATGTATGTCAGACTGCAAAGCTGTATGGGTGGAGAAGCTGAGGTGCAGAGAGGAGAAGGGATATGCCTGAGACTCTCAAATCAAGTGTACTCCCAGTTCTGGTGGCAAAAATTGTGAATAGCGCATTTCTGTCTAGGCTCAAGTAATCTGTTGTCCTGGAGGTCAGAAATATTTATTTGTGCCTAGGCAGTCTCAAAGGTGACCTGCCCTCGGGTGGGTTGGTGTGTCTCAGCTGCAGCATGGAGGTGAAGCTTTGCTTGTGCTTCTGGCAGGCTGTAGTGATGACAGGCAGATGTAGTTTTATTAACTGCTAAGGGCAGTCTTATAAGAGTAAAATTTACTGCTGGTATGAGTGCCCATCCTAGTCCTCACAGAATGGATGGAGAGAAGACAGTGATATTTTATAATTTTTTTCCGTCTCTCCTTCACCTCCAAAAGACTGAGGAATCTTCTTTGTCATATGCTGCCACAGCAGTGCCTGTGGCTTTCAGCACTTGAATTTTGACACTTCGTTTTGTGAAATACCTGCTCTTCATTTCAGTTGTGTATTGGGCTGTAGGACACTGCAGGCTTCTTAGTGAGACCCTCAGCCTGCTCCAGTGTTCCTGTGTGATGGCTGACAGCCCCAGAAACTATGTCAGAGCTGTTGAATGTGGTATCCACAGGAGTAGGAAAAAACAGGCTGGAGCTCTAGCAAGGACCTGATTTCAAAACTGTGACTGAGGCAAGGTTTTCTGAGTTTGGCAAAGGAGACTATGATGAGGATTGCCTTGGAGCTAATTAATACAGGAGAGTTTATGTAAGCAAAACTGGAAACAAACAAACAAACAAAAGTTGGCTGTGCTTTGTGACAGCTTCCATGGAGGTAGAGGTTGAGGTTCTGTAGATGGGTGGCTTAGGCAGAGTGGCAGAGCTGTCATGCTAAAGAGAAATGCATGTATCGTTGACTTGGTGATTATAGGATGCTAGTGTAGATTAGAGCTGCAGGTTCCTACATGGTTGGCTTATCTGTGTAAGGTTGGGTAGCAGGAGGCAGCAATGTTCTGGTTACCTAGAAGAATGTGGGTAATTCTGATCTGCCATACAATGCAAAGTGATACCTCTGGCACCAGGGCTGTTCAGTGAGCCTTTGCACTGTCACAGTGACAAATGGAACTGATAGATGTGTGTAGGGCAGTGATCGGTCAGAAGGCTATCTTAATGGGTAGTCCTCATCTTATTGTTGCTCTGTGGCTGTGGGGATTAATCTGTATTGCCTGCAGGTAGGTTTTTCGCTTGTAAAACCAGTGAATCCTGAGGTAAGAAGAGCCTTTTATGCTGTTCTGGGTATCTGGTGCCCAGACACCAGCAATAGCTGTCAAGTATCTCTTTCTCAGTAGTACAAGAAGGCCAGGGCTGTGGGGTGGGACTGGCACTCTTCAGCAGGAGGGTATCCTTAGAGCATAAAGCTGGGGCTCAGGCCAGTATCAGAGCAGCAGTGGGAAATGCTGCTGCAGAGATGAGTGGTATAAGCAGCAGGTATCAGAGCAAGTAGAGTGTTGGAAATCTGAAGCCCTGTCCAGGAGGGAAGCATCCATGGAAGGAAAATGGGGTGTGCAGGAAGGAAATGATAGAGCTTTTCTTGTTTGAGCTTAAAGGGGAATTAAGAGGATAATCTGCTGTGACAGCTGCCAGGTAGCTAGTGTACTGCTGTGTTCGTGATGCGCCAGTCCTTTCCTAGCACCCACAGCTGGCAGCTGCTGATAGAGGGATGTAGCCATGGATGGGCCAAGTGGAGACAGTCCCTCCATTTGGAAGAAGGAACAACTTGGCCTATGGGGAAAAGGAGAGCTGTTACACAGAGCAAATGCTTCCTTTCTGCTTGGAATAGGCGATGATGGTAAAACCCTAATGGACCAGGTTGAACGGTGCTTTGAGCAACCCGCTCTAGTGACAGGTGTCCTGTGGCAGGGGGTTGGAACTGGATGAGCTTTAAAGCTCCTTCTGACCCAAACCATTTTATGATCCTATGATTTCCAGTCAGTGTAGGCTGCATGTGTTGCTTCTGCAATTCTAAAATCTTTCAAGAAAGCAGGAAGTAGCAACTGAGAAGGTTGTTTGTACTAATCTTACTGCTGAGAGCTGTTAGGTGCTTGAGCCTTCGAGTTGTTCAAATTGTTCTATTTGTGTATTTGAAAACTAGCTGAGAAGCAAAATACTGGCCAGCTATTTTCCGATTGCATTCTTGTATCTTCCAGTTGTGTGCCCCTAGAAGTTGACCTTGCTTTCAGCCTGAGAGTGTTGCCAACTACCGCCCTTTTTCTAGTTACTACTTGATTTAATTGCCTTAGCTCTTGCACTGATGGGGTTTCTCCCCGTTGGTCGTGTACCTCCTTATGCAGGGTATAGTGTAGGTCTTCAAGATTTGAATGATGGCTATGGCAGAAAACAGTTTAAAGTATTCAACCCTTTGGGGGAATGTGTTGCTTCCTAACAAACTGGATGGGTCACCTTACATTTTTGTTTCCATAAACAAGCCAACTGTACTGTGGGCTAGTGGGCCTTGCTCTGGACCTGAGGACACAGAACTCACGAATTCCCATTTCCTTTTTTTGGCTGTTCATAGGTGTTGCTTTAGGAATGAGAAGTTTCTGCTGGCTTTGGTATTTGACTGCCACATAAGAACGGAACTGAGAGGCTGTCACAGGGCAGCTTTCTAGAAGTGACTTCTTTCATCTGGCAGTGACTGTCTCACCCAACCAGCAAAGCTGCTTGTGCCAAATTATGTGCTGGTTTGGTAGCTCCGGTGTCTGGACCACAATCTTTTCTTAGCATGGAACCCAAGTTCTGGATTTGGGGTGTTCCCTGTAGTTACTCAGCTGCCTGGCAAGTAATCCTGGCAAAGTGCACGTAACATCTGTCATTACTAATTGGTCTCTGCAAGCTTCCACCTACATCTCACCTAAGAAGCAAAGGTTTGTGCTTTGAATTTGAGAAGGGTCTGGATTTACACTATACTGTAAAAGCTTATGATTACAGTGCTAACTGGTTGTTAGAAAAGACAAAACTAACAAACCAAATAGACATAGTAAGAAAGTATCCTTTAAAAACACATTTGACAGTCAAAAGAAGCCTATTTCACACTTACGAAAGAAAGTCCTGGGTGTTTTCACAAATGGTTGCATGTGCTCCTGGCTTGTGCCACTTCTGGACCATTCAGCAGTTAGGAACACAGGCAGTAATCACTGATGGAGGGCAAGTTTAAATTATATAAAGACTTAAACCAGTAAAATCTCTAACTTAAGTCAGAGGAGAATGTTGAGATGTGTTAGTTCACAGAAAGGGATGTCCTTTTGAGTCCAGCTGGACATTTTCAGCTTGAAAAGAATATCAGCAACACAGGTAGATACCAGATCTGTTCTGTAAGAGATGTCAGTCCCACTGCCTGAAATGAAAACTTCTCCAGCTCCATGCAGTACCGCTGATAGATCCTTCCCCACAAGGAGGTTCTGGAGCAGGAAATGTGGCTTATCCATCAGGCAAGTTTCTTGATGCCTTTTAATATTTTTTCATCACTTCTAGTGACAGGAGGGCAGGCAGCAGTTTGCTATATCATTTGGTTTCGGGCTGATTTTTATTTTTCAACAACAAAAAAGTAGCACTGGGTAAAAACAGTAGTGTGGGAGTGAGTTAAGTCCTGCAAACTAGACAGGCAAACTAGTCTGCTAGGAAGTATCATAATTAAAAGCAAACTACAGTTGTCAAAACAAATGAACAAAACACAGTTTATGGTACATTAACTTGTTTGCTTACTTGCACATAACCAAATTCTTTTGGATTAGCAATTGGTCTCCTGCTCATTAGTGAGCACTAATTAGATTCTATTGTGGTATGTATTGGCAAATTTGAGACCAGGGAAAGAGAAGGAAGCAAGAATTGTTGGGACCATGACCAATACACTGTTAAGCACTCATTGTCTTGATCTGAATTTAAAGGTATAATTTCAGCTTTTCTACCTGACAAGGGTGCACCAGCTGCCTGCAACCTGCCAGGATGGCAGGGAACTTGCTGTTGTTCCCTGCCACAACCTAGTTGCTCTGTGATTCAGGTTAAGTCATTATTTTGGGTTTTTTGGGAAACATAAGGGGTATTGCAGACCCTCTTGTGCTGCCAGACAGGGGCTATGGTCTAACCCTTTGCTTCTCCCTGTCATGCTGGGAGGTGATTGGTGCAGCTCAGCCATTTTCGTGTTCCACCCTTTGGAGCTGCAGCTGCCTCTGCTGTTACTCATAGCTTTCCCAGAAGATAGAAAATGAAATTGGTGTGAGTCTTGCCAGCTTCTTTGCTGTCTGTGAGGCCATGAATGCCATTAGTGAAAACTGACCAGTAGAAGAAGCTCTCATGTTGCTCCTGGGTGAGCTAATGGCTGTGTCTGAATCATTTCCATGCTACCGACATTGGGAAAGAAGCACTGGTTTTTGTCACAGTCACAAATTCAGTCTCTGCAACAGAGGAGACCTCTGCATGTGTGTGAAGGTGGCAGAGATGCTTTAGCAAATGCATTCATTCTTAGAGAATGATTATGTGGGGCAGGATTTTTCCCCATCTGTATCAGGCAGGTTTCTCTATTGACTGGTGAATGTTATATGAGTAAGAGATACAGGAAAGAAACTGCATAATTTGTTTATCTGTGTTTTAATCAGATCACAGTTCCTACATTTGTGTTCTCCTAGCTATCTCAGCAAGGTTTTTTGGAGAACAGTAAAACACGAATCATGTCACTCTTATCTTTTCTTGCTTCACCAAGCAGGACTCAAACGAGGAGGTCATTTACACAGATAATGAGCCAAAGATCCTCAAGAGGTTTTCATCCAAGAAAAGACCACAGTGGCAGACACACTGAGGTGATGAAGCTCCTTAGTGTTTCTAGCATCCAGAATGCCAAGGAAGAAGCCATTTATTTCTCATATCTGAATGTTTTTTTTTCATCTTTGGCGGGAGGTGAAGAGCTTGCTCTTCTCTTTGTGAAACACTTGTTGATCAGTGTTCTTCTGTCCTTAGCATAGGTGTGTATAGCATCTGTTGTCAGAGGTATATTCCTTTATATTGTCTTGGTAAGCTTGGCACAGAGTTGGTGCTTTCCTGTATACCCTTAATCTCATCTGGAATGTTTCTAATAAATGTATGCTAAATTTTGTCCCCAGAGTCTTACTTCTAGTTGGAAATATGATTGGCATATGTATCTTGTGGTTTTTTTGTGTTTTTTTTTTTTTGTTTGTTTGTTAGGTTTTTTTGTTTGTTTGTTTGTTTTTGTTTTTTGTTTGGAAGCTTCTTTATTCAGAGAAATATAAGCAAAGCCAGATTGAAAGAGTTTGTTATGCTTGGTCTCCAGTGCTCCATTAGCTGCGTACTGTTGGCAAGTTTGGAGGGTTACAAATAACTGTGGTTCATGCTGAACTTCTTATTTCCAGGGTATTACAACCTCACTCTAAAATGCTGAAGTACTTCCAGTGGTTTTAGAAGAAATACAAGTTAATTTTAGAACTTGTGGTAAAAGCAGATTGATTAGTAAGTTGGGGTAGATAGAGCATGAAGAGTGATGGGGTGTCATAACTATCTGGAAGAGTCATCTGTATCTAACTGAACTCAAGATGATGTCATATCTCAAGCCGCTCTGTGATCACTGAAAGCTACTATGAACCCAGGACATCACTGAAAAAGGACAGAATTGCAAAAATATTAAATTGGGATTATTCTAATAAATGCCATTGGAGTTTGGATTCCTAAACTAGATTCACTAGGGAAACATCAGTTCCTATCTTGATCTAGTCCCTAGGATTTTTTTTAAACTGACTTTATTCTGTGCATATAAAAAAAACCACCTGAGAACCAAACTGATTTTGAAGAAGTTATTGGACCCCATAGAATTGAGCAGAATGCTGCTGGCCTTCTAAAATTATGCTTTCAACCTCTGTACAAGGAGTATAAATTTGGGACTTTTCCACAGTCATTTAAATCTTGCTGTGTGCTTTGAGTTTATCTGCAGGAGTGTGTGGCTTGTTCCTCCCTTTCTTCCTTCTACCCTGTCATGGGTTCAGCAGTAGCAGTCACTTTTCTCCTTCTTGGTAGCTGGTGCAGAACTGTGTTTTTGATTTTAGGCCTGGGAACAATGCTGATAACACCAGTGTTCTCAGTTAATGCTTGGTAATGTTTTGGTCTGACCAAGGACTGTCTGAGTCTCATGCTCTGCCAGGGAGGAAGGGAAGCCAGGAGGAAGCAGAGACAGGACACCTGACCCAAACTGACCAAAGAGGTATTCCATAGCACAGCACGTCATGTCCAGGATGTAAAAACGGAGAGCAGAGGCATGGAAGGGTGTGGTGGTGCGCAGCGTGGTCTTGCTTTTGGTATCAGGGGGGTTCGCTGCTGGGGTTGCACTGGCTGGGTCGGGCTTGGTGAGCAGTTGTATTCTCTGTCTTTGTATTTCTCTTGTATTATTACTGGTGGTAGCAGCAGTGATTTGTGTTATACCTTAGTTACTAAACTGTTCTTATCTCAACCTGTGGGAGTTGCATTCTTTTGATTCTCCTCCCCATTCCCCCGGGACTGGGGGAAGAAAGAGGGGGAAGTGAGTGAGTGAGAAAAACTTCGTGGTTGACTGGGCTTAAACCATGACATACACCCTCCCAGAACTCTTTATTTCTATATGTTTGTGCCCTATTGGATGTAAGATAAACATACTTGCTCCAGAAGTTTCTGCAATGCAAAGTAGAGGTCTGCCCTTCCCATGGTGACAGAATGCCTAAATAAATAGTTGCCAGTGTGAGCAAGTAAGCTGCATGAATAGTAGTTTAACCACTAGGAAATATATACAAAGAGTTATCAGTATTAGAAGAAAATCAGCTGAAAATGTCTGCCCCTTCCTACTGTACATGGTGGGTACAAGAGAAATATTTATCAATTTTCTACACACACACACGCACACACACCCCTTTTTGATTTGAAAATTCTCATTGAATACTGTAAGGGGATTGTCATCAACTGGCTATGCAACTAGAAGTATTTTTCCACTCAGTAAAACCCCTTGTATAATTGTCTGTCCCATCACTTTCTAGTACTGGAAACAGCCCTCTTCCTGCAAAAGGATGGAGAGTGCTGCAGTATGAGATCTTGTTCACAGAAAAATGTGTGCCTTTGTTTTAAAGACAGCAGTAAAAGGATTTGTTTTGGGTGTTAAATATGTTAGCATTGTAAAGAGCCAGCAACCCACTTTGTTTTTAAATGTTTAAATAATTGTTCTCATTCTGTGACTTCTTGAATTATGATTAATTATGCAATTCAGATTTGGTAAGAACCAACCCATGAATGAAGTAAGGATATGCTGTTCTGCCTTTTTTATTTGTGAGGGGGTTTTATTTTATTTATTTCATTTTTTTAAAAGGCTGGCTCGGAAAGGCCAGGTAGCATTATTGTAGAGTAATACGGGAGAGTTGTGAGCATTGAGGAGACACAACATGACAGAAGGCAGCCAGAAGGATTAAGGTATCTTAGAACTTCTTTGCCACAGGCTTAGTCTGGTGGCAGAGGGAACGTGTAATTCCCTCTTTATTTATTTTATTTGTGGTGCGAGTGAGGGAAGGGGTTGGAGTTTTGCTGCTGCTGTCTGTGGGATGGGGGCAACAGAGCTGGCACTGGGCTGTTGTGGACTCGCAGATGAAAGAAACAGAAGGCATGTTTTAAGTCACCTTTTTCGTAAAGCTGCCCCCTATTTGGTATAAAAGGATAGTGAACGGGGCCATTCGAATGACAAAGGTCTCAAGGGGGGATTTGAAGTAATAAAAGCATACACTGCTCGTGCACACCACTTCAGTGTTAATGCCGGGTTGGCAGAACTCTGCAAATATCTTTTAAGTATTTTCACTGCGTATTCCAGGACTAATGTTGCCTCCTATCTATGTCCCATTTAACCTCTATGAGGATAGGCTACTTTTTATTTATGTCCATGTTTTTTTATAAGCAACAAATATAAAGCAGTAGGTATTGATATTTTTGATACTTGTTTTTATGGAAATTCAGGAAACACTTGAATTAGACTCAAACTACAGCAACGTAAGTCTGCTTCAAGACTTGGTTTTATATTGCAAATACCATTATACACATATACAAACTGGCATCATATGCATACATATTTACATGCTTTTATATACATGTATTTGTGAGTGTACATTGGTATATGCATTTTTTGAAAGTCCACAAACCCCATAATTAAAGACCCAAATTGTAGTTTGAAATTTTTCAGATTTATTCTAAGAATCTAGGTGTGAACTTTACAGTATCACTTCAATACTTGCACTGACAGTACCTTTTAAATACTTTCTGTATTTGATTTTAAAACATAAGTACTTGTGCCTCTTATCTTCTGCGGCCACTGTTGCTAAGAAAGAAAATCAACACTCTTTGTAGCTATTTTACTTTCAAGGTATTGAGCCCTTGTGCCCTAATCTCTCTTGGAAGGGATTGTAGGAAGTGAAGTGCTGACTTGCTGCCTGTATTTAAATCCTCTTTGAGAACTTCTAATCTTTTTTTTTTTTTTTAATTTAATATTTTCAAGTCCATTTGGAGCAAGCACAAGGCTCCTTACAGCTGCAGAGACACTTGCGTTCTAGGAAGGCAAGCACAAACTGTTTCATGATGATTGAGATCTGTATGCTGGCATATTTAGTAATCCCTCAGGAGAGAGGTTGGCTGGACCTTAGGAACAGCCCTTAAATACACATGCATTCACCTTCTGTAAAGCTGCTCATACTTTTGGAAATACCTCGCTCCCAGTAGGTATGCCAAAAGGCTTAATGCTGGCATTACATAGTATTGGGTTGACTGACATTATTGCCTTAGCTGGTCTGAACTGGCTAAGCTAAATGCCACCCAGCCCTTCTGGCACTATTTACAAAAGTAGTTTCAGAAAACTTGGAGAGCGAACAGGTGATGGGCATATCTCAAAATGGTGGCAGGTCAGCGTGGCTGCAGAGGGACACTAATGCTTTCTCATTTCTGACTTAACAAACTTTTTAGAAGGAAGTCTTTCACTTCTCCTCCTGTATTTCTGGGATATCCCTGAATCAGAGCATTGACTGCTTTGTTAAAAATACTTGCTTAATTTCTAGGTCTGATTGACATTTTTGAGTTGTGGGTTAGTGTTTGTTTTTTCAATTCGTGCCTGTTATGTGGCAGAAATATTTCTGTTGTTAGCATATGTGTACTTCATAGCTTCTTAATGTTATCTAAACATTTAGTGTAATTTGTATGGCCAAAACCATAGGAAACAGCAAGTGCTTTTATTATTTCTCCCCCTCTTCATTAAATTACCATAATTGGTGCAAGATGAGCCCACACCTTAGCAAGAGGGGGAAAAAAATTGCAGCTGTCAAAATTAAAGCCTAGTTTGAAGTGAATGTTGATAAAATAGATTTGAAGAGGGAGGCCATATTGTCACTGTGGCACTGTTAAATCTCTCTCCAAAACAATTGCATGTAAAGCTACACCTATGTGTCTAATCATGTTTGCATTGTTGAACATTTCCATAGCACAGCAGTGCTTGTGGTGCTGCTTTAGATTAGATTAGCTGCATACTGTGTTGAGTAGATAGCATTTTGAGTAGCAATGTGTCAAATGATACAGCCAGTATAAAGTGAGTAAAGCAGCATCTTCCACTCTCTTCCCTCTGCCTTACCAAAACCTGCAGGCCTGTCTGCAGGAGGCTATTTAAACTCATTAGAGTCGACAGCTTGGTATGACTGACCAGAAGGGTGATCTGAAAATATTTTTTCTGTCTGATGGAGAAAGAGACAGTTTTACTTGGAGAAGAATATTAATTTTAAGAAGTAGTGGTACCCAGAATTCACTTTGTTTCTTACAAAGGGAGCAGCATCACTGTTTCTTCTGTTGCACAGCAATTCAGTGATCAAGCCCTGTATGTACAGTCCTGCATAGGCTAAAATATGGAAGTGCTTATTAAAGAGAATAAATGTGGGGTTTTGTATTTTTTTTTTTTTTGCATAGATGCTTAGGTCCTAATTAGAGATTTTTTTTTTGCTTCAGACACCAAAAGGAGACGGTGCAATATGAGAAAGGCGCACTTCTGTTCGTGTAGCTCCCGGGGCTATGTCTTTCTCAGGTGGCTGACATAGGTGTGCAAACACAAAACACAGTGACATCCCCATCTTCAGAGCATGTCAGTATCTTGGGAGATTGTGGATGCCTGTTGTTGTATAGAGGCAAAAATAAATATGCAGCTGTGGCAGTGTGCATTGCTGGACAAGGTGAGTTTGTTTTCAAAGCACAACCCTCAATATGGTACTTATTTTGTGGGTGGTGGGAGGAAATTTAATAAAATTCAGTTTGGAAGAACAGATGCCTTCTAGACCACTTTAATAGCTCTACTGATTGTTGCGTGGATAGACAACTGCCACTGGTTTTCTTTTTAGTACGTTCACAGTGTCATGACTGAGGCAAGCAGATACTCAATTATTAATGACTTATCTACAAAGGAAAATAATTAAAAACAAACCTAAAGCAATAGAGCACTTAATTAAGAGTTAGTGGTGGAGTTTCCCCTGTCTCTTAATGGATAGCTTCCAAGACCAATTTTACCATCCAGAAAGAGTACCTGCTTCAGCCTGCCTGATTAAAAATGCTTCCCATGTAAACCAGAAGTTGGATCATACTTTTAGGCAGGCAAATAAGCTTATTGATTAGACACTACTTGGAGTTCTGCAAAGTGGAAGGGAGCCTGTACGTATTTCAGAGACTTCACATAGAAACCTGCATTAATTTTATGTTGGAGACATCGATATCAACTTGCCTGTGTGTATGATTCTTTGTTTTAGTGTCTTCCTCCCTACCTTGCATTTGTGTATTTTTACTTTCTGTGCTAGTGGTGGTGTAGACTCTGCTCCCTTTTTACAGTCCCACAGATGATCCCAAGATAGGAACTTATAGGAGGCCTAAGGAGACTTCATGCCAAATAGAGGACCAAAATGTCTTAACTCATATTTGTTATGGCATCTCTTGGCATCCTGTTGACTTGTGAACTCCTTCGGGCATTTCAGCAGTGTCA
The DNA here is from genome assembly GCA_017639245.1 of Myiopsitta monachus. Lineage (NCBI taxonomy): Eukaryota > Metazoa > Chordata > Aves > Psittaciformes > Psittacidae > Myiopsitta > Myiopsitta monachus. The sequence goes on along the minus strand of CM029922.1, from coordinate 21,313,269 downwards.
CTGTTACTGTCTTTCCTGTAGTAATGTAGATTCTTTTGATGTCTGTACCTCTTCCATGTCTTCAAAAACAATCTGTAGCAAATTTTCCCCATAATAGAAGGAAAACCAAATGTCTTAAGTAGAATTGAGGTTTTTCTGAAAATGCAGGTCAGCAGAATACACTTATGGGATGTGATGAAAATCCCTTGTGGAAGAGCTGTGTGTGCAGTGTGCAAATGTGCTACTTATCTCTCCAAGAGGCCACATCCAGCCTGGCTCCTGCGTCCTGCCCTGGCTTGCTGGCACTTCCTCCCCCAGCAGGTCTCTGGAGCTCCTTCAATTCAGAGAACGCAGCCCTACCAAGTCTTGTAGGAGTAAGATTTGCATGAATAAAAAGCTGTTCAGGTCTCAGGAATTAAGTGGTTTCTGTTCATGGCACCAGAGACCATGGTCAGCTGCTTAAAAAGTATAATAAAATAAATCAACTCATCTCAGCTGAATTAAATTTCCATAGGTGTTAATTTCCTCACATCTCTTGCTGTCTCGTTTTGTCTGTTGCTGTACACTTGCTTCTTTCTTCAGTGTCTTCCTCCCCTGTGTTTCAGTGGTTCTTATTTCCTCACTAGTGTGTAGTATAGAGTGTCCTTGCTTTTGCAGTCCTGTTTTGTTCACCTTCTGTCCATGAATGTGTCTGTATTTACTGAGGATGCACAAACAGCAAGTGTGCTTTGTAAGGGTTTAAATGGAATTTGGTAGCTTGAAATAAGGAGCAAAACCAGCAGGATGTGACCAAAAACTGCTTTGCAAACCAAATGGGTGAGTGTTGTGTTAAATGAAGTCACAGTACTTTCTCTGTTATTTTGTTCTTGTCTTAAAATGCTGGCAGTCTCAGTACTGGAGGGTTTTATTTTCCCCATAGTTCTCTGTATGCTGTGTTAACTGACAGTAGCTGGCTTATCAGGAAAATGATCTCAAGTCTTGTCCTCATGTCATGACTGATTGTGGTATTTTTGTTTCGCTTTTTCTCCCTCAAGACATAATACACCAGAGGAGGGCTTTAATTTAATTACTTGGAAAGAAGAGTTGGTGAGTGGTCACTCAAGATCTTGCAGAGGGCTTTAACCTACAACTCGTTAGCATAGCTTGCTAAAAAACCCCAAGCAGGCAGCCTTTTACAATCAGTGCAATCATCTGCCTTAATTATGTTACTATGTTCCCTATACAGAAGTAAGTAGCCAAAATTAAATTTTATAAGGAAGCTGTTAATGAATCTCAAGTCACTCAATTTCTGCCTTTTCAGTTAAATTAGAGATAATAAATAGCCAAAACCTTGGCAGTATCTGTTCTAAAAATTGTTTCTGGCTCAACTGTGTTTCCTCAGAGAATTAATGAGCAGAAAAATTATTTAAGCTGCAAGTTTTCTGTCCTTTCTACTTGTGTGGGTGTCAGAGGCTGGATGGTGGCATGATGTCCTTTAGGTGGATGGGCAGCGAGAACAGCGTTTGTGAATCGTTGGGCTCCTGGTTTGCATTAGTGATGGGCCCAAAATTAGCAGCGGAGAGAACAGCAAATGGGAGAGTTATTCTTTAGGTTCATTCCTAGCTGTAAGGGGATTTTGGCAGCAGTGGCATCATGGCGTTCATATACGCATTGTGTTTCTGTTCAGTGTGTTTAGTTAATGAAGTTTTGTTTTCTCCGAAGGCTCAGCTTACATCAGTCTTTAGGCATGTGGAGGCAGTTGGTCACCACAGAAGCAAGCGCCTTCTGAGCACCTTTGTCAGAGGGCACGTTGCATTAGCACAAGCTGTCTTACTATTTTTTCTTTCTGTGTTTTATTGTAGCTGTTCTTTGAAACTTTAGTACTGATCTATCAGAACTTATATGCTCAGAGTTTCTGTAAATCACCTTTGATGGGAAAGCTGAACAGGGCCGCTCCTGCCGGAATATGCATCTTGTCAACTAAAATGTGGTCCTCTGTTGAGAACTGCAAAGACTAGCATGTTCTCCCTCCCCTGAGGCAAATAAATGCCTTTTGGCAGTTAACTTGCTAACTGTGTATTTGTGCATTGTGTTAAGCATGATTCCTGACGTACGTAATTACCTTGCAATAACAGATAAACATCTCTTTTTACTGGCTGGGCCAAAAATATTTTTCTTGCTACTTTGATTTATAAGAATGTGGCATTTTTTGAGGTGTTTTTAAGCAAACATGTTCTGTAAGTGCAGCTGTCTTGTTTGTAATACAGTTTTGAAAGGGGATTGTTGATTACTAGACCCTTAAAATGACAAGACAAATTTTGGTCCATTTAGGAAATTCATGTCCGTAATACAGAGCAGTCCAGCTGAGAGCGTGCGGTGTGGTGGCTCCTTTTCATATGTAAGATGTTTATCAGAGTGGTGGGGATAGTTTGGGCATTCTTTTTGCGTGTCTCTGTTTCTGTTACTAAATGTTAGGAAGCTTAAGGAAAATATCATCTGCATTTTTAACCTCGGTAAACAACCAGCCTGCTCTGAAGCTCCTGATTAGTGCAGAATTTGATCAGAAAACATGATTGAAAAAAGCAGCTTGTCACTGTGTGTGATTAATGACAACTCCACCTGCCATGGAGCTTCCTAAGTGGCAACAGCAATCCAAACTTGAGTGTCCTCTTCACTAAGTCACAATTTAGGTTGCAGATTTATTCCCTCATGTCTGCTCTGCCTCCCCCACTCCTGTAAAAGACTTTGAAGCTGGAAGAAATGATCAGAAATACCTGTAAAGATTCGGGATTGTTGCCGGGAATTGCTGGCTGGTGTGGTGAAATAGTAGCACAGAGCAGTGCAGACCTGCACAGACCTATTGGTGGATTTTGTTGTGGGTAGATAGGATATATATATACGGGTGTGCTGTGCTGCACTCAGAATAGGTGCTGCTAGTGCAAGATGCTATGCAGAAGTAGTTCAGGTGTGCTCACCATGCCCAGGCAGGCAGTCCCACTGGCTACCCAGGCTTCTCTAACTAGATTTTAGGCATTTTTCAGGCTAGTTCTGTAGTAAGTCTCAATGAGAACTCTTGCTACTTTCTGAGTTTTTTTTTCTGCATGTTTCTCAGCACTTAAGTCAGAACTTAACATCTGCATCCTGGTGCCTCTCCCTGCAAAGCTCCTGTTTGGCTTGTGCTAAGGGCAAAACCTGCACAGCAATATGAGCAAACCTCTATGTCCTCCCTGGCTTTTGAGAGCAACCCAGTTTGGTACTATACTATTCTGGAGAAGTAAAGATGCCTGGAATATATTCCTCAGTAGTTGATGATTTCTGCATGAAGACTTGTAGATACACTAAATCATCCTGATTGATCTCACTAATACTGTTCTGGAGCAGAGTCTTTTACATTGCTAACTGCGCAAACCACAGCCCAGATTATAGGGACCTGCCTGGGGAAAGCATGTCTTTCTCTGTAATTGGCAAAGAAATTAAACCTCTACTAGAAATGAAGCTGCGAAAGTATCAGTAATGGTAAGTAGTGTGCTTCAAAATTGTGTATCAGGTGCTTCTACTCCCTTGTTCTGATGCCTCAGGTAAACACTATACCTAAATGGTACTTACGGTTTTGTAGCTGACATACCCTCAAATGAAATACTTAAAACCAAAGCAAGTTTTGTTTTTCCCTGGCATTTGTCGTCAGCTGTGGGTGGTTTGTCCTGGTAAAGCTGGGGATGGTCCTGGCAGTACACAGGGTGTTAACAATGTGTCATGGTAGGAAGCACAGGCAGGCTGCGGGAGGTCTGTAGCAGCGGTGGAGGTCCAGAAGAGAAGAATTTGAGAGGTGGCCATGGTGGATTGTGAGAGTGACTCAAGCACATTTTAGCATTGATAGCCTTTCTTAAAATAAAAGCTGCTTGCATTCATGGCAGTGAGGGTGAGATTCATCTCCCCTTACTTCAAACATCTAGTTTTAAGCTCCTTGCCCCAGGGTGCCTGCACAATCAGGAGAAAGAAATAGATTGCCCTCTGAATGTGCCTGTTCTGAATATTGTATGTGCTGAACTTAAGCTGAGGTCGGCTTCTCTTGGCTGGTTTGTGCTTATGACCTGTTCCTTTATTATTAACATCATGAAGTTCAGCCAGGCCAAGTGAAAAGTCCTGTGTTTGGATCAGGGCAGTCACCACTCCCAGTACAGACTGGGTGGTGGATATTGTAGATGAAAACTTGGATGTGATGCAGCAATGTGACCTTGCAGCTCAGAAACCAGCTGTATCCTGGGTTGCATCAAAAGGAGCATGGTCAGCAAGTGATTCTGACTCACTGCTCACATGACACCCCACCTGCAGTACTGTGTTCACCTCTGAGGCTCCCACCATAAAGATGTGGAACTGTTGGAGTGAGTCCAGATGAAGCTGTGAAGATGCTCATAGGGCTGGAGCACTGCTTCTGTGGAGACAGGGTGGGAGAGTTGGCATTGTTCAGCCTGGAGAAGGCTCTGGGGAGACCTTAGAGCAGCCTTTTGATGCTGAAAGGGGCTGCAAGGAATCTTGAGAGGGATTTCTTGCAAAGGCATGTAGTAACAGGACAAGGTGTAATGGTTTCAGACTTAAAGAAGGCAGATTGAGATTAGACATAAGGAAAAAATTCTTAACAATTAAGAAAGGAAAAAATGGTGGTTCAGAGAAAACCACCTTGGTGCGGGTTTGTGTTTGCACTGGATATAGAGTGGCTGCTGCATTCATTACAATTTCAGCCTGAAAGTTTTGGCTCTTGCTGCCTCTGTGCTGCTGCTTGCTTTCAGTGAGTCTCCTCTGGGTAAAAGCTTGACACTTCATTTTAAACAAAAATACTGATTTCTAGCCCTTCTGTTTTGAACGCAATAGGAGAGAGAGTGTGCATAAATGGCTTGTGCCTCTGCAGTGTGAATTAACATCAGTGTTTTGTCTTAAAACAAAATGTTACTGCATTATGTTGTTACATGCCAGTATGACAACCTAATAGGACCACTGCAGCCAACCTTTCCCTTCTTCCTGTACTTACTGCAGGAACTGCTATCAATTTAGTTAATGAGGAAGCCAAATACAGTAACTTGCAAGCACCTGTATTTTGGCAGGCTGGTGTCTCTACAATATATGGGCCTGTCTCCTCTAGTGCTTTGGTTTCAGCAGATGATACACTAGTTATTTCCATATTGTATCCTTAGCACATAGTCTAAAGAGCAGTATCTTTTAAAATGCAAGCGTAGAATGTAAAGCCTGGAGAAATATTTGATCTGATTTGCCTTTAAAATGCGCGTTTGCAGGGAAGGAAATGCTAGAAGATGTATGGATGATAGGAACATCTATTGTGCTTATATTTATAGCTTGGCATCACCAAGCTATAAAGGATGAGCTAATGTGCTCACCATATGAACACATCAGCTCATCCTTTGATTTGATGAGTTAAGGAAGTATACTAGTCCCTAACTGGATTTGGGGCCATCAGAGAGACTGATTGGCCCAAAATCCAGCAGACCTTGGTAAAAGAGGCAGCGAGAACCCAGTCCAGCTGAATTTGAGTCCTGATCCCTACCAAACTGTTCGGAAACATGCCACACAACTTCTTGAGCATGCAGAGAAGCATGGCTTTGAGACAACATGGGCATTTGTTGATCTTGGTGAAGTCTGAGTGATCTTGGCTGTTCCCAAGGCCAGGTATTGGTATCATCTTGCCTGTGGTGGTTCACTGTGCAACTCACTTGCCACATGTTCAAGAGAATTAATCTCGGAAGAAAGCACTTAAAGACCTACCTTGTTCCCTGCAAGCTAAGAGGATACAGCTGCGTACTTGCTTGCTGACACATGGTGACTACGTATCCTGGACTGCATCAAAAGGAGCATGACCAGCAGGCCGAAGGGGGTGATCCTGCCCCTCTGCTCCTCTTTCGTGAGACCTCACTTGGAGTATTGTGTGCAGTTCTGGTGTCCTCAACATCAAAATGACATGGAACTGTTGGAACAAGTCCAGAGGAGGACCACGAGGATGATCAGGGGACTGGAGCACCTCCCGTATGAAGACAGGCTGAGAAAGTTGGGGCTGTTGAGCCTGGAGAAGAGAAGGCTGCATGGAGACCTCAGAGCAGCCTTCCAATATCTGAAGGGGGCCTATAGGGATGCTGGGGAGGGACTCTTCATTAGGGACTGTAGTGATAGGACAAGGGGTAATGGGTTCAAACTTGTACGGGGAAGTTTAGATTTAATATAAGGAAGAAATTCTTTACTGTGCAGGTGTTGAGGCACTGGAATGGGTTGCCCACGGAAGTTGTGAATGCTCCATTGCTGGTGGTGTTCAAGGCCAGGTTGGACAGAGAGTTGGATGACATGGTTTAGTGTGAGGTGTCCCTGCCCCTGGCAGGGTGGTTGGAACTAGATGATCTTAAGGTCCTTTCCAACCCTAACTATTCTATGATTCTATGACTCGTTATGGTGTGATGCCTTGATCAAGAAACTGAATGATTGGCAAAAATTAAGTTGTTTAAGCTGCAGTGCTGTTAATATTTTTATAAACACTGTGGAACTGCTGGTGGTTGAGGGGTTTTATTCCTTTCTGGGTATTTTGGTTTGAGCAGTTGTGCAAAATGAATGGTATTTATTTAGTTGATACAGAAATATATTCTTGGTCTGTAATTTTGAGTTATCTCTTTCCTGATACATAATTCAGTTACTGCCTTAAAGGCAGAAAGAGCTTTAAGTATACTGTTGTTTACTTCTATCAAAGCAGAATTTTACCTGCTGACCTATGAAGGACTCTTAAGATAAAGTTAGTTTTGCAGTACATGAAATGCTGCTAAACTTAGATAAGTCTGAACAGAATGAAGCTGTTGTGAAGTCCAAGTGATGTGCAGGAAATGTAGCATAAAGCACATGTTTAAGTTGCAAAATAAAAATCAAAAGCCCTTGGTAAAATTGCTTAGCCTTATAACTCAGAAACCAGATGCTTGAGTTGCTTAGAAGTAAAAAAAATATTAGCTTTAGTTTCTAGGGAGTGGAAAACAAGTATTACCCTATGTCTCCTTTCAAAAAAAAAGTGACTGTAAAAAGGTGATGTCTTGCTCAGCAGGTCTGTATCTAGCTGGTATTTCAGGGTCTATTTTCCTCATTTTCTTTTCTTCCTTGCCCCCAATGAATGCTGTTGCTCTTGTTGGTTTTGCAGAGCTTGCACAGTGTTGATGTAGGGGGACTGGCAGATGCTGCAATTGGAATTATCAACTGGTTTGCCAAATTCAGTGTCGCTGACAGCTTTGTGAGCCCATTGGAGACACTGGAATTGTGCAGGTGTTCCTGCACATGGGCTTGGCCTGTGGTCCCAGTATTACCGCTAGTGATGGGCAATGAGAAAAGAGTCCAGGATGATTCAGGAGTGTAGTGCAGGGTTGGCAGGCTGGAATGTTTAGAGAACATCTTTTATTTGTAAACTGAGACTTGAAACAGCAGCATGGAAGCACAGTAAATCTGGTATATCGCAGTGCCTCTTAAAGTCTTTTTTTTACCTCTTCTCCTCCATATCCACTCAAAGGAAATTTTGTTTTCAGTATGCTTGGAAGAAAGCTGCTTGCTTCAAGTGTGGGGAAGGAAGAAAAAAAAAAGAAAAAAGCTGAAATTGTGGTTTCTTCTATAAGGAATATTCTATCTTGCAAAAATTACCTTAAACTGATGAGGCTGTGAACAAGTTCACTGAGAATTCAGGCCGTTTTGTGCCTTAAAGGCTTCTATCTCAAGAAGCAAAGAAAATAAGAATAAAAATAAATCCAGCCATCCAATTAAATATTGGAATTCTGAAAATTTAGGCGTAGCAGTTAAAGAGCCCCTTCCTCCTTTCATTTTTTTGCCTCTTCTAAACAAGCCCAAAGCACTTTGCAAGCTACAAATGGAGGTCGTACTACACAACCCAGTCCCTGTGGTCATTAGTCAGAAAACTGAAATACAGATGTCTCTGGGGCAAAACAAAGTATTTTTTAAGTAGGACACAACTTCAGGACAAGAAAACGATGTCATCGAGCTGAGCTGAGATTTTCAAGGTAACTAAAGAAGTTGAGCCCTTAGGTTGTCATTTTAAGGGTCTGCAGACAGCAGGGACCACAGCCTTAAATAGGTATTTATTGTAGCATTTACCTCTGTTCTCAGTGCCCCTTTCTCATGCCATCTCCCCCTTGATACATGGGATTTAGTTTGTCGCATCGCATTTTGAAGTAGTTATTTAGAAAATCTGTTGTTCTTCCATTAAAATGTCATGGAAAGATTAAAGGACATTCTCTTCAGTGAAAACATAGGAAATTTTTACTTAAGTTGGAATAATTTCACTGCTCTGGTAACTGTGGAAATAAAATAATCCCGGAGAACTTGTTGAAATGGAAGTATAAGCAGGCTTTGAAAGCTCACATTTCAACTGGAAAATAAAACACCTTCTCAAACTGTGGTGGTTCGTAGATGTTCACAGTTTCTTGACAATAATTGCTCTAAAATGTAAAAAAACCCCCAAAACCAGAAAACATCAGTTTTTTTAATAATTAGTGCTTGTTTGGTTTGTTGGTTTTTTTTTTGTTTTTTTTTTTTTTTTTAAGGCACTAGATTCTGTCATCTGAAATACAGTTCCATTGCTACAACTCAAATTCAGTTGTGGCAATTATGATTGGTTTTATTTTTTAACTTCACCCCACACTAATGGTATCCTACAGGTTGCAGAAGAGCACCCAAAGATGTAATAGGCAATATTTCTAATTAAAGCTTCAGGCAGGGAAGAGTTAGAAGCCATGCAGGCCTCAAACAATAAAATTTAACTACATTGCTGTCAACATGGGGTTTCTAACCATCATCCCATTTTGGTAAAGGAGTTTTAAAAACTGTTGATTATACCACCATCTGGGGACTTGCAATAATTTTCGGAAGTGTGAGGAGTAGACTTCATAGTAATTCTGTGTAGAAAAATGCTGTTTGAGTGGAGGTGAAGCTCATGTGGGGCAAAGCTACTGCAGGGTTTTGGTGTGTTGACATAAATTTAATGGGACTCTTTGGCAAGAGTCCTTGCAAAACTGACTGCACAAGACCCACTTATAAAATGGTGGGTTTGCTTGCTGGGAAGCATGTGGAGCAGGTGCTGTCTGTCTCCAAAGTGATCAGGCAGGGTTCTTGACTTGCTCTGTACAGGTGCCACAACCAAGCCTAGCTTTTGGGTGTTGGGGGTGGGACAGTGTCTTAAGAATGAGTTGAGTGATACTCAACTCTCCTTACAGAACTAGAGTAACATATACCGTTGTTCCTATAGACCTATGATGTTATTTCAACAAGCAGTAGCGCCAGGCATGATGTCTATAGAAGGGAATAATGGGATTAAATAGGAATAACTGCATGGTCTTGCTCTGTAATCCACCTCTGGTGATACTGACCGTAAATCTCTGGCTGAGGCTGGTTTTAATATTAAATAGGACTCTGCATTTTAATGGAATGAGCTCACAGCTGAGACATTAGCTTATAATCCACTGTTGCCTATGATAATTCATTTAGCTGTTCAGTCTGTCTGGTCTGCCTTTGAAGCTGTGAAATGGGTAAATTCGTAATCCCTTCCTGAGGAAACTGAGGGAAGGGTTGCATGGCATTACATCCTCTCCTAGAAGGTCTCAGGGGAAGCACTTGTTACAAGGATGCTGCAGCAATGCCCCTGCTTCTCCCTGCCTCCAAAGTGTGTGGAAGTACTGCGTCTTAGAAGTGAGAAGAGGACCAAGGACTACATGAGGTTGACTGTCCACTAGAAAAGGGTATAGGTTGTAGGTGGAAAAATATCTTGGGGGTTGGCGATCCAGCAAAGCTTGATGGAACAGATGAACATGTTGCATGGAGGCTGTGTGTAGGGAATAGGATGCTGCTTTGGAGTTCATTCATCTAGTCTTCTCCTCACAGTGTCTTTTGCTGGCTCTCATTTGTTACTGCTGATTTCAGGCCTTCCCTCATCCTTCCTGCTCTTTTTCCTTTTTTCCTTTGCCTCAGAAACAGCAAGACAAAATTAAACAGGAATTATGAAATGAGATGACACCCACGTAGTGCATACTGTCCTTTCTTTTTGTAGGGTCTACCTCTTTTTCTTTTCCTGCTTCCACCTCTGCTATTTTTGGTGGATTTTTGGAGCAGGCAACTTTAACAGTGGTTGGTTCCGAGTTATTTTAACATGAATATAATAAGCGCTGGGTGCTATTAAAGTCTAAATACCCATGGAAGAACAGAAGGCTGTTCCTTCAAGGGATTTGTTTGCTACTTCTTGATTCAACCTCTCCTGCTCATGTGTGAGGTCATTGGGGCGGTCCTGCAAATTGGCTTTAATTTGATAATTTACCTTTGTCCAGGTGTTTGTGTCTTAGGTTTCTTGTTGTTGTGGCTGTTGAGAGTGATCCTGTTGGGTCTGTGGACACTGCATCTGTCTCACATGGCAACATAGGTGGTAAATGTACTGTGAGCCTGACTGGTTGCTGTGCTGTTGTGTTTTTTGTTAGGATTGTTTTGGGTTTTTTTTTTTTTTTTTGCATAAGTATATTGCAGCAAAATCGCTGGAGCTCTTAAGATCTGTCATTATTTGACAGTGTTTCAGATGAGCATTATTTTAGGGTTAGTAACCTTCAGCTGATGTTTATGATTCAAATAATTTTAATTAAATATAGTGATGTTGACCTGTATGATGGGGAGAGACCAACTTCTCACCTGAAGCACAAGTTGAAATGAACACATTACACAGAAGAGAATTGGACAAATTTTTTTTAAGATATTTTGAGATAACTCTTTCAGAGACAGACTAAATTAATGTCTGGGTTTTTTTTTTCCTTTTTGGAAATGGGGAAACTGTTCTTTCCTCCAGCTATTTTCAGTGAGCCAGTTCCTAGAATTTTATTGAGAAATGGTAACATTTAGGTCAGATGAAGTAGGCTGTTGGAGGCTTACTTCAAATATATTGTAAATATCATAGCAACAGTTATGAAAGAAGGAATATCATCACCTCACAGTATTAAACATCAAGTAGCTCTGCTAAGGTATTAATTAAAAGTATATGAAATGCAATGTAGTGCCACATTAGGCTGTGTGAATGAACTGGTAAGATTTTCTATCAGAGAAGTAACCGTCCAAGAAAAATACATGTGGGAAGATGAAAGCTGGAATATATTTTTAAAACTGAATAAACTAGAGGGGAAAAGTAATAGTTCCATTCTTCATCAGAAGAGGCTCTTCAGTGGACAGCCGAAATCTTTGGGACGCAAGAGCTGCATATGCCATCCAGGCATAACCACATCGTAATGCTGAGAGATGTGCAAGGATAAATAAAAGTTCAAGGGCTGTGGACATAGAAACCTTCCTAAATGTAATATTTTTTAATTATAGAGTTGAAAAGAGTTTTCTGAAAACCTGGGAATGGCTTGACAGAAATTGGTCAAGCCAATTAACAAGTGTGTGTGTATATATATATAAATTCTATTAATAGGTAATATAATTATTCTATAATTACGTATTATTGTTTACACCAAAGTCATGCACTGTCAGAGGAGAACATTAAAAACTGTGCTAGATAGGGTTTGGTTGAGTACAGAGAGTCCCGCAGTGGCACCTGGTCAAATTGAGGAACTAATCTCTTCCCTGTTACAAACTATCAAACATTACACTTTGACTGCTGGGTAAGTGCTCATTAGTGCCCGGGAGCTGCCAGTATCACTTTTCAAAGGCCTGGAGAGAGCTTCTCCCAGGTGTTGTGGCTATGCCAGTTCAGGCAAGGTTAAGTCAGGCCAGGAGAGGCGCTTGCATGGCTGTATTGGCCCCTCGTCCCCAGACAAGGGGGATTATGTGAGCTCCTGGGTACGTGAGGTCTCTTGAGGCCACTGGGGTGGAGGGGACCCAGGCAGTGTGCTGCAGAGGAGGTAATGCATTCATACATGAAAGGATGGGTACATAAGAGTTTTTACCTGAGCAGTTTTGCTGAATCCAGCCCTAGGTATGCTCCTGAGGAAAAGTGGATAGTTGCAGGGAATTTGGCCACCAGCCCAGTTTTCAGGTCACTCATAAATAGAGCGAAGATGTAGTCTTCACTGTCCAATGTTTTGACACTTTGATTTGTCTCTGGCAGTTGTAAGCAACAGATACAAGCAAGGATGGAGTGCTTGTGATGTTTCCATGTGAATGATCACTATTTAGAGAAATGCAATGTGAGAGGTGGGAAGAGGAGAGGTTTCTTCGCCTTTCTTTTCATATTATCACCATTGCATACTGGTGTCATTACAGAGGGGTCGTTGAGGCAGTATTAAGCCTGCACACTTACTTCTCTTTCCTTTGGAGGGGCAGAAGGAAAAAGGTTTGGTACCCTATGGCTTGTTTTCATCTTGCCTGTCTTCAGGCAGCTGTGGTTCAGTATGAAGCTGCCTAGTCAACCTCTGCAGTTGAGAGGTAGATTGGGCACATGGGGTAGATGAAGCAGACTTAAAGTCCTTTGAAAAGCAATTAAATTTGCCTGTCACTTGCTGTTCAAATATGTCCCAAGTGGTATGTTGATGGGTTCATTTTGGACAGAAGTGCTGTTCTGTAGAAGATGCTGAGCTGTGTGTTTCGGGGTTTTTTGTGTTCTATGTGGGTTTTTGTTGTTTTGTTTTGGATTTTTTTTTTTTTGGTACCTGGTGAAAGAAAAGGGCTATATAACGTAAGAGCCTATGGGACTAAAAAATGAATGGGTTGAGGCATACCCGTAGTACAGCAGATTGGTGGGGAGCTCTAAAACAAAATCCTGTTTGCTCCCAAATGATTTAATTGGGAAAGAATGCAGGAAAAACAAGACTGTGAGAAACTCAAGCTCTTGTGTCATAGAGTAAGTACCCAGTTGTGGCTTACCTTTCTGTTGCCACCCTCTGAATGCTGGTGGGATTGTAAATGGCTCTCTTAAATGTATACAAACCAGATTGTACACAGCAGTGATTTAAAACAGCAACAGTCTTTCATCTTTGGTGAAGCCAACAAATATTATAAAATCTAAATTGTCTGGAAGAAGTAGTTTATCTTCAAATCCTGACATCATTCAGCAGCTGAAATATATAAATGCACTCAATTCTAGCTTTGGAGCTGAGATTTAATGAGATGCTCAGAGGGAAATCTTTGGAAGGGCTTATATAAACTGTAGAAATGGACCACTGTGTTGTCACAGATAACTATTTTTTCAACTTTTGATCCATTTCTATAAGTAATCATTTTATCAGACAGCACTTGGGTCTACTCTTTACTTGTCCTTTCTGAAAATAATTTTCAACAGTAGCAAATAATCATAGGCTGGAAGTGGTGTCCTGTCACTGATGCTTTGGAATAACAGCTGATGAACATTACGCAGTGCATGAGCTGCTGGGCTCTGCACAGGTGCAGGATGCACCTTCCTGCAGTTCAGCCCCAACCTTCTAGTTTGGCTATGGCACAGGAAGAAGAGAGGAAAAAAAGGGTAAAGGTGTGGTGTGGGTTAAAGCAGGAAAGAAAATGTTCTGGTGTTGGTCTGTTATCTTAAAAAAATAGTGTAATCAGTATATGAAAGGTATGAGAGCTCACACTTCCTTACAACTGACTGTCTTCTGACATAGCAGTCTGTAATTTCACTGATCAGTCTGCCCTTCTCATTCACCACTGGGCATAGCTCAGTGGTGTGAGATGTTACCTGATCTCGATATCTGCTATTTAGTAAGGAAATGGCCCAGGATGTTTTTAAAAAGAAAGATATTCTTAACATTAATATGAAAACAGAACTGTTTTATCAAAGACTGTTCTGGTAAGAAGTAGAATGGCCCTTGGAAACACCAGGAGTTTCATTAGATCTTAAAATAAAGTTGTGCAATTCGATCTGGTGTGTGCTCACTAATTATGAACTGAAGTTTCTGGAAGCAAAGGAATGCACTTCATTTTCCCTGTTGTTGACAGCTCAAAATAAGTTAGTCTAAAAAGTATTCGCTCTTAGTTTCTCCTCTAGTGTGAGTATGACCTGTAGATACTGGAGTCTACTAAGGGCTGGTATTTTGATGTATATCAGAAGGGAAATTAGGAACAGCAACCAGCACTGTCAGTCCAGCTATCCTAGGCACTGCTCAAGGTCTCAAAGGCAATTGTTCCCCTGAACGAACAAATCAAATGCATGGAGAAGGGAACCAGAGACCCACCACATACCTGAAGCTTTAGATGCCTCTTCATGATCTGAATCTAGTGCCATACTTTTCTGGGTTATCTAAGCCTCTTTCTTTCCTATGCCATCAGGGCCAGCAGTCTTTGATGCGATCTAGTGTCACTTATTTGTCAACTAATGGCCACCTGTCAGATGCCACAGGATTATTTTTTTTTCAGCCTTTTTTACATTTTCTCCAGTGGCTTAACTATCCATGTAGATGTTGGCAGACCATTCTGCGATTCTATGTTTTGGCCTCGTAAGTATGAGAGATTTGAAATATTTTCGTGTTTTCTTGGGAAACCTTAATTCTGATGACTGTTGTTTATTCTTTGATTTAACTTCTTTTAATACTTGGTCCTTCTCAGAGGATTTGTTTTGAAGGTATTCTAATGTCCAGCTGCCATTTCAGATTTTGTTTTCATTGCCAGTCAGTAAGCTGGAAATAACTTTCAAGTCATCTCCCTTCCTTACCCCTCCTCCAGGGACGAGGTCATGCCAGCATGTATCCTGTCAGTGCTCCAAGAGTTTGTTTTTTCTTGTTAAGTTGGGAGAATTGTTTGTGTCTGTGTATTCTTCTCCCTTCTTACGACATGGGACTGTTGAGCCTTGGGTTTTACAGCCAGTTAATATTAAAAAAAAATAAATTCAAAACTTAAAAAAAATAATTCATGTTAATACTGAACACTGGATGGGATCCCCTCCCCTGCACACTTCAGTCTTTGCTTTGTACTGAGTTAGCTGAGTTGCTAATTGGAGAAGAAATGTTAATCAGCAAATTATATTCTTCTGATCAGAATGACACAGTAGTTTGGTTTGGAAGGGACCTTAAAGCTCATCCAGTTCCAACCCCCTGCTGTGGGCAGGGACACCTTCCACTAGACGAGGTTGCTCCAAGCCCTGTCCAGCCTGGCCTTGAGTACTGCCAGGTATGGGGCAGCCGCAGCTTCTCTGGGCAACCCGTGCCAGTGTCTCACTCAGTATGTTACTGCATGAAAAGTATTGGGTAACTTCTTAAGCATTTTGGAGTGAGGTCTGTGGTTATAGTGTCTTTCTAGTGGAAGGAGGGGCTATTGGGGTTTGTTGGATGATGGGGTTTGGCATTTGGAGCTGTTCTAAAACTGTTCAAATTTGAGTTTAGTTTCACCATGCAGGATACATGCAAATGGTGATGGTTTCCTTCTGTTCCATGTGGCAACAGTTAAGAAGGTTTCTGTGAGGGTGGCATGGGGGTTTTGTCTTCCCTCTATGGTTGAGGAAAAGAGACTGGGATGGTATTTTCTTAGTGACATGCTATTGTTAGATTTTGAGCTGGGAGACTGTGGGTTAAATACAGGTTGGCTGCTTCCTTTTCTCATGGTAAAGATAATGCCAGAGCAAACTTCCTTGTCAGAAGGATCATGATGTGTCTTGGAGTAATGTTCATCTGATATTTTGAGTGTAACTGAATTTTTATGGTTTTCTGCTGTGTGATTTTCCAAGTCTGGAAGAATTCAGGGATTTTTTTTATCAGTCATCTGTTTATCCTAGAATTTCAACAGTTTCTCCAAGCTGGTTTTCACTGGCAGGTTTCCCCTAAGCTGCTGTTAGAGTATCTTTCATGCTATTGTCTGTGGTGTGAATTAAGCAGCTTAGCCATGACTGTTCAATTTCTCCATTAAAGGTGGTGGTTTTTAATAGAGTTAGGCTGCTTAGCACCTCTCCAGACTTTGTGGGTATCCTGTTACAGTCTTTTGGTGCGGGTTTGTACTTTGTTTGTAGGTGATAGCAGCTTTCTTGGTCAGGCCCCTGAACTTAGAAGGTGTTCTATTTTAGCTTCTTGCAAAAGATACCAGTTTAGTATCGTTAACTGCATAATTCTTATTTTCAGGTTGCTTTTTCCTTTTCATTTTATTCCTAATGTCAGCTGTTTATTTCTCTGAAGTGTGTGTATGAAGTTTAATGTGTTGTATCGTCTCTCCTACAGAGACTATCCCGTCTCTGATTTCTGCATCTCCAAAATTACCTTCCATTGTGGGAAACGGTTGGTGTGTAGCCTATAACGTGTCAATTTTGAATTGTGTTGGATACACATCTTACAGTCCATAAAATCTTTTATTGATACTGATCTGAAATTGCCAGTGTTTAGTCCTCCAACATGGATTTTTCTCAGCGCTTTTTGTTTCGCCTTTTTGAAGTTTGGGTTTTGTTCTTGCTTTGCATGAAAAGTGATCAGATCAGATGTCAGCTGCACTACACACTTTAATATCCTGAATAAGTTGAGCTACGTTTTCATTCCAGTAGACAGGTTTTTAATCTGATCTGTGGGTAGATATCTTGCTAGCAGGATGAATATTCTACCAACAAGAAACCCCAGAGTGATTCTGTCAGTCTTTTGCCACCTGACTCTTTATTATTCTTATTTATTTATTTGCTTCCAAGCCCACTTAGCAATTTTATTCTTCTTTTTGATTGTTGTTGGGGCTCTCCAATGCGAGCAGATGTCATGGCTGAAGACACTGTCACAGTTTGTAGCAGGCTGTGAGTTCATCAGCACAGTTGTCTGTTGGTGTGCAGTATCCTGTGATTGTCATTTTCCTATATCACATTTGAAATGCAGCTTGCAGAAGTTGGCTGTTAATTGGCTTCCAGTCCTTCAGCAGTTTTTCAACATTAGAAATCCTAATTTAATGTTGTATTTCTGCAGGGAGGGAGAGCCATTTTCCCATCTTGGTTCATCATGTCTATAACAAATTCTTATATTTAGTTATATGTTTTAACCCACTCCTCAACATCAACATAAGCTGTGGATTTTGAGAACATGCTCATCTGTTTTCTCTGTTACTTGTATAGCTTTTGACCTTGCTCATTTCTAATATCCCGGAGAGCTATAATTGTAGCTGGTGGAGAGAATTCATTTTAGAAATTGCTGTTGCGTTTGGAGTATGTTACTGCCACTCCTCTATGCTTTCCCCAGCTGTGTGGTATTGTGATACTGGTAACAGGGAAGATTGGAGCACTCCAGAACCCAATTTTGTCAGTCAGTCTAGCCAGCCTAGTCGGAGAGGTCATCAAAGGGGATTTGACTGACCCAGGCGAGGAGAGGCTTGCAAAGTGCAGTGGAGATTAAATTATTACTTGGCAAGTAACTATTGCACATGGCAGAATATAGTAGCCATCTTCAGCTGCTCCTAAATGTCTGTGGGCAGAGCTGGCTTGTCAGAGATGTACTACAGATAATTTCTCTAAAGGCTCGATTTTTGAGACATTCTTTTCATGTATAGTTGTAGTGGCAACCTTGTTTGGTGTATTAACTTAACTGCCCTTCTTGTGTACCTCTGCTTGTCAAGTCTGCTGTTCATTGCTGAGGGTAACTGGGAAGTCAGTGGGTCTGTAGCACAGACATTGACTTGCTTTTCAT
This sequence comes from Myiopsitta monachus, assembly GCA_017639245.1. Taxonomy (NCBI): domain Eukaryota; kingdom Metazoa; phylum Chordata; class Aves; order Psittaciformes; family Psittacidae; genus Myiopsitta; species Myiopsitta monachus. Next base: position 21,295,735 of record CM029922.1, on the reverse strand, counting down.
GTGATCCTTGCTCTTTTTGACCTGCCTGTCTTGCCTTAACCTGTATTGGAGAAAGTGGCAACTCTTGCTTGCAGGGTTCCTGTGATGCTCTCAAGTCTCTTCTGCCATGTCTACATGCAGACCCTAAGGAAGAGACCACTGTCCCAGAAGATACTAAACTTTAAATGATGTCTTTCTCTACTTTCCCATGGGTGCTTTCCCATTTTTTATACACAAAATGTACTTTTGAGAGTTGCAATGATTACAAAATTGTTCTTAACTTTTTTTAGATCCATTTTTATGTGCACAGGGAAGTAATTTTTCCTGTTGCAGTTGTCAAATTTGTCTGTATAAGAAGTCCAAAATGGTACTTGACTTATTATGTAGTGTGGTATGTTAGTCCCTTACAATGTGTAGGTTTCTTGGCTTTCCTCCTACGTCTGTAACTGTACATTTAACTATATATAATATACGTATATTAAAAAAAATTAAGAATGTCTTCTGAATGCAACATGAGTGTTATTTGAACATCTTTTTTATATATGTGAGATGGAATTGCAGTGATAAAAAAACATGCAAGCATGTCCCTCCAGCTTTCCTTGAGATCTTGGACAGTGTTACCTATTACTTGTAATGCCTGTAATCACAGATGGAGTCTGTGCTGCAGGGGATAATCTCTTGTTGTTTGTTACACTGAGTGCTTTTTCTTTTCTTCTCCTGTTTTTTTAATGAGTCCCTTTCTGAGGCAGGCTAAGCCTAGTTGTCCTTTTATCAAATCCCAGTTGGTGATTGCTATTAGCAACGAGATAACACGTTTTCGCAAGCTTGCACCTGGTTTATAAAAAAAAGTGTGTGTGCTGCTTTGCACATAAGCTTTGCCTCTTAGGTTACAAGGGTTCAATCTGAATAGCTGATTCATGTTATGTACGTAGGTATCTAGTACTTCAGCTCTGTGAGAAGCTGTAATGTGTTTTGTTGGGCCTAAATTTCACTAAATTAAGTAACCTGGAAAAGTTAAATGCAGAGATTTTCATCTCTGTTAAATAGCAGTGATCTACAGTTGTAACATTCCTTGCAATCAGTGAAAAGCGTGTTTTATGTTTGTGAACTTCAGGCCAAGACCTATGGCACCAGAAACAATGAAGTAATTTAACAAATCAGCATGTGTTCTGTTTGTTCCCTACCACCCACCCCACCACTCAGTTTGGACTATCTTAATTTTACTAATAGAACTGTATTGACTTAATAAGAGTTTCTTGTCTGTGGTATTATCTCCATGAGCTTCTAAGATGCCAACAAGGCAGACTTCTAGAGTAATATTACAAACTGATGTAGGGAGAAAAAGAAAATAATTGGGTTGGGGCTTTTTTTGGCTCATGACCCCTGAAATTTCCATGTGTCATCTGCAGAAAACTTGAATCTCCAGTGTTTGCATATCTGACTCTGTCCTTAGTCTTCTGACCAACAGTAAAAAGCACCCTCATTTCTCGGCAGTGTTCCGAGTAAATGTGCTTTTAGGAAGCAGAGTGTATCTGTTCTGGCTGAATGAGATAGAAGTGCAGTTGTCAGTTGTTAAGCTTAAGTAGTTCTTAACTCTCTCTTAAGGGAGGGGGGAAAAAAAAGACAGGAAAAAACCAAAACCACAACAAAATAATGAAACAGATGGAGAGCACCCCTGGTAGTGTTGGGATTTCAGTGAAACAAGTGGGAGTGAGTAGCTCTGGATCCATTTTTGTTCGCAGCCCGCGGGTGAATATTGCAAGAAACTTCCTAGCACCTTCTAAACTTCCTGGGAAGCCCTGTTATTGGTGAATTAACTTGTATATTTCTCACGTGGAGATTGTCCAGGAGTTCCATCTGAATGTAGAAGGCTGCCACCCTGGCAGGATGCAAGTGTGGTTCTTGGATGGAGGGGCCGGGAAGATGCTGCCTATATCTCCTTGGGGCAACCAGAGCCTTTGGCTAGCTGTTTGGAGATACCAAGGAAGAAAACAGGATCAGTGCTAACTAGTTCCTAAGGGGGCTTTTGCTCAGCCCTCTGTGTCAGAAGCTGGTTGTTGCAAAACAGTCTTAATAGGTGATGAGCAGCAAGCCCCCAGGCTTGCAAGGTAGTGGGGAAGAGCAGTGGAGTCAGCTAACTCACTTCCCTAGCTTGTACAGCTGGCAAAAAGCGGGGATACATTGCATGAAATAGAGCGGCTGATCACAACAGGGTCTTTGATCCTTCCTCAATACTGGCTCCATTAAGTTGCCAGTTAAAGCAGCATGGGCTGAAGTCCCAGATGTGGGTTAGGCTATCCAGATGTTTGCCACTATAGGCTCTATATACCTGACATTGCTTTAAATGCTGTGATTTTAATTTTACCTCAATCTCTGTGGATATATCTATATTGGTAAACTAAATAGGGCCAGGGCACAGGCTCAAGTGTAATTGTCATTTGTGTGATCTTTGCATGCTCCTGGGCAGGGTTTAGGCTGAGTTTTTTCCATGAACCATGCCCAGGTGTGGAGGCATGTGTCCATCTGGAGGCAGGATGGACAGAAATCATACAATTATAGAATCATGGAATTACTAGAGTTGGAAGGGACCTTGAAGATCATCCAGTTCCAACCCCCAGCCATGAGCAGGGATGCCTTCCACTAGACCAGGTTGCTCAAAGCCCCATTTATCCTGGCCTGGAACACTCCTCTTGGAAAAAGAGTTTGGGTACATAGGTGGGAATTACACTGTATCAGAGAGTTGGGACTTCCTAAATTCTGTTGACTGGTATAATACATTTATTAAGGTGAAGAGCCTTTTTGATGTTTTGTTTTGGTTTTTTTGGATGCCTGGAGCTTGCAAGCATGTGTATATACATACAGATACATGATATGAGATGGAAGAGCTGTTTTCTGCTCCGTAAGGAAGTGCAGTGGTGGGGATCAGGCTTGCCTTCCTTTTGTGTCACAGCGGGGAGTAAAGAGCCACCCCACTGGGAGAGGTGGAAAGGGTCCTGCATGCAGGCTCCTGTCCTAAACTATGCCTTGATAGTTTGGTGCTTATAGCTGCCTCATGGGGGCTGAAGGTGGGATTTCAGGTCTCAGACAGGGGAGGGGGTTGAACCACAGATGTCTGTGTTTAAGGCAGATGCTTTAACCACTGAGCCATTGAACGGAAAGGGAACGGTGCTTTTGAACTGCTTAAGGGGAAGAGGTAAAAGCAGCTCCCCCTTTTTGATTGCTCTTGGCAGAGGGGAAGGGAGATGAAATGAAGAACAAACTGGTAGGGAAAGCACTCCTGGGAAGCTAACATGACCATTTTACCTCCCCACAGAGAGCCACATTTTAGGATTGGTTTCTCTTTGCAGCATTTTGCAGGCTGAAGCAGGACTCCTGCCTGTCCAGTATCCCACCTTCCAGGATGCCTTGAGGTGCTGTGTGCCAGCTGGGAGCAGGGGAAGCGCACTGCCATGGGCCATGTTCACTGGTGCGTGTTCCCACCTTCTGCAAGCGCTGGATCATCTTTCATGATCAAATCTGTGCTTAATAACTGAGAGTATTAAAATTAGTTTGCACAGTGTTTCAAGAGTGTTGTATAACTACAGGCCCATGTGATTTTTATTATTTTGAACATAGTTTTTCTGCTGTTAATGTTAATTCCTCCTTAATAAACCTGAGATGATTCTGTTACTTGGTCAGGTCTAATTCAGAGGCTTTGGAGGTGCTTTCATAAAATGCTGGTGGGGTTTCACCCCGCTTTTGGTACTGTATTCATTTCTGACACAGTTCCATAAAATTGATGAAATTAACTTTTCTTGATCCAAGAGATTAAACGTGGCTGTAAATTTTTAAGCAGAACCTGTTGCCGCAATTCCCCATCAAAGAAAATCATGTGGACATGAATGAGTAAAGACTTAGGAAGAACGTTCTCCCGAGGAAGCTGATTAGTTAATACTTAAGTAATATCTTTTTCTTTCCTCTCCCCCTGCATCTCCAAACCTGAATCAACACAAATGATTCCTAGATCAAAAGAACGCTTGAGTCCCTTTTATCGGACAAATATCACAAATGGTAGGCTCTTAATGTTCACTTGAGTAACAGCTCGGGCTTTCATGATTCCTTTAATAAACTTAAAGTAGGTCATAATACCCACCACAGCATCCTTAAACTGGTATAAATCTTGGTTTCTAGATTTTTAATTACAGTGGCTTCTCCCATTAGGTGGTCTTGTTTCATGGCAGGATGCTAGACAGCTCTCTTGCTCTAAGTCATTTATGTGGACTGCGGGTATGTCTGTCAAACCATAATGAGCAATGAAAGAACGAAGAACGTTAATTTAACTGATGCTGCTTTTGCTGTTAACGTAAGTACCACCAGCTGCACATCGTAAACATTGGTGGTTGCTTGCCTGCACATCTCTATTCAGTGAGACCTACCGTGATTGATAGAGGCAGAATTAGACTGATGGCTGGCATGCTGCAACTTTTCTATGGCGTTACTTCTGTGAATGCTTTTTTTTGTTGCAAAAGAGACAGCTCCAAAATTTTAATTGCTTTTCAAACTAGCAAGTGCTGCTTGTGTCAAATGCTGATAATTGGTTTATGACAGAGGTATTATAAATTAAGGAGAGGTCAGCTTAGATAATGCACAATTTACCTGGTGGAGGAATGATGGTTGGGTATGAGTGACACTTTGGAGATGCTCGCTTTGGTGTGCGGGGGTTCTCAGTGCTCACACACAGCTTCTTGAACAATGGACCCTAATAGGAAGGGACTGGCTGCAACAATAGCAGTGCTTGAAGCCACTTTATAATTAGAGAAATTACTGAATAATGCAGAACTCCAGTAATGGTGTTTTTTCTGGCCCATTAAGCATTCATGTAAACCTTCAAAATAAAGCTGCATACCTCCTTTTACCTGTCAGCTGTGGTGTGCACTGAGCAAAAGCACATTTGGTTCCTTTCAGGCAGGTCGCTAGGAGGGTGATGAACCCCAAGAATTTGACCCAGGCCACTTGTGCTCTGGTGCCAACTCATCTAGAAGCATCCCTCCCTCCCTTGCTCTGGTGATTAAGGTGCTCCTGTGCCTCTTTATATGAAGCTGCTTCTCACATCCTGTCCAACATTTTCTCCTTTGCCTTGATGGTTTCTTAAAGTGTTTCTCATGTCTAACATAGCTCCATTCTCACTCTGTCCTGATATACCCAGTTATTTCAGAGGTAATTTACTGCATGTTTCTGGTTTCACTCCAAGTATACGTTAGGGTGAAATGCTCTAAATCAAACTGACTGCAGTTAAGATTTAAATTATTTAGAGTTTAAACCAAGGAATACTCATTTAAGTAATTTATTTATTTTGTTCTGTATTGCATATAACTTATTTCCGTAATATTTGCAGTTAGTAGTAATTGAAATTTTGCAACTTGCAACTAAATACCTTAAATTTATACCACTCTTTGCTGATCAAAACAATATACTCATCTCTGAACACTGTTAGGTTTTAAAGCTTTATATTCTTTAATAAATATTGTAGCTTTATTAATTTTTAACATATTGATTAATTCATGGCAAGCCATACTTTGCTATTTCTCTATTTCTCTGAACACCTGTAATCAGTGAAGCTCCTTGTTTTGAGTAGAGATGGAAGAGATGCAGAGTGAGGCAGAACTGGTGGTTGTGACTCATAAGACTTGATGGTTATGGCACCAGACTACAGGCCAGGGTCTGGTCCCTTCTTTCGGGGGATACCTCTGAGAGGGATGAGAACTGTAGTGCTGCCTGGTTTCTCACATCTCCTGCCTGTAAGCAGTATCTTACACTGCCTTTTTTTTATGAGGGCTTTTCATGTCTTACTCAGAGCAAAATAAAGTGGATCCTTAGCAGTGTTTGGGTGCTGCTTCATTTAGTTTCTAGATTGCAGAGCCAGATTGCACCCTCGCTACTCTGACTAGCGCAGTTCTGGTGTGTATGAAAACACAACAGTCTTGAAAGCTTTCAGGGCAAGTAGAGGAAAAACCCCCGCAAAAATGGCCTTTGAATCATTAATGCCATGAATGTAAGCTCATAAAACTTGCCAAAATTGTGTTGGATACTAATGTCCTCCTTTAATTATGATCTACCCCATTACCTGTGTGTATCTAGGCTTTAGAGTTTGTCAGATTGATTTCAAAGAGAATTATACATATGCAAACTTCTGTGGTCCGTGTACTTACATGTTGTAATGAGATTTTCCAAAAATGTGTGCACGAACTTCTAGGGACCTAAACTGGTTGTCACATGGCCGCATGCCTATAAGGCTATAATATTAATCTATAAAATCTATAATACCTTTCTCTCCCAGTTGTTTCTCTCCTTCCAGCCTGTGACTGAGAAATTAACTTTTCTTGGTCTTATTTGCTGTGACTTTGTCCCAGTAAGGAAAATACTTTCTGAGTAACTTCTGGCTATGTTGAAACAAAGAAAAAAATGTAATTCTAGACAGAAAAGGCTGAAAAATCTGACTCCTTGAGAAAGGTAACAGAAGCAAAAAATAAAAACAGTAACACTTAAGCAATTATGAAAGTAATAATATAGCTATATACTTGAGCTTTATACTGTTTAAATACACAAACATGTTTGACTTGATCTTGCATGAAAAGAAGATCTTCCATGGATGTTTCTTGTATAATTTCAAGCTATTATCTTCTTATGCATGTCCTGAAGAGAATTTGCTGGTATCATTTAACATTTTCTTTAAACCTTAGTCTGTTTAAACCCTTACATTAAACCTAAGTTTTAATACTTTGGTTTTTAAGTTAAATTTAAAATTACTACATTTTAATGCCATATAACTGAGAAATACTCATTTTAATACAATTTACCATAAATTTCATTATTCTTTCTTAAGGGAAAGCAACATTTTATTCTCTTGTAAGAGTATTTCCATTTAGTGGACATCTAAAATTATTTCATGTATAGCAACTAAGAATAAAAGTATTTCTTCCATAAATCATAGGATCATTTTAATAAGCCTGACAAACAACATTCCATTAAAATTCCGTGTCAGTTCCAAAGTATGTTTCCATTTGGTATCTTGTTGTATTTAGTTACTTCCCCCCTGTCCCACCCATGAATATGATGTGAGCAAACCAAAGAAAAGCCCATTTGGGTGTATTAAGATGCTGTTTCCACTGTCGTAATGTTTAACGTCAGCAGAAGTTCTATCCTCCCCCTGAGTGTTGATTCCTCATCCTCTTTCCCTTGGCCATCACAGGTTTTGGGTGGATCTGGTGAAACAAATCTTAGTTCCTTAGCCTGTGTTGGCACACACCAGCTTTTCCAGTGCTGCTTTCGGCAGTGGAACTAAAGGCATCTACTGCCAAAGTCTTGTGCTGTCTGTTTTATCAAGACAGGTTTGGCAAGGTGCGGCGTTGGTTAAGAAGGCATCCTCTCGCTACAGCAGTGAAACTCACAGTTTGGGAAGTGAAAAAGGGATAAGAGGCCAAGTAAATTATGGAGAGGTGACATCCTTACCATCAGGTATTTCCTTCATCTGATTCCAGACTGTGGTTGTATTACTAATCCCCAGTGTATATACGCATAAGTATATGCAGTTTTTTGTTCTCCAAGAAGGAAAAGCTTCTTTCTTTAGAAGGTGGGAAAACCTTGTGGTGGAAAACAAGGAGATATGCCAGCCTTCCAGCTCCTCCTGTAACCTGTATAGTGTCCAGGTAAAGTGTAGCATATCTATTTACATGGAAGCCATAAAGTCAGGATAAAACTGGTGAAACTCCCAGATTCAATGGATTAAATATTCCATGTTTAAAATTTAATGGGTGGAGGAAATTAACTTTTTTTGAACAACAACAACAACAACAACAAAGCCCCACCAACAAAGCAACTTCTGATCTGACATTAGAAATAAGTAAAGGTAGGCTGCATTAAGCAACCAACAGGTAACATTTTTGTTGTCAATGACTTCTCTTCTTTGTGCTAATTTTCATCAGGATTCCTGATAATATACTACTAACCATTATTTTCTCACCTAGTTTGCTCAGTACTGACAGATAATAGATGATCCTATTACAAATAGATTTGACACTGCATCAATGAAAATGTGAAAATTGGAGTCTCTCATCATTATTTAAAATGTGTGCTCACTCACTCAAATGAAGTATAAGAGGTATTGGAGATAAAGTAGGCCAGATTGCTGGAAAGGCTGCCTCAGTGTCACACAGGTTAATGTAGATGTATTATGTATTTATATAGCCTATAGGAGGATAACTTTTTAGCAGATGATTTGGACTGAATGTGCACTTGATCAGGACTCTCATTAATAACCTGTGGCCACACTATTCTCGTGGTGAGAAGTTACCTTTGCAATCACAAAGATTAATTCTTGGGCTGTCTGTTGTAGTTTGGAAGAAAGAGTCCAAAGAAACAGGTGAGCTGTGTGTAACATGCTGAACAAAGACCCATATAGACTGAGCTATAGACTAAGGTCATGTGCTATTCCTGACATTTTGATTAAAATGGCCGTTTTTTTTTTTTTCAGCCACAGTTCTAGAAATTGAAACAGTCTTGCATTTCTTTGAAGGAGAGGTGTTCTCACACTACTTATAGCTGAGTAAGGGCACAGTGCTAAACTGTATCCTCCGTGCATGAGATACCAAAGGTAAATTGACATTTTCCTGTTGGGAGTTAGGTCATATCCAGGTTTCTATGAGGATTGCAGTAACGTAATCAGAAGTTAATAACTAATTTGATGATGCATCCAGTGGGATTTGGTGCAGAAGAGGGAAGAGTTTGTTAAGCATGAGACAATCAGCATTTCCTTTCATACTGGTAACTTGATTTCGCTATTTGATGGGTCATGAGAGACCAGCATATTTGGAGTTCTTTGGAGCATGGACATTTTCAATTGATTTGTCCTGGACTGTTACAAAATTTCATTATTTTGTACAGGCCTTGCACATCTCTGGATCTGAGTCATTGCAGAAGCCATGCAGCACAGCAAAATGGTTTTGATAGACCTTTTCCTCAACAGTTTGTGCCTGCAGTGTGGCATTCAGGTTGTGCAGCTTGTGGAAGTGGTCTAGAAATAGACAGTTGTCTGGACTAACCACATGAAGGCAGTCAGCCTATTAAGAGTCTTTGAATTATGCATATGACAAATGAGGACCATAAGAGAAGGCACTGAGTGAGGAGAATTTGAATGGAGCTGTTAGACGAGATGGAGAGTTTGCACCAGGAAAGTACATCACCAGAGCGCTGGAGCTGTGAAGAAGGCTTTTGTACTAATTCTGACATCACTTACAGGCCATAAGGAGAAAACTGAGGAAGTAAACAGCAGCATCCCTGCTGCTGGAGCGTGATCATTGTACATACTCTCTGTCATCAGCGTATTCCCTGTCAATAAATGGGGGTGTGATAGTCTTACTCAAAGCCTTTGATGACAGGCTGTAGGACACTGCCTGGGGCTGTAAGACAAATAACAGTAGTCTTCTCCATGGGTGCTATCTGACTTTTAAAAAAATAATACCTTCCTGACCGCACCAGTGCTGGTTTCTGTAGACACAAGCAAGCTCTGTGCTATCTATATAGCTGCTGATGTTGCACATGTTTCAGTCAGAACTGTAAATGAGTGTGTCAAGGGAAGCAATGAAGGGAAGTTCTTCACATGGAATGTTCATGTCTCTTCAAATATGGCCAAAGCATCACAAAGGTGGTAGTAACTTAAGGATGTGAAATGACTTGGTGTAGTTCCTCATTCAGAGTAGTTGTGTGGGGGCTGTCCACCAAGCTTATCGAGAAAGCTTGCTAGTTGGGAGGTGCTGGAGGTAGTACTGATGTGCTACCCACCAACCATGCAATTGGAAATAAGTGATTGCCAGGAAAATAAGAATCCTCTAGGAAGATGCTTTCCCTCCTCATGTGTAGGCATTTGGATGGTTGCATGCCGTGCTGACACCTCTTGGGGAAGGCTAGCTCTCAGACTACCCACTGATGAAAGTTTCTCAGCACTGTATGTAAAGAGCCTAAACCCTGTGTTTTTATATAACCTAATTCTTAAATCTAGCATCTCAATTTTAACAGCATGATCTCATCACACAATTGAATGAATTCTGTGATGGTCAGATGGGCTAGAATCAACTATTTACACCAGGAGAAAAAAATCTTGCTGTGAGAGAATTGCTGGTTTTTCTAATTATTCTCATGGAATCAGAAGTTTGATTGACTCTAACCTGCTAATCTCCCACACTTCCTCTTCTGTCTTCACTTGTTTTCTTCTCTTCCCACTAAAGGTGATCTTTTGTAACTTCTCTGTTTATTCTGTTGGTTTTTTTGGGGGTTGACAAATTAAGCTGAAGATCTTTTTTTAGTGTTGTAATTGGGAAGTGTAGAGAGGAGATTAAGTGCTCCATTGGGCCAGTGTGCTGTTGGCACTCAGCTTTGGAAATTTGGTTCATTGCTTAGGAAAAGTGCCCAAGATCTGCACCTCAAAGGTGTGAGGTTTTGAGTCTTGTTATTCTAATACTGATTTGGGGTATAATAAATGGGACAGCTGATACAGGATTGAGTAAGAGAAGTCTACTTAATGCCAACCAACATGAACTTACAGAAAATAAATCCTGTCAAGCTAATCTTGTCTCTGTTAAGTGTTTTTAGTGTGATGGCAAGTTTGATATTTATGGCTTCTACAAGGCATTTGACTTGGTGACACCATTTTGGTTAAAAACTAGAACAAAATAGTTCAATGTGTGAAGGTTGGGAATTGAGCTTGTCCAACTTCAGCTGTTTACAATTTGCTGTCCTACTCTATAAACTACTTGTCGTAGGCCCTCTCTGAAGTTGGTGGAGAGGAGGAGAGAGGGTTATTGCTCCTCCCCTGAGTTGATATAAAGGGAACGTGAGCTTATAGGAAGGACAAAGCTGCTTTTGCCTGTGTTGGCTCTCTTTGTGCACATCCATAGAAGAACTTCAGGGAGGCTGTGCTAAATCTGGGTCTAACCCTACTGCAGACACTCCCAGAATATTGTGTTCAGGTCTGACTGCACCTCACGGAGGTTGATGAGATAGGGAGAGAAGGTAGAAGAGTAGTGATGGTGACTAGGGAGTGGAAAGATGTGCCTTTAGGCCACTGGCACATCTTGCAAACATTCATTGCCCTAATCCAAGAGAAAGAAAGGATTGATTAGCTTTTCTAAATGGAAAATTAAGAAAGGAAGTGTCTTCAGTCTGTTGAACAAAAATACAGCAAGATGTGTTGTCTAGAAATGAAAGCCAAGAAAATTCATAATAGAAACAAATAGATCTTGACAGCAGGAATAATTAGTCACTAAAACCTTTCACCAGCACCCAGAAGGCATCACTTAGAAATTCAGTAATCATGACAGGGTTTTTATTTTTTCTTCCTGAACATGGCAAGAGATTGAGTCCTGTGTCTTTATAATATGCAAGAGAATCAGACTAAGGTCAAAAAGGGACTGCTAGGATTATCTAGTCAGTAAATAACACTGTGAAGTGAATAGGACTTCCCCTGCTATGAGCAACTTGTCAGTCCAAAACGAGTCAGAGAAAATGGAGATGGTATTTGTGGGATCATAGGTGCCTTCTGTCAGTCCCACTGTACCCAAAGGGTAACTCTTCTAGGTAGAGACATAGCTTTGAAAAACTTTCTGGGATACAGTATGCTGGTGGCCATGACATACTATAGGGGTGTCATCACTTTGGCTGTGTTTTTAACTTTCATACTATTTTGTACCTTAATATTGCATAAGGATGTTACCTTCTCTTGCTATATGGCAGTGTTTATTCAGATCGTAGGAAAAATGGGTGCTTTTACCCTTTTGAGCACAGGCAGTTCTTTCCAAGTGGATGATACTGTTCTCTCCCTTCCCATTTTGCAGCATCAGACCCCAAGGGCAGCTTGTAGGTTTTTCTCCGTACCCCTGCTGTCTCTGGTACATCATGAACCAAGTGCAGTTCCTGTTTTCTGCTCTGTCGCTTTGTGTTGTGCAAGACTTCACATAAGATGAGGCACATGGACCTCATCTAAGAGCCAGGTACTTTGCCACTGCCCTTGCTCTTCTTTAGCAGCCTGTTCCTATCCTTCTGCTGTCCAGCTGCCTAATAGCACTCCTCCCACACTGCAAAGGGCATGGTGTGTCTGTCTTCTCATCACCTGCAGCTGGTTATAATATCTGACTTCCTGGTAGTCCGTGAGAGTCTTCACTTGGAAGAGTAGGACTTTGTATTAAAAAACATCTGCAAATGGCAAACCAACAGGTTTTGTTCTGTTTCTGCTTTTTCTATTGACTTTTTTTTGACAAAAATCTGGAAAAGACCTTGAACTGCAGAAAGTTGGTTCATGATTTCAAAGAAGTTGAGGTCTTTTCAGTCTCAAATGCTTCAGTGCTTTGAGTGCTAGTCTCTCCAGCTGCTTCAGTGAAGCAATAGAGTTGAGAAGATCTATTAGTCAAGCTGTCCTAAAACTTTCCAGCCTTTTAATCCCAATGCCTTCAAACCATTTAAGAAGGTATCTTTGCTAGTCTTTGCTTCAATAAAGAAATAAAAGATCTTTCAACACATGTACTTGCCTATTACCTTCATCGCATCTCCAGCAAAGCCAGTGGACTTCAATGAATTGTGAAGAAGCTGACTCCACTTTAAGGAATTCTACCCCTTTTATTAGACTGTATGTATTTGTCTTCAAAGAAACCTCACTATTCGGGTGAACGGTTTTGAACTGAACCTTGCAGATCCATTAGAACTCTGCATTCATTTGAATAAGCAGTCTTTTCAGCAGGCTCTTTTTTGCATGAGAATATTTTGCATATCTCTTCTGAACGTCACACATCTCAGTAGCTTTCCTTAAACTTTTACAGGAAAATAAAAATTAAATAAACCTAGAGTGAGTAAGAAATTCCTGTTTGCATCATCAGTCATCTGGTTGTGGGTCTTGCTATAGAATTCGACAGAAATGAATGTCTGGAGAATGTAATTCAATGTTTAACATGGTTTAGGAGCAGAACAGTGAATACATTATTTGAGGGTGGACCTCTAAAGTGCCTGTCTTTTTTCTTATGGAGTTTGTCTGGTTGGGTAGGTGCGTGTGCTTTAACTTCATGTAGAACATCAACTAAAGGCCATCTGAAGAAAAAAATAAAACTCAATGGGCTACTTATGCTGGTTGTCTGATCTTCTAGGTCTATAAATTCATTACTAACCTCTGTACATCTTGCATCATTTAAAAAGTATTTCTGGGGAAAAAAAAAGTGGTTGTAAATTATCTTGGCAAACTTTGTCGTAATTGCTGTTTGCATTGGAGCTTGCAAAAATAGCTTTGTTTATGATCTGATACTTTTAATGGCATATTTCACTGTTCCCACTTACACTTTGAAATGACATCTTTGGTTTTCCCTTTTAAAGAGAAGCATAATCCAGATGTCTGTCAAAAGAGTTGTTGATGTAGCATTTTATGAATAATCCTTCTGTTTGAGTTTTTTGTTTTGTCAGAAATGTTTGCCAAGCTCTCGTAAAGCTCCCGATGAATATTATTGATGTATACTTTTAAAGAAGTGATTATCCGTGCGGGACACAAACTGAACAGTCAGTTCAAAACCCCCTTTTTTTCTCAAAAGTTATATGATGTTGTAGGAGGAGTTAATTTGTTGATGTAATGGAACAGGGGGCTCCTGAGCTAAAATGATTCTCCCCTTTCCTTTGTCCAGCTTAACTCTTTGAAGCACAGCCCAGCATTCGAGTTTGGGGGACTTCTGAGAAAGTATTACGCAGAATATTCTCAGGGTTACTGTCAGTCTACTTAAATCTTTGATGAAGAGTGTTAATAGTTCCCTGCCTGCTTTGAGAGAGATGAGTGTGACTGTGAGAAACATTGAGTAAAACATACCGCGTAGTCTTAGGAGTACAGAAATCACCATTTCAAACCTGGAGCTGTTACTCCCTCCAGCGCTGCTGTCATTTGTGGCTGTTAAAAGATTTATATAAGCAACTTGCCCTTTAGGCATGTGCAGACATCCTCTTCTCTGGTCATTTTTCTCAGGTGATTCCTTAATCCTGGTGGCTGCAGCATAAATACTTATGGAGCATGATGAGGACTGGCAGCATTGCTGGGCTTTTTCCAAGCATATCAGAATCCTTTTGGCTTGTAAATGCGCTGGGGTCTGCAGACCTTGCAGTGTTTTAGCCTGCAAATTAGTAGTTGGCTGGTAGTCAGTTGGGGAAAAGAGAGATCTGTAAATTCGGTAATAAATAATAGATTAGGGTTAACATACACAATAGCATTCTGCAGATGTCATGGTACAGAGCAGTCATTCCTTCCCATAAAGTCAAGTGGAACTGTGAAAATGGATGCATCTGTCCTGTTCCAGCTCTGTGTTTTATTTTTTCTATCCCAGCCTGCAATTCTTGGCTGCAGCTTCGCCCAGCTTCAGAGCCTACATAGCTTCTCATGGCATCTGTAATTACTCCCTTCTCAGACCACTTGCTCAATTTCTGGCAATGTTAGGACAACAGGTCACACCAGTCATTATAGAGATTTTCCTTGTGGAGCTGGAATAGTCCCAGTCCAAATGCACTGAAGATAACTGGGACTTCACAACAGTAGTCCCTAACCTGCGCAGCACTGAGAGCTTTGGGTGCGTTGGTCTGTACTTAAATCCTGTGTCTGTACAGCTTAACCATTGTGCTAAGCTCGGCTGTTTGCAGAGTGACTCATTTTGATTTGCCAGACACACTGCCTATAAGCACCCTTCTTTTACTGCTTATGAAATAGCTACTTGGTCTGCCTAGTCAGTGTTTCTACCTTATATTGCAGTCGGTTCCCCCTTCCACTTTCCCATTCTGATTTGCTTTCCTTTGCCTTGTTGATTTGCGGAGAGAATGCTCCAGCTGTGCCTCTGAGCATTTCATTCCCTTTCTCTAGCCCCTGCCCCAAGCTGCTGTACCTGACATGGGGAGGGGGTTATGTTTGCAGTATAGAGCTGCTCATAAAGGTCATTTTTAAAGCACTTTGTGCTTCACAGTTGATTTATGGCTCTTCTGCACGGGAAGGCATTCATAGAATATTTTTTATGTTAAACTTCTCCTGATTAATTAAACTACAATAACTCTCTCATGTCCTTGATTTCATCCTTCTTCCTTTCCTATTCCTTTCTTTTTTTCAGCTACTAGTGAGACAGTGTGGGCAGGTGCCACATGGTGTGTTGCATCCCCTCTGAGGTCCATGCTGTGTGCCTCTGCTGCAGGCTGTTGGGCGACCTCTACTTCAGAGGAGCTCTGAAGCAGTCCCTCGTTGTTGTCAAATGTTGCTGCCTGCTCCTCACCTTACTTTAGATGAGGAGGATGCTGTTTAAATCTGCATATGCTCCTCTCACCCTACGGCAGCTCTTGGTGAATGAGCTGATCTGCTGTATTGCCCTTGGATACTTCATCTGTAACAGAGAAACTCTGAAGCAATGTCCTGCTGCATAAGAAAATTGTGGTTCTGACTTGACATAATATGAAATCATATTCTGCTTCATCCTTTCTTGCCTTTTGGTAACCTCTTTTTGAATTTACTAGTTAAAGCCTAGTGAGCTTTCTGTTAGCTGCTTGTGCTGTATCTAACTGTTTACAGGGTGATTCTACTTTTTACAACCCAGAGCTGTTGAAGTTCAGGTGATTCTGATTGATCTAGCTGCTTTCTCCAAAACATCCAGATCTGATTCTCACTGATCAGGTCTTTTGAGCCTAAGACACTTCTAACTATTCCATCCCTTCATGAAGATGCCTATGTTGATGAAGTAGGTGAGCTGACACCAGCTATATGATATTTTGTCTGGCCTTCTGCTAGTTTAACCCTGGAAGAATGAGCTGCTTATTTCATGAAGCTTGGTACTGTAATGATGCAGTATCTAAACTAGATGCTTGGTTTCCATCAGGTTGCTTCAAGTAATTGAATTTAGAAGCATAGGTACAGTATAGGATATATGACCTCTCTGCATTGAAGTGGTTAGACTCCCAAAGGAGAGATGAGGGTGCTTCTATAGGCTTCTGTAAGGTACCTTCAACTTTCTAAGTATCATTACCAGGAATTGAGGCTTTACCTCTGCAAATAGTACACTCTGATGAGAAATGGCCACTCTTGGTTTTGGTGTTTAAACCTCCTTGCTGTGCTTCTGCCTCTTCCAGTTGCAGTATCTCGTTCTAGGGGTTCAAAGCTTCCTGGTTGGTGTTGCTCTCCTCACTCCCCTTCAATAGCAACTGCACTAAGGTTTTGGTAAGATTAAACTCCTTCCTGATAAACAGTCAAGATTTTCTAAACTGGGGGAACAAAACCCCATCCAAATGCTAGTAAATAATGAAAGTTGTAGTATGTTAAACAGTAAAGGCCATTAATCCTGTCTTTGTGTTGCCACAAGAAATAATTTTTACTCTTCTTTGGGCCTACATGTCCAGGAGCACACAAACAGATTTTGAACTGAAGCCCGTCTTTGTGTATCATTTTCATGGTGAGGGATTATTGCTTTTCTTGCTCCTTTTTCTTCCTGATCCTTCTTTCTTCAGATGTCCCGTATCCAGCTGTGAGGGCTGTTTTGCCTTTCCCTGTGGCACTGCCATCTAGAGTCTACAATATGCTTTTTAAATATTCTTCATGTCTTTCATTATTGAGGTGGGGAAGAAAAAGGTCTCCTTCGTGTAAAACTGTCACAGGCTTCTTCCCTATCAGAAACCGATTGCATTTTTTCTTACTGTCAAAGGCTCTTTCTCTGTTCTGTGAAGTCTTGGAACAACAGTCCTTAGATGGCTTTGAAAAGTGGATGTTTCCCCAAGGAGATTTCCCAGAGCATCTCTGGCCTAGTGTTGCCCGTGGAGATGATGGGGTAACTGTGACATGATGAGTCACTATGCAAAGGAAGAATTATTCCCTGGAGATTTTTTCTTTCCTTTCCATAAACTGCTTCATGAAAACAGTGCTCTTTCCACAAACAAAAAGCAAAGCAAAAAAAGAGATTCTATTTTTGTTTGAGCTTTTTCAGGAAGTCCATGCTAAAGTCTTTAGTCATGTTGTAAAAGACAGAAATATTCTGTTGAAATGTCTCAACAAAGCATTCAAGAAGTGCTAAATAGATAAATAAATAGACCAGCTATTTGCACAGCCTTAACTCCAAAATGAGTCTAACCCTGTAAACAAAGCAGGCTGAGAAGAAGGAAGGAACTCTGTATGACAGAGAAGATGAGAATCATGGAATCATATGGTGGAGGATAATGTGGATAAGATCACAGAATCGTAGAATCATAGAATAGTTAGGGTTGGAAAGGACCTTAAGATCATCTAGTTCCAACCCCCCTGCCATGGGCACGGACAACTCACACTAAACCATGTCACCCAAGGCTTTGTCCAACCTGGCCTTGAACACCGCCAGCGATGGAGCATTCACAGCTTCCCTGGGCAGCCCATTCCAGTGCCTCAACACCCTTACAGTAAAGACTTCCTTCCTCATATCCAATCTAAACTTCTCCTGTTTAAGTTTGAACCCATTACCCCTTGTCCTCTCACTACAGTCCCTAATGAAGAGTCCCTCCCCAGCATCCCTATAGCCCCCCTTCAGATACTGGAAGGCTGCTATGAGGTCTCCATGCTGTTGTTTTTCATGTGCCTTAGCATGCCTTCTAGGAGGATCCACTGCAAGATTTTGCCAGGCACGGAGGTGAGGATGACTGGTCTGTAGTTCCCCTTCTCATCCATTTTCTCCTTCTTGAAAATGGGGGTTATATTTCCCTTCTTCCAGTCGTCGAGAACTTCACCTGACTGCCATGATTTTTCAAATATGATGGACAGTGGCTTAGCAACTGCAACCCGCAGATGGATTTCATCAGGTCCCATGGACTTGTGTATGTTCAGGTTCCTAAGATGGTCTCGAACCAGATCCTCTCCTACAGTGGGCCTAGGGTCTTCATTCTCACTGTCCCTGCATCTGCCTTCCAAGAGTTGGGTGGTGTGGCCAGAGCATTTTCCGGTGAAGACTGCAGCAAAGAAGTCATTAAGAACCTCAGCCTTCTCTAAATCCAGGGTAGCCAGTTCTCGTGATAGCTTCTGGAGGGGGCCCACGTTGTCCCTCGCCTGTCTTTTATTTGCAATGTACCTATAAAACCCCTTCCTGTTATCCTTAACAGTCCCTAGCCAAGTTTAATTCTAAGTGGGCCTTAGCTTTCCTAACCTGGTCCCTAGCTTCTCGGACAACATCCCTGTATTCTTCCCATGCTGCCTGTCCTTGCTTCCACCTTTTATAAGCCTCTTTTTTCCTTTGAATCTTCCTCAGCAGCTCCTTATCCATCCAAGGAGGTCTCCTGGCCCTCCTGCTGCACTTCCTTCTAGTAGGGGTGTATCGCTCCTGAGCTTGCAGCAGGTGATCCTTGAATAGCAAGCAAGAGTCTTGGGCCCCCTGCCCTCTAGGGCTGTATCCCATGGAATCTGACTGAGCAGGTTCCTGAAGAGGCCAGAGTCTGCTCTCTTGAAGTCCAGGGCAGTGAGCTTGCTGCACGCTCTTCTCACTGTCCTGAGGATCTCGAATTTGACCATGTCATGATCGCTGCAAACAAGGCTGCCCTGGAGCATCACATTTCCATCCAGCCCTTTCCTGTTGGTGAGGACGAGGTCAAGCATGGCACCTCTCCTTGTCGGCTCCTCTATTACTTGCAGAAGGAAGTTGTCTTCTACAAAATCGAGGAACTTCCTGGATTGCTTGTGCCAGGCCGTACCATCCCTCCAACAGATATCAGGGTGGTTGAAGTCCCCCATGAGAACAAGGGCCTGTGAGCGTGAGGCTGCTCCTGTCTGTCTATAGAGCTCTTCATCCATCGAGTCTTCTTGGTCAGGTGGTCTGTAACAGATTGCCCCAGTAATGTCTCTCAATGCTGTTCTCCCTTTAACCCTGACCCGCAAAGTAGATGTTTGCATATCTGCACCTTCCTCAGGCCTTTCACGTGCTGCTCCTTTGTATTATCTTTTTTAGGTTTTTAAAAAACTAACTTTCAGCTGGCTAGTGGCTACAACAGGCTCTGTTTTTTCTTCATGGAGGTCTAAAAATTGTAGATGTTTTGTCTGTTTAGTAAGATCACTGACTGTTTTGGGTTGGAAGGGACCTTAAAGATCATAAATTTCCAACCCTCCTTCCATGGGGAGAGGGGCAGGTTCCACAAGAGCAGTTTGCTCAAAGCCCCATCAAGCCTGGCCTTGAACACTGCCAGGGATGGAGCAGCCACAGCTTCTTCAGATGTCTTGTCAGTCCCTTTAAGTATTGGAAGGCTGCTCTATGGTCTCTCCAGAGCCTTCTCTTCTCTAGCCTGAACAAGCCCAGCTCTCTTAGCTTGTCTCTGTAATAGAGGTGCTGCAGCCTCTGAGCATCTTCATGGCTTTCTGTGGACTCACTCCAGCAGGTCCATGTCCTTCTTATGTTGGGGGCACCAAAACTTTCCCAATCTGATCCCTGGCTGCTCAGACAGTTTCTCTGTATTTCTCCCAGGCTACCGTTCTTGCTGCCTTGTTTGCTTTATGAGATTAACTTTGGGATGCCAGCTGGCCCTGATCCCATCCCTTTAAACCTTTTTTATAATGGTCTGATTTTTTTTTTTACCTTCTTCCTCTGTGTGATGGTACATCTTGCCTTGCAGCCAGCTCTTACTGCAGATCATTCATTAGAGATGATTCATTACGTCCATTTGGTCAGCTAGTCAAGCTTAAGCTGCAGTGTGCTTCATTTGCAGAAATGCAGTAAGATTCTACCAGTTTTATTAAACTCTCTTAAAGGAACAAAGCATGACCAAATGGAGCTCATCGCTCAACTGATCCATCGACTTACCTTGGATAAGTCATTTCGTTCTTCCATGCACTTCTATTTCCTGTTCCTTTACCATCACCTCTTTGTAAGGTGTTTTCACAAGGGAAATTATTTGGTCTAGCTATTTAAACATAGCAAAAGTCATACACATTCTGTAATAACTGCTAGCAGCATAGTGAGATAGCTTCGAAGGAGGTGGTTTGCATGGTAGCCCTTCTATAGTTTACAGGTAGGTTTAGTGAAGTATTACTCTACCACCTCACAATTATTATAATTTGATAGAACATAAATTATATATAGAATGAAAAAGTCTTAAATTGAGGTAATGGGAGGGAAGCCCTGATTTCATTGTTCGAGGGAAATGCACTTGTAAACTTCAAATTAGTTTGTATAACTGAATTACTTGTATGCAGCTCTCTTGTTCTGAGAATCTTCTTAGTTGAAACTGAAACTCTGGTGCTAAAACATAAAATCAATAGGTACTGTTACATCCACTTAAAAAAAAAATTATATTGATTTGCAGATAATGGCAGCAGTTCGTTCTTGCAGGATTACATGCCACTTCCTGTCGTAAAGATTACTTCAGTATATATTACATCTGAGATGGAGAACATAGGTATAGAACTGCTTTGCTTTAATGAATAGTCATTTTACTCTGGGCATTAAAATGAGATATATTTCTTTAAATTTATCTCTAGGGATTGTTTTGATTTCACGGGCAAACCCTGTGTTACCAAAGACTCTAGAACACTATTAAACTTTCAAATAATCTTAGATTGACTTGTTTCTGCAAGTGCTTGAACTCATCTTCTCTCTGAGAGCAACTAATTAAGCAAAAGACTGTGCTCCTTCTGGTCTCCTCCACATCCTTGATTAGAGGGTTAACACCATGTTATCTTGGGTATTAGAAATTCTTTGCTAAACCCTAAGTATCTGCTACTAGCATCTAACTCTCTGTTCTTCGTAACAAATTTGTCACCTTCAGGGGATTAAATTCTTCATGCTGATCATGGTGTTCTCCCATTGTGCAGCTGCTTTTTTGCTTTCTGTGGGTTTTTTTTTCTTTCTTGTGCTGTAGCTCATGTGAAACCTATTCATATTAAGCATAGGTGACTTTCTGTATTAAAATTACTCTTTTCAACTCTTTCTAGATAACCTGGCTTCCCAGAAACCTCCTGTTAAATGCAAGGGTTTGCTGTCCTGTTTACTGACTGTTACACCTGAGGCTGATTTTGATAGAGATTCGGGATATCGCAGGGTAAGTGTGTGGATTCCTGTTCTTGTTATAGTTTGATTTTCCTTTCATTGTCTCTTATTTGTTTACATGAATGCAGTTTGGACTGTGCTTTTCCTTCTAGTGACTGCAGCAAGTCCCTATCTGAGCATGGGCACCTGAGCGTCTGTGTAACAATAGAAAAATAATGTGGTAGGATGAATACTAATGCTGTAAACCTGATTAAGAGTATTTGAATTTGGTGGTAGCTCCAAGAGGGAGCAGTCTTCTGTGTGTACAGATTCGTAGGCCTGTATCTTACAGAACTGTAAAAAGCTCTAAGGCATTCATTTGCGTATAGTGAACATTTTGAGTTTTAAGCTGACAAATGTGCATGTATTTTTATGTTATAAATTAAACATTTTTCCTAATGTACATAGTTATAAATATCTGTGAAGTTTGCAAGATCAAGTTTAAATATTTGGAAAAGGGAGATTAAAGGTTAGTTAGTTTCTTGGAGACATGGAAAGGGGAAAGGAAGAACTGATTCCCTCTCTTATCCAATTCTACTTCACACATCAGAGCAGAAACTGAAATACTTGACTTCATTATGGAACGTCTCTTGTGGAATTTTTCGTTTCCCAGCTACTGGAGGAAAGTGTCATTAATGTTTCTTTTCTTTTGCCTCTTCCTCAGTCTTTGATTCTTTGCTTCCACTGTCTCTTCCAACCTGCTGTTTTTCTTGCCTCACCCCTTTCCTAGCTTCTTTCTTCAGTCCTGTCTTTTCTTCCTGGAGCTAATCCTGACCCTCACTGCTGTTTATCTTTCTTATCCTCTTGACCTCCTTTGACCAGCCTTCTGGCTTTTCCCAACCAGATATGTAGATATTTGGGATAATTCAGTCTGGAAGGCACCTGTGGAGATGATCTAGTCCAACCTCCTGCTTAGATCAAGGTTACCTACACCAGGTTGCATAGGGACCTATCCAGTTGGGTTTTGACTAGTCTCCAAGAATGCAGACTCCAAAACTTCATTGGCCCCTGTTGCCATGTTTTACCACCTTGTGAAGGATATTTTCCTTGTCTATAATCTGAATTTCCATTGTTGCAGCTTCTTCTTTCTTGTCATATCTCTGTACCCTTCCAAGAATAGGCGCACCGTGTCTTCTCTGCACCTTTGCTTTGGGGAATTGGAAAATGTAGTGAGGTCTGTAGGTGCTAGGCCTGTGTTCCAGCCACCAGTACCTTCCCCTGGACTTGCTCCAGTATGTGAAAGCCTTCTTGTTCTGGAGAGCTCACAAATCCTACATGGGGGGAGGGCTCATCCTCTGGACCTGCTGGGTGTGCTTCTGCAAATGTAGCCCAGGATGGATGCACTTTGCCTTTGTTGCAAGGGCATATTGCTGGGTCAAGTTCTACTTCTTCTCTGCCAAGACCGCTAAGTCCTATGTCTTTTTTTTTTACTAGTTTTAATGTTTAATCTTTCTCACACACTGTTGTGCAATCCTGCCTTCCAGTGTTTGCTGTTCCTCCACAGGTTTCCTTATTGAACACTTCAAGTATCCCCAGTGCATCTTGAACATGATGTTTCTGAAAGCCTCTTCCCATTAATGAGTTTGAACTACATTTTGCAAACAGTGAAAGCCCATATCCAAGTCTTTCACTCTTGGAAATGGGCATATTTCCCTCAGCAGCTAGCTTATAGCTTTCAGTGTAGCTTCGATAATATAAAAATCTTTTTCAATTCCTATTATTTGTATGTTCATGGTAAAACAGAAAACTGTGTGTATGCATAAGGTGTGTCCAGGTATGTATGGGAGAGTGTATTTAATCATAGAATCATAGAATAGTTAGGGTTGGAAAGGACCTCAAGATCATCTAGTTCCAACCCCCCTGCCATGGGCACAGACACCTCCCACTAAACCATGCCACCCAAGGCTCTGTCCAACCTGGACTTGAACACCGCCAGTGATGGAGCATTCATAACTTCCCTGGGCAACACATTCCAGTGCCTCACCACCCTTACAGTAAAGACTTTCTTTCTCATATCCAATCTAAACTTCCCCTGCTTAAGTTTGAACTCATTACCCCTTGTCCTATCACTACAGTCCCAAATGAACAGTCCTATCCCCAGCATCCCAATAGGCCCCCTTCAGATACTGGAAGGCTGCTCTGAGGTCTCCACGCAGGCTTCTCCTCTCCAGGCTGAACAGCCCCAACTTTCTTAGCCTGTCTTCATACGGGAGTGTCATGGGTTCAGCAGCAGCAGTCATTTTTCTCCTTCTTGGCAGCTGGTGCAGCGCTGTGTTTTTTGATTTAGGGCCTGGGAACAGCGCTGATAACACCAGTGTTTATAGTTACTGCTTGGCAATGTTTTGGTCTGGCCAAGGACTTTCTGAGCCTCATGCTATGCCAGGGAGGAGGGGGATCCGGGAGGAAGCAGAGACAGGACACCTGACCCAAACTGACCAAAGAGGTTATTCCATACCACAGCACGTCATGTCCAGGATGTGAAACCGGAGGGCAGAGACCTGGAAGGGTGTGGTGGTGGACTGGGGGTGCACGGCATGGTCAGGTTTTTGGGATTGGGCTTTCGCTTCTGGGGGGTGCACTGGCTGGGTCAGGCTTGGTGAGCAGTTGTATTCTTTTTCCTTGTATTTCTCTTGTATTATTACCAGTGGTAGCAGTAGTGATTCATGTTATACCTTAGTTACTAAGCTGTTCTTATCTCAGCCTGTGCGAGTTGAACTCTTTTGATTCTCCTCCCCATCCCCCCAGGACTGGTGGAAGAAAGAGGGGGAGTGTGTGAGTGAGCGACTTTTGTGAGTTTTAGAGACTTAAACCACGACAGGGAGGTGCTCCAGTCCCCTGATCATCCTCATGGCCCTCCTTTGGACTTGTTCCAGCAGTTCCATGCCCTTTTTATGTTGAGGACACCAGAACTGCGCACAGTACTCCAAGTGAGGTCTCAGAAGAGCAGAGTAGAGGGGCAGGATCACCTCCCTCGACCTGCTGGTTACGCTCCTTTTGATGCAGCCCAGGATACAGTTGGCTTTCTGGGCTGTGAGTACACACTGCTGGCTCATGTTCATTTTTTCATTGACCAACACCCCCAAGTCCTTCTCCACAGGGCTGCTCTGAATCTCTTCTCTGACCAACTTACAGCTGTGTCCTGAATTGCTCTGACCCAGGTGTAGGACCTTGCAGTTGTCATGGTTAAACTTCATCAGGTTGGCATCTGTGCTTCCAGTACACAGTCATATATAGTGTATATAATAGTATATATACAAAACTGTTGCTGGAAATTGAGTCTGAATTATCAATAAGGCTTTTATTTTATATGCTGCCTTTATGTTTGTCCCTGCGTGTGTGTGTAATGCTGCAAATTGCAGATACCAACAGCTGTAATTGTAGTTAAATCAAATGTTCTCCAAATCCTATTTTATTTTTTTAGTATCCATCACAGTGTATAATATGTCTGGTTTTTCCTGTATTTTAATAGGGTCTGTATGTTGGGAGATATGCCAGACAATGGACAATCAGGAATAGTCTCAGCCTTAGCTTGACACACTGATTAGATGGTCCTTGGGGAAGGGAGACATGCTCCTGCACGATTTGCTCACTGGTTGCCTTGTAAGTGGCCTTAGGGGAAGGACCAAGGGGGCATCAGTAGTTCAGTACTCAGGTCATACTTAATAGTTTAGCCAGGGTGGCTGGAGCTCATGTGCCAGTTACTCGGTTTATATCTGCCAAGAAGGGGAGCAAAAGAAAGCCATGAAGGGGGCAAGTGGAGCATAGGGGATTAAATGTGCTGAGTCAGGGAAAAAATAGTTGAGCAGAAAGTAAGAGAAATGGAAAGGAAAACATATAGAAATGAGGATGAAGACTTTAACTTGCAACAGAATGTTTCAGTTTTAATTCAGAGAAATGTTGTCCGACTCATGAAGAAGTAGTTACACTAGAGCAACTTGTAGAGTGGTGAGTGACAGTTTAATTCACTTTCTGTGGTGGGAAATGCCTAGCAAATCTGGCTTGTGATAAGTTGCAGCATCACCTAGTCACAGCAACATGAAATGCTGAGGATAGTTTTAGGCTGAATATCAAGTTACTCAAAGTTATTCTGTTAGGTTATGGTATGCCGGTGGGTATTTCTGCCGCCATAGCTGTGATCTGGTTGTAGCAAAAGGGAAAAAAGAAAGAAATTAATTTGGAAATGAGAAGCCAGTTGTGTCTGTTGTTCCTGCTGAAGCCTTGTGCTAAGTTTGAGAAGTTGTTTGAAAGGGGCTTGAATTCCAGGATGCACTTTGTCTCCTTCTGGGAATGGGCTGCATGTAGGACTTGCACACTTGTCTGTCTTACCTGTTCCTGGATATTTCTAGTTCAGCTGTTCCCCTTAAAAGGCCTTTTAACTCTCTTAGTTTTTCTGCAGGATATATATGTATGTTGACTGTAGCCCTTTATATCCTGACAATCACGTGTGGTTGCAATTTTTGTATTCCAACTGAGGGAGTACTTAACCCCATATTTTTCTGGTGCAAACTGAATTTATTTTCACCATATGCAGTACCTCTTATGGAAGAAGAGGAGTGGGGGGCTTTGAAATGAAAAAGTTGAGAGCTGCTTCTGTGATGCAGTTATTTTAATAACCGTGGGTCTCTCTGCACAACACTGACTGCTTTTCTGGAATATCTCTTAGGGGGAAAGAGAGTCAGGAAGGAGTATAAACTCAAAGTGAGACCTCAAATGACCACTTGGATTTAGGACCTTGAACTCCTAATTAATGTGTTCTGCTTTTTATTTTCGTAGTTTATAGGTGTGTGGAAGCCAGGATTTGGGTTTTTTCCATTTCAGCCTTTTCAGCAGAAGAAGCAAGCCGAATGAAGTAGAAACAGTTAGTCACAGAAGTCTGAGGTCACACTTTTTGTCTAAATTTGCAATAAGCTTTGGGATGCAGCAGAGAAACCAAGGGATGACTTCACTTGTCTTTGGTATGATGTTGATAGAATAATTCAGTTTGGGAGAGACCTTGGGAGGTCATCTTGTCCACCCTCCTGCTTGAGGCAGAGCAGGTTGTTCAGGGCTGTGTCTGTGGCCAGGTGATGCCCTCCCTAGACAGGGCTCTGCAGCCTCACTGGGCAGTTGCTCTGATGGTTAAGCACCTGCTCTGAATTTTTCTTCCTTATGTCTTACCAGTGTTTCCCTTTGTAAGGCTTGTGTCTGTTGCCTGTTTTACTACATGCCCCAGAAAGACACTCTCACTGTGTGCTCCAGACCTTTAACCATCCACTAAATCATGATGAACTGCAGATCTGTGTTTGTAAAGAGCTTGGATCAATGTTTGTCAAGCATCTACACATCAGGCAGTATTTTTTCCTGTGTGTTTGAGCCCATTTAACAGCATCTGGGTTGTTTGTTTTTTTTGTAAACAGGGCTCTGATTTTGCTGTGCTGTTACATAAGGGAGCAAGAGTGGGGTGAGGAACAGGCAACGTCCATACTAACATCTCTATAGGTGCCAACACAAAAAAACCTATGTTCTTTTCCGCCTATACATATACTTGTTAGGTACTCCTAGATTTACTTGCAGAGCTTGGGATTAGATGTGGTTCCTGTTCCTATCTCTGCTACAACCACATTTGCATTAGTTTTGCCTTAGCTTCCATGTCATTAAAATGGACATTATATACTCTTATTCACAAGAGTGCTGCAAGTCCTATGGTAACTGCTAAATGCTTTTAGTCACTTGAAAGAAAACTGCTATAAAAAGTTATAAAAAATGCATGTTTATAGTATAAAATATGTGCTTGTAGTTATAGGGTTACGTTAACTCCGTACTCTTTGTAGGTGGCTTTTAAACCAAAGTAGTATGCTTTTCTAATGTGTTGTGTTACTGTACAAATTAGATCCTTTTATCCAAATTACTTGTTGGAATTGAAGGAGACATACACAAAGGCTGCTAGGATGGAGACATACACAAAGGCTGCTAGGATGGCCTCATTTTTCACATTCAAGATTTGGAAGTAGAAACAAAGCTTAGAAACTTGGGATTCTTTAAAATCAAGTACTTTCATAGAAGCAGTTAAGTATCCTTTTTGTCAGCTTTAATAATAATGAGGGTTTGGTGCTGGGATGAGCGATAATTGCAAATGGCAAAAAGTTATCAGACGTTGTTACGCAGATTGCAGATTTTATTAATCGTAAAAGAAATTATTCACCTAGAAAGGCTGTTCTATATGTGCTCATTTACATGAAGACTTGCTGCCTAATTTATTTTGTTAAAAACCAACCCACAGAAAAGCCCCACCAACCCCCTCCCCCCAACTGTGTCCTGTACTTCAAAACCTTGACTACTTTGTCCTTCACATACAGTTCGCTTATAATGTCATCTGTGCTCCTGCTTATCCATGGAACAAATCTTATTTTGGGACAAATCCTATTTTTGCCTCTCCTCTCTCACAAATTTATCTGCTGCTTTTTGGATTTATTCCATCAGCTGATTAGTGTACATCTCTCCTGCATGCATTTCCTCCACAATTAAAAAGGATGTTTATCTTTTATGAATGACTTCTTAGGTAGATGAGTTGTGTGGCCCTTTACATGTTTCTGATCTCCTGGGGTGTTGGGATTTGCAGATGTAAATTAATTTTTTATCCATTTTCCCCCACTTCTTTTATGTTGTTTTCAACATGAGTCTTTATTAAGTAAAGAAATTGAGCACATGCTTCACGATAGGAATACAATTAGTCAATGAGCTTGCCCTGTGAGCTTTAAATAGAGTACATACTTTAGTATCTCTTTAATTGGGGTGTCGGATGGTAAACTCTTCGGGGTATGGCTACAGCCTTTGCATGTTCTGCTAGAGAATTCACAGAGAGAGCATTGCTACAGCATGAATATTCAGTAACTGCCTGCCTGCCCCTTATTCCTTATGCTGAAATATTAATACAGCAGTGATTCTGCGCCTAATCTTCCTGAAATAAGGTGCATGTAAGTAATCCTGCTGACAATATCGTGCATGGACCCAAGCCTTTTTGCAGGATCACACCTTTCTGGACCGTGCTGAACACCAATTACTCTCAGTAAGGCAGCTGGATCTACAGCTGCAGTTGCTAAAATGATGACGTACTTTCCCATGGAAGGCGAGTAGCATTGGCTCTGCTCCCGGCTGTGTGCCACTGGGTCGCCGCTTCAGCCTGTAGAAGGACATTAGCTCCAAGGGAGGTATAAAGGTACTACTCATCATAGCAGAAGTTCTGACATGTGGATAGAGAAGTACATTACTATAATTCCCATTGTGACAAAGCTCTCTTTGAACTTTGCCGGTGCCAAATTGAAATCCTTCAGCTGGCATTTTTCTCACTCGAGCTTTTTCAAGATCAGTAACTCAGTAGCAAAACAGCTTCAGAAGTACAGGATGCCTGTACTCTGCCATGCTCTGGGCTGTGACTTGAAAACAGGATTTCATAACTGATATTGCAGACTTCTGAGGCTATTTTCTAAACTAATATTTAAAGTATGCCCACCAGTTCTGGTCTCAAAGCTGGTTGTTCAAACTATAATGTATTTCAACACAAAATTATGCAACCTAAAGTGAAGATTGGTACAGTAGTGCAGCAGTCTTCTGTTTCACATATATTTGAAAGCTGAGAAAGCTTCTGCTGAATTCAGACGACAAAGGCTTGTCAAATTGTTCACAAAGAAACGATTGCTCTTGGATGGAATTAATTTGCAGTATCTCATTTGCCATCTTAGTTTTGTCATGAATTTCCCCTACTTGGCAGCCTGAAATGCCAAGTGAAAAAGTGTTTCAGTGAGAGATAATACAATATACTAAGAAAATGTTATTGATCACAGTATGCTTTTACTGGAAGATGACTTTTTCTGACCAGAACACAAGAGACTTTGGCTTGTTATAGTAGGAAAATGTATTGTAATATGCAAACAGGATTATTGTTAAGGTCACAGCAACTTTGTTTTTACATTCCACTTCCTCTGGAAGCAAGCTTCTCCACAACTAATACTGTCAGCTGGGATAAAGCAAGAACAATTCCAGTTTTAAACTTAAAAAAGGTTACAACAAGGCTTTTATTTTAGGAAGGAAAGAAATGAATGCTGTTTTCCACATCACCAAAGGTCAGAACTTGTAATTCAATAGACATTACTGTAGGCATTTTGTTATGGTGATGGACTGTATTGTGGTGGTTCTTTGTCAGAATCAATTAATGCACATTTTCTCAGCATACATGTATTTTATGCATGTATTATAGACAGAAAATGTTGCACATTTTGTTTCAGAGTGGCTTCCACACACAAGGACTGTCAGGCACTTAATTTTCCCAGCTAATGTGGGAAGATAAGCCAACTGGAAGAGTCCGCGTTGCTCACAGGCAGCTTATATGGGTATATGGACGTCATTACCCTGCAAAGCATGAGGACATAAATTTGTGATGGGATGCCCAGTACAGGAAGCTTACAACAAGGACACTTTCAAATATGTTTGATTTGAAGAGGGCTCCCACTGCGTAAACAGTAGCTTAAAGCCATTAAGGTCCTGCTTGTAGTGAGATAGCTTTCTGCTGAAGGGCTCAAAACTTCCCCTCAAGAATAAGTGTGTCATTAAGATGATATTTCTTAAAGGTATTTTGAGCTATTTCTAATGAAACTCATGCAAAACACATTCTGCAAAACTTAATTCTTTAACAAATTTTTTCTATGTGTGATTTAGGTTATAGTATTATGAGTCATGTTAATTGAGACTGGAAGCACAAACTCATTTGAAATAAATCAGTGAGGGTTGCACTGCAAATCCAAGAATATTTTATTTTCTGTGTTTGTTTTCCTTTTGTCCTGCTCCATTTCCAACACATCCCTCCAGTGGTTTTCTCTGGTTTTGTTGCAATCAGTCTTCACTTCAGTGAATCTGAAGATATAAATCTGACTGCAAAATTTCGTCTCTGGTATGGTAGTGGGTTACTAACCTGCTCACAGTTTCCACATGGCAGAATGATTTTTTTACTTCAACCAACCATTTCCTGCACGGGCAGAGCAGTGTTGCTAAAATTCTTGCAAGTTGTTGTTGTAGCCTGAAATTTAATTATATTTCTTTTACTGCTTTTGTCTAATTTGTTTTGGACAAGTTGGAGTAATTTAGGGGAACAGATCTTAGTTGCATGAAAGACCTATTTCCATGCTCCCCTTTTGCAGACTCTTCTTCTAACATGCAGATAGCCAGGTGCAGGAGAGACCTTGCTTGTGTTATTAAAGTAAGCATTAAGGATTGAAAGGTTTAGATTATGACTTTTAAGAGAGAATAACAAAAGAAAACCCAGGCCCCTAGGTCATCTTCCCCCCTTCAGCTGCAAGAATTTAGTATGGTTTATTTAGCACAATAAACAGGACTTGAGGTGCAGGTGGTAGTAAAGGTTACAGAGGAATATTGTTAAATTTCCTGCAAGAGTAAATCTGTTGTTTGTACTTCTTAGGATGTTTAAAAAATACAAAAAACCCTCTGTTATTTTCCTCCCTTGCTTGAAGAGGAGGAGAGTTACTGCCATCGTTTCACTTTCCAGTCCCCATGGGATCTTAGTTTAAGACAACTTGGCTTGTAGGATCAACTCAGTGAGTGCGGATGTCTACCCTGTGGGACTTGTGCTCCTAAAGATGCTTTATGTTGCCGCATGTTTTCCTAGCACTTGGCAGGAAAATGATGCTCAGCCTTTGTAATTTTCTTCGTCTTCCCAGGATGTGCCAGAGCTCGCCCTGCTCACAAAGCGTCTCTTTTGCAGGCATAAGTCTCCAAAATGCTGTGGCAGTTTGGGATGGCTGGTCATGTCTCCTTGTCAGCTGTGTTCAGTAAGAATAGGTAGAGTTTCAACACATGTCCTTTCAAAACAACTCTATTAACACAGCTGTTCAGCATTTCCTTGCAACCTTTTGTGACTAGCTCTCCAGAATGCTGTTTAAAATACCACTGGAATCAGCTAAATCTGGCCAGCCCTGTGGATGAACTCAGGTACTTGGTTTGATGTGCCTGAAAAGATGAATTATTTAAACATAAATCCATTTAGTTTTCATGTTCCCTATCCTCATGAACTGAAAGATGAGGGGGAAGGAAGAGAAAAAAAAAAGACTCGTGGATGAGCAGTTTGTGCTGCTTAAATCTTAGCTCAGGTGTGTGGTTTTGAAATTATTCTTGGTGGGCACTGTAAAGGCAGGGAAGGTATCTTTCTCTTTTACTGCATTTTGCACCAAGTGTGCAAATCCAGTGGTAAGTGGAAAAGAAGACAGTCTATAAAATCCTGCTGTATGCTTGGGGAACAGTTTGATATAATGACACAAAAGATGTCTCTTAATCTATGCGCCTAATTGAAATGCAGTAAAGAACAGCGTCTCTGCTTATGAGTACGGGAGAAATCGTTTATGCTGAGTGTTTATGGGGACACAAAGAGGCAGTTCTTGAAGAGCGCAAAAGGCTTAGGATTTTTTTTTTCTGTTTATAGGAGTTTGGGTTTTTTTAAAGCTTTTTGCACAGATGCGGTAAATTTAAAGAAGCAGAATATCATATCTCTGATGGTGGTGGGAAGATCACAGCCAGATTTGAATCTTCCCAAGCTCAGTGGTAAGCCTGCTCGTGCACTGCTTTACGTCCATGCAAAAGGCAACTCTGTGCAGCCTGGATTTGAATAATAGAGTTGCTGTTAATGTCCAACATAAAGATGATTGGTTGTAGGCTTGATTTATGGGAAGCCAGAAGTGGTGAAGTATACGGTACACGAGGGGATATTTATGCTGCTAATGCTTAAAACACAGCTGAATGTTCTGTGTGCTGTAGATGCTTTCAAATGGCAAAAACAAAGGTGCATATAGCAGTAAATCCAGTTATTCTGATAGCTGAATGGCCCTAGATCAGGATCTGACTGTGCAGTCTCTTCAACATGCAGAGCAAGTCTGGTAAGCCGCTGTTTAGTTACTGCCTGTTACAGGATTATCAGCTTTGAATCAAAGAAAATAATTTCAAATATGTTAGGATTTAGGGTATATTGTTTCATCTTCATCAGTTCCTAATGCAAGAATTGTTTTTTCCAATTTATGTGCAAATAGGCTTCCAAAATCCATTGCTGTGAACTGAGATTTTGTCAGATTTTTTTTTTCTTCACCAGATTACTCCTGTTCTGCTAATAACTGTCAAATTGCACCTCAACTCAGCATTTTCTTGATTTATCTTGCCTGCAGTAGCTAACAGTAGCTCTCTGAGGTGTATCACTTGGCTGCTTTGCAAACAGGGTGCTCTTAAGATACTCAGCTGTGCATTTAGACTTTTTGAAATGCTACAGCAATTATATTTGATTTTCAGAAGGAGAATTCATTGTTGAGTCGAACTGGATGAATTTTTCAAGATGCAGAGGGCTTTTTCTCAGATGTTCGTAAGCTGAGCAGGCATTCTGCATTCATCATCCTGTAATGTCTAAAACATATACTAGCTCGATGTTTTTAGTCTCTCTTTTTTCACCAAACAAAATATTAGTCTGATCTTCCTGCTAAATAATATCTTCTGCTTCATTTGCACAAATCCGTCTCTTCATAGGTTTCTCCAGCAAAATACTTCGCAGGGAGGGAGGTACTGGAGAGCCCTTGGCTTAAGGCTGGTTAGTAGCTCCTCTCATCTAATGTTGTTAGTGATGGTTTCTTCTGGCCACTTTGTTTCTGAGGCAGAAATGTTGTTAATTAAAGAGCATTTGCTGAGGTTAGATGGATTTTGTCCGATACAGAAAGTGTACCTGCACTCCCTTAAAATACCATTTCTAAAACATTTTTTTATATTTTAGGCAATTTATTTCTCTCAACCCACTACCTGCGGAAAAAAGACTGCAGCGAAAAAAAACATAAGGTGACTTCTGAGCCTCTGCAAGCAAAGCGCATACTAGCCCGCCTAAACTTGCTGAAAAACTTACTGTTTTGAAGGAAGGTGTTTAATATTAAGGAAGCATGGATGAATACCTGTCTCAGTGTGCTGTGTAGACTTGAACCAGCAAGATCAATGCATCTAAATTATAGCAGCTTTACCTAGTGTGAATGAGATGCTACTTACATTTTCAGGTAAAAGAAATCAACAACTATTAATTTGGCAGAATTATTTATTTCTTACTGATGATATTTTCAGTGTATCTAATCAGACACTCATGAATAGAAATGAAACAATTTAAATAGAGGCAGTGTACGTTGTATGATCTTGTTTTCTCAAACTGTTCCGTAATGCAGTGAATAAATTTATCTATTCTACTGAAAAGACTTCTGCAGAAATCATATACACTGCTTTCAGCTCTATTATTAAATATGACTTTTTTATAACTCTTGGAAGATGGTTATTTCTGCTTTAGCTACAGGCACCTGGGAAAAAAATGTTCATTTTAGGGGAGCAGAAGGGAAGAGTGTTCTTACAGAGCCTGAAAATCCAGACAGATGCACCAGGAGCACTTAACTGGAGAGGCATGCTAGAAAATGATGAAACAATCTTTTTCCACTCCTCAGCCCCTTGAATAGCAAGGTGCAGATTTACAGAAGGTAAATTAACGAGTTGAAAGAGGATTGTCTGAATCAACATTCGAGCTCCTTGGAAGCCCAGAAGCAAATGCTCATGAAATTATGTGGTGACTCTAGAATTCTACTGTGAATCATTGGATAATTTTGGGTCACTGTGGGAGAGACACAAGTTTTGGGTGTCCTCACCACTAAACAACTGTTGACTGTCCATCAGGCCTGTGGGGAAACCGATGGGCTTTGCGGAGGCCTCTTTTGTCCTTGATGTTTTACTGTGGACTGTGCAGCTTGGGATGGTGGTGGCCGAGGGTGTCAGCAATGAACTTTGTTGCTGATAGCATTGTCGTAAGTGAGGTGTTTTTTAAAAGATAATATTTATTTTGAGCTTTTGGAAGCTGATTTTCTTTCTTTTATTTCCCACCCCCAGAGACTTTTATGCACCAGTTAGTATTTTTTTATTTTTTTTTTAATGAGGAGCTTTACTTAGTAAGAGCATAAGCAGATCATATAGGTGACTCTAAAGCAGCTGAAAACTAACCAGGAAATCAAGGTGTTGTCTTATTCTTCCTATTGAAAAGATGAAGATGATTAATGCCGTCATAATTTCTGTTACGGTGCCTTTAAAAGCTGCAACTCCACTGTGTTTGGGTAGGTTTTTTGTAAGCAAAGTCTCCTAACCCAAACCCACTGTACCAATGCTTTTAAGTTGTAGTAGTTAATTTGTAGGTACTAGAATACAAATATTTGCTTCTCTTCACTGAAGTCCTCCTGGGACCCTTCAGCATAAGCCTTGGCATGTATTCACTTTTCCACTTCTTTTAACTCTCCTTATGCTTGGGAAATGGGTGTGAGCACTGTTAGGGAAACTGACTGCTGTGTTTATCATCTATCTTCCCCCCCCACTTGAGGAATTTTAATCCCAGAATGAATTCCAGCATTTACATGCTCTTAGAAACCTTCTTGGCAACCATAACCTCTTAATCTTTTTACATTTCTTGTGATTAGCAGTGCTTTCTAATCCTAACAACAGACCCAACAGGAACTGTTAACTGCACTTCTTGTTTTACAGCTAAATCTAATCCTGCTAGCAGTCTAAGGCCAGCATTATGTTTATCACTTTGAAATTACTAACTGTAAGACATTGTAGCAGTTCTTGAGTTGTTTTTTCTCACTTTCTCTTTCCTTGTCATGGATTGATAAATGCAGTGATTAGTATAAGGTTATTTCTTATATATATGTGATGATTTCCAGAAAAAGATGAAAATATCTGCTTCTTCCACCTCCCTCCTTTTTCTCTTCCAGTCTCTCTCTCTACTTCTTTTTATTTTCTTCTTCTTCTGGTCCAGAAGAAGCAATTTGCTTTCTACCTGAGTTTATGATTAGTAGCAAGATGTGTAGGTGGAATATGTTTTAGTGTCTTTTTTTCCCCCTCTTCCTTTCCCTTCCCCCACACCTATTAATATATCTGTTAGTAAGCTAATGCTATTAGGTTATGCAGACTGTTCCATGTACAGGGAAAGATAAGACAGCCATCAAATCCTCACAGTGCCCCAAAACCATCTTTCCGTTCTGCCGAAGGCTCTGTGGGTTTGTCCATGAGGCAGCAACAGATTTTATATCAGTCACTTAGCAAAGAAAGGGTAAAGAAATTGCTATTATATATTTATTGCTGTGGGTTGGGTTTTTTTTTTTTTACTAGCACCTGGAAAGTTGTGTGGGTGTTTACAATCTCTACAGGAACTGCTCTGAATTTGCGTTAGGAAAGGGGGAAGGGGTATGCTAAAGAGCTGCAAACTTACTTCTCTTTGCTGCTTGATATTTATTTTTTCCCCACAGGAGGGGTAAGGAAAGCTTTAGCCAGGAGCATATAGTCCCCCAAATGACCCTATTTGCTTAAATCCTAAAATAACTTTTTAGGTGGATGAACAGAATGGCAAAGAGAAGCAAGGCACAGAATAAGAAATAGCACTTTGCAGGAGCCGATTGTGTCTTCTGCTTCTGGGGTCTTTCCATGGTCTGTTTTTCTTTAGCCAACCAAAGGAAAGACAAGCTGGTTTTGTTGCTGGCAGTGCAAGCTTGAGTAAGTCTTTCAGATTTTAAAGCAAGGTAGGAAGATTTTATATATGTCTATATATATAAATGTATATTTATTCATTTATGTATTTGAAGAGCTGGTCTTCACTTTGTTAAAATTTCATGTCTGCAGGTTTTGGTGTCTGAAAGCTCATCTGTTTTCTCTGTCAGTGGACTAATGACAGATAATATTTCTCTCTGTGCTATTTGTCATTCTTATATCCTTAGACCATGTCAGCTCTGGCAAAAAAAAATGCTACTTTTGTATTTAAAACAGGAGCAAAAATGCAAATCAGTAGCTCATTCAGAACAATCAAAACATGACTGTGTCCTTGCCCTTGTGATGTCATTAAATGCATAGTTACTTAAAAACTAAACCATTTTAATCCATTGCTAGAAAGATTGTCTTGTGGTTGGAAGTAGAAACTGGGTTTTCTTCTCTGCTCAGACAGAGCTGCTTCACTTCCTTGCTCAGGGGAGAACATGTCAGTGCTCAGGCACTTGGTCTTTCTTCATTTTATGTTGAACAGTCAGAAAATTCCAGGGAGTTGCATCCTCCCCACACGCACGTGTGTGTACCCACACTGTCCCTGCCTGCTCTGGCTATTTCTGGTTTCCCAAGGTGTTTTGGGGGCTGATTGTGTCTCCTCTAACAGTTTGCTCTACCGCTTCCTTTGCGCTAGAGTTCAGCCAAGGTCCTTGGTGAGTTGTACAAGCTTGTAAAATGTTTTAGCTGTGATTAATTTAGTTTTGACTTTCCAAAGGCATAAGGGGCCATAATTCATGATGAAAGGGGGTTGCTACCCTTTTTAACAATTTCTCTGCTTTGCACCTTTGAGGTCCTTCTTCCAGATAACGTTAAAACTTCGAGGGGTGGAAAAAAATCATAGTAAATGCACAAGTCAGAGTTAGGCTTTGTAGTCAAATGGCTGTTGGGGAGAAGCTGGGATGCTGGCTTGGCTCTCCCTGGCAATCCAGTGGGAGACACCAGTCCCTTCTGGTCTTCAGACATGCAGATGCTCATGGCTGTGGAAGGAGGGGACAAAGTGAGAGCTGACCTGGCAGCTGGCAATATTCATCCTGGGTCTGAAGTTACAACTTTGGATGCCTTGCTGCAAGGGCAGGGCTTGTGGTGCGTAAAGGAGAGATGGGGCAATGGGGAGCCCTGAATTTTAGGGTATTAATGCCTTTACTGCCATCTTCAGTGGGGAACTGGCTTACTGAGGTTATATTACAAATTAGGAAACAGTGATGATGAAAAATTGGAGTGAACAATACGAGAGATGTGTGGGGTAATTACACAGTGTAGGAAAAATAGTTGGCACCCTGCATGAAACGTAAAGGAGTCTGGGATGACGTTATCTGACTTGCTGCAGTGTCACTGGCAGCCATGAAGACTTTTAAGCCTGGATGCTGCAGTTGTTTTATACTGTGTACCTCCTTTTTTCTGGCTGAATTTCCTGAAGGCAGAGATTTCCTGAGCCCTGCCTGTGTATCTGTTTCCTCTCTATTCAGTGCTCCCATTTCCTGCGCAGCATCATACCTGCATACGTATAGAGTAGAAAAATCTTTTTAGATTGCAAAGATAGAAAGGAAAACATATTTATCAGTCATTTCCCTACTCCAGCAAAGAGAGAATATCTATTCCTTGAAGTCTTCTGGCCAGAAGCCATTAAAGAGTTATTAATGTAAGAAGTTAGATCTCCCTGTCTTGCTTTCAGTTCCAGTTTTGAGCTCCAACTGTGGAATACACATGGTGGGAGGCAGGTGATCTCATTACCATGCTCTTCCTTCTAGTACATCTGGCGAAAACTTTTTTTTTCAAGTATGTATTGGAAAAATCAATATTCCAGTTGATGGGAAGGAAGAAGCGGTATGCAGGTTGATACCCATGGATCTGCACTCTGTTAGGTGTGAGATTGCTTTCTCTCTGCAATGGTTACAATCTTGCTCTTACATACTGCCTACAAATTTTGGGTTTATATACATAAGACCTGCTTTTGTGTTTTATGGTAAGTTTCAAAGGGACAGAATTGATCAAGGTTGCTATGATGAATTGTAGATGTTCACTCCCGTGAAAATTGCTTGTATAAGTAAATAGTGTTCCATGAAGTGACTGTCCTAATCCCTTACATCGAAGTTTTTTTGTTTTGGTTTGGTTTGGTTTTTGTTTGTTTGGTTTTTTTTTTAACTCTGTAAATGTAATTTCTTCCGTAGTTTTTGAAGCTTGGAAACTGATAACCTGCAAGCTACTCTGTACCTTAGAAACCTCTTCACCTCCCTCAAAATAGCATAAGCAGCGACCACTGAAGCTGAAAGGGAAGAAGATAGTGATTAGAAACTTAATACAAATGGCTGGAAAACAGGGAAAGAATCTCAAGTTCAGAAGACACTAAGATTCTAATGAATAAGAAATTTTAACACCAATATGGCTTCGAATCCCACCAGGACAGCAGTAATTATAGACATAGCAACATTTATCTGAGAAATCTCTATCCTTACTAGTCCCCTTCATTGATGCCAGCTCAGATTTGCGACTGCCGGACCGAGGTGCCTCTGACCATCAGCACTGCGGGCCCTTTGAGGGGGTTAGTGAATCGATATGCAGAGCATGTTTTTAACTGCTTGAAACCCAGGAACATGCGGTACCTGACCACAGCCTATTTCAAGGTCTGTCAGCTTTGAGGACTCAGCGAGCTGGCAGTGTCTCTTTTTGAACATGCCCGTGAAAATAATTGTGAATTATTAATTTTAATTACTGCTGGCTGAGGACAAATCCTTGGCTGTGTGGATGGGTTTTTTTACGCCGTGTGGATATCTGAGCTGGGAAACTCTCAGACTTCTTTTGGTATGAAAGGTGTGTTCAGGAGAGAGCAGGTTTGCAGAAGGCTCTTTTCCCATCACCCTTTATCACTTAATAGTGGTGTAGCAGCTGCCCGAAGTGTGTGCATTAGTGCAGAAAGCACTTGAGACTAGGAGGGGGTGAATATCTGGTGGTGAAGATGACCGATGGCTACTCCTGTTGCTTTACAGTCTCTCTTCCACTTGCTTTGTTCCTCTAAACTGGTATTGAGCAGAGAGGATGGGTACACTGATCTGAAACGACTGTATTTCTAAAATAGCTTTAAAATGCATTCCTTCTGCCTTATTTGGCCACAATTTAATCTCTGTCAGCATTTAGAGTAGTTGTCCTCCAAAACAATCATGCTCAATGTACCTTTTGTGAAACCTAATCCAGGAATAGAGAACTATTTTCTCTGTTTCAGAGGTGTAACTGAGACAAAGACTGATTAGTCTGAAATCCGGCTACATAAATTCTATCATTTGTGTGGTGTCTCAAAAGTTGTTGGAGAAGGAATAAGTTTGAGTGTCATCTCACTTGTAACAGCTAGTCTCCTAGCCTTACTGAAACATCTTTCCTCTCAGACATTAAAACAAAGTGTCTTCATTCCAGTGTAGGAAGATTTATCTATTTTTATGGTTGGAGTATGCATTTAGATACAAAGTTACCCATGAAGCAAGTGGAAGTCTATCATGTAAGCTGCTGGCTTCAAACTCCAGAATCTACAGGTGGAATCTTGGAGTTGAATTTACTCCTAGCTGTTCTGCTGACTTGCTTTTGTGACCTTAGTCAAATCATTTGACCTTTATTTTTTTCTTATATTTTAGCTTTTCTATTAAAAACATTAACTGCTGGGCAGAGACTGAAGTTGTTTATTGCTTTTCTTTTTATATTCTTGAACAGAGCTAACATAAAAACTTTCAGTTGGAAATGTGTAGATCACAATCAAAATTGCTTCTAAAAATATCTTCCAGTCATTAAAAAAAAACACCAAAAGAGTCCCTGATTTAGAAATGTCTGCTTATGGAAATATTTATTCTTATCTAATGAAATTCAGTTTAGCATTGCTAGTCTTCAAACTATGAGAGTGTGCAGACCAGCAGCACTGATTTATGTCCCTACAGATTTTTAAGGAATATTCCTAATCCAAGAGTGGTTTTCAGAAAGGTTTCCATAGAAGGCTGACTGCTTCTGATTTGAGTAAAATTCTGTAGACTGCTGATGTTCAAGCCCTAAGCTGTTTATATATTCCTTAGAATATGTATTTTTATTCTACTTAAATATTTATACAGTCCTCATCAACTTGATGTGACCTTGGTCTTACAGATGGAGGCAAGCACCACATTTCCCTAGGAAATTGTGTGAGGGTGTTTGGAGTGGAGCCTGGACCACTGGGGTTTCAGACTGGAGTCTGGACCATAAATAATGCCTTCTCATTGCCTAGAGGGATGACTAAATTGTCCTTGTAGCATACTGTGATGGTAATCTTTTCGGCTTGAACTGATCATGGTCATGTTCGCAGCACGTTATTGACTGCCAAAAGTTGGCAGACTGGACAACACCAGAGTCTTGTACCAGCCTGCAGAAATGTTTGGAAGATGTCACCTTTTTTGATGGTTAGCAAAGAGGGCTTGCTCTGTCCTCTTCCTTTAGCTGTGTTTTCAGTTTAGAGATAAGATAACAAAGATCATGGCAATCTGCCATTGCATTTTCTATACGGTTTTGTTTTGCCAGGATAATAATCATCTGGACCCTCTTTTAATTAAATTAGCTCAAACAATGAACCATATGAAAACTGCATTGGGACTTTAATGCAACTGATGCATTCTTTTGAGTAGGTTTGTATGGCGTTGTGCTCAGTTTAGAGACTGATGGGAAAGGGGAGTTATTGGGCCTGCAGGGAGGGAGGCATTTCTTCATACTTCAGGCTTTTTTGACCGAAGTCTTTAAATTGGCAATTTGAGCTGGTGTAGGCTTTTTAATAGGCTGCCTCCATTTTTATTGTTTCTCAGAGGAAATAGAACTTGAAAATAAAGGCTTTCATCTGAAGATTTTTCTTCTGCTTCTATATATTAAATGAATAAATGAAGTTGATAGTTAGTGCAGTAGTCGCTGAGATTGTAACTGGTCAGTGGGAGACCTGCTTTTAATTACTGACTACTTCTTGGTCATCTTTAGTTTTTCTTAGGTCATGTTTGTTTTTCTTGGTTTTGTTGGGTTTATTTTTTTTAGTAGGTCAGTTTTTTCCCTCCACCAGTAGCTACCTACTTAGCCTTGCATTTCGTACAGCACTCTTACTTCATATTTTTTTTTCCTCCCTTCCTTTTTTTTCTGTACAGTTAAAGATCAAAATAAATGCTTACAGAATATGAGATAAAATGGAGAACAAATTGCAGAAGAGGTAAAAGTCAGATGTACTGTCAAAGTATGTAATTCCTTTTTGCCTTTCTTCAGGGTTTCATGGTATAACATGACTTGTTGAGTGTCATGTGGTTGCACAAGCATCTTTTTCTTTCCTAGCCTTCTGTATGGACTAAAAGTTAAGTAAATGGTCTTTCCTAAAACATATGTGGAAAAGGCATATTGTGATGATATCAGCCACACTTGTACAAGGGGAGTATTTGTTCCTGCACACTTTAAGCAGGGTTGCAAGTACCAGGAACCCCTTCTGAGTCAACAAGAAATTTGCAGACAGAATTTTCCAGTAATCTGCCTACCTGTTTGTCAGGAGGCAATGGAGAAGATTTGGAAGGATTTTGGCTCATCAGCAGACTATGCTAAAGCCCCAGCTGCTGGTTTATTTTTGTCCACATGCATTTTGATATGTAAAACATAGAGGCAGTATGATTTGTCCTAGCTGAAGGATTTTGCAAAAGACCAGATTCCATGTTTCCTATAGCTCTGATTTGATAATGGCATGTCGTGGTTTAAGCCCCCCACCCACGCAGTTTTCTTACTCACCCCCCCTGTTTCTTCCACCAGTCCCGGGGGGATGGGGAGGAGAATCAAAAGAATTCAACTCGCACAGGTTGAGATAAGAACAGTTTAGTAACTAAGGTATAACATGAATCAGTACTGCTACCACTGGTAATAATACAAGAGAAATACAAAGAAAAAGAATACAGCTGCTCACCAAGTCCGACCCAGCCAGTGCACCCCACAGCAGCAAAACCCCAATCCCAAAAACCTGACCATGCCGTGCACCCCCAGTCCACCACCACACCCTTCCGGGTCTCTGCCCTCCGTCTTCACATCCTGGACATGACGTGCTGTGGTATGGAATAACCTCTTTGGTCAGTTTGGGTCAGGTGTTCTGTCTCTGCTTCCTCCCAGCTCCCCCTCCTCCCTGGCATAGCATGAGACTCAGAAAGTCCTTGGCCAGACCAAAACATTGCCAAGCAGTAACTGAAAACACTGGTGTTATCAGCGCTGTTCCCAGGCCCAAAATCGAAAACACAGTGCTGCACCAGCTACCAAGAAGGAGAAAAATGACTGCTACTGCTGGACCCATGACACAACATCAGTTACACTTCAGCCAGGTATAAAAAAAAAGCCAGCGATGTAATTTCAGTGCAGAAGCGAACAGAAGTCAGGATGCCTCTTAATCATGGTTGTGTGTCCCAAGTGCAGCGCAGGATAGAAGCAGTTTAAAGAAATGTCAGCAAAGTGCAGTAGTTTCCATCCAAAAATACTTCGGTATATACCTCCCAGGTGACAACTTGTTCCCTGTCATGATGACAGTGCCTCTTGCAGCTACAGAATGGTCTCCAGGTGGTCATTCGTGGAAAGGAGAAAATACAAGGAACCTAGAGGATCCAGCTTAGTTGGGAACAAAACACCTTTATTTCTGTCCTGGCTGTGTGGCAGCACCAGGGTTGTGCATTGGAGATAGTAGGGTGTGAATACGGAGAGGACAGCTTGAGTCTAAACCCTGGCATTTTGGGGTGGCGGTGAAGACCTTTTACATGCTGCATTGCAGTTGGTTCTCCTCCCAGGTGAAGTGGAGGAATGTGTGTGGGTCATACCTGTTGCGTCAGCCACTCACACCACAGGGCTGACTAGCAAGACAGGCAGCATCACCATGCTGCCATCATACTGGACCTGAACCACATGAGTCAGCTGGTCAGTCCTTCCCAGATCTGCCAATTGCCCCCTTGGTCTGAACTGACTCCAAAGGAGTGCTTGGATTAACAAATAGTCATGTGTTTCTTGCAGGAAACCTTGAGTGACCCTCAGAAGATTATTATGATTTGTTTTTGAATGGCTATTTTGATTAAATGGCCTGCCCTGCCACACACAATGCAGCAATGTCGTTGCTTTTGTTCCCAGAATAATCACTGGGGATTTGTGTCTGCATGCACATACAGCAGTGTCTTCTGCTTTCTGTAGTGACAACAGTAGCTGTAGTGAGAATAAGCTGGGGAAAATAAACAAAGAACAAATCCCTAAAACTCACAAAGAAATAGAGAATCCATATTATATTTTTAACAAGTCTTGTGATTATTTTTTTAAGGGGCTGTTTTCTGATTGTTTTCATTGTCTTTCACTCCTTTGAATTACTCACCACTTCTGTGTATTGGAGGATTCTTCGAACTGCTAGGTTTGTATTAACACACTAGGTTCATATTAATAGGAGAATTATGCAGGTTTTGTACAGTTCTTCTTCTTCTGCTGTTCCCTTTCTTCTGCTGTTTTCTTTTAATTAATCTGCAACAGAGTCCAGCTACAACAGGTAATTCGCTGCTTTTCAGGTCAGGTGAAGGTAGGTCGGTGCAAAAGGCACTTTAACATGTGGAAAAGCTTCTTTGCTAATTGGATTGCAATACATGTGTTACTGC
This sequence comes from Myiopsitta monachus, assembly GCA_017639245.1. NCBI lineage: Eukaryota > Metazoa > Chordata > Aves > Psittaciformes > Psittacidae > Myiopsitta > Myiopsitta monachus. The sequence continues at coordinate 21,252,456 of CM029922.1, read as the reverse complement.
CCACTTTAACTCAACAAGATAATTTTAATCTGATTCCCTCACTTTATTTTGCACTTAGAATTTGTGACATTCAACCTTTTTTGCAACAAATAATATTATTTAATTATGAGACTCATAGAACCGCTGAGGTTGGCAGGCGCCTCATCCAGTCAGACCTGAGGCTGCCCTCAGTCTCCGCATGGCCTGATGCTCAGAACGTAGAGTAGTTGGGAAAACCCAGAATTCAGTGATCTTAACGGGAAAATACTACTTAAGGTTAAAAAATGCCAACACACTATAGTTACTTAGTATGCTTAAATTCTGGTTTACACACACGTATCCTCCTGCTGAGCTTAATGGAATTGTGTGTGTACTCCTCTGACTAGGACACCATTTAGTCGCAGTCTCTGTTTGCCTGTAAATGTAGAGTATCTTGATTTTAATAGAACTGTTTATTTTACAGGCTTCTTTCCTTTCCCATTGCTGATTCCTTTTTTCTACCCTGAAGAGAATTGCATTTCCTACCTGTGAGCTCTGCTGCTGCAGTGAGTTGGAAAGCAGGATGCTAAAGGCATTTGTTGGTACTTACTGAGTCTGTGTTGCAGTCACAGAAGTAATTGCACTGTCATGCAAATATACCCAATCTAGTTTGCTGTATACAAATATACCAAACCAGGTTGTTCACAAGCTGATAATACTCCAGCCACCGACTGAAGGGGTTCATAATAAGCTAGTGTACCCTGCTGCTGCTTGAGCTTATTTATGGTGCTTATATTTACCCTTGCAACCCTATGACCCTGTCCTTTACTCCTGCATGACATGCTTGTAGGTGAGTTGTTGTATTTTTTATTTTTTTTCCTAGGAAAAAGGCCTTCTTTTTTAATATTTTGCACTTTAAAAATCCCTTCCCTCTGAGGAACTTACTCTTTGGTCAGGCAGGTGTAAGGTCAAGCAGCATCCTGGTTCACTGGGGAGCACAGCCGCTTCTGGCGTGAGTCTCGTCACCTCCCTGCTGCAAGAGTCCTTACACAGAAAATGACTGTCTTTCAAGAGAGCACTGTCTTGTATATTAACTTATCTCACTTAAGTCAAAAGCACTTATGCACATGAGGGAGGTCAGGGAAAGCATAGCCACTTTTTTTAATGATAACCACAGCAATGTGGTATTATCATGTGAAGGAAACGAGAAAAAATAGATAATTGGGTTGGAATTATCCAGGAATTTAACTCCACAGGGATGATGGCTTACATGGTAGGTGGTATTTGGTTTGCTACTTTCAGTGGAAGAATGTGCTTTTAGCAGCCCAATAACCCCATAGTTGGGAAATGCTTTCTGTGCTGTCTTACTAAGTAAAAAGTGATGCAGAATGACATTAGAACCAGCTTTTGTTGCTGGTGAGCAGTTAATGTTTCTTAAAAACTGCTTAGTGTGCAGGATTTGACAGCCTCGCAGGACGTGGCAGCACTGGGGCAAACCAGGCTCTCTTTATGAATGCGATACACTCTTTGCGTGCCAGGCTGCGAGGGCTCGTAGCCTTTGTTCTCACTAACATTACTGTTGTATGAGAACATACAGCACCGCTTTTCTTTGTCTTCTGCAAAAATCCCAGCTCATGTGTGGCAAATTGTTTTGACAGTTGGCTTTCCATTAGCGAGGGGAGGCAGAATAGCGAGGAGCTACTGTCTAGACCTACTTGCAGAACTATTCTGGTGAAAAGAATAATCGTACAGGAAGTTCCTATTTCCAGGACCTATTTGTACATTCTGACTCCTCTCCGTATAATAGGATTACACATTTCTTATCACAACTGCAAACTGGATGTGTGCCAGCCATAAACTGTGCACAGTGTAAAAATATGATTGCAGGCAATCTTTTTTTCCCTCTTTTCTCCTTTTTCTCACCATCCCTTCTTATTGTGGATTAAGGCGGGGGGAATCATATTAGACAGTGTAGGATGAATCACAGAGCATCACTTAAAACATTACTGCAGACTGGTATATAGAGGCAAAACCACTTGACCAATGGAAACTAATTACAAACAAGAAGTGTGCCTTAGGAGAAAGAGATACTGATGTTTGAAGTGTTTCCTTAAGGCATACATTAGAATCCGGGGGGAGAATTAAGATTCTGTTGCTTTTAGGGAATCTTCATCTATTCATATGGTAAACATGGGAGTGACGCCTGTAGCTGAATGATTGTGGACAGGCACTCATTGCTTTGAATTACTGTTTTACTTAACAGGAGGGTTTTGATTTACACAGTACTCTGGCAGTAATTCAGTCTGCCCTGCAGTATACTGGGCTGTAATATATTGAACAGATGAAATAATTGGGGCCTGAGGTAGCTTAAAGCTAAATAAATGCTGGGGGGGGGGGAATCTAAGCAAAAAGGAGGGAGAGGGGAGAAGCCCACCCTGTTGAAAATAAATAAAAATAATCATATACATATATATAATCATGTATAGCAATCAGACGTGGAAGTCTTTTATGGTTCATACTGTTAAATGCTACTCTAGCCATCTGTAGAGAAATGTGCATGCCTGGAGTCTGGCCAGACTTCAGCATAGTTTTGTGAGGAAAAGATGGCCCAGATTGCCCTTCTTCAGCGTCCATACCAAGCATGTTCACTGTAGCTATTTTGGGACTTTAAAACTTTGGTGTGGGAAAGTGCAGTATGTCTGCTGGGATGAGCCGCAACATTATTTCCAAGGTTCAACCTCTGTTGAAGATGGGCTGAACTGGGAATGGATGTGGCAGTGTCAGATGGTGTTTGAGATCTGCTCTATATCTCAGGACTGCAAATATAAGAATGTCTGTCATGTGCTAGGCTCCATCTCTGTAATATGTTCTTGCAAGAGGTGAGCTGGTCATCCTTTCCTTGGGTTTTGGACTATGTTGCAAATTTGGGGCAAAAGAAGCAGCATTTTAAATAGTTTTATTCCTCTGTCCCAATTTTGGAAGGACAAAGTTTTGAAGAGGTTTGCTGGGTTATGTCATCTATGAGGTCTTGTGTTTGTCCAGGATCCCTCTTTCAATGAATCGTTTCCTCCCAGAAACAAATGTGAACTCAAGAAGTGCACGTGTAGGACTGCAGATGCTGGCTGTACTACCAAGGTCGCTATCCCAAATGCAGCCTCGGCTGTGTGGGAGAACACCAGTGCTTTCTCTCCCCTTGCTCATGCAAGTCAGGCTAGTAATAGTTTGTACTAAATAAGCGCATCTGATGTCTTACTGAAGAAAGCCTACTTACTGAGTTGGTAGAAAAAGGAATATTTTTAACTGCATTTTGCTGGCCTTTTTCAGGGAAGGTTAAGAAGTTTTAATCAGGGTAGAAATTCCTCACTAAGTGCATCATACGGAGAAGTCGAATGGGAAAAACTCAAGTCAGAGCTGTGGCTGCTAAAGGCACTAGGTGCTTCTTGAGTGTAGGTGGCATCCTGGCTGGGGCAGTTCTCACTGTGTTCTTGGACCACAGACTTTTATTAACTCAGAAAAAGTTAGTAGTTACAGAAAAGTTCAAAGTTAAAGAAAAGCCTTGTCAAATGGAGTTGTATTGGTCGTGGTTTTGAGGAGGGGTATTCAGAAGGCTGGAGAGGAAGGCTAACACAACATGCATCAATTCCCTCTGGGAGGAGATTTAAGACTTCCAAGTCCTCTTCTCCCACCCTGAACCTTAACTATATTGTGCCTTTTTGAGCACAGTAATTCTGCAGTAATTCTGTAGGTTATTGAAGTTATAGTCACATATCCATAAGGTTTCTCTAAACTTTTAATGTGTGAAGTTCCAATTACATGTGCTGTTGGTTTCTGCATGCTAAATGTGATTATTTGAGTAGTTTATTCTAAAGGTATAGGTGTGGGGTGGATTGATATATTTAGTCTGTAAATTGTATGTAGAAGTTGGCAAAAGTCATCTGCATTTATTTCAGTATTCAACCGCTGTTTCATGCTTTTATTTTTAAGGCATGGGAAATGAGTCTTAAAAAAACCCACCACCAAGAGTTAGCACAAAACTATATTGGAAATTTAATGTGCAAGTTAGGAAATTAAAAGTTTCTGCAATAAATGTGACTGTCATATTACAGGTATACTGCAACATAAATTTCCCAGCCTCTACAACAGTATTGAATTCTAGTATGTGCAAGATGGTTGATGTAGAGTAGTTATGAGAATTACAGCCTTGTTTTTCCTAACTAGTTCATTTAAATTCTCAACCTTAATGTTCTGCTAACCTTCCATATTCTTGCTAATCTGCTTTAGGAAAATAAACAAAGTACAAACCTTAAGTATCTTGAAGCTCAAAGTGATGTATAGCTGGAGAGAGAGAGATAATGTTAGATTGCAGTAAGTTTTTGTGCTTTCATTTCCTTGGCCACTGATGTTAATGTTGAAACACTCCTTGTCTTCATGGAACCTATCAATGGACCTGTTGGATCTTGTCTCCATGAGACCTGGGAAGATAGGGCAGAAAGCAGTTACTCATCGTCAGTAAAGCATTTTTCTGTGTCCCACATGAGTGATCTTAGCCTTTGGGGATGCAGAGAACCTAGCTGTGTGGAGCAGGGTGGAAGTATTGCATCTCTCAAGAGGACCTGTGGAAGGGACCACCCTGTCCTACTCAGCCTTTAAAGTTCTTTCTAAGTCTGCATCCTCATTGCAGGTACATCCCCATCTTGTTGACTGAACACATGCTGAGATCACTGTTCTGATACAGTACTCACCCAGCCAAGAAAAAGAAACTTTCAGAAGTAGCCTCTACAACCTAAGTAGAGGCCACTGGGAGATGGAAAACTGATTTTTCAAAATAAATCTCTGTTGTATCTCATATGCAATGCAACACTTTTGAAAATCTCTTGTGGTTAAACACTTCTATCATGTCCTCACCACCAGCTGGAAATCCAGCACAAAAAACAAAGAATAACCAAATCTTAAATTGTAGCAGCTGAACCTGTTTCAAATAAATTGCAAAAGCTATTGTTTATGATAAGTGTTATCTGATTGCTGGCAGAACCTGTGTTTATTGCTTTTCTGTATTACAGTCTCTTGTAATTTGGACAACTAAAAATTGTGTTCCTTTTTCCATTGTACAGAGATATTTGTAAGTAGACAGACGTCTATAATTATACTTAGTGGGATTGGAAAGTGTATAGAGTATAAAATGAAATTGCCTGGATTTAATCTGAAGTAGCATCGCATCAGTTTTTTCACTTTTTTACATATCTTGGAACAAACATTTTTCTCATTCTTTGAATAACATTGGAGGACATTTAGGGACTATAACGAAGATACTCTGTGCAGGCTGTTTCCATGTACTCAATATTTCTGTTTTCAGGTACTCGATATTTTGAAATGTTTGCATTGCAAGTCAAACACTGGGTATTTATTGTACTGGTGGTCATGAAGGAAAGGTAGAAAGGTAGAAAGTGTATTCTGACAAGTGTCAGTGACTGTCTGGAGTAAATATTTCATTTTGGCACAGTAATTGCTTCTTTTTCCCCCCTCTGATTAAAAAAACCCAACAAACAACAAGCCAAGAGCAAATGGATTTTACAGTTCTCTTTTTGCCCTGTGTGCTGTCAGTTCTTTTCAGAGCTCATTCTTTTTTTACTTTTTTCCTTCCCCATGAGTAATGAAGAACAGAAAACCCCAAATCATATATCAAATCCCAAGTTGCAGCTGTAAAGTCACAGCTCAGATAGATATATCTCTATATTTTTGGGTGCTTTTGGCATTGTGTCTTCATTATTTATTTGCAGTTTATAACTAACTTTTTCTCTAGGGATAGAAGAATATGCATATATTATTTACACCTTTTGATTTTGACAAATAATGTCACACTTCATGCTTCCAGAGCACTCAACAACCCAATCCCAACAGTCCCAACAGTCAAGAACAGGCAAACACATTCCACCATACTCAGGCTTTAATTTGATATTAAGTGAGTCTCACTGCTGCCCTGTTCTGATTTTGTGTAGTGGTCGTGCTGTCCAAGGCTGGGTGGCTGTGGGATTTCTGCTGACTGCCTCAGTCATCTATGTTCGTACCATCTAGACCCAAGGAAGTGAAACAATACAAGCTTGAGATGCTGACTCAATGAGGGCTGCCTGCTTTTGGCCAGGAGATATGGTTTTAGTTACCAGTAACACCTGCGTGTTGCAGTCCCTGTAATACAAGGAATGAGGTTATTCACCAGAAGAGGGGTTTTGATCTGTCATTGTTATCTGTTAAAGCCATGCTGATGCTGGGAAGTAGGGTATGTGCGTTTGACTAGGTAGGAACTAACCTTGGTGCTGATACATGCTGGCCAGTCAGGAGGGCAGCACCTTTACCCTCTGCAAAAGCATAGGAGGGAAGAGGAGGTTCGATTTTGAAAAGACCGTTTTGGGAACACTACTGAAAGCACTTTTCTGCTGTTGAATCAAAAGCAGCAGAGGGTAGCCTCTGTGAAACAAAATTTTCCTCCTCAGAGTTTCATGAGCTAAATTCCTTTTAACCTAGAATACTTCATTATGCTATGAGCTTTGGATCATTGTTATTGCTTGTCTTAAAAAGAGATATTTTCATGGAACTTAATCTGAATGTTCACTCTTTCATAGAATGTGTATGTAGGAGAATATTTAAATGCCAGATTTGTGAAATCTGTTTTTCCAGTATTTGTTCCTCAGCTTTACGCATGCCTTGTAGTAACACAAATTATGTTGAATAATTGTGATTCTGGTGCTGGGTCAAGATAAATACACCAGGATGTCCAAAGAGCAAAAGGAGCAGGTTGGTTTGGACTCTTACAAGGGACAAATGCCCTACCTGTGTCTTTTGAAAATGCAGCTTCTTCTCTTCCAACTAGAGCTAATGGTCTAGGATGGATGCACTGCACAATGATGATACCCGCTCAACTGGAGGGAATTTACTTCACAGATGCTTATGCATCCTGTCATGCCATAAAAATGAAGTGGTACTTGGTGGATGGGATTTGAAAAATGGCAGACTCCTCAGGTACATAATAAATATGCCAGGAAATGTAAGATCACAAGACATCCTGTAGGTTGAGTTCTGTGCAGGGTCAGGCAGCCACTGTCTCACACATACAGTCCAGAGATGCTCTGTAACTGTTACTGTAGATGTAACTCTCTACTCTCTGTTCCTAGCTACTAAATTTATCACAATAAGCTGGAAGAACTTGAAGACTAAAAGCCAAAGTACAGCATGCCATTGGGAGAGGAGAGGACTCATCATGGGCACTGGCAGGTCTTGAGGCTCCCTCCTGTAATAGCTGGGAGCTAACTAGAGGTCCCATGGTAGATCTGTGACTGGACCTGCTGTACACTGCTTTATTATTTGTCCTCTAGAGAACTGAAGAGCAGGCTGTGATCTCGGCTCTTCTCCTGTATTTTCAGTATTAAGGACAGATTTTTTTTTCCTTCACTTTTCAGTTTAAACTAGAATTCTTGCATGACTTCAGTCTCCCTTCCGCTTTAAAAATCTAGATTAGAAAAGTAATATTAAAACTTCTTTGTTGTATTGGCTAAAAGTCTCTTCTACTGTTTGTTAGCTTCTTGTGTTTTGTGTTTCTGCCTGTGTTCGGTGTATCTGACCTGCAAGGGTGGAATTCAGACATGGTTTTGAGTGTCTCACCATGATGGCATGGTCACTGCTGACAGCTCCAGTCAACCTGTAGCAGTAGTTTCTCATGCTGTAGATGAGGAGTAAATGTCTGAAAAGCAAATACAGCTGTAAAACCCAGTGAGAGAAACATTAATTTCTCTTTCTGAAAGTGCATCATCGCCCCATTTCAAAGATAAGTGAATGCAACTGAAGACAAAAAAACCCGAAGCCTGCTTTGCTTGATGTTGTCAGTGAAGAAACAACAAAACTACTGTCAGTAACTGTAGGAAGGTTTTCTGTTTTGCACAGTCTAGATGGGTCAGACTGGATGAGTCATAGAATGGTTTGGGCTGGAAAGGACCTTAGGATCATATAGTTCCACCCCCCTGTCATAGGCAGGCATAAAAAAAATCAATCCATTATCCTTTTACTGCTGGGACAGCTGAAGTTTAGAAAGGATGGGCATACAGAAGTTATTGCTAAATTGGCAACCGGTTCATGTGGCTTACCCAGACTCTCCTTGCCCAACACGATGGAGAGATTTAGGCTTCTTGGGGTGAGTATGCAGCTGGTTAGTAGAAAACTGAAGGTATTAAATACAGCATTAAATCCCCTTTTCCAGATATCTCAAAGCTTCAGGCATTCATGTCTATCTACCTTTACCAGTTATTTTAGGACCTTCTTCCAGGTTCTCTGCTCCTCTGAGCAAAAGTCTGAACTGGCATGTGATGTTCTTATTTCATATTGTTAAAAAACAGTGCCAACAGTTGAAGGTGACAGATGGTTTGGTGGGAAAGAGCAGTCAGTTCATTGAGATAGAGGTTCAGAGGTAAAACTTGGAAGCAGCTATGGAGTTCGGAGTTCAGAAAAGTTAAGTCGTCCCTGTCTGGGCTGTGTTAGTATTGCAGTTGTGTAGGCTTGAGATGCTCTTTGCTTATTGTTTGGGTGTCTGAAGAAACACTGACAGGTCAAGGAGAACTCACGGAAAAGGTGGGATGACTCTAGGTGCCCTTGCTGATGTATCAGATCACATGGAGAGAATCTTTGCATGTGGCAGAGCTCCTTGGGGTCCAGGCAAGGCCAGGAGATCCACTAAGCCTTGGCAGCACTTTGGGCTGCACCCTGCACCTCACTCCCAGGGCACAAGAGCAGGCCTTTGGATGTTTTTCATCATCTGTAGCAATGTTTTCCCTAGGCCCATATGTTTTCCCTTTTGTATAGCACTCTGCTTCCTTGCCTGAGGAACATTTGCAGACATCTATTTCCCTCATCCCTTCTGAGCCCTTTTCTAAGCTTCCTTCCCTTTGCAAGTCTTTGATATATTCCCTTCCCTTCCTGATCTGAAGACTGGTAAGCACAGCAGGTGAGGAGTGTTAGTGCTGCATCTGCTGCTAATTGGGCTCACAGGCTCATTCAGATAGCGCTGGCAAGTGATGTACTGAGTTAAGCAGGAGCTGGGGTTTGTAGGAGAATGTTCATATTATGTGGGGTAAGTAGAGATTTGCATGTCAGCTTTTAAAATTGGAGCTTACCAAAATGAGACTGGCTGCTGCTTTCTTTGTTGGTCTTCCCGTGGTCCCCTTTACCTGGGGTGTCTCAGCACCTTTACTGTGTTTATCTTCGCAGCAGCCTGGGAGTGAGTGGTGCTGCCACCCCCAGCTAGGAGATAATGCCTGGGAGTCCGGGATTTAGGCAGGAGGTTAAACAGTGTGATGCATTCGGTGGTGGTGCTGGCTTAAGCAAATTTCTGGCTGTTTCCTTCACCAAACACTACATGAAGAGGTGACCTATGTTTCCTTCTGCAGCCCCAGCTATGAGGGCAACCATCCCTGCAAAGGGGCTGGAGAGGCAGCTGGGGAGTGGAAGCTGCATCCATCTTGAACAGCAGCAGCTAGCCCTGCCTGAGTGTATCTGGCACCATTGAAGAGGTTCTTCCACCTGGTTTGGACAGCATGTTGGCTTTGCAGCCTTCCTCCTGGTTGCTTGTTGCAGCCTCTGTGCCACCACAGGCTTTCCCAGCCTGCCCTCATTTGGTTGCTGTAACTGACTAATTGTGGATCCGTTAATAAGTGCAATGCAAAATTACCCTCCTTCCTCCAAAATAAAAACAAAACTTGCTTTTAACATCTTTCTGTTCAGTAATTCAGTCTACAGGGTAGCGCCCTTGGGCTCTGAGGGCAGCACAAGTGTGGAGGCAGCAAATGGCAGGCAGGGGGAAGGCAAGAACTTCTTAGGCTGACTTTCCTTTTGAAGCCAAGATATCTGCCTAACTACAGCTTCGGTGTTTTTGCCTAAGGTCATGCAGGAACGCTTGGCAGAGCAAAGAACTGAAGTGGGTTTCCCCAGATCCAGGTTACCACTCTAACCCCAGGACTGTTTTTCTTCCAGCACTTGAAAATGGTCTGAACCTCCCATGAGGTACTTCGTGAGAGCTTTTTAGGCAAAGATTTTGCTCTAAAAAAGCATGACTGTTTGCTTTGTGAGTGGAAGCTCTTGTTCCTGTTGCCTTTCTGATATATCCCTTCTGTTCTTGGCTTGCTAACTTGATGATATCACTCCTCATGCATTGAGCAAAAGCTATTTTTCCTCTATTCAAAGAGCCAGGAGGAGCAGCTGCTGTGCTGACTCTAATCTCTAGTTCTTCCTGCACTTCTCTGGCAAGCCAAGGGGAGCTAGGACTGAGGAGGTGTTTGGAGAATGCAGATGCAGAAATGCATTTGCTGTGTCATCCTTGAGTCTTACAAGCCAAGAAGTGGTTTGCTGATGTTTGTTCAGGAAGGATCCAGAGTTTGTGCAGCATGTCCAGGGAGCTGCTGATCACTGGATATGGAGTACTCCCAGGCTCTTTGTCAAAATGACCTGCGTCCTCAACAGTTCTCAATACCCAGTGACCTTCCTGCAACGTGGTATGGGAAATAAGTTCTTGGTACATTCCACCTCCTGCCACAGGATGCCCTTATTGTAGAGAGGGGTACAACAGCATCTTTCTGGTTGCCTGGACGCGGTAGAAAAACTGTACAAGCAATTAATTTCCCTTCCTTGCCTTCCTTAAAGGCAGCTTCCTTCAGTCAAGTACTCTCACATCCCCTTTTTCCAGAGGACCAGTCTGTTTGGGGCTTTGGTGCTTAACGCTGTTAAATTTGTGTGTATATAAACATTTAAACTGGCTCTTTTTTTTTTTTTTTTTTTTTTAAATGTCCTTTTCTGACAGTCATATCTCATTCTTTTTAAAAATAGAGTATTTGCTTCAGCAGTACCCATAGCTCAGTTTTGCAGGTGCCTGGGTAGATTATCCTATGCATGCATCTAATATTCACTCTGGCAGTCTTCTGTAATTGACAATTAATTTGTGAATCTTTTCCATGCTGTTCTTTCACCTTGAGTGCTGGGTGTACTGGATCTCTGCCACCTCATATTTCTTGGATAAAGTCACTGTGGCTTCTTGCCTTACAATGTCTGACTCCAAGCCAGTGCTACTTGTTGGAAAAAAAAAGCCCTGCAAAACACAGTGTGGGTTGGAAGATTCATTTAAAGAGGTGGAATAGTTGCTGGAGAGCAGTCTCTGAAAAACAGAGTTAAAAATCTTGATCTATACAAAGATATTTCAATACCAGATAACGCAATTAGTCAATGCCTTTGTCTCAACCGTTGCATTCTTCATTCTTTCGTTGTGTGAAGAGTGGGTGATATAAATCATTTTCTGGAGTGCCTATGTCCATCCCATTCAGATGTATGAAATTCCTCTGCAGTGGTGCTTTGATTTCTAACCTTTAAAAGTTATGAGCTGTGACAGAGAAAATTATAAACTCCCATTTGTTTTCTGTGCTTGTGTGGGGAAATTCTGTCTCAGTCCAAGCACCATGGAGCCTACAGTGCCTTAAACTGATTTATGAAGCCTTTTCCTTGATTTGCTTGCAGCTGGTATGTGTAAGTCCAAATTCAGTTACCACACCTGCAGTAAATCAGTGATATATAAATGTTTCCTAACTTGGGAGAAAATCCATTAGTGGTTGAATTAAACCTTTAAAAGACTCTTATTTCCTGAGCGTTAGACTACTATAACTTTTATGTGTGATTTTAACATGTTCTGAAGTGTTAGGCAAACTACAAAGAGCTGTTGAGTATGTAGGTAATGGTTGTTAAAGTATTTTAAGAATGGTTTGCTTCTTATAAAAAGGCTTCTATCATGTAGTTCAACTCCAGTTTGGACAGGGCTTTGGACTACCTGGTCTAGTGGAAGGTGTCCCTGCCCATGGCAGGGGGTTGGAACTAGGTGAACTTGAAGGTCCCTTCCAACCCAAACCATTCCGTGATTCTATATAAATGATCTATCAGCTCTAGTTGAGGGGGTTATAAAGCAGTCAGAAGTTGGTGACTTGTTAGGTTTTGTTTTCTTAACCTAAGAGAACATCTCTGCCTTTGGAATACCATATGGGTTTCATTGGGGACAAGGAAAAAGCTTTAGAGAATGGCAGGAGAAATGATCCACTATTTGCTAATGAATGTTCCCCTCCTCCATCTTCTTCATCCCTTTTTCACTTTGCAGTCACAGGGATCTGAGCTAGGAGTGGAGGGTGACTTGAAGCTCCCTCCACATCCCCAGCTGAGGATCCCTACATGCATGGGAGTGCTGTAAAATGAAATACGGAACGGCTGTAGTGCATCCTGCCTCAGCAGGAGGAGTTAAGGCCCTGGCGGTGGAGTGGGTTAGCTTCTCATGGTGCCCCATTAGATCTGTCATCTAAGCTGCTCGTTTGAGCATTTCTACAGTGTTAAAATGAGCCAAAGCTTAAACGGTTGAAGCTCAGTAAGTCTTGGATAAACCATGTAATTTTTCTGGCATGTTGTTGGCCATATGGATGCCACTTGCATGAGCCACTAGGCAGTGGCAAAATGCGGAGGCCTGGCTTACAGTTTTTTCTTTCTACTGCTGTAATTCCCTCTCTCCTTCCTCCTCTCTCTTTCCTTCCCTCTTGCACCTCCCAAAATGCATTTCAGCCAACATATCTGAGCAGGTAGAGAGAAGTAAACAAGTTGCATCCCCACACTAAATTGCTTTCTCTCCCCTTTCCTCCTCAAAAGCACAGAAGGGAATAGAAAAGGAAGATTAGTTGTGTCAGAGCTCCATCCTGGTGCTGTTCCTATGCCATGGGTTGCTCAGAACCGAGTGTGTATGCTTTGTCTGGGATAAATAACAGTGAAACTCTGTCTCAGTTTTCTCTGCAGTTTCTCCCACTTGCATTCATTTTAAAATCTCATTCCTCACTCTCATTATTGCGAGGCCTGCCATTGCGTGCCCAGGGGAGTCAGGTAAAACATTTTTATTTACTTTTGGTTTGGTTCAGTTCCACTTTCAACTTCCTCTTTTCTTCAATTTTTTTTGTGTTGTGTTTTGTTTTCCAATGACTTGGGGGGAGCGGCAGGGGGGGCACGAGGAGGGAGTGACATTTATACTGTGTGTGAGATGCCTTCAAATGTGAATCCATCTCCTTCGGTATTAGACTGCTGGCTAATTCTTTTCCTGAATGGTCATCTCGGTTTGTTCTTTCTGTCTCCAGCACTAGTTGTAGTCTTCATGTCAAAAACATCTACACCAGTAGTAGAGGAAATCCTTGAATTCTGAATTGGATAATGGTTTATTTGGCAGTTTAGGGGTACCAGTCAAGCTAAGTTTTTGCAGTCCAAAGGCCTTGGCAGCAGCAGTGGCTTAAAGACTTCACCCTTTTTCTGTGTATTTGTTCCCCCCCTGCAACCTTTTCAGGCTGCCTGTTCAGTTGTGCTGATGCTGTGGTTTGAAAGCCATGCTGTGAACCAGATTATCAGCTGGTCTGGGATAAAAATAATCCTTCAGCATAGGAAGGAGTGGTGTTTTCTTTTTCCTGCCTGCTTCAGTTCACCGCTTTGCAGAATAACCCCACAGATGGTTGCAGCTGCTCAAACAGAGGGACAACACAGTCAAGCAAGGATGGGAACAAGACACGAGAGGTTGGGGAGGGATAGTAACTCTCTAAACTGACTTTCCAGCAGAAATTTTGGCTTCCTACCTGTCAGCTGCATTTTGATGTATCTTGCTGCAAAGCTTTTCAGATGTTTTTATCATGCATCTCTCTAATTTCTGTTCTTGCAGCAGCTGCCATATTGATATCTCTGTAGTCAATATGTTAATATAATTCCACCTTTGCTAGCAGTTGCTGTGATTGCTGAGGCAGACACACACCCCATTTGGCCACTGTAGATCTGAAAACAGTAACCTCTGCAGAAGGCCGGAGCAATAATGCATTAAACCACAGCCACTAAATCTGTGCGAGCACATCTGTCAACACACCCAAATACAACAGGTAATGCAAGCTTCCCCTTCTGCAGCATTACTCAAAAGGGACAGCAGCTGATACAAAGTCTACACAGTGACTTCCTAATCAGTGGCTAAACGGCTTCTGGGGTGAGGATGATGAGTATTTCCCTCCCAATGTGACAGATACGTGAGGATGAGGATGAGTTTACACAAGAGTCTGAGGAGACTGAGCTGCTGTCTGCTTGTCTGTAATGGAACAACCATGAGCAAACTCTTGTGGGTTAGCAGACCACTAGACTATCTAAACACTCTTAAGGGGCAAAGTTCAATCAGCTTTCACTCCAAAGAGCATTATCAGTGTATAACACTAATCCTATGTAACGGTGCTCTAGGCTAACACAGGTACTGTGAAGCAGATTTTGGTGATGTAGATTGTCCTTACTGGTTTAGCAAAGATAATAAGATGCTGTCAAAATCAAAAAGCCAAAATTCTTTCTTAAATTACACTGCTCTTCTGATTGATAGCTATGAGTCTTTGCCGTGAGCGGTTATCAATAGTTCACATGCTGTGAACTCTGTAGTATTAAAATTACTAATTATTTTTGATCCTCTTGACTTTTCTAACGTTTGGTTGTAGCTGTTGTTTTATTTTTTACAGGGTTGTTTTCTTTTGCTAGCTGTGACCGTTGTGCCTTGAACTTGGAAGTGCTCTGCTTGGTCAGCCGAGTGCGCATGTTTTTCTGTGTGCCAGGCCAGACAGGGTCTAGGGGATGTTACAGCCTGCTCTCAGATAGTATGGGGTCAGATTTCAGCTCTGCGGTATTATATTAGTTTTAATTTTAAAGCACGTGGTGGAGGCAGGAGCAGTCATCTTAAAATATTCACAGATAGTCAGATTCACTTAGGAGTGCTACATCTCGCTGTAGCAAAGATTTCCTAATCTTTCTCTTTTCATGGAAAGAAACAGAAAAGGATTCTGCAGGTCACTCCAATCCTTGTTCAGAAAATCGTTGGATTTATTGAGGCTGGAGGCACCCTGCTGTTAGAGTTGATCAGAAGGGAGGGCCAAAGGTTCCTATTCATGCACAATAATTCTGGTTTTTTCTCATTTCTTTCATTTTCCCCATCCCTTTCTATTGCATTACCATGCTCTTGCTCCCCACTCTCCTCGGCCATGTGTGCCTCTCCAACTCTGCATGTCGTGTTGCTTTTCCCCTGCTGAGCTGCTCTCTTGTGTATAATGGCAGCAGTAAAGTAAAATCAGCTGAAATGCTGATCTCTGAAGCACTGGCGCATAGTGCTTTAGAGATTAGGAATTTTAGTGCATTATACTCAGCTGCTAGCAGAGCAGAGCGCTGTGACAAGGGAACACAATGCTGGAGCCAAGGGTTCAGACTTGGAGCTGTAGCCCCGGTTCCTCTGGGCAAAGCATGTTGTGTTTCTCCTCCTGTGGAACATTATGTTGAGCGTATGCTTGGAGGGGCTTGGATTTACTCAGTAGACAAAGAGTGATACCCAGGGGCAGGTAGAGAGCCCTTTCATTTGAATCACACCTATTAGTAAAAAAAAAATCCAAACCTTTGCTAACAAAAAGAAAAAAAGAAATTACAGCAAGATTTTTCTGACCTTTTCTTGTATCTACATCCGCATTTGTTCTTTTCTGTTATTGTATTTAGTTAATTTTCCCGTAAGTTAAGGAAGATAGATATTTTTTTCTCTTCTTCGCATAAGCTTACAAGCTCATGTTGCTGCTGTAGCAATTTGCTCTAGGTCCTGATCTCCTCTTTGAGGTTCCTGGATGATGTAGGCATTTTGGGAAATGCAATCTAGTATGACAACTAGAAGTAGGGCTGCTGCTTGTCCAGTTTCCAACAAGCCTGGCTGGGTTTTGCTGTGCACTTGCCAGTTGCCACTGGAGCTGCTGCCTGTGTGCACGTTAGTCTGTAAGTACCCACAGCCAATTTTGGAAGGTGAACCGCAAGGTTTTTTTTATGCTTCAGAGAAGGCCATGCTAATGAATGCCCTCAGCTAGTGTCTGCTCTTCATTGATTTTGAAAGAATCATTACTTAACGACATAAATTAATTCTAAAAACTTGTAACCTCTAATATCTTTATCAAATACCAGATAATCACGCATTTTTCAGTGTATAGTTTCTTCATTGGCTTAAGGCCACTTAGTTATATAAATATTAACATTTTCTACTGCTGGGTTTAAATCCTATTTAAAACTGCTTCTATTCTCTATTCAAAAGGGAAGGAAATAAAGTACCAGGAGAAATTCTCTCTTCTGGAACAATGAAATATTTCTTCAGCAGAGGCTGAGGTTTGTATTGTGTGCAGATGCTGGTGAGCATCTGCCCCTCTCCAGCTCTTGCTCTGTTCAGAAGCTCTTACTCCTGCTTGCTTTCAATATCCCATTTCTCTTCCTCCTCAGCACCATGCTTGGTTCCTCTTCCCTCTCATTTTCTTGTAAGTTTGTCCATTGGTGCCACTTTCCCTCCTGTCTTTCTGCTGATTTTTGCTGTGCCATTTCTGCCCTGTTGTCTTTTGGTTTTTCTCCTCGGCCTTGACTTGACCTTCAGAGTAGAATGAGTTTTCTCGTATTTGGAAAGGGCTACTTCCTGGACCTGGGTGTTCTAGCTCTCTTTCTTTCCTGATTGCCTTCTCTGGCCACTGTTTTATTCCATACTGTAGGTTTCTTTCCTGTATATTCTGTGATTTAAACATTCTGGTCTACTTCTCTTGGGTTTTGGTTTGGGTTTTTTTGTGGGGTTTTTTGTTTGTTTGTTTGTTTGTTTTTCCCTTGACAAAACTTCCCCTTCAGAGTCATTCTTAACAGGGATTTTCCCTTTTTTCCTCTCTTATTACCTGTTCTCACGAAGCCATGAGGCACAAACTGCAGATACCTGTCTGGTTTCCTGCTTTTCACATTCTTGGCAGCTACTTTTAACAACAAATTTACTTTCTCATTGCATGCAGTCCTGTTCGCTACATTGACAAAGGGTATTTCACCCAGCTGTAGTTCGGGGTCTGCTCACTGCCACCTTCTTCCAACTTCAGGGTTTTTTTCCCTTTTCTTTCCGTGCTCCTGATTTTGCTATCTTCTACTTTTCATCCTCTTTCAACCTGTCTTATGTATTTTCCATATAAAAGCAGTGTCTGGTAGCTTTGAGGCATTCCACAAGTGGCCATTTGTATTTCTGTTGTCTTTTTTCCCTTGTAAACATGAGAGTCATTCACCTTGCTGGGGTTAGGCACAGTGGGAAATAAAAACTTAAGAGTCCTTGAGTTCAAGCCCTCCTTATCATCAGCTGAACACCACCTGGCTGCTGTGCATACCAAATGGGAGATGCGTACTCATGAGCCATCCCATATCCAATCGCTCTGGCTACATCCCTAATCCTCACTCTCTTGAACCCATGCTTGAGCTGTGGTGGCTGCCTGTGATCTGCTCTTGGTCCATTCTGGTCCCCCTGGATTCTGGCTCTGAAGAGCCTCCCATGCTTGTCTTCTCTCTTTGCAAAGACACTGAAAAAACAGCCCTAGGACGGGAAACAAGACAAGGGAGAGAAAAATATCAAAATATCAAAGGCAGTAAAGAGGCAGAAAGGTCAACAAAAGTAGGGATGAATTACAGCCTTTCAGCTTCAGCCAGGAAAGCACAGTGTAGACTGATGTCTGTTTCTCCCAGGGGAGAATGTAGACCAAAGAGCATCCAGCATACACTCTACCTTGTAAATAAACAAATAAGTAATATGCATATGGCAGAATATGGCAGAAATATGGTGAATATAACAGAATTGCAGAATAAAAATATACCTTATTTTTTCTACAAATGGTAATGGTGTCCAAGGTACAATCCAATTATAAATCACTGCTTTTCACCAGAAGCATCGGATTCTAGGTGAACTTTACCACTGTCAAAGTCGGTCCTCTGAGTGACAATCCCCAGGCTGTGACCAGCACATACATGGGTTTGATGGGTAGTGAGCTGTCCTGGGCATTATTTTGTAGGATTTAATAGCATTTTCTAACTCTCATGTAAATTGTGTGTCCTGGAAGCAGCTTGGCACCATGTTCACCATCCCTCCTAACGTGCCATGTTTTCCCTGTGAAGGAACCAGGACCCTGATGGTGGATGTGAGAAAGTTGGGGCTGTTCAGCCTGGAGAAGAGAAGGCTGCTTGGAGACCTCATAGCAGCCTTCCAGTGTCTGAATGGGGCCTATAAGGATGCTGGAGAGGATGCTATATATGGGGCCTATAAGGATGCTGGAGAGGATGCTGTATATGGGGCCTATAAGGATGCTTCATCTGGGACTGTAACGATAGTACAAGGGGTAATGGGTTCAAACTATACCAGGGGAAGTTCAGTTTAGATGTAAGGAAGAAGTTCTTTACTGTGAGGGTGGCGAGGCACTGGAATGGGTTGCCCAGAGAAGTGGTAAATGCTCCATCCCTGGCAGCGTTCAAGGCCAGGCTGGCCAGAGTCTTGGGTGACATGGTATAGTATGAGGTGTCTCTGCCCATTGCAGAGGGTTTGGAACTAGATGATCTTTCAGCCCAAACCATTTTGTGATTCTGTGATTTGATGAAAATCATCATGCCAAGTCAGCTGTATTTTAAGAGGGGCTGATTCATAACAGCAATTATGCTAATGTTGGTTTTGCTTGCATCAAAGTGAGAGGGATGCAAATAGGGACCCAAGTTTTCTTCTTGTGCCTCAGTAAAGCTATTAAAGTAATACTATAGAGTCAAGCTCAACGCCCCATGCACAAGCAGCGAACCTCCAACTAGTATATTCTATACTAGAAATTCTAGTTTACACTAGAATACCATAAAGTGTATTTGAGTTACTGTGCGGCAAATCTATGTCTTCATCATGTCTGTGTGATTAAATCGCCTTAAAAATACATCTGTACCACATTTTCTGTGAGCAGCCTTATGCCCTCCGTTTCAGGCTGCTGTGGGGGCAGTGCTAGTTCCTGACCTAGTGCTTCTTTTAATACAGGAGTAACAGAAAAGGAAGGAATGAGAATCCTGTTAATTTATTTATTTTATGTGTGCTTTCAAAAAGTAGCTGGTGCAATGTTTGGGCCAGGTAAAAATTGCTCGGCACCAGCTCTGTTTCAGTACTCGCTCCCAGCTATCCAGGAGTGTTTTTATCAGGTTCTACCCTTTGTCTCTAAATTTAGATGATGCCTTGGGAAGACCCTGTGCTGGGTATGGTGCAGAGCTGTTGCTTGCTCCATGCTGGTTACTGCCTGCCACCAGAACATCTGAGAAGCTGGTGTGCTCTCTGACCTCGGGCCAGCTCAGGAGCAGCTTAGTAGTACCAGGCACAGCAGGGTCTAGTAACCTGACATCTTGCGAGCCAGGCATTAATCTGCCGTGTGACACTGATTCTCTCTGTGCCCATCAGGTCCTGCCTCCTATTCTGCGATGGGGACCAGTCACCGTATGGCCATAGTGCGGCTACACGACCTTTAAGCTCACTGCTGTTTGCCTGTGCCCAAGGACTGATTTTACAGGGCTCTTGCCTGTGTGGAAATGAAGAGAAACCCCAGGGCTGGATGGTTTCTCACTCTCGGCAGAGTGGATAGTGTCGACGTAGTGGGTTTAGTGCTGCAAAGGAGGTATGGGTGCTGTTGGGCAATTGATGCCTATTTGGGGTGGAGCGGCCCATTTCTTTTCCCACTGTCATTTACCTGGTGTGTGTGTAGGATTGCTGTGCCACAGCCATAGGGAGCACCGAAGAGCCACTGTCATTCCCTGCCTGCTCTCACTCTGCCAGATTATACAAAAGAAAGGCTTGAGGGATGGCCCAAATTCTGCAGAGCCAACAGGTCTACCCCCTTGCACCACCCTGGCTGTGTGCCTGTAAAACCAGTTTATTTGTGCCCACTTACTTGGGCAGAGCGCATTGTGAGTTTATGCGCAGCCAAACCTTGAGTTCCTCTCTCTAGATATAGGCTCTGGAATGGCAGGGTAAAATCCAGGCAAGGAAAACTAAGAAGTGGTTTGTGTGAGAGCATGGGAAAACAGTGCCAGATTTTTCCAGCAACTCATGTCTGGAAAAGCATAAGTCAGGGCATTGTTGCTCCTGGCACCACTGACGAGCAATGCAGAGAGGGCACGTGTGGCACTGTGCTGTTGTGCCACTTTCTCATGAGGTTTTTCCTGGTGCTGAGCTTTCCAGGAGCTCTCTGCCTCCTGCCAAACCATATGTGTGGCAGCCTTAAACTAGTGGGATGAGGTAACCTTGTGATGGGTTGGTCTGAGCATCCCAGGAAACCTTTTCAGTGCTCTGTGAGGCTTCACAGCCTGAAGACTACAAACCGTATCTGTAATCTGACCTTTTTCACATTCTGTTTATTCACGTACACAGAAGCATCTTTTTTTCCTGTGAAAGAAAAAAGTGTCTGTTTGCTCAGCCTTTTACAGACAGATGCTGTCCTGCCATGAAGCACTGTGATTTGATGCAGAGAAGCTGCTTCCAGAGGAAAACCTTCTGTGACGAGCTTAGGCAATGCGAATTGCTGGATCAGATTTAACTGTGCAGAATGAGGGTGTAAGTGGTGGTCAGACTGAGGCTGCTGCTTCTCATGGAGGTGGTGATACAGCCACGCAAAGGAGGTTTCTGCGTTTTAGTAACTGGCTCAAGCTGTATAAATAACCATTTTTATTCAGGTTTAGTTGTACTTGGGCAATACATATGAGAAAAACAACTCTCCTAAGAAGTTTACATTGGAGAGGGATTCTCCAGTGGTTATTTTTCTCCTGCATCTGAAAACAAGTGGTTTAAGCTACAGGTCATTTGTAGAAAACCTCATGAGCATTAGTGGCAGAGTAAGGCATCCCATATTTATTTAGCCACGATCTTCATGTGCTCTGTGCCTGGCAGCGATGGCAACCTCCGGTCTCGCTACTTCCTTACATGTTTGTACTTCAGGTGTACGTTACAGGGTGATTTTATTTCACAGTTGAGAGTCTGAGCGTTTCCAGAAGGGACTATGTCACTGCTACTGGGGCCTTACTGCACATGGCTGTAGTTGATGATGAACACAGATTTATTAAATAATGAAATGTGAGATTCCCTATCAGGTAACATTGTGCTGCTAATTTCAGTGTGAGGGAGATGGTGAGGTCATAAGAACGAGTTGTTAGGAGATACTGGTGAGTAAGCAAGGAGGGAACAGTCAGCAGCACTGGGGGATTAATTCCTGTACAAAAAATACAGGCAGAAGTATGTATTTTTATGACTGCTTTAAAAAAGTGAGACAACCACAAGACAGAAACGGGCTACCAGAAAACCTTTAAACACAGAGGGAGTTAAATCTGGGTGATGTGTGGATAGGGTCAGATCTTCTCTTACTTGCATTTTCTCTTTGTAATTCCTAACAGTTGGAATTTGGAAACTTATATTTTTTAATGTTTCTGTGCAGGCACTGTATTACATTGGCATTGATTCACTGAGCTTATTTGTCAGCAGTAAAATGAATGAAATTCTAGAGGTACAATTTCAACCAGCTGCTGTTGTTTACTAGTGAGACTACCAGTGACCCTTAGCATCTATAAATGCTTCACTGTGAATTAAAAGCAGTGAACTATCCAGTAGTTTTTCTCTTACTCATGTTTCCCAGTTATTTTTTTTTCTCTCTGCTTTCGCTCCCCCTCCCCCTCTCCATTGTTATTTTCAGTTTCATCTCTACTGCTTCAAGAAAAGCCAAACATTAAGACAGAGATTTAATTTCTGGCAAACAGTAAATTTGGTCATTCATTGAAAGCCGCATCAAGTTGTTAGACTATGTGGAGATTTTTCTCTGGTCTGTGTGGTTCTGACTTTTGGTAATGGCATTTTAAAGTGAAAATTCAGATTTAAAATATCTGATCATTATTTTTAGCTCTCCTGAGCTCATCATTCTTATTAAGGAGAAAGTTGTTTGCGGTCATTGATTAGCTACAGTTGTAACTTCCTCATAGCTTTTGGCAGTGCTGCAGAAGGACTGCAGTTTCTAATCCCCTTTTCCTTTATTTGTTGGGTTTTGTTTTTCTTTCGTTTTGACTAACTTTGGAGGTTTGACATGGAGGAATAGGCCTTTTATTTTATCACAAGACAAAAGCAAATGCTGTTTTTGCTGAAGCCTAGCCCAGGTTATGAGCTGCTATGAAAGGATGTGCTGCTCAGTAGTCCAACCTCTCGCCAGGTAAACCTGTTCCTTCCGTGATGCTGAGCATCTCTGTCTACAGAACTGCTACTTCCCCTTAGACACCAACTTGGACAACATCACCAGCCCCACATCAGAGTTTCCTCAGGCCTTACTAGCTTTTGTTAGACATTTTGGGTTGGTTGGATGTTCAGCTTTTCCACCTCCTGTGAGGGTATGCTGAGCTCTCATGTGTCTGCACTCTTGCTGCAAAGATGGAGGTTACACATTTAACTTTCATGCTACAGAGCAAGCCGATGCCTCCTTGCCTGCCCTTACACCTCTAGAAGCTGGTGTGGATGCTGTCAACACCACTGGGTTAAGCAAAATCTCTGACAAAAGGGGTGTTGGTGCCATTCATAAAAAAACCTCTAACACCCAGATGGAGGTGGTTGCTCCATGTGGGTCTGTGATGGGATGTGAAGGGAGATCTCACACCTCACGGCAGAGCATTGCGAGCACCAGACAGCTTCTGTCAATCTCTGCTGCTAAAGCTGTTCCACTTTCCAGAAGGTGTTTCTGCATTTAGAAGGTTGGAGCGACTGAGAGACTCACTGCCTCAGGATTAGTGCTGTCAGTGGTGCTGCTGGCTGTTCCTCCCACTTTGTACACAGCAGAGATGCTTCCAAACCCAAAAACTGGGAATGACACAGCAGAGAAAGGGTGGGAGTTATCTAGGAACATCTCTATTTTTACAAAAATGAGCCCAAAGGAACAGGGAGTTGGACTCAAATGATCCTTCTGGGTCCCTTCCAACTTGAGATATTCTGCAGTTCTGTGATTTCCTTATAAAAAATATTTTTTTCTTTATATTTTATGTTTCATTTTGCTCAGCCACCTGTTTTGTTTCTAAACCCACTTACTCACACAGCCCCAAATCCTGCAGGGTTTTTGAAGTTAATAAACTTATAAGGACAGGTAGTGCAAATTTGTACCAGATCAAAATGACATGCAGCAACACACTGGGAATATGTGAAGCAAAGAAGCAACCAGGTATGGGGGTCAGCTGCTTTTTGATCCCAGGCAATGGAGATTTTCCTTCACCAAAATAACATTTCTCATTTTCCAGTCAACTGTTGTGACAGTCTTTCCTTTGAACCTTCCTACTGGGAAATTTTTCCAGCTGCCGCTTTTCTTTCTCTGAAGAGAGCATCTTTTGCTATTTAGAGTGTTTTTTACAACAGGGTAGCTGAAGTCATTCAAGAGTCTCTTATTCTTTTGGTCTGTTACCACTGAGCAACCACACAACTTGACAAAATGGCTGAATATCGAGGTATGATTTGTAGCTGTCCTCCCTAATTTCCTATCCTAAAAAAATACAAAAACTGCTTCCAAACTTTTCCACATGGGGAATTTCCCTTGACTCTACCATTCGTATCTTAAGTACAGTGAGAAGAATTTTCTCTCTCTGATGATCTTTGTGTTATCACAGTGAGGACAAAGAGATGCTAGTCTCTGGAAACTTTTGCAGAGAAGCCTATTCCTGTTTGCTAGTGTTTTAGAATAGGAAATTAATTCTAAGCTGTTTTGCTTAAATGGCTGAGCTTTGTCTTTCTACCTGCAATTAAAAAAAATCAACATTTATTGAAGAGAAGGAAGATAATTATATAGCAAAATTGTTGCTATTCTCTCCTTTTAAAGACAAAAAAAAAAAAAAAGAAAATAAATCCAGCAGAACAGATGTGAATCTGCAGACCTGCAGTATTTAAGAATAATTGCTATTCCCAGTATAAGATAGTACTTTTTTCCCTCTGTAATTTCAGCATAGGTTTTTTTTGTGCATTTCCAGGAGGGCTGTGCTTTTTCGTAAGCTTTTTTATAGGCTAGTCCCTGTTTCCTGAGCTCAATTAATCCTTTTTTTTTTTTTGGAAGTGGCGTGCTTTTATTCCCTATGTTGTTATCGCAGCAGGAAGAAGAGGAAATGTGTGATGATGGAAGAATTTTAACGTTTATGTATGCCACACATGAAGTTAGGGATCCCGTGAGATTTGTTTGTGTTCTTGTATATGTGTGGATGAACATCTGTGGAATGACAGCTTAACAACTTCCTTCTGACATTATAAAGGGGCCATAATGGTACTATGTTGGGGTTTTTTTTTTTAGTTGGCTTTTTTTGTGTTAACTCTTTCATTTCCTTGCTGATTTCAGGCTTTGTTAATTCTGTCCATCAATAGGAGTGTTGCATTGCCAGGAAGTCAGTTAGACCTTCAATTTGAAATTAATAATGTCAGAATACTAAGCCTGGATTTTCAGGTAACTAGAGTCTAAACTTGGGCTCCTTCCCTATTATTCCCTGTACTAACTTGCTTGCTTGAAACTCTTTTCCCTTCCCCTTCTAATCTCCTCCTCCATTGTCTGAGTGCCATTCTGCAGGTAGTCTAATTGATAATTATACCTCAACAGCCTGAAGATGCAGAGGTGAATACGCCTCACTGCTTTGTGTCTGACAGGAGTAGACATAAATTTAAGAGAGCAGAGAGATGTTGAAATTCTCCATGGAGTTTTCAGGCTATAATGCCTGGACATGGTGGGCTGGGAAGGGCGCTTGGGTCGTTATGTCTGGTCAGTCTTGGTGGATCTCCATCCTTTAATAAACCATCCAAATCCAGCTTACAACCTGACTTGCTTTGTCTCTTTATTATTGCATTGTGTGAATTACGTTTGCGTTAGCTGTACGCAAATGAGTATAAATGTATTGTGAATAAAGTTCAGCCTTGAAATGGGAAATAGGATTTGAAAGCACCATTTTAGCAAGCTTTTGCATTAACTTGCCAATAGGAATAATAAAGGCCAAAAAGGAAATATCAACCCCAAAACCCCAGTAACAACAAAATGCCTCACGAGCTATTTTTGAGGGCCTGATCCAAATCCCAAAGCACAAACCTAATCAATTGCGTAATGATTAGAAAGTCTAATGTACTTTCCTGGTAATCTCTGCCTCAGACCCTGAAAACCAGCAGATCTGGTAGGACATCAAGTCTGCTTTACAAATTCCAAGTGATCAAAAAATCCACGCCATGCGTGGTTTTTGTTTTTTGGTTTGTGGGTTTTTTGGTTTGGTTTTTTTTTTTTTTTTTTTTTAATTGATTAATTACTACATGAAGCCAAATGGTGTTTAATGCACAATAACTATTTCTGTCTTGGCTTTCATTTTGGTTTCATCTTCCTATTGTATCTTCTTCGAATAAATTAAAGACCTGTTTTTTTGGTGATGGACTCCCCTGTTAACCTCCTTCTCAAGAAGATAGCTTGCATTTCTTATGTCTGTCATTTATAAGGCAAGTTTTCTGTGCGTTTGCAGATTTAGTGCATAGTTTTTGATATAATTTCTGTTTTAAAACAGAGACAGTAGTACTAATTCTAATTCTAGTAGCTAATTCTCTATGCTTTTCTTTGTATACTGACTGATTTTATTCAACCACATGACTGCGACATTGCATAGAAATCTAATGCTCAGTTGGTAATTTATGATAACTCCTTCTTAGCAATGGTGTATTGATTTCCCTAGCCTCTTCTGAGAGAAGAAAGGGTGGCTTGAATATTAGAATTCTCCTACCACAATAACTCTGTTTAATATTGATTATAATAACCATATAAACTCTTGAGATCTGTTTGATGGAAAGTTGCTAGAAACTTTGAAAAGCACATAATAGCTTCCAAGTAAATAATAGCACACTTACAACTGGTACTTCTTACATTAGGCAATTCAACTCCTGCGTGTGAGAAATATGTTTATGTTAAAAATCCTGCCGTAATTTTCTGCTTCAGAAATTGAGACTTGCTAACAAAGTTTAATATGCAAAGCTGAAAATCTGTATTTAAAAGCCCTTTTTATGCAAAGGCACAAAAATTAACAAGTTTCAATAAGTAAATTACTAACTTCAAGAAAAATGTGCACAAACCGTGTAAATTGTATAGGTGGCAATCTATGCCAGCACCATAGCTTGGCATACGTGGAGCTGCCATTGTAGAGCAGCACACAACCATCTTGCACAACTGTAGGGCAGGCACCGCAGAAATATCGCCTTTAATGAAAACTCTTCAAGGAATGAATGTGGGCAGAAGGTTATCATCGGAAGTGAAATTTGGCCAGGATAGGTGGGGTGAATGCTGCTGTTCCTGGGATAATTGCCATCAGCCTGACCATAGCGTTCAGGATCTCTGCTCCACAGCTCATCTGAAAAAAGAGTCATAAAAACCAATTCAGCTGTAAGCACACAACAGCAGCCACCTGAGATAAATAACTTCACTTTAATGGCATCTATTTTTCTTTATAAATGGCTTTAATGTCTGCTGTGCTATATAAAGGCTTTCTGATATTCATTATTAAAGTTGTATGTAATGTATTTTAACCAAATCTAATTTGAGAAGTGAAATGCATGGAAATATGCAACCCAAGGAGAGCTCCTAAGTCTCCAAGTCCTGCCTAAGAGAGAGAGCCATGTTTTAAATCTACCATGCTCCCTTGTGAAACTCTTTGGCTTAAAACTGCTGTTGGAAGGTTCTTCCCCTCTTCTGCTGTCTTGTGTTTAGAAGAGTCTTCTGATTTCTAACTCAGTTCTATTCTGTGCTAGCTTTGGCTGCAAGAGTTTTGTCCGTAGTATCTACTATAGGCCTATGTTTTGGATTTGTGCTGGGAACAGTATTGATAACACAGGGTTGTTTGGCTGTTTTAGTTACTGCTGAGCAGCACTTACACAGTCAAGGCTGTTTCTGCTCCTCACCCCACCACAACAGTGAGCAGGCTTGGGGTGTGCAAGGATGTGGGAGAGGACACAGATGGGACAGCTGACCCCAACTGACCCAAGGAATATCCCATAGTGTATGGTGTCACGCTCAGCATATAAATCTGGAGGAAGAACAAGGGAGGGGGGACATTCAGGAGTGATGGTTTTTGTCTTCCAAAGTAAGCATGATGGAGCCCTGCCTTCCTGGAGGCAGCTGAACACCTGTCTGCCGATGGGAAGTGGTGTTTTGCTTTACTTGCATGCATGGCTTTTGCTTTACCTGTTAAACTGTCTTTATCTCAACCCATGAGTTTTTCGCTTTACCCTTCTAAATCTTTCCCCCATCCCGCTGCAGGCAGAGGCAGTGAGGGAGCAGCTGTGTGAGGCTCAGTTACCAGCTGGGGTTAAGCCACAGTGTATTCAGAGTAGGTTTATACCATGATTTGTCAATGTTATTTTTCAGTGTCTCTTGAAGACCACAGTTGGCTCCTCAATTCTAGATCGTTTTCATCAGCCATGAAAGAAAATACTGTTGTATGTCTGATAATCCTTACCAGATTTACACCTGGAATGAATGTTTAAAATAAAGTCTGGAACACCAAGTACTCTCTTTGTAATGAAAAACTTGAGTTTTTTGTTGGATGGAAGCTATTACAGTTTCCAGTAATAGTTTTGCTCTCCTAGCATGCTTGTTCTGACTCCTCTCATCTCTGAAGACTAGCACTCAGAAGCCGCGGGTAATTCTGCTGTTTAAGGCTGACTTTCTTCTTGCTGGAGTTCTGAGTTTTTAGGTGTGCCTCTGATGGGGGCATTTCACACTGAGCTTTATCACACACCTTTACCGAAACATTTTATTCAAAATCAAACCTTGGTTTTATTACGAGGAGTTTTCTTTGCTGGTCCTTGAGTAGAAGGTGCTTTAGCCAATCTTGTCTTGGTACATAGCCCAGGTTATAGTCCTTCTAATATTGCCTGAAATTCACAGAGCTGAGCAGGACCCCTGCAGTGATACACATTAATTTGACCCTGCAATTCCATTAATAATAGAACAAGAGGAAGTGGCCTCAAGCTGCCCAGGGAAGGTTTAGACTGGATATTAGGGAAAACTTCACTGAAAGAATGATCAAGTGTTGGAACAGGTTTTCCAGGGAAGTGGTGGAATCACCATCCCTGGAAGTGTTCAAAAACCGTGTAAATGAGGCCCTTAGTGACATGTTTTAGTGGTGGACTTGGCAGTCCTGGGGTTAAAGTTGGACTTGATAATCTTAAAGGTGTTTTCCAATCTAGTTGATTCTGTGATTAAAATAAATCACACATTTGGAATTTAATCCTGAAAATATGTGCATCAGAGTACCAAGGATATGGAATCAATGATCATCTTTCCTGAACCTAACAAAAATATTAACATCCCACAGTTTAGGTTGGAATCGGTCTTAGGGATTTGGTGATGGGTGAAGTTTCACTTCCCTCCCCCTGTAATTTTGGATTTGTGTTCTTCAGTTTTAGTATTCAGTTGTGTTATGAGGTTATTTAAGAATACTCCTGGTTTCAGCTGATTTCCTTAGCAAATAATTTTGTGTGCTTCACTTTGCTCTAGCAATTTCCATAGCCCCTCCAATAAAATACTAAAAAGGATCACAGCAGCTTTACCCCTCCCCGTAACATTTAGCCTGTCTATTTCATTATAGCAAAATATTGCATTTTGCATGCCAAGCCTTAAAACCTTTTTTTTCTAAAAATGGTAACTGTATTTAATAACTAATTACTCTAATGATCCTACAGAAGTGCTCGAGACCTGTTTTAGTAGTGGTGTCAATTACAACCATCTGCACGATGAATAAAGGAACTGTGGCCCAGCTGTAGAGTTGAAACATGTTGGCATTTTCCTACGGGCAGCCATATGGTACTTAACGAAAGCGAATTGTTCACACTGCAAACAGCTCCGCTCCTGATGAATGATAACGTTTTGTTCTGGAAAATGGTTCCACAAACATGGGGAGTATTTTTAAATGCTGGAAGTGTGTTTGGAAGTGACAGGCTATAAATGGGAAGGTCTTTGGAAGGAGAGGAGGATGAGAAAGGAATTGGTTTTTTTGCCTGAGGGTGTTCTAACACAGCCTTCCTGTCTCTTAATAGCAGTATCTTTTTTGTGCATGCATAGCCCTGAATCTGTAAATTTTATTTATTTTGGTAAGGAAGAAGATAATTAGAAATGTAACTCTCATTTGCCATCAGCAAGCCCAAGCTTGAAGCTGGTGTGAGCTTTAAAATAGCGAAGCTGAAGCTGTGAAGAATTAATAACTCTGCCTTGCATATGTGCAGACATTTTCTTGCACTTGGAAAAGGATCTTCAGAGTTGTAATCGCAGTAAGTATGTGAGCACACAGGTTGGAAACAGGTCCTGGCATTAGTCAGGAAAAAAAGAGCAGATAACAAATCAGCTGTAGAAAATGTCTTCTGTTGTCTTTTATTAGAAACAGAAATTGTTGCAAGCTTTTTTTCCCCCACACGTGACTGTCAGAGAATGGCTCAATGAACTTGTTCTGAGATTGATAACTCTTTTCCCACCCCCAAATCATTAGCCCCGGATTTGAATTGAATCAACAATAGGCTGTTCCCATTTCATGGTTGATAGGCAACCGTTTGGGTAATGAGTTTGGTTTCAGTTCAGTTCATAGTATCTGTCTTAAGTAACTGCTACTAATAACCCTAATGACCTGAATTGATCATTTTATTAATCTCAGAAATTGATTTTTTTTTCCATGTGGCTTACTGCTTCTGTACAGGAGGTGTAATTAGAAATCTTGCATCATCTGAATTACTGTTTGGTTGATTGTTGTTTTGTCCTGCATAGATGTTCTGCATAGATGGAGTTTGACGATCGTTCCTCAGGTTTTGTGCACAGATCTCAGTGAGTGGTACAGCGTTCCTCATGGTGAGGCACTTTCTGCTTTTTGCCAAGAGAGGACTGTTTTCATGTGCCAGCACTCCTGTATGTTTGTAGGCATTGAAACTGCTTAAAACCTCTTGATAGATCTTGCAGCAGTTTTGCAGAAACAGCATAGTAAAAAATCTCACCAGCCTGTATCATCCAAGTTCTCATTACCTGAGCACAGAGCTATTTGCAAATTCACAACAGCAGTAGGGCTGCAATTCCAAAGCCTTTTGGACTGGGAGCATCTGCCACTTGAGCTCAAAGCTAATCTTTCTTAGCTTTCCACAGCACAGGGCGGATAGTGCTTCTGAGAAGCCCTAGGTAATGAAATCATGGGTCCTACTGCGAAAGCCTTCTAACACAAAGTCTAAGAGTTAACATAAAGACAAAAAAACCCCAAAACCCCTCCAATACCAGTATCAGCCTCCTTGTAAGGCTGTGATTTTATCTGTCTCCTCTTCACAAATCCTGATCTTGTGTTACAGGTATAGCTGAAATGCAGGCAAGCAACCAAATCATGGTGGGGTGCAAACCCACCGTGACGCCTGTGAGACATGTAGGATTGTGATCTGAGAGGCATTAAGCAGCTAATGGCAGCATATTGTGCTCCGTGTCCTTCTTGCTGTTTGATCTGTTACAGCAGTGCTATCTAATGCAATAAATATTCCTCAGTTTTAATTAATAGTTGTTCATCTGTACTGCAATAATTTCAAGTAATGTTTATGTTAAAAAGAAAGTAGGGGGAGTTTGGGGGAAAATATCTCCAGGCAGGAGCATAGTAAAAAGTCTTTTCATGTGACTGAGAAGCAAATACTATAATTTGAGATCAACACATTTAGCATGTGTTTTAAAGAGGAAGGCATAGCCCTTCTGTAAGATGCCTGCTTTCTAAATCAAATGCAGATAAGCTATGTTTTTAACTAAGCCCTACAGTATTATTTAAGATGTAATTCTGCATTTCATTTTCCCAAGGTCAGTGCCAGTTTCAGAGGTTTCTGCAGCTGTGTTGCAGTTTGCAGTCTGTCCACCTTCCTCCTCTGCCCTCCCACCTCTCCTGTGCAACTTCTTTTTCACACAACCATATTATCCTTTAGGTCAGAGAAATTGTTTAACTTAAAAATGCAGGAAAGAAAAAAAAAGAAAGGTAGAGCCATAGTTTCTAAATGTAAAGATGTGTGTAAAAATTGCCTTGAAGGAGAGGTTATGAAGCTTATAATTATTACTTACCCAGTGCATAGCACACTAATTGTGTTGCAGGTTTCCATGATGTTTGCTCCTGAAGGGAATGAGTGGAAAAACCACAAGTCATAGATGCTTGCAGTGTGGGCTCCTGGGCCTGCCAGTAGTCCACAGAGCTTGCTCAAAAGGCAGTCTGCAGAAAGCTGGTTGAAGGGAAATATAGCAGTAATAAGCTTAAGTCAACATATTTAAGCAGAATGCGTTTGAGGACCCAGCTCAGGAAGCCTAACTGAGTCTTAATATTTGGTGTATTTGTTGTTGCTGTTGTTCGTTCTTCTGGGTTCCCGTGACTTGGAACCTGTTGAGGAAAACTGGGGTTGTTGTTTTGTAGCTATGTGGTCATGGAGTGGAACTTGGAAATGTCACCCTGTAAATATTATAAGCATAAGAGTGTTTGATACAAATAAATACATAAAGTTTCTGAATCTGGATGCTTGGGTCTCAGTTCAGTTGGCTCAACATAGGCATCCAGCACTCTTTAAGATGCCTCAGGGTCTCCCATCATGCCTCCAGCTTGCCATTGCAGATGGGTATGGGTTTCCTGTAGGTCTGTTGTCATATCTGCCTTGCCGACACTGTGAATTTATTTCTTATACCCTGAGGTGTCTGAGGTGGTGCTAAATGCTTGTGTTTAGGCAACTGAATCAGCCCTTCATGTTGGAGAGCAGTGCAGCCAATATCAACTGTTCATATATAATCAGCATAAACAAAACTTTCTAATTCTAATTTAAGGTCCATGTTGCTGGCAGCTTGCTTTTAGCCAGTGAAATGTTAATTTTGGATTATTCCCACTGGGAAGTACAGCAGAACCATGTCCGCCCATCAGGGACTATATCCATACAGTAAACGGAACAATGCCAGGACCAGCTTAAGCATTATCCACAACCACCCAAGTGTTTCAGTTCTGGACATGGTTTTGACATCCTCAAGGACCAGCGGATGATAAATGGCTAGATAAATGGGGAGTGTGGTGAACTGAAAACTAGAACATTTCCTACTAGTGTGCCCTGGGAGAAGGAGTAACTCCACACATCCATACTAGATGGGGCCAACCATCTGGAAGGCAGCTCTACAGAGAAGGCCCTGAGGGAAGGGTCCTGATGGACAGCAAGCTGACCACATGTCAGCAGTGTGTGCCTTTGTATCAAAGGCGGCCAACTACCTCCTGGACTCTGCCCAGCATTAGGAAGAGCATTGCTGGCAGGTCCTTCCCCTCTACTCAGCCCTGTTGAGACCCAGCTGAGGTGCTGGGTCCAGTTCTCAGCTCCCCAGGGCAAGGGACATGTGGACTTACTGGAGAGAGTCAAGGAAAAGCCCACAGAAATCGTTAAGGGGCCAGAGCATCTCTTTTATGAGGAGAGACTGAAAGAGTTGGGACTGTTCAGCCTGGAGAAGAAAAGGGTCAGGAGGGACCTTAGCAATGTAGTTAAATATCTGATGGGGGGAATATGGAGAACGGAGTCAGACGCCTCTGTGATGTTCATGTGACAGGGCAAGAAACAATGGGCACAAGCTGAAATGTGAGACATTCCATTTAAACACAGAAGAAAACCTCTCTACCCTGAAAAGGGTCAAATGCTGGAACAGGTTGTGGAGTCTCCATCCTTGGAGGTACTCACAGCCTGACTGGACATGATCCTTGGGAACCTGCTATAGGTGACCTGGGTCTGAGCAGCAGGGTTGGAGTAAACTATCTCCGGAGATGCCTTCTAGCCTCAGCAGTTCTGTGTTCTGTGTGATTCTGTGACTCGTAAGGCTTAATCAGATAAAAGACTTGGAGTTTAACAGCTATTGCATGTGTCAAAGGTTGTTCCAGTGACGTGGCAGCAATTCAAGCTTTTCTACGTCCATGATGTATGGAGTTCTGTTCCTGTAAAGGATGCTGTGGTTTTTTTTTTTGGTGTAATTCCCTTCCAGCGTCTGCTGAATACATCAGGAATTGCCATGATCCTCCTCTTCTTCACAAGTAGTGTAAGCTGTGCTTGAAGAAACTCTGCTTTTCTAACTCCATAGCAATGCCTTCACGTGTAATCTAGCAGTGGCTTCCTTTGTTTAGCAGGGAAGGCAAATAAATGTCTGTGCTGGAGTGTTAAAACGGTATTGTTCAGTATTCTGGCCTGCAGATTTAGGTTTAATCATTGCAACCTCTTCCCACTGATGCTTTAAAACCAAATTTTTAGAAAGATGGAAAAATTGAGCCAATGGAAGATATTTTGTTTGGACTTCAACACTTTTTCCACATCGTGAAGAAATGCGTCCTCTGATTGAGGGAGATCTCTCCTCTGGTTTCCTTAAGGAAAATATTTACAATTGTTGTTTTAGTTTGGAAACCTCTTCCGTATTATGGCACTTCAGCTACATTAAATATTAAAAAAAAACTAATGACTGCAGAGCTGTGCCATTGCACAGAAGACAGAAACTGAAAACACTTATGGATAGAATTGGAGCAGACTAGTGTACATTCCAAGCAAAGTGAAATGCAGAAATAAAGCATGTAATCAGCAGTTATCCTAGAATCATTCTTAGTTTTGATAATCTATGTCTACACATCCCAAAGTATTTAAAGAGAATAACTTAATATTATGTGTGCTTAGTTAATCTGACTCTGCTTTGGATGCCACAGTATAATGCTGAGACAGACAGGCTTCCATTTGCTTCATGTGAGGTTTTTTTTTTGAAAACAGGATCTCTACCGTCTTTGCTTAGATGAGAACTGTACAACACTTAGATGCTTTCAGCACTTAGCAGTGTGGTAAGTTATTTCTGATTTGCAATTGCTCACCTTGAAGCAGGACACGAAATCAGCTGTAGGAAGCCTCAGAAGTGATGGGAGTTTGGTTCTGCTTTGGAGCATATTGCTGAGGGGTTGTTTTCATACAAGAGAAAACCAAGTATGACAGAACCGAATTTAACACATAACAGATAGTCATTGTAGTTTGGAATGTTTTATAGGTTTAAGCCTTATTTTTACCTGGCAGTCTGGAGGTAGGATGATGTTGGCCTAATGCCTGCTCAGTGCTATGGTATACATTGGCTGGCAGCTATTCTTCATTTTGAAATGGTTGTTTAAAGTAAAAAAAAAAATGAAGACCTCAGTGTTGTTTGAATAAACTGTGGTGTAGGTGGACTTGTTGGCAGGACAGAGGTAAATACACACGTATATTTTCACAGCAGTATAAAAGTCAGCTTTTGTTGAAGAAGCCTGTTTGTAATCGCCTTTGAGGTTTGGTTCTGGTAAGAGCTGCTGGCACTGGGATTGACTTCTTCCACATCCATACGCAGCATCACGGCAACTGTTCATCTTCTTGCCCAAAGCTGAGCTTATCCCTCTGAGCTCCTTGCTGTCATACCCCAAATCTTACCTTCCCATGTAGCACCAAGGAGAGCTGGAGTGGGACGCGCTGCTGTCCACCAGCTCCCTGGCTCCTCTCTGCTTTCAGTTTATGAGGGAGATCCCAGTACGTTTTGGAAACTCTATCAGTGACTCTCTCCATCCACAGCAGATGCACATGGACTCCTGTGGTTGAATAGGACAGTTGTTCAATGCAATGGAGCAGCACACAGTTAAATTTAGGTGAGAGAGAGCACTGTATTCAATTAGCTGCTGATGGAATTGGAGTAGCCAAAACTCCGACTGTCAGAACGGATGCTGAGTCCAGAGAAAAAGGTAATGATGTTGTGCAAAAGGATCAGAGAAAGGTGTCACCTGCTCTTGTCTAACATTATTTTATTAGTAGTAAATAATTGAATAATTGACTATATTTTTATTTCATTTAATCCTACAGAAAATCCCCGAAAGTGGGGTCGTGGACTAAGATCTCCTTATGTTAGATGGTGTGTGCACACAGAGTAAAACCAGCATTTGGACTCACTCCAAAGTCTAATGCAGAAAAGATGGGCTGGAACATGGGAAAGGGTGGCGCATGAGATGAAACAGCACAGTCAGAGGGATAAGGAATGGAAGCACACCCTGTCAAATGGTCACATTTTATGTGTGTGGCAGCATATATTTTGAAAGGAGGGACAGATATGCTTTGTTATGCCCTCTCACAAGCTGCTCTGTGAATCTTCACAGGGAGTGTTGGCTACAGATGAGTGGAGTTCGAGCATTGTGCTGAGATGGTGAGGGCTGACATTTCTGGTCAAAGGTGAGAGTCAGCGTACCAGGAACGCGGAAGGGATGACAGTCCAGAGAGGCATAGGGAACAAAGATGCACACACTGATGCTATGGAGAAGGGAAAGGTCCAGGAAAATAATCCCCGTAGCAGCCATTTGAAGAGGTCGCCTGGCTCCTTCCTTGTACTACTTGACCTTGACAGGGTTCGAGATTTTCAGTAAGGCAGCTCAGGGGGCACAGCTGTGTCTGCAATGGGGAAGAAGGCTTTGTGGGATGTTGTGACTTCTCTAAATGAGCCAAGCTGCATGCATTTTCATCCTAGGGAACATAAAAAAGCTATTTAAAAATAGATGTGCATGTGTTAGACCTGCTCCCCAGCCTTTCTCTCCTACCCTAGGTTTCACAGTACTACTTGAGAAATCAGTGTAAAATTACTTTGAAGAGAAGAAACAGAAAAAAAAACCCCACCACTTTCAGCAGATCAGAAATAGCGGTATCACTTTTACAACTTTTGGACAAAATGCATATAATTGACACAGTGTAGTGGTAAGTAGCATGAGGACTCATTTTTAATGCACTTAGAGAAAGAGCCGTGAGATACACTGATATGATACAGAGAGAGAAGTAGATTTGTTATAGCCAAAGGTGCGTCCAGGTTATACAGACCAAATCTAGCCCTCTTCTGCGACAGCTTCCTATTGCTTTCACTAGGAAGAAAAACTACAGTGGTGAAAACTGCCAGGCTCACTTTGAAAAATTACTAGAATTTGTCTTCAGATTTCAAAGAAAATTAAATTGGGTTTTATACTCCAGTTGTCCAGTGAAATCTGCAAGGAGGATACAGGGGCTATATGTTGTCTTTTTGCTTCTTCATTTGCTTTACTGTTTAGCTTTCGGTCTCTCATAAATGTCAACAAGAGTGGCCATCCAAAGTTCTGGGTGCCCCTGATGTATATTGTAATACATGGGAATGTCACAAAGTAAAACTGGATAATTTAAAAATCTGGTGAAAGGCGTGTAAGAATGGTTGGAGGGAAGGTTGTCTTTTTGTTTAAAGCAGATATTTTTAGTGTCTTTCCTTGGCACATATGGATAGCTAACCCATACAAGAAACTCTAACTGGATGCTTATTGTAAATGCAAATTACTTTTGAAAAGGTATTTTTTTCACTTTTAATTAGTTATAATACTAAAAGCTGATATGGAAGTATTGTTACAAAAGTAATTAAACTGGACTTCAAAAAAAATGAGTTTAATTATTGTTATGCAAGTTTGTGTAGAGGCAGCCTGAATTTCAGAATAAATATAGCCTATATTGAGGTAGCAAAAATCCAGTTTCCAAACAAAGAAAACACCAGTTCTGTTTTAAAATTTGGATGTCAAAATAAATTTTTAAGGCAATAATCAGAGTGGGAGTTTGCTTATTTTCAAATTATTTTCTTTTTCTGTGCTAGTTGTAATGCATTAACTGAAAAACCTGTCTCAAAGATTCGCAGTTTCACTCCCTCTGGTAAATTGTTAGAAGAGCATAGAAACACTCTTGGACCTCCTTGTCATTTTTCTTAGATGGTCACAAAAAGAAGGGAGAAAAAGCAGGCAAGAAATTACTAAAATAATAAATAAAATAAATAAAAATTACTCAAGTGTATTGCATATCTAGTTCTGATGAAGTCCCAAACACTTGCTTAGTGAATGGCTTGCCCAGAGAGGTGGTAGATGCGCCACCCATGGAGACATTCAAGACCAGGTTGGATATGGTTCTGTGTAAACTGGCCTAGTTGTAGATATCTGTGCTTATTGCAGGGGGTTGGACTAGATGACCTTTGAAGATCCATTCCAACACAAACTATTCTAGTGACTGTGAAATTAAAGCAGCCAGTATAGAAGGAAGTGCTGCAGAAGGGCCAGGAGACCTCCTTGGATGGGTAAGGACCTGCCGAGGAAAATTTGAAGGAAAAAAGAGGCTTATAAAAAGTGGGAGCAAGGAACAGGCAGGCATAGGAAGAATACAGGGATGTTGTCCGAGAAGCTAGGGACCAGGTTAGGAAAGCTAAGGCCCACTTAGAATTAAACTTGGCTAGGGATGTTAAGGATAACAGGAAGGGACTCTATAGGTACATTGCAAATAAAGTCAGGCTAGGAACAACGTGGGCCCTCTCCAGAAGCCATCGGGAGAACTGGCTACCCTGGATTTAGAGAAGGCTGAGGTTCTTAATGACTTCTTTGCTTCAGTCTTCACCGGAAAATGCTCTGACCACACCACCCAACTCTTGGAAGGCAGATGCAGGGACAGTGAGAATGAAGACCCTGGGCCCACTGTAGGAGAGGATCTGGTTCGAGACCATCTTAGGAACCTGAACATACACAAGTCCATGGGGCCTGATGAAATCCATCTGCGGGTTGCAGTTGCTAAGCCACTGTCCATCATATTTGAAAAATCATGGCAGTCAGGTGAAGTTCTCGACGACTGGAAGAAGGGAAATACAACCCCCATTTTCAAGAAGGGGAAAACGGATGAGAAGGGGAACTACAGACCAGTCATCCTCACCTCTGTGCCTGGCAAAATCTTGAAGCAGATTCTTCTGGAAGGCATGCTAAGGCACATGAAAAACAACAAGGTGTTTGGTGACAGCCAGCATGGCATCACTAAGGGGAAATCCTGCCTGACCAATTTGGTGACCTTCTATGATGGGGCTACGGAACTGATGGACAGGGGTAGAGCAGTTGATGTCATCTATCTGGACTTGTGCAAAGTGTTTGACACTGTCTCACATGACATCCTTGTCTGTAAGTTGGAGAGACATCAGTTTGATAGGTGGACCACTCGGTGGGTAAAGAACTGGCTGGATGGCCGCATGCAAAGAATTGTGCTCACTGGCTCAATGTCCAGCTGGAGGCCACTAACGAGTGGTGTCCCTCAGGAATCAATCAGTGTTGGGACCGGTCCTGTTCAACATCTTTGTTGGTGACATGGACAGTGGGTTTGAGTGCGCCCTCAGCAAGTTTGCTGATGATACCAAGCTGTGTGGTTTGGTTGATACACTGGAGGGAAGGAATGCCATCGAGAGGGACCTTGACACGCTTGTGAGGTGGGCTGATGCCAACCTGATGAAGTTTAACCATGCCAAGTGCAAGGTCCTTACACCTGAGTCGAAGCAATCCCAGGCACAGCTCCAGGTTGGGCAGAGAAGAGATTCAGAGCAGCCCTGTGGAGCAGGACTTGGGGGCGTTGGTCGATGGAAAATGAGCCAGCAGTGTGCGCTCACAGTCCAGAAAGCCAATCGTATCCTGGGCTGCATCAAAAGGAGTGTTACCAGCAGGTCGAAGGAGGTGATCCCGCCCATCTACTCTGCTCTTGTGAGACCTCACTTGGAGTATTGTGTGTAGTTCTGGTGTCCTCAACATAAAAAGGACATGGAACTGTTGGAACAAGTGCAGAGGAGGGCCACGAGGATGATCAGGGGACTGGAGCAGCTCCCTGTATGAAGCTAGGCTGAGAAAGTTGGGGCTGTTGAGCCTGGAGAAGAAAAGGCTTCATGGAGACCTCATAGCAGCCTTCCAGAATCTGAGGGGGGGGGGGGGGGGGGGGCTATGGGGTGCTGGGGAGGGACTCTTCATTTGGGACTGTAGTGATAGGACAAGGGGTAATATTTTCAAACTTAAACAGGGGAAGTTTAGATTGGATATGAGGAAGAAATTCTTTACTGTGCGGGTGGTGAGGCACTGGAATGGGTTTCCCAGGGAAGTTGTGAATGCTCCATCACTGGCAGTGTTCAAGGCTGGGTTGGACATAGCCTTGGATGGCATGGTTTAGTGTGAGGTGTCCCTGCCCCTGGCAGGGGTGTTGGAACTAGATGATCTTGAGGTCCTTTCCAACCCTAACTATTTTATGATTCTGTGATTCTATAAGATGTCTGCTTATGCTATACTTGTGCTAGTCTCCCTTTATCCAGACCCCGCAGCCTGTGGTTTAGGAAGGTTTCTGCTCATAGGTGATAAGTTAAGGAGAATTTCATACCACATGAATACAGTTCAATAAGTTTTTTCTCCCTGGAGGTCTTGAGCAGCCTCTGTTTACCATGAACCTCTGGAAATGTCTGGAGCTACTTGTTTTTAATGTCTGTGTCTGGTTTTTGGCATATTTACCCATAGTCATCCCAACAAACTGGTGAAAAAGTGAGCAGGCGACTAAAGCGAAAACTGGTTTAAAATACACCATTTGCTTTATCCACTTCTGTTTTGGGGGTTTTGGTTTGTTCGGTTGGTTTTGTTCTTAGAATCCTTTAGCTGGAGTGTCTGCTGAGAATAGCTCAAACGGGAGGGTGCTTCAGCACCGGCTCTTCACAGGAAAAGCTGCTGGGAAAGTCCTCCACTAATGTTTTAGAAAGTTCTTTTTCTTTTGGCACCTCAGAAATCTCCTAACAGAGACGTAATTCTCCTGCACAGCCTGAATTAATGCTCTCCATCATCTCTGTGAAGTCTCTCTTGTTGTGAGATTCTAACATATAAATATTGACCACCTTAAACAGCAGATAAGGTCGTGTGAGAGTAAGAGTAATTCCTCAGACAGTGACGTAGCACACAGTGTGAAGTCCAAAGAATATAGAGAAAACTAAATTAATTGTACAAAATGGAAGTCTGTATTTAACCTGAAGGTAGCTGTCACTGTCACCCTCGCTACTAGCAGGACGCAGGGGGAGAAGTTGTTTAGTTCTTCTTAGTCCTTAATGCTTACTTGACCTCCAGCAGTGGGTGGACAACAAAGAAAAGCATTAGCTTTATAGCATGAAAAGAAAGCTGGGAAAGAGAATTGAAGATCCTGGCCTTTAATGTATCTATTTAATTTTATTGCTGGAGAAATCAAAAGAGAGTTTCTGCAAAAGACCAGAATTGAAGCCCTTGTTGAAATAGCAAGGCTCTTCAAGTTCTAAATACCTGCCCAAGCCTGGCCCAGCAATGCAACTCCTGTCTGCTGTGTTTCTCATGGGAGACAAAAAACCCAAACAACCCACCACATATATTTATAAATCCTTAGTGCTATTTTAACAATTTTATTCTCAGTACTTTAGTATATGCTGCTTAAAATGGACATGTGTGCAGATGCATTATCTGCTGCCTGAATGACAAATGGTTTATCAAGGGCTGACAGAGCACCCTGCTTCATGCTGAACGGAGGAAGGCAGTGGCAAGGACTCTGGCTTCAGAGAGATTAGCTTCCAGATAGGCAAATAATAATAAACAACAGCCCATAAGCAGAGGACCAGAAAAGAGGAATCGAGACCATAAAGCAGAATCACAATGATCCAAAGGGACAAAGGGAAGGGGATTTGTGTATCTGAGCTTGAAATATGATAAATGAGTGGCAGCTTAACGTTGCTAGGCTCCATGATCGCAGCGACATTTGAAAGAGGGAAACGTGGGGAAGGGCGGTGCAGGAGAGCAGCAAAGATGACAGCAGCCGGCCAGAAGGGAAAGAAGTAGAGTCTTAGGTGGGGGTGAAGAATGCAGGACCCCAAAGGTGAGACTGGGGAGCTACAACCTTGGAGGGGGTTTGCTGGAGAGGGTGGCTACAAGGTATATGGTATGTATGTCAGTGGTGTCTGTGAGTCTGGAGGAAGGGTGGTAAGAACACATAGTTTAATAGTTTAGGCACTATAGTGCATGGTGCCTAAACTATTAAAACCTCAGGATTTTGAAAAGGTGCATGCAGAGGATACCCAGGAGTTTACACTTTCAGACTCAGGTATTACCATTCACATTGCTATCAATATGTCTTGATCCGATTTTCTTCCTGATGGTGGAAGGTGCTTTTGAAATATTTGAAATAAGTCTGACGACATACAGTTGGGTTTGATTTATGCCTGAGCAATGCTGGACTTGAATTGGAAAGTTAGATAGGCAATGAAAAGTTACCGCCCTCCTGCTTCTGCTTAGGCACCTGTATTGATTGAGGTGACTTGTAGTTAAGGAGTAGCAGGAGCTTAGCATTGATGGTAGTTCCGAAGGGGGTGAGTGGGCATCATGTCTAATCTGTACTCCATGCTCTGAATCCCTCACCCTGTTGCATGGGGGAAACCCAGTTTACAGAGAACCACCAAGACACTGAACGTTTTACTAATAATGTGACATATCACCTATTAACCTGCATATATGGGCTTACGCTGTTCCAGCTGATTTTGATGTTGGTCTATTGTGCTAAGGCATTAATAAGAAATTGTTAATGGAAATAAAGCTGGTACCATCTAAGCATCATCGAGGGATTGGAGAAGCAGTGTAGCCCAGAAGCTTGACCACAGAGCTGCATCAGCATCTCAGACCTTTCCTG
This sequence comes from Myiopsitta monachus, assembly GCA_017639245.1. Lineage (NCBI taxonomy): Eukaryota > Metazoa > Chordata > Aves > Psittaciformes > Psittacidae > Myiopsitta > Myiopsitta monachus. The sequence goes on along the minus strand of CM029922.1, from coordinate 21,211,034 downwards.
TCACTGTTCATGACACTGTGACTTTGAGGAGGTCACTCTCTGCCTCGATTTCTCCATCCAGCCTAGATTATAATTTCCTCTACTTTTATGTTATACTCCGTGCTCTAGAACTGAAAGTTTTGTATCTTTACAAAATAAGAGGAATGAAATGCTGATGGTATTTATTTTCAAAGAATTTGATAAAGAACTGCAATTCAGATACTTTGGAGTGAAAGTGCCCTGGGTTTTGCACCTCTTCTGTGAGATGGCATCGCTCTGGGAGAAACGTTTGTATAATAAAATACTGTAAAATGACACTATTGCCAAATGAGATTGTGATGAATAGAGCATTTGTAGTATTAAATCCATGGGTACTTTACATTGTTATGACAATAATAGTTTGCATTGTTGTAATAAGTTACACTTCTTCTTCTTTTAAAAAATAGATTTAGTTAGACCTTAATGCATCTTTGAAAACGTACCCTCCACTGAAATCAGATGTGCATCTCTTGGAATAAAATTGCTTTAAACATACATAAAGGTACATTGTATGGCATATCATAGGCATAGAAATAAATGATGTTTATCAGTGTGCCTTATGTAAAAAGATTGCAAATACATGGTCTCTTTTTGTAGTTCAGGTGTGACACAATCATTGCCATAACTCTTCTGCTTTTAGTAAACAAAATTACATCGCAGCTGACACTTGAAACTCTTTTATTAGAAACACCCAGGGACAAAGCCCTGCATTGAGGGCTGGGGGATTAAACGTAGCATTTTAGAGATTTTATTCTCCTTTCCCTAATTATAGATAAGGAGAGCCATGCTTACAGCTCAGCTTCAGACACCCTTGAAGGATTTTATGATCTTGCAGCTGCCAGTGCAATTGGTTGAAAACCTTCCATTTTCATAACGGGAGCTGGGATGAGACTGCATTCCTAAACCAGCAGGAAAAAAGTGCTTTGGCTTAACAGGTGTCATCGATGTTAAAAGGATGATTTTTGAAGATTATTAGCTGGTATGACTAAGATTTATGATGCAATCTGCTTTTTTTCCTCTTCTTTAGTACGGAGTACAGATAAGGGGGGTTATTATTGTTAGTAGAAATGCCTATTAAAATAAACCCCATGAAGCAGTTTCAAGGGTTTGATAAAAATGAATATAAAGTTGAAGCTCCCTGCTTATCCTTTGACTCCAGTGATTTTCATGGGGTTGTAACTCTTCTGGCATGGGATAAGGGATCAGGACTGTGATTTTTATCCTCACTTTACGGTAGAAGGGAAAAACAGGTTTTGTATTCCATTCATTAGCACATTGCTGCTCAGGTTTGTATCTGCATGGGAGAGTTAACAGAGGTTGCGTGTAGGTGGAGTGAATTGGGAATTTGCATGGATGGCTCATTTTCAGGTTGCAGTCAGTGGTGCCTTAATGCTGCGTTCTACAAGTAGTTTTAGGGAATCTTTCCTACCAGCGATATGCTCAGAAGAGCTGAAGAAGCCTAAGGGTGGGGGAAGTGTCAAAGAACTCCCTCAGTGATTCTTTTTACAGTCAGATATCTGGATCTCAGGCTTCCAGTCCTGCCTGCTGGGTCACCTCCTTCTTCTCTCCTACTTTTTGCTCTCTTCTTGCATCTTAAAACTGCCATGACTTGATCTGTTGATCTAGAAGTTATCAGCAGCATCGGCTAGAACTTTTAACAATATAATGTGGTTTTATGTCTGTCTTGGCAAGTGTATAGGTGTCCATCTCAGGCAGAAGGGAAGTGAATGATGCTGAATTTCCAGAAGAACAGTAAGATACAGTATTGATTTTTTTCTCAATTTCCCTATATCATATTTTTCATGGGGTTTCTTGTTCTAGGTTTCAATGGCAAACAAGTAACTTTTCATGTTTCTTTTGCACCTAAAATTTGTTTTCGGGGATGTTCATTTCCCTGCTCCTGAATTATTTTTGCTCACAACCTGGTATTCTGAAACCATTTTCTGTACAGCACCAAGTGTGACCAGATTATGACTTAGGTTTTAACTAAAAGCTAAACATTTTAAGTCTCCTTTTTTGATTAAAGAAAAGGCACCAGTGACTCAGAAAACATTTTTTTTTAAATTATCATTGCTGAATATTAAAGGAATGGTTTATAATTTATATGTTTAAGAAATCTTTCTCTTCATGTAATACCCAAGTTGAGGTTTTAAATGAAATCTTTTAATTGTGTGTGTCTTGGAGGATTTGGGGGATATTTGTGGGGTATTGGAATTTTTTTATATATATACACCATTTGTGCAATCCAGATTTAAAAGCTGTTGACTTAGACAATTAAATTAGCTTGGTAGCTTATTTTTTTTGCTCAGTAAGATGTGTTTTCAGGTTGTACAGCTGAGCATGATCTTGTGTCCCCAGCAAAGCTGAGGAACGCTGCATTTGCAAAAATACTATTTTGGCTTTTGACTTTTAGTCCAGAAACTTAACCTGGAGTCTGCTGACATTGTTTTGACCAATACTGTTTTTACTTGGCAATGCATTTTTTATCCAATAAGGGATTTTCTTTGAGGAGGGGAGGAGGGGTTATTTCTGGCTGTTCAGCATACTGCTGCTTTTTAAGATTTGTGAAAAGCAAATGAGTTTTTATGTTCCCAAGGTACAAAAGATTTTGCATTGGTAGAAGAGAGTGATGCTCATTCCTCAGCATTCAAATGCTGGTTGGGAAAGTAGAGATCTTTTAGTAACAAAGATCTCTACTTTCCCAAACAGCAGTTGTAACCCTGTTACGAAATGGGTTTGAGTTCTCCATCAGTCTTGTGGTAGGGTGCACTGGTTCCTCCATCAGCAGGTTCTCGCCTGCAGGGATTCCTGTCTTGGCAGAGCTTTGGGATCTTCATAAAAGTAAAGCATCAAGACCTGGCTCTGCCTGCTTTCTGAAAAGCCTTTTTATACCTTAGCCAGGAAATGTCTTGGGTTAAGCTTTTAGTTGTTTGGTTGAAAGCTTAAATGCTTTTTCCAGTGATTTCCTGGAAGCTGCATGGAGTCTTGCATTCTCCCCCTAGTTTGTGCGGGGAGGTATGTATGTGCCATCCCTCGAGCAGGCCACTTTTAAGCAGCTGAATGCTGAGACTTTTGTTCTCACTTTATTAAAAATGACTAGAAAGAAGTTCAGAACTTTTGTATCAGATATGTGTTACATCTATTATGGTGTCAGACAACTAAGAAAAAAGTCACTGGCTAATGAGTCTTAATTGTAACAAAACATCAAATCATTGTCACTTCTGCTGCAGTAAATGGCATTCATTATATTAATCCACTCCATTACAGAAGTATTTTGCAGAGACTACCATGACCCTACTGCTTCTGTAACAGTAATAAGCTGAACATATCACTGTGGCACTATTAGGTATATTAGAAAGCAGTTTGAAGCATGGCTGCATGACCTGAAGCAACATCAGCAGGTCTCAGGTAGCATGTTTGAAAAAATAAGCTACCATAATTAGAGACGGGAGTAAAGGAGACCCTAGATGTGAACATTCCTGTAGCTTAGCAATGCAGGAAATAAAAAGCTCGATCAAGAACCTCTGGCTCCATTTGTTTAGCAGCACAAGCTAAAACAAAGCTTAGACCTTGAACTGGGAATGGAGAATTTTGAAATCTGGATATTGCTCCTTTTTCCTCACTCTTATGATCCCTTTTTAACTTCACATCTAAAGCCACCATGCTGCCTCTCCCCTTTTCACCCCGGAATTGGAAAACAGAGAACTGCACGCCCCAATGCTCTTTTTACTGTGCTGCCATCAAAAATTTCTGGCAGGAGTTGCTTTGACTTTTAACAGCGTTCTATTTCATACCATATGTGTACATACACCAAAGGATGATATACCGTGTTTGTAACTAGGGAATGGCCTGCTTTATTAAACATCCCCCTTGCCAACAGTAAAAATGAACAGCCACAGTAAACACAGATGCAGGGAGGGAAGAATAGTCCGAGCTGTGTCGCAGCGCATTGTACCTAAGGCAGAAAACGTCAACCTCTAATTGGCTCTGAATGCAGCCCACCTACTTAGCAAAATAGGCTGCCAAAAGCAAATTGCCCCAGTGCTCCATGCACCGCGCTGTCTTCCCATTGAATTCAGCCGAATGGGAGGCTTTTGCCTTCATTTTCCAAACTCTCCATGAGTTGGCAAAAAAGCTGTCTCAGGGAGAGCCTCTCTATCTAGAATAAAATCCTCCTGAGGGCGCAGTTCCCTCCTTTGCCTCCTCCAAGAGTGCTGCCACTCCAGTTCTCAAAATTTGAAGACACCTGCAGGGGGGGAAGGGGAGTGTGTTTGTTTTGTGAAGAGGGGATTTATTTATTTATTTTCTGTGAAAACACATTTTGGCCCAGGAAGAATGAGCAAAATGACAATCTGTCTTGGAGCTCTTAAGCTTCAAAGCACAACATTCAGTGCTTATATGTTGTCACATTGCCAGCAGCGGGTATACAGAGGCAGTGGCAGAAAAGAAGAAATTAATGTACACAATCCTTAAAATTGCTGTATTGAGAGCCGGTACTTTGTTTTTACTTACAAAGTGATAATCACCAGGTTCGGCCCAACGTTTGCACCCAGGCACTGGGATGTGGCAGGGATGCTTCTGGAACAAGCCGCACTGCAGGGTTTAACTCCATGAATTCCATTGCAAATAGCAGTGGTTGGTCGATCGGCAGGTTTTCCTGCCACTGAAATTTTCCCTTCTAAGCTAATAAAATTAATTGTCCAAAGCTAAAGTCTCCTGTGAGGGGTTAGCTGTAGAGAGCTGAAATGGGGGGAGGGAGGGGTGTGTTGGTTCTTCTAAAGGTTTCTGCTTAAATAACTTATTTAGGAGGGAACTTTTTTCCCCCTGGTTTTTGGATGAAACTATGCTTAGAAGCTTAATAAGTTATAAGCTTGTCACTTCCATTTCATCAGCACTGAATTCCCACCTGCTTCTTCACCTCTACATCTGAGAATAGGATAGGAGTCCTTTGTTCTTTTTAATGGTGTTGGCTTGCCAAACTCTTGGTACATCAGGTCACTCTTGCTCACCTAATGATTTCATATAGGGGTTTTAAGACAGGAAAAGGAAGGTCTAAGAGATAAGAGAAGCCAAGTAAAGAAAATAGAGTTTTGTAAACCACCTGTATGGGTCAGTCTTGTTTCAGGGTAGGGGAAAGGTCTTGGATGAATTCTTACTTGGACATGAAATAAAGAGGGAAAGGGACCTGAACAGGGGGACATGGTGGAAGGGGATATGGTGAATAGAAATATGAGACAGAATGGAGATGTAGTAAGGATAGAGGAAAAATATTGGTTGAAAGAGTTATTAACACTGGGGGAGAAAACTGGGAAAAGCTGTCAGGGGGCTTCCTCCATGCCACAGAGTCCCAGCTTTAAGCTAGTAAGGTAGGTAGTTTGTTATTACCCCTTCTCCCTCCCCACCCTCATCCAAGCTTACTCAGGACCTCCTTCACTGAGCTTTCCTCAAGCCTTTCCCATCACCCAAAGACCCAACCGATGCCAGGGCAAGGAGCTCTGATCTGCCCCCAAGTCACGTTATCAGAAGCGTGAAGGGGTGGGCACCATACCTTTTAAATGGCTTGCATGGCAAGCAGATAAGATAGTGAAGTTTTATTGTCTGCTTCAGAGAGCCTATGGTTCCAGAGTAAAAAACAGACAATCCTAAAAAGGACTTGAATTCAGTGTTATTGGATATTTCCATAGTTGTGACAACTGTTTCATTTCTCATTTGAAAAAAAAAAACACAGACTTGTGGTTTGGCTCCCCCTCCCCAAGGAATTTAATCTTGGCTATTTTATTAAGTGTATTAAAATCCACAGGGAAATCGTTGTTTCTTTTTCCTTCTGTATGCGCATTACTGACACAACGTGACTTGTGTAGACTTCACTGTAACATGTACTTTAGCTGGTCAATGTAATTTATAACAGAAAAGCTACATATTATAATGACATAGCTTTTATAATACGTGTGTTGCCTCCACTCTGCTGTTTTATGGCAGTACTACAAAATATTTTGCCAGCATCTTGGCAAATCCTATAATCTAAAAAATGAAATGGCAAAAAAAAAGGTCTCCATCTGACCAGGAAAGCACAAGTGTGTACTTCGAGCAGTAGCTGAACATGTGAATGCCTGAGGAAGATAATGGCATGTTTACTAAATTGCAGAGGCTTCAGTCCCAAAGAGTGGTGGCAGCAGAAACCGCAGTGTCCTCCCTCATGGGCTTTGGCTGAGCTGAGGTGTTTGGCTAAGCCTGCCCAAAAGCCATGTTAGCGGAGTGGTAGGGGCACGGTGCTATTTTGGTGTGTCCTTGGTTGGTTTTCTTATCTCTTTCCAGTGAGCTCCAGAGCACCGTTGAGCTGAGCCCATAGTCACACAGGACATCTCAAGAGATCAGAGGATTATACCCTGCTCCTTGCCTTTCTAGAGCTGGAGTTAACAAACAGACAGTACTACTTAAAAGAGAGCTCAAGCCCAAATGCTGTGCTGAACGTAGCCATGTTAGTAGTGGGGTACATTAGCATCCAGCTCCTGGCATGGAAACCTATGAGCCTAGAAGGTTCCTTTAGTGCCACATGCTTGAATTACATAGGGAGCCAAAGCTGGAAGCCAGATCCCTTGGCAGGACGAGTCACACTGTATTACCTCCCTTCAGTGCTCAACTGAGAGTATCTGTGTGTTTTGGAGGAACTTGTGACATGACACCATGGGATTTGGGCAGTGGTTGCCTCATTTGGGAATTTCCAGTGTTCCTGCAGTGATAAATGCCCAAATGATGTTCCCTTTGACTTATACGACAGCAGGATTTTGGGCACCTAAATAGCTTTATTAACAATAACATGATTTCCTGCAGACTCTGAGGTATATAAGCCTTGAAGGGTTTTGAACATGTTTAAATTGGAAACAGTGTCAGAGCTCTTCTCTCTCTACCTGAGGCCTTCTTCTAACTTTGATTTGTATTCTCTCCATCCTCAGTTCATCAGCTGGTAACCTGCATGTGTGTGTGCATTTACCAAGAGAAATTTTAAACAGAGCCAAGTGTAGCAACAGGAGCATGTCTCCTGTGAGTGGTACTGCAGACTCCCATGTCATAGCAAGGGATGCTCTTGTGTTGACTGTCAGTGGATACAGCACTCACTGTCATGGTGTCCAGGGCTGGATTGGGATTTCCATTCAGCCAACAGATGACATTTCCAAAAAGAAACTTATACAAAATGGGGAGTCTCTCGGAGATAATTACATGATTGTATAAATAATGAGTGAGATATTATCTGCTAGCTCTATAGTCACATCCGTGGAGAGAAGAGAGAGCTTTCTTTGGGAGCAGGAGAGTTCTCTCAGCTCAATTAAATGGACGCATAGTACCAGCCTGACACTGAGCATTTGTTCCCCCAGGAGCCTGTTAAAGGGAAAAACAGTTAATTTTGTATACAGCCTGTGTTTGGACCTCCTGCTTGGATTATGAGAAATGTTAAGGGTAAGAAAACCCCCACTCATTATCTGAGTTTCGAAACCTGACTGGCTCCTGAACGCTCTCGGCAGCAGGGCTCACCTTTTCCACAGGCCGATTAGCTTCTTGTTATCTTGTTGCAAATGCCTGGCTTTGCTATTCCTGTACTTTATTTTAAATGGCTTTTGCTGTGTGCATTTGAATATACTGTAATCTTCTTATCAAATACTAAAGCTCTTTAGTGATGCCATTTTGAAACGTACTTCAGTTTTTAAATTGCAAATTCTTCTCTGGCTAGAAGGTCTCTGTTCTTGGTTTAGGTAGTGATTGAGAATATTTGTGCGTATATGTGAGTGTGTGGCTGTATATAAATCCTTGGAAGCATACTGTCCCCTTTTCTGATAATGTACATCAGTGGGTTTCCCTCTAAAACACTGGAAAGGGGGGATAACAGATTACAAAGCTGGTAGCTGCCCTCCTGCATCATTTTGGGATGCGTTTACAGGGGTTTTTTTGAGTTGCATTTGGAACCTCCAGAGAGACAGATAAATTCTCCCTGAACAAGGTTTTCATTATTAGTTTTTATTATTTAAGTGGAAGAACAGGGCTGGTCTAGTTTTAAGTACATAACTGAAAATCTGAGCTCATATATTCTAGTCTCAGTCAGTAACTTGTGATGTGACTTGAAACAAAATCACTTAACCTGTGTGTCTGTTTCCCTACCTGTAAAGTGGGGTTGAGAGTAAGAGGGATGCCATGAGCATTAAATATTTAATGTTTATAAAGTGCTTTGAAGACAGAGAGTGCCAGATAAATGCTTATTATTGTATTACAATGCGAGGAACTGGATAACCTTGTGTAGGAAGGAGAATTTTGCTAGAAACTGTAACTTTGGGAATGAAGACTAAAGCGGAAGAAGAAAGGGCATCTTGTAAACTTGAGTATTAAGAATTTTGAATGTAATGCACCGGAGAGTCTGTCTCTAAAGAATTAGCAGAGGCAGTCTTTGGGGCCACTGAAAATAACCTTCAGAAAATCATAGGATTCAGTAAATAGGCAAAGTTGGATTTTCTGCTAATAAACAAAAAAATTCTGAACAAATTCCTCTGTTTAGCTTGGCCACAGTAATCAAACTCGTAATGGGGCCATTATGTGAATGCTGGGAAGTAAGACATCTAGTTATAGACAGGCATTATTTTGAAGTGTATGTCTAATCCATCCTCTGTATGTGATTATTTACCTAGAAGATCAAGGAAATAGAATGGATATGTACCTTATTCAGGAAAGCAATTGGTAGAGCCCTCCATCTGTGAAGATCATTCAAGCAGCTCATATACTTACATCAGCTTAGAAATTATTTACAAGTGGATAGGCAAAAATATACATACAATGTATGGAGCAAATTTTTTTAAGAAACTGGAAATAAAGCACATGTCTTCAAAGCATGTAATAAAGGAAAACCTCAGCCTTTGTAATAATGCAGGAGGTCTTCCCCATGGTGTCCTTCATAAATACAATGAAATATTGCAGATACAGAAATATTCAGGCCTTTCGGTCTCTCCTCACTACTACTACAGAGAGTACATGAACTGCCCTGGGAGATTCTGGAAGAGAAAAAAGAATTCGTTCTTTTTCGCTGCAAGCCTTTGCTCGCTGTGGTGGGTTGGGTGTGGCCAGCATCCAACCCCCTACCCAGCCACTCTCTCGATCCCCCTCCTCAACAGGATAGAGAGAGAAAACAAGATGGAAAAGCTCATGTGCCAAGACAAAGACAATGAGGTCTCTTACTAAGTCCCGTCATGGGCAAAACACACTCAACTTGGAGAAAATTAGTTTATTGACGATTAAAATACAGTTGGAGGGTGAGAAACAGAGCAAACAGATTGAACAGTTTCCCCCCACAGTCCCCTTCCCAGTCTCCTTCATCCCAACTCTTCCACTCTCCCCCTCCCCAAAGGGAGGTTGGAGCATAAAGGTTGTGGTCAGTCCATAACAGCTCCTCCTTCTTCCCTGCTCCAGCATGCATCCCTCCCATGAGATACAGTCCTTCACAAACTGCTCTGAGGGTACTTCCCAGGGACTGCAGTGTCCTTAGGATAAACGCTGTTCCATTGTGAGTCCTCCACAAGCTGCTGCTCCTGCCAGAGCCTGCTACAGTTTGAGCTCTGTCCTGTGAGGAATGGAGTACAGAACTGATGGACTGGGTAGAGCAGCTGATTGTCATCTACCTGGACTTGTGCAAAGTGTTTGACACTTTCTCACATGACATCCTTGTCTGTAAGTTGGAGAGACATCAGTTTGATAGGTGGACCACTCGGTGGATAAAGAACTGGCTGGGTGGCCGCATGCAAAGAGTTTTGCTCAATAGCTCAATGTCCAGCTGGAGGCCACTAACGAGTGGTGTCCCCCAGGAATCGATCGGTGTTGGGAGCGATCTTGTTCAACATCTTTGTTGGTGACATGGACAGTGGGATTGAGTGCGCCCTCAGCAAGTTTGCTGATGACACCAAGCTGTGTGGTTTGGTTGATACACTGGAGGGAAGGAATGCCATCCAGAGGGACCTTGACATGCTTGTGAGGTGGGCTGATGCCAACCTGATGAAGTTTAACCATGCCAAGTGCAAGGTCCTACAGCTGGGTCGGAGCAATCCCAGGCACAGCTCCAGGTTGGGCAGAGAAGAGATTCAGAGCAGCTCTGCAGAGAAGGACTTCGGGTGTTGGTCAATGAGAAAATGAACATGAGCCGGCTGCAGTGTGCGCTTGCAGCCCAGAAAGCCAACCGTATCCTGGGCTGCATCAAAAGGAGTGTTACCAGCAGGTCGCGGGAGGTGATCCTGCCCCTCTACTCTGCTCTTGTGAGACCTCACTTGGAGTGTTGTGTGCAGTTCTGGTGTCCTCGATATAAAAATGGACATGGAACTGTTGGAACAAGTGCAGAGGAGGGCCACGAGGATGATCAGGGGACTGGAGCAGCCTCCCGTATGAAGCTAGGCTGAGAAAGTTGGGGCTGTTGAGCCTGGAGAAGAGAAGGCTTCATGGAGACCTCATAGCAGCCTTCCAGAATCTGAAGGGAGGGGCTATGGGGTGCTGGGGATGGGCTGTTCATTAGGACTGTAGTGAGAGGACAAGGGGTAATGGGTTCAAACTTAAACAGGGGAAGTTTAGATTGGATATGAGGAAGAAATTCTTTACTGTGCGGGTGGTGAGGCACTGGAATGGGTTTCCCAGGGAAGTTGTTAATGCTCCATCACTGGCAGTGTTCAAGGCTGGGTTGGACATAGCCTTGGCGGCATGGTTTAGTGTGAGGTGTCCCTGCCCCTGGCAGGGGTGTTTGAACTAAATGATCTTGAGGTCCTTTCCAACCCTAACTATTTAATGATTCTATGTTTCTATGACCATGAGGTCCTCCATGGACTGCAACATGGGTATGTGCTTGTACTGTGGTCCTGCATGGGCTGCAGGGATATCTCTGCTTTGATGCCCTGGGGAGCACCTTCTCCCCCTCTCCCCTCTCTCACCTTGGTATTGGCAGGGCTGTTCCTCACACTTTTTTCCTCACTCCTCATTGCCCATGTTTTTTTTGCCCAATGTTTTTGCCCTTAGAAGTATCTCATGGGAGCACGGCCAGTTTGACTGGGGGGCTGAGCTGTGTCGTGCTTCAGGGCCATCATGGAACTGACTTTGAGCAGTATAGGCAGCCCCAGCCACCTCCTGCAGACGCCACTCCCACGTCTCCCCAGTTCAGAGAAAGTACTGGGGAAAAAGGTGTTGATGAGAAAGGTATGTTGGCTCATTGCATTAACTGGTAATTTTACTTTTCTGTTATTTATTTTTACTTTTAGAGAGGGAACTATTCAGTTGTTTATGGGCAAGCTTAGACATGTCATAGAATGGTTTGGGTTAGAAGGGACCTTTAGGATCATCTGGTTTCAACCTCTGTGTCACGGTCAGGGACGCCCTCTACAAGACCAGGTTGCTCCAAGCCCCATCCAACCTGGCCTTGAACACTGCCAGAGATGGGACAGCCACAGCTTCTCTGGGCAACTTGTGCCAGGGTCTCACCACCCTCACAGTAAAGAACTTCCTTTTAGTATCTAATCTAAATCTTACCTCTTTCAGTTTAAAGCCATTCCCCCTTGCCCTGTCCCTACATGCCCTTGCCAAAAATCCCTCTCCAGATTTGTGTTAGCATCCCTTTATATATTATAATTTTATGTATGACTTCCCTAGCCCCCCTTTCTGTCGCGCACACAGGTTGTTGGATGAGGCAGAGGGACTGCGCTGTTCACAGAGTCAGAGCAGAGCAATCATAACGGCCTCCTGTGCTTTTTGGCCTTAAAAATCTATAAATTCAGAAGCCTAACAGGAGTGGTGCAATGACTCATCTGCATGGCAATCAAGGTGTCACAGCAAATCAAAAGTTTCCACTGCTTCTTTCAGATGGGATTTCAGAGAAAATGTTGATGGTAATTGAAAGAATTGCTCATACAAGGCTATGAAACTGGTGTGCCTCGTAAGGTATGCATCTTATCTCTAAACTGTTTATGGCTCCGTCTTTGGTAGTATGTGCCTGCCTCCAGAGCAGTGGAGCAGGATGCAGCTTCCCAGAAAAGGGTGTGAAGACACCACACAGGGCTAGATTTGGCATTCAGTTTCTTTCCCTAATGTTCAGAGCCGTGACTTTATTCTCTCACAGGGAATCATCTGCTAGGATTATTTACTGGGAGTGCAGTACCTGTGCCTGATCTTCTTTACCCACTTCTTTGATGCCTAAGAATTGATTAAATGATGATAAATCACAGTCTCTGCTTTTGGCCGCTGTTTTTGCTTTCTCAAAGAGCCTGAATTTCTAGCCAAACTGATTAGATAAGCTGCAGCTACATCGTTGCTCTTACGTAGGATGTATGTTTCTCTTAAGAGCTGTTAGGTTTACACGTGAGCAGTAACTACGCAAAGTGATGTCTCTGTAATATATTCCTTTTTGTCTCCTTGCCATGTTTTAGATCCCTGTGAAAACAAACTCCTTAGTAAGTTTTGTAGCAGTAATAAAATAATTTGCCTCAATGTCTCTGTATTAGATGTCACAACACACTTTTGTTTTTCCTCCTCATGTTTATGAGGAGATAGCAATGTGAGGAAAGATTAGTCAATCAGGAAAATGATCTGTTATTCCCCTTCTCTTTTCGTCTGTCCAAAAAAACCTGATGGGCTGTGATGCAAAGTGTCTCTAAGCAATGCATATAATGTATGCAGTTACTGCATGCTCAGCAGCCAAATGCAAACATTGCAGAGTAGAAACACAAGGTTTATCTAAAAATAAACAAAAAAGGAAACAGAAATCTGTACTTCACATTCTACACACAAGCTGTTCAAACAGCTAGATCTTAATAGTAGATTTAGAAGTGTCAACAGCAATGGCCTTGGTTTTTTGCATGGTTAAAACTTGTCAGCAAATTCAGTCTTTTGAGTGATAATAACACTAAAAGGCTTGCAACAAACTATCCTTGGTGTGTTGCAGAAAAGGGAAAAAGCCTCACAGGAACAACAAGTATCTGTTGACCTGGGGTCGGCGTGGAATCTCAGGTCACTGTTGTGGGCTGAGAAGCTTATTGAAGAAAGAGCAAAATCCATTAAATCATTGCATTGCTTAACCATGCAGCAAAAGGTCAGAAGAGACCAGGCTTCTTCATATTGTATTTAGTAACTATGAAGATTTTGCTTGTAGTAGTCACTTTGCGACACCCAGTATTTTGCTCACTGCCCTCCCTGCTACTCCTCTGAAAAATTTCCTCCTATCTAATCTGAAGGCAATCACATGCTCATGAGCAACTTTCTTCATTTTTCAGCAAACTAGACAGAATTATTCTAAAAGCAAAGTGCAGATTGTTTTGCTCCACATGTTTTATTGACGGGCCAGGCTGGATCCATTCTGAAAGAGGCAGGGATGGGACAGTAACAAATAAGTATGTGATGTATCCAAATATTGAACTATCCTCTGCATTCCTGAAAATTGACTTGACTACTGTTGCTGTTAAGGTTGGCTTTACACATATTTTTTGCTGGTGTTGACATCTACTGGATAAATTCGCTACTGGCAGGAGGAATACGCGCTGTTTCAAAGAACAAGAGAGTGCTGTTCCCTTCCTCTCGGGAAGCTTGCACTGCACAGCTATGTCTTGCAGAATCATATACCCTCACTGCTTCCTTCTTTGCTGTTTTCTTTTTGTTGTCTCCTTTTTCCAAAACTGTTGTGTGAACAAAAATTGAATTTAAAGATAGTGAATTGCAAGCGCATTTGGGCAACAGGCTGATGAAACAGCTGTAGTCTTGCTTTCATAGACCTGAATTTTTCTGTTTTGCCCAAGGCAGTAAAGGGAAATTAGTTTATTAGTTTCAGTTCTGTCGCTGGTGAATATCATCCCCCCTCACAAAAAATAACACTTTAATTCTGCTTGATTTGAAATAATTGACCGATCAGGAATGAGGCATGTGAAGGGAGCTACCAAGACTGAATTACACTGTAGGCCTGGAAGATCAATTATTTGGAAGGAGAGCTGAGACACTGCAGTCTTATATTACACCTGCCTGTTTATTACACTTGGCCTGAGGGGAAGGCAATGCACCATTCTGAACTGTTGCCTCGGAGAAGTACAGATGTAAAAGGAATGCAAAATAAGGGAACAGCAAGTTGGTTTTTGTGTATGTTAATATGTTTTGTATCGATATTGAGGACATTTGAGTAAACTCAGCTTCTAATTTATAGAACAACATATGTATTTTTCCTTCTTTCCATGCCAATATTCTTTGCTAAATTCAGTTGATTTTTTTGGGTTTTTTTAGCTTCCCAATAATATTTGTAGTGATTGATTGGTAGCAGTAGCACAAATACTTAGTAAAATTAGTCCCACTGGAAGATTGCTCAGATGCTACAGCTCTTCTTCTTACTCCTCCTTCCTCTGTTCTTTCTGCCTATTTGAATTATTTCATTTTAAGAAAAACGACCTGAGGCACAGTAGAGAGAGAAAAAAAAAACCAGAAGTTGCAGGAAAAAACAACTGATGGACTTGTGCTTTGGCGAATCCATGGAACAGAAGTGAGGCCAGATGTTTGCTATACAGGCATTTGGCATATAAGAATCTTACTACAAGACTGCATGTAGAGTTTTTGACAGCTGTGGTTGGATGAAAATGGATGAATGCTACTTGGGATAAAATGCAAACATTTTGGCCAGTCCTTGCAAATCTAGGGGATTTAAAGTTGTGTTCTTAGCTAGATTCTTGGTATTCTTAAATCCATACTGAGCAGGTGCTTTCCGAACATGATTCGATTTCTGTCTGTAATTTTTAAAGGTCCTACATCACCTAACATATTTTGAGAAGGAAATGGTGAGTGGTTCATGCTTCAGAGAAATGAGCTGGTTCGTATTTGATCATGTTATTTCTGAAGCAGCTAATTAAAAGCTTCAGACCCCTGGCTTAGAGAAGGTAGGTTGCTGATTTACTGCATTCAGCAAACAGTCTTGATCCAGCAGTTGAAATGATAAAACATGAGTCACTGGTGGCTATTTTAAGTGAGAAGCAAGAAAGGGTGAAAGAAGAAGTGATAACAGGGATAGCTTTTTAAGAGGCAGAGGAGCAAGCTGAGAAGCAGTTAACTTTGATACTGGGACTGGTATTAATTCATTAGGATGGTGGGACTGTCCCTCTATTTCTTGAAGCATTGCCTTTCGAAACAAAGCAGAAACAGCAAGGGGATGTAAATGATACTCTACTGAACCAACTGAAAATAAAATCAGTCCATTTTATGAAACATGGTTAGGCCACGAGAGATGATGAGCTGTGACTGCGGATGGACAGATAATGTGGGCTCTGGCCAGCTTCAGTTACATGCACTGCACCAGGAAGGGAACTTTTAGATTCAAAAATCCCAGGTGTCTGCCAGGTGACCAGAAGTCCAATATTTCTATCCAGGAGAAGGGGCATCTGGTACTGATGTACTGGTACTAATGCTACAGGTGCCAGAAACTGGAAAACCTGTAGTTATTCCTCTCGGTATAGGGAAATTGCATAGTCTCTGGAAATTCAGTTTCTTATTGCAGGTTTGGGATAAACTGCACTATCCCTCCTAAGCGTGAAGTGAATCATGTTAAAACCTCAGAGGTTCATATGGATGTTGCTATGGACTGCGCTAGTCTAATGTGCAGTAGATTTAATGTTTGTTGTTGTTTATTTTCTGAAGCACTTTGCATTTAATAATCACTTTTTATATACCAGGTGCTTAGTGGCTGTTTCATGCTGTAATTGTATGTGTGGTCTTGATTTCGGAGAGATATAGATGTCTCCTTTTAAGAAAATGTGTGTCAGAAAACTGTGTGCTCAGAGGTCATTGGTCCTGGAATAGAAATTTTACTACTTCCCTGGTGCTAGCTGAAGCTTTTTTAATGTGAAGAATAGTAGGGGTAGGATGAACCAAAAATATCCCCAAGAAGAAAATTCGAAGTACAATTTCTTTATTATACAGTTTTGCAGCAGAACATGTGATCTAGAGAGCTTATTCTGGAAAATTTGCTGCATTTAACGCTTTCCTTGCCAAAGAGCTTTCTCCTGTAATAGTTTTGACTGATTGATTGGTCTTCCCCAAGGACTGGAAAATGGAGAAGGGCAGTAAATCAAAGGAAATTTCTCCTGCTTTGCCCAAATGTAATTTGAAGACCTAGTCCCCTCCTCCCTTCCACAAGAAACCAGCCCCAAAAGAGTGAAGATCCTGTTAATTAAATTTTGTGAAATTTAATTTGTGACATTTGGCAACACTGACAGTAGCTTATTCTACATTTCTGCTTTATTAACTATGAAGTCTTAGGCGAGATTAGGTATGTCAGGTCCTGGCAACCACTTAATGGATTCTGAGAGGATGGCCCATTTCCCCAAAAGAAATCTAGTCGTGTCCCTGTCTCTCCTTTTCCACCTCTTCCCGACCAGCACCTTTGGATCCCTGGCCACTGGCTGCCATATAGCCAGCCCCAGTGCTGAGAGTCGGGGTGTTGGCCACTAGTCCTGCTATGTGAGTCTGCACAAACCCTCCACAAACCAGCCTTTAGCAAGCATAGCAGCTATTGGCATTTGGTTTTCTTTTGTTTGCTTTTCATGCTAATGAGATAATTTAATTAGGGAAGTCAATGTTTTGGGCAGTGTTTTGCAAGCAGGAGTGTTGCAGAGGAACATTATGTTTTTCTCTCTGCCCATTTTTAACAAGGCTGGGTTCCAGACAGTGCTGGCCACCCGGGACTCTGTAGAGGTATCTGAGGAAGTTATTATGCCGTTGTGTAAAGTTCTGGTGGATTTTCATTTAGAATGCTACTGTGCAACATTCCAATCGCGTTGCTGCAGAAGGAGCTTGGGAAGCCCAAGAATCTGCAGTGAACTGCAACTAGAATTGATTTTTGGAAACAGAGGATGGTGAGGGTTGAGTTCTACTCTGGGCTTTTCAGGGGGAAGGTGGTTTGCAGCAAGCCAATGGGGAGAACCAGATCAAGTGGGAGATCTTAGCAATAAAAGCCTGAAGAGAGAGGAATGGAATTAGGAATTTTCTACAGATACATATCCCAAAACAGTCTGTTTTGACATATTTTCTATCAATTTATAATTGACAGTAAGTGTTCCTAAGGATATGGATAAAGGCCGTTTCAAAACAGTCCAGGACTCTTGGACTTAAGAGAGCTGAGATTGTTCATCCTGGAGCAGAGAAGGCTTCAGGGAGACCTTAGATCAGCTTCCAGTATCTGAAGTGGACTGACAAGAAATCTAGGGAGGGACTTTCTACAAGGGCCTCTAGTGACAAGACAAGGGGAAATGGCTTTAAACTGAAAGAGGGTAGATTTAGATTAGATCCTAGAAGGAAGTTCTTTCCTCTGAGGGTGGTGAGGCACTGGCGCAGGTTGCCCAGAGAAGCTATGGCTGCCCCATCCCTGGCAGTGTTCAAGGCCAGGTTGGACGGGGCTTGGAGCAACCTGGTCTAGTGGAAGGTGTCCCTGCCCATGGCAGGGGGGTTGGAGCTAGATAAGCTTTAAGGTCCTTTCCAACACAAACTACTCTATGATTTTGTGATGGGGACTTCCCCAGGAGGAAGCTCCTGCATGTGATGTAAACCCCATAACTTCGTGTATGTCCGAATTTGGCATGCAGCAGGGCTCAAGATGGGACTGGTCTTCATCTGTTCAAAAGGTGTGAGCAGCAGGACCATGACACCTCTGGCCCTCAGTGCATTTTTCTCACCATAGCAATGCTTAGGATCAGTGAATTGCAGGATGTGTTATCTATTCCACTTAAGTTGTTAAGGGATTAGCATTTGAAAGCAAATGACAAAATATAGGAAATGATCACATTGAAGATAGATTTCCAAGAAGCTTAATAATAAAACATACGCATACAGGTATTTTACCAATTCCTTCTTTAGGAGGATCGTATTCTCACAACCTGGGGAGAAAGAAACCAGACTGGTAAGATATGGTGTCACTCTCACTGTGGCTATTTTTTGGTATTGTTGTTCAGTTGGATAGGTCTAGGTTTCCTGTTCACTTATCCAAAGAGATTTCCATATCCATTTTAATTACTGAGAAATAGTAAGTGTACACAAGTTTCTACAGTATTTTAAGACAGAGAACCAAAAGACTATTTTAAGACACAGAACCGAAAGTCTCATTTATGTGCCCTGCATAGTGAACACTGAGGAGACACTGTTGTGTTGCCTTTTTTTTAATATGTCACAAAGCATTACCTCTTCCAGCATATATTTGGAAAATTAGATCCTATATAATCTCTTATATCTACTGCTCCTTTATCACTTGCAGGGTTAGGATTTGGGTTTTTTTTTTTTTCTGTTTTTTTTTTTTGTTTTGCTTTTTTTTTTTTCTTTTTGGGGGGCAGGGGAGATCTGATTGTAGCAGAGCCGCTCAAGTCTCTGCCTTGTCTTGGGTTTTACAAGAGCTTTATAACTGTTTACAGGACTAAATCAAGGGTTTACAAAAGCAGACCTCGCTTGATAATAAAGTTGTTTCCTTGTCCCTCAAATATTTTTGGGTCTTATCTTTCTACACAGCTGCTTGGAGTTCAGCTGTACAGAATCTCTTGATTGGATTCCTGCTGCCTTTTGTCTAACAACGGAGCCTTTCAATGAAGTCACCCAAATGGAAAAAAGAAGTTCAGTCAAAATTGTGCAAATGGATTAGTCAGATCTATGTAGGCTTATAACAGTGATTCCATATGGGTCGAAGAAGGTCCTTTGTAGGTTATAAATAATGTTGAGCTCGAATAAAACATTTTGTTTTTCATATTTCCAAAGTGAAGAGCAGCTCCTGAAGCTGCAAGGTCTACTGGTACCCTACTTTTAAGTTTTTCTTAAAGAGTCATTTACATGTGTGTATTATGTGTGCATGTATGACCTTACTATTGAGTTATATCCAGAATTTATTGTGACATTAATGCATTTCAGTGTGATTTTGGTCCCTTGTGCAGAAATTATGTCCTTCAGTCCTGTGCTCAGGAAGAGGTAATTGTGTCAGTATGCTCTGATAAAACTGCATCCAGTGACGTTTTCCCTGCAGCATGTATCTGAAATCATTCAAGCTTAGGTACTTAGACATCTCCTTTATCAGTTACAGTTCTTCATGCCAGATCTGATAACAGCAAATCTTTCTCTTCTTCCTCATCTTTTTTTTTTTTTTTTTTTTTTTGGTGTGGATTTCATAAAATACTTAGGCTTTACATGCACTTAACTGCTTTTGAAGCTCTCTAATAGCCTGTTTTATCTGTGCTGCCATTCATCCAGTCTGAAAACACATAGGGCTATTTTACTGCTTATTTTAATGTTGCAGACTCTTCTTTCTTATTTTCTTCCATTTCCCTAGTGGCCATGTATCTACTTCCTTTGCTCTGTCTCCCAGCCTCCCTCGCTGATCATATTTCTCTAATGTTATTATTTAAAAGGTAAATTTAGAAACAAATGCTTACCCAGGAAAAATTTAAATTAAAAGGTTGACCTTTATTTTTGAAGTCACTTAATGAAGTTGACTAATAGTCTAAGAAATCTGATTCTCTATCTTCAGACTGGCTGAAAGCCTGGTTTTCCTTATATTTATATCTGCGAGGACAGGCATTTTAAGGAGTCCTTGACTAGATAAGCATGGAGAGCAGGGAAAAAGCTGCTCTAAGGCTCTAGCTGGACCGTCATTTAGAACAGCATGAATAGGAAGCATTTTTTCTGCAGAACAGTGAGTGTTTTGGGCTTGGGGGAAGAAGGGCTGTGTTTAAATGTATCAAGCATAAAATGGAATGTTAACCACTTAAGTTTAATAAATCTGCAGCAATGATCTGTTTGAACCTGGTAAGAGGCCTGTTAGTTAGCAGCACTGCTATCTCAAATGCCTCTGGTGGTTTTCTTGCCTCTGTGTATGTGTGCGGAAGCAAGGAACAAAGGAACTTGCATAGCAGATGTGGTGAAAAATGAGTACCGGCAGGAAGGTGGCTTTTCAACTATGAAGTTAGAAGGATTTCCAAATGGACAAAGTAAATTTGGAGGCTGGCTGTAGGCATCTCTGTAGGTTCCGGACATTGTAGTCCTGAAGATCCTCATGTTCTGTGGAAAAACTTCCTCAAATTTTGTTGTAGAGCAAGCTGTTTGTTTGAGGCATTTCTAAAACTCCTGGTCATACATGAAATTATTTTCTCTAGCAGGGGTACTCTCACATATTACTTTCCCTCAGGAGTGATAGATTTAAAGTAATTTCTTTTTATGGTCTTTCTCACCTGCTACATTGCATATTTTGGCCTCGAAGGACTGGGAAAGATGCCTGTCACATTCCTCAGAAGGGCTTTCAGTATTGTTTCATTAGTCTGTCTTCCCTGTTCTAACCTCACAAGCCCATCTTGCTGTAAAATAAATTATGGAGGAAAGGGTCCTGTGCATGTATAATCCTCATGCCTGGCTCCGGAGCACTTTGCATGACCCTTCTCTGAAACTGAGAGGGCTGTCTGTGTTTTGGCATGATTTTTGCAACTCATACACAGGATGCAGTCCGTGGGGACTGAGATAGGCATTTTGTTGGTTTTGCCATATCACTAAATCTCATCTCAGATTTGTCATGGGATTTTTATTTTCCTCTGGTTGCTCAATCTCTCTTCTTTGGCTTTTAGTGTTTTCCACAGCCCTACCTTAATACCAGTTTGATCTCCTTTTTGCTTTGAATTTACCAGTTTGATCTCCTTTTTGCTTTGAATTCATCAGTTCCTCCAGTAACAACTATGGGTTTCTCTTCTCTTCTTTTAGCCGGGGGGGGGGGGGGGGAGAGTGTTCAGTCTAAAAGAGTTTTCGTTCCATTTGGCTGCACAATAAATTCCTTTTGATTCTATGTGACAAACAGGAACACATGTTTCCTTTCTAGTTGAGATTAAAGTTGCCTGGCTACTGCAGTGATTATGTCTTGAGTAGGGAGTGAGGAAGGGCCCATCTCATTGGCTTTACCACCTTCACAAGATAGTATGTCAGCTGAATTAGCTGTACAGAGTGATTTTCAGCGCTAATGGTATGCAGTATGCCTCCTCGTGGATTTCTATTCTGAGATACACGAATCATACCTTCTTGCTGTTGCTGGTTATGTCTGTGTTGTGTATTTATGGTTCTGATGTATGGTAGATGTATCTAGTAGAGCTTTAAGCTTCTCTGATCAAGAGCTACCTTCTGGATGTGGCAGTCAGGAGCTTCATGTTAGCTGAAAAATCAGCCCCAAATCTGAGGTTGGTAGATCTGTAATTAGCCAAGGCTTAGCTAGGGCTGTAACTTTGGTGCACACAGCGCTGGGAGTTTCCCAAGTCTGAAAAACAAGACAAAAACCTTCTTTCTCTTCCTCAGTGCTGTTTAGGTGGACCTAAAGAGAACCCTTCTCCGCTATGTCTCCCCAACAGACAGGGTTTTTTTTTGTTGTTGTTTATTCTTAAAAAAAGAAAAATTCCAAAAGAATCCTTCCATGTCTGGATAATTTTAGCCTAAAATCATGTATTCTGGAACTGGTACCAGCTGAGTTAGGATGAAAATGCTCATGCATCTTTGATTGCAGTGACTGCTGTCCTCTGTGCTGTTCGTGCGTGGTTTCCACTGGCCTCTGTCACTGTCATTTCTCAAGATGGTTTATGCTGCCCTGTGTCAAGTTCTGTACAGAGGAATGTGATGATTATGCTTGGCTCAGGACACACTTTGTTGGAGAAGTTTTTCTTATGAGTACAAAATATTTTTAAAGCATTATTATTATTATGATTGCTGACAAAAATAGTCTAGACAAAGCATAAACTCTGGATCCAAAAATACATTTAAAAATTAGCTAGCCTGTTCACAAACCATTTCTTACCTCACCCCGCAGCTATTTATGAGAACATTTTATATTGGTTCTAATTTTATACAATTAATAGCAAGCACTAGCAGCTGAATACTCATTTATTAGATAGTTATCCCCTCCGGTTTTTCTGCACATCTTGTTGCTGTCAGATATCTTTGTACCCAGCCAAAAATGACATGTTGAAGCAAACAGGGTATATTTAATGCAGTGCATAGAAAAATCTGTGACGTTCATCCCTGGCTTTTGTTTTTTATGGGAAATAACATGAAATACAGTAGCTGGACAAAGAAGTGAATTTGCTTGTGAAATGGGGGTTGAGTTTTAAGTAAACTTCTTAATGCATGGTTTAGTCACAGGCTTTTTTCCTGCTTGTTATTGACGTAATTGCCTGTCAGTCTCATCTGATAGTAGAATTGCTGGGGGCATGATGTCTTGGATCATATGGCAAAAACTGCTGGCTGTTGACTTATGTGCATGTGTGCTTCTGCTCTCCACTGAATTAAATGTCAGATATACTTGAGCGTGTGGGTGGGAGGGGGGTATGTGATTTGGTTCTCTCTGGTTGCCTTGTCAAGAAGTACACTAATACAGCTAGTGGAGATCCTTGAGTTCAGGAGGAGAAGGGCATTCCATTGACAGCCCCCATCCAAACAGTCAAAAAAGGTAGCTTCGTTCAGTGGCGGAGACCATACGGCTTTAAAAAGAGATTTTTCTAAAGGCAAGGAATAATAAAGGATATTTTTGAAATTGCAGCTTGCAATTTATAGTCTCCCTTTTTGCCTGGCTTATCAAAAGGTTCATGAAACTAAAGGAAGGGGAGTTACACCTGTGGAATTTCTAACCTTTAAAGACACTATCTTTAGGTACTGATTTTATTCTGAGATGGTTGCCACCAGAGCAAGAACTTGCTATCTTCACTCTACTAATCCAGAAGTTTGTTTTCACTGCAGCATCTTTCACAGCACTTGTGTCTCTGGTTTTTGCCACATTCAGTATATAGCTGTCATGTCCACATGGTCCTCTGGAAAATATGAAGTGAAATTTCTGAATTAACACCCCAGATGGCCACAAAAATACAAGAATGAAGAACCTAAGTAAATATCAGTGAATCATCAACCCTCAAATCATCAAGTCAAATCTTACGTGGAATTCTTCCAGAACAAATGTATCCGACCCTGTTGGATTAACAGGAATGATAATTTTGTGGTCAACTACTACAACACTGCTCTGTGGTCCCAATATACTCTCTCGCTGGAGGTGTTACTCCTCAGGGGCAACATAACCAACACAGAGGCAGCTTTGTAGGAGATTTGGTTCAGCCTTTTGTTGAAGATAATGATTGTGGGAGGGAATTTTGTTTGGGTTTTTTTTTTTTTTCATACACGTCTATATTACTGAATTTGTAACTGAGGAAGAGTTTTCTTTGTCTGAGGCTGGTAGCTCTCTGGTGGACCAGGTGAGCCTTTAATTATTTAGTCATAGTATTCACGTTTGTTTGCCTTTTTGGTTTTATTTCTACCAGGTGAATATCTGACATTGTTGATAGTTGCGCTGTTTTATGCCACTTCTAAGTTATATCTCTTTTAAGTAGTTTCTTATATTGAAATTTCTAGGTGAGCTTGGTTCCAGCTCCCTCCTCAGCCATTATAAACAGATGGGGGTTTTGTGTCTAAGAGTTTATATCTTAAGAATTATCTGTCCATTTTTGTATCTAAGGATTTTTGAAGCAAGATCGGCTTCAGCTGGAGTGATGTTATTATTACAAAGAACTTACTGGATTGCATGGTGCAAATAAAATGAATCAGATGCTGCAATGACCTAGATACTCATTATTAATTTATGGGAATAAATATATTTGGCATTTATTTATACTGTTCTTCAATCCCAGATGCTGTAAACTTTCACTTACTCTGATCTCAGCTGGGAAAACAGCATTGTTGCCACCATTCTGCAGGTTAGGAGACCTTGGCAGGAAGGCTGAAGTAACTGCTCTAGGCTACATAGCATATAATTATGAGTACTAGTATTAGATGTTGGGAGTCTTAACTCCCAGCATTGTGTTCAGACGTCTTGCTCTTGGCAGATGAAATCTGTGGTTAACAAAGACTGTGGAGTTAAGTAATGATAAGAACAGGATGGTCACACAAAGTGAGTTGGTCATTTGATCATATTAGGTATATTAAGTGTTTTAAGCCTAGCCAGAAGCACAAGAAGAGATGGAACATGTTGGCCTGCCCTGAAGAGCAGCCACACTGCGGAAAGCACGGGTGTCACAGGGTAAAGCATTCTGTAGGAGCTTCAAGTGTGGAGGTCTAGCAAAAAGGAGGAGAAGGGGCTGTGTAAAACAATACTTGGCTTTGAAAACAGAGAACTAATGGCTAGATTTGAGAGGTATATTTTTCTTCTTGTGATCTTTAGCATCAATATTAGGTTACACTTCAGGTGCAGAAAAGAACTGCAGAACTGAACTTAAGACTGCTGAGAAAACTTCAAGACAGAGCTCTTGGAAACATTTCCTGCTATCAGAAGACTAAATTATGATTTTCTTGTAACTTGACTTTTCATGTTTTGTGCGCTATTGCTTGTTACTCTGTTGGAAAGTTTGGGCAGGTCGTGTTTCTTCAGGTCTGAGGGATTGGTCTCTCTGCCATGTGCTTGTAGTTGTCCAAACTCTCTTGTTTGTGTTCTGGATTACCATGTACTACAACACTGCTTTCTTCCTCCTGACAGTTAGCTGAGAGAAGGTGAGAAACTGCTCTCCTAAGCAGAGGCAGCATGTCAGGCTCTTGCCCCAGTGCTTACAGAGTACAGTTGCTGTGCTGGGACTTTATTACTAACACCTGTTTGGTTTTAACCTTTCAGGCAAACTGTTGAGTTCCCTTTGAGAGGAAGCTGCCCTCCATCGAGATGTCACGGCACCACAGCCGGTTTGAAAGAGATTACCGGGCTGGGTGGGATCGCCGGGATTGGAGCTCCAACGGCACTCACGTCAGCAGCACCAACTGCAGCAGCGCCGTGAGTGCCAACAGCAACAACCGCCCGGGGCTGCTGCCCCTGCCCATTGTCCCCTCCCGGCTCCCCACCCCGGCTACCGTTGCCTGCACCACTGTCAACAGTGATGTGATCACGAGCTTGGTGGCCAACTCGTCTCCAGCTTCAACTACCAAAGTAAGAATATTGCTCTTTCTGTTTTTTTCTGGGGTGGATGTCTTGAGGGATGTCAGAGATGGAGCTTCATCCGTTCCTTTGAAAACTGCGTGTTTGTGGTATAGCCAAGAGGAGGAAAATATATTCTGTGGGCAGTGTCTTTTTTATTCTTTTGTGTGCTGTGCATACACTAGAGTAGGTTTTTCTTGCTCCAGGACTGAGGGTTCCCATGCTCCTGAGAGTCCTGAGCAGAGTAAATACTCCTTTCCTTTCAGCACTACCTACATTTGGGCTTTCTGTTGCTTTCCCTGGAACGTGTGGTTCCCGTTTTGCTTTTGGGAATGATGTTCTTGTTCGTTGACCAAGGCAGAGCTGTGGTTGACAAACAAGTGGATGTGGTTTTCATCCAGAGGGAGTGGAAAGTGACTAAAGGGCATAATTTTGGCTGAATAGCATTTTTTCTTCTCTTTAGTTGGTAGTTTCCTCTAAGGTTCTCAATGCCTTTTTCTGAGTGCAGATTGGAGTGTTAACAGTGGGACTGCTATAACCAGGCTCTCTCATT
Source organism: Myiopsitta monachus (assembly GCA_017639245.1). NCBI lineage: Eukaryota > Metazoa > Chordata > Aves > Psittaciformes > Psittacidae > Myiopsitta > Myiopsitta monachus. The sequence goes on along the minus strand of CM029922.1, from coordinate 21,185,496 downwards.
TGTGCAGAAGTGCACGCTGAAGAATAACAAAATGTCAAGCAGCAAAGAATTGAAATCACTAGTAAACCATTGGACTTTTTCTGTTCTAATATATAATCGGAGGGAAGAGGGCAACTTTTCCATTTTTTAAAAATATTTAGCTCTTCTAAATTTTCAAAGTATAAGTTGTTATTCCAGGAGAAAGTTGGGGTTTCTTTCTGCATGCAAATTCAGGTAGAACAGCTGGGGAATAGAAGACCCTGGCAAATTTTAAAGGTGACCACAGCAATAGCAAAGTGAGCCAGAAGCACTGCTGGTTTTCTTTTTATGATATTTAACATTTTCTTTCAACTTTGTTTCATTTTAATAACTGCAAGTGCCAAATACAGCAGATGCAGACAGAGGGAAAGGAGACAATAAAGTTATTTAAAGTAAGCCAAGAGCAAGCTGAAATTTTACTGCAGTACCATTATTATATTGACTTTTTTTCCACACTGTAGAAAAACAAGGTCAGTGCTGCAGGAGGAAACATTAGGGCTGAGTTTACAGTGTGATTGGTTTTAAAAATTTTCCACAGCATCTTAAAATTATTTTCATTTGAAAGAAGCCGTTCGGTTTCTGATCAAAACATATTTAGAGTTCTCCAGATGCTATCCACTGATAGATGCATTTCAATCATGCTTTGTCTGGAGATGATTGAGGCAATTTTGGAGCCAGAGGAGTCATTTCATTTATCATGACCTTTGTTCCTGGGTCTGCTTAGAGTCCAACGATTGTCTGGAGCTGATCAGCCCTTCTCCCAGATGTTCAAAACCATTTTGAAGCATACCAGTGCCAGTAAACCGTGTGTTTATTGGGGGAGAGGAGGCAGGAACAGCAAGTTAAATACTTTGATCATATGCTCAATGTGAACTGTCCTTTAAATTGCCTTATTAGACTATTTTCTGATGACTTTCATTAGTAAGAATGGTTTTGGCATGAATAGATCAAAAGCAATAAATAGGCAAGAATGGAGGTACCATGGGACACTTTTTATTCTGAGAACTGTTAATCAGCTGTGTAATCTCCCATAAAATAAATGTGTAGAAATGCATACAGTCTTTGTCCCAGCCTCTTCTGCTGAGAATCATCTAAACAGCTCTAAACATTTAAAATTGCATGTACTGAAGAGGAAAAAATTTTGAAAACGCAGTGAGGTAAGATGGACGGAGCTGCAGATATGGTGCCTAGCAAGCTTCAATTCATGATGTGAAACAGTGTTAGAGAAGACATCAGGTACTCATACATATTTGCTTTCACCCTGCCTGACTTTGTTTCTCCTTCACACAGAGCAGATTTACACATGTGGTTAGCAACGTAACCAGCCAGTGCCTATCCCTTGTAGAATCCAGCTAATGGTTAGGAATAAAAAATTAAACCCATATTAATAGGAAATCAAGAGTCAAAAGAATAATGTGGTAGCTTGATTTATTTAAAAAAAAAAAAAAAAAAACCAGGAATGTGCCAAGCTGCCATGAGCTGTAGAGTTCACAGTCTACGCTCTGCAGCCTTTCTGTGAGCATCCTTATGGGGTACAAGCTCATGGGGCAGGTATCATCTTAAGCTGAATTTCTTAGTTCTCTTTTGTGGTCAGCAGCAGGATATTTTATGGCTTAGCTGCCCTTCCGCAGTCTGAACCTTCCCCAGCATTCTGGCAGATGTCATTAAGTCATTGGCAAGGGGGTGCCCCACACAAGAGGCAGCATGTTGAGTAAAATATCATGGTGTTACGGAGCAAGAAGATGGAGAACCTAGTTCTCCTTGGCTCATTGTCCAAAGGTATGGGTACAGCCAGCACTCCAAGCTGAGGACAGAAAGGGCTTCCTGTGTCATCCAGTTACCAGTTTTGACTTTAACATCATCTTCGTGAGCAAGTTTTGAAGATCTCAAAGCATAGAGGCCAACATCCATCTCCTTTCATTCTGTGTTCCTACTGATTAATTATCCTCCAATTTAAGAGTTTGGGGTTTTCAGTTTGTTTTGGGTTTTTTTATAAACCATTTAGTCTGTCTTCACACTTTTGGTCCTCGTTTCCTCTAGTTTCCTGGTGTTTGCCAGTTTTAGTAGCCTCCGAATAACTATGTATATTATCTTTTGCATCACCTCCATTCTTTTGGCTTTGAAAATACGGGTACCAAAACCATATGCATCTTTTCAGCATCAGGCTTGCCCTTCTCCCTTTTCTTTTTTTTATGTTTCCTCAACATAAAAAGGACATGGAACTGTTGGAACAAGTGCAGAGGAGGGCCACGAGGATGATCAGGGGACTGGAGCACCTCCCGTATAAAGATAGGATGAGAAAGTTGGGGCTGTTGAGCCTGGAGAAGAGAAGGCTGCGTGGAGACCTCAGAGCAGCCTTCCAGTATCTGAAAGGGGCCTATAAGGATGCTGGGGAGGGACTCTTCATTGGGGACTGCAGTGATAGGACAGGGGGTAATGGGTTCAAACTTAAACAGGGGAAGTTTAGATTGGATATAAGGAAGAAGTTCTTTGCTGTGAGGATAAGGAGGCACTGGAATGGGTTTCCCAGGGAAGTTGTGACTGCTCCATCACTGGCAGTGTTCAAGGCCAGTTTGGACAGGGCCTTGGGTGACATGGTTTAGTGTGAGGTGTCCCTGCTCATGGTAGGGGGGTTGGAACTAGATGATCTTAAGGTCCTTTCCAACCCTAACTATTCTACGATTCTATGATTCTCTAGCATGGTGATAAAATGTGCTCCCTTCCTTTGTTCCCATGTCTGCACAGTTAATAATTGCTCCAGGATTTTTGCCAAAGAGCTAAGTCAATAGTTATTAAAAATATATATAAATGCCGTCGTCCTCCATTACATGTTATCAAACAGAGTCATAATATTATTAAAGACTGAACAGAAGTCTGTTCGACAAAATCTGTCTTCTGGATGCCTGTATTTGTAGACATTGGTCATATTCCTGTCCTTCAGCTCCTGCTTAACTGAATCCTGAAGTAACGAATTCAAAATGGAGAAAAAACATTTTCTCTCTGTCATGTAACTGGGTTGTGAAACTTGCTGCACTGGTGATGAAAAGTCATAGATAAATGGTTCTAAGGACCACTAGACTATCTAATCTGGCTGAACCATTTGGTCTATACATTATTATGTTAATGTCTGTAAGATTAAAGACTTCACCCAAAGTTACGTGATATGAACAGAAAAAGCTGTGGAAGGGAGAGAAAAAATTGATCAGATTAAATGTTGGAGAGAGGTGAAACCATCTTCAGAGGGAAGCTTAAGCTGTATAACTATGAGGGGGTTGGGTTTGGTCTATGCTTTTATGATTCTGGAAGAGCTTTTTACATCTTTCTATGGAGGGCTTTAGGAGGGTTTTATTACTAATTATTAATGTGTAGAAGAACTTCAGAACTAATTATATTATGCAGGCCTTTGAAATTTATTCTCAAAGCGTACCTGTAACCTTCTTACCACAGATGCTTTGGTACAAATCACACGTAGTGGATCTGCCACGTTTAAGTAGCTACGGATGTTTGGTCTGAGTTATTTAAACAAAAATAGCTGTATTTTGCTCGGCTTTATTTTTGCTGAGCAGAATGACAGTGATATTCTGCACTGCTGTATACCATTTCATTGGAGGCTGCCAGAACACATCAGAAAAACTGTTTAAACCTCAATAACCTCTAAGAAACAGTTTAATATTGCACTCCCAGTATACCAACGTGGAAACTGAGGTACTTGGAGGTGGTGATTATTGGGTTTTCTGCTCATTCTGTGCCACTGTGAGCAAAGTTCCAGCTTTTTTACTCAGTTTGGCTTTTCTACCTGGCTGCTGTATCCAAAGCATTGGGCCACAAACCAGCAACCAGAGTCAGCTCAGTTCGAAGGGATGAGTCCTTTGATGGAGATACTATCTCAACCCCTTGAATGCCTGAAGTAGTCGATAGGAGAGTGCAATTCCTGCCATTAAACTGTTTGGTTCAGATCAATTTGTTACCCTCTGAGCCCAGCCATGTATGATGATTGAACTTCAGCTTGGGTTTATCTGTGTGCAGTGGGGCTTTGGGTTTTTTTTTCCAGCAGTGAGGTTATTTGTTGGTAGAAGGACTCAATTGAAGAAATCCATACAAGACTGCAGCACTGCTTAAGATATTGGCAACAGTACAGTTTAAAATTCATTTAAGAATGCTGCACACCATTCCAGCTATGTTTTCTGTTAATCTCAGCATCACCTTCATTCTTTGTTTCTTTCCCAAATTATTCAGTGAGTTACTTGTACAATTTTCTCCATCAAAGCCCCTGTATCACAGCTTCAATTTAGAAGGGTTGTCATGGACTGTAATTTGAAGTTTTCTTGCTAAGAGATTTTTTGGTTATAGAACATTTACTTTTATCATCTTTATATTATTTTTAAATGCCTGAAAAGATTGATACATCACCAGAATCTGTGCAACACCAGGCAAGATCTAACTTCTTTTTTTTTTTCCAACCATAATTTGAAAAACCCTTCATTTGGAACATAAATTGATTCTTAAGCCCCCACATACTTAATGACTTGCTATTCTCAGTGTTAAACCTATGACGAGTTTTATAAAAATTGCAATCTTTAGTTTGGTAAGATGTTCTCTAGTTGAACTCAGGGATAACTTCATGGTTTTATGTCTCTAAATAGCATAACTGAGATGTGATCCTGGCCTCTAGTACTTAACAGTACTCCCATAGCATTTAAGACTTGTGTGTTGTTGGTACTGTAGTTTTTATCCCACTGTGGTTAGCCACAGTTATGATGTGGGAGAGAAGACAGAGATGGTAAAGCATTTGTTAACCTCTGTGGAAAGTCACACAAGGATTGCAGGGGGAAAAATCACCCCTGCTGTCTTTGTCTCTGTACATTACTGCAAATAAATAGTGTTAAAAAATGCGTGGGAATGAAAGAAAATCCTCATGCTAAAGGAAAAACAAGTCAGTATGTCTGAGGAATGCACGATAGAAAGGAATAAAGTGGAACAGCACAGAAGTAAAATGTTATATGCTTCTTTCCTTTACGGTCCAAAAAATGCAGTTCCCTCAACAGCAGTCTGTTGTATGCAGATGATTTGCTGTACATTGCAGAATTTGTGTTGTGTTCTCTTTCTCTTGCTTTGGAGGTGATGATTTGCTAAGCTGGTGTATGGCTTCCGCAAATATTTAAAATATTGATTAAGCAGAGGAAAAATAAACACGAATTGTTTTTCAAGTTGCGCCTTATGTTGTACATGACTAATTACACACAACAATTTGTTCTGCAGCAGTAACTGAAATTTATGTACTCTTTTTATTATAAAACATAAGATGCTTGCATAAAGAGAGAGATTATAAATATTGGAATACAACAGTTGCTAGAAAACAGTCAAAACACGCAGTGATGAAGTATATAGTATTTGCTGTTCCAGTTTCTCTGTGCAAAGCTACTCTTCCACTCCCTTGAGTGTTTATATTGATAGCTGGCGTCGTTTGTTCACCATTTCCAATAGTAGCCTATTCATTCTTTGACCTGGACACAATGTAGCAGTCCAGCCCAGATGCAGTAGTGGCAAAAGCTCTGATAAAATCCTCCTGATTCTTTTGCCAAATTACTGTGGCAATAAGTGAGGTTTCTGTTGTGGGATGGCAAATAGTGCAACTGATTTTTTCTCCAGGAACATAGTTTTACCTATGGATAAATTTTTAAAATGGAGTAATGACCAGTTTCATTGGTAAATGAGATGCAAGCCCATTCCCACCTATGCAGAGACTTGTGGTGCATATGAAGCTCTAATTATGGCAGACTATTACATGAACATATAGGAAAATCAGCAGTGCCCGGAGTACATAACACGCAATGGCTTGTAACAGAAGACAAGGACAGGTTTTCACTTGCACCTAGATCACATTCTCCTGGTTCTCTAGGTTTGAAAGTTCAATGAACTTGGCACAATTTACCTTTTGGGGTCGCACATCATTTAATTAGAGTTCAGCTTCCAGTCTGTGTCTTCTATGAGGAGTCTGCAAGCAAGGAAAGTCAGCCAAAAAGTGACATTGTTGATGGTGTGCCATCGCACCAGCCCAGGTAGAGTGAAGCCAGCAGAGATCACCACAAAAACATAATTGTAGTGTCCTCCTGGAATCCTCAAATGATTCTGAGAGTTGCTTTTGAGGAAAGGACAGAGCTTGTACCAGGAATGAGGGGAGGAAACGCAGACATTTGGTTGTTGACTCCCAGGTTCCTTTTTTCTTTTTGCTAATTAGAAATGGACCAAAAATCTCTGTAAATTTGGCTCAGCAATGACTTCTGCTGAAGTCACCATATTGAGCTACTGTGAAAAAGTTGCAACTCCTGGGGGGTAATTGTGCCACCAGGAGACAAGAAAGCGAAGTGAGATCAGTGGAGGGTTCCAAAACTGATGTGTTGAAGGCCTTGAAGTAGAGGAACCAGTTCTTCCCTTTGAACAAGCTGGAGAGATGCCTGGGGCATTTTTCAGGCTCCTCTGTAGAAGGCTGTTCTTAATGATCTGTTGGCCCTTGAGAGGGCTTAAATTGTGCTGATGATCTGTCACTTCCTCATACCGATTTTAGTATTTTTTCTCAGATGTATTTTTGCGTATTTTTAATAGCTTAGAAATTGGAACATACAAAATGTGGCTTTAGTTTGTCAACTTTTGCAGATACATTATTGGACTGAAATTGTTCTGGAAGCCCTGGCAGGCTAATTAATCTGTAAAGTCATAAAAAGCTGCTTGAGTTTTTTGACTTGCAGCACATTTATCATCTGTTGAAAGAGCTAAGAGGTCTGGCCAGTTTCTAGGCCCAGGTCCATTTGAAGGTGAAAGGCAGCACTTTTTAAGCACTAATTGACATAGCCAAATACTTACAAGGTTGCAATCATGACAGCTTTGGCTAAAGAAAAAGCAGGATTTCTATCACTTTGATTAAAAAGTATCTTGACTTCCAGAAGTCCTAAATATCAGTAATAAGTGTAACATAAATAAAATGTATTGGACAGGATTTAAGTGCTTGATTATGTGAAACGATTTAGAGTTCTTTTTATTTTCTTATTTCTTTCTCATCATTACTTTGTTTTCATGTGTATCGGTTGCAGATTGTTGATTAAAAATGCAGCAGAATATATACTTCTGCCATTCAGGAGGTGTTAGAAAATCTGTCCCAGCCTACTGACAGGCTAAAAGAGCCTGCCTGAGAGCAAGGAACAGTGTTTCTAAGGGTAGATAACCTGAGTTGTAGATGCATAAAAGCCTAAGGTTGGTTGCTGTCGCTGAGGAACAGATTGCTATTGTTACCATCAAACATAGCTACAAAAAGAATTTTACAAGGAATCACTTGTTGGTTTCCTATTTTTTTTGCTGTCAATGCTTAACTTTGCCAGGTAGGCCCTGGAAATTATCTTGAAGATAGCTGGTCCTTTCTCAGCTAGGTAATTTCAGATTTTGGTTTTGCATGGAGAGGGTGTATGTTAGGGGGAGGGGATGGGTTAAGGTAAATGTTGAATACAGAGGAGCCCAATATGAAAGGTTTGTAGAAGTCTGTGCAAGTGGTTGGGTGAGATGTTTCCGTACCTATTTTTTATTTTTAGTAAGTAACAGGAAAACAATGGTGATTTTAAAACCCACTATTTTCATGTGTATCAGAGGAAAATAAATTGTTTGCCAAACATAATCTTTTCTCAGTGGCATCGGTTTCCTCAAGTTGCTGATTGATTTGCAGTTTTCAATTCAGAACTTGCTTTCCAAGCAAATTAACCAGGGGAATAAAAAGTAAGAACGAAATAGAAGTGAGCCAAGCTTCACCTCTCCCTGTGATTTCTGTGGGCCTTGAGTTCCTGCTTGATAGGATAGTTGTCTGTGAAGCAGGATAGACATAAAGATAAATGTGGGAGTGAGGAACAGTACATTAAACTCTGCTGTCTGTCTCCTTGTACTGCTAAGCGCTGCACCTGCTAACAGTGGACACAGGCTGATGCTCTCTGGGTGTACTGGGAAGCTCTGATCAACCAGAGCTGACACTTCAAACTAACTTACATCGCGACTGCCCTGCCTGCCATCCTGAAAGTCCTCTTGAAAAAGTGCCCAGACCTTTAAGAGGAGCACGAGGATCTCGTGACGTGATGGCATAAAACAGAGGCAGCCTGTGCTGCTTAGGCAGAGCGTTGCTCTGTCAATGCCACAGGAGGAATGCCAGGAGTCACGTTGTATCAATGATGCTGAACAAGGTGCAGATGTCTTCTGCATAAATGGAATTATAGTGACTCACTACCTTGTGAGTGGGCAAAATGCCGGCTTTTTGCCAGTGCTTGCAAGGTACCATAGAAGAGACCACGAAAGGAATTCCTCACACTTTCCTCCAGTTTCACACTCTAGAAGCAACTTGGACAAAGATTTGTAATCAAACGTTACTTTTCAAAGTAGCATGCAGAAAAGAATAAACTTGTGGGTACCCAAGTTATTTTGTTGGGTTTTCTGTCAGAATTTAAAGCATTACTAAATGTCAAAATGCTGGTTAACTGATGTAACACTCTGGTTTTGGATGAATGGGCACTTCTAAGCAAGCAAAATGCACGTTTCACTTTATTTTGGAGGAACTGACTATTCTGCATTCTCCCAGAACTCATTTTGCCTCTTCTGTTTTCGGTTGTTCTCTGTTCTTGTCAAGCTGAAACGTATGTGGTTGTTACCCACTACAATTTAGCATCACCAAACTGGTTCACTTTGGAAAACAAAGCTTCTAGAAATACTGCAGAGAAATATATTCTGTCTGTACAATGATGTTTGCGTGTAAAGCGATATGCACCCACTGTATAAATAATGAATAATAGCTAGTAATAAATTCTTCATATCATAGCATTACTTCTTACTGTTTATGATCCCAGGTCTTTTATGGTAATCCTGAAACAAAGCACTGAGAAGTGTGTGAATAATATTTACTTCTGCTAAGTTGTTGCACAAACATGTCAATAAAGGGAAGCTTTTTTGGTTGTGTAATTTGAATGCTTAAGATTATATATTGTTTATATTATAATATTATATATAATTAAAGTTATCCTTTTATCCTAAAGGAACACAGTGTTATTCAAAGTCCATGCATTCAAAATCACTGAAATAACACATCAAGGTACATTTGTCAGTTAGCAAGTGGAACACTCCCAAAGACTAATGCGGGGTATAATCTGACTACATGTTCCCCTGCAAATCCATATATTCTTTTATGGAAGTGCCAGTCTTTGTAAGAGGAACTGTGTTGTACACACAACACCCTGCAGAAGGATCCAGTAGTTCATCATCTCCTGGTGGCACAAGAATTGTTCAGAGTACAAGAGCCAAGCAGACATGGCTGAAGGCCATCCTGCCTGAAAATGGAAATCCTGCACAAAGGAGTTTTATGGAAACAGGAAGAATCACGGAATCACAGAATGCCTGAGTTTGAAAGGGACCTCTGGAGGTCATCTGGTCCAATGTCCTTGCTCCAGCAGGTCTACCTAGAACCAGTTGCCCGGGACCATGTCCCAGCAACTTTGGGTATTTCCAAGGATTGAGACTCCACAACCTTTCTGGGCAGCCAGTGCCAGTGCGCAGTTACCCTCACAGTAAAATAGTGTTTCCTGATGTTCACAGAATCATAGAACCGTTTAGGTTGGAAAAGACCCTTAAGATCGTTGCGTCCAACCATTAATCTAACACTGCCAAGTCCACCACGAAACCATGTCCCTAAGCACCACATCTACAGGTCTTTTACACACCTCAAGGGATGGTGATTCAGCCACTTCCCTGGGCAGCCTGTTCCAATGCTTGAGAATCCTTTTGATGGAGAAATTTTTCCTAATATCCAGTCTAAACCTCCCCTGACACAACTTGAACATATTTTTATTGTCTTTTATGGCAGTAACCAGATTAAGGTCTAGTTGGACTTTGGCCCTTGTAATTTGCTTTCTGCATAACCTCATGACATCCTTGTAATCCTCCTGCATTGCCTGACCCTTCTTCCAAAGGTCATAAACTCTCCTTTTTTTCCTGAGTTCCAATCAAAACTCTCTGTTCAGCCAGGCCAATCTTCTTCCCTGTGGGGTTGAAGTTTCCAACGGGAACAAGGGTTAGCAATTGCAAGATTTGTCTTAGCTGCTTACAGAGTATTTTGTCTGCCTCTTCATCCTGGTTGGATGATCTATAAGAGAATCCTACCATGTTGTCTGCCTTGTGAGTCCTCCCCCTGATTTTTACACATAAACACTAAGCCCTTATTGTCACCATCATTAAGCTCTAGACAGTCAAAACTGTCCCTAACATACAGGAATACCCCACTGCCTCTCCTTCCTTGTCTGAAGAGTTCATAGCTATCCACTGCAGCACTCCAGTTGTGAGTCATCCTACCATGTTTCTGTGATGTCAACTGTATCATAGATTTCCTGCTGCAAATCTTTCTTGAAGGTTATTTCCAAGTGCACAAAGGACCAGAAGGTGACTGGAGCAGCCAAAGATACACTGTACCTGACCAACCTGATGATCTTCTATAAGGAGATGACTGAGTTGGCTGACAAGGGGGGACCTGGGACTTATTTAGTTAACTTTGGCAAGGTTTTGACAGTCTCACATGGTATCCTTTTAACTAATGTGGAGGGATATGTAGTACCAGGCTTGGGGAGAACAGATGGCAATAGTTCAAATTCCACTGGCAGTGGGATGAGTGGTCAATATTGGGGCTGATAACATTGAATATCTTTATTAATAAGGTAGGCATTGCAATAAATACACAAATAACAAATTGAGAGGAGCAATAAATATATTAGAGGGCAGCACTCCTATTCAAAAGGACTAAGATGAGCTGGAAAATGGCCTGCTAGTAACCTGATGAAGCTTATTAAAGGCAAATGCAAAGCCTTGCACCTGGGATGAAATAAGCCTGTTCAAGCTGAACAGCAAATGGATAGAAAGCAGCTTTACAGAACAGGACCTGCTTGCTGTCCTGGTGGAGAACCAAGTTAAAAATGAGTAGCAGTGACAAAGAAGGTCAACCAAATACTGGGAAGTGTTAGCAGAACAGTAGCCAACAGTTCATGTGAAGTGCTCTGTCTGTCACTTCCATGACTACATCTCAAGTATCATGTCCAGTTTTGGGCTCACAAGCATAAGACAGACACTGCCCAGCGGGAGCAAGTGCAGTAGAGAGCCACCAAAAGTGATTCGGGGACTAGAGCACAAGGCATGCAGTGAGAAGCTGAGAGCTGGGACTGTTGAGTGTGGGGAATGGAAGGCTCAGGGTGAATGTGATTCCTCTTTACGGTTGTCTAATTGGGACAGTTTAAAGAAAAGGGGCAGATTCTTCTCAGAAGTGTCTTATGAAAAGAGAGGCAGCAGAGAGTACAACTTGTAGCAAGAGAAATAGTTATTACATATAAGAAAAAAAAAATTTCTCAATTCAGGGTCCAGAGCTGTAGCAAAGGCCCAGAACAGCTGCAGAATCTCTGTCAGAAACACTGCAAGCTCAGCTGAACATGACCTGGAGCAATCTACCATCAAACTTCTCCTTGTTCTAAGCAGGAGTGGACCAAGTGATCTGCAGAGGTCCCTTCCAACCAAAAGCATTCTATGATAACTATCCTGACATCATGCTAGAATTGAATCACCACTGAAATATTCTTCACAAGTCAAAGACATGGCCAGTTTGCTTTAAAACAATACCCAGAAACTTCATCTGCCAGTAAGTACTAAACTTTGGATTTATTTTAGGTCTTCTGAACCTAGCTCCTGTCTTGGCATAGTCATCACAGTTTTGGTTTTGAACAGCTTGTTTCCTTCAGAATTTCAGCCTCATGCTCAGATGGAGTAAGACTGAATAATTTATTTTCATTTTTCCTTAAAAGCTGAGCAATACTTACACCCCACATGGATTTGAGACATTATTATCTTTCTAAGCTTCCATTAATTATCTTTATCATCCCTGCTTTTAAAGGTCTAGCATTTATCTTTGCAAGGTTTTCCAAGCCGGATTATAGGGGAAAATTTGAGTGTATTAATTCCATTCTTGCTCATGCAGCTTTAAACTCCATTTCATAAACATTTTTTCCACTACTTGCAGTAATTCTTATGGTAGTTTTCCTTTGACCAAAGTGTCTGATAGAATCATAGAATGATAGAATAGTTAGCGTTGGACCTTAAGGTCATCTAGTTCCAACCCCCCTACCATGGGCAGGGACACCTCACACTAAACCATGTCACCCAAGGCTATGTCCAACCTGGCCTTGAACACCACCAGAGATGGAGCATTCTCAACTTCCCTGGGCAACCCATTCCAGTGCCTCCTTACCCTCACAGTAAAGAACTTCCTACTTATATCCAATCTAAACTTCCCCTGTTTAAGTTTGAACCTGTTACCCCTTGTCCTATCACTACAGTCCCTCATGAAGAGTCCCTCCCCAGCTTGCCTATAGGCCCCCTTCAGATACTGGAAGGCTTCTCTGAGGTCTCCACGCAGCCTTCTCTTCTCCAGGCTGAACAACCCCAACTTTCTTATTCTGTCTTCATACGGGAGGTGCTCCAGTCCCCTGATCACCCTGACTGCCCTCCTCTGGACTTGTTCCAACAGTTCCATGTCCTTTTTATGTTGAGGACACCAGAACTGCACACAATACTGCAAGTGACGTCTCACGAGAGCAGAGCAGAGGGGCGGGATCACCTCCTAAATGTGTAGAACTGATGGCTTTTAAGGTCATCATGCAGATACATAATTATCTCAGTTGTGGTGCTTTGATTAAGACATACACATGTATACAGTTTTTGAAGATATGGATCACAAATAATTTGCCACATTCAGACCTGCCATTCACCTTTTTTTCTCAGCCTGCTTGGAAGTATGAGCTGCTTTACAATAACGTTTAGCTCTGAGGCAGTGCAGGATGATGCAGTTTCAGGGTTTTTTCAGATGTCATCTAACTTAAGGATTGAACAGCCATTTCAAGTCTTTCTGTAGATCCATCTTCATGTAACGTAGGTAATTCCCAAGTTTTCCTGTAAATTACTGTTGTTTCCACCACTGGTTGCTTTGTGAAGGGAGAGAGCAGCAGAAAGTTCAGTGTCAGTGCTCTGTAAAGACTGGAGCATGCTCTTTAATGCAATGAACTGAGTGGAGTGGCCCTTTTAATATAACCAGAGTAGAGCATGACACCTATAAATTCAAACAGACTCAAGCTTCACTTCGGTTTAAGTTCCTCTTGTGCTCCCTGTGGACCACATTGCTCCTCAGGTTGTGCTGCGTGGAGAGGCGGGGTTTGCTCAGCCTGGTGAAGAGAGCCTGTGATTGCTCTCTTGATTGCTCTCTTCAGCTTTCCAGTGGGTACTTATGGAGAAGACACTGCCAGAGCCTTCTCAGGTGTTCAGAGCTATTGTTGCATACCCTGATGTTGTCCAAAACATAAGTGGACAAAGCCCCAACCAATCCCATGTAGAATTAGCCTGCTCTATGCAGAGGATGTATCTGGTAGCTTTCAAGAGCCCCTTCCAACGAATCAAGTCTGGTTATTTTCTGGTAGCGAAAGCCTGAAAACAGCTGTGGAGAGGAGTCTTTGAGAAGTCAGTCTAAACTTAAAAGGCTTCCATTAGAGAACAGAGGTGGCACCTGCCATGCAGAAGTAGTTATGGGAGTTATGCTGACCTTGGGAATAAGTCTGTAAAGCCAATCTTGCTTACTTAGCCTTGTGACCTGTTGGCAAGGAAGCAGATTTGCTTTGCAGCAGAGACCTTCTGGGTCATTCTTTTGATATGGTACAAAGAAGGTGGTTCAAAACCAGAGAGAAATAAGGCAATTACAGTGGTTGATGGGCAGCATGCCTTTTTGCATCAACTCTTTGAACTAAGAGATTAAACAAAACTTTAGCAATGCTGCAAAGTCTGTGGACCAGTCCAAGCTTTCATCCATGTATCTTTCTACCTTTCTACTTCACTCTTGACATCTTTGTCCTTCACCCCATTTTCCATCAGGCATTTGATTTAAATTCTTCTGATGCATCCTACAGCATATCTGATTGTCCTGGAATTGCCATAGCTTGTTGGCAACTGCCACTAAATCATGGGTAAGAAATGAAACGCACTCAGTACTAACCACAACTATTTTGACCTTCTGTTGCTTTGGAAAGTAGAACATGTCTGTGGAAATAAGATGGTCTGGAAGATGAAACTTGAGAAAAAACCCAGAAGAACAAGGGAAGGCATCATGAAAATGCATAGGCATTTTAAATTTGGTCAGATATTTTTGCTCAGACACTCTTGCTTCTCTTTTTTTTTGTTTTCCTGTCTGTGTTCCAGCCAGCTCTGTTCACAGTACAACTGCATTTGGCTAGGTCTCTGCTAGTAGATTAAGCAGTGCCAGGGCACAAGCCCAAGAGCTGGAACTTGACCATCTATACCATTAAATTGTTAGCATAGGCTCTGCCTTGTGTTCGCCCTGGACCAGCTAGTGCTGTAATAAACAATTCCCAGGCATGGCTTGGGGATTAGCATGGGCCAGCAGCCATTCCCAGTTGGCATATTGGATATAACCACCTTGTTTTGGAGGCTAAAAGTATATAATCCTGTGAGTGTGACTAGGCCATATCATTTGGCCTCAGAGCCATAAAACAGGTCCTAGCCCTGCTTAGTTTTCTACTTACTGGGATGGCTTTGTGTTTGAGGCAAGAGTAATTGGTTGTACTTAACTTTACAGTTCCTTACTTGACCAAGCTGTATCTGAACAATCAGTAGCATGAGCACATCTCCACTTTGTCTGTTCTTTCAGATGGTGTACCTGTACACTAAGATAGTGTGGTTGGTCCCTTTTGTGAATTGTCATAGCAACTACAATAGTTTGTGAACCTACGTTCCCATTACAAATGGAAATCTATAGTCTGAGAGAGTCCAGAAGTGTATCTTCGAGGGAGTTGTTTCAGCCATTTTTCAGAAACCTTTGTCATAGTTTTGCATATGGGCCACCAATTACTGGAGAATTCAGTTCCTGTATCAGAATGAAGACTATATTCTGCAGGTGTTCCTGGTGCCAGGGGATGATTTTTATCTTTTCTGTTGCATCTGGAAATAAAAGGGTGTGTTAGATACTGAATGGATGTTGACATACAGGTGGTATGAAAGATCATGTTAGCCATTAAGTGCTGAAGTAGAACCACGTCTCACTACCTGCACGACTGGTTTTTCATTTAGCAGACAATCTATTCTCGTCCTTTCTCACCACAGCATTGCATCGAAAATAATACAGCTTTCTGCCAATGAAGGCCCAATAAACCTGTGATAGTTGCCAAGACTGGGCAAATTCCAAGGGTATGGTTATATCCTTTTCTCCTGCCCCGTTTTCATCTGCACACTAACATTTCCAGCTGCCTGAGGTACAATTATGTATATTTTGATATTTTGTATATATTTTTTGATATTTTGATATATTTTGATACAATTATACATTTTGATTTTTTGGAGATAAATTATGAATTCCTTTTATTGACAGAAGTTGCCTGATTCCATGAGGAGAGCTCCAAATTGCCTTGTTGGTGCATCTTTCTAGTGCTGCGAGAAGAGAGATACTTTCAGCATTTTAGTCATCATATGAACTAAAATCAGTGTTCCCACAAGTGTCTCTCCCAGACTGCGCATACCACAGCCTAGGCAAGCAGAATTAAAGTAGCATGGTTAATGTATGTGTCTCCATGCTGGGTGGATTTGGCATTGATTTTCAGTCAGTGCTAACAAATCTAGAGACTTTTCAGTGCCTGATATTTTATCTGAAGTATTTATCACAGGATATGTCCACTGGTCCGTTTATGATGGCACCTGGGCAGAAATCCATGAGCATATGTTATATTTGGGATACTTCCCCTCTGAAGAGGCTATAGAAACAAAGCTTGGTGAATCTCACCTGTGGTGTTACATCTTGAAGAGCTCTAATGACTCACTTTCTTCATCCTGTCAACCATAAAATCTGCCATATCTGCCATAGCTTTGCAGAGGAACAGTTTATAAGTCTGATGAACAGCTTAAGGGTTAATAGTGGGGTGTTACGCCAGTTAGGTTCAGTCAGATGTAATACTGCTAGCACCAGGTAGTCATTCAGTGCTGTTGGAAATGAGCTTCTTTTTCTCAGCCCTTTTCCCTTTGTGTTTCTGCTTCATTGTGTTCAGTGCCCCGACTGTTTGCTTTTCCTTTGGAGGTGAGCGTTCCTGAACAGAATAAAAGTACATAGATGGAGCAATGTGCAAATGTACATACTGTTGCTGAAACCATTTTACAAGAGCTAGGCTGCTTGGAGAAGGAAAGAAAGAAGGAAAGAAAGAAATGCAGTTGCAGGAAGTGAATCTAAATAAGCTCCCACTCCACCTTTTTCAATTTACTGGAGGAAATATCTTTCTTCATATCATTTGACTTTCTGATTGTTAAATCAAATTGAACCAGTTGGAATGAGCCTTGGTGATCAGAACACAAGTCCTGAAAACCTCTGTTTAGCTGCTCTTTGGTCTCTGTGCAATTGGTTTGCTTAAATGTGCTGTAATAACCTTTTAAGAGTCGTGTACCCATTCTTCACTGAGGACCCTGCTGTGCATTGTGATTATGTTATCTGTTGCCTACCTGAATGTTTAACATGATCAAAGTGGTGTGCTGTGGGGCTTGATTTGGCAGGGGTTTTTTCTTTTTGTCTAGGTCTATTCCCCCCGCTCCCCTCCCAAGCTTTGACTTTTTAAAATACAAACTTACATTTCATGTTACCTGTTACTCTCTGTGTGTCAGTCCTCCTCTTCTTCTTTACACAGCCCCCCTGCCCCTTGCCCTTTCCTCTTTAAAGTATCTGGTTAGTATAGTACTGAACAAGCATGCTAAGTAGCTCTGATAATTACGTAATTTGAATTCAGGGATGGATGTTAGGTGTTAAGTCATAGGATGGAGGCTGGTTGTGGTGAAGGCAATATATTCTGTATCGGGCAGGAGAGGGCTGAAGTGCCCTTTATATCAGCGCTGCTCACCAACAAGCCAAGGGTTTAGTGCTGAACAGAAATGCGATTGCATGGCCTTGTTTGCCCTCTTTCTCTGGGAAAGCAGCAGATGTTGACAGTGAATACAGTGAAGTGCAAACAGGTAAAATAATGAACTGAAGTGATAGCTTAATGGAATTATTAATGGGATTTGTGTTCAAATAGTGAACAAGGATTGATTTTTATTAACGTAGGTTTTACACATGTAAACTTACGCAAAAGATTATAGCACAATTTTCCTTCTCTGTTTGTAGATATGTTGTATGCGCAGGGTTCTCCAAACTTCTTTAAATATTGCCCTTTCTCCTACTTAGCTCAAAGTGCTTCTCAGTGTATAGCACTCTATGTAAATCTGTGTAATATACCCAGAGATTTAACTGAGCAGCAAGGAAACCTTGAAATTAGAACTGAAGTAGTAGGTGTTCAGTGGGAGTTTGGTGTTTGCTTGTTCATTCTCACCAGAATAAAAGGTGGGAACATGAGAGCTCAAAATGCTGAAGCACAGTTCTTGGTGAGCTGCGAGGCCTCTGTTAGAAGTGGCTATCTACCTACAAGGTGTTGGTGGAGACGTCATAATTATGAGCTGACATTTAAAGAAATGTTAGAAGCATTCAAGCAACCCCCTGTTCAGCTTCCACCCATGTATCTTTCTGTGTCCTCAGTCCTGCCATCTGTTATCCCAAGGACTCCGGTTTTGATTACCTTTTTGTTTGCTTTTCTGACAAATGTTTATCCTCTATGCCTCCCATGTGATTCCAGAGATTGTTTGCAAGCCCCTTGCCCTCTTTGTATGTGGATTTCTTCTAAGGAACTATTTACCACCATGATGCTGGCAAAATCTGATCCTCTGATTGTGGTGGGGCTGCGAGTATTTGTGAATGCATCTGTAGTTAGGAGCTGACTTTGCCAAATACCTCTTTGGAGTGTATGTACGGAAACATATATGGTATTACTCAACTTTGTTACCTGTCATCTACTTACTTGCTGCTTGTGTTATTTTCTTCACACATCGTTTTCTTGGCATTTTTGGATGTCAGCTCAGCAGGGCATGGACCATGCCATTCTTGGCATTTGGGAAGTTCTTTGCTCCATTAAATAGGTTTAATAGATAACATGTCTCTTGAAAATAATAAAAAAAAAAGTGCTATATTGCCTTTCTGCCTTGGTGCAGCAAGGTCTGTGCGAAGTTCATTTGTTTCTTCCAAAGCAGCTGCCATACTTAACTGGTATTAGTGATAATGTTAAAGCATGTTTTATGCAGCTAATCCCAGTTCAGTCCGTGAAAGATAGCAACAGTCATAGTGAGCAAGACGATGCACTCATGCAGCTCTATGTTTTACTTCCAGCGGGAGATTCACGTTGCAGGCACAGTGTGTGTGTCAGTGTGCAGCTTGAGGATTTCCTTAACCCCATGTCTTTGTCTTTCAACCATATGGTAAAATATGAAGTACTTGCTTGCCTGCAAGCGTGCAAGTAACCTTGCTGACCTCAGGATGGCTATGCTCATGCCTACTGTTTAGAATGCTTTTAATTGTTTAGATGGATTAAGACTTTCCTATAAAAAGATATCCATGGCAAGTAGCTGCGGGTGAGTGAAACTAAAGGAACTCAAATCTGCCTGGTCCTTAAGAGTGGTTTTCATTAGGGAGAATGCATTCATCAGACAAACATTGGTGGAGGCATACACAAGAGGGACAGGACTCAGCTTATGTCCATTCATCTTGCATTACCTGGCCCAAATGACCACGTAGTTTCCAGCTGAGCAGAGGAGGGAAAGCCCACTGAACAAGCCCTGACTTGCTGCTTGGAAGCTGTAATAAGACACCTAATACTGACATTTCATCAGCCCTAAATGTGCATGTAAATTATGGCTGGTGATCGTGTAGAGTCAGATGGATGCAAGACCAAGGTCAGATGCATAATGTTGTAGCAAGACTAATCTCTGATGGCTGTTAGTCCCTTCTGTGTCTAAAAAAAAATTGCTGACCATGTGATTTTTTTATGGTAGAATCATGTTAGTCCTGGGGTAGAACGTATTAGGTAAAATATATTGTACCCATAATTTATATTAATGGAAATTCAATAATGGCAACCTGTCATCCATAGAAATTAGAAATGAGTCCAAATGTTGTGCTATAAAAACATTAAAAAGACATTATGAATTACAGTCTATTGCACAATGTTTTCCTCATTATAAATAATGGAGGGAAAAACTAGTCCTTGGAAGTTTTTGGACTGTCCATGTTGAGAGAAGCCAGCAATTACTTTCTAGAGCTGACTGTGCACCATTGATCTGACTTATGGATTTCATAAATGCAGTGGTCTGCTAATTTAATAAACTTGCTCAATCTGTTTTTAAACAGGGTACAGAACTTTGAAAAATTATTTCCTTTCAAACTAAAATTAACTCTTATGGCTTTTAAACATTAGATTGTGATATTTGTTTCCAGTTTTTCATTAAAATACCTTCTGGTTTCACATTTTTCCTGGGATGGGCTAGATGCTTGAGGCTCATGTTTTATTAGATTAAAAACTCGTATTTCACTTATGCTAATTTGGCATCAAGCTATGAATTGGAGTGCTTAGGCAAACCTTTTTTTGGTTCTGCATTGTCAATAAAGTTTACAGCTGCTTACAAACTTTACCACTGCCAAAAGCTTAGATGTAATTGTTCAGTAAGCTAGGACTTGTCGTATACTGGACTGAATATTGATACACTGGATGAGCTATCTTGTCTGACTAGTTGGCATGTGAGGCTGCACATTTTAGGGGAAAAACTCATAGTGTTTTCAATAAATTTGCAGCAAGCTGAGTAAAGGGAGAATGCCTTTTCAAATTAATGTGTACTCTCAAGCGTGAGGTGTGATTATTTCTGTCTCTAGACTATTTTAGCAGTTGTAACCACAGTAAATCATAAAACAGTTCAAGCTGCTCTTGAAATCTGGCTGCTTTTGCTAATCTAAAACCTACCTGTTGGACTTCAGCTGTAGAGAGGGCTAACAGTGTGATGGCAAATTCTACCGAGTGTCAGGATTCGGTAATATAACAACCATTAGTATCCAGTGAATCTTGTCATCTTAATTCTTTCCATCTGGAGATATACCTAATGTGTTGGAGTATATAATGCAACCAGGAACCTGAGTCTTCCATGTCAGACAAATTCTGAACTTCATGCAGTGTAGATCTATCCTTACTTCCCTATACCACTCTATGGCGAGTGTATTATATTGTGAATTAGCATTGACAGGGTAAATGAAGGATCTTTGGTCAGGTGCCAGGTTTAATTCATTTGTTTTCAAGATTGAGAAACAGATTTGACAGTGACAGTAATAATTATCTTCTTCTGTAAAGAAATGCAATACAATCTTATACATTTTGGTTAAAGGGGGGATAAGGAATAGTCAGGCAATTATACCTATCATACACTTTTGACCTGTGTTTTTATCTGTCTTGACAAGCTTAGAAAGTATGATGGTGCATCCTGGCCAAGGAATACCTAAATTCAAATAAAATAACTTTCAACTGCTACCATATTTGTACTGCAGACTGATAAATTGCTTTTTCAGAAATCAGCTCTGTTGCATTTTTTAATAAAGTTAATGGGCTAGGACAGACAATAGTGGGTTGCTGTCTGCTTAGTGTATTCTGGTTACAAAATGAAATTCCTCAATCTTATTTAATATTACGGGTTTGGGGTTTCAGAGGAAGGAAATGAAAAATCAATAGCATTTGCAACAGAACAGAATATTGGAGCAGCAGGAGGCAGGGAAACTAGCTAGTGAGTGGTCTTGAGGACTCCCATTAATACGTTTTTTCCTTTTCCTTCTACCTGTTACAGATACAGGACTAATGTTATTTACTTTTTTTTCCTGTCTCTGTTGGATTCCTTGAACAGATCTTATGAGGTATTTGAACATGGACCCCTTTTAAATTCCTGCCTAGGCACAGATCCAGTTTTTGCTGATATTCAGACCATTTTGGGGTGTTTCCATTTTGAAAGGTCTTTTGGCAGAGCCTGAGAAGAAAGTAAGTTAGTACAAGCGTGACTGTTTTTAAAAAAATGACTTGCGGAAGAAGCAAGCTTCTGCTGGATGTAGGGCAGGACTATGGACACATTATTTTAGATATTAAGCTATCTTATATTTAGGTACTGTTACAGACTTTGGAGCCTAGTTTTGGAAAAGTCTCATCTAAAACTAAATGGAGATGCTCCAAGAAAAGTGTTATAAGTTTGCAGCAAGTCTTTGACTTGACCTTAATGTGGGGAAAAAGTATGATGTCAGGCCAGTGTCAAAGAAGGAGCGCTCCGTGCTGTTCACTGCTACCACAGTTGAGCTTGTCAGCCCTTGACCGAATTGAGAAGTTGACAGTGTCATCAAGACCAAGCCCTGAAGGCCTGGCCAAGAGGCCGCTTCAGTCATCTGAAAGACTAAGCTCATGGACTGTGTCTCGTGGTAGGAGTGAAAGAACAGACTTGGCACCATTTCCCTTGCAGAAGCGATCTTCCTGAAGAGAGCAATCTTTCTGCTGCTCATTGGGCCATTCTGCACATCTGTGTCCTCTCTCTTGATCCTGACAAAACATTTCTTATCTCTGTTGAATTTTCTACTGGCTCATCAAGTCTTTCAACTGTATCTGTGCTCTTCCTAGTGAAAAAAAGAAAATAGAAAAAGCTGTTCCTTTTTAATGAAATTTCTCGTACGAAACCAGAAAATCTCAAATTGTTTCATTGATCTTTGTTGTTTAGTTTTATTACTTAAGCACTAAAAATGAAATAGATGAGATATAGATGAACTGACTTATCTTTTGTTTCTTTCCTGTTCTTGGAAGGCTTTGGGTTTTGTGACTACTATGCAGGTTTGTCATATATGATGCTTTTTCTTTTTTTTTTTTTTCTTTTCATACATTTTCATGCCTTTCCATTTATCTTTGCCTCCAACAGTGTTGAGTACCTAGAAGCTTTCTGTTGCACTCCTGGGAACAGGCTAAGTCTAGCAGATGAGGCAGAAGGAAAAGTTTAGGGAAACCTGGAGCCTAATACTATTTCACTTGACAGCTTCTGATGAATCACTGAAGCTTTGTTGGACCTTGCATCTCTCTATCTGTCCAGATGTTGGGCATCTATTTAAAGTTAGCTGGTAGCCTCCCTTTGCACTCAACAGAGAGGAACAGCACCCTCCAAAAGATGTTTTTTCCCATCCTAAAGTAGGCAGGTTGAAGCTCTCCTTTGGCGTGCTTTTCTGTTCCCATTGGCTACAAGAGGAACCCTGTAGATCACTTCTGGATATCTGATATTGAAACAAAGCCCATCCTCACATTCTTTAACATTATATCTGTGTCAGCAAAAGCTGCATAAGTACTTAAAGATCTAAATGTGAAAAGAATGCATATTCTGTAAATGATTATTGATATTGTAAGTATTATTACTATCCACCTGCTGAGGGAAGATAGTCATGTGTTGCTTATACCGAGCCATTCGAGTGGCAGGAACTTTGCCCAGTGTTTCACAGCATACATTTATTTTCCATTTTTATTTTGTTTTTCCTTTTGCTGTTCTTCACTAATGCAAATTTTTCTCATTTGTGGCACCAGTAGGAAGCACTTGGCCCATTACACATAGCTTAGTCATAAACAAGGTATTTGCTCTTTCTCATGACCAGAAAAGTGTCAAAAAAATTCATTCTGGATTGTCAGTGACATTATCACACTGGAGTTTGCTGTTACTGAAAATTATTTTCTCTGCAGAGACAGCACTCAGCCTCGAGATTTTGAGGAAGATCCACACAAATAAAGCATTTTACCATCTCTAGTCAAATTGCTTATTTTCAGTTATGTGGGAAGACTATAAGGGAATATAATGGAGTATTTGGAGAGGCCATGGGGAACTGGAAAATGAGTACAAAGAACAAAGAAGTTTTGAGGATGTTGAGAAGATGGCTCACTGTTTTCAAACCAAGAAAGGACAAAACCAAGCAAGACCCTTGGTTTGGCTTTGAAGCACTAAGGGGGGGGGGGGGAGCTCAGCTGCAGCAAGCCTCAGCTTGTGCTCCTTTCCAGAGCATGTGTACTCTGATGGCCCACCATGCTGAATGACACTTGCAGAAGGTGCTCTCCCTATTGTAGATGACTAATCTCTATGGTTATAAAGGCAGGTAGACATTTTCCATCTCTGTTACCTGTTAGTGGGGGACCCTGAATGGTGCTGTAAAGGAGTGGTGAGGGACCTAGATGGACATCTGAGAGGCTTGGGTTTAGCTCTTGCCTTTCTTCCTCACAGGGGTCTTGGTGTTGAACAAATCATCCAGGTGTTTGAATATAAATTGCCTCCTGATTTCGGTGGCATTTAGCTGTATACAGCTGTGGATAGCTGTGGATTTGAACTTCAGGTGTGTGTTTCAATGACTGTAAAAAAGGCGAAAGCACCCACATTAAGGAGGTATTTTTGAGGATATACACATTGAAGATTATGAGGTACTCCAAGGTTACGTCCATATTTGTACCCTGAGCAGCCAGGGCATGAGCTCAGTGTTTTCAGATTCCTAGAACAATGCAAGAACAAGTTGTACTAAGCAGCTTGGAGGCAAATTGATTTAAATTCTACCAATTATTATCACCTTATAGTATATCGCCACTGTTAGAAGAACTTACAGCATGCTGAGGGGAGTTGGGGAAAATAAAGGCAGGTGTTCTGAAATACTCCATAGTCCAGGAAAAGACAAAATTGAACAGCAAGAAACCAGGACACTGTGACATGCTTATAGGATGATTCTGTTTGCAAGAACATGATTCTAGGCTTTAGAGACTTCGGAAAGAGTTTCTAAAAGTGAACTCTAGGTGATACAATGGCACCATTTTGAAGATAACTGCCTTTGCCACAGATTCATTTATAGCAAGGACTGCAGGATGAGGATGCACAGCTGCAGCCTGGTGGCCTATGCTGTTGGTTTGGTTTATGTATTGAAATCCATCATTCTGCATAAAGCTGACCAGCTCAAATGCTGTAGTTGAAGCTTAGATGCGCCTTCTGTTCTACTCTCCCATGAGATGGTCTTCTGGAGCCAGCAGCATCTTAGGCCTCATGGCTTAAACCACCAGGACTTACCTCTTAAAGCCCTCAGGAAAAGGCATCAGAGTTTCCTAGATAATGACCTCAAAAGTAGCTGTCAGTCTAATAGTGTAATTAAAGAGAGACAGCAAAGACCTTAGTTGTCTTAAAAAAAGAACAGAGGAAGTATTTTGATTAAACTCTGTTTTGTTAGTAAGCAGTATGACAATAAAAATTATCCAGGCCTGGAGAATAAGTCATTAAACATGTTTCAATCTATTCAGTTTGCTGAAGGAAGGTTGGAAGATGATTGCTTAAGTGCCGACAAAAAATAGCTGAAGTGGAGAACATTTAAATCTTGTGAACGATACTGAGTGATGGGAAGGAGCAGTTAGATGGGGTTGGGAAATCATGCCATCCCAAATGATCCTATGAGTTCTTCCAGCCTTAGGTAGTGCATCTAGAAGTACTAGAACACTTAATAAAAACTGCACTTTCAAATGACTAAAGGGCTGCAATCTTCCCCTTAGTTACTGTGGTGTCTTTCAGTATCCTCTTGGAAGGTTTGAGTAGGTCTTCAATCCAAAGATCTGTATTGTAATTACCATAAAATATTTGGCTGATTTATTTGGAGTACATTCTCTTAGTTGTAGAAATCAGAGGAAAATAAGTTATATATATAGTTGTGGGGTTTTTTTTCCATGAAGACTACTGATTTTAAACCTCTTACTACTCCTTCTAGAGATCTCACTGCATGCATTAGAGCACAGTTTATCTAATACAAAATTATTGGAAAGACGTGGAAGTCTTTGTGGGGAAAATGAGAAAGAAACTCCTGTAGCTGCAGCACTGTTTGGGATCTAAAACTGTAGTTAAAGAAAGATGCTTGCTGTGTTAATCCTGCTTAGAACTTTACCATGTTTTTTATCAGGTTTATTGCAAATGTCAGGTCCTCAGCTGGACTGTGTGGCTAAATGTCCACGTTTGTTTTGGTTTGTTCCACCATTTTTATTTTTATAATACTGCTTTCTGCCCAGCTTTTTCCTGCCTTTGTAGCTCTTAAATATTTTCTTTAATCATATTGCTCATTTTATCATAATAGCTATGGCATGGTAGCTAGGATTACACTCAGTTGTTAACATAATGTAGCATTTAATCAGGTTGCACTGAGTATTTAAGGATCATTCAACAACAGGACACCACGGAGACGATTCCTTGTGTCTTGCAATATGTAAACCCATGTAGAATCTCTCTATAAGACTTGGGCTCAGAAACAGAGGGGAGTGAAAACAAACTGCGTGACAGATGTTAGCCACTGTCACATCACGAAGACTGCAGTGAAAGGCAGTTATTGATGCTGCTGGTGAATGGGGCATAGGAGTCCATACAAGGTAGCACAGATTAGGGCTCACAATGCTTCATTCAGCTTTTGGATTTTGCCTTGTTGCCTCTCTATATTTGGCTTTCCATTTCTCATGTCCAAACTTCTGAGAACCTTCTAGGTAGGTGTATCATGATAGTGGTAGAAATACGGACTTCAAAGTCATGGCAAATCCCACTTAGTCTTGTAGCAATGAAATGTTTATATAGTTATAAAACACTCAAGCATCTGCCCTGTCATGGTATATGCTGCTTATCTTTCTTATTACATTTTTCATCCTATTGGCATTAGTGTTGCCAACTCCAGATGTTCCAGTGTTGTGAGGCAGTCCCCAAAATCATAAGATTTTTACAACATAATAAATTTGGGGTTGCTTTGGTTTCTTTTATGACTTCTGAGGCTTTAGAGTATGGTCAGGTTGAATTTCACATTATTCCCCAAAACAATCATGGTTAGAAAATGTTTATCTTTTCTTAAATAAAAGCAGAGCTGGCTTCCGTGAATTATTTGGAGCCACATCGCTTTAGCTCAGCCATAAAACAGGGTGCTCCCAAGAGGAGAGAGAGGGAAGCAAAATTCAAACACCAAAATCCAGAGTTGTAAAGCTAAAGATCCCTGATGCCTAACCCTGGGGGTACCTACAAGCTCCATAGGTGCCTTACTTTTTGACAGTTCAGAACACCTCTGGCATCTTCAGTTGTGTATCTGTATGTGCCAGGACTGGCTCTGGCTTACAGTTAAACCTGTCTGGGACATGGAAACCAATATTAGTTTACCAGAGTATGCCTTCCAAAAAAAAAAAAAAAAAAAGAAGGAGGATTTAAGGGAATATGAATACAAGACAGGAGGTCAGCAGCAGCTTTCTTTTTTGTTAAACAGTGTAGCACCAGGAGATCTTAAAACTGTCAAAAACTGTAGGGAATGAGGATTTTTGGATAGAGCATTCCAAGCAGCAGGTTCATCATCTCTGCTCCAGGGTCAGGTGTGTGCTCTCTGGAGAAACTTTTTTCCTTCAAGACCTGGCAGTGGACGCTTTGCTCATATTTAAGAAGGAAAGGAAAAAGTCAGGGTCGAAAGGAGAAGGAAGGGATATGCCCTGTATTCAGCAAAGGAAAGCAAGCCCGGCAAGAAGTGTGATCCTGCTGTTTAAAAGAACCGGGGGGGGGGGGGGGGGGGGGGAAGAAAAAAAAGGAAAAATTATTTTTCATTAAAACAAGAGAAGGACAAAAAAGCAGTGTCCAAACACATAGTCCTGGGTTAGGGCTTCAGAGCTACTGGGCAATTTTTGGGTTCAGATCCTATGGATAGTGAAATGAAGGTAAAAGTGTTGGAGACTTAAGTTATTTCGCAGTCAGACTGATAGAACATATAACTTTATAACATTATGGTTAAGAAAGGCTCTTGCTGTAGTTACACATTCAATTTCAATAGCTTGGGGTGGGTTTTTTTTGTAAACATGATTCTAACCTTGCGAATAATAGAATGACTCTTTCAGTCTTGAAAGAATATGCTTGTGATGATTTCACTCTCAAGTCAGTCTGTTATTAAAAGTCAGCCCATCTAAAGCTTGCAAATCCAGGATGCATGTGTCCTTTGGATGTGAAAAATCCAATTACAGCAGCATGCGTCAGGGAACCTTCAAGCCTGGGAGGTGGGTTTATCTCCATCTGAGTAACGAGGGTTTGTAAGAGAGCTGGCATCACATGTTGCTGGGCTCTGGAGAGAAGCATTTCCCTGTAGATATAAGCCAGGCTGCTCTTGTAAGAGGCAGAGGTTCTCAGTGCATCAGTCAAGCCCCAGGTTGTCACATGTCTGAAGCAGTATGAAAAAAACCCTTTAATTTTATAAACTAACCACAGTATCAGACCACTACCCTATGAAATAGACCTACTTCAGTTGCCTCCTCAACTTGAGGAGATTCAGACTTACACTTCTGAAGTCTACAGGATGTTAACATGTCTGAATAATACTCAGTATTCTAAGAGCAGAGATACAAACCTGCCTCTCACCTCCCCATCCTGCCATGGGGCTGCAGACCCAGGCAGCCCTGAGTGAAGTGCAGGAGGATTTGAGACTTGCTTCTTCCCTCAGCTTTCCTCCTAGTTTGCAGATACTTACTGAGGTTCTTGCCTTCTGGGAGTTTTCTGCTGAATTTACTATGAGACATAAGGTATATATGTATGGTACATGGTATATCACATCCAAATGCCTGACACAGAGTTCTGGGTTCTTCTTGGACCAGGAAGCCATGAGGGAGCAAAAATGGTCAAAAAATATCCTGCCCCCCAACTAGAATATGAAGCTATAGAAATAGACTTCTGCAATTCCCAGGCCTGCACATGTACAGCGAGATTTTTAAAGCCCTGTTTTCAAGTGTCAAAGTCTGCAGCAGTATCAATGATGCCTGAAGGGGTCTGGAAACAAACATCAGAATATTTTTTAAGGCAGGTTTCTGGCTCCCAGCACAGCCCTGCTGACAGCTCGGTGGGTGTACCACCACGGGGCAGCAGGTCATGGTGCTGGGCTGCTGGGCATTCGATGCAGAGGGATTGAACAGACAGGGATTAATGGTGCTGCTCTGAAGCCGTGGGTTAAGAATATTTTTGACTTTAAATTTCTGCTTATTTAGGGTGGAGAGCTGTGAGCTTCGACTTTTTAACCCATTTTTAATGTCTCCGTTTGGATCTGTCTTGGATTTATTCGGACCTAGAGGATATTTTTTGAGGGTATTTTTTGTTGGATGTTAAGAGGATCCATTTCTTGGTCAGCATTTCTGGTCACAGGAAGTAACTCTTCAAGTCCTTTTTTAAAGCCCTACAATGTCATGTTTTAAAAGTTGCCTTGCAGGTCCAGCTGAATTATTTAGTCCTCTATCCGACCATAGTCACCAATTCCACAACGGAATCAAAGAATCATATAATAGTTAGGGTTGGAAAGGACCTTAAGATCATCTAGTTCCAACCCCCCTGCCATGGGCAGGGGCACCTCACACTAAACCATGCCACCCAAGGCTTTGAACAACTTCGCCTTGAACACCACCAGGGATGGAGCATTCACAACTTCCTTGGGCAACCCATTCCAGTGCCTCACCACCCTCACAGTAAAGAACTTCTTCCTTATATCCAATCCAAACTTCCCCTGTGTAAGTTTTAACCCATTACTCTTTGTCCTGTCACTACAGTCCTTAATGAAGAGTCCCTCCCCAGCATCCCTATAGCCCCCCTTCAGATACTGGAAGGCTGCTATGAGGCAATATGTACAGATTAATCAGTATCAGTTATTTACTTTTTGATTGTAAGAAATGAACTAGGCTGTAATTTCTCATTGACTTTCTACTTGCGCTTTAAAGAACAATGTAAAAGTGAAGTCCTTTTTCTGTTGAGGTTTGTTACTGTGTCCTTATAATACTTAACAATTCCATCTCTATCAATGGAAGCAACTGGCAGTCGTGTTGTAGAAGGAGATGAACACGCAGCTTGGCAAAGCAGACCCTATACAGCAAACTGTCAGGCAATAGGAAAAAAACCAAAGTTGTAGCAGAATCACTTAATACAGACTCCTCAGTGTTCCTGTCTGGAGCACAGAGGGCAGCTAAAATGGTTTAGGGACATGGACAATATTCCATAAATGGAAAATTCTCCAAACAAGTGGTTACAGTCTCTGGCTCAACAAAAGTTATTTCCTACAGTTGAAAGTAACTGAAATAAGTACTTTGTATAGACAAGGTTGGGGGGAGCTCAAAGGAAGCCAGGTTTAGATGCAGAGAAATCTGTGTACTGTAGAAATCTACAATTCATTGCATCCCGCTCTAGATGCCTGTTATCTCAGGGGACTGAGATGGGCACATGCTGAGAATGCTATTTATTTAGGTACCTTGATCAATTATTTCAGTTATTCTGAATCCAGGCTTTAGTGTCTAACCTCCAGAACCTCCATCTTAATGCAACATTAAATGAAAACATTTAGCAGTTTGTACATCATCCTGGTAATACTATCTCATGCAATTTCCTATGGTTTTTTCATACTGAAAAGGCAAAAGACTGCATAAGAAATTTGGTACAGAGGTGAACAAAGCAGTAAGGAAAGTAAATTGGCATCTTTCACCATTATTTGTGCAGAAGCTGGTAACGTATTTTTCCCAAGCAACGGGACTGACGCTGTGTTTAGAGTGGTGACACTGAAGATCGGATAACACAGTTGTGTTAATAAGTGGAAATGTGCCTGGACAGGTCAGAAAGTACATTGCAACACAAGTATCTTTGAGTAAGTGTGAACAGAGGAATAACCCTATGAATCATTTGGAAGGATATACAACTGTGATGATTATCCAACCTCAGTAAATGTAGTTTGTCTCAGTTGTGGGCTCAGTGAAGATCTGTGTTAGTATAGCCTGCATTCAACGTACAGTCTGTTGAGGTTCTCACTGAAAATAATCATTCAGGCCTCGGATAGAAAGGATGAGACTCAGTTTCCTCAAAAATAAGTTCCTACAGACATTACACAGTGAGGTACCTCACCAGCTCTACAGCTTTATGAAAGTGTAGATCTCCTTTAGGACCTGTCTTGATGCAGGTGTCTGAGTTACCTCAGGGATTTAGATCAACACCAGACGCCAAAGTGCAGACAGCTGAACCCCTACCACCATTAATTTATTTTGCACTAAATGGTGAAGCCTTTTGCAAAGGCAGCAGAAATGCAGCGAGTCAGCATGTTGCTGGAATTAGTGAGCCATGCAGCAGTGAGGTACCTGTGTGTCCTGTCTTCCAGCCATCGACCATGGCCATGATTGTCTTTCAGGGAAGGGCAGCAGAGGTTCTGCCCAATGAGTGATGGGGTTTTGAGGACTTAAAAAGGACGACTTCAAACTAAACCAGGGGGACAGCTACTAATAGTGAGCTTTACTCTATTGCTCAGTGATGTGGAGGAAGCCCTATTACTCTTGACTGCATAATTGGATGGGATATTGCTGCAGAAACTATATTAGGGGACAGTCCTGCACTATCAATATGAACTGGATGAGCTAATGGCTGTTTTTCCTATGCAGTGCCTATGATCAAATCAGAATGGCAATCTAGGTGAAACGAGCAAAAAAGAAATTGCATAGTGGATTTCATGGAAAATTAAGGCATTGGGTTGCTGTGCACATCAGTAGTCTTTGGTAAATCTAAACCTGTGTGTATTTTCTGTCATTTTTTACCTTTCTCTTTCTAAATCTTCAGCCTAATGTAGTTCCTTCAGTGATTAGATCCACTTTTTTACTTCATCTTTATTGCACTGTTGAGGCAAATATTTAAGGAAAAGAAGTGGGGGGTTGGGAGAGGACCAAAAGTTAATGTTATAGCTTTTTAATTAGAAGTCTTTTAAATTACAGCAATTTTATACTGTAGTAAGTTTTCAGAGCCATTTAGATTCTAAAATACCTGCCAACTGGGAAAGCTAGCAGTTCAGTTGTTTTATTTTTCCTCCATTACATCTGCAGCAGAAGGTGGCTTTACAGAGGTTTGCTTTTCCCCCAATGTTTCTTGGTGATGTGTTTGTGCCACTGCAGTCTTCAACACGCTGATACCATGTCCTTATCATGTGTTTATCACCTCTAATCATCTTTATTGGGTTTTAGGTAGGGAACTGGTTATTCTTCTGGGTATCGCTGTTTAAGGTGATCCATGTCTGCAGGTCTGTGTGCACCAAGAGGAGACATCCATTAAATATTCTTGCATGCTCATCTGCCTTCAGTCTGCTCCGTGCGCCCTTGCGCTTGCAAGGCGTGTTTCTTGCCTTCTTGCCTTGCTCGCTGGTGCCTAGAAGAATCGTCTGGAAATGGTGACATTGCCATCAGTACAGCCCAATGGAGTGCTAAATTAGAGGCAAGTCATGTTAACAGTCTCGCACAACCCTATGTTTCATGAATATTTTAGTTCACCAGCAGGGCTCCTGTTGTGCTGTACAGTCTGTACTGTGTACAGCGGCAGTGCTCTGGAATATAATTGGTGAACAGGGAATAAAATTGTGTTTCATATTTGGAAATTTGCTGTTATTCTTAGAAATAAGCTTAGTAAATTAATGTAATGTTGGCAGGAAAATCCAGGGGAATTTATTTCAGTCAGGTTAGACTCACAGGGTGTCAAGTGGGGTTTGATACGAGAATAGGTCAACTCCACGTTGAACTATCAAATACACATCTAAAATCAATCAAAGAGTCGGAAATATTAAAAATCAGACCCAGTTATTATCACCCTGCCTTTTGATGAAGAAGAGACTCTTCAGAAACAAATAGGCAAAAACATCCTCAACAATTTGCCATGGGAGTTTTCTCTTTTTAAGCCTAACAGTGATGCAAGAATTTGTTTTCCTGAGGGTGCATGGGTGTTTGGTTGGTTTTATTCCTTAATCTTCAGAAAGTGTAGATGAGACAACACAAAGTAATAATCAGAGCACAGAACCCTGATCTAAGTAGATCAGATGCTCCAAAGAGCCTCTCATTGCATTCAGCAAATGCCTACAGTATCTGTCAGTACTGGTTTGTATTAAACTGCTGGCTGACGTGCCTAGGGTGGGACGTCAGAGAAGGTTACCGGATGCTTGATGATATGCATGAAGCCAACTGTTGTATATGGACAAGATAAGATCCGGCATGAATGATATCTAGAAGTATTCCTGTTGGTTCCCTGGATTTTATTCTCTGTTTTGTTGGGATTTTTTCATGCAGTTACATTCTTACAGAGAAATATATACATTCTGGTTTAGTCTGAGTTTGTCTTTCCCAAGTGGCTTGAGTGAGTGTGTGTCGGAGGAAGCCCTGCAGTCTTCACTTCTGTCTTTTATTTATAGCTTGTTGGTTAATGTTGCTGTTTATGATTCATAAAGAGTTACTTCATCAAACTGTTTTCGCAACAGCTAGGTGAGATTGGAGAGATTGGAGAGGGAAAAGCCTATATTTAATTATTAATGTGGCCAGTGTGATGTGTGGTAGATATTGTTGATGTGCTTTCTGCTACACTGAAAAAATACTCTCTTGAATACTTTTGACTCAGTTTCTGAGCTGCTTTCTCAGAATATGTCCCTTTTGTGAGTCTCTTACTTCTTGGCTGTGTGTCTGAGCCACAGCTGAAAGCTAGCTGCAGAGATAGACTGCATTAGCAGCTTTGAAGATGTCCCAGCTCAAAAAAATATGACCCTTGAAGAGACCCCAGCTGCTGCAAGCACCATCAGCAGGCTTGCAGCAGTCATTAGCATCTAGGTGAAGGTGGTTGGCTCAGTGCAGAGCCTTCCTCCAGGAATATGGTCAATGTTTTCCCTTCCCTTTGCACGCCATGACCTGATTTTCCTTGCATTTATTTTTTTCTGCCTACTGACACTGGAAACAAACAAACAAACAAGATTATTCTGTGCATATCCCTCAGACTCCTAACCCAGAGGTAAGGGTCTCTCCTGGCTGACTGATGTCCCTTCACCCAGGGAAGAATTTTAAAGGGTCCGTGTGGCTCAGATACATCTCCAGCTGACAGCTCTGTTGCAGAGGGTTGTTTTAAATGCAAGTTAACTGTCAACACTGAAGCACACAGCATGAGGAGAAAACTTAAGTAGAAAACTTAAAGTTCTGCCACAGTGTACTTCCAAGCCTTCTCATGCGCTCTGTGGGGCATGCAGCAGTGGGAGCCAGCCAGCTGTGGCTAGGCAAAGCCAGTGCCAACAGAGAGGAGGATCTGAAACATGTCACTCCCTTCCTACCGCTTGTTTCTCTGCTGGGGCATTTGGCTCATGTGGCCCAAAAAGCATGAAAAAATTTGGCAACTTTGTTGGCAGGTCACCTTTAAGAGGCAGCCAAGTCCTACAGTGGTTATCAGGCAGATCCTAGCTGCAAAGGCATGCCATAGCCTGCAGCCGCACAATAAACACAGATGTGGCAAAGACAAATAGCGGGCAGAAAGGAGAATTTGAGTGGGAAGTGAGCGGCTTTTGCAGGGATGCGTGACTGGAAAATTTAGTAAACCAAGCAAATTGCTTACCAGAAGCTTAAATAGGATTCCTCTGGTATCCAGCAGGATTCATGATGAGTGAACGATTTAAAACCCAGCACATCCACACAGAGAAACAGCTTCACTGAAACCAGCCAGCCAACACCTTAGCAATGTGCTGAAATCGCTTCAATAAATAGCTTCCTCTTTTTTTTCTAAATAATACTTCAGCATTCCAGATTGTTAGCAACATATTTGTGTGGCATTGAACTTTGCAAGTGTGTTTTAAAGCAAAATATTTAAACAGCATTTCCTGTGTTTGTAAAGTAGTGACTTGAAAGTTGTACTGGGACTTGTGCAGGGGTCGATGAATCACCGGTACCTGAGGCTGCGCAGAGAATCCGGGTCAGGCTTTGGTTTTAGGTGTTTGATTCATCAGTAGTTCCTGGGGAAATAAACCTGAACTCTGGTCAGGGCAGGTAAAAACAGCCTTCTGGTTTGCCTTTTAATCCTAAAAAATAAAACAGATTTCCAACTAAGAAAAAAAAAACAAAAAACCAACAACAAAGTGTTGTATGCAATAGAGGGAGGATTGGGCAGAGGAGTGCAGAAGATAAACACTGGGTAAAGGCAGATTTAATTCTGAAGCTTTTTAGGTCAGTGGACAAAGGAGTTATTTGGCCTAGGTCAAAGGTCTGTTCTCCACTGTAGCTTGTTAATTGTTGTACTAGATGTTGCTAATTAGGTACCAGTTTGGTAACTATTAAGAATTCTTCCAGGGATAATGAAAACGCACCCAGCGAGCCTTGCCAGAGCAATTCCTCTCACTGTTGCTGTATTCACGCAGATGGAGATCCTCATGGTGAGGAGAGTTGAGTCTTGCATCCTGTAACCCAAGGACCTTTGTCTTCCATAGGCTCCAAGAGCAAGGAGAGAGTTTTCCCCTCTGTTTATGGGTATCTCTGTACTGTAACCTCTGACAATTTCTTGAGCATTTGTCACCTTCTCAGATGGGTTTTATAGCCCTGTGTGAGCTGGGTTTTAGAAAGCCTCCTGGGTTGTGCCTGTTTGCTGCGCAGTGCCCTGCAACCATGAGGGCACTGAATACCCTCTGCATGGTCTGAAACAACGGAACCCCTCCTCCCTTCTCCATCACCCCGATTTGTAGTGGCCAGGCTGCTACCTAGACTGCGTTAGCTCATTTAAAGACACTCTAACTGTGGTAGAAGCATGTCTTCAGTTTGATGTAGCAGATCATTTGACAGTAAATATCAGGGAATTGGAAGGACCAGCTCTGACTGAAGTGTGGGAATGAGTCAGCTGTTTGGCACGTATTCAGTTTTAATCGTTGCTTTTGGAAAGAAGATGCCTTTTTCTGCCTGCCTTGTTTATTATTAACAACGCACATGTTATCCTTGTGAAACAAAACTAATATGTCTGCCATATTTCTCAAAGTGTTGAGAAATTGAAGCTTGACAAATGTAGATAAATTCAGAAATTAGGCCTCAATTTTCGACAGTGAGGGCAATTGACCAAGAGGTCAGTGTACCAAAAGGTTTTTTCACTAAATCTCCATCACTGTTGATTTTTATATGAAGATTAGATGCCTCTTTACAAGATGTGCTATAGATCAAACAATAATCATTTCAGGGAAGATTTGTGGCTTCTATTATGCAAGAGGTCAGGTTGTATCGTTTCAAAGGTCCTTCTGGCCTTCTGTATGAAAAAAAGACCATTGAAAAAAATCACAGTTTATATAAAATACAATTCTCCTCTTGTCTGATGCTAAATGATTTGCAAAAGCATGTTTGAAGAAATCTGGCAGATTGTTCAGAACACTATTAAGAAATTGCAGCTGCACTGGAGGCCAGAAAACACTATATTTTGAGGATAAGCAAATACAGATTGTTTCTAGTAAGGTAAGTATATATTCATAACCCACGTGTTTTTAATTTTTTTCCCTAACCATGTCTTTGAGGACAGTTTTAGATTAGAGATTCAAAGTCCTATGTTGCTTAGTCCATGTGTGAAGTGTTCTTCACTCTACTGTCCAGATCACACTGGACACTAGAGTGAAGCAGAAAATACTGCCTGCTGCAGATCAGTATGTTGGAAGCACATACAGTGTAGTACTCTGGGGTCTGTTTGTTTGCTTTTGCTTGGTTTACTTTGGTATCATCTTTGTTGGTGGTGATAAGGTCAAAGAAATTTGCCCTCCACATGGAGCATGCTGAGGGGTGAGTAGGGATGCTTGTTACTGTCCTGGAGTGGGGTAGGATTCCCTTCAGCAGTTCCCTGGCCATGATATGTTGCCTTCGCCTGAAGAGCTAAGCCGTTGACTGCCATCTTCATTCAACACCTTGGCACAATCTTTCAACTATTCAGGACCAAGGCTCTGGAACAGCTTAGTCAGAAACAAAGACTTTGCGTTGGAAGTCCAGTTTTCTAGAACAGGAGACACAGAAAAGATATGTTGGGCCATCCTTGTGATGGATGGTTGATGTTGCTGGGGGTATGCACAACGTGAGTCATAGCTTGCTGTAGCCATACCTATTGTACCACTTCCCAAGAGTGTTGAGTCTGCTGGTCTCCAGCAGGCAGTATTTTGTGTTGCCGCAGATCACCCAAAGTGTGTACTGACTCTGAAAGTGCGTGCTCCGATCCTTGCTGCCCTGTGGCATGGAGGCCCTGAAGGTGAACAGGGGGGTGGAGAACAGCAGTTCTGAAAGAATTCTCTATGGTTGTAGTGTCACTCTACACTGAAAAGCAATGGAGCTAAAGCAAAGTACTGCATGGAAAAAAACAGGATACATATTACAGCCCCAGCATCTCTGAATTATTTTGTTAAATATCTGTTCCAGAGTTAGGCTGCTGATGCACTAATCTTAAATTCTTCTTTTTCATTCTTCCTGCTATATAGCCATATAGTAGTCACCTCATAGGTTAGGCAGCACAGCATTATTTTTATTTTCATTCCAGTTGTCCTTTTGTTCTTGTGCTCCCTTACATATTTACTGGAAACAATGTTGTGATGCTTAAGAAGACAATGCAGAAACCTCACCTCAAATCTGAGAGTAATGTAGGCTGAAGCTCATGATATGAGTCATATTTCTTGGAGAGAGAAGACCTAGCACTGGCATAGTAACAGGGATATATAATATTAAGGACTGTTTCCACCAGTAAAGTGAAGACGTTGTGGTTATTTGTGCTTGTGCATGAGTCCAGTCTTATAATACCAAGCTTCTTGTGTTGATTTTGCAGGACTTACTGCTATAAAACAACCAAGCTATACGCTTTGTCAATGCAGCGTATATTGTGATAGGATTGGGTCCAGGCAGCTCCTACCTATGTATCACATCAGGCAAGTCACAGCACCTCTTTGCATCTCTTTCTCTGCCATCCTCTTCCTGTCTCTTAGTTTTTCTGTAATTTTTTTGAGCTAGGCACTCTCCTGAGGCAGGTACTCATTCTTATGTATTCCTGGTGTGTCTAGCCCCAGCTGGGATTGTAAGATGCTGCTGTAATAGAAACAAACAAATAATAATAACTAGAGATAAGAAGAAAAAAAGTATCCAGCTTGAAATATGGATCCCAAGGTGCCTGACAGAGAAAAACTAAGCAAGTCTTACACAAAGGTCATTGAAGGAAAATAAATAAGGATGCTCAGCTGCCAGATTTACAGGCTCCTGAGAAAGCTACAATTAATAAAATATATTAATTGGGAAGTGTGAAGAAAATCTGAAAGGTTAACGTGTATATATCCTGAGAATAAACATTTCATTGAGAAAAGGCAAAGTTTATATTGCATAGTGTAACCAAGCTCAGAATGACTGTTGTAGCTAAGTAGAGATTTGCGATGCTCTGACACAATGCACTGAATATATTATCAGTACGTAATACATTAGTCATTACATAGTACTCACAGTGTTTCTAGTGTACTCACGAACTTAAAACATTTTAGCAGCTCAATATAGGATGGCTGCGTGTTATTTTTTTATCAATGCAGCTAAAAAAGCCTTGTAAGTAGCTGTGGTAGGTCTTGAAGCTGTAACTGTTATTTCCAGCAGGGACATTTCATTTTTTCAGAACCTCTTTCCGGTATCTTTCTTTTCAGTATCTTTCCCTGGATTTTCTGCGGAAAGAGGGAAAAGGAGGTTGGTACAACCTAGCCTTTTCATTTTCTTTCAGTCAGTCACATTTTCTTTACTTTGTCATCTCTGAAAAAGATATTTTATGCAGATCACAGTTCTGCTTATCATCAGCTTGATTGATCCTTATTTATTCCTTATATATTGTCTGCCAGTGCCTTCCAGTGGATCAGAATTGGGACTGAAGACTTCTTTAATTTAGTAGATTTTTTTTTTCCCCCCTTTCTTTCCTCAGCCACATAAATTCCACTCCTTGGAGTGATTTTCATAGATGTTATTCTTTAATGGTGAAAGCAGTTTTATTCTCTCTGGTACCTTCACTTCAGATAAAATATTTGTTGGGAGGAGAAAGAGGAAAGTGTCAGACTGAAAACAAGGCTAGGACTTAGGAGGTTGTGGAAAGGATAATGTTTGATCAGTAGGTTTTGTCCTGATACTGTAGCATTGTGTGATACAGCTGCTCTGGTCAAAAGAGAAATAGAGAGGTGACCTGCTAGGTCAGGTGTCCATCAGTCCTTCTGCTATACAACTCACTTCATTGGGATACCTGTCTTACCTTCTGTCCCAAAATTAAGCTGAAAAACATGAGTTCTGGCTGATTCTAGAGCAAAAATACCAACCTTGACTCTTTAACTTTCTTCTTGCATTTTAAATGCAGTCTGTAACATTACTCTGAGCGTGCTTTTTTGTGATGGACTTGTTTTTTTGGCTTTTACTTTGTGTCTGACATTGGTGCCTAAGCCCTCTGCCTCTCAGTCGTTCTGCTGTTTGACTCTTCCCTAACATTGCCATGGCATTTTCAAGAGTGAATTCTGCTATTACTCCAGGGTGCTTTCAAAGTCCTTCTTGTGGTCAAGTTCAGTTCCATTTTATTTTTGACACGTGTTTGCTACTTCAGAGACCACAGTGCATCACATTACATTTCTGTCTAACTTTTTTCACCACAACTTTATGACTCTTCTTCATAATCCCACTTTTCCACTGCCAAGCACCACAGTCCCTGAGTATTGTTTTCACAGGTATGACATCAATCACAGACTAGGGTAGAGGGTTAGAATGAAACACCTATACCCACTGTTATCATGATGGTGAATAATTGCTTCAAGTTTATTTTTTATGTCTTTTCCTGTGACTCGTCATTTTAAAGTGTGAATTTTACATAAGCATCCCATCTAATTTTGGACGCTTAAATGAGACACCAAAGTTGGAATAGTGTCCATATAATCAGACATGGATACCCAGTGAAGGTCTGACTCAGTTCATCACTGACCGCAGTGGGAGCTTTGGGAACAACATGCCTGAAACACCTCTTTCAGTTGCTTAGAAAATGAATCCAAGCCAAAGTTTCCTAGTTCCAAACACTGGAATAAGTGAAGTTGCTGTGGATCTTGATGTTTTACCTCAGTGCTTGCATTTCTTTTAAATAAATATCATTCAGCTTAAATTCACATGAATTTTATGACAGTCTTCAGTGAATTAAGCAAATGTGCTTTTGAGAACAGTGGACACTCTACATTGTTTAAGAGTTTGACCACGCTGGGAGGAGGAATGGAACCAGTGACATCCTTATGGTACCAGGGACCATGGCAGGTGAAGAGATGAGGAAGCCAGCAGGAAAAAAGGAAATCAGGGAATTTCTGGGAATGGCTTGGTTTGCAAGGAAAAACAAAAGAAGATTGGCAATCTTATTTAGTATGCCATCTTTCTTCCAAGTGATCTAATTCAGAAGTAGAAGTTACGAAGGTTGAAACAGTGGAGGGAGAACTGAGATCTGATTATAGTTATGAAAAAGGAAGAATTGAAGGACCGTCATTGACTGCACAGATAGGCAGTGACACTTGGGTAGGGTAATCTAATCACTAGGGCCTGGACTGAGAAAATACAAGTTATTTTGCTCAAACCAGCTCTGTGACCTTGAAAAAATTGCATGACTTCTGGCGTTGATACCTCCTCCGGGGAATTATCCATCTCACCATTTAGGACAAAAGGTCACTGTAGTCAGGCAACCTTCTATAGCACAAGGCCAGTGCCTAGCATGGCTGCACTCCCGTTTGGACTCCTAGCCATATTAAAAGCAATGGTACTTTAATACACTGCCAGCCTGGGCAGGAAGTCGGGAACCTCTGTGTGAAAACTCCAAGCAAAAGAACTGCTTTTCTCTCAGCAAACCACCTGGAAGATTTGTTTTGTTTTGCTTTGATGGCTTCTGACACTGTGTCTTATATTGCGACTTGTCAAAATATGTCAAAATAGCGATATGCTGCTGTGTTACAAAGCTTATTTATTGCTAATTTCACACTAAAATGTTATTTCATATCCCTTCATAATCTGGTGCCATATTTACTGGTTTCTGTATTCCATCTGGAACTTATCAGCCTTTCCATGATGTCTGCCAGTAGCCCGAAAGTTTCTTTCTTGATCGTCTCTAATACCCAGGGATAACTTCCATCTGGTCCTAGAGATTTATTGCTTTTAAGTTCCTCTGGATTATTTTCTTTCTGTCTTGCTGAAATCAGCTCAGATTGTGGTTGTGACATGGACATTTTTCCTCTTTTTGGAAAGACGTTTAGAGTATACTAATTTACTTTTAGCTTTCTAGCTGTCCTGCGGTTTGCTTCAATTTTCTCTCCCATTCCTTCCCGTGATTCCAATTCATGTGATTGAAATTCTTTTGTAATTCTCCATTAGGAATTAGTAAAACAGCAAAAGCAAGAAATTAATGTCCCTAGCCCATGGGGCTTTTCACAAAGATAGATGAAATTAAAACAAAATAATAAGTAGAGACACAACTGAGTTTTTTACATTCTTTGAATTTCCTTTCATAATTAATGTAGTAAATATTTTCTTCTTTCTCCCTTTTTCTTTTTTTCTTTTCTTTTTTGAGGTATGTGACTTGTTGTTGTGCGAGTGAATTTACATACCAAATGGATTTTCATGTTGTTTTGCTGCTTAGGGTCATGACATGTATTTATTCTTTTTGAAACACGAGTAGTTTTAATTATTTTTGTGCTACTCGTGTGATTCTGGATAGCTGCTAGCAACTGAACTTTTACATTTGAGTCGGTGTTATTAATGAGGTATTGTTTATAATTTTATGAAGATTTGCTGCTGCTCTTCCGTGTAAATTAAAACAGTCATTGATAGCAGAGGCGAAGCTTTCAGTCATACTCTAGGAGAGTCCGTTTCACGTTTATTCCAGGTGATGTGCTTGTTCTCCACCTAAACCACCCACTTCTATCATATCAAAGTTACCTGTGTAGGTATGTCAGGAGGCTGGATTACAAAAATGTTTCCATTGCCTAAACATTAATAGCCTTGACAGCATACACTTTTCTTTTAATTCAGGTTGCCAGAGGAATCTACATCCCTTAACATAAACGTTTGCTGCCTTTTGATCTAACATTCAGGCCTTTCATGTCTCCACAACCCCAAGAGATAGCATGGTGCTCTGCATCTTTACAAATACACATTTTATCAGGATGTATCAACTCCGTCGCTTGCAGCAAGGAATACCTCTTGCAGCTAGAGAGTGCACACAGGAGTGTTTGAGAGGGTGCGTTACTCCTCGTCATGAGTGGTTATGGAAGAGCTGATGTGTAAACAGGATTTTCTCTTGTATTTTCATTATTAAAACTCCAGCTAAGAAAGGTGGTGTGAGATGCTAGAAGCTTCTCTGTTGTTGACTGAGCCATAGCTGTACCCCTCAGACTACTGGTCTGTATACTTGTGGTCCAGAGGTAAGAGGCATGGTCAGCTGAATGTCAATAATTATTTCTACCAGTAATAATTCAAAGATGTGATTGATATGATTTGTCACTCACATTTCTTTTCATCCTTCTGACCCCCCCAGCAGAGGGACAGCAAATTGATCACAGCTTGCACTGTGGCTTTTTATTATTAAAAAAGAAAGAAAAGGAAATGTGAAGTGGGAGATCAGAAGGTTGTTGCATTTTCATTTCTTCACTGGAGACGCTGTATGCCTCTTTATTAAAAATTCTCCAATACAGATTATACCTTAAGCAGAGTCTAAATCAACTTATATTAGATCAAAGTATCTTATTTCCAAAATCAGCAGTTAATGCCACCTCATAATTCTCACTGTTATTAATGTAGTCTTTAGAATGACAATGGAATTTCACTTTATTTTTCCCTTGGGTTAGTATTTTCTAAATCAACTTTGTTTTAATCCAGATTAGAATTCATTGCAGAAAATTTTTATGTCTTTTCTATGTAAAGATAATTTCTCTATGTAAAGATAATTTAAGGAAATTGAAAGAAATTTTCAGGAGAAGCACTAAGAGAAGCCTTTGAGATAGTCAATACACTAATAATCTTTTTTTTTCAATAGATCCTGCTCTTTCTTTCTGAGAAATAATAGTCTAAGCAACCTGGGATTTGATAGAGAATAACAAAAAATGTTACTCTCTTAAATTGCAAAGGTATTTCAATATGCCATTATAAAAGTAGCAAAAGAAATTAGAATTAGATAGTTCATTGAAGCTTATAAAGCTGTAAAAAAAAAAAAGGGGAGGGGGAGGAAGAGGAGGAAAAAAAAAACAACTGAGCAGAAGTATTTTGGCAAGTGCCTTCTAACCAGTGATGCTGAAACCTAAATGTTGTTTCAGGGTTGCAGAAATGCTGGTCTTGCTGTTTCTTGGGAGTGCCATTGGGTCTTTCATTCTGACAATTTGTTGCTGCAGATTTGCTTGAAGTGAGCCAAGCTGCAAAAGCCTTGATGAGGCAGCTGCTGTTCACTGCCCTAGTTCAGAGAGAGCTTCTGCTGTAAGTCATCTGTCAAGGTATTGGTTGAATTCAGACGCCAGCCAGTGCCACCTTTCTCTCACTCTTCAGTTTGGTTTTGATAGCTTCTTCTGCTCTTGAGTATAAATTTGGAGAGCGGGTCAGCAGCAGGGTTGGGATTGCTTTTATTGTTATAGAGGAAAACTCTTAATCTTTTCTTTGATAGCAATTTTCAGAGCTGTGTCAGGGGTACATGAAATCAAAACCAGTCCAATTCCCTAGAATTAAAGCACACATCTCTGAAAATATGATCTCTAAATTTTCCAGATTTCAATGAACTAGTACCCTTTTTCGTTGGTGGTCCTTGTAGTGCTAACTTTGGTCTTAGTTTTGCAGTTAACACAGCATTTTATGCTCAGATGGTGCTGCATATTACAAATCGGTTATCGTGTCAAATAAAATGCACATAAAGCATCTTGGCATTCATGTAATTGTAATCAAGCAGTTATAATCTGGAAAGTCTGTATTCAAATAAAAATGTTTGCAAATATGCATCTAAGATCTTGTATAATCCTAACCACTGCAAACACTGTGCAGGTAGTTGGTATTCACTGAGTTTTATACCTAGCAGTGTTTTCCCTAATATTTGTAGAAATACAGAGTTCTTCTGTATGGATACTTTAGTTGTTTTTTGCGGAGGCTTTAATTAGATCTTGAGGATTTTTTTTCCCTTGCTGAAAGAAAAGAGGCAAAATAACCAGGTAATTTATAATTCTAACAGTATGTGTATTACCCCCTTTTTGAATAGTTTTGTGTAAACAAGGTCCTAAAAATTCTTATCACCAGACACTTTCCAAAGATATACAGCCATTTTACAAAGTTCTTATGATAATTTCCACCAAACTAGCATGTTGTACATGAGGTCTGTGTGGGTTTTTTCTGCTAAGATGACTCTGTAGGTTTACTTGCTTATTGGCAACATGATTTCTGGATTCCCAACCTGCTGCATAGTATGATTTGTAATTAAGGATGCTTCGTGTGAAGTAATCTACATAAAGCACCATGGTAACTGAAAGGCATGTAAGTATTTTAAGTTCAGGTATAAAAAGATACAGAATATTAAATGTTAATTCCAAAATTGCATTTGGGATCCTCTGTAATCTCATGCTGTAGTAAGCAACCTGTCTTCGTAGCTGAGGAGATAACTATGGTCTTTAGCACTTGTGGTCTACCTCAGTTTGGTGGAGAGAGATCCTCATAGCTTAGACATGTTCTGTGACTCAACAAAGCCAATCGGCACGAGCCCATCTAACCATGAAGTAGTGCTAACACAGTGTTCATTTCCTAGCAAGATAAGAATAATTTAAAATAATTGTATTAACAAATCCATTTGTTCTTGCACCACACATTTCCACCAGCTCCAGAGTGGAGGAGTGTAATACAAGTTCACTGTAGGTTTTTTCCTTTTCCTATCAATATTAGGGTTTTGCTTACGAAAGTGGCAGCACTTAAACGAACACCTTTCTGTCTTTACACCCTCCACTGTGTTTTACTTTGCAAAAATGCAGTGTGCACGTAAGTGTTAGAAACAAAAAATACCCCTGAAGCTTCAGGTTTCTGCCAAAATCTCAGTGATTAGCATGGCTCTGCTGGAATTTGCCTTGGCCTTTTTGCAAAAGCACTTGCATAAGTAAGATAGCATCTAGTGAACCTCTGGGAAGGGTATATGCTTGTTTGGCTTCTTCTTATATAATGCAAAACAAACAAGAAGATAAAGAAAATACCCTGTGTTTGCAAGAGCAGTATTGGGCAGGCAGTGTTTACTGCAAACGCATAGAGAACTTTTGCCTTGCATATTTATTTAGCAATAATATGCCTTCCATTCAGTGCTACTGAAAAGTTAAGGGTCATTGTGTGTGGATTTAGTGCTGCAGGAGTGAGATTTGAATACACATTTGTAGTCCTTACCCATCTGGAAGTCTTCTCAGAACCTCAAGGCCTCCTTACATCTGTGGAGTTAAAAACTTGAGGTAGCCCCAGAGGATATTTCTTCTAATTCATCACTAAGGCACGATTTGATGGCAGTAGCTGGAAGGTGACACCTTGCTGGGTGATCTTCACTATTCTACTTGCAGTGCAAGGTGCATTTGTTTGCTTACAATTTTTAGCATAAACAGCAGCAAATATTATCACAAGAAATCCTAAGAAAAAAATAATGCAGGAAACCAAATAAACTCCCCAAACTGCCTCCTGCAATCACAGTGAAAGAGTGAAAGAAGATGTACCA
Organism: Myiopsitta monachus; assembly: GCA_017639245.1. Taxonomy (NCBI): domain Eukaryota; kingdom Metazoa; phylum Chordata; class Aves; order Psittaciformes; family Psittacidae; genus Myiopsitta; species Myiopsitta monachus. Next base: position 21,140,925 of record CM029922.1, on the reverse strand, counting down.
GTGTACATGCATCATGTACCTGAGATGTACCAAATATGAGTCACTGCTTAATGTTCTACTGGGAGCTGCTCATACAGGTACAGTATATAAGACTGTTTACTGAATATTTGGGATTGTTTAGGATAGGTAGAAAACTGTTAAGGCTTTACACGTACATTGTCGTTTGCACTGTGGTTTGTTCTGACAAAGAAAACCCAATGTCAGTGACTTGCTAGAAATGAAATTTCATCCACATCTTTGGGTAAGCACAGAGACCCCTGAAAGTTTGAGTTACTGTGGCAGGGTAAGAAGAATGCCTCTGCTTCTCGACTACATAAAAATACATCTGTTCACAGTGTTATTAGAGGTACATTTATGGAAAAGTTACATGATATTGAAAAGGATTCCAGAAGAGTATTTTTACACTAACAACACTGTCATCCACTGTAGTGAATGAAAACTGAGATTATGTTGGGCAAAACCCAGTAATTCAGCAAATCACTTAATTTTTTGAATGGGAGCATTTTCCTTCCAGCTTTAAGCAACAAAGAATTATTTCACATGAATTCTGTAAGCTGCAGCAAAATGACTTCAAACAATGGCAGAAATGCTCTTTTTTATACCATCAGCTTTGGGTGATTCACTTTTCCGGAAGCGAAAAAAGTAGTAAGTCAGCTGTTGTTGTCTGCTTCACCTGTCTTTCTTTTTTTCCTGTTTGTTATTGTTCTTGCCCAGATAATCCTACTTGTTTATCAATGTCCTCATGCATGCTTTGTTTTATTGCACCTACTTAGAATACTTAACTCTCAGTGGCACTTAAAGAATAAAACTGGAGTTAATTTGATTACAGTGTTTTTCAGATGTAGCAATTAAACACAATCATTTTTCAATAATATCATTTAGTAAACATTGTATAAACATAATGTAAGCTGTAGATAACTACTGCAAATTTATAGTAAACAACTTTAGTGTATATTTTGCCAGACCTTCTGGAAGATTGAAATATTAATTTACATTTTTATAGAAGCTGTTGTTCATAGCAGTAAGAAAAGAGAGCCCTATGTATGTGTAAACAGCGCACATTTGGGTCCATAGGTTGTTTTCAGGAACTTTTAGCGTCATTACCTTAAGTTTCTTAAGCAGGGTATAAAATTTCATGTTTGGGCTGGCCCTGGTCTACTTACTCTTCTGAAATCTCTTCTGTGTACATTGCCCGCTAAAGAAATGATAAATTGTTCAACACCAACTGTAAACAGCCATCTCAATGAGAGATGTGGAAAATTAAATGTGCTCTCCAAAGCCCCTAAGGCATCTTTGCTACCCTTGTTGAAATTCAGTAATGAGGTCTGGCCCCCAAATAGATGGAAAAAGTCACCAGAGCAATGTGGAGCTGGGAGAACTTGAGCAAAATGAAAAAGTAGCTCCTGTTAGGAGTGTTAGGAAAGACATTTTAATTATTTAGGTTATTTGTTGTTTGGTTGGGGTTTGTTTTGTTTTTTTACTTTGGTCTGATTTTTTAAGCCATCATTCTCTAAAGGGAAAGACAATCCCTTCAGTGACAAGAAGATCCTTTGTTAGTGATGTTCTTCACAGTTTTTCAAGCTGTGGGCACATGTCTAAATAAAAAATCAAGAGTCATCTAAGCTAAAGAGCTTGCAAATACAGAGGCTGCAGATAGGCAAACTTATTTAAATGAAGGATTTTTTAAATGAGCAAGTCAGACAATACCAAAGCCTCCTAATTCAGTGTTCCAGTGGCTTTCCATCAAGGCTGGTTTAGCTCCCTCAGGAATTTAAAGCCACTTCCAGTCTGAGCAGTGCTCTGGACCATAATTTGAGTTTTTTTTGTCAGCTCAGCTGCAGTAATGGACTATGTGCCTTCTTATAACCTGCCTCACTTCTAAAGAAAAACATGTTAGCTTAAGTCTCAAATGTACACATGTGGCTTAAGCTCATTTTGCTTCTCCAGAGGGGCACACTAAGAGAAAACACATGATATGTTACTGCAGCTTGGTTATTACTTGTTATTTTACAGTAACTCGATTGTTTGTGGTCGTCTGTGTATAACCTTAATCCCATGTAGAAGAATTTAATGTAATTCCAGAAAAATTCCATTAAATTCTCATTCCAATTCAGCCTTTGTAGATCTGGGTATGTTTCTCTTTTGCTTGTATTTTGTGTTAGTACAAAGGTCTTCCCCTTTCAACTTTACTATATGCCTGTGCTGTCAGTTGGGTAAGAAACCAGAGAATTGATGTGGAAAAATGAAACTCGAACGACGAGTACTGGTTAATGTATATCAACCATAATTCAAGTTGTTATGCAGGTAAAAAAAATCCCTGTTACTGGGAGCTGAGTGCCATAAAATCTACATTACATGGAATGTAAGATATGTTAAACAAAATGTTAATGCACGATTTAAAAAAACTCATACTAGCCTGCAGCTGTCAGAGAGAAGTATGCTTTCATTTCATGTAGCTGACTCTTTAATGCCTCTTCAGCTTAACCCGTGTCCTATCCTTGCTTATCCTCGAGTAGGGAAGTAAACAGATGTCCCCCTGAATGATGGGCAGTACTGGAAGTCTGCAAGCAAGAGAGTATTTTTACTTTTGATGTGTGTTTGCTGTTTGGGTTAGGTTTTGGTTTTGTTTTTTGGGGGGTTTTTTTGTAAGTTTAAAGTGATAGATGTAGAATTTAGAAAACAAAAAAATCTGTGTCGAATAACTATGTGAAATAAAGTAATAATAATAATGCATATTTCCTATCACCTTTATATCAGATGGCTTTTGAAGGCAGCATCTCTGTATTTAATTGCTTTATTTTCCCCTCAAATCTTCAGTGCCTTTGTCCTGTTGGTGGCATGGCTGCAAACCTAGTTTGTAAAAGCATAAGCCAGAAGGGATCTTGGGGTTTGGTTTGCTTTCCATCTTACACAGCAAGCCTGCATTTTGACTTGGGTAGATCACCTTCACAGCATAAATGAAAAATCAGATTTGGCTTCCCCTTTTTGTTTCTCTGGTTTTCTTGCAATGGGTCATTGAAAGTCATTGGAAGAAAGCCTGAAGGGAGATTCTGGAAAGCATTTTTCTTCCTCCTGTCTTATTTTGTACATTTGAACTACTTCAGCAATTTCTTTCTTTTTGCTGGACAACTCCTCGGAGAAATTAAAGAATTATTTATTTATGATTATTAGTTTCCTTTCAGCATTTAAAAAAAATGTCTTCAATGTTTGAAGCACCCCAGCAGGCATCGCAAGCAAATTCTAGCAGAGAAAACAACAATAAAGCAAAAACAGTGACAAATTCCATCCAAGCAAAAGAGAGGAGAGTTGTTCAGCAGCAAGTTTCAACATACTTGAGATGCTTGTGGAAACTACCTGACAAATTGATGAGGCTTATGGTATGCCCTGAAGATCTGAGCTGATTCAGTTGCAACTGAGAGCAAGAGCGAGTAGCTCATAAACCTGTATGGAAGGCATTTCTTTTTAAAACATCCTCATTAGTAATAAAAATTAGAATTAATCATGTTTATTACACATTTCTCCTGGAAAATTTATTGTGAGAGGGGGAAAAAGGGAGGGCCGTCTCCTCTGAAAATGCAGGATATGCTCCCATTTCAGGCAGTTTCTACTGGACAGCTTTTCCTCTTGGAAACCAGTTGCAGGAATCTTGACCCACCCTGCAAATTCATTCATTCTGGGCTATTTGAGTATTTATAGGGAAATACCAGCTCTTCCAACTCAGCCTTTGTGCAGCAGGTAGTCAGTGGAGGCACATCACAAGGAACAGTCCCTTTGAACTATATGAAATACAAACCTAGCTGTTGCCAGCCTCCTGAATTTACACATCCCTGTCTCCTAATTAAATCTCATAGCATTTTCCCTTGTGTGTGAATGAAGTGGGATTATGCCTAATCGTGAGAGAGTTTTAAGCAGAAGGTTTGCCTTCTGGGCTGTTTCCGCCATCAGTGCTTCATGATCTGTTTGTCTGGTGGCACTTATTTTAGCTCTCTGATTGCAGTGGGGATTGTAATGGTTGGCATGAAAAGTTGTAACTCAGGGCAACAAAGGACAGGGGATGCTGGTGAAGCCAAAACAGTTTCACTGTAGCCTATCTCATAGTCTTAGCCGAAAACACAAGAGAAGATTAGGTTTTGGTTTATTGGAGCAGAGGCTGAACTGCAGCTTCCTGGAGACCTTGGTCCCACCAAAGATCAGAGATGTTAATTGAGCACACTGGCAGAGGACACTGGACTTCACCCTTCAGCAGCCACTGAAGACAAGAGACGAGGGATAAAAAATCTGTGCTCAGTATTCTCTCAGAACATCCAGAGCCTGATGTGTGGTTGTCAAGCATAAGAGGAAATCAGTGTTACTCTAAATCATCTCCCTCATTTCATCAGCTGTTTCTCCTCCCAAGATCCAGCATTCCTGTGAGGACTGTGCTTCACTTGGCAGTTGTGGAGGACACACAGAGGAGCCACTTGGTCTGCTGCCAAAGGCAAGCATCCATTTCATAATGGACCTTTCATTTTTCTGGGTTGTCTGAACTGTCAGAGGAGCGGGATTCTCTCATGATAGCAACAAACTCCCACTGCAGTTCCCTGCTTTCATGGGTCATCCCAGAGATCTTCACTGATTCTTCCCATCATTATTAAAGCAAAAGAAAATAATTTTTAGATCTTTTTGTTCCATTTCTTTTGAATATCCCCTTCATATATTGCAGAACAGTCATATGTTTTTGGAGATGAGGTTGTTCCATTGAGAAGGCTATGAGTGATGACTTTCCCATGCTCCTTTAAGGTCTTGATCTTGGTTTTTTTGATATTAAATTGCCAGTAAAGACCTTCCCTGGAGGACACATAGAACTCCTCAGCTGGATTTTTTCCCTTGTTCTTCCAAAAAGGTCTGTGCATTCTTTAGAAACCTGTGGGTTTTGTGGTCACAGAACATCAGTTAGCCTAATTAGAAGATTTTTGTAATGTCTTTTTATTTTAAAATATGCAAATAATTGTGTGGTGAGTTGAACTAGCAGGAAAGTGCTTGAGGAATAATCCTAAATATGTCTATACTGCCAGCCTGTAGCCATGTTACATCCAAGCTGAGGTTCCTGTGGCATTTAGGAGTATTAAGCCATTTAAAGGGAGTTGCTTGATGGCTTATGGACCTGCATTTATTTATACAAACTGGCCTCAAAGTGTTTTAAAGGACAAGATCTTTTCCTCCCATTAGGATGTAGACTTTCTGCTCCTTGAATCTAAACTCTGGACATTGCGTGGAAGCACGTTATTTGAAGTAGATTCTGAAATGAATGAAGCACTACCCAAGAAACAGGTGGAGTTTTGATCCACATCACTGTCTAAGGAAGCCTTTTTAGAATTTCATTTTTCTGCCCGTGTGTTCACTGACAGGTCATGGCCATTTGTTATTGAGCAAACCTCATTTTGTGTTTACCTCCTGTATTAACAGAGAGTAATTACACATCATCATGCTGTTACCTCTCTCCTTTTGGCTTCCTGGCCATGTGCTCCCTGCAAATACACCTTCTGTGGTGCCAGACTGAACCATGAACTTACCTCTGGTAGAGAACACAGTTTGCAGCTTTTAAATCAAGATTATACCTGTTATAAAACACTGCTATTTCAGACCTGGTGAGCTCACTAGGAGGGTGTTAAATAGATGATTTAATCTGTTTGTTTCTCTTCCTCCTGTCGGCATCCTCTCAGTTTTGTTGTTAGTTGGAGTTATGAAAATTGGACCTGAAAGGAGACCGCAGCATGCAACCTACAGCATGTCAAGACGAAGGTAAGAAAACTGCTCAGAATATGCTGGCTAGAGATCCTCTGGATGAGGAAAGAAAGAGAAAAACTGCTTGTGGCACTTTGAGTGTGCTCTTCTTCGGATTACCACACGGCTAAAAGACAAAGAAGCATAACTCCTTAGGACTGTAACTGAGGGCGCTTCAGTCCCAAAAACAGAAACAAGGAGGATGCACTTTAGAGATCACTGAGATATTTTCCCCTCCCTTATTCCTACTCTTTTCAGTGCAGAAACCAAGCAGAGCCTTGACATGTCTGGTGCCAAGATCTAGAACAGAAAGGGAGAGTCTGTGCAGCTGTAGAACTATCATGAGGCCAAAAGGGGGGTGTGTTCATGCTGCTAGTACCCACATGATCACAGATACAGTCCTACTTGTTTTTTTTCTGTAGCTGAATCAGGCTTTGAAATGACTACTATAGGTTCAGCATTTAAAGTGTATCCAAAAACATGGCAGTTAAGCCCAAGTCAGCACAAGGTGAAAGGTCTCTGAACGCATAGCCAATACCATGGCAAGCAGATATCACTGATCCATAGACTTTAGGAATTTCTGTTCCTATTTGTGATAAAATGAGGCCCTGCAGTGTTAGTCCAGCCTGGTTTAATAAGACTTAAGCCACTGAGCTTTTCCTTTTTCATTGTAGACTATTCAGCCATTTAATAGTGTCCAGTCAATAAAATTTGATTAAACAGTCCTCTTACCTTTCAGTTAAGGTGCAGGGACACAAGGCTATCCTGCTGCTGTTTATCTGTATAGGGCTTCGCATAATACTGCTGTGGTACTCAGCACATAGTGTGATAGGTGCTACAAGAAAATACAGTACATGGTGAGGGTGTCTTTGTCTATATTCAGAAAGATAGTCGTCTGAACATAGGACCTGACGGCGATTGCTTTCATTCCATCTGTTTCTGTTCTCCACCCAAACATGCATACTTCTACCAAAGAAATAAAACCTTAAATTACTCGTATGGTCTGCAGTCGAGCTACCAACAGAACATACATATATATAGTGCATGAGCCAAACCCTACTATTCCTACTCAGCTCAGCTTCTCTCCATCATTTCAATTAGACAGAGTTTTGCTTTAGTGTGAGATGAGTAAGAATCATGAGATTTGGTCCAAGACTGCTGCAGCAGTTCTGTGTCATGCTTTATTTTGCTGCACAGCAGTTTGCCAGATACACCATATTGAAGATGCATTGTTCTTTGTTGCTTCCAAAACTGACACTTCCCTTTCCAGTCCTGCTTTTTAAATTTGGACAACAGTTGGACAACACTGAGCTTCCAAAAAATGCTGGTATTTCACTCTCTTTTGAAACAGTATTTTAATTCAGGGGCTTAGTCAAGACTTAAATGTTACTGATTCAACCATGCCAGTTCAGGTTGTGATTTCTGTTTTACTAGAAAGCAGTGATGCTGGTATAAAGCCACGTTACAGACACAGATACACCCTTGGCTAATTTTGTGATAGATTAGCATGCCAAAACCTGATTTTCTACCCATGAGCTATATACTTCTGTGTTGTTTCTAATTTCTGTATTAGCATTCTGGCTTTCTCTTTGCTGCAGAATTAGTCCTGGTCATACCGGTGCAGCTTATGCCAGTACAACCCGCTAGTATAGCCAGTGCCATAATCTGTTGTAAAGCCATTGTGAAAGGTCAGGCAAAGGTGCTCCGAAGGGTTTTACTACAGAGTTATAGGACTAGGGCCTTGACCTGGTTGCTGGAATCTCAGTCAATAAGGCTTCATTCCCAAGTTGGCCAGGATAGAGGAAATTTTGACTTGTTGCACTCTGGATTTTTTATCTCCATTTCTGTATCAGGTGGCTTTGGCAGAGGATGGGATGCTAGGAGGAAAACATATGATAAATTGTAGCTTGAGACAAATAAAGCAGCTGCTGTTGGTCTTTTGCCTTGTTACCTCTGTGCATCATTTTATGTATCTGCCCTATGGAATGGGCGGAATTTACATGTGTATGTCCCTTTTTCTTGTAAAACGAAATGAGAACAGCCTAATTTCATTTTTTTCATTGAGAAGAATTCTCTTTTCATAGCCGTTCTTTCTTTATGAAGTAGACTGTTGCATTTATTTATGATTGTTTCATTTGGGGGTGGATGAAATCAATAAATGCCATTGGTTTGTGCATCCACTGGGATGTGCACATGAAGCTGTGTCTCCTTCTGTGTAGCTCTTGTTAAAACACAAGACCATATTTATTTTCAGTATGAACAGAGCCAGAGAGAGTTTATCCTGGTATGTTGAATGCTGCATTACCTAAAGGCTGATGATATAGGAATAATTGAAAGTAAGTACTGCAAAGTTGTTGAGATAAATTTTGACATAAAAATGTAGGTTGGTTCATAAAAAAGTTGCAGTGACAATAGGTTATAGTGACAGCCTTTCAACAACTGTATAAGCCTCCAGATGGAAGGGAATTTGGCTTAATGAATTATAGGCAGTCTGTGTAACACAAGCTCCTTTTATAGGAGCAGCTTAGAACCAAGAATAAACTTATTCATACTGGCATGTGTTAAATAACATCATTGTTAAAAACATGGAGTTGAAAAGAGACTGAGAAACGCAGGACTTAAAATAATCCACTGTTAATATCTCAAGACCTTTGGGCTCCCAGTCAGGGCACTGGCATGTCTTGTTTCAGCATTATCTGATGGCTGAAGTTGTTGTCGGCCAACTGCAGAGGCTCACAGCCTTCCAGTGATGAGGTGACCCCTTAGCAGGACCTTGTTCTTCATGCCTGCTCATGTCCTCATGCTCTCTCCCCGTGCATTTGCTCTGGGTCTGGAGTAGCCTGAGCTGGTTAAGGTTGTTACTTACACCTGGTGATAGATAGTCAGAGCTCCCAAGAGCATTTTTTTCCCAACCTGTGTCACAGACAGGCTGCATGACCTTGGCAAATTACTTAATATCTGCTTTCCCATCCAGAAAATGATGATGATACTTACCTGCCTCCCAGGAGAAGCATTTGGACTTCATTAAGGATTAGGACATGCTTTTAGTTTAGTTAGCTGTGTTAAAATGTGCTTGGTAAGCAAAAGTTATTGTTAAATAATGAATGAGGAGAAATGCTGTCGAAGTAATATACAGGACTGAGCCAATGCTTAAGAGCAGTAATCAAATGAAAATCACATGCGTCATGATGTCAGAGCAGGGGAGTTCGGCTGAAAACCAAGAATAAGCAGCAGATGTCAGTGACTCATTAAAATAACAAACTTGTATTTCTAATTTTGTCAGCGTACTGTGGCACTTTTCATAGGATGGATTAACCGCTGATGAGCTTGTAGGATTTTTTACACACATAGTGGTGAGTTAAGGACATAGTTACAGCCTTCAGCCTCTGCTTCTCAGTCTGCCACTGGCTTGCGAGACAGTATTAAAATGCAGAGATTTAATATTTAGAAATGCAGGGAATTTCTCTGAAACTACTAATGGCGGATGCGTAAAATAGTAAGTTATCTGTGTCGGTAGTGCTTTATCTCGATAGGTAATATTTTTCTAGCAGGTCTGTATCTTTAGACATTTTCAGGTGGCCTGTTTTGCATCTTCCAATTCAAGCAAGCAGACAGGTAATGGGAGGGTGCATTTGCTGTGGATGTGGCACCAATACTAAATCTCAGGTATTTTCTTACCTAATAAATTTTCCTACCTCAGAAAGGTGCACAGCCAAGCACTTACTTTCCCCACTCCCTGTTTCACCAGCACAGGCATCCTAAGTGTACTGGCAAAGCAGTTGCGTATGTCTTGTTTGTGCGACTGTGTGGTTTTGCTAATCCATCTCCTCAAACTCTGCAAGGGCTCATTTCTCTCAGCATGCTTTATACGGAGCAGCACCTGGATGGTTATACATGCACCTCATGAAACCTTTCTTCTTATTCATTTTCCTAATTAACAGCCCATGCCTGCCACGTGTCCTTGCACAGGTAAAAGGAGTCTCTCAGGGGCAGGCATCTTTTTCCCCCTTTGCGTCTCTAAACCGACCAAAACATTTGTTAGAGGTGTTTTTTGTATGGAACCCTGGCCTCTGCTGAGGCACTCTGCAGGGCACTGGAGGTCCTGGCGTGGAGCCGCAGTGCTGCTGGCTTCTGCCCGCTCCCCACCGGCAAGCCAGCCTGAAGAGAGAGCCAAGCAGCTCCGCGGTGTCACTGACAGCCTTTGCCTCGCCCCGGGCGTCGTATCTCTCCCGGAGCGCAGCAGCTCATTGTACAACGCTGAATGACAAGCAGTTCTATATTAAGAAAAACATGAAAATGCAGCTTATTAGAAGCCACGGGGTTGATTGAAAGCGTAATAAATGGCAGCCTACCAACAAAGATTGTTGCTCTGGGTAGATAATCTGATTAGTAAATATTTATTTCATTACAAAGTCTCTTTTATGGTTTGATCTCTGTTCAGTCAACAGTTCTAAGTGACCTCTTCAGCATTTTAAATGGGATCTGAAGGTTCTGCCATTTGAACCAGGGATACCATAAACAAATAAGAGGTTCAGTGCAATTGGAGGTAGGGGTATGAAATACAGTGGTATTTATTCAGAGAATCCTGAGGGGCCTCTGCTGTTTGAGGAGGCATTTTGTTTGCTTTGAACTCCTAACATGTTTAATCTTAAACTTAGAGAAGATACAGAATTATTGCCCTCATCCAGAGGTGACTAAAAAACATTTACTCTTCGATTACTACTGTGTGGGCACCCGTTTCAACAGTTCAGCTCTCCTTGCATATCTCATACCCTAGTGGCCAGCAAACTGTATTGTACCTGGATCCTTCGAGCAGTGTAGCAAATGCTTTTTTGCCCAGGCACCCCCGGTCTAATCAGCTATCAAGAAGAAAGGGAAAACATACCATTTTTATCAGCTTTGCCAGTGCATTATGTATACCAAATGAAAGCAAGCAAATCAGAACATCTTAATAGTTGGATTACAAATATGTATTGCACAGTTGTTGTTCTCAGCCTCCATGAACTCTACAAAGTAACGTTCAAGGTCTGCAGAAATAATAAAAGCAATTTTACTTTGTCCATTGTATCAAATAAATGAATGCAGATTTAAGGAACAGTGCAGTACTTTCTCCCACTGGTGGTTCTGGGTTTAGCTTTAAATTCAGAAAATGCTTAAGAGAACCTTATGAAATGTAATAAAGTTTTTCCCTGAGCTCACACTCTCAATCTGAAATTGTATTGAGGGAATTTGAGTTTCAATAGTGTCCTTACGGAGTAGCTATGCTTATTACTTAGATATTAGAGGTGCCCTGTTGATGTACAAGCATTTGAATTCCAAAGGGAAATAAAGTCTGTATTTTCAGCTTATTATTGTACAATATTGTAGGCACTCTGCAGTAAGCATCTGAAAAAATTGTTCGTTTTCGCTCCTTTCACCACCCAACGTGTTGTCTTGGCTTCCTACCTCTGCTGCGAAAGAAAACATCAGCTTAAATTTCCAATTCCCTAGTAAGAGGTTACGTACGTTATAACACTATTATAGCTAATGTTGTTTATGTACTTAATTCTTTGTGCTAACAGCGGTGGGCACAGTTTGACGTCGTCGTGCCACCTAGGTGATCGAGAAAAGTACTAAAATTACCCAGGAGCAGACTGACAACCAGGCAGCATGTCCTCTCCTGTCTCCTTCAATGCTGACTTTAATGTCCTGCTAAGTTTGCCTTGTAAATACAGGTGCACACCAGCTAGCACAGCTGCAGGACGGCTAGCTCACAGAAGCAGAAGCAAAACCATACAGTGGGCACATGGATATACCTGGAAGGAGCTGCTCTGGGATGTGCCTTGTCACATCCCTCACCATCTCATTTTCACTTGCATATGCTCCTGGGGTGTTGTGGGAGTAGCTTACTTATAGCCTGGTTTGTGAGCCCAAATCCCAGTTGTCTTTCGTCCCACCCTGAGTGCCAGAAATGCAAAAAGGAAAGAGCCAACCCTAGCGAAAGCTGTTGGCTGTCTCCACTCTCTGCATGAAATGGAGCATAGAGGAGAGTGCTTTAGGCAAGCACCAGCTTCAAGTTAACTGCCAGGTCAACATGGATGGCCAGGAGCTGGTCAGTGTGCTCCTAGCACAAAACTGAGACGATGCTTGCTGCTTTTTGCAATGGGTAGGATTATTTATAAATGGCGCATGAAAGGATTTGGAGGTCTGTGAAGGCAGCACCATGGCTGAATCAGAAAACGCTTGAAGGTATTTGTTCAGCCAAGCTCCTTGGCCATGTTTTCCCCAGCCCAAAATAAGCCCCAAAATTAGAGGGAATGGAAGATTTTTTTCTGGCCATCAGAAGAGCTTTCTCTGCTTCCAGATATACCGCCATAAAATAAGGAACAAACTGTACTGTGTATATATTAGGAGTGCTCTTATTCTCTGTTTTGTTTGTTTCTGTCCCCGGTAAGTACAGAAATCTTGCTGCTTAAATAAAAAACCAAGGGTCGGATTTGCCCAGCTGAAGTCAAGAAGCTTTGGCATTGGCTTCAGTCAGAATGGTAGGAGCTGAGCACACATATGGGTTTTGGTTCATGCTTCATTTGGACAGCTTCGACACTCTTGTACATAACTAGCCTACTTTGCATTTCATTCTGTCTATGTAAGCTATATTTTAACTCTAGATTGTTGGGAGGTTAGCCCCTGATGTCATTTAAGTGTGGAGGAGGAAAGTCACTGTTTGATTGCAATGCATTTTAGGTCTTCCTGATGTAGCAAGATAGAAGACACATAATAATTTTTTTCTGTGTTAAATACCAATTTACTCTTTTCCATGGCACATTTATTCAAAGCTTCATGCCATCAGGTTTCTGCCGTTGCTCTGTGTGTGTACACGTGTTCACACATCAATACTCATTAATACCAGATGTCTTGTCAATTAGTTGTATTGACACTGAAGTGGACCATGCATTTGAAAGCATGTATTGACATTCAGGAATTGCCTATCAATCAAAGATTCTTCTCCAACAGGAAGGAAAAGCCCAGCCAAATAAACAAAATGTCCCTCTGTGACGTGCAGCTTTTGCTGGTACATAGACAGGAAAGAGCATCATGCTCTTTGTTTTTTACCCAGTTGCTTGCAAAGCTTGTAGTACACAACTCATCAGGTGGGCTGGTAGATGAAGGTTGGTTTGTGAGGTTTTCCACCATTGGTTTCATAGATTGCTAAGAGTAGCAAGGAGGAAGCTCTTTTAAGTTGAAGCCCCATACCCATGATTGCAATCTTCAGAGCCCTGGAGATGATGAGGTGAGCTGAGGGAGCCTGAGCACACGGCACAGGCAGAGCAGAATTGCTAATTGAGATAACTTAATAACATAGCCCATTCCACTACTGCCTGATGAGCTAATGGTTTATGCTGTATTTCTCCAGCCAAATGCATTTGTATGCATTATGGCTAATAAACACACCAGCCAAATTCAGACGGGAGCTAAGGCTACGTGCATTTTCAAAGGAGTTCATTGCTGAGCGAAGAATTTTCCATGCTCTTTTCCTGTACTTTAGTTTCAGTTTTATGGGGTTAAAGAGCCTGTGCTGTTGATAATGCATCCTGTGAACAGTGGGTCCTTCGTGGATGGTAGGTGCTGGCAGGGGGCTGCCTGCACTTCCCCATGCGTCTGCACCATGTCAGGGCCTGTCAAGTACAGCTAGTTCTGAGAGTTACTGCTCAGAGGGTTGACGTTTTTCTGGAAAGAAGCAATTGCACGAGTAGCTTCTTGCAGGAAGAAGTGGGTGGTCTGACTTGGAGGGCAAGGAGTTGTCAAGCAATTTCTGACACTTGCTAGCTCATCGCGCTGCTGTACTCTGTGACCTTGCGCAAAGAACTTAGCCATGCACAGTGATTCCCCCTGCTGCAAGTACCCAGTCATTCCAAAATGGAAAGGGTTTTGCATAATGGCAAGGGGTTTGTATAAACAAACTGATGCTGGTATAGACATCAGGAATCATGTCTCAATAGCTCTGTAACATTGCTGATTTGGGGCTGATGGTCACACTGGCTGTGCTGCTTTGTCCACAGGCAGTCAGGGGGGATCTGGCTCAGCGGGTTTGTGCTGAGGCTCCTCACTTTAATGGGTTATTGTTTGGGGAGGGAGTGTTTTGCAGCACTTGGGGTCTGACCAGGGCAGTGTGTATCCTTTCACACACACCTTTTGAAGCATAGTGATTTTTGGCTATCCCACAGGTATCTTCTTTTGCAATGGCAGAGCTCCAGGAAGTATCATGTTGTCCTCTTGTTTGTCTCACATGGGTGATACTAACCATCAGCACTGTGTCGTACAGTTCTTTGTTCCTGCTTGTGCAGTTTCCAGGTGGTACTTGCTGCTCTGCCCAGCTAACTACTCCAGGTTTGGTGAAGGTGTACTGTGTGGCACCAAAACAGTGCTGGTTTCTGCAGAACAGAACTATGAAGACCACATACAAACCACTGTTCAGACTCTTGCACCTTCTTTCCCCTGAAGAAAGGGTGAGCCTGAATAGCTGCCTTGGAGTCCTTGTCATTGCGGTTCCTCTGCCCAAAGGGTCTAGGCATGGAGACTAGGCTGTTGCTACCGCATCAATCCTGGGACACGGGATGGCCAGCGCTTGGCACAGAACTGTTGTGTGTGGAGAGGCATCAAGAAGTAAAGACATGGGATGCTTTTGCTATCACCATTCTTGCTTGAAGTTTGAAGAAGCCGGACTCAGACCCAAGAGAGAGGCTGTCAAACAGTAGAGTTTTGCATTACCTAGCTCCTCCTGCCTCACTGCTGGAGGTTGCTGCCTAACTGCATTAAGATGGGCAAATCCTTGTGGGCTAAGTGGTGAGATGAAGGCATCTCAGGCCATTCTCCGTATACTCCTTGTTTAATTACAGATTAAATTAGTGACATCCTGGTCTCCGGAGGGTTCTTAAACTGTAGTGGGGCTTTTGGTGGCATTCATGTTCCCATGTATTACCCTGTCCATAGCAGTTACAGATTTATGAATAGCAAAGCCTACCAGCCCATCATCATGGAGGTCTTGGGGGGTGTTCACCCATCACACAATTGGCTTGTATGCCGCATCAGATCTGAACTGAGCTCCATGGCCAGCATCAGCCACCACTTCAGTCTCGTCATACCGACTTCTCCAACCTGTCTTCCAATTCTGCCTTCTGTTCAGAGTTCCTTTTACTAGTTTCTTTCTTAACTTCCCTTTGTTAACAATTTCATACTCATATTGTATGTTTTCCCCAAATCTGTCCTCTGCCTACCCATTGTGTGTCCTGTTTACTGCTGAAAGTCCTTTGCATTATGTATTCAGTAAGAAATGCCTCTCTCTATGAAACGCCTTCTTGCTTGCAAACACCCAGTTTCCCTTAAGACTTCCAGCAATGATCTCTGAAAATATCCACACCACTTCACGGAGAGCTTGTCTCTGGTGTATTCAGATGTCAAACTGTTTGTGTCTTGGCTTGGAGCAGACACTGTCTCATTTGTTTGCAAAGCCCTGCCATGCACATGGGACACTTCTCAATAAATAATAGCACTGGAGTCATCTGCTGCATCCTATAGTAAAACTGGAAAAAAGAACCCAAACTTTTCACAGTTGTGGACTGGTTCCTCTCATTCTTCACTTTAAAATTATGGGTTTGCTCTGCTTCTATTAAGCTTTGTGATTGCCTTCTCCAGTGTGTGGGAGCTCCCTCTTCCACAGACTTTGGCCAAAAATCAGCTACAGATTCCTTACAGGGAATCTTTCTGGGAAGGGTGGAATTTCTTCTGATGGAGATGACACTATGGTCTCTACTGCCCCCTTTTTTTGCCTAAGTCTGAAGACTGTGTGCAATAGAAGGTGAGGTGAGGAGCAGAAAGCTGATTAACCTTTTATAAGCTGAACCCACCATGGACATGTTGGAACTTACACCATCCCCACAAGGAAGGGAAGAACCTGCCCTCTGATGTAGAGCTGAGCTAAGCAAGGCTAAACTATGTGAGCAGCCATAGCTGTTTCCCTCGTTTCCAAGCCGTGCTCATTGATGCTGTGCCCAGACTCCTTGCAGTAGCAGGACACATTGGATGCGCTGGCTGCTTCCTCCTCCCCTCCGGCCTGGCTTCCTGCTGTCTCCCTTTTCCACTGGTTGAGTTGCATGAGGCATCCTGGGGATTTTGCTCAGTTGGGGTAAAAGAAAGTGAAATGGGGGATTTTAGGCAGCTATTGCAATGAAATTATCAGATTTGTGGAAATCAGCAAAGCAACACCCCAGTGTTATCAGAAGGGCTTAATCTGCAGTGAAACCAGGGAGCCTTCTAGTCAATTTATCCATGAGTCTGCTGACTTTAATATGAAATTGTCTGTATTTGCAGGGGAGGTGTGTGTGGAAGCAAATGGGCCTCCAAGGGGACTTGGAAGGAGGAGTGTTGTAAACCTGCGGTAGCGGCACTGTGTTGCTAAAGGTGCCTTTGTGCCCATTTCACCATCCTCTTTTTCTGCTCTTGTTGAATAAGCAGGATATTTCTATATGTGAAAAAACTCCTCTCTCCAAGGGACATTGCATAGTTAAACCAGCTACTAATCTAATGGTGACCAACCAACACCACTGCCCAAGGGCTCTAGGTTTGTTTGTGCTCATGAGTGTGTCTGCATGTCACACCCCTTCTATGCTTAAGGGCCACCAGAGTACTGTAATATAGAGGAATCCTGCTCTTGCACAGAAGCTGATTGAAAAACAAACCCTTGCTGCCCTGACATGCGGTTTATACAGTGGATGGTTTTAAAATTACTGCTTGGTGAATAATTGATCCGTTAGACTGGCAAATTGGAAAAAATCATCTCCGATGTCATTTTAAATGCTCATAGAGGACTAAACAGCACTGGATTTATTTCTTCCGATTGACATGACAGCAGCAAAATGGAGAGGAAAAAGAAAGTACCAGGAGAATGAGGCTTTAATGTCAAACAAAGGAGTCCAGTGCACTCAAAATGAAGCATTAGTGCTTTGAAGAAAAGTGGGGGAGAGGAAGGCAGAGTTGGTGGAGGGGGAGAAGTGCATGGCTCCCCTTTCACATGATGATAGGCAGCAATTCAGATCTGCACCCCGGGTGGCACTGGCCAGGGCTGACATCCCTTTCTGCCTGGGACAGGCTGGATCCATCTGCCTGTGAGCAGCTAGCCTTGTGCTCCTGGTCTGCTCCTCCTGGGTGGATCATCCTTGCCTTGGATCCCAAGGCTTGCAGCAGCAAGGGGATTGTCCTCGCCATGGTATTACTCACACCTTCTCATTCTCTGTCCTGATGAATAGTTAAAATATTTCCATCCCATCAGGCTACTGCAGGTGAATTGCAGCCACTCGGGAGTTCAGGCTTTCTCCTGAAAAGCAGAGGGCTTGATTTGTGTCTGCCCCTGAGCCAGGCTGCAGCAACAAGGCTTGAGCCTGTTTCCCACCTCTCAAGAGGACTATATTGAAGTTAGTTTCCCTTAATCTGTCCCAATTCATGTCAACTCTGCTGTGCACCAAATACATAAAGCATGCTGTACATATATAGTAAGTAGAAATTACTACAAGATTGTTCCTGTAGCAGATGTTCCTGCAACTCCCCAGAACAGAGCAGTGGGACATTAAAGAAGGGAGAAAATTAAAATAGGCAGGGATAGCCCACCTGGCTTGATCTTACACTGCATTTTTGGATAAGAAAACAGCAAGAAGCTGGGAAGCATGGTCGGGAATGGGGCTCTGCTATCAGAGTCCTTGGAGTGAGAAGACCTGACCTCAATCAGAATAAAATGGGGGGTCCCAAAGGATGGATGACCCTGAGTCTTGGCAGTATTTAACATGAGAGATGGCCAGCTAGGTATCTTGGGCCTAAATTGTAGCTGGCACTTTAATAATCTTGCAGCCCTTGCTTTGGCAGACTGATAGTTTTTATCAGAATCAGGAGGACACTTGAAAAATGTATTTTCTGGACTAGATTCTAATTTGGGGGCCTGTCAACCTTGGCACCGTCCTTTCTCTTAAAGTAAGGTCACCGTAACGTACTTCGCCTATGGAGTACATGCCTCTCCCAGGGATTTAAATCTCTGAGACGTAATGTAATTCACAATGTTGTAAATATCTTCAGGTTTGCCAGTTCTTGTGATTTGATTGCAAGTTTTGCAGCACTGTCTGATTTGGAAAGGGTAAGAGAGAATGGTGGTTGTTGTGGTGGCTTTTTTTTCATTTGCCTTGGAGAAAACTTCGGCTGTGGAATTGGAAAGTGATGGGGGAATATTCCAGAGTTTTTTCCCTGGCTAACACAGAAAATCTATTAAAAGTGTCCTGAATGTATTCTTTTTGGGGGGGAGTACTTAGGAGAAGCAGTTGCATATGCTGAGAATTGCATTTCCATGGCTCAGGCTTGGTACCAGGGAGCCCAGTGGGCCCATCATTTCTAACTATGTCACAAGGTATGAAGCCAAACCCCCTACTTGGCTTCAGAGATGTACTGTTCTTTCATATTCGAGGACAGGGACACATTTCATTGCTTAGATGAATCCAAACTAGTGCTTCATATCTTCTTAGTGCCTTTCAGAATTTGTCTTCCTCATATAACTTGCTTTCAGCTCTGTCTTGACAAGAGCAGCCAAGTTAGCCACATCTTCTGGTTAGTTTGGCATGCAGGATGTAGGCTACTTTCTTTGGATCTTTTTTTACCAGCAATTGTCGCAGAGGCTCCTGCTGCTTTGCCTGAAGCTCCCTAAGCTCAGGTGCTTGATTTATCACAGTCCTTTCAGCGTTAATAATTTCCTTTGCTTCTCACTTAGCATCTCTGGAAAAATTAGAACTCATCATGCAAATAAAGATTGCTTCTATTAATAATTAAAATAGCAGAAAAAGTAAGTCTTGGTGCCTCCACTGATCTGCAACAGCTTTTTATAGCTGGAAAAGTATCCACTTGAGACTGCCCTTTGTCTTTTACCTGTAGGCTTTTATACAAGCATGTCAGTTTTTTTCCTCTCCTAGACCTTTAGTGAGAAACAAGGTCGGGGGGTTTAGAAATCCAGATAGCTAATCTTTGCTGTTCTTTCCTTGTCAAACAAGGCTGTAATATCGTCAAAGAGATCCAGTGAGCAAGTGAGGCATCATCTCCCCTGTGCTTACTCTCCTTGGTCTCTTTTCTCCCTGCCTGAAATGAGATTTAAAAATAAATTCACAAGTATTCTTTCCTTGCTGCCTGCATATAGTATTTTTGATTTCATTATGTAATAATTTCTTTCTTCACTTCCCGCCATCAGCTATTTGGTCTTTTATACAGGAAAATTGTCACCATCGTGACAGACCCATCGTCCTACAAAGCCATTTTAAAACACTCATTTACTGACTCCTGCGAGCAGAACAAGAGAGGTTAATGCTGATAACTTCTGCTTTATCTCAGATTTTATGTAGATCATGGTGGACATTTTATTTACGCATTTCTGCGGAATCAAGTAATTTCCATTCAGGGTGCATATAGGCTTCTTCGAGGCGTGTGAAAGCTCTAGAGCTCTGAAAAATGTAGTGAGCTCTAACAGACACGTAACAGAAAAATGGGCAGTTTTATTTCTGGCAGTTTTAGAATGTGTCCAGTTTAATAATGTGAAATATTGTAAGTATTTGCAGGCATTTTTCAAGTAACATCAGGTCTAATAGATGCTATTTTAAGTTGCTTAACCATTAGGCATTATGTTATTCAACTGATCTTATGAAAAATACGTTCTTCTTTTCTCATAATTAATCTCATTAAAAAGTCTTTAGCTGGTATGGGGAAATAATGGATCTTTAATGTTTTGTTTGATGTTGAAAGCAAGTTTTATAGTGAGACATTAAGAAGTAGTTTTAATGTGCTGCTCAGCATGTATGGGTACTCACAATTGGTGATACCTAATGGAAATGTGACCAAAACTGCAGGTTAGGCCAAAAAGCTGAATGAGAAATGCGCTCAGGGAGGACAGGATGGGTAACTTGGCAGCTGGGGCCAGCGTCCTCCTGATCCAAACAGAAGAGCCTCAGGGGAAGCAGGACGTCTTTTATATCAGTAGTTCAAAAAGTCACATATCCCAGGCTACTAGTGTGTGCTCCTGTTTTATTAAACATATGTATATTCACAACTTTTTTCCAGCATTTTCATAATTCAGCAAAACTCTAAAACTGTGATCTGGAATCTTCCTGTTTAAGAAGAAGATCTCAAAGTTTAGCCGCAAGCCAAGTAAAATTGGCTGCTAAATGTCTCTGAAATATCTTATAATCACTTGAAACAGCTCGGCTGGATCTTGTTCAGACAGATGGATCTTGCTCTTGTGTGTATCTTGTTCAAAGGCTTTCCCTGTCTGTTTTGGAAACAGTCACCACCTATGACATGTATCCTGAGACTTAGGGGATCCTGTTAGAAGACTGTGAGCCAGCCAGCTCTCTAAAGAGGCGGTATTAGCAAATAATAAGCTTTCAGGGTAGCAAATAAAGTTGAAAAAACGCAAATATTCAGTGTGGTAATAAACTTTTCATTGAAAGTAATTTAAAGGTGCTTCCTTGGGGTTTATTGTCCAAAGTAACAGACCAATTAATTTCACTTGCATGTAGCAGGGTGTCAGAAACTGGCAAGTGAGAAGGAAATGGTGAAGGTGGTATGTTGGGAATTGAGTATGTTTTTTTGATAATGATCACATGTACCATTTTCTTACATAAACTGAGGGGGCAGCCCAAGACAGTGTTTTGCAAGGACTGTCCTGTGCCAAGTGACCCTGCTTGCCTTCCTGACATATATCCAGTGCTGTCACGTGTGGATGGCAGTACATGGGGAGGAGATGAAGAAGTTGGAGAAAACCAAGGCTGCTCTCAGTTGATCAGTGCAGTGCAATTCTGTAAGTGAAAGTGGAAGTTGGAAGGAAAGAAAACACCCAAACGCACAAATATAAAGAGGGATCTCACTGGCTGGAAAGTGATACTGAAAGAGGAGCTTTCAGTCAGCTGGTAGGAAAATCTTTCTGGTGACAGATACAGTTAAGTATTGGAGTGTGCTCCCTGGCAGGACTTTGAATCATCTTCTTGGGAGATATTTAAAAACTAATGAGACGTGTACACCAGCGCAGGCTGTGTTTGTGGTTGCCACCTTTGATGTGGGCGGCAGAGCTCCTTCCTCACTTCTACTTAACTCCGTTTTTGGGTAATTCCTTGCAGGCTGGGCTCATACCTTACCCAAACCAATATCCTGTAATGAAGAGCGTTGGCACTGTGCGAGCTCAGCCCTCCACCTCCTTTTGCTGCTGAATACATCTTCCCATAATACGTAACATATGTCTTAACAAATACTGTCTGAACACAGACTAAAGAAACACACCTGACAATTATGATGATGGAATTTTTTATGCTTGTAGAACTGCTCTGACAACATCTACTTTTTCTAAGATTTAGATTTCTTGAGAAAAAGCATTATTGGCTTTTGTTTTCAGTTTAAGTATCGAGGAGTTCAGGTAAGAGAGCCCTTGTATCATCCCTGCTCATAGCTAAAAATTCATAAGAAAATCAGCAAGGCAGGAATCTGCTCGATACGAAGAAAGTGCACATTTTTGTAGCTGTGTTTTATGCTGGTTTTGGCAAGTCATGTAACTCTCCCCTTCACTTTCCATAGCCACTCTGGGGCTCAGTCTGATGTCTTTTGTAAAAACTTGGAGTAATTTAGAGAGCAGGACTATGTAAGTTCTAAATATTATTGTTGCTGTTATTTATTCTGTGAACACTTTTTGATTGAAATCCTGCATTTTTGCATCTTCCTTAAGAGGATTTATGGAGCATATTTTTCCCCTTTTCCCTCTACTTCACAGTTTGTATAAGTAGCTTACTGGTACAAACTGAAACTTCACAGGTTTCCACTTGCTACTAAATAAATTGCTACATTACATTGTCAACATGTTTCTAAAGAACTTACATGCATGTGCAGATAAAATGTGTGGGGCCAGAAAGATGCCCTGGTCTTTGTGGTGGTGCTGAATATTGTGGTCTAAGAAATGTTAAGTCGCTGCAATGTTGCTGAACACAAAGGGATAACTTCCTCTTTATTGTGGCAGAAAATCAATGTATAGTGTCAAGACTGTATATTGACAGCTTGATTATAAAGGACACTGAATATGCTTGACCCTGGAATAACACCAGAATGGAACAGAAAAAGACATTTATATGGCACCAACAAGGGTAGCATGCATTAAATCCTACTTGCTCTTCTCAGTTACATCAGATATTTTTATATCAGGTTACCATTACAGTTTCTTTTACAGATCTTTTTGTTTTCTGTTTGCTTTTCTTTATCTTTTTGGCACTGGTACTTCCTAGCATACATGTAGCTGGCGGGTTTCTTTCTGTACTGAAGCCTTGTCATGGCGCATCACTCCTAACCCTTCAGGAACATCTTGCATAGATTATGTGGAGAAAGCAAGAGCTTACGGTTGAAACTGTGTGAGATCTGAATTTTATGTGGGTTTTGTCTTTTTAATTTCTTGTAGCAGGTGTAAGGCTGTTGCCACGGGGCGGTCAGAAGTATCCACATTCAGACCTAGGGCTGGCAGGTGCCATGCTGGCAGAGTTGGTGGGTCACCATTGCTCTGCTGAGCAGTAATTTGTCCCTCAGAGCACAACAGTGAAAGATCAATCTCCATGGCATGTCTTTCTGACTTCCTACATATGTTTTCCATCTCATTTCAGGTGTTACTTACTGTCCTAACACCATCTGGGAGGTGCTGGTTATCCCACCCTCTTCCAGCTGGAGTATAAGACAAGAGGACGAAAATGAAAGACCATAGTAAACAGTATGATTCATTTCATGCAAAACCGACAAATGCTAAAAATGGTAGCAAGAAAAATCTCTGCCTTCTTCATTTTACTGTTTTAACTCAGGGACAGCTGCAGTTACTAAAAGCATATTAGGCAGTTGCAAATGAGGGAGAAATGAGCCTGTAGGGTAATTGCTAAAAACCTGTTTGGCACTATGAAATTCATGGGAAGTTCCAGTTTTCATATAAGATTGTAACCTCCTGCTTGTGAGTCACTTCTGTGGCTTTCCTTCCTACCTCATTACTGCCTGACCTTGAGCATTGCAAAACTTGATCTCTCTTTTGCAGCAGAATAAACCATGGTGACATGGTACCCCATCTCTCCTTGACGTATTCTGCTTCCCATTAACTGTTTTCTCTGACATTTCATTGTTGCCATAGTTCTTATAACACTGTTAACTCTGTTTCATTGTAGTTTTCCTTATTTTCCTTTGGCAGTGAGCACAAATTCCAGGCGTTTCAAAAAAATTGGAACTATCTCAGCTGTTTTCCCCAGCAGAGCACTCACGCCAGCCTGGGTATCTGAGGCACTTGTCCTGAATGGGATTTTGTTCTCCCTTCTCTGAACATCACTTTCTTATTACCAGCTTAATTTCGGAAATTGAATCACAGAATCAGCTATGTTGGAAAAGACCTTCGAGATCATCAAGTCCAACCATTCTGCCAGGACTGCCAAGTCCATTACTCACTTATGTGCAAATCTTTCCCAAAGCCAAGGAGGCAATGAGCAGTTAAATTTGGTCTTACTTTTTCAGCTCCTTATTTCCTATTGTTAATGGCTAGATACTAACATTTCTTTAAGTCAGTCTGTGCTGTAAACAGGGCTGTGATCGTAGTACAAGTCGGGACACCGTCCCAGCCTTAATCACAATAGCTTGTAGCAAAAAAAGAGGAGGTGCAGCAGAATAGATGTCATTTCTGGTTCACCATGTGGGTAAGGATCCAGCCTTCGTGCTGGTACCAGAGGCAGCTAGATTAACATGAAGTATTGCTGGAGGTGGTGCATTCGTAATTACTTAGCAGTTACTGGCTCAACTATCTCTTTTTAAGTTTTTCTTTTTTCCTTTTCACAGCAGAGCAGGGAGGAACAGGACTGTTTTAACTTTGGAGGTGGGTGTTCATTATTCCCCTCCCAGTCTTGGGCTTTCAGGCAGGCATACATTCAGCAGGGAGAAGTTGCTTTTTGCATGAGCTCAGTGATTGTTTCTAGACAAAGTTAAACAGGAAATTAGATGGCTTTTTTACATTCCTGCAAAGCTGCTAAAGCACCGTGTGGATAAAGCTGAATGCACATTTGTCAGGAGGTGAAACATCGTTTTTTATTATTTGGAGAACATTGGCACATACAGATGAGCTTGGCTTTGCAAGTCACTTAGGGAGAAGAAACCTCAAATCTTTGGAATCCTCTTACCGTGTCATCCTCCCTCTCAGAGCAACTTTCAGTCCTAGGATCTTTGTAGAAAGCAATTATATAAACTCGGGACCTGAAATGTGTTGCCTTTATGTGTATGTTTGTGTAGTATCCATCACAAAATGCAGCTGTCTCAACAGGAGATGCTGCAGTGCTTGAAAGGTGCACCACATTACAAACCAGATGACTGCACGCAGGGAGGAGAAACTTATCCAATTAGAAGTACAATTTGCTACAGAGAATAAATGTGGCAAACTCATAAAAGTTATTTATCTGTTTATCGTAGTTGCATTTACAAAGGATAGCCCAACGCGCTGTCTCCTTTTGTGCTGGGTGCTTCAACACACGTGGCTAAACGGTGTCCCTAGAATAGGTACCTTGTGAGGTTATCATGTAAGGCAAGAGGTGGATAGAGCACAAAGATGGAGGGAGGGCAAGCGAGACCATTATATTTAATGTAATAAGCCCTGGTCATACTGTATGCCTGACTGCTCTGGAGCATTTTGTTATCAAAATCTCACCTAAAAGGCCCCAATTCTTGGGAACATTGACATAAAATCTCTCCTGACCGCAGGGATTAAAGATTTTCACATAAATCACATTCCTAGAATACTGTTACAAAACTGCATTTTTGAATATTTTATCCATGGCTTTGGTCTAAAAATAATCCAGCAAATGGTGATGGGATGCCTGCTGTTATTAGAGCTGATTTTTGTGCTCTTGTTTGTTGTTGTAATTTGTGGAGAAAGGCCATAAGTTAAATCTCTAATTCGCAACAAGTTTTAATGTAAATCATATCCCATTACAGTACATCATAGTGATAGAATACAATATGTTAGTTTGCCCTAAGTGGATGTATTTGTCTCTATTTTCTGGCTCAGATAATAGTTACCATCTGGGTGTGTGTTTATTTTTTGTTGTTGTTTCTTTTAATCATTTGTGGTGCTGCTTGTTTTAAAGCTGAAAATGAGTAAAATTTGAGCTGATTTAGGGAAATCGCCTGGAGAATATCAAAGGGAACATCAGACACTTTAAATGCTTCACATTTTTAACCTATTATTGAGAACATTTTGGTAGCCTTGAGGCATGTTCCTCCCTTCCTACTCAACCCCAGTGCTGGGTTGAGCATGAGAGAGCAGGGTAGAATCCCCAACTTCAAACCCCTCTCTTTTATCTGGACTTAACAAATATCAGATAGTGTTGTGAAGAACTTCGGTGTTGCCCGTCCCCGTGGGCAGGATGCAGAGAGATATGTCCAACCTGACTCCGAATCTGAGTGTTCATATTCCTGGCTGCTGTGAGCATTTATGCTGCAGCTGGTTTTGTCTTAGGAATACAGTATATAGCTGTTAACATCCACTATCTGTGTATTTTTGTATGCATGTCTTTTGTACATCCTTCAGGCTGTTTTATTCAATCCCTTGCAAGTTTATTCCAAGCCAGTCACCACTATATAGTATGTAGGAATGTAGGTGCCTAATTTGCACCTAAATTTTAGGTGGCTGGCAAAGATGCCCCCATACAGTAAGTAAGTGCATAAATTCCTTATAAAACCACTGGGGAAAAACAGTTGCTTTGAAGGCTTCCAGAGAGATATCTTTTCTGCCTAACTTCGACCCACTTAAGTTGCTCTCAGTAGCACTGTGATCTTTTTCTTTCTGATGAGATCTCAGGGATTTGGGGTATTATACACTTTTTCCTGTTCTGCTGTGGTGCAAGAGAACTATGGAAGACAAAGATCATGACTAACACACTGAAGTGAATGTGGCCTCTGTGAGTGAACAAAGGATGTATATTCAGTTTTCTGGGTTGGGGCACCTATAACAATATTTTAGGTGTGGATTTGGAGAACATAAACATAGACTCCAGGCTTGCACACATGTAGATAAGGAATAGATGCTTCAGAGCAATGCATCTGCCTTCTGACTGGCTTGTCATGTACAGGCAGACATATGTCTGTAAAAAGGTCAGGTCTCAAATCACATAACTTTCACCCCAAGAACTGAGCAAACGTGACCCTAATTATTCTAGTGCACCGCTGTCTATAGGAAATACCTTCACCATTGGCAGTACACAAACCCCACAACCCTGTGTGTGCTATTAAAAGTAGCCATGCCTCACTTAGCTCCCTGCTGCTAAGTCTTGCAGCACCCATGGAAGTCAAAATGAATCCCTGTTCTTTCCAAACTGCCTGCGCCTCTGGGTAGGCTTGATGGCATTAGCTGGGTGAGTACCATATGTAACATGGCTTGTCTCCTGAAACCTCAGAGAGACCCTTGAAGACCTGGTAGCCATCTGCAAGTACCCACTTCAATTCTTGCAGGGCGTATGGCAGCAAGGGCATATGTACCTCTCAGCACATCAGAGGGGGACCTTGTCTTGGTTCGTCTTCCAGCATATCCTGAAAACTTCCATTTCTTCTGGAAACTTACATTTTCTTGTCCCATGAACTAGTTTGGATACAGTTTTCTAAATTGCTATTGAACCCTTTACCCAATTTAATTTTCCTCACCTCACACAGAGAAAGGCAAAATTTATCCCAGCATCTTTCCCAGGCATAGAATACTTGAATCATATTTTCTAATTATTTCTATTCAGACATGGATATCCTAATCACACAGTCCTTACTGATGTTACATGCAATGAAAGGAAGGGCCTTTTCCAAAATACTTGTCTTTATTGTATCATGATTAGAGGCAACAAATAAGTGAGAGAAAACAAGGTTTTGGTTAAATGGAAAAGTCATGGTTATTCTCTCTATTCAAACTTGTTTGATAAGATAAACTGCAAAAAAACTACACATGAGAAAACACTTGAAATAGCTATTGGTATTGTCAAACAGTACCATTTGCTTGAAAAATATCTAATGTTCAGACAACAGTATTCTTCAGAAGCAGTGTTGAGATAAGTCCTCTGGGGTTGACTTGGGATTAGGTTGAGAAGCATCCTTCTTTGCTATCTAATTCCATTA
The DNA here is from genome assembly GCA_017639245.1 of Myiopsitta monachus. Lineage (NCBI taxonomy): Eukaryota > Metazoa > Chordata > Aves > Psittaciformes > Psittacidae > Myiopsitta > Myiopsitta monachus. The sequence continues at coordinate 21,113,964 of CM029922.1, read as the reverse complement.
TTTCTAATTGTGCCTCTGATGAAAATTTCCAGGTATAACAAGATTTATCTAGACCAGATATATGGCTACATGGTTCTTACATGTGCCTCACCACCAATGCAGAGAAGCATCCAAACTAAGCAAAAGTAAAATAAATTGAAAATTGAATTATTTGATATTCTGTAGACACATATCCCAGACTCTTGTTTGTTTTACATACTGGAGTTAAGCACAACTTTGCCCATGCTTTAGGCTCTGTCATCTCTTTTTTATTTGACTGCATAAAATGTATCAGATAGAGTGGTCTTGTTTATTCGGAGATTCAAAACTGGGGCACAGAAGCTTCATGTCTGTGCATAGCAAAACTTCTATTAAGGGGAACCAGCTATACTCCCAACAGAAAAATGGCCAAGGGCTTTAAAGGAAATTAAAATGAGCCATAACAATTGGAATTCACACAAGAGCATAAAGGACCTTCATAAGATACATGCATTAAAAAGCATTGAACAGGAAAGAATGTGATAATGGAGATTGTCTCTCAAAAGCAAAAACAAAATCAGAAAATAAAAATAAGACTTTCAAGTGAAGAACAGAGCTGTGTGACACCCTGCCTACAACAGTGTCACAGGGAAAGCACGCCTGTAGCCTGGACCTCCTGCCTCCTTCTCTTGCCAGGGCCTGAGCTGAGAACAGCATCTGAAGCTCTTGCAAAAGAAAGGGGGCTTCAACGGTCAATCAGACAATGATTTCTTAGGTACTGGAGGATGAAAGCTGAATCTGTCCTGGATTTGTCCAGAAAATACATTGTTTCCATAGTGGACATCATAATTTTGAGGAAGGTTTTCCAAGAATTGTGGGAAGCTTCTCTTCATGGCATCTTAGAAATTAAAAAAAAAAAGTAGAAAGAGGTGCCATTCAAAAGGATGTTGTTATTCAGACACTTTAGGAAAGGCCTTTTAACTCTGTTATGCAGGAGGTCAGAGCAGATAATATAGTGATACCTCTGGCTTTCTAATCAATGCAATAGTATAAAAGCCCAAATAACTTGGAGAAGGCAATGTCTGGAATTCATGGTGTTACAGATTGAAAATCAGTATCAAAAGGTGTCTGGTTTAGACATAACAAAGCAAAAGCATGGAAGAAAAGGAAACAAGGGGAGTGACAGAGGGATGGCTTGCACAGCACTTGGGTTTTTCTCTAATTTTATGGCTCATCTTCTACACTCCTGCCCTTCTTCCTTCTGTTCGTGTAATTTCCATGCTGAATGTGCTGCAGGATCTTTACATCAGTCTTTATTGTCAGAGAGCAGTAGCACCAGCTTCCTTGCAACTGAGTGAGAGCCAGGGACAAGGGTAAGAGCAGGGCAAAGGCAGTCTCACAGGACCTCATAGCATTTTCGTTACTTGCCCCTAAAATAGACTGGGTTTGGAACCTGTGACTGACCAATACAAGCTGAGCTGGTTCATGTTTGAATGCAACAAAAATATTCTCATGCATCTGTGAAAGTTAGTGGTTTGGGGCACACAATTCCTTTTCTTTTTTTAAATAGAGAAGACACATAAGACTAAAGAGAATCAACAGAATAGCCCAGTCCTTCTGTACACTGGCAATGAAGTCATAGGCAGAATGTCCATGTTTACTCAATAGGCAATATCCACAGGGTATAAGAAATGTCTAGCCCTCTACACAAATTAAGGCCTTTTCTCAAATGGACCAAAAGCCATAAACTGACTTGTAACACAGAATCACATCAGCAGTGTCCTCAATTGTTACAGCAGCAAGAAGTTTGGAAGGTAAATAAGTGCTGGTATTCCTGCAAACGACTTTGCACCATGATAGAGAATACAACAAAAACAGTCCTTGTCTGACCCAAGAAAATATCTTCACTGATGGATCACAACCAATACACAGAGCTCAGATCTGCTTTGAAAGTGTCCTCCACCATCCCCACCTGGAAAATTACCCAAGTGATGTCGGAAAAGCTTGAATTCATTAATGCTAAAATCTTTGAGCATTTATCCCAAGGTCACCTGAAGTCAAAGGGCATATTTATATTGACTTGATGAGTTTTGAATCAGACACCTTGGCTCTTCACACATGTGACACATAGCTCCCTAATTGTGTGCACGTAAAAAGAGAGAACATGAAAGCTGTTGAGTTTCTGTGCCCTGTGATTGTCCTCAGTGGTGCTTCGTACTCTTTTCCAGAAGGCTTCTGCTACCTTCTCACTCCAGGCTGTTTTGATGACTTAATAAGGAAAAGCTCTTGCCATCAAACAAAGCTCATCCAAATACACATCTTCTTTGATGCATCCCAGGTCTCGGACTGAATTTCTTCAAAAGTAATAAACAGGAAAAAAGAGAAAACAATTATCAACTTTGTGTGTAGACATCTAAGCTCCTAAAACAAAGCTTTCTTTCATGTCTTCCGAGTGTTCAAGGCTAGAAGTAGACTTTTGACCCAATTCTCTGGAGAAACTCCTTTAGAAAGTAACTTCTCCTTTGATTGCTTGTCAGGGTTTTATTTCATGCCAGTCTTACTAGACTAATATTTTAAAAAGGACAATTTCAGGAAATAACCTTGAAGCCACAGAGAGGATATTAATAGCTCCAGAAATAAGGAAGCTGCAGGTCAATTGGAGAACACAGAATTAGCTGAAAGAATCAACATCAGCTGACATGCTGCCATGTGTCACAAAGATCGCTTCTTCCCACGGGTGTGTATGATACACCTTTTGTTCGCATTACCCCTTAGAGTGGTTATCAAATTTATCCCCACCAAGGACAGCAAGAGCTTACATGCTCAGGGATGAGAGTAAATACTTTACAACAATCATTTTCTCATGTTGTCATATTATTTTATTTTACTCCTGGAAATGACATTTTTCATCCAGCGGATTCCCAAGTTGTAAGGTGCAATGGAAATATTTCATGACTGAAAATATTTCATCCTGCTTACTGCATTTTATTTTTGAACTTCCTCTAGAAGTGGCTCAGTTCTGAGGAATGATGAGCACATTAATACTCTCACATTGAAAACCTAGACTGCATGTAGGTTTACAGGGTTTTTTTTTTCATTGTTCTCTTTAATGCTGTCTGTTGTTTACTCACATGAAAGTATTTGTAGATGGCTGACATGAAACCCACAGATATAAGACCTGGCTGTGTTTCTCAAACCACGTGAGTTCTTTATTCATGTGTTAAAGGGCTGGACCTTTCAGATAGATTCTGGGAGATAAGCATGTGTGTTAGACGATGACACCTATACACAGGGAAATACATGAGTAATGCAGGCAATAAACCCAAATACATTTTGATCTCTAGCTTATGGAAAATAAAATAAGCGTGATTTCACACACATGCTAAAATTGCTAAATATTTGGGGGGGGTGAATGGAAAAGGTCCCATTTCCACAGCAGAAGTTGCTCCCTCAATATTCCATTGCTAAATTATAGCTCTCCAAGCTTTTTACTTCTCAGACCTATTGCAATTTTACCACTATACTTTATTAGCTCAAAGCCAAACTTATCATAGAATCATAGAATAGTTAGAGTTGGAAAGGACTTTAAGATCATCTAGTTCCAACCCCCCTGCCATTCACAGGGACACCTCCCACTAAACCGTGTCATCCAAGGCTATGTCCAACCCGGCCTTGAACACCGCCAGCGATGGAGCATTCACAGCTTCCCTGGGCAACCCATTCCAGTGCCTCACCACACTCACAGTAAAGAATTTCTTCCTCATATCCAATCTAAACTTCTCCTGTTTAAGTTTGAACCCATTACCCCTTGTCCTCTCACTACAGTCCCTAATGAAGAGTCCCTCCCCAGCATCCCTATAGGCCCTCTTCAGGTTTTGGAAGGCTGCTATGAGGTCTCCACACAGCCTTCTCTTCTCCAGGCAAAAGAGCCCGAATTTTCTCGTCCTGTCTTCATACGGGAGGTGCTCCGGTCCCCTCTTGGCCCTCCTCTGGACTTGGCTTTCTGGGCTGCAAGGGCACACTGCCGGCTCGTGTTCATTTGCTCATCAACCAACACCCCCATGTCCTTCTCCGCAGGGCTGCTCTGAATCTTTTCCCCTATCCACCAGTTTCTTCCAATTAAAATCATTTGGAGATTAATTCTCTTCAAGGCAGTTAACGCTTTGCTAGTTTGTCGCTTTCTTTTTGCAATTTAATAACTCTGCATATCTTCTTTTTATGTTCCATATTTTATTTCTTCATAGCCACTTTGGCCAACATGGGGGTTAGAACTAGATGATCTTTAAGGTGCCTTCCAACCAAACGCATTCTATGATTCTGTAATATATTTGTAGAGTTCAAGGTCACAGATGATGCCTGTGATTAGCTTCTGCAAGGCCATACAGCTCCACTCAGTGATTCTGGAACATGTCCTGTACATTATGATGGAGCATGAACATGGCTTGAAAATCCCCTTCATTCTTAATTTGATTCATGGTGGGCAGTCCTTCTCATTCCTTGTGAGTATGTTCCAGTGGTTTACTAATACCAAAGCCTTCACATTATTTCCTATTTGAATGGACCCTTCTACAGCTCCCAGCAACTGAATCCCTTTAGTCTTTGCCCATTATGTTGAATAATTAGAAGTTTTTTCTCATTGTAGGGTAGCACTAGTCTTTGATGAAGTCTCCTTTTACCCTTTTGAGTGTTGTAAGGTAAGAAGGAGAAAATATATTAGAGTCAGGAACCAAATAATGTAGCCTTTGAGGAAGTCTCTGAGGAAACCGTGAACTAAATTACATGTAATTTTTTTATGCAATGCAATTTCAGGGACATGACAGTCCTATTAGTGTCGTACTGTAAAGATTCGTACCATGCCCTGAAAGAAAACATGACAAAAATAAGCAAACAAAGGAAGTGAAGTTATTAATCACAAATACGTTTTTTTCTTTATTCATATAAAGCATGGTGTCAAAGAGTAAGCAGTAAAACCCCACATTAGTTCCATTTGTTCCCTAAGCAAGATGCAAACTGCATCATCCAGGGGGATCGTACCTACTTTTAATATGGAGGCAAGTGGTATTCAATCCTAAAATGCAGCACAGGTAATTATCAGGGATAATCCAGCTAGTTCTAATGGCAAGTCTGGTTTGAAAGATGAGTGGTGTTTTTTTTTGACCTAGCAAAACCAAAAATGTTTACGAAAAGGCAAAGTAAATCCCAGGACACTTTGTAACGGGAGAAAAGCTTTAATTCGATTACTTGATGAAGCAGCTCTGACAGTATTCACTTAAAACCTCAATCTCATTTAACCTCCATTTTTTTTTAAAGACTAATTTGAGAAAGAAAGTTAAATGAAAATTAAGCATCTTAAATTCAAGTTAAATCCCTCACAGGCTCTGTCTAACCTTAGTCGGCTTACGTTGTCTGGCTGTTTGGGGTTTAATGCAATGAGCTTTTAATAAAACTCAAGTTACAACAACATTTCAGTATTCAAATAAAAGCAACATGAGTAACAAGTAAAGCTCTGCAAGTGCCATAATTTTTTCATGTTTGAGTCTGGGTGGCAGCTGGTTTCCAAAACACTGTCATATTCTTCGGGGACCCTCCTTTTCTTCTTATATATGGTCAGTGGTGAGTTTCTCTGCTGGCAGTGATGGTTTTGAATTGGGCTGTAGTTTCCATTCTTAATGCATCAGGTTCTGCAATGCCTTTGAAATTTTATTTTGAAAACCTGTATTCTTTGCAGTACCGCTGCAGTCCCATAAATTCTTAAGCTTGACATTCTTAAGGGTACTTGAAAGTTCTTTCACTTGCATTAAAGATATAGATTGTATATATCAAAGTCTCCTGGCTATATAGATAAGGTACTTTGAAAGTTTATATTACTTATATGACACACTCGCCGCAAGTACTAGAATAGTCTCTTCAAGTGCATCTTCTATTAAATACTTCTGTAGGCTTCTTGTAACTTAAAATTTTAATTAACACATTTCGTAGGCCTGCCAAATAATTAACTCCTCAGTTATATATAGTCAAGCAATTCTTTAGTTATTAAACAAGCAAAATATTGATTACGTGTAAGAGAATCTTTCTTTTGTCATAAAAACAGGTGCATGTTATCGTCCAATTCAAAGCAGCATCAGGAGCAACCACAAACAATGTTTAAAGCTGCATAATTTTGTTTCTGTTATAGGAAATTTTTTTACAAAGTTTAAAGGCAGAGAAAGGTTTTTTTTTGAACGCAGATAAACAGGCAGATTGTCACCTCTGAAAGAAATAATGAATTGACAGTAATCCAACAAACTTTCCTTGGAAGTTTCTCAAATGTAACATTGTTTTGACATCAAAGTCTGCCTTTAATTCTTGGTATGTTTTCAAACTACGCCAGTGTTTAATGTGATCATTTATAATAAGACACGTCTCTAGAGGAAAAACTCTGTGGTTTGAAATTACATTATTGTGCAGGAATGAGGTGGGCTATTTTTATGGATGAGCTTATTGCTGGAAATAACCAAGATTGCTGCATATTCGGTGGACTCATTTAAAGAGTTAATTTGTTAAGATCTTCTAGGATAATCTTATTTTGAAGGGGAGAGACAAAATTATCTTCAGAAGAGTCACTCTGATTACAGACATCTCTACGGAAAGATTTTTGCTTGTCTGGCTCTGGAAAGAGCTTTAGCTTCTTATTAAAGTTTACAGTTAGAAGCCTGCAGTGGATATTTCACATGCAACAAGAATATCTTCACTATGTTTAGAGTACTGGGGAGTGTCAGGGGATGTCTGTGACAGAACAGACACTAGTAACCAGCTTTTATGAACTTTTACCGTTCTTTCTTACTGCTTACTCCTGTTTCACTTTATTCACTGGAGGTTGTAATTCTCCCAAAATTGCTGCATTGGAATCTAATTCCCTCATATTGCTGTGCTTTGAGAGTCTTTATGTTGATGAAAAAAAAATGTCTTTTTAGCAAGTAATTACTTAAATTACCTTAATTATATAATAATGTAAGGTCAGCAACAAAATTATATGTACTCTAGCTGAATCGTTGTAATGCTGATGACATTAAGTGCCAAGCACTAACTTCTATCCTGTCTCTCCCAAAGCCAAGGTTTTATACAATCCCACTGCAGTTTATTCAGTATAATTTAGTTCGAGGTGTTTATCGTAGTGGAGATGGCCAAAAAGGTATTTGAGATAATTAGTTAAGTGATTTCGTAATTGCTAAAACATCTGTCAGAATTAATTCCAGCAAGGTAGCCATTTTATTGAAATAAAAATATTCGCATAGTACTTTGGGCAAAATAGCTCCCTTGAAGCCATTGAAATGGCTGGGGGAAGAATTTGGGGCATTGAATTACTCTTTGGTTGCACACTGCAAAAACTCTCTGCCCTTCTGTCGTTTCAGCTTAGGAAGACTTTGTCGAGCTCAGTGCAATAAGTCTTTAGCTGCTTATAATAAAACTCTTTTAGCTTCTTCAGCGCTGTGGTTGTTCTGGGGAGTCTGAATGGGCCTTGTGCTTACGGGGTATTTCTTTTGTGTCTCCACTGACCTCATGTGTGCTGGCACTGCAGTCTTTTAACTTGTTAGGGCTTTAATGAGAATCCACGAATGTGTTTGTTTCAAGGATTTACATTTTATTACTTCAGACAGCATCACTTTTTCAGAGTCCATAAATGAAGCTGAATTCCCACAGTATTATACAGATATTATTTAAAGCATTTTTTTAGAATTTAACAGCAGCTAACATTTTGAGAGCTGATGTTTCGGAAAATGCCGGTGAGGCTGCAATGGAGTATCTGTGGTAGAAAAAAAACAGTCTCATGGTAAAAGCAGTCTCAAAGCTGCCCCATTGCAATGATGTTCCTTTAGGAAGCACAGGCTGTGTGTTTACCATGAAGTTAAGCAGTGTCAGTGAACAGACACAATCTGGACCTGTGGCAGCCAATAATGCTCAGTTGTGTAAGTGGTTCTTGGTACAGTTTTGTCTTAACTGAAAATCTCCCAAATAGTTCCCAGAAGCATTGCAAAAGTTGGCACTACTTTATTAACTGATATGTGTATAGCCTTAATGTCCATGGGGGCAAAGGAAATGCAGTTTAATGAGAGTCACACAGGTGGGGTCTGCCATGTGTAAATTCTGCTTGGTTCTGTGATAAGTACAGGAATAGTAACTTCTGTCCAAGCCATGGTACAGATGAACTGTGCCATTGACCCTAATCTTGGCTTGCATTCTGGTAATGAATGATGACATGGAGTCACCAAATAATGCTATGAAGCTGAAAGTGCTGTTGAGCTCAGTGCTGTTGTGATGCGGAGAAGTTTGCACTGCAAGTGTTGAACCTCATTTATGCACTAATAGAATGATAACTTTGTGTGGCAAAGCAAAAGTCAGTGAGTGGAGGGAAAGTAATCAAAGTGTCCAAAAATAGATTTGCATCTATTCTTCTGAAATTTTCCGCAAACATATTGACAAGATCTGGCAATCAGTGGGCACTGATATTAAAGGTGTGGAAGAAGCAGAGCTCAGGAGATGTTTATCAAGGTAGGAGGAGTGTCCAAAGAGGTAAAACTGGTGATGGAGAGGAGGACAGGACAGTGTAGAGGGACTGAGTGGATCAGAAAGTAGTTTGTATTTACAGTCATTAAGATAAAAAAACAATTAATGTAGCTCAGTAATGCAGAGCTGGTGTTAGCTTCCTCTTTTAACTTTTAGACCAGACATGTTTTAATAAAAACTGGTTACATCAAAGGTAGCTTAAAGATATTTATGAACTTGTGCTGTGTCTGAAGTTTTCTCACCTCCATGAAAAATCAAGAGAAGTTGTAGCTCCAGGTCATTTTCTGATACAGTTCCCAGGCAGGCCAACCAAGGACAGAAGGGTGATGAGCTGGAGGAAGGCTCAGTATCTCCAAACACACCACAGTGAAGCAGCCTGAAGTACTGTGTCGCCACCAGCTCCCTGCTCTGAGCCTGAGCTTTGCCCTGCATCCAGGTGCTCAGAGTCCGCATCACCAGGGGCAGCCACAATTTGGAAGGGCTCCCAGAATGGTTTAATCAGAGAAGACATCTCTTGAAACCTTTTTGAAATACGTTAGAACAGCAAACTGACCCCTGCACATACATTCAAATCTCCCTGGTCTCATTGCACAGCCTGCTGCCAAAGTGACATGGAAAGAGCAGGGGGATATCAGGGCAACTGGTTGGATGTGTGCAGGGAGCAAGACCTGCTATAAGGCAGCTTGCTGTTTCGAACGGAGGGAAATGCATTTGATGGAAGTTATATAAAAAGCATTCACAGAAATATCTCAGGGTATTTTTGCTTAAGTGCTGGATGTTTTCTATCTTTCTACATCGCAGGCATCACTACTGGGCAAGACACCCATGATCATTGGTAGCTTTCTTCAGGAAGGGTGAAAAAAAAAAGGTAATACACAAAATGACACTGGAAATAAGGACTTCTCTTTCCTCTTACAAAGATCTTTAACATTTAATTTTTCTAATATGTGTGGCTGATCTTATTTCAGAGTCACTTTGAAATTTCAGGGGTATGATGCATGAAAAGTTCCTTGGGAATGAAAAGAAGTTTTAAGTTGGTTTTTTTTTTAATAGAAAGAAATGTTGAATTCCATTGCAACCACCAGTTTGTTTCTCAACATTTTCATTGATATTACTTTTATGCTAGAGAAGCTTTTGTAGCAGCAAATTTTGTAGTTTATAACATAACTAAAACCATTTAGAAGTTCCTACTTCTGTGACTGAACTTTCATCTGTAGGAATATATATCACAATGCAAACATTGACACCTGGAAAGCTGAAGCTTGTGAAGAATCTCAGCATTTAGCTGGAGCGTGCAACTAAACCTGTTGCGTCATAGTTTAAAATAGGCAATCACCACCACCTCTGTGCCTGTCAGAAGTCTAAGTTATTTGTTGCTGTTGAATAAGAAAAAAAAAAAAGGACAAATAGGAAGATATTAGATAAAGTAAGACTTTACAGCCAGTGACAGGTTTTGGCATCTCCTTCATATCTTGGCATTTCCAAAGAAAAATCTGGCAGTTGTCAAATGCAATACAGGCAGCTCAACTATTGTGTTTAATACTGAAATACTAGTCAGGAATTAATGTGTTGGTAGGTGCCAGTTTGTCATTGAGAAGGAAGGAATATGTGCTGTAGAAAAGTGTAGTTTATTAAACATTTTTATCTGCATGTGAAAATACAGTTGTGTATGCATAACTACAGTGGCAAACAGCAGAAGGAACTAAATCATGTCTCCTCTTGCAAGGAGATGGGAAGCATTTAATGAAATGTGGAGCATCTAAAACAGATGAAAGATCAGGCAAAGTCACCAAAACACAAACTCATCCATAACAGTCACAGCCACAAATTACCTCAGTTTCAAGAGCCTGTTACATGCTTTTTCTTGCTCAGATTTCCCCCGCTGCATCCTCTCAGTCCTGAACTTGATTTCCACAAGTGTCCCACAGGGTTGATGGACCTTACTGTTGCCAAAGGAACGGCACAGTATGGATGAAAAGCATGTGGGATCTTTATGCCTCAGGGCCCACATTTTCTGTGGCATAGACATTACCAAGTAGCAAAGAGCTTTCACCAATTTACCTTATACTCAAGTGATTCGCTGAAAGAATTGAGATCGCGTGTGTCCCATACTGCATTTCTGTTTATCAGACAGCAGATGGTAGTGCGTTTCTTTACACATAAAAACTAGTATTTTCTGTCTTTATAGACAGTTGTTATGTTCTTAGAAATTAGTGAGCTCATTAGGCCCTACTTAATCTATGGTTTTCCACAAGGAATGCTCACACAAGGGCACACACTTGAAGTATGGGTAGCAAAGCAGCTAGCATTATCATCCAAGGACAATCTGCTCTCTAGTCTCCCCAGCTCCCTTCCTAGTGACAGTTTGGAGGGCTAAAGTACTGCCCATGGTAGAAGAAGATTGGCCTAGGTGCCACTTAGTCACCTGGACATTTACAAGTCAATGGCACCAGACAAGGAGAGAGCAGTGGAAGTCGGTCACTTGGACCTAAGCAAAACTTGTGTCAGTCTTCCATAATAACCTTGCATACAGACTAGTGCTGTTGCTTCAAAATTGGAGATATATTTTGCATAGGTATACTGTAAGGTGGGGGGAAAATGGACTAGGCTGCTAGTGTTGATCATGATCACTAGTGTGATCATGACATGAAGCCAGTGACTAGTTCCTGGGGGTTCCTCAGGGGTCAGCTCTGCAGAAAAGGACCAGAGAACAAATTGAATGTCAAGCCATCAGTTGTGGCTCCTATAAAAATGGAAGTGAACTGCATACCGGTTGTATCCATTAGTGGGAATGTTCCCAGCAGATCCAGCAAAGTGTTGCTTCCTCTCTGTTCAGCACTCGTGTCTAGTTTTGGGTAGTCCATTACAGGAAGTACATGGACATAGCAGAGTGACTCGAGTAAAGGGTCACTAAATTTTTTAGGGAGGTAGAGCACATGGCATAGGAGGAAAAGCTCAGAGCTGGGTTTTGTTTAGCTTTAATAAGAGAAAGCTCTTCTTGCTGTGTACTTGTGGGAGGGTAAAGAGCAGGCAGAGACAGACTCTTCTCAGAGGAGCACAGCAGAAAGAGAAGAGGATACAGACACAGGCTGCAGCAAGGAAAATTCCAGTTCGATAGTAAGAACAAAATGAGGTGATCAAACATTAGAGGAGGTTGCCTAGAGGTGGATCATCTCCATCCTTGAAGATACTCCAGACTCCTCTGAGTAAAACCAGAACGATCTGACCTAACTTTGAAGTTGGCCCTATTTTGGGCAGGGGGTTGTATCAGATGGACTTTAGATGGTCCTGCCAACTTTAATTAGAATCATAGAATCATAGAATAGTTAGGGTTGGAAAGGACCTTAACATCATCTAGTTCCAACCCCTCTGCCATTCGCAGGGACACCTCACACTAAACCATGCCATCCAAGGCTATGTCCAACCCGGCCTTGAACACCGCCAGCGATGGAGCATTCACAGCTTCCCTGGGCAACCCATTCCAGTGCCTCACCACCCTTACAGTAAAGAATTTCTTCCTCATATCCAATCTAAACTTCCCCTGTTTAAGTTTGAGCCCCTTACCCCCTGTCCTCTCACTACAGTCCCTAATGAAGAGTCCCTCCCCAGCATCCCTATAGGCCCCTTTCAGATACTGGAAGGCTGCCATGAGGTCTCCACGCAGCCTTCTCTTCTCCAGGCTGAACAGCCCCAATGTCCTCAGCCTATGTTCATGCAGGAGGCACTTCAGACCTCTGATCATCCTCGTGGCCCTCCTCTGGACTTCTTCCAACACTTCCATGTCCTTTTTATGTTGAGGACACCAGAACTGCACACAATACTCCAAGTGAGGTCTCACGAGAGCAGAGTAGAGGGGCAGGATCACCTCCCTTGACCTGCTGGTAACACTCCTTTTGATGCATCCTAGGATATGGGTGGCTTTCTGAGTTGTGGGTGCACACAGCGGCTCATATTCATTTTCTCATTGACCAACACCCCCAAGTCTTTCTCTGCAGGGCTGCTCTGAATCTCTTCTCTGCTCAACCTGTAGCTGTGCCTGGGATTGCTCCCACTCAGGTGCAGGACCTTGCACCTTGCATGGTTGAACTTCATCAGGTTGGCATCAGCCCACCTCACAAGCGTGTCAAGGTCCCTCTGGATGGCATTCCTTCCCTCCAACATATCAACTGAACCACACAGCTTGGTGTCATTGGCAAACTTGCTGAGGTCACACTCAATCCCACTGTCCATGTTACCGACAAAGATGTTGAACAAGACGGCTCCCAACACTGATCCCTGAGGTACATCACTTGTTACTGGTCTCCATCTGGACATTGAGCCATTGACCACAACTCTTTGCGTGCGGCCATCCAGCCAGTTCTTTATCCACTGAGTGGTCCACCTATCAAATTGATGTCTCTCCAACTTAGAGACAAGGATGTCATGTGGGACAGTATGAAATGCTTTGCACAAGTCTAGGTAAATGACGTCAACTATGATGTCAGTTATGTTGTGATTATATAAACCACAGGTCAATCAAATATTTATAAACATCTCTAGTAGTCCAGATCATCACTTCAATGTGGCACTCTTAACACTGTCTTTCTGAGAATGCAAGAGCTATTTTAAAGTTTCTGCTTGTGCTTCTTTTATATCTGGAGCCAGAGCGCCTGCAGATACCTTCTTGCACTGAACTGTGCTGCTTTATGGGGTTTTTAGCACCACGGGGAATGAGTGTTGGGCCATGGGTTTATGGAGCAGTGTTCCAGGGCAGGTTGTTAAATACCATGTCCATAAGGTGAGCTGCATGGCTCACACTTTCTACTTACAAATGAGGTCCGGGGTCTTTGTTCAGTTAACCTTTCTTACCACTGTGCACTGAATTTGGCATGGAACAAGGTAATCTGAGCATGTTGATATCCAGACAACTGAAGGTCAGCAGGAGATACTTATGGGTGAGGTATCCTCCCTGCTTCCCTTTGATAAAGTTAACACATACTTGTTGCACCTGCTTTTGCTGCAGGTCCTCATGGTGGACAATTAACTTAGCAATTTCTAACCTTCTACCTGAACTCTGAGAATCAGATCTATACTTGGTAAAGGTGCTGCGTTTCACTAAATTTCTACTAGGAATCAGTTTGACCCGAGCTATGCTCTGCTGCTGTCTAGTAGCAAAGCTTGAAATTTCTCAAATTGCTTAGCAGTATAACTGCTGCAAAAAGAATTACAGTGGTTTCAGTGTATCCTGGTTAGATGAAGGCCACATCTAACCTGGGTAAGCAATAGTTTAACCACAAAGCCAGTTTTGAATGTCCTTTATCACAGGTGCCTGAATTCACCCTTGCCAGTTTCCATTCTCCTTCAAGCTGTGACCTCATATTTGCCCCGGAAGCCTGTTGAAGGGTAGAAAGGTGTGGAAAAGATTATCAGGGATTGGTAGAGAGGACCTGGAGACAGAGATTGAACAGTGCGTTCATCATTCCATGGATTAAACTGCATGGCATCAGTATGATTCATGCAAGGTCATTACAACTTATACATGAATAGAAAGTGGGGACAGGATGCAGAGGAAAAGAAAACTTTCTGTATGTCCAATTTTGATTTAAAGTGCAAACCAAAGTCATAAATAAATGCTTAGGTGCTGTCTTAAGGAGTTGAGGTGAAATAAGGTGGAAGGCACATTTAGAAAAACCCACATTTCTAGGACAGTCTCCTGTCGTTTGATACAGATTATCTATAAAGCTAAAGTATGATGGTAACCAGCACAGTAGCAAAAGCATGCAATAAATAATAAACAAAATCTTCAGTGCTTGGTACTGTTGAAATAGTCAGACATTTAGGACCTAAAATTGTGTTAAAGCCTCTGCCTCTTCTAAGGGGAGTAGTGAGGGTTGCCACCTATTTCTAAATGCAGGTATTTTTCAGTGATATTTTTTTTGCCTACTCCCCCCCAACAGTCCTCACGACATCTCTTACTCCTCTTGAATCACTTACAGCATTTTGCACAATAAATAGCAGTTGAGTGTGTATTTGAAATGACCAGGATTGGTATTCGAAATTAAATAAAATATTACCTTTGGTGGTTTTTTTTTTCCCCTTTTTGTAAATTGTTCCAATTGTAGCAAATTAACAGTAAATTGATAGAGAAAGGTAAGCGCAGATCCTTTAAATCATAGTGAAGTTTTTGGCATTCAAGCTAGAAGTGTCTCAATTTAACACATCATTGGTTTGTATTATTAGAAATTTCATTGGTTTGTGGAGCGTATGATGGTTATGCTCTAAAATTGAAAGTACATAGACTCAGGACTTCTACAGCAGGCTGAGCTCTTACGCTCTTACTGATCAGTGTGCAGCAACTGCCATGGCTTGTTAATAAGCACAGGCAAACCACCATTAAAACCCTACTTGCAACTGTATAGAAAGATTTTTAACAGTACTTATTTTCTTGTTTATAGTTCTATATCAATCATGAAATGGGAACTGAGAGACCCGTAAATGTCATTTGCCACTTTTCGAGTAGCATGAATTTATCATCTTCACTGCATTTCATCACATTCATCTGTTTCCTTCCAAATGGCAGTGGAGATTAGAGTGGAAATGTGTCTTGAATCATTAAAAGAAACTTCACTTAAAATAGTAACGTAAATGAAGCTAGCAAAATTGTTTCAGTTAATACTTAGTGTGAGCCAAGCTCTTTCACAGTTTTGAACTTTATTCCTTGAACATTATACTAAAACCCCGTCGAAATAGGGGAAACGTTATTTTTTGTTAAATAGCAAAATATTTTTAAAATCTTACTAAACCTTGAGAATGGCTTTATTTGTTAACCCTTATGGCTGCCTTCTCCATGGTATATTTGGTGGCAACTAAACAAGGGTTTATTATGTCTATAAAGTCCTAGCATGATATTTATTCTTGCCCTGTGCAGGCTTTGCTAAATGTGCCTTCTGCCACAATCCTGAAGCTGGTTTTATTCCAATGGTGGTTTTCCTGTCTGTGGGGAGGGCAACTGGGTGAGCAGTATGACACAGTCTGATAATAAGCATTTCTCCACTCCTGTGTGCTGCTAGGAGGTCGTTACTTGGTACTTGAGATACAGTCTTTGCCTTTTCCCTCAACGGATTGGCCTTATCTGTTGTCAGACTTCTGCTTTTAAAGCTCAACGTTCTTCACTGTTCCTTGTAAAATAAAAAACACTAAGATGTTCCTGGTAATGTTGCATAAGAGGCTGATGTGTCTGCAGCGCAGGTGGTTTTGCTGGCTTGTCCCAACAGTGTCCCATTTTCAGGGCAAAGCTGTGTAGCCTCTGCTGGGTGCAAGCCTGATAGCTCGACAGCTTGTATAAATAGTGCTTAGGATGCTCTTTGGTCCTGAAACAAGATGGGACATAGGCATGGAGGGTCATCAGGCTGGGTAAGGAAACAGTTGTACTTTTATCAGGTAATGACGGGTGTGGTCATGGAATGAAAGAGAATTTGCAAAACACTTGTATAACCAAGTAGCAAAGAAGACTATTTCTTTCTCATATCTGGAAGCTCCCAGGTAAGAGTGCTTTTGGAGCAGTTGGCAAGTTGGAGCCTCCCTTCAGGTTATAAATTAAATATACTCATTTAATCTATTCCATGTCCTAAAATACCTCCACAGTTGAGGATGCTAAAATCCAGCCCTAGTACAGTCAAGCAATTCATTAAGAGTTGCATCCTACCACAGTCTTGCAGATACATTTGGGCAAGGACAGTGTGCTGCAGGACATGGCTACTTTAGCACAAAGAATATCTGTACCATCTACACTTGCGCTGAGACATTCCCCTCCAAAGTCAGCTTTCTTAATGGAGCCAAAACCGGGATCTGAATAAGTTGTACTAGAAAGCAGTAGCTTCTCAGCTTTTAATTAGTACTGGTTGAATACTATTAGTTGAATAATGTATTTGATAAATAATGCTGTTGTCCATCAAATAAGTTATTCAATTAAATCTTTTTTTTTTTGCATTAGCTAAACACTTCTATAGAAGGTTGCAAATATCCATTGAATAATCTATTAGAATGATGCATTGCTTTTCAAATATACTATGCAAAAAATAATTTTATCTACTATTCAGCCAAGCTTTCCCTTAATTAAAATTTGCATGTTTATAACAACTGTGCTTGAAAAATCGCAAAGAATTTAGGTAGTAGCAGACACAAGGTGGAGAGAAGTGTTTCTATTATTGTGGATGATTTATGTTTTGTAACTCCAGTGCCATTGTGTTTTAAGAGTGTGTCAGGGATGCCAAGAGCTTTGAAGAATCTTTCTTCTCTTTCTTTTTTTTTTTTTTAATAGAGTTACTTTTAGACTGATCTCCAAATAAATGATACAGATTTTACCAGTGACGTGCAGCCACCCTTGCAAAATAAGTGGTTTGCAGTCAGTTCATTGTACAAGGTTGGAGGATGAAGAAACAGAGGCTGAGGAAGAGCCAATTTCCCTGCAAGTAGATTCACATGGCAGGTAGCATCTTCTCATCTGCACTGACGTGCAGACAGTTCTCACTGCCAGCAAACAGCTCAGGAAGCCCATCTCGGAAGGGCTGACTGCTCCTGTCAGTGTCCAGAATTGTGGGTGGCAGGGGACCCAGCTTGCAGAGCTGATACTTACACCAGTAATTTGTAGGCAGTTCATATGCCAGGGAAAAATCAGAACACATTTGGAAAAAGCCCTAATAGGATTAACAGTGAGTACAGGGGTACTGACTCACCACTGCCTCCCTTCAGATGTCACCACCTAAACACATGTGCATACATGTATGTTGGGACTGCGAGGCAAAAAGGGAATGTGCACCAAACCCCCTCTGGCTATAATGGTAGCCTAGACAGCCTGGTCTGCTTTTCCTCTTCAGCTCTTTGCTGAGCAGCTCTCACCTTTCAAGAGTCTGTTGTGCATCCATATGGGGTCTATGTGGCCAGAGAAGGAGATTTCAGTCCCTTGCACAAACGGACAGTGCCCTCTCCCTCCCACATGCACCTTGCACCTTCCTAAGCCGTTTCAATTGGCGCTGTTGCATTTGGAAGAGTGTGGTTTCATTTCAGGCAGGAGGAGCTGGTCAGTCTGGCACTGCTGGTGCTGCATGGGCTTGTACCACATGTAACATCTTTGCAGGGTGGGTATAGCCTGTGGCCTGAGAGCCAGAGCCCCACATGAGAGAGTTTGGGTGTCCAGCCTGAATCCCCTGCCTCATTTCTGTTGATACTCTCCAATGCAGATAGCAGCTCACATTTCCAAATGTGTCCATGTCCCCTTTTTGGAGGTCCAGAGGCCCCTGAAGTCTGTCTTTCAAGTGCCTTTAGGTGCTTCTGGGTTTTCAGGCTTGTAGGTTTGGTCAACCTAACTTTAACTCTCTGGACTTTGGGAGAAACAAAGTGCCCCATCTGCCTCTGCGCTCCTGGAAGTCCCTTTGGTGCCCACCTGTGTTACTAACATACCTGACTATTAAGACACGAAGTGTTCAAGGCCAGGTTGGGCGGGACTTTGAGCAGCCTGGTCTAGTGGAATGTGTCCCTGCTCATGGCAAGGGGGCTGGAACTAAATGATCTTGAAGGTCCCTTCCAACCCAAATCATTCTGTGATTCCATGGTTATATGAATACCCTTTAAATTTTGGCCCTAGAATGTATTGCCAGCTGTGGTGTTCAGCATGGATGGTCCGTCCCGTGAGGTGCTCTAGGAGGTGATCATCCTGGGGAGGAACATGAGCTTTAGCAGAACTGTGGTGCACAGGACTGCCTGATGGGCATTTTTCCCTAGAACCCAAATAAAGAATGAAAAGCTGTCTTGTTTTAATTTAGGAGGGGAGGTAAGTCCGTTAGTTTTGCAATTACATTTCTCTTTAGCTGCCATTTAGTAAAATTAAAGAATAATTTAGAGTTTCAGAGGATCTCCACGAAGTATGAAATAACCCAGTCACCACTGCATTTGGGGACCTCATAGACAGTCAAAGAACATGGATTGAGGCTGTTAAGGTCATCTGGTTTTGTCTCACCAAAATCAAGTGGGTTCTGATGTCTAGTTACTTGGTAAAAAACACTTTCTAAAGGGAAAAAAAGAAAAAAGCCATTTATTCAGGAATTTAAGGCCTGTTTTTTATTGCTATCCCTTGAGAATAGTTTTACAACTCACCATTTCTCTTGTTCTGAGTGTCTGTCTCAAAATGATGCAGACTCTTGATCTAGCCAGGTTGCCTGTATCTTTTTATTAAGGTTGCACTTCCTAGAATGGTGGATTTAATTTCATACAAATGAAATTGTGTCTGTGTGACATGATCTGACTATGTTATGCCAACTCCTACATTATGACATTCCTCTCACACTATCTAAAAGCTTTGTTGCAACATATTAATATAGAAAGGGTTATTTGTTTTGCTAGTAATAAAGGCTGTATATTTGCTGTTTAGAACTAGTAATAAGGTTGACTTTTACACAACCTTGGGGAGAAAGTTGTGTTATTTATTTTTTAAGAGTTAAAAATTAAAAATGCATCTTGTGTATGTTCATTTGAGACGAGAGCGAAGGAGAGTACATACAAATTCCATCAAATACAATTAGCATAATCAGAGGCTGGATGAGAGCCACAAATTATTGCACAAGGGGAAAAAAAGTAGTTCCTGGGATCTTGATACATCACCTGAAGCTGATTAGGAACTATTTTTACACAAGGACAATTTTTACTGACGCTGCCCTTGCAAGCAGCTCTTATTTTATTATTTTTTTGGGTTCTTTTTCTGCCCTGAATTTGTATACTGAATTATCCATGAGGATAAACGTTGGACTGGATTAAGATTAAATTAGGAACTAGGTGCTCCAAAACAAAAAAAAAAAATATCTCTCCTTCCTATACACTCCCTTTTCTTCAGTTTAGTTTGGAGTTTGGATGAGGCTGGGTTTTTTTTTTTGTCTTTTTTCCCTTTAGATGCAGGAGACTGCAGCTGCACAGACTATATATATTTTTTTTAATCTTTTTACATTAAATTTTCTGCACAGATAATTTAACTTCCAGTATATCCCATCTTCTTTGGTTTAGGTCATCATTCTCTTTTTAGACTTCCTGAATTTCTTTCTTCTGCTTGTAATATAGCTGGATGATGTTCTTTGTCATTTATTTTTTCTCCCTTTTTCACTCTGGTTCTGCTGCAGTACACACAGGGCATAGTCAGAGAGTTTACAATGGCTCCTGCCTTCCAGAGAGTGATGAGTAATTTAGACCACTTGCTATCCAGGGCTGCCAGACTCCAGCTTCCAATGGAAAGAAGTAGTTGTGACGCCTAAATTAGGTACCTGTATTATATCGTTTAACTGCTGCCCCATCATCTTAGCAAGTTAGTTATAATAACCCTATTGATGTTAGTAGGTGTTTAAAAATTTCCCCCCCATGTTCTACGCAGAGTCATACTTACCTGCAAGACAGGCTTTTCCCTGCCTGCTTCTTTCTTCCTGAATTGGTCCATTCTTCTGTCACTTTCTGTCTCATCTTGTATTTTCTAATCTGCTCACCAGCCTTCCACTCCCTCTGACACATGCAAGTGCTCCAGAATACATTCATGCAGTCATACTTTATTAGTCTTTCTCATATGCATACTTACTAGTTCTTTTTTATTTTCTGGGCTTGTGTCGTTTGGCATTCTTTTTACATTTTAATACAAAATATGCTTAACGGTGTCTACTTAAAATTGCAGTTGTTTAAACACCCCAAATGGTCACTTTGGGAAGTGGGAGGAGTGCAGTGAATGCAGATGCAGGCAGCTGACGATGACTTGTATTTAGCACATCTTCCTTAGAACACAAAACCATGTTTAGAGGATTGTTTAAGCCAGTTTCTGGCTCAGAGCAGCTTCCAACAGTTGCTTAACCATAGAATCATAGAACCATAGAATACTTAGGGTTGGAAAGCATCTTAAGATCATCTAGTTCCAACCCCCCTGCCATTCGCAGGGACACCTCACACTAAACCATGCCGTCCATGCCCCTTACCCCTTGTCCTATCACTACAGTCCCTCATGAAGAGTCCCTCCCCAGCATCCCTATAGGCCCCCTCCAGATACTGGAAGGTTGCCATGAGGTCTGCACGCAGCCTTCTCTTCTCCAGGCTGAACAGCCCCAACTTTCTCAGCCTAGCTTCATACGGGAGGTACTCCAGTCCTCTGATCGTCCTCATGGCCCTCCTTTGGACTTGTTCCAACAGTTCCATGCCCTTTTTATGTTGAGGACACCAGAACTGCACACAATAGTCCAAGTGAGGTCTCACAAGAGCAGAGTAGAGGCGCAGGATCACCTCCCTCGACCTGCTGGTCAGACTCCTCTTGGTGCAGCCCAGGATACGGTTGTCTTTCTGGGCTGCGAGTGCACACTGCCGGCTCATGCTCATTTTCTCATGGACCAACACCCCCAAGTCCTTCCCTGCAGGGCTGCTCTGAATCTCTTCTCTGCCCAACCTGTAGCTGTGCCTGGGATTGCTCCCACCCAGGTGTAGGACTTTGCACTTGGCATGGTTGAACTTCATCAGGTTGGCATCAGCCCACCTCACAAGCATGTCAAGGTCCCTCTGGATGGCATTCCTTCCCTCCAGTGTATCAACCAAACCACACAGCTTGGTGTCATCGGCAAACTTATTGAGGGCTCTCTCAATCCCACTGTCCATGTCACTGGCAAAGATGTTGAGCAAGACTGCTCCCAGCACCGATCCCTGAGGTACATCACTTGTTACTGGTCTCCATCTGGACACTAAGCCATTGACCACAACTCTTTGCGTGCGGCCATCCAGCCAGTTTTTTGTCCACTGAGTGGTCCACCTATCAAATTGATGTCTCTCCAACTTACAGACAAGGATGTCGTGTGAGACAGTTTCGAAAGCTTTGCACAAGTCCAGGTAGATGACATCAACTTCTCTACCCTTGTCCATCAGTTCCGTAGCCCCATCATAGAAGGCCACCAGTTTGGTCTGGCAGGATTTCCCCTTACTGAAGCCATGCTGGCTGTCACCAACCACCTTGTTGTTTTTCATGTGGCTCAGCATGCCTTCCAGGAGAATCTGCTCCAAGATTTTGCCAGGCACAGAGGTGAGGATGACTGGTCTGTAGTTCCCTGGGTCATCCGTTTTCCCCTTCTTGAAAATGGGAGTTATATTCCCCTTTTTCCAGTCATTGGGATCTTCACCTGACTGCCATGATTTTTCAAATATGATGGACAGTGGCTTAGCAACTGCATTTGCCAGCTCCTTCAGGACCCGCGGATGGATTTCATCAGGTCCCATGGACTTGTGTATGTTCAGGTTCCTAAGATGGTCTAGAACCAGATCCTCTCCTACAGTGGGCCTAGGGTCTTCATTCTCACTGTCCCTGCATCTGCCTTCCAAGAGTTGGGTGGTGTGGCCAGAGCATTTTCCGGTGAAGACCGAGGCAAAGAAGTCATTAAGAACCTCAGCCTTCTCCAAATCCAGGGTAGCCAGTTCTCCCGATGGCTTCTGGAGAGGGCCCACGTTGTTCCTAGCCTGACTTGTATTTGCAGTGTACCTATAAAACCCCTTCCTGTTATCCTTAACATCCCTAGCCAAGTTTAATTCTAAGTGGGCCTTAGCTTTCCTAACCTGGTCCCTAGCTTCCCAGACAATATCCCTGTATTCTTCCCAGGCCACATGTCCTTGCTTCCACCTCTTATAAGCCTCTTTTTTCCTTCAAATTTTCCTCGGCAGGTCCTTATCCATCCAAGGAGGTCTCCTGGCCCTCCTGCAGCACTTCCTTCTAGTAGGGATGCTCCTGAGCTTGCAGCAGGTGATCCTTGAATATCAACCAAGAGTCTTGGGCCCCCCTTCCCTCCACGGTTATATCCCATGAAATCTTACTGAGCGTGTTCCTGAAGAGGCCAGAGTCTGCTCTCTTGAAGCCCAGGGCAGTGAGCTTGCTGCACGCTCTTCTCACTGTCCTGAGGATCTCGAATTCGACCATCTCATGATCGCTGCAATCAAGGCTGCCCTGGAGCACCATATTTCCAACCAGCCCTTCCCTGTTGGCGAGGACGAGGTCAAGCATGGCACCTCTCCTTGTCGGCTCCTCTATTACTTGCAGAAGGAAGTTGTCTTCTACAAAATCGAGGAACTTCCTGGATTGCTTGTGCCAGGCCGTACCATTCCTCCAACAGATACCAGGGTGGTTGAAGTACCCCATGAGAACAAGGGCCTGTGAGCGTGAGGCTGTTCCTATCTGTGTATAGAGAGCTTCATCCATAGATTGCTCTTGATCAGGCGGTTTGTAACAGGTCCCCACAGTAATGTCCCCCATCGCTGTTCTCCCTTTAACCCTGACCCACAAACTCTCTGTCAACTGCTCAGCTGTCCCAGACAGAGTTCCATACTCTCCAGACTATCCCTAACATAAAGAGCAACTCCCCCTCCCCGCCTACTGGGCCTGTCTTTTCTAAAGAGCCTTTAGCCTTCCATTCCAACACACCAGTCATAGGAGCCATCCCACCATGTTTCTGTGATGCCTATGATATCGTACCCCTGTACACATGCACACATCTCTAATTCCTCTTGTTTGTTCCCCATGCTACGGGCATTTGTATTAAACACCTGAGCCGAGCTTCAGTTGAAGCCAACTCATTGGCTGGAGCAGCTGGAATATCTCTACTTTGCTCTGAACGTTTACTATAGGGTCTGGCAATTGACTGGGTGTGTTGGGAGGGAATGATGCCCCCCTCCCCCAACACATCTAGTTTAAAACATCCTTGACCAGTCTGGCAAACCTCCTACCAAATCCACTCTTCCCCTTCTTTGTCAGACCAACTCCACCAGCCCCCAGTAGACCTGGCCTACTGTAATTGTGTCCCATGTTCAAGGTACCCAAACCCCTGACTATAGCACCACCCTTCTAACCATTTAACAACCTGGCCAATCCTCCTACCCTTTTTGAGGTCCTGCCCTGTATCCTGGAGAATTGATGAAAAGAAAATCTGTGCTCCAGAGCCCCTGACCACCTCTCCCAGAGCTCTGTAGTCCTTCTTTATGTTCTCCAGGAGCACCCATATGGATCACTAGAAGTGAGTAATAGTCAGTGGGACCGACTAGAGCAGGCAGCTTCTCTGCAACATCCCTGATCCGAGGCCCTGGTAGGCAGCACACCTCCCTTGACCCTGGGTCAGGCTGACAGATGGGTGCCTCTGTTCCTTTCAGCGTAGAGTCCCCTAGCACTATGACCCGCTGCTTTTTCCTGGCAGCACCAGTAGTGATCTTCTTTACCAGTGCATCAGCCGGTTGTTCCTGGTGGGAGTGTGGTTCCTCATCAGCCCTCTGCAGGACAGCAAAGTGGTTCTGGGTGGGGACAACAGATTTAGGAGGAAGCCCCTTGCTTTTAGTCGTCCTCTTCCTCCTTTTTTTTTTTTTTTTTTTGTTGTTTTTTCCTGTTACTGTTTCCCAGCTTCCTGGGTTAGCGGCCTCCTTTCCTGCATGAGCGACAGTAGACGCTTGAGGCCTTGGACAGTCTGGTCCTGGAGCAAGCAGTGCTGCTTCCTCTCAGCTTCCCTGGCATCTTTCAGCCTAGTAACAGCGTCCTGCAGCTCAGCCACCTGCTGCAGGAGGACCTGCACCAGGTAGCACTGAGTGCAGCCCTGCCTATTGTGCACCCTCCCCCCAGGAGAGCAGTAATCTTTAAAACTAAAATAATAGTAATAAAAATAAACGGAACAATAGTGATTTCTCTCTTTGTGCATTCAGAGATTTCTGATGGGAAGGAGTTGGTCAGTTGAGCACTACCAAGAAGTTTTTGAGAAGCAAGATTGCAAGCACGTACAGCTAGAAATAGATGTTCTTTCCCACTGGGGAAACTTTTGTTTTCTGAATATTGGAAAGATTTGGGGAGGCTTTTAAAGTCTTTTAGTTACAACAGTGTTTCCCTCTGGTACTGTTACAGTTGGGCTAATGCTAGTAATGCCCCTGGGCTTACACCTCAAGATAAGATGCTGTGCTGGGTGTGTGACAGCTTTTCCAAACATGGAAATGTCACAAGTTTAAAACCTCCCATTTTATGCCCTATACAGCTGTAAACGGGAGATTTATTCCACTGAGAAAGGCAGGTTTATAGTTTGCTGGTGGAGTTAGGTCTCCTGGCTAGATGTGAAAAGGCTTGAACTCCTTAAAGCTGGGTATTTAAAAGGTGTAGACAGTTACATTTTATAGAATTTTACTTTTATTAGTGAAATCAGAAAAAAAAAAACAAACTGATACCTACCTAACTCAACCTTTGGTAAGTAATTCGAAATGTACAAATTTACCATTGAAAAGAGGGAAATTAAATGATTTCTCAAGGTGACTAGATCCAGAGGTAGATAAATCCATTTTTAAATAACAGCAACAGTATCTCTACACTGTTCTCCTCTTCAAGAATGCCAAAGCTGTTTAGGTAGTAACTGTTCTGTACGATACATACGGGGAAAGCTCTGTCCACTGCTAAAGGTGCTGAACATGGCTGTGATGCAGTGAAGAAACGTGGGACTTGATTAGAGGGCTCCTGCACCTCCTCGAAGCAGCAGGGGAATATTAGACAGGCAGAAATGCAATTACTGAAGTTGAAATTGGGCCAAGACAATGGGACAGGCAAGACATTCTTGGAAAATGTGCTCTTTGATTGTAAATATCCATGAAGCAAGCTTGTCAATGGTATTGATTTTGGCAGTGGATTATCACTGACAGCAAGGATCTGCTGCCCTCCTGCTTTAAGCAGTACCCTAATAGGTTTTTAGACAAATAGCCAGGCTGCTATGTAGAGAACAGCTCTCCATGATATGTTCATCCCATCACAGGTTCCCTGAAAGTGTTGGATTGACCACATGAGAAATATTGTGTACGTGTTTAGTGCCAGGGCAGTAAGTCCTACATGTTTGGGCTATGGTGGACATACCCTGACCTGTTACAGGTCCATGGTGTAATGTCCAACCTGCCAGTATCAGCAGCTCTGTGCAAGTTCCCATCCACATGCTGAGGCTGATCTTGCTCAGCCCCATTTCCATCATGAGCTTTGACCGAAACGAAGCATGCACAAAACGTGACCTTCATGAGATATATTTTACTTCAAAATCTAGAGCCGGGGAGACGCTTGCTGGCTTTAGCAAATGTAAGAGCTGGGTTTCAATAGCAGACACATTAGATAATGATGCTTACGAACTGGTGGTACTTTTATTCTTAGATGAAGTCAAGTATACCTGTGAGGAGGGTGTTGGTGAAAATAATGCGATAAAATCTGAGAAAGTGCAAAATAATACCTGCAAATCATCCGAATGATCTTTGTATGTGAAATGCATTGAGGTTCTGCCCTGATACTCAACTGACAATTTTAAATCTTACCACAATACAAATAATAACGAGATATTTAGGATAGATTAGAATTTACTTTTGGATCCATTAGCATTTCTGTTGAATCTGACAAAACGATTTAGAAAACCTGTACGAATACAAAGTGCCTGCTCATCATATTTTGTGACAGATAGGTGAATACTTGACATCTTTGTGCTCTTAAAAGAACATATGCGAAGACTCAATTTAATTTCTAGGGTTGAGGGAATTTATTTGCCTAATTTTGAGCCCACTAGCACATGATGGATTTGAAAGTTCAGTTCTAACAAGAGTATAATTGAGTTCTCATTTCACTTGGGAGGGAGTGTGATAGAAAGGGTGAGGAAAGAGACAGAGACATGGGGAAACTAAAGTAAGAAAATGAAACTGAGAATACTCATGAAAAAAATTGCAGTGAGACTAAAAAAAAATGTAGCAAGGCAGATTATAAGAAGATGCCCACACATACAAATAAGATACTCTTTAAGGGGACAGAATAAAAAAAAATGCGTTCTTAATCATAATGCCAAATGTCTTTTGGCTGGAAAGATAATGCTTTAAAATATACTCACTGTGGTAGCTGAAAATACGGATAAAATATTAAGTCTTTATGTTGTGAAAAGGGAGAGAGGAATGTTTCTCTAAATACTTTCTCAGGCTCAGTGAGTAAACCACCTCTTCAAACATTCTGTCTTACAAGGATAGTCTTTCACTATCAGCATAGAATCATAGAATAGTTAGGGTTGGAAAGGACCTTAGGATCATCTAGTTCAACCCCCCTGCCATTCGCAGGGACTCTTCACACTAAACCATGCCATCCAAGGCTATGTCCAACCCAGCCTTGAACACCGCGAGCGATGGAGCAGTCGCAACTTCCCTGAGCAGCCCATTCCAGTGCCTCACCACCCTCACAGTAAAGAATTTCTTCCTCATATCCAATCTAAACTTCCCCTGTTTAAGTTTGAACCCATTACCCCTTGTCCTCTCACTACAGTCCCTCATGAAGAGTCCCTCCCCAGCATCTTTATAGGCCCCCTTCAGATACTGGAAGGCTGCCATGAGGTCTCCACGCAGCCTTTTCTTCTCCAGGCTGAACAGCCCCAACTTTCTCAGCCTAGCTTCATAAGGGAGGTGCACCAATCCCCTGATCATCCTCGTGGCCCTCCTTTGGACTTGTTCCAACAGTTCCATGTCCTTTTTATGTTGAGGACACCAGAACTGCACACAATAGTCCAAGTGAGGTCTCACAAGAGCAGAGTAGAGGCGCAGGATCACCTCCCTCGACCTGCTGGTCAGACTCCTCTTGGTGCAGCCCAGGATACAGTTGTCTTTCTGGGCTGTGAGTGCACACTGCAGCCAGCTCATGCTCATTTTCTCATGGACCAACACCCCTAAGTCCTTCTCTGCAGGGCTGCTCTGAATCTCTTCTCTGCCCAACCTGGAGCTGTGCCTGGGATTGCATGATTCTATTATATTTGTGGTACAAACGGCGAGCTGCAAGGGTAGGACACATAGCCATGGCCATGCAAAATGGATCATGTGCGTGAACCTCAAGCTTGCTGACCATCAGAAGTTAGTCTGATGTCTGCAGTCGTTTAATCTGGGACAAAGACCAACCCACACTCCAGAGGTCAGCCGCCGCTTGCCAAAATGTTTAGCTTGGTCTGTTCCCTGCATGCCTGAAAAGTCCAGGGTGATGTCGTGGTTTAAGCCATAAATCATGCAGTTTGCTCACTCACTCACTGGTCCCTCTTTCTTCCCCCCAACTCCGAGGAGGGGAGGGGGGAATGGGGAGAAGAATTGAAAGAATGTAACTCCCATGGGTTGAGATAAGAACAGGTAACTAAGGTATAACACAAATCACTACTGCTACCACCAATAATAATAATGACCAGGGAAACACAAGGGAAGAGGATACAACTGCTCACCACCCGACAACTGAGCCGTGAACTGCACTCTTCCGGGTTCCTGCCCCCAGTTTTTACATCCTGGGCATGACGTACTGTGGTATGGAATAACCTCTTTGGTCAGTTTGGGTCAGGTGTCCTGTCTCTGCTTCCTCCCGGCTTCCCCTCCTCCCTGGCAGAGCATGAGACTCAGAAAGTCCTTGGTCAAACCAAACATTCTAAGCCGTGACTATAAACACTGGTGTTATCAGCGCTGTTCCCAGGCTGAAAGTCAAAAACACAGCACTGCACCAGCTACCAAGAAGGAGAAAAATGACTGCTGCTGCTGAAGCCATGACAGGTGATCACACGTGACTACATTCTGTCAGGTGACAGATACTCATTCGCAGTATGGACATGTTTCTTGCAGGTGCTGGGTAATGTATACCCAGAAACTGAAGTGGAACTGTGCCAAGGGTTGGGGAAGGAGTCTTTTCGTATGACTGTTGAAGGCTTCTATATGAGACACTCTAAGATGGGAGGCATATCCCCCTTTTTTTTTTTCTGGAAAGCTGGGAAAACCCTTCTACTTTAGCCCCTGATGTTCACAGTGTGATTGGTGGCTGTGCAGCTTTCCTCTCTCTTGTGTTACTGAGGACTGCTGCAATGCAAGTGGCATTTCCGCCAGTCCACTGTCCCTCCTCATCCCACTGTCGCATGTGGAGCCAGGATTCCCAAGCAGGACTGCCTGCCAGCATCCTACAGCAGCTTTATTAAAAGTTCGTAGGGAGTACCTCTCCGCATCCCTCAGGTTTATCTATTAAGCGATTCACTTAGTGGAAAAAAAGGGCAGGTTTGACTCTCTCTCAGCATTTACATTTTCCTGTTTACTTCCAAGTGAGCTGGCTTCTGATGTCCCCAGCCTTTCTTCCACCTAGCTTTGGGCACAGATCCTTTGCAGCTGGTTACTAATGGTTTCAGCTGAACAGGCATGAGCTCAAGGCATTTGAAGGTACATCTTTGTTCAGTGCCATAGGACATTGTTGGCTGCTCAAGGTTTAGCTCAATACACCGCAAATGGAAGTACTTTTCCTGTGCTACTTGTACTTACTTTGATTTTTAGGTAAGAGCTACATTTCCAGCTGTATCATTGGCAGCTTTCATTAATGCTCCTTGTTGAACAGTAGCTTTTTCATCTTTGTGCTTTGCTAACATGGTAGATTTAAATGGGGTTTTCTGTCTTTTTGATTGTATCCCGATATTCTGTCACCTTTTGATCTCTGTGTAGTGCACATAGATTGTAAATTCCTTCAGGTACAGACTGTTGGCAGGGTGGTGTATGGGGCTGTATTTTTTCTTTACATGTGCCTAGTATGGCAGAGCCCTAGATACTATGATACTATGAAATAACAGAACTAGTAGTATTAGTAGTAATAATAATAATTTTCACATTACCCTTGTGATACCTAGGAAAAACAATGTTGTTTAGAGTTTAGTGAGAGCTCTAGGAAGACCTGCAAATGGCAACCTACAGGCGCAGCAAATGGCCTGAAGTACTGATACATTTCTGACTTATTACAGAAACTTGTGCTTAATCCAGTCACTGGTTAATTTAATCCTGTTTCATTTGATTGGATCCCCTGGAACCAAGTCATTTGTATTGTGTTTTAGTCTGGTATTTCTGATCATTGTTTTTGTTAATTTGATAAGGATTGATTGAACCAGTCATTGAAAATAAATCGCATAATTAATCAAATGCAGCATTAGAAAAGCAGATCCTCAGCTAGAGCTAGTCTGTTAGCTTTTCCCTCTTGTTTTTCTTCCTCAGTACATGGAGTTTCGACTTCCTTAAGAAAAACGTAGAGATGAACATTTTAATAGCATACACATTTCGATAGTACAAAGAGAGAGATCTACATACATGTATATATATGTCTATTTAATTTTTTATTTAGAATAGAGTAGAGGAGAATAGAATAGACTAGAATAGAAATAGTGCTGTTGGGAGGGACTTACAGTGATCATCTAGTCCAACTTCTTATCCCCTCTCAAAGCATCTTAGTTTCACATAACTGACCCTTTCTGAGGCAGAGGTGTTGAGTGGAGGGTCTTGCTTAATGACTCAGTGATTTTCAGGGAATCAGCATGTGATTTATGTTTGGATTTGGCACAGAGTCGTCAATGTGAAAAAACAAATCAGGCTTTGTGCACTGTTCTAATAAGGTCTGGATAGAATGGGGTACAGTCAGTGCTTGCCTGAAGCTAACAATTGCTCCAAACCTGTGCTATGAGTGGGAAAGGAGATTTAACAAAGATTATTTTGATCTCCACCTGTTGTGTGGAAAGGGAAGTATCCCATTTTTAATTTCTCTGAAGTAGGCGTTTGGTCCTGTTCTGACTCTTCTCTCACTTTGATCTATGCTTGTGACCAAAGTTGGTCATTTTGATCTGCACTATTTGATTTTTATAGATTTGTGTTCCAGTTGAAGCATTATTACAGCAAACCACGGCTGTGTTTGTCTTCTGGAGGTGATGGTTGTATAAAGAACAGCTAAAACTCCCTTTGCCTCTCCTGAAAGGCATGGCAAGTTCAGCAAGGGACACACTGCCTCTTCAGGGGTATTACCTGCAAAGACCCCAAGCTGGTGTCCCTGGCAGTTCAACCTGGGAGTTACGAGGACACTGTCTGCCCTGCACCTATCCTAGCAGAAATAGTAGCTTCTGATGAACCCTGACCTGCAACAGCGGAGGAGGAGTATTAGATCAGATCACGACTTGCTGTTGTAGGTGAGGTATCCCTACCAAAGGTCATTTAATTTTAGCTTGTCCTTCCCTACATGGCTTACAGACCCAACCTGTGCTAATTAGGGCTTACAGTAACCCCTCTCTCTCTCCCTGTCACCCTGAAGTTTCTTGAGTGGGAGGTTATTTTTAGAAGTGGTTTACTTTGTGTTAACTTCCCGGGAGCAAAGAGAGTGGGACTGTTTTATGGGTTTAGCCGCATAAATTTCCTTTAAATCCTACGTAACAGAGGATTTTCAGAAGCACAGAGTCCCCACCCTTGCTGGGTTTCCTCCTCTTAATGAGTCCAATGGCCCAAACTGGACACATAGAGGAATTTCATCTTAAAGGAATAAAAAGTAAAGGAATGGAAAGCAATTTACTGTTGAAGGCTATTGAAGTAGAGCTTAATCTTAACAGTACCCATTTATCCTTGGATGATGAAGGACTACATAAAACCACAGGTTGCCAGGAACAGAGTAAAATTGAAACATCATCTGATTCACACCCCAAAAATGAGAGTGAGATGCCTGGAAAAAAATGCATGCAACGTAGCACCATTTTGGCTACTAGCAACACTAGCCACAGCTACAGCATTATCTGTTTTACTTTAAGTTGTGTGGCTGTGGACAGCAAAGTATGTCTAATAGCCATTTGCTAGATTTATAGCTTGGTATGCGATGTGTTTGCCATAAATCTACTAGAAGGATGATGGTTGAGGCAGCTGAAGCGTTCATGCTAGTCCAGGAATCACTTCTGCCAAAGGAAATGCGAGAACTGGGCAGCCTCCTACTGGTAGCATGGAGATTACAAAAACAAAATGAGCAGGAGTACTTTGATGTAAAACCTAAAAGCAGAAAAATTGGAGAAAACAGAGACTGTGTTTCCAGAAAAAAACACATATTAGCACTCTATTATAAATCAAATCAAATGACCACCCAGCTGCCTGATCCTGCACTGAACTTCCTGTGTTATTAAAGCTCTGAATCTGAATGGAAGCAGGGGTACATCTTGAGAACTCATTCCCAAAAAAGATCTGCTAGTCATGTCTGGTCGGAACAGCTTGGGGAATGTTTAGCTTCTTTTAAGAACCAACTGGGTTGGAGACTGATAAGTTTGAGCTGGTTTTGCACAGACTTGTTTGAATCTTAAAATGCGTTTTCATCTGTCTGCACAGAAAAAAATAATTCAAAAAATATTTTAATAAGAATTACTGTGATACATAATTTTGGATTAAAGGGGAATGCAGTATATTATTTTAATATTTTTTTACTGTGGAATACATTTGTATTTCTCCTGCACAACCCAGATTTTTAACAAGAGCAGAGCAATTACAGGAATAGCCAGATTTTAGATGTTATCTTGGGTGAAGGAAAAGGGATGGGTTATTAAAGTGTATAGCCTCCTTGAGAGATGCAGTGCTCTAATCCTGTTTTTCACATCTTAATTTTAGTGACTGCATAACGTACCTTCATAAGATGCTCTTAATTGAACATTTCAGTAGAATTGGAATAAAGTCTAATATATCTGGAATTCCTCCTCCACTCTTTTAAAATATGATGTGAAATTTATTAGTCTTAATGTACATATCCCAGAGCTAATTTTTTTATCTTGTAAATCAGTTTCTCCTCATCTTTTTTATGGCTTTTACTTTCAGATTTAAAGAATAAATAAAGTCTTGATTGAAAAGTCTTTGTTGTTTTGCGCTAGAAAAGGGAGGGGGACAGCTTTATAAACGTAAAAGGATTTTTTGTTCTTTTTAAATTATTTACAAACGCTGAATTAAAGGACAGTGGAGTTTAAATTATGCATTACATTAACATCTTACTGATGAAAGACGCTCAAAGAATGCTGGAATTTTTAAATTGCTATGAGCCAAATTCAGCCGCAACTTAATAGCTCTATTGATGTTGATGAACTTAAGGAAGTGATAAAACTGGACCTATAGGCTTATTTTTCTTTTTGCTGTGAAAGGTAAGCATGCTGTTTCTGCAGTACTGACTATCCTTTGTTTGAGAGTTGACCGAGTATACTTTGATCCTTTTTTGGAAAAAGAATTCTCTGTTCTCCCTTAAAGAAAGCTTCCTGAGACCTGGATCAGATTAAGGAAACTGAAGTGAGCACACAAAAGTGCTTGTTAGAAAGTGAAATTTATGTGCAAACTAAATGTGCCCTTGATGGTAGCCTTATTGATCAAGCCAGGTTAATAAATCAGTAATATCATGCAGCACTGTTCAACACTCCCAGGCTGATCTTGGTTTTCTTTTTTTTTTCTTTTTTTTTTTCTTTTCTTTTTTTTTTTATGTGCTTTCTGTGTAGGCAGAGAACATGCACTTTCCTGCCACAGAGCGTGTAGTACAATTGAAACACTGAATTCAGAGGCCTTGCATGGAAAATGTCGGCATCCAATACATCAAAAGGGATTTTTTATAGAAGTAGCTTAATCCTGGGATAGAAGCCTAAAGTGACATAGCTTTTAATCTATAAGTATTCCTCTTTATATTTCTAAGGCTATAGGCCCTGAGCCAGCATTAAATTCACGGTCCTGTTTGGATAAGAAATATGTGAGAAATTTGGGGCAAAAATCAAATATGGAGTGGCTTCTGAACCTATCAACGGCCAGCATTTGCATTTAAGATAAATATTTAGTTTTCAAGCAGTCTGTCGTTGGGTCATTCTTCAGTAGCTTTGCCAGTACACAAGGGTTACATCCTTTGTACACCCTTGGGATTCTGGTCTGACAAGTACTTCCATTATTACCCGTATTTCCTTTTGCCCTCTGACAAAAAGCACTTATGATGAGCTGCATTTATTTGCTTCTACTATGGGATGCCTGCAAAATCTCTGAGAGCCCTCTTGCCTTGCAAAGTGCATGTGTTCTGCTGTATGTGCTGCCGCATTGTTCCTGATGTTGCGCGTTTTCTCCTCTGTTGTGAGACGATTTTGCATTTGTGGCTTTGCTCTGATTTGGGGTTGATCTGCATGCCAACCGTGTTAGCAGAGGAGGTTCTGCTCAGGCTAAAGTGGGGCTTCTGTGCTCGAACCCAGTGTCGTGCGCTGATGTCCCTGGTGTCCTGGAGCAGCAAGTGTCGCAGCCGGGACCTTGGTTCGATACCTCAGCTCCGTTCCCTGATGTTCTCGCTGAGAAACGAAGGCAGCTGGGTGAGTACCTGAGCCTCTGCTGGTAAAATTTGCCAGGACAGAATACAAAGTGGCATTTATGAAGCACTTTTTGTCATTCCGTGGTCCTGCTTTCATTCCCAGCTAATGCTGAGCAACTAACTGGTAGTGCTGGTGTTAAGACCAGTGGTTATCCTAGGCAGTGCAGCCCCCAGAAACAGATACCAAGCTGTGGTCAATTCACAACCTTCTTTTCTCCCATCTTTCTCCTCCCTTTTCCATTATCTCATTCCTCTTCTTGCCTCCCCAAACCTGCAGCTAATTTGGATAATGAGCCTTATAAAGGGTTAATGAGACATGCTACTGAGCATATAGCAGCAGTTGACCCATTCACAGTATGGAGTTATCTTCCTATTCATTGTCAGAGTTTGGGAGTTTGACTGTCAGTCAGCAGTTCTTGGCCTGGCTACAGGCTCAGGACTTTACCTCCTTTAAAGGACCTCCTTAGGTCTTTAAATCCTCTGAAAAACGGGGATGGATGCAGACTGTATCCTGCTGCTAAGCCATGTGTCTTGCCTGAAGCCTCTACCTTAGTGCTCCAGAGCTCACACTGGCTGGTGGCTTGTTGCTGAATGGTGTTTAAGATGCCAGTATGGAATTGCTCTCTCCTCTTGAGAGGGAATTAAGACTGCTTTTGTCTTTTATGCAGGGTAGCAACATTTCTTCTATGAGTTAACCGTATTATCCTCTTTCTCACTTCTCCACATTGGCTTTGGAAAGAGAAAAACAATACTGTGTCATCACAGAATTGCCTGGTAATGGGAACTGTAAGGCAGATGAGTTCTCTCCACCCATGAGCAGGTTCTTGAATGACATTTAACTGCAGGACAACTTGCTCTGTTCCTCTTGCTTGCTGGTATGTCCGTATCTCTCAGGTTTTTAATAGATTGCAATACATCCATCTCTTAAAACAAGTTTCATTTCTGTAGCCCAGCCCAACAGCCAGTGCTAGGGCGATTTTGCTGTCATTGGTGCATCTTTAAAGAGTCTGTCTATCTTTAAGAACTTCTTTGGCCATGGACTAGACTCAGAACTATGCTTGGGATCCAGTCCAGCATGGTATAGGAATTTACCCCAGCTGAAGCTCTATCCCTGTGTGATTCAGATTTTACATGCATGCCCCGTGCACACAAATAATACGTGTTTCATGCAATATTTAGCAGCATGAGCAACAAATTAGACCATAAACTCTTTGGTGCAGAGACCACTAAGCTTTGCAGAGTACTAGGCACGTTCAGGCTTAAAACCCAAACGGGGCCACCAGTCATTACTTGTTAGAGTGAGGCACAGCTAACAGCTTTAAAAGGAATACCCTCATTAAATTGAAGTTGCTTTTACTCATGACAGGCCATAAAACCTGAATCCGTGGGAGGGAATGTTTGCCTCTATGCATGCATGTGTCTTAGCCTTTTTCTTTTCAATGGGGAGAGAAAATAGCATAGGTTGCATATTGGATGTGTTATCTTAGTATTAAGCTGCCATTCCCAATTTCTTTTGGATAATTGAAACAGAGAATCACTACTTCTCATCCATCACTTCAAATGAAGGCTTTAGTAAAATTATTTTGGTCACCGGGAACCACAAATAAGATCCCTCTATCCAGATTAGTTCTTTTTTGCCCATGAAACTGTTTGTAATAGGTCTTAGCACACTGAGCCATAGCAGGATGTATGTCAGGACTTTTACAAGCCTTTAGAGAAATTGTTCAAATGCATTTATAAGGACCTCCCAGGAAGTGTTTGGTGGTGTTGAGCCTGGGGAAAATTTTATTGGAAATTTTATTGCCGGACTTTGTTGTTGTTGGGTTGGGGTTTTTCAATTCCACTAGCATACTCTGTAATGCTGCCTGTAGTGCAGTAGGTTTTGTGTTTCCATTGATGTAAAAAAGATCTTACTAAAAGTTTAGCCCTTATTTCCTCTAAGATTTGTAGAACTTTGGACTTAAAGTCAGACTTAGTTATAGCTATACCACCTGAACACCTGATAGTAACCATGTTAATTGACACAGTGTAGACCAAATCACTAATTCCCAATCTTTAGCCCCAGCTGATTGCTGTGAACTCATGAACTTTCTCATGGATATTCTGAAAAGCCCCATAAAGCTGAAGGTTTTTAATGCTTTAATATAATAAGGTTCAGTGGACCAGCTGTACACCAATTACTGTTGCCTATGGGCCATGGTTTATGACTGAGCTACAAAAAATCGACAACCTGGCAACTTGTCTGTGTTAGTCTCATGTAATTTTGAAACTGTTCCATCTTGCTCCGTTCTGCCTGTACATCTGTATTGCAGTTCATTTCCTTAAAACTGGGAGATTGCTCACTGCTGGAGTTCAAAGTGGCAGGCGTGAAGTGAAACATAAGCTTCAGTGAAAATGTTACTTGTTCTTCATGGTTATTTCAAACAAAAGAGGGAAAAGATCCTCAGATTTGGATTTGGGGTACTCCAAAATAGCAGAGGCTGAACATTTTAGGGGTGCTGCAAAGATCGCTTTAGTAATCTCTGTAGTCTGCCATGCATTTCAGGCAGTTAAATAGCCAGTACTGCTGTTGACTAGCCAAGCTTCAACAGACCTTTTAGAAACCTTCTTGTCTTTTCATATAGACATTTGGCAGTATTTTAAAATGTATACCCAGTAGATTTTATAATGCATTTCCTTTTTTTCATGTGTTTTGTGCTTAATTCAAACAAGCATCTGACATGAAAGCTAAAGATGAAAGTGTAACATAGTACAATTAGTTTCTGTGAAGTCTGTGGATCACTAATGGAACACATCTCTTCCCCCTGCACAACTATCATAATACAGGCTATTTTTTGGTCATTTGTGTTGTACATTAAAAACATCAAATAGAGAGCTGTCGTGTGCCTCAGTGCATGGACACAAAGTTCCTTTGTTTGATAATGTTGGAAATAATTTTGCTTTCCAGATACGCAAATTGGTAATTGCTTCAATCGGATCAGAGACATGTAACACTTGTAATGTAACCCTTCGTGTATTAAGAAAAATAATGCAGGAATTAGATCAGAGAGCAGATGTATATGGTGTGTTGTGATTTCATACCAACTCCTCTCTAGCTCTTTCTGAGCAAATAAATAGAAGCTGAAGAGCACATCCAGAAAGTGATGTCCTGGACTTGTGCCTTTACATCCACTAAGCCCCTAAGAAGCAAGGTTTGCGAGTGTATTTAGTGAAAAAATATTTTGGAAAAAAATAGCCTTTTATAGAAAAGGAGGAGAAATATTAATTGACGGAAGACCTACAGACTTTCTTCCTCCTCATTAATGCTCAAAGTATAGAATTTAGATATAGATGTGGGTGCTAACTCCTCCGGTTTCAAATGTGAGTGTCCAGTGCTCTAGTTTTGTGGAAAGCAAGCTTTCAGTTGCAAAACAAGCAACCACGTTTTTGTAGGATTTAGGAGAGCTGTGTCACATACTCTCTTTTCTACCCGTTCTATGTAGAACATAATGGGTTCTTTTAAAATGATATTGTGTGTGGTTCTATATTATTTAAGGTACAGGAATATTTTTTTCTTATTCTTTATATTGACACCTGTTTTAAAGCAGCTTGGGGATGTAACAAAGTTACACAAGATGCATGTCTTGACAGTGCCACACAGTAATGAGTAGTTAT
The DNA here is from genome assembly GCA_017639245.1 of Myiopsitta monachus. Taxonomy (NCBI): domain Eukaryota; kingdom Metazoa; phylum Chordata; class Aves; order Psittaciformes; family Psittacidae; genus Myiopsitta; species Myiopsitta monachus. Next base: position 21,076,655 of record CM029922.1, on the reverse strand, counting down.
GTATTTAAACCCACCTGTAAGACACAGTTCATATAACAAAGAAATCCAACCACAGATGACACAGGTGGAACAGTGTGGGGCATGATAGAAGTTGTGAATGCTCCTGTCTGTTATGATGATGCATAAAAATGCCCAGTTCTCTATATTGCATTTACTGTTTTTAAAAGCTGTGCTTCAGGATAAATAATAGTGTTTCTGAGGGAGGTATCTTAGCTGATACATAGGCAGAGAATGCTGGCGCTGCTTTTTTTTTTTTTTTCTTCTTTTTGTACTGCAGGGTGCTTTGACCACTGTTAAACATTTTAGCTAGATCCAAAGGGTTATATGAGCCAGTAACATGAACCAGAAAATCACCAACAGCGTTATATCTTCCTGTGTCAAAGACCTTGTACAATGTGAAAGCTAAAGGTTTTCAGATTAAGCATCTTCTCAGGAAAATTTATAAATAGGAAGCATTTCAAAACTGAGTTTTATTTCTTCCCTTCCTGCCCAACAACAACAACAAAGATTCCCAAAACCATGGAAAACAATAAATTGATGCATTTTGAAAAGAAATAATTTGCACACAAGCTGAAAACTTTAACTTCAGAATTCCATACAAAAGAAGACATTAAGACTGACATTTCCTTGTAAACGTCTGTATTTAATGAAGTATAGCATTTGTAGTGGGGAAAAAATTCCAACTGTGGCATCTGGGAGCAAAGAGCAGCACATCAAAAACCCTGTTTTCCATCAAGGTCTGCACCCAGGACTGCTCACTCCCAGAGCCCAAGGAGGATAAAGCTCAGGTGGAAAAAGGAGTTAGTGATAGCAGGTGTCAGCGGCACTTGGATGAAGGAGGGAGCGTCAGAATAGGACAGAAGGGCTAGCAGGCATGTTGGAAGGGGAGAAGGGAGGGCAGGAGGAAGCAGGCACCTCAATGGCTTTAAAGACACAAGGATTGACTGATGGGCTTGGGAAAGGTGTACATCTATTTGCAGAAGGCATAAATGGGCCTGCTAATGACTTCTTTTCATGGAGTGATTGAAGTACTGATGATAGGGAAAAAAGCTCCCGGGGTTGACAGAGATTTCATTGGTACTACATGACCCAGGGCATTTATGGAGCCCACTATACCCACATCTCAGAGCTGAATTACTTCCCAGATGTAAGGCAAACAAGTGATCACTCAGACTGGTCTCCTGTTTTTTATGGCTTCAGTCCTCAATACTCTTTCAGCAATAGGCAGCTGGTTCCGTTTTCTTGGTTTAGAGTTTCTGACACCAGTAAAAACAAAACAAAATACTTTTAATCTTCCAGCAATGAAATACTGCTGCAGAGTTAAATAAACGAGACCTCTTGTAGCACCCTTGTTCTCTACAGGCCTTTTCTCAGAAAAGGCATGGTTGTTTAGTAAGATTCCCTAAAACTGCAGGGGGGGAGAGGGGATCTGGCTTAGCATTTAACTTTGTGTGATAGTTTCTTTATCAAGAAATCTCTTTCAGATCATATCCCCTTTGATGATTATTCAGCCCCGATCCTTCCCCTGCTTTACAGTTATTTTAACATCTCTGAAGAACTGCCAACATACCCACTTTAGCAGCCAATGACTGTTATGCTGCTTTTTTTTATTGGCATTCAGTTTTCAGGGTTGACAGACAATAAATACTAAGACTTCTCTTTACTGTTCCACAGTAATTTGTCCTATGGTTGTAAATAAGTCTCTCTTGTTCTGCTTTCTGCTAAACAAAACTCACTATTTTTGGAAGAGATTGAGCAAATAGATGAGTGTCCCATTTTATGTAAGCTGTGACTGAGTGGATGCTACCATATTTGTCAAGGTTTTTTTATTTTCAAGGCAAAAGAAGCAACTCAGTTCTGAAAATGCTAGCTTGCTGTGGATTTTTATATTTTTTTTTAAGATGGATCTATTAAATTTCTAGAAGGGGGTTGGCTTTTTTTTTCCCAGATATTGTATTTTCCATGCAGATGTGTTATGCAAGCCTGGAGGAGAATGATATTTAAAGATCTTAGGATATCCTCTTGGACTGTAACAAACAAACAAGCAAGCTACTAGCTATGAGGAACCATAATTATTCCCAATAGCCTAAACATTTTTACTCTGTGTATCTCTCTCTCTCTGTTAGACACCTTGCATTTCCAAGACAGAAAATCAGCCTCAAGGACTTGCAACAAGCGTCAGGTGGGGACAGACACCCATCAATCAGTCCACACCCTGGGACACTGATGAGCCTCCATCTAAACAGATGAGAGAGAATGAAAACCCAGGTATGTTTCTAATCTTATTTGTAATTCTACAAGGGAAAATCGTTCAAAGCAAATTCAATGCACTGTGTCCATTTATCTCCATAAATTAGGCTTCATTGTGAGCCCTTTCGTTATTCTTCAGCATTTTTTTTTCTCTCATTGTAAAGACCCTTCAAGTTTCTTCTGTGCTGGAGCTAATATGAATGCATTACGATGCCTGCAAGTTCATTAGAGTGGGTTGGTTTTTTTTCTCCTTCTCTGCCTTCACTAGAGGAAAAGGCACTCTGTGATACTTTAAGACCTCTTTTATGTCCAGAACTACCTGAAATGATTTCCAGCTTCCAGACACATATCATACATTGTGCTACTATGCCAGACGCCTAATTACAATCTCTTCGTAGTGGCTGGAGCACCATTATTATACACACAGAGTGTTTGTCAGGGAGCCGTGAAAGCACAGTGGGGAAAGAGGTTAATTTTCTTGGAAGCATGTGCTTAAGCTGCATAAAGCACAAAATACATAAAACCACAAACATGCCGCATGGCACCTGATGAGTATTTTAACAATTGCGCTCACATCACCATAGCAATTTTATGCACTTACTGGCTTGCAGCGGCTCCAGACCCTGGACCAATGTAGGGACCGTGAAGGAGAAGGGTGCATGGGTGCAGTTTGAGAGCAGACACGGGTGCGGGAGGGGAAGGCTGCAGATGTTTATCGTTCTGTTCTCCCTGGTGCCAAGCCCACTGCCATTGCCATCCTTCCTTCGTGCCACAGGTGCAGCGCCCTGGGTCACCACGGTGGCAGCAGGCAGCCAGCCCACCCTGATCACGCACTCCTACGGGATGACGCAGCCTCCCACCTTCAGCCCGGCTGCCAGCGTCCAGGCGCCCGTCATTGGCGTCACACCTTCCCTCCCTCCACACGTCACCCCCCAGCTCCCACTGATGCCCGCACACTACCAGCTCCAGCCGCAGCCCTCGCAGCCCCTCAGCAACATGGTGGTCAACCTCCAGAGCCAGCCCTTGTACACCAACAGCCAGCCCCTCAACATGTCCTCCATGAGCAGCGTGGGCCCAGTGGCTCACCCGGGCCCCGGGCCGGTGGGCAATGGCCATCTGGCCTGCCCCATGCTGCCACCGCCACCACCAGCCCTGCCCTCGGCCGCCCTGCCCAGCAGTGCACCCACCACCAATGGGCAGGCAGCCGCACCACTGCCCCCCAACACGGCAGGGGGCCCAGACAACACCAATGGGGTGCAGATGCTGCGGACGATCGGCGTGGGGAAGTACGAGTTCACGGACCCCTGGCACCCCAAAGGTAAGGCGCGATGGCTCGGTCTTGTGGGGTGTGGGTACAGAGGGGTGGTGGGGCTGGAGATGGCGGCAGAGCCCTGGGAATCCTGCTGCTGTCTTCAGGCCCACCATCCCAGCTCTGGCATCTGTCTGCACGCTTCTTTTCAATACATAGCTTTTATGACTTGATAATGACAAAAAACAGCGAGTTAGAATGAGGGAGGACGAGCTGTATGTGTATTTTGTTGTGAAAAACAGCTTCCAGGCCCATCAGATAAGCTCATGGTCCCAATGGTAAAGAAGCCATCATTCTGCACCTCTCCCTTTGAAACGCATACCCATGTTTGCATCTGACCACTTTCCTTCTGGCTTCAGTTGTGCATTAGCCACAATACTGACCTTCTTCTTCAACCACTGTCCTCTCCCCCAAGCCAAATGCAAGCAACCCTGCTGACTGAAGCTGAACAAGCCAAAACATTCAGCATTAAGGGGAAAACACTTCATTACTAGCTTCATTGGGCTGAAACGCTGCAGAACACTCTGAGTGAGCATTCTGAGAGGTTGACCTTTTCTAATAAGTAGTTTTGTAAATGAGTCACACCATTGGGTCACGTTGGAGTGTCATATCCGAGTATCTTACCCTAGACACTTCAAAAACAACTACACTCTCTGTATTTAGTGTGTAATTTCATTTGCAGAGTTTTCCCTGCCTCCTTTTAATATCATGACCCTGCCTCATGTGCTGGTAAAGCAAAATGAAGCTTACAAAAATATGAATGCAGACCTATCGGCAAAATCAATAAAATTGATCTTTAAAAAACCACCACCTTCATTAAGACTATGATATTTTATGTATACATTTGTATTCAGACACAATCCTTTTGTAAATTATTTACTTGCCACAAGCTGTTAACTCCTATTGTGTAGCTCTGTATTAAAGACAAGGAATCTTTATTAAAAATGATTAGTCCAACAACTCTTCCTGCTCGTTACGTAGATTGTACTTTGGTATTTGCAAATCCTTACCAAACATCTCTTGAAAAGGAGTTCAGGCACAAGCTCAGCAATACTTCTCTAAAGCTAAATATTTGGACTGCTTTTAAATTTTCAACTCCAAGCCCCAATAATGATGAGAATGCTTGCTGGATGGTGAGCTTCCGAATTTTTCTTTAAGGTATAGATGGGCTTTAAGTGATACTGGCACAGTCAGGTAGTCAAAAATTGACCAACAATTGCTATATAAGAGTTTTTATTATTTTTTCCCTTTAAAAAAAAATAAAATCAAAATCTACAAAAGCAATTTGTCAAGTCAGGTTTATAAGTTACAAATCCTTGATTTTGGAGAAGGAGGGGAGAGATTTATACTCTGATCCTTGTAGACTGAGCTGTAGTGGTACTGCTGAATGTCTCTCTTTTTCATGGAAGCTATTTGTCTTCTGAAAGGCATCATCTCCACTTTCCATAGCCACCTATCCCAATTTACTGCACTGGATACTCAGATACATGATCAAATTAACACAATTTAAAGGATTACTTGGTGTCATTGGAGACGTGCAGATATACAATACAAGGGAAAACACATAAGCTTAAATCACTTTCACTGTGGTAATTTGATCACATATCTGAGCCCTAGTGACACTAACCTAGTGAGACAAATGAGCACGTCAGTGACTGCACACTTGAGGTTAGGAATACTCTTAAAATGCCTTGCATACATAGGGCCAGCAGCATCAGCTGTTATTACTCTTCCTCCGTCAATTAACCTTCAGTGTATCTCTGGCTCACAGATGAAGTAAACTTCAAATCAGAGCCTAAGTATAAAGATTGTAAAATATTTAATCACTCTTTTAATATTTAATTTGCAAAGTAAGTCTTAGTCAGCATTCTTGCTTAACCTGCTGTAAACCACAGTCTAGTCTAATTGTCCGAGTGTCACTGACTGCCAAGGAGGCACTCATTAGGGTGAGGAGAAGAGTTCCTTACTGGAGTATCCCAGGTACGCCAGACCTACCTCTGGTCTGGTGTTTGGAAACCTTTGTACCTTGGAGAGGCTAATAAGGAGAATATTGAAACAAGCAGTATTTCCAATCCATGACAACCACTGACACATTAGCCATACCATGCCTTATAAACTGTAAGCTAGACAACTCTTTTCCCAGGGATTAGTTAGCTTCTGTGGCCATCAGCTATTGAGTTATTCCCCTTCCTGTAGTGGTTAAAAGCAAACAGATGTAAGGTAACAGAGCATGCATATAAAAATTTCTCATAAGCAGAACATATTTTGTAGGGGAAAAGTAATCTCTTCCTCCATTTCCAGTCTTAAAAGCCCTTATGTCTAAAGCTATAATTGCTTTTGTCAAAACTCAAGTCAGAGAAGATACAGATTGGGTTTCATTGTTTTGAATGAAAGACAAAGAATCAGGAAAGAAAGGCAACTGAGTGTTGAACCAGACCTTAAAAGCTTACTAGGATAACATTTGTAATATAAACTGTATATTTGTTCTGATTTCCACCCTCAGGGATTTCAGTCACTAAAGCCTGACTGATTTCAGTCTTGCACGATGGCCACCTTACTCTCCAGGAAGGAATGGAAACTGTGAGACAGTACTAAGCTGTTCAAACAGACAAGTTCAAACTAGTTCTCTACAAGTTTCATTTAAATATTCTCTCTCTTCCTTGGGGAACCTTGGACAGCATTATAATAAGAGCCACTGCTAATGGCCTTAAGATCTATCTCATTATCCTGAGATACTCTGTATTATTATTTTACTTGACAATCCAGTCTTGTACAGGTTTGGATAATTGCCCAGCTATCCCTTAAGTGAAAGAGCAGTTCTTGCTGGTTGATATGATAAGGTTTCTTATATTTTTAGACTTTATTAGGGAGCTGCTTGGAATGTCATGTTTTATTTCCTGTAATTATCTTTCATTTGGCTGTGTACATGTTTGGGCCCTATTACACTGTATTGATGCAGAGCAAGGTTTCTCAGTTGGCTGTTTCTAAACCAAAGTAAACAAATACGTTGCCAAAAGTTAAAGGCACTGCTAGTTTGCCATCTCATTTGCAATAGGTCAAGAGATCTCACAGAATTGAAAGAGTCATTTCCATGGCTTTGCAAAAACCACATTTTGGTAATAAGAATCATGATATAAACCAGATATGTCATTCTCTTTACAGTGTCACAGCTAATTCCTACCTAATTCCATTGAAACATCTTGTAAGAAAATAATTTTTGCATGGATTAGAGAATCTTCTTGGTCTGGATGGGGTATATTCTGTGGAGGTATTTTTTTATTGCTTCTGTAATATGTTAAATACTATTGTTAAGTTTAGCAACATGATCCATTTACTTACTGAATTTATAAAGCAGTCACATTATGAGAGGCATAAATAATGTTTCAAAGTAATTACTGCTTTTAGCAATGTGTGAAGAACTGTAGAGCTGCCATATGAAATGCATGGGATCTTTCACCAATCAGCAGCAGTTTTGAGAGGTGTCTGGTTTGGCCTGTAGTTACTCTTTGGATAGGGTTTATGCCAAATACTCCTAGCTGACTTCAAAAGCCGTGTCACCTTAACACAGACATGTAACCTAATATTTCAGAACAGAATCAGCCCTTGTTGTCTATCCATGTCCTACATCTTGCTCTGTAATCTAAAAATTAATTGCTAGGGCAATGAATAAAACAGAATATTCAGAACCATAAAGATGTTCATTGTGAACATACTCAGGGAAGTTCCCCAGAATTTTTCATAGCCAAATTTTTATGTGGCTTCTTCAGAAAATGCTGAGTTACAAATACTATTCAAACATAATTTAAGTATCTTCAGGCTACACGACGTGCTAGCACAAGTTGTAGCTTGTACAACGTGCCTGCAGAGAAGAGAGAGGGTCAGAAATCATCCCTTTGGTTTCTCACACAAGGTACGGGTATCTCATGCCATGGCGCAGTGGCAGAGACCAATGTGTATGTGCCTGCCAATCTAGTTAAGTCCAAATGGAGAGAAATTAATCATTTCGATGAAGGACTAGAAGAGATTGGTTTCCTTAGAGAAATAACTGAGCAACTAAGATTTAGTCCTTGACTTTTTCATAGGGCAGTGTGCTTCTTTATATCTGAGACATGTAGTAAATCCAAAACTGCCCCCTTGTTGAATAGCCCTGCCTTATGTAGGACATAAACGTTTCAGTGTGGACTCTTGAGATCTGTTGTACATTTGAAGACACTTTCTTCATAAACTTGATACACTTTTGAAGCACAGTTGCTAACACATAAAATGAGGAAAATACTGTTCATCATTGCAGTACTTTCTCCTGCAGTGTAAAATTAGCCATGGACATCATGGATTTTAATTTGTGGATGTTCATGGATAATATTGATGCTTGATTCCATAGTATTTTTATTCTATAGTTCTTTGTTTTGCAGTCCTTAACTAGTGGGGAAAAAAATCAGATGCTAATTAGCATTCAGAATGTAAAAACTGTAGAAACATAACAATATTAGAAATAAAATCTGAGTGTTCATCCTTGTAGCACTAATTTCTTAACACTTCATTTTCAAGCATCACCAAATTCCATGAACTGAACAGTAACAAAGCTACAAACAAATACTGTTGCATCATCACGTATTGATTGCACCTTTCACACTTGACTTTATTGCATTGGAATTCTCATTAGACCTTGGACAATATTTACTTTCCTTAATCATGAATAGTAACAAGGCAGACTACATTTTGTCAATAACCATCAACATTTTCTTCACAAAAGGCAGAATTTTCAAAGGCATTTCATCTTGACCTGAAATTCTTTGAGTGTTCCTAGTTCTAGAGATGAATGCTGGGGGGTGGAGGGGTGTTTAAATTCAAAGTGAAATCTAGCATTTGAAATTCTAACAACATTTATTAAAGGATATTGTGTGTGGAACACGCTAGGCAGCCTAGAGTCTACAGTTAGTTCTCTTTCTTGCACCGGAGTACATGGCCTATATAACCTTAGGAAAATTACCTTATTTTTGTATCCATAGATATAGATAGAAAAGTAGATAATTATAAAAATGATAGGTACAAAATTATATATAGTATTTTAGTATATGTGTGTGTACATATATATTAATATGTATGCATCCAGTTGTGGGGAAGTCTACTGTAGAAACCACAATACATTCCATCTCCTGTTTCTTGTAGGAGAGTTAGGTTGGCATGGAAATCTATTAGCATTGTACATGCTTCTTACTGTGTTTTCCTTAACATAGTCTGGATTTTCTCTGGCAGCCTAAGTGGTGCCACGATACAGATGACTAGTGATGTTTTGTAAGCTCAACTTGGTAATAATGCATAAGAGTTCACAGAATCACAGAATGGTTTTGGCTATCTGGTCCAGCCCCCCTTTCAACCAGGGCCACCTAGAGCTTTTTTCCCAGGAACATGTCCAGATGAGCTCTGCATATCCCCAAGGATGGAGATTCTACAACCTCTATGGGCAATTGCTTTGTCACTCTCACCATAAGAATGTGTTTCCTGCTGTTCAGAGGGGACCTCCTATGTTTCAGTTTGTGCCCATTGCCTCTGGTCATGTCACTGGGCACCACTGAAAGAGACTGGCTACATCTTGGCACCCGCTCGTCAGGTATTTATGTACATTGATGAGATCCCTCTAGGCCTACTTCTCCAAGCTGAACTTTCCCAGCTCTATCGTCCTGAACATTCCCAGCTCTATCAGCCTTTCCTCATAGGAGGGGTGCTCCAGTCCCTTCATCATCTTTGTGGTCCTTTGCTGGACTGTCCAGGAGCTCCATGTCTCTCTTGTACTGAGTAGCGCAGAACTGGGCCCAGCACTCTGGAAGAGACCTCACCAGTGCTGGTTAGAGGAAAGAATCCCTTCCCTCCCTCTGCTGGCAATACTTTGCCTAATGCTGCCCAGCATAATGCCCAGATACCATTAGCCTTCTGCTGCAGAGGCACACTGCTAGCTCATGTTTTAGGATGTTCGCACACAGTAATGAACTCAAAGCAAACTGCTTGAACAGGTCCTCTAAAGTGTAATCTTTTTTAAGATTAATTACAGTCTTCTGTCATTAGAATAATCTTAACAGAATTGCGAAGTTGATGAGGGTGTCTAAACCATTGCATGAAATTGAAATACATTTCACCTTTTTGTGTTCCAGGTGGAATATTTTTAGTAATTCCTGCCCTTGTCTTTAAATGCCACTATCGGTCAGGTCATAACAGACAGTGATTTAGTGCACTGAAGAGTCAAAGAGGGCTTGTAATAGCCCAAGAACATTGCCTAGCTAAACATACAGCGTAAAGAAGGTCATTGAATTCTATTTTGATTGACAGCTTCCAGTATGTGTGACTTGAGATTTCCAAATTTCAACTGAAGCAGGAGCCTCTCACCACCACCAATATTTTATGAAGGTTACTGTAAAAACAAAAAGGTTGGGGTTGCTAAAGTGTGTTCAAGCTCCCTGAACTGCTCTTGAGTGCCATCTGCTCCATGCTGCCTTTTTTTACACCTGTTGGGGGGGGGGGGTGTTGTTTTGTTTTTTTTTTGTTGTTGTTGTTTTTGTTTGGTTTGGTTTGGGTTTTTTTGTTTGTTTGTTTGTTTTTTTGTGGTTTTGGTTTTTTTTTTCTCCACAAAAAGCACCGGGTTTGTAACTAGTTCATCTGTTCTTGAAAGACAGAACTGATCTTTGATTTTAATCTGTTATGTGATGTTATGTCATCTCATGCAGATCCATTTAGGTAATTAGATAATGGTGCATATGAAGATGTCTTGAGTTTCTTCCCACCCTGAAGTCTAAGACAGTTTCACAGTGGCCACTAAATGCATTCAAAATAAGTCTTGAGAGGCAGCACAGTTCTGTTGAATTCCTGTTTTTAATCCTGTCCACACAAGACTATATTCATGAAGTGCAAAATTTCTCAGGGACTGGATGTTAACCAAAATCTAGGGTCCCTTTTGGCGCAGAATACAGTAGTGGCCCAAATTTCCAGGCAGGCTGCCTATCCATCCATCCATCCATCCATCCGTGCAGATACTGTTCCAAAACTCCCTTGCAGAGATCTGGAACTTCATTTGGATGTTGTGAAAGTTACTCATCATCCAAAACACTTGCAGAGTCTCTGTTCTCATTTCAGAATTCCTTATGTTTAATTTCCGATTCCTCTGACCTTGTATTCCTCTGGTCCTCTGTGTTGTTCAGCTCCTGACACATGTTTGGATGCAACCCTTGTCTGCATCCAACTCTCTGGATGCAATAAGATACTCATATACCTCCAGCCACCTTAGTGCTACCTTTCCTGAATGTTCAATTCCCTCCAGTTTGGCCTTTTCTTGAATTTCCCACTAGGATTTCTTCCTCTTCACAGCAGAATAATTCCACTTCTTTTGCTGTCATGATTTAAAAAATGGACAGACAAGTTATATGGAGAGTCAACAGAGAATGGGGACTTCATGCTCAGTCCAAACTGAGCAAGCTGGGTCTGTCAGGAGCCAGACTGTGCATTTGTATATATACTTAAGCATTCTCAAAATGGGCAGTTCTGTGATACGCAGAGATTTCAAGACAAGTGGATTTATTAAATTACAAATGGTTGTTGGTTTCCCTACAAGAAAGTGTAAATACCTTTTTTTTTTTTTTTTTTAAACCAGAGGTACTTCATGGAGCAGTGCCTTAACTCAGAATGAAGAAGATTCATGTCTGTCTTATTTAATTTAGAATGAGAGTGATTCTGTCCCATGTTAAGTGAAAATAATCTAAGGAGATTCGTGAAATGAAAATATTTACCAATAGTGCCTTTTCTTACCCTGCTGTGCCTTGAGATTGCTGATGATAAGCTCTGCTATCCTACAGTGAGGCTGGGCTAAGCTTTGAGCTGCAGTCAGTAATAATAATAACGTGGGATTAAACAACACCTTGCAGCTTCAAAGTGTCTTTATGGACATAAATTTAAAAAAAATAGTAATTGTTTGCCTTTAAATAACTTTAGTAAGTACTAAAGGTTACTAGGACTTTGGGCAGCAATCTGAATGGTGCTATTCATGCAAGAAAATTCTTCCCAGCAGTGGGCATACTTGTTTCTGTATATTGTGTTCCTGGACATGGTCACGAAGATGTGCTACTAAGTTCTTTCCACATAGCAGGATAGTTAAGCATCTTACATCCAGTCTGGTTTGTGTTTTGTGTATATTCAGGATTCTAATTGTAGCAAGTTACGGTAGGAAGGTATTTGTATATAGTTCCATCCTAATAGTTACAAATCATTGCATTAGATTTCCAGACTAGATATTCTGGAAAATATCATAAGGTGATGAAATCATCACTAGGAAAGAGGTACAGAATCTTGCAGGAATGATTACTCATAGGAAAAACTTCCATCATCTAGATGTGGAAGTAGAAGTGGCATGAAGTTTTGTTATATTAAATTCAGAAAATTGCAGAATATAGTGTTGAAGGTGCTTACTTATGTACTGGAAAAATGCTTGGACTGCTGACAAAATCAGGAGGTTCAAGACAAGTATATGACCAGAAATATAGACAGTAATATATACATACACCAGTGTGTATTGACAGTTAAGTTAGAAACATTTGACTAGACAAAGTGCCAAGATATGTAGTCCGTTTGCACAGTATGACTATGTAATACTTTACAAGGAGCTAAAATAGACTGGAGGGTTTACGTAAAGACTTTGTACATTATCTTTTATACAATGCTCATTGGCATTGCAACATAAACCAAGCAACCCCAAACCCAAAAAAAATCCCACAGGAATGTAGGATCAAGAAGAATGTTATGTTTTCATTCATAATTCCTCTGACTTTTCAAAGGAAGACAAAATGTGTTTTGTCCATCAGTCTGCACACTGAAGTATTTGGGGTGAGGATGAGGAAGATGGTATGAAAATGACAGAATTGGATAAAATGGAAGAGTGTTTCAGAGAAATGTGGGCTGACACTTCCGTTCAATCTGACTAGTTTATAGAGGATCCACATCCAACGTCAAGCCCAGTTCCTGTGCATGGCCTTTTCCTTGTGAATGAAGGGGAAAATGTTCCTTGCACCCCCAAGCTGTGGATGTTCTTTAAAACAAGGATCATTTTGCACAAAACACTACCATCCTGTGGAAAACAGATGGAGGAGCAGTGCTAGTAGGTTTCTATTGCCTGTAACTTAGGAGATTCTGCTCTTTGCCTTTTCCTGCATGCTGAGCGGACTTTGTTACAGATGTGAATTTTCTAGGTGGGTGAGTTTGATGGGGTTTAGATGTTTTTCTGCTAGATATATTCCTATCATGGCCAAACTGTGCTGTTCTATGAGCAGTGCTTTTCTTTGAGGGGTTTTTATACTTCTCTAGGATGGTTAGAGCTCTGATTTGGAAGCCATGTTGAGCATCCAAATAGAAAAGTACTTTTTAGGAACATTTCAGAAGAACTTCTGCTAGATGGACAGCAGGTATATCCAGCAGGAATCAGTCAAGTGATTTCAGGTTTTGGCAAAGACAGATACTTAATCATCAGTATGTGGAGAATCCTTGCACTCTGCAGAAATTCAGGAATCACTCTTTCTTTTAAGTGTAGCAAGAACAGGGTTTTATGTTCCTTCACCTACAGAAAAACTTGTTTTTTCATGTATTTTACTTGCTGGAATGATAAAAGCAAATTTGACATCCTGTCCAAGAATTCAAGGACAGTCAGATCTGCTCATGAGTAGAAATTAATACATTACAAGAACAGGCAATCTGTTAAAACTCCACGCCAATAAGATTTGCTTCTGTGAGAACTTAAATGAGTTCCACAGCCCTTCCCTGGAAGTGCCCCTTACGCCTTTGTATAAGCCATCATTACTTCACTTTTTTCCTTTCTTTCTCTCAAAACTGCCATATAGTCAAATCATGTGCAGTGAATCTAGGTGTTATCAGTCAGGGATGCTTTAATGCCCTTTCACAGAGATAAAGTGGTGCTGAGAACACCTTTTGACTTTAAGGATGAACTCAATCAAGAGTTTTTTCTGAAGCCAGGAAATGATTTTAGCATATGCTTTTGTCCAAATTCTTGGATTTTGGAGTGCTAGATTCAGTATTTCAATAAGATTTGTTATTTCTTTTTACATTTTAAAGAAAGAGTAGGCTATGTATATACTGAAAACCTAGATAAGTGTCTGGAAATAATGTGTTAACATATTTAGAAAGCAAATTCTAAGTATCAAAATATGTTGTAGTAGACAGGAGAAGGAGCATATTTCAAAATACGTAGTCCTTTTGCATTTATTGAGTTAGTAACATTGTCTGGTTCCTCCCACTTTGAATGCACTGAAAGCAGTGTTGGGTTTTTAAGATAGCCTCACACTGCACTGGGAGGTAGCCAGCCCTGGAGTACAGTAGGACCACAGGGTGTGTTTATGACAGAAAAAGGAGTAGCCATATTGCGTTCAAATGAAATAAGAGACATGGCTTTAAGGATATAATTTATAATTACCCATCCTGGATCTAGATTATAATTATGTAGTCTGGAATTATGCCAAGACACTGAAATTAGTATTTCAAGTTTGGAGAGAAGAAAAATGAGATAGTGTTTGGCTGGGTTGGTAGGTGGCTGCTTTGCCAAGAAAGGTTGGACCAGATGATCCTGGAGGACCCTTCCAACTTGGTGCTCTGTAATTCTGTGATTGATTGATTATCTGTCAGCCATGAACTCAGAACCAGGAGAGTTCAAGGAACCTTCCTTCCAAAACCCGATGAAGAGGCTTTTATAGAAAAACTTAAAACGCAGAATGGAATATGTAAAAAAAGACATCACTATAAGGAGAAGACATGATGACATCTTTGAATGTTATTATATGGTTAGTAAATGAGAAAGAAGAATTATTTATATTCAAAAGAACCCTATTCAGCTGTTGAAACTGTTAGGTAAGATTTCTTTCCTGACTTAACTAAATTTACAAAGTTTATCCTAGGGCTGTAGTACATCCTGTGTGGTCTTTGAGAATGGGCAGGGCACAGCTCTCCCACAGGTGCTGGCTATTTGGGGGTTCTTGGCTATCCCAGGACATGTCAAAGGGCACCAGGCTCCAGTGTGTCAGCAACTGCACTAAGTTCCTGCAGTTGCCCAGTTGAATGAATCACTCTTGTCTCTGTTGACTGCACTAATTAGGTTTCTGTAGATTTTATAGGAGCTTATACACCTAACCCAGTTAAATACACTTGAATTTAAGTATCTTATCATAACCTGAATCCCATCCTGAGTGTCAGGAATAAGGTCAAGAGTCTCAGCAGACAGACACCTCATCATAAACACAGCTTCACTGTCAGAAGTAAATTATAACAAAGTACAACCCTTGTGTTATTTTATTGTCGTTATATTAAGAGGGTGTTTTGTTATTATTGATTTTAAATTACCTAAAATTAGTATTTGCCTATTAACCCTGAAACATGTTGATCTAAGTGGGGTAAGCAAATGCATCTAGTCCTTGTTTGTGATTAAGCTGGCTCTCCTCATCTGTCCATGGAAAACTGCTTCTTAATGTCATGCATCCAATGTTTTACCACGCACCATTTTCAGTAGCATAACTAAAGCTAATTTGAGCATTTATTATCAACAGTTTTGATTCATGGTTTGTTAAACTGCTACTGAGCACTGTTATCTCATGTAATTTCCAGTGATGTATTATATTGTTTCCTATGTTAAGGCCTACAAAGAGGTTTAAGGTTGAGAGAGGCTTACATACCTCAATCAGCAGACATCACGTTTACTAGGGGGGGTCCCACGGGGTACTTGAGCATTTTGGTTCAGCAGTGACTCAGAAAAAAAGAATACCTTGTATGCTGTTTCCACCAGCACTTGGTCTTTTCTCAAAGGTTTGCTTGCTAATTCCCAGCTCATCACGGTCCTCATCAGCCTCTGTAATGTGCTCATCACACGCTCATTTTAAGCTTTTGATTTGGCCAGGCTGTCTGCTGGGGAAAGTTTCCTCTGGTAGAAGTCTCCAAGTACATGAACAAGTGATCTCGAAGTGTTACTAATAAAAAATCCTTCAATTCCTTCAATCCACTTCAACAATGATAAATTAGAACTGAGAACTCCTCCTTACTTTACAGATATGTTCAGTTCAGTATTTCACGTAAGTCAGGAAATCAACTTATGGGAAAGAGAAAAGACCTAAACATCCTGATGTGGACAATGGGAATTCAAGGCCAAGTGCTCAACTGCTCTTACTAGGTGCTGATGACTGAAACTTCCACTGACATGGCTAGTTCATAGCAAATTCACTGGTCTTTGCTCTTCACCCTGCCTGGAATTTCCCTTTTAATTTTCCTCACATTGTTATTTGTTCATGATGAAAAAAAAATAGATGACCTGGGCCACAGAAGTTCAGATTGAGCAAAGATCTGGCTAAATATACTTTTCTGGATTTAGGTGGATTTGCTACATTGCCTTGGTACTGAGTATGTCACAGCTAAAATCTGTATTAATATACCTTCCAGTATCCTTCCAGTGCCTAAGGGAGGCCTACAAGGACAAGGGGAAAGTGCTTTAAACTGAAAGAAGGTAGATTTAAATTAAATACTAGGGAGAAATTCTTTAGTATGAGGGTGGTGAGACACTGGCACAGGTTCCCTAGAGAAACTGTGGTGGTGTTCGAGGCCAGGTTGGACAGGGCTTTGTGCAGCCTGGTCTTGTGGAAGGTGTCCCTGCCCATAGCAAGGGCCTGGAACTAGATAATCTTAAAGGTCCCTCTCAATCCAAACCATTCTATGATTCTGTCCACTTTCGATCACTTTTTCTTTCTGTTTCTGTGTTGAGGAACACAGCCGATACAATGAAAAATGAAGTCTTTTTATTCTTCTTTCTCAAATGCATGGGAGTTTGAGTGTGAAGAGCTCATCCATAATGGATTATGCCTCTTGTAATCCCTACAGATCTCTTTTTCAGTAGTGGCACTTGAATGTTTCCCACAATGCAGCTCATTGCAGTGTTACGACAGACAGGAAGTAACATACAGGAGGTAGGAGGGCCCTTGGAAGGGTGTTCAGGTGTTCACTCTACCTGGCCTTGCTGCTAAGTTCCAGTGTTAGAACATCTCAGGTACCTCCTACGTGACACCATTTTATGTAACCTGGTCAGGCTTTAGGAGGCAGCACGTGTTCCAGTACTTGTTTTCCAAGCATCCCTCCATTATTTGCAGGCAAATGTGGGCTCATTGTTTCATGTCTGATTTTGAAAATCTGGCCCCAGCAGCAGTTTTTTTGTGCATCAGTATGCTAACATCTGGCTTTTACTGGCTTGGCAGACAGTCTGTATCATTAAGTAGTACCAAACTATGCATTGATCTGGACAGAGATGATCCTGCATCAGTTTCCGAAAGCATGGTAGGGCTATTGGCAAATTAGATAGTTGGAGAAATTCTCCATCTCTCTTCCTTTTTGTGATGTATCAGGGAATAAAATTGAGGGGAAAGCAGAAAACAAACTAATGTGAATGTAATTCTCAAATTTCTATCTTCTGTATATTATGGGTCATTACCCGTTAATTTGCTAAATGGCAGTTTCCTGTGAAAGAAAAGTTTTGTTTAGCTGTATAATGATGACAGATGATGTAATTAGTATCATCCCCACATTGAAAATGATAAAAGCATTTCTTTTGTGTGTCACTGCTTTTAGACATATAATATCAAAAATGATAACAGTATGAAAATTGCACTGGCCGCTTTCATATTGTGCATGTAGAATACCTCGGTGATATGATACAAGTAATGACAGGTACTTTGCCATGTATTCATTTTCCCCACTCTCTAGCCTTTATATTACAGCGAAATTAAAGCACGGCACTAAGCAAATCAGACGTGTCTGAATGTAGACCCATCTTATGAGACTGTAAGTGGCCAGAGTCCCTTTGCTATTGCTGGTTATGATAATTAAGCAATTATAAACAGGGGTTTTGAGGGAGAACATTGAATCGTTTTTCAGTTAAAGAAGTTGGGGGGTATTTTAATTTCAGGCCACATTTGTTGCTTGAATTAGTTTTAATTATGTTCTGTATAAGTACTTACCCCATATCCTGGTCTTGATAGTGGTAGATATTCTCATTTAAATATAAATAAATGCCAAACTTATTTAACATGGAAAAGTGACTGCTGTGACTGTGTAGTAACAATTTTCTCTTTGTTGCCATGGTTTGGATTTTTATATAAGCTTTGCAAATATAATAAAGCTAATGGAGCTCTTCATCCAAGGAAATGGGTATATTCAAGAAAATAAATTACATTTTGCAAGCTAATGAGCTCTACTAATTGTGTTTATCCTTGTGAATTAATACAATTTAAGTAAATCTATCCCCCAAAATCAAGCATTTGATTGCATTTTAGCTGCGTGGAAATCAGAACATCCGGATCAAATCTGAGTTTACTGGATATCCAAGGGGTAGGGGGAAGGTTAATCTTCATTGACTTGTACAGCTGGTGCAAGCTTCTAGTGAAGCAGGAAAAGTTAAGGGTTTGCAAGTTGCAACTTTCATCCTTATGGTTTTTTTATTCAGCTACTTCCTACACAGGCAGGATTCTCAACAAAGAGTTATGTGCAATAAATCCTGTATAATTCGATAGCAGGCATGTTCGAGTCATGCTAATTAGCCCACATGCCCATAGGAAGGAAGGAAAAGGGAATAACAGTTGTACTTTTTTAAGAGATAACTTGTCTTCACCCACTTTCCTCTCTCCCTCCCTTTTCTCACACTTTCCTTTGCCAATATTTACATCTCCTTTTTTCCTCTTCTTCTAAGCAGATTTCATTCTAGTGAGGCATTTTGGAAGATGTAAAACAGATTAGAAAATTCTGTGTGTATTCTGGCAGATTTTAGGTTATTCTTCGGTTTGTCTTTTTGGAAGGATATGGGAGAAGTAGAGAAAATGGTCAGCTTCAACACCTGAAATGCTGCAAATAGCCCCAAAAGCTCTCAAGCGGACTCTGTTGGTCAGCAGCAAAAGGCAAGCAGACATTGGCCAGGAGGTATTTTGCTATTGGGGGTGACAGCAGTTGTCAGCAATAGGTCTTTATGGAGACAGTATAGATCGCCGTGCATTGTGTAGATGCCGTTTTTAACACTGTCAGAGGGTGCACGCGTGAGATGAAGTCTGAGCCTAAACTGGCTGTACTTCCTTCATCCTGACTGCACTATAGTGCTGCTTTTTTATCCTGCCAGATCATATTCAGCACCGATGCCAGAGTCCCAGCAGTTAAGCAGCCGTCGCAGATTCCTCAGCTAGAGCAGGCATGAGATCAGAGCTCTTCTGTTTCTCGGCACCAGGTCCCTCTTCATTTAAAACCAGGACTGGGAAGCAGAGCCAGGCAGCCTTTCTCAGCTGCTGAAAAATAGCATATAAAAGGTGGATAGCAGACACAAAAAAAAGGGCTCAGAAATGAAATTGTTTATTGCAGCTCAGGTAAGAGCTTGGATGATCTTTCCCAGTCTGTGCACTGAAAAAAATACACTCCTTCCATCCCTGCATTCAAGTGCTGAGAAGGGTTGTTAGGATTTGTCTTCTAGAAATTTTGGATTAATTATATTTGTGTACTGAGAAGAGCACAGCTCCTCAGTGTAGATGCAATTGCACTTTAAGGTGCAATTGCACATTTTAAATAACTTAATTATAGAAGGAGTAAAGAAATAAAATTGAGAGTGATCTGATCTGATCAAATCTGTAAGCTGGTATAATTGTGTCCAGACTAGGAGTTGTGTTGAAATAATAACTTTGGGGGGGAAAAATAGTCTTCGTAAATGGAATATTTAGATAAGGAGAAATATTGGTGCACAGAGCTGTTCTAGATTCCACAGATTCCCAGCTACTCAAGCAGGTATTGACACAGACCGTAGCAGCTCCAGAGGAGCCATGCCTCAGATACTTAAGTGTAAGGTCCCAAAGTACACATTAACAAAACCATTACCTTGTCAACAGTATAGTGTAGAGTTATCTTCAGCAAAGGTTACTATGATTGTTTATAAAAGAACAAGGAATTTAATGACATTTTCATTATTTAACGTCACATCACCATTAAAAAATAAAAAGTGGAAGCCAGAGGAAGGATAAAGAACAAAAAGCTTTGTATGAAAAATACTGTTCACCTCTGATGGAAACTAGGCAGCTGGGAAAAAAGGATCTGGACTTTGTTCAGTTCTTGGCATTGAAAGATTTTGATACTAGAAGTTTAAAAGTTATCTGTTGCAGCAAAACTGGATCTCAAAAATGAGTATAGCTATGATGACATGTTAGTTTTGGGCCGCTGACTTACTGTACAGACCCACACATGTCAGCAAGAGTTAAAATCAAAGTAGAGCCTCAGTTTTGAACTTCCATTTTCTGCAGCGTTTGAGTCAGATCTTCAGTATTTCACATCTCACCATGTAGGGTTGTAGAGGTCACTTCTCAGGCCCTGCTGGCCCCATGCAGGTTCATTGTAGAATTGTTTCAGTGGAAACAGAGCTTTGATACGTCATACAGGTTGCCTAGTGACCCCTGCAAAGTGCTGACCACCCCAAGTCTGAGAGAAGAGATACCTGCGCGGAGATGAGCTCTATTATGGGCTATAAAGCTGGGACAGGTTTGAATGATAGAAGGAGTTCTGGCAGGCTGTTAGCACTCATCAGCTGGGAAAATTGAAATGTTTATTAATAAGAACCTTTGACATGAAATGCATGATATGTGCCCCCTGTGCTACTGCCCATGATTAATAGTATTAATTATGGGGAGTTCATTATAGTCCCATGGGGATGTGATACGTTATTCAGTGAGGGTTTCATTGTAAATTAGCATTAATGTCCACTTTAAGTACAGTAGCTATGTATAGCAATGCAGACAGAGCTGCAGTCAGTACGTACAATAGCATCACCATCTTACTAAATGATGGTAGACTTTTACCTCAAAGAATTATAGACCTATTAGCATTTCTGCTATGTTAAATCTTTGCTGTGGCTGGCAATATAATATCTGTTGCGACTAACCTACTGGTGCTACAGAAACTTTCCTCGGTGGTGTTAGAAGAGCCTAGCTCCTTGCTGATTTTAAAAAGGAAACAGATAATTTTAAAATCAGTCTGGAAGTAGCCTTGATTGCAGTTTCATTAGCAATTAAAAGAGCATGTAACCTAATGTTTTTTCCACTCCAGTCCAGAGAAATTATGCACAGTGGGCGGCTCTTCAGTTGGTGTAAACCATCAGCGATGTAATGAAAGCAATGAACCTTCACTGATTTGCACTGAGATTCTTGCCTGCTCCAAATTGTTCAAACATATGCATTCCTAAGGCTATGCTTTATTGTTAACTTGTTTAATAATGAAAAAATATTTCTTCTTACTTGAAATTCTTTTTCTCTAACTTGCCTTCGAGGAATCCGTAGTGAAATGGCCTCTGTGTGGCCTGTTTCTTTTGAACCACACATGCTGATTCACTTACTTCATACAAATGACCCCATACAAACACAGTTTCTTTTCATCCTTATGTAGCATCTCAGATACCAAAAGATATTCAGAGCCACTGCCTTCCTGTGGTGAATCATGGAAATGTCCAGGAGAACCCTAGCCATGGTAGCCCCAAACACGTATGCTTTTCAGCAGCTGGGGAAGCAGCTGGTGGCACTGTGGGAAACATCATGCAGGTGCCAGAAATGGGCTGAAGGACAGAAGTCTTCATTAAAAGACCATATGTATATTAAAATATGTTGGTGTTTAAATAGGGATCCAGTCAAAATAGAAAACAATAGGAGATGAGGGGCACAAGAGCCAGTTGTTTTTCTTTTGGAGGAAACTAAGTTATTATTTATACTTATTTGTTTGGGTTGCAGAGAGTTTTACAAATGCAAGGCTAGAAGGGGCCTCCTGGGTCATTGTGTCCAATCTTCTGCAATCACAGGTAACTGTGTGCGAAACATAATTTAGGAGAGTCCAAGAATCACTATGCAATACATACCAGGGACCCCAGAGTACTTCCTCTCTGAAATTTATGACCTATAGTGAAAGATGGACAGTCATAGCTGTACTGTGCTGGAGAAAGACAAGAAGAAAACTCAAGAGCATCACCAGGAGCTGAGGTCCTCGGTGTTTTCTGTTTGTGTACCTGGGATGAGTTTTGTCGAGCTGCCTCACTAAACCGAGGCCGACTCGAGACAGTTGTGAATCAGAGAAGCTCTGTGAGCAGCTGTACTGGAGAGCAGGGTAGCAGCCTGCAGCCACTTGGCACGAAGGGATGCAAGTTGTGAGATCCAGCACCTGTTGGGCTCTAAATGCTTTTCTTAGAATTTGCGCAGCTGACTGTCTCCTGGGGTAAAGGCAGCAGCTGCCGGGCAGCAGTGGTTAAATATAGGAAACGAAGGGTGCCACATCCAACTGGGAAAGGAAAGAGGCAGACAGGCATCCAGCCGCAATAAAAATTCTTCTTGGTGAAAGGGGCCCTGGGGTGATCAGGAATTGAAGGCTTTTACACCCTCTGTTTTCTCTCTTGTCCATGACCACACCTACAGTTGCACATACATCACCCTCAGATAATGCTGGACACTGGGTTGGCAGTGACTGTATTAATGAGTGTTAGTTCTGGAATGTTTTGAAGTAGCTTGTGAGGGCCCTGCCTCACACTGCGAGCCATGTATACTTGCTGACATGTGTTGTCCTTAATTTGACTTGATTCTTTGCAGTACCTTTAATAGCAAAAATGCTGTGAAAAGCTTAAACATGAAGCAATACAGCTTTAGCACAGATGGAGTTTGAGAAGGACATTGAACCTTCTCTAATCTTCTACTGTAATCAGCAAGTAAAGCAAAAGGAAGAACAACCTGAAAGATAATATTTTTCATTCTGATAATGTGCAATACTTTAATTTCACCCAGGCATTTACATGGCCCCTTTATTGAAGAGCATTCCTTTTGCGTTAGCTGGAGGACTGTTAAAAAGGAGCAAAAAAGCAAAACCCTTTGCTTAGCCACCTTTCAGGTGCCAGACATCCTCACAGAGAAAGAGAACAGTGTAAAGTTGAGGAAGCTCAGCTACAGATTGGAAGATTATTCCTATTCTTCAGAAAAACGCAACAAAAGAAAGCAAGAGGAAAGAATGAGGAGGAAGAGAGAGACTCCTGTTTTGCTTTATTTGCATGCTGCACGTGTCTGCAAGAGAGAGGCTGATGGCACACAGGTATGGCACAGCCTCTGGCCCTGGCTTACCTCTCCGTTCTGAGAGGACATCTGGCCAGCACTGCTCTCCTCTCTTCCCAGCCCTTCTCCTTCACACTGGGCTGCGGCAACTCAAGCTGGCTGAGCCTGTCGTTGGGATAATATCATGCAGTTAAATTAATTCCAAAGCTGGTCAAGCTTGGAATCAATTAGACAGGAGACAAAAAATGAAGCTGGGAAAGGGAAAAATAGACCAGGTGTAAGACAGCATGCAAAAAGAGGGAATAGTGGGCATCATCTAAAAGGTGGCTTGGGGTTTGGTTTAACACAGGATCTGCAGGTGACACGAGCATATGACACTGCACAGATCCCTTCTGCCTGCAACTATCCATGCAGGGTTTCACTAAGTGCCTCTTGGCTACAAAATCAAGATAGCATGCAGAGCTCAAGAGGAGCATGTTCCTTTCCATTTCAAGGACAACACTTAGATGGACATAAAGATTCCTCAGCTTAATATACAGCAACCATCTCATTTTACCTTTACCTCATTCCCAATGTCTTGACCTTGATGTTGAGCATAACCCAGACCCAGGAACAGACACTGCTGAGCAGGCATTGTGCTCTCCCTTCACAACCTCAGCAGCTGCTGCAGGTTTGGGCCAATAAATCACAAATGTTGAGAGGAAAGGACCATCCTCCTGCTGCATGTCCTTACACCAGTTCCCGCAGTGGGTGGCTGATCCTTGACTGAACCTCGAGGCACTGCCATATGCAAATAGTAGTAATCTCTGGTTTGTTGTTCCTCCAAGGTCGGATGCACCTGCATGTGTCTGTCTGCTTGGAAGCTTAAATAAACTCAGTTGAGGATTGTTTGCTTTTGCAAGCCTGATTCATCAGCTTGGTTTCTAGAATGTGTAAAATACTTCCCAGTTGGTCAGAATGGCTTTTTGCTGTCTTTATTCCAAGTTCGTCTTAGAGAAGACTTTTAAAAAACACGTAGTTTTTAATCTTCTGAAGTCTTGGGTGCCAGCCTGCGAAAACTGTAAAACAGCTGACTTCTGACTCTGATATTTGTAATGTTTTCCATTTTCTCCACCTTAGTTGTCTCAGAGACAACATGAACAACATTAAAGAGTTAAGTTACAACTTTATTTATCAAGCCAAATATAAGGAAGGGAACAAGGAATTCAGTAAACTAGGGTATTTTAGGAGCTTCTTTAAGAAGCCACTCAGGCAAGCTTCAGTATAATGAGCCCTAGCAGGGCCTTCAGAATTGCAGCCCCTACCAACTTTTGAACCTTGCCTGCAAGTTGCCTTGGTTTATTTTGTACAGCTCCTCGTTATACTGTTGCTGCATTATTTTTGTTTACATACAAACACTTTACAAATAATATTTAAGAAGGATTTGGGGTTGATTGACTGAGAAGCTCAACATGAGCCAGCAGTGTGGGCTCACAGCCCAGAAACCAGCCGTATCCTGGGCTGCATCAAAAGGAACATGACCAGCAGGTCAAGGGAGGTGATTCTCCCCCTCTACTCTGCTCTCATGAGACCCCACCTGCAGTACTGCATCCAGCTCTGTGGACTCCAGCACAAGAGTGACGTGGACCTGCTCAAGCATGCTCAGAGGAGGCCATGAATATGTTCAGAGGGCTGGAGCACCTCTCATATGGAGACAGACTGTTGGGGTTGTTCAGCCTGGAGATGAAGGTTGCTCAGCGAGACCTTATAACAGTCTTCTGGTACCTTAAGGGGGCCTACAGGAAATTTGGAGGGGGATCTTTTACAAGGGCATGAAGTGACAGGACAAGGGAGAACGTCTTTAAACTGAAAGAAAGTAGATTTAAATTGGACATTAGGAAGAAATTCTTTACTATGCAGATGGTGAGACACTGGCACAGGTTGTCTGGAGAAGCTGTTGCTGCCCCATTACTGGCGGTGTTCAAGGCCAGGTTGGACAGGGCTTTGAGCAACCTGGTCTAGTGGAAGGTGTCTCTGCCCATGGCTGGGAGGGTTGGAATTAGATGATCTTTAAGGTTTCTTCCAACCCAAACAATGCTGTGATTCTGTGACTCTATAAACATTCGTAACAAGAAAAGGAAAAGTAAAAGGTCGCTACACCAAGCAGTCTGTGAATTGTTGGTGCCTCTCTGGACTTGCAGCCCAGAATAGTGCTTTCCACTGATGTTGGTGGGACTGCATCCTTCCTAAATTGCCCTCCCTGTTCAAAAGCATTTGCAGACCCAGGACCCACACTGTTAGATGAGACTTAAACTATTTCAGCTAGAGCAGGGAAAATCATGATTAGGTCCTTGAATCTGGTTCTACGTGCTGGTTCTAGCTTTTCTGCATATACTGTTAGCTCTTGTATAGATCATCAACTGGTCTGCATCTGTCATCAGTGGAGAAAGAGGCATTGCTGGAGGGCTGGCTGTCTTTTCTGGTTTTTGTAGAACAAACTTTAGCAGCTGGCTTGGGATAGGGATGTGATGTTTGGATGCTAGTTATAAGCCTGTGTCCTGGGTTCAGCAGTAGCAGTCATTTTTCTCCTTCTATAGTAGCTGGTGCAGTGCTGTGTTTTTGACTTTCAGCCTGGGAAAAACACTAATAACACCAATGTTTTCAGTCGTTGCTTAGTAATGTTTACTGTGGCCAAGGACTTTCTGAGCCTCATGCTCTGCCTAAGGAGGAGGGTAAGCCAGGAGGAGGCAGAGACAGGACATCTGACCCAAACTGACCAAAGAGGTATTCCATACCACAGCACGTCATGCCCAGGATGAAAAACTGGACACAGTTACCCGGAAGGGCTAGATCACTGCTCGAGTCGGGCTAGGTATCAGTCGGCGGGTAGAGAGGCAGTTGTATTCTCTCTCCTTGTTACTTCTCATATCATTATTATTATTATTGGTGGTAGCAGCAGTGGTTTGTGTTATACCTTAGTTACTGGGCTGTTCTTATCTCAGCCTGTGACAGTTACATTATTTCGATTCTCCTCCCCACCCCTCCAGGAGCAGGAGGAGGAAGAAGAGGGGAAGTGAGCGAGCGGCTACCTGATTCTGAGTTGCCAGCTGGGCTTAAACAATGACAGACTGGTACTTCTTGCAGACTGCCTTGCAGATCTCAGCCTCCTCATTCATCTTATCCATAGTTAAGAGCTCTGACCACACCACCCACGTCTTGGAAGGCAGACTGCAGGGACAGTGAGAATAAAGACCCTGGGCCTACTGTAGGAGGGGATCTGGTTCTAGACCATCTTAGGAACCTGAATGTATACAGACCATGGGACGTGATGAAATCCATCTGCGGGTCCTGAAGGAGCTGGCAAATGAAGTTGCTAAGCCACTGTCCATCATATTTGAAAAATCATGGCAGTCAGGTGAAGTTCCCAATGACTGGAAAAAGGGGAATATAACTCCCATTTTCAAGAAGGGGAAAATGGATGACCCAGGGAATTACAGACCAGTCAGCCCTCACCTCTTGTGCCTGGCAAAATCTTGGAGCAGATTCTCCTGGAAGGCCATGCTGAGGCACATGAAAAACAACAAGGTGGTTGGTGACAGCCAGCATGGCTTCACTAAGGAGAAATCCTGCCTGACCAACCTGGTGACCTTCTATGATGGGGCTACAGAACTGATGGACAGGGGTAGAGCAGCTGATGTCATCTACCTGGACTTGTGCAAAGCATTCGAAACTGTCTCACATGACATCCTTGTCTCTAAGTTGGAGAGACATCAATTTGATAGGTGGACCACTCAGTGGATAAAGAACTGGCTGGATGGCTGCATGCAAAGAGTTGTGCTCAATGTCTCCATGTCCAACTGGAGACCAGTAATGAGTGGTGTCCCCCTGGAATCGATCAGTGTTGGTAGCGGTCTTGCTCAACATCTTTGTCGGTGACATGGACAGTGGGATTGAGTGTGCCCTCAGCAAGTTTGCCGATGACACCAAGCTGTGTGGTTCGGTTGATACATTGGAGGGAAGGAATGCCATCCAGAGGGACCTTGACATGCTTGTGAGGTGGGCTGATGCCAACCTGATGAAGTTTAACCATGACAAGTGGAAGTTCCTGCACCTGAGTCGGAGCAATCCCAGGCACAGCTCCAGGTTGGGCAGAGAAGAGATTCAGAGCAGCCCTGCGGAGAAGGACTTGGGGGTGTTGGTCCATGAGAAAATGAGCATGAGCCAGCTTCAGTGTGCACTCACAGCCCAGAAAGCCAACCGTATGCTGGGCTGCATCAAAAGGAGTGTGACCAGCAGGTAGAGGGAGGTGATCCTGCCCCTCTACTCTGCTCTCGTGTGATCTCACTTTGAATATTGTGAGCAGTTCTGGTGTCCTCAACAGAAAAAAGACATGGAACTGTTGGAACAAGTGCAGAAGAGGGCCATGAGGATGATCAGGGGACTGGAGCACCTCCCATGTGACGATAGGATGACAAAGTTGGGGCTGTTGAGCCTGGAGAAGAGAAGGCTGCGTGGAGACCTCATAGCAGTATCTGAAGGGGGCCTATAGGGATGCTGGGGATGGGCTGTTCATGAGGGACTGTAGTGATAGGACAAGGGGTAACGGGTTCAAACTTAAACACGGGAGGTTTAGATTGGATATAAGGAAGAAATTCTTTACTGTGAGGGTGGTGAGGCACTGGAATGAGTTTCCCAGGGAAGTTGTGAATGCTCCATCACTGGCAGTGCTCAGGGCCAGTTTGGACAGAGCCTTGGGTGGCATGGTTAGTGTGAGGTGTGAGGTGTCCCTGCCCATGTCAGGGGGGCTGGAACTAGATGATCTTGAGGTCCTTTCCAACCCTAACTATTCTATGATTCTATGATTCTATGGTTATTTCAGATGTAAAGTTCTTATTTCAAAATACAAGGCTTGGGCTTCTGTATTTCCATTGGAAGTTATTTGAACAATTCAGAGGTCCCTTCAAACCTAAATTATCTTGTGGTTCTATGAGCCTACATTTTTGAACAGTTCCTTAAAATTAAAATTAGGTGGGGAAAAATGTAACTTTCAACTAGTCACAGAGCTACTTTAAATCTCTTCTTTGAAAGATACCCTTTGGCTGCTGTCTCAATTGTGCATAGTTTGCCTTCCAGGACCCATTCACTCTCTGTTGGCAAATCAGGTCCTCAGAGAGATAAAAAAAAATGCTGGGAATAAATTTTTTCTGGGGTTTCCTGTCCAGAACACAAATCTAATAGACACTACAAGCCCTTTAAACATCTTATATGTTCCGATATGAAAAGCTGGTATGTTCAATGATGAAGTCTGTACTATCTGGATCAGCACTAATAAATTAAGTACACATGAGATGGGTTCCTAGTAAGAGATGCAGCTGGCACAGAAGCAGCCTGCATCCTTCTAAAACTCACATACTCCTCAAGAGAAGGTGCCTGTGTATAAATAATCTTCTGGAAATGGTCCCTGTCCTGTTGGGTGAATGTTATTTGGCCAAGACCAAAACCATGTGAGTGGCAGATGCAAAGAAGTTTTAGTGCAGAAGAGTATTCTGTGGCAAAGCTGAAATTGCTAGTACAAACGTATTCTCAGGGAGCCCATGCTTACAAATTCCTATTTGTGGTAAATGGAGAGTCTTCCTTCCTCTCAGTACATGCTTTTGTGAGTTGTTTCATTGGGTTTAGGGTTTGGGTTTGTTGGGTTGTTTTGTTTTGTTTTGTTTTTTGCTTTTCTTCTATACTCTTAAAACGGTTTTTATTTTATTGCAAATTCTGCTTATTACTTTTACTTCATAGGGTCTCTATGAAGCTTTCCATCAAATCTTCCTGATTAATTAGGACTAGGAGCAACAGCATGCTGTTCCTTCAGTGCACATACAGGCAGCATCAAATGGACAACATCTTCTGTAATATCATCTGCCAGTAGAGAAGCTGAACCTTTAGCTTCAAATCCTGGCTCTTTGCCCAGACAAAATAAATGAGTGTAGACTGACTGCCATCATTTCTGTGAATTAACGCTAGAGGGAGGCCTGGCAGACTTAGCTTATTTTATCTTTACAGACTTTGTATCCTACACAATTTTATAGACTTCACACATCCAGTTTTACTAGTCCTTTTCCATAAACTAAAGCCAGTTTTTATACAGCCCTCACTTGTTGCGTCCTTATTGGCATATTGGTTGCAGCTTGCTCATCATAGGCATCTCATGGTGTTGTTTTTTATGAGTCAACTAGTAAACTGTCACTATTCTTGCAAAATGCATTGCATTTTCACGTATTATGAAATAGTGGGCTTTGTTTTTCATTTAGTAGCCAGAATTCTCCAAACATTTCTCCTCAGTGGTTTGAAATGCACAGAAGCAGGCAGTCAAACATTGCAATAGCATGCTATTTCATGTGAGGATTTTTATTCTTTTTTTCTGCATTCAGAACTAAACACCACTGCCAGCACTGGGAATTGATCAGACTGAAACATTTGTGTGTGACGCCCTAATAGATTCTATAATGCCGTTAGCTTGGCTTACAGCATGGCAGCTAGACAGGCATATTAGTCGCATCCTTTTACATGCAGACCTTGCTGTTAAATCGTGTTTGGCTAATCTTCCCTTAAGGGAAATTGGATTTCGGCCCCTCTCCCACCTCAAAACCCATGGTAAGATATAAAATTGCTTTTTAGAAGTCTCTTTTTCTCTAAGGCACTTTAATTGGCATAAGGTAGTTGCTCTTATAGAGAGACTATTGATTAGCATTTTTATTTTACTATACTTTAAAGTACACCAGTTTCAAAAGCGTTTCATGAAATACCAAGGCAATAAACCTAGAAATAAAAGGCCACAATGAGGACTGACTTGGCTTGCTTACTCCTACCTGTATCATTTGGTTCGGTTTTTTATTTTTAAAACTGGTAAATGGCTGAAGCTATTTTTCATTCGTCTTCTCACCATCCCTTTATTGAAACCCAAGCTGGACATGGGAGCCAGTGTCAAGTACACAGCAAGATTTGTCCCTGGGGTTGAGAGGACAGGAGTTTCAGGTAGCCTTGTCCAGTGCAGCATGTTCTGCAGTACTCATGTCAGGAAAAAAGGAGGCACAGCCTGTGTTTCATCTTCCTTTCCTTCCCCAGTGTTGCGGTTGCTGACAGTACTTTCGCACCAACCTTGAGGAAGTGGGACAAAGTCATTAGAGAAAATAGATTGGAGGGATTTTTCCATGAGAAAAAGCACATACATCTTAACATCTCATTTGATATTTTTTCCAGTATACTTTATTAGACTTTTTTAAAAGTCTTTAATGCATTATTTTTTTCTTTGAAAATATGTTAAAATGCCTCTTCTAGTCCTCAACACCTCTATTAGCATGAGTACATTGGTGATCACTCTCAGGGCTTTGTTCCTTCGGGATTTCTTTGTTCCCAGAAATTAAATAAGTTACAATTTTAAATGTGCCAGTCCCTGAAGTTCAGTCTGTCTCATGTCTGTGTCAGGCTCACTTTTCTCTTAGTTAATGGGTTACTGACAGCCTGAAGTCAGGATTTCACATGTGTTCTAGCTACAGAGCATGTCCTGAATGCCACATTTTTTCAATTTGTCTTTTGTCTTCTACTGCCTGACATATCCTAAAAGTGAAAATAACACTTGGCCCCTTTCTGTTTGCCAGCAGCAGTGAAAATAAAATTCAAGTATGTAGATGGCAAGGCTATGTCTTTGGAAAGTTTTGCATTCAGTAAAGTAAACACTCAAGTTGCCAGAGCTTTGTAGCAGAAGAGTATATGGGTACTCAAGAGCAAAAATGTTGAGTGAAAACAACTTGGTGATCCCAGTTCAATCGTGTTACATTACTTATCATCAAAATCCAGGGCTTGGAGGCAGAATAATTTTGACCTAAGATGGAGCATTCGTGTATTTACTCCATGCTTTCCTTTATAGAAACCGTTACGGGTGTACTCTGCTTTGCCTGTATCTTGTGTTTAATGGTACTTTGCATCCATCTATGCCACTGAGGCAGACTTAATTTTAGAATGTTTCAGAAGCACCTCTTCACCAATCAGACATTAGCTGAACAAAATCACCATGAACTGCTTTGCTTTCTCTGCATGGCTCTGCTTTATCCTCAGTCAATAGACATCTTATCAATCCTTGTTCAAAGGCATTCTCTTGCTTCCCCTGGGCTAGTGCTGGTGATAGATAAAAAGTCTGCAAGTTTGGGTTGTGATTTGTTAGTCCCAAGTTATTTGAGGCAAATGGATAATAAACAAATTTTGAAAGTCCACCCAGTTCATTAAAACTTGAAGCAGTCATTTGAAAGTGTGGTGGGGTTTCAGAGGGCTCTCAGCTTCACAGCGTGGCCCGTGATGATGCATGTACAAACCAAAATGTAATATAAAGTATACTTCTTTCATCTTCACAAAAAGGTTTTATCATACAGCCTTAAAGACCTTTAGATCTTTCTACATCTCAAAGGAAGATCCGGCATCTCATGGAAATTCTCAGTATAGATTTAGAACACCTTTAGTGACTATTCCTTTGAGTCTCTGGGTTAACTCTCATTTTTGTTTTGTATGAAAGTTCCTTTTTTTATTACCTTTATACTTACAAGGGTCATTAGAGGATTATCCCTAAACTTCAGAATATTAGCTGTTTCTGACAGCTCCTGCTATTTCACTTCCTGTGGTTAACTTGACTTTCCGCTTGAACCAAAAAGTAATTCTTATCATTGCTTTATCTTAATTCTAAAAATTTCCCTGAAGAACGTCTTCAGTTTTCTTTAGTGTCAGTGTGATACTCTTCCACCTCGTATCAGGCAAATGAAAGGTTTCACAAGAACAGTTTTTCCTTGTTAATATTAAGAACACTCTATGGCTATGGATCAAGTCTACTTTTTTAGAAGCAAATCCATTGGCACTTCTGTAGCAATTAGATAGTATTAAAAAATAACTTCATTTTTAATGGATTTCTCTATGAGTGCATGGGAAAAACATAAGCAAAACTGCTTCTTTAATGAACATAAAGTATATAATGTTCTGCAATCAAAATATACTCTGTGAATAACTAATTGTAATGTGTGCATATGCTCAGGCAGCTTTCTTGCCCTATCAGCTAAGCTTTCAAGGCAGCTATTAGTCTAAAACAGCCATTTCCAACTGGGAAAATGAAAAGCCTTCCTGGGAGGCTGGGCCATCTGAGGATGCTCCAGTACGAGAAGGCAAACCTAACAGCATTTAAAACTCAGAGGTTTACTCTGATGGGTCAACATGCAAAAGACTTAAGAGAAAATGAATTTGTATCTGCAGTGTCATTGATGTTTATTATAGTAATGCAGTGACTGGAAAAGTACAGGTAAATGGTGAAATGTGATACATCTGCCATCCATTTTAGCCCATCACATGCGTAGAAATCCAAATGCACTAACATGGAGAGACTGAGAGACTGTTCTGCTGCTGCCTTAATGAGTCTGCCTCATTACTTTGGATGAAAAGCTTCTATAGGCAGATTTCCCAAATGTTACCAGTCCTGGATGCCTTTTGTGGGGCCTAGGGTAAGAAAATTCCCCCAAACTGATGAAGGTTCCTGCAGCAGCAGAGGGGTGCCAAGATGTTTCCTGAATTAATTTGGAAGGTTCTGATAGTGGATTACTCCTCCTTCTTCTCTACCTCTTTTTTCTACCTTCACCTCATTCTCCTTCTCCTTCACCTTCCATGCCATCACTCTTATGTTGGTGGGACCCATCACGCCACTTCCTACGAAGATATTTGGAAGAGCTGGTTCTCAGATTACAGTTTCCATGTCATTGTTCATCAAAGGTTGCAATAAAATTCACCAGAAATAGACTAATGGGGGCAGATTTCTGAAAGGCCCCAGTCTGTCGGGATACCAGAGGCTCAGGAATGCCAGTGGGATATAAGCAGGTCACAAAGAAATGATAGGAACTCATCATATAGCACTGAACATTCAGCTGAGTGAATAAATGTACTGTCTTTCTGCCAAATTATTTAAGGTTGTTGAAACAAAGGGAGCATTGTAATGGATAAATTACGTTATAAGGCTTAGAACACTCATAGTCATACCTAATTGTTCAGGTGATATAATTTCTGACTGTGAGGCAGAGAGAAAAACTATATACACAAACGTTTTATTTTTGTTTAGCTGAAGGAAGCAAGACGTGTATGGGTATGAGTCTCAGAAACAGATGTGCACAAAAATTTATGCATGATTTACAGCAATTATGTATGTAAACTTGATAGTAGTGCGTGTGGCAGGTGACTAAAGACCTGAAGGGTCTTTTGCATATGTAAAATTAGCCACTGATTCTTTGGACCCTGTTTTCACACTGTGATGTGACCAGATTAACTCCAACCCCTGTGGCATTGAGATCCTTAAAGGATACTGTATGGTTTTTCTCCCATTTCTTTAAGAAAGCAGTCTTTTTCATCAGCCTGTGTTA
The DNA here is from genome assembly GCA_017639245.1 of Myiopsitta monachus. NCBI lineage: Eukaryota > Metazoa > Chordata > Aves > Psittaciformes > Psittacidae > Myiopsitta > Myiopsitta monachus. Next base: position 21,043,569 of record CM029922.1, on the reverse strand, counting down.
CACATAAAAATGTAAAGGAGAGTAAAAAATAGCTCAATTGAAACAGTGGTCTGAGCTGCCTGCCTTGCCATCAGGTCTCATACAGTAGTTAGATATGATTTTTAGAAAGAAGTGGAAGAAATGCTATAGGAGGCACGTGTAGGACCTCTCCTAAGCTTATATAGTTCATCGTTTTCATTTGAAATCTCCTTCTATTAATATTCTGCCATTTCAAAGTAGTGAGAAATCCATATGGCAGAAGGATGAGAATAACAGGATTTTCTCTTTGTTTACCTTTTATACAAGCTAGCTGGAAAGGTAAGTAGGGTTTCTTTGGGAGTAGGGAGGATTTGGCTGATTTTTTTTCAGAGGTTTTTTATGGTTTTGTCACTTCAGCATGTTCACTTTCATTCAAAATCAGTTCAGCTGGTACTGAGAGCTGAAAGAGATTTCCAGACTTCTGTAAGGTCTGAAGCTTGTGTGATCACAGTACTTTGGTATCAGTGGGTCTCGCTGTTGTTCCATTATTTTTTAATTCGATTAGCCCATATAAGCCAAATTTCAGAAAGGATTCCTGTTGTCAATGACTGCCATTTTTCTCCTAATTCCATTAAATACCTAATGGGTTGAGGGACTTGTACATTGCCTCCACTGAAGAAACAGTGGAATGTCTCATGCACATTAGGAAGATCTCACTTCTATCAGAGTCTTCCTGAATACCAGAAGATGCAACCACGAGACTCGCTCCCTAGGACACCACCCTTTCATGCTCACAGACTTACTTGTTTGTCGTGGTTGAGTGTCCAGTGGTCAAACATTGCTCTCCCCTGCATTATGCTGATGTAACTGAGACGTTTGCCTTGTTGGCTCATAACCCTAGAATACAATAATTACAAGTTGTCAGAGAAATCTCAGCGAAGAAAGCTGCTTAGGGCAATGAAGCTACTTTAAGTTGAGTATCTGAAAAAGAAATGTTTTACCGTTGTACGGGCCTTCAGATTCTTAGGTGGCAAAGGGCTTGACAGGGCTGACACTGTGCATGGCCCCAACATGTGAGCAGCCTGGAACAAGTCCCTTCCTACTCATTCCCCAGTCCTTATACAAAGAGGCCAGGACACAAAGTTGTGATGACTTGCTAAGGTTCACAGAGCATATCTGTCACACAGCTTTTAATCACAGCACTTGGTCTCAGCAATCTGTTCCTCCCTTCTGAAATGACAGTAACACATGCTAACACACATACTCATTTAGATCTCAGTCCCTAATGTTGATTTACCAACAGGCTTTCAATTTCTCCTCCCATTCTTCCTACACATGCTCCTTTCCCCCCACCCCCATACAGGACAAAGTCATGCACCATCACAGTCCTGCATCAAACCCTGAATAGCTCTGCATGCGTTAAGCTTGCCTGAAGTATATAGAGGATTAGGGACTTGTATATAGAGGATTAGGAACTTGAAATAGGTGGCACTTCGTGATTTCACTGGCCAAATAATTCAAGCTGCCTTTGCAGATCCCCATTTGGGATCATACTGCATTTTTGTGGAGGTTATATTAGTTTGAACAGTCTTGGATGTGGAATAAGTTCTTGTTATCCTGACTCTGAAACTGTTTTCTCTGTAGTTTGATAGTACAGTTTCTGCTGTTCTGTGATGTTAGTGTATTGTATTGTTATCATGTGCTTATATGCTTAACCTAAAACCACAATAAATACAAAATCTTCAGTGTAGAGAATGAGGACAAGTCAAGCAAGCCTGCCTCCTAAATTACTTTCCATTCCTGTGGTGGCTTCTCTGTGACTGGATTAAAAGAGGTTGTCAGTGTATGCTCATCCTGTCCCCTGGCTAGGTATAATTAAAGGCTTGGCAGGTTCTAGTACAGTATCTTGTTTAACCTCTACAAGTACCAATATTTACTCAGAAATTTAAAACAATGCATTCAGCCTTCTCCTACTGGAAGGCAACAGGAATACAAAGTGGCCAGTCATGTCCATGGCATGTCTGCTCTCCCCATGGGGTTTCCCTTTCGTTATCTCTTGACTGTCTTCTTTTGTTTAATGTAAGAACTGAATTATGAACTGCTCAGGAATTCCAGACCCATTCCCACAGTCTGTTTGGCGGAATGCTCTCTTTCCGGTATATAGTGATCGCCTTTCTCCTACCCCCTGAAATGCAGCTAGAAATGAGACATTTGCTGTTCTTTATATTCCAGCAGTTGAGTATTGTGATAGATGCACAAACCTAGAGAGCTGTGTCCAAGCAAATCCTTTTCTCTGATTGCTCAAACTTTTGCTGTTGCGGTTGGAGAAAGTGCAATAGTTTTAATTATGTATGAGTATAACACTGCAGAGGAAAAAGCTTGGAAACTCTGAATGTTATAAACAAAATTCATTTGTTAAATTTAAAATAATAGTATTTTTAAATAACAGTAAATTTAAAAGAAGAGTATCACTGTATTTCTCCCACATTTTCTCATTACGGAAAAGGGATTCAAATCCTTACAAAGGCATCTGAATGGTGTCTTTTTCTATAAAGTACATTTTTACTTTGAGAAAAAAAAAGTCTTCACCTCTGAAATGGTCTTTATCAGGCAACCTGGAATGAAAACGCGCAACTTGAGAAAGCCACAGAGTACACAGCAGCAAAAAAAAAAATAAAATAAAAGATTTTAATACCTCTGCATGCTCTAAATATTGAAGCAGGCCCTTCTGCCTGCTCCTTTGTTCCCTGAATCCCTAAAGCCTCCGCCTGTTCCCTTTCACCATGACACCTCTGCAATCTCTTTGAGCTGCTGTGGCTTCCTACCAGCTTCAGTCTGGCTCATTGCTGCCCTGGCACTGCAATCCACTCTGCTTGCTTTTATTTTCTTTTACCCAGACCATTGTCTGTCCCATGTCCCCAGAGGAGATTAGGAATTAGCATGCCAATGCACCAGAGCAGGCTCTGGGCTCCAGGCTGGACTTAGCAGTTCTGAGCTGGGTCTTAAGAACAGAGGTCGATAGATGCATCTGGCACAGCAGGGCATCACACATTGGACAGGTCATAGGAGAGAATTAAAAAAAGAATACCTCTAAAATCCCACCTCAGTACAGTGTTACAGCATATGGTTGTTTGGAAGCAGTGGTCACTTCAGCCAGTGGGCCTTTCCAGTGGCCATCCAGGGACCTAACAGGGCTAAAGTGTCCATCTAGGTATCCTAATTCTGCTGGTTACCGTTAATGGCTGTGAATGGGGTGTCATTTCACCTTTTAACCTCACTAATGATCCACCCCCGTGTGGCGTGCTATGCTGTGTGCTGGATGTGCATTTAGTTACATCGCCTTGTCATAAATCAGCCTGGCAGGACAGTCTGTGAGGAGTCTGGAAATCACTCTCCTGCTCTTTTATATGAACTTCTTGGTGATACTCTTGGTGTATGTTCAAGAAAGATTTGATAGAAAGGCTGGGGCTATCATTCCTTGAAGATGAAACAGGCTCCTTGGTGACCGGTTGAGATCCTCTAGGACTGACAGTTTTGAGGCTGCCAAAATTTACTTTAATTACATATATTGTATAATTAATGTAACATGAGATACGTGTATATAATGAATAATGGCAGGATGTCTGGAGCCTTGTAGAAGTTAAAAAATAACCTAAATTAATAAATAAAACAAGCGCATGGGGCTACTCATAAAGAGAACTGCAAAGCAACACAAGGTGAGAGCTGCAGCTTTCTGCACATGCAGTTGGAAGAATCTGATTTTGAGTTCCCTGAAAAATGCCCTGGCTTTCCATTTGGTCATAGGGGTCAGCAAAGACATTCCTAGTGATCTGTGATGCCCCGCGTGATTTGTGTTCTGCAGGCCTAAAGGAGACCTTTCCTTTATGTGTGGGCATAACAGCTGAAATTAGGGGAAACATCTGCAGTGAAGATTTCAGAGGTGGAAAACTTGCAGGGTGGAGGTTGCCTCAACCGTTGCCTTCTGGAATATATCAGCTGGAAATGAGATCAAAGTGTCATGTCTCTGCATGATGGGGTTGTACTTGGGCTGATTTCAGGTGCTAGCTGTTAAAATGGATCTGGTACAATGCTTGTTGAACAACTGCATGGCAATAGGAGAACAACTATAAATCAGTTTGTGAAATACAGCCTTATCTGCATAGTTTCTGCTAAATTGTCTTTTATAGTTGAATTTCCTTTTTAAGGCTCAAAATCTGTTAATGATACATAATACACAACCTAGATATATGAGTAAATCCGCAATATCATTGCCTTTATTCCTAGTCAGTCTTACCCTGGGTACTTTCAAGCTCAGTTTCTAAATCAAATTCATGAAATACCTGTCCAGCTTTCTTGCTGGAAAACATTAACTTGGGATTTTATTGATGCTACTGAAGAAGCTGTCCTGCTCACACTGTGAAAGTGGAGAGGAATGAAGTTTTCCAGATGCTGCTAGACTCTTATGAATGTCTATGTGTTCTCCCACATTAAGAGTGAATTAGAAGAAAATCAAAGGGAATTTTAAGTGTCGCAAATAGGTGGTCATTGGAATTAAGATTCAGAAAGGCTGGCTGCTTCACAGCAGTGAGCAGGGGCCCTCCAGGTAGACTTTCTTGCCAGAAGAAAAGAGAAAGATTCACCTAAAGTGCCCCTAAATCAAAAAGAGGACAAAGGCAAGTATGCAAAATTTATTTAAAACCAAGGGGAGAGATTTACATAAGAGGTGGGGTGTGGAAGGAGACCACAAGGTTGCAAAGGACCTTTGCTAAGAGGAACAAGAGGAGAAAAAATTAGATATATCCTCTTAGATCTGCAGTGAGTCACCACAGGTCATATTTTATGGGGGCTTTATTGCATGTTTCATGTGTACCTTGGAGAATAAAATGGTGTGCATCTGATTATTTAGTACTGGGAGTATAAGGTAAGAGCATATGTTGAATGCAATTATTTTTAAAGGAAATTATATTCCTGCTGCTTTCTGTCTATCTGCTGTCCTCTTTCTTTTTATTGTGTCTTTTATCTTGGTTCTAAGATGGCTTTCACGTTGTATCTCCCTTGCAATCCCCTAGCTTGTATGAAGGCAAGTCACAGCTCAGTGCATTGCCTGTCTCCTCTGATTGTTTACAACTGGTTTATTAACCAGGCTTTGTCTTGGACTATCTTTGCTTCATCAGGAGGGACGGGGAGAGCACAGTTGTTCGTTTTGCATTAAACATGTGTGCTGATGTGGAAATATCCAGCCATACCCCTCAGCGGAGATATCTGTGTTAAAATGAAACCAACTTTTATGGGAAAAAAATTAATTTATTACTAATGCAAGGTTATTACTTGGACCATATAACCCAGTGTAAGTATGTGATATTGCCGCCACCTAAGAGTCCTGTATTCCTGATTAAAAAGTGCCAGAGGGGAGTATATGCCTTGCAACCACTTATCTGCCCCGTTTTCAATTTCACCTGCTACAATATTCCATTTGAACTCTTTCTTAGAATTTTCCAGCTGAAGTGAAATATTTGACTTTTGCATTGGGCTGCAATTTTGGGGTGAGAGGGCAGGAGCTTGAAAAATTTCTTCCTTTTCTCTGCTGCCTTCCTGTTCCTTCCGTTAGAAATATGTTGCCGCAAGTGCCTTTGGCAAAATAGTGATTAGCTGTAATGAAGATCTGTCTGAGAGAGATTACTGCCTTTATGAGGTGGCATTTTTCAATGTGACTGTGCCTGTACTTCCATGCAGTTTGCTTTCTCTGTTCACAATTGTATTTATTTATTTTGTTCCATAGTTTTAAATACCTAGGTTATGCTAGGCTGATTTATTCATATTATATAACACAACATGTAATGTATTGAACCACACTTTCTAACATACGATCATATTTGCCCTCTACAATAATGAACTTACGTATAAATATCCAGAACTTACTCCCCAGATTCCCAAGGAAAGTGTTACACTTTGCAGCATGATTAAAATCTCTGTTGAGATTTCTGGATCTCCCCTGTGCTCCAGACCTGGTTCCTGGGGCTCATCTTGCCTTACTTCAGGAAATCTATAGGGTAGATGTTGACATTTGAGGTAGTTGTCTCAGGCTCTTTTTCTAGTCAGTGGAGAACAGGACAAGAGCATTAAGGGAGTCAGATTTGAATTGTGCGTGTGACTCCATTGGCTCCGTTGACTACATCTCCACTGTCTGTTAAGACAGCCATGAACAACTGGCACAGGTAGAGACATTTACACTAAGTCGGATGGATCCCAGCCCTTACGTCCTACTAAAATTTCAGCCTGTAAGTCTGCAGATGTTTTACCATCAGCTCAAGATCCTTTTACTCACAACCAATGACCTAGACCTCTTTACACAGTTGCTGTGAACAACAGTATCATCTCCAGATACCATGTTCAACACGGATGTCTCCTTCCTCACAGAAAGGTTGAATGCACAAATCTTGCAGCTTTTTATGCCTTTCCATGATACAGGCTTCCCCTATCATTCTCATAGCCTAAGCTCTTCTTCCATCTCTTTTCATCGCATATCTGAGCCACTAGAGCTTTATTTTCTTTAGTATTGACATCACCAGTTCTCTTCAGAGCTTTCAAGGAAACTATTAAAAAGACTGTATACTGTCTTCAGGCTGCCCAACTTTATGAATCTCTTGTTTGACCTCATTTATTCTGCTTCATCAAATACATAACCTGCATTGACAGTAAAGGTCCTTAAAAGTCTATGCCTTTCCTGTCTACCAGTTTTTAGTCACTACTGTTAACTACTGTCAGCAGCTGTGTTCAGATGTCATGCCTGAGACACCATATCTGATTAGGAAACCATCCCTTTCCTTTTTAGCCCAGCACTTTCTTTCCCCATGCTGCTCCTTACACTTGGAAAGTATGCCTGAAAGCATCAATAGGAGTACCACGTAATTCTCCTTCCAGTCCATCTGGAATACTGTCCTCCATCATGTTTAGTAGGAGCTCACAGATAGCTCTAGGAGATCTGTACTTAGACATGAGCCTCATCCCCATTGGGACAGCTTCCATTTCCATGGCTAACGCACATGTCGGTACCTTTGAACTGCCTGTCCCTTTGGAAGGGTAACATCATCATTATTTCTCCCCTTGAGACAGGCAGTCCTTTGACCATATGCAGTGGTCCTCATATGCACTTCCATTTTGACAGAAACCCTGTTGGACTCTATTCCAGGCTCAGTGTTCACCTTTCATGTTGCTTGAACTTTATTCTGACTTGCATTGCCTTTTCCCTCCCCAGTGCTCACCCATTCACTTTCTGAAGCTGCACTTTTCCCACCGCCACCCACTCACCCACACACACACTGCAGAAGTAAGCAGAAATAATTTACTCTTTCTTTTAAACCACGAGTACACACAGGGTAGACCACTTCTTCACCTTTTCAGAGTATCACTTTGTTAATATCATTTTCAGTAGATGTCTTTGTCTGTGCTTTTACAGGTCTGGCCTTTTTAACCTTCTGCAGTATGTTCTTGGACTTTATGATTTTAACCAGATCTATTATTATCTAAATACTGGGGGAAGCAGGCAGGGGAGGCAAGAGAGAATGACAAGTGATTCCTTAAAATGCTGTTCTCAGTAGCTCTTTATAATATACATTAGCAACAGAGGGGGAGAACAGCTTTCATGGTAGATCGAAGCCTGTTAAAAAAGAAGTTATGGTGCATAGTCACACAGAAAAAAGGTGCTGGTTCATATCTGTCACCATCAGTCTTGGCATTTCATGTTTGCGTATGGCGATCCTGTTGTGCACAGTCTAGGCAGAGCAGTATCAGGTTTGCTCCCAGCTGCTTTACAGTCATACTGGCTATAGTTTGCTCATGAACAAAATCTCTTTAGGTGTTTTGGGATGCACAAGGCTTAAGATCTTAAAATGCTGCTCTCTAGAGTGTATGTTCCTATTAAAGGGCTCATAACGATCCTCTTATTTATTATTGTTTAATTATGTGCAACCTGTTGCTGCAAAATAGCTGTGCATAATTGCTGTTTATTTCTGCACTGGCTTGAGTATATATGTATTTAAAAGATACATTTTGGGTTTAGTAAATTCTGTGTTATTGACTGTTCAAAGTAACTTTATTTTCCATTGTCTTTTCTCTAAATGTTCTTTTGATATTTAGTGTTAGTGATGATATTATTACATTGCTGTTAGCTATTGAATGAATGATTGCTGTTGTATTCCGTATGTGCTGATGCTGAAAATCTGTGATATAAATAAACTTCCTCTGGTAACATCATTATAATAGCACAAGCAGCAGAAATTTATGGAAAGAACAGATTAAATGCTTAGACTTAAATTCTTCAGTGTGCAACTCTGCTCAAACTGCTGTGTCTGAATTTTGGGTTGCTGAATCAGGTGGAAAAAATCAAACTGACACATCGCTTGTCTGTGCATTTTTACTATGATATATTATGTTACTAAAAGAAAAAGCTCAAAAGCTACCATTGATAATCCTGGGTAAAACTTGGAACATAAATTATTAAGATCCGTAGTTTCTTTTCAAAGCAGCCTGGGACTTAATGCATATATCACAGCAAGGAAATGTAACATCAATATGTACTTATGCATTATAACATGAGACATTTTTATGTATGTAATAAAGCATTCACTATGTAACTGTTTATCTAAGCAACAGATAGGAAGGTTGAAAAATTCACACAGTTAATCATATTTATTTAGCTAATTAACAACTAATAGCATTAATCATAAATGCATGAACATTTAAAAAGTAATTTATTATTGAGTATGAAAACTATTATCAAACTTGCTTTCCAAAGTATATTTTGTTTATTTATATGCATAAAGTCTCCCAAGATACCCAGTCTCAGTATTTCACATAGTTGTCCCATAAATCCCATCCTGCGTAAAGTGTGAGATGCAAAGTACCATATCAAGAGTTTACCAGACATATATACACCTCCACTAACCATCTCCAGTAATCTTGTAATCACTCTGAGGCTAGGGAAATGAGACTCCTGAAGTCAGTGTTGCTTATCTCTGGACTGCTGTAGTCACCTACAGTTTCTGCAGAGCTTCAGGATTTCACAGAAATGGGTTTTGAAAGGTAATATTATAATTATGGAATAACTTGAGTGCACCAGTCCCCAACCTTTGCTGCCCCTTGGCAGCAAGACTGAGAAGGTAATGTTGTACACTGGGATGATAATTTGTTCTTCCTGTCAGCCTTAAGTGTTAACTCCTTAATTCCCCGTAGCTGGGAGCAATACTGTCCATTAACAACCTGTTGGGGATTAGTGAGAAAGCTGAAGACATTGCCAGCGTCTGGGTTTCTAATTCAGTAGGTTGGTTTACTTCCTTTCGATAACTTTTTTATTACAAGTTTAATAGTGCCCACTGAGAGTCACTAATAAATGAATGAGAGCTCATTTCCTCCACAGGTTTTGTCAAATTTGCCTTATTATCTCCCAGTTTTAGACTAAGAGTAATAGAGTGACAAGGCTCTTCTTTGCAAACTGTGGAGAGGGAGATGTGTCTCTCTAGGGGAGGAGCAGGAAGACATGAATAAAGGCATAGTCAAAGCACAAAAAAAGAAAATAAAATGAAATCACGTTTTACCTATATTTTTAAATGTTTATTTGTAACTATGTTTAATCGAAGTAAGTGACTGAACTCAGGGGGTATGCGAAAGCTGAAATATATAATCACTCACAGAAAGCATTACAGCAACACATTAGCAGTGCTGTGGAGATGGCTGTGTGGGAGGCATTTTCATACTAAATCCTTTTTTTTTTTTTTTTAACTTATAATTGTTTCAGAAAAATAAAATGCATCCCTTCAGGGCTTTGGACTGGAAGAGCGGGTGCTTTTTTCTTTATGGTGATGCATTTTAAAATTGGCCATGTTCTCCATGGCCATTTTAGAGTTACCATGCTGTAGTACAACTGGTTTACACCAGTTGAATTTTGTTCCAAATGTGGGTTTGGGGTTCATTTTCAATGAGCTGAGCATTAGTTTATTGAAGAAATGAAAGCTTTCAATTGGTAGCTCCAAACTGACTTGGACCTTAACTCTGCAATGATTTATGCACATATTTAATATGTCCTGTAGAGCAGCCAGTGGGCCTGGAGTCTCTGCTTTATGGTACTGCCTTCCTCTGGAAATTGCAGAGAGATCTGCTGGTGGTAAGCTTTAGCAAAGAGTACCCACAATCAACAATAACTTTAAATGCTCACTTAAAGTGGGCTGCAAAGCACACAATTAAACACACATTTGAGTCTCATCATACTGGGAGACTGTTTCGACATATTCAGAAATTACCTGGTTTTAAACCTCATATAGATGCTCTTCGAGCTGAAGAAATTCAATGTAAAAATAAGGAAGCTTTATATTTGTATGCATGTGTACAATTTGGTATTGGGTCATTTCAACATTGCACTCCTATTCTGAACATAAGTTACATTTCTCTTTTCCACCCAGCGAACCAAAACTGCAGTTCAGCCACGTTATGATCTAAGGATATACTAATAGATCGCAAGGCGTGTGCTCAAAATGGTCATTTTAGCTTGCAAGTATTTTTGCTTTTAAAATTATGCCAGAGATTATTCAGATAAAGTCTATAAAGCTATAAATTATTGTCGCCCAATTGGATTATATGAATTATGAGATTATTTTTAAACTAATCTGGATACCTAATTTAATAGAGAATAGCATCCTTTTCTGAATTTTTGTGGTGAGGGAAAGGGAAGAGAAAGGGGTAAGATTTTCATCCTTCCTATAGAATATTGTAAAGAGACTTTAAAGGAGGAATTTTAAATTCTATAGAAAGGTTATAATTTTCTCTGAAGTCATATGGAACTCAGCACAGTGCTGATGACTTATTTTCATGTAAATTCTTCATCTTGATGTAATTCATATGGCATCAGCACTGATAAGTAATCAGACCTTTCTGATAAAATCCAAAGCATAGAAGAATAAACGAATGCCATGCAGTTAACTCTTAACTGCAAAGCCGTCATACAGTGTTGGTTTCAACTGTGTAATCCATAAAACATATGAAAAGTATGCAAAACAGAGTGACTGCAGTAAATGCGAGCCTGACAGCCACTCGTGGTACTGTAGGATACAGTATTGCACTACGCTGTGGGCACAATCCACAATCTGAGGCGACTTCAAGCTTGCTGAACTTCTGCTTGGCATGCTGACCTCCATCATGGGACAGCAGTGCATTTTAATATATAATTAAAGTTACACGTACGAGTAGGCTTATGGACACCCTCCTTACTCTGAGCTGAGGACTCTTTGTTCAGATCCCAAATGAATTTTGTTTGTGTGTGTATCAGTGTTTTCTGCTAGTCAGGGACAAAGACGTATTAATACTTATTCAGTCTCTTGTAATATCCTTTGCAATCTTCAAATTAAGGTGCCATGTAAGTATATTGTACTGTTGTTGGCTGTTCTTGTTATTAATCCTGAAATAATAAAATGTGTATTAGATAGAATCAGGGCAGCTCAACAGTATATTGCAGGCTATAAGCTTTCATTAACAGCTACAAGAAATTTTTTCTTAACTCAGTGTGTGTAGAGACAGGGAGGGAGAGGAGCTGGAGGGCGTCTGATTTGGGCTCGATAAGAAGAGGATAAAACACGGATAGGATTTAGATTCTGGTCCACTCTGGCTGCTCTACAGCTTTGTTGATCACTTGTCTTCTGGCAATACATTGTACTACATTCTCAAACATAATAATGGTCCTTTTTATAATGGTCTTTTGAACATGTGCTTCCTGGCGCAGGTGGGTTAATGTGCCATAGGTTTTTATTTTTACTATTTTTTGCATTGCTCTCAGCAAATAGGTGAGCGCAGAGTGCTACAGAATCCAACAGCTTTGGTGATCTTTTTCACTATGATGAAGAACTAGCTCATTGATAATCAGAGCAGATCTCAGTCACCAGGAGACTGTAGTAACAAAAAGGGGTACTTAATCATCTAGCTTGGGTAGGACCACAAAAGAAAGCCCATTGCTATTGTTGCAAGCTGACTGCTGAGGAGGAGCAGCTAGAAGTGAACCACCAGTTCCTACTCCCATCCGTCTGCTCCTTCCTTTCTCCATTTTTCTAAATATTTCTTTTGTACCACTTTAATTATGATCAGCAGAGGCACTTGACTTAAGATCTTTGTTCTGACAAGTGTGGTGGGTCCTGTACTCTCAGCCCTCCTCTGGCTGTGAATAGCGGAGGAGCGCTACAGAAACAAGAGGAAGATTATAATCTCAGGAGATCCTTTCCCCTCACCTAGATGTCGCACACACCTGGAAGGAGAGGCATGCATTTTTTCCCCAAACGCTTTCAGCTGGAATAGCATGTGAAAACCCCTTTCACGTGTCGGTATGCAGTGCCTGCTGCTTTCATGTTTCTCAAAAGCATCTGATGCTGCTGAAGCATCATGACAACTTGGCTGTCTTTGGGATCAGAAGGTTCAGCATCTCTTGGGCCTGCTGCATCTGCTGGTTCATTTGGCAAGAGAAGCACTAGTTCATAGTAATGCCTTCCACCTCCCAAGTTAAGCAGAAGAATATATTAATTGTAGTTATGTGTTGTCATCTGTACACTCGGGAAACAATTAGGGAAAACCTTCCTAATTTTCTGTGCAAGCTGAGCCTCGGGTGTTCTGTAATAAACCAGCAAACTGTGACTTCGGCGTTTGGATGTATTTGAAACTTGCATGACTGTTGAGCTAAAAATGAAGCAATTCTTAGTCTCATTCATTAATTCTGATCTTTCACTTGCAGTTTTCTGAATTTCAGGTCTCTGAAGTATCCCAAAGTAGCATTGTTATGAGGCATTATTGAGTCTTTTGTGGGGGATTATATACGTCTGAGAAAAGGAGTCAGCTGATTCTCCTACATGAATAGTGCTGCATTTCTTTAGCAGCATTTCACCTTGATCTACACGTTTCATTTTTTCTCACTAGATTAAAAAGAGAAATTGAGTCGAAGAAGTTATAGCTGATGCTAGACAAGGGAGCAGTGTGCTGTTAGAGACGGGAAGTGAAAGCTCCGTGTCTTCCACTTGAGCCCCTTCCCTTTGCTTTCGATCAAGGGAGGATGCGGTGGTTGTGCCAGCACAGTGGCACAGTGCTGTGCAGAGCAGCGCACAAATGCCCTAGAGTGTGCAGTTAAGATGAGTTGAGCTCTGCCAGTTTAAGCAATCAATCAAACCAGTCTGCCTTCCTCATCAGTTAATGCAATGAATGCGATTCATAATGTGCCATGAAATGAGAAGCTTTTCTGTGGAGGTTTAGAAACAGAAATGTGACTGCTTAGATAAACGCTATACACTTGCTTTCAGTTCCTGAACATATGCTGTCAACTTCAATTAGATTGAAAACTGTCATAAGATTTGACTTTTGCATCTGGGCAGTATCTTAAATTGGGGTGTTGGTCAAAGGTAAATGCAATCTGACCACCAAATTATGTGGAAGAAACAATGGAGACTATAGAAAGGCATTGCAGCTAATGGCAACTGTTAAAGCTGCAAGGCTGGTTTACCAGCATTCCTGTAAATCAACTTCTCAATCATATTTAAGCATTAGAAATTTTGTTATCATGTGGCTGTGGTTAAAATCCCATTGCAAACGGCAATTTAGTGTTGCAGGATGTCTCAAATGCCTCATCAGTTGTGCTGATGTTTCTTTAGTGTTAATAGCAATATAACTTTGTTGGTATTAATTGAGATGGTCCTTCCAACAGATTCAGAGGCTTATCTAAGCCTATCATTATAGTAGCCATATGCTTACTGGGAAAGTGCAGTTTCTTATTTCACAGAAAGTTAAAGAATTATTGACAGTTTAAGTGACAACATGGTATATAGGGAGATGCCATAGTGAAAAAAGTTATCTGATAGCTTAGATTTATTTTTTCCTGTGGAGTTTAAATTGTCAGCACTCCTTGTAATAATAAAACTCTTTCCATGGAGAGGACTGTAATTTAATTTACTACTGTGAATATTGATTCCTGGATAGTACACTCTTTATCCTGCAGATGACCTAGATCCTTGGTTCCCTAAGGGTTCTGAATAATAACAGCAGCAAAAGGGTCTGGATTGCATAAGAGACTTGATGGAGATTAGTTACTTTCTCTGCTGACATTTTAATTTTATTCATTTAATTTATTCCTCATATTCCTCATCTTGCTTTGTAAGCTGGAAACCATTGTCAGTTGGATTGGTCTTGATGAGCACTGAGTCTTTTAAGCTTCATTCTTCCCAGTCATATCATACCTTATGTTCAATGTAAACCAGAAATGGCCACATTCACTTAGGTAATTTCATTTCTCCTGTATTGAAATAATGCTCAAAGAGATGATTTAGTCAAAATCTCTATATTAGAAGGATGGTTATAGTGGGCTCCTGATAGAATCTCCTTACTGTGGTTGTCATCATGTTGGGTCACAGCTTCTTTAAAACTGATGGGGAGTATTCCCACAATGCAGGGAAAACTGAGGGAGATTCCTTGGGAATCCACAGAATTCACTACTGCCAATTCCAGGCATTGAAAGAAAGGACAAGACCTCCAAAAGTGATACAGGATTCTTGAAAAAAGTAGGAAAAAGCAGGCTGGAAGGAAAGAAGATCAGTGGAAGGAGGGAGAGAAGGGTGTTGGGGGGAAGGTGGAAAGGGTATATCATCTGTTTTCTCAATCCCCAGTATTGAGGGTGCACTTGGACGAAATATTTGGTCCAATACATGATTCAGTATGTGATTCATTTGGACCAATACTTGAGTCAAGGGTTTTGAAGGCTCTGGAGCCATAGGGACCAGTGATTAGACAGGGTATGGGGAGCCTAAAAGAATTACCAGGTCTCTCAAAATTCTTAATGTACTCACGAAACTGTCAGAATTGCACCCAGAAAACCTAGAGTAGAGCAGGACAAAACAGCACAACTTCGGCATAAAACAGGTTACTCCAGCAATTTTTTAGCAGTATTTCCTTTGCCCAGTTATTTTGAGCCACTCTAAGGCGATTAGAGCGGCTCGTTACTGACGCTCAGGAGCCGAGAAGGAGACTTGTGTTCCCTTTTGAGAAAACTGTCACTATCTCTGCGTGAGCTCAGATGGAATTGAATAAAAGTCTGTTTTGTGCTCAGAGTACCGAGCAAGCCCTCTTTTTGCTATCAGTGGCTGTGGGTTAATACAGGCAGCTGGGGGATCTGTAGCCTGTTTCCTCCGTCTTGCAGCTGTCTGTTCCATGAGTTCAATTACAACAGAAGATACTGTATACGTACATTACAGACCTCTTTTCCATGTCCCCTCAACACTTCTGTGCTGCCCACCAAGAAACCTTTACCTAATTTAGTGACCATTTTCCCTCTCAGACACTTCCTAGTCAAGGGACAAAGTAACCATAAGTATTAGAAACGAGGAAAGATGTAATTGCCCAGTTAGGTTTTGTGGTGGGCACATTTATTAGTGTAGGTAATTTCCTAAATGTAATGGATACATAAAATTGCATTTTTATAAAATCAGAATTCTCAAAATATCATTAAGTCTCTGAAAGTTATGTGTTAATTTTGTCTGAGATGAGACAACAAATCTGCCAGTACAGGTCTGTCTCTGTCATGGACATACAGGGAGAAAATCATGGTATGTGGGAAGTGATAAACCCTCTAAACCCATCTCTGTCTGGCACCAGAACTGAAATACAAGAAAGAGATTCTTTGAATAATTGGAAGATATTTTTGTTGAAAATAAAGTTTTTAAAGTTTTAATACTAGACTTTTAGGTCAGAAGGTTATGTGACTAGATAGCTTGTTTGTGTACCAGGAAACCAGTCCACTTGACCACAGGTTCAGTTTCCAAGCAGATAATGACCCTAAACATTCTTAGAAATAGCATAAACGTTGAAGAACTGGTATAATGAAATCTGAAAAGAAAGCCAGGATGGAGCAGCCTGGTTTTCAGTCATAACCTTAGCCATTTGGAGCAAATGCAGATTTTATTTCACTCAACACAGTCGCTGCTGTTCCTTATATATCTCCAACACTTCATGTTGCACAGTATGTTCATGCAGCACAATCTTCAGGCAGAGAGAGAGAAAAAATAACAGTTCTTAGATAGGTGTGGTTTCTTAATTAAGTGTTGCATTTTGAATCATCAAATACATTTAAATTTCAGTCTTGGCAGTACTCAGTGTTATTACTGGACTTGAAATCTAGGTCAGCCTCTTAAAAGATTGTGGGGTAGGGGGCATGTCAGCACTGGGCAAAAGCATTATACATTCAGGCTGGGTGTGAATATGCAGAGCTTCATATGATTTTTTATTGCTTTAAAGAAAAGGGTTAAGGAAAAAGCCAGAAGGGTTTGGTGGAGAAAAAAAGAAGTATCTGCATTTGTAAGTAACAGGATTTTGCAGTTTAGCCCGTATGTTAATGGCAAAATGAGCCCTTAAAAGTATTCTTTTCTACAATACTTCATTTGTGGCTACTGGTTAATAAGGCTACTCTGATTTCAATAGTTGCCTTAATTTAAAATGCTACCTTAATTTTTGCAGGAATGGCTCTTATTCCATGAATAAATTATTACTTTGTCACTGTTTTTGTCAGCACTATTAACTATAGAATATATTCTGGCTGGTCATTTTAAGTATCTTCCTTATCAGTATTGTGCCTGGCATTCATTATCCTCTTATCTCTCTGCCATTTCTTTCAGTGGAGAGGTAATGGATTGATTACTTTCACTGCTATATTGGTCAGGATGTACAACAAATTCTCTTCAGCTCTACAGCTCATTCATCATGGATATCCTTTAATCCCCCATCCCTGAGTTTAAATGTTTCATTCTCTTCATGTATATTGGAAATTATTAGCAAAGACAAGAATCCAAGCAGTGCATCTTTTATTACTCATTTACTGTAAAACATAGTCACTGAAAATCCAGGGGGGATCCTCTCAGTTTGCTGCTCAGGGGAGTTTAAGTGCCACAGAACCACTAATTCAGTATTTGCATTTTCTGAAATACTGACTTCTGTATTTCAACTGGAGCATTATTGAAATTATTGAAATTTCACAAAGAACAAAAAATGTTCTTTGTGAAATGATGCTTCCCAGTGTGCTGCGCATACATATGAGTGGTAACAAAATCTCTGCTCTGTGGGTGCATGTTTTTAACTTCTGGATAGCATTTGAATACAAAGGTAGTTTTGTGATAAAAAATTATGCACTGCGCATCATGCTATATGGAAAGCTCTGTTAGAGTGAGTTGAATGGGAATCACAAGGTTTCCTCATCTGGCAGATCTCTAGCAATTGGACAAGAGGAAGTAGAAGTGCAATGCTTGGCTTTTCTAAGAAACTTGTTCTTCCTGGCAAAACTATCATTGCAGAAGAGTAGGGCAGTCATCAAGATTTTGTCTGGAAGGACTTACGTGAAGGACCAAGATAGTAGGATAGGAAAAAAATACATTCCTCCTTCAGGTTTATGAAGGACATGCAAAGGCTCTGTATTGCAAGAGGTTCCCCTAAATATAACCATGTAGAAGATGTAGCTCTGTATCACTAACTGCTCATCCTTCAGAAGGTACATTTGCTTCTCTTGTAGTTGGCACTGTTTCTGATACTGATGTTTATCAGTCTAGACTGCACACAGACGCTGATGTGAGGTTATATTAGCATGTCCTGTGCTGAAAGTGCTTAACCTGCACTTTTTGAAGGCATCAGCTTAATCCTAGGAACAGACAAACCTGACTCCAGACCAAAGGGAGGAAAGAAATATTCAAAAGCTTCTAAACAAGTATTAGTCAAACATGCAGAAAGGCACTAGACACTACAAAGTATCTGACTGAGAAGCAAAACTAGAAATCACTGATAGTCCTGCGACTTAGTCTCCATTAGAGTCAAGCCCTTCCTGAGTCTCTTGTTCATGAGGGCTTCTTGGTATACAGTGAGGTTCACAAATTACCTTTCCTATCCATTTCCCTCATGTCAATGCCCTGGTCTCATCCTCCTCATCAGTAGAGATTAAGATCTTTTAAGAATTATTCCAGACTGGGCATGATTTACAGAGAGCAGAGGAGAAATTAAAAAATGGATAGCCATACAGTGATGTGGCAGAGCAGCAGGTTCATTCTAACAGGGTGGTGGTATTCATGCATTTGTTTTTAGATAGAAGAGACATTATATAAATCAATTAGAATGATGAGTCATCTAAAATGCTGTCAATATTCAAGTGACAACAGCCATGATGCCTCTGAGTGGAAATAAGAAAGAAGGAAGGAAATCTGCCTATTAGAGAAGGACCTGTATTTGGGCATGTATTGTACAGCACTACAACAGACTGCAGAGAAAAGAGCAAGCACAAGTGACCCATTGTTCAAAGATGTAAAGAGATGGAAAATTATCTTTTTTCTTTAAAGCATAAATAGTAAAGGACTGAAATCTTTCCACTAGCATATCTGTAAACCATGGAATTGCTGCATGTTTTCCATGAAGAAGAGAGCACTTACTTCTGATGGCAACACACTCCTAACATGAGGTTTAGCAACAAAAATATATTTCATATCAAGATCCTTTAAGGCTGTCTTGCCTTCTCTTCTTTAATTTAAAAAAGTAAAAATAAAAAAAATCACTTATCGTTATGTCTGTATTCAATCTCTGGGGAAACAGTCCACGAGGAAAGTTGTATCACTTCATCCAGGTAGTGAAATCTCTATAAGCATCCCCTTGCCTCTTTGACATCTTCTCTTAGATGTCTTGTCAGAGTCTCTGCCTCTGACATCTCTTTTAGATGTCTTTTGTACTTGCTTTAAATGCAACATGGCCAAAAATTAAATTCTCATCCTTCCCTATGTCCCTTTTATTGTTATCAACAGTGCTGTTATCGTCCCCATCTCTCAGCAGTCAGCATGTTCATAGTTACAGTTCTGAGTGTTTTACTTGCCAGAATTTGCCTGGTCTGATCAACAAGGTTTTTGTCACTGCTCTAGAAGTAATTAGGAAGGACAGATTTCTCAGCAAGAGAGTGGCATGCAAGCAAATCTAGACCCGTGTTAGGATCCGTGAAGGTTACTGCTTAGAGAGACAAGATTTTTAGTAGGGCAGAAAAGCCCAACAGAGAGGGGGGAAAGGAATATTTCTCTCTGTGCTGTTTTAATTTGTACTGAAACTATTAATAGCCCAGGCTTTTCTCATTTCCTGAATTTTTCACAGTGTGTCGTCTCATTCTGCTTTTGCTTCCACCAGACTGAAATAAAGAGTTATTTGTTGTCTTTAGAAATGTCATTTGTCCTGTATCACAGTATTTGATTTCCTGGCACCTTTTGCTCGGCTCCATGGTTCACAGTGTGGATAATGTTGTGTCTCAGTGACCCCATCATATTGTAGTACGACAATTCTTTCAGGTACGCATGAGAAGGAGAACTGCTAAAAGAGTTCGATGCATTCTACCACAAAGAGCACTCTGTATTTCAGCCGATCATTTATTTAACATTTGACAGCTCCCAAAAGGGTAGGAGGGTTATGCGTGCACTGAAATGCATTCTGGAAGGGTAAGATTCAGCCTGGCTTACAGTCAGGCAGTCTTCACGTCCACCTCATTTGGCTGATTTCTGTTAGTGTTTAAACAATTTCAAAAGCAACCCTTATAGTAGTCCTACTTTCAGTCTGTCCTACCTTTGAATGTAGTTTTTAGGCTCCAGCATTCAGACAGAAATCAATTATTCACTTTCTTCAGAGAAAGTATCCTCCAGTTTTTGTTCCTGTGGACCCAAGACTGGGTTCGTAGAATCAATCATAGAAAGGTTGGAAGAGACCTCACGGTTGATCTGGTCCAACCTTTCTTGGTAAAACATGACCTGGACTAGATGTCCCAGCATCCTGTCTAGCTGAATTTTAAAAGTGTCCAGTGCTGGGGAATTCAACACTTCCCTTGGGAGATTATTCCAATAGCTGATTGTTCTCATTGTGAAATATTTTCCTCTTGTGTCCAGTCAGAATGTTCCCAGGAGTAACTTGTGCCCATCACTCCCCATCTTTCTCATGTGATTTCCATGGGTTGATGCCATTCTCTGAAGTACAGCAGAATTTGCTGTGGGCTGGGACTTGGGTCTAAGAGCTGAAATATTGGTGTCTAGGGAACTGCAGCCTCGCAAACAAGATGCTCAGTGGATTTTTGGCTGCTCCACTGTCAGGCACTGCTGTTTCACAGGCTTTCCAGGTTACCCTAAAGCCTATGTCCTCAGGCTGCTTGAATCTTGTCCTTGGTGATTACCTTTCTACTTGTACTTCTGGCTGAACTCAAGTATCCTGTTTCTGTTATCTGCACCAAGATGATTATAAGCTCGGCAGCCATCCTCCAATCTCCTATCTGCGGGAGCACCCTCCAGTGTGATATTTCCATCTAACTAGTGCAAAATAAGGTTGTTTCCTGCTTCTTGAGCGTGAGCAGCTTCTAAATTAACACCTTTTCTAAATTGCTACCTCTGCTGTGGATTTCCTCTGTGACCTTACTTTATTTTAATACTTGTGTCAAAAATATATTCAAATGGATGTCAAGTTTTCACCAGGAGCCCTTAATACTATTCTTAATACTATTCTTAATACACTAAGACCATTATTGAGAGACTACATATTAGCTTGATATATTTTTATTCCATCTAACACCTGTGCACTGATTTCACAATTTTGGTCATTTTGCATGTTTCTTCTTTTTAGTGTTCTGTAAGTAGTAAGAGATTAAAATTTTAAATGTTGAATAGCTGAAGAAATAGCAGTCAAATTTCATTGAAGATACACAGTTTTCAAGAAAGTAGCTTAGATAGGAAAGATTTCTTTATGAACATTTATATTAAAATTTGGTACTTAATTTCTGATTGTTTTGATTTCGATTAGAAATGCTAATTCAAGTAAATTCAAGCTGAGAAAACGTTTTTGAAAACTTGCAGTTGAAAAGAGATCTGCAAACATCACAGAATAGGATATGAGAGAATTAATGAGACCCTTCTTAAAGCATGTCAAAAATGAAAAGCTGAACATAGAGCTGCCAAGTATTAGCAGTATTCTCTAAAAGCATGCAATGCAATATTCACTAAGTTTTGATCATATGTTTCACAAATGGGGAGGATTTATATCTTTTTTATAAACTGTTTTTATTATAGGGGCCTTTTACTATTAGATGATTGGTCTTGCTAGGAAAATACTCTCCTTTTTTTCTTCTTCAATTTAGACTGAGGCTTAGTTTAGGAGATTTGAAGATTTGGAGTTTTTAGGTTTCTTAGCACTCTCCAGGATGACTGTCCTCCCAGTCTCCCAAGAACAAGCACCATATCGAGTGTTTGCAGTGTGAAGTTTGAGAAGGCTATTATGAAACTCTGAAAAAAAAAATCTAAACTTCTGCTTTGTAATAACTTTTTAATACAGTATCAGAAAGATGCAAAAGATCTGCCTGGAGACTGACATTTAGCTATTGTGCTCTTTTAAATTAAATGACAGCTCATACAGGCATTCCAGGGCTAGATGTAGAATCCTGTTATTTAAACATTGTCAAAGCTTGGGTTTAATTAACTCTAATTCAGTATAGTTTCCCCATCTTTGCATACTCTTTCTGTCTTTCCTTCGCTCCCTCTCTGTCTGTTCTTCCTGCTGGCCTTGAAAAGCTTTGGAGCACTTGTCAGGGTTACAGTGTGATTTCAAATGCTTTCGTGCTTTTTGCTGGGTGGAAAGAAAATTATGTCCTGGCAGAGCAGCAATGAAGCATTTCATTCTCAGCCAGAAGATTTGGGTTGCAGGATAAAGCTGGAGTGCTAAGTCCCAGCTGGGCTATGTCTCTAAATGTTTCAAATGATGTATGCATGGTTTATAAGGGAAATGGAGCCGCGCTGCTTCTCTGATCATAATCATGAAGGGTGCGCTTGGACTTCCAGAGCTGGAACCAGCATGTCGTTTGTCAGCTTCACCACCAAATGAGGTGGTGGAGGTTGCCCTGTGCCTGTCCTCAAAATGTCACGGGAAGGGCTGTTGTGTCAGCAGTGCTGGGGGCTCTAGGGCAGCAGCAAACTGGGGATCACAGTCCAGCAGCAGCAGGGGATGCAAACAGGGATGAGCAGCAGCTCCTAAAGGAATCAGCCAGCAGTGTGTGGCAGGGGATGGTGAAGCCATCGAGAAGTGGGGGGTGTAAACACATAACAAGATCAAAGCCTTAAGTTGCACTTCGTTCAGTGCTCATTCAAATCATTATTTTTTGGCAAAAGTAGTTCAGATTAAAGACAACCTTTTCTGAATGCTTTTAAAGAAATAAATTGTCTCCTATGCATATCTAGCTTGCTCTCTCCTCTCTTTGATATGCTTCTGTGGTTCCTCAGTCTCTGTGGATATAAGAAGTATTACTCTATTTCTTCAGTGTGATTTTGGATGGCAAATATTCCCAGGCTCTGAATGGCAATTTTGTAATGAAAGTTACAATAGAATAGGCCAGGAACAAAACAATACCAATTAAGGTTTGCTTTATGTAGCTACTATTCAAAAGCAGTCACCCAGCCTTTGGATTGTAACAGTTTTCCATCTCAGTTATGCCCAGACCAACGATTTGGTTGTCAAAAGTAAACTCTAAAATTCCTTCTGTCTTTGAATTCCCATTTCCCTCTTTGCATTCAGTTCACGTGCTTTTGCTTTCAGAGCTCTCAGAGCTTTTATGGCTTCAGAAGCCTCTTCAGTTCCTCCCCGTCTTCCCAAATAGTGAAAAAAAGTTATGTGCTGATTTTCTCCAGACTAGGGCACCTCTTTTTGTCCTAATCAGCTACCAGCATACCTCTGGGTGTCCTTCATGCCAGTGGCTCCTGCCCCTAGTGCTCCCTGCCCACTGAGAGCCATGCAGGCAGCCCTCAGCAATTTCTGCCTTTCTGTAGATGAGAGTCAACCCAGCTGGATCAAAGGAGTTGAAAAATGCAGAGACCTAATCAAAGCTAATCAGCTAGCCTTCCTTTGTACTTAATAGAGAGAGATGGACAATCCTGGGGGAAACCCAGCTTTTCTGAAACAGATGTCCAAGAAAGCAAGACGACTCCGCCTCTCGAGGTGCCTGTGACTGTGTAAGGAGCCTGGATAAGAAATTTAAGGCTAAATGCCTTTTACACAGCTAAATGTAGATTTGATTCATTTTCAGCCCAAAATATGTACTCTGTGTAAAAGTATGCAAGTGTGTTTATCACAGTTCAGCCTTAATAAGAAGGATGTTGAGGAGTGCTCTTCTGTCCTCTACCTGAGGGACCAGTGTGCACAAGGAAAGCAATTGCATCCTCAGCTGTCTGCTGCAATGCTAACAGAGGCGGACTGTAACAACTGTCAAAGCTGACACATCAAAGAAGCTTCTAGCATTTCCCAGTCTTGAGGAATAAAAAACCTGCTCAGATGTTTTCCTTAAATACTGTGTAGATTTTCCAACAATGCCCCACTTCTCATTTAAAAATAATAAATAAATAGAGATTTTAATAAAGATAGCTTAGTTATTTTCCATCACTCAAAGACAGCTGTGATTATTCTTATTAAAAACATCGATCCACATAGGATACTGTTAGTACTGTGAAATAAGGCTGAGTTAACAATACATATTGCCCCTGCATGTATATCATATACGTGAAGTTATGAACCTGAAAATGGGTATTCGAAATAAATACTTCAACTTGAAATTGATAAAAGGGCAAGAGCTGTGTTACTTTCCAGTCTAGCAGAAATGAATAGACACATACAGTACATTGTTCTCCTTTGCTGGTTTTTAAGGCATGAAAAGCAATTTGAAGTGTAGTCTTGCTTTAATGGCATTTAGATTCCTCCCACAGTAATGTCAGCGCCTTTCATGTGTGTGTGTGAGTGCCTACATAACATGCTTCTAAAAAGGAATCTTAGTTCAGTTCTGATTTAAAAAGTTCTGTTGTGGTGCCGCTATTCATGCGAACTCTAAATTTTCTGTAGCTCCGTGAAAAAAATGCATTGAAGGTTTATTGCTGGAGCTTCCAGCAGCCCATCATGGCAAATGCTTTGGGTGGGACATGTGTGGTGCTTTGCTTTAGGTTCCAGAAGGGTGATTTAGAGCAATTTGAATTAAAGAGATCCAAGCTGGTGGGACAAACCATGCAGTGTCAGGAGGGCTGTGTTTTCACAGGTTCAAGGGCAGGCTAGTTATCCCTGTGAACCAGCTGCAAGTCCTTCCCAGAGGGATGAGCTGTTAGCTTAGAGCACAGCGCCAGCCTGCATTTCATCCTGAGCTAGCAATCATGCACATTGCCATGCTGTGTTGTCCTGGTTTTCTATCATGCCCTGGGTCCTTCCAAAACCCAGTGCTGCTACCCTGCACTCCCTTTTGTGGCCTGAAGGCACCTGATGAGGTGATGCAGGCATGAGCTTTGGGGCTGAGTACATTGGGACCATCACATCATTCAGGACATGAACCACATCCATCTAGGAGAAGGTGAGGGGGCACTTTGCTTCATGCACTCAGTGCTTTGATTAATCTATTCAAATATTAACATGCCTGGTGAGGTAGACTAAAATATCGTCTGGATATATAAATATTCATATACTAACATCTGCCACAGATGCATAGTTATAATTCTATTTTCATGGGAGGACAAAAGTCTCTTTGAGGAAGATCCAGTGTAGCAGAGGGTTGCTCTCTTCGTACCTGTCACTTAGGAAGTTGTGTAACTTTTGAAAATCTTTTATGCTTGCATTATTTTACAGTTAGCCTGGTTGGTGAGGATTTAACTCCAGCATAACAACTATTAAATGTTTCTGGATCCCTTTTAGTATGTATATGTGAGGTGGTACATGTTTTTCACAACAGAAAACAATGTCTTTGATCATTTGCAGGCTGATGTCTGCCACTGGCACAGTCCTGAAACAAATCTGCTTTGCACAGTTAACAGTATCAGATTTTCATTACGGTCTTGACCTCTACCTTTGGCGCTTAAGAACATACATTCCATTTTCCATTGGCACAGTACCTCAAAATGCCAGGTTCTTTTTCTTTTTTTCTTTTTCATTTTCTTTTTCCTTTTATTTTCTTTTAATTTTTTTCTTTTTCTTTTCCTTCTCTTTTTCCTCTTTTTTCTTTTCTCTTTTTCTTTTTTGCTTTTCTTTTTGTTCTCATTTTCTCTTTTCCTTTTCCTTTAATCTGTTTTCTGGCTTTACGATCTGATGTTATGGTTGTCCTGCTCCAGGTTGTCGTTTCACTAGGTTTACTCCTAGTTTCCCTCCTCTGAATTTTGCCTGTGAGTCTACTTGGCTTTCTTCTCTCAAGGAAAGTAAAATACCCAAAAATATAATCAGCCATCTTGTTTGTTAGTGGATTCCATCCAAATCTACAGCAGCTGGCTTGTTATATCTTGAAATAAATAAATACATGTAAGTTCGGCATACTGGAAATCTTTGTGGCTTTCTATTTTGTGGCGTAGGGAAGGCATTGTTTCAGTGTACCACCAAATATGTGAATATACAGCAGCCATATTCTGTTCTCTTTTTGCTTTCAGAAAAGACTTAAAGATTGTTCTTCAAGTGGAGTCAAACTGAGTCATGTATTGAATGTCTTTTTCCCTTCTAGAAGCTCTATTCGATACTCCACAGTTGGTTTTAAAGAGTTATTCATTTTCCTCATTTATAGATTGAATACTAAAGACCATGAAAGAACTGGTTTGGACTACTTTTTGGGTCCATCAACTATGAAGTTAAAAAAACATCATAATAGCTAGAGTTCACACTTCCAGTTCTGATCTCTGACTTCTTAAACCAATATTAAGGATTGTTGTTAAAATGGTGTAAAATTAATGTGATTAAGACTATAATTTTATAGTCCTCTACAAAAGGGGATGTCTTAGTTTTATGTGAAGTTGTCTTTGCAGACTATTCCCCGCAGAACAAGCAGAGATTTAAAGCTCAGATGAATGGCTGTTTTACAGAGTAGGTATTTTCTTCCCAGCTTTATCTTTTTAACCTTTGACATTACTTAGATTAGTTAAAAGCAGTTTGACCCTATTATTTCAGGAGACATCATGTTATTTCCCCATGACAATTTCTATAATTTAGGTTAAATTTTCAAGAGCTGTTAAGTCCCAGGCTCAAAAGTTGCTTGGGCATTTTGAAAAGTTTTAAGCTATTTTTTTTTTTTGGGTTGGTTTTTTTTTTTTTTTCAAGTTGTGTTTTGGGGTTGGGGTTTTGTCTTCATTTCTCTGAGTTCTTATAGACAAGGACCCCAGAGCTGCTGCTTCATCTTCAGTTTTATTTTGTACTTACAGAATTATGTGTTTTTTAAAAATGTGGCAGCCTACCCAAATTGCACTTGAGTCTGGCAATTTAATGTCCTTAGGAGTGCACTGAATTATCTTAATCGCATTCTTCAATGATACATTGCTACCTTTAAAAAAAATACTGCTGGGAGAAAATTGCGAGTGTTCAAGGGGGAGTTGAAAAATAAAGGTGTAACAGCTAAAAGAAAAAAAGGAAAACTAAACAAAATCCAAAGTATAAATTAAGCTGACTAGAAAATTAACGTTAACAACTGTCAGGAAATCAAGAAACGATTTTCCTTTGATGGTATTGCATATATGTGTCTGTATAACTGTATTTATTTTACAGTATAGTAGTAGGAACCAAAGTCTGTTCTCAGTTAAGCTGCTGTGTTGGTTAGAACTGGTTAAACACTTTGGGTCACTTAAAATGGCTTTGTATCAGTTTAACTTTCCTATTTACAGCACAGCCATAACTGAGCTAAAGGAAGCACTGATTGTAGATAAATAGCTTCTGACTGCTGTAGTATTGACAGTGTCTTCACTGAAATAAATTGTCCTTGAAACTATTTTGTGCTGTAAGACACCATTTCAATCAGTGTTTTTTCCGATCACACTAATTAGAAGCCATTTAACCATCATTAGCAAGGTACATACTTCCAGAATTTGTTACAAGAGATGATGTGGTTTCAAAATGTATTTTATGTTTTTAATCCAGTTTAATAAACTTTAAATAGCAAGTAGATATGATTGTTCATTAAGATGTAATATGGTCAAATACTCTGTTTTCATTTTAGAATGTCATGCTTTTAATTATGTTGTTGCTGTTTAGTACCAGAGAAACATCCTGTTTTCTAGGTCAATGTTTCCTATTTGTATTATGATTAAAAGTTTGACATTTTGAATAAAAATATACTAATTCATTGTATTAATTAAAAATAATTACCTATAAAAATGCTTCCAAGCTAACCTAAAGACATCATCAGTGCAGTAAAACATGACAGTTGTGCCATGTTGTCATATTTTAGTAAGCAGTAGAAAAACGTATCTACAAATGGGAAAAAAATAAAATTAAGAACCATTTTCGTATTTAAAACCCTGTATATGAAATCTTCAGTCCACAGACAGGGTCACAGATACTTGGGAGGGCAAAACCAACTTCTGAAATATTGACATTTCCTGTGAAATGTAAAGGGCAGCTTTTGCACAGGTAAATATTTGTTCTTTTTAAATACATGTTAGCCTTCTGCAGCCAGAGCGGGGAGAGGGCAAGTACATGAGAGGTAAAATCCTGAAGCCTTTGAAGTTTAGCCATAGATTTTTAATGAGTTTGTTCCCAGGGTTGTTAGTTTGTACATTAAAACTGCTAATACCATAGCGTTAATTAAAACTACCACCATTTTCATAAATATGTATATGATATATGAAAATTAACGGTTTAGAGAAATGAGAAATAATACACTAAATTATAATAATTATCTCTCCTGAAATCAGTTCAGACACACAGCTCACATTAGTTAGAGACACCAGGTTCCTCTCTGTGTCATAGGGGAAAATATCATTGAAAATGAAGTAAATAATTACAAGCTGGTTTGTTCTCAAAGAATGCAAAATAAAAATTACACAGACAATAAATGGTGGTTATTGCATTTCCAGTTCTGTATGTTCCTTTTGGAGATCCCATCACTGAATTTAAGGCTGCAAGAAAGCATCTGCCCTTTGAGAGGACAGCAAAGGCAGCCCTCTTCTCCAAATTAGTAGTAAGCCCTGTTCTAGTGGTCACAGATCAGTACAGTACCTTAGAGATGGACATCTATTTTCGTTTAAAATTTGGCACCCTAGATTATATTCTAGTTTAAGTTGAAGTAAATGGATTGATGGGGATACCAATGTGACTTTCCCTAAACACAGTGTACCAGGGGAAGTTTGTACATCACCTACCTCTGCACATTTCTGATTTTCATTGTGAGACAGGCGAATCAATTCCCATCATGAATCTTCTATCTAAATTAGATCCCGTTATTCTCAATTCATCTAAAAATGTTACATGTCCTCTCTTCAGATCTGCACGGTTTCAATGTCTTTAAGGTCCCTGGCAGCCCATGATATTTCTTACATTTCACTATCTTTAACACTGAGATTCAAACCTGGAAGCAGTTAATGTTTTACTCTGCATATGGCTTTTCAGAACAGTGCAAGTGGTTTTATGGACCCCCGTCATCCTGCAAACTGCTGCTGGGGAGGTATCGGTCTAGATATTTTGGTCATTAGCAAGAGAAGCTGCTAGTATCTTAAATTAGAATAGATCTTTGCTTTCCCGCGAAGACCTCTAGAAAAGAAATTTACCTCAATTCTTTCATAAAACTTTACAACTTTGTCTTCACAGTGCAAGCTGGAGCCCTGGTGAGGCTGTCATTTGAACTGACGCTGTATTGCAGCCTCTTTTGTTCTCTCCTTTCCTTAGATGCCTGCTTGCTGCCTGCTGGCTTGCAGGAGCGAGCAGGATGACTTGTGGTGACAGCTGTAAAGTTGCGGATCGGAGCAGACAGAGGAAAAAAGCCCTTGTTCAGTTAGGAGGGGCTTTATATCTCTCTGTTTCCATAACTACACAGAAGGAGAAAAACATGCTTCTTTCATGCTTGTCTAGATTCAAAATTGCCTGTTGTCATCCTTTCATAGGTTCAGCACCTTTGCGGGTTGGTCTTACTAGCGTTTTCGGATTATGAAATGATTGTGAAATTTGTATATTGCCTTCACAGTTGAAATTTTGCCTTAATCACTGTGTTTTCTGAGGTGTTCCTTTGTTTTCGTTTGTATTTGAGATGTTTTAGCCAAGTCTTTATCAACCATCTTTATTATATGAAAGCTGTTCAGCTCTCAAAATAGTCATTATAAGCTTGCTTAATTCTTAGAGCCCATAAATTTTAATACTCGTTAAATAAATCTTTGTCCTCTAATCTCAACAGACTTCTCAAAAGTGTCTTTTTTTTATTATTATTATGAGTTTGGTAAGGCAGCTACTTAAACACTTACTGATAAATTGTTCCTCTATGAATACAAACATTCGCAGTTAGATGGTTTCTTACATTATCAGCCAGTCACAGCTCATGTTCTCTTGCCATACTGTACAAACTCACTATCCAGGCAACACAGGTACTAGGAAGTGACTTTGCTAGTATTTATACAAAAATACTTAATATTAACAAAAATACCTTCCAAAAAGTTTGTTTTAAAGTAAAGATTTAAAAATCCAGGTTACAGTATTAAGGGGAAACATGAGTTTGGCAGAAGCAAGGACGACATTTTATAAAGCGTTTTTTGAACAGCCACAACACTGTTAGACTTTGAAAACCTTACAGTGCTTATAAAAGAAGGAAAAAATCAATTAACAAGTCTTTCACATCACTAGGACAGGTAGAACCTAGAGATTTGCAAATGTAGGTAAGGAGATGTACAAAGGAAATCTGACACAAATTATGGCTTTAAGATATGATACCATGTTCCTAAAGCTCATGGGGCACAAAAAATAGCTTATTTATAATTTTTTTCTGAACCTGTAGTCATTTATGATTCTTAAGAAAGTTAACAGCTTTGGATTTAACTATATGAGTTGCTTCTGTAATCGTAAATAAACAGGAGTGCAGCCACCGACACTTGCTGAAGACCCCACTTGTAGTACTACATTCAGCTCTGGGTCACCCAGCACAAGAAGGATGTAGACCTGCTTGAGCAAGTCCAAAGGAGACCACAGAGATGCTCAGAGGGCTGGAGCACCCGTGCTATGAAGACAGGCTAAGAGAGCTGGGCTTGTTCAGCCTGGAGAAGAGAAGGCTCTGCGGAAACCTTAGAGCAGCTTCCAGTACCTAAAAGGTGTCTGCAATAAAACTGGAGAGGGACTTTTAACAAGGGTAGGTAGTGATAGGACAAGGGGGGAACAGCTTTAGGCTGAAAGAGGGGAGATTGAGTTTAGATATTAGGAAGAAATTTTTTACTGAGGTTTGTGAAGCACTGGAACAGCTTGCTCTGTGGCTGCCCTGTCCCTTTAAGTTTTCAAGGTTGGACAGGGCTTTGTGAAACCTGGTCTAGTGGAAGATGTCTCTGTCTCTAGCAGGGGTGTTGGAACTAGGTGATCTTTGAGATCCCTTCCAACCCAAAACATTCTATGGTTATATAGACCAGGGAACCAGTCACTGAAGCAGAGTTGTTGGGTTTCAGATTGCCCCAAGAGGGGTCCTAGAGTTGACTGGCAGCGTTCTCATTTTTTTTAAATTTTTGCAATATTTGATTGCACTTGTCTGTTCTGATAGTGCAATGAATCACTGAGACTTTGTGGGGACACAGACTGTACCAAAGGAACAGTTCTCTATCATATGAGATGTCCACTGAACCAAGAGGTGCTGTCATGCACATTTAACCCAATGTGTAATATGTATCCGGTACTAAGCCGTCTGCTAAATACTTAGATTTAGTACTTTTTTAATTATAGATGATGTATCATATCTTCAGAAAGGGTGAGATTTCAGTGCCAAAGATCTGAGTTGGGTTTATTTGCTTTTATTAGGCACCGTATGCTGCTTAATAAAATATAGCAGGATATGAATGCTAGAGAATAGGTGTGTTACCACTCATCAATGAAGATGGATTTATTTCAAAGAACTCTGTTGATTACTGTCCTGGGTTCAGCAGTAGCTTCAGTCACGTCTGTACATTCTAGGGGAAAACTAAGTCCTGCCCCTATTGAAACTGGGCAGCGCTGCCTTTGTCTACAGTAGGCAGAGTAACACCCCCCTTTGCTAATTAATGTGTGTCAGGTGCATTGAAGTCTTTAACTGTCAGGTGTTTTACCTTACAGTGGTACTGTTTAATAATTTATTTTACTCTAGTAGGTACAGTTTGTCCTGGATGCCTCACTGATTTATTTTCAGAAACCTGTCTTGTCTTATTTTCTTATTTTGGAGAACAAGCATTTGGTTTGTCGGCTGCACGTACGCACATGTGTGTGACTGATTGCTGTTAATACACAATTCGCAGCTTTTGTTCGTACCCCACCAGAACTGGTCAGCATTTCACCATTGCTGACATGTCAGGGAGCCTGTTGATTACACTATTGGTTTCACAGATGGGTGCTTCTTGTTCAAAGCCTTCAAAAGTAGGGAATGTTTAGCTAATGCTTTGCACTACATAAAGAGATCAAAAAGGTCTAAAAGCTATCTGCTAGTCTTCTGCTACAAGCAATTAGGATAATACTGAATCCATCCCAGATCACGTAGTGATAAATATTTTAGCCTTCCCTTAAGTGTGTATTTATATTCAGGGCTGCCTGCTGGTAAATAAAACAATCAGAAC
This sequence comes from Myiopsitta monachus, assembly GCA_017639245.1. Classification (NCBI taxonomy): domain Eukaryota; kingdom Metazoa; phylum Chordata; class Aves; order Psittaciformes; family Psittacidae; genus Myiopsitta; species Myiopsitta monachus. The sequence goes on along the minus strand of CM029922.1, from coordinate 21,012,028 downwards.
TAAATTTCTCTTTGAATCTGGACTGTTCTGTGTTTCCAGCACTTGCAGATTATTTTTTTCCTTCTCTTTCTGGCTGGCTCTCTCTCTCTCTCTCTCATTTTGTCTCCAGAGAAAATTATTGTCTGCCTGGAAATCAAGTTACAGTGCTAACTGAAATAGTGGCTTATTATATATGGAATAGGGGTCCAGGCTGGCAGTTTGCTGGCATCCCCTGGGGTTTATTTGCTTTGGCCAATATAGAACAGGCTGCAGCCAACTTTATATTTAATCGGGGTGAATCCTAAAAACAAAAAAAATCAGATCCTGCTATAGGAAGCTGCATCTTTATCTCAACATCTCAGTGGGCATTTTTATGCTGGATCCTTTGATCTTGCTGCTTGTCCTTATATGGATCTCAGTCTGTGTTGGAAAATGAAAGAGATCAGGTTGTCTCCCTTATTTTTTCTTATTCTTTGCATCCATATATGTAATGTAAATTCAGTCCATTTTCAAAGCCAGTCACATACACTCACTGTGAATTTGTACCCCTGTATGATTATAAATTAGCAGGCACGGAAACCATAGACTTTATAAATCAAAGCAGCAAAGGCATTCTAGCCCCTAAACTCCATTTTTTTATTATTTTCATGCATAATTTTGATACCAAAATCTCTCAAAAAGTTGCATTTAAAGTAGATTTTCTACAAATAAGATGTGTAGTTCATCTCTGAATACAGCCCAAAAATATGTTGAAATAGTTCTATAGCCTAATATAGGGAGCTATCAACTGTGCAGTGTGTGAAAGCATCCTTGAGGTATCTCCTAATGTCAGTTCTAGTGATGATAATAGCCTGGAAATTGTTTTCAAAGCATGATATGGTGACTACCAGAGTTTTTAATATATTTAGAAAGGCTTCATTTGCACATAGAGTTGTAGTTGTCCTCCTCAAGTGAGTAATCACCGCAGCTGACTTTGTTGACTTTTTCTTATCATAATAAGGTGAGAAGAATTTGTCTTTGTGAACAACAAAAAATTATTCAGCGCGATGGGGCATCTCATTTTCAGTAATCCTATGAGTAGAATTAACATATACAGCCACGTATGTGTTGTTCAAGATGGGATATTAAAGTATTTTCCCACTCTCCAGCACCTGTTAGTGTATTCTCTAGCAGCATAGGTGTATAACAGGGTCAACACAACCAAGATCTAAACAGGTTGGTCTGCACTACGATGTCCTAAACTATAGCTCTATCAGCTTAGAGTATGACAGCTTCACACCTTGCATTTCACATTGCTGTGCTGACAAAACCTAGCAGAAGACTACTCTCATTGCCTTTTGTTCAGAGGCTGGTATAGCTGTGCCAGCAGTGATACCTCTCCATTAGCATATGCTCTGTATAGGTGTGTAGCTGGATAGCACAGACTTTGTAAGGTGCAGCCTTGTAGTGCTCCTGTAGTCAGCATTAAGCTTGAAAGCTGGAGGGGAGCTTTTCACAAGGGCATGTAGTGATAGGAAAAGGGGGAATGGCTTGAACCTGAAAGAGGGGTGATTTAGATTAGATAATAAGAAGTTCTTTCCTGTGTGGGTGCTGAGGCACTGGCACAGGTTGCCCAGAGAAGCTGTGGTTGCTGGATTCCTGGCAGTGTTCCCGTATGAAGACAGGCTGAGAAAGTTGGGGCTGTTCAGCCTGGAGAAGAGAAGGCTGCGTGGAGACCTCATAGCAGCCTTCCAGTATCTGAAGGGGACTGATAAGGATGCTGGGGAGGGACTCTTTATGAGGGACTGTAGTGATAGGACAAGGGGTAACGGGTTCAAACTTAAACAGGGGAAGTTTAGATTGGATATAAGGAAGAAGTTCTTTGCTGTGAGGGTGGTGAGGCACTGGAATGGGTTTCCCAGGGAAGTTGTGAATGATCCATTGCTGGTGGTGTTCAAGGCTGGGTTGGACAGAGCCTTGGGCGGCATGGTTTAGTGGGAGGTGTTCCTGCCCATGGCAGGGGGGTTGGAACTAGATGATCTTAAGGTCCTTTCCAACCCTTATTGTTCTATGATTCTATGATCCAACGGGAAAAAAAGGTGAAAGTGTTTGAAAATGTGTGTCTAGTCTCAACTATCTGATTTCCCTCAGTAAGCCCTGGGAAGAGACACCTGTGTTAGTGCACCCTACAGCAGAACAGGCTGGGCTGTGGATGAGACCTGCTTCTGCCTCTATTTGACTGCAGAGGCAGTCCAGATAACTGGACAGGTAATTTTCAGGGTCCTGGAAGAAAAGTGGAGGTTACCTGTAGTACCTGAAACACCCTCATCTGTTAATGATTCCCACCAGGCTTTGCTCATTCCCTTTTTTCTCTATGACTATTTTCTTCCAGGCCAAAAGAGAATAAGGGACCTATTTCTTATCCTCCGTTGCAAGTAGGAAGCTGTTCCTCAGAGGTGTGTACTTGTCTTCACATCACATGGAAACTGCTGAAGCTTACAGTGTACTTGCCAACTGGGAAATAACTAGTCCCTGGCCTGGAAATCGTGGGAAACACTAAGGAATGATGTTCAGTGGTGGCTGGTCTGCAGTGTCAAGATGCCCGAGGGGTGGAGAGCAGCATCAGCCACTGCAACAGCAGGTCTGTCTGCTTGACTTCATCAGACTGGCCTAATGAGGCAGCTAGGCACTTAGTTATCTCTCCATGCAGCTGCTTCAAGCTGTGTATCAACAGCGTGAGGGTTGATGGAGCAGTTTATTGTAGTACTTTCCAGGCGTTGGGGTTCTCTGTGTGTCTGTGGGCATTGTGGTGAAGAGAAAGAGAGACATGTCAGAACTGGTGAGAAGTCATGAGTTGCTGTGTGATTCAATAGGACAGGTTCACCATGGTACACACTTTCCCACCACTCACAACTCTTATTCCACTGCTACATCTTTTGCTTCATATTTTATTTCTCCTAGGTACACACATTCTGCCACTCACTGTATCAAAATGAGCAGGTATGGACAGTACTGGCACTTAATGGTTAAAATTATTGTTTTACATAACTAGAGCATAACCTTGGGAATTAATCTTCTTAGTTGTTAGTGCAAGAAGGTAATTGGATTTTCCTTCTGGTAACTTTTCTTGGCTTCCCACATTTTTCTATCCCAGTCATAAAAGCATGAGGCTATCTGGGCAAGCACTGGTCTTCTGCATGTTCTTCACAAGAATAATTAGCGATGTGTCATCAATTATCCTTTGCAGTTTTATAATGGGTTAGTTATTCTAAGGAAGTTTTAAAAAACAGTGTTTGTAATGTGTTCTACCATATTTTATGGGTCATTATATTTTAGCTCTTGCTGCCCCATTTTAAAACCTTATCTACAAGAATATAGGTAAAGAGTTCTTTATTAAAAGTTAAAAGAAACCTGAGAGCTTCCATTGTGTCACAGGAATGTGCATTAGAGAGGCTCTTTAACTGGGTATTCAGTCTCCACTGTGCTTGAAATACAGAATAAATAAACTTGGGGAATAAGATCCTTGTTATTTTTTGTTTCTGACCATATGTAATTTAAAAAAAAAAAAGATTCACAATATAATTTCTGTTCCCTTTACTTGGTCTACACTATTACACAGTTGTACATTTGATCTAAGGCTTATGGGCTCTTTAGTTTAATTTGTAATTTGTCTGTTAATTAAGAGGGAAAAAATGTAGTGCAGTGGGTGGAGCTGGGGACCAGGAGTCAAAGCTTCTGAGTTCTTCCTGGCTGTTCCTGACCTGAGGAAAATCACTTACGCCTTCTGGCCCATATTGTCCCTGGGACTTCAAATATAATTATGCTTAAATGCCCCCAAGCAATGATACTAAGGCCAATAATGGCAAGATAGAAAGTGCTTCCTTTCGCAAGCTCCTTAGAGATGTTCAGTTGCAGATTTCAGGTCAAGTCCCCTTTAGGTTCAACCAGTACGTGGCTCATGTACTGGTGAAAGAACATTGGAATGTCCATTGTGTAGTTCTTTAAGAGGAAAACATTCAACCAGTCTTTGACTGAGAATGATTCATCGTTAATAGTGACGAAGAAGATAGAGAGGACTGGCTTGGTTTCTGTGATCCCAGCATGTGTGTGCACCTGGGGCAGGAAGGAAGATCCCTTGCCCTCTGGATGCAAGAGCATTTGCTGTGATTCACTAAGAAAAGGGAACATCAGTACCCGCCCTACTGAAACCTTGCTCCTTTACTGTCCTTGCACTTCATTTTTATCTGCATCACATAAAAAAAAAAAAAAAAAAAAGAAAATTAAAGCTCTCTGTAAGAACAAAGAAACCAGAGGAATAAACCAGTAGGAAATTCCCAGCACATCCCTTTCTGAAGGTTTTAGGAAATTCCATTTGGTGAAGGAAACACTGAAAATTAGGAGGAGCCCAGAAGAGGTACTAGTAGGAGACAGCTGAGATCATTTTTCACTGCCAGGACTGCACTGTATTGTCTCTCCTTTTACAACTCATCAGCAGGCATTATTACCTGGTGAAAAAATTTGTTTTGCAACTCATCCCGTCCTCATAAATCATTAATGCCTGGCTAAGCACAGCGTGAGAGTCACAAATACACTGAGAATGAGGGCCCATTCTGATATAGCCTTGTGTCCAATACTAATGCCTGCTAGTTATTTAGTAATACAAAGGAGCCTCAGTGAGGAAGATCGATGAGTCAGTGAAGTCTCCTGACTTCCTTCTCCTCTCCACCTGCCTCGCCTGTTTCTAGTTCAGAAACTGAGCCACAAACATTACAGGACTGTTTGTAGTCATCTCTCTGTGGAGAGTCCAGGTCAGGGGGACAAGGAGGGACTTAATAGCCTCTGAATGTCTATAGAAAAAGAAGAGCTTCAGTTTCTGATCAGGGCTTGTTCTGATTTCTGGGGTTTTATGAGCAAAATTGCACCACTGCTCCAGAGCTGTGTTTCCTGGTTTGTATTCCTTGATGCATCCAGTATAAAGCACACTGAAGTGTGTAAAGAGCATAGATAGAAACTGAGCCCAGGAGCCCCAGGACTGGATGTAATTATAGGGTGCTCAGTAAAGTCCAAGTAATCATCTGATTACCTGGGGAAGTCATTTGGGGACTTGGATACTCAAACCAGCTCTCACAATACTGGAGACAGCACAGGGAGTGCAACATCTATAGGTGCAAGCAGCTAAACCTTGTGTCTTGTTATTCCGCAATCTTGGCCACAGTCATGTTCAGGGACGGTCTCTAGAGTCCTGCTTACCCTGAGCTCACCTCCAAAAACCCATTCAGAGTGCAGATAAACTCTGTTCCTTCTCTTCCCCTCCCCTCCCCTCCCCTCTCCTCTCAACAGAGCATCCATCCATGTAGTTGCTGTTTAACAGTTGTGCTGTTTGAGCACTACAATAATTGATCATGCACTTTAAAAGGAAGAAATTGAATGAGGTGAGATGGAGATTGACCCTTTGTGTAAGTGTAACCTTGAACTTGTATGACTTAGTCTTGGTTGGAGCCCTTGTCCTGAAAGGCTTCTGCAAGGAAGGTTGTAAAGTCACAGATAGTAGAGAAAACCAGATTTTGAATAGGAATTTAGGAAAAATGCAAAAGGAGATGGAGGACAGTAGTTGGGCAAATTTGAAAAGGGGAATGACAGAAAACAAAAATGAAATTAAGTAGGCAATGAGAGAGTTTCAGGAAGTGTAGAGGGAAATATAACAGTGTTTAAGACATAAAATGATAGAAATTGGTCATGAGGAAAATGTAGTTGCTGTAAGTGAAAGTAGGAAAATGGACCAAGATAGAAAAAAAAAGTCGTTTGTATGTGACGAAGGACACAAAAATACTTCCTCCACAATCTTCTCCAAAAATATGCAACTAAGGCAGCGCCTGGTGCTGTTCCTGTGAAACCAGTGACCTTAGTCTGTTTGACCCTAAATCATATAGAACATCCCTTTGTCCAAAGCATGGTTGGTCTTTGACCAAGGCATGAAGCATTTGCAGTTAAATCATACTTTAGGCATCACACCTCCAGCAAAACTCTGAAGCTTTCCTGCAAGAAAGTGAACATCCAGAGCCCGTTATAAGTTTTGCTCAAAATGTATCACTGTACTTTAGTTAAGATGAATTTGTTAAAAATAGTCCCTGCTATGGCACCCACAGGACAGAGTGGTTTATTTTCCCCTATTATAGATCTGACACAAGCCTGCTGTTATTTCTGTGCCCTCTCTAATGATCTGCTTGCTCTCTGGAGAGCACTGACCCATTTCAGTTCAGAATAATTAGCCTTTCAGACACTACTGTGTTTCCATTAAATAGACATAAATGTGCAAGGTGACATTTATTTACTAAGGCCTGAAAAATGTGCACTACAGATGTTGGGGCTTGGGAAAACTTCAGTTTCTTTTCATTCAACAGTTGTATATTTGCATGCTTTCATGTTGTTTATCTGCTTAGTGCTTGAACTCCTGCTGAGTTTCACTGAGGAAACAGGAGAGCACAAAGATTATTTGGGTCTTCATTTCACTGTAATGCCCTTTGGCAATGCTTTGGCAGCCCAGTGCCCAAACCTGACAGTGTCTTTAAATGTGTCTTTAGTTACACAGTCTTCACATACCTTTTAACTGTGTGTAAGGAGGTGATTCCACATAAAGAATTGCTGTTAATTTACAGAACTGTCTGAAGAGGAATGTGTTCAGGGCGTTACACCAAGAAAATGAGAACCTTGACCTATTGCAAACATAAAATAAAACCAAAATTCTTTAGTATTTAAAATCAGGTCTTTTATCATCTTGATCCCTGTCTTCTGATCTACCAGACTGTTGCCCAGGTGAAAAGTATATTATTCATCCTGATAGCCACTTTGGTTTGTAAAGTTGGAGGGAATTCTTACATCCACGCATGAAGTCATGGCATGCTATTATTTCATTCTGTTAGTACCAATAGGTTTTATAAAAGGAGGCATCACGCAAGGTAGGTGCTTTATTGCAGGATGGAAACACTTTCATAGGTTATTTTAATCATTATGATTCTTTCATGATGTGTGAAAGTTGATTGTTGCTGTAAATGAAGCCATTGAAGGCTAAAAAATAAAAATGCTGTGATGATAAAAATCCTTGGAGTGCAAAAAATGGTAATTGCTATAAAAGGCAGTAATTTATTCTCTGTGTGAGATTATTTTTTATCATGAAGATGTTTTTAAGCTAATTCTGAAACATATACAATTGTAGTCCATATAGCTGAGGTATATTGCATGATGCTTTGATATTTTGGCTAATTTTTTATGGATGGTAATTTATATATTATTTAGAAGCACTATTTTATTCTGTTAACTGTGAGGCTTAACACATTTTTACCGTGTTAAAGGCTAAGCTATTTTTGCAGGTCTTGTGGTTTTGTTATTTTGACCCATATCCAGTTCATATTGCATCGTAGTACCATATTTTTGCTAGTATTTTTCTGGTATGTTCAGAACTTATTTGCATTTCGATAGAGATTCATTAGCTCTTGTTTTTATTATGACAAATTATTTTGACTTTTCTGTGATAATGCGTTCTCTGTGTTTCTGATTTGCTGATGCTGAAATATTTTCTTTTTGCTTTTAACCCTTCCAAATTTAGGATTGTTTTTGCTTTTTTTCTGTGTATATATTTCAGTTGTTTAGACCTACTGGTTCCTGCTTTTTTCTTTTTTTTTTTTCAATATGTTATGTTCATATCTTCTGTCTGTGTTGAGCCAATCTTACCAACAAAAGTATCAGTTGTTTCCTGTTTCTCTACTTCTTTACAAAAAAAAATGTAAAAAGTAAAAATAAAAAACTCTTAATGGGAACCCTGGCACTGTCTGTCTTCTCTGTTCTGCAGAAATGTTGAAGGAGTTGAACCAGCAACGCAGAGCGAAAGAGTTTACAGACCTGAAAATTATTGTTGAAGGCAAAGAGTTTGAAGTCCACCAAAATGTTCTAGCTTCCTGCAGCTTGTATTTCAAGGACCTGATTAAAAGGTTTGCCTTCCTTCCAGCTGTGATCTGCTCTGTTCTTTTGTAGGGCGCATTTGTGTCGCTTTTTTTTCCTCCCCTCTCTTGCAGGTTTATGAAGATTGAATCTCCTGTCACAGAGCCAGTAGCCATTCTTTCCACCTTCTCTGAATGTATTTCCAAACTGAGACTCAGACCTATTTGTTATACATCTGACTCGTACAGTGTGATTATTTCTGATAAGTAGAGGCCAGTTTTGGCCGAAGAAAGCATTCCACCACTGAGAGATCAAAGATTTAAACTCAACTGCTAATGGCAATTCAGACCACAACTAAGAGCTATTGCGGTCAATGTTTTCAAGGGACTCTGTCGCATACGACAAAAGTCTGTCCTTCGGGCTACAATAAGCCATCAGCATTCTGGTGAACAATGCTGAGACGTCATGCTAATAAAGCGTTTTGAGTATCATAATCCCTTCACCCTGAAATCTTTGTTACATGCTTTTGTGTGGCTTTTATGGGCAAAGGGATTGATATTTTTATTATTTGTGGGCATTTGAAAGACGAAAAGACAACTGATGAATTTCTTTAGAAAAGATTGGAAATATGACAGTTTTCTGGTCAAAATATAGCTCAGTCTGCATGTTAAACTAAGGGGAGCTTTTTCCTACAAATGCTCTAGCTTAGGGTAGGTACAATACGCACATTTTCTAAACATTGTGTCTCCGCCTTTGCATTTTCCCCCCTCTGTTTCTAGCTGGTTGATTCTAAACAGTGCATGATAATCTTTTTTTTCCATTACATTGATTTTTCAATTTGTATGCTTCATATACTTGCATAGGAATAAATTGGTACTCTTGTATTATTAGTAAGTTAGAGTAGCAAGTAGGGAGGAAAAAAAACCATGAGGATAACTTTCATTTTTCTCTCAATCATCAGCAAATTAATGCAGCTGCTGATTTTGCCTTGCAGTATTTTCCTGAGCAGACTGAACCTGGACTGTGCTAAAAAATGGGATTAAAGAACATTTTGCTTGCTTCAAATCCTGTATTTAAATTTTGCCAACTAACACAATAGTGACTATATTTTATTTCAGGATGGCATATTGGCTGGTATCTCCTTTCAGTGTATTATGTCCTTTTGCACAAAGCTGGATTTATAATTATGGATATATATTACATTTCTATGATATAACTGTGCTGACTGCCTTATCAATTATTCATAAAAAATACGTTGGCCTAGGAAGCATGTCTTTTCCCCTCTGTAAATCTAATGATTGCTAGCTGTAGCTATGCCAGATCTCTCCTGTCCTTTCTCTTCTGTCTGCTCATTATCATTTAATTGCTAAGGCTACAGTATATTCTTTTCAGGGTGATAAGGAGTAGAGTCTATAGGGAAGGAAAAATCTTAGAATCAACTTACAGAAATCCAATAACTGACTGGCCAGAGACTGTCATTTGGATATTTCTGCGAAGACATCTGCTTGTGTGCAGAAGTCACCACGCAGCATCTATTTCTAGAAGCACACTGAGGAACCTTTCTGCTTTATTATTTAGTTATCAAATGGAGATATACTTCAGATTGAACACTGCTCTGATAGGAACTCATTTAAAACAAACAAAAAAGCCCAAACTTTTTAAAATGCTCTGAAAAGAGACTATGAGAGCTCATAAGCAGTACAGGAAAAAAATCATGCAAGACTTAGCCCATTTGCCAAACTCACCACTTTTTGCCTTCCTTCACATCATCAGCAGCAATAAATAATCCAGAGGTCGATTTGTGTCCACAGTCAGGTCTCTGCATCCTAGTTGTCTTCCCTCTATAACCTCAGTTGCACACATGTAACCTTGATGAAAGCTGATGGAGTTGCACAGGTGTATCCATGGCAAAAATACCTTTATTACTGGCGATGATGCTTGAATAAGGGAAAATTCAGCTTGATGTCTAGTTGAGTTTGCAAAATTGGTGAGAAAAATAAATATTCACCTGTAAACTGAGCAAGTGTGTCCCTGTGAGACAATAAACGCAGGGCTATGGGGTGGAATTCCTAAAGATTTTCTGGCTTAGAAGATACTTTCAGTGTAAAGCCTGGTCCTTTTAGAAACCCCATGAAGTCAATGAAAGGACTCAAGTTGCAAGAGACACTCAGTATTTTGAAGTATTGTACCCTTAATAATACAGAATCACTATAGTTCACAGAGTCATTAAGTTTATAAATACAATGCGTCTAGAATTCCCTCCTGATATTTGTTAGCATCTCATTTGATATAGTACTTAAAGCTTTATGGGGTTAATATTGCACTTTGTGTTATTATAGAAATCAAAACAAGAAATGACAGCTTTTCTTAAAAAATAAGAGATCTCTTTATATTAAATAAAATATAAAGGCTATTTCAATCATTCCATGCTAGAGTTAAATTCCTGTGCCCTTCCAATGACGGTACCAAGGGGTCACCAGGAACGTCAAAGAGAAGATGATCTATTCATGAGGGTGCTATGTGCATCCATATAAACATGTAGAAAAAGAATATCTTTCCCAGTATTTACTTTGGCTGTTCTTTGCCGCAGGCTAGCTATTGTTAACCTCAAGTTCTGCCATTGATTCCACTGTGTTCAAGTTGGTATCTGATGGTAGAGTAGCAAGTACTATCTAAAAAAAATAAAAGGGAAATGTTCAAAAACAAATAAGATCAATTGCTTCCTCCTTAAAAAGGAAGAAAAGAAAAACCAGAAAAACAGACAAAATGCATAATAGAGCTAAAGGTGTTACTTATCTTGAAGAAGGCTATTTGATAAGAATTAGTCATAGCAGGGAAGAAAATATGTTATTTTTATTGCACTGTAATGAAAAGATGATAACCAGGTTTGGTTGACCAAAACAATTCTGAAGTTATTTATGAAATAAATTTGGTAATGAGAGTGCACTTTGAAAATCCTTTGTTTTTCAGAAAATAGTAAATCCTGCAGTGTGCTGAGTATTCCATTCCTTATCCAGAAAAGTTCTTGTTCCATGTGGTTTATCTTCTGAACAGACAAGCTTGGCCCTTTTGAGGTTGGGTTAGTCCAGTCCTGAGATGAAGTTCAGTACCACACCAAGCACTGTGCTTTTGGAAACAGATTAGCCAGTCCCATCAGGAGCTGTGCATCACTCAAGGCTAAATAAACCAGGACTCAATGTCCATCTCCCTCCCAACAGCAGCTGACTATGAAAAACGATCTTAGTCCTTTCCAGTGCAAGATCATCTGGAAAGGATTAGGTGTATTAGGAACAGCAGGTGTGAAATGTTCCTGACATCTTTTCCACTTCATTATGCCCACCAAGGCAAGGAAATGAGGTGGAGGAGAGGGATGGGATGTGAAGATGGGAGCATGCTCAAGGCTGGTCCCTCAGCAGGACGTATTGCGGTAACCTCAGGGCTGTGGGGCTATCGCTAACAGCCTCAGGAATGATTTATGTAACATCAAGCATTTGGGGAGTGCTAGGTTTCTTTAAGTTCCCTTCATAAAATCCTCTTTAAAGTATATTCTTTTTTGGGTGAATATTTGAGCCTACTTTATGACAGGTGTGGGGTTGAATGGTTGGCTTTAGTGCCTGCTCCTTCAGGCACAGAGCATATAGAGGAGTTGATACACTTTATCTGCACTGAGGGAAATAATGTGGTTAGTCAGCTTCTTCAAACTGTGACCCATGCAAGATTGCTGCAGTGTAGGACTTCAGGAGAAAATGGATGATAAATAGCAGCTGGAATAGGGTTCTGTCCCGTAAATGCCATCTTGTATTCTGAGTGTGCCACCAACTACAGTTACTTCCAGTCTGCCTGACTTTGGCCTGTAATTTGCACCTGTGTTTTAGGTACTTAAGAAATCAGTCTTCCCAGTGCAAGGGCTTAATTTATGGTACAGGCATGAAGAGAAGCACCTGGAAGGCTTCCAGAGGGAGCCTTTTCTCCTAATTCAGGTACCTATGTGCAGGCAGGTAGGAGATACCTTTGGAGCAATGAGGGGTGCTTGTCTCTTGCTGTTAGTCAACCAATATTTAGACCCAAGGTTGGCATCTAAGGCGGGTTTAGTCTAACCTCGCCTGCTAGTCTACTGCTATAGTCTGCAGAAAGAAAGGCAGACCTCTCCAGGAGACAAGTCCTCTCACCATTTTAATGTGTGCCTAAGATACGAGGTGGAGGATGAGGCCATCCTTGTTTATAATTACAGAGAGATGAAGTGATTTGCTTAGGCTATAAACTTAAGATGGGTGTTACTTTGCTTCCTTCAGGGCTCCAGGCTAAGCCGGTGTTACTTTGCTTCCTTCAGGGCTCCAGGCTAAGCTGGTTATCTAGGCTTCCTGTGCGGTCATGAGGGAAGATGGGAATGACCGTAGGGCAGTTCATCGCACCTTATGATAAATAGCCTAAACTGCCTTCTGGAAGTACTCATTTTTCATTGCCCAGAGAGAAAGGCCAGTCACCCAGCCTGAATCACTGTTGGCTAAAAGTACGTGAATGATTCCTTCCAGAAACTAACATTTGCCTGAAAGTCACATACATGTGCTTATATATGTACACAGAAAGAAAGAAATCGATCAGGGTAAAAAAAAAAAACAAGTCTTCAAAACACCCTTCTCACATTTTCTTATTTAAACCATCCTTGGTTTGAGGAAGAGGAGAAATGAGCTCTGTGTCTTTGTCCAGAAGAAATGGTGGAATATGAGTGTGTTCTGTAAGGAAGGAAAGAAGGAACAGAAAATTCCATGAAGAGGCATCATTTTTTCCAGCTGCATTTGGGATAGACAAAGACAGCCACTGGATAAATGGTATGTCTGAAATTTCCGTAACTAAGGGAGTTTCACCGGAACATTTTAATTTGCTACTTTCTCCTTCTTAACCCAACCTGAAGTGCTGGAATCTCTACCAAATATGACATTAATCACAGGAAGCACTTGACATGAAAGTCTCTTCTTGGACAAAGTGCTGGCTTTTATAAGCAGACTTTAGTTTTATTTCTCTGTGGTCAGTTACTAAAGATACACAGATCTGTCCTACAAGTTTTATCTTGTCAAGATGTGATTTTAGTGATCCTTTCTCATCTTGAAGTCATCCTGGCTGCCTGATTGCATTAGCACATAGTAGCAAGTCACAAACACAAAGAGATTTTGTCACAAAAAGCAATCATTTTTGGTGCTGTGTAATCTGGCAACACTGTGTTCATCCTTTTCCTAAGGAGCACAGCCAGTGACTTTACGGCCAAATTGCTTTTCCATGATATCTTGCCTCTTCTTGCAAGTGTTCAGATTTATTTATTCATTTGATTTTATTTTTCTAAAACAGGGTTGTAAATACTCTCTGAGGGCTTAAAGGCAGGGCAGGAGAAGTAAACCATTCAGGGTGAAAGCACCAAATTCCTCTTGCTTTACACCTACACTTGAAGACAGAGATGTCATTCTGCATTTTACACTATTGTGTGGAAAAGCAGCATTTGGATGCAAGACAGAGAAACCTGCCGCTATCCATCTGAAACAGTCTGACAAAACTGCACAAGCATTTAGGTATCTGGAAAACAGACTGTCTGGTTTGTGTTTATGTTGTAAAAAGCCCAAAATGAGAAATAGCAGATGAAAGAAAAATCCACTCTTGGTGACCCCTTCTTGTTTTCCTTCTTATTAAGAACCTTGCTTTTGACTCAGAGAGAGGAACAGGCAGCATTTCTACATCTGCATGCTTCAGTTCCAGTGTAGAATGTGGAAACAAATCATAACAGTTCTTTGAAAACAGAGAAATAGGGAGTTAAAAATACGGTGTTTGTTTCAGGTGCCCAGTTTCTGTTAAACCATTTAAAGGAGTCTGTGAGAATGGGGGGTTGCATTGGAGTGTAAAATACTCCTCACCCTTTATTACCAGGGTGCAGGAGTAAATTACTCTGTGGGTGACACTTTTCTTTTAAATGAGGGACTTAATTGCTGTGTGTTGGGCACAAAATCCTGGCAGGAGAAGCAGGTTTCTGCCTTGGGTGGCCCCTTTCTGTGAGCGCGCTTTGCTTGCTCTGCCTGCCCAAGCAGCCTCACGCCTGTCGGAGCTGCCTGCTGGGTTTCAAATGTTGCAGCTGCCAGGCCCTGGAAAACGTGTTTTCATCAAGCAAAAATGCATTGTCTTCTACATAAATGAATTGCAGCTTACAAATATTCAGAGGTGTTGCTGGGCTGCCAGGCTAAGGAGCTGCCACAAAACCTGTAGCTGACATTGCAGCCCAGCTATTTCCAGCCTGGCAAGTATAGCCGTAGATTAGGAAGGCGAGTGGCTTGGGCTGGATGCTCCTCTGAAAGGAGGAACAGGTCAACATGACCTGCTCTGAAGAGAAAACGTGTCAAGGGGAACGGAAAGGCTCCTTTTCAGGCCTTGAGGTGCAGTGCAGAAATTAAGCTTCTGCCTCGTAATGGCTGCAGCTTGCAGAGGCACCGAGCAGAATCACTTAAACTCTCACTCCTCTCCTTCATTGACAGCATCTCTGTTTACTGTAGTTTGGGCTTTTCGCTCACATAATTTCTCAACACAACTACAAATCCTTCAAATCTGATCGAGGAATACCAGACTAATCACCTCTCTTGCTCTGGCTAGACCTGTCTGCAAGCCATGCCTGTGTCATACCATAACCACTCATAAGATGCTGGTGTGTGTGACCTATCTGTGTTTACTTAATATCTCACAGCCCTGTCTAGGCTTGTCTGTGCTAAAATTTAGGTGTGAAAGGGAACAGTTATCTAACAAGGTGCTGTTCAGGCTAAATGGATCAAAGACAATGAAAAAAGCTTCCACAGCATAGAAACTGGAGCTGTGTTCTTGAAAGCTGGCATTTTTGGGCCACTACCAAAAGCCAGTCTTGCCCTAAACCAAGGGTAATCAAATCTCCGACTCCAGCGTGCTCGCAGGTAGCTCCAGGGATCAGCAGTTCACTTCCTTTCATTTAAATAATCAAGAATTAGCCACTGCTGAATTGGAATAATGAGTTTGGATTAATTGGGCCAGGTTATGATCGTATCAGATCACAATCCCCCCTTTTTTGCTTGCATAGCGCAGGGCTTCCGTGACTGAAATACTCCAAGCAGTTCTGCGAGGTGGTGTGTGCAGAAATTGATGAGGTGAGAAGAGCTCCATGCCCTTTCCTGCATATACTGCGGCCATAGGTGATGCAATATATTACCTTTCATTGACGTCCAGAGCACAGCCTGGCTCTACATATACTCCGAAGAGCACTAGAAACACCCTTTAGCTGAACAAGAAAGAACCAGTGCCTGACAGAATTAATTCTAATTACTGAAATGCTGATTGGTATCTTTGGGCACTACCATAATCATAGTAGTAGTAATAAATAATAATTGTGATTATCATTACTTTATTATTGTTTTTCCTCTAGACATTGCAGTGATGAGAAAGAGCCTTGGATAGACTTACCTAGATAATTACTTGTATAAATTTCACCACATACCTAAGAAACAGATTTATTAGCTGCATAATGCCAACTCTCTGCTAAGCTAGGTTTTGATGATGTAATAAATATCATTAAAATAAATCAGACAGGAGTTGGTTAAGGGGGTGAGCTTTAAGTTTGCTGAGAATAAATTCTTTATTCTGTTATTTTACTTTTACTCTTCTTCCCATAGAAGCCACCAAAACCTGATTGCATCTTTTATTTAGCTTTAACAAGTAGTAGCTCTCACCCCAGGATATTTTGCCACATATTTGCTGAATTAGATGGCCAAAGATACTTGCAAACAAGTTAGATCCCGTGCTGTTAATAAGTTGGCCCAGTTTTTTTCTACTTCTCCGCTAGCGCCCTGTGAGAATGAGTTTATTCTCAATCCCTAGTAAAAGTCTAGGTCATGAAATGCTGTTCTTCCAAGAGCACTCGCTATTCACTTCTTCATTCACTTGCTAGTCATTTAAGCCAGCATCTTCAAACTCGTCATCTTCTTTCTTAAATCTCAGCAGGGAGGCAGATTTGTGCCTCCGACTGTGATCTCCGACACTATAGCCTTACAGGCTGCCGCTTATCCCACGCCTTTAGAAATAGTCTTGACTGAGCAATTAGATTGTGTTCTGTCAGTGAATAGCATTAAGGATATATAGGAGACCTGGCTCTTTGTTTGATTTTATTCTGACCATGTTGTCCATGAACAAAAGCATTTGCTGTTAATCCTATTGCTCATCTTGGTTTGTAATGATCATTTCTGTGATGGTGAATTAGCAGGAGCTGCTAGTGCATGCCTGAGCTCACAGCCATTAATTTTCCTGATTTTCTTCTGATAGAGCAGGTGCAAACTGGCAGCGTTTGACCCTAATAAGTTACACTAGTCTTGCCAAATTTTGTTTGCCTGGAACAAGAATCATTATTTGTATCAACATCCTGGTAAAAAGTGAGCAAATGGATTTGTTGGTCCAAATTTTCATGACAAATTTGCAAGCCTGTGTTTAAACAATGTAATTTATTTAATCTTGTGATTTTACTTGTTCTTTATCGTAATCGCACAATAGTACTATTATAGTATATGTTTTCTTCTCTCATGAGACAAATGGATAGTGGCTGAGGCTCAAAGATAATATTTGCCTACAAGATAGTATAATGAAGGCAGAGATTTGCAAGTTAATACATTTTGAGCTGATAAAATAATTCCAAAGGAGAAGCAATGCTTGGATGTAGTTTATTTTTTTTTTAAATCTTATTTAATAGGGCGTTCAGTGCCTTATGACATACATATTGCAATGATGTTGCTCTGTAAATGTCCCTTCCTGTCATCATTTGCATGACTGATTACCTTGCAGCTGCATAAACTTGAGTAACTCAGTAAATAACCTGTTACCTCACTATGCACATGCATCTTGGTGCGTGTGTTGTGAAAATGTATGTTGGTCTGTTTGGGCATCTATGCTTTTGTATCTCATGAGCCTGTAATTATGATAAATCAAGCTCTTCGGTATGAAATACGACTTACTGTGCAGAGTGCTGTGCCTGTTCTGTTCACAGCTGAAGGTTGGCTAAAATATAACAAAGTTTCTTTGTTGCTTTTTCCAAGATAAATAGACGTGGGGGTTTTGAAGCATTAATAACTCTGAAGATGATGAAAAATCAAATAGCAGACAGTTAAGATGCAGGAACATTGCATTCTGTTCTTTGTCTGGAGTTTCAATGTTTTAAGGATTATGTTCCACAGTAAACAAGATGTTCAGTCTAAATTGTATAGACTTGAACAGGAGTTCCTAATGAGCACATAGCTAACAGACTCTTAAGCCTCATACGAAGCTGCCTGTCCCGATCCAGAGTCTATCCCTTGGTAATCAAAATAATTTGACAGAGATAAAAAGAAGTAACCTTCTCCTCATTTAAGTGCTTCATCTTACATAAAAATCTTGGATTTCCTGTTTTCTGGAGACTGAAACACTGCCCAAGTAACAAAGCAATTGAATTTGAGTATTTTTTGTTGTTCTATGTATCTATCTTGGCAAATATTTTGCTCTTGTGGAATGGGCACACAATTACTGTAGGATAAACATTTATGTTCCTAATTATGAAACCAAGCCAGCATGCTGAGCGGAGGGGGCAGATCCTGCAAGGGCATAAAGTGAAGAGACCAGCAGCAGCTGGCTGGTGGGAGAGGCCACTGCTTTGGTCCATGCAGGGCGGGACCAACCCCAAAGTACAGGATTCAGATGCGTCAGTCCAGGTGGAGCTGGAGCTCCTGCCTGCATGCTGGCAGTCCCATAGCCTCCCCTCAGATCAAACATGCTTTTACTAGAGGATACTCAGATTCTGGAGTTGTATGAGATCCTGAGCAACAGATAGTCAAACACAGCAATTTTATTTATTCTTATTACACTACCAGATCAGTGTGTTTTCCTATTTCTCAAAAATAAATCTTGAGTGCAATATGAACAATGCTGAGAATAAATTATGGAAGTACGTCTTTGCCGTGTCTGCTCCTGGGAGAAGCAGGTAGTGGTGGTAGACACTCTGTTCACAAGCAGAAGGGTTGGACCCCGGAGAGACAGAGAAAAAAAGACACCAAGTCCCACATGTCCAGGAACAGATCACAAATGATAATTCTGAATGTGTCTTTATTTTAAAGGATTATAATTTATTTCAGTGCCCTTTTGGAGCGCAGAGCTGAAATATACGTCAGTCTATGGCACAGTGAGTCATATGGCTTCAAATGTAAATAGGTGTCACAAACTGTCAGTCCTCCTGTTCCCAGCCAGGCAGCCTGGGAGGAAGCTGAACCAACTGTTCCTAGGCAGTAATGTACATGTACATAAAATGTTTCACATTTTTCATGTTTATTCCGTGCAGATGGCTCCATTTTGAACATCCAGAATTTGTTTTGACTTTGTGACTATAGCTTGTAAACAGAGAGTTGGCTGGCATCTGTACCGGGTATAGGTAGCTTTTCGTATTTGATATAAAATTGAGTGAGGCTGTAGCCAAACCATTAGTCAGTCAAAATAATGTTGCAAACCAGTTAAAGGCAGCATATCCAAACAGTAAGGGAAGCCTGAATTAGAGGCGGTAGCGCTGTCCATAAATTGACAAATTGATGCACTAGCGGTGTTTCACTTACACAGCTACTTCAGCCAGACTCTAAATGTGCCTTTGCAAATCAAGGCATCTCACCATTAAATGTTTTGAACTGAATCACACAGAAATTCTGTTACGTGGACGTGTTGATACGAATAATTCAGAGAAAACGCATGGATATACATATATTTATGACTCAAGATGCAGAAAACTCAGTTGTACTGCTATTAAGCATGAAAACACTGTGCTGATTCTTGTCAGTGTGTATTACATGCATGGAAATGATTTTCAAGGACAAATGAATACCAAAAATGTAAAGTGCTCTACTTTTTCTTTTGTCGGTTCCACTCATAAGTCTTGCAGATGAGGTTTTAGGGATATTTTTCCTGCTATCAGTTTTTAAATGTTTTATCTCTTTTTGTATATGTTTTAACAGAAAAGGACACCAATTTTGATTTGTTATTTGAGAGTGTAGTCGAGCCATCTTCTACTTTAAAAAGCTCCCTGTGCCTTTGTCTTCTCTAGTTTAAGTAATGAAGTTGAAGGATAAGTAGCCAGAGTATATTCAAAAGGCCTTGGTTTATTTTGTTAGACCTAATTATCCCAGACAATACAAAATATTTTTCAGTAACACCCCTTACCTATTCAGAGTGTATCTGTGCTTCCTGCTTATCTGCAGGTTCAGTTCTGCTTGCACATTGCTCAGGTCTATCACCTTGCTGGAGAAATACATGATTTGTAAATCTGAAAGAATTCCCCAACAGCTACCATAAAATTGAGCTGTTAAAGAGCTCTTGGAGGTTGTTTAAATGTAAACCTAAACAAACCTCTTTTCTGTTTAGCTCAAGATAAATCTTTTTAAAAGTCCTGTTCTAAATCACTTCCCAATTTTAATGAGTTTATATATCAGCCTTTGCCAGATTTTTGCTGTAGCTACTCTCCAAGATTACAGCTATGATAAAGTAAGGACTAAAATTGTTTATTATATATTATTCTTCAGAAGCAAAACTTTTTCCCCCAGAGGCTGTTGGGAGAGCTATTGATTTTCTGCCACAATGTGAAATGTGTGACCTTTATAATATGAACAATGATTACAAGGCCAATAAAATGACATCATTCTGTTTAAACTTTAGAGTTCGCAGGGCAAATAGCAGAATGTGCCACATTTAATGATGTCCACGGACGATAAGTGCACATTGCCTGGCTTCAGGTGAGACTGAAACAAGAAGCAGGCAGGCTCTCCATCCCCCAAATACCCCGTGTTTATGTCAGGAGTGAGGAGCAGAAGGGTATGCACCAGATAGAGATGTCTTTTCCCAGCAATTAAGGCAAGAAATGAGTGCTTTTCTGATAACAGGCTTTTCTGAATGTTTCCATCTACCAATGCCACTGACAAAACTCCTCCTGATGTGATGCAGGATGAGCTATTTGGGGCACAGCCGTATACATTTGTAGAGATTTTCCTCAATCCATTGCATATGCATTTACAGGACTAAATTTTATTCTTACAATACAGCTTTAGCCACTTCATTGCTGAGAAAAGGCTTCATCCCAAATAAATAGATGAAGTATAACTGCACAGAGCATGCTGATATTCTAATGTGTGTGAAAACAAGGAACACAGAAAGCTTTAGTTGGGCTTGGATGGGGGTGCCGCAGCCTGATTTACATGAAGTCGTTTCCAGAAAACTATGGAATTTCCCACTACATCAGTCCACTTCCCCACATTATTTTCTTCTGTTCTTTCAAACACTCAATTTTGATCTATTAGGACCTGCTTCAGCCAATTCCCTGTCCATTCTCCAGCCCATACCAAGCCAGGTCCCCAGCATGGAAACCAGGATAGCTGTGATTTCCCTGTGCAAGCTGAACCAAGCCTGCGCTCAATATTTGATTCAGCTAAATGTGGAGCCAAAGGGCTCACTGCTCAGACAGCACAAGCAAAACAGCACAACACATGCAAGGCATCACGGAAGAAGGAATAGGGATAATTTTCATTCCCATTTCTGGCTCATTGTGTAATATCAATAATCTCTGTAGCTTTGTGTTATGCTTGCTGTAAGTGGCTCTAGTGATTGATTAAACACCTTAGCTTTTCTTTGGTGTTTAATCAATTGCAGCAGCAGTTTATTGCTTAGTGTATTACAAAGTAAGAGAGATTATAACTTAATTATTCTGAAAAATAGCAGCTTGTAGTTGTTGCTAACATGAGTATGTGTCTACGCTGACGTTTGTGTCACATCATCCCTTCCTTTGTGCCTTCTGGTCAGTACACTGGCTGAAAGTGTGCGATTCCCAATGGATCACATGCAGCCATTCCCACAGCCATTGCTAGCGCAGCACAATCAGTGCCATTAAATAAAATAATAATTGCTTATGGTGGGGCTTCCCACAGTGCAAAAGATCCTGATTCTGTCACTTGCTGGGTACCTCAAATGTCACTTAAATGTTAGTCATTGTCCTTATTAACCAGCCCACGTGAATATGAAATCACTGTCAGGTACAAACTGCTTCTGAAAGCAATTCAGCAAGAATTACACCAGTACCAGGAGGCATTTTGATAGCCCATGGTGCAGCACCGGATGCATGCACAACCGGAGATAAATCAGATATGGGGAATGTTATTGGTATGTGAGTGTACAAAACGAAAAAAATAACATTTTGTGACATCCTCTTGAGGATCTGGAAAATAGCAACTCTTCTGTTTTGACACCTGAGGTTTTCTGCCTTGAGTGCAAAATTGAATCCATATGCAAGAGTTCAGAAAGAATATTGTGGTGTGATAAAGCATAAGGATTCAGGATAGTGTACACATCTGTGCATGTAGGGGTACCACAGGTATCGTGATCAGTATGTATTCTTGCTCATCTGCTTGTGGAATAGGATTTACGCTCCCCCCAATATTCCCATGCAAAAGGATAGTCCACTATTTAGAATAAATAAAAGGGGTTTAGTTCCTTGGTTTACCTCTGTCTTTCTCTGTGATCATAGGCACGTGATTTTGTCTTACTGTGCCTCAGTTTCTTCAGTAACTACCTTAAAGAAGCATATGAAGTTGAGGACTACTAGCTGCTCCTCCACTGTGGTAATGGACACTACCTAAATACTGTTAGTAGAAAAAATGAAGCCTTTTAAAGCTTTGATCTAAAATCTTTAAATTCTTTGATCTATGAATTTAAGATTCATATTAATTAAAGCTGTGCCCTTGATTTAAACAGGGCTAGCAAATGGAAGTCCGGTGACAAAGCATCCACTGCAAATTTTAAGCATTTCCCAAAATGATTTTGGGATTATTTGGGGATGGAAGGGGAGGGGGTGTCATGTGGGAAGAAAACTGAACCTCATCTGTTGTTTATTTTTCCTCCATTATGGTAGTAGAGGTCTGACCATCACCTTTCTAGGCAGCTTTGTGAATCCAAGAGGTTGGTAGTGCTCTTGCTCATGCTTAAAGCTGGCATTGCCTGTGAATAGTGATGCTTTGGCCAGTCATGCAGCCTCGTATGCCCGTTTTGTGTCAATCGTGCAATGGCTTTTGCAAGTACTCTAGCAGAATTGGAGCGAGCAGACGTTGACTGTCCAGTTACTAGGAGAAATTCATGTTTCTTTGAGAAGGTGCTGGATGGTCCTAACCATTAAAAGAGTTTATTTTCTTACTCCAACAGATTTCCCCTCCCCTCCTTGATGTTACCAAATTTATCATCACTTTTGTCTTTCAGGTGTAACCTGTCTTTAGTGTTGCAGACACATCAGCCAACCATGCATTAAGAACTGGGCCCTTACTTTAATTCAGTATAATTTTCTTTTTGTCCAATAATTTCACAAGCACTAATCCACACTTCAAATGCAGGAGATACTTTGATCCCCAAATTGTTCAGCACTTCATGCAGGAAAAACCATAGGCCACAGTCATGAAACTCCTAGAGGATGGCTGCTGGCTTCCTGTGGCAGAGCTGGTTGTTGTTTTCCCCCCTCTCCCTTCTTTGCTCTAACCATTTTGTCTGTCTAGCTTGTCTTATATTCAGTTTTCAAAGCAATTGTCATGAAGGGCTTTCTTTTTTTAGTGCCTAAAAGGGAACAATAGATTTTTAAAATAAGCATATATATATTTTTTCTATAACAGTCTGTAGATGTATATCACATCAATCATACCTATACTTTAATAGAACATGCTGAGAAGTTCAATCTAAACAGAAATTAATATTTTTTATTGTTATTTTTTATGAAAAGGTCTTTAAATGTATCCTTAAATGCACATGACATTTAAATTATTCTAGTGCTGGATTCCTGAAAAATAGATGACCTTTTCTCTTGAAATTGGAGAGTGATTTTTCCTTAACAGTTATATTATGCACAGAAGATGAGATGTTAACCAAGACGTCAAAATGTATTGTTTCCCTTTGAAAGCTAACCCGTTCCTCATTTTCATTAATGTTGGCTCATTCATTTTTTCTTTTTCTTTCTGTCCTTTTATTTCTTTCCTTTCATTTTCTTTTGCAACTGTTTTTGCATGAAAATGCAGAGTAGCAATAAACAGATTTTTCGTAAGGCTTGCTTTAAGACTCTTCTCTTTCAGATCCAGTTAAAGTTTTAAGTTCAGTTATTTTCAAATTCATATTCTTCAGTTCCGTAAACAAAAAAAAACGGAGAAATGTAATGAGGTGCAAAGCGTTTTTGTAGCCCTCACTAATCAATAAATGCCAACAAAATGGGAACGGTGTAATGTCCGTAATTTAATTGTCTGCTGTTACCAGGTCACCACGAGACAGTAGCAGATGCGGGGAGAAGCTGGAATTGTCCATGTCCAACCTCACTGCTGACGTCCTGGAATTACTCCTGGAGTTTGTTTATACAGGTTCTTTGATCATAGATTCAGCCAATGCAAAAACCCTACTGGAAGCTGCCAGCAAGTTCCAGTTTCATACTTTCTGTAAAGTCTGCGTTTCATTTCTAGGTAAGAACCACTCCATCTAGGGAGGGTTTAAGAACTTGTTTTAAGGTTTGTAGACCTTTCTTTTAGTAACTTTAAAAAGATAGTTAGAAACACCAAGATTAAATACAATGAAAGAAAATTTAAAATTACTTATTTGTTTTGAGACTTGAATTTAAAATGTTGACACAGTGGGCAGGGGAAAATGATCTAGAGAAGTGTAGCTTCTTGTTTGAGTGGCACCTGCCTTCTTATCTTGGATAGACCATTTTGTTGAATCTTGTTTCATACTTGGTATCATTATGACATTTTGTTTCCCAAAGGTTAATCTCTGCACAGATACCAGGCTGTAATACACAGGTTGCTTATAACCATGACAGCAAATGCTGGGTGCTACACCAGGCCAGCATGATCAAGCACTGACAGTGTTGGAGGTGGACTACCACACAGTCAGGATCTGCAATTTTCTTGCATCCATGAGAAACTCTTTCATATGTCCCATGTTCTTGTAAACCAGATCTGGTTAAACTACTCCCAGCTGAATGTTCACAGGGCTTGTTATTTCATAGAGTTATGGTCTGATACATATGTGCCATTAAAAGGTGGGTGTAAAAGAAACATGGCTGTGCCCAGCTCTGGTTACTGATTTGCCTTGCTCTCTTGGGAAGCATTTGCCCCAGTGAGGGTGTACAGACCAGCATTGTTGCCAGTGCCTCTGTCCATCCTCTCATGGCCACGAGATGCCCATTCTTGTCATCCTGCTCCTTTCTCTTTCCATGTATTTTCCAGCATAGACTATTTCCAAGGTTTCCTGCTCAGTTCACTAAGCTTTACTGGTCTGAGCTGGAATTCATTTAAAAAAAAACAAAACAAACTAATTAGTCCCATTTTCACATGGAAAAGATGAGGCTTAATGGGCACAAGTTACTTCTGGAGAGATTCCAGTTGGGTGCAAGAGGAAAATTGTTCAAAATGAGAACAACCAGACATTGGGAATAATCTCCCCAGGGAAGCGATAGGCTCCCTAACATTGGAAAATTTTAAGATTCATCAGGACAGAGTGCTGGGACATCTAGTGTAGGTCATGCTTTGCCAGGAAAGGTTGGACCAGATGATCCTTAAGGTCCCTTCCAACGTGGTATTCTATGATTCAGTTTACAGCTGTGTTAATTTTCACTGTTGAGCTAGCCTGTTGACTAAGGTGGTACCACGAAGGCATCAGTAAAGAATCTGTAGTATCTTATTCATCTCTTCTTTCGAATTTATCATATGTCACTAGGTTAAAAGTCTGTTCTCAAATGGGTGGCTTATGGTGAAATGGAGTTTATGCTTTGCAATCCCATCGTGTTGGCTGTGCGACTTGAATGAAGGTTCTGGCTCTGGCATTGCTTTCCCCCATCTTCCCTTCACCACCTTTTAAAAGCAATTAGATCTTACAGGCTTTCCAGGCATGAAAGATCTGTTTAAGTTACATCATCTTTAAACATTCAGCCACAAAACATTTTTATTTCACTTAATCAATGTGAGATTTCTCTTTTTTCAATAGTTAATATTTCAATTCAGTGAACCGTGGTATGGTATGAAATAGTAGAGTTGGTTAGAAGTTCAGTGATATATGGAGAGTCAC
Source organism: Myiopsitta monachus (assembly GCA_017639245.1). Classification (NCBI taxonomy): domain Eukaryota; kingdom Metazoa; phylum Chordata; class Aves; order Psittaciformes; family Psittacidae; genus Myiopsitta; species Myiopsitta monachus. The sequence goes on along the minus strand of CM029922.1, from coordinate 20,987,005 downwards.
CAGAATTTTGTATTCTCATTTGGAGAATTCATGGAGTGTAATTGCTTATTTTTATTTATAGCTGTGTCTGGATTGCTCTACAAAGACAGTAGAGCATTTGCCATCTAAAAAGTTTAGGGAAAGGCATTTTGTCTTCTCTATGGATGTGTTGTTAATTTTCATCCAGCCATCTCTGCTCACTGGAAAGCAAAAATCTGGTAAAAGCAGGAGTTTTTCCAGGGTTTCTGGAGGATTCACGAGTATAAACCTTTATTCTTTCAAGTGGCCATGTCTAAATAGTGAGAGAAGTGGAGAAGACACCAAAGAGGCCTGAAGAACTAAAAGCCGCAAATTAGTAAGTCTGTTCAGCATAGAACAGCACCATCCCAGAGGAAATTCTGGTCATCATTTTTAGGATCCTAACTGATTGATATCCAAGCAGCTCTCATGTCTCTGTCCTGGGCCTCTCAGCAGTGTTGAGCAGAGGCACCCCAAATCTACTTGTAAATGCTGCATAATGTATCCGGAACATTGTTTCATTTCAATGGGAGATTTCTTAACCAGCTTCACTGTGCTAATTTTAGCCACATTCTCTCCCCCACATGCTGTCTCCTCTGCTTTTGTCTAGACCATGAAAAATGGCAACAGTTTTATGCCGACTGATGCAGCAATGCTGACAAGTTCATGCAGGCACCATATGATAACTGGGCAAATGTTTGCAAACTGGTCAGGACACCTTAGGTATTTCTTCCATCCATATGGCTGAAGACTTGAGAGTGTTTTCCTTTTCCTTTTTTTTTTCTCATAAGTGCTTTGTGTTATCATCACGTCATGCCTTAAATCGGATTTCGGGTGACTTGTCACAGTTTGGGTCCGTAACACAGGGAACTCTGTCACAGGAGTGAACAAATTCTGAGCTTGTATTTCAGCCTGCCGCTGATGACATATAAGTATTCTTGCTTAAGTCTAAAGAAATAGGTGGAACCTGTTAGATTCATGAACAGAACAAGAATTTTCTTGGTCTCCTGGGCAGAGGGCACAAAGTTTGCGAAGAGCATGAGAGGGAGCTATGAAAAAAACTGAATGATGGACCAGTGATGAGACCTGCATGAGACCCTTCCCTGAGAGAAGAAGATGATTTATGGTCCTTATGAATTTGAGAGCAAGCAGAGTTTTTTGCTTATGAAAGGTGGAGAATTTTGAGTCAGCTGGAGAGCCACGCTGCCCAGCACTGAGGAAACTGAGTTATCAACTATCTGAAGAGAGAAGAAATCTATCTCACAGGGGAAGTGAATTTTTTGGGATGAAAAATGTATCAAGCAGTCTTCCACCTATCTCCCATCCTCACATGCTTTTGACGCTAGTAGGAGTACCTGAGGAGTAAGATCCCCATCAGAATGTGCACAGAATATCATAAGGAAGTGCATGTTTCATGTTAATTTTAGTTATATCCAAGTCATATCATGTTAAGTTTAATTATATCCATCATCTAAAAAGCATCTTTAAGTGAAAATACAATACTTAATGCACAGAGAAGGGTTTACGTCCACCACTGAGCTTTCATCATACTGTTACTACAATCTGGCTGAGTAATCCTTCCTACGTACCGTTTATCTCTGACTTCACCTCAGGTTGTCCTATTCTCAGAAGTGCAGTCTTAGCAGTCTGACTGGCTGATTATCTCATGATGACTCTGCACAGGATCCTACTCCAAAATCACATCTAACACAAGTGGAGAGTACCAGCTGCTGATCTGCAATATTGTGACATAGAAACAAATGTGCTATCTGGCATTCTTTCAAACCAGTGAGAACCTGCTAGATTACATCTGATATCCTTAAAGTCCACTTGTAAATCAGTTATGAACTGTCCTTCAGCATCAGGAATAGCTTAGTAGTCAGCAGTCATATTCTGAATGGACTCAAGGTGAAACTCCACGAAAATGTGTTGTTAGAAGTCCAGTGCCACTGTAGCAAAACCATCAATTATTGTAAACATATCAGCGTCCAGAGGAAATGGCTCAGGAGCAGATGGAGCAGAACTGGTCCTTAGCTGCCTTTGTCATGTCAGCATTCGGAAGTGCCCCTGAAATGCAGTCCCTTGGGATGGGCTGTATTATAGACCAGAACTCTGTAGCAGTGGAAGTAGTCATACAGGCTTTCTTTACAGTTAGTGAAGATTAACAGGCGTTGGTAAGGCATGACTCTGCTCATCCTGAAGTCATTTCCCAAAATATTATCAGATTAATCCAAAATATTACCAGATTGCTTCTTGGAATTGTTCGCTTATAAGTGTAGAGGGATACTAATGTGATTGCCCAGTGGCACCATAGACAGCTGGGGTCAGAAGACACGAATCTCGTCTCCACATTTTGAGTCAGAGGCAAAGAATGGAGGGCATGGATTTTTTGTTCACAGGATAGAGATTTTCCATACTGTTTATAGCTGTTGCCCCAAACTCTGTCTTGCTCACCTGCAATGAACCCCTCTAGTTCACATGCCAGCCCTCATCCTAAGAAGACACCACTGTGCCCACCTTCCTGTGGTGCTCATCATATCACAAGGAATGTAGTGTCACCAGCCTCCTGAATGTACTGTAGTCTGTATCTCCATGGGACCCCTCTCAAAAGAGAGACACTCAAAAGGACAACGTGGAGCTGCTTGGACACCAGTGTACAAGCTGCATCAGTCACTCAGCATTGTTAGAAGGTAGAAAAACCTGTCCAGATCAGAAGAAACCAGTTGTGACTTCTCTGACCTGTGCCACAGGCTCAGCTGGGGGTGCTGCGGGAATCTCTCCTGATAGAGGCAGTCCTAGTCCCTTGGAGACAGACTCATTCTTGCAAGTCTTTTCCATCATGTACTAGTAAATAGCAGCTTCATGTATCAAACTTGGTTATTACCTTTATGATAAGGTGGAGCAATGTCAGATTTGTCTTTGACTTAGGAGTTCGCCAAGTGATGATGAGAGTTTTGGGTTCTATTAGATGATTTTTTTACCACCAGCCATATGTATACATGAAGTTGTGCCAACAGACAGAACCAAGGAACCTGGAAGAGGTTTTTGGTGGATTGGTTTTTTTCTTTTTTTCCTGGAAAAAAGAGAAGTTTTTGGAGCTTTGTGTTTTATAGCTATCAGTTTGCAGCCTGTCTCTAGGTAGTCTTTGAGTGACAAAATCTACTGACAGCAAACAGTGCCTGCCGCTGCTCGAGTCTGCTTGAGGAAATGGGCTTCTTGGAGTCAGTACAATCAATTCATGCAAAATGAGATAACCTAGTTTCAAGGCTGCTGGATCAGTAAAAGAAAATAAAAAGAGTTAGGGAAAAACAAAACACAAAACTCCTAATCTCATGCCAGCCAAAAAGAAAGTAGTTCATAATCCCATTTCAATAAAAGCCACATATAGATAGTGTGCAGGTTGTAAATCTGATGAAGGCAAAAGCTGGGTGTAGCATTGCCAGCAGAAGCAATATGAGGAGAGTTTTGTTTGAAGGGATGTGGGTCTATCACACATTCCTAGCCAGTGATCTGAAATAGTGCACTAGGATATGCCACTGCCCAAATGTGATATATTTCTCCTCTGACAGCCCAGAAATCTGCCAATGGTACTGATGCTTTTGTGATTTATTGCAGCTTGTCTCTCTCATATTTTGTTTTTCTCAGTCCTATGTCTTAAAAGAATATATTCTGAGTATTAGTAGTGGCTTGGTTAACAAAAGATGACAAGAATCTGTGAGTTCCTCTTACAAATATCTGAAATTGGTGGGGTTTTCTTCAGAATAGCTGAAAAGAAAAAAGTACAGTGGAACGTATGGTGTAGCACACTTTTAACGCAAAGCTACACACTGTGCTGTTACTTCTGTTTGCTGGGTAGGAGATAATGCTGTCTTCTCTGTGCATGATTTTCTTTGAAACCCACTGCACAACATTTAACAGAAGGCGTTAGTATAATCTGTGTTTTGCATAAGGGATGTCATCACATTGAGGAGCAACAAAGTTCCTTTGAAAAAAAAGAGAGGGGGGAGGATTTTTTCTTTTATTTGAAGTAGCTTAGTAGCTGAACAGAGCAAAAATTATCATAAAGCAACTGCAGCATCCTCAGAAATGTCCTTAGTGCTGTTTGCATTTATTCTTAAGTGTCTGCACTGGAATTTACATCTTTGCTGTTTCTTAAAGCAGCATTGTAGGCAGTTGCAATAGCAGCAGTCTGTTGGCTGGGCTCCTGTCCCTTGGGAAGCCCCAGCTACTATTATATCAGGAAGTTTCCCCAGTGCCTTGTGAAGGCTTACACGAAAAGCAAACTCAGAAAGTGCATTTCTCTCCCCATCCCCAGCTCAGTTGTTAATACTGACTTTGATTTTTGTACTTTAAACTCCAATCCTAAAGTAACCTAAGATGCTGCTACTACCTACCTACCTGAAATTAATTAGGGTTGAAAGTTTGTCCGCGGTGCTTACTTTTTCCATGATCTCATTAAAAATGTAAACCTTGCTTTTAATAATTCTCACTTGGTTTTGTTTGTCTGTTTGTTTTGCTCCTTTTAGAAAAACAGCTTACTGCTAGCAACTGCTTAGGAATATTAGCCATGGCTGAAGCTATGCAGTGCACTGAATTATACAACATGGCCAAAGCATACGCCCTGCAAATTTTCCCAGAGGTGGCAAACCAGGAAGAGATCCTTAATATCTCAAAAGATGACTTCATTTCCTACATGTCTAATGACAGCCTGAACACCAAAGCGGAGGAACTGGTGTATGAAACAGTGATAAAGTGGATTAAGAAGGATGCTGCAATCAGAGCTCAGGTAAAAATAATCTCAGCAGCCTCACTCTGCTCCCTTCCCATGAATGCCTCTTTTAAAATAGACACCATCCCCATGCAATTTTAAACATGAGGGTGCATAGGAGATAGGATGAGCAGTTTAGATAAAAAAGGGAAAGGAATGCAGGCTATGCACAAAATGTATGTAGTTTCCAATCTGATCCCCATATCTGATTATTTGGAATCAGAATCTGGTTTTGTGACATGCATGATACAAAACTAGGGCCCTGGGTTCTTGGCTGCAGGCTTGGTCAGAGATAAATCAGAAAGGATTAGAATTTTGTGAGATGCTGTTTTAAGAAGGGGATGCAATTTAGTAACAGTGGGAAATAAAATCTGTCAGAAGAATCTGTATTTCTTTTGATGCCACATACTGAATGACTGTAACTTCAGTACATGAAAAAAGGATTCTGTATCTTTATTGGCTACTTAGATAAGCCTCTGGGTATTATATGTTTATTAGAGTTAGCCTTTCCTCAACCATCTGAGCTATGCAGTTTGCTCTTGACTAAAGAAAGTGAGTGTGTTACTTTACCCAGCACTGTCTCCGGATAAAAGCTGGAAGCAATGACTGTTTGGAGGCTGGTGATCGTCCTTGGGATCAGACAGCATCCCTGGTGGTATATAAAAACCTGCCACTTGCCTTCAGTGCAGCTCTTGCAAGTCGGCTTTTGTGGGTAATAAATTGTGATGGTCTGAAGGCCAAAATTCCCCATTTGGAGGCCAGTTCTCCCCACAGACGCCAGAAGGAGAAGGTTGTTTTCCCTCTTTCCCTGCCTCTGGAGACCAAAGTTGCTGGTCTATTCTGGATTTGTTGATATCTGGTCACAGTTTTGCCTGGTTTAAGAAGGACAGTCCAGTTGTTTATGGATCAGTCTGGGACTCAGGAAAATACTTGGCCACACATCCACATCATGAAAGGCTATACTTTCTTGATTTAAATGGGAATTCAAGCACCTAGATGTGCAGTGGGATACTAAACGTGCCATTGGATGGGCTCCTGAGCAGCTGCACCTCTATCCCTAACCTGGAAACTGGAAGAAATAGCAATTCCTAACCTCACCAAACTGCTGAATGAGGATAAAAGCATTAAGGATAGTGGGGTACTCCATGCCAGGCCAAGCCTTGCTTGCCTGTGCTTACACCACCAGCTCAGCCCCTGACCCTGACAGCAGCCTGCAGCCCCCCAGGGCCTTTCTCCAAATTTCTTCTGCCCTGTGTCAGGAGGTGATGTAGCTCAGCAGGGAAGTCCTGTGCTGCGGACCTGCTGCTCCCTTTGACCACCTCCCATGTGTGCTGGTGATGCTGTTTAGTACTGCCCAATATTATTATTGCCTAAAACATTTACACAGTATTATTGATTTTTTGGGGGGCTCTCACTGGCCTTGAAAAACACTTTTTTCTCAGTATTTCCCTGCTTGCTTGAAGTTTGATGGCAGCATTCAGCTTTGTGCAGCTGAGCTCTGAACCAAATGCAACCTCAGGGATTTCAACAAAGTGGTTGGTGACAGCCAGTGTGGCTTCACTATGGGGAAATCCTGCCTGACCAATCTGGTGACCTTCTATGATGGGGCTATGGAACTGATGGACAGGGCTAGAACAGTTGATGTCATCTACCTGGACTTGTGCAAAGCGTTCAACACTGTCCCACACGACATCCTTGTCTCTAAGTTGGAGAGGCATCAATTTGATAGGTGGACCACTCAGTGGATAAAGAACTGGCTGAATGGCCACACGCGAAGAGTTGTGCTCGATGGCTCAATGTCCAGCTGGGGACCGGTAACAGGTATTGTCCATCAGGGATCGGTGTTGGGAGCGGTCTTGTTCAACATCTTTGTCAGTGACATGGACAGTGGGATTGAGTGTGCCCTCAGCAAGTTTGCTGATGACACCAAGCTGTGAGGTTTGGTTGATATGTTGGAGGGAAGGAATGCCATCCAGAGGGACCTTGACATGCTTGTGAGGTGGGCTGATGCCAAACTGATGAAGTTTAGCCATGCCAAGTGCAAGGTCCTACACCTGTGTCAGAGCAATCCCAGGCACAGCTCCAGGTTGGGCAGAGAAGAGATTCAGAGCAGCCCTGCAGAGAAAGACTTAGGGGTGTTGGTCGATGAGAAAAGGAGCCGCCTTCACTGTGCGCTCACAGCCCAGAAAGCCAACTGTATCCTGGGCTGCATCAAAAGGAGTGTGACCAGGAGGTCGAAGGAGGTGATCCTGCCCCTCTACTCTGCTCTCCTGAGACCTCACTTCGAGTCTTGTGTGCAGTTCTGGTGTCCTCAACATAAAAAGGACATGGAACTGTTGGAACAAGTCGAGAGGAGGGCCACGAGGATGATCAGGGGACTGAAGCACCTCCCGTATGAAGACAGGCTGAGAAAGTTGGGGCTGTTGAGCCTGGAGAAGAGAAGGCTGCGTGGAGACCTCATAGCAGCCTTCCAATATCTGAAGGGGGCCTATAATGATGCTGGGGAGGGACTCTTCATGAGGGACTGTAGTGATAGGATGAGGGGTAACGGGTTCAAACTTAAACTGAGAAAGTTTAGATTGGATATAAGGAAGAAATTCTTTACTGTGAGGGTGGTGAGGCACTGGAATGGGTTGTCCAGGGAAGTTGTGAATGCTCCATCGCTGGTGGTGTTCAAGGCTGGGTTGGACATAGCCTTGGGTGGCATGGTTTAGTGTGAGGTGTCCCTGCCCATGGCAGCGGGGTTGGAACGAGATGATGTTAAGGTCCTTTCCAACCCTAACTATTCTGCGATTCTATTACTCCCAAGGGTCAGAGCACGGCAGCCCTGTGGCAGGATCCTGGTTGCCTGGTGCAGACAGAATGTGTCACTCATCAGGTGGTCCCAGTCACATTTTCAGAATTGCTGGTTTTAGTATTTCCTTCTGAGCCCTGCAGAAGGCAATGTCATGAATTGGGGTTTTAAGTGCTCTTACTGCTGCCTCCACCACCACCTCCTCCTCTCCTCCTTTTGTGTTGCAGTTTGGGTTGGTTTTCCTGGGGCGTTTTTATGTCCAGATTTCTTGCCCTCTGGCCTGGTCCTGCCGTGCCCTTGTAGTTTGCTTGGGGCAGTTTTATTTGCTTCTCCAAATTTCTCTGTGGTGCTTTGGTTTCATGCATTAGTTTACAGGGTCTTTTAATTTTCAATTTGTATTTAATCCGGAGATGAGGGTCTTGAATAAGTTAGTATTAAAGATACCAAGCAGGTAACTATTTTCATGTCCAGTCCTACCACTAAACTACCTTCTTTGGATCGTAGCTCTCACTTTTTTTTGTACTCTGCACGGCTTCATCTATTATGAAGCTCTTAGTTAAATGGGTACTTACTTTCTGTAAGTAGGAACTCACCATGAAAAGTGCCATCTTCACAATAATGACTTCTGCATTTTCAGATCCCAGGAACAAATAGCTCTGACAGTGGATAGGAAGGAAGATAGACCTAGATCATCTTATTTCTGATAAAGATGAGTGGAAATTTATGCTTGGTGTGTAGCAAGGTACACCATGCCAGAAAATGTCTGAGCCCCCACAAGATGAACAGTTTTGCAGAGCTGGGTGACCCTGGCAATGCCAAAAGTGGGATGGACCTTCTTGCAGGAGCTCTGCATGGATATTTGGACTTCATTCACAGTTTGGTTAGATGTGTTCTCTCAGCTCTCAGTGAGGAACCATCATGTGGAAATTGACAGTGCAGCAGCAGGCTTGTTGCCCCTGCACCTAGGGGGATCTGTTGGGGATGTTGCTGGAGAGGTTTTAGCCATGAATTGCAGTAGACCCAAGACATCATTCTTGCCTTACTGCACTCCTCAGGGGACTGGTCTGGTTTTATTTCCTCTCCCAAAGGCAGTCCTGCAGCTAAATCTTTCAGTACCTGGATTTCCAATGCCCACATTTTCTTTGTATCTCCCCTCTCCCCATCTCCCTTTGCCTGAGAGAATAGGCTCTTTTGTCACGTTTTTATTTTCAATAGCTCCAACAGCAGGTGATTAAAAGCCTCTCTGGCAGCTTCTTCTAAGCACTGCATTGCTGATTCTCCCAAAGGTCGATGTCTGGCACAAACAGGGTAAGGTCTGTACTGCTTGTCTCACCTCCATGTCCATCTTCCCTGGCAAAGCTTGGCAGGGGCTTGCTCAGCAGAGACATCTCCACAGAGGAGCTTAGAGAAGGAGCTTTCTCTCTAAATCAGCACCCGCTGCCCCAGGGCAGCTGTAGCCCTCCAAAACTCCTTGTGCTTTAATGTCTTTGTGTCACTCTGGGTGCAAGCTAACACCTGGGGACAGTAAATCTCACCGCTAGTGTTCCCCACACTGCAGCTCCTTGTGCTATACTCTTATAACAACTTATCCATCACTGCCTCCCTTCCTGCCCAGACCCCTTTCTGAGAGCCTCTGGGAAGGAGATTTTCAACAGAGCCTCCTGTTCTCCTGGAAGGGCACTGAATTTGCTGTGCTCTTCTCTGCCTTTCTAAAACCTCTTCTTTGGCTATCTAATTATTTCTGCTTTTCCTAATTCATTTCCCACCGTGCTGGAGAGCAGTGGCAGGAGAGGAACCAGGATTTGCTTGCAAGGCAAGTTGAAAAGCTGCACTCTGACTGACTTTTGCAAATTGTGCTCAAATGAAGTCTTATGGTGCTTATAAAAGTGCTCCATGGCATTACAAAAGGCAGCAGCACCCGAGCCTTGTTACAGAGAATAACAGTCCTTTAAAGGTTACTTATCCATCTACATAAGACAAAGAGGCAGTTCAGAGAATGACATCTGTGTTAAGCTAGGATTTGGTAAATAATCATATCCAGTGCATTGGAGCAGCATGCCAGCTCATATGGTAATGTTTATGGAGCTATTTCAGTGCTGCTGGAGGTGCAGTCACACAAAATCAGTCTAACCAAAAGAAGCAGCCTGTGATGTGAGGTCTGGACTAGTTAGGTAATTTCCTGTACCAGCAGACACAGAGTGCTGGTTGTAGGAGTCCCTTTGATTGCTTGTCACTGAGTAGAAAGCCTGCAGCCAACTGACACATCTGGAAAAGCTGAATCTACTGGGTTTTTCTCTGTTTATTTCTCTTCCTGAGTGATGGACAAGATTGTAGGGTTTATCCTAACAGTTATCCCCTTGATAAGCTTATTACAACTCCGGGGAACTCATGCAAAAAATATATTGTATAATAGAGGCTTTACTGCCTGGAAACCAGCACGGTCTGAGCCATCTGAACAAGCAAAGATTTCTGCCAGCCCCAAGCAGTCTTCACCTGAGCTTATCCCCCAGCTCTCTGCATGGCCTTGGGCAGATTGTTTCACCTTATTGCCCCCATTTCTTACACTGTAAGCTGGAGGGAAGTGGTGCCTCCTATGTGGGCTGTTGGGAGGATCCAGTGAATAAAAAGCTGTTGTCTGCCAGTACTAAGGTCTGCCAGAGCTGCTCAGAGCTGTAGTCGTACCCAGCATCAGCATGGGATGGAGAAGATGTGAGGTTGTTTTATGTGCAGCAGTTTGCTGCCTGAACAGGGCACAGACATACCAAAGCTCATTGGAAACTTTCCCATCTTCTGCTCCAAGTCCAAAGTCGTATGTGTTTTCTCTGACATAAAAGGGATAGTAGCATATTTATTAATAACAAAGGCTGGGAAAACTAGACTACCAGTTGCATGAATCTTCTCTCTTGCCCTGAGAAGGAACAAGAAGCATAGAGAGGACAAACATTTCAACAAGTTGCCCAGAATAGTGCTGGAAGAGAGGCAGGTACTTGCAGAGATGTGTGACAGACAAGAGGCTCAGCTGAATGGAAGTCACCTTTTGTTGTACGCTGAAGGATATAAACGTGCGCCCCTTTTTTAAACCCTTTTTAAAATCATGCTGTCCAGCAGTAAAATTAGATTTCTCCACCATTAAGGCATTAAAAGGCCTTCTCTGAACTTGTGTCCTTGGAGGCAGATATGTCTGAACGGCATCTTCATGGTGTCTGAGAAACAGAGATGCGTAGACAAATTTGAGGTAATTTAAAGAGCAACACAAATGATTAAAAGACTGAAGGAACTGATGTGAGGAAAAAAAGATTAAAAGATGTGAATATGCATGACTTGGCCTAATGACAGCTGTAAAGGGATAAACGTCTACAAGTGTTTGAAGCCCAAAGGAGAGTTGACTGGAAGGATGCAAGGGGCGTAACAACAGAAAGTGCCACTGGGATGAATTTGAGACTTGGCAAATTAGTCTAAGCAAACACAAAGCCCACGTGAAAGCCATGTATCTGTCAGTGAGGGCAAGAAAAGGTGACAGAGAGAATGAGAAGAGGATTTATGTAAAAAATGCTATAAATGCCCATGAGCAGTATTTTGGCAGTGACAGAGAATGGCAACTAAGAGGCAATATCCAACAGAGGAAAAGGGGTTGGTAACTGTGAGAGCAGATGGGAGATCCCTGGTCTGCAGTTAGGCTGTTGAGATGGTAGCATAATTTCTCAGGCACATCTTAAAGAGTCTCCAAAGTTATGCAGATGAGCAGCTTGCTCCAAGAAAACAGAGTATCTGACAGGGAACAAGCAAAATCCCAATGCTGCTCTGCGGTGACAAGGAGGTAATGATATATTCAGAAGCTGATACCCGATAGCAGCATGTACAAATTATTTAAGTTCATCATAATAGGAAATTAATTGATCAATCAATGTACTTAAGGGCATTAAGCTTCAGGGAAGCAGTGTTGAAATAAGTACGTAAAGGAAGCTTCCAAGGGAGCCTAAGTGAATTAGGCACTAACACTCTATTTCAGTTCAATTAGGCTTCTTTGAAAAGCCCACACTACCCTGATGCTTTGAAATCCATTTGCGGGAAGAGCCGACAAATTCAAAAAGATGCCATAATGAAAGTGTAAGAAGCTCCAATTGCTCTGAAAGTGAGAAATGCAAGGGATGAGCAGTAACCCCTGCGATTTCCCAGGGATGGGCTGCTCAAAAAGCTCAGATTTTAAAAAAGCTATTGCAGACCCACTCAGAGCCTGTACAAGCTTACAGAGAGAAAAGAAAAGGCAGCAGCAGGAAGAGAATCAATGCAGGAACATTCCCGTAGCTGTATATTGAAGGAAGAAACTGCATTAAATAAAAAGGAGGATGCAAGTGACATTCTCAGTTCCTTAAATTCCCCCCATACAAAACTTTTAAGTTTTTTTAAAGGGATACCCTTGACTGCAAATCTACTGGATTTTTTCTCTGAAGTTTAAATTGGTTTGAGGAGCTCCCTCATGTCCCAGTCTTCTCAGTCTCTTCATTTGTGGCTTTCCCAACACATTTTCCTGTTTTGTACAAAATATGTCTCTGCTGTTGCTGAAGCAATGACATTACAAAGACACATATCCACAAGCAGCTTCTCATACATGTTCACTTGCATTGCTTTGTGCTGCATGTGGCCCCAGGGATCAGGACTGACTTCCAGAACCAAAATCGGTTTAGACAGCTGGCAGGAAGGATTTTGGAGAATTATTGCATATAATGTTTCAGTGTGTTGTAGGGATGGATGTGTGAGGAGCTTCAGCCATTTCATTGTTGGCAGCATGCTTTTGTGGTGCATCTGTGTGATTACAGGTGTTTGAGTAGGTGATTGCCTATAAACAAGAGAAATGCCACTCACCTCTGTCGTAACCTTTGGGGGTAACTTAAGGGGTTTATTTGATAATTTAGTCAGCAAGCCAGATATTGCATGTCAAGAGTAAAGGTTCTTCTTTAAGCCTTAGTATCAGGTAAATTCCAAGTATGATGGATCAATTATTTATTTCCCTTCATATTTAAAAAACTCTCATCATATTTCTGGTAGAAATACCTACCCACATGCTGCTTTGCAAACAAGTTGGAGATGCGGACAGCAGTTCTCTTTATGTGGCACTGATGACATTACAGTGTTTAGTCAGCTGTGATGCCATAAAGATGTCACACATGAAACATTACTTCAGGAAGACAGAGGGGCTGCTCTTTCCTTCTTGCTAGGCACGAGACTTACATGGCATGTCACAACCAAGCCACCAGCTGAACCCTGCGTCTGCAAACTGAATCTTCTGCCACACATTTATCTCCTGTATTTTGAGCCTGCTGGCTGACATGCTACAAAGCTTTTGGGTTTAATCTGAAGGCAGCAATGCAATACCCAGAAGCCAATACAGGCAATTAATGAACATGCCAAGCGCACCAGGTAGCTCAGGTGTGACCTTGGGTGTAGGAATGTGCAGGAGGTTACTGGAAATACAGTATGTCTTTGTAATACTCAGGAGTTAGATGTATTAAAGCAAGTACCTTCATTACCAAGTAGCTGGGCAGTGTCATGAAAATCTAGCCAAAAAAAGAGTATTTCTGAGAATGGCAAAGCAGTGAACCAACAGCATTGGCTTCCCCAAACCAGCCACTTCCTGCTAGGCTTGCACTTGGAAACTTGGAGCCAGCAGTATGTTGAGTATCAGGTTGGGTAACCTGATGGGGGGGCCTGGGCTGAGCTGGAGATGGTTGCAGGGAGATAGCATTCATGTCACTACTCCAGTGCCTCTTCCTGCATGGCTGCCATGCCACATCCCCAGCCGTCACCATTGACACAGCCCCCTGGGTTACAGAGTAGATATCAAAGGCTGGAATCTGCCGCTTGGGGGGGGGTTGGGTGGTGTTTTTTAACTAGAGTGCCCTCTTCTCATTTGAAGGAGTTTTATACAGTGGAAAACTGATTCTGCTTCAGATCTGTCCCTGATGGCTTTCTCAGTCCAAGGAGGTTCTTGCTGCAGCTCTCACGTTGGGCCAGTGCATGACGTGGGGCAGGTCTGAACCCAAGATTTATGTGAGATGGCATAAATCTCCTTTGTAACTCTCAGATTAATTGAATATATTCCTACTTCATGCTGTTTTAAATACTCTATTGGCATTATGCATAAAGAGCTGAAACAGCAGCTTATTGGGCCAAACCCCAGTTGTAATGTGGGTAACCTAACTTCTGTATTTGTATTTCTAGCTGAAGCCTGTTTCTTTTAGACAGATAGCACAAAGGGTCCTTTGTAGAAAGAGCAGTAAACTGGAGAGACAGATGAGTTATAAAGCATAAGGGAAACATTATTTTAACCTCTCTGGGCATTACTTCAAAAATGTTAAGAATATTCAGAGCTTTCGAGTGTGGCATTTAAGGAGCAGAAAATTTGACTCTGTAGCAGTAAACATATTTCCTTTAAAGCTAACTGTATACAGTTGTAGCCCAAGTCTGTGCAGGAGCACACTGAGAGTCCTTTTGGAGAATACCTGTGAGGATTTTACTGGATTAGAGATTTGAGAATAAAAAGATTATTTTTAATGTGATAGGGTAGAGGGTTTTGTAACTGAAACTTTAAAGATACCAGAACAAAGCCCACTTGCAGGCAAGAGTTCAGAATACTGACATAATTAGTAGGAGACAAAATGTCACAAAAAGTTTAGCAAAGTAAATGTCTTCACTCAAACTACCAGCCAGGAACAAAAAAAAAACTATGTTGAACTGCTTTGCAATCTAGTTTGCTCAAGCTCTGCCCTGCATAACAAGATGGGAGTAACTTATGTATGAACAGATGATTAGGGAAAGGCTTGAAAGGGTCAACTTCAAGTACATGTTGATTACATATTCCTCTGAGTCAACACTGACCCAGTGATAACATTTAGGCTTCCTTGTAGCATGATTGTAACTTCCCAAGCACTGCACCCAGGGCAAATGGATGCAAAAATTCCCATCAGAGGGGATAATTAATCACCCTCCCTCCAGTTTAAATTGACGTCTGGTGGTAGACCTCTCAGCGTGGCATGGTCTTAGGCATGTTCTGAGGAACACACTCCCTTTTCCTGGATCTGATGACTAACAGTTTTAGGCCAGAAGGGGACATTGATATTCTCTTCTTCCCCTGGTGCGTGATGCGTCCTCTCAGCTCAGGTTGCTCTGGGGACTGTGTTAAGTGTGTTGACGAAATCTCTATTAATTATAACATGAGTTTACACATGTCTGGCTGACAAGTAAATACTTGCTTGTATGTACCTGTTTAGGTGTCCGAATCCAGAGCTGGGTCTCTCCTCTGAAATGTTGAGGTAATTAAGAAAAGATAAGATCTCACAAGATTTTTCTTGCTGTTTTTTTATGAAACACATTCGTGATTGCGGGCTTATTGGAGACCTTGCTTTTAGCTCAGCACTCAAATTGGTATTGGTGAATTAAGTTCCTTGAAGCCAGCCAGATAACATCTCTCAAAGGTTGCTACTCTTCTGTGTTCCCAGTGACTGTACAAATAGCTTTTGCTGCACAGCACTGTGGGCGTATCTGGCAGCATCACTGCTCAACAAGGAGTATATGGACTAGATCTTCTGCCAGTGCAAAACGCGATCAGCTCCGTTCATCCAACAGGAGCTATGCTGAGGTTCATGGAACCTGAAAAAACAGTCCTGATGGTGTTCAAAAACTTCCCTTGCATAACAATAACTTCATTAGATTTTTGCACGATGTTGTCCATTTTCAAGGAGCTGAGGCATGGTCTCCTATGTTTTTGAGTCGGTCACTCCTAATTTTAGGCCAGAAGGGGCATTAATATTCTCTGCTTCACCCTGACATGTGAGGCAGGTTGTAGACCAGTCATAAGCGATTCCCAGCAAAGACCTGAGAAATGCTTCTACTTGTCCAGCCAGCACCTGTAGCAAGAAGAAGACATTCCCAGGGGGAGCAAACTGCAGCTCTAGGAATCCAAGGTTATTGTCTGCTGAATTTGCCATTGTGCTGTTTTAATAAAAACCAGTAACATCCATAGGTGCAGTAGATATTTCGTAGCTGTACGAGGAACAACGGAAAGACACAAGAGAATGGAGAGCAAATAACAGATGGTGAGGAGGTTGAAATGCTTTGTGGTGCTTATTCTAGTCTTAAATGAAAAGGATAATAGTAACAGGATATTTAGTACAATCATAGCTAACAGTGCTAGGGAGTCTTCGTAAGGGAGAATCTAAAAGAAAAAGGCTGCTGATTGCCTACATCACTTGAATATTCTTAAATCAATGAGACTAAATGAAATTCACCCTTGACTATAGTGCTTAAAAAAGGTGATGCGAAAAGCTGTTGGTTTATAAAAGCCTCTCCTGTCTTCTAGAGACACTGTGATGGTATGTACTCTCCAAATCCCTTGGTGAAAAACACTGCGATTATATGTACCACTAATGCCATCAGCAACAAGCCCAGGTTGCAATTGCGTGTGGTCGTGCATGCACACACACATACACACACACAGCCAGCTTTTCTTAGCTGTTCAAGCAAAGGGAAGAGTAAGAGTGAAAAGTGACATTGGTTTTGATATGTGACATTAACTTTCAAGCTGATGAAAGGGAGCAACATGTTCTAATTATTATTCCCTTTCAAAATAAGCCATGAGCTCAGACAAAAGAGGAGACAAAGGCGGAAGCAGGGGGATGCAGGAGAGAAACAGAATCACATTTTCTCACTTATCTAATTAAAGCAAGATGGGCGAGTGAGAGGGAGATCTCGCCGTGCTCAGGCAGCGGTGCTGCCCCATTTGTTCTGGGAAGGTGGGAGATGGAGGCAGTTGCTCCCTTGGACCTGTGGGAATTGTGTGTCCTTGCTGAAGGGGAGCTCTCTTCCTCTACTTCACCTGAATTTGGGACATCATGGTGCCTGTTAAGCCCGTAATTCAGTGGCACAACTGTTTGTGCCTGTATATTGCACTGCTTTGTGTTATGGCTGATTCAAGTGCAGACCTGCCTCGGGAGCATCAGGAGCAGCTCTGGTGTGTCCCGCTGCACCGAAGGGGAGTGCTGGCAATGCTATATACACTTCCGTATATTTTACAACTTTATTTAAACTGCCCTTTAGCAACTTGTACTGCTTCCAGGGCAGCCTGTAATGGGGATTAACCTTCCCCCATGGGGGTTGTCTGGCTTTTCCCACGTACACCCACTATCCGCATTATTCCCATGTTCCAATGCCACTTCTTGTCTTGACTCCCATGTAAGGTTAAACGCCTCCAGCCTTCTTTAAAAAAGCACTTCCTGAAATCAAAGCTTTGCCACCCACTGCCAGATGTCCACTGCTCCCTCTCCTACAAGGTACCATTTAATGACATTAAGATATCTGCAGCCAAGTGCCTGACATTTGTGACTCTGGGGAAGGGAAGTATCTATTTTATCTCCTAGAAAGCACCTTATGAATGGATTTCAGCAAGTGAAAAGAGAGGAGTGTCTTTTCAGGTTTGGAGGCTGATTAAGTGATCTCAAGCCTTGTGGTCCCTGTGCAGTGCCAAAGGTAACCACAAAGAGCCACAGACTCACTGCTCACATGGGTTAGTTGGGTTTTTTTCGGGAGAGGAGTACTGACATTTTCCCATCCCTTTTGCATCCCCAAAACAACACTTCTGTCCCCAAACAACTGCAGGGTGTCCAGGCCTCAACTCTATAGGCTGTATCTAAAATTGCCAGTCCTGGTGCCAGGAGGGCTAGTGAGCAGGAGACCCTAGTCATCTCTCTGCTGGCGTGACCCTGCAGGCACACATGGAGTTCAGCTCCCTGCAGATAGTTACATCCTCACTTTGACTGAGCTCATACCAGGCTGACGTGGCTCTCTAGCAGGAAAGGAGTGTGAATTGCTGTTCCGAAAAATCCTCTGTTTTCCTCCTAAATGAAGCCTGCTTCTTCAGTTGGGGTGGGGAAGGGGGAAGCCCTGGAAGCAGTCCCAGGTGGCACTGCATCCTCACCTGCCTGACCAGCCTGTTATCTGGCTCAGTCTGCATCCCTGCCCTCCCATCTTGCTGTGCCCCTGCCCTATTCCCATTCCTGCTCCTGCTGTGACTTGGCTCTCACACACTGCAGGGACAGGCACAACTGCTGGAAAAGAAAGCAAATGCCAAGTAGCTTCTGGAAGACCGGAGGCATCTGCAGGCCAGCAGATGCTGCTGGCACCCAGCGTTCCTCAGGACCAGTCGCATGGACCTCAGGAATATTTATTTGCATCCTGGCCTCAATCCCAGTTGGGATATTTGGATGCTGCCTCTACATGAATATTTATTACAACAGATGATTATCTTTTCTTGCTGCACACCCTTAGTTTGCATCCTGTTTGTGTGCATTAGTTTTCAAGAACCAAGGTTTTCCTATAACTGTGCTCTTGTGCTGTGTTGTGATATAACCAATTACATATAAAAAGAAGAATCTGGGGATGGGCTCTTGGTTTTTCGATTGCAGCTTTCTCTCTTGGGGTTTTGTTCTCCTTTAAGCCGTGTTCAGTGACAGACAGCTTCATTTGCTTGGGTGTCCTTTGCCCTCTGAGGTTTAATGTATTTATTTAGAAGATGAAACATACTGTCAGTATTTGTACAGCACCCTCTGGAGTCTGACTTCCCCAAAAGCTAGAACTACATGATTTGTTTCACCAACAAATAAACCATATTAATTAAAAGATTTTCAGCAGATTGGCTGGTGACTGTTAACTCTGCCATAGCAGTTGTTGAAATCCATGCTGTTTACCAGCATTTGTTTCACATTTATAATGCCAGAAAAGGCTTGTTTGGGCCTCTTTTACAGTGTGCCGCAACCATGCTTGCATTTCAAGGTTAATTCTGAAAACTCGGAAGCTGTCCGTGTCTCCAGTGCACAAGGTGTTATATTCCGCCTGAGTCCAGAATGGGCTTTTCTTTCAAAAATCCCTCCATACAGTGCCATATAACAAGAGTTGCCGCCTTTTGAAGGTTATTTTCAGTCTCCTGGGACCAAAACCAGCCCGGGTGAGGGAACACTGAGGGCTTCGTTGTCTCTGTCCCACCCAATCTCTAGGCAGGGTTTGTATGCAGCATCCATGATAAGTGTTTTTCCAGGCTGGGTGACAGGGGCCAGTTTGCAAGGGAAGGAGGCGGAGATGCTGAGCGGCTGAACTGTGGCACGAAGCCTGTAGTGTGTTATTATTTTTCCCCTCTCACAGTATGCTGCAGAGTTGCTGGCAGTGGTGCGCCTCCCCTTCATCCATCCCAGCTATCTGCTAAATGTTGTTGACAACGAGGAGTTGATAAAGTCTTCAGAGGCTTGCCGGGATCTAGTGAATGAAGCCAAACGTTACCACATGCTGCCTCACGCCCGACAAGAGATGCAGACACCAAGGACCCGGCCCAGGCTCTCTGCAGGTAAAGCAGAACTTCCTCAAGGACACCAGCTCCCTGGCTAGGACACACTCTGGGATTGGGCACAAAGCATGGCTCCTTCCCTTGGCTCCTGCTCAGAGCCTGGTGATATTTCAAGTTCAGTTTTGTATTTCCACTAATGCTGGAGTATTTAGGAGCCTTTTGCAGTGGTCAGATGCAGGTGTGTCGTGGTTTAAGTCTCTAAAACTCACGCAGTCGCTCTCTCACTCACTCCCCTCTCTTTCTTCCCCCAGTCCCGGGGGGATGGGGAGGAGAATCAAAAGACTGCAACTTCCACAGGTTGAGATAAGAACAGTTTAGTAACTAAGGTATAACACAAATCACTGCTGCTACCACCAGTAATAATAGAAGGGAAAAACAAGGAAAAAGAATACAATTGCTCACCACCCGATATCAAGACCGACCACGCAGTGCACCCCCCACCCTTCTGGGTCTCTGCCCTCTGTTTTTACATCCAGGGCATGACGTGCTGTGGTATGGAATAACCTCTTTGGTCAGTTTGGGTCAGGTGTCCTGTCTCTGCTTCCTCCCAGCTTCCCCTCCTCCCTGGCAGAGCATGAGGCTCAGAAAGTCCTTGATCAAACGAAAACATTACCAAGCAGTAACTGAAAACACTGGTGTTATCAGCGCTGTTCCCAGGCCCAAAATCAAAAACACAGCGCTGCACCAGCTACCAAGAAGGAGAAAAATGACTGCTGCTGCTGAACCCATGACAGGGTGTTTAGATGTACATTCCTTAAACAAGGTTTAAAAGGAGCCTAATTTCTAGGAATTACTATCTTTGGTTGAGACCATGACATTCCACTGTTGTCCTGAAAGTGAGCCCCTTGCCCTCCATGCCTCAGTTTCTCTAGCTGCAGAAATAGGTGTACAATTTGCTTCCTTGACATTCAGCCTCTTGTTGGGAGGATCTGACTAATATTCATAAAACAGCTTCACTTTCATAGCCATATGTAAATATATTATCCTCACATGGTGAGTCTTATGGTACCGGTCAGGGCTATTTGCTGCCTCCAAAACAAATGGATCACGCATGGATCACCCTTTTAAAGGCACAGCAGCGGTGGAGAACTATGCCTCTTCAAGATGTTTCTCACCTGAGAAATACATGCATTTTCCTTTTTGGAAAAATACATGTAAAAACCCAAAGTGCTTCCAACTAGCTAGCAGAGCCCGTATCACAGTAATGTAAGAATCGTAGGATAGTTAGGGTTGGAAAGGACATGAAGATCACCTAGTTCCGACCCCTCTGCCATGTGCAGGGACACCTTACACTAGATAATGTTGCCCATGATTCTGTCCAGGCTGGCCTTAAAAAATGTCCTAACTATTTGCTTAACAGAGAGTGGTGCAAATATCATGTAGGAAAACAACATCTAAGAAGGAATCAGATGGAACAGGTGTATTGTTTTAACATTCTGCCAGTACTTCTGCCTCTCGCAAGTACCATCACCAAGCCAGGCAAAACTTTCTGTCAGTGCCACTGATGCTAATGTGGCATGGAGATGGCATATCAAACCATGGCATTTGCAGCTTCTGGAGACTGCCTCATCAAGGCACCTTTCAGAAGGATGAAGTGTAGAGAACTTTCAGTAACAATCTACCCTAAAAAGTCTTTCACTGAAGACAACAGCTAATGGTGTGATGTTTGAGAGGATTTTGAAAAGTGCTTATTTTATGTATATAAAGTTGAAGGTGTAATACGATCCATTTCCAGAAGCTTGTTGATGAGGGAGAAGTGATTCTCTCAGGGGTAAGAGGGGGTGATTATAGTTTTTTAGGTCAGAGTCTAATTATATAGAATCATGTTATTTTGCATATCAGCGGCATTCATGTAGGCACAAAGGATCTCTAAACACCCTTTGTGGACTCACTGCAGCATGTCACATGCCCTCTTGAGGTCATTGATTATAATCAAGTTATGTCTTGCACAGGTGATTAGATTTTCTGGTATGGCGCAAAAATAATGATCTCTTGTTACTGAGAAATATTTATTTAAAACTGTACAGCACTTTAACTTAATGACTTTTAAGAGAGTAACCTTGCTTGAATGACACAGATATATTTTGTGAAAGCACTAATGAAGAATGACGATAATCCATTACTCCGCAGACGCATTTCTTTCTGCTGCAGCTCCCCATCTCTCTTGCTGGCAATCTGACTTCCATGTTTCAGACCCCCCCTCCCATGCACACCTGTCTCTAGGCTGGGCACCGTAACGCACCACAGAGGGGGGCCAGCCATGAGCACAGCTCCCAGAATGGTGATTCCTTCCAGCTCCTGGCCTCATGGTCCTGCTTCTGAGCCTACCTCTCGTGGCAACAAATTGCACTGGGGCTTACAATCACTGCGGAAAGATTTTTAACGCTTCCGCTACATGCTAAATCCAAAGTAACCCACAGAACTTCACTGTTGGGTTGGAGCCATGAAATGTCACAGAGCTAAACTGTGACCATCCCTGTGGGGATGAATCTGGAGTAACAGTCAGATGAGATTTGACTCAGCTTTGGTTGTGAAGCAGGAATAAAAACTCTTGAGATGTGGATTGCAGATGTTTTGTCCAGAGAATTTGACTTGCTATGCAGCCTGTATGTTATGGGATGAGCCTGGGGGAGCTGTTCAAGCTGCTCTCAGTTAATAACTGTATTAGGACAGCGGCTATCTTTGTCACATTTACTAGCACGTAGGACACTAAGACCCTGGTCAGTGGCTTGGGCACATATGGCCTACATCTGGGAAAAGAGAGGAAGAAAACCCACAGAAAAGCCTAACACCAGAAAATGACGTATTACTAGAGTACCTGAAGAAAGAAGATCAGGAAGAACCATAAGCATAGCCTAATCCTCCTCCAGACATTATCATTTAGTATAGGAACAGCTTTATCAGGTTAAAGTGCAGGCACGCTTTCCCTGGATAATGACCAAGCTCCCAAGCTATCACAATCCTTGACAGAATTCCCATTTTCTTCAGTGGATCAGGAATTTGCTGTCTCACTCAAAGACTGTTGAAGTCAAAAAACATATTTGCATGGAACTGCCTTTTCATTTCTTTCCCCTTAAATTTTGCCCTGATGGCATGCTCCCTCTCACGTTCTCCCAAGCATGTTCCCAGTGTTGTTCTTCACCCACCACTCTCCCCACACACACACTCCCTTTTCTCTCACCCTTCTTTATTTCCTTGCATGGTCCAAAACTGACTTACGTACAAAACATTGAAACTACCCTGACTGACAAGTATTTTTTATGAACTCCTGCCTCACTGAGGGATGACACTTTGTTTTATTTTCCTTCTTACTTGACTCCTAGGTGTAGCTGAGGTAATAGTCTTAGTTGGGGGTCGTCAGATGATTGGCATGAATCAGCGTGCTTTAACAGCGGTCACTTGCTTAAATCCTCAAAACAACAAGTGGTACCCGTTAGCCAGCCTGCCCTTCTACGATCGAGAGTTTTTCAGTGTGGTCAGCGCTGGGGACAACATCTATCTCTCAGGTAAGCAGCAGATTTTATAGAAACTTCATCACAGAATGGTTTGGTTTGGAAGGGGCCTTAAAGCTCATTCAGTTCCAACCCCCTGCTATGGGCAGGGACACCTTCCACTAGACCAGGTTGCTCCAAGCCCTGTCCAACCTGACCTTGAACACTGCCAGGGATGGGGCAGCCACAGCTTCTCTGGGCAACCCGTGCCAGTGTCTCGTCACCCTTGTTGTAATAAATTTCTTCCTTATGTCCAATCTAAATCTCTCCTCTTTCAACTTAAAACTATTGACTCTGGTCCTTTCATTACAGTTCTTATAAGCCCCCTTTAAGTACTGACAGGCCACAGTAAGGTTTCCCCAGAGCCTACTCTTCTCCAGGCTAAACAAGCCCATCTCTCTCAGCCTGTCTCCGTAGCAGAGGTGCTACAGCCATCTGAGCATCTTTGTGGCCTCCTCTGGACTCCCTC
This sequence comes from Myiopsitta monachus, assembly GCA_017639245.1. Classification (NCBI taxonomy): domain Eukaryota; kingdom Metazoa; phylum Chordata; class Aves; order Psittaciformes; family Psittacidae; genus Myiopsitta; species Myiopsitta monachus. Next base: position 20,964,097 of record CM029922.1, on the reverse strand, counting down.
CAACAGCTCCATGTCCTTATGTTGGGATCCCAGAGCTGGGTGCAGCACTCCAGCTGGAGTCTCACAAGAGCAGAGTAGCGGGTTTAGAATCATCTCTTCTGACCTTCCGGCCTTGCTCGTTTTAATGCAGCCCAGGACACAGCTGGCTTTCTGGGCTGCAAGCACACATCACCAGTTCGTTTCTAGTCCACCAGTATCCCCCAGTCCTTCTCAGTCCCTTCATCCCCAAATTTACTAGCCTGGGAAAAAGGTTTCTTCCTTACAACATAATCAGCACAGACAAAGAAGAACATGCTAGAGTTGTACCCAGCTGCTCATGGGGGGGGGAGGGGGAGGTGGGGAGAGGAAAATAAGTGGAAGGGAGGTTGGAAGAGAGGAATTTTCCTGTTTTATCATTCTGCATTTCACTGCGGCATTAATGTTGTCTCGAAGCAGTCAACAGCAATATTTTGCAGTTGCAACATGAAGAAAATAGGTCTGACAACCATCAAGCATGGAAAGAGGTTTCACTGCCATAGAAGCACAATTTAAAATACTGTCTGTAGTTGAGTCTAAATGGTGGGTTATGGAATTTGAGACAGACAAGCTGAACTGCTGAATGTGACCTACACTTAACGGTGTTTGCTTAAAGAAGCATTCATGTTTTGCACTTGTTGTTGAGACCTCTCTTTTGACAGTAGTCACTAGCCCTGTAATCTTTTTAGTTTCCATGAAACTGAGACCATACTTCTTAAAAGGCTTTAACTCCCCAAGTAGCTGACTTTGATGCGCTCATAGCATCACGGTGTCTGGGTTTTTGCAGTCTGTTGGTACCTTTGCTTGGCTGGAGGGAGAAAAGCAATTCCCACCAGGCAATGCAAGGGTGCCCTGATGGCAGCTGGGGGAAGGTCTGATGATAAAAGAGGAAGCTGGGCAGGGAGGTTTGGATGTGTGTGATCCAAGGATGTTGTTGGGAGCACAGATGCAGGAGGCAGTACCAGTAAGGGGTTACAGCTGTTGCCTTTCCCTTACTGAGTTCCCTCATCGCATTTTCTGCAGTAAATTGCTGCCTGTGGTGTTAATTTCCATCAATACTGCGTAGAGGCCCTAAGGATTTATTGGGACTTATTTGTTGATGGGTTTTTTTGCCCATGCTTGTTTTGCCACTGGAGTGAAAGCCTTCTATGGAAGCTTTTGTAAGAGGTTGATGTTCAGTTATTCTTAGCTGAGGTACTTTTCAATATGTAGAGCCATTTAGGCAGTGCCATACCTGCTAAAAAAGCTGTTGAGTCCTAAATTCAAAGCTTATTTTAGCTCTTTCCCTTGAATCTGGATGAGCAACCTGATAGTACTTGCTGGCTACAGTAGGAGAGCTGGAAGTCCCACATGGCTAGAAACCTAGCTGAGTGTCAGTTGATATTTTTCTTTGCTCAAATTTATAAGACACCGGAAAAAGGGCAGGGGAACCCACAGAAGTGGGAATGAACCCCTGCCAGCTCCAAGTACCGGTTCCCACACTATGTATCATAGGTTTGGAGAGTGAGAAGGCCTGGTTTTCTCATTAAACTACAGAACTGAGTCTAGTTTCTTTTCCTGGCTTGACCCCTGATTCGTAGTGTGGTCTGAAATGAATCATTTCACCTCTTTGTGCTTCAAAATGGGAATAGTACGACACCCACTAAATGGTTACCTTGGAAGCTTCAATCAGAAGTTAAAAATGACCAATATGAGTATTTCACTGGAGCATCCTGAACTATTTCACCAGAGTGGTACATCTGGTTCTTTTCTTTATCACTTAATGAAAATAAATTAAAAAATTGTCTCTGAAAATTAGACATTAAGCCTGCAGTTTAAGCACTGACTTTATTCTGCCCATGTGTGTGTTCCTTCAATCCATCACTGTGTTAAGCATTTTTGATTTCAAACCGGCCTGTGTCTTGCAAGCCAAGATAGGCTGTGCCTCCTGACACCTTCCTGCAAGTGTTGCAGTAATTTAATAGACTGGAAGTTATTTATGAACACTGAAAAGGGTCTATCCCCTTATGCACATGTCCCTCTCAGTCTGACATCTTGATTTCTTCATGTCATCTTATTAAAAAAACCACAACTAAACCCAGCCTTTGGGGCACATGAATAAATGACACAGATATGCATCATCGGAACAGATGCTCACCATTGAGGGTGATTTATTTTAATTAGTCAAATGTCATTTGAAGATTTTTTACTTTGTGACTGGCTTTGATTGCTGTGTACAAAGCTGCTGCCATTCCACAATCTCACATAATTCTCCCCTTTTCTTTCCCTCACCCGCACATTGGTGCCAGGCGGCATGGAGTCGGGTGTCACGCTCGCTGATGTCTGGTGTTACATGTCCTTGCTTGATAACTGGAACCTCGTGTCCCGCATGACAGTCCCAAGGTGTCGACATAACAGTCTGGTGTACGATGGGAAAATTTATACCATTGGAGGGGTCGGTGTGGCAGGCAACGTTGACCATGTGGAAAGGTAAAAAAGAAAACACAAAAGCATGCTGCTTGCTGGACCTTTATCTTCATGCTATGCTAAAAGAACAGTACCCTTTTAAAGGACACATCAAATAGGCTGTGTGTGTTAAAATAAGCTTTTCTAACAGCTAAGAAAGGAGGAAACTGTGCAGGATTAGATTTCTTTTTAAAGCTTCTTTTTAAAGCTTCAGTGGAAAGCATTGTTTCAAAACCAAAGGTGAAAGCTGCCAGTTTGTTTTGTCAGTTTGCTCGGGGGAGCAAAGAGAGGAATTAAGCTTCTTTGGACACTTTACACAGATTATACAATGAACTAATAAACTTCCTTTGAATTTAGTCCTGATGAAAGTCTTCACAACCACAGTAATCCTTTTTGTTGGTTTGTTGGGTTTTTTTAACCCCAAAAAAGCAACAGCAAAGTAAGTTTATCACACATGCTCTCCTGATAGAGGACCTCAGCCATGACCTGTCTGGGAGGAGGATGGTGGTCTTGGCCTGGAGCTGCGACCTGGCAAGCTCTGAGTAGAACAGCTGCTAAATGGAAGCAGTTTTGAATTCTTGGCTGAGAGGGAGGAGCTGACTGGAGATGGGGGAGAATGGAAATTCCTGTTTTCAGAAAGACTCCAGATATAAGAATTTTGCTTTTCTCACATGGAACTTAAAAAACAAGGAAAGAACAAAAGCATAAAAGAAATATTTCACAGGCTAGCATTCCAAAACCACCTAATTCCATGTCAGCCGTAGCATTCAATAAAAACACAAATTTTATATACATACCGCCATTTTCATTAAACAATAGAAACCACATGGAAACATGGTATGTGAGAATATTCCGTTCCAAAATGACCAATAGAGCCCTAGCCCTACCCAAACCCTTCAAAGTGCATTGTGACAATAGAGTAATGATGCATTTTTGTGAGATGTTTTTCCTTAGTGAATCTGGCAACCAGAACTATGGGGGATTTCTTTTCCCTTTTTCTCAGTTTGAATTTCTGAATTTCGATACTTCGGCACCATTTTGAAGCAGGCCAAGCCAGGAAGGGATAGGTCTAAGAAAGACTTTTATCAAAAAAAAAAAAAGGAACATTTTTCAAAAGGTGAGAATTAAAGGTGCTTTCCATCTGTTATGTTGGGATTTTGGTGCTGCAACGTTTGAGTTCCATTTGTGCAGGGGGTGCTTATTTTTTCATTTAAGTAGATAGCGTAAATACTGAATGCCAAAACCTGTATTAAAAGTTTATTAATATTCCAAAGTCAAACACAGGAAGTCAGGAAATGCCAAAAATAAAGTTTTGTTCTGCAGATCTAATTTTCGGCACAACCTTTAATCATATGATGACTTCTCTTTCCCTAGATGATTTCTGCCTAGATCAGTGCATGGAACAGGCCAGTTGTCTGTATGTATGGCCAGGGAGATCCTGTCTGGTGCTGAGTGGTCACCATTCACATACGGCTGTAGTTTTGTGTTCCTCTGTCTTCACAAATTTGACACTATTTGACCTAGGAGACATGGGTGTGACAAACATCCCCTGGAAAAGATGTGTGCTGTGGGACAAGGTCTGTAGGCAGCCTCTCTTCCCTCCTCAAGCACAGGCTGAAGAACTGACACTGGTGATGATGCTTCAGCAAGTCAGGGAAATACCGACAGTGAAGAATGAATGATAAATCATAGCAGCGAATGCAGTGTGTGAGCATTGCCTCCCTCCTTAACCTTGAGCATAAGAGGGCAGTTCCCTCAGGACTTGCTTTGAAAGAAATCGTAATGTTTTATGCAGATTTATGTATGATTTCTGAGGGTGTTTGTCCTGTAATTTAAGTCAGTAAATTTTTAACTAGCAGAAGTGGTTCTGTGAACATGGGAAGGAGAGAGCCCAGTGTTTCAGTCCATCTCTTGATAAAGATGAACATTGAAATAATGCTGTGGGTAAGTGTCTTGATAGATGCCATTGCTTGAATTATCTCTTTTTATTTTTCCCAGGGTCTCATTTCTGTTTCTGCTCTGATTCTCGCGGTCTCTCTTTAACAAAGCGTCCCAAATGTCAGTCACTTGAGTGAACTCCAAATCAGGCAAAGTCACCCACCCCCTCTCCTTCCTTCTCATCTCAGTCACCCAAGCCCTTGCCACAAACGACCTTGCAGCCTACAAAGTCACACGCAGGCCCTCAGCTCAGGGAGAACAGCCGTGCTGGTTTGCAGTTGTAACAAACCCACCAAGAGACTTGGATGTGGGAAAGGAGCAGATTTCCTCCCTATCATTTCAGTGCACGCTGTCTCAACCACAATGAGGATGTCTTGTCATGGGGATTTGCTAAACCCGTGATTATAATTAATCTGCTATTGTCTATAAAGTGACTTGTGAGACAAAGCCATGGAAAAAGTGCAACATGGCCTCCTTTGGGTTATGCCAAGAAATTAAAGAGTTTTTGGGACGTTTCCTTTTTCACTCTTTGTATTAAAATGGTAGCAGGGGATGACAGAAGCAAAGCATGACATGGTTGAAGCTGTGTGGTTTGGAAGGGGAATTTCAGAGTCTGCTGTTAGAAATGCAGGTGAGAAAAAGCTGAACCTCACAGCTGTGCTGAGCAAAGTCAGGCCTTTTAAGACAAAGGCATTTGCCATTTGTATGAGGCAGCTAGTTTGTGCAAGTTCAGGAATTTTAATCACTGTACCCCTTTTTGCAAGCAGCAAGTCTTTCTGAATTTGGGTGGCAACTAAAAAAACCACATGAAAATACAAACTAAAGTCACTTTAATTACTCAGCCATCTTCTTTCTTATGCTCAGTTAATGCCCATTTCTTGAGTCTTTCTTCCCTTCCCAACCTCAAGAGCTACAGCAACTGATCTTCTCCTGCCATATTTCTGTGTGGGCTGCACAGTGCTCTTCAAATATTGTTTCGCTTTGGATGGGACACTGAGATACCGCCTCCCAGGAGGGGGAAACCTCTCTGTCATTCCAGCAGGTCTTACAAAAGCACTGCATTAAAATAATGTGACATGATCATATGCTCCAAATCATGTGATGCCAAAAATTACATTTACTTTTGAGGTTAGCATTGTTCCCCTCAGTGTTGGATTTCAGGGTCGCGCTCTCTCAGGTTTTGGTTAGTTTTTCACCTCAAAGGTGGCATCTGACATTATAGCCATGCCGTCCATCCGGAGGGAGGTATAGAGGCTTATCCAGGCCTAATACACAGTGTGGTCCTGGGCTGTGCCGCCAGTGTGAAGGGCAAGGCACTGGGCACCCTCACCCACTGGGCCACCTACCACTTCCCATCATCCGCATGCAGCTTATCTTTCCCAACCACATTTTGCTTTCTGCTTGCTCGGTTAGCTCAAGTGTGACCATGGCCAGCTTTGGCCAGGTTTTGATGCATATTCACTGGCATGTCTCCAGTCCAAAGCGAATTACCCTGACCTCACCTCAGTTAGCAGCCCTAGAGCAAGGAGACTACAGGGTGTTTCACCACAGTGGGTCTTTGAAGAGAGAGAAAATAACATTTTCTTCAAGTTTCCTTTTTGTTTTCCACCTGGTTTTCCTGGAATTCTTTTTGTATTTCATCTGAAATGGTTAAACTCTCACAAAGTTGTTATTACTTTATTTTGCTTTTTAAAAACAAATGTCAGACCATCTAAGCTATATGTGCTGCCACCTAATTCATCTTCTGCACCATTAGAAAGCATTAAGGCAAGGAGGGACCACTGGACTCCTAATGATTTATGGCATCAGCTCCTGAGCTCCTGTTTCTGTGCTTTTGGTTGTGTCATTGATGCCGAAAGGTGCAGCCTCAACCAGAAATTCTGGTGCCGCTTAAATCAGTGGGTGTTTTCCCATCAGCTTCAATAGGGATGAGATTTTTTACCTTTTCTCTGCTATTTGTCTGTAAAGAGGCAGTAAAAATTCTGACTCGATGGATAATATTACAGGACTATCAGTCACAAACAGATGAGTAGGAGTCATTCGTTACTCATCTTAAAACAATATGCATGTGCCAGAGGGGCTGAGTTATATGTCCATTTTTGTGGCTATACATGGGTATATGTTCAGGGAGAGTTATGTTTTTGGAATGAGTGTTTAGGGAAATAACAGCATGGCTGCAGTTCTCCATCAAGCCCCTCTGGCAAGTTTCTGTGTGACAGGGAGCAAGTCATTAGGTGTTAGGCGAAAGGGTATTACACTTTCTGTCTTTTTCTGAGATATGAGTTGAGTTGGGAGGCAGCGAAATGAAGTGGATCCTCAAACTAGGTTTTTAGATAATGGATGGGCCCTGTAATATATGCAGTTTGAGAGCTGAGAAGACTGCGTATGCTGACAAGACAATGTATGTGACTAAAAGTGTGGAAATGTGGGTGCTTTGTCGTTATTATCTGTTTGAAGGACAGAGAAGATGAATCCCCTTGACCTGATAGCGCTTCTACAGTAGGGTTGTCTAAAATTGGAAGATTACTTTGGTTGGCAGTCTGTACTTGGAAGACTGTCTAAATATTCCGTGTAACAAATAAGCTTTATAAGCTTTAGAAACTGCTTCAGAACCTTCTGTTTTACTGAGACGTGGTCACACAGGAATTAAGGCTGCTCCCCAAGAAGAAGTGGTGGAATCAATAGCCCAACTGAAGTGCATCTACAGGAGTGCACTGCATGAGCAACAGGAGGAGCTGGAAGCCGTTGTGCAGCAGGAAGACTAATCACATAGTTCCATCACTGAAACATGGTGGGATAACTCACACAGCTAGAGTGCTGCAACAGATGGCTATAAGCTCTTCAGGAGGGATAGGCAAGGAAGGCAAGGCATTGGGGTAGCCCTGTATGTTAGGGACTTTTGTCCCTAGGTGCAAGTAACCCAGAAAGCCTACAAGGATGCTGTGAGGTTATGCAGAGAGCAAATTAGAAGGACCAAAGCCCAATTAAAACTTAACCTGGCTACTACTGTAAAAAAACAATAAACAATGTTTCTGTAAATACATTAGCAACAAAAGGAGGGCTAAGGAGAATCTGTTCTTTGTTGGATGTGGGGGAAAACACAGTGGCGAAGGCTGGGATATTTACTGCCTTCTTTGCCTCAGTCTTCACTAGTAAGACCAGTTGTTCTCGGGGTACCCAGCCCCTGATCTAGAAGACAGGATGGGGAGCAAAAAAGTCCCCATAATGCAAGGGCGAGTGGTCAGTGACCTGCTATACCACTCAGACATGTACACAGCTATGCATCCAGATGGGATCCCCCCAGGATTACTGAGTTTGCTGGTGGAACTATTCACCAAGCCACTTCCCATCATTTATCAGCAGTCCTGGCTAACTAGGTGTCATGGTTTAAGTCTCTAAAACTCAACAAAAGTCGCTCACTCACTCACTCCCCCTCTTTCTTCCCCCAGTCCGGGGGAATGGGGAGGAGAATCAAAAGAATGCAACTTGCACAGGTTGAGATAAGAACAGTTTAGTAACTAAGGTATAACACAAACCACTACTGCTACCACCAGTAATAATACAAGAGAAATACAAGGAAAGAGAATACAACTGCTCACCAAGCCCGACCCAGCCAGTGCACCCCACAGCAGCAAACCCCCCAATCTCAAAAATCTGACCATGCTGTGCACCCGCAGTCCACCACCACACCCTTCCAGGTCTCTGCCCTCTGTGTTCCCATCCAGGGCATGACGTGCTGTGGTATGGAATAACCTCTTTGGTCAGTTTGGGTCAGGTGTCCTGTCTCTGCTTCCTCCCGGCTCCCCCTCCTCCCTGGCATAGCATGAGACTCAGAAAGTCCTTGGCCAGATCAAAACATTACCAAGCAGTAACTGAAAACACTGGTGTTATCAGCGCTGTTCCCAGGCCCAAAATCAAAAACACAGCGCTGCACCAGCTACCAAGAAGGAGAGAAAACGACTGCTGCTGCTGAACCCATGACACTAGGGAGATCCCAGCTGACTGGAGGTTAGGAAATGGGACACTCACCTAAAAGAAGGGCCGGAAGGAGGGCCCGGGGAACTACAGACCTGCCAGCCTGGCATCAGTGCCAGGGAAGGTTATGGAGCAGATCATCTTGAGTGCCATCATGCGGCACGTACAGGATAACCAAGTGATCTGGACCAGTCACCATGGGTCTACAAAGGCAGGTCCTGCTTGACTAGCCTGATTCCTTCTGTGACAAGGTGGCAGGTTGCTGGCTGAGGAAAGGACTGTGGGTGTTGTCTCCCTAGACTTTAGTAAAGCTTTTGACACTATTTCCCACAGCAATGTCCTGGAGAAACTGGCTGCTCATGGGTTGGATGGATGCACTCTTTGCTGGGTAAAAAAACCTGGGTGGATGGCTGGGCCCAAAGCATGGTAGAGAGTGGAGTTAAATCCAGTTGGCAGGACAGTCTCAAGCTGGTGTTCCCCAGGGCTTGGTACTGGGGCTAGTTCTGTTTATTATTTTGAGGGTATATTCTGGCTAATATGTTTGAGATAGGAAGGCTTTACAGAGGGATCTGGATTGGTGGGCCAAGGCAAATTGTATGAGGTTCGATAAGTCTCAGTGCCAGGTCCTGCACCTGGGTCGCAACAACCCCATGCAATGCTACAGGGTTGGGGCAGAGTGCTGCCTGGTGGAAAAGGACCTGGGGGTGTTTGTTGACAGCCGGCTGAACATGAGCCAGCATGTGCCCAGGCATCCAAGAAGACCAATGGTGTCCTCTCTTGTATCAGAAATAGTGTGGCCAGCAGAGCCAGGGCAGTGATCATCCCCCCGTACTGGGCACCGGCGAGGCTGAATATTGTGTTCTGTTCTGGGCACTCCCTACAAGAAAGACATTGAAGTGCTGGAGTGGGTCCAAAAGACAATGAAGCTGGGGAAGGGTCGGGAGCTCAGGTCTTATAAGAAGCAGCTGAGGGAACTGGGGTTGTTTAGCCTGGAGAGAAGGAGGCTCAGGGGAGACCTTATCGCTATAGAAATACCTGAACGAAGGTTGAAGTGATGTGGGCGTTGTTCTCTTCTCCCAAGTAACAAGTGATAGGACAAGAGGAAATGGCCTCAAGTTGCTCCAGGGGAGGTTTCAATTGGACATTAGGAAAAACTTCTTCACCCAAAGGGTTGTCAAATATTGGAACTGGCTGCCTGGGGAAGTGTTTGAGTCACCATCCCTGGAGGTGTTTAAAAGAGGTGTTTAAAAGAGGTGTAGATGTGGTACTTAGCGACATGGTTTAGTGGTTGGACTTGATGATCTTAAAGGTCTTTTCCAAACTATATGATTCTGTATTTCTATGATGTCTTAAGAAAATTAAATAAATAGCCTTGTCCAAGGATAATTTCTTAAGTCCCTCAGAACAGTCAAGAAGAAAACAAAAAAGGCAAAAACCATCAATCCATTAATATGATTTTAAAGAACATGTGAATTATCTGGTGAGCAGGTCAGTATGACACTGTACAGCTTTATTTTAAATAGTGGCTTTCCTACAAATAGATTTAAATCATGTATAAGAAACTGGAGGGTGCGTGTCTGTAAGCAACTAACTGGTGTAAGGATTTTATAATGTGAATAAATGAAGATACTCATGTAGCTGTTTAACCTAGAAGGGGAAAAATTAAGAGACTGAGGAGAGAAAAAAATAGTGTTTTCAGGTACTGAAGAGATTAAAAATGAAGATGGCAGAGAAGCAAACAGCACAGCTTGAAATGAATGGTTTTCTGCTGTTAATACTGAGGTAGTCGGGAAAGAGCAAGAAAGGAGGCATTGAATGAGATGAGTGAAGCAGTATGTAGCCTACTGATGGAATCCTAAGAGTGGAGAATTGTAGAAGCCAGCAAGTAATTTCTGCGTGTGCTCTTTTCAGTCTTGGCCTGCATTTCTGCTGAATCAGATGATTTGTCATATCATGGGTACATAAATAGCCCATTAACCAGGGGATAGTGACATGCACAAGAGTCAGGTGAGACAACGGTTCTTGATGCACATGAAGCGACAGGCCAGGGGACACACATCCTGCGTGCATGAAAAGTCTGATGTCTGGAGCCTGGCGGGGCCGTAGACAGCAGGGTTGCAGGAACTGCTCTGAAGGCAGAGGAAGGTGTGCGAGGGCTTGTGTGTAAAACCACGTGTGAGCCCATAGCATACAAGGACTGCAAAACCAGGAGTCAGTCATGAGAAAGGAGATGTCCTTGAAGTTTCAAGTTCAGGAGATTGGATGGGCTTGGTAGGCCCATAGCCAAGGACAAGCATGGAAACACCAGGACTAGAGGGAGCAGTGGAGGAGAGAGATGGAAAACCTTTGCTTGGCTTGAAGCCAGCTCCCATTAAGTCTCCATCTACAGTTTCAAACAGGGGAATCAAATGCAAAGCTTGACTAATGGAAAGAGATCAATGTGATTATTCTTTAAATCAGTTCTCTCCCCACTGGCCCCTGCGTAGAGCCAGCGTTGAAGGCAGCTGAGGAGCCCCAGTAGCACTAGTGGCAGTGGAGTGACAGCAACAGCGGAGATGACACGACACATGGAAAGGCCCTAGGGCAGAGAGGTAAAGCCGGTGTCATTATTTCCTGTCCTGAAAGGTTACAAAGATTCAACTTTATTCATTTTTAAACCAATTTAGTTAATCTGGTGCAAATCCTTGTGTGAACACATTAGGAGCTGACTTGAGATAGACCAAAATGATGGAAACCTGCCTTGCAGAGACTTAAGGAGCTTAGACTACTTAGTCTATCACATACAAGGTGAAGAGGTGACTATTATTTTCTGCAAGTCCATATGTGAAAGAGAGAGATTTGGTAGCAGACAGCTTTATAATCCCAACAGGAAAAAAAAATTACTTACTTTCTCATGGGTGGGAGCTGAAGCAAAACAGAGACTAGAAATCAGGTCTACAGTATTGCAGTGAGGGGATGAACCAGAGGAATAAATTTCCCAGGGGGATGGAGGGACTTGATGGACACATATCAGGAAGCCTTGAAGGCATCATCATCTTTTCTTCAGCCCCAGGGGTAAGTTAAGCTAGTAAGAGGGTTGCTTCACTGTACAGCCTATGTAAAACCCACACTAGATGGCTGTGTTAGGCAGACAGAGACTTGTTTCCACCTACTTTATGGTTCATTGATTTTTTAAACCAAATGACCCTCAAGACAAGAGTGGGGTTTCTTTAAGCTCCACTTGCACCTATATCCAGTAGATTTGCAGCCTTTGGCTTTCAGCAGATGAAGTGAAACCAGTCATTCGTGGTTTCCCAGTGACAGATGCAGGGTGGGAGAAAGAAAGATTAGTTTTGTCATCATAAAGCATAACTGGAGAACAATTAAAGTGGGTGAAAAACAGGGTCTGGGGGACCTGAGGTCCTGATAATGATATTCATCCAGAAAAAGGATGATTGTTTCTGTAATTGGACCCCTTCTCCGGTATTTCTATAGACATTGGTCCTCAGCCACACCCAGTCTGCAGGATATGTGAAGAATGTAACCCCTCCTTCCCAAAAACATATTGGAATGATCAGAAAGTCATTGGGAGGAAAACGTATGTTTTGGGAACTGTGGTCTGCCAGGTACTTCTGCCAGCACCAGGGAAGGCAGTGTAGCCACTCACTATGCCATCTCGGACCACTTCAACTGTCCACAAGCGTTCCTGGTGCTAAGTGAGAGTGGACGGTGTGAAACAATACGTATTGAGTGACAGGAGTATTTTGTATCTTAGAAGCCAAGGTGCTAGAAAGGAGCATTAGGTCAGTTCTTGGCATTATTGCTTTCCCTTTTCTAACCAATTATAACCGATGTCTTAACCAGCTTTTAATAAAACATAAAGAATTAAATAATCAAGCCCCAAATTACTGCTGTAGATGAGTTAGCAAAATGTGACCCAAAAGCAATGTATGAAACTGTATTATGCAAGATTTTTGCATATCTGCTAGTATGGACCAAGCGCTGTGGGCAAATGCAGGAGATGCAGCATATGCTGCCTTCCCTGGAGGAGGTTCTTGTGCAGTCAAAATGCATCTGCGGGCTCAGGTTTGGTACTAAGTGTTAAGAATCAGCCCAATATAGGTGTGTCATGCTGATTGCTCCCAGCACCGTGTTGTTTAATCTTGTTATATTTCTCCCCTTTGATCACTTGTTGTAGATGAATTTAATTTCTCGGTAACTAATTCAGAGCATTGTACAAGGCAGTTCTCCATGCTCATTATAAGGGACTTGCCTAATTTATTTTTTTTTTAGTTAAAGTTTGCCTCCCTCTTGCTTTTGCCTCAGTTTTATGAGTGTGTTAATTACTTTCAGTTCTATTACTTGGAAACTCATTAATGCGTCTTTATTAAGAACATTTTTGTGCTGTTTCCACCATTTATAGAATTTCTCCCTTTTATTGTCCTCAGGTTTGGGCAGTGAAAACTTGAGGGACACATTATAAAGGGAAAAATCCCTTGTTGCTAAATCATTTTTTACAGATGGGTTCACGGCCATGGATTCATTTCATGTTTGCATATTGCATATCACTAATATTAAGAGCAAAAAGCCTGAATGGGTGATGAGGGCTTCTGTTCTTGCAGTCAACAATTCTGAATAATCGCTATGCAGGAAACTCCTATTTGACTGAATGTGCCATTACATGGAAATGTAGAAGCCTAAAAATCATGTTATTTTGTACTGTCTCCCAGACTCATTTTAGAGCAGCTATTTGGATCCCTGCCACATTATCTTTAAAGAAAAAAAATTGACGTCTGTACTTGTGACATTGTCTAAAATGAATCTTCATCCGTGGATTATTAACTGCACATCCCTTATGGTCAATGGCTTAATTAAATCAGATACTGATGACCTTAAAACTAATTTAGCACTTTCATGCCTACTCTTTTCTGTTTGCTTCTTGTCAAATATGGATGCAATAGTGAAATCTTATTCCAGCATTAATGTTTGCAGCATCCTGCAATGAAGCACAATAGTTTGGTTTGCACAGTGAAAATTAAATGGAAGCAGCTCATTCTGGCACAAAATGTACATCGCTGGCCAGTTAACCAGAGGAAAAAGAGCTATCGCGTTGCATTATGTGCAGGTGAGATGTGTTCCACAAGCTGAACAACTGAAGAACGTTAACAGTTGCCTGCCTGCAGTCTCTATTGGATATCACTGCACTGATTTGCAAGAATAATCTCATTGTATACTCATTAAAAGAAATAATTAGTGGAAGACATCTTAACAAAGATGTCCTGAGTTTCTTTAGCATGGCCTATAATGTGATTTGAGAGGTATATACAGAAAATAGAACCAGCTTTCTCTGGGCTTTTCTCAATGTTTTAAAAGCTTAGAAAAAGCATTAATTACACTGTTTACTGAGCGACTGAATTTGTAGGATGTTAAAAAAAATAATTTCCACCTCTGCTTTTCTTCTGCTTGTCAAGCTGCCTTTCTGTTATATCCCAGCCTGCTTTCTCTACCTGTCTATCTTGCCCAGCATTGTATCATCTCAGCTCATTCCAACTGCTGTTCTCCTAGGTACGATACGATAACCAACCAGTGGGAGACCATCGCTCCCCTGCCGAAGGCCGTCCATTCAGCTGCTGCGACTGTCTGTGGCGGGAAGATCTATGTCTTCGGTGGGGTGAATGAAGCCGGCCGAGCTGCGGGGGTCTTGCAGTCCTACATCCCTCAGACTAATTCGTGGAGTTTCATAGAGTCTCCCATGATTGGTAAGGGATGCATGGTGTCAGAGTAAACCCATAGTACCACAGAGATCTCTGTGCTACAGGCATTTTAATGCCTTTGCAGAAAGCAAATGAGTTGGGGTGTGGGGGAAGATACGCTTATGACATATTGGCAGGAATGCATGGTATATTATACCAGAGAAGCAATTATCTGCATCTTTACTAAAGGCGACTGTCATTAATACAGCTAGTTATCAGCTAGAAGTGATGAGTTCAAATTAGAGGAAAAAGGAAAGCGGTTATTGGGTATGGACAATTAGTAATTTTAGATCCAAAAAAATCGCAAAGTGCAGTTAAACTTCATCCTGGCATCATGTGTTGCTCCATGCAGTTTAACACCACCATCAGTTAATGGGTTATTACTCATGGGTTTGTTAAGATGCCGCCTGTCCTGTGGGAAGCGGCAGTCATTCTTGACTGGGATTTATCAGTGGTGTCCACCGGCATGCATGCTTCAGAGTCTGAAATCTGCAAGATATGTAAATTATTAAAACTGTGTTTGTAGATAATGATGCCCTCAAGCTCACTGAACATTTTACTGAACAAAGAACAAGACAAGAGGCCAAATTTTCCAATGTACCAGCCAGTGTCAGCGGTGCAGACTTCCTTCCAAAATGAGGATATGGCTCATAAGTTTACACCTTACTTGCTTTCTGTGGTGATTTGCACCGTGATCATTTAGGTTGGTTTTGGAAATGTGGTTTAGTGTTCAGCTTCACAAGGACATTACTGCAGAGTAACAGCCAACCTAGGCCACCCAGTCTGTGCTGGGTGGCTATGGGCAGCCTTCTGTCTGCCTATACTTGACTGCCAAAGAAACAGCATTCATACAGTCAAAGAGAAGCTGGTTTGGGGTGGCTTGCTTTGGCATCCTAGATTCATAGAATAGTTCAGGACCTTTAAAGTCCATTTAGTCCAACGCCCCTGCAGTGAGCAGGGACATCTTCAACTAGACCAGGTTGCTCCAAGCCTCGTTCAGCCTGGCCTTGAACATTTCCAGGCACGAAGCATCTACAACCTGTCCAGGCAACCTGTTTCAGAGAGGTTGCAGATGCCTCATGCCTGTTTCACCACCCTAAACCTCTTAGTCACATTGAAACTGTGACATGAAGTGCTCCTTCAGATACTGGAAGGCTGCTCTGAGATCTCCACGCAGTATTCTCTTCTCCAGGCTGAACAGCCCCAACTTTCTCAGCTTCATCTTCATGTAGAACCATATATAAAAGAAATTAATTTTTAACCATGCACAAGCATGATGGGCATTTGGATACAGCCACTTGCATCTTCAAACCAGAGTACCAGCTCCCAATGCTGACTGAAGATCTCAAGAGTTCCTCGTTCTGCCTGCTAGTAAGCTACGATGCAGGGAAACTATTAGTCTTTTTTGCTCCACAGACTCCAACTATATCTCACAAAATGTCTTTTTTTCCATAAACAAAGCCAAAAATAACTTCTTAGTCATTTGACTGTGAGCAGAATAGCCTTGTATCAAAGCACTACAATACTGCTATAGGGATACGGGGGAGAGACTCTTCATTAGGGACTGTAGTAAGAGGACAAGGGGTAACAGGGTTCAAACTTAAACGGGAAGTTTAGATTGGATATGAGGAAGAAATTCTTTACTGTAAGGGTGGTGAGGCACTGGAATGGGTTGCTCAGGGAAGCTGTGAATGCTCCATCCCTGGCGGTGTTCAAGGCTGGGTTGGACAGAGTCTTGGGTGGTATGGTTTAGTGTGAGGTGTCCCTGCCCATGTCAGGGGGGCTGGAACTAGGTGATCTTAAGGTCCTTTCCAACCCTAACTATTCTATGATTCTGTGATTGTATGATTCATTTTTAAATAATTGTGGTCTCATTATTGAGCCTGGTAGAGCCGTAGGAGTGGCAAGTCATAAGTTACAGAAGCACAGTTATAAGGTATTCAGGTAAGGTCTGAGAATATTCAGAAAGCTAAACCAGGCTGCCCTTTTTACTGTAGCTTGTTACAATTATTTTGACTCTATTATTGGGGTTCCCTAGTAGATCAGGTCATGAGAAGCTGCTACAGTCACAGTGTAGCCTCCCCTATGCAGAGGGTGCTGCTGTTTTTCAACTCCCTTGCTGCTGTTTGTGTCCAGCCTAACATAACATGACATGCATATGATGCAGCATGAAGCACCCAGCGGGAGGGCGTTAACTGGCAAAAGTTATGTTTATGTAGTACAGCCATGCAGACAACCTTATTGCCTGGGTTTTTTTATCACGTGGCTACAGCTGCTGCTGCTCATTTAATCTGCTGATTGACAGTATGAGGTTTTCTGGACTCACAGCTTATTGCAAAAATGAATGCATTATGCAAAGAGGTATTCCTTTTCCTCACGAAAATAGTGCAAGTGCCACAGGAGCTAAGAAATCATTCCCTGGGCTCGTTATTCTGTCTAGCAGGCATCAGTACCAAGCGTGCTTGGAAAAAATCATCCAAACCATCCAGAGTTGGGTTCATCACCTGTTCTAATACATGGATACTATTATTTCCTAACAAAAATACATGAAAGACTCCAGTGAAGTTAAAAGATGGTATTAATGTTTTCTTGGTGTAATTAAAGTTAATTAGTTAAGCTGAAGTTATAAAATATGTGATCAAATGAGGAGTTGCTCTGTCTTTGCCAGGAAATGTATAATGTCAATTTATTTGCAAATAAAGTAAAATAACACAGAGCCTGAAAAATGGCACCCCCATGGAGAATGTCTGGGAAACTGCATCGATGTGATGCATGATCTTCACTAAAGGCAGTGGGAATATTGAGATTATATACTTTAATTTCTCCATCTCTACAAGAACCGTGTTGACACCTCCATTTGTAAAGTATCCCCAAGAAGTGGATGCCACAGTAAGTATGGTACAGTCTAAACCCAACACAGAAGTAGGACACCCGGAGTGCTTTTTGCAAAATGGAGCTGAGATGAATTGTGAGATGATTGCTGCTGGGGTGCCTTTGACATCCTCAGAACTTTTTTGTGTTGATTTGCGAATTCTGGAGGTATTTCTCTGAGCTAAGGCAACTGAGGTGTCTGATGGTGAGTTGTGCTGTTTAAGGTCACCCCAGCTATCAGTGAAATCTGTTTGACCTCAGATAGGACAACAGGTTATTTAGGAACACCGCAAGCATGTTCAGATATGCAACAGCAGGAGCAGGTATTGAAAGTAACCAAGGTCTCTGGCGGTTTTTAGACCAGCAGTACCAGTCTCAAGTCACTGGTATTTTATGATAGTGAGTTGAACAGAATATAGCGCACATTTGAACCCAGCAGGTCCATCTCTTCCAAAGCGTTGTGTGCCAAACTTACCCAAGGCAATGCTGACATCAGCCATGGCAAGGGAGAGGGTCATTTTTTTGGCTAATCTCAATGGAGGTGAAGCAGGCTGGATACTGACATCCTACCTGTGCAGAGAAGATATGAAGTAGGGACCGACAGCAAGTCCATGCAGCTCAGCGTCTGCTCTCTTCTACCTGGATTTCTTCTAGGAATAAGCAGTGAATTCACTTCCCAGTTTCCATTTATTCTTTAGCCCTTACCTGCCAGGAGGTGTTGGGACATGGATGCCTGTGTACAGTAGGTATGACACTAGGCTCACCTACATGCTGCACATGGATGCTGTGGTAGCCTTTGGGTGGGTGTTGATTATACACATCCATGTTTGAAGAGGAGAGGGTCTTTCTCAGTGTCCCATTCTTTGCCCCACATTTGTCCTCCCCAGCTTTGGAGGGATAGATGTTCGTGCATCAGTGCAGCCCACAGCTTGATGTTACTGGAGTAATGTAGCCTCCCAGGGCTGCCGCATTCCATATTTTTGGTAAACCACATTGCACATCTCTTTCTTTTGTGTTTTGAGCTCTAAGAAGTTTGCTGCTGTCAAGCCAAAGTAAGTCCTACAATAGTAAATGAACGCAGGCTACCTACTTGCAGCACCTGCTTTTCCATATCTTGCCAGGCTTCCCTGTATCACTCTGCTAAAAATATTTCATGCCCAGCTTCCTGAGGCTTGTCTTATTTAACAAGATGGCTGTAGACATGCTGAAGTCAGTGGTTGTTACTAAGCCTAATTATCTAGTCACTGCCTTTTAGTTCAGTTTGTGCCTTCATGCCAGGACACTAAAATATACCTTCTTTTGACACTCTGTACTGTCAGTGTCTGTACTGGTGGAATTACAAGGTTTTGTGAATGCTTCTGGATTGCACAAAAACCAGCGTTTCGTCATCACCGCTATTAAATTTTAAAATCTGGTGAGAACTGTGGGAACACAGAGGTCAAAGATCTAGGAGCATTTTTGATTTCCAATCAAGTATCTAGTTCATCAGCCGTACCATTTACTCCTGCAGTGATATGTGGGACAGTCACAGAGCTGAGAATGTAAGAAATATCTGAAAAACAGTAGCATCTGTGCGTTTTTACTGCACTGTCCTGTGGCTTAGTTTGGTTAAAATGCATAATCATTCCCATTAACTTATTTTTGGACTTTACAAGGAAAATCGGATACATATCCTGTCCCTTTCCTCAAGGCCCATAGTTCTGTACCCGTATGTGGGTATGACAGCTTTAACCTATAAGCCTCAAAGCAATGAAGGTTTCATCTCATCCTACAGTGTATTTTTCTTGCCATGACTAGTTCTTGGTGTTTATCCCACTAGTAAGCTTGAATGTTACTTTCTTTTGTCTCACCCATTACTCCTCTGTATATGCCATATGCACCATTCAGAATGGTTTTTTCCACTCCTTGACATGTTCCCCTTACACATACTTTCTCTGCCTTCCTACCTCCCCTTCATCTGTGTGGCCATGCTTTGTCCAACTCTCTTCAGTTCATCAACATTTGTCTCATAATTTGATGCTGAAACTGCCCCACAGTGGCAGGTGGAGCTTTCTGCTTTGGCACCGGTGATCCCACCACGCATACATGAAATGCAGCATTTGTAAGTGAGGACACTCAACTTCAGGGTCCCTGAGGAAAGTTTGCTCAAGGGTCATTGAGGAAACCATAGGGCCCTGCATCCTGTTGCATAGTTACGAAAAATCAGCCAAGAGGAGAGCTCCGTGCCAGAGGGCTGACATCCGAGACCCTCCTGTTAACTGCAGTATCTGCACTTTGGCCTCATGAGCTATGTTAAGGATCAGACCACGGTCTCCTGGCTGCTGCAGGATGTCATCTTACCCATTGCTATGCCATTCGTGAGCTTGTCTGCATAGTATTCAGAGAGGGGAAGAGGCACTTACTATTAAAAGCAGATTTATTTTATATTAACTAGCCTCTGTTCTCCAATCTGCTTCATCATGTGCATCAACCTCCCCACTGGCCACCTGCGCTTGCAGAGAGACCCTTTGGTTGGAGTTAGAGCTGGACTGGTGGCATGCCCGTGTTTCTTTCTTATGATAAAAATGGTAAAAAAATAGCTTGGTTTTAATAGCCTTTTCCCATGCAAAGTGCTGCTGCCATTCAGTGTAATGCCACTTCAGTCTCTGACCGAGTGCTTCACTGGGAGGCAACATAAGATCTTTAAGCAATCATGGGAGGGAAAGCAGGAGTGTGCTACTTGTCCATATAATGTACTGAGAGATAAGAGAGCCACGAAACACATCACAGGCAGTACGCTGTCATTACTAAGTGTGGAGCACACTGATAGGTTAAATTTTCAAGCCCATGTGAAGTACACCTCTGGCTCAAGGATTGCCATGGAGTGTGTACCCCTTCCTGCAATTACCTGTCACCAGAGTAGAAATACTTGCATATTTTCCTATGGCAACAGCAAAGAAGAGTGATTTATTATGTTATCCACTTGGAGAGAAGAGTACCTTTTATCTATTATTTCCTTTACATTTATTCTGCCTTTTAATCTCAAGAGTTCTTGCCATCCTGGACAAATCCCATTTAAGATTTTCCAGCTTAAAATGGATTACTATATCTGACAGCCCCCACACTTGAATTTTGGAGGGGAAAGGAGGCTACTTCTTCTTTTCTATGCTTCTTCTCCCCTCTCTTCCTTCCCTCTGGCAGGGACGGAGTCATTTAAAATACCAGTGTCCCTGGTATATCCCACCATAAGCCTCTGACCCGTAGAAGCTCACATGTACACCCAGTAGCACTGACAAAAAGCTCAACCAGAGCATGCATTTGCAAAATTTGGCTCCCCAGCCACCCGCTTTACACTATGAGCATGGTGAGGACTTAGCGCAGCAACAGAAGTTGCAGTCTCCTGAGCATTTGCAAGAGGTTACCAAGCCCTGAGAAGGACAACAGTAAGGGAAGAGTGTGGGTAGCACCTAAGATGAAGTGAGGTTAAAGACTGAAGGTGGTCATCCACACCTGGGTAGCAGGAATGATGGCTTGAGCTTTCCACACTCCTTGTATGCATGAACAATTCCTGCCTCCATGGTAACAAAACACAAATAAACCCCACTGTCTTCTCTCTACCTGTCTCTTGAGGGTGTCCCTTGTGTCTCTCTGCCATATCTTCATGAGTATCAGGAGACCGCTGTGAACATCTCCCTTCCTGAAAGGAGTGGCAGGGATTTCTCTGTTTCTCTATCACAGGCTTATTTTATAGCAATTTATGAAATGGTAGCTAAAGACAAAAGCAGTAAAAAGATAACAGATAGGTGATGTATTGAAAAATTGATGAGAATCAAACACGATTGACTCTTAAAAAATAGGAAAAAGAATATCAGAGTGTCTGCCTATTTGAAAAGAAAGAAAAGGAATAGTCACTGTAAAAATAACCAAGGGGTTTCCCTCTCTTTCTTTAACAAAAAGGAATGTGAAGTCAGTGATTCAGTCCCCTGAGAAGTCGCTGTTTCTGCCTTGAGGGAGCCCCAAATAATTTCCCTGTGAGATTAGGGAGCCGAGTTCTGATTTTTTATGCAAGAGTTTCATTCTCCTGCAAAACAGTGCGAGTCGAAGGAAAAAAACCAGGAAGATGTGATAATTAAATATGGAAAATTTCTGATGAGTGTCTTAACTGGAAAAAATGTCACATATGCAAGTCTGATTTGGAAAGGGATGTGAGCCGGGTTGTTAGGACAGATAAGTCTCTCTGATGAATTATAGTGGCTTAGTGGCACCGAGAAGAAACTGAATACTCCTTGTTCTATTTTCTGGATGAATTAGTTTCTTCCCATCTGTTCCCAAGGATCAGTGACATTTTCCTAATACATCCGTGGTTTTTTGACATATGCCTGTAGATATTCGGCACAATAGGAGCCCAGCTTTAACCCATAACATGTTTTGTCTGGTTTCATGCCAGGTGCTGCACCCCTGTATGTCCCCCTGAGCACACACTGACGTGGGGTGAGGTGAACTGGACCAGACCATTCCATGGCCGTCCTGGAACAGAAGCAAACACCACAAAAACATTATTTCCCTTCTAGTTTAATCAGTTCAAACCTCAGTTAAGGAAATTACCTCTCTTCTGGAGACATTCATCAGCTTTTGCTTGACTTCTGACAAATTAAATCCCTCGTAAAATATTTAATGGAATAAGGTGGTTTTACAGGAACTTCAGGGTTACAAGGCCAGTGATGCAAGAAGTAAGCAAATGCCAAAAGTAAAGCTGCAAGGGCTGGTTTAAACCCTTCTCTTTCTGCGTTCATAAAAGGACAGAGTCATAGTGTTACAGATCTGGGAGGAACATACAGACCCCCTTGACATTATGTAGAGGCTCTTATTGGAGATGTAAGAGCAATAAATCTGGTATCACACCTTCTCTCAGGCGTGCTGCCCAGCTCCCCACACAGAGGAGGAGGGCTGCAGTGGCTGAGACCATCAGCACTGTGTCCAGAATGATTCTGCACTGGAGATGCAAACCCAGCCTTTTCTGAGCATATAAAAATGCATATTTTGGAAAGGCTTTACCTTATATCTATGGAGAATTTTTCTGTGCCCGCTGACATCAGGATAGCCACCCAGGAAACATCTTCACACGCCAGAGTGCTTAGGCTCTTACTTCTTAGAGAGCTGGTGCGAGGTTTATTTTAACTCCAATAAAGGAATGTATTTTGCCATCTTTTGTTCCAGACACTGCTGATTGGTTTCACTGAAGTGTTGATTAAAAAACCTGTATCACATCAAGACAGACACCATCATGAGAAATTTCAGCCCAACTGGCTCATATTTAATCATGTGCATATGGCATGCTAACAGCATACGGGACAAGTCAGCTAATTAAATTAGACTTATTTTATTTGATAATTTATGGTTAAGTTTCACCAATATTTCTAATAATGCCACAGCTAACCCAAGAGTTTTCAAGCGTCTTTGGAACCTCTGACTGAACTTGATTTCAGACAAGGGACTTCCGTAATTTCAAACTCCAGCATCACAGAGTTCATTGCTAAAATACAGGACTGCTTGGAGGTACGCAAGCATCTGAAAATAGAAGTGCAGGTGAATTTATGAGACAGATGAAGGCAAAAATATTGGGTCTCAGAAAATCTTCTGGATTATGTGGGTGACCTTCCCACAAGCAAAACCAGAATACTGAAGAGAACCAACTACTGGGTGTTACTAAGTGGGCCTCTGCACCGTGGGGTTCTACTGTACTTAGCTGCTGCACAGGCATGGGGAGCATCGGAGTTAAAATTTGCATCAGTTCTAAATTCTGAAGCAACTTGACATCTTAATTTCATATGTAAGAGTGGAGCTTTCACAGTGACTCCATTAGGCTTCGGGAGAGGATAATTGTGCTTTCCCAGTTCAGAGGGAGGTGCATACTGGGGGGATGAAGGACTGATGAACTTTAAAAGTGCCTTTGAGAACTTGGAGAGAGGAAACAAAACCAGGAAAGGTTTCCTCATTTTTCTTTCCTTAGCCTTGGAGGTGTAGAGAAATGTGACTTATCTATAAATAAGGGGAATGTATAAATAAAAAAAACAGGCTCCAAACCTGAGCCTAAAACTGATCTCAGTGTTGCTTTCCATTGACAGATAACAAATATGCTCCTGCAGTCACTCTCAATGGGTTCATCTTTATTCTTGGAGGAGCGTATGCACGAGCAACCACCATCTATGACCCAGAGAAAGGCAATATTAAAGCAGGTCCCAACATGAACCACTCCAGGCAGTTCTGCAGGTGAGAAAAACCATTAAAACTGAATTACCGGTGCCTTTAACATTTTCTGCTGATAAATAAGCTAAGACAACCTAACAATGAAGGGGAGAGGGGAGGGGAGGTGTGGATCATCTGGGGGCTTTCCTCATCCCTTTTTTGTACATGTTCAGCGATACAGCATTTCCCAAAGTACACATCCAGGACCCTACTATGGTTCATGTGTCTCTTCAAGTTCAGTAGTGATGAATCGCGGGGAGGGACATATGTTGGGCTCCTTCAGTGACTACAGGAACACTGTCTTCTTCAGTTTGCCTTTCTAACCAGAGGATGATAAATACCCGCTGTGGGAGAGACCACTGTAATGTGGAACGTGGTTTTGCTGAAAACCACCTAAAAGATCCTTGAAAGAAAAAAACACTGAGTAAGCACCACACAATGATGTTATTCTTATTTATTACATTCTTTAGGTAGCTTTTGGGGCTTGCTTCCCCAATCCCCATCACAGGTTTAAGAAACTTCCCAAGTTGGCTGACAAAAGTAAAACCTAGCCCCCATTGCAGGTACTGGCAGAACTTAAAGGCCTTTTAAAGAGTACTCATGGCTGTTACAGGCAATCAGACAGGCTTGTTTCAGGCTTTATACAGCACCAGCCCGTTGCAGAGCAGATCCCGTGCCAAGAGCTAGCTGAGCTATCGGTTCCACGAAGAAAAGCCATTCATTGCTGGTCCACAAACTGCTGCAGGTTCTGGGTGAGGGTTTGGTACTAATACTTGATGCAATGACTCTCAGGGTACTGAGCAAAACCAGGACAGAGGGGTTGTGCCAGGCATGTGCCCAGGCAAAACACCGGCAGGCATTGGGAGGAATAGCAGATGGGGCAGCAGCTGGTCCTGCAACAGACCCACATCTCCCAGTCATTCAGCCCACAGCAATGCTGCTTCCCCAGGGGTGTCCCTAGCCCCCGTCCCGTGGTTGAAAAACACCTCCATGTTTTTCCTTGTGGCATTTAACCATTCACTTTGGTGCAATGAGAAGATTCCTGTTAAGAAAGTACGCTCTGATTTTGTCTTCTCTCTGGGTTGGTTTTTTCCCCGTTTTTTTCCTCCCTTTCTTTTGTTAATTTAAGGAGCGCCCTCTCTTGGCCGCTGGAGCAGATTTATTGTAAAGTGAAGGGGTCCAGGCAGCCGGCTTCATGTGCTTAGACCCTGTGCTAAAGACGAGACTTCCTTGTCCCCCTCCGCTGTAGCAGAGGTTGAAGCCTGCAGTGCTCAGTCGGCCGCTAATGGTATTTTTCTCCTGAAAATCAGAAATAAAGGGTACAATGCAGTTCAGGATCAGAGACCTGAGCAGTAAAATGAAATGTGAGGGACTTGTACTTTCGATACATTCCGGTGTCGTTCCATGGAGAAGGTTGAGCAGCTCTTAGAACATCTCTGTTTTGTAAAATGTAACAAAAATCTGCTAATGAAGTGTCTGGAATACACTGTGAAAGCATTTGCACGGGTGACTTCAACCAGAGCTGTTGGCTGAGCATCTCACATGAAAATTTCCCAGGGTTTCTAATGTGAAGGGGCACTTTGCTCTGCACCCTGCAGAAGGGAATCAGTGGGGGACCTTGTGATGGATCAAGGAGACTAACCAGTGACCTAAATACTAGCTGCTGCTCTGGCACCATAATAAACTGGTTTTTCTTAAGCAGAGTATGACACCCGGCACTAAACTTTCCAATGACTTTTTTTTCTGAACTCTAAAGCAGTAGTGGACTGGAAACTTACATTGATAGTGGGGTAACTACCAAAAAAAGGAATAGTTTGTGCATCCCAATTGGATGCCCGAAAAGGCCCAATTTCAAAAATTGTTAAATGTGCTTGGAAATGGTCAAGGAAAAATATTTCAGCCAAAAGGAGATGCAAAACCTATGACAAAAAAATAAATCAGTTTGAATGGAAACAGGAAGGATGGGAGGTTAGCAGTAACAAATAGGTTAGAAACTGGCTGCTGCTACAGGAGCCTGGAGGAACCAGTGAAGTATTAAGGGCTCATAGGAGTAAAAAGAAAGGCACTTTAAACCTTTGGGGATCAAATATGTGATTTCAATCAGTTATAAAACCACTGCTGATGAGGCAGCAAGGTGTAACACAGCCAATCCACGGGATACTTCTGACCCATATTTAGAAGGGAGGAAGATGGTTTCGTTCCATTTTCTGCTGCGAGGGTCCAAAAGCAGTCATTGTTAGCAGCAAGGATAGGTGTGAACTCAGAAATGAAGTTCCCAGATCAGGCAGCCCGGCTCTGTTAGACGCAGGTGTCTTTAAAGACTTCTCTGAGGAGCTGATTGAAGCACTAATGTTGATTTTTAATAACTCTTACAGCTCAGGATGGATCAGGGCACTGCCAAAGTGTTTCCGTACTGTAAAAGGTGAAAGGGGGAATTTTAGTGCAGCAATTAATTTTGTGAAGCACCAACATCAGGCTAAGTGGTCTCAGCCTCACGTTAGTCCTCTGCAAAATACCAGAGTGGTTAATTTGGGATTTCATCATCAAATAACTAGATGCTAATACTGTAGTGAATAGCAATCAATGAGCTTTCCTGGAAAATAGGTCCTGTTAAACGATCCTGTTGACTTTTGCTTTTTGGAGGGGTGCAGGGGGAAATTGCATTCTTTGTTTTGGCTTTTAATAAAACATGCCTGGCTGCTAAAGACAACTGATGCTATAATATGCTGCAGTTTCTCCAAGGTATTTGTCTGGTATTATATGGAATTAACAAGGCACACATTAGAGAGATTAAATGTGCTTCACTGACAGATCTCAAAATGTAGCTGTTAATGAGGAGATATCATTGAGCAAGGCCACCGGTAGCAAGCATTGATTCTTCTTCAATGCTGTTTAATAGATCTACCAACCATCCAGGTAATAGAAAAATCTCCCCTGGTAAAGGCTGCAGGTGGTGTAACAGTGGGTAAAAATATTACAGAAGGAGCTATTTTAGTCAGTTATCTGCATGTCTCAGTTAGACAGTCTCAAGCTAGCAGCAGTATTTTAAATGCAAAGTAATACATGGAGGAAGCACAGTCACAGGAGCCCTGCTCCCCTTAGAAAGTCAGGCACTCAAAGGACACAAAGGAGGCCACTCAGAGCTACACAACATGAGCTCTCCTTGCAAGGCAGTGGATAAAAGGTCAGCGCAATATTGGATATATAATACAAGCTCTAACACAGCAAGGAAAACAAGTTGAAGCTGGGAAGAGAGAGCTCTGCTGCAGTACAGCGTGGCGAGAGGAATGCAGGTCTTGGGTCCATGCATGAACATGTGGAAATATCAGCAGAAGTTCAAAGGGAAGCCGCAAAAGTGACCCTGGGCTGGAAATCAAATCTTTGACATGAAATTTAAGGAGTTTATCAAAGAAAGGCTGAAAGGGGACTTGATCACTGAGAGCAAGTGGGAAAGCTTTCAGGCTCACAGACAAAGGCGTAGCAGGTTACAGGGGCCAGAAAGTCAAGTTACACATCTCAGCCTTTAAGTGAGGCACTTTCCCAACAGCCAGGATAATTAAACAGAGAACCAGTAAGGGAGGGGGTGAACTCACCAGCACTCAGTGTTGTTAAGAGATTAGATGCTTTTCCAACAGGGATGATGCCTGGGGGAAAGTCCATAGCCTGCATATGCACAAGCTCAGATTAACTAAGCACAGAGGTCCCTTCTGACCTTAGTCTATGAATCTATAAATTCCCCATTCCACTCATTAGCATGGATCACAAAAAAAAATGTTTTAAAGGCAGCAACATAAACAACTTAAAAATTAACTGCATGCTATTGATCTCCTCTCACCAGGAATTACTCGATACTGAATTTGCTGGGAAAAATCTTGACTGCATCACTTTCATTTTTATCTGCACTGTTTCTGCATGCTAGTGACTAGGGAGTGTGATGGCTTTGAGCACGGGGAAAAGAGATGTGCATGGCATTCCCCGCATGGCAAAATGAAAGGTCCATTCAAATGGGCTTAATATCAAGTTAAATGGCTTTTAATGAAAAGCAAAAAATAAATGGTTCAGGTCTCCAGCTCACAATCAGCAGAAGAGCAAAGTGAGCATCATTTTCAGATTAAGCCCAGCCTGAAGGAAGTCAATAAGAAATTCATGTTGACCTAGAATTAACCCTTTGAGGGATGGTGCCAAATGGGCAAAGAGCTGTAACAGGCCTGAAGCGTTTTAAAATTCAGTGAGAACTCACACAGAGATCTTGAACATCTACACAAGGTGTGAGGGAGAATTTGACATTTAAGCATGTCCTGTTTGCCACATGGACCCCATCTCCTTTTGGCAGAGATGAACAGAACCCCATGTTCCTTTGTGAGATTTTGGAGGTGGAGGCGGCAGACAGCAGCCCACAGGGATGAAGAGCTGGGACGATCGCACCTTCCTCTGCTGGATACCTCCCTCCAGAAAGACTTGCACAGACATTCCTCCCCTTCAAGTGGCAATTCCTCCCTTCGCAGGCAAGCATTCTGCCTTCCTGCAATGCCCTTCAAGGGTTTCTTTTTCCTCAAGCAAAAGGAATACCAAATGCATTTCTGTGCATGATTAAAAATTCCATATTCTGCTTGCTTAGGATGCAGGCAGCAAGCAAACAGGCATGTGCTACAGAGAGCCTCCACGGGGCAACAGCGGCAGCATGATGGTGCCAGCAATAATTCCAGAGAAGCTAATTTAGTACCAACAATTCCCAGCAGACACCAGAAAAGCATTCTCTTCCTCCTCCTCTGACTGTTAACCAGTAAGATTTATTAGATGGTTCTGCCGAATGGAAATCTCTAATAAAACTTTGACTCAGGCTGAACAGCACAAGACCAGGGTTGGTTTGTGGATTCCCCCTGTCCCCCACTCTTTTTAACTAAGCCCTTGTTCTTGAACAGCGAAGCATGATGACTCCTGTGCTTAACAACAAGACATTGCTAATGTACTACACCAGCTGCAGACTCCCCCGGCTGATTCCTTTCCTCGTTGCAAAGTTTGTGGTAACTGCAGGCACTGGAAGGGGTTAAAGCACAGCGTGTTTGGATGGATATTCCCAGGTGAAGCTATTACAGAGCACAGATCCTTAATGGCCTCATACTTCTCAAGCCCACAGACATAAAAGCTGCTCTGTTCAGCAGGCAGCATTTGCTGCTGGAAATGTTTGTGGTCCAGAAGGGTAAACCAAAATCTTCCAGCATAACTGGAAGGAGATGTGTGTCTGGGACTATGCTGCATGGACAGTGGATGAAAAATGCCACACCAAACTAATCGCAGTGATTTCTGTCACAGCTGGCGACATGAAGGATTTTGGTGTGCGTTAAAGCATAGCTGGTACAGGCAGAGCACTCAGGCTGTTTGTTACTGATGTGCAGCGGACTTTGGAATAAAACATTGCTGGTTTTCAGCACCAAGTAATGATGCCACATCAGGGTTTTGGATCATTAGCAAGGAAAAGTGCTAGCAGAGCAGAGGAGATTCTACCTGGAGGTTGGCCAAAACACCCACACTAATGATCCTGCTTCATGAAGTGGCGTGATACCCTCCTAACTGACCAGAACTAATGTGGACCCTCATTTATCCATCTCATTACAAAGATGAAACCTGTGACAGCACAACACTGCCACCCAAGCTCAAGCCCTCTCAAACAGAACCTGGCTGCAGAGAGCCATGGAGGTTGTCAGCGCAGCTCCCAAACTCAGGGTGACGCTTGGGCACCCTGACTGCCACTACCACAGAGACACAGCAACGCCTTTCACTTCAGCCTTGCAAACAACCATGTAGATTTAAAAAATTCTCCAGTTTAAGCAAAAGCTTAAGGGATGGGTTCAGCTCTGCGCAGCACTGCATAGAGCCACTTCCCACAGTAGCTGTTCTGCTGCTCGCTTTACTTGCTTCACGCTAATGCCAACCAGTTGACAAGCATCATTTGGTTGAATCTCTAGTAAAGCCTTCCTGAACTCTTAGGGCAGGGGGGAAATCCTTCCAGTAGTGAACATGAGGATTTTTTTTCTGTTAAGCAGATTCTGTGTCTGTCTAACTGATGTTATTAAATAATGTTTATGGAACTGCTCCAGATATGTGCATGCATACCCAGGAGTGAGGAGGGAGAGGAGCTTTGTTTGTGGCCTCAGAGGATAATGAGTTTTGTGGAGTCAAAGCACCACATTAATCCAGCCATTTCAAATCTTTTACAAGCCCGGACATGACAAGACAGGATTTATTTTTGAAATTGTTCCTAACATTTCCTGGTGAGGCTGATGTGATCTTTAAGATTGAGCAGGAAAATTAAGGATAAGAATAAAAATAACGAAAAAATTAACAAACTCTGCTGGTAGTGCCACTGCTTGGGCTATGGCCAGGAATCATGACCAGGAGAGGGAAGGGCTGCAGCAGGAACTCCCAGGCACTTGTCTCTCAGACACCACAGAAGAAAGGTGCTAACATCCTCCGCTTTGGGTTGCTTCCAAATGATCACCCATCGGGAGACTTAGTGGAGGTTCTGTGTCACTCTTGATGGGAAAGCGGCCACCAACAAATGGCAGCTGAGCAGCGTGGCAGGGCCCAGCTGAAAGCACCACCAGCTCATGTGTGCTGAGCCCAGGTGCTCCACGCCCAAGCTGGAGTGCGGGCAGCCTTGCTCACCTGTGATTAACAGTGTGTCCTGGGTTAAGCCGTAAATCACGCAGCCCGCTCACTCACTTCCCTCTCTTTCGACCGAGCCGTGAACTGAATTCTTCCAGGTTCCTGCCCCCAGTTTTTACATCCTGGACATGACGTACTGTGGCATGGAATAACCTCTTTGGTCAGTTTGGGTCAGGTGTCCTGTCTCTGCTTCCTCCCGGCTTCTCCTCCTCCCTGGCAGAGCATGAGACTCAGAAAGTCCTTGGTCAGACCAAACATTCTAAGCCGTGAACTATAAACATCGGTGTTATCCGCGCTGTTCCCAGGCCGAAAGTCGAAAACACAGCACTGCACCAGCTATCAAGAAGGAGAAAAATGACTGCTGCTGCTGAACCCAGGACAAAATGTTTAAAAAAGCAGTGCAAAGTTAAATGCAGCAACAAAAACAAACCAGATCCTGGCTGCACCTGCAGGGGCAGAGATGTGGTCATCCCACCCTACTCAGCACTTGGCAGCAGCAGCAGGAGTAGTGTGTCCACTTCTGGTTGCCACCATTCAAAAATGACACAGACAGACTGGAGAGGGTCCAGACAGGGGCCAACAGAGATCAACAGGCTGGAAAACCTGCCCTCTGAGGAAAGACGGAAGGCGTTGGATCTCTTCTCCCTGGACAAGAAAAGGGTCACAGGGGACTTCACACAATGTTTCAGCACTTAAAGGGCAGCTACCGGGAGGGTGGGGGCTTTCTCTTCACAAGGAGCCACACGATGAAGACAAGGGGTACAGGCTGCACCAGGAGAAGTTTTAGCTCAATATAAGAATTTTTTGCAGTGAGATCAATCATAGGCTGAGAAAGTTGGGGCTGTTCAGCCTGGAGAAGAGAAGGCTGCGTGGAGACCTCAGAGCAGCCTTCAAGTATCTGAAGGGGGCCTATAGGGATGCTGGGGAGGGACTCTTCGTTAGGGACTGCAGTGATAGGACAAGGGGTAACGGGTTCAAACTTAAACAGGGGAAGTTTAGATTGGGTATGAGGAAGAAATTTTTTACTGTGAGGGTGGTGAGGCACTGGAATGGGTTTCCCAGGGAAGTTGTGAATGCTCCATTTATGGCGGTGTTCAAGGCTGGGTTGGACATAGCCTTGGGTGGCATGGTTAGTGTGAGGTGTGAGGTGTCCCTGCCCATGGCAGGGGGTAGGAACTAGATGATCTTAAGGTCCTTTCCAACCCTAACTGTTCTATGATTCTGTGATTCCATGATTCACTGGGACAAGCTCCTGAGGGACGTTCTAGAGTCCCCATCATGAGAGGTTTTCAGGATGCGATTGAACAAGGTGCTAGATAATAACTTCTGATGTGCCTTTCCTATGGAAGGTTGGACCAGATGATCTCTCAAGGTCCTTCTAACCTGGGCTGTTCTACAGTTTTATGATTCAGTGATTCACTTTGTTCTTCAAGTCCATTAATGGCCAGCTGTTACCTGTTTGCCACCTGTTTGCTCAGGCTGGAGAAGGACTGCAAAGTGGATAGGCAGAGAAGAGATTTAAAGGGCGTGTAGGTACACAACCACTCCAACCATGGACAGCCAAGTACCAACCAGGCCTTGGTACATCTCAGCCTCGTTGGGATTGCCTGAGGAGTGTGATTCATAGCTTCATGGAGGTCAGCAGATGGGCTGTATTAGCGGTGGCAGTGCTGGGGAATATCACAGTGTGATGCTCTGACTTGATGCTCATGGCTTGAGCAATGAAGGATGCCCCAGCACCTCTGATGAGTCAGCCACAGTGCTGTGGGTGAAGCCTCTCTAGTAAGGGGTGTAGAGCAGGAAGCTGGGTTGCTATCAGGCCAGGTAATCATGGCAAGATGCTGAACCATGTTTCCCTGGAAGGCGTGGATGGAGTGACTTCCCTTCCTGGCACCTATTACCTTCACCCTGGGCATGCTGCTGGGGAGACGGAGGTCCTCCTTAGCTGGGGAGATAGCTGCTCCCGAAGCTGCTTGGAAGGTTTGCATCCCCACAGCAAGGCTCTGTGGCGTGGAGCTCCCTTCCTTCCTTCCCAGGCTCTGACAGCCTGTAATCATTTTATCTCTCAGCATTAATGGCAGCAAGCAATAAACTTGCATCCTAATTATTGTAATTATTTCTTTCTTTATACGTCAGCCTTGGTAACGATGTTTTTACAGCTGATGGGATGGAAGGGAGGGGAGAAAAATATTGTCACAGTAATGAAGAAAGAGCAATGAGCATACTCCTTTCCATTCACTTTTCCTCAAGGTTTTAAAGCCCACTTGAGCTTCCTATTCTCTAAGGTCCCAGAAATTAAGAGTGATTGCCCTAATACTGCAAAGTCGCAGCAATCTAGGACTAAATTTGTAATTGATCTTAAGTACCTACCTGCCAGCATAGCCCCAGAGGTGCATGAGTGTCTCCAAAGTCCCCTGCACACATAAGTACCCACTGTGTACTAAGAACTGCCTATTTCTTGATAGCAGAAGCTCACTGTTTTGCTTAACCTCTGGCATGACTTACCAGCTAAGTGTTTTACCAGTCTTGTCTCTGGGAATTGCATTTGGAGGGGGAGAAGCTGCTGTAATCACCAGTTACAATT
Organism: Myiopsitta monachus; assembly: GCA_017639245.1. Classification (NCBI taxonomy): domain Eukaryota; kingdom Metazoa; phylum Chordata; class Aves; order Psittaciformes; family Psittacidae; genus Myiopsitta; species Myiopsitta monachus. The sequence goes on along the minus strand of CM029922.1, from coordinate 20,931,646 downwards.
CACGTGGTCTTTCAGAGGATGAGATTCAGCCTCCATTTCTTCCCCAACACATTAGCACCATGATGGGAGACTGGTCCCAGGTACTGGGCAGGAACTTCTTTCCATGGTGTAGCCCAGGTGCTGGAGAACAAGAGCAGCATTTTCCCACCTGCTGTAACCCCTAATCCAGAGCATGGGCTGGGGAGGAACCCAGACCCACAGCATTTCAGGAAGCTGTTCTTGGCTGCGGAGCTGCTCTACGGTGGCAGCAGCTCTGGCTCAGAGTAGCTGCTCCTAAACATGGGATAGAAGAGACCTTACTAGAAGAAATGTGGGCAGCTAAGATACCACACAGGAACTTGTAAAGCACCCAGGTCCCTGTTTAGAGACCTAACACAAGATGCTCAAGTGGGCACCTGGCATTTAAGGCCAGACTTCACCTAGGAACTGATGGTTGCTTAGCTCCTGCTCCCAGGGTCACCTACACAGAGGTCTCCACACAGCATCCTCCCTCTGTTCTTCCCGTTCATCCCATCCAGATCAAAAGCTCTGTCCAGAACAGTCTCACGAGGTAATGAGCAGGAAGTATCAAACAGGCCCCATTGTGTAAGTGGTAACAGCCACTAAAGTCCTCTCCTTTGCTGGTGTGAGGTGCTGTCATCTACACTAGCGTGTCCACACCAGTAAACTAAAGCTTATTAGAGGCCATTCATGGGCTCTGGGTCTCGATCATGAACACTGATGGAATCAGCCTCAGGCTCCAAGCTCAACACTAATATTTCTTATAATTGCCCATTATTGATAGTTCTGCAGCCAGATTTTTCTTAGAGATCTTTTCTGTGATAGGGATTTTGCTTGGGTTTTCCCACTTCACCCAACAAAACTGCTAAATTAACTGGTGTATGGGTACTGTTTGAATGACTAATCAGCATTTCATTAGAGAACCCAGGCAGCAAAACTGCTGTGTACAGCAGTCCATCTCTGACATTTGATTGTCTTCACCCAGCACATCCCAGACAATATCCCAACTGACATAAGCTTCCATCTCCTTCAACTTCACTGATAAGAAAAACGAGTGAAACACAAACAGCAGCTGCTACCCCATGGTAGGGATAGGATTTCAGCAGACCCTCTACCACACCGGGGATGTTTCAGCACATGGTGAGGTTGTCCTTCCCCCCTCTTCATGCTGTATTTTGCAAGCTGTATTTCCCAGCCTGCCTTGCTTTTAAACAGTAACTTGTTCCAGTGTAGATCTGGGCTTCCCACCCCCCAATAAATATCTTAAATCCTAAACAGTGGCTTAATGTGCACATTTGTCTGATTTACTGGGTTGGCTGCTCCTGCCACCTCTGCTCCCTCCAGGCCATGAGGGACCTGAGCCCTGGCAGGAGTCCTGGCTGGTCAGTGCCTCTCTGCCACCAGCTCTGTCTCTTTAGACATGGGCTCATTCAGTCCCAGAGCGCTCTTTCAGGATGACACTCTCTTTACTCAAGTCCTCATTCTTCCCATTTCTCCCTGACGTTTCAAAAATAATTACCAGTGGTTCAGTAAGTTCATTAGCAAACTCCCTTAGGACCCTGGCTATGTATCATCCAGCCCTGCTGATTTGCGGATAGGCTCTAATCAAGTGTTTCAAGTCGCTCTCTCCTTCCTCCTCCTTTCAGATTAACGTTATTTTGACAAGATTCTCATTATTTCCTATTTCCTGGCGGTACCCAGGGACTGGGCTTGAGTCCTCACTGTTGTCATTGTGGGCTTATTTTTAACCTCAGGCTCAGCTTCTCCACAAGGGCAACAGAGTTTTGTGTTCTTCAAAAACTCATGGCTTTGTCAGTGCCACTTTAGTCTCAGTTCATCCTGGGTCTTCTGGCGCTCTCTGTCTTCTGCCTTTATCACTTCTTATTCTTCCCACTGCTCCAGAATTAGCCAGAAGAAATGACAGCATTACAGCCCTTCCACATTCTTAGATATAGGCCACCTTCTTTGCTGCAATTTATTTCTTGTCTTCCTTTCCTTATTTTTCTCCCTGCCGACCTCTGGTTTGTATACACTTTCCAAGTCTCCATTTTCAGTCCCAACAGAACCATCCACTGGCTCCTGTTGGAAGTGACCCAACCACCAAAATAGCCACCGACAACCCCATCCAGCTTTACATCTTTAAATGGTGGGGGCAAACTCAGATTTACCAGCAGATGAAAAACACAGCTGCCTCACTTCTGGGTTCCCCCTGTGCAGGGGGAAGGATCTCAGCCCCTTGTTGTCCATCTCCATTAGCCCAAAGTGAGTGTTATGCCCTGCAGATGACTGCTGAAGATGATGAGGTGTAAAGTGGAAGGAGGAAGAAGAGATGAGGCTGAAGGGTAATTTTTCTTCCAAATACCTTCCACAACTCTGCACCTTCCCTCCTATCAGGAGCCTAGAGCCCATGGGATTAGCCCAGCCTCATTATCCTTGATTTGCAAGAGATGTCTGAAGTCAAACACTTCCATTTGAAACAAGCAGTAGGGTTTTTGTCTTTAGTCACCAACATCCAGCTCCTCTGCAGTCCCTCAGCCACACGTTCCCAGCCATCAGGTCTATCTGGCCCAGGCTGGCTTTCCACTTGACACCACCCTTCCTGCGCTTGAGGACAAGGTCAGCAGGAACCCCAGGCTCCCACAGTACAGCATGGCTATGGAAGGGGCTGAACCAACAGGGCATTTCTTAGAAGGTTTTTTTCCCCCCGCTTTGCAGCATTCATTGATAATTAGAGGAGTAATTATAGGGTTTATTCCAAGCAAGACATCAGGGACCCCGAACTGCTTGGATTGCTTTTGCATGTGATGGTGTCACAGGGATGCATTGTCCTGCTGCATTTGCTGCAGACTGGTATGTGGGCTGGAGCATCTTACTTGGAGTAATCGGCCTCTGTTGTTTAAATTAGAGACAACATTTACTTACCTGGCAGGGACACAAAAAGCATTAATTTGGAGGAGAGCAAGGGAGAAGTAAGAGAAGCACCTGCACAGCTTCACGTAAATAAGAATAAAAGGTGTGTTAGTCATTTACCCCTTGTAACGCAAGATTGGGTTTTAAGCCTGAAAAGAAAATTGTTGGGTAAGAAAACTAACTCAAACTTTGTTTGTTTTTTATTAATGAAGCGCTGTGGTTCTGGATGGAAAAATTTATGCCACTGGTGGGATCGTTAGCAGCGAAGGACCTGCCCTGGGAAACATGGAAGCCTACGACCCTAAAACAAACACGTGGACACTTCTGCCAAATATGCCCTGCCCTGTTTTTCGACACGGCTGCGTAGCAATCAAGAAGTACATCCAGAGTGGTTGATGTTACGTAGGAGTTGGATGGAGAACTGTTTGTACTTGTTGAAAGCAGGCAAGAAGGATACTACTACTAAAGAAACAAAAGCAGCAAAGCCAGCCAGTGAACATATTGCTCTAAAGTCTTGAATAGTGTCTACATTGAATGTAGAAAAATCATCCTCACCTTTTGGTGAACAAGGAGCAGAGCGCTCCGTGCTATGTAAGATAATTGTAACTTAATAATACAAGGGTGTCACTAGATGTTATAGTGGCACTTGTTCTGGACATCGGCTTTTGGTCAACCCAGGTGCAATAGAATTTCACATATTTTTTAAGCTGGGGAAGAGAAGAAAAAAGAAAATCTGCATTTTACTTTAGAGTTCAAGCTTGATTCTTAAAATAACCATGCAGATTAGTTTTACTATTACACTTTAGGCATCAATCTATTTGAAAGGTCAAAGTGTCCTTAACACTTTGATTCCTACATTTGTTTTTAACAAATACATGCTTTTCAGTACCAATGACTGAGAGGAATCTTATGTGACAGATGGCTTACGTTGATGTCAGTCTTCCATCAGATCAAACAAATCTTTCAGTTCTCTGGAGCCGAGCCCGGAGGGGAGGTGAGGTGGCACCGGGGAGAAGAATTGGTAATAAATTCCGTTTTAAAAGATTAAAAGCAAAACAGGTCTGTTGGGCTGGATGAGTTTCTGCTCTGGGTGATGCTTGTGTGGGTACATGTGGCCATGCCCACAGGTCGGGGGGGGGTCTTCTAAACTGCTTCTGCCCGCTTTCAGCTTATGAGTGAACTTAGCAGTGCTCGATTCCCGTAATGCAAAATGAAAACAGTTTCGATTCCAGAGGCATACTCCTGATAAACCGGAGATTTGGGATCCCATCTGGAGATTTGATTGGGATCTTGTTAAAACACAGAGTGCAGTGTGGGACATCGGCATTTCCATCACATGGAGAAGGTGCCTCCTGTTGCTGCTGCGCGCTCAGTTTTGGCTCTCAACCAAAATTCCTTATGTTGGGATATACGCCACTATCTTTTATGTAAAGTCTGAGAAGTTTTTTATTTTACTTTTCGAGTTTCCCCATAGGTGTGGAAACCTTCTTCTCTTATTTACATATTTTAAACACATAAGTTTAAATCCCATGGTAGAAAAACGCATAGGCTTAAGCCCAGTATAAGAGACTTAAAATGATTACTATGTAGAGTTGTAAGTATATGCACAGCACAGGGGTTATATTTTTATATATACTAAAATATTGTCTATCCAGAGAACATTGCTGATGTGGAAATTCTTTATAAATTTATACACGAAAGGATCAAACAGGAGATGGATGGGGTAACACAGAGGGGGCAGGGGAAAGAAGCTTAAAATTCACAAACAGGAAGTAACCCCTAGCTGAGGATTGTCCAATTTCTTTCCAAGTCGAGGGAAAAAAGTTGCCATACTTGCCTTTGCAGACTCAAATCCCAAATGCCATGCCAGTTATTCAAGGAGATTCCTGTACAGGGTGTGGGTGAGATCTTACAGTCAATATCTAGTTTAATTTCATACCAAATAACGCTAGCCTTTTTATAGGGAGGGAGGTCTGCCTACAGCTTTGGGGAAATCAATGCAGATGGTTCACTAATCATCTTATTTTATTAATAATCGTTTATAAAATAAAAGAAAATAAAAAAGAAGACATTTGTATCTTGCAGTATTTAAAGTACTCAAGTCAGCTGAGTCAAGCTATAGGGTGACTCAAGTCTCTCATTTTGACAGTGAGGTTCCAGCCTTTGTTATGCAGTTGTTTTATTTATTCTTTAAAGAAAAAAAAATAATAATAAGCACAACAGAATTATATACTAGTATGTCATTTAAAGTATTTATGTCAAACAGGGTGCAAGTGTGAACCTAAAGATTGGAGCACAAGTTTCTAACTGCCTGGGGCAGGACTAATTTTAGTGTTGGTGTGTGTCTACCTCCAAAGGAGGTGCTACCTGTCAACAAGACCTAAACACATTCAACATTTCCAATTTAGCTTATTTCTTCATTTCTCACACTGGAACAAAACTGGCTATTTCTGTGAATAATATTAAAAACAGGGTTATCTGTAATGGTATTGTATATAGTTTATGTTTACTGTTAAGTTCTTGTTATATTATAATAAATATATTTATAGACCTAGATTCAGCATCCAGATTGGATTAATTCTGTCACGAACGACCAAGAAGCAACACTGCATGAACTCCCAAGTTTCATCCCAGCCATGGATGAAAGTGTGTCCATTCCATCCAGCTAGCTTCTCTCGCAAATCCCAACATTCATTGCTGATACTTAAAAGCTCCAAAGAACTTCCATTCTTATTCCAGAAAAAGTTCTTGGAAGTGGGTCCGTATTTTATTCAGCAAGACTGTTTCTTCTTCACGCATTTTCCCAGTCTTACTATTAAGGAAAAAGTGCTCAAGGTACTTTAGGAAAGTATCTTGAAAAAAAACCACTGATAAACAGCTTTGTTGTTGTTGATGTTTTTGTTTTACATGAAGGTTAGGATTTGTACTGTGCTGCTGCTGCAATGTCTGAAAGATAAAAGCGACTTCTGCCCTATGGTCAAAATTCCTTCGTATCTGGAGTGGGAGTCCTGTATCTCACTGAATACATCTTTCAGAGAGCACTTAAGTGCAGCCATTCATGGTTTCTTTGATGTTTCATTAGGGTGCCATCTGGTAGTTGTAAAACTGGATACGGAACAAAGATGTGCCAAATATAACTAGTCTCAAACACCACCACAGTGGAACATTTCAGCTGAATCTTAGGAGGCAATATCTGCTCTGCACATTAACAGAAAGAATCTAACATCTATTGAAACTGTCTCCAGCTCTTACAGAGTACATCTGTGCAAGTATTTAAGAGCGTGAAGTGCAGTTTTTAACCAGCTTCGTGGCTCAGGCTGCACAGCCTATGAAGATTACCAGAAGCCTCGCGATTCACTGTCACACAACCCTGCTGCAACAATCCACACCAGTTGGAATGAGTTGCCAGCCTTTCATCAACACTCCGCAAAGATCCTTACTCAGCACTAGTCACTAATACTTGGTAGGATGAACAAGACGCAGGCTATTTGCTTTACTTGTCTGTGGAAATCATTTTAGTTCCCCTCTGGGAAGCTGCTGAGCACTTTAACCAAATGAATCGTGTGCATCTCTGAAAGCTTTAAGAAATTCAGGGACAGGCTGGCTCAGCCTGGCTGTGATAAACACTCTTTGTTCCCTGGCTTCACTCTGCCCTGGCTTACCTGGGAAGGAGGGCCATCTCCAAATGGCTGTGTTCAGGTAACCACCCACCCCTGTCAGTTTACACAATCATCCACCTTTCTCCCCTTATATCATCTAGTGGAAAGCACACTGTTCTAATAATGCCTCGGCAACCCCATCTTTTAATGAGCTGCAGCTTGGTGTTAAGGCTGAGCTTAGCGCAGTGCAATTGGAGCAAGCAAATCAGAACATTCATTACACTTCAGCTTGCCCTTGGTGGAGTCTGGACAAACTGAACATGAGCACAAGCACCCATGTTCTGCAGCTGCAGGGATTCAGGGATTAGCTGGAAGAGGAGCTGCAGCCTGAGCTTCTGCCTGACTTCACGAGCACCATTGTGTTTAACGGAGAGACAGTAAATGCCCAGACTGCTTCCAGTACTTTTCCTCCCACCTGGCTTCTCATGAGGAACTTCTCTGAGTAACCTGACCGATCTCAAAGCTTTTCTCTGCTGTCATACATGCAAAGGCAAGGCCTCAGAATCATCCTGCCTCCCCATCGCCAACCAAAAGAGGTGACTTATAATGGGGGAAAAACCTACAAAACAGCACATGAAGTCAAGTCCTGGCAGGTTGCAGTCGGTGCCAGGCCTCTAGGAAGACACTATCCATTTTGACGTTCTTACAACTTGGCATGCTAATACAAGGTTCTTAACTTGGATAAGGCCCTGAAGCTCACCTCTTAATGCCGCCTTTCCCATTTCAAGTCAGCTAAACAGCAGGAGCTGAAACATGGTTTTGGCTGAAGTTGAGGCACCAGCACTTACAGGAAGGCAGCAGCAGGTTCCCATCATCAGGGAGTATTCTGGGTCAATAACTTTAGACTGCAGGAAAGTCCAGAAAGAAAACGGTCTGGAGGGAAGCAGATGGACGTGTCTCAGGCACAGTGTTCCCATCACTCATTACATTAAGCTGGACAGCAATACCAGAACAGAAACACTGCTTCTCCTCCGAAAAGCCCATCTGTTTGAGGCATGATTAAACATTTGCTGAGATTAGAATTCATGAAAGCAGGAGCTGCCATGGCAGGATCCTTAGCTGAACCATGCAAGCCTGACAGGCACAGCAGCACTGTCTCCAGCTGCTGGAGACTGAAACAAAAATGAAATGGCAAACTACCTTAAAAACCAACTCTCCCTTTGCTAGTCACCAGCAGTTTTCCTTTTGATAACACACTGCTTTTTGTAATTCCTGTTTAGCCAGCAGATTCCTTAAAGAGTAACAAATTCCACTTTATCTGAACAAATTCTGCGTCGTTTGGTAAGAGCTTTACACACAAAATTACATGGTTTGGCTCTGTTACTACCTGGGAGAAAGAAGCTCCAGTGCTGTCATCAAGCCAAATCTGATTCTGAGTTTTTCATTAGTGGTGGTCTACACAATGGAAGTCTGAAGGGCTGCCTGCTGGGTTTAATTTCATCTGTTATTTTGACCAGCATTCTCTTTTCCTTCGGAGCTCATCTCCCAAGATTCATACTGGCACTCAGTATCCAAGCCTTTCACAACCTGTCCAGAGAACAGCACTGTTAACCCAGGGGTTTTTAACAGCTTGACAGGCAACTTCAGCATGTAGCTTGTAAGCAAATTAATACAGAAGTAGGAACTGTGATGACAGCTGGGGCTGAGCTGAAGATTACTTCAAGTCATGCCTCGCACCACAGGCGATGCACAGGCTTCCTCCAGCATCGTGACTATCAGTGACCATTTCTCACATTTTTGCGGCTAAAGAGCAGGCACCTAACAGAGGTCACCAGTGACTTTCCTACATGAGCTTCAGCTTCCCACCTCATTAAAGAAAAATGTGTTGATTACAGTAATCAGAGGTAGAAAGGAACCAGTTCCTCCCACATACTGGGAACTTACAGCAGTCCCTAATTTGTAATGCAATGTCCTTGTGCTGGTGGACAGCATCAGAGTAAGGATCAGTGAACTGAGCAGTGAGGGTGACGCACCAAATGCTTTAAGAGTATAATGAGCATTATGCTCTACCAGAAGCACTGTCCCTCCACTCAGGTAAAAATAATTAGATCTTGCAAAGCAAGCATAAATTTCCAAGCCCACTGGAACTTCTGTAGCCACTCCATTTCCATTAAAAGGGAGCATTTTTTAGTAAGTCCTTTACTTTCATGTCCAATGAATGCAGTGCTCCATTACTTGTTGATATCAATTTTACCTGCTTCATTATGCTCAGCTTTTCTGCAAGCTGCCTGTTCATGTACTGGAACATATAAATTCCACAAACAGTTCCCAGGGAAAATGAAGAGTGGGAATGTGGCAGGAAGTGCTCAGGAATGGCTCACATTTCTGTTTCCTATTTGGCAAGAAGTATGCATTCCCTATGGGGATTAAGACAGCCAGAGGACATAGTACCTGGAGATAGTATTAGACTTTCCCTAGTGAATAAGGGTTTCAAATTCAGGAGGTAACCTAACGTCAACAACTCCAGAAACCCCAGAAGTCTCTGCCTTGCTGATACTCATTTTTAATAACATGGGGGTATTTCCAAGATAATGCTGATAATGTGACTGTTATCAAAAGGGCAAGTGAAATGACTGGGTAATTACAGGGCATACACCTGACATCAATCCCAGATGAAAATGGAAAGATGATATCTAACTAAACTGATCATGAATCAAAGAGATAAGAATAAATACAATGAATTGCTAGAAAATCAGCTGTATCACACAAACCTGATCTGATTCTCTGACAGGATTACAGATTTGATTGATAAAGTAATAGATTTTTAACAATATGTGACAAAATACTTCAACTTTCTCACTCTACAGTATTCAAGACAGCAAATATTAAACAGGCTATGAATAGGCAGATTAATTAATGACTATCTAATCTGAATAATTCTCAATTTGGTATTATCAGGGTATTTCTAATGGAGGAATCCTCTTCTTCCAAAGTTCTTGAAGGAAAATGTTGACATTACTAACTAGTCACAGACTGGTGGAAACACAGAGTAGCAGAGCAAAAGACAAGGAGGACCAAATAAGGCATATGTATTGTGCTGGCTCAGACCACTAAACAAAACTTCTTCCATAAAGCTAAGCAGGACCTCAGAGAGCTGGGAATGCAGAAGGCTGACATTCAGGATGGAGAATAGCACCATGAAAAGCTGTAAGTCTGAGAAGAGTCAAGCAACAAGCGCTCCCAGCCCAATTACTTGGCATAAAAGGACTAAATTGATCTTTGAACGTGTAAAAATGGGAAGAGTGAGTAGGAATCAGTGATTTTTAGCTCTGTATATGGCACTGGTGGGACCAATGCTGGAATGTCCCATCAATTTCCTCCGTGAACAAATGTTTTAGAAGATGATGAAAAATTGACCTGCTGCAGAAAAGAGCCACAAAATTGACTTAAAGGCTGGAGGAAAAATGCAGTGAAAGCCATAAAGAGTTCATTCTGCTCAGGGAAAGACAACTGAGAGGCTACTTGATCATAGTGCATTAGTAACTTTGTGGGAAGGAAAAAAAAAAAATCTATGTATGAAGAGTCTTGAACATAGAAGACAAGAAGCAGTGCCTGGAAGTAGAAGCCAGACTAAAATAAATGAGGAATAAGGCATGTGTTTCTACTCATGAGCTTAACCACTTGAGGAAAAGCTCAGAGAGGAGGGCAGATGTACAAACTGCAGATCAAGTCAAGATGCCTTTCTTGAAAAGACTGTTGAGCCATACAGAAGCTAGTATCACATGCACAGGGTCATCTCAGTCATACATGCCACAGCACCGGATGCAACAAGCCAGTGTTTTCTGATGACATTATTCGCAGTGAATAAACCCCACATTTTTGTGACAAATTGCTAAACATTTAAATCATCATTAGGTGTCAGCTCATTTTCATTTCCAAAATTTATTCTCATGTATTGAAAAGATTAGCACTGTAAAATTTATGCTCAGCTTGTGCTTCTGTGCCTGTGCTCTGCATCTTGTGAAAATGAAGCTTTTTATTAAAAACAACCTTTCTGCCTTCTGGATATGCTTTACATTTTAGAGCTAGACTCCGAAGCACTCTGATCCTGATATAAGGGCTAGATGTTAATTTTAAACTAGTTACATCTCCATGCTTCCTGAAAATGTAGTCTTACATGCTTGTATTTCCAATACGTCAAATGCCTATGAAAACCAGTCACTTCATAGAATCACAGAATGGTTTGGGCTGGAAAGGACCGTAGGATCATTCAGTTCCAATCCCCCTGCAATGGGAACGGTCATCTTCCACTAGATCAGGTTGCTCAAAGCCCCATCCAACCTGGCCTGATGTTAACAGTCACATACATACATGTGATGGTTCACATTACATTTCCTTTACATCACTAAACCTTCTGTAATGTCACAGAGAATGCAGTGGGCATAGCTTCAAAACTCATTTCAGAATTACGTTCACTAGGAAGCCAAAACAGAACAGCAATTTCTCCTTCCACATCTCCAAACTCAGGGATCACTGTTCTTCCAGTTAGCTCCCACAAACACAGGGGATTCTACAAGGTGTACTGAAGTCTGTAAGAGAATGCAAGATCTTTACAAAAGAACTAGAGCTGGGATTCTAGAGATGACAAATAGTTCCTTAGCTAAAACATTAATTTATTTTCCTTCTACAGCAGAAGGACTCAATTTCTCAGCAAATTAATGTAGTCCAAATTTAACGCATTTTCTAGGATTAGTTCATCTTCTATATTTGGGTCTTGTCTCTACTTCCTTTGCTGAATAAATACTTCAGAGGGAGCACTTCTGAAACTTCCCCAAGTCATTCCTTCCTCCCAGTCTAAAGACCCAAGGCTAACAGGTCACCTACAGACTCCTATTTCCATGCAGATACAGTTTCAAACATCTCTGCTTCATAGAACAATTCTAACTTTACATTGATGCAAAGGGGTTTTCATCACGATGCCATTCATCTCAGGATGACAAGCAGTGTGAGCATTGCAGCAGCCATCCAGTCTCAGGGAGCTGCACATTTCCTCACATGTACTCCGCCAAATTCCTGACTGCTGAAAGCCACAAGTAAAATGAAACATGGGGAGGAGTCCACCACAGCAGAACCAACTTGACTTCTGCAGTACACCAACACATCCTAACTGATGTCCCAGCACTGATATCCGAAATGCAGAGACTGAACGACTTCCTCTGCTCTCAACCTGCCCCACTCTTGTAGTTGAATGTGAGGAGCCTCCTAACACAGCTTAACTCCAGACTACCTTTTGCACCTAAAAGCAGCTTTATTCCAGATCAGCATCCATGTATCAGTAAACCTTAGTGGCCTGGTTTACACTAACATTCCACTAAAAGTGGTAAAACCATTTTAAATTTTAGCTTGTAATATTTTTGAAGGAAAAAGGATTTTCCCTACTATTAAAGTAAGGCTCAACATAGTGTAAGTCAAATGCATTCCTGAAATAAATCTAATTAAGTGGTAGTCACAGCCATTTTCTGACAGTCAGTTCAACAGAGGGACTCCCTATGCAAATGTTCACACTGTAAAAAAACTACATACCTAGAAATGTGATGAGGCTAAATTAATTAAAGTTTATAATCACTCATTTTTACATAATAGTTACATGACCACAAGTGACGCATAAAAGGGAGAGAAAAAAAAAAATGTTTGGCTTCATTAATCACTTCCTAAGTTCCCTGATTTAGCTTGCAGAATTTATCCACGTGCAGTGCTAGCTTAAAACACCATATATTACAAGTCCAAATCCTACCCGTTATGCAACAATGGGATCTCATTTTTAATTTATTTAAATTATCTGAGGAGCTTAAAGGAGGAAACACAGGATCTGCAGCACTGAAAATTTAAGGAAATACGGGAAATAGCATTTCAAAGCAACATTCAAGCCAGAAACCAACAGCAGAAGGAAGCAGTGTTAATCACTGAACACTTCACAAATATGAGCGTAACACAAGCTTACACTAAGGCTTTATTAGCAACATGCAATGCGACCCAACTATTCCTCATTAATTCCTGCTTTTGAAGCACCACTCCAAGTTCACTGAGTATTTTTACACAAATCCTTCTGTCAATGCCCGAATAAAGCACAGTTTCGTCCCTTATGACTGATTATTTTTACAGCCACTGTCAGAAATCAGGCTTGGAACTATCCTCTTTGTTACCATGTCCATCACCATGCCTGCAAGACAGAAACAGATACCCAAGACCTCATACCCTGTGCTCCTCATTCACAGAGCAGAAACCCCTCGGATGGTGTCTTGCTGGTATCTGCAAGGCTGTTCAGACACAAACACCACATCTGGCCATACTGATACAAATTAGTCCAGCCCACCGTGTATCAACTTCACTTTTATGTTTATATAGTAATTTACATAATAGTGTATTTAATATCTAATTGTGGTTTCAAATCTGCATATAAAAGTAGAATCAGAGCCATGAATTAAGTTACTACTAGCCTCTCCTCCAAAATAGCCTTTTGCCCAGGAGCCTGACAGTACACAGAAAGGAAAAGAGGAAAATGAGCAGGTCTAGTTCTATAGAACTATACCTTTATACCTCAAGACAGGCTGTAACAGATATTTAGTACAGCTTCTCCTACCCTGTTCCAAATTATATATAAATCACATGCAGTTTGTTAGCTCCGGATAAATTGCTAATGAGTAAGATGTGAGTTGACTATTCACTTCCATAATCTCTAGCAGCTTCTTACTCTTCTATGCACCCTCCTATTAGGAGGGAGGAGAACTAAAGGAACTTCTAGAAACATTAAAAGCTCATCTTAAAAAAAACCACCAAAACCTGTCAGAAAGTAGAACCACTTTGATAAATAGCAAGGAAAGAGAACGCTTCCTTAAAACACCTCCAATGAGAAACTCTATTAGCTGGATGCTGACGTACTAGAAGCAGTCCTGGGTGATAATCTGCAACTGAACACAGAGCGTAACTTTATAACAATTAACATAATTCACTTGCCAACGTGCAATGCTAATTTCACTTATTCAGTCAAAATTAGTAATAGAAGCTTTTTCTTTAACGGGCAGATACTGAAAGCAAAAGTTATGGATTAAACCACTCTAAACTGAACAGCAAGATCCCAGAGTAAATCATCTAAACCTCAAAATCATGAAGGTCTGATGAGAAAAAGACTGATACTAGCTAGGAGGCAGCATTTCTTTTAAATACATTTTTGAAGAAGCCAAAGCTGTGTTTTCTTGTCATCTTTATTCAAGTATTTCACAGCAGTTATATTACAAATTACAGTAAAATGTTCAAAATTTCCAGAAGTTCAAAAAAAACTTAAATAACTTACTTCAAACTAACGTAAAATGAAGTCAAAATGCAAAACATCAATTTAAACACAGTTCTGAATAAACTATAGAATCCAAAATATACCACAGTTGATGAAGGAAGTCTACTTAATCCACAAAGTAGACACACGTTAATGAAACCAAACAGGAGTCCCCAATGGCTAAATAACCCAATGTACAAGATACAGAAGATGCAAGTACGAGCCCAAATTCAAGCTTATGTTGTGATTACAAAAGAAAATAAAAACAAAATAAATGACTATCAGCTGCAGGACATGCCTTCAGGTAAAGGTAAAACCAGAGCTGACCCATCATTGTAATGGAAAAACAAAACCAACAAACCAAAAAAAGGAAGACAAGATATTACAAAAAACAGTAATCCTATAAATACATTGGCATATGAGAAAATCAAATAACAATACAGAGGACACAAAACAAAACAAAAAAATTAATCACAGGTGAGATTCAAGCTTGCAAATACAATTAACTCCATAGCCATCAACTTCACCCAAGAGCAACTCTATTATCTCCAAGACAGCCCCATCACCCTCTAGAGAAGCCTCCTTCCTTCTGGCTGGCCACATCTCACTGACCCCAGCACAAGGACTCACACAGGAGTTTATTTGCAATTTTCACAACAAGAAACAAGGAAGAGAGGTCAATTTGTACAAACTCTTGCCAGTGCTATGTGGCAACAAAAATTAAAAACATACAAAGAGTAAACAAGTTTAGACCACATGGATAGATTAACAGCTGTTTTAACTCTATAACCACCAGACATCTGTAAAGGAAAACAAGAACTGAAGTGTGGTTATTTGGGCTAAGAAGGCGAGCATATCATTTTAGGTAAGCTGTCCACTAGAACATCTGATATCAGCTACTTTTTTCTAAAACAACATGGCAGCTCCTCCATTAGTAAAGTTGCCTCTTTACAATTTTTTCCCAATCAACAACTGACAGTAAAAATTTTCCTTTAGAAACCTGACCTTTTAGAACCATTTTTAAGGTTAGGCATTAGCCTTAAACTTGCTTTTCACACTCACTGGTGACAAAAATTTTCAACTTTTTAAATTCATATAAATTTATCATCTTAAAAACGTATGCGGTTTTATCTTCCACAAGTGCTGCTGTTACTTGAACAAAAACTTCTCTGAGTAAGTGAAACTGGAATAAATATTTTTAAAAAATTCTGCAGCAAGAACCTGAGACTTGCAAAAACCCCTTTTATCAGAAACTTGCTACAAAAAATCTGCTACATTTTATTTAATCAAATCTTAAAGTTTGTAACAACTCCCATCAAAATACAAAATGCTGTTAATGTACCAGACACAAAAATATCTCAAACAGGTATGATGCTAATAAATACTAAATGAAACATGGAAAAAAATCCCATAATCAAATCTGAGATCAAAGAATCTCATTTAAAATGTGTTTTCTTCTTGGTTTTGTTGTTTTTAATCGCACTTCCCACCTAAAAAATACAGTGTTTCTGCATGGGTTGCATTTAGAAGGTGTAACTAGACGTACATGAATGCTTAAAACCTTTCTCTGCCATTAGCTATAAAGACAAACAGTGGCATTCTGGGGAGAAAAAGATCTAAGAATTACCTTTAACCAGAATGGACAAAGCACTCTGGATTACTGCAGTAGCCCAAGGCCCATGTTTTGTTTCTCTGCAGTGCTATACTAACATTAGCCATAGAGGTGGAGACAAATACCTTAGCTTCAGCTTGTAAATGGGAGCAGAGTGATTACAGTCCTCCATAAACACTGTTGGTAACTAAAATACAAAAAGCTGAGGTAGCTCAGTATCTCTGCAGTAGTCTGTTTTGTCTAATTACAAACTAATCACACTGTGTTGCATATTTCCAGAAAGACACTTCCGCAGCTACGTAAGGGACAGTCACAATGAATGGTTAACAATGGCAACACCAGCCAACTTCTCTAAAACACTTTCCACACAGGTTTGAAATAAATCAGCCCAGGTAATGTTTTAATACTGAGCTTGTGATAAAACATGTTTTTCTTGAAACTGCCTAGACTGTTCTCTCCAGTTGCCAGAAGAGAAGGGTTTTGAACGACACAATTCAGACCCAGACAATTCAGAGAACTTTGGTCCGAAGATCAATTCAAAAGGCTGTCTTCAAAACCTCCAACATTAACTGATGCTTTGCATGGACCATGTTGTGAAGCCTAGTTTAAGTTTTATTTTCATGTGAGCTTGGGCTCCAGGACGTTGACCGGCTACAGTGTCTTCTTACCTGCACTGCAGTCCAAGCTATATTACAAACATGGAACTTCAAAAAGAAACCTATCAGTATTACACTTTTCTTAACTCAAAATGGAAAACGGGGATGGTGGGAAAATGCTTAATTTTTAGCAACAGAGTTTCACTGTGTAACTTGTTTCTAAAACAAATATATACCAAGGAAAAAAGGAATTTTACCGTTTTGGTAAAGTATGTGGCTTTTTCAGTGTGTCTTAGTTTAGTTCTGTAGAGCAAGACAGGCATTATAGAACCATAATACTGGTTGCCATCCAATGAAGAGAATACAAATCATCCTTTTGGAGATCTTCATTCTGAAGACAGCTTTCTAACATTGCCACTTGCTATAATCCAAACTAATTGATCAGCCTTATCTTTCTCAATTGACTAAAAGGCACATTAAAGGCAGTTCTAGAGAGCCTCATCTTCAAATTACTGTACATCCAGTTACTCAAGATTCCTACCACAATGCATCATTGCCTTCTTTAGAACAGATTTTTTGTCCATTCCCCAGAGAAGAGAAAAACTGGAAAAAAAAAATAAGAAAAGTTGCCTGTTTAAAAATATTCAACTTAGATCTGCTCTTTCCACTCCTTTTGCTATGTGTTGGTCTCCACTTTGCCTGAAGTTTCCCCAAAGATAATGCATGTAGAGTGAACAAGAGCAGAAATGAAAACAGTTTCTGTAGCACCAAAAATCTCCAAGCTGTAGCATTGTATTCTTTATTTATATCAGATACAACTATATGAAGTTCTGTTTGGTTCTTGTAGGCTGGTTGGTTTCAGGTACCTGAGACAATAGCACCAAATTCAACAGAAAGAAAAACAGAGAGCACTTAAGACCAAGGCTCTGCACATACTTGGTGCAAATGGAAACTGAATGGCTCAGAGGACTGCTCTCCCTTGAGCAGTTTGAGAGGATAAACCCACCCATCTTGTTGAGTTCACAGGAATGTTTCAAACACATGAACTGTTCTTTCCATCTCCTGCAAGAGACACAGGGCATCAATTATACATTAATACACAGAGAAGGAAATAAAGTTACATTGCGTAATCATATTTACTGGGCTATTTTTTAAAATATCTGAACAAAAAATTAATAGCAAAATAGAAATTTCTGTTTATTAGCTGCTGTCTGCTAGCAAAATATGCTAAAAGAGGAAACTAATTAAAGAAGTACTAATGCAGAAAAGCACTTTACTATGACGGTCCATGAGAAAATCGAAGTGTATTAGGGTCACTTATATAATTAACATACTCAATACGTATTAAGCAAGCACTGCAATGGCACACTGCATGAATCCAAGTCTTACTGCACACTTACGCTATTGGCGACTCTGCTGTACATACATATCTGCACAGTTTGGAAAATCAAAGTAAAGATCAGTCTCCACATACTCCTGCTGGATAAATGTCTTTTTAATCTACCTAATATTTGGCAGACTTTCAACATATTTTTAGGTGGCAAGATGGTGAGAGGAATAGCATGAAAATGGCTTGAAAAGCATTTTGCAGTAACTCTGCAATATCCCATGCTAAAGCTTTTCCAGGTTTTGCTGTATTCATGGAGAAAAATATTTAGTGTTCAGTAATCCAACTGGAAACTAGCATTTGTTGTCCTTTTCTCAACAGGGTTGGTTATTAGTTGAATCAGCAAGCTGATCCAAACCCCTCTACAGCTAGAACAATGATGGTGGAGGGAATGCACGTCCAGAGTTAAGATCAGCCTATGCCAATGGTGAAATATCAACTTACTATTGATGCAGACAGGAGGACTGGGCATCCTAGAGGCAAAGGATGACAGCAAAGCGTACAACTGGCTTAAACCACACTGAGCTGGACTTATCTAGCTAAAGAAAGTTTGCAAACTTTTAAGGTCTTGTAAGAAAGTTACAATCAGCCAACTGCATGAAGTAGAGGTATGTCATTTTTGGGGGCCTAGTTACACAACTGCAAGTAAAAGCAACTGCAGCAACACTGGATCAGTGTGCCTATAAAGTACTCACTTTACATCCGCTGTTATTCATATCAAAAATGTTGTAACTGCTTCTACTCAACTTTCACTCTGCTAGCATGTGCTTTCCCATGCTGCTGTATTCTCTCCTCTTTTTCCTTCCTTCTTATAGGCTAAGTTCTTAATTCTTTTCTGAGAAAAGTATTATTAGAAACCATCTCTGGTTTTTAAGTAATTTCTACACTAAAGTTTATTCTGGTTTTAGATACTTTCCTCAAAGTTTATTTAAGGCTTTTGCCTGCTTGTACAACAGTAAATTGAGAGATGAACTTAGTTCTTAAAAAAACAGCCTCACAAAACTCAGATAAAAAGAAACTGTACAACATCACCTCTATAAGTTGTGATTTGTCATAGTCTCTACGGTGTCTGTAGATGCACTGACTGAGGAGTGAATACAATCTCTCAAGTTGGTCAACAGTCAGGTTGTCACTTTTCTTAACCACCAAATCAAGAAGTTTCTGTTGGAACAATGAAAGGGGATGTTAAAAGAGGTTTTATAAGCACTTCAATTTTTTTAAGGACAAATCAGAAATGAAATCTCCTTCTGAAGCCCGGTTTTGGAGGGATACATGAAAATAAAATGAATCACACCTGGATACCAGTAAGGCCGCTGCTTCCATGTAGATGCAAAAGGACTTAATGTCTCTTTTCACTTCTCTGCTTATACCCACACTTCTTTTTCTTGTCTTCGATTTTATAATCTGTGTATCTGGGGCAATGCTTGTTCTATTTGAACAATAATTTATCCTGTTTTGTCTTGGTCAGTAAGTATGACAAAGCACCCTATAAAA
Organism: Myiopsitta monachus; assembly: GCA_017639245.1. Taxonomy (NCBI): domain Eukaryota; kingdom Metazoa; phylum Chordata; class Aves; order Psittaciformes; family Psittacidae; genus Myiopsitta; species Myiopsitta monachus. Next base: position 20,912,718 of record CM029922.1, on the reverse strand, counting down.
ACTGCTTTGATAGCTAAAGGAGACATTTTTAAGAACTTGCATTGGCATTAAATTGTAAGTAGTACAAGATGGTAACACATTTGGAATTCCACAAATGTTGAAAAACAGTACAATAAAAGAAGGGGGGCGGGAGAGGAACACGACACATGGAGAAGTGCTCACAAACAGAAGGTGAAAGCATGTATTTTACATATTACCAGAGTAAAATTTAAGAATTGTCCCTTTCATAACACTTTTGTGTCTCCTATATAATTGTTTCCAAAGAGATTATCACCTGTACTCCACTACAAATGGGATCTAAATTTCACAGTAGGTCAGTCTAGTTTCTACAACAGAAGACAGCAAATCTGTAGTAACTTTGCTTAAAAAGAGACAAAACTGAAAGAAAATTAACTAGCAGGGGTTCAGTCTATGATGCCAAAACATCAGCACAAATTCCAATTTGCTTTCCAACCTAACAGTTCTTTCGACTAAGTATACATACATGGGAAGGTAAAAGATGATGTTAACCCCTAATTACTAGGCACCCAGCAGTTCCTCAGTAACTGGCATGTCCAATTAACACAAGTACCTGCAAAAATGGCAATTAAAATAGTGGACTGCTGGGCTATTACTGGATTCGTAATGGCAGTAATGATGGGAGAGTAAGGATTCAGTAGTTTTATTAACTTTTCATTCAAAAAAAAACCCCACTGACCGACATACCATCTTCAGAAGTTACTGCTGCTGTAATACTCATTTGTGGTAAAAAATAAAGGGAATGTTGCTTCAGAAGAGAAAAAGGAAGCTTTTTGCATGGAGTCTGTTAACAGTTCAATTGATTTTTTGGTTCCATTACCTTTAGTCTGTCATGGTCAACAATTACAGAGGGTAAGGGATCCGATGGTTCCTCAGAGACCTGTTCCAAACCTGTGGGCTTTGACTGTTCCAAAGCAACTTTTCGTGTTTTCTTGCTTTTGTATATACCTGTAATTTGAAAAACAATTATCAGCACTGTCAGTCTCTCAAAATGAACAACCTGTTTCTTCACTTTGGTTTGATTTTACTTGTTTGGTTTGTTGGGTTTTTTTTGAACCAAGCAAGACTGATTGTGGCAGTGCGCATTATTCATCAGCTTTGCAGAATTCTAAATGTTTATAGTTGCACAAAACCACAGTTCAGAAAACACACATGAAACTGATCCCAACAGAAAACTGAATATCACTGAAAGCATGTTCCCATTGTATTATTTCTACTTAGCAACACCAAATTACACAGCTTTTAAGGGAAGTTCATATATTAAGCAGAAAGATTTTGAGCATTAGCTTAAGTAAATCAAATCCTTGTTTTTCTCTCCAAAGCATCCTATATGTCTTCATCACCACGCTAGTTCTAACACCCGCTCTGCTCCTGAAACTTCATGCTTTTGTGACAAACTTCTTCCACCTCTACATTAAAATTGTTGTCCCATCCTGTTGTGGAAAACAAAGCTTTTTTATCTCCTGATTCTCTCCCTTCACTCATCCATTGTCTTCCTCCTCAACTATATAAAATGCTTTTTTTTTTGAGGACCCCCCTGTTACTATAACCATCTGTAATGTAAATAAAATTCAACTACTAAATTCAGAAACATAAAGACTTTTACCATACATCATACTCCTGCTATTCTCAGGACCTTTCATCTACTACTCTCCTTAAACTTAGAGAAAATGTGTATGTACAAACACAGCCAACATGTATGTAGTGATAGTCTCATAATTCAGATGTCTCATTAAAGCTCATTTACTTTGTAAATCTCAGCACTAACTTTTGAAGTAAAGATTTCATCCTTTCAGACAATTCTGAAAAGCTAATTAAAAAGGCAATCATGCATAAGGCTTTTATTTCTCTTCCCTGAGAAAACGATCACTCTTGTCTTCAAAGGACGTGGACCCTTCTTTCATGCAACACCAGGATTTCCTTTCTCCTTTTCTTATCTTTTTGCTGCACTGTTATTGTGTTGACTGTAACTCCAAAACCAGATACCTTCTCCAATAGATAAACAACAGTTTATCTGGCTTTTGCCATGAGTTAAACTGCTTTAACTTTTGCTATGAGCAAGAGATTTTAAAGGAAAACATTCTGTATTCCTGTGTTTTTCCAGCAAATGTCAAAGATATTTTTATTATAAATCTGATAAAAAAAGTCAAAGCATATATAGATAAAAATATGGAACACAGACCAAAACATATATATCTACGTGCATTGGTAATAGCTTTTAAACCTTTAATAATTGTTTAAATATTATCTCAGTATTTACAATATTTCCCGTAAAGACTACAAAAATAAACGGAACAGTCTAAGTATGGAGATGTATTTACTTGCGAAAGATAACATTACAGCAAGTAAAGCATGGACTGAATGATGTGGAATTAAATGTTGTAAGCATACCAATAGTTTCAGAGTGCAGTTCATAAAATGTTATCATACAATAATAACATAAAAGACTACAATTAAAAATATACACATATTAACTTGGACACCAAGATAAGAATAGAAACATTGAAAACAAGCTATACCTTCCTTATCTGTTTCAGCATCCTTAGTTTCAGTGTCTGTGCTCTGTAGTGTTCTGTCATTATTGCTGCAATGTGGTAATTCAGCTTTCACTAGATCAGCTCCTTGATTTTCACTGGAAACTTCCGTTTGCTCCTTTGGCTGATCTTCAGACAAAAATTTTTGTTTGTTAATAGACCCATCGTTGTTGTCACAGGGTGAAACAGTATCAACTGATTCCATTTTACCATTATGACATGCTGGAAGAGGTATACCTTCTGATCGGTGTACAGATGTCTCCCCATTCACACAGTCCCCTTTCGATGTAGAGTCCTTCCTTAATTCCTTTTCAGCACTCAGGGTAACACTGTCAGTTATTAAGAGAGATTCATTTGAGCTCTCTTCTTCTGTGGATGCAAAATTGTTTTCCTTTCCTGATGTCCCATTGTTAAGCCTCTGCTCTGCATCAATATCCATAATATCACAAGAGGATTCATCATTTGTTATAGAGAGATCTCCTATTTCCTCCCCATTCTCCTCAATGCAGTCAGCGCTGATCTCTAGCTCTCCATTTTCCAGCAATTTACTATCCTCTCCATGATTTTCATCATCAGCAAATTTAGCATCATCTTCATCTTTCTTTAAATTATTGACTTTCCTCTTCTTAATAATGCCTTTGCCCCACTGTGAGCGCCGTCTTGATTTTCTCCTTATTCGAACTGAGTTATAATGAAAAAAAAAAAAACCTTTAGATGCACAGGTACCCCTCAATAAACATACTAGGATAACAGAATATGCTGTGGTGTGTGAGGCAATCAAATGTGTTCACATTTTAAGGAAATACATATTTTATATATATCCATTTGTAGGTAAAACAGTAAAAGCAAAAACCTAAGCAATGATGTAGACCTCTCTCACTCTCATTTGGTTAATGCAGACTCTAAGTCAGTTTTTCTCATTTTCCCCTTTTAGAACCTCAGTGATCAGGAATCAATATACAATGAAACAAATGGAAGTCCAATCCAGGCATTCGTAGAACAATTCAGAACAGACATCAGGAAGTCTCTAGTCCAACCTACTACCCAAAACAGAGTCAAATATGAGGGCAGACTAGGTTGCACAAGGCTTTATCCAGTCCTGTACTGAAAACTTCCACAGATGCAGATGAAATGACCTTCATGGGCACCCTGTAACCATGCATACTTGTCATACCAGTGAAAAGGCTTTTTGCCCTATATCCAGTCATCACCTCTCTTTTCAATTTATGTCCACTGTCAAGTCAAAGACATCTCCACTCTAAGTTGGCTAGATCTCCCGAACCTTCCATTCATTCCCATCTCTTTACTCAAGTTCACAAAATGCGGTTTTAAAAACTGATGATCTTTGGTTTAGATTCACACCATTTAGCAACCACTTCTACAGAGAGACCTCACAAACATTTGCATTTCTGCAATGAGTCTGTAAGCAGAAGGGGAAGCCTAGGTCCTTAAATCAGGCTCAAAACCAATGCATTCCCACCATATCATGAAACTCAACTTGAAGCAACATGGGCATGTGATCCTTTCTTCATCAATTCTGTACCCTTACTTTTTCATTTCTTCTATTTCTCATTTGAACTTCCTGTGCCTTTGAAAAAAATCACATAACAAGCTTTTTTTTAGAAAGGACTTTTTTTTTTACTGATCTATTTGCTAAAGCACCGATCTAAAAGAGATTTTGGCGCACATTTGCAATGTGACCAGCAAATACAGAAGGAAGATCATTCAAACTTGATACTAGTGCTCCTTTTCAAGAGCACTAACAAGACACTGCTCAGAAGACTATGGATGAGACAGGGAAAAACTGAAACTTCTACATTCAAATTCAAGTAATGATACAGATTGCTCATGTTTTTGTAAAATTGCTCAAGTTGTGGCCAAGCAGATATAATTGAAAATCCAGCCAACAGTAACCAGAGATTAACAAACCTTCTTCCATTTGAAAATGAACCGTTATGTTGAGCACCTCCACACTGTTCTTGGTATTTGTAAGTTACTTTGATTTATAGGGTATTAAGTCCCAGATCTATGTCTGCCAAACTCACACTGAGAAACAAAGATCTTGCTTTGAAGATACAAGTGCTATGCAGGTACAAGTGTTGAGAATTAATTCACAGAAGCTAAGAGAAGCATAGTTGTACTTCAGAATTTGCTCCCCATGAGTGGTATGTGCAAGCAGGTTGTTTAACCACTATACTAAGAATAAATCTTAACCTTTTAGCTTTAAAGCTATCTAAAGATACAATCCCACTGCAATAAAAAAAAACATAGTCTCACTTGGAATGCGTATTCATTGTTACAGACCTTATGGCGAGCTATAACATTTGAGAAGAAAAATCCCCTTTCTCCAGCTATTCTGTAGATTTGACAGCAGCCTCTACAGCTAGCATCACTATTGATGATTTATTGATGATAAACTATAACCCATTCACATAACTTTTCAGGAGCTCATGTAATCTTCCCTTAGATTGTGCAAGAGATTTTAATTATTAACAGAAGCAGCAAATCTGAAACTAAACAGGGAGGTGTAAACTTATGGACAAAAAATGTCCCCTATTAAGGCAGTGGTTTTAGCCTCAGGTCAGCTCCAAAGATGAGTAAATAAAACGCAGAAGGGGAGTCTTCTCAAGGAAATATACTATGTTGTCAAGTGTACAGATTAGTAACAAAGTTGAAATTTTTTAAGATACACTGATTTTGGCTTTTTAGGTTGACTTTACGCTAAGAATCAGATATGTCAAACATATTTGACATTTATTATGCCAATGAATTGTACTTTAAATATATGCCTGTTTTACTAGTTCATCCATTTTGTCCACCCTATGAGCATTACCTGGGATAAGAATCCAGTGATTTGCCTTAACACACAGGCACATTCCTATAATTATTAAGTGTAGGAGGAATCACATTAAAGTAAAATTGAATTAATCCTTGTGTTACACATTTCATCAAATTTCAAGGTGATAGGCAACAAGTCCAACTCACTCTTTCATGCAGCACTATTCAAATGCACATTGTGCATGTTGCTTTTTATTGCTGTTTTTAATTACAACAAAGTAACCACAGAAAGTGCTGCAGAATATGCAGATGTCCTCACAGGAACTGAGGTTTACACTGCATCAAAACCAGTAAACACAGACAAAATTTCAGCTACCTCATCACACCAGCACACACAAAACAGAGCTTTGGTTGAAACACTGCTATCATTATAAAACTGCTGTTATGTCAAGATATTAAAAAAAAAAATTGATACCACCAACCACATCCTGAGATTTAGGAAAGAAGAACAGAATTTCATTGCCAGATACTGCAGAAGATGTCTTCCTAACATTTAGCAGTATTTGAACTGACAAAAGCAGTATCTACCTGGTTTGGGGTTTCACTCACATTTAGTCAATAGAACTCAATTAATGATATTTTTTTTCCTCCCAGGCTCTTATAAATTCTTACTTCTCAGCAGAGCAGTACCACCTTCACCTGACCCACCCAGAACTGCAACCAACAGGTGACCAGCACTTCTAAAATCCTAATTCTTTTTGTCCCTATACTTCTAAGAATCAAATTTTCCCCCTTGTCATTCAAATAAAAGCCTTCCTGCTTTCAAGCCCTTCCCATCCCAACCACTGAAGTTTTCTCTCTTCAGGTTTTCTTAAACCCACCTAAATCTCTTTCAAATTTATTTAGCACAAAACTACTTGCATCATGCCCATGACCTCAGTGAGATTCCAAGTCTCTTACCTAATAACGTATCTTTGAGCCCATGTACCAGCGTTTACCCTCCTGATAATATCAAAAGTAGACTTCTAGTTCTCACATTTAAAGTGCCCCATTCAAATGATGCCTTTTTGTTCTCATCTAGGCTGCACTTCTCTGTGCAAAAAAATGTCTGCTGGAAGAAGTTTTGGGTTCAGATCCTTAGCACGTGTAACACTGTTACACAGATTTTCCTTTCATATAGACAGGCAAGCCTCTAGGAAAAGTGAAAAATTGACTAAGGAATACAACACCAAACTCCACCACCAGTCAGTCTTTCTGTCCTGCCCACTTCCCATAGTAAAGCTAAAGGAGTGGCACAAGTAGGAGGAATGTTTAATGTAGAAGACAACCATGTGACCAAATGTAGACGTTGACAACAGATTTCATCACCTAGATTGATTTTGCTTTGTATTTGTCGGAAAGAAAAAGGTACTACTGCGAGAGTAACACAAGTATGATAAGATGTCATACAGAATCACAGAACAGCTTGGCTTGAAAAGACCTTCAAGATCATCCAGTTCCAATCCCCTGCCGTGGGCAGGGACACCTTCCACTAGACCAGGTTGCTCCAAGCCCCGTTCAACCTGGCCCTGAACACTGCCAGGGATGGGGCAGCCACAGCTTCTCTGGGCAACCTGTGCCAGCGCCTCACCAGCTCCACTGTAAACAATTTCTTCCTTATACTTAATCTAAATCTACCCTCTTTCAGTTCAAAGCCATTCGCCCTTGTCCTATTACTACTTGTGAAATTTATCTCTGAGTTCTGCAAGACAGTTCAAAAATAGGACTCAAAAAGGAAGAAGGAGCTACCATAGGGTAAAAACTGATGCAAAACTAAAGAGCTAATGGGCAGGAACTAACAGTGTAATGGACTGCTGCTAAAAAGTAAGCTTGACCTGGAGTCCCCTCTTCTCTACCTTAATGTTGATATAAGACTGTAAACTATCAAGACCAGAATCCCACACTTTTTATTTTATAGTCAGTATGATTTCTGACATATTGAAATTTTCAGTAACTAACAGCATGGGATAGCTTTTTCTAGAACAAAAACTTTGAGTTAACTTTGTTAAAAAAATTAACAGAGTATATACAATCGCAAGTGAACACCTTAACACCTTTTCAATTATTCTTTTTAAAACTACTTGTCTGAAATCTACTCATTGATACTCAGTCTTTTGGCAGTACTTGTACCAGAGGCAGTAAAAATACTATTGTCAGAGGAATCCTGCTTTACAGAACTGAGTTCCTATAACTCAAATTATTATAATACCAATTATTCACACATGAATACAGTCACTTGCTTTCCGAATTGCTGAACTCTTCTCTCTGTAATCTTCACATAACCTCTACAGATTTGCCAAGGGGATCCTCAGTGCAGTTCTAGCTTTCCTGGTTTGCTTTTTTGTAAATCAGTATTCAGAATTTTTAATGACAATAAGTACCTGTTTGACCAGTAGTCACACATAACATTTCACCTGAGTTCGCATGAAGTTGGTATCAAAAGCAAACCTTCCTCACATTTTTCTTTTCCTAAGCTGCACAGCCTATGAAGACAGCATTTTTTAGAAGTGCAACATAATACAATATAATTTAATCACTGAATACAAATTTACATCTCCTTAAGTGGTGAGGTTTCTCAATTCTTCCATTCCTAGCTTGAGAAACTTTGTAAGAGTCAGCTGAAAGGCCCTTAACTCAAGGCAGACAACATTTTCCCCAGAGGTGGCCTCCCATGGTTATAAAAGCTAAATTCTATACTTACTGCAGAAGGACTAGTCTTCTAGGAATAACTTGAGTAAAATGAAACCTGTAGCAGATGCTCAAAAATTCTCAATTCTTGCCCACCAACAAGTTCTGCTTGGAGAGTCTCAAGCCAGACACACCAAGTAAGGACAACATCTTCACATTAAATAAGCATCCTTTTTTTAGAGGTGCACTTCAACCTTGTAACTGCGACCTATCTGTTTAGTACTGTCTCAGGAAAACATCTCAAAAACATGAGTGAGTGGTACAGAAGCTTCAGAGTTGAGGCATACACTGTTGCTGTGCCCCAAATCTAGCCATACAATGACATAACTGCAGACTACATAGAAATAAAGTTAACAATTGCAAAAAGAAGTAGATATAATTAGAAGATTCAAAGACTGTCAACTGCTAACAAGCAAGTCAGCTTGTCTTAATGTGGGTGAATTCTAATGAGAAGATGCAGCAGTCAAAGCAGATATGTTTCTCTTGAAATTTTTGTAGTTTGACTACTACAGTATATTAAGTGCAGCACAGTATTAGCGGAGGCTAACAAGTTCATTTCATGCTGTAGAAAAGACCCTTCTATGCCTCTGCACTGCTTAAAAGTCCACCAGAGAATGTGAATCCTCTGTCATTAAATGATAAAACTGACATCCATCAAACAGTAGATTCTCTATTGTTACCTTTATTTCATAAAGAATTCCTGGGGATTAAAATCCAAAGGAGATTCTCATGGCAAGCAAGATCACCATGGATCTAGATTGTGTGTCTGCAGTATCATCAAGAACCACTTGAAGCAACGCACGTGTTTCAAGTTTTTCTTCCATGATCAAAACCCTAAACTTCTTTCTGATGTCTTGTGTGTAAAGTAACTCAAAGCCTTGAGAAAGCACTTAATACCAGCAATTTACGCTCTCTTATGCAGCATCCAGGATACCTATATATCTGCCACAGTAATTTAGCTGCTTCCAGTAGCTCCACATTCCTTACCATGGGGCACTGAATAGTCCACTTGAAAGTCTCTGGAGTTTTTAGTCAAAGTCCCAAACTGCAGTCAGAGATAAGCAGCAAGAAAGAACAGAGCAGAGTTCCACAATGGCTTAAAAAGCAAAATGAGGTGCCAGCTTCTACTAACAGACAAAGCCATTTCTCCCTCCAAAGCCAGCTATAGCATTTCCACTACCTCATTTGTGCCGGCAGTGCTGTTCCTGCAGTAAAACAGATAAGGGAACTAAATCCATTTGAAACATAACAGTTTTTTTTCTGGGTTAGTTTTCAAAATCTTCAGGTGAGCTTTCCAACTCATGAATGATGATGCTGGCACATGGGAGATGGTGGGAATATGCAACCAGTGAAAAGTCAAGACAGTACCTTTAGTCTGACCAAGCCTGAAGTGACTGCGGAACTAACCCATAAAACACGTCATTTTCTTTACCTAGATGGAAGGTACTCAAGGCACAGACCTGACAAATAGATCTAAAAAATCACCTAAGCTCTTCACCTCAAGAAGAAGCAGTCAAGTTCCATAAGAAAGAGACAAAGCATGTTTAAAGAAAATAAAGAAATAAAAATATCTTGGCTGCAGTATCCCCAGCATGTTCTCCTCCTACTCAACTTCCCCCTATTATCCCTTATAATGCTTTCAACTCCAGTTCTTCCCAGTATTTCCCACAGAACTCTCCCAGTATCTCCTGTTCCACCCCACCCCAGCTAAAGAGGACACAAGATATACTACATCTGAGGTGTTCATGCTATGGCTGGCCAATACAATGTTTTACCTGATCGACTAACAAATCCAGACAGAACAGGTAACAACCATTCTCAATCTATAGCCTTTTCCTTCAGTAGACGCGTAGATTTAGACAGCGACCAATCTTTACAAAACCTGCAGGAATCTAATCTTTTAGCTCTCACCTCCTGTCAGATCAAAGGATTTCCTTTGCATGTGGCATTCCTCAGGGGTCAGTATTGGGCCTGGTGTTGTTTAACATCATTGTTGAGACATGGACAGTGGGATCGAGTGCACCCTCAGCAAGTTTGCTGATGACTCCAAGCTGTGTGGTACAGGTCAACACACTGGAGGGCAGGGATGCCATCCAGAGGGGCCTGGACAGGCTGGGAGATGGGCCAGTGTAAACTTCATGAAGTTCAACAAGGCCAACTGCACCTGGGTGAGGGCAGCCCCAAGCACAAATACAGGCTGGGAGGAGCCTGTTTTGAGAGCAGCCCTGAGGAGAAGGACCTGGGTGTGTTTGTTGATGAGAAGCTCAACATGACCCAGCAATGTGCGCTTGCAGCCCAGAAAGCCAACTGAATCCTAGGCTGCATCAAAGGAAGTGCGACCAGCAGGTCAAGGGAGGTGATTCTCCTTCTCTACTCCACTCTCATGAGATCCCACCTGCAGTACTGTGCTCAACTCTGAGGCCCCCAACATAAGAAGAACGTGGACCTGTTGATGAGAGAAGCTGTGGCTGCCCCATCCCTGGCAGTGCTCAAGGCCACACTGGATGGGCCTTGGAGCAACTTGGTCTAATGAAAGGTGTCCCTGCCTATGGTAGGGGTTTGAAATTACAAGATCTCTAAGGTCTCTTCCAACCCATTGTATAACAGTGACACAGGAAAATTAAAGAGAAAAATGAAGTCAAAAGAGACAATCAGATTAATATCACTGGTGGAGATAATTTTTAGACTTTCCACCTCTAGATCTGCTTATTTTTCCACTGCTGAGTAGGTTTGTACAATAGCAACCATTACAGCTATATACATTTTTGGTACATTCAGGTGGCTCTTAAAGACTGTAGAATGATACTGAGAGCCACGAACAAAAAGTAGAGTCTCCCACTCTAATTAAAATTACATTCTATAGCACTTACAGAATTCATTTATATCACATATGTGAAAAGCTCATGGCTGCTGCTTAGTTTCTCTGTCAAAGAGGCAAAATAAAAAAATATAAAGAGAAAACTGAAGTTAAGAAACGGGTAATAATCACAAGAAAACCAACTACTTCTGCAGGTGGAAACTTCACACCAAGTCTTTAAACTATTTAAAGCCAACATTGCCACAGTTTTCAAAAGAGAGGAAGGAGTAAGATATATCTAAGAGGTCGGAAAACTGTTTTTTATTACACCACTTGTGTGTACCACTTAAGAGGAAAAAATTTATTTGAGAAGAACTCATTTAAAAAAATTCTAAAAATTCTCATTTTTTACCATGTCTATAAGAAAGGTGATGATAAAGCTTTCAGGAAAATTTTCTTCTTAAGCAAGGCTGAGCACTCTTGCATTACTGAGTTAGAAAGAAGATGAATAACAAGAGTATAAAATGAAAAAGGCACTGATGAGGTAAATTTTAGGATCCTATTTTGCCCTCTGTCAGAGAAGGGAAAAGTTAGATAAAATAGAAAGGTATTTGATTACTTCAAGAGTCAAGCATTTAATAATGTAAGAAAATTTCTTTGCCACTACATATCACCAAGTCCAAAAGCTTGGATCCCAAAAATGAACAGCCATTCAGCACATATTAGAACTCCTTCAAATTCGCTAATTAGCATTTTAAATTAGAAGAATTACAAAGCCTATGGATTTTAAAAGAAGCGTTAACCAACTCAACACCAGCAAAGTTTGCATTTCCTTCAAAATTTGGCATGAAAAAAGAAACATTTTTATTTCTCAAATGTTAAAACTTCCTTTTAAAGCATCTGGTTGAAGCCAGCATCAGAAAGAGGACATCAAACTACTGTCATCCAGAATGCCAACTCCTACACTACCCAGAACAGGATGATAAAGAAACAAAAAGAGACAGTTGTCTCCGCTCTGAGTAAATATGTCCTCAAATTCCAGAAAATCATTTTTAATGGTGTTTGTCAAATTACAGTACTTGTCACTATCTCAAGTGAGACTTAATCCAAGTCAAATCTGGAGAGCAGGAGAAGAAAAGAAAACAGTAGCAAGCATAAGATTTGTGACAAAACAGCAGCAGCTGCTAGGATTTTAATGTTAGCATCTGGATGACTGTTGTCAGTCTGGATACTGTATGCCAGTATCCAAATTCAGAACTAGCGCAAAAGGCTGAAAATAGTTAAAATAATAAAAACCATATGGCATCTGATCTGCCATGTCCTTTGATAAGGCATTACTGCAGTTATATGAATGCCTAAGGTACAGCAATCACTGATACCACTGCAGCACAGAGGTCAAAGAGACAAAACAGATGAAAATCAAAGACTGAAAATAAAACAGCTTTTGTGAAAAAATATAAACAAAAGACCTTTTATTTCTATTTTTTTTAAATACTCCTGCCAAAACACACCTCCTTTCCATTATAAAGCAACAGCTTCACGATAGCAAAGATAGCCATCTAGAAAAAAAATACGCAAGCAAAAAACCTCCCACCACCAAAAAAACAGAGGTGTACAAAATATTGTTTAGAAACTAGATTTTCTGCAGCAGTTTTTTATATCCTTGCTTGATCTCCCTACAGTTCTACAGGGACCACTAATCACTTCAGTTATTGGGAAAATTTAGCAGTCTGTTTACTTCATATTTCATAAAATGACTTTTATGACTTTTATATAATACTTTACATAACAGAAAATATTTTAACTTTTTTATTTGCTCCAAATGCCATTTTTGCAGCTATTTTTGCTGTATATTCTCATATACAGCATAGAAGACATTCTCCATGAAGGAGACATAAAATCAGCAGTCTACCACTACAATATATTATTGTTAAATACTGCAAAAAAAAGATAAGAATGTAAAACCAAATCTTCCCCATACAGTTTATTTATGTGTAACATTAAAGGAAGCAACTGCAAGACAGCAAAATAATATGCAACATACCCCATCTACTGGCAAAACAGAGCAGCAGAACAAGTTTTATTACACAGCATCTCAATAAAAAGATGCTAATGTTTTATGTGCTAACATGTATCTAAACCAATTACAATGATTAATTTACCACACACACCAAACTGCACAATGCTGGTAGTTCCCTTTTCCACACAAGTACATGCCTTCTTATCGGTGCCCAGTGATAAGAGGTAATGGGCCAGACCAAAGCACAAGACATTCAATTCAAAATTAAGAAAAAAAATATTCCTGTGAGAGTGGCCAAGCACTAGAGGAGGTTTCCCAGGCACGTCATGGAGCTTCCTTTCCTGGAGATATTCAAAACACAACTGGAGACAGCCTTGTGCAACCAGCTCTGAGCAGGGAGTTAGACCAGATGGTCTCCAGAGGTTCCTTCCAACCACAGTAATTTTGTGATTCTACTATCAAACAACTACTTACATCAGCCTTTTGACCCATGTCCCATTCTAAGTTCTCACCATTTTCACTTTTCTCAAAATACAGAGTTAGTATGAAAATACTTTAAATTATCCTGTTGCAGAACTCTCCCAAATGGATTTTCAGCAACTTCTAGTAATGTAATACTTTTAAAACTCATCTATACTGTGACACACCATACACCACAGATGTATCTTCAACCAGGGAAATGGAAGATTGCAGATTAAATCTAACTCAGGAACATGTATCATTACGCTTTCAAAAAAACCAACTATTTTCTGCCACATTTCTGATAGCCTACTGGCGCCAATCAAATAAAATTATATAAAATATATTTGAAAAATTAATCACAAAATAATAGGTAACTAAAAAAAAAATTTCATATAAAATACATAACCTCAGAAAACAAACCAACACTGATAAACTATCTCTTATTCTCCATTGTACCAGCCCTGAACTATAAAGGGGGCTTTAAATCGAACAAAGCTGCTGCACTGTTTGTAGTCCACTGTTTTCAGAGAAGATGCTTGACATTAATTTCCTTTAGGGTTCTCAAGTGTTTCATCTGAACTGACCTTTTTGCAGTTATTTTCTAAAATACTGTAAACAAAGCTCCCCCCCAAAAAAAATAAAAAAGAATCATCAGAAAAATAGTGGTACAATTGGTGATTTTTTCCTTAGATTTATCTACGTAAAAAAATTAATTCAAGTTTAAATAGCAGAAAAAAAAAAGGAAGATTTTCAGAATTATTAATTGCAAAGTACAGGTTCTATCCTGTGTAATTACATGAATCATTGTCTTTGTTACTCTGCTCATGTAATATATTTTAGTCTTTAAAAAAAACAAACTTAGTTCTTGACCAAAAAACAAATTACCACTCTACCTCTAAAATCACCTCTGTTCAGAAATCCGTTCTCTAAACCTGTTTCTTCCATTTACACAATTGCAATCCACCATATAGTTTGCTGCTATTTGAGCTCTCTCCAGTCTGCTCAGTTCTGTTCCTGCATTACTCTAGCTCTCTTCCTCCCCCTTTTAAGACTCTCTTCCTAATTTCTAGTCTCTCCTGAACTTAGTACATCAATCTTTAAGTGTGCCCATGTACCACCTGAATCTCCTCTGCAGACTTCTGATTGCTTATCAATTTCTGGTTCTCTCTCTTGATTACCAGATCCATCACATCGCTCCTGGCCTAGTTGCTTTTCCCAGACTCAGCCTTAAAAGGCAGATTTTCATTTGATCATAGTCCCAAACACCACTAAGGCTCAAATTTACTTTCCTTCCAAACCTAAATCACCAGAATAGTAGCAGAAACACTGCCTTAATACTAACTTTTTTTTTTTTGTTTACACACAGAAATGCTGGCAATTTCCTTCAGTTGATGTCTCTACTCTTCAGACAATTGCCGCTACCTCCATAATATAAGGTGGAGAAGGGAGCAGAGGTACCAGAGCTTCTTTTCATACAAGTCACCAGTAATAGCTGCTATTTCTCTTCCCAGGAGATGTCTGGCTTGGAGGTCTATAAACCCTACCGTCTGCTGCATAGCACGCACAGCCAGGAAAGTGCTCTGTAGATCAGCCAAAGTGAGAATCTCCATCTCAGATTTCACAGGAAACTAAACAAAAAATATGAGACTCCCTTAACTTCTCTCTCCATTTTAGCACAAGCCGCCAAACAAATAAAGAACAGCTTGGATCCACATCATCAATTTACTCTATGACAATTTATTCAAGCCATAATTCTGTATGACTGACTTTAATTCCTTTAACGGAAGAAATTACAGCTTCAGGAAATAAAACCATACACCTCTAATTAATTACAGTATTTGACATCACCACTATCTTTCATATATAAACAATGTTCATCTCTGGACACTTATCACCACGTCCTGAAAACCCTTTCTCATCAAGGAAAAGTACCATAAAAGAAAGCACAAAGACCAATGAAAATATGTCAGCTTCAATCTATCAGTTTGCCTATTAAGCAATTGATAATGCTATTAATAATATATTAATGATGGATTCCACCTCTTCAGCTGGAAAGCCATGCACAACTATCTGTATCTCTCATACTCACTTTCTCCTATACTCTTTATTCTGTTAAAACAAAATATCTGTTGCATATTTACCTGTTCTAATCAACTTACCTCCTGAAAATAATTAACAGTTTCTCTGTTTACCTACATCACAGTCATTCCCCACAATTCTAGAGATTTTCATCACTTCATTGGACTTCTCCAGTAGGCTACAGCCAGAGTATCCAGTAACAGGTATTTACATTGAAAACCAAGTGCCATAAAGGAAAACAGTTCAATTTGTAATTTCTTTACTAACTTTCAGCATGACACTGTATGTACTGAAGACAGGAAGTAACTACAATGTATGGGAGACTATTAAGCGGCATGTGGGTATGTACCTGTGAATACACACACAGCGTAAACAAACCTTAAACAGATAAAAGAGAACTTCTCATTGGATTAAATATGTCTTATACTGAAAACTGTTTTCTACAAAGAAAAAAGTAATACTCATATTACATGAGAAAAAAATCATTATCACAAAACCAGAAATCCTGTTTCTTTACAACTTCTTGTGCACAGATTTCATGTAGTCAGAAAACCAAGTATTTCCTAAAGTTCCAGTGTGTTTGACGGTTCAAATTACTTCTGGAAATAATCAGTAAACAGTAGCAAAGACACACTGGAGATGTTTGCCATTGGAAGTACCTCTAGTTTTGCACAATTATCACCCAAGGTACTCACATGCACATTTATTCGCAGAGTTGGGCCACACAGACATTGTGGGTTTTTGTTTGTTCCGAAATGCCTCTTCAACTCTAGCTTCTGTCTTCCGTACAGTGGATCCATGAGGATTTGTTTGTTCTGCTGTTACTGATAAGCCTGCATACAGAAGATAACCATACCTATTTAAATAAACCAAGCTGCATAAAATGATTGAATTTTAAAAGAAACTTGGGATACGGTGCTGCAATGAGAACACATCAGTTAATATTTAGCTGGACAATCAAAGACACCTGTTTTCTACTGACAAAAAAAACTTACTGGTTGCATGGTCTTAAAACTGTGAACTCTGAAGGACAGAAAAATCTCTCACACTTGGGTCCCCAAAGATTGCACTCTGTATTTCTGTATTTCCTCTACAAAGCAAATTCTTATTGACAGCTTAAAATTTTTCCTGATTTTAAACAGGTGATTTAAAATGAGTGGCAATTCATAATGACATTGTATGCCACATCAAAAAGAGCATCTGAATAAAAACCTTGTGTTGTCACCATGATCTATGTTATGTAAAGTGTATCCATTTCAGATTCAGTATGAGCTTCTAGGTTGAGAAAATGCAATTCTGCTTTTAAGAAAAAGTCTGTTTTGCTTTCTGTAATCTAAGTTCATCTAATAGCTTCTACTATTTCATAGGGTTTTTTAATTAAATTCTAAAAATGCAAACTTTCATATTGGTTAAGCACATTTTAAAGACATAAATGAATCTCTGAGGTTTCATATTTTGTGAACTAGAATTTCCTATCCACCCACTAAAAGAGTCTTCAAAATGTCACACCATGTCTCCAATACTAACCAGAATCAAGTGCGCAAGAGCTGACAAGAAGCTCTAAAAAAGATGAATGCAGAAATTAAAAGATTCACAAAGGAACTCTCACCTAGCAGTTACTAGTTACAGCATAAGTTTCTAGGTAACATTACAAATATTTTGAACTGTGTATCAGAAGTCATTTCACTACTCAAAACATCCACCACTTCTACCTTGTCATCTGCTGGTTTCAACAAGAAGCTGAAAATTCCAATCATCTAGTATACATCATTCTTAATTTAGCGACTTAGAATTTGCAATCATTAAATTCATCATCTTTCTACAACAGCACCTCATTTCAGTAATACGAGAAGAAATTCTAGCTGAACTTCTACATTCTAATTTTATTATGAAGTTTATCATTCTGTTACACTGCAGTACTACTTCTGACACTGGACACCAGTCTTGGTACTAAGCAAAAATGGCAGTTCTGTCCAAAAATTAGAGAAGTTGTGGAAAAAGAAAACAATGTAGAAAATACCTTCCATTTCAGAACTACGCAAGATTGTTAAATAACTTGTCAAGAGAATTGTGAAGAAAAACTGACATGGAGCTTTTTAGCCTTAACCCTCATCCTTCAGTATCCTGGAAATAAAGAGCTAAAATATGGTACAATTCATAAAATCGAAGGCTTTTCACATGGGTGAAGATTAAAAAGCCTACAGCATGTGTCACTTGCCTTCCAAACTCCTCTGTGATTCCAGACAGAAACACTTGATAACATTTCCAGAGAACGTATGAGAAGCCTCATGCAGATCAGCTTGCTCAATTCCATCCAAATCTCATCTTGAATGTTGAATTCTTTCCAAATACAGCCAAGAAAATGTTGGCCAAGCACAGGGTACATTCTTTTTGTCAGAAGACAGATTTCCTTTTTGATGGCCACAGCCACCCACTCTGACTCAATCTGTGACTGCAACATTACCTCGACCTCTTCCAAGCAAGCATTAATAAAAGTTTTACAGTCAGTTCAAAAATTGCAAATAAATCCACATGATAAACCTGGACTTCTTTTCCATAGTCCCACAGTTCACATTATCACCCTTTTTGTCACTACAGTGTTGTTAGCAAGCTATGAATTTCAACTCTGTTAAGTCTGGAATCCTTTACCATGCTGATTCCACACATACATGTGGATATGGAGAAATGTGGACACTAAATGTTTTTGGTTTTTTCCCCATCAGACTGCATACATGCTAGTATGGCACTGCAACATGAGGAGAAAAGCTCAAGGTATTCTGAGCTGAAAAAAAGCCTGCTGTGCATCACACAATGAAGCACACTCACTGTGACTTCAGCCTAAACTTCCATTTAAGACCTTGCTTCAGGATTCAACTCCCCACCACTTTGTCTCATACACTGGTCAGGCAACAAGGCTGCCTGCCCAATTCAACGTGATTTCATTGGGTAGCTCCACTCAGGCAAATGGCCTTGTATGAGCTACCACTCTTGCATTTAGGTGAGCAGTGGCACAAAGCTTTTGGACAGTAAAAGGCACAGTTTACACTTACACAGTTTTCTTCAAGTATTTCCTCATTGAAACATTCCACTATTTCAAAATACACTCTTATTATGAAGCAGAGGGGAAAAAGGACCTGGGGATCGCTTCTATACCTGACCATTTGGTAATCAATCCAAGGAAGAAACCAGAAATCCCTTAATAACCTTGTGGACATTCAATCAAAAGAAGAAAATACAAAAGTTACGCCTTTGTTGCCCCTTGTCCATAATGTTCTGAAACAAGGTATGTGTCAAAGTCTAGACCAGCAGACACACTGTGATTTTACTGATCTGCCAGCTTGCTGAGCATATACTGTAGAGCAAAATGGTAGTAACAGCAGCACTGAACAGCATTCACATGCCTTCTATCCATTACGACGCCCAAGACTACATGCCCAAAGTGCCATCTTCTTGATGTTCTACACCACAATCTTTGACATAACTCTTGATCCAGGGATAGGACAATCTCTTGTGCTTGCCTTACAGCATGAGGTTTCCTCAGGCTTCGAGACCTTGACATACTTTTCTTCATTCATAAGCACTTAATCTAACAAGTCTTCTTACACGTGTTCCGAATCTTCTACTCTTGCTAACCCAGTAAGTGATCCTAGCCTTCCACACTCTGCAGCTGGACCAACTACAGAGCTCATCTGTTTCTGAAACAACCACAATGTGGGCTCCAGAAGCATGAGTATCTTTGAAATGTGATTTGCAGGTATCTGTGACACTGTTGCAGTTTCCACGCCACTGCACAGAAAGCACTTTGAAACCTGGCCATTGCTGTATGTGAGCTGTTGTCAGTCACACTGGTGCTGTTAGTCACCTACCTACATCTGAACGTCCACTAACCACCATCGGATACCAACAGTACCTTCTTTTTTTATGATTCAACAAGTTGATTGCATGAAATCACCAGATTTAATTATGACTTCTGAAACCCCACTTTTTTTTCAACGGGGTCTGCAGGTTTTGGCCCCAGAACATATATTGCTTGGTCACTGACACAAAAAAGCAGGGCAGCGTTCCAGTTAGCTCTTGCGAGACTTGCAAGGAGGGGCTATGAGCTATATAGTCACTCTGTGTAACGAAGAGATCTTACAAACGGTTACTTTAACCTCGGAAGCAATAACCTTTAACAATCATGGGGGACTCATAATGGATAATTAACTGAGCATAGCTCGCAGCGTGACACTAAGACCAGAATTGTGAATATTCTTATATTCGTAATAGAAAAGTACAGAGGAGAAATGAAGGCATTATATTAGTTCTATTTTACAACCACTGTGAATTACAATTGGTTCATTTATCCACAATTCAAGACACACAATTCAAGCTTGTGCAGAATTAGACAAAAAAAAAATGCGTGACTGAATGGGAAAATAAAAGGAACTGTATCCGTTTTAACCTGAAGAAGAGAAAGCCTACAGATACTTGCACAGTTCAAAGAAATTTATTAATAAAAGGTCTTCAATCTACCGGCAGAAGCATTTCAAGAACCATCAGCTATAAGTTAAGACCAGCCAAATTCAACTTCAAAATCAAATAATGCAAGTTTTTTACCAAAGCAGGAGGCAAAGCAGGAAACAGCCTGCCAAGATAAAGCTGGAATTATTGAAATCAGTAATCCCTAAATCAGCATGAAATTTTGTTTGATGTTAATAGTTCAGTGATTTTTGACCTTTTTCAACTTTCAGAACTGTAAAAATTTTCCATGGACATACAGAATCTTTCATGTAAACAGAGCCCTGTTCCCACACCGGGAATATGTTTGGGCTTTTGATTACCTTTCCCAGTCACTTTAGAAGCTGTCCACAGACTTAGAGTTGTATCGCCTATGAACAGAAAATAACTGCACCAATTTAAACAAAACAGAAGTTAGCGATGTCCTTCACTGTAGGGGGCTGTATTTTCTGACTCTGGGCTATTACACTGTCAGCCTCATGCTCCCCTCAATGTGGATGTAACAGCTGTTTCTTAATCAAAAAAAGAAGAAAGTCAACAGATTATCACCAAAACTACACATATTCACATGCCAGGGTAAACTGAAAATCCACTGGTTTAAACGCATTCTCTCCCTTATTATAATTGTTATTACACTGCATTACATGGAATTTGCAGAATACAGCTCTGGTTTCACCACACCTTCAGTTAGTTCAGCAATCCCACCATTTATCTGTTCACCATGTTCTATGATACTGTTTGTGCCAGCAGGCAATGCATCCTTCTTTGTAAAGAAGGATGGTGCTTTGTCAGACCAGCTCACGCACTTGGAAAAAGACAAGTTTTGAGCTCGGTTATCCTTTAACAGGCACTGCCTGAGTCAGACATGTATTCAGTACTTCACCTGAACTAATTTTTTATAGGGACATTTGAGAATTCCGTTTCCTATCCCATATATGTTATGATAAATGAAGCTAAACATACCTCTTTTTCTTCTCGCTTCCTTGATTTCTTCACACATCTTATTAAATTCTGGATCTAGTTCAGCAGCAATGATAGCATGAGCAGTGTCCTTCAAAGTACATGCTCTATGTCTAATTATTTTATCTAGAGAACAGGACAGCACACTTGTTAGTTTTACCACAATTACATAAATTCTTTACCATTTTAATGTTGTTCTGTACAGCATATTACAACACTGATACAGAGAGAAGTACTTGGGAAATACTACAAATGTATGAAAATGTAAATGGATCAATACCTTAGCAGGCTGAAGAATCACAACCCAGCTATTTAAGAGATACAGGAGTTTTCAGAAGCACCAATTGTTACTTTAATCAAGAGTGGTAAACAGTGAATGATGAACACATCTAAACCAACTTGCAATCTTTAGAAACTTGCTAGAATCAGCAGGTGTGGCCAGTTCCCACAGGCAGATCTACACAGTGTAATGCAGTACCATGCAGAGTCCCAAAAGTAACAGACAGACTTGTCCAGGAATGAATTTACCCACTGGGGTCTACAAACATTTGTAGAACTATACTGCAAAATCATTTCGGATATCTCCTTCATCTGTAAGGTAGACCTGGGTTGCTCATATTCCTCCCCTGTTGTTATTTTGAAACCTTAAATTATTGCTTGTTATTTAACAGCTACTAGAAAATTCAAACTGTGCTAAACCAGATTACTTTATTGCTAATACTGAATAGCTATTGCTTATTTTAATCCATTGAGAAAACCTGGCAAGAAAGAAGTCCCAGGTTTCATACATTTTCATGTCTATCTGGGGAATAGGACAAAAAATATTGCCCACAGTGGAAGCCTAAACATGACTCATAAAAAAACATGTTCTCAAAGACCAATTCCCATACCTTTGAAACACACAAAAGAAATTATTCCAACACTGTTGAAACTTGAAAATAATGGTAACTTATTAAGCAAGCCCATGTGTGGAGAAAACTGACATCTAGAATGCTGCTTTTCAATGAAAGCTACAGCACTTGTTTTGCCATTAGTACAAACATATTTAATTAGTCAATTCATCCATACTGAATTACTTTTTGCAGCTGACGGAGGTACTTCAACAGCAAACATCAACATTAATGTCTACAACATATTATACAATTAGCAGATTTAATATGTTTTAATAATCACTAAAGACAACAATTAAGAATATCAGTGAACATTTACCAAACAAGGTTTATAATTCTAGAAGCAGCAAATTTTACAGCTGGAAAAACTGCTAAGTGAAAAAGAACATCCAGTATCCAACACCAATGAGCCTTACATATGTTTTCTGGGGAAATCTATCATCACTTAAATCAACTGGAAACTAGAATTTTTTAAACGACATATTTGTGAAGCATTATGGTTTATGACCACAAAAAAGAAATTATAATGCATTCTTTGCAGATGTAATTTTGCAGTGTCAGACTTTAAAAAGCTGGTCAGATAATACAGTTTAAGATGCCCTTACAAAAGAAAGAAAGAAAGGAAAGAAAAAAATAGAAAGAAAAAAAAAAAGAAATCAAATCAGGAGTATTTGATTGAACTACGACTTCTTCTAATCGTGTGATGGGCAAGACTTTTCTACAGACTGTGCTTCAAAGAGGCAAATGCTATTATGTCTAACACACAATGGTTATGTTTCCATGTCTTTAAGAATATTTCCTGGTCAAACAATGGAAGAAAAAAAAACAACCCTACCTTATTATATAACCTATCTGAAATTTTATAGCAAAGTACCAGGAGAAAAACCTCAAAGAAGCCAGTTTTGAATATCTGTACTGTATATAAAACCAGCTAGTCTGGTAGTCCAATTGCAGTTTCCAACTTAATGACAGAAGTAGATACAGTATGATTCTTCTGCAACTTCAAGCATGAAGCAGAGGCAAGCATATATACCCAGCTTTAAAGAAAGTGAACATTTATAGGTTAATATTCAGTTACTGCATCTGAACATATATAATGCTTGCTCTGAATAGACATGATGTGCTGCTTCAGCAGTATATTCACAGAAATCTTGCATGCCAGAAGAGCAATACATCATCAACTGGTGACAACACAGAGGACAGAACTATCTTTCATTACCTACTCAATGATGAGAAACTCCAGAACTTAACCTAGAAATAGCCAGATCAATTTCTCCCACCTCAGTCGTGACAGCAAGGAAAACCAAAATATCTCTACATGAAAACTTCTGCCACTAATGTTCCCCAAGCTGCCTTTGTTATTTTATGTTTCTGTCACACTGAACCTGAGACTTGTGTTGTTTATTGATCCTGAGCAGATCTGACCTTGGAACTGTAGTCATATAATACCTGCTCCAAAACTTTAAAAATACCTCTTCAGATTGTATTTCCTAGAACTAAACAACCAAGCTCACAGATCCAAATGGCCTAGAAATGAGAACAAAGAGTGTATACTGATGCCAGTTTTTCCCAAAGCCCATCACTTAGTCACAAACGTACATCAGTCACATGCAGGAACTATGTCTCATCCTCATCTTCTAAACAGACACTCTTCAGACACCCAGAATCCCAAGTGTCAATCAAAGGCTTTGATTAGTTCACATCCATTACATGTTAGAAGCCCTCAGAAGTGTTACAAAGATGACAGAAAACCTTCTGCTGTATATAATCAATGCTCTTTTTTAATTTTAAAACAAAACGCATTATAAATTGAAGAAATAAAGTTTATCTTTTACAGTGATAAACTAGCACAGGGTTCAAAATGCAATGTGTAACTGTTTGACCTGACTATTCTGTATTTAGTTCACAAATGCCTCAGAAAATCAAAAATTTGAGAATCAACAAAAAAACCCCAGAAAATCAGGCTTTAACCTGGTAAAATTATTGCACAAGATTTTAATTAAAAATATTTAGCACATTAGAGTACATCTGTAGATGGATCCAGATTTCCAAGTATCGCCTATACTAAATACAATTACATTAAAAGGGTAGTTTGTTGTTGTTGTTTTATTAATGACTCTTGAAGCTGCCAATTGAAGGCTTTCTTTTGGCAACGTACACTATAAGGCAGCCCTAGCAAAGAAAACATAAGAAGTTCTTCCCTTAGTTTTTAGCATTAACAGCTTCTACACGCATTTCAATCTACAAATTCCATTTTAATTGAAAGTGTCCCATCACACTTTGTCAAGACAATACCTTCTAATCTCTCATAATCAGCTGCAACTGACTTCCTTGCCTGATGATTTATCCTGGTTTATTTCTACCCCCAAATACATAGTTCTTAATTTCTGTGTGAGGATTTCATGTTCTAAGCCAATATGGAAATAAAGCAGGCCACTGCCAGATTGCATGCAGGATTCTCTATTGAGCTCTCCAAATCACGTTGGGGTTTTATTGCATATACAAAGTCTATTCACTGAAAAGGAGCTGTAAATTTGAAAATTAACTGCAAAACCTTATTTATTACAAAACAACTCTGAATGCTGTAGTTCTCCTCCTCTTATAATATTCCCCAGTACCCCACATGCCTCAGAATACTAAAAGCACAGATCCTTAGCACTTGCTTATCCTAACTGTTAAGCAGCATGCAGTTTATTTAAATGCTTGAACACTAACCAATTACGTGATTAAACACCACACTTTCTGGTATGGGTTGGCCAAAATGAAGTAGGTCCTTACCTCCAGGATCTTTGTCTGGATTGTACTCCAATGCATTGCTGCAGATCAGGTCAATATCTGTTAGGAAATCCTTGGCTGTTAAGTAGTTGTGTTTATCAATTTTGGTTATTACTGTTGATAGGTCCATTGGCTCTTTGATAACTTCAAGGTAATCTGAAACCTATAAACAGATAGCATGCAGAAATGACACAGAACCATATGCATTACATTTGAACATTGCCAATTTCATATCTTTATGCTCATATATTCATTCTACATATTTAGCTCTAACATATTAAGCAAACATTTTAATTTCTGAACAAACATGTTAAAAACAGTGGTTTAATCAGACTAAAACCACAAGACTTGCAAAGCTGTAGCTCACCAATATATATTTCAAAATTAACTTAATGGTGCTTTTGAGACAACACATTTTAACGTACATGTATTTTTAATTTTATTTAGACCGATTTTTTTTAATTATTTTTTAGTGTTATAACACTGTCTTAGCAATCAGCCTAACTCAAAACCCTAGGATGAACAAGGGAAGTTCAAACTGCGGGTAAAGTTCCCATTAAACTGAACAGTCAAACTATCAGCTTTTAAATATCTTCTATTAAACAGTTCCCTCAATCACTCGATCAATAATAAAAGTCAGGTTTTCTCAATTGAAGATGTTAGACTGACGGTACAGAAGTACAGTCAGAAGAGAAAGCCTTGTACCATTGCTCACAGCTTACTATGAGCTTAGCTCATAATTGGAGATTCAGCAACCACTTGGGTACACTAAAAAGTCTTTAATGTAATTAATGATACCATCAGGGTCTCCAGCTTGATAGTAAATGCACCAGCACAGCTGCTGTTAACAAAATTCACCAAAAAAAAAAAAAAAAAATCTACTGATTTGTTATTTACTTCAAGGAAAAAAAACCCTATGCTTGAAAGTTTCAATGTGATTAAGTTTACAATCAATTAAAAATACTGGCAGCCTCAGAAACAGTACTGCATTTTTCTTTTGAAATTACCCACATATGATGGTGGCTACCAAATACTGAAGAGTTAAATGCATATTCAGATCAAGCTGTAACACCTTCATAAGTTTGGGGTTTTTTTTAAATAATATATCTGCAGACATTCATAAAAAAAAATATAACATGAACTAACATTGAGCAACCTGGTTTAGTGGAAGGTGTGCAAGGGAGTTGAAACTAGATGATCTTTCAGGTACCTGCCAATCCAAACCATTCTATCACTCTATGATTTTATGATTAATGTATTACTTTTGCATTACTTTTATTAGTCTATAACCTAATGCCTTAAATACAGACATTGAAATTTTTTGTGAAAAATTAAAATTGCAAAAATTCTCTTTTGTCTCCCTCTATGGAAACATAATGATAATGGCTTCAGTGATTGGAAAGCCAAGTCACAGGCTTCCTTTTCTTGTTAGCACATCGGAAAGGATCTTTGCTGGAAAGTGTAAACATTCCTGCAGAATTAGTCAGGAAAATCCTTGACTTATCACATAGCAGCATTCTCTGCAACACAGGTAGGAGTGAAACAAGCTTCAATTTTCAAAGAAAGTCAAGTAGACAGCCTGTTGTAGGAAAGGATAGTCCTGTGCTTAAATGCACCAAGTGGGACAAAAAGGGATTACATTTAATTTCTAGTGCTTTGATAAACTCGCAAGGGTTTTGGCAAGTCTTTAAATAACAAATTCAAATTTTGATTCTCTCCATCTACAAAACAAACATGGTAATTTGTTTCTTTATTCACCTAACTTTAGACCACAAGTTCTTAGGGGAAAGGAACTGCCTTTACTGCAAGTATGAAGAGTTTCCTATAATAATGGACCTCCCAAGCAGATTCATAATAAGAATCAGTTACTACACAGACCACGCTCACACATTAAAGAGCTCTTGTCAATCCATTAAAAACAGTTAGCTACTAGCCACTACGGAAAGCACAAACATAAGCCCATAAAAGATGCCTGTTCATCCTGCATGGAATTTACACTGCAAATCTACTTTTTACAATGGTGTACTTTCAATATCCCATATTCATATCATAATATCTTTCAAGAGATGCTTCTCTTCAGAAGCAATTAAGCATTTTTTTTAATTAGCAAGCTTGCAAAGCACCAACATCTGATCTCAAATTCAGACTGAACACAATCCTATTCATACAGCAGCACCTGAAAATAGATTTGCAGATCAAACTGTCTCAGTTAGGTGTGCACACACCATAATCGACCAGTTAATGCCTTATAATGTGCTACCATCTGTGATTAATGGCATCCACAAGCATTACTGCTGAAATTATTCAACAATACTATTAATGCTGAATACATTACAGAACACAGATCACTTTCCCAATATTATCATGCCTATGATTACAATGCTGTAAAAGCTTTTATTAAAGAATTATATTTATGGTTTCAAATATTTCAGGAGCATTGGCAGCAGTAGGAGCAATGGCATTTCTAAATGCTGATTTCAGTTACAAAATTGACAAGAATGCACAAGGTCGCTCATATAGCCAAAGAACATGCTCCAACTCCTTGCACCACACATGATGAGGCTGTGACTATCTCACTGCTACAAATCAGCATTTTAGCCTGGAAAGATCATGGATCAAGCATCTGTTTTTCTAACATCAATTTCCTTTTTTAAATTTATATTCTTTTCTCTATCAGTTTCAACTTCATTGTTTGCACATTACTGAAACAAGACCTCTTCAATATCCACCGGTTTGCTGAAGATGTTAAAGCGTTTGTCTGTGGCCAGCCTCTTGGTAACATCCCTGAGAAACAACCGCAGCTCTCTCAATGTGTTCTCTTCCTGGTCCTCCATTCGCTGCTTTTCTGCTTCTGACAGCTCACGGGCAGGGCATGGCAGTGCAAGAGGAAGAACTTCCAGAGCACAAAGAGCTAGGGAAAAAAACAAGAAGTCAGACAATGGAGATAGTAACAAGACAACGATTCTTGGGATTATGCCATTCCAAATTTCATTATATACTTAATCTGCCTCATCGATCTAAATATGACTGCATGCTCAACCCCATAACTCTCCTATTTCCAAACCTGATAAATGTAAAGCACAAAATTTATTCTGGGCACTAGTTAACACTGTCAAATGTGAATTACGCTGTCATTTACCCATACCTTTTGAAAAAGGAAAACGACACAAAACATTCAGATCACATTATAATTGGTTTTACTGTAACTTATTTTACCAGCCTGTTTCCTTCTTGGTGGGGGCATTGCTGCCTCATCAAGAATTAACCCTTTGAAAAATTGCAATCTGTCCTCTTTACTTGGTTTCTGAATATAGAAAACCTCTTCATACTGGATTCTGAAAATACACTTCACCTAAAAAAAAAAAAAAAAAAGAAAGAAAATTGAGCTGCCCCTCAAAAATACATGAATAAACTAATCAAAATTAGCTACAGAAGAGAAGATAGTAAACTCTACTGAAAGCTGCACTTACAGCTAGGAAAAATAAATAGTTGTAATTCTCACTGAATTTTCTGTAGTAACTAAACTTGCAGTACCCCACAATACTAACAACAGCCACCTCTGCAGTGAAAAGAAAGAGAAAGGGCAGGAGGGGAAAAAAAAAAAAAAAGTAAAAGAAAAGGGTTGTTGAAAAAAAACGGAACTCCCCTCTGACATCCTGAGCCTCAGAATATGTAAAGCTAAAGGTTAGGCCTTCAGACTAAATCTGCATTTAATTACAGTGGAGTAATCTGTCAAAATGAACACTTTTGTTTTCTCAGAGTAGCATGGAGATTATGAAAATCAGTAATATGGGCATACAGTCCTCATTAAAGAAGATTACAAACATTTAATATTACATTTCCAGTTTTACATATTTTAAATGACATTAGAAAACCACTCCAAAACAGAATGTTTTTACGTGATCAAAACATTCTGAAGAGCACATACCTC
This sequence comes from Myiopsitta monachus, assembly GCA_017639245.1. Classification (NCBI taxonomy): domain Eukaryota; kingdom Metazoa; phylum Chordata; class Aves; order Psittaciformes; family Psittacidae; genus Myiopsitta; species Myiopsitta monachus. The sequence goes on along the minus strand of CM029922.1, from coordinate 20,884,247 downwards.
CCTTAACAATGCCTGCTTCCAGTATAAACTTACCTCTTCAGGCAAATCACTATACATGGACTCAGAGGTAGACAGTAGAAATATAGGGGAGAAAGATGGTATGTCTTGCAGCAAAGTTAGAAAAGTAGCTCTCACAGTTTCACTGACAGCTTCCCACCAATCACCAATATGAGGCATGTAAACAATACTTGGTACTGTTCTTCGAGCTTCACGAAAGATCTAATTAGAAGAAACAGTGGTATTTAAACTAAGAAACAAATTGTTATTATCACTTGTGAGTAATAAAATTCTTGTGGACTAGGAAATTACTCATGTTTGTGATATTTTATATACAAATGTTCCAGTAAAATATAATTACCTAAAGATAAAGGCTTTCTAAACATGTGTTTGTGATTGGTAGCTAGGGAGTCTATGTGCTAGGGAGACTACAGAACAACTACTTGTCAAGTATGCTTTAAAAACTTGCTAAAACTGAACAATCAGGATGAAAATTAAACTAGACTGCAATCCACGCAAAATCCACTGCAAACTGTTTTGAAACCTGAAACATTTAAAACTGAGTATATGAACCCAGAACCAGAGCACACCAATTCATACACAAGCTAATAAAATGAAATTCAGGAACTGAATACCCAGATTAAACTCACTGGATATTAGGTATGTGACTAAGGGGGCAAGTTAAAAATGTAATTACTCCCATTAGTCAGCAGAGAGATCTCAATCACCCTCTATAGATCTCTTTCTTTTAAACATGAAAATAGAAGGAGCCTATGAAAACCTAGCTTTAAAGTTACACTCCAGTTAGCTGCCTTCATATTGATTCAACTAATCTGTTCCAGAATTACATAATTTACTCATTACAAAAGAATCTGCAATGTCACCTGTGCACATGACTCTTCAGGTGTTTTGGCACTGACTGAATAAAGTGCTGGCAGATCTAGCCTGTGTACAGAGAACTTCTCAAGAGTGTGCAACAGTGCTGGAGCAAGGTGCGAAGTCTGACCCGAACCTCTCTCTCCAGATAGCAGTAACCTTGGTCTGTAAGAGGTTGGCTGGTGATAAGCTGACCTACAACAGAGCAAAAGTTGCAAAGTAGAATTCACTTGCCAATGTTATCAATGGAACAATATATATAGTAAGGTATTTTAGAATCCAAAAGATTTTCAGTAACAGGTAAGCTTCCTATGATAGTGAAAAAAGATTCAACTCTACTAAACCTTAACACTACTTCAAAGTCTCCAAAGCTCAAGTTTTGCCTATTCTTTGATTTCACAACAATTCAAACCCATCTATGCAAAACCATGCATATATTAAATTCATGAAAATTCTGACTCTACCCATTTTATTTAGAATTAATTTCTTGAGCATATAAAAAGACTTAATGGACTTACAGTGAAGATACTCATTTAATCATGTCTACTTCAGTCCTAACTACTACAGCATCTCTTCAGCAGCCTCAGGAATCCCAGGTCAATCCATTCATCTCTTAAGTACTACCCAAACTTCCAAAATCCACCTAAGATTTCAATACTTTCTTTAATTAAAAAATCCAATTGAATAAGTCACTATTCTTCTTCTATTCTAGCATAATCATGCACTTCTATTCAGTAGATTTTCAGACAGACAAAAGATTTTGAAGGAAAAACTGCAAAGGTAAACTTATTTTTTGCTTTTTTCTGTTCAGAAGAAATTGTAAGGGGTCCATTCAAGGATTTTGGGGGTTTTGTTTGTTTGTTTGTTTTGGGTGGGGTTACCCTGTTTTGGGGACAAGTGAGACATGAAGAGAGAAGCACTCATTTTTTCCACTACAAGTCTTTTCCATGTATAGAAATTTGGTTATGAAACAAGAATTTTTTTTTTTTAATTCATTTGCCTTTTACCTCATTAAAGTATTTTTTATCTGCGCGTCAATCATCTTGAGCAGTGCAAGAAACCTGGCTGGTTTTATTTTAGGTTAAATCTTTTGTAACAGCAGTCAACACTGTTGATCTTTGGCTTTTCAGTTCTGGCGGTGGTTACATACACAGATACTGATCAAAAATGCTCAGAAAGATAGCTTAAGAGAGGCTTACATACTTTACAAAAATAAATATACTCATCAAGATTATTTTATTTAGACACATATCCACCCAAACATATACTGTTGTTTTGCTGTGGGCTCCCCCCTCCCAACCTCCCAGTAGAAAGCTTAAATTTGGCATTAAAATACTTGAGTATGTACTATGTGCATTACACAAAAATTTTAGCAGTTTTCCACAAGATGGCTCTACTGAACAGTACTACTACTGTACATTTTTCCTAACCTCATTTTCTTTATTTAGCAAACTCCCTGCAGAACCCCTCAAAAAGTATTCTAAAACTATTCTTAAGACAAATAAATGTTAGTTTATCATTGTTAATTACTGTAGACAGTCCAATTTATACAGGAAAGACTCATCCGAATTTCACACATGCTTTCTAAATTTCCATTTTCCCAACACATTCCATGAAAAAACAATAAAGATGTCGAAAATGCTGAATGCATTAATCATATAATGCGTCCAAACAGCTGCATACACTGAAGCTCAACAATACTTCAGACCAAGGAAAAACAATCCCTCCGAAATATTCTTACATACCTCTCTTCCAACTTCTTCATCTTTCAAATCAAAATGATTTGTTATAATTAAGAATTGCTGTTGACATCCTTACTTCTAAGCTCCACCTGCCTGATGCAAATTAGTTCTGAGTATTGTGTCTAGGATGTGGCCCTTCCCAAGATCATTCACACATCTAAAACTCTCCTGTCCATACAGTAAAGTGTTTTTATTACAGAACAGCATTGCCACCACAAAAATCTTCTTTGATACGTCTCCTCATGTAGAATTACATAGTTTTATGTATCTGATTACATGAATTTAGAGAAACACTCACATTGTAAAATGAAGGTAGGGTTTATGTATAGCAGCTGATGACTGTTTCTTTGGTGATCCTGAGTGACAGCTTGTCTCAAAAATTGATGAAGCATTCTCATCTTCACTATCATCTAATATTAAACTTGGTACATCTGTTCCAAGAAATATATTAATTAGAATCTTATCACTTCTCAATAAACGCACAACAAGCAAGAAAAGACAATTTTCTTCATGTAAATTATAACATTTTCAAACAGAAAAAAAAGGATTTAACTATCATAATAAAGAATAATAAGTACTTATTACTTCAAAAACCAAAACAAATTAAATATTGTAGAAGTCTAATCATAATTACAATTTGTATTTTTAAACCATCAAGCAGAACAACTTCCTGAATGCAACAAATGTTGAACTTGTTACAAATTGCTTCCTTTGGTTTTATTTCACAGCTAGACATTTTTCAAGGATAAAGTTCTAAAATCTGCAAATCCTCAGACTACATAGAACTTTGTACTTATTTACTTGCCCTAAGTGCCCAAATTTTTACAGGCACACTTCTTCCAAAATTATTCTCAGCACAACCACCGAGACAATATATTTATGAAGAGCTGTTTTCCACCCTCTGATCATCTGCCAAAGAATATCAAATTACTGTTTATCATAGTCACTTCAATTCATTTGAAGTTCATTTACTATACCTAAACCTATTTTAATCCCTTTGCTAGTAGATTAGTATAATGAACTGAAGTACATTATAAACTTTCAGGAACTAAAAGCTAAAAGACTGACTACATTCAAAAGGCAGACTGCAGGGACAAACAACTACAAAAAGTACAAATATGGCACTAAAAATAACCAGTTGAAAGCCGAAAAGCAGGTACAGCTAAATTAGCCACCAAAGCAACAATGAGAATAAAAGTGGACTGCCGTGATTTGATAACGGGAAAATACTGTTGCAACATCTTTAATTGCCCCAGGAAAGGAGTTCAGTTGACGTTATCCTATACAAGCCACTCATTCTCATTCCCATATTAAAAACAGTCTGCAATGATGGGACGAAAATGCTCGCAGCCACTCAGCTGAACAGCAAGAGCAGTGCAGAGGCCAGGTCTCCTGGGGAAGCAAATGCTCTTCAATGAATGGGCAGCATTTCTGAGAGCATCCCAGACTCACTGCAGCACACTGTGCTCAGGGCAACCACCAGACAATCTAACAGTAGCTCAAATTGGCCACAGCTGCTTAGAAAATGGACTGCTGTGAAATGGAAGGGTGAAATGCAGAGAGACGTATTACTCTCAGATATAAGAACAACTGCATAATTTGCCTGATTTACATGAAGCCATGGCACAGGTCCTGCTAGACTGATCAAACCACCACCACAGGACAAAGGAATCAACTTCAAAGCAGCATTAAGTGTTGGGCAGAGATGCTGTCTAAGGGCTATGCAACTAGACATACAGTCCAAAGGAAAAATTGTTAAGAGACAACGAAACCTAGTCCATAGCAAGAAAAAGCAATTCAGAAACTGCTTGACACTTAGCTCCGGCAAGAGCAGAGGCCTTCAAATCAAATGGACATCGGCCTCCTAACTGTTGGCTCCCTCCAGTCCCTAAATAGGCAGAATTTTTCTGCTATATCAAAAGCAGACCATAAGGTAGACCATAGGGTAAAACCTATGCTCACGCACTGGACACAGTTTTCATTTCCTAAAATACATAATTATTTTAAAAGGCAGCCCATCTTTCAATCCCAAGCATCAAGCCTCTGCGACACTCTTTGCTTGTATGCCTGACTCACTGGACTATGAGAAACAGGTATCATTAGTGAACTCAAAGACATGTAGAAAACCAAAATTGCAGACTGTAAGCACATGAGTAAGCACCTGCTATATACTTGGCTGCAAATTTAAGAAAAATTGAAGTCCTAGTGTGTAATCTACATTTACATTTATAATCATTCTACATGAAAGTGGATTTTGCTGCTTCTAACACAGATTAAGCTTATTATTCAATATTTGGGGGGGTTTAAGGGTTAAGAATAACAATCAAGGTACAGCAGAAATGTTAAAAGAAACCTTAGTCCACGTATCTTCAAAACTGATTACCTACAAGTATTTTAAAGTAGCAGAATTATCTAGTAAATCTACTATTTAAATCAATAAATGCTTCCAAACTCACTTTGTAAGCAATAATGAGTAGTAATAAATAGGACTGTAAAGAATGAAGAAAATATTCTGAACTACAACTTTACAACAAAGCCAGGGACTCCCAATTCATTCCTTCAACAATAATAACTATCTCTATGTTGGGCATTACCAGCAAGTTAACAGTATATGGAGACTTTAGCACCTTAAACAACTTTGATTATGAGAACCTGATACTGGTCAAGGAAGCCTAATACAACCCAACTGCAGCTGCAAACCTGCTCATTTCTCCCTACCAACCACTACATGCTCCCAGGCCCTATCTCATGCCAACTTCAACACTTGTTAAAACCTCCAACTATCCCACAGTCAGCAGAAAACTAACCCGACAAAAATACATCATTTTTGGATGTGTTTGCTGGCTAAAATGGTTTAACAAAGGGCCTGACGTACTAGAGTAAGTGGAAGCGATAGAGCAAAAGTGGACAGCTGGGCTGGAGGAACTGCCACCAGCACAAGGATCAGCTTTAGCTGCCTGGGCTGCAGTCTGAAAGCATGCTCTGGAATAAGAATGTAAAGAAAGTCATGGCTGTCACAGATTTGGACTATTTTCAAATTAATCACACACAACCACAAGTACTGTTCACACAGTTGGGGGAATGAGGGCAATCCCAGATAAGAACAGTAAAAAATAGTATGTCATAAAAAGTAGGTATCAAAACTAAGATACCCTGTTCAAATTAAACTTCCAAGAAATAGCCAGGGTAACTATTAATGTGTGTCTCAGAGAAGAGCTAGTCAAAAAAAAAAAAAACAACCAAAAACAAAAACAGAACCTATTGACTCACTGCCAGTCAAAACAGTCAGTTGCATTCATTCTTATTCCTGGCTTTCCCAATGCACTCACATTGCTCCCATTGCAGCAGTGTTCTGGCATACATCTGACCCCTTAGTAAATTGATTTTACTCATTAATTTATCAAAAAGCTAACTTGACAAAACAGCAAATAGTTCTCTGCTTGCTAAGCCAGCAGAAGCACCTCAGAGGAACAGGAGTGAACTGGGCCAGTTCAAAGGGAGGGAAGCCTCAGGACTTTCTCCTTAACCAGTTGATGACCATTGCATATGCTCAGGTATCTCAGCTAACCGCAATCTCATCAGCTGTGCTGCAAGCTCCCCACATCACTCCTTTGCAGCCTGCTTCTGCCCCATCAACAAATGACAGGGCACAGATAATTGACACTCCAGACAGGAACACCTGTTCCAGGTCCTAACATACTAACACAGGAGCACCAATTCCAGGTCCTACTACCTGGAACATTATCTTACTACTTGATTTTGTTTTGCCTGATTATCTCCATTATTTCTTGTATCTAATTTGTAAATTACTTGGGGGTTCTCCTTTTTTCAGGTGGCACTCATTCCCATAGGATCTTGGTCTATACAGGTCAGTTTATTAAATTCCACAGAAACTTAGAATCAGCAAAAATTATTCTGACCATCCAAGTGGATTGTATTTACATACTCACACTCTGAACCAAACACACACCAGGTTTAGGGCTAGCAAGACAAGAAAGACAGTTGAAATTTTTCCAGTATTTGAATTTGGGATATTTCCAAATTCAAACAACATTTGCAAAAAGAAAGCCCAAATCAAACCACATACCTTCACTTTTGTCACCCTGGCTGAATTCAGCATGAGGGAACACTTTGTGTAAAACCTCAAGAAGGTTAGTGAAGGTACGTTCCAACAGTGGTCTGATCACAGGAGATAACGCATGTCCTGAAGATGTCACGGCACGTTGGGAAGCAGGCACAATATTCTGCATTGCATGATAAAAATCCTGCGCGCTGAGAACTACTGAAGAAACATCAAGCTGCAGTTTCTGACTGCTCACATAAATCTGGGGATAGCGTCGTCTCAGGGCAATCAAGGCAGCCTCAGTGCAAAGTGCTTTTATGTCAGCTCCACAGTACCCTAGTGCACACAAAACCAAAAATATCATCCATGAAATAGCATTGCTGTGCTACATACATGCCTAAAGCTAAAAACAATCAGTAATACTTGATTGTCAACGTCCATAAAGCATCTGCCAAAAGACATCAGGTCATAATCCAGCGACTGTGCTATGTACCAAGAAATTATGTCCAGGAATATTGAAATATAGTAAGAAAATAATTCCACACTGAAGTATGTTTTCACTATATAGCACAATAAATAGTGTATTTTCAGCCCAGGGTTATTGCTCTGTCATGGTTTTCTTTTTCTTAATATTGTCTAAAGTATGTGTGCAATTTTAACAAGTCAGTCTCCCTCCTTTTTTATTTTAATATCTCTACATGAATATAATTTTTAATACCAAAGTAATTTTGTTCTACTGGATGAACATCACCAACGTTAAACTTTTACAGACTAAGAAAATGAGCAGTATAAAGAGAAACGTTTCGTGAGTAGAACATGGAAGAGATGAAATCTCTTGTTATAAAAGTAAGCAGTGGACTCTTGGAAAAATGTGAAATTTTATTATCAAGAAATATTTTCAGACTTTTTATTAGTTTCATAATTTTACTAATATAACCAGAAGACTAGAAAAACTATCAAAAAGCACTAGAATTTTAATTTAGACCAGCTTCATAAATATCTACAGGTGGTTACCTACAATTGCTTCATCATCACTGAAAAAAACAGATCTGATAATTATGAAATACTGAGAGACTTAATACCTTTATGTCTTCTGCAGTACTAATGGTTTGGGATTTTTCCCCAGAGCTAGAAATTAGTTTTCAAATTTTTCCATCTCTCTCAGCAAGAAACAATAATATGCCACGGTATTTTGCAGCACCATAGTTCCACCTTTCAAAAAATGTGAAACACTACTCCAGTGGGAAAAGTCTTTTAAGAGACTTATAGTTGCTATAGGAAAACATGCTTCAGTAAGGTACTGTCACATAAAAGTTCATGGGTTTGCAGCAAAGTGTTTATAGAAACTAATTAATCAATTCTTTGGTTAAATTATTCTCAGTCAACTTTTTTTTACTTTTTTTATCCTCCTCCCAGCCCGACAGCTTTTGCCTTTTTTCTTCTCTGTATTTTCTTTTTAATCATTTTTCTTCTCTATTATTGCGTTGGTCTTTTGGCAGCACAGAGTCACAAAACTGAACCCTACTTATTTCTCTCTCTACCCTCTGATGTACTGCTGGCATTCGCATTTTTACAAGATCCATACAGCAACAAGGAACAAGGCTGATTCCATACAGTGTTGAAAAATTAAAAAGGAAGCAATATGTAAGACAATTTTCCATCCCCATCTTTCAGACATAAATTTCGGAGATAATAATAAAAGATACCAACTTTTTAAGCAATAAAGGTGACTTAAATCAGGTGAGACTTCAAATTCCACAGATGAGGTTCTCATATATACTTGAAAAATAACTTTTTAAAAAGGAAAAAAATTGAGAAAAAAAAAAAAACACAAAAAACAACCCCACCAAACAGATCATCACCATAAATATCAGACTCCTTCTGCAACTTCTAAACTAAGCTTTCCAATTTTATAGCAAGATTAGTAGCTATAATGGTATAAACTCAATGAGCACTCACTGCAACTGTTATGTAGAAGTATGCAGCAATTCACAAGTCATCCTGAAGTAAGTACACGTGACATTTGAAATGTGTTACATCCACTATATTAATCAATAGGGAACTAATTATTTTCAGCCCTAAGGCTGTATTTAACTAACCTCTATCATGAATAATCAAAATCATGCAGGCAAACTCCATCAACCATGTGAACCCATTAGACAGCATCTACAGGTGCATCAGAAAATTCAAAACCAAGGCTTTTTCTCTAAATTCTGCTTTGTTCACATTCCCATTTAAACCAGTCCACTCTTCATCTAACAAACAAAAAAATGCTGAGGGACGCTGAACCAAAACTTAAATATTTGCGAGAGATATAGCACCCTGAATGCCTGTCACCTTAAAAACTAGTTTAGTATCTTCATGACAAAAGATTCAGCAGCTCAGGAGCTACATCCTTTCCAATTTTTCTATTAATAAATGCTGTAATATCACTTTCTAACAGTCATTTTAATCACCGCTTGTACATCTCCAAAGAATTGCAAAATTAGAAAATAATAGCCTGTAGCCTATTTTAAAAATTATATTCTCAGGTGATCAGATACACAATTAGTCTCCATTTCTACTTTTAATTTCTCAGGAGCAATTACATTTGAAGACTAATAATTGGTGTCTCTTTTTGAGGGACTCTCTTGTGCGTACTGTACATCCATTTCAGTGACAGGAAAACTAGAAAAATCCCACAGAACATTAAAAAGCATTTTTAGCTTTAAATAGCAAATGCATACTGATGAAGAGGAAGAAAAATAGATTTTATTTTGCTTTGACAATAATACATCATGCCAACTGTAAATAACCTGAACTTATTTTTGCCCAAATTGACACTATAATATAAACACCAAGGTTCAGTGCTTTTCCTTCCATTTTTTGAAGCAGCTCACAAAGGATGTTCAATTTGGCAGGCAAAATGTACAAGCACGCCTTAACTTAGCACAAAACAAGTACTCTTGTCAAGTACCCATTTTGTTCTACCCACTGCCACCACACTATGCTAAGTATTTTTGAAGTACAACTTTCAAAGAGCAGGATGGCAAACAACGGGATTCCTGTGTAGGTTTCCAAAGAATGCATTTTGATCACTGCAATTTTAAAGCCATGCTCTTTCACCCCTATAGTGCAGAAATCATGTCTTCTTTAAAACACTGCCTAATATCCACCCCAAAAACTTGCAACAAACTGCTACGGAACTGGGTGATGTTTAGCTGAATAAACTTGACCAATCCTTCAATTTGTCATGCAACTCCCCAAAACTCCTAAAACGGACTGCAGGGAAAAAGAGTTAGCCAACAACTCAGCATGGCGATGGAAATGAGAAATAACTGCTTTTTTTTTTCCTTTCCCATTTTTTCCCCAAAAGATTGTGAAAAACAAACACTAATGCCAAAACTACCCCCTCCATCATTACAATAGATTAGGAAAGAAACGAGGTGTCATTTTGATACAAAATACTCCTGCAGTAATAAGGACAGAATAGAGTATTCTTAACACCATCTTTTAACATCTTGAGAGTGATGGTTTGCTTCTTTACAACTCTATTTAGCATTATTTAAATAACCTTTACTACAGACAAAAAGATTTAGCTGCAAGATGACAGATGCGTTTTTTTGGTTGCTAGTTTGTTTTGTTTCCTGTAAGACTGAGTTAAAAAGTAGCAGTCCACCTACCTACAGGAAGTTATCATTCAGGACAATGAAGTAAGCACAAGAGAGAAGGAAAGATTTTAAAAGTTCAGGGTATCTGAGGCCCATCTCCAGTAAGGAAAAAAAGCAATAATTACTTGTGTTTACTGAAGGTACTAATAAGACATCAGCGTGAGGTCTTCTGAGCAATTCTGTAATCTCCCCAAGCTGCTTCACTTTGTCTCACACACACTGCAGTCATGCAGCCATTCAGTGAAGTGGGTTCTTTAATCCACACATACATAGAAATCTCCAAAAAGGTATGAGATCCTTAACACCTGGGACAAAAATCAACCCTCAGGAAATAACCTATTTTTTGCAAGTCCTGGGGCTTTTCCCTTCTCATTTCTTTATAATTACACCCCTGGATGTTAAAAAGTTCCGAGTCGCACATACACCTGCTTCCCCAAAGTCATTTACTTTGGTAATATTTCAGCAGCTTTCTTCATTAGGATCCATACTCTCGTAGTTAAGTGTTGCCAAGTTTGCTAAACCGAAGAGAGGTATAAACCATGCTGTGCAAAAAGCCTGCTGAGTCTAGGCAGCTTTTACTTGGGGAAGACAGAGTGTTGGTTTTCTTTTGCAGGGAGGAACGTTTGTTGGTTTTTAAAGAAAACCTGCATACAAGAGGAAATCGCAGACCAGTATACACTGTATCTTACATGACAAGTGTGCCAATGAGCCCGATTTGCAATGGCTGCAAAGAATCTGGAAAAGTCTGTTTAAATAATTAGTTGCTGCAGTTTTCACTTAGAGAAATGATGAGGAAATCTCATGATGGAGAAGATAAACCAGTCTTACTTCAGCTGGTTTAAAAAGTCCTTGCAATAGTCAGAAGGTTTTAATCTTGGATGTATGGAAACATTAAAATTCCAAGATACCAAATGGAGACAATCAAGTGCACAGTAGTTGGACAGTAGGAAAAACAAAGAAAACAGGAAATGGTATTTCTTTTTGTTAGCTGACTTTTCCACAAAACTGACAGGCTTTATTGAGCACAAAGAATGGGTTCCAATCAAACTTACAAACGGCCTTCCCAATGGTCTGGAATTTTAAAATATAAACTTGTGTTCTCAATGCAGAAATATGGTGAATTTTCTAAGACAACTGGGTTTTATCCCATCTATATTCCCCTCTCTCCCACTAAGCAGCATCAAGTCTTTGTACAAATCAAGCAGAATTTACACAAAAAGGGTTTGGCACATGCTGTCTTATACCCAGCAAAGCTTAAACTGGTGTTTGCTGGACAGTTATGTTTTCTCCTCACCAGAAGTTGTGGAGGTCTTTGTGCATCAAAAGCGGAGGGATGCTGCTTCGATGATAGATGTCCCTGTAGATGAAGAGGATAATTCGGATGTACTGTAGATGACTGAATGGGCTGATGTTCTATTTAAATTTCTTATTTCTCTGATGATGGATTCCAATGCACAGGTATTTGAGACCATCCTGTTTCTAAGAACTTCAGTGCTTGTCGAAGCAGATGACTGACAGAGAATGGATCTTTACATGGCAAATTGTTGAGAAGAGATTGTGATTTGTGCTTTAGGTCATTTCCTCTGTTAAATTCACTATAAAAATATATGGGTTTATTTCTGATGAACTTTTAAGCAGCAGGTTTATCTTGAACAACCATCCTCCATTCAGTACAGCAGGTCTTTGGGCACTCCAAAGGTTTATTTAATGTACTCATGGTGTGGTGCTTTTTCCACCCCCATCCCACCCCGCACCTAAATCTACACTTAGAGGTTGCTCTGTGCTAGCAATACGGAAAAAAATTCATCCTTAGAAAGGCTGGTTAGTTTGTTGCATTTATGTCAGAGGAGAGCATGCGAGTCAGTAAAAACAAAACCAAAAAAACCCCACACAAGTACTGATTTTGTTTTCCCTTCCACAAGAGGATAGAACAAAACCAAGTCTCCCTATCTCTTCTGTTATACATTACTATAATGTGAAGTCTACCTAAAGATTCCAATTCCCACTTCATTTTGAGGGTATGTATCCTATATGAGGACAGCGACATTACAAAAAGGAAACATAACTGTATTTTCAAATGACTACTAGCTACTCAGCAGTTTGTTTTAGTAAGACAAGCATTTCTGTTATTATAAAAAAAGTGTGTTGTTGAAAGCATAAAAGTTTAAAAGGTAGAAATAACAAAATATCCTGATACATTTAACATACCTTTAAGGTTTTACACAGAAGAGAAAGCATCTACAGTAAAAGTACAAACATTGTAACACTCACCAACACATTTTTCAGCCAGTTCTCCTAAGAAAGGATCTGACAATTTGGGGTTCCAATCCCTGGTATGAATTTGTAAAATGTGCTTCCGTGCCTAATTAAAAAAAAAAAAAAAAAATGAGAGAGAGAGAAAAAAACCCACCCAGAATTAGCAAGAAAATTCCATGGCATAATATTTTTAGACAAAAATATTATTTATTCAGGCAAATGTAAAATTATTTTACCTGATTTTGACCTGTCGCTGACATGCATAAAATAGAACTTAGCACTCAAAAGTCAAGAGCAAAGGTCTTCCCCTCTTTTTTAATGTCATATATATACAGTAATTTTTTCAGTATACCAGTTGCACACTTTAATTGCTGTTTAATCAACACTATTATACATGAAATGATCAAACCTCGTGTTCTGAGGAATTATAATTTTCTAATTTAATTTTTAATTGCTGCACCTATGATTAACAGAGTCTACCGACAAATGCCTCACCAATTAATTTACTGCAGAGTAGCACTATACATAAACATGAATTCCATATCTATTTAATTTTAAAATTCTACAGAATTCAAATACACCTATCAATATGCGAAGTAAATTTAAGGTATATATTACGGCTGACATTACAGAAGTCTAGAAAAAGGAAATGTTCCTGTTGTCTGGCTTTGAGTGTACAACTGTTATATGCTCAGCAGTCAACATGTTAATAGAGCTATTTTCTCTTACCATAACTTCCAAAACTTCAATAGTTAGAGGTCATTATACAAATTCATACAAAACCATGGGTTTTAGATCAGCAATTCAATTTAATGCAAACAATTAAGCTGTCTGCTTAGTTTTAACTATATTCTGAAGATCTGAAGTTCGGTACAACTTTATGTATATAATGTAGTTTTACTAAAAATGTCTTCCTAAAATTAAACATTTTTACAAGTAATAATGCATTTTATTATTTCATAAGCTTGGTTGTCAGGCATTCAAATGTTTGTTATTAATAAACATCTCTAGTACATATCTGCTGTATGAAGTTTTACCTTTTGATCAGGCAAGTTGAAAAGAAACTCCCTGTCAAAGCGACCAGGTCTCCTGAGTGCAGGATCTATAGAATCCAGTCTGTTTGTAGCACCAATTACAACTATTTCACCTCTATTATCCAGTCCATCCATTAGGGCAAGAAGAGTAGACACTATAGAGCTAAAAGAGAGTTTTGAAAAAAAGAATATGTAGGGAACACTGCCAGAATTTTTACTTTTTTAACTGCAACATTCAGAGCTTCAAAGGAAAAAAAAGTTAAAAAAAAAAAACAAACCAGTTGCACATCTGTTTCAAGACGCAAAACAAGAAGGAAATTTTTAATATCATTTGTATTATACTTAGTATTATGACTCCAGTAGGGATTACACCAAATTTAAACTTCCTCCTTTAAATGTTTTGGGAAATGTGAGCTCAGGAAGCTATTTAAGGAACAGAGTTTGCATTGTCCTGTCTAGAGCAACTGTAGCAGAAGAAAAATGCATCAAGAAAGATGCATCAACACAAAGGTTCCCATAACCTCCTTGCCTGCTGGCTTCAAAATTTCCTTCCTGATGCCCTCATTTGAATGGAGAAAGACATACAGACAAATGTCATATACAGGATGAAAGACAAGTGCATTGCCCTGAAAAGCACAGTAACACCGAGATTGAAGGCAGACAGGAAAAACTTCAGCCAGCAGAAAACTGATGTAAAAAACATTTAAAAAAAAAAAAAAAGAGACACAATAGCAACTCAAGATAAATCTGCACACCCAGAAAATGACAGGGCTGTCCAGGTCATTTACAGAGCATTACATTCATCATTTTAGAGTAAGATTTTTTCCAACTCTTTTTTTTGTTGGACTGGTAACAGACAATCTGCTTACAATACAAAACCAGCAACCAGAAGAAAGGTTGTGGAAATCTTGAAGTTAATAACGTGGCTGAAGGGTAACCTCCACTACAATTCCATTCCCAGCAAATTACAGTCTGCCTGAAGAACTGAAAAGATGACTTGTGATGCCAGAACAAATCAACAGTCTGTCCTTTCTAGTGTAAGTGAGCTTAAGAAAAAGTAAAAACCTTTCTTGGGAACTGAGTTTACCAAGTTAATGTAGGATCTTCCAAGATAATGGTAGCATACAAGAAATATTACCTGTGAATCTGATCTTGTCTACTAGAACGGACTGGAGCCAAGCCATCTATTTCATCAAAAAAGATTATGGAGGGTCTCATCAAGTATGCCTGGTATGCAAAAGAAAAAAACAAAATTCACTGTTAATTCATAATTGATCCATCAACATCGAACACTTTATTATAAAGCAATAACATGCTAAACTAACACACATATTGAGACACCTTTGTTAAAAAGTATCCAATCTGAAAATAAAACTGAATTTTCTACCCCAGCACTGTTTCAGACACAGTAAAAAAGACTGCATTCTCTTTTGAATAAGCAAGATGGCACCAGCGTATCAGTTTTACTGTGTGCTGAAGAGATTAGAGACAGAGATGCCTTATTACAGAGAACAGTATGTTATCTGCCCATAACCTGTTTGTTTAGACACCTGTGTCTGAAAATTGCATTCCACTGCTTTATGTGGCTCTCTCTTTTGTCCATCACCTTCCAAGCCAAATACGGACACTAAAACACACATAACTGATGCCATCCTGCATCCTCCTCTATGTAGAATTTATCTTGAGCATGCCAGTCAAACTCAAACTCATCAATTTTTTCACCCAATTTTTACCCAAACTACTTTGTCTGTTTCACTAATGAACAAATCAAGAGCCTTCTTCCTTACCTTTCAGAGCAAGAAAAACTGCTCCCACCATTCCCCTATTTTTCTCATCTAAATTTATAATTTGGACGAATCCTGTACTATTTATGAAGATTCAGTTATTTAGTTTCAACTGCAAGTAACTTTGGCTGTCTAAAACAGAACAAAAAAAAAAAAAAAAAACACCAAAACCAAACAACATAGAGAGAAATTATGAAAAATATGTATTTTCTTCTAACCTGATCAAAAAGGAGTCGAAGCTGACGTTCTGATTCACCAACCCACTTACTGAGACAGTCTGCTCCTTTCCTCATAAAGAAAGCCACCTTTTTGTCTCCTTGACTGCATTCATTAGCTAGAGCTCTAGCTACCAAGGTTTTACCTGTTCCAGGAGGACCATAGAATAAACAGCCCCTGAAGATAAATGGATCAACACAGTCACAAACTCATTTTATGTCTCCTGAAAAACTCCAAGTCAAATTTTATAATGAAGACAGGGAGCCTGGAGAAGAAAGACTGAAGTTCTAGTATTATTATCTAGTGTATTCAACATAATTCATAAGATCTAAGTTTGTTTTATGCTTCAAATCAGTAAATCTTTGCTCTGTAGAGAACATTAATCAAAAGCACATTAAGTTTCCAAAGAACTGTTTTACACAAGCTAAATACATCCTCAAGAATTAAATCTTAGGTAATACTTGAATCAGTGTCTGCTACTTTTTCGGAGAGACTCAAGTCCTTCAAATGCCAAAAAACATACCAAAATTTTTGATTTATTTAGATTATGTGTACCCATCTAAATCACACCCCAAGACACCTGATAAATATTAAAACCACAATATAACATTATTGAGATTACTTCTATAGAAGAAACACCAGCATTTAGCTTGATTCAGTAAAATATTTGATAACATAATGGAAGAAAGGAGAGGTACTACTAAATAGAACACTTGGGAATTCTTACTTTGACCAAATCACAAAGTTTAACTTCCTATCACAAGAAAAATAAACTTGAATTTTGTAACTCTTCATCCCACTTATTACATTGATAGACAAGTGGGGTAGTAAACATGTAAGTCTATTTGAACTGAAAACACTTCAGGGGAAGAATCACTCCCCTATGGGTTTTCAGGAGAAGCATTCTTCAGAACTTAAAATGAAATACAACAAAGTCAATACACCTACCTTGGTGGCTGAATTTTGAATTTTTCAAATATTTCTGGATAGAGAAGAGGAAACACTACCATTTCCTTAAGTGCAAGGATATGATGGCTCAATCCCCCTATGCTATCAAAACGCACCTTAGGAAAAAAAAAAAAACAAAGCATACAAAGCATGTATTGAAATATTTTTCCACAAAAGTACCTTTACTTACAGAATCATAGAATCACAGAATAGTTAGGGTTGGAAAGGACCTTAAGATCATCTAGTTCGAAAACCCCTGCCATCAGCAGGGACACCTCACACTAAACCATGTCACACAAGGCTCTGTCCAACCTGGTCTTGAATACTGCCAGGGCCATTGGAGCATTTACCACTTCCCTGGGCAACCTGCTCCAGTGCCTCACCACCCTCACAGTAAAGAACTTCTTCCTTACATCTAACCTAAACTTCCCCTGTGTAAGTTTGAACCCGTTACCCCTTGTCCTATCACTACAGTCCCTAATGAAGAGTCCCTCCCCAGCATCCCTATAGGCCCCCTTCAGATACTGGAAGGCTGCTATGAGGTCTCCAACACAGCCTTCTCTTCTTCAGGCTGGACAGCTCCAACTTTCTCAGCCTGTCTTCATATGGGAGGTGCTCCAGCCCCTTGATCATCCTCATGGCCCTCCTCTGGAGTTGCTCCAACAGTTCATGTCCTTCTTATGTTGAGGACACCAGAACTTTGAAAATAAATTACAAACAACACTGCATTGATCAAGAGGAGTTCCATGAATTCTGAAAGCGTAAAGGAAGTTGAAGAAATCAACTCTCGGTTTCCCACGAGGTTTATTTGGTTCACAAGGTAACTGTGCCAGGGATACGTGGACACCTACAGAGACTCAGCCTAAGGCTCAGAACAGCTTTGGAAAAAGTCAGAGATTAGTGAGTTTATTATGAATTTACTTCAGCTCTAAAGAGGCTGTGGTGAATTATGGTTATGCATAATTGGGGGAAGGAAAATAAAAGTTCTAACAAAACCTACCGATTTATCAACAATCATAGGGTCAACATCAGCCAAACTTGCCCCAACTTTTACACGTTCTCGCAGGATTCCACTAGCTAAGTCTTCTGCTCTAAAGTTTAAAGGCAGGCACCTGTTGAACAAAAAATCCACCAAATAAATATTGTTCTGTTTTGATCATTTTGCTGAAATGTGACGAACCAAGAGATTAAATGCCTTCCTACCTAAAGATACAACTGCCCTGGATTGATAAGGTAATCAAAACTAACCTTTTTATTGTGGCAATTATTCTTGTACATCTGGAAGTTCCTTAAATAAAAAGTTAGTTTTATGCTTCCATAGACGTATTTCAATCTGAAGAACTACGCTGGACAGACTACTTTGATTAAACACAGAAAAACCCACATTGACCGAAAGAACAGGACACTCTCCACTGACAGTGAGGATCTGCATATGTTCAGTGTGGTAAAAAAAGGATTAACAGTAGAAGGAAAACAGATTTTTCAAAATATAGCTCATTAGAGCCAGAGAAAAATATTCCTGGCAGACCAACCATAACTCACATCCACCTGTACCAGCCTCTTAGTGTACATGAAGAAGCTTTTAAGCCCCTACACAAATATTGCATCAGGCCAAATACACAGCTAAAGGGAGGAAGAAAGGTACCAAGAAGATACAAGTTATACTTGGAACTACACTTAGTTGTACATCGCTGGAATTGCTCAGGATGGAAAAGGGATCAGTGTGTCAGACAGGAAAGATGGAAAAAAGATGAGAAAATGCTTTCTTTCCCTGTTCCGTTCTCTCTATTGTATCTGCGGCAGTAAGTAGATTTACTGATATACCTTATAGATCCTCTACTTCTAGATAACTGGTGAATAAATATAAGGTCAAAACAGTATGCACTGAATCTGAATATGCATTGTTATATAACAGGAAGAGAGAAGAGCTAGTACTAGGAGTACCACTGAACTAAATCAGACCAAACACCACCAAAAATAAAAATCTATTTTAACTGACAGAAGTTGTTTGTTTTATAATCCAATTGAATCAGATATTCTTATCTTTCCACCTTTTTATCACTACTGTTAATTATCTACTCATAAGACTTCAAATCTATTTTAATATATAACTAGGAATCCTCCTAAAGTGTGTCTGCAGGCAAATACAGGCAGAATCAAAAAAAGCCTGCAGAACTGATAAACATTATAGAATAGTTCTACTTGTTTTCTTATGAACAATAAAAATCAAACCCTCCTAAAGACTAAGGATGTTTTGGTACCTATTTCTTGCTCTGGCCATGCTTTTGGATTTTCTTCTTTCAAAACGTTCTTCATCTGAGGAGGTTGTATCACTGCTGTGAATGGCATGCTTCTTTCTCCTATTGAAGTGGCAAAATAAACATAAACTCAGCCTTTTTTGCAGTAGAATGGCACGTTTTGATTCTTTTATAAAAAAGAAAATTGAAACAGCAACAGTTCAGGCTTAGAATGCAGGCAAATTTTTATTATGTATCGAAATAATTTCAGTGGGGAAAAACATCTGATTTCAACATGAATATTACTAAAATGGTAGATCCCCATAAGATACATGGTCTATTCCATGTTATCTCAGCAAGTGTGACTGAATATTCACAGTCAGTAAGATGCTCAAGTTCATCAGATAGCAACTGTACTTAGGAAAGCTTCCAATCACATCAGGACGTCCTTACTCAAGTTTGGTGCTTCCCTCTAAGTATTCTTTGAAAAATCTTTGTATTTCCTCAGGCACATGGTCTCTTTTTATGTGGTCATTAATTCTGAACAGCAGAACAGTTTTACAAAATACCCATACTGTAGTTTAACTTCTACTCTGAATCTAAGTACTCAAAGGCTGCATAAACAATTTCTTATTTTACTACAACAGTATTTCAGAAAACTGAGTATTTCAGAAATATTAGAGAATGTACATTACATCCTCTATACAAAAAGGTGTTCAGTTTGATACCAGTTTGAAAACAGTCAGCAACTCTTTTCGGTACTTGCAGCACACCTGTTTCCATTCTGTTTATCACAAAGCTTTTACTGGTATAATGAAGTGCTATGAAATTCATTTTTGTGTGCTGATCAGGATCTGAACCCAAGATATAATTCAACACCCACTCACATGTGTGAATGTACTGTACAATCACCCCAGAATGTTTTGAAAATCAAAAGCTAACAGAAATGCACTGAGGGAAAGCAAACAACTACATACCAAAAGACTGACACTTACCTGATATGGCTTCTTCTTGCAGGAGATCTGTGAATATCAAACAGTGTATTTTCCCTCTTTTTTTGATGAGCGGGCACTGAATGAGAGAAGTTGCATGTTTGTAACATCAATTACAAAAGAATAATAATCTGAATAAGGAACTAATCTAAATGCAGCACAAAAGTCCTAAATTATTGCTTTACTTATCATGTTATTGGAGGGGAAGAGGAGGGAAATCAAAACTCTTATGCTTTGTTTCACAGAATGTAATTCATTCAGGGCACTAGCATTTTTACTTTATTTGCATGACATGAAACCACACACAGAAACCTCTTCACAGCTGCTCATAATGGACATCTTGAAATTTCTCTTAACAAATGAAGCACAGTATTTCTCTATCACAGACTCAATTTCCAAGTTGCCTTAAGATACAAGACACTGCATACAACACTAATCTAAACCAAATATGCATAGAATACATTATTTTAAGCAGAAGTATTAAAATGTTCAAAATCAAGAGACACTACACTGAATCCTGTACAGATCCTTAATGGTATGTCCTTTGAGGAACGGCGAAGGACGCAGGGCTTGTCTAGTTTGGAGAAAGGAGGCTGAGGGACAACAGCTTCCTAAGGAGAGGAAGTGGAAAGGGAGTTGCCGATCTCTTCTCCCTGGGGTACGGCGACAGGACATGTGGGAATGGCTCAAAATTGCATCAGGGCAAATTCAGACCTGACATTAGGAAACGTTTCTTTGCTGAGAAGGATGTCAAATACTGGAGAAGGCTTCCTAGACAGGTGGTCAGTGCCCCAGTCCTGTCCATGTTGAAGAGGCATTTGGGCAATGACCTTAACAACATTCTTGTAACTTTTAGTCAGCCCTGGGTTGCAGGGGAAGTCAGTCAGGGATGAAGAGTAGTCATCCAACTTTTCCCTTCCCACACCCACGGTATTCTCAGAGCTCAGTAGAGCAGGACCCCATGAGCACTGTCTAGTTCCTCACCTATTGGAGGGGCCTGGTATCTTTCAACAGTTTTTCTCTGTCTGAGATTATATGGCCGATCATTTTCTTCTCCCTCAGCTTCTTCCACTTCTATATCTCCATCTTCTTCCTGGGACTCTGTTGGGGAAAAAAAATATTTTCAGAACACTTCTACTTGATGCCAGAGCTATCTTCACCCTAAAAATTAACATTGTAATGGTCACTGAGAATTATTCCCCTCTGATTAATTAACGCTAATTGGCAAATCCCAGGAAATTTGAAGATAAATCTACAGCAAATTGTCAAACTTCCTTCTAGTTTCCCACAGAAAGTTCTGGAAAAACAACAGAAAAAAATAAATGCAGTCAAATTAGGTTTAGTTATGAAATACTTCAAGTATCACTTCTACTACTTTTTCTTTAGCAATTATCCTTCAAATTAAGAATAATGTCTTTTGTCTCTTTTCCCATAGGAGCCTCAGAAAATCCAGTATTTGACACAGCATGAAAATAAGTACAACTTTATTATGCACAATACCATTTTTGCACAAAGCAAATAATACACTGCATAAAGGTACCACCTAGGTCCATCTATTAACAGAACCAGACTTTCCATCTATGGATCTCAGAATTAAGACTGCATTCTTATAAACTGCAACAACCCTTACCTCTTCCAGCAGTCTCACTTCAAAATCAAGATACACTATGCTGAACCCGGTATGGCTCTCTGAAATCTGAGTCTGAGTCTGATTTCTTAAGGAAGCCAAGTAGGCTGTTGACCATGCCATCAAAGTTAGCCATAATCCCTTCTTTCTCAATACTTTTTGAAGCCACTAGCCAGTTTAATCAAAAATTTTAAAGGAAAGTAGAATTTCAAATGCAGCTGTACGCCTACAAGCCTTCTAAAATTCAGTGGATGGACAGAAAACAGAGCCTTTAATTAATACATTCCCCAAACAAAGGATGCAGAACTATTACACATTCCTTCTGGTAATGGTCATTCAGCATATGAGAAATAGCAAACCAGTTAGAACAAGCATAGTTGTAAGACTACATGCATCACATCCTGGCTTCCACCACAGGATTGCTACAGGGATTATAAGAAAAATTCCAATTACTTACTGTTACAAAAAAGTGTGTTGAAACATAGTATATAAAAATGTAGAAAACAGGCTTTCTTCTGCTACTTAGAGATAAACTTCCTTTTGTTTAAAGAACACTATCTAGAGATCTCCAAAACTTCTTGTACTGTTCTTATTGCAAATAACTGCACACTGAAGTGTACCTATTAATTGTTCTATTTAGTAACTCCAAATCCATATCCAAAACCAAATTACTTTCTGTAGTCCAATATAGTGCTATCTTGCATTGAGAAGAGCTTTGGGTTTTAAGTACACAGCAATAATAAGTAATTGTAGTAAGTAATTCTAAGGGTTTTCAGACAAACCCTTAGAATCCTTTACAACCCATACCTTCTTCTTCCCCTTCTGTGGACACTTCATGGTGGTTCTGAATCCCATAGCTATTTCTCCTCAGTGATTTTCTCCTCCTTTTCACTCGAGAATACATATCCATGTTTTCCTGGAACAAATTTCACATACACTCCCATCAGTACTGTCCCATGTCACTCATGCTAGCCTGCAGTTAGTAAGTCACACTCTACACAATCTCTACCCCATAAGTGTTTTTCCAACAAAGCCCTCCACAGGTAGACTACAAAAGCAGTCTCATTTCATAAGTGGTAAAATAAGTCCCTCAGTACCTAAGTCCATCTAATACATAGTTAACATCAGTATCAAGCCGTTTCAGGTAACAAAGCACATATAAGTCCCTGGTCCTGTTTTCAGACTACCAGAGTGTGCTCCAAGCCAAAGGAGAACCACCACAGAACATCATGAGAGCATGCCTGTCAATTCAGCAATAAATACACTATTAATGCTGTTCTGAATTTATCAAGTTTTTTAATGTTATCCACTGAAGAGGATCTGCAATCTTTTGACAGAGCTACAGACAAATGCACTTCCTCTTGATATTAGTTTTATCCAAGATCTGAGACACTCTGCACTTACAAATTCTGTATCTGTCCACATCCGTAGCCGTTCTACTTCCCCAGACCGCCTATTTCGCCTGATGTTAATATTATCCATTTCCTGTAGGACAGCTTCAGCAGTACTAAAATATATGCAACAGTTAACACATAAAATTTAATCTTAAAATAGCAGACACGCGCAACTTCTTACATAACATCCATCAACTTAACATACAGAACTTGGCTATTCCAAGGTCTACAAGTCAACTAAAAAAACAAAAGAATTAAAATCTGAAAATTTTAGGATATCTACTTGAATTTATCAATTAATTACAAAACCAACCATAATAAAGAAAACTGAAAGATGAACCTACAGAATATAAGCTAAGGCACATGCAAAAGAAGAAATGCTGATGCTGTTAAAATTCAAGGTTCAAATCAGACTGTAGCCTCTTCAACATTTAAAAAAAATTTTTTGCCCGGTGTAAATTGTAGAATATAAATTCGTAATTGCTAAGATGTTAGATTTGGTGTCAAATAAGATTATGTTTCTAGAATAAGAAAGTAAATCTTTTTACCTACATAATTATGATATTGGGAAAGCAATTAATGCCTCCACCCCATAAGCTTTACAGCATCTTACCCTGTCCTCAGGAAGTCACTAATACATAAAGGTTTGGGGTTTTTTCAAATGTTAAATCAGTAACACCTAGAATTTCATCATTCAGCATTTGACCTCACTGTCATTTCTCTTCTACTATTTAATTAGTCTAAATTTTCATTATCTGAAGCATTTGTAAACACCTGCCAAAACAAAGGAGGTGTATAAATAATAACTTTGGCCAAGATGCTTCGCTGCTAAGGAAGAAAACTACAGAGTATTACCCAGGCCAAGTCAATTATTTGGCCACCTGTCCTGAACACCAAGTTACAGCTTTCCACAGATATTATGGCAGATTTCCATTGGAATTCTACTATAATTGTATAATAATTCTACGGGAGAAACTTTCACTTCCATTCTTTCAAGCTGTTTAAAAGTAAATCTGAAGGGTGAAGCCTGCCAAGAAAGAAGTCTGGAAGTTCTGGTTACAGAAGTCAGTAAAGTCAAGATTTCATTATGGAGTGCCACTCTCAATTTCAAACAATTCTTCTAAAATATCTGTCATGTGACATAACCACTTGAAGTAAAACGATGTGGCAGTTTGCCATCAAAGAAAATAGGGTTGGAGAACCTGGAAAAGTCCACTTGCTCTGCCAGGCAAGAACAAACTACACAATACCTAAATAATTCCTGACAGACATTTGTCTAACCTGTTCTTAAAATTCTCCAATGATTATGGGACACACTGTTATCAGTGTGAACAGTACAAGTTCATATACAGACTTCAGTACCATGATCTTATCAAATTACAAACTTCATGGTAGATTTTTTCCTATTGTTGATGGGGAGAGGAAGATTCTACTGCAACTAGAAAAAATAAATGTAACTCAATATAAATTTGTAAACTGATACCAAGTACTTACTGAGTAAATTGAAAAAGAAAATTAAATTAATAAAGGTTCAACAGAATGCATATAAGAATAAAGATCATACTTGGCAAGTAAATGTTTGTTTAAATCATTTCCCAAGAGCAAGTAGTCTCTCAAAGATGTGATTGTTAAAATCCATTTTACAGGTGGGAAAATGATGACATATTAAGTGACCTGCCCAGGGCCACAGGGAAATAATATTTCAAGAAAAGCATTTCTGGCTCCCATTCCTGTGCTCAGACCAGACCGTGCCTCCCTCTCTGACCTACTTTGTCTGCACAGTAAATGTCAAAAAGTGACACCCACCCTGTGTGAATTACTAACAAATGGTAAAAACAAAAACAAAAACAAGCTACAAACTTTTGGTACTTTATGATCAAAATCATACAAGCAAAATCTAGAATGCTCCCAAGCACTGCTGCTGATCACCAATTTACATCACATTTAGGGTATCACTACATAAACAGGTTACTAAGAAACAAACTACAGTGTGGATTTACAGCATGTTAGCCACTCTGCAATAACTGCCAACATACACAATTTTATCCAGGTGTAAACACAGAGTAGCTTACTCCTCAGTAGAAGTCTGGTAAATTGCTCTGCATTTACAGCATGGATAACACAGGCAGTTACAGCACAGGACCCAGCCTGTAACTCAAACCACAATCTAGCTTACCTCAATGCTAATACATTCCCACAGTAAAACACATAGATGGCACTGGAAGACAAGGTTTTCTAACTTTTAAAACAATCATTAAGATGCTTTGTGAATACAACTGAAGTATCCCCACATACCTGTTTACTAGCTGATCAAACAATAAACTCTGATTCAAAGTTTCAAATCTGTTTTTCCTGGACCGACAACTTTTTCTGACTTCTATATCTCCGTTTATGCAAGCATGGTCCCCATCTCCCTTTTTTTCCCCTCGAAGGGGGTGGCTTTTGAGAGCTAAGAGAAATTTGTATTACTACTTCAAAATGCAGGAAACAACATTTTCACAAATAAGAATTAATAAGAGAATACTTTGCAAGGAAAATAAAACAAAAGTTATGGAGCACAGTATAAGCACCCTTATATTCACTAAAGAAATATATTTTTTAAATTCCTATCAAAGTTATTTTACAAGCTATTTCTTCAGACTCAAGCTTGTTTCCTTATATGATAATCTCATTTTATGATGAAAATTTGGCATTCAAATATCAATTCAATATTTTTAAGTTAAAATCAGCACTAAAATGCACGCTTGGCCTCAGTTTCAATTCTTAGTCTTTCAAGTACAGTATCAAAAGGTCAGATACAACATATTGATTTCACAAGCAAACCTATACCAGCTACTCTGTACAGTGCCATACAAAAAGAGATCCCACTCCTGATTGTTCCTTAGGCACAACAACAAATAATAAAAATATCAAATATGCTTATGGGTTAACATATAGAGTCAACACAGAACTAAACAGGACGAAATTGATGAAAAAGGGACATGAAAGACAATGTGGTTTTAGCTGAGATATGCAATGAGGTGGCAAGTTTGTAAGGTACAAGCATATAGGAAAATTGCTTAAGGTAGCAGGAGCTGCAGACAAGGCAGGTCTCTCTAAAGCAATAGCAGGGTTATGTAAAGAACCACAGAAGGCCAAATTTTAAATGAGCAAAGAGAATAAGTAAATTAAAGAGACCAGCTGGGAGAGGATGGCCAAAATTAGTTCATAACAGTAAATTTGGGAATTAAGGAAAACATCAAGATCGTGGCCAAGAGGTCTGAATTGAGAAGAGAAATGGAATTTCATCTAAGAATGCTCCCCATGTCCACAGAGAGCATCCAAGATGTTGACATAAGAAAACTGAGCCAAAACAGTAACTTTTCTGGTCAAAATGGCCAGAGTAATCAGTAAAGTATCAAAATTATTTATTATCAAAAATATATGCAACTTAAAATCATTGACATAAAATTGTTAAATGTAAAAATAGACAGAAGAGGTCCACTGTAATACACTTACATAAGCTACGTCCATTTGGTAGTGTACCACCAGGCTGGGAAGTTAACCTAGGAAACAATTGCATTATACATACAAATACATTAACGCTCTTTTGCCAAGCAAAAGTTATACTGTGAAAATAAACTTTAAACATAGAATGTTACAAGATATACTATGACTTCAAAATCTTTGTGACACGTAGCCTCTGAAGAGTCTGCTTCATGCACAACATTGGCATGAGGACAAAATTGCCAAATACCAATTATATGAATCCCCTCAATTATCTAAACATCTCTTTTATTAATCCCTCCAGTGTTCCCTCATGCCATGTCCTACTATTAACTCTCCCCTTAAGCTTCAAAACAGAAACCTAATATAGCTCTTCAAAGGCAACTATAATTTAAACACTTTGGATAAACCACTAAGAAGCAACAAAACTTTGGGAAAAGGCTCTGCAATTCAAGATCATTATTACACCCAGAGCTTTGGATACAAAGACATGTCGCAGTGGGTTCTACATGAGTAACAACATGAGCTTCAGTATGCTGGCCAAATTTTCATTTGACATAGTGATCTAAATTCTCCCAGTCACATTAAGTACTTTTTTATTTCTTAGAATTTTTAACAGGTACAAGTCTACACTTAAAAGAAATAGAAGGTTCATGAGTTCCAATACATTCACAGATGACCATGGCACATAATATGCTATATTTAATTTATTCTGTGTTAAAAAGAAAAAACAAGCAAGAAAAGAGATCTATTTAAAGAATCATAGTTTAAAAGTATACTTCATCCCTGCAGATGTCCAGTAGAGAATCACACTCGTTCTTACATATAAAGCACTACAAGAATGATTTTGATTTGTACATAAATATGAAATACATAGCTACAAAAGAATCAGTATTAACTGAAAGGTCATGATCACATTCCAGAGTCTTTTCCCACTAAAAGAAAACTGTATGAAAATAACACACTTCAAAATCACACTCAAGACCATGAGCTGCAGCTCAGTGCAGAAATAGCATAAGCAGGTTAACAATACAGGAAAAATGGGTAAGACTTCATTTTTCTCTTGGCACCAAGTTACCTGGACTGTCCAGTTGAGATGCTCCATTCCTCTCGCTGCCCAGTACTGCGTGATTTTGATTTGTCTTTGCACACAGGATCAGCATGTTTTGAGGTACGTTTGGCAGGAGGAGATACGTGGCTATCACTCAAGCTAGCATCACTACCTTCATCTTTCTGAAAAGTAAAAAACATCAGACCATACTTAATTGCCTCATTTTTATGTAACCAAACAGAAGAGGAAGAAACTTGAGCTAAGTAAAAAGGAAGTCTCTATCACCAGCTTTTATGAAATACTAAAAATGTTTATTCTGAAAACATTACCAGAATACTGAATTTTAAATATTAAACTGCTCTATAATACTTCATTTCTGAACAAGCATTTGGTTTCACTAACCCACTGTATTTTGCATATCATACATGACATCGCTACAGTTACCCTACTTGCGAAAGAGCTAATAGTGCAGTAAAGGGAAAAAGGCCTTAGGAAAATTAAGATATGTAGAAACACAGCATGAATTTATTCTACTGACATTATCTCTGCCATTAAAATGCTTAAACAGTCACATGACGCTCTTCCTTCTTGTAAGAGTTTTGCAAGACCTTGTTCTCTTCTTTAGACTGTAAAACACACAGCAGGACTAACTGAAAGTGGACTTCATACTTTCATGGCACTTCTTGTCTAATGTGTTCATTAACAGCATTATACATACCAACAACATTAGTCTTAACACCAGTAAGAATCACCTACACACTATCAGAGGACTTTTCTGTCATGCTTATCAAAGGTAACATATACAGAAATGCAAAGACAGTAACAAGGGATTACTTCAGAGCTGTACATCAGAAATGGTCAGACAGCAAATTTTGAAGGGTCTGCTTCTGTTAAGGAGAACTACAAAAAATATTAAAAAAATCAAGATTCCATAAATTTTATATTTAAATATAATTTATAATTGTAGCTTATGGAAACAGTCTTCATTGAAAAATCTAAATATCCTCCCTTGCAACAACAGAGTAACCAATTTCCAAATATGAAGGTCCAGGAATTCTCAGTAAGCACTTAGGAACAGAAGATAATTCTACTTATATGAAAGGAGATAATCACAGAAGGCCCATTTGTTCATCAGGCTTATTAGCAACAACAATATGACGTGTACTGCAGATAATTCAACATCATCATGTCTCATGTACTCAAGAAAATTAAAAAGAAAAAAAGTCTTGTTCTGAAGAGAGAAAGACTATCACAGCACAGTATTTAAAAAGTGGCAAAGCCTAAAGAAGTCCAAATGTACAGGTGCAGCTTGACAAAACAGCTCAGCATCACTGAGCCCAGTGACTGGCCGATACACTCCCTCACCTGGCTGCACCACTCCAGCCTTCTTTGATCTTCTTCTGATGTTTCTCTGACACACTCATAAACCAGACCCATTCACTAAACCTTCAAAAGTTCACTTTCCTTTGGTTATATTAGTTTCCTACCCGGTTAGCAGGACGTTAGTGAGTGAGCTGGTGAGGTGAATAATTTAACTGAAGAATCAGATAAGCAAGAAGACAGTGCAAGAAAAAAACATGAGGTGAGGATGGGACCACTGCCTACAGGAAGAGCAAGTTGTGAGTGAAACAGGCTGCCTGCATCATGCCTTAACATTTTGCTCCCCAATTTATATTATTAACAAATATTAACTGATAGTAAATACTTAAAATACTAATAAATTAATACTGTATTCCTTATGATATAATCTTTATTTACCCAATATGCTACATGTGGGTTTTATTTCTACTACAAATACGTGCAAATACTTTTGATAAAAAAGCCACAAAATACTAAAAACTAGTCTTAAATGCTAACTAGCCCACGTTCATATCTCATTTTAAACATAGTTTTAACTTTGATAATTTTTAGCCTTTCAAGGTAAATAAATCCAGGGAAAGAAAGAGGCCTATGTTAAGATTCAATCTTCAGACTCATTTAATCCCAGTAAAACAAAACAAAACCCATGCTTTTTCTTCCTCATTATTTCACTTCTTTAGGAAGTACACCAATGTAATTCTATATTTATACCAGATGATCATAATTAAAACTTTAAATTAGATTAAGCAGAATTCAGGATCTAAAACTAAGGCTTAGTCAATGTGGTAGCAGAGGTAACTACCACCATTCCTAAATAAAAAACACTTGCACCTTGCATAGCACTGTAAAATACATGGGCAGACACCCAGATATTTCTATTGCTCTGCAGCTCCAAAATATCAACTATTCGCAAAATTTTAGTAGCGGATATATTCACTTCTGAGTTCTGTAAGCACCCGTGTATGTACTTTTTGCTTTAATCAGCCACAAGTTTATTTGCAGGCTTAGAGAAATACATCATTGCTAAGTCAATTTTAGTAACTACTTTCTGAAACTACAAGAGCTGCCCTGTGCAGGACAGAAGCAGAGTTTCAAGGTAAGCCACAGAACCAGTTTTAAACCGGCTAGGCAAGACAGAGAAAATGAAACTAAAGAAGAGGAACAAGCATATAATGAAGCTTTACGAGTGCTAACATTAAAGCTATTTTGTGAGCAGTGAAATTAATAACACACAGGTTCCTATATCTCATCTTTTTACCTCTTCCCATGCAAAAATCCTAATTCCTCCCAGGTCTTCTGTGACCACCTTTCTCTGCATTTCACCCAGCTACTTGCCTTTGGTCCCATGTCTCAATATCACCTAGTATTCCTCATTTGTCCTATGCATTTATTGGTCAAAGGCAACACAGCAATGCAGTTACTCTGGAGCTACGTACATGTCAAGTGGCCAGCTGGCAGGTAAACCAAAATATCAGCAATAAGCCTGGAGACAAAATCCACTACATTAGGTCTCCCTCTGCTACTGACTTACCAATATTCACAGAATTTATAAATGCTGAGTATCTTTGAGATCTCTAATTCAGTCAAATAAACAGATACTGGCCAATAGCTTCAAAAACTGGAAGGGCAAGCTACCCGTCAGTGTGATCACATCAGTGCCGTTGCCTAAAGAGCTGGAAGGCGTTTACTTAACAGATGTGATGATTCCTGGTTATTCTTTGTGTAGGACACTACTTTCAGTTGGGCCTCATTTGTCTGCATATTAAATGTACACATTAACTTAGCAGGTACAAAGCAAGTCTAAATTTGAAGATAGTCAAGGCCAAACATTAAGTTAGGATGCCTGCTGTAGAAGATGCTCTAACATGCAAAATGCTTTACCATGAAGCAGTGACAAAGCTACTATAATGAGAAATCAGTGCAATTTTAGGTATACCCAATAACAACCCAAGCTCCATTTTCCAGTTAACAACCTTAAAAATTCGAGCTCTAAGGAACCAAATCACACGGAGACTGCCATCCAGAACATTCACCTACCTACAGTAAAATATGGAGATGGAGCTTTCACTATACTCAAGAGATTAGCCAAATTGGGATATGCTACAACAAGAAAAGAAATTAATTTCAATTTGAGAAGCCTTTTCAGAAAGCAGTCTATCCACTGCTTCCTCCCATTTATAGCAAAACAGGTCTAATGATTCCACTGCACTCAGCTTGCTCCCTCAAGTAACTGGGTCTCAAATCATTTATACCTTTTATGATTAAAAATAGTACTTCAGTTTCAACCAAGAAGCTTATTACTTAACAGTACACACATCATGAAAATGTTATGGGACTAGAAAGAGAAATGTATGATACAAGCTCTAAACTTAAAATTAAGAAATAAAGAAATTAATAATGCAATTGAAGAAGCAGGAACCAATGCACTGAACTCCAAGCTCCTAATGAAACACTGGCACTGAAGCAAACGCACTCACATGCTGAGAGAATGCAGAGAATATGAATTAATAAAATCTTAATCGTGTCGTAAATTGCCTGAAAGCATACCAAAGCCACAAAGAACAAGCAAGCATGGAAGAATCAAAAAATGAGTTTACGTAGCATAAGGTAGTACAAAGAGGTAAAACAATATTTAGTACAACGGTACTGATCTAACAGAAATGAGACCTGCCAAACTCGAACTGTGATCCAGAACAACCAGAACCCAGCACAGCTTCTTACAGAAAGCACTTTTACTAAGTTACAGTAATAGTAAGTAAATAACTGGAGTTAACAGGATACAATCCGTGGTCTAGACTGGCAAGATAGTCTTATTTTTGCATTCAAGAGTAAAATGGAACGTGTTAGCTGCACTTGCACTGTTGAGCTAAGTCTCAAGAGCACAAGTCTTGCAGAGGTAGAGGGCAAACACTGGAAACATCTTCACTGAAGAGTTGACTGCAGATAGTGCTGTATCTAGAAACAAAATCTAAAATGAGATTAAATAAATGAAATAAAGCAATAAAATAAATATAGCTGCATAGTTACCTATTTTCTCTACTTTGTATGAAAAGGAGAAAGATGGAAACCATGTTTATAACACACACATTCACAAACAAGCTCTAAAAACACTGCCACACAATACTACCTGTAGTCTCTTCCATTTCCATCCCTGAATTTCAAAATAATAATTTGATACTAACCGAGTTTAATTTATAAGACAGGCAAGTCCTTAAGTTTTGAAAAAAACACAAATTAGAAATAAATTAATAAAACTAACAACTTCTCAATCTATCCTTTTAGGAAAAAAGTGACACCACCAATACAGCCTTTCAGTGTGACTGAAGGACACACATAAAAAGGGCAGCCTCACTAACAAGGGCTTGCCTTCAGGTATATTACAGGGATCATCTAACTAAAGCATGATAGCTGATTAATTTTAAAGTTAAAATACAAAGATTACTTCTGGCATAGTGAAGGGAAGTTTGTTTCTTCCGGTTTTAAGTGGAACCTCCTGGTCAAGAGAATATGCAAAGAACTCGCTACACTGCTGGCCTCAACACTCCAAGATCTACAGTCCACCAGTCTTGAAACACAGGATGAGTATGAACCACTTCTATCCCTGTCCATCATCAACAAGTACATGAAGGCAAGTTCATCAAGTTTTTGAGTAAGGGCTGACATTCAAACCACAACCACACCTTGCAATTTCTGAAAAAGACTCCATCTGGTTTGCCACAGGTTCAGCTGTACTAAAACACAGGCATGCAGACATGAATATTCGCCTTTTCCACCATGGTCAAACTTGCTCTCCTTGACATCCACTTTGTGGGTCACACCCTTCTCCTAAACCTCTGACACACACAGAAAATTAGCATGATTGCTCATGCAACTTCACAAGTCAGACATGAGAGTTTCCAATCTAATGTCTTAAACCTTTCAGCACCTATGTTTTTCTCTTTGCTATGACCTCTTCCCTTGTCTAAGACATAAAATTAAGACACAATAACATTCGGTTTTCAACTGATCCATGCTATTCCTCCACATTTTGTTAGAAGTACAAACTATTTACAAAATATTTACTTTTGTCTCAATAGTCACAAAATTAACATTTTCAAGAAATGTTTTAGGTACAGGTTTTCAAAAGTCTCTACTTCAAACTTTAGTTTATTAGAATCATAGAATAGTTAGGCTTGGAAAGGACCTTAACATTACCTAGTTCCAATCCCCCTGCCATGGGCTTCTTTGCTTCTGATATTTAAAAGTAACTTTTTCCTCTCCATTTGACTCTTTGAAAAGACAATTACTTTGGACATCTCTCAATCTACTTTTACTAACTTTGGAGAAACTGAATCCAGGTCCTACAGTTACTCCTACCATAATTTAAAATATATTTTGTGAATAACAATGCATCTTCTCAGATGTCCAAGAATATTAATAATCTGGATTAATATTTTAAAAGTACATGTGAAAAAAATCCAAACTACCTTTCCCCTAACATGCAAAGTTTTGCAGAAATATGCTGTGCATAAAAAGAAATGCAACGCATATTCAGGGATATTTAATGCATTTAATAAACATTTTTATCCCAATGGTATAAAAAGATAAAAGTTGTCTTTCCAAAACCTGAATTTAATGAAAAAATGTGATTGTGTCCCCAGTGTACCAATTAGTTAGGCTCATTACTCATCTTTGCCCTCAGATAACCTTGCCCTCAGTTAACAAATAACTGGTTTTTCTTGTGTTTGAACTACAACATCATTGCAAACATATCAAAAAATAACCAAAACCACTATCTTTCTGTCCAGTGATTCTGGATAAACCACTTGCTCCATTGTGTTTCAGTTTCTGCAAAGGTAAAAAGTATGTATTAAAACATGAACTTCTACAAATTTATCCCAATAAAGATCTACTTTAAGGTCTGTTGACGAAAGTTACATAAGAGCTAGGTATCTTTCCTAATGCATTTTTGTGCTAGGCATAATAAGCAATTAAAAATCAAAAGGCTTCACAATCTCTTTGAGATATTTTTAGTTTTACTCTTATTTGGTTCCAAGTCCTAGTAACTAGATCAAACAAATTTTTTACCATGACTGCAATGTCAGCTGACCAGAAGCTAATAAATCCCTTCCCCTCAAATCCTGTTTCAAGTTCCCCACTTCGCTATACAGTATCTCCACCAAAGAAAAAAAAAAAGACTAGAACTGTCCTTTCTGCTCATTACATACCTTCAGTAGCTGAAATCACGCTCTCATCAGCATGCTCAAACTAAGGACCACACCTTGCCTTACACATCTGCACTATGTCCTAATTTCAGGATGACACATTGCATTACCCACTCTCTCCAGCACCAACACATCCTAACAAGCTCCTCTTCTCTCCCTGCCCCCAACCTACATTATCCTGGCAAATGCCCTCAGCCCCTCTTCTATGGGAGGACTGGCTACGTGCTCAGTGGGAAGAGGTAAGACCTGATACACTTGTCTGGGGGAAGATGGTAACATGACTCAATTCGAGGTCGCAGGATAATACAGTAGGCTGTATTCATGTCTGTAAAGTATGTACAGCCACATGCTAAATATCTAACTTTGTGTCCTAAAAACCCACTGTGAGTATACTGCCTGTGCCTTCAAATGAAAAGAAGCAGGGGGGGAAGGGGAGGGAAAAAAACATATTTCCATTAAAGCACATTAACTACCATACTAATCACTTGTAGTTTCATTAAGGACCTTGTGTGTTAACCTTACTGATAGCTTAAGAAGAGCTAAAGTAGGTTCTTTTAAGCTAATCTCCTAGTTGCAGTTCTCTCATTTTCACTTGTTTGCACACAGTCATTTATCAGACATTGGCTTTCCACAGGTGTTAAGGAAAAATAACAAGAGTCATGCTTAAGTGCTTGATGATCTTGGAATAAACAACTATTAATGCTGTATTTCATTGGTGATAATGACAGTAAAGAACACCTCAACTGCAAGTTGATCGAAATCCTTTTAACATTCAGCTTCTGTGGTATTTTTCAGTAAGCAATGCTTACATCAATAACAGCCATTAAGAATATAAAGAATACCATCATCTAGACTTTTTCAGAAAAAATAAACTCTGCCCAACTCATCCAGGTAAAAGCCCATAATTTTTTTGCATGAGAAGATGCGCTTCATTTTTTCAACAAACCTCCATTGTATTTCCTAGAACTCTCCAATTCTAGAATTACAGGTTATTTAATAAATATGAAAACTTTGGAGGGAAGTTAAATGTTTACAAGTTAAAAATAGAAACCGCTACCTACAACACTGTTTAGTGGGAATTTTCACATTTGCAAACATTCCCTCTGTCTTTGACAGAAAAAGACACTCATTCATATCCAGGTTGAGTGCCCTCCAACGACTTTTGGTCTGACATCCAAAAAACTCTTGCAATCTATGGGCTACTTGTGGATTCATGAAAGAAAGGAAGAATCAGTGACAGAGAAGCCTTTGACAAACTATGACAGAGCCCATAAATAGCAAGCTGAGGTCTGTCCTCAACCCAGCATCACTGCTCCTCTCCAAGCATTTCCACCACAAGCAATCCTCTCCCCTCCTTTGTGCCTTCACTAAAACTAGGGTGATATTGTGACCAGCACGCTGAGGGACGCGATTCTCACCCTCTACTCTGCTCTCGTGAGACTCCACCTGCAGTACTGCATCCAGCTCTGGGGCTCCAATGTAAGAAGGATGTGGAGCTGTTGGAGCAAGTTCAGAGGAGGCCACAAAGATGCTTAGAGGGCTGGAGCACCTCTCATATGGTGACAGACTGAGAGAGTTGGGGTTGTTCAGCCTGGGGAAGGCTCCAGGGAGACCTTAGCACAGTTTCCAGCACCTAAAGGGGCCAACAAAAAATCTGCAGAGGTGCTTTTGACATGGGAATGTAGTGACAGGAGAAGGGGGAACGGATTTAAACTTTAACTGAAAGAAGGAAGATTTAGATTAGATATTAGGAAGAAATTCTTCCCTGTGAGGGTGGTGAGGCACTGGTACAGTTTTTCCAGAGAAGCTGTGGCTGCCCCATACCTGGCAGTGTTCAAGACCATGTTGGATGGGGCTTGGAGACACCTGGGAAGGTGGGGGTAGGTAGGATTCTATGATCGTGAATTTTCAGCTGATAATCACACAATCACAGACTTGTTTGGGCTGGAAAGGACCTTAAGATCATCTAGTTCCAATCCCCCTTGCCATGGGCAGAGATGCCTCACACTAGACCATGTTAGCCAAGACTCCATCCACTCCAGCCTTGAACACTGCCAGGGACGGGGCCTTTACATCTTCGGGCAACCTGTTCTAGTTCCTCACCACCCTCACAGTAAAGAGCTTCTTCGTTTTATCTAACCTGAACTTCCACTGTTTAAGTTTAAACCCATTACCTCTTGTCTTATCACTACAGTCCCTGACGAAGAGTCTCCCTCTGGTATCCTTGCAGGCCCCCTTCAATCAGAGGGAAGGATGGGAGGCAAGGGGAAGCAGGAGGATGCACTGAAGAGGATTAGTTTGAGCCAAACCTGTAACTTGATCCTGATCCAGCCGATCAAATGGCCAGGAAGCATTAGTGTTAGCAAGTCTATTTGTTTTCACAGTTAAGGAGTTAACTGCTTGCAGCACACAAGAAATCACACACCTTCAGAAGAGCAAGTCTCCAGAGAAGAGGTCTCTACTTGCTGCATGGGGATCCACACCTCACTCTGAAGTTTTTTTAGGGTTTTTTTGGTTTAGAAGTTTTTAAAACCAAATTTTCCTAATTTATCTCTGAAGGAATACCAAAAGCAAGGCATTTTTAGTCAGAACCACATTAACCATTTCTACGTGTTTCTAGATAATGTTAACTAAGACTTTTAAGGCAAAAATTATATTTATGTAAACATTCAAGAATAATTACAATTCAGAAGTGGAAAAAATTAAAGCAGTCAAACAACAAGTTTTTTCCCTACCCTTAGTCCTCAAAAATCCATCTTTTTTCTGCTGAAAAAGCCCTATCCCAAAGTAAGTCTGGAGGACATGGCCTCCTTTCAGTGCTACTATAAACCTAAATAAAGATGCAAAATGATATGAATGATGATAGCAAGTAGAAGAACAGAGAGAACCCTTGGACTAGAGAGGTCCCTAAAGTTTTGACATGACCAAGCACTTGAGTCACTAAATAAAGCAAGGACGTGCCTGCAGCAAGTGCAACTACAGGAAGGTGGCCTTCTGTGTGAAAGAAAAAAACAAAATGTGGGATTAAAAACACTTCTATATCTCTATCTACAACGCACTTGAAGACAGTATTTCAAAAGAAAAAAAAATAAAATCATAATATAAAATCTTACAATTAATGTATTGTACTTTAAATCATAATAAAAACAACAGTCAAGGTCTGAAAGATAAATCAGAGAAATAATAGAAGGTAGTTAAGTATCTGGAATAAGAGATTGATGAAGCATGACAACAAATTTTCATGCAAGTAATCTCTTCCACTGTTACAGAAAGAACAGCTTCTTCATTTCAGGTTATTTAAATAGCTTGGCTCAACTACTTACCCCTTTAAAATGAAGCACTCGACTGGAGGTTGGAGAAGAGCAAAAAAGCCCATTTCCACATTATGAAAATGCCCCAAATGAACTACCTGCTCCTAGTGCAACTGGGCATAAACCTTTCCACCAAAGCTTTACATTAGTTTGGTCATTGGCCACAAAATTCAGAACAGACTACAAAACTATGGAACTTCGACAAGCTCATAAATTCTGTATTTCTGGTACAAATACTAAAGCTACCTCCTTCAAACCTAGTTCAACTGGAATTGAAGCTACTATAGCATAAACAGACTCAACAGTGCAAAATGAAAAAGCTTACAGAAGGTAATACATTCATCTCTAAAACTGGTTGAAAAGTGGCCTGTTTTAATAGCTACCAAGCAAGAATAAATTTATTCAGGAAAAGAGTCTAAGCAAGTATAAATGCAAAACAACCACCAAACAATTTAAAGCAAAATGAATGGTTAAAATAAAGCATGAATATCCCAAAGGTAATAAAGACGGTATTTTAAGAGAAAAATCAGAGATGGAAAAATTGTTTAGAAAAAGCAGCAAGGCATGAAGACGAAAAAAAAAAAAAAAAAAAGGATGAAAAAAGCTGAAAAAACCTTGTCAGCTCCCTTTGCAGGAAGAGGATGCATAAGTGATACTACCCACACACAAAGTAACATATTAACACTAAAACATCTAATGGTTTAGAGACCTTTAAAATGGCCACAGCTGCAGTGAAAGCTTCACTGATGCCTACTTGCTAGGTGTTTTGGTTTGAGAAGGGGTTTATAAAGTCTTACAGCGAAATCATTTAAACTATCAATAGATTGGAATGAAAACTTTCCCACACTATATAGCAAATACTCAACAATTTAGGGCAGGATATGCAGAACTATATCACATCCAACTGAAACTGCAGGGGGATGGAGGTGATCAGAATGTAATTACCTGAGCTAATTATCTTGCATAACCCCAAGCTGTATGCCACTCTTGCAGAAATTGCCATGAGATCTCTCACAGCAATGAGTTCAGCATTCCGCTTTAAGTTGAAACTTAGAGACAGTAGTTGGAGAAGCAGCTTTTATTAATATTACTTTGGGACAAGCCCAGTATTCAGAGGAAGCAATGCTGCACACCAAGTATCAACACCATTTCCTGAGTATTCTTTGGAGGTTTTACTCACTCAATGGATTAGTCCCTGGATTGCTTCCTTTTAAGGCCCGCTAACAGCGTGAGAGCAAAGATAGCCAGCTTCAAACATGATGCGCAAGTGCCTCCCAAACCAAACTGTGTACACTATGAAGGTCTCCCGACTTCAGATAGCGGACCAGACTGATTTGGCAAGATACATAGGAAGAAATCAAACTCAGGACAGCCCTTTGGAAACATGGAAGGATTACAAATGCTGACTGTATGGTATTTTGACAGAAACTTGGACATAGATTGCTTCCAACAATTGCTCAATTTCCCACTGTTCACAGATGTATTAATACCAGACTACCAAGGAACAGACTGCACGATTCGTTTTAGATCACTGATTTTCTCCTGCTAAGTCCCAAAAGAGCAGCAGACCACTAAACCAGAAAGAACACGACGTTTTATTACGCACTGAAAAGATGAGATTTTTTGGGAATCTTCCTCCATATGAAATTGTTTGCAATAACTTCACAAAGCTCTGTATTTCAGGATGTATTTCAAAGAACTGTAAAAGCATTAGTCTTGGCACCTTTATTGATGTGACTGTAAACGCCAACAGTAAGACAATACACTTCTTTAAAAACATAGCTATTTGCTTTTATTGCCCTGAAGAGCTTTACATGGGGCGGGTGGGGAGGGGTGTCAGCAAGTGTAATTTTTCCAGCCTGTGGAGGAAACTCTAACTTTTTCTATAGCTTTAATTAAAGCCGGAGAACATTCAGAACACTGTAAGACTCTTTGCAAAGACAACAAAGAAATATGTTAATCTGAATCAGGCTCTCTCACAAAGGAAAATTTAATTTTTAGAAAGCTCTAAGGGGTGCATTGAAAGCTAGTATTTTAAAAGAAATAATAATTTTTTAAGTTCATTTTCTGTATTTTCAATAGCTGACCATTAAAAAAATTTTAAGAAGCCTATCAATGAGCTTACACTACAAAAACTGCATTAATACCCAGAAATAAGAAAAAAATATTTACTGTTACAGACTGAGAAATTACAGTAAGAGACACTAAAATATACTGGTATTAGAGCAAGGAAATGCTGCTTAGCTTTATACCTTCCTACACTACTGCACTCAATGTCAATTCTCAAGTCCGTGTTTGCTCCTGTTAGCAATTAAGTACAATGGAGAGCTCTAGGTTGCCACCAAGTAAGTTGAACGATGTTGGCAGTACTACTTTTAGCTAGGATCCTGTGCTACAATTATCACAGTGCCCTCAAGGAGCTCTTAAGGCACTGCTAATGCTTTCTTGACTAATTAAATTAAGCTAATCTTGTATACATTTCTAAAACGCCTAATAGGCTGACACAATTTTAAGTGTTTATTTTACAATAAATTCATTAGTTTTCTTGATAAACATTTTTTGTGTTTTCAGATGCCTGAGAAAAATCATTTCAATTGCAAATACATGTTACCAGGATCACAGCTCAATATCACAAAACAGCAGACATCAGTAAATCTAAAGCAGAAATTCAATCAGTTATGGTCACAGTATCCTCAATTCTTTCATAGTGTGAATAAATCCACTGGATTTGTTAAGTCTTGTGCTTCAATTTCATGTTTCTGAAAACTCTGAAAGATTTTTAGGCACTCTTCTCATCAGAATGGTTTAATATAAAAGCGTATCACTTCCCAAGTTTTAATTCTAGAAGGTAAAAAAATACATGTAATTCATCTAAAGATAGAATATAAATGTACATAATGATAGCCTCACTTTCTATTATATAGTGTGTAAATCAATCCTGGAAACAGGAAAAAACATAGCCCAGTTTTTCCTCTCCAGTACCCTCTCTGTGCACTCCACTATGACATCGTTTCAGAGAGTAAACCTCCTGGCTCCTTGATCCATTTACTGAGGGATTTTGCTCATTTAAATCTGGCTTCTGGTTAGTGGACACACATGTACTTATCTCAATCAACCGAACGCATGGTCACCAATCAATAATTCAAAACTGTTTACTTTTCAAAGACTGACATCATTGCTTTCTGAAGATGAGCAAGTACTATAGAGGGAATACAGAGGATACAATAAAAGCATTTAGACAATTATAGCCTGTTTCCACATAATGTGTGTTGCTTCCAGATTCAGATCAAACAAAAACAGACACTATTAAAATGTAACTCGACATAATATTGAACGGGAAGACTAGAAACTAGTTCTTGGGAGAGGAGGGTTTCAAGCTTGTCCTTGTAAATGTATGCAAAACAAAACAAACCCTATGTATACCAATATACCTATGTATACCTTGGAGGTAACTTACCTCCAAGGAGGGAAAAGGAAATAGATATAAAAAGGTGGAAAGCAACTCCTAACCCCTCATCTGGTCTAATCAGCATCCTACAGGATGCCATTAGATTGCTGAGTTTCTGTTGCTAATAAGGAACAAACAGATGATCTTTCCAAATACATTCTGAAAGGTAATTACAATCATTGCCACTGAAGAGCATTTCTCCAGGAGTCCGAGTCAGAACCTCTGTGGAAGAAAATGAAGTCACACTGTGCAAATAAGAAGCGTACCATCTCTGCCATAGCTCCAAATTCTAGCTGCCCATTAACCCGATTAACTGCTGATAGTAAGGCTGGTTTCCCAACGTGACACCCAAAAGATTTCAAAAGGACACACTGTTCCAGTCAACTTTGGAACAAAAAAATACACACAACTTCATGAAAACGATCCCAGTGCACTTTCTGCACAAAACAGACTCACTATCTGTCTCCTGACAGTTGCTTCCAAAAGCAAAGGCTTTGTCTTCCTACTGCTATACTTATTCATGTTCTACTCGCTGAAATCCTCCTCTGGCACTACTTCAAGAAGATTCAGGAGCTCAAGAGAAAGACGCTGTATCACTGACAAATAGTTACCA
Source organism: Myiopsitta monachus (assembly GCA_017639245.1). Classification (NCBI taxonomy): domain Eukaryota; kingdom Metazoa; phylum Chordata; class Aves; order Psittaciformes; family Psittacidae; genus Myiopsitta; species Myiopsitta monachus. Next base: position 20,842,959 of record CM029922.1, on the reverse strand, counting down.
TCTGGGAAATAAAAACAGCTGTACAAAGACGACTGTAAAATACAGTGGCATATATATATTCTACAAAATTCACTGGGAGAAATATAAATAAATAAATAAGTACGTAAATAAATAAATAAATAAAAACATCTCAAAGGATAACTCCTGCAAACCTTTGGCAATCACATCTTAAAAATAAAATTACCTCAAATACATGAGGCCTGTTGTGAAGTGAAACAAGCCCACTGCTACAGACCAGAACATACACTTAACTTTAGAAGAAATGCTTTTTTAGAAGCATGAGCAATATCCTGGGATGCATTTACAGATCTGACAATGTTTTGCACAATCTCCTTTCCTTACACCATGACAATAACATAATTTAAACGTCTTAATGATTTCTAGTATAAGAATATTATTCATAGATGAAAAATATTTGGAAAGAAGTCTAAGCTGTTGGTTTTTTTCAGTGTCAGTAAACTCCCTGCAAAGTAAGCCAGTAAGGGTCACACTAAAACTTTGCCTCACAAACCACAAGACCCATGATATGAACAGACAGAAACTGCACACTAGAACAAGCAGAACAGCTTTTTACAGCCATGGTGCTGCATCCCCATGAGTCTAATGAAATTAAACGAGGAAGAAATAGGGGACAAGGAGGAAAAGTACAATGGGTGAAGGGAGGAACTGTGAAGCATGAAAGTGCTGAAACAGAAGCACAGAAGGCATAGAATACCTAGTCAGGGTTTTTTGGGGGCTCTGTTTTGTTTTGGGGGTTGTTAGGGATTTTTTAGTATTTTAAAACTAAAAATATAGAGCAGAAGGTTTTGTGACAGTTCCAGGTGTCATCCTTCTGATCTGCCTCTGGCTGCTATTGCTGTTTTTCTGCTTGTCTAACTTCCTCCTTAGCAGAGGCTGGGACATGGCCAGTTGGTACATCACTGTCAAATGCTCTGACCCTCAATTTTCACTTCCATATTTACATTGCTTTTAAAATATGTATGCAGATCAGGCAACTACAACCACTAATTTAAACCTTCAAAGCAATACATCAAGTTTTACCACGGGAAAGAAAAAAAGCCCTGCCTATAATTAAAAAATATAGCAGTTGTCAACAGATCTGTTTAGAGACAACAAAGGGAAAAAAACAGGCTCCTGAATTCTTTCTGCCAATTAGAATTTACCAAACGTTAATTTTCCAGATGAGGCCGTACTATTGACTTGCCATTAGCCCGTACAAACGAAGCCATTGTAGTAAATTGGAAATTTTAGGTTGAGAACGCAATAAACTTAAACCCGACGGCAAAATTACTCCCTTCCCGTTTGGGGGGCTGGGGTGTCATGAAAAGGGGGTATCCTTCTCAAACACCAATTCCGGCGGAAACGAGGTCATTTAAGAGAAAATAAATACATATATTATATATATATACACACGGGAAGGAGGGCTGCGAAGTTGCTGCGGGCGCAGCTCCCAACTTTTGTCTGGCGACCGGCGCAGCGCCGGGCGCGGCCGCAGGGGGAGCCCCGCGCCGCCGCCGGACCCCCGCCCGCTGCCGCCGGCCCTGCGCGCCTCAGGCACCGGCAACCAGCACCGGCGGGGCAACAACTTCGCCCCCCGCGGCCCCGGCAGCCCCCATACCCTGTTAGCGGCACCGGCCTCTCCCCGCCGAGCAGGGAACCCAGTTGGGACGCAGCGGGCGGCTCTCCGCAGCCGGCCCCCCGCGTCCCCGGGCTCCCCACCGGCTCAACGGTCCAACGGTCCCTCCTCATCCTGGCTCCCCGCCGTCCTTCCTCTTTCCCTCAAGCTGACAACCGGCTCAACACCCACCCCCCCATACCCCCCGCCTCCAGCGCCCGTACCCGGCGCCCCCCCCGGCAGTAGCGGCGCTGTCCCCAGCGACACCCCGGCCGAGGCCCTCGCTGCTGCAGCTGCCCCCCCGCCGCCGTCTCCCTCCCCGTCCCCCGTGAACCCGCCGGTCCTCACCCGCGCTGCCGCCGTCTCTTCCAGCCCGGCCGCATCTGCCTTGGTGCCCCGTTTGGAGGAGCGGGTCCGGGACGAGATGAAATGGCTGCCGGCTCCGGCCGCAGCGGCCGCCGCTTTGCCCAGGGGGCGCAAAGAGCTCTTCCTGGTGTTCACCATGGCCCCGGGGAGGGGGCACACGGGGGAACGCCGCCGCCGCCGCCGCTGCCGCCGCCGCCGGCGCGGAGGCAGGAGGGAGGGCGGACAGGCGGGGGCTCGGGTAGGGAGGGGAAGGGGAGGGAAAGGGGGGAGGGGGAGGAAGGAAAAAAGTGCCGCGGGGAAGCCGGTCGCCGGGCAGAGTCACAGACAGAGCCGCGCCGGCTCCTCCGGTCGCTGCCGCCTCCTCGGCTCAGCCTCGCACTAACTGGCCGCCATTACTGCCCCTTCTCCCTTTCTCTCCCCGGTCCGCAGCGAGGCCGCCGGTTGCCGCGAGGGGGCGCTGCGGCGCCGTTGCCGCCGCGCGCAGGCAGAGGCGGCCCCTGCTGCGTACGTTCTAGCACGGCACCGGCGCGCTCTATGGGCCTGGCGCCGGCCCCAGGGGGGAGGTGGCGGGCGACTCGGTCCCGCGGGAGAGCGGCGGCTGTGGAGAGCCCGGCCCCGCTTCCTCGCCGGGCGCCTCCGTCGGGTCCCCGCCGAGCGCGGCCGGGGACACCCCGCACAACCGGAGGGACGGTGACTGAAGGTTGCGCAGTAGGCGGGGCGGCTTCCAGGGGAGTCGGGGCGGGAGGTGCGCTGTCCTGTCAGGCTGAGGGGAGCGGCTGAGCCCGGGCGGCAGCGGTTGCGGCCCTGGCCCCGCGGCAGCGCCCGAGCGGCCTCTGAGGCCCAGGGCCGAAGCCTTTCAGGAGCTGGCGAGCCGCCGGGTGGGCCTGGTCTGGCGCTCCCGGCGGGCGACGGAGCCGCCGCTGCCTCCTGAAGGCTGAAGGCGAGGGATGAGCGTGCGCTTAGGTGGGGAGTTCAGGGACAGGGAAGCGGCGGCCGCGTCGCGGGGGTGAAAGGCGGCACCCTTTACAGCCGAAAAGGGTGCTCTGGCCCGGGGCTGAGGACTCCGGCCTGCGGCTCCGCTCGCCCAGGGAGACTGGCTCCAGGTCGCTGGCACAACAGCTGGGGCGAACGGACTCTCCAAGAATAGGTGAATCTCACTATTAGGAAATCATCTTGATAGCCAGGCTGTCAGGAATGAGCCCTTGTTTCGCCTGCCGTGCAAGTCACCAGTAACATCTGTATTTTGCCCAGTAGCCTCAACTTGTGTTTGGTGTTCATTGCTCACTGGAAAGCTTGTTTTTCTCTCACCTCCCTCTCTCACAAATCAAATAACCCCAGTTACGGAAAAAAATTGTATGTATTAGAGTACATTAGATGTCTGAATGCTTTTCAGACTATTCATGAACTATAATCCAATCCCTACTTGCTTGTGTGCTGGAAGAATCACTTCCCTCTCACCACAACTTGTTGCCCTTTCATGAACTTAGCAACAGTGCTTGCATGTAAGCCCTGAAACCAAAACCTGTGTAAAAGAAAGGTAGCTGACTAATACAAGCATAGAACTGCAGATGACAAAGTACCACCCTTTTGATTTTTGCACTAATTTGTTTGGCACTGCTGGGCAAGTTATTTCAGTTGCTTTCTGCTTCTTTAACAAGAAAGAATAGTAGAATAAAATTGCTGATCACATGGCTCAGGCTGTTAGGCTTGAGCAAGCTTTATCAAAGTATTTTTATTGTTTAAAGATGGAAAGTGCAGTCATGTTTTAGTAAAGAACAGTAAATGCAAAAACAGTTATTTCACTTTACCTATGTACTCCCACATCTTTTCAAGATTAAAGTCTGAAAAAATGGTAGAGCATATGCTTCAAAATACGCAACAATGACATTAGGCTATATAATAAGAAAATGGGCTATTTACATTTCCAAGCAAAAGTTTTCCTACTGTGAACAGCGACAAATTTTCATTTTTATGAGGTACTGCAAGTACAGTGTGTTTCGGTGCAGGAATTACGGTATTTTTCTCATCTGATATTCTCTATTTAGGGTTTTGAATGTGCATTAGCAACAGTACTTCATCTCCTGTTCAAGAATCTGCAGGATCTTTCAAAAGTAGAGTTGTTCTGCTCCATGAGATCGGTTTTATGTTTTGTATCCTTTGTTTCTTCATTTATTTGTTTAAAGGTTATGAAAGGATGTAGCAATTTTATACATTTGTAGATTAAAGGAGTATGTTAATTAAAAACCTATAGTGGATTTTGAAACTGGTATTGGAAATCATTTCCTTTTCTCCTTCAAAAGTAAGAGCAGAAGGAAACTGCAAGAGACAGTCCCTTACCAAACACATTGTTAGAATGGACCAGGAGATGATATTTGCTTAGAGTTAGTATCACACCCATACATATGATGACAAGTAATGTGCTTTCCATTTCTGTCCTGTATTACCGATGGGCCGTATAACTCAGATACGGTGTCCAAATTCCGTTGGCCTGAAAATTAAAAATAATATATTAATCTTCTTCAAGTTTTTATATGCATCACAAAAATATCATCCCCATTTTGGGAAAACCAACAGATCAATCTGTGGCCCAAAAAAGGGTCCAGTCTGCAGCAGTTCTAGTGAATGTCATAACTCAGGATTGCAATGCATTGGCAGGACCGTTTGGGGAAACTTGCATAACATCTGTTTGCAACATGCCTGATTCAAACCAGCACTCCTCCTCTCATGAATGCTGATGACTTTGAAAAAGTAAAATAAACTTGGTCGTTACACAAGGCATTGATTTTCCTGGGTGCCTATCCAGATCTGCTTGAAGCAACAGAAACCCCACAACTTAAAAGCTATTTATTTTACATTTACTAAATTATATTTTTTTTACCGTAGCTTTCCTTTTTTCTTCTTTTTAGTGTTCTGATCTCACTCCTGTGAGCCATGCTCAAGTGAGTACTCTTTATGATGCCAGAGGGACTACTCTTGTAGAGGGATTGATGTAGTTAAAAATCCCTGCTCACTGCTTTGAACATTTTTAGTGCGTCATTCTCATTATGTTAGCACAGTATGGGACATGTAAACACATGCTTCAGTTTGGATGTTTAGTCCCTAGGTTGTTTATCACAGGTGGTTTTATTTTCAGGTTTCTTAGTTGTCTTGTCCCTCTTAACGAGGTGTGGCTAGTTATTTTGACTCAAACAGCTTTTGGCTTTATAGCATCTATGTAAGCTCCATTGCCATATTTTAGTGCTGACAATATAAATAAATAAATCATTAATAACAATGCTTCCTTGTTACTTTTGTTTGGGATTTTTGCTTGTAATACAGAGAACATGTTGATATAGGATTAATATTTTATACCACACATACTTAGAGATTTAAATGTGATTGAATAGTGAAAGATTATTTACCGTGGAAGTGGATTTAGATTAAATTCACTAATCCAAGAATTTACTCATTCCCATTTTTTTGTATCTGTGCAGAAAAATATTTGTGAAAAGAAGTAACTCTGAGTAGCAAATGACAATGAAGAAACGAAGGGGAGAAGGACTGGAGCCACATTCCACTAAGTATTGAATAAAAATTTTGTAGAGCTCATTCCCAGTAAGATTCAAGTTCAAGATTTACAGTTTGGCCTTACGGACAGATGTCTGAATGCTTCTGAAAACAAATGCCGTTGGGAATGACTATTTCAAATGGAACCAATTTATAACAAATACTGAAGCTTGCAGCAGTGTTCAAAACCCTTTTATCTCTGGCTCTTCACGAAAGAGATTAAGATATCTGAAACATGTATTAAGAAGCCACAACATCTGCTGTGGCAGGTACACCACTGGGAAATGGGAAAAATATGAACAAGTACTTGAGCAAAAGAATCCTGTGCCATTAAACGTGACTCAAGGAATGAAATCTTACTGGAACTTAGCAATGTAAAAAGACATTAGAAATGGCCAGGATGGAAAGGCTTCTTTGCTCCATGAATTGTATTTAAGGACACAAAAAATATTTGGAGATGGAAGATTTTGTTGTCACATGTCCCTATTTTACAAGGAAATCAGGAACGTGTGGTAACAAAAGAAAAAGTCTTTCATCCCTTATTCAGAACTTCTGTAGAGCTTTTCAGCCTAGTGAGGACCAAAGGGGTCTATTCAGTCAGTTATCATTTGCTTCAATCATGGGCAATTTACCAGAGATTACTTTGCAGTATCTCTGAATAGGTATAATATTCCAAAGAATGGAAATCAAATCGTCTTTTCAGGACTCTATTTATAAGCTCTTCTGTGCCCCTCTCTGTCATGCTGTCAACTCATCCTAGTTTCAGTTGAATCTGAAATAAAAAAGATTCACAAGAGATCTAGCTTTTGTAAACCTGCCCTAAGTCCTGTCCTGAGGGGATGTTAGCAAATTTAAGATTGCGTAGTTTCTCCTTTGAGAACTGTCCATCATGAAGATAAGGCCAGGTGATATAAGTTTGGAAACCCCAAAGAAGTGGTGTCCAGTAGTCAGGATTGGTACTACCTTGAAGTTGGAACACGTGGTGATACAGTCACTCCACATTGCAGGCATTTTGCAGTGTCATCACAATTTTATTAAAGGTAGCTCATTTCTGAAGACTACCATGATAATCTAAAAAATGTACAAGAATTATGTTTTAGAATTAAATAGTTAATGTTCAGTTCTGTTACCGCCACAGCTATCTGAAGATTCTTTCCACAGTACAATAGATAGTATTGGTGCAAGCAGGATCAGAGAGTAGATTTCTTACATGACATTAAATGGGAGTGGTAAGACTTACCTCCTAATATTCCAAAATCATTTTTCCATCACATCCAGCCATTAGCTTCCATAACATTTTTCCCCACTCAGCTAAGGTTACAGTAGATAGTTTTTCTAATACTAATAATTGTTTAAAACCCACAGGCTGATGATATTTTAAGCCAGGAATCTGCAGGGTCTGTTTTTTACTATCATTCAGGGTGTAAATGACTTCTATCTTGGATAAAAATGGCAAATCATCTTACTTTGGTGTTTATGATCATTAATCATATGAAAGCAGCACTTCCAGCCTGTTACTATGCTGGGTGATGGATAGCTTTGTAGTAAGAAACAGACTCTGTCCTAAAATGCTTATAATAAAAATAGGCATTTATTAACACATTTGTAAGTAAGCTTTAGGACCATAAGAATCCAGAATGACTTGATGAAGGTAACACAAGAAGCCCATCAGAAATATCATTTGTCCATCAATCTCCCAGGTCCTTACATATAGCCTTAACTCTAGAAATATGTTTTCTTGTTACAGATCCAAGAACGATCTCATAAACTACACTTCCATGTCATAGTTGTAATTTCATTAAAGAGTGTCTTTGAGAATTCACATCCTATGTTATGTCCAAATCTGTGTAACCTGCTACAAACAGTTGCTCAGGCCATCCTGAATTTTTCATGGTTTAAGCATTCCACACTACTTGTGAAACTGAAGCTATATTCACTTCTCTTGTGGATTTACAGTCCAAGAGTCCAGCAGCATGTGTGGATACTCCTTTCACTGCATGGGGATAACACCTTCTTCACAAATGCTGGTTCACCCAATGTCTCCCATAAAACAATGACTCACTTTTCCATTGTATAGCAAACTTCCTGGAAAGGGCAGTTCCTTGAGCTACTTCTCCCTGTGTGGCAGTCTGCAAGGTTTAACATTCCTGTGAGAAGCATGTGGGAAAAGGACACTGTGCAGAGGAGCATGCTGTCTTTGTCAATGGAATTGCCAAATACAGAATAACCAGATTCTGTTTATTTTACAGTCCCATTTTCCTCCTGTTCCATTACAGCTCTGTGTGCACACACTTACAAAAGGCTTCAGGCAACGACTGCTATCTCAAGTTAAGGTCAATCAATATAGCTGACTTGCTGCTGTTTAATTATAGGTAGCTGATGGTTTCCTCTGGCATGGGTTAACCTTGTTAAATATATGGTTTAAAATTATCCCTTCAAAATTAATTTTCTGCTTGTTTTTAGATCCACCATGTGTACTGGTTGTCCTGTGACCTTGATGGGATGGGTGGTGACAGCTAAAACACTACTTTACTTCATCAACACTGAGATTCACTCCTACATTATAAAACAAGTTCAGGGGTTGTTACTATCTTCCACACCAGTGCATCCGATCTCTCTTGACAAAGGGGGCATGAGATGGTTGTATTCATCTCATGAATACCCTGTAGAGTATTTCAGTGAATTCAGTCTGGGCTGTTTGCTTCTATTCACCACACAGTAAGAAAAGGACCATTTGCTTCTGTTCATCTTGTGTACTATTTCTAGCCAGAGAAAAAAGCTGTATGAAACGCACACAGTCTAAAAGGATTTTAGTGACATCATTATTGTAACAACTTGAAAATACTCAGCTTTTAAGAAAAACTGACTTGTTACATTATACAGGAGTTGAAGACACAGTAACATCTTCCTTAAGATTTTTCTTACTCCTATGCTTTGTCAATAGTTTCAGTCCTGAGGGAGAACAGCTGTACTTAGAAGAGCTTTTAAGAAACCACTAAATTCACTAGGACACTGATGCCTATTGTAATAGGTCAACATGTCTCCAGCTGTACTCTGATTTCCAGTAATAGACCTAATCTTCTAAATCAATACATGATTGCAGTTGGGAAGCCTACATCATTACACCAGGTAAGTCCAGTCTTGCCTCCCTCCATGCTTACCTCTGGGTCTGTATATTTTTTACAGGAAGGGCCCCCAAGCAGGAGTTAAGCGTATTACTGAACTTCTGTGTTTAAAGAAATGGAGCCAATATACTTAAAATATTGTCAGAAAATATAAAACACTCCAGAAAATATAAAACAACCTTCTGAAGTTTTGCCTAGGGTTTTGTAAATTACTCGGACTTTTCAACAGTGGTGTGGTATGATAGTCTTGTTTTAAGTTCTAAACATATAAAACCTCATTTAATAGAATCCATAAGTAACACTTGTGACAAGTGCCTTCTATCCAAAAACATCAGTTTATTCAAAACATTAAACAAATCCAGGGAGAACAGAATCTCAGAAATCTGTATGTTTAAATAAAAGACTTAATGTCTTTTATACCAAAACAAAGGGCAAATTTCTTATTATTTTCCCTGAAGATTCAAAGGCAGGAGCTGTGATTAGACCTCATCCAGTTAAAACTCAACAATTAATCAAGATTGCCTTCTAAAGATCTAGTGCATTGTGATGTACATTACGAAGAGGAAGAAATTTAAGCTGTCAAGGGTCAGATTTTACTTCCTTCACCCACCTTTACTGAACTCTGAGACTAAGCAAATTATTTCAGTATTTTTGAAGAATGTGATTGTAATTGTCACAATTAAGGGACTGTGGGAACAGGTCCCACATGAAGACGACATTCAATGAAGTACCACCTTTGATCACACTTGTAAATTCGCAGTGGATTTCCCATTAATTAATATGAACTAGCTGGTTGTGGCTGTTCAATTTAGGTTAATTCTAAATGTTTCACAGTGCATCACTAATCATTGAAAAAACCCCAGCCCTTATTAAAAAGCATGCAGGTGCAAGCCAGGGATCGCAGGGAGTCAGTGCTTGCACTCCACTCCGTGCATGTTTCCAGGCACTGACTGCTCTGCCGCGGTGTTTGCTTTGGATAGTTCCTAGCACCACCGTTCATCCCGCCAAGCGAGACTTCTCCAAGGGCCCAGCACACCGCAGAATCACAGCTCCCACCGAGCAGGGAGACTCCGCTAAATGCTTCTTGCCTCCCTGAGGATCCTGTCTGTTTTTCTCCTTTCTAATGTACCCTAGGGAACGCAGGGGCTCTGCTTTCCAACCATCACGCTGCTCTTTTGTCCTTCGTGCAAGGCCTTGGCAAAGCTTCTTTTCACATATGTCAACACTCGCCCTTAATTAGTCCTTCCAACATAATGAGGCATTCCATCGCCAAATGGCTCAGTGTGCGGCTGTTGCTGCCGTCGTACGGCTGGAAGGACAAAGAGCCGGGGCAGCTCCACGCCAGTGCTGCGGGAGCAGCCAGGCAGGCCGGAGGAGAGGAGTGGGCACAAGCCGGCTGTCACGGACACTGGCCCCATTCTCTGCTATTGTGGTCCCCACTGAATGCTGCGTTTTGTCCGCTGCCCGTGCGCGTACAGATGTATAAACTCTCTTTCGTTCTTCAGCCAGAAGAGGAAAACCGCCTTGGCAGTGGAACGCATCGACTTAGCAGACAGAAGTGCACCCGCGCCTCCTCGGGTGACAGCAGCCCCTTGCGCAGGGTCCCTGCCCGGACATTTTGCCCCCTGCCCTCAGAGAACGACCCGCGGAGGGGCGGGGCTGGCCGCCAGCTCTCGCTGCTCCCGGGAGGACGTGGCAGGAGAGGGTTAGCACCGCGGGAAGCCACGCTCCGTCCAGCACGCGCCGCGTCCCCGAGCCGCCCCGCTCCCGACGCGGCACTGCCCCCCCCCGGCCTACCCCCCGACATGGCGGCCGCGACCCCGCCCCTCGGAGCTGGGGGCGGAGCTTTGCCCCTCAGCCCCGCCTCGCCCGGTCCGGGCGGGGGCAGCGGCTGTCCCGGCCGTTGGCGGCCGCGCGTGCGCGGTGTGCCGCGGGACGCTGCCGAGCTGGCGCGGCGGGGAGGCCGGTGCGGGGTCGCGGTGGTGCCTGCTGGGTGAGTTGGTGCGGGGCAGAGGCTGGGCTGGTCGGGGCAGCGCGTTTTGTTCAGCCGCGCTACTGCCGCTCCGACCGGGTTTGAACTTTGCCCGCGGCCGCCCTGAGGGGAAGGATGGGCTGAGCCTCCTCTCTGCCTCCTCCTGGCCGCTTCGCCCCGCTCCGCCGAGCGGCCCCTGGTCCTGTCCCGCGTGGAGCGAGGCGTCACCGCGACGTCCCTCGGCGGAGGCAGGGCGGGGGGGGGGGTGTCGTTACCCGGGTCCTTCTCTCGGCGCCCCGGGTCTCTACTTACTCCGCCTTACAACCGCGTTATGGTCTGGTCGACTCTAACAGTGCCTCAGACGCTGTCCCCTGCGGGGCCGGCGTGAGCTGCGACCGGCGTCTTTAGACGCTGGCTTTGGCAGGAGGCGCGGAGCTTTGCCCCGTGCGGGGCTGGGCTGAGCGGGCGGAGCCCGGCCTGGGCACTGGGAGCGCGGGCGAGCGCCGGTGCGGCAGCCGCGGAGTGGGCAGGTTTCTCTCCGAAGTGCGCAGCCCTTCCAGCCGGCTGGGGGGGGCAAGAGGCGCGCTGTGGTTTTACCTGGGCGTATCGGTCACATTCAGGCTATTAGGTTTGGTGTTTATCTTGCGTTTAATTTGCGCTGGCAGTTTAGCTGCTTGTTTCTTTGTCGAATGGTAAAGCGCAGGTTTCAGTCACAATTTCTACGTGGTGTAGTGATAGACTGCGCTGTGCTGTAAATAGCTTTCAACTTGAGAAGTTCACTTTCTGCCGGAGTTAGTAAGGCAAGCTTTCATGGGGCCCGGGCCTGTGTGTGCTTGCTTGACTATTCCTGTCCTTCAGACCGAAGAAAGCATCAAAGGTAGTTTCTGTTTTGCTTGTCTTGCATTAAAATAACCGGATGCATGGGCTGAACCATACTGAGCACAAAAATGCCTGCAAAAGTTAATATGTCTGTAACTGTGTAGGTGAGAGTTGCTTGTTTCCAAGAACCATCTATGAAATGTCGCTGCTGGGTCAGCGGCCTGTTCCCCATGGAGCCAGTTGCAGGGCTGGAGCTTCGCCTGGTGGTGAGCCTTTGAGGCTGGTGAAGCCAATCTGAGCTGGGAAAGGCCGGGAGTATCCTCCCACAGTTACTAGATGTGGCTGTGGTGGGCTGCTGCTAGCTTCTGCTGCTTCCACCTCCAGAGATTAAATTTAAAATGCAGAAAGTTCCAATCTGTGGTACTTTTTATTACCCAAAAACGATGTACCAAAACTCTTCATGTTTCAAGTGTCAGCTAAGGATGACTGTCAGAAGTTGGCGGGAGAGGTTGTTTGTGCGAGTTGGGTCGGCTTGCTAAAGCGCTTGCTGTGCAGTCTGATCATTATCTCCTAATGGTTTTTTTGGTCATAATAAACGTCAGTATGCTGTATAGGGTGATTTCTTTACCTTGCTACATTAACACAAATGTTTCTTCTTAGCTAATTGCTGTTGTACTTTAGAAGGAACTGCGACTTTCACAGCTGACCAGTTATGAATACTGTTCATGCACATTTGAGGCCAGCCTAATGTAGCAAAAGAATTAATCTGAAGAGCTGCTTCATTGTGTCTGTCTCTCTTTAACAGCTCTGATGACATGTCACAGAGAATCAACAGAAGCAGATGGCTGGAGGTGGCTCTTGTTGCTTTGGGGAGTACTCTGTTGAATAGTGAAAGATAAGAAGATAAGCACATTAACACAAAAAATACTTTGTGCTAAAGTGCGTTAAAACTTAATTTGAGAGCAGATTGAAAAATTGTATTTTTTAAGCACATATATTCACTATATTTGATACTGAAAGTTCTTTTTTCGAACTGCAGGTACAAATTTCCAAGTACAGTGATCAGATATGCTTATAAGGTCATAACGTACCAGCACAGCCTCGGAAATGTAATGTTCTGGCAGCACATTCGTGGGGATGACTGTACCACATCTTGTGTGACTTATCAAAGGTGTGCTGAGTATAATGTATAAGAGCATTGGTTATGTTGAGGGCTGCCTAAACTTTAAAACCTGTTATGGACATATTTATTGACTGAATCTATTTGGCCATCGTGGGGGGTTTCTGAAGGCTCATTATATAATACATTCCTACAGAAGGTGTCTCACAAGGATTTAACTGGTATCAGCCTCCTGAGGAACATGAATTAGTACTGAATAACTGAATGGCTTTTCTTGTTAGTGCTGCAGTGAATATTGTTTCCCTCTGATTTCTTCATCTTCTTATATTAGATGTCAAGACCGCTAAAAATTTATTTTAGTCTCACGGTGCTTTTCAGGAGTACAGTGGCTGTTTCTACTCGCTTTGACACTATCTAAGAGATATGCAGAATGTCATGACTTCATTCCAGACATGCCAGGAGCAGAACATCATCTGTGTAACCTGTACTCAGCAGTCTTCAGGAGTAACTCTTTAAACACAGCTGCAGTTTAGGATTTATGTTCTCCTAGGGGCTTTTTCTAATTTTAGAATGATTCTGGTTTTTCTATATGGATTTTTTTTTTTTTTTTGGAGGGGGATGTCTCTGGCTTTCTGTGACTTTCTGTAACTTTTTTTCAGAGAGCTCAGAACTGAGTGTAAGGAGATCAGTATGACATTCTGCATTTCTTTGACTCTGCAGACTAATCCTGTAGTATATTTAGTACTTGCAAATCCAGATTTCCCTTCCAGCTAAATGGGAGACCAGAAATTCACAGTTTCTGGGATGCTGCACCAATATGTTGAGGTATGGTAGGAAGTAGAACCTGACAAATCTTGCACCTTTTGATAACACACACTATCGAGATGAAGGTCATTAGAATGCCTGCAGTGGCAATGCAGTTTTTTCTGCAACTGTCTCAGCGTGTGAAAAATCAGTGGCGTTTAAAATCATGTGGCTCAGAAAAGGCATATGATATTTTTGCTTAGCATAAGTAAGGGCATGTATTTTCAGTTCACATTATTATTGTTGAATTTATTTTGTACATTTCTGAAAAAGTAACCGTCCTTTTGAATACCTAAGACAGATGCATGGTTCATGTGTCATTAAATTAGAAGCTGCAGGAAAACAAAGAACCATCTGGGGACTTGGTGGGGGGCATTTGGAGGTTTCTAGTTAAATGGACTATCAACTCAGGGAAAACTATAATGTTTCAGCTACAAAAGGGTGCAGAGTGTGGTGGGCATTTTTTATAATTGCTATTGTGGTGTTTTTTTAAACCATCTTCTTTTCATAATTAGGTGAAGCCCCAGAATGAAAGATATGGACAATATCAAAACTGTCAAGAAAGAATGGTAGGTGCCAGTTCCTCCCACCCTCTTTTTCCTCTACCTTTGCTATTGCTGTTTGTGTGCCCTGCTGTGACTTTTCAAACTTTATGTTAATTTTTTGTGTCCACCTGCTCCACATGCATTGAAGTTTAAAAAAAATTGTTTTGCCAGAAGATTTTTAACATACCTGCAATGTTTTCAAGATGGAAAAGGCTGCGTAAATATTTTTATTTAAAGTAGAAAGGCAGCCTGCAAATTGCCAACTCACTGTGCATCTCTTTATTTGATATGGAGGTGTTTGGTTTTCCAGGTCCGTTTCCAAGGTAAATCATTAGTGAATACCCAGATTAACACTTGAAGTTTCTTTTGTTCCATTAGAAAACTAAACTGGGGACAGCGCATGTCTGAAATATCTTCCTTCTGGTTCTTGAGTTTTTCTTTTGTTTAAATATGTTAATCTGTAGGGATTTCTTAGTGGTGCATAGATGCTCTGCAAACAATTCCTTTTTATGCAAATGTATCTAATTACCATTCAAGTAAGCATTGCTGGCCTTGAATTCAATGCAGTTTTACATAAAACTGGATATTTTTCAAGAGCTGGGATTCTTTTTCTTTTCTGAATTGCTTAAAATAGACATTTCTGAATCTTCAATAGGAACAACTCCTGCAATGTTTACCAAAAGCTGCATAATCCTCTTGCTGTGCGAAGGATCTAAACTGAAAGATAGGTATTCACTCAGGTTGCATATTTCTGCATTTTGATTGGTGAAAATTGAACAGAAACGGCTGTCACATGTACAGTGTTGTACAAAAAGATGTAGTTGATGCACCTTTTTTAATAACCTGGTAGTCTCCACGGTACTGAAGTCTTCTATTGCATTTCTTCAGTGTGCTCAAATGGTGTTGAGTTGCTTGTTCTTGAGTCTCTCTTATGTACTTTCAAGAACAGCGATGGTGATGAGGAGGTGCAGGTAGGGGTGGGGAAGTAAATCCTCGGGCAGTGCGCTTGTATGTGGTTTTCAAAGCTTATGGCAAAGGAAGTTTCCCAAGCCTGTATCATGGAAATGCTTTAAGGAAGGCCTTTCGCTGGTGTGCGGTTACGTGTTCGAGGGTCTGAATTGTAAGTATGAATCATCTAACTTGCGTTCCTTGCGCTGATACCAAGTTTAGAAGCTTCTGCATAGATGAATTCACCTTTTCTATTGTAATTCTTTAACTTGTGCTTCTGAAATGCAAATAGTAGCAGTAAGAGATTCATAAGAAGTTTCTAGAAAAGGCACAATACAGAGTTGACCTGATGTTTTGTAACAGCTGAATCACCTGGGTGTGGGGAAGCATCTCTTTTACACCTCTTGGTACTGAGCTTCTAGGGTAACTGCTTGTCTTCTAACCTGTTCTCCAAGGCTTCATTTTCACTTATGCCTTTGTTCTGCAGGTGTAAATCAGGAACTGATGATCAGATTTTGAATGGTACAGAACAAAACTGTGAATACTTTGTAGATAATCTTTTTGAAGAAGCTCAGAAGGTTGGTGCTATATGTATGCCCCCAACTACAGTCAAGAACCAGGTAGGCAGTGAAGAAAAAAATACTCATGTTTGAAGTAACAGCACTCCAGGAGTACCCCAGAAAACATGTAAGAAGTCCAGCAGCCTCATCCAGTGCATCTATAAATAAGTAAATGCACATGGACTTCAGACAGCAGGAAGAATATCTCCCATCTCTTAGCTAGGCCTATGCTTCAGTGCTTCTGGCTCTTACTTATAGTGGGTTTAGTGTTGTTCTAGGACTTACAGTGGCATAGGCTAATGCAATTCTGCTTTATTAGTAAGGGAACTGAACTGATCATGAGGTGCAAGGAACTATGACAAGCACTGTTGCATAAGAAGTTTAAGAGCTGTAGCTTTTTCCATCTAGAGGCATAGCCCAGATTTTTTTTATTCGCTCGCATTTGTATAGTTGTGGTAGTAGTAAAATGTTTACTATAGGCTTGCATCTCAGTGATTCTGTCCTTTTCATATTTTTCTGTTATTCCCCAAAGACTGGTAAGGGGCTGGAGAAACAGCCATGTAGAGCAAAGACGTCGAGGAGAAATTTGCAGTGGGCATTGCTGGAAATCATGTTAGTGGATCCAGGCACACTACTTTAAATTCCAGTTCTGAAATAGTGTTCCATGGCAGTACTTTTGTCAATGTCTAAATGCGGAGCTGGTGTGGAATAATTAGTCTATGTTAAACTCCCAAACTGGCTTACTGTAGAGGAACTCTCGCATGATGAGAACTTCCGTATGCATAGGTGCCATAAGACAAAAGACTTAAAGGAATCTCATTTTGCTGGGTGCTGTGTGCCTTTTTGACAGACTATGCAACTGAAAGAGAAGATATTTTATTCAGCAGTTTGCCCATGCTTTCTGTTCTATCAGTCATCAATGTGTTTGGCAACCATCTTCTAACAAGTTAAACTGAAAAAAAAAAAAAAAAAACCAAAAAAAAAAAACCAAAAAAAGATGAAATTGTCAAGTACTGTCAAGCCTAGTTCAAGCTAATTTCCAGCTGAGGTGAATTCTGCAGTTGTACCTGCTTTATATATCTCACATGTAGCCAAGTATCTGTCAAGACAAGGTTATTTCAGGGATCAGATCTTGATGATCAAATGCTCTTTAAATGGTGTGATGCATAAATGTGAAAATGTAATCCCAAATATATCCATGTTAAAGTTGGAGAAATCTTAGTGAACATTGTGAAGGCTACAAGTTAAAGTAGTGAATGTTTACAGGCAAAGCTGGTAAGTTATTGTGATTTTTTTTTTTCATTACCCTAATACCAATGTTTTGAATATACCAGGAATTCCAGGGTGACTTAAATGTATGACTGTCTGAAAGTAAATTTTCTGATACTTGCTGCATTTCCTGAGTGAAAAGCTTTTGCATGAAGTATTTCAATGCCTTACTTGCAGAAAATCCTCCTGAATGATTGAAACAAGGCTTTACCCAAATAAGTCCCCAGCTGGACTATTCTGGTTGCTGGTGTTCCAACACCAGGCATGTGTGTGCTCTCAAATTAGCTCTTGAAGAGTTGCAGCTGGCTGGGATATTCCAGCCCTTTTTTTATTCTTTCTTTTTTTTTTCCTGCTGAATTGAAGGAGTTCCTGACATAGGGAAGCAAAATGATTGGGTAAGGTTTATTTCTAACTCTGATTGACACAAGATATTTAGAAATGTCACTTACCCCTTGCAGTTGTTCTGCCTGCTGGCACAGAGCTGAAGCAGATTATAGCAAGCCTTTTCTTGGTATTTTTAGTCCATGCAGTGGATGATTTACAATTATAGGGTACTGTGGGTATACCAAGCTGTTCTTACATCAGTGGTGTTATGAGAATTGTTCTTACTTTACAGGTTGATGTAATCATTAAACTTTGGAAAAATGGGTTTACAGTAAATGATGGTGAACTTAGGAGCTACACTGATGTTGCAAACCAGCAGTTCTTGGACTCTGTAAAAAAAGGGTGAGTTTTGTGTTCTTAATCAGCCTGAGTTAGTGTGCATTGGATAGCACTTAGCTTGTGCTCTAGGTTTTTTATATAGCTGCTTGGCTTTGCTGCACTGCAGTATCCCTGTAGGAGTGCAGGCCACCGCCTGACTCAGTTCCTGCAGTGCTAATGGCTGTTTTAACATCAACAGGTTTAATATAGCTTTCAGTTGCAGCACTCATACAGTTGCTGATGAAATGGATAAAAGTGAGTGTTGGTGGGGGGCACAGCAGGTGCAGAATGAAATAACAAATCAGATTACCCAGTAAGAGCTACTCATCAATGGTACTTTGGCTAACGAACTCAATGCACAAATGGTTTAGCATTTCTGTTTTTATGGTCTTTGTTTCCTTTTTATTGATGAAAAGCCTTAAATGGGCACTGTTTATCCATATAACATCAAGAAACTCTGATCAGTCTTAAATTTCAGACAGTTTTCCCAGTCCAGACTTGCTATCTCAGTCATTTGTGTGTAGCAGTCTTACTGTTATCCCCTTGTTATCAAGATAGAATGATTTTTGTTATTTGCTAGCGTTTGCAATGTTACTTTACAAAAGCAGGTTGACCATACAAACCAGTGTAGTTTTGAGCCTTTAATTTGTAGTCTATTTCCTTACCCCATACAAATGCAGAGGCAGATAAAGTTTTATGGAGAATATAATGTAATAATTCCTATTCAAGTGTGGGAAACTACTAAGGCATTGTAATTTTTGTCTTTTCCATACTTTGCTAGCCCATCAAAAATACTATTTTACACTGTTCCTCCCCTGTAGCTGTTGCCTGTGTTAGTTGTAATAGCAAGTAACTACACTGTTTAAAGTGTTTTGCTTGCTTTGTGTGGACACATCAAAAGTTTGCTGCCTTTCTTCCACTGTTTGCTTGTGAACATGCTAATTACAAGATGGTTCCTGAATAATTGTTGATGGTAGAGGAGCACTTCGTACAGCCCCTCTGCCAGCTGAGCCCCACCACCCAAAAATGTACTGTCTGCGTCAGAGCTCATGGACAAAGGCATTGTTGTGTTCTGCTTAATGCAAATAAAGCATTACTGAGGAGGTATTACTATACTAGAAGTGTAGCTATTGGCAATGATCTAATTTTTAAAAGCTGAGATTCATGTTTATTTGTAATTAAACACATTGTGTCTAAACTCAGTTCTTTCTCTTTAAAAGCCAATTGTCTTTTTCTTGTTTCATTATGGGGATAAAATAATTATTTAACCCTTTGCAGCGATGTATGGCAATACTGAACTTCCTACGCATCACGTGCTTTGGAGTGGTAACTGCTGAGTAAATTTAAACATCATTCAACTTGCATGATAATGTCTTTATTATTTGCTTTTTAGTTAATTTTCAGTTCAGGAACTGCAGGTATCTATTTTTTTTTCTTTTTTTTCTTATTTTTTTTCTTTTTTTATCTTTTTTTTTTTCTTAAGGGAACTGCCTTTTGAGCTACGGAAAGTTTTTGATAAAGAGGAGGTGGATGTAAAAGTGGAAGATAAAAAAGATAAAGTGTATTTGTCATCACAAAAGCCAATGTTTCATCCCTTTTCTGGACACGGTTACAGATTAGGAAGGTGAGTCATCTGATGTGATCTGTGACTGAGTAGCTGAAGGGAGCTATACCTGTGGTAAAGGATCTCATTATTCAGGTTGGAAGTGATCTCTGGAGTTCTTTGATCCAAGCTCCTGGTCAAAGCAGGGTTAGATGTGGGAGCAGATGAGGTTGCTCAGGCTTTTAGCAAGTTGGACCTTGAAATTCTGTATGAGTGGAAGCTGTGCAGACTGCTTCAGTGCTGGACTTTCCTCATAGGGAAGAAATTTTTCCTGTGTCCAGTCTGAACATCTCTTGTTTCAATTTATGTCCACCATGAAGAGCTTGGCTCCCTCCTCTGGATGACCTCCTGTAGGTTCTGGCAGGCTGCTCTTAGGTTTCATCATCCCTAACACCATCTCTTCCACAGGCTGAACAGGCTCTCCTCATCCAGTCTCTCCTCACAGGGCAAATGCTCCAGCCTGCGGCTATCTTGATGGCACTCCATGGAACTTGCTTAAATTGATCTTTATTTTGGATACCAAATCTGGCTGCAGTATTTAGGTGTGTCTCACGTGCACTGCATGGACATAACTGCCTCTCACAATCTACTGTCTGCTGGTTAATACAACCAGGATGCTGCTGGCTTTCTTTATTCAAGGTCTCAATATTAGCAGAACTCTTTCCAGCTGAAAGGCTGTCACTGTTCTATTCTGTGATTTAAGAGAAAAGAATCTTATAAAGCCTTATCTGCAGTACGTTGTGCGAGAAGAGTGGAGTATGACAATCCTATAAAGGGAAATGAAGTAGTAAGGTTATTTTGCATTCTCTTAAAATTCCTTAGTATTTAACCATATGTTTATTGCACTAAGATATTATACTTTGTTACAGTGAGCATCTTTTCTTTACTCCATGAGTCTCTTATGGTTGGAAAGTGCCAGCCACTAATGCCCATGCTAAAACTGGACTTGATTTATAACCAGACAGCACTGTATTTTGAAAGGCTGTTGCAGAGGGGCAGGCCAGGAATTCATGTATTTGATCCCTCTGACTTTTGCTTCCTCCAGCCAAATTGTCTGTTTCACATATCCCTGTGGTGTAAGACTTGCATGCCTGTAAAAGCAGACTTCAGCCTAGGGAACAGCACCCATTCAGTGACAAGGAGCCTACAGGAAGCCTTCACAGGTGGGACTGCCTAGTGACCTGCTGGGTGGCT
This sequence comes from Myiopsitta monachus, assembly GCA_017639245.1. Classification (NCBI taxonomy): domain Eukaryota; kingdom Metazoa; phylum Chordata; class Aves; order Psittaciformes; family Psittacidae; genus Myiopsitta; species Myiopsitta monachus. The sequence continues at coordinate 20,822,771 of CM029922.1, read as the reverse complement.
TGGCAGATTGCAAAACCTCAGGTGAAGAGCTGTTCTGATTAAGTGGAAAGGTCTTGCTGCTAAGGCCCAGTGCTTACTCTGAGGGAAAGTATGACCTGGGTAGGAACAGATGAGGCAGGGTAAGAAGATAATAATGTGCAGAATAAGAGACTGATAATAGTAAAGGATGAGTGGTTCCAGGCTGCCTCAGAGAAGCAAGTACCTGTTTTATCAGGTGTATTTGTTTCTATAGGACAGTCCATTCAGTTGCTACGTGCTTGAGTAGATACAGTCAATAGAGAAAGTCTTCCCTTGACAGATGGGTGTAATGCTGCAGGACTTGATTTTGGTAGCACTGAAATCCAGAGCAAACAAGGGTCAAGAGCTTAACCTTATCTAGCAGTAGACCTGTATATAGCAAAAGCAGACTATCTTCAGTGTACTGAGTTTCTGCTTCTAACCATTGCTAAATGGGAGGGTGTTCCATTGGTTGTCATGCCTACAGCAAGTAATGATCTTGCTTCCCAAAAGGCAAGTTAGGATCTGGAAGCATGCTATTCTGTGGATTTCAGTTGACTGGTCTTGTACACTGAGACATCCTACAACTTGCTCAGCATTTTATTTTTTTTTTCTTTATGGACTAGATAAAATGCCTTTTTTTTATCTCCTCTTGCTCCAGTCAGTGCTATGCTGTCAGAGTGTTTCCTTTAAAGATTAGTAAATACTTTTGCTGATGTTGGAAACATGATCTGTAAGTGCTCTTACTCAATAAACTAGTGCTCACTTCCTGATGTTAATAAATGTCCATTGCATACGCTACTCTTTCAGCAAAAAACTTTGTGGGGAAATAGTAGTGGTTTTGAGACCTGTGAGAAGTTTTAAGTTGTAGAACTCTCTTCCCACAGTTGCATTTGTATGCTTAATCAGAAATGAGGTGTTTGACTGAACAGTTTACTTCAGCTTATGACCTAGTTAAAGTTCTGCTTTGCAAAACCACTTTTTTTTAATAGTCTGTGGATTTCTGCCAGTGTTCCCAGGTGGAGGGATTATGTGGTGGATGAACCACTATGAATCGGTCTGTTGAGTGGCTCATAATAACTTTTCATAGAGGAAAAATGGAGGAACTAGGAGTATGGTGGTTGATGTAACTCACATGAGCTTGATCTTTCTCTTTGTTTTACTGGAGAAACAAATGAGACTTATTTTCCAGTGTACCTTATGAACACATATAATTAATGGATATATTCTGGTTTATCTGCCACCGTTCAGCTGCATTTAAGAGGCTGGGATTATAACAAGATTTGTGACTACACTTTTCTATTCAGCTTATCAATGCATTTTAAGGACTGCCTCAGAAGCATGTTAATTAAACTATTGACTGAAATCCCTTGTAGCAAAGTGGCCTTGCTCTATAGCCTCATTAGGATAAAACGCTGCATGTCAAGCTTCTTAACCATTAGTCACAGTAAGGTATGATAGATACCTTAGTCACAGTAAGATATGATACCTAATTTTTGGGATTCTTATTTTTAGAAAATTGACAGGAGGCTCTTAGGTCTCTTCAATCTTTAGTTATGTCTTCTTTGTATAATCTTATAATAGAAATAACCCTTTAAAAGGGGTGATAATGCTTTGATCTCAGGCTAATAAGAGACTTAAGTTCTTGCTTTGTGATTTTGGTCAAAACTCCCACCACTAGATGGTTTTATCTGTCAGTATCTGTCAGCAAAGTTATTAAGTGTAGGAATGCTTTAAACCTTGGTGAATATAGATCTGACTTTCTCTTGCAGCTTCGCTTAGCATGTTGCCTGCAGTTTCAGATATACATGCTATTGAAAGAATCCTCTTCAGTGCCTACCACAGATTCTGAGACGTGACTGTGAGGGAAGTTGATTTGAGAATGACACCAAAATCCGTATCCATTTGAGACAGTTCTGTGAACTACAGCTGTGACTAAGCTACAGTGTAGTTGAGCCCAGGCTACAGCAACTGCCTGGCAGCTGCATGGCTGACTTACCTCTCCACTATACTGAGGTCAGCTGGTGCGCACACAACTGCATACACTTCAGTGTCAGGACCTGGAACTGAGCTCCAAGGAACTGATCAAGTAGACAGCAAACACTGATCACTGCTGGACTGAAGTAGGGCTTGAACTTTTGTGGAGGTTTTTCACTCTGCTCCCAAGACTGTTTAACAGTGTTGAAGTGTTGAAGTGTTTTTTCCAGATCTGGAGGACAGTTTGGTTTTATTTTGTATTTGGCTCAAGCATGAACAGAACCTGGGTGTGAGATAAGTAAATCAGTAGAGGTAGGTGGTTGACAGTAAGTCACCACTACTTGGAGCACCAGAGTATTGTACAGATGTGCCTCTTGGAATATATTGGTGCCAAGTTCTTGTGCCCCAGCTGATTTCTGTGTAACACAAAAGAGTTCTGTGCTTCTCATCTGCCTCCAGTTGCAATGAACATCACTTACTACTCACTTAGGAATGAGATTCCTTGAGTCTCATTCTTTTTGCAGAGTTTCAATGGAAGAAATAAAAAGTGCCCCTACTGGCTGATAGCCTGGAAGTGAGGGCACTTAACTAGGCAGTGGGTCATAAGTTTTTTAAATACCTTCAGACTCACCAGGACTTTTGAGCCCAAGATTTTATTAGCCTGAATATATTAAGTCCTTAGCCATTTTTGTTTGAGTAATAAATTTGCTATGACTTTTCTGCTTTATGATTAAGCTAAGGCATGTACAAGAACATAAGGATGCAAAGCAGGTGTAGCATTAAGACTGTTGTTCTGTGGCCATTGGTTACCAACTGCTCTCTCAAGAAACAGTGTTTCATCAATTTTCTGTGCGAAGAGAAAGCTTTTCAGCAAACCACCATGAAGTGTTTGTGTAGTCGTTGACCACAGCTGAGCTCAGAAGAAATGGTAACTCCTTAAATCACTGCTATTGTTTTGCAAGCAAACATCTGGTTATACTCACATGGGCTGAGAGTATGCCTGTTGGATCAGGCTTTCTGAATGACTTAAACAGTACACGCTGAACAAGCCTAGTCCTGAAAGCAGCAGTAAGCTCTAGACATTTCTTCAGAATAAAAATTTTTGCCAGTAATTTTTTAAGACCATGCACTTGGACTGAGGTCCCTGTATTCTGTGAAGTCATTTTATGGATCTTTGCCCTTGTGGTAGTGACTTAGAAAAAATCCAAAATGCAATGCTGTGTGCATCAGGCTTGGATTTTTCACACGAACTCAGTTTCTCTGATAGATAAGTAATGCTTCTAAGCTGAAATAGATGCTACTGGGGTCTAAATTGAGGCTAACAACATTCACTTAAATTGAATTGCTGTAATCACATTACAGTGAAAATTAACATTGAGTATGCAAATTCAATACTCAAGGCCCTTAAAGTTTCACCTGTGTGATTAGAGTACAAAAAACACACGAGGAATGTTCAGACTGTTTTATCTCTTGTGTATTCCTATTTAATCCTTTGATATTTAAGTTCCCTTCCATGTTGTAAAAGTGTTTAACTTGAGCAAACTGAAATTCTGTAGCATGTTGAAGTCTTCAAGAGAAAGTATTGGCATACAGTTTAACAGAAATGCTGACACTTATGTCAGTATTCCTGTATTTGTTAGAAGTCATCAATGCACCCTGAACAGGGCAGAAAGCTCCAGAAGCAAACATGTGGAGGGAAGTTCAAGCTCATGTATGTACACAGAAGGCATAACCTCATCTGGCTTTTCTTTTCAGCGCTACTCCAAGGATAATCTCCAAAGTAAGAGATGATCATCAAGGACCTGACAACAAAAGGCACCTCCCTTTAGTACCCTTAAACAATTTGGAGCCTATCACTAACATCCAGATCTGGTTAGCTGATGGAGAAAGGATAATTCAGAAATTTAATGTTTCTCACAGGTAAGATCTATTTTAGCACTGTCATAAGCATTTGCATCTGACCTGCTTGTCTTATGCCTGTAGGCATGAAAAGTGTCTGATTTCTGTGAATCATCTTTCCTCTTCAGTTCACATAACACTGGACTGCTGTTCAGCTCCATCTAGAAAACTGCCTTTCAGATGGTAAGAAATCTTTTAGCTGATGAGAGGAGCATAAGAGACATGTGAACTGGTGTTAATAGACAGCACATAACTGACCATAAATGAAAATCTGAGGCAACTGTAGGAGTTGTTGGTAGGTTAGTGGAAATTAAGGTGTATATGTCACTCATTATTAGAGGAACAGCTTTTAAGATTACAGATCTCTCACAAAATGACTACACCTGGGGCAAATTGCTTAGCAAAAAGCCTGCTAGTCACTGAGCACAGACAACACCACAGGTAGGAGGTGGAGGATATGACTTAGGGTTGAGCCACGGAAACATCCTAGGAGGGCCAAAGTCAGTGCAGTAGGCAGCAGAGGTTCATCACTGGCACATCAACATGGACACAGTAGAATGTATGCAGTGTGTTTAATTCTTAATTAGTAAAATTTCCAGCTCTCAAAGAGGCTTATAAATAGGGATTACATCAGAAAGTATTGGCACAGCATATGTCTGCAAGAGCTTTGAGAAAGTAGGATTAACTGTTTAAGTTGTAGATCTGCTGTCTTTAGAGACCTTTCTCAAATTTGTAATTTAAAAAATTACTCCAGTGCTAGACAGTCACATCAGAGAAAGGATATGTTTCCTGTGCTTGTCTGTGAGGCAGTTTAAAAGTGATCGTAGCTCTGATACAACCCAGGCTGCTGTCAAGGTAAACTGTATCTTTGTGGCTGGTCAGAAGAAAAGCTCAGCTGCTGAAGGTTAACGACTGTAACTTTTTCTTTAACTTGTACTAATTTATTACTGTTAGTGGCATAAGTTACGAACTAAAACACTGTTGCGATGTACTGCTAAGGGATGAATTGCTATTTCAGCTATAAGTACTTCACTGGAGAGCTTAATATCTTAATTATTCCAGGTTTCACATGTTTAAGTATATTTAGAAGCTTTTTGTCTTCATGGTAAATAGCAGTTTGAACAGCTGCTAAGTGTTTTCTTTTCCCCTCCAAAAGCGTGAGATAAGCAGAACCTTACTGATGTGATGCTCTTTTTGAAGTAGTTTGCAATAAATATTCCATCATAACCTATGCTTTTATCACAAGATCAGCATATTTGTGCTATAGACAGTATTTGAGTATGACCTAAAGAGAAATAGGAGGAAATCCTTTTAGAGTCCAAAGCCTTAAGCATTACAATTGTATGTGTAGCACTCCTCTCCATGGAGAAGCAGAAAACAGTCAACTCTTCATTAATTAAATTATAGGTCAATAACCTGTAGCATATATATATATATACACATTGCAGTGCCTGGGTACATAGATTACTTCTACCGTTTTAGAAATAGTGTGTATGTGCCACAATAACTACTACTTTAGATAAGACTTGGTTCGTGATGAAAAATTGAGGTTGCAGCATTGGGGCTGTAGTGTGGGGAGTCAAGGAGACGTGAGAGTAAAGCAACCAGCAAAGCAGTGCTGTAGGAATAGCACACCTAGCACTGTCTTGAGTTGAGCTGTGTTCTTCCTTGAGCAGTTGTGAAGTTAGTGTGACTCTGGAGCATCGGCTATGGAGCCTGGACAGGAACTTGTCCATCCTAAAGCAGGTAGCTGGCAGCCAATTGCCTGAGCTGCAACTTTGATATCATGCATGTAGACACCTGTAAATGTAGAAATCAAAACCTATTCCTGCTTGAGGTTTTTCAGGCTTTAGGCCTGTAAGACCAACCACTGTCTCTTGATTGAGGCCTGCATGCACGGGAATTAAAACCTGGCTATATCTGTCCTAGTAAGTGTGGCTAAGTTGTGAAGGTCATTTGTGCTGCCTGACTGTTAGGATGGTTTTGCCCAAGCCAACTAGCACTTTCTCAAGTGATATCTAGGCTTGGTTTGGATCTTAACTCAGGTCACTGAGTATTTCAGGATGCAGTAAACTCCATTGGCTACCCTGTGTATGAGTTAAGAGGAAGGATGAGTTTAATAATTTGTCAGTAGCAGGAGGCTGGCAGCTTGCCTCAGGATGAGGGAATGACCACTGACAATATGTTTATTTTACTGGTATAGATGTATCCTGTCATCTTCATTTTCTAATTAAATTGGTCAATCCCGACTCTTCCATAGCAAAACTTTGGTCTTGCTCACTTGTTGCAAGGTTCTTCACAACAGGCAGCTTGAATCTGTAATGAATTCACTGATTCACCTGCTTGGGTTGAAGGAGACTGTATTTAGACCTAGATAAGCTATCCAGACAATTTTTGCAAGCCTTTTTTTTTTTTTTTAGTGTTATGGTTCTGCTACATGTACCACACACTGGAGGCATGTTTAATTCTAGCTCTTAGCTACAGAAACCTCAGGTAAGGGCTCCACCAGCTGGTTAAGAAATGGTAGGCTTGTGTAACTACCATCTGAGCCGCAGGGAAGCATTTGAGTGCTCAGAGTAAGATACTCATCCTTTTTTTCCTCGGGAATGCTCTCAGAGCATGACAAACCTTGGTCGTTGCCTCCCAAGTGGATCAGGCACTTTAGGACTCCATCTATCTATACTCCTTCATTTCTGTGCCATCATCTATTTCATGAAGTGGGTATCTCATTTTCTTCCTGTGGTGACTGTGTGTTGTGCATATGGTCTGTGTTGGCAGTGGAGTGCTCTAACGCCGAGTTCTCTTTCTTTCTTCTCAGAATAAGCCATGTCAGAGACTTCATAACAAAGTATCAAGGGTCAGAAAGAAGCATCCCCTTTACGCTGACTACTTCGCTGCCATTTCGTGAGCTGCGAGATGAGACGCTCACACTAGAAGAAGCAAAGTTGCAAAATGCAGTTGTTGTTCAGAGACTTCGGAAAACAAATGAACCTTTCACGCTCTTAGTGATGAAAACACCTGACAGTGACTACAAAACTGCTGCTACACCCAACAGACAGCTCAAGAATGAGCAAAAAGCCACTATCAAAAGTACATGATCAAATTAGCTTTTAACTGGCCAAAACCTGCATGCAGGTGGAACTAGACAAAACCAAAAATGTAACCAGCAATATCTGGATGCACTCTCATCCTCCTGTACTGTGCTCTTAGAGAGCAAAGTTTGTGCTGTGCTATCATTTGCTGTAACAGAAGTCTTTTTAGCTAAATTTGGTGGTCAGAGACTGGCTATAATGTAGCAGAGGTAACTTTAGAACAGGTCATCCTTAGAATTTCCTTAGTAGAAAGCTTCTAAGTTCTTTAGTGAGTATATTTAAGTGGAACAGTTCTCGGAGACTTAATTACTACTGACAGCACCTTTTAAGGAACAAATAGTATTTATTTTTGCACTTTGGACAGTGAGACTGAACTGGTTGGTTTCACTTACATTTTAGAGTAAGCTGCTGCAGTTTGCATTCTTCTCACAGTAACTTTTAGGCAACAGATGTTCAGGGAAGCTCACATTTGAACTCTTATCTAACTTGTAAACCTTCAGTTATCTTCAGGATTTAACTTCTATCACCAGATCTGCAGTGTAATGTTCTGTCAGGTCTTCACATGGTGGTAGGTGCATGTGTGAGAAGATAGAAATGAGGTAGTTTGGCGCATACTGCATATGAAGTGCCTCAAAGAAAGCTCTGAAGGAATTATTATTACTAGGTCTAGTGGTAGAGAGGGTTTCTGCCTCTCTTGTGCTGCTATGGGTGTCATAGAGATTGTGATGTTAAACTACCTAGCTCATTAGGATAGAAATCCACTTTTATAGCCTTGTCGCACAAAAACTTCAGCTTTTGTGGAGATTACCATACAGGAATAGTGGCTTAGACAGATGTAGTTGGCTTCATACTATGTATCTGCCTGTGTCCTGAACTGAGACAATAATTGCATGTGGCCAAGTTTCAGAGACATTGAAAATCCTTACTTGAAAACTGAGGTTTCTTTCCTCTTCTTCTCACTCCCCCTGCCCCATTTCCAACCAAATTGATTATTTTGGTATTCATGTACTTGAGGCATAAAATCTAGTGGCCAACTATTCCATGTTTTGCTAAAGGAGGTATCAGCATAAAGATTAGATATTTTGTACTGTGTTTGCCAAGTAGCGTGTGGGTTTCTGAATGGAACTAGAGTCTCTAGTAAGACTTCAGTGAGTGCTGACTAGTCTGTGCTACCTATGCAAATGGATGATGGTTGGAGTTGTACTTCTTCTGCATTGTTAAATGAAAGATGGTTTTGAAATTTCCTGGTTTTGTTCTAAATAGAAAAATTATTTAATTGGACTGACTTGAATTCCATAAAAGTTCTGTTTCTTCAAAATAGAGCTGTGCTTTCTTCATTCCCAGGAATGTAAAAACTTTCTCTTCATCATCTCTCCAGGGACATGTTGAGGGCAATAAAATGAAAGACAACTGCACAAATACCTATTCAGTGTACTCAGAAAGCAAATCTCAGAAACCTATGCAGTTAACTGTTCTCAGTGCTATAAAGCTGATGTGCTGCTGTGTCATTCAGTTTTATGTAGCAAATAATCCAACTAAATTTTCTTTGGTGTTGCAGCGACTCCTCTACCAGATTTGTAGTAGTAGAAGGAACGTGCAGACAAATCTACTAGTAAAATTGAAGAGACAAGTAACTCACAGACACGGATCTATCCCTCAATCTGCAGAACTTCCAGAACAGTGAATTTTGTTAATCAGTGCTTTTGAATTTGTCTTAATTTAAAACTACTGGAAAACCTTACATGTGAGCTAGTTGTTCTTATCTAAGAGGTGCTTGAAATGTCAAAATATATAGCAATTCAAGCTAGTCATAGTCAAACTAGTATATGCTAGTCAAAGTAATATACTATTATTGCATTTATAGCATAGAAATTCAAAGGAGTAATTAGTGTAAGACCGATAAGGAGGGGAAGTGTCAAATTTTAACGTAGGTCAATCCATTTTGCTTGTTACCAAAAATCATGGTTTTGGAAAGGAGTAGTATTTCAACACTGATTCATGTCTGCTACCAGTATCGTAAGAGACTGGATAGTTTGACTCTGGCTATCTATTGTGCTTTATGAAATAGGCTGGTTTTGGCTACAGCTTTGGTGTACTTCTGTGTGTTTGCAATTTGAAAGTGTCATTCTCTTAATTACAAAATGAGAGCAAATCTTTTAAAAAATCAGGAGTGATGCTGACTGCACTAATCCCTGTTAGGCTAGAAAGTGCTTTAAAAAAAAGGCAACAAAGTGTGATTGGATAACTTACTATTTTGGAGAAAATCTTTGGAATAAATACAGGGCTTTCCTAAATCTAACTGGTTTCAGTTAGTTTGTAAAGACTGATTGGCTACCTGTAGTGCCTGGACAGCCTGGTCTCTTTGCTTAGTGCTGTAGACAGCTATTGCTTGTGAGGTGGGCTGATGCCAACCTGATGAAGTTTAACCATGCCAAGTGCGAGGTCCTACACCTGGGCCGGAGCAATCCCAGGCACAGCTCCAGGTTGGGCAGAGAAGAGATTCAGAGCAGCCCTGATGGAGAAGGACTTGGGGGTGTTGGTCGATGAGAAAATGAACATGAGCCGTCTGCAGTGTGCGCTCACAGCCCAGGAAGCCAACCGTATCCTGGGCTGCATCAAGAGGAGTGTGACCAGCAGGTCGAGGGATGTGATCCTGCCCCTCTACTCTGCTCTTGTGAGACCTCACCTGGAGTACTGTGGGCAGTTCTGGTGTCCTCAACATAATAAAAAGGACATGGAAGCGTTGGAACAAGTGCAGAGGAGGGCCACGAGGATGATCAGGGAACTGGAGAACCTCCCGTATGAAGATAGGCTGAGAAAGTTGGGGCTGTTGAGCCTGGAGAAGAGAAGGTTGTGTGGAGACCTCATAGCAGCCTTCCAATATCTGAAGGGGGCCTATAGGGATGCTGGGGAGCGACTATTAGGGACTGTAGTGAGAGGACAAGGGGCAACGGGTTCAGACTTAAAAATGGGAAGTTTAGATTGAGTATAAGGAGGAAATTCTTTACTGTAAAGGTGGTGAGGCACTGGAATGTGTTGCCCAGGGAAGTTGTGACTGCTCCATTGCTGGTGGTGTTCAAGGCCGGGTTGGACAGAGCCTTGGGTGGCATGGTTTAGTGTGAGGTGTCCCTGCCCATGGCAGGGGGGTTGGAACTAGATGATCTTAAGGTCCTTTCCAACCCTAACCTATTATTCTATGATTCTGTGATTGTGCATTGGTCAAACAACGGTAAAACTAGCCTGATCAGTGCTTGAGTTTGTGAAACACACATACTATCAGTTATTGTTTCTCACAAGCTTTCAGTGTTTCGAGTAAAGCCTGTGTATTTAACATAGTTTACAACAAAATTGAAATAACATAGAAAAGAAGAAAGGAAATGTTTTCTCCAGGTTTTCTTCTTTTTCCTTTTCCAGATGCAGGTAACAAAGATTTAACATATTGTGAGGACACTGTGAAGAGAAAATGAAGAACCTAAATGTTGAATTTGAATGTTCCATGCACTACTTTGTATCTGGCTTGGTATTTTAAAAGAAATTATATGTTGGGGTCAAGACTCTTAGCAGTCCACCTCTGCTCTGGAGCCCCAAAAGCTTCAGTTTTCAACAAGGCTTATTAAGTCCACAATTTTGGTTTTGTGTTGAAGGTCTACGATCTATTTTATTTTTTGTTAATGCCTTGTTCTTTCAGAATCTCTCAGTTTTCCTGCAATTATTCTTGTCAAATGACTTTGTGAAGGATTCACGTATCAGTAGTTCATGGTGTAGTTTGCAATGTCTGTCCAATACCAGAGTGACCCTGTCAATAGCAGAGCTCTTTGAATCAGCCGAGCCGGGAAGCTTATAGATCAGTCATTGAGCAGATCACCAGTCCTCGGGTGCTTGTTGGCTTCTTTAACCCATCTTTTCTCAGGCTGTCTCGCTGTTGAAAAAGTTCACACTTCAAAACGCAGTTGGTTTTTCCCCCTGATAAGGAGCACGCTTACAAGGCCCCTTTCCTGTGGGCAGAGGGGTGACGAGCTTTTGCTGCCTGAAGAAGAATATCGGCTCCACAGTCTCCGAAGGCAGCAGCAGCAGCTCTTTCCACAGGCTGCTTCCCGGGTGAAGTGGGGGTTTGTGTGATCTCGGGTCCAGTCGACAGCATTGCTGGCTGGCGTGGTTATAAATTCATACCAGTCAGGGAACTGTGCGTCGCTTTAAAGGGCAGAGCTGGTATTTTTATACTTGGGATGAAAACAGCTCCAGGAACCTTCACACGCTCCCTTGCGGGGCGAGGCGGGAGCCGCCGTGCTGCAGAGGGGACTGGCGGGGCGGGCGCTGCGGCAGCCCTTCGGACGTGCAGGGGCTGGTCGGCGAGCAGGCTTACAGGGCAGTAAAGCCAAGGTTTTACCTCGCGGGCGACTCCCGCGGCTGCCACCGCAGGCAAAGGCGAGGAGCTGCCTCGCTCCTCTCCACAGTGGAGGTGGTATGGACGGACTGAGGCGGAGGGGCTGTTGCCGCTGCCGGCTCGGCGGTCTCGGCTGAGCAGCCCTGACCCGAGGCGGGGAGAGAGCGCCTCCCCCGGGAAATGCCCTCTCCCGAGCCCGGAGGGCAGCGATCGGTACCTTTGCCCCTCCAGGCGCTGCCTGAGGGCGGGGGGACGACGCCATGCGCTGTCCCTCGCCTTCCCTCGGCGCCCCGCCCCGGGCACGCAGGTGCTGGACGGGGGTGTTCTGTCCGCTGTGCCATGGCCGGGGCTGCGAAGGGCAGCCTGGAGCGCCCGGCGGAGGAGGAGGTAAGGGATAGGATCCCGCCCCGGTTTTCTTTTGATTGCCGGCAGGTTATGGGGAGGGCCCTGGTGGGCGCTCTCGGGGTTGGGGCAGCCCGTCTTTTGTGCGGTGCTTCTTGCGCGGGGCAGCCTGACTCAGCCGGGTACCCGAAACAGCTCTTCAGCCCTTACCACCACCCTTCTGTCTCACCAAACAGTTCGGTGTAACTCTGGTATTGTCCCTCGAGTGCGCTGTATGGTATTTACTGTCCACCTCTGTGGCAGGATAAAGCTCCATTTCCACTGTTTCCTCCGGGACTCTCTCCGATCAAGGCAGATGGATTGCAGGAGAGATGCGGACGGGAGGGGGTCGTTCTGTTCAGTCAGTCTCATCAACTCCTAACTTGCAGATGTGTGTTGAGAGTGAGAGAGTATCTCTAAATGCTTCCTCTTCAGGCTCGGTGCTTGTCGAGAGAGAAGTAGAGAGGGAGGTGAGAAGTGAGTGAGGACCCCCCTCGCTCGGTGGCTCTTGAGGGAGCCATCTGATCAAACTGGGAAGGGTCAGCTTCAAAACAGAGGGACTAAAGTAACCTAACAGTGTGGTGGAGGGCGTTCAAGCCGTGGAGCTCATCGGACCCTGTGGGCGCACGTTGCTCTGGCTTGAAGTTTTGTGTTCAGAAAGCATCAGAGAGTGAATTCCTGGGAGAAACCTGAAGATTCTTAGGCGGAGATATGCCGTCTTTGGCTCGCATCACTCCTCAGTGCTAGGTTTCTGCCAGCTGGAAGGGTATCCTAGGAAAGAACCGCTGTATCCTGCCTAGTTCATGCCTTTTCTAGGCGTCTACACCCAAGCCCTGCTTCTGTCACTTCTTTCACTCGGGTGGGCTGATGTTGCTAAGAAACCTGAACAGTCCTCAGGATACTTGGTGTGAGGGACCTGGGATGCTGCCTGTGGCTGTCACACGCAGAGCTGAGGCAGTTAGTTGTACGATCACTCACAGAACAGAAACATTACCAGTATTAAGAGAGAAACGCTGACTCAAAAGCTGCTCCTCGTTAGCTACATTTTCATTGTTTCTCAGATAAACCTAGACTAGTGTTTATCTTTGATTCACACGTTTTGCGCTCTCTTCTTGCTGCTTTAAAATTACTCGTTGGCTCAGTTCTGGACTCAACTGATAAAGAATAGCTTAGGAAAAAATGGGGCTGTTCCCTATGCCCATAATGTGCATGCACTGTCTTCACAAATTTGCAAAGAGTTGTTTTCAGTGTGCTTAAATACTGTCTTTAGAAATAAGATGGTCTGTTATAACCACTGTATTAAATTTTTATTCTGTTGGGGAAGGGAATATTTACAAGCAACAAAAATATGGCTTTAGCTTATGAGAGAATTAAAAATAAAGGAACCACAGTGTATGAAATGCATTCATTTTCTATAACAATGTTCAACCTTATTCTTCTATTTAAGGAACAAAATCAAATCTCCTTACTATTATGCTTTCTTGGTTTACCTTGAAACACAATTAATTTTGATATGATGGGGGCATGTAGAAGTATAAAACTGTCAAATTAATCTGAGAACAATAAATGATTATAACTTAATTTGACCCTCCTTTCTTTTACCTCCCACTCCATCCTTTCATGTTTCTTCTAAAGCTTGTAGAAGCAATTTGATGTTGACATTCAGCTACACCACAGGGGTCTCAAACCAGAATTTTCATTGTAAATACTTTGTATTTTGTTCCTTATTTGACCACTGCCTACACATTCAGATCTCCAGTGAATTTGTGAGTACTTACTGCCAAACTTACACAGGTGATAGAGCTTTCACTGGATTTCACATAAATTGAGCAGTTTCTGTTGCTTGAGGAAGCAATGCAGCAGGGAAGTTCAACCTTAAGAGAAAAGCCCTGTTAGCTGCTCAGTGCTAGTGACTGCCATTGATCACACCTCTCTGCAGAGGTGCGATGTTTTCCTTCTCAGGACAGTTTCTGGTATCATTTATTAGCAGTATCATGTAAAATCAACCAAGGCTAGGGGCTGAATCCTCTAGATCCTTAACGCACAGCTGCCATGTCTACCTTTTCTACTCTTATGTGTAAGCCCAGGAAGCTAAAAGGAAGGAAATGTAGCAGCTTTGCTGATGCAGAGACCTACCTTCATTTTTACCACTGTCCCATAGGATACTGAGGTAGAAAACATAGTGATTACCATATAACTTCCATGTGGAGAGTCAAAACAGATTATGGGCTGCTCCTTTTGGAAAGTGACACCAGAATGTAGACTCTGAATGATTATTCCTCAGCAGATGGAAACTCTGGGGCATTCAGTTAAAGTGCTAGGCGGAAGATCTGCAGTGAATGTGGTAGCATTTCCTTTCATGGTATGTGTCAATGAGGCATAGAGCTGCCATGGCGCATTATGGCTTAATATCCGAATGAGTTCCAAAAGTTATCAGGCAAAATAAAAGGAAAACAGGTATTGAACAGTGATCAGGATATCGCCTCCATTTTAGGAAGTTCATGAACTGCTGATGCCCTGTGTTTCTGTGGTTGACTGAATGCAACATCTCTGTAGGCTGTCTATCTGACAGCTTATTTGATTCTGTAAATAACATTCATAAACAAAATGTAGTGAAAACTTACCTACTTACCTACTGCTGTGGCCAAAGTATTAAGCTAAAGGTGATCTGGGAATGTGATTCAGAAGGTAGTTGAGCAGCATCCTGGGCGTGTGTGGAATCACAGTGAGACTGCTTTTTTGAAAGATGTATTAAGATTGTAAATTTTATAATCATGAAACTGGTGTAAAGACAGGAGTGCTGCCTGCAGTCTGTAAGTTTAGATCTTGGTTGACTGTTTCCTGTACCACAACTTTAATAAAAGTAATTGTTAAAAACTTAACATTCTTTGTGTCCTTAAAAGATTTTGGAATTGTGTACACTGTATATAGAGGCATTTACTTTTTCTGTGTTATCTTGGCCTTAGCTATTGAAAGGACAAGGGGCAGTGGTTTATAAACTGAAAGAGTGACATAAGGAAGAAATCTTCATGGTGAGGCTGGTGAGGCCCTGGCACAGGTTGCCCAGAGAAGCTGTGGCTGCCCCTTCCCTGGCAGTGTTCAAGGCCAGGTGGATGAGGCTTTGAGCAACCTGGTCTGGTGGAAGGTGTTCCTACCTGTGGCAGGGGGGTTGGAACTAAATGAGTTTTAAGGTCTCTTCCAACCTAAGCCATTCTGATGCTAGCAAGGAACGGAGCACAGATATTTGGGATCTGTTCAGTCTGCATTTGACTGTGGAACTTTCCTTCTATGAATGTTGTCTAATTATGAGAGTACGAGAGTATGTATCAGTCATTATGGTCTGAGATATCAATATAAGAAATTGTCTCTTTTAAAAAGTAAAAAAAATCGTAAAAAAATTTATTTAAACATTCAAAGACAATATAATGTAACAGTATATGAACATCTTTGCTTCTTGCTTGTTTGTAGACTTGTTCCTTCTTAATCGCTTGTGAACATCAGGTAGGTAAGCCTAGATTCCCTTGTAGGAACATGGTAATCTGGTTTTAGGGGCTGAATTAAGGAAGAGAACCATTAAAACTCAAAGCAATGAGCATATAAATGTCTGTTGATGATAGGGGTTGAGAACATACAGATATATTAGTGGAATAACTGTGAAGTGAATCCATGAATTTGGAGTTAAGCATAGACTTTTACCTTATACCTTCTGTGCCTTTTAACTCGTGTACCTTTTTTTTTCTTATGTCATGTACCTTACATATTTTCTGCTTCATCTTGAACAGGATTACAGGCTGTCAGTTTGCAGCAAATTATGCTATGCAATAGGAGGCGCCCCAAATCAAGTGGCAGGGAGTGCTACTGCTTTCTTCCTCCAGATCTACCTGCTAGACATAGCCCATGTAAGTAGTACAGGAAACCTTTGTATATTGTAGACTTACCTGAGTTCTGATGTTGTCAACAATGTCACTGGAATGATAAATCGTGAGTTAGCTAATAAACCTTTTAAATTGTCTTGGTATTATTGCCTTCAGCTGTTCAGCATCCTGGAAACTGCATAAACTTGTCAAGAAATACATTTCTTTTTCTCTTTTTCACTAGTTTAGTTTCTATCATGAGGTGGCCTTTACTTGCTTTTAGTTTGGGATCACTAGTAGAGCTTTAAGAACTGCAGAGCTCACACACTTGCAAGCATGAGAGGAAGCAGTTCTCTTTGTAAAGAGTCAGTGTAATATATGAGACATCTGAAACATTAATAGTACCATGTTGAGATTGTGAAATTTTGCTGATTTGGTGTAGTTACAAATCACTGCAGTTGCATCCAGTAGTCAACATAATTTCACGTAAATTTCATTTGGTATGTCCAAGATCATTTCTTTGCAAAGAAAGCTGAGTTATCCTTTGTGAAGGTTCTTCCAGTCTGTGGCTTTCTCATGCAGGAGCAGACCTGGTAAAACAAAGCAGTAGAAGTCATCCTGTTCATCTGACTTTCAGCTGCTCCTGCTAGATTTCAGGACAGCAGAGAAAGAAAATTAATCCATAAGTATTTTTTTACGGTTTCGGATTGTCATGTATGTCTGCATTGTAACTAGATGGGACCAACAAAATACTATAAGGTAGAAAAAAGGATTTTAGGGACATGAGACCAACTTGCAGGGACTGTGAGAACAGCTGTAGCTGAAACTACACAGGTGGCTTTCAGCACTGATGACACTATTTGCTGGAAAGAATGGGAGGTTCTGGGTTAGATATCGTTATCCATTTTGCTATTCAAGATGTGGAAAGACAGGATATTGTGACTCGGGGAGTGGAGGTGTCCAAAAGATTGGCTTTATGGTTTTCCTATAAAAGTCTGATATCAGAAGCTGAAGTGTGACTTACTTGATAAAAATGGAAATACTCCCATTCCTGGCAGTGTTCAAGGCCAGGTTAGATGGGGCTTCGAGCAACCTGGTCTAGTGGAAGGTGTTCTTGCCCATGGCAGGGGGGGTGGAACTAAATGATCTTTAACCAACCCAAACCATTCTACGACATGATGAAGCATGAACCAAATGAGAAAGACACTAATACAATTTTCTCAGAGTGCTTATAAATATGGCAATTTCCCAGCTCTCTGCTTATCCCAGAAACTGAAAATTTTTGAATCTAGGGACTGGTTTATTTCTTTCTGTGTTTGGAACCCCAACTTTCTGGACAATATACACATTCTTGCATCTTTGGACACTACCTAAATAAATGACATTATTTTGTTAACAAGTTCCTACTGAAACCCAATAATTTTGCTTAACGTTTGTAATTATACACTTCCTGCTTCATTAAGGGGCTTAATTATTTGTTCCTTGATGGTTTAGTTTGTTCTCTGAAATAATCCTGCAGGGACAGGATTTATTTCAAGGCCTAACAAACAGTTCTAAAATCCTGTGGTGTTTTCCACATATTTTCAGAGGAGAACATGTAATGTTATAGTTACTACCTGTATTTAATTTTTGCCCACTTAGAGATGAGTGAATTTAGCATACTTTATTAACACTGACAAGTTTCTGGTATTGGTGCTGACAGATACTGGCTAGATGTAAGGGCTAAGAAATGAAGCCAAGGGATGTATAAGTCCAAACTGATGGTGAAGACCATGTGACTACACAGATGTCACTCCTAACAGAAGGGAGGTTTTAATTTTCTTTAAGGCTTTCTGCCACCTCTCTTTAGTATCTACTTCCTTTCTGTCTCTTCAGGTTATCTGAAGAAAATACCAATGTGAAACCCACCTAATTTGAAGTTTTCTATCCCTGTGTCCCTCATAACTGCAGCATTTGAACCCCCATATCTTTCTGACTGGTATTTTGTTCTTGTTTTTGTTTTCCCATCTCTTGAGAAGCAGCAGTGACTTCTGAGCAGTTCCAGTGGAGCCCCCCTGGCAAGTCTGCCTTAGGGTTGGTAGGCTACTTGCCACCCTGGCTGTGGGAGCGCACTAGTTGGAAAAGGTGGATGATGCGAACATCAGATGTGAACTGCTGTGGGACACAGCCCAGTGCTCATCCCAGCCCTATGCTACAGTGCAGCAATAGGGTGCTCAAAGAGCTGCTGTCATTACCTGCTGTAGGCTACCATTCGCAGTCCTTCCCTGTTCATAAGCTTTCTAGTGCAGAGTATGGGTCTTGGAGGTGGTGGTGTCAGAAAGATTGGCTGCTCCTGCAATGTCACCTAATTTAGGCTAGAATTTAACAGGTGTGATTAAGAAGCACATAGCACCTGCCTTTTATAAAGGCCATCCAGGACATTCAGAGATTATTGCTTTCTTCTTTCACCTCTGAGGGAATACCTACAGCAAATCCTGCACACGGGGACCTGCACCAGCTGGAAGCTGTGTGGTGCTGCCTAGGAGGCAATAAGCTCCATGGGGAAGCAGGAGATACTAGGTTGAGCTTGGTGTTGTATTAGCAGCATTCACCAGGCTTCCTGCTGTATCAGAGCACTGATAGCATGAAGAAGCATATAGATTAAGAGGGTTTGTCTGTCACTGTTATAAGCTGCATAGGATGTTTCAGCAATCTCTGATTAGTTGATTTGAGGGATATTCATATTTGTACAATTCTCAATGACACTTTTCAGGCCTGTAGTTTCAGTGGCACAAACTGAGCACTTGAAAGAGAACCCACCTTTCTATATGATTTTATGATATGAGTTCCTAAGCTCTCTACAGATATATGGGAAAAATAACTACATTGCCTGGGATAAACTGTGTTTCCACATAGGCACTTAAGTATGATCCTCCTGGGTTAACTTCAAAGGTTTTTCTACTTGGCCATTTTATTCTTATGTAATCTGTGGACATTTTTCAAGTGAGATTTGTTGGACATGTGCTGGCAACTTACACTTGAACAGATGTGCCTTACGCAGTTTGGTTGTCACAGTTCAGTTCTAAGAGGATAAAGTCTGCTGTGCTACAGCCCCTGCCACAGCCACATGCCATGAGTGGGCAGCCTTGTTGGTAATCTCAGGAGATGCAAAAACATGAATACATGTAAATAGCTCCCTCTACTTTCAGTTTAGATCAGGTCAAGATAAAGATACAGGGAAATCAGGCTGTGTGGAGAGCTAGGTGAAGGGATAATGACAGAGAGACTCTGACAGGTTTTTTGACTTAAACAAAGACTTTAGTCTACTGTTTGACTATCTGACTGGTTTTCCTGGTTCTAAACACATTCATAATCTCTCCTTCCTTGCACTTCTAATCCCTTCTTGCGTGGTGCCTGTCCTAGTGTCTCATTTGTTTGCTATGGATAATCAATAGTAATTTCTATGGCAGCAGCAGACTGTTTTGTAAATGAACTCTCATTATTCTTTGAAACACTGTTTTGTTTTTTTCTGGAAAGTTGCTTTATGCTGTTTTATTGTGTTGTGAAACAATGGCTGTTGTTTACAGTATTCTGTCTGTACTTTCAGATAACTCCATTTCATGCCTCTTTGGTGCTGTTCATTGGCAAAGCTTCAGGTGCAGTTACTGATCCTGTTGCTGGCTTTTTTATTAGCAAAAGTAGATGGACAAAAATTGGACGGCTTATGCCTTGGTAAGCGTCAATGTGTACATATATTTACATATATACAGGAATATATAGGAATATTGTGTGTGTGTTGCGATTGTGCAGTCACCTTATTAAATTAGACTCATTCTTCTTTGCCTGTTTCCCAGACAACAGTGGTTGTATTCATTCTATCTATATAAAATCAAAAAGAAAAATTGTCATGTCATATATTTCCCTTTAACTTTGTCACTCATGAAAACACAGAAGAGATTTTCTACCACACAAACAAATAAAGCCAAGACACAGTGTTGTTAACAAAACTGGAAGCTTGGATCACTTTCTTGAATCTGTAGTTGAATTTTCATCTTTGTATAGATTTCTTCAGTTTGGCTTCACTCCTCTACAGAGTTAGAACTTATGTCCTGATGTGCCTTCACTTCTCACATCAGCCTCCCAGGAGCTCCATTAACTTTAAATCTCTACGCCCTCCAGTTCAGTAAAGGATGTGTGCATATGTGTGGAACAGATGTGACATCCTAGTGCTGAAGGGTTCAGCAACCAGCACTGCCCTGGCACTCTCTATGTGCCTCCTTACAGCACTTGTTCTGGTCCTGCTTCTCTTGCATCCCTGCAATCAAAATACTTAATTACAAATCACCATGACTTTTGTAATGAATGAGATGCAAGACTTTTATCAGCATTTCTGAAGGGACAGTGTGATGCATTGCTGTGATGTAGCTTATCCCCAGTATGCACTCTGGCTAGTACACTTGTGCATGTGCTGTCCATGTGCTACAGGGAGAGGTTAGAAGAATGAAAGTTACTTGTGTAGGAAGGAGATTGGCAGGTGTGAAGCAAGAAGATCGGAAAGAATTGGCCCGTGTTAGAGGAACCCAAGCTCATCTGTGCCATAGGGTATTTATTTGTTTATTGGGGTTTTTATATTTTGGAAGTCACGGGGAGACTTGAGTAGGCTATGAAATAGAGCAGTGCTGAAAGGCTCCTTATCTCAAGGGCTGTCAGGATGTAAGATATTGTAAGATACCTGGAGTTGATACAACCCCCACACTTGATTCACAACAGAAATCTAAGAGTAAATGTGGTATGCTGAGCAAAGAAGTGGAATTTTCATGGAAAATAAACCTAGTTTTCTGGATAGTGGCTCTCTTGCTGTCATGTGGTTTTACAGCTACAGGAAACTTGTCTGTGGGCGCCTTATATCTGACAAAGAATGGAAGGCAAGTACATTCTGGAGGAAAGCTGAGAGATCAACTGCTCTGGCTCTAGCAGGAACAGGGCCTTCAAGTCAAAGATAAGCTTTTTGTCAAGAGCCCCATGGGAAAAGAGGAGCTTGCTGCTGTTTCTCTTTTCATGATTTGGTTTGTGGCCAGGTAAATGGAGTGCTTTTTAACGTGCACTGACTTAACCGAGTAACAGAGTTATTAAAAAAGAAAGGAATGACATTGTTACGCAAATGCCATTAGATGTATTCTGATGCATTTTCTCGTTTGTTGGTTTGGGGTTTTTTTAGTTTTCTGAAAATACTGCAGATACATGTGTTTATTGTTAGTGTTAAATTGATGTTAGCATAACTCCATTCTAACGGAAGCATCAAAACCTGAGACCAGGCCTTTGCACTGTAAACCGACTGTACAATTAGCACTTCTTACAGGAAAGGTGCTTATCTAACCCAGCCTTTAATATGCGTTCATCAAACAGCACAAAAATCCTTTCTTTCCAGAAGGATTTTGTCTGGGTCTTTTTGGCAATAGTAATTCTTTTCATGGGAATTTTGTTCCTACACTTTGGAGGTCAGACCATATTTATACAAAGCAAAAAATCGGTCTTCCGTTAGCCAACAATACTTCAGTATTCTAAAATTCTCATTACTTTTTATGTATCTAGAGTGAAGCAATGGAATTAGCTCAGCCAGGAAGGCTTGCCAGCAAGGCAAGAACATTAGTAAAGAAGGTGAACATTAAACTATAGCTTAATACTGTGCTCAATATAATAAGAATTCATCAATCACTACTGATCTCTTTAACGTGATGTGTTTAAAAGGCATAAGCAGACATTGACTTGAAGTACCCAAACCTGATCAAATGTTTTGTCAAAGGAGATAATAAACAGATATTCAGCAACTTCAGCAAGGCTCTGAAAGCTCACTGACATTAATAAGAAAAGGAGAATGTGGAAAAAAGGATGTGAGGGAGGGAAAGACTAAAAGGGTTATTGCTGAAAAGTTGCAAGAAAAGCTCACTATGGAAATATTTTACTGTGGTGACTCTGTATGGACACCAGTCAGGAAGAGCTCACACAGAGAGGAAGGTGGATTCCCAGAGATATGTTAGGATTTTATCCATATTTGTGTTTTCCATTGCTGGCCAGCTGTATATGAACTGTGTCCTGGGGAATGAAGGGAGAATACCAGAACCTGGCACTTTCCTTGTAAATGCTCAGCAACCAGTAATGCTGTCCATCTCAAAGAGCACTGTGGGAAAGCCATTGTTTTACTAAACTATTTACCCACGTTACTCTTTTGTATTCCAGGTTTTCAGTTCATGATTGCAAAATAATCAGCTGACCCCCAATGTCAGTAGTGCTGTTGTGAAGGGATTAATCTGGTTTCCCCTGTATGTGTTTGGACGTTTTTTGAATTGAGATCTTGGTCATCTAATTACATTGATTTACAAGAATACAGGAAAGCCCTGATACTGCTGCAGCTCAGACTTTTAGGATATAGTAGCATCGAACCACTTCACAGAATGATAGAATGGTTAGAGTTGGAAAGGGCCTTAAAGATCATTTATTTCCAACCCCCCTGCAGTGTCACCTTCCACCAGACCACGTTGCTCAAAGCCCCATCCAACCTGGCCTTGAGCACTGCCAGGGATGGGGCACCCACAGCTTCTCTGGGTAGCTTGTTCCAGTGCCTCACTCCCCTCAGAGAAAAGAATTTCTTCCTAATATCTCATCTAAATCTTCCTTCTTTCAGTTTAAAACCATTCCCCCTTGTCCTCTGAAGTCCTTATCATGTCCTTCCATATCATGGAGTTTGACAAATGGTTTTTGCTGAAATTAGTTTTAGACTAATGTAATTAATTGCTGGTTAATGGCAATGTCTGGAATTTAATTTTGTTTCTTTTTTTTTAATCCACCTTCCTCACCTGAAGATAATCCTTTTTTGTTTGAAGTGATTAGGAGTTTTGCTGTTGAGTTAAATAGAGCAAATAATCATAGAATAGTTGGGGTTGGAAAGGACCTTAAGATCATCTAGTTCCAACCCCCCTGCCATGGGCAGGGACACCTCACACTAAACCATGCCACCCAAGGCTCTGTCCAGCCCAGCCTTGAACACCGCCAGCAATGGAGCAGTCACAACTTCCCTGGGAAACACATTCCAGTGCCTCACCACCTTTACAGTAAAGAATTTCCTCCTTATACCCAATCTAAACTTCCCGATTTTAAGTTTGAACCTGTTACCCCTTGTCCTGTCACTACAGTCCCTCATGAAGAGTCCCTTCCCAGCATCCCTATAGGCCCCTTTCAGATATTGGAAGGCTGCTGTGAGGTCTCCACGCAGCCTTCTCTTCTCCAGGCTGAACAGCCCAAACTTTCTCATCCTATCTTCATACGGGAGGTGCTCCAGTCCCCTGATCATCCTCGTGGCCCTCCTCTGGACTTGTTCCAACACTTCCATGTCCTTTTTATGTTGAGGACACCAGAACTGCACACAATACTCCAAGTGAGGTCTCAGGAGAGCAGAGTAGAGGGGCAGGATCACATCCTTCAACCTGCTGGTCACACTCCTTTGGATTCAGCCCAGGATACAGTTGGCTTTCTGGGCTGTGAGCGCACGCTGAAGCCGGCTCATGTTCATTTTCCCATTTACCAACACCCCCAAGTCCTTCTCCTGCAGGGCTGCTCTGAATCTCTTCTCTGCCCAACCTGGAGCTGTGCCTGGGATTGCTCTGACTCAGATGCAGGACCTTGCACTTGTCATGATTAAACTTCATCAGGTTGGCATCAGCCCACCTCACAAGTGTGTCAAGGTCCCTCTGGATGGCATTCCTTCCCTCCAACGTATCAACCAAACCACACAGCTTGGTGTCATTGGCAAACTTGCTGAGGGCGCACTCAATCCCACTGTCCATGTCACTGACAAAGATGTTGAACAAGACCGGTCCCAATACCGATCCCTGAGGGACACCACTCGTTATTGGTCTCCAGCTGGACACTGAGCCATTGAGCCACAACTCTTTGCATGTGTCCACCCAGCCAGTTCCTTATCCACCGAGTGGTCCACCTATCAAATTGACTGTCTCTCCAACTTAGAGACAAGGATGTCATGTGGGACAGTGTCAAACGCTTTCCACAAGTCCAGGTAGATGCCATCAACTGTTCTAGCCCTGTCCATCAGTTCCGTAGCCCCATCACAGAAGGCCACCAGATTGGTCAGGCAGGATTTCCCCTTAGTGAAGCCATGCTGGCTGTCACCAAGCACGTTGTTGTTTTCCATGTGCCTTAGCATGCCTTCCAGAAGGATCTGCTCCTAGATTTTGCCAGGCACAGAGGTGAGGATGACTGGTCTGTAGTCCCCCAGCTCATCCATTTTCCCCTTCTTGAAAATGGGGGTTATATTTCCCTTTTTCCAGTCGTTGGGAACTTCACCTGACTGAAATCATCATATTATATCATAATATATGAAATCATCATGTATTATCATATACCCAGGTAGATACAGACTGTAGGAACTTTTGCAGTGGATTGTCCATTATCTTTTATGTTGTTTTCAGCATTTTTAAGTCTATTGACATGTTTGCACTTGCTTGAAGTAGCGATGAAGAGCCAAAGCTGAGTGGAAAACTGAAGGCATTAAAATTGCAAGAGGGAATACTTGGTAATAAGTAGGGTCATATAAAAATTCCTGAAATATGCAAACACATGTGACAATAAAACTTAGTTTTCAGTGGTCCTTTCCAATAAACGTGTAGTTTGAAGCATGTGCTAAGGCATGGTATGCAGTTAACATCTATGCTGTTACGTGTTCTCAGCACGATATTAAGTATAGCTCGTTTCCTTCACATTTGCTTGGGGTTTTTTTCAATTTTATGGAAGTAGTTATATATTTTTATATTAATTTGTGTATTTAATGCACACTAATGTTTGATACTTTAAACCATGGCATTATTATAGTCAGAAAAATTGCACATAAATTAAATTGCATTATATTGACTTTTAGCAGGAAAATTTAATGAGTTTTGCTATCATTATGTTGAGATTGTTGATGTTGTTTAATCTTATTTGCAGGATGCTGGCATGTACACCCTTAACGGTAGTGTCCTACTTTTTTATGTGGTACCTGCCTCCTTTTGTATCAGGAAGAGTTGCATGGTACTTGACTTTCTACTGCCTTTTCCAAGCACTGACCACAGTAAGTAGATTACAGGCCATGATGTTCTCAGCAGTAACTTGTTTGTTTTCTATGTTAATGCATTCAGGTTTAGTTAATTGAAATTTAGAAAAGCTGATGTCAACTTCCAGTGAGTCTAAGGGATAGGCAGATGTCCTTTTATCAGACTCTCTGCTGGTTGATGGTTTCTGCCAATGCTTTCTTTGTCATATGACCTGCTAACTTGGAGAGATCACCTCCAGTCACTTTCATTGGCAGTGCCCTAGATACTCAACTCGTATAGATCCACAGAGACACTCAGATTTTTTGATTCCTAATTGCAGTTAGGTATATAACTTCTCATAACTTCAATTTTCAGGAGAGGATTAGGAGTCCGAGTAGATTTGTAGCTCTAGTTCTGAGTATTTTGAGTCAAACTAGAAAGCAATGGAAAGTCAGGGTAGCGTGGGTGAAATACTGCTGATAGTGGTCATCATGATATTTCTGCCTGGTTAGAAGAGTTTGGGCAGATGATTCTTTTTTAACACAGCCCAGAAGTTGCAATATTTATGCAGAAGCCATCATTTCAGTGGATCCCAGAGAACTTCTCTGATGGGTTCCATACTGTATGTGTAAGGGCTGCATCTGTCTGTTTTGTCTTGTAGCCAGTATCAAGGTGAAACAAGGTCCTTTCTGTGCAAAGCAGTAGCACACAGCAGATTAGGACTTGAAGTGCTACAGCTGTGTAGCAATTTGGTGGGGTGTATCATTGCTGATTGAATTTCACTGGATCACATCTTGGAAAAGTGATTCCCAGGCTTTTAAATTGTTTTCTTGTTCAGCTTTGGCTTTTCTCCTCTTTACTTGCCTGTGGGACCTGGGAATTCTGTATTCCTGTATTAAGCTGGAATGTTTTCCTAGATCCTTTGTTTTCTCTGTAGAAAGATGGTCCAGAATACATTCATAATTGCTTAAAATAATTTCCTTCCTTCTCTCTTTTTGAAGGAAAACCACAGGTTTTCCATGGCAGAGCTTTGAAAATGCATACATTTGCCATGTTTGATGGAGGGAACAGAAATGCATTTTGTATGAACAGAGTAGTATAAGAATTACAAAAGTTAGTTTGCCTGATTACAGATCTCTGTGGTGGTGGAAACACCACCGATAACTTGACTCCTCAAGCAGGTTCATGTCACACTTCCACTTCACAGTAGTCTGAGAGTTTGGCCTGTATGTTCCGAGATTTTAGAGGTGGCTCTTATTTAAGCTCAACTCTATGAGGACGGTGTCCCACTCACATCATGACAAACCAAAAATAAGGTCAAGCCTTTAATCTTCAGTAGTTATTTTCAGTGAAGTACTACTGGAGATAAGGCTTCTCCTACAATAAAAATGGGGCTCATTTACCTGGCATTGAAATAAAAAACAAACAAACAAAAAAATTTTGCCAGTGCATTGTTTCCACCCAGATTTTACAGCAAGGTTTCAATAGCATACTTGATACAGTGCTGTAAAAACAAACAACACTCCTCATCTACTTTTTTGTCAGTGCATGCACACAGCAATTGGGTGTTTCTACCTATTCTTAAATTAAGGAGTGTGCAGCAAAATGGTGCTGAAAACAAAGTAGTTTTCACAATTATCTCCTAGAATTAGTGACACAGATGTTTGAAATTCTTTGGTGATTCAAGCCTTCTGTATTTAATAAAGTGGAAGATTGTGTTGTCTTCATTATGGCTTTACTTCCTGTTATTTAGCTCAAGCTAGGGACATGATAATTACCTAGCACAAAGAAAACTAGATGTTTTATAGCCTATCTATGAAGGAGACTTTCCCAAGGAAGCTGAAGGAGGATAGCATTAAGGTAAAGCCTCTTGGTAATTTATTATTTACTAGTTTGTGTTATGAAAGATACTTTTTTCCTTTTATATACTTTACGAAACAGAAGAAAAAGAGAGGACCTTGGGCTAAAAATTACAGTGTTCTAAATATGTGACTTCCAAGATGGCATTAAACAGTTTTCCTCGATATCAAAGGAATACAGCATTTACCCTGACATTTCCTAAGTGATGTTCTTTCTTTACATAGTTATTCCAAGTACCGTACTCTGCCCTCACCATGTTTCTCAGCACAGACCAGAAGGAGAGAGATTCTGCAACAGCGTACCGTGAGTGTGTTCTGGGCTTTCTCATGTGGATTAGGGCTGAGGTTTATTTCAAATCATTCTTCATCTAGAGGAAGTTCCTAATGGTTTGTGTCCTTAAACTGGACTTTTATATGAGATGTTTAGTATCTAATGAAAACTGTTTTGCCTTGTAAATGATTCATTCTTCTAGCTAAATAGGTGACATTATTGTTAAATTGTCTGATTAGCTACAAAGTCTTTCTGGTTTATTGCTAGCCAGGCAAAACAACAAAAATCAGTTTTACCCAACCCAAGGTCAGGAATAATGATTTGATTTAATTTAAAGGTGATTTGTAGTGGAAAAAATAAAGTGCTGGTCTTCATTAGCATGGTCTGGTGTGAGGTTTCCCCTGCCCATGGGCATGGGGATTGGAACCAGATGATCTTAAGGTCCTTTCCAACTCAAACCATTCTATGATTCAATTAAAGAAAGTCTGAAAATAATTTTAAGTGTTTCCTTTCTTTTTTTTTCTTTTTATTTCTTTTTCTTTTCAGTACAGATTTCTTTAGGTTTATGTGTTTTGTGGTATAAATTCAAACCCCAAACCTATTTTCTCTGATAAAATTTCTAGAACTCATAGAACCAAGACAATTAGCCTCATCAGAAAAGGAGAGTAATTTTGTGTGCATGTTCACACCACCTGAAATCTTTCTTTTTAGTTCATTTGTGTTTATTTAATTCTAATTTAAACCAAGTAGTTTATGGACAGATCTTGCTGTGATATAACTAGCATTCTGTATTAGTTAAAAGAATGAGGGCTTCCAGACCATATCTCTGCTCTTCAGCAATCAAAACCAGACAGTTTTTGCTTCAAGGCAAATTGATCAGACCAAAAAAGTGCAATAAAAGTATTTCCAAGGTTTCCTGTATAGATCATAAATTGAATGTAAGAAGCTTCTTCCCATCCTACTCTCTTCAGCTCTGTTCTCACACCTTCTTTCCTATGTAACTGCTGTCTTTTGTGGCCACCAGCATTAAACAAGGTAAAGAGGAAAGAGTCAAATATCACATTAAATACTTTTTATGTTTTAACTTGGCCTTCAGTGTGGCTTTAGAGTAACTGTTGCATCAGTTTGCTCTTCCTGGCAAGACCCCTTTTCTCTTCCATTAGTCCTAACCCTCAACACACTTGCTTGAATATGTTGAAAACTAGACCATAGAGGCACAATGAAATGGCCAGAAGTACCAAAAAAGTAATGTCATAAATTCTAGATACAGCACCCCCTGAGCAACCCAATCCCTTTCCAGCATATGGAACAGTTGTAATTTGCATTATCATCAACTTTCTCAAGAGAAAGTCTGGGCTAGCAGTCACAGGACAGGACTGAACAGTGGGAGATTCCAGTTGTGTTGTATTCTTTGGCACTGACTGTATTCTGAGTCATCTGGCCTAAATTCTAACTAAATCCATGTACCTAGTGTTTTCTGTTGTCTGGTTTTATGTCTTCAGAGGCTGTGATCCGAATAAATGTACTTTTCTATGTGCTAGTCCCATGCAAGGCTTCGCAGGCATATGAAATCTGTGCTCATAAAAGCTGTTGAACTCTATGGCTGAGAGGCGTTACGCATTTATGGTGTCATTTTAATGTTCAGAAAGGCTTTAGCTTTTGAGTGTACAGCTGTTCTCCTAAACCAAGTTAGGGTGATTAAATGAACCATAGTTTTGACTTTTCAAATGTTGATATTTTTGTATATTTTGAAGTTATATTTGTTTGAAGCAAGTTTTCTTGTAATGAAAATGAGTATGTAAGAATCTCTTCCCCTGCCCCCCCCCCTTTTTTTAAGCAAGTGTTTTACTTAAATACTTTTGCCTCTCTCTGGATTTCATAGAGAATTCTTGTTGATAGACTTTCTTGGATGCCGTCAGTTGTTCAGGCATTTCTTCAACTCTTTAAAGAAAACCAGCTGTGTAATATGAAGTTTGCTTTAAAAAAAAAGGTTGGGGACCAAAGGATCCATTACCCTCTGCTGGAGACAAGCAGAACTGCTCAGTACAAATTTTGTCCTGCTTCTCACTGTGATTCCTAAGTTTCTTTACCATAAATCCTTCTTACATTCTAGGCAAGATATAACCTACTTCAAGGTACAGTCTGCTTTCTGAAACATCAGCTTTCTTGGCTAAGGTGGAAAGTAAGAAGTTCTAAATTCTGAGCATATAAGAACTTTCTAATGTACCTGTTCTTCAGTTCTTGCTACTTCTTAGAAAGTAAGGTTTCATAATGGTTGTACTTCTGTTGCCTCTAATGATGCTTCTGAGTTTTATTCTATGCAAGTGCTTGGTAAAATGCAGATGTAGAGCCCTAATGAAGATTGTAGATGTGTAGGTGGTGTTTTGAATAAAAGGTGTTACTTGGGTGCATTGCCTTTGCACTGAGTAATCAACAGTTTTGAAGCTCTGCAAGGCCCAACTGAGACTGTCAGATAAGGTTGAGGTCAGGATTTCTACCATCTGCCAGCATTTTTGTGCGTATAGACTGAACTGTAATATTGCCAGTAAGACTGAATGTGAAGTTCGGGGAAGAAGTTGGTTTTTTTTTTTACCTCCCATTGGTTTCAATTAATGTTATGTGAAGCCTCAAATTTTCTATTCAGAAACATTTCTATTTGGGAGCATACTAGCAATGGTTTAAACGATCCAAGTCTCCTAAGGACCCTCTCTTCCCTTTTCTTTACTTGATCTTCCGTAGCTACATACAGCCCTTGTTACTGCACTGTCTGAACACCTCACAGTATGTGTGCATTGCTCTCCCATTAGGTGGAGAAGTATTTTTATTTCTTCACAGGGGTACACAAAAAGGCATGTGCCCAAGGTCACCAAGGAAGTCTGTTATAGAGCATGGAACTTGAATAAACCTGAATCTAGGAGCTTTTGAAACTTCTGTCAGTTCCAGGGAGAGTATGATAACCACCAGGACACAACCTGCTATGGAACTCATCCTTCAACATCTCCCATGGTGCTTCTGAGAAAGGAACATGGAGCCCCTAGAGACACTGAGAGTCAAACTTAAATAGGGGAAGCTTAGATTGGGTATGAAGAAGAAATTCTTTACTGTGAGGGTGGTGAGGCACTGGAATGGGTTGCCCAGGGAAGCTGTGAATGCTCCATCGCTGGCGGTGTTCAAGGCCGGGTTGGACAGAGCCTTGGGTGGCGTGGTTTAGTGTGAGGTGTCCCTGCCCATGGCAGGGGGGTTGGAACTAGATGATCTTAAGGTCCTTTCCAACCTTAACTATTCTATGATTCTATGATTCTAAGTAGAAAAAAACCTGATGTTTAGGTGAATGAGAAGAACGTTCCCTCATAATCAGGGAGTCACAGTCCCTATTCCTAATCTGTTAATATATTCAACCCCATGTATCTTTAAGCAAAATGTGTAAATAGTGCCTGGAGACAGAACAGGAATCTGGTTTATCTCCCTGCCATAGGGATGCTGGGTATGGCCACATTGCATAGGAACAGTAGTGGCAGGCTTAAAATCCCTCAGGGTGAGAAGGGGCTAGAACCCAGCTTACTCACCGCTTGCCTGCAATGGAGCTGTAACAACTAGCCACCTTGTTGACTGATTTTTGAGTATATGGAGCATGAGCTGGATGTCCATGGTCAGATCTTTGCTTTCCCAAATGGAGGCTTTAGTTGTTCTTTTAGATGATTCCTTATTCTTATGGTGGTTGGAGTGGTAGTGGTCTGTTTAATTCTCTGAGACTAAGGTAGCTACTTCTGCCTTACTGTGGCCTTAGACAGTTAAGAGTGGCATCTACTGTTTCCAGGAGCTTGGCAGCTATATTATTTCCAACATAAGCCTGAGGTAAGTACTGCTTTATTTTACAGTTTGGAGAGCCTGGAGGTCTGATCAGATAAGTGGCTTGAAAAATGTTTCACAAGTTACGATCAAGCTTAAGATGAAAAGCCTGGTGTCATGGCTCCTAGTCCTGCTTCGGAAGAGTGGCGTTCAACATTTAAACTGTAGTTCTGCTCTGGTCTTCGAGATGAAAGGCTCCTGTGTTGTCCACTTGTGGCTCTTAATCTCAGCTGCGTCCATCATGTAAAAGCAGCTCGTCCATGCAGACTTCTAAAAGCTGATCAGAAAATAGATTACAAAATTCTTTTTCCTTGAAACTGTTCTGTTACTGACCATCTTCTGTTCTGGTGTTCTTGGTATTGCGTTTTCTGGTTGTTTCCTGTAAAAGAAAATGGTTTGATGAGGTTTCTTTTCAGTGGGACATATGAGCAAGCTTGCGGGCTGTGGAGGAAACAGATTTCATGCTCAGTGCACATTTGTGCTTACTTCTTTAGGAATGACCATGGAAGTGCTTGGGACCTTGATTGGAGCTGCAGTTCAGGGGCAGATTGTTGCCAGTGCTCATGTCTCTCATCACTGCACTGTGAATCCCCCAGTAAACACAACTGACTCCTGGCATGACACTTCCAGCTTTCCAGACCCTTTAGATCCCCTGTCTCATCAAGTAAGCATCTATGGGAGCACGCTAAAATCTCTTACGGGAAAGGGGGGGTGGTGTGTCTGTAATACCGAATCATATCATCCAGCCTGATGAAAATAAACATGACTTCCTTGAAATCAGTAACGCTGGAGCTGAGACAAGGACCTTGTTGTGAATAAGACTTCCCATCTGTTGTCTCTGCAACCACTTCTCTGTGGTGGCAGCAGATTTGCACTGATGAGCTTTGCTGAAGATGCCAAACTGTAAAGTAGCTAGGAGGTACATGGCCATCCTTTGTTTTCACTATGGGCTGATTCACAGTTTAAAATAGAAGCTTAGTAAAAAAAGCTTACTTTACTCTGCCAGGAATACTGCATTCAGTTCTGAGGTCCACAGCGCAAGAAAGATGTGAGCCTGTTAGAGCAGATCTCGAGGAGGGCCACGAAAATGATCAGAGAGCAGGAGCACCTCTCCTGCAAAGAACAGCTGAGAGAGCTGGGGTTGTTCAGGCTGGAGAAGAGAAGACCCTGGGGAGACTGTTGTGACCTTTCAATATGTAAAGGGGACTTACAAGAAAAACGGAAAAAGACTTTTTATGAAGGCCTCTAGTGACAGGACAAAGGGCTGTGGCTTTAAACTGAAAGAGGGGAGATTTAGATTAGATATTATGAAGAAATTGTCCATTGTGAGGGTGGTGAGGCACTGGCACAGGTGGCCCAAGGAAGCTGTGTCTGCCCCATCCCTGGCAGTGTTCAAGGCCAGGCTGGATGGAGATTTGAGCAGCCTGCTCTAGTGGAAGGTGTCCTTGCCCATGGCAGGGGGTTTGGAAGATGATCTTTAAATGTCCCATCCAACCCAAATAATTCTGTGATTCTGTGAAAGAATGGTGGCTGTAGTAGGATTTTTCAGGTAAGCAACACTGCTTTTCAGAGGAGTTATTATTGGGGTTCTCCTCTAGAGATTAATGGCTGTTATATGAATGAAACTGGAAGTCCTACTTGGATTCTATATTCTTGTGAAGGTAAAAAGCACTGTTGAAAGTAAATGGTTTCTAACAGACAATTAGTGGGAGCAGTTCTCAGTGTTTAACACATGGAATGAACCTAAAGAACCATGCTTGTTTATTTCATTTTCCACAGGAGATTTCTCCTGTAATCCTGCACAAGTAATTTAATCTCTTCATGCTTCAGTTTGCTATTTTTTGAGAAACAGAGAAGGTTTTATATCTATGAGGAAATCCTAAAAGCTGATCCAAACTTCAGTGAACACAACTTCATAATCTTCCATTGTTTCCAGTGATCTTGAAACAGGGTCTGCATCAAACAATTACCTTGTGTAGTGGTTTGGTTTTTTTCTGTGTCACTTGTGAATTCATCAGTTTGTTAGTTCCTTTTTTACCAATTATGAGATTTGGTGGTTTTATATTTTCATCTATTTCTCTGTCAGTGCATATACTGATACATAAGATTCCCGTGAAGAAGATTCCTTGACCTGAGTCTAACCTTAGTTGCATGGTGCTCTGCTTACTGTAGTTGAATATCTCCTATTACTACTCTTCAGCAGCGATAAACAAGCTTTCTGAATATGCTTGAGTATTTCACTAAGTAGCTGGGGTAACAAGCATGCAAGTAACCATATTCTCAGAACATTGTCCTGAATTGTGAATTGGTGTGATTTATAAAATTTATTAGAGCCTAAAAGAAGTTTTCTTATTATTCTTTTATACATAATACGGTAACTGTACTAATTATGTTTACATTAGCACTGGGGCCTTTCCCACCCAGGATGAAGATACAGATTGTAGTCTATGTAACTGGATCAGCTGGATTTACTAAAAATTAGAATCACTCCACTGGTGCTGCACATTTTTGATATATCTGTTTGTGTCTATAGTCTCTCGGCTTCTTTGTTTTGTTTTGTTTTGTTTTGTGATAAATCTATACTTATGTGCCTTGGATTTGTCCTAAAGTGTGTGTTGTTTATAAATGACCTGCAGAAGTGAACATTTTTCAGAGAGGTAAAACACAGGCAGTTGGCTGTCGTAGAGAGGCATTTCTTCATTTGCAGATGGCTCACCAGAAAGAGGCTGCGATTTCTGTAGTGGCTTGTCATTCTTCTGTCACAATTTCAAACATCCTTTTTTTCTTTTCAAAGGCTAAAGTTTATATGATTGCAGCAGGAGTCATTGGAGGTGTGTATCTTCTTGGAATTCTCATTCTTTTTCTCGGAGTAAAGGAAAAAGATGGTAAGATATATTTAAATTTGCCTAAATTTAATAATAATTATTTCATATTCATCTCCAGAAAACACTGTTATTTTATGTATTTTGCTCCTCTTAGATCCTTATGCTTTAAATTCAGACAGAGCAATACCTTTTTGTAAGGGGCTTGGACTCACCATGAAGCACGGTCCATACATGAAGCTTACAGCTTCATTTCTTCTCATCTCAACAGCAGTTCAGGTAACTTTCAGGCTCTCTAAGTCTGTGTCTTGGCCTCATTCCAGTCTCAGCATGGGAGAGTCTGCGGCAGCTAAAACGCAAATAACCTTTGGCTGGTGTCTGGAGGTGGTGATCTGGGGGGTGGTGCCTTCCGTTACAAATCAGTCGGGAGCCAGAGTCCTTTTCTTGGTGCCTGGGCTCCTGTGCAGCTGGAGATGGTTCTTTCAAAGGAGAAGCAAAACAAAGTCCTGACCATTTAAAGATGGCTTGTTGGTTGTTTTTTTTTTTTCTCCATAAAAGGTGAGGATCTAGTCCTAGTGACCCAGAATGGGTCATTATATGTTATCCATCCAGTCTCCCGTGGTTTCAGTTGCTTAGAGAACACTTTTTCTCTTCTCTCTGTTCTTCTCTATAGTGTGTGCCCCTTAAAACCATTGCCCCTTTCCTTTGTATAGGTATCTGTTCTCAGATAGTGGCTGAACTGGTTCTTATGGATTCTTTATGATAGAAGGCATTAGGTCAGATTAAGATAAGATGAAGTTCAGAGGCAGGAGGTCTTACCTGTCTCAGGACTAGATAGAGCTAATTTTCAAATGAGGACCTGCAGTTGAATGTGGCTCTTGCAAAAAGAGGTAATACATCTTCCCATAGAGAGAAGCTGTAGAAAAACTTAGAGCCACTCAGTAAGAAACTCCTTAATCCCCATAGTCCAGCAGTCCTTTTAAAGCTTGATTTTTGAGCTATGGTCGAATAAGTAAATATGTTGTTTTAATGTGAATCTATACATATGAGTTGAAGTTGGCTTTATTTTGAAACACAGATGCATTTTTGTCAACAAATTCTTAGTCACATGAGCAATTGATTGAGTGAATATCGAGAGAGGGCAAGAACAGAGCATGTAGGAGAACAGCACTGTGTTCACCAGCAGTCCTGGTTAATTAGTAAATTTCTTGGAAGGGCTGTTTAAAAGTCTGTTTCCCAAAAAAGTATAGAAGTTTCAGGTTGGCCTGGATTTGGGAATGGTTAGTAGACTGTCCTTTACAGCATCTGTCTGTCCTTGCTGGAAGGCCCAAGGGTGAGAAACAATAGCAGAAGCATTTCTGCTTACACCTGAGAGCTGCAGTCACAGCAACCAACAGCAGAGATAAGGAGAAGATGAAAGATCCCTTATGGTCCAGATCCTCCCAGCATCCGCTCAGTCAGTAAGGGTACAGTGCACATTTAGTTGATGGCAGCCAGTTACTTCTTGACCTAGAGAGGAAAAGATCTGGCTGTCCGTATCTCTTCCTTTTTCTTTTTGAGCAAACTGAAGGGTAGGTGTGAGGGGAGGAAGAAGCTGGAAGCATTATTGCTCCAGTGCAGCCATTGTTTTTCAAGGGAGGACACTGGCTTTGTGGAATTCAGTTAGTGGATTATTGGTGAACAAAGGAATAGGCAGGTAAAAGATGCATTAGCCATGATCCCATAGTGTGATATTCTACATCTGAAAATGAAGGCAGTGTAAACTAGGTTACAAACAAGGGAAGGCTTTGGTGGCAATGGAGAAGGGATATAACTTTTATCCTAATTTGTATACAGATTATTGGCCACTTTTAATCTACAAGTGCACAAAGGAGCAAGAGTTAATTGTAGTGCTGTAGCATGAGTATTAAATCCTCCTCTGCCACTCCCCTTCTGCAGAATTGCTGCTGGTGGGCCTGAGCCATATTCTCATGTTCAGAACCCCTTTGAGTTCTGCAAAAGCATGGTGGCAGTGGCTTCTTGTGTTATAACACAGATCAGCTAGATCTTCCATCCAATGAGTATTTGAATGAGAGATACCTGACCCAAAGCTACATCCATAGCCAAGGCGATATACAAACCCAGCAGTTAGCTGCTTTACTACAGGAAGGTGGCATGAGCATAATTCCAACTTTTTTTGAAGTCAAAATTCCTGGTGAAAGATTTATAACATTGCTATGGAAAAGGAAGGACGATTTCTTGCAGTAGTCTGCAGCTGTGGCTGTGACAACACCACAAGGCAATTGCAACACAGGGAATAAAGGCTTTAGATAGAATCCTCTCATAAAGCAGTTCCTGTTTTGTTCATTTTTATGTCTGTATTAGGTGCATGGTTTACCTCTTGCTTGCCACAATAGAATTGGCATGTTACTCCAGTGACAGGAGGAAATTTGTTGCAAATGCAGGAAGAATGAGACTCCCAAGTCCTACATTTAACAAGAGTTACCAACTGTGTTTGGCTGGAATAGAATGTGACATCATTTTTGTCTTCTTTAATTTTCCTGTCTTTTTTGGTGGTCACCAAATGTTTTCAACAGTTGGAGCAGAGCAACTTTGTCCTATTCTGCACTCATGCTGCTGATCTTCGCAGTCACTTCCAGTATTTGGTGGTGACCATCTTGGTGAGTTGCACTTTTCTGTCCTGTATTTTTATTTGATAGCTGGTTCTCACTGGTTTCTGTCACAAAATAACGAAGACAAGAGGAGTTTTGTGTCTTTTTCTGTCTCAACAGACAGAGCTGTTGAGAAGCTACACCATCTTTTGCTTTGCCAGTTTGAAATAAAGGTAGTGTTCCCTGCTGTACTTCTAAAAAATTAATGCTTTGAAGCTTTTCATTTATTCCTTGCTGCTTTTACCTGTCAGTCACTTTCTGCTCCTATAAAGGGCAAAAGCTGCTGCCAGAAAGGAGGTCTGGAATTTTAGCTCCTTTTCCTTTTCCCCACTCTGATATGTTGAAGATTAAACAACTTTAGTTTGTGTGTTCACACATATGAACCTTCTGGGCTAGGCAGCTTGCAAGGATAAATATTTGAAATATCCAGAGAAACAAAGATTCCTCTCCAGAGCAGTTGGCAGTGTGATAAAAAGATCCTTTTAGAGAATCTTTTTTTCTTGCAGAGGTAGAATTCTGCTTGCTTAGGTGATATTTATAATTCAGTTACACACTGCTCCTGTACTGCATGATTTATGTTATGATTACAAGCAGTATTAGTTGAAAACTTCCATTGTCATGCTTCTCCCCAAAGCCCTTTTAACACAAGTATAACATTTAAAGTTGCATAATTCCTAGGATATGCATGTACTGCAATTTTGAAATATTCTGTGGAGAATTTGTCAACCATGTAGAATATGGCAGCAGTCATTTTCAAGGAATCTGTTGCATGATTTCTACCCCATTTGGCAGAGAGAACTGTAGAACCATGTTTGGGAAACCTCATTTCTACGTCTTTGTCCCAGCCTCCCACCTTTTCTACCCTTTTTTTATTCTTCCTTTCCCATGTTATAAGACAGATCTTTTCCTGTGATTAAAACCAAAATGTTGGAGAGCAGGGGATGACTGTTGGGCATCTTGAGGCTCTGCAAATAGTGGACACCAAGCAGAGAGACAAGAGACAGCAAAGTTAAAGTCAGTGAAGGGTGGAATCTAACTGTAACAATGAGATAACATTTGAATTTAGTTAAATTGTAAGACTGTCATTAGTAGCAATACTTCGGTGCATTGTAACTGTGTTGCCTTGTTGTTGTAAGTGGTTATTGCTGCTACCAGGTGAGTATTAAGAGTATATGAAATGGTAAGCAGCTATTGGTAAGCAACCGAATGTAAGCGGTTAATTCTTTCAGAGGTTGTTCCTAAGAAGAAACATGTTGTATGGGGTATGTACTGTAAGTATATCTTAAGTGTATGTTGTGCTTCAGCTTTTTTCCTGTATGATGGGGTAGAGCTGAATTTACTCATCATTTGTGAGGTCCAGAGAATGAGGCAAAACACATTAGCACAAAATATGACTGTTTGCAGTGTATTTGAACTTCAATGACTCTGTCATGTATAGCTTTAACAGTGGTGGCTTACATTAGGAAAAGGAAATTTTAGGGCACTGCCTTCTGGTATTTGACTGTGGAAAACCCTCTGAGGTTTTTTGTTTGCAATATATAATAGTGAATAATAAACAACAATAACAACAAAAAGGCAAACACTCAAAGGATGAGGAGAAACAGGAACCTGCAAGTGCACCTTCCTTTCAGGCTGTAATGTACTAGACAAAAAAGTGTCTGTGAGCTCTACAGCTGAAGACAACCATGGCAGTAAGCACCATGAGGTATGGTTTTTTGTCCACTGCAGGTATCAGCAGCTGTGAGCATTCCCTTCTGGCAGAAGATTCTGCAGCGATTTGGCAAGAAGTGTGCAGCATTTGGGATTGCGGTAAGCGAATCTTTTGAAAGAAAAATCTGCTTGTGCTCACTTCAGTTGACAACTGGAGCCACCAGGAGCTCTTTCAAGTGTTTATAGCCTCAAGGTACATGAAATTTCCTCAGAGTTCGTTTTAAATCATTGCACCAAATTTCAGACAGATTCCAAGTTTCCAAGAGAAACTTTTGAGAAATAGATTGATGCTGAAGGGAGGCTCCAGTGTATTTAAGAATCTTTGCAAGCTCTGCATTTGTCTGCACTCAGAAGTGAACCCCAGTGAGATTTTGCCAATCTGAGGCAGCACAAAACTGAATTTATAAGTTATCTGTTGTACAAGGCTTGTTTTGTCTTTGTATACAGTGCTGAGTTGACCACATCTGTAATCCAGTGGCAGAGGAGGAAACAGAAGCCTGTTACACATCCTTCACCAGAAACATGAGAAGGAAGGGGTGTCCACATCCCTCTGAACAGAGATGGGCACGGACAGTTATTAGTGAAGTAAAGAAATAGGTGACCTACCTGGGAAAAGAAGTCTGGTTTAGCTATTACACAGCTCTGCAAAGCCAGCTCAGTGAGCCTGACCTCATCTCTGATGGATTATTTTAAGTCCTTCACTTAGTGCAGACAGCAGCAATTTTCTGTCATCATCCTCAGTGAGTCATTGTGTAGGCCTGTTCCTCCCTATTTTCCCCGTTTACTTTCAATTACTTACGAAAGAGGAAAGAAAAATTGTCTGCCTTGTGCACAACAAAGCATGAGGACTTGGAAAATCCAGCCTGAAGCTGTATGTCCAAATCTGAACAAAGCTGAAAAATTTAGGTCTGGTGACAATTATTGAATATAACTGAACAGTTACAATTTTTGAAATTAAGCTCTGTGCGTTGGAATGACTTCCAAAGAATCAGAAGTAACTTTAAAACCCAAGTTCCAAATATTGGAGCGTTATGTGTTTTGAAGTAGGCATCTGGAATCCAAGTCCCATCCTCATTTCTTGAGCAAAGAGAATTGCCAAAAGCAGTACTGGACCACTGTCTGGACCAGGGAATGCAGACTTCCCCTGTAGGAACTCTCCTCTGTCTACTTAGCTACAAAACAAGCTTTCTTCAACCAACCTGGCTCTGTAAATTTAGTTTAACATGACTGGAAAGCCTGTCAGCACCTCTGGAAACATGGTTTAACTTAATTTTACAGTCCAGTTGGTTGACTGTATTATGGTGTAAGTGGGGGCTGGACTGCAAAAAGTCATCTCTCTATTTCACCTTGTAGATGTTTCGCAAGGGACTCTGTGTGCTCAGTGATGGATTTTGTGTCTGGCAATGCAGCACAGGGGCTTCCTATACTACCACCTTGTGTGATTGGTACAACTAATCTGTCCTCTCACTGTGAAATAAAATCACATCATTTAAGGCTCCTACTTTTGTCACTGGGGGATGTCCTTCTGGAAAGGAAGGAGACAGGGCAGAAAGCAGTGGGTTGGTTTTTTTTTTCTGCAAAACTTCACTCACCTTTCAGGGTGAAGATATAATTTGAAATTCAGTTTCCTGGGAAAAAATAAGATAAAAGAAAAGTCACACTGTTCCAGACTAATATTTCCTGTTAAAGTGGTTGTATGTTGAAGAGACCCTTTACAGGGTATAGAAGGCAGGGTAGATAAGCAACAAGAATCTTGGCTTCCTTCCATGCCTATTGCTTCCTTTTTACTCCTTCCTCCAAATGAGATGACCAACAGTCTAAGTACTGACTAAATATCTATATTTCCCAGAAGTTTAAAGCTTAGACTTTCTAGTAGTACAGGGTCATACGCAAGTAGGATCCTTGATAGAATTCTTCCCATGATCAGGTGCACAGGATTATTCTCTTCTGCTTCTGTGTGCTATGTTCATTTAGATTGTCTGCTCTGCCCTTATGGGGCAAACATTGAACTTAAAATCAGTAAGTCTGTCAGCTGGTAACTTTAGGTAAAGTAGTGAGAAATTTTAAGAAGTGTGGCAGCTTTTTGGCTCATGGTTTTGACAAGGTGTCCAAAAGTGGAAGATCACACTCTCTCATGACTCTAGTTCCCATCCTAGGCAATAATAGCTTTTGACGGTAGATTTTGGAGGATTTAGTAAAAAATAAATCCAAAATGACCACCAGTCTTTTCACCTTCCCACATATACACTGTTGTTTATTTGCCATCTGTCAGCACTGTGCAGCATGGAGGCACATCCTTGGATGAATCGTGGCTGTGCAATCCTTTTTCCCCCTCTCCCATTCACATTTCCATTCACATTCTAGCTGCACCTTTTCCTGATTTGACTTTTGTAACATGTTGCTGCCCAGGCCAGTAGTACCCTCAGCATCCCAAAAGAGTCACTTTCCATAGTGCTGTTAGGAAATGGATAGAAGACACATGATAACTGTAGGATATTGTTTATGACTCAGAGAGCAGTAGCTCTGTGACTAGGTAGCAGAGTGCAAATAATGGAGTGCTTGCTCTGCAAATGGAAAAGAAGGAGATGCATTAGCTGTTTATTGCAGCAGGAGCGCTGCCCCAGTGATTCTGCTACCATTGCATGAGTGAGACTTCAGGGCATTGTAGCCTCAGTCCTCTGAGCCATGCTTCTCTTTCAGTAGAAAATTACACTTACAATGATGGTTATTATTAT
Source organism: Myiopsitta monachus (assembly GCA_017639245.1). NCBI lineage: Eukaryota > Metazoa > Chordata > Aves > Psittaciformes > Psittacidae > Myiopsitta > Myiopsitta monachus. Next base: position 20,782,228 of record CM029922.1, on the reverse strand, counting down.
CAATCTAGACTTTTGTTTAAGTGCTTTGTTTTCTGGGTGGGTGCCCCATGTGGAGCGTAAGACTGTCATAAAATTGCTTATAGGCAACATAAAATCTTGTATTGATGGAGTGCTCTCTTGTGGTGAAATAACGATTTTGCTACAACATTGGGCTAATGCAAAAATTATCTGTCTGTGCTGGGAACCTGCAGTCAGGAAAGGTTATTTTCTGCCTCCTTAGGTTAGGATCAAATGCTTTAGATGGGAAATGCATTTAAAACATAAACATAATGGATTAGACTCCAGGACTCTCAGAATCACTTACCATACAGTACTGTAAATAGCAGTGCTTAGGGGAATCATTGCCTGTGAAAGCTCTTTTCATACCTTCAGCTCCCAACCTGCAAGTATAGAGGATTGGAACACTTAATGTTAAACTAATCCCCCATCATTAAAAAGCCCTGTAGATAAGCCCCTGGCTCTGAATTCTACGTGTGCTGTGCCCATGGTTCACAGGCATGGGAGATGGAGCATGTACGGGACAGCTGGGCTGTATGCATTCAATCAGCATTTAAAAGTGGATTTTCACTCCTGTAAGCTGATTGCTTCAAGCTGAAGTTGGGGAAATCTGGTGGCATATCTAGCTGTATGGAATGGGAATAAACCACACTGCCTTCTTGCTTTTAGTTATTACCGAGTACCTAGATTGCTTTACTGTGGTCATTGGAAACAAATGTGTAAGCAAACTCTTCATTCAAGACCCAAGTTATCTGCAAAATGGGATATCTACAGTTTAAAATTATTATTGAGCTCCTGCCCCTCCCCTTGAAATGCAGTGTGATGATGTTTCGAGGTTTTGTCTCTGATAGCAAATGAAACAGTTCCACTGGCCTAGAATAGAAATTGGTGTTTGGTCATGTCTGTTACTAAATTGGCAGAAATATCTAAGCACAAGCTGATAAGCCATCTCCCAACAAGAATCTGACTACAGGCTGGGAACCTGCCCACTGAAGCACTCTTCACAAAGTATTTATATAGCAACACTTCTTTTGGAGGCCGTGAATGTTTAGGAGTATGAATGTGGCCAGGGTCTGCCAGTTGGCTTCGTGACTGATAAACAGGCTCTCGGAACTGTTTAACTAGCGCAGTTATAGTCCTAATAGTGCTAACAGAAAAAGAACTGCAATGGTTTGTCCTGTTTTCTGATTCGTTTGGATAGGTGAATGCAGATTGGTTCAGGGCTTTCTGAAATACTGAAGTATTAGGCATTATTTTGTGTGAACTGCTTTATAACACGATCTTGTATTTTGAAGAAAACAATCTGTATACCATTGAGCAGTGCATACGGTTAAGTCAGATATACTGTTTTTCTTCTCCCTCAGTGGATGACTCCTTTTGCAGCCATGCTAGTCACCATTCCAAACCTCATCCTGGCTTACTTCGTGGCCTTTGTCTCTGGCCTGAGCATCGCAGCATCTCTTCTGTTGCCATGGTAAGAGAATTTTATATTTGAGGTGGGGAAGAGATATATGCCTGCAGTACATATATGTACTACTGCATGGAATTTACCTCCACAAGTGGTGGAATTTGGCAAGAGTCACTTTTTCCAAGAATCTTTTCCTGCTTTTATAACAGATGCTGTTTGCTGCAATAATGGGACTTCGGTTGCCCTGTTGTTAACAGATTGCATCTACTGTAACTGTAGTGGCTCTTTGTACATAAGAGTGTAAAGATGAATCAATAATCTAAGAACCTATAGAGCATGTGACAACAGTAAATCAGATGCTTATGTTTGGTTTGTAATAGAACCACAGGAATGATGAGTTAGATAAATCAATTAGTGCTGAGCAATTAAGACCATAGGATAAGCATAACTGTGTATCTCTGCTTGAGCAGTCAGTCATCTGTTATGGATCAAATAACACAATTAAAAGAAACTGAGAATTCAAGGTCCTTGGCTCTTGAAGACTGAAAATATGTGGGGAAAACAAATAAGTAAGGATGAGCAGAATGGGACATGTCCTGTCCGGATGAAATAATTATTATTCAGGTCAAATTAACCATAAAGTAAGATGGCTGCTGAGAGCACTGTTGCATTACTCATTTGCACAATGCCCTAAAAACTCCAGGAGATCATGGAAGCATAGTTTGAAATAAGCTGTCAGACTACATAAGCTTTTCTGCAGAGAGGGTGAGAAGCCCTTTTTTCCAGCAGTAAATCATGACATATACTGGAAATAAAATGTCAAGTCACATCTGACATTTGAACAGCTTCCATTTTGATTCCCCATTACCAAATTCAGTCTCTTTGAAGTATAGAGAGAATAGGTCTCATTGGTTTCTGAAAATTTTGTTAGCTTGTCAGAAGAGTCATTTCAGAGTAAAACTGTTCAGACATTGAGTCCCTTGAAATCTTAAGGAACATGGAGTTTTGTTGTTCTTATTTTTTTAATATCACAACTTCTGGTTGGAATGACTGTCAATCTAAAGAACTCTGTCACATCCCAGCAAGTGTTTGATAGTTTTTTGGTGTTTTTTCTGCTTTGTAGCATGTGGCTGTGCACTTCTTTTGGATTTTTACCCTCCTGTATAACAGCAGGAGTTTTATAACTGGATTCTTTCATGTGCATGCCTGCATCTGTCAGATCTTAAAAAAGGAGGAGGGGGTACTCTTTCAGTAACTTTAGATTTCGAGAAGAGATTTTGGCTTGAGTTTTTCTTTTATCTTGCTCGTCTCTAGGTCAATGCTGCCTGATGTTGTTGATAACTTTCGCCTGCAGAATCCTCATGGAAAAGGACATGAAACCATTTTCTATTCTTCTTATGTTTTCTTTACCAAGATGTCAGCAGGAATTGGCTTAGGAATTTCTGCAGCGGGACTGGAGTAAGTAACACTATGTTTCCACTTATTGGATCTACTCTGAAAGCATTCTGAGGTTACTCCACCTTTACACTGTGGAGTTAATTGCCTTTTTGTCATGAGCCTGAAAATGCCAGGAGCTCCAGATGGCTGACCACTAAAGATGGGATTGTTATCTAGGCCACACCACGAAGCATTAAGTTGCCTGCCCTAACATGTTTCAGTACAGAAAGACCTGACTTCCCTTTAGATTTTTTCTGCTTTCCAAATTACTCATGTAAATTTTAGTGGCTTATATCAATAAAGAACTTAACCTGAAAGCTCACCAGATGAAAGTCCCACACAAGTGATACAACCACTTTGTGCATTCCCTGTTGCATCTGGGTTGGACTACATATACAAGCTTGTTAAGTCTTGATGTGGATTGGAGTGCTTTCAGGGGTGCCTAGTGGCGTGTTCAGTGTAAAAGGATCACCAATCCTGAATGGTTTTAGGGGACTGGATACCAGTCAGAATCAGGAACAGTCTTTCTAACAGCTCTGCCCATCACCTAGACCATGCCAGTTTGGAAGATGCTTTGTGTTCTCCTTACACTTTTGCCTTGTCTGTTCTGACTAGACAGGCTGAGAAGTGGTTGGCCATCTTCTGCCCTACTTTTGTGCATGACCTAGCAGAAGGGACCTTTGTAGCTTCTACAGCATCCAAGCACACAATAAACACTTAGAAGGGAACTTGTCTGAAATACTGTCTAGCCCTTGGCTCCAGGTTAGGTTTTGGTGGCCAGAATGTTTTGCTTCAGGGCCTTCAGCTGAAACTGCTAAATTACAGGCAGTGCTTGGCGGAACATTTTGGGATTAGGAATTTCAGATGCTTGCTGCTAGCACCCTCGAACAAATCACTGTTCACCCATTAGCCCCTTTTCAATTGCATTCCATTTAGCTCCTAGCAATTTCCCAAGGCAGGTGTTTGTGGGAGAACACAGAAGACAGGGTGATGCCGAATGAGCTGTAGCTTTCATAGGTGCATGTTCAGAGGAAAATAATCTCTTTCCACAAATTGGGCATGAGAATTTGAGTATATCAGCAGTTGTGGAACTGCATGGCAACCCTGAATCAATGAATTGCAAGTGTTTACCTAACTCTAAGCACTTGAGTAAATTTGTCTATCTTGACAAGAGTGCTTAAGGGTGTGTTTAATTTAAAGTTAATTATTGCTATTGAAATTGGTCAGATTACTTACATACTTTTAAAGTGGAGCTTAAATACTTTGCTGAATGTTAATAAGAAACACGTAAAAGAGTGATTTCCTTACATGGGATTCCATGCTTCTCTTAGTAGTTAAATGTTACATGATGAGAAAAATGAGGTAATGCAGTTACCTGAAATTGAGCACAAAAATGAGATTTGAGCAACAAGATTTGAAACATGTAGTGGTGGGAAGGAAAAGAGGAGTAGGAAACAATGGGAGAAAAGTCTTGAAGAGTGTTGGGGGAAAGAAGGGAACCTTCAGATGAACAACTCCCATTTAGCTTTGGACATACATACCCACCACTGTTATTTCCATTTGTTTAGGTTTACTGGATACAAGCCAGGGATATGCAGACAATCCAATGATGTGATCCTTACACTGAAAATCCTCATTGGAGCAGTCCCTGCTATCCTCATCTTTGTAGGTTTATTTATACTTCTTTTCTACCCGATCACTGAAGAAAGCCGAAGAGAAACAAAGCTTGCGCTTGAGGTGTTAAGGTAGGTTTGAACTGGCAGCAAACAGCAGTAACATCACTACAGCAGCTCATTGTCATACTGAGCAAAAAATTGTTAGTTACCAACATACGCTTCTGTACTCCTTACAGCAAAACAAAATAACACTCTGCTAGTTGAATTATGGAATGAATGGCACCATTATGTGCTCCAGCATCTTATTTTTGTAGTGTAATACTACCTGCTTTGAGGGCTATTTGCTAGATATGTCAGATATATTTTACATTTTCTCTGGTATAGTGCACATAGCACTATTGCAGTAGTGTTTCAAGCCAGAAATGAAGAATATTCTACATAGATAAAATACAATTTATTTGTGTATAAAAGAAAATGGGATTCTTGACTGCATTCTTAGTGCTTGTGGCAAAGAAGAAACATCCAAACCATTTTAGAGGCGTAGGCAGGAAAGATTGTGGGAGAAAATGAAAGGACAGCTTTGAGCTGTTCTTTCCCTTTTTACCATATTGCTGTCCTTCCCTCCCTTTTCTTCACTCTCCAAAGAAAATCTTGCTTAGCTCAAAATCATCCACTGCTGTCAAATGAAGCCTTGATACACTGAGGACATAAGTGAGAACAGTCTATCCTAGCAGACTGATGGATTAAATATCAAAATACGTTGTTACTCTGTCTTGTTTTTATTATCCCAAGTTACTGGAATTGGAAACAGATTTCCATGCTAAGGGAATAATTCCAGGGCTTGAGCATGGGTATCTGGGACCAGTCCATTGCCTGAAGGTATCTAAGATACCTACATGGGGTTGGCAGATATGCCACAGGCCTCTTGTGCACCAGCTGCCTTCTTGAGGAGCAGCTGCAGACCAGAGAGGATAGGCTAAGCCACCTAAAACAGGACTGGTCCCTCTGATTAGGTACTGTAGTCACTGTTCAGAACAACTGAACCTTGCTGGGGGTGCTCAGTTGTTTGAGATTGCCAAACTGTAGTTCGGTTAGTTAGCAGTAAAAGCCAGAAGTCTGTTCGTGTATCCTTTGTTCTGCTTTTAACAGGCGGAGTCATCAAAGCACGGAGATCCTGGACAAAGAGGATACCTCAGTCTGAAAGCTCCGAATACGGTGACTTTCCAAATACAGTCTCACATCTCATGCACAAATGCTGTGAGAATCTCCCAGGTCATTTCTCTGCTCACGTTTTTCAGAAAGGATAAAGGATGATTCTGACACAGTCAGAAATGAAATCAAGAGAGAACACCGCCGTGCAGAAGAGATATCTAACTCCATGCACTGTGCTAGAAAAGACATTACGAATGTTCAGGAGAGTGAGCTGTTGAAGGCTTGGGGTTTTTTGTTTGTCAGTGATTAATGGAGAGCTGTGATCTCACTGCAGTGGGAGATTCTATGGACTTGTAGGTCAGGGGAAAAGGATGTAAATCTTATGCACCACCCAAATTTTAACTCGTGATGTATTTCGCCCTTAGGGGCTGGGATGGATTTTGAACATAATTTCTACCTGTAAATTGCACACTAGTGTATTTGGAAAGCACTTTGGAATACTAAAGTATACTATAAAGTTAGGATTTATTTTGGTTTGAAATGAAGCAAATCACTGATGCAGACATGTTTTGAGAATTTTCTTACAAAGAGTTTTTCTGAAAGAGGTTTTGATGTAACTTTTAAGTTATACATATAAGTTTATCACATATGCATTTATCGTTTTTATAAGAAACAGAACCTTGTATTTCCCATTACTGGAGTTCTTTGTTTTTGAAACCTGTAAACTGATCTTTGTCAGAGAATGAGTACTGAACATTTTCAAATCAACATCTTTTCTCAGGATACCCGCAATCAGTAGTACCTTCCAAAAATTCCAAGAATAAAGGCCATTCAATTTTCTGGCCTTTAAGTAATCATGATAATCACCCATTTCTCACATGATGTAGGCTTTCTGCCTGACAAAACACCATGGCATGGCTGTTAATCTCATCTTGCACACAGTGTTTTATAGTAATGAGGCTTAACCTGGCTTTTAAATGGTGATTTTTTTTTCAGTCAGGGATGTCATCATGCTTTAGATACATTACCTGAAAATTCATTTCTGCTGTAGATTCTGAACCCTGCTGATTCTGAGCACTGAACCTGTTTTATAGATGTCTGAGCTTAGGTAGGTCTTTCACTTCCTGGAGCACTTCAGTTCAGACTGGTCATTCTGGGTTTCTTCTGTAGAGAAACGGGGACCTCCAGAGGCTAGCTCCAAGCTTAAGCTAAAATGATTGGACTCTGAAGACGTATCTGTATCTAGAGGGGAGAGTGATGAATCCAAGAGTTGAAGGCTTGTTCACCGTGAAGACATTAGCACTATGCAAGACAAGACATGGATTTTCAGCCCACTGACTTCATTCTCTGAGTATGTGGGAGGGTGCCTTTGTTTTGTACTAGAAGTGCCTTTGGCTTGCTGCTGCTGCTTGGGAGCACTTGCAGGGAGTGTGTCACTGGGGACAGTGACCACAAGTAATTCGCCCCGGGCCATCTGGGAAGTGCCTCAGTGCTGGGACTAGAAACTGAAAGCTTTTACTGAAAGAAACTGTGAAGTATAATCAGTGCATCCACTGGGTGTCTCCTTAAGTTTAATACTGAAACCTTTTCAGGCAAGTTTGAAGTCTAGGGCCTAATGAGCTGTACTAATTCAACAAAAAACTTGATTATGAGTGACCTTTTAAGGGTATATTTTGAGTGTGCGTGGGTAAAAGCTAACTGTGTTTAAGACTTCTGCTGAGTTGACATCAAAGGCTGGGTTTTTTCCTTGTTTCAGTTCTTGGACAAATCAAGATTTTGTATGCCTGGGGCATATGTGTTTACAACAATAAAAACCATAAGCCTGTTTACAATTTTGAGTCTGATGGAATTTGAAATGGCAGATTTACTGCACCTTGAAGTAGGTAAGTTATGTAGTAATCTCACATAGCTCCAAAGCATCTTAGAAAACTGCTTTGGGTGTTGATTTATTCTGTAATATTTGCAATATTTTGTAATACTCTGTTCTATTTCTGAATAGTCATCTTTAAAAACAACCAGAACTCCCAGTAAAGGCTGGTTATGTTTTCAGCGGCTATAAATCTGCAGCTACAAGGCAGTGGATCTGTGTCAGTTTATGTAAGCCAAATACTTAGCCCAGTGATAAAAAGGTTGCAGAAACTGCCGGCTGTGCTTGATTGGAGTAATATCAGTGTGGCTTAAGATATTATTTCTAGATCAGTTGTGCAGTTGCCTCTAAATTGCACAATTCCCCACCTGAATTCAGTCTCTTGTAAGATAAACTTGGTTGATTGTAAGCTGTTTTCTTCTTCTCCATAGAGACAATGGGATAATGATATCACCAAGATGTACTTAGTCCTCACTTTGCATATGGTATCGATAATGGGAACTGCCAAAATAAAGTAGAAAGCCTCCATAAATGAATTTTAGTAGAGTATCTTTATCTTTTGAACATCTCATTATTTTGATCATCAGAGCTGTATTTTTGTTAAGAAAACGAGTGTATTTTTGTAAATAAAAAGAATGGAAGAGTAAGTGCAGGGTAAAATTTTTTAATTATTATTATTATTTCAGGGCTCAGTGTTGGTACTGTAAAATGAATGAACTTTCTTTGTCTCCTTGTCAGTTTTAAATGATGTGTATACCTCCTATATAGTTCAGGACATGTGACTGAAAGAAGCAGATTCTTACACATTGACAGCCATTCAGATTAAACACTAATCTAATGTAGAACTCCTGCATGGGGCTGATTGGCAGCAACAAGGGCCGGGTGAATCCCCAGGGGTTCTCATGCAAGTAATACCCAAATACAGTCTCAAGAACATGGGAGATTGGATTAAACCAGCTGGGTGCCTAATGGACAGCACTTCCCCACCTGCACGCAGGCAGGTCCAACAGATTTACACAAACTGAGGAAGAAAAGGATAATGGAGCTACATGCCAGCAGTAGTCCCCCATAAAGCAAACCATGCCTAATCCTTGCCTTTGCTGAAGTGTAGTGGTGTCAGCCCAGATCTTCTGTGCTGCGCTGACTGCTGGTGTAGTCAGTAGCTGAACCAGTCACTGTTCTTTTCTTCCAGGTTCACCCCCCTTGTAGTTCCTGCCTGAAATCAACGTTGAAACCCACCAAGGTTATACCAGCTTTCTGAGAGTTCTGCTGGCAACCTGTCACGCTGCAGGTTGCAGCTGCCCAGGCAGGCGAGCTGTCATCCCCTCCCAGGCATGCGTTGCTGTCAGTACCCACCACAGCCGTGTCTGCTGCCTGGCTGTGTCCTGCCTGCCCCTGGGCTTGCTGACCATCCACAGCTTAGGTGGATTAGATCACTTCTGCTGAGTCCCTGACTTTGATGGGTGAATATCACCTTGGACATCTATTCCAGGGAGTCCAGAAGTCTGGGACCTTCAGTGCCAGGTCACCGGGTTTTCAGGCAGGGCTCTGTAGATTTGAGCACTAATTCCTTAAGTCATTCCTGCACCGTATAGGAACCTCTGGTAGATGCAATCCCAGCTGCGTCCTCTCATCTCTATTCACCTTCTGCATTCAAAGGAAAACGGTTGGACAGTGTTTTAAAGCCAAACCCTGCTTCTTGCGGTTTGTAGGTTGTTTCCTTGTTCCTCTCCTTTTCTGCTTGCCTTTCTGGGCTCTAGATAGAAACTGTGAGATTAAATCAGTCTTCTTGAGAGGAAGTTTCCTTAAGGGGTCCTCTAAGACCTGGTATTTGTTGTCCGGCTCTTTGAAGATGAGGAAAAAGCAAGTTAGTTCCAAGTCTCATGGTGGCAGGTACAGCCAGCAGCAGCACAGTGGCCAATCACATACCTCATACGAATTTCGTATCATAGTTATGTGAAAGCCAGTCTCAAAGTCTTGCAGTAGTCTCTCCCTTCAGAAAACTGCTGGAGTGTTTCTTTTCAAGTAATCTTTTCTAACCCTTTTGGCGAACCGTCTGGAAGACGTGAGCTGGTTATCCCAGTGCATTTATTCATAAATAATACTTGGTACACTTGGAGCATTGTGCCCCAAATAACCTATATAAAGGTTATTATTAACATATTTTGATATTTAATCCCTCAGCTAAATAGAAAAAGTAGTTAATTTACCAGTGGTGTCTTAGCAAGAGACAGCAGCCTGAGCTGCAGCTTCTGCTGTTTCCTGCCCCCATCCCCCTGTGTTAGACCATGGTGACTTCCACCTGCTTGCACGTCCCTCTCCGAAATTTTCCACATTGGAAAGTAAATTCTTGTTACCACCAGCATTGTGCTTGATACATTTTACACCTATAATGACATGCTGGGTCTGGCTAGGATGGAGTTGGTTTCCCTCACAGCAGGCTGTAGGGTGCTTTGGATCTGTGACCAAAGCAGGGCTGGCAACACCCTGATGTTTTGGCTACTGCTCGCACAGCATCAAGGCTGAGCCTGCCTCTTTGTCCTGCTCTGCCCCACCAGCGAGTGGGCTGGGGGTGCCCAAAAACCTTGTAGGTGACAAAGCTGGGACAGCTGACCCCAACTGACCTAAGGGATAGCCCATATGGCATCATGCTTAGTAATAAAAGTTGTGAGAGAGGACATCCAGAGTTGCGGCACTTGTTTTCTCAAGCGACAGTTCCACGATAGACCTTGCTTTCCCACAAGCTGCTGGACAGCTGCCTGCCAGCAGGACATGCTGAATAAACTCCTTATTTTACTTTACTTGTACATGCAACTTATTTTATCTATTAAAGTGCTTTATATCTCAACCTATGAGTTCTTGCTTTTGCCCTTCCAGTTCTCTCTCCATCCTGCACAGGAGCTCAGCCACGCTGGGCTCAACCCACCAGAGAAGATGACATATGTAAAGTCATTTCCCCAAATCCACCCAGAGAAGCAAGCAAGCAAGGAGAGGCATGATCGGTGGGCACAGGAAAAGGGTCTTCTACACGTTCAGGATATCCCACATGATCCTATGTTGTTCCAAACTCTGTACACCTGAACTAGTGCTTACACCCATAGTAAGACTGGTGCAAAACATGCACTTCTGGAGGCCCTGTTCCGAAATAACACGTGTCTTATTTCAGGCTTTGACAGAAGTGAAGAAAGCGAGAACAATGCAGCGTTTTCCAAGGATTTATTATGGAAGTTTACTCTCATCTAAAACCCCCAACATATCAAAGACCAAGATGGAAAATTTAGCTCAGAAGCTTCTAAGAATGCACGTTTTCAACCACTGGTACAAAGCCCTGGTCTGTTCTGCCAGACGCTTATTAAAAAAACACTGCTCAGTATAAAAAAGTTAACAGTTACCACGAACCAAATAAATAATTTGCAACAAAAACCCCTATGGAAATGCAACAGAGATTTGAGACAGACTGCTGTTCAGAACTGCAGTCCTATACAGGGAGCTCAAAACTCTCGCACTGTCGGACAGGCATTACAAAATCACTGTCAGAAATCACATTTGACTGCTGGGCTGTTTCGAAGGACTGCTGCCGTCTAAAGCCTTGGAGGAGCAGCCTCTGAGGACTTCCAGGGAACTCGTGATATCCAGACTTTCCGAAGAAGCGGGTCTGCGCCCTTCTGTGGAACTGATGATGTCCAAAGTTTTGGAAGAACGGGCACCGTAGCCTTTTGCACTGGCATCTCTCACCACTATCTCCTGCTTGGATGTAAACAGCAGCGGAACAAAGCCCTCGCTGTCCGCGGTGAGAACAATCCAAGATGAACCTGTGAAGACATGAAAATATCTGTTCGTAGGTTTTCATGTAGTTAGGTATGTTTGAGGTATAAACCACATTTCTTCTAAAATCAAACATTCTTCTGCATGTTTACAGTTTTTCTAGGGGGAAAAGAAAGTATGTGGAGATACAGGTTGCATAATCTCAAACCTATGGGACAGCTGACAACTATGTGAAATAGCTGCCTGACCAATAGGAGATGAGACTGTAATAGATAGAGGCTTCAAATAAGGAAGAGGAATGACATTCTAAACAGAATCCATAAGACTTGTTTTAGGTAGGTATTTATAAGCTACTTCACGCTTCTTAAGCTGTGCAGATACTGTGAACAGGAGAAATTTATTAAAGAAGATCATAAAAACAATTTAGAAACGGCTTCTATTATGTAATTTCCATACATTTAATTCCAATAAATGCAAGGAAGAAATATTGTCCTGCACTGTGCAAACCCCATGTCTCTGGTCCCTTGGCTGTTTGACTTCACGTGATCATCAGCATTATTTTTACCGTCTGAAATCATTTACTGAATCCAAAACACCGATTTCTACCAAGCCATAGAAACCAGGAAATTTTCACACTTGTACCCATTAAGTTGATGAAGAAATAAAATTGAGCTCAGGGAGGGTGAGGGAATTCAGAGAAATGTTTCCAGCTGTTTGCAAATTTACATTACGTAATCCATGTCACAAGTAAGGTCATGAGAAGACTGTATCTTAAAAGCATGCAACCCTTTAATCTTTTGGCTGAAGAACTTATTTGGACCAAACTTGAAAATCAATACAATTTGGTAAATTGAAAATATCATTCCTACTTTGCCCATTTATCTGGTAACATTTGTAAAATTAACAAAGAAAACGATGGCAACACTGCTTGCTTTTAAAATGTATCTAGCGAGGTTAGTCATAGTATGACTGGGGGATGGGGGGAGAGATTTAGGTTAGATAGAAGGAAGAAATTCATTACCATGAAGGTGCAGAGCAGCTGTGGCTGCCCTATCCCTAGCAGTGTTCAAGGCCAGGTTGGACAGGGCTTTGGGCAACCTGCTCTAGTGGAAGGGTTCCCTTTCCCTGGCAGAGGACTTGGAACTAGATGATCTTTAAGGTCCCTTCCAACCCAAACCATTCGGTGATTGCATGATGACTACTGGGCAGCCAATTCTGTTAATTTTAGAAACGAGAAGTTGAACTAACACAGGTAATGGGGACGCTTTTCTTACTGGAAAGAAAAGTTGTTCAGGTCTTGCAGCTCAAATTAAAATTCCAGTCTGAAAAACTAAGAGATCAGTGTCTACCAGAGTGCCTGCTGTTATCACTGGGTGTATCACACAGCTCTGGGTTGTGCCACAGCACAGGGACAGTTGCTCAGTAATCTTGAGCAGACACCAAACGCAGGTAGCTGGAATATCTGTAGTAGTGAGATACCATGTTCCAAAAGTATATGCTCTACCTTTGCCAGAAGTAAGACACGCAACTGACATATACCCAAACACGAGGGATGAACAGAGAACAGCAGAGAAGGTGACAGCAGTAGAAAGGTAGTTCTCTTCACAGCAAAAAGAGAAGTGAAACATACTGCTAGAAGTTATAGAGTCACTTTTGTGTTTATAAAAACCAACAAGGTTTCCTAAAGGAGACCAGATGCTGGAACTACAGATTAAAACGTAGAAAACTGTACTCCAAAGCCACCAGTCAACCCTAGTCTCCTCACTACTCAACACTCTGTTATTTAGAATAGCTGAAAACATAAATAAAATACTGGGTGACAGTAATTTCCCTGCACAACTATCTATTTGATAAGGGGGTATCAATACGTAAAAGTGGGCTATTCTTTTTATGACGTAAAAAGTAAAAACCCAGAGAAGAATCTTCATGTTAGAAACCAAATGAGAAAACTGTTTATTAATAATCTTTCATTATCTATTCGGGTTTTTTTTTTCCAGATGGGATGATGCATATTGCTACTGCTCCCTGAGACTGCTGCCTGCATTTAAAGGGCTTGTATTATTGGATAATTACAACATACCATGTTGCATTTCTACAAGAGAGAGATTAAATATCTGCTGGACTGTATTTAAACGGAGTTTGCCACCACAAAGAATAACAGCTCGTCTTTCATCTGAATCACTTCTGGAAAGCTGCTTCTGTAAAGAAAGAAAGAATCATTAGATACCGTGATACATATTTAAGCAGAGATGGCAAAACAGCATTAATCAAAACAGGATCACAGCCATCCCTTCAACTGCATCATTTACAGAACGGCAAGTGCTACATTCATTCAGACCCATGTGCAAGATTTATACTGCAAAGCCTCAGCTCTCAAAAAGACAATCTGTGAGTGATGGTAACAAGCAGCTGCGCTAACTCAGCATGTGTCAGAACAACGGATAGGAAATCCTACACTGCTGCTGCTGAAGAAACTATGAGCTTCCCACCATCTGTGAGGGACATTTTCCTGGGGAGTCTGTAAAGCTGCAGGTTTTCCATCCTCCCCGCTCCCGGATCCACAGCTTCAGAAGAGGTGAGAACTCCTGCCCACGAATGTCTGGGATGAGGAACTGACAAATCAGAAGGGCTTCTCTGCCTCACCTCTGACCATCACTGCCCCAAGCCTTAAAATCAAGAAGTGTCTTCAAAGCACACCCATCACGGGGCAGAGCAAAGCCTATTTAAAACCTGCCAAAGATCAATTGTTACCAGAACTGTAAACTCCATGTTGGATAAAATCCACATAACCACATCACTTCCCAAGGAAGCCTTGATAACGCCTCCAGGTCATGACAAAAACACAATGGAGTAAATTCTGACTCCTCTTCCATGCAGTGGACAGACACATCCACACAAAAGGAGGGCATGTGGTGCTTGCTGTCTGCTCAGATTACTGTCCCTGTGCTGTGGCACAACCCAGAACTGTGTGATACACCCAGTGATAACAGCAGGCACTCTGGTAGACACTGATCTCTTAGTTTTTCAGACTGGAATTTTAATTTGAGCTACAAGACCTGAACAACTTTTCTTTCCGGTAAGAAAAGCGTCCCCATTACCTGTGTTAGTTCAACTTCTCGTTTCTAAAATTAACAGAATTGGCTGCCCAGTAGTCATCATGCAATCACCGAATGGTTTGGGTTGGAAGGGACCTTAAAGATCATCTAGTTCCAAGTCCTCTGCCTGGGAAAGGGAACCCTTCCACTAGAGCAGGTTGCTCCAAGCCCTGTCCAGCCTGGCCTTGAACATTGCCAGGCATGAGGCAGCCACAGCTTCTCTGGGCAACCTGTGCCAGCACCTCACCACCCTCACAGAGAACAATTTCTTCCCAACATCTAATCTAAATCTCCCCTCTTTCAGCCTAAAGCCATTCCCCCTCATCCTGTCCCTACATGCTCTTGTAGAAAGTCCCTCTCCAGATATCTTGCTGGCCCCTTTAAGTACTAAAAGCTGCTTTAAGGTCTTCCCAGAGTCTTCTCTTGTCCAGGCTGAACAGGCTGAATAAGACTGCTGTTGGATTCACCTGCATGCACTGAAATCATCCATAGATATCGATTTGCACAGACTAAACATTCATAGGATGTCATCCTCCCTGCACACAATCTGACGGGAGTTCATGTTTTAAATCCGTACTAAGAACAGACATCCGTAAACAGATTTTTTTATCATTAAGGCTTCCAGTATTAAAATTACCTGGCAGGTGATGTTAATAAAAGAGGGTTCCTGAGAAGATGGGTACATTGGAAGATTTCTCTTCTCAGATTTTAGCAGCTCAGTTAATTCACAGAGATGATGCTGTAATTCTGTGAAGTTACCAGAGAGTTTCTCTACATTTTTTGAAAAGTAACTTGCTTCCTTTTCACACAGTAAGTTATTCTTGTAAGAATTGGGTACTTTGAAAGCTGCATCTGCCTGTCTTTTTGGAGATGCTGGCTTGACAGAAGAGGCCAGCGATGTGGCAGACAGTGCCGCTGCCCGATTAACTGGTTCAGCGTCGAGACACTCAACTGCTGCAGAACAACTCATGGAAATCTTCTTATCTTTGAGGTCACTCATGTTCGACAAGCTTTGTTCATAAACAGGACTCTTAATTTCTTCAATGAGTTTCCTTTTGCTGGTAGGGGACTGAATGGCAGCACGATCTGGCATCAAGAGTCCACGGCTGAGAGGATGAATGTCTCTAGAGAGATCATGCTGTATGTAGGAAAGGTTCAAATCGGAGCTCCCATTAACTGATGCTGATGTTGAAGGACCCATTTCGAATATTAGCTCCTTAATCATCAGTCGTATCATATATTTGTCTGATCTTGAAGAGGGAAGAAATGCAGGGTCAGTGAATCTTTGTTTTCCAACCAGTATCAGTAACAATTTATTGGTCAAGAAGCACAGCCCCTTTGGTTTCTCATTTTTCTCTAGCTGAATTTGTTGAATATTGGGTAAATTGGACGAAGTCAGTGAATAGACTAAAATAACATTACAAGTATTGGAGGCAACTGATACAATTTGAGTTTTGGGGTCAAAAGCCATTATATCAGGAACCAGAATACCTGGGATGCTAACTTTTTTGGTAGAGGTAACCTTTCTTTCAAATGTCACCAAGATGAGATGTGAAGAATCCTGGCCACTTCCCGTTAGGTAGTCCTTGGGCCGCAGATGCAGAAGAGGACTGGAATCAGTGCCCTGCTTGCTAGAAAGTATGTGAGTTAGATCCACAGGAGATGCAACAACAGACAGGGGCTTCTCTGAGTCCAACGACTTCTTCCCTCCATCCATGGAATACTCTTCCTCACCACATAAGGTGGACTGCGAGGGGAAGGACTCTGTTTCAATGCTGGCTGGAACTTCAAATGCCACACCAGCATTTAAGCCACAGATCTTGTCCAGAGGAAGTTCAGTAGCAACAGCAACTTGGAAATTCAGAGTAGCTTCCAGAGCGCAGACGTAGCCTCCCACATCAAAGATCGGGCAAAAAGAACAAGCACTCAGTGTTTTCTGAGCATCATCCCAAATGTAAGAATGAAGGGCACTGCCTACTCCCACCACTAAGCGATTGCCTTCCTTCGTCCAACAAGCGCAGTGGATGAGGCCACTGCCTTTAATATCTGCATTAACTCTGGAGCTGTTGAGGTGAACAGAGTGTAGGACAGAAGCATCCTGTGTAGTTAGTACAGCCAGGATCTCCTTCTTGGGATGCCACACGCAGCCCTGGGGGAGCACTGGGAACGGCTCACTGATGTCACATACCTGAGATACTAAGAGCTTATTTCTTTCTGTAGCATTAAAACAGAGCTGCCAAATGGTGATATGCTTTTTGTGTTGCACGGCGAGCAGAGCTGGGGTGTCAGGGGGACATGGGCCCCAGTAGAGTCCATGGACGTGTTCAAACTGACCGACAACACTCGAGTCACCAAATTCTGGGTCTCCGTTATGAAGGTGTAAAGCAGTCAGTATCACCTGCTTCCCATCTGTCCAGGCAATGCCATGCACAGGGTGAATTGCATGATATAAGGCATTAAGGCCAGTTCTCAGAAGCTTTGCCTTCCCCAGCTCCATGATTTTTCATGCGAGACATCTAAATAAATCAGAATATAAAGAAAAACAAATTTATTTTGTAAGGATAAATTTTTCTGTAGAGGGCAGAGGCCAATACCCATATGAGCATTTAGACTGTAACCCCGGCAGCACTGGGCTCCTCCTTCCAGTAAAGTCAATACACACATAATGTTCATCTGTGCTGAAGCCCCAAGATTTTTTGTCATTTCCACAATGAAACACAATTCTAAGGAAAACTCTCTACTGTTTACACAAGCTCAGTCTACTGCGTTTCCACCACAAGACCAATCCTTCCATTCACATCAACAGGGTGCTGCTTCACAGTACTTCTGAATGACATCAGCATTAAAAGTCTCAAAATGTCACCTCTCGCTCTCAGCTTCATGGGCTGTCCTTGCTCAGATAATGTAATCCCTTACAAGTATAACGGAGGATTAATGCATTATCTACAAATCTGATCCTATATTATAGTGGGTGAGAACAAGGCATCTGTATGCTTATTCCAGAAAGCTCTCTCCAAAAGCAAATGCAATTTTGAAGAAAGTTAGGATCAAACCATGTTTTTCTTAGGAAATGAATGAGAAAAGAATTTAAAATAACTTATAACACAGGAGAGGTACAAACCCATCTACCTCAGGCACCAGCCATACTATGACAGCATACAAATGACTCGCAGTCTTTAACATCCTTCAATGCAGTGATTATCCCTTTTTCCCTTTTCCTGAGTGATTCAGCACCTTTCTGTCAAAGCTCACAAACCACTTTATAATAGCTCACTACTGTTCATTGGGTAGAAGGGATGAAAGCAGTAAGCAGCTGCCTGTGCCTGCAGCCTGGTATTTCCACATACCTGCATATCCATACAAAACTATACAGACATTTTTAAGTGTCTTTTTTATATATGTATGTATATATATATATATATATATATATATAGGATCTGCAGTAATTCTGGGAACATTTTCATCATTTCGATATTGCTTTAAGAGTACTTATTTTCATATTGTCTTGCAAGTAGAAATTACTCATTTATAGGAAGGAAATAAAACCACAGAAAACCTTCATTCCAGTATTCTTGAAAGATGGGTTAACGTGATTTGCCTGATCAGTCTTTTCTACATAGCAGCTTCAAAAAGGAGAACGGGAAACTGCCAGCAATAATTATTCTCTGCAACCTGGAACTAGAGACGCAAACCACCAAAACTTCAGAAAAGTTCAGGAATTCACACATATTTCTAGTTTTTTAGCTGTGAGCAAACCCTATTCTGTGCATAGAAGCAAATTCAAAGGAATTGATGGTTTCCTCACTTGAGGTTCCCCATAGGATCTCAGTCAGCTGCAAAGCCACAGCACAAGCAGCAGCTTTAGTAAGAAATATGACAAGAAGAAGACAGTGTTTGAGAAAGTCAAACTGGAAGAGCTTATCACAACGTGCAAGACCTGGCAGGACTTGGTATTTTAATTAACTATTTGTGGATGATCCGAAACTTGGAGGAAGGAGGCTGGGAAAGAAGAGTTCAGAAACTAAAACGAAATAGAAAAAGTTGTGTAACGATGATCAAGACAGCTGCTTCTCAAACTCATAACAAATGCAAAATGGTATACTTAGCAAAGAAAAAACACAGAGCCTTGATATCTCCTCAGTAATAACTCCCTGGGTAGCAGTATACCAAGAAGAATCTGGCTTACAAATCACAAATCAATTTGGATCACATACTGAATGTTTCACTTATGTGAAAACGTTGCCAAGTAAGACAGTATCATTCTGGAATGTTTTTAATAGGGATGCCATACTCACGGGAGATAATGGCCCCACTTCCACAGAGGTAACAGTATCTCCACTGGAGTCCTGCGCCTAGTTCTGAGTTTAATAGTCCAAGGACGATGGAGATGCTTAACAGAGCTCAGGGCCCAGAGAAACAAGCAGCAGGTTCGCTCAGTTTGAAGGACACTGTGAGTGGAAGCTTGCAAACACCCACCAGTCTGCTGACAAGAGAACACTGACCCCCTTGCTCCCCAGGTCTGCTCTGGATAGTGAGAGATAATAATCAGCTTAGTTTTAACAAAGGAGATTTAGGTCAGCTATTAAGGAAAAATTCTAACTATCAGTGATAGCTAAGCACTGAAGCAGGTTATCTTGGAGGGGAGAAGAAGGCACTCCATGAATTTTACCATCTGTAAGAGCCAGTTAAGCAAACATCTGTCAAGTTCAAGTACACTGGATCCTGCCTCATGCTAAGACAGCACCCGTTACCTTCCAGTTAACTTCACCACCTACCTAGCCCTCCTCTAAACTCCAGTGTGACTGATCCCAACCTTGTTCAGCAACTGCCACTTGCAGGAAAGCAAAACACTGGCTGTTCACTCTTTAGTGAACACGTGCACGCTGCTGGGCAATACTTACAGGAGATGATATCGTGCCTTGTAAGATACACCACGGCTCTAAGCCTCCCGGGACACCTAGGCAGCCTCCTGTGATACACCAGCCATTCTGTGCTCTCCCCAGTCCACCTGGAAAAGCAAAAGCTGCAAGATGCCACTGGCCAGTGCCCAAACCACTCGCCCTCCACCACTTCCACACCGGCACCTCGAGGCGTGCTGCCACCGGTGAGGCCCGCCCCAGCCGCCTCCCTCCTCACGGCCCCTCCGCACCTGCCCGGGCCTCGCCTCACGCCCTCGTATTGCGCCCCGGCAAAGGCCGAGCTCCGAGAGGGCACCTGCCCAAGCCCCTCTGGCGGGCACCGGGGAGACGTTGCGGGGCTCCGGCTCCTCTGGCGGGGCACCGGGCAGACAGGGTCCAAACCCAACTCCCGCCCGCCGCGCAGCCCCCCGCGCGGGCCCGCCCGCACCGATATTCCCCTTTTCCCCCAGCAGCCCGCCCGCCCGCTCCACCTCCTCCCCGCCGCTGCCGGCAACCTCAGGCGCCCGACGGCTCAGCCCGGCCCCGGCTGGGCGGTACCCGCGGCCGCGCAGCAGAGCCGCGCTACGGCGAGCGCCGCTCGATCCCAGCGAGCACCAACAGGCCCGGCCCGGCCCCGCCTCCCGGCCCGGCCCCCAACCGCGCGGCCGCAGGGGGCGCTCTAGCGGGCACGCTGAGCTCTATAGCCCGGCGGGCACTAGAACTACAGCTCCCGAGAGGCAATGGGGCGGCGCGGTGACGTCCCTGCCTTGGCGCCCTCGTGCGGCCGGCGGTCGCTTGCAGGCGCTGCGGCGGTGGCGGCGGCTGAAGGCGGCGGTCCGCTGGGAGCCGCCGGGGATCGCGAGCCGTGTGACATGTCCTGCCCGCGGCGCCGTGCCCCGCCGGGAGGAATGTCCCATCGCGGGAGGGGTGCCCGGACACCGGTGCTGTGCCTGGCCTGGCCTGGCTGCCAGGGTGCAGCCCCCTGCGGCAGGGGGGTGTAGGATAGGTGGCTCCTGCGGCCCGGCGGACGTGGCCCTGGCCTGGGACCAGAGCCCGCAAGTGCCAACAGTTATTTGGATCCTTCTGCAGGAGATAAAGATGCAAAATGGAATATATGCCTGCAAGAAGTCTGAAAAGGGACTTTTTATAAGGGCATGTAGGGATAGGACAAGGGGGAATGGCTTTAAGCTGAAAAGGGAGATGTAGATTAGGTATTGGGAAGCTATTGTGAGGGTGGTGAGGCGCTGGCACAGGGTGCCCAGAGAAGCTGTGGCTGCCCCATCCCTGGCAGTGTTTAAGGCCAGGTTGGACAGGGCTTTGAGCAACCTGATCTAGCGGTAGGTGTTCCTGCCCCACGGTAGAGGGGTTGAAACCTGCTGAGCTTTAAGGTCCCTCCCAACCCAAACCATTCAATGGTTCTATTTATTTTGTGTTTGTCTTGTCATTTGCTTTCTATCGTGGTTTTGTTTGTTTTGTTGCTTTGGGTTTGTTTTTTTCCCCTTGGCTGAAGGAAGCATATAAATATGTTACAGAGCTACTCCAATACGTCTTCTGTGGTCCTGATTTATTGCACCAGGCTTAACCTCTTATAAGTCTCTAAGGCCACTTTACAGTTAATTATATGGTAAGACTGTGCCAATTTGTCATTGCGTAGTACTGCAGAGCAGTCTGATTGTCCAGCTCTTAAAACCCGTACTTTTGATAGGATGTCGAAAAAAACGGAAAAGATGCCTTGAACAGGTACCAAAGGCACGGGAAAAATGCTTGAAATGGTTACAAGGTCAAATGTGTAAATAGCACAAAGTTACTGAAAGAACACTAGGGGGTGACTTGGGTATACTGCATGAGTGCCTTTACAGAGGAAAACATCAGAGCTGAGGAGTTCTTTACATGGGTGAAGGGAGGTTTGACGGGAGCCGTGGATGGATTGACACATGTAACGCACAGCTGTGAGTTTGATTGGTACCTGAACCAAGCTACCAATAGAGCAGATCCTCCGTGTGCATCTTCCAGTTGCAACTTGTTGACTTTCAGGGACGTATTATTTAAATGCAGAGTTTGCCTCTGTCCCAGAAAAAATTCTGAACTCAATAAATGGATTTTAGATTAAAATCAATGGCCTGTGGTGCACTATAGGTGGATATATATGTATGATGGGATACAAAGTAAAATTCCATGAGCCGTTTCTACCAAAACATATAGTCTTTTGCGTGGTTATACTGGCAAGGGTCTGTGGAAGAGAAATTCCTGCCATTAGTTTCCGGCTTCCTTTGGAAGCTTTTTCAGCAAAGAAGTGAGCATGTCAGTGCCATGGACAGTGGGATTGAGTGCTCCCTCAGCAAGTTTGCTGACAACACCAACCTGTGTGGTGTGATTGGCACACTGGAGGGCAGGTGTGCCATCCAGAGGGACCTAGACAGGCCGAGAGGAGGGCCAGTGCAAGCATCATGAAGTTCAACAAGGCCAAGTACAACCTCCTGCACCAGGGACAGGGCAATCCCAAGCACAAATACAGGCTGGGAGGAGACTGGATTGAGAGCAGCCCTGAGGAGAAGGACTTGGGGGTGTTGGTCGATGAGAAAATGAACATGAGCCAGCTTCAGTGTGCGCTTGCAGCCCAGAAAGCCAACCGTATCCTGGGCTGCATCAACAGGAGCGTGACCAGCAGGTCGAGGGAGGTGATCCTGCCCCTCTACTCTTGTAAGACCCCACCTGCAGTACTGCGTTCAGCTCTAGGGAGGATGTGGAGCTGTTGGAGCGCGTCCAGAGGAGGCCACAAAGCGCTGAAGCGCCTATCCAATGGGAGCAGGTTGAGAGTTGGGGTGGTTCAGCCTGGAGAAGAGAAGGCTCCGGAAGACCTTAAAGCAGATTTCAGCACCTGAAGGGGCTGGCAAGAAATCTGAAGAGGGACTTTTTACATGGGCATGTAGTTGACAGGACAAGGGGGAATGGCTTTAAACTGGCAGAGGGGAGATTTACATTAGGTATTAGGAAGAAATTCTTCACTGTGAGGCTGATGAGACACTGGCACAGGTTGCCCAGAGAAGCTGCGGCTGCCCCATCCCTGCCAGTGTTCAAGGCCAGGCTGGATAAGGCTTTGAGCAACCTGGTCTAGTAGGAGGTGTCCCTGCCCACGGTAGGGGGTTGGAACTTGGGATGATCTTTAAGATCCCTTCCAACCCACATCATTCTGTGATTCTACATTTCTATGAAGTGGCCATAGAAAAGGGACAGGGATGGCTAGAGGGCAAAAGCAGGGTTTGCTTGAACTTTTGTAGTTTTGAAACTAGTGTTTTTCTGCCAGCTTTAGGCACTTGGTATTGTGAGTTGCATTACATTAATAAATAAAAACCAGGTTTGAGTTAATGAATGGACTTCCAAGGTTATATTTTTAGTTTAGAAAGACAAGCAGTGGTCCCAAATGCCAGCTTTTCTGCATTGTTCCTTAAATACACACTCTCTGGTGTATGAGGATTTACCAGAAAACGATCAAACATGCATTTTGATTTCTGTGCTTTATTTTCCTTTTCCTCTGTCATTAACAACAAACGGTGCAACAATAGAAAGAACAATCCCAAATTAGCCGAGAATGGAAACAGAAATTGAAAAATTTCCTGTATGAATCTACTCTATATTCACAATATATCTTAACATACTCTCAGGGTTAGGGCCTTAATATATCATGCCTCAGAGAGAGGTGAGCAGGGATGAGCCCTGCCTAAGAGATGGTGATGATGATCATTGTATTTGCACTTGCTCTTTTAGCTCTGGGAAGTACATGCTTACACAGTTATGAAAATGGCACAGCACTAGGAATTCCTGCTCTCCCTTGCTGTGTTGTCACCTGGTGGTAAGGGCTGTTTTCCAGTTCCACTCCCTTCTCTCTACAGGATTTCATGTGCCTGAACACTCAACACTGTCTTACGTGATGCCTGGGGTGCTCGGTCCTGCGCATCACAGAGGACAAGACAGAGCCTGCGCTTTCAGTCTTGTTCTCCCTATGGATAACAAATAAGTCACCCAAAAATCCCCCTCCTAAAGTACTAATAATCTTCCCTGTGATTTGTTTGGATTGATGTCAATGTGGTTTGTAAGTGCTGCCCAGGTAATATGAAAAATTTCTGGGATGTGTTACAGCAGTGAGGCTGATGTGAAGCATTTGTGCTGTGAAACAGAGACACCAGGGGGCTTTACTGCGCAGGAACAAACCGCTGAGCACGATCCTGCTCCTGAATCTCACGAAGAATCTTGTTTAACATAGATTCATAGAATCATAGAATAATTAGGGTTGGAAAGGAACTTAAGATCATCTAGTTCCAACCCCCCTGCCATGGGCAGGGGCACTTCACACTAAACCATGTCATCCAAGGCTATGTCCAACCCAGCCTTGAACACCGCCAGCAATGGAGCAGTCACAACTTCCCTGGGAAACCCATTCCAGTGCCTCACCACCCGCACAGTAAAGAATTTCTTCTTCATATCCAATCTAAATTTGCCCTGTTTAAGTTTGAACCCATTACCCCTTGTCCTGTCACTACAGCCCCTAATGAAGAGTCCCTCCCCAGCATCCTAATAGGCCCCCTTCAGATACTGGAAGGCTGCTATGAGGTCTCCACACAGCCTTCTCTTCTCCAGGCTGAACAGCCCAAACTTTCTCATCCTATCTTCATACGGGAGGTGCTCCAGGCCCCTGATCATCCTCATGGCCCTCCTCTGCACTTATTCCAACAGTTCCATGTCCTTTTTATGTTGAGGACACCAGAACTGCCCACAGTACTCCAAGTGAGGTCTCAGGAGAGCAGAGTAGAGGGGCAGGATCACATCCTTCGACCTGCTGGTCATGCTCCTTTTGATGCAGCCCAGGATACGGTTGGCTTCCTGGGCTGCGAGCGCACACTGCCAGCTCATGTTCATTTTTTCATTGACCAACACCCCCAAGTCCTTCTCTGCAGGGCTGCTCTGAATCTCTTCTCTGCCCAACCTGGAGCTGTGCCTGGGATTATTAATATACAGAAATAAAACATTTACAAATTGCTTTATCAACTGAAGATAGCACAATTTGAGAATGCCTCAGAAGATATTTTGTTATTAAATGTTTATTTTTGTTTCCTATCCTTATAATTATACAGGTGTTTTTAAGGACTTTTATTTTCATCGTGTAAATTCTCTTACATGTATAAATGCTAAGTGAGTTATACAAATGAACCAAAAATACCACCAAAACTTGTATTTGTTTGCCAGACAGTAGAATATGGTCAGTTTTGTAATATCTTGATTGAAATGGAATTATCTCAGTTTACCAGCATGCCAGGATGGTGTGTAGGAGGGTGAATTTAAATTAGATCTTAGGAATAAGTTCTTCCCTGTGAGTGTGGTGAGGCGCTGGCACAGGTTGCCCAGAGAAGCTGTGGCTGCCCCATCCCTGGCAGTGTTCGAGGCCAGGTTGGACATGGCTTGGAGCAACCTGGTCTAGTGGGAGGTATTCCTGCCTGTTGCAGGGGGTTGAAACTGGGTGATCTTGAAGGTCCCTTCCAACCCAAACCAGTCTGTGATTCTATGATTATTACACCTGAGTGCTTATTTCTGCGCCCAACGATGTGTATCTTATTTACGTAATCACAGGCTGGTTATTTCATGTTGTAGAACAGCCACGTTAGCTATGAGGTGCATAGCCATAGTGGTTGTTTCACAGTAGCTGCAATGCAAATAAATATCTCGTTTCCTTTCTCCACACACACCCCCACCCCCCACCCCCATTTCAAGCTGTTTACTGCTGATATATATGATGCATCTGTTACTTCAGGGATTTAAATGATGCAAAACCCCTTAGGACAGAGATATAAGGTAGAAAGTGGGGCAACAAAATTATACCAGGAAGAGTGTTTAAAAAGCTGAAATTATAGGAATTGTTTCCTGTGGTCGTGCTTATTTAAAGCATACATCTTGTCTTTAAAAAATATGTGCTCACATTGAATCAGGTTTATCCTTAGACACTGAACAGTCTCACAAATCTCTTCTCAGTCCCTGCACTGAGAACAGATTTGCGTTCCCATAACTTGATTTGTTGTATCATTTGGGCGTCTGCTTTTCAAATTAGCTTGAAACACAACATTAATAAGAATATAGGACAGTCTGACAAAGAAGAATGATGAACACCAGTTAGAGGGAAAGAAAGGCAGGGAAAGAAGGTGAAATGGATGTGATGGGGAAACATGCTGTAGAGTTGTATTCAGTGCACTCTGTAGAATATTCTTTTTGCTATTTTTTTCTTATTGAATATGTACACATTCAAAGAACATAATGTTATAAGGTACAGAATAATTTGAAGGTACTTCCTGCTAACTTCATTAGCATCATCTTTTAAAAAATAGATTTAATCCAGGTTATGGATGCTACTGAAAGAGCAAGTTCAGATCTCATCATCATGTTTCTTAATGGGAAAACTTAATGAGGCGCTGTCATGTAATTTAGACCCCTAAAATATCATATGGTAAAGTCTGAGATCAGTAGCTAAAAGGTACAGATGTTATATGTGCTTTTTGTTAGTACATTAAAAATGTTTCTTCTTAATTTTGGGAGGTGATTAGTAATAAAGGTAATATACGATTAGCAATTTTGCAGAAAATTACCTAGACCCAAGGCAATACCATGCTGATACCAGAAGGCTGACATGCTGGGAGATGGGTGGACAGGATCATTGTGTGTCAGACACATGAGTATCTTGTCTGTTCTACGTGGCTGAGTGAAGCCAGAAGGGTCACAGTATTTTGCATAGCATAGGCAAAACTGAATTTTCTGCTCTGTAGCAGCAGGCCTTGCAGGGGGTTCCTTGTGGCTTCAGGCTTTGAGGAATGGAGAGGATCAGTGACGGTTTTGGTGACAAAGTGAGTGGGAAGTACTGCTTTTGTCTGCAGCAGTAGCTACCCTGCCTCACCTCCTAACACAGCAAAGCCTGCCTTAGCAGGTCAGATTTCAGCAGGTCAAACACTTTGCTTGTTCTTGGAGAGACAAAGGAGACACAGGCTGTGGTCTGAATTAGTTTTCAACCAGCTGATTGTTACCTACTCTGGGAAGAAGGAATCAGCAGTGGAGAAAACTCATACTGTTTTGTTATCCCTTGTTCATGCTGTGACAGCCAAATTTTTATGTATGTCAAAACCTACAGGTTTTTCATGTCTGAAACAGGCCTTCAACTTAATTCTACTAACCCAGCTGTGGTTTGAGATACTGAACGCTAGCCTAGGGCAAAGGAACCATGGTGGATGGTTCCTTGGTGGATGTCTGTGAGAGAAACCGGAAGTCTCCCTGAAGCCTTCTCTTCTCCAGACTGAACTCAGCCTGTCTCCATAGCAGAGGTGCTTCAGCCCTCTGAGCACTTCTGTGGCCTCCTCTGGACTTGCTTCAACAGATCCACTTCCTCATGCTGGGGGCCCCAGAGCTGAACTCAGAACTGCAGGTGAGGTCTCATGACAGTGGAGTAGAGGGGGGAAATCACCTTATAATAATAATTCTTGTGGGCTGTGTACTGCCTTTGATATTTTTTAAATGTGTCAAGTATATTTGATCTGAAAAAAGCAACTGTTGCATCTGAAATGAACCAGTGGTTTGCATTTGTATGGAGTTTTGGTTCATTTTTGTCTGTAGCATTACGCTGTGGTGTTCAGATATATTACTGTCTGGCTGCGTACTCCCTTTCGTTTAAGATGCCGTGGTGCTTGCTGACAAGTGGGATGGATCCTCGACAAAGGCTAGAGGCTGTTGAGTATTAATGGTTTTAATCGGCAAAGTCAGCTGCCGTGCAGGAAGTCTTTCTGTGCCAGGACTCAACCTTGGCACCACATACCTCCAAATGTTTAATCACACCTGACTATTCACACATACGTGTCAAATAGTAATGGAGGAAAGGGAAGCATGAAGTTCAAAGACAGTATTGGCTCCCTGCAAACAGAGGCTGAATTGCACTCAGCACTTTGGGAACTCCTATGAGAGGTACCTAAATGTCATTAGCCGGGAGATAAGGGCAGTCCTCTGCTTGTTCATTTGGTAGTAGTACCAGCAGGGAGGTACTGGGTCTCAGCAAAGTGAGTTTGCTTTTAACAAAGATTGTGAAATTGCCTCAGTCTGTTAGAAAAATGAAGCTATAATATTGACTAATTAACATCTATAAACATATAAAATAACTATTAGCGTGTAAGTCCCTGATACATAAGTTAATTTCTGAAATGTGGGACAATGGAAAATAAATCAATACTTTCATGTGTGAAATTGCATAACCCCTGGGATTTACTTTGCCTGACTTCACATGCTTAAAAGTTAGGGCAGATGAGTCCAGATCTAAAGGGCTGGTTTCATAATTGCAATGTGGTACTATATGTTGGGATTTTTTAAGAACAAGTTAGATAAATGTCAGGAGTTAAGAATAATTGGCACTGTCTTGGATTAGAGAGAAAGGCTCTTCAGCTACATATTGGCATGGGGAAATGGTCCAGTGCTTGTGGTTTTCTGTTAGGACAGGAAAACCTGAAAATAAAAAGTGGCTAAAAATATGTTTATTGTCCAAGCTGAAGAAACAGATAAAAATGGGAATCAGGGGAAAGGAAGTTAGGCTTGGTGATACTGCTTATACTGTTTCAGTGGTTGAAAAGATAGTAAAGGAAATTCACATGTGTATAGATAATAGTATTCTGTAGTACAGAGGAAAAAAGGGAGGAGCTAGTTGCAGGGCCTACTTCATATGCTGCCTGCAGTGATCTCTCACTTTTTAGCTATTATGCAGAACATCAAAGTAATGTTTCGTTGTGCAGTCAGCATCATAGATAGGCCAGCAGAATTTCAGCTGACTTTGATTTTGTCACCGTTAATTTTTATGTTGTTTTATTATTTGTTCTCACAAAATTTTTTTCAATATCAAAAAAGAAAAAGCCTGTCTGGCATCTAGAACTTCTATTGTTAGCATTTTCTCAAGAAGTGGGTCAATACAAGAAACCATGACGAGTGAGTAAGTAAAGCTCAGTAAGTAAGTAATGCTTAGCAGCAAAGTTATGGTAAATGTAAGTTTTTTGACTTTGAAGCAGATTGTACTTGTAAGTAAAGATATGCCAGCTCCTGAAAACATACCAGGGTGCATATAAATGTGCTGGATAAAGATGCAGAGTAATTAAAGTGGAAATACAGATATGTTTAGTCCCAACAGGGAAAGTGTTTGGAGGAAGCTGGTGCATCATTTAGTCTTCTGAGCACCACTGGTATGGCATACTGAATGGAGTCATTCTGCTTCGACTTCTAATTTAAACTCTTACTTTTCCTACCTTTCCTCTGTTCTTATTACAGAAGACAGACTCCCCTACTGGGTGCCTCTGGAGAGGAACCTAGTACCAGTAGTTTCACTGTTCTTCCAGAGGAGCCTGTCCTTTCCACTGGTTGAAGAAGGAGCCCAAAAATAGGGGTTAGCACCTTCAGGAAATTTAGGTGATATGAACAACTCCTCTTTTTCTGGTCTAATCAAATTTGTCCCTATAAAACACCACTTCTGGAGGGTGGTGAGCACTTCTTGATGCTCTTCTCCTTTTCACAGCCGACTGTCTGCTGTACTCATTTTGTCAAACTCTTACTATTTTCCATGTCTTTATCACTGTTTGTGCAAAAATCTTCTGTACAGCTTGTGCTTAATAGAACAGTCAGTCTTATATCTCTCTTCTTCACTGATTCTGCATCTGTTCTCCATCCAAACCAAAGCTGAAAATTTATTCTTTGCTTTGCATGAATCTCTTCAGCACTTCTTCCATTGCTTTTATTGCTTTCATTGCTTTCAATTCTAAATTTACAGCCATGTGATAGACACTATCATAGGTAGTTGTACACTACACTGCACTCCTAAATCATTATCTGCAACCAAGTATTTATTCAATCGCTGTCCATTTTTAAGTATGTGTATATGATTTAAACACTTATTTCAAGTAAATGCACATAATATTGTGTTCATAAATGGGAGGGCAGTGCTATTCTTTAGCATTATATGGTTTTAACTGATCATAGAATCCTAGTAGAGTCACAGAATGTTTTGGGGTGGAAGGGACCTTAAAGATATTCTAGTTCAAACCCCCTTGCCACAGTATATAGTATAATTTCCCTAATCCGTCCTAAAAAATTTTAAGTGTCCAACAAGGTGAACTGGGGTCCTCATTTGTTACCAGACTAATTGTGCTGAGTGCTGATAGCACCTTTGGACAGATACAGTTCTTACTTAGGGTCAATAACACTGGAATCATACAGCAGGGGAACACAATGTTACTCAAAGTATAACGAATCCAAAAGTTCATTAAGCATCACAGAACTAAGGTTTTAAATTTTACAGCCAGTTATGCCCTGAAACTAATTGTTTTGTAATCTTAAAGTTTGCCTCTTTTTATCTCCGCCAAACTAAACAAAGCCAAACTTTAATTCAGAGAAGCTCCTTTCACTCCTGATCTTCTCAACATTCAGATTTACAGAAGACAGCGTGACAATGATGTCTAGTGATAATTGCAAGCTGTGAAGCATCTTTGATGTGTAGACATTTGCCGATCTCTGCTATTTAAGACTTTCACCTTCTCATAATTCCCCTTTTGTCTGTTGCAACAGCACAAAGGCATGAAGATGACACAAGGTGGAATGTTAGTATTCCTCTAGCAACAAGGAGGTCCTTATGAATAATGTATACATATTATGAACTCAGAGAAACTGTACTGTACAAACAGAGGTGTCTTGCTATGTTATCAGCCAATTTTTCCTCAAATTCATCTTTAGAGTGCAGGAATGTTCCAAATACTGTATTTTTTGCTTTTCATTAGCCTCATTTCAAGTGGACGAAACTGTGGGACTACCACCCACAGAAGATAATATTTGTAAGAAAAATTTTCTTTTAGTATTTTCTTTAGTTGAGCCTAGGTAGTCCTCTAAAATATATCCTCCCAACATTATAGTTAGTTATAATCAAGTTTTATTTAGCATAAGCATTGTAAATACCATATACTGTTGTGAGACACAAGGATAATTTTCAAGTGTATTTGCAGGATTGGAAACATCTGCTGCTTCCCTCGCCATACTAAGTCTGTGAACCTCTGTTACTTACTTGGTTTCAATGATTTCTGTTGATTTCTGTGAAGAAAAGTGTGACTTAAACCAAATTTTTTAAAGCAGTAATAATACAAATACCTTTTTGAAACCAGTTTTAATGCTAAGTAGCTGGAAATCCAGTTAACAAAGTAACTGTAAAGTAATAGATGCAGTCAATAGTTAAAAGGTCAGGTTTGTTTTGTTTTATTGGTTTTCAAACAGGAATACTCCTCAAGGCTTCTTTAAGAGGTCTTTTTGAACAAGGTAGTACAAATATACCCAGCTACCTTGCATACCTGTGGTTGTAGGTGATATAGAATGATGATTCCTTTGTCTCTGGGAGGATACTTTCATGAGAAGGACATTTTTTAATTCAGTGAATTGAAACTGTTTCCTTATTTCAGGAATTGAAACTGTTCCTCATGAGATTTTTTGGCTGTATCCTGGAATGGCAGTAACGCCAAACCTCCAAACGCATCCAGTGCCTTCAAGCCACCTTCTTGATTGAGCCTTCATACTGGGTGGAGTATTGTAACTGGATTTTAGCATATCTGTGCTTTATAAACAGGTTTGCCATGGTTCCCAGGCAGGAGATAAAAGACTCTCCGGGAGTATTAACAAGATCCAAAATGCACAGTATTGAAAATAAGGTTTAGTAGTAGCTTAAATAAGTCTCATCCCTTTTATGTATCCCTGAAAATATAGGGTGAAGCAGGCATGCCTTTCCATGGTTTCTGCTGAGGCCTGTCCAGCAGTACAAAATACTAGGCTGCACACACGTGGCTGCTCATTGCACTTTATCCATCTCTTTCCATTTAGAGGATGAAAAGTTAAGGAGTCCATTCAGTTCTTCAGAGAATCATAGAATCACAGAATGGTTTGGATTGGAAGGAACCTTCAATATCATCTAGTTCCAACCCCCCTGCTATGGGCAGGGACACCTTCCACTAGAGCAGGTTGCTCCAAGCCCTGTCCAATCTGGCCTTGAACACTGCCAGGGATGGGGGAGCCACAGCTCCTCTGGGCATTCTGTGCCAGTGCCTCACCACCCTCACAGGGAAGAATTTCTTCCAAATATCTAATCTAAATCTCCCCTCTGTCAGTTTAAAACCTGTTCCCCCTTGTCCTGTCCCTACATGCCCTTGTGAGATGTCCTTCTCCAGGTTTCTTGTTGGCCCTCTAAGGGTGCTCTAAGGTCTCCCTGAAGCCTTCTCTTCTCCAGGCAGAACAAGCCCAGCTCTTTCAGCATGTTTCCATAGCAGAGGTGCTCCAGCCCCCTGAGCATCTTCATGGCCTCCTCTGGACTTGCTCCAACAGCTCCACGTCCTTCTTAGGTTGGGGCTAAACACAGTACTGTGGTGGGCTCTCACTGAGAGCAAAGTAGAAGGGGAGAGTCATCTCCCTCGACCTGCTGGTCACATTTCTTTCCTCGTGCCTTTTTCTGTCACAATGATCATGATAGTTTCATTTCACAAATCTATCTGCCTGCTTCTTGGATGTATCTGTATTCCCCTCGTCTCTGAGCATGAGGTTAATCTGACTAAACGTAAATATGTTTGAACTAGTTACTTTAGCTTGCTTTTGCAGTTAGTGGCAGGGAATAGGCACTTACTTAATAGAAATGGTTCACCACAATCAGTTTTAGAAATCTATGTTAGGGCATGAGTAATCTGCTGTAGAAGTGCTTTTCTTTTTTTGACTGATCATACAGGAGCCTGGATGACAAGTTCAATGTAGACACCTGCGTTCAGCCAAATGAAATTTATGTTCAATGTCTTTGATCCTTAATTTACCTTGTAAGGCATTTTCTTTTCTCTCTGCATATATAAATCTATGTGCTGGGTAAGACACTGACAGGAGACACTGATGCAGCTTTTTTAGTAATTGAACATTTTCATATGAAAACGAAGCGTCTCTGGAAAGTTGCAGGTTTCCATGGGGTCCAGCTGGAACAGAGAAGAGAGCCTGGAGCAGTTTTATTTTCCTTTTTTTTCCTTTCCCAGTTTTCCTTAATGAATATAAATACTCTTTAGTTGTATTTTCTTCAGCTTTTGTGTGGACCATACACCTGTGTTAGCTAGATTTGTTGTTCCTGCATGATTTTTAGCACAATACTGTTTCTCCAAGAATATCCTGACCACAGTTAAAGTAGAGGCTGGTCTCTCTGCTTTAGTCCATTGGCAGCCATTAGTGACCACAGCTGTGGTAAGCTTCACTCTAGGTCTCATCCTTCAGAAGAAACCATGAGGGTCCAGCCAACCCTAGGATTTTGCTATAGTATAACCATGCCGTGGATTTTACAGTTAAAATATATTGAAAGTATTGAAGACAGCTTCCTAGTCACTCAGTTTCTGACACTGCAGAATGCCTCTCTATTGTATTAGACGAGAAGGTCATTAGCTATCTTTGTGCAGAAATTATGTCACTCTGCTTGGTGGTTGACTTGAAATGCTTTTTTTGTAGGAGCGACCTCCACAGACTTCTGAACTGTCAGTTCCATCCCTTATGATTATCTCTTGTGCTGCTGTGAATATTAATGGCACAAAGCCATCCTTGTCTGCAGTGAGCACAATCCAAGAAGAGCCTATGAAAAATAAGCAGAAAAGGACCATGAGTGCACTGCTCTCGTTACATAAAATGTACAAGCACATTTTAAAAAGCCAGCCAGCATGCGAGCAGGGCAGCCTGTCTTTTTGTGCACTAAAGCCTTATTACGCTAATGACATTAAGGTCTGACAATCCATGCTGAACACACCTTCGTGTAAATGCAAAGGGAGGCTAAATGAAAGGTCTTGAAAGGTCTGAGGCATTTTTGTCCCTTATTTAAATTAAGTTGAAAACCAAGGTGCATCCTTGCTTGTTCTGGCGAACAATAAGTATCTCCATTTTCTGAAAACTCAGCCAGCCTTTCTATGCTGACTTTTATTCTAGTGATGTCTACTTCTGCTTATCCTTTTTGCTCATCTGCTCCACCCCAATGATGAAGAGATCATAAAAACTGGAAAAGTTGGCAAAGAAATGATTGTGCTTTGTTTGTTCTAGAAGAAAGTAGGGGTGTCCATCTCCTTTACTGTCAAGCCAGGATTGTTCAGTATGTTTTCACATTCATATGGCAAATGGAAGGAAGTTACACCTTGAAGAAGATTTGAAAAAGATACCATGATTTACAAAAGACTGTTTGCAAAAGCTGATATAATAACATTTCTTTCATTATTTATCAAAACTTCTCATAAAGAGAATGAACAAAATCTGAATGACATTTTCAATCTTTTTCTTTCCTGAAGTTAAAAAGAGGCAAGATTAGAAACCAAAGACATCAAAATCATTAAAGTTCACTCTGTGTATTGCATAGAAGCAGAAAATAAACCTTTCTTGCCCTTGCTTTTTTACTTTCCTTTGCAAGTCAGCTTGAAAATGAAGTTATATGTACCATATATATTTTTTTCTAGTGATCCATCTGTTTCTTTTTGGACTGGATATTGCACTTCTTATATAAAATAGTGAATTCTCTATTTAGCTTTGTTTTCAGTTTGACATTTTATGAAAAAGAAAAAAATCTGTGGCAACTGAAAAGCATTGTGGGAGCCCTTGTATGATGCATTTTTCTTACAGCATATGATCCTGTCCTTACGGAGCAGAGGCATTAGCTGGGATATGAGGTAGAGAAAGCCCTGATACATTCTGTTATTGAAACTTTTCATTTTGGAAGATAAAGCTGTGCTTTGAAAAGGAGTGTGAAAAGAGGAACTGTAGAAAATCCAGGAAAACCGTGCTTAATTTTTGTCAGTCATGACAAAGCATGTTGCTGCACAAGGCAAATCTCCCCTCCTTATGCTATTAATAAAGCACTTTTCCAGGCTGCTACTCTATTGCATGTTCTCCTGTCACCTGTTACATCATAAGAAGATTGTCATTCCAAACCATGAATCTTTAATCTTCTACTCTTAATTCTTTCTTTCTAATTCTGGACAGACTGCAGATTCTGTAAGCTATGGGCCTAAAAGTGGAGATCCTGCTGTCCAAATTGATGGTTGCATTGTTGGTCAAATGGATAAAGTGGTTTTGTCAAACCCTTGGGACTTTTTCTTTTCATCCATTGCAATATCTGAAGTTCTCTGTGTCATTGACAACACTTGCTTTGAAGGATATCCCACAAAATATTTAAATGGTGGAAAAACCTTGTATGGAATGTAATACCCTTTTGCTATGGACAATTATTATGATGACACCCTGCTGAAAAGAGAGACTTCTGTGTGCTAATATCAGGGCACTATATGTCAAGCTGCATTTAGTACAGGTATGGCATTACAGTCCTGGGCTTAGAGTGCAAACAGTGAGGCCAAGTTCATTGCTTGTGTAACTCTGATGATCTTCATAGGCTTGCTGCGGGTATTAATTTGGCCTACAGCTGTGAACATTTTTCCCCCAGTATATTCAAGTTTAAGTGTTTATTCAAAGTAAAAAATGCCAAGCTGTCACTGTAATATGAGCACACTCTTCATTACATCCCCTTTAATTATATAGTATTAGAGGCTGGGAATGATATTTTTATACTTCACATTTAATATTCATGCCTTGTGGCAAAGGAAAAATTCAGAAACATAAACCTTTACTGGTCAGAACTGAATAAGAGCTACATAAACTGCTTCTGCTCCAAACCTGATAAATTTGCAAGATTTTGGTGAGTTGTAGAAAGATTCTTGTTTCAGTTGTTCCTTTTGCTGTCAACAAACAGACTCAATTTCAGAAAAGCCAAGCACCACATTGAACATAAAGAGAGGCAATTTATAATGATTCTGAGACACTGTCTTTTTGATATTTCTGAAGTCTAATGCATGAAATTGAGAAGTGATGCTGTGCTAATTAAATATTACATATTCAACTGTTCTGTAGAGCAGAATATAGGTTTTCTCAGGCCCATTATTTGTTATTTTCATACCAAAATCTAAGCCTCCTTTTTCATCATGGGCATTTGTTTCCAAAATCAAGAGCTGGAAGTACAGGCCAAAAACGGTATCCTCCTTGCCTGGCAAAGCTGCACTGTGTTGTTGCAGAAGCCTGCTGGGAAATGGCTCAGGCCTCAAGAGCAAGTAGAGTTTTTCATATATGCCTCCACTGTACTGTACAGGTGAGAGAATGCTGACAAAAATACAAACCCTGCATATCCTTATCTTCTGGAACAACTCTCTGAAACTGCTGCAAGCCAGTGGAAAACTGAAATGGCCAAATGTGTCTTGAATAAAGCAGCTTCCCTGATCTGTACTGTAGTTGTAGCCCCATTCCTTCAATCTTGTGGTTTCATCAACAAGGAGATAAGCAGAATATGAATGGCAGAATAGTGCATATTTTGCATCTCTTTCTTTGAACTGTTGTAGGTGCCAGCACCAGTAACATCCCAGGCCTGTTTTCTTTTTCACCAATAAGCCTATTATTTCAAAGTCTGGTATGTAACCCTTATTAGATTGAAAACTACAGCTTAGAATATTACATTTTTCTTTCTTATTTTTTTTTTCTTCGTAGAATCACTGAATCACAGAATGGTTTGGGTCGGAACGGACCTGCAAGACCATCCAGTTCCAATCCCCTGCCATGGGCAGGGACACCTCACACTAGAGCAGCTTCTTCCAAGCCTCATCCAACCTGGCCTTGAACACTGACATGGATGGGGCAGCCACAGCTTCACCTCACCACCCTCACAGGGAAGAACTTATTCCTAATATCTAACCTAGATCTCCCCTCTGTCAGGTTAAAGCTATTCTCCCTTGTCTTGTCACTACAAGCCCTTGTAAATAGACCCTCTCCGTATTTCTCATCAGCCCCTTTACACACTGGAAGCTGCTCTAAAGTCTCCCTGGAGCCTTCTCTCAGGCTGTCCCCATAGTAGAGGTCCTCCAGCCCTCACAGCATCTTTGTGGCCTCCACTGGACTTGCTCCAACAGGTCCACACCCTTCCCATGTTGGGGCCCCCAGAGCTAGATGCAGTACTGCAGGTGAGGTCTCACCGGAGTGGAGTAGAGGGGGAGAATCACCTCCTTTGACCTGCTAGTCACACTTCTTGCAGTGCACCCCAGCATATGGTTGGCTTTCTGGGCTGCAAGTGCCCATTGCCAGCTCATGTTGAGATTCTCATCCACCAGCACCCCTTGTATTCGTGCTTGGTTGCTTTCACCAACAGTTGAATTCATTTCTCATAAGAGAGTATACTGGTTAAGCCAATATGTCTCAGCCTGTGAGGGACTAAGGCAAGGGATAACACAGAGTAATTTATGGATCTGTCAGCTTGGAAACCATGCAAGGAGATCATAATTATAGCCAACTACTGTGTACTGTAAGATCATAATGCACTTAGACCCTGATGAGGAAAACCACCTGAAGCATTACACAGAAATGGCTAAAAAAATAACAGTATGTGTATTGCTGAGAAGGGAGCATAGTATGAGAAGACAGCGACAAGGTAATTCTGTTGTCAGGTCTGGGACCTGCTTGTAAAGATGGGCAAAGCAAAATGCCAAAAGGTGTCAAGGAAATGTTTCTATTTCTAGGTAACACAGCATACTGATTGTTTTCTCAGCCTTCCTCTAATCTAACGTATTATTCTGGTAATGGGTACTTCTGCAGTTACTTAGCATTTAAGTGATTTCAAGACACTCTGCCATATTTCAGGCAAAGGAAATCACACACTTATCAAAAAAAGTTAGCTATCTCAGTTTATTACAGTATGGGGTTATTATTCTACCACAAATGCCTTTTACATTAAAAATCCTAGGTGAAAGCAGATACCAGAAATAAAAAGAACATACCGTGCTTCATTTCAATAACAGGCAGATCAAACAGCTGCTGGACTAAATTCAGAGGGATCTTGCCATCACAGAGGAGAACATCTTTTGTTTCTTCCGAAACTGCTCCATTTGAAAAACTTTTCTTCAAATGCATGGATGTAAAAGAAAAGATCTTGTTAAAGGCTTAGACGTTCTGCCTGAGTTCTTTTAACCATTCCTCTGCCCTTACTTCTTTCGGTTCTTCATCAATTTGCTTTTTCCTTGTCTGCATTTGCTACAATTTATAGATTGCACCATCCTGCAGTGCAATTCTAAGCACAAACTCATAGTTCCAGGTGAAGAGGAATATGACCTTTTTGCTTTCTGCACTTTGCAGCTCGAAATTACATCAGCCCTGTATATATAATGTATCAGTTCATGTACGTATGTGGCCATTGGGCCTTTCTGCCTGAAGAGTCAATTCAGTGGGAGGAAATACATCATGCCTGGAATGAAGTTGTCCAAGATACTACCAGTGCAAAGGAGTAATCTGCTCAGTTTCAATTGTACAGTGTGGGTGGGTTTGATAGTCACTGATGAGCTATTTCACCCCTCAGTTCTGGCACAGAGAGAATTGCAGAGAGAGTGGGCATAGCAACAGTGTCTCAAAAAAGCTGTCATAACAAAGGAGCTTGGGAATCCTGTGACTTTGTTTGAGAGAGAGAGAATGTATGGATTTACAGCCCTGGAATTTGCTCTGCCATTCACTAAAGGAACACACACATACAAAGGTGCTTCATTATGTTTAGCTGGCCTTGAGAATCAACACCTTAGTGTTCCATCATTCTGGTAACTGCAAGCTGCAAGGACCACAAAATGGTTGAGCTAATGTGGTTATGGAGTGGATATATATTTGCATTTAGATTTTCCTATTGGTTATCACTTTGAAAGTCTTTTCAGCATTAAAACTTTCCAGAGACTCAATGCCATTCGAAATATATGTGAATTGGACATTTTCTTCTGAATAGTCTTGCTATGCTTTGTCCTCTGAATTTCATTTTGTTCTTTCCTCTCCATAATCACCACCTGTGTAGTTCCCATGTGTTATGGTTTGGTTTTTATTCCTTTGGCAACCCTTATGTTTGCAATAACCCCAGATTTAATTTATTTGTTCTTTGAATTAACAGTTTTACTTATCCCATCTCCTACACCTTTCTGTTTTGTACATTCAGAAGGGATCCAAGTTAACATTATAGAATGGATTGAAAAGATGTCATCTATCCTAACTCCTGTTTTAGTCCGGCCCTTTCAGTGTCTATTTCATGCCCTTGAATCTTTCTTGCTATATGAAATGCTGAATGAATTCACGACATCATCTATTTCTGTGCATAATAATCTAACTTTTGACTAAATAAATGTCTTTTTAATGCTTGTCTTCTTTCTAATTGTGCTGTCTTTTGACTCATTCACTCTCTCAGTGAGTGTGCCTTTTTTCTGCCATGTAATGTGTAACAACCTTTCTAAATCAATCACTTTCCTTTTTCTGTACATAATACGTGTGCTGTCATGCAGCCACACTGGATTCTGTAAATGCAAACGTCTGCCAACTGTTGCAAAAGTATTTTTTCCCCACTCTGTCATAAACTGGCCATGCAGCTAGATGATGGATGGTTATTTATTTATGTATTAGGATTGACTGAAGAACTGTAAGGATACCTATCCATTAAAAGTGTAAGCTTCCCAGCTTTCAAAGGTCTTCTCATCCCTTTCCCAATTCAAAACAGCCAGAAATTAGTTGCTGTGTAATTAATAAGAAATTCATCACAGAAGTGTATCTTTTTGTTGTCATAAACCTATAGTAACTTTTTATTACAGCTATAACTATATAACAGAATTTCTTTGTCAGTTTTAGGTCTCTTCAAGTTATATAGTAGTATATTCTATTGAATCTAAATACACTTAAAACTCAATGGGCTCAAAACGAAATGTTCGGCAGTAACAACTACTACAATTTCTGAAATCAGGTTGAAATAGCAGACTTTATTCAAACTACTACAATTTCTGAAATCAGGTTGAAATAGCAGACTTTATTCAAACTTCTACTTCAGTTAATGAATTGCAGTAAAAGATGGGCTGTAAATGAGACAAGTACATTGTCTTGACCCAAGTGGTTCATTTTTTCACACAGATATGCTTCAACTCAAAATTAACAAGAAAACAATTTATATCTGCCTCTCTTGACTTGAAATCAGTTAAATGGAAATCTATATTAAGGATGACTTTGTTCTAGTGCATTTCCTAGTTAGCCTTGCCAAGTTATTGAGGCAGTCATTGGAAGTGGAGGATAGTTTTATGCATGCAGAACTAAATGGTATATATATTTTTTTTATCCTAAGCATTTTTTCAAGTACAGAGCTCAAAGCTTAAGTTTCAGAGTTGTTTCTTTCATCACTCATGAGCATTCGTATTAGTTATTCTCTCTGTCTTTGTCATATGCTTCTGCTTATAATGATAAATGTAATCATCTTTACATCTATTTTTGTCTGCTGGCAAATTCTGTCAAGTCAAGAATCTTCCTCTGGTTTAATCCTCCAATTGTTTTGTCTTTTTTAGTTTAAGTGGTGATAACATGCCTTTAATGTTTAGTTTAAATGATGATAACATGCCTTCTCTTTGAGGAATATATTCACACACATCATAACGTGGATTAACTGATTTAAACTCTTGTCTTCTGAGAGGCAGGTAACTGTTAGTATTCCCTTTTTATAGATGATCAAACCATTACACAGGAAGATTAAGAGATTTACTCAAGGTCATGGAAGTAATTTGTGACAGTTATAAATACAAATAAAATCTCACCTTAGTACTTCCTATTTTCATGCCTTAAAACAAAGAAAATTGTCTAGTCAAATCTACATTTAATCTACCTCTTCCCAAAATATGTGAAAGTTTTGCTCTGTTGCAATTTATATCCAAGAGGAGCCAGAGGACTTGCAATTCTCAGATTAACATCCCTTAATGTTAGTTGTTTAATCCTAAACCAAAGTTTATTGGTGGACTAAGAGCATATTAATCACAGAAAAACCAAAGAGATTTCCACTTATGTGAGAGGATATTTTCAGAGTAAGTGTCTTTAGCCAGCTTGCTGCAGTATGTAAGGTACAAGTCTTCCTCAACAAAATCCAACAGAAAGAAACCATTGATTCAGTAATTGTTTTTCCTTCATCTGTGTCAGCCCGCCCCTTAATCAGAAGATATAGCTTATAAATTCTGGTCATGACAGAATTTACGTATATAAATCTGGGTCTTCTGGGTAGCAGCCAGATCATCGCAGCATTGCCAAATCGTCTTTCAAAACTCATGTTTTGGAATGCAGATATATTGGAGAAGATAATTTCCTAAGGCAAAAAGGGTTCTTGGATTAGATGTTGTACACCAGAAGACTTCATGATAAATAAACATGTCTTTTATCACTTTTTTGAGCCCCACTGTCAGCTAGTTCTGCCTCTTGACCTTTTTCACTATTTATCTTGTGTTTCCTCATGTACTGCCTACACCTGCCTGGATGCTAAAAT
Source organism: Myiopsitta monachus (assembly GCA_017639245.1). Classification (NCBI taxonomy): domain Eukaryota; kingdom Metazoa; phylum Chordata; class Aves; order Psittaciformes; family Psittacidae; genus Myiopsitta; species Myiopsitta monachus. The sequence goes on along the minus strand of CM029922.1, from coordinate 20,741,566 downwards.
CATCTTCATGAACTTGAATTCAATGACTGAGGAAACAATGAAGGTAAATATGAATATGCTACTAATCAGAATTGGTTTTACTAATTCTGGGTTAGTAATGGATTTTGCAATTTGAATGGGCCTTGTGCATGGATGTAGGAATGTAAAACATTTTCCAGGTGAGGCCTCACAGCTGGGTTGCCCAGAATTGCATTGCTTACTGGGTATACCTTGCCAGTGTACCCACAGACTGCTTTGTTCCTTTCATAAGCACATCACGTTTTTTATTCATAGTCATCTTGTAGTCACTTAACACATGCCCTCTTTTGTCATTCATGGTTGTTTCCAGTTAATGAATATCCAGTTTATAGCAGAAATTCCTTCTATCAATCCTGGAATATATCACTATACACTTCACATTAGCTCGTTTCAATCCTTTATTTTTTTAATTCTAGATACTAAGGTCATCAAATTACAGGTATGATATCCTGATCCTCTATTGAAAATACTACTGACTTTATACCTATACACAGATTTTGTTGGCGTATGTCATCAGATCATTAATGAAACTTTTAGATTAGCCTGAAGATAAATCATGATAAAATCTACAGTAAATTTCTTCCATTTTCTTTTATATCACTTTAATTGTCTACTATCTTCCTTCCAGCTAATTCCTTAACCATCTTATATATCTTCTATTAATCCCTATGCTCTGCTGTTGAACAAATAATTTCCCCTGTGGCATGATTTCAAGTAGTGTACTGTATTACAGGTATTTCAAACGTTCTAGATGTCCTTTGTGTCAACAATCTGTTCTTCTATGAAGAAAAGGTATCCAGTTAGTCACTCACAGCTCTGCACGGTAAGATGAACAGTGCTGTAGTTGGCCAGAACTCTGTTTTCATTTTCTTAAACCCTTGGATTTCAGTTCTTTGTGTTGTGCTTCAGTGAGGAGGTCATTTTTTATACCTTAGTACCCATTAGTCAGCTTGCTTTTGCCCTGCCCTCACATACATTGTGGAGGATGAAAAACATCTAGCAAACTAAATAGACATGGAATTCTGGTCCAGGGGACAATGGAAAGAATGTTAGATGGCTAACTGAGGAGGAATGAGAAACATGGTTTTTGACATTCAAAGTACTGTGTCTCATTATGCCTTGTGCAGCATTGCCACAGGTAGTATTATTTAGGTTGGGCAGCCTACAGTGCTCCCCATTTCCTGTCATGATTTCCACTGTTGCTGTGATTTCTGATTGTATTTTGCTGGATCCTGATGTTATTTTGGTAGAGTTCTTAGTATCTAAGCTTGTCCTTATGTGGAACATTCCAATTGCAAATGTAATTAAGATGTCAGAGAAGCGTAAGCCTGTAAAACATTTACATTGGAAGAGATCTGATGTGCTCGTGGGTGCTTAAATCCCAGTGCAGTTTGCATTCATGCAAGCTGGCATTTCAAGTGATATGCTAGGACTTTTCTACACTTGGCATCCTGTTGATAGTGCTGCAACTTCTGTTTCAGGTTGATTGTTATCTAAGATATACCCTGTGTCCTCATGCTTGTGATTTCATGATGAATATTTTTTCAGTGTGGATTTGTTGTTTTTTTTTTAAAAAAAAAAACCTCAGGTATTTACTTTCTTTGTATAGTGCAAAAAGTTGGATTTATTTTTGACATTACATGTGCAATGTGCACTTGCAGCCCAGAAAGCCAACCGTATGCTGGGGTGCACTGCAAGAAGTGTGACTAGCAGGTCAAAGGAGGTGATTCTCCCCCTCTACTGCACTCCGGTGAGACCTCACCTGCAGTACTGCATCTAGCTCTGGGGGCCCCAACATGGGAAGGGTGTGGACCTGTTGGAGCAAGTCCAGTGGAGGCCACAAAGATGCTGTGAGGGCTGGAGCACCTCTGCTGTGGAGACAGGCTGACAGAGTTGGGCTTGTTCAGCCTGGAGAAGAGAAGGCTCCAGGGAGACCTTGGAACATCTTCCAGTGCCTAAAAGGGCTGATGAGAAATCTGGAGGGGGGCTTTTTATAAGGACATGGAGTGACAGGACAAGGGGGAATGGCTTTAAACTGAAAGATGGTCAATTTAGATTAGATATTAGGAATAAGTTCTTCCCTGTGAGGGTGATGAGGCACTGGCACAGGTTGCCCAGAGCAGCTGTGGCTGCCCCATCAGTGGCAGTTTTCAAGGCCAGGTTGGACAGGGCTTTCAGAAACCTGGTTCTAATGTGAGGCGTCCCTGCCCATGGCAGGGGGGTTGGAACTCAATGATCTTGCAGGTCCTTTCCAACCCAAACCATTTTGTGATACAGTTCTATGATATTCGTTTTCTTTTGCATCTGTATATCCAACAAAAAAAAAATCTGCTTTAATAAAAGGTTTGTGTCTCATGTACAAAGCCTGCTTGTCTGCTATTGATCAAGTCTCAGAACATCGTTATCAGAATTTGTTCTTAACTAAATCCTTCAACCTTTGCGCAAAATGTTATCCTCTGCATTAATCTCACCTTCTCTTGACTACTGCAGGTCTGTCTTTTACAGTCATCCTAAATCTCTTCCTTCTCACTTTAGATTGGCTGACCAGTTTCTTACTCCAGGGAGCAGTCAAATCACCTTTCGCTTCCATCATTTTCATGACTTACTTTCTATTGCTCAACCCAAGTCAAAATTGCCTCTTAGATTTCAGAAGGGTTCATGATCTTATTACAGTGGATCATTGCAGCCTGGTCTTTGCTCATTTACTGTGCCACCCTTATTTCCCCCTTCTTTATTTGATGTATTTCTATCAGAATAACTTTATTGCCATATGTTTGGATCCTTTCAATTTATCTCTCAGCTCTGTGTAGAAAAATTGTTTCTTTTATAGCTGACCTTGGCAATTAAGTTTCCCACTAGTAAATTGTATGAAGATGCTATAAAAGTATAAATTGACTTGTATACAATTATTGGTGAGTGCTAAGAAAAGGAAATCATTGTGACTAATTGCTGAAAAGATAGTTATTTCCTGTTTAATTATGCAATATGTGCTCCCAGTGACATATGACTTTTGACATAATACTGCTTGTGAGGAAAATGTAGGAGTTTAAGATATTCTTCAGATTAACATGAATCTTACTCCTCCTGGAGAGTTTGCCTAAATGCCATTAATTTCAAATCCAGATTGGCTTTATTACCACTGTAATTAGCTTTTGAATGAGACTAGTTTAAATACTCTGCAGCTGTTTCTTTTCTGAGGGAAAGGATGATAAAAGTATCTTTCTGCAAAATGAAACAGAAACAAATCTGTGACAGATCCTCATCTCTTCTTTGTTTTGGGCTTTTTTTTTTCTTTCTAAATAATATCCTCTTACTGCATTTATCTGTCTGCCCTCCCACACTATCCTGAATCACAAGTCTGTATGTGATGAAAGAGCAATAATATTTGCTTTTCAGGGTTGAATGATCAAGTCACCTCTTGTGGTTGAACGCTATTACACAAGTGATAGTGCAGTGACATTTCCAAAGTGTGAGTGATCATGTTTTTCTTTTATATCTATGGGCTCCAAACTCTGGTAGTGCTGCATGGATGTGACTTCAGAGTTATAGGTAGGCTAGCAGTACAGAAGTAAACAAAGGTTTTGAAGACTATTTAGTGAGCAGACATTATTGATTCTTAAGTAATACACATTCTGCTTTTTATTCTAAGGAGAACTGGAAACATACATAAACACATCAATAATGCTTCTACACAGCAGCATTCATAATTGCCTGTTAATTATTACTACATTTTTTATGTATTATATTTTAAACTTCCCTTTCTTGTTTTTAATGCATAAATATGGTTATGCAGTAGTGATCATTATATTTTATAGTACAATAGATTTCTCAATCAAGATTGAGCCTCTGCCGTGCTGGGGATTATATAAACACTTAGGAAGACATGCACTTGGCACAGAAGCCTGAAAGATAATGGCCATATTATTGACTGGACTGTGGAGTTCCTAAAGTTTAGAATGTTTTCCACAGGCTGATATTGCTATCATAAGGCAATAAAGCTATTTCCTGACTTTTTGCACTGTGAACATAGAGCCTGGCTGGAACCCACAGCCCAGCTGGTCTCTGAGCTCACAGAGCACTAATCAAGTCCTGAAGGAGTAACAAGGTTCAGATGTCTGAATCCAAACTAATCAAAACAACTATTTTCTGAGAAAATTATTAGCTGCCTATGAAGCAAATATTTCCCTGTCTGTCTGGAGGCCTTTTTGCCATCAGTCTATTTCTCACTATTTTTTGGCATCATGCTGTGATCCTGCTAGATTTTAGAAGAGGGGCTGAGCTATGCAAGGCATTAGTTGAGACATACAGAGAAAAGCTGTGTACGTCGGACGGGCATCAAGTGGCTCTTTTTCTGAGTCACTATAATGGGGTACTAGCAGTGTTTCCTGCTGGCTCAATGTGAAACTAACCTGTTCAGGTACGTAAGTGTCTTAGCTGCTAAATGCAGTTAGTCTAGCAGTATTTTAGAAGCACTAATTATTCTTTTTTTTCTTCAAAGGGAAAAAAACAGGATAATGAACTCTTATTGCTTGTGCAAGCAAATGTGCAGAGTGATTTCAGATCTTAGATTAATGCTACCTGTCAAAAACAACACTTCCCTTTGGAAAGGTTAATCCAATCAAATCCAAGAGATAGGTCTTCTTGCTAAATAAATAAGTTGATTTATGTTAAGATATCAGAATTAATTTGAACATGCTGGAGAACAGAAGGCCTTGCTTCTTGGCAAATAAAATCCTAGATTATTTAAAATAGACGTTGCTTTTTTCACCAGAATTTGTATACTGTATTCAAGTTAAATTATTGACTAAAACAGATCAAAAGCTTTGCTTTTATTCGGATTAGCTAACATAGTAGAATCTGCTTAAAAGCCAAGTAAACACTTGCTAAAACATAATGAATATGATGAATTGAGTCGCCATTCCCTTAATGAGTGTTTAAGGAGGAGTACTTAGATGTCTGCATGGATTCCGTAAAAGGAAGTCAAATTGTCAAATTTGAGAAGTACACGCTTCAGCATTGTCACAATGTAATATATTGCTTTGACATAGTGCTGCTTATGTTGCAGTAGATAAGAATGGATTTATAATTGGCATCTACATCCTGAAAGCTTTAGCAACAATAACACCAGCCTCAGCATGACTAAAAATATTATCAATACAATGTTACTATTACTGCAAGTAATACTAGGAATAATAACCAGAAATAATTACCCAACCTACATTCCTTAGTTGAAATTCTTACTGAAGCCTGTAGGAATTTTGCCAAAACAAGGGTGTGATAGGAACATGGCGGTTTGACATTCATCTATTTATTTAATTAAACGATAATTACACATTGACAGATTATTTTTTTCCCCAGAAAGTCCAAAGTGGTGATATGCTTTACAAACTGAGCATGTCCAGCACTGTGAAGATTAGTGGTGAGAAATTAAAGTAGAAATAGACCAACTTCATGTCATGCCCCTGTAAATTTTCCATAAATGAAGATTCAATACTATATTTCAGTCTTCATGAGAGTTTAGTTACCTTCAAACTTTGGATTTGAGCTCAAGTTTGAATTCATTGTTTCTGGTGGGCTACTGTACTGCCTTACTCATAGGCTAATCTCTACACTAAATGAAAACTAAACTTTCTGTACATTAGCAACTGTTTAGCTCTGTTCTCTCTGATAGGATCACATAAAATCAAGCACCCAAAGCAACTGTGCATAATCAAACAAGAACAGACACAAATCTCCCATGTGAAGTATAGTCCTAAGTTACCCTCATCATCCTGAGTTATTGTTTCAATGACACATTATAATACCATTTTAGATTAAGCTTGATGCCAAACTCAGGTTTGGCAACTCATGGGTTGCTAAGAATTAAACTCCATCCTCTTGATTTAAAGCTAAATAAATGCAAGATTGGTCTAAAATTGTGTCCCATCAGCAATTTATTTGAGCTGACAAAAAAGTTACCTGGTAAGTGATGTGAACAACAGGTGGTTCCTGTGAGTACGGATAGGTTAAAGGTATCCTCCTCCCATTTTTAGCAAGGTCTTTTATTTCAGAAAGACTCAGTTGTAACTCACTGAAGCTGCCACAAAGTCTCTCTAAATTTCTAGATATATGATTCATTCCTCTTTCACTCGAAAAATTGTTGGTTTTAGGAGAACTTGATGCTTCTTGGATCACACTCAACTGCACTTTAGGGGAAGTTGGTCTACTGGGAAGCCTGGTAGGTGTTCCAAAACTGAGAATAGACACTGAACGATTGGTAGGTTCAGCATCCAGCGTTTCCAAGGCCACTGAGGGGTCACTTGGGAGCCTTTTTTCATCTAGGTCACTTACACTTGATGAAGACCCCTGCTCACAGCTAGGGTTCTTTATTTCTTCAATGAGTCTTCTCCTGCCACTAGGAGATTGAATAACTGTACTTCTTGGTACTAACAGATCCCTGCTTTGAGGTTGGTCTCCTGTAGCAAGATTCTCAAAGAACTTTCTTTTTCCAGGAATATTAACAGAGGATTCAAAGTTATAGAACATATTCTGTTTAGTCTCTGGCAATGCTGAAGAATCTTCTTCCAGCATCAGTTCTTTGATCATCAGACGCATTACGTACCTGTCTGAACTTGAAGATGGAATAAGACTAGGCTCAGGGAACTTCTGCTTACCAATCAGAATCAATAGGAGTTTGTCAGTCAAAAAGCATAGGCCCTTTGGTCTTTCATTTTTTTCCAACTGTATTTGTTGAATATGTGGCATGCAGGAAGAGGTTACTGAATACACTAAAACAATGTTAGAAGTATTAGAGGCCACTGCCACAATCTGAGCTCTCAGATCAAAAGCCATTATATCAGGAACCAGAATACCTGGGATGGTGACTTTTCTGGTGGTGGTTACCTTCCTCTCAAAAGTTACCAAGATCAAGTGAGAAGAATCTTGACCATTTGTCATTGCAGAGTCTTTGCATTTCAGAGTGATGAAAGGACCGGGATCAGACCGACGGTGGTTTGCAAGGATATGGGTTAAATCCACAGGACCTGATGAAGAAGAAGCAACTGAGTCAACACCTGATCGATCTGAATCTGTGGACTTTCTTCGCAGGTCCATGGAGTATTCCTCATCACCAAGCACCAGAGCAGACTGTGAGATTAAAGAACCAGTTTCTGTACCAGGTGGCATATCAAATGCAATGCCTGCATTCAAACCATAGATATTATCTAAAGGAAGCTCAGTAGCTACAGCAATTTGGAAATCCAGTGTGGCTTCTATAGCACAGATATAACCTCCTACATCAAAGACAGGGCAAAAGGAGCAGGTATTTAGAGTTTTCTGAGCATCATCCCATATGTAGGAATGCAGGGCACTGCCTATAGCAACTACTAAACGATTACCATCCTTAGTCCAGCAAGCACAGTGGATAAGCCCACTGCTTTTAATATCTGCCTTAACTCTAGTATTGTCAGTTCGAACAGCATGCAAGACTGAAGCATCTCTTTTTGTAAGCACAGCCAAGACCTCCTTCTTTGGATGCCAGACGCAGCCCTGAGAAAGCAGTGGAAACGGCTCACCGATTTCACAAGTCTGGGAAATCAAAGGTTTGTTCTTTTCTGCAGTGCTGTATCCCAGCTGCCAGACACTAACATGCTTTTTATGCTGAACAGCAAGCAGAGCTGGGGTGTCTGTAGAGCAACATGGGCCCCAGTAAAGCCCATGAACATGTTCAAATTGACCAACAACGCTTGAGTCTCCAAACTTTAGCTCTCCTTTGTGATAGTATAAAGCAGTCAGTATCACTTGCTTCCCATCTGTCCAGGCAATTCCATGCACGGGGTGGATGGCTTGATACAAAGCATTGAGGCCGGTTCTCAGCAGCTTTGCCTTTCCCAGCTCCATCTTTTTAAAGTTTCTGTCTACTGGTGGTTGTTCCAAAGTAGAGGATCCGTGGAATTCACTTGCAGATCACAACAAGGAAATCTTTTCTTGTATCTCCTTCCCTTCCCTTCCCTTCCCTTCCAGAATCAAGCTGTTTTTTCTGCTGATAATCCAAGCGCCTACATTGTGAACTCCTTCCCAGTAAGCCTGCAGCTGGTCTTCTAAGTATAAATCCATGTCAAAGCTGCTTTTGCTATGTCTTTTCGTGGGAGGAGTTATCATCTTCATGTGATGGCTAACAGGTTTAACCAATTACTGTACCTTTTCGTAGAAGCCTATTTTTGACTCTTCACTGCTGGGAGTATATTTAAAAATAACATTCTAATACCTTGACCTTCAGAGAATGAAGGTCTTTGGTGAAGGCTGGAGACAGATCATATGCTGTTAAGCTCAAATATTAAGCTACAACCTGAAATAATGACCTGACACTTCTTTCTTTTCACTTGAAGGATAAAGAAGATTTAAACACACCTGAGTACGGTACAAGACAGATTGCAATCTCTGATGGCCAGCATCTTTCAAAGATACAAGATCCTAAGTGCCTGTGAAAGTAGAAAAGGGAAATCATGCTCTGTTCTGTTAGTAGTAGCAAAAAATGGAGGAAAGTGAAATTTAAAGAGAAGAAAAATAGGCTAAAAGCAAAGACAGCTGATTAGTGTTCATTTTAGTGGGACAGATTTCCTAGCTACAATTATATGTTGATTTCTTTTTTGGTGTTCCCAGCCACCTCTACCTGAGGACTGTTCCCTCGTCACATAGCCAAAATGCAAAGAGAAAGCCAACATTCTCCTGTTTCCCTAAATGCTGCAGTTTCTACACTATGGAGCATAACATCGTGCAGAGATCCTTGAGCTGACAAAGACTCAACCAGTAAACTCATATAACACAGTGGGGCCTGTACAAGGATAAGCCACTTCGGTTTGGCTCTATTGTTTCAGAACAAGAGCTGGTTCAACTCAGGTGTCTCCATTCTTCCCTCCTCAGCATATCCTTTCTGGGGTTAATTTGGACAGAGCTCACATTATCACTGAACGGAAATCATTATGGTGAAATTTGTTACTTAAATATAAGCAAGCATTACTATTTTAATTGCCCTAGGATATCTGAGATAGCCACTCTGGGCTGGCAGATATGGCACAGGACTTACAGAAGAGTAGTGCCATTCTGGAGTGGCAGCTGGCAAGAAAGAGATGATCCCTAGATAGTCCTTAGATGGTGTAAGACGGTATTAGAAGCTTATTTACAGGTAACTGAATCCCATCCTCAGACTCTCTTCATCGTTCTTGTTTTGCCAGCATTTCCTTTCTGCTTTGATGTAACTTTTGTCACATTAAAATCACTGTTTGCATTTAAAAAAGTAATATGAGTAAATTAGACCTGGGCAGAGGTTTACAAATTATAAATATAATCACTACAGTTAAAGATGTAAGACCTAACTATACATATTCTGCACCTTTGGCTGATTTCTACTTATATATTTTTATAGTACTAGATGGGAAAAACAGATCTCCTGTTGAAGACAGTTGGACCTCTGTTGTAAGATTTTTTTAGTATCATTTGTCCAGGTGTATTTACTGAGGATGGTGAGTACCACTGAAGAACTCCTGAATTCCTGTAAAGTAATCCTGTCATATTCTCATTCACAGCTACTTGGTTTTTGTAGATTAATTCATGGCAATTATATTCAAAATCAAGGGTTTTTTTTTTAATATTCATCAAGGACAAGCCAGTAGTGATGAGTGGAATAGGTAAAAATCAAAAGGTTAAATACACAGGTTAGAAGATCCTTTTTTTATGCAAGACTCCTAAATTTTGAGCCGCATCTCGTGCTTGCAGTGAAACCATGTTTTTTAATGATTTCACCTTACCCACTGCTGACAGAGATGCCAGGCCACACTTAAGATGCCACACATACCTGTTTCACTAGGAGCTCTATTCTGTACTTCCTCAAAATGGTAGCGGGTTTATCGTGTCATATATTACTGATAGCTATTTACCCATACTAGTTATAATGAATACATTACATTAAAATACAATCCTAGCAGCTCCACAAATTTGCAGAGTCTGTAGAAGATAATTTTGGTTTGCTTTAAAATAATGGTGCTTTGCTGCTTTGCTGTCTTCTGGATGTATTTTACTGAAACTGATAAAGCTGTGCTTCAGCACAGCCATCTCATCTACATTCTGCACCACTGAGCTTTAAATATCATAACAAAACTACATTGCAGCTGGATTCTAGCAACCTAAAATGTGTTTTGGATGCAGAAACGTCTGCTTTAGTAGGATTAAAATGCTCAGAGATGTTTTGATAAGGATGATGTGTGTTCTGCCAGCGATGCAGACATCTTGAGAACATGGACTACTTGTGTGGAAGACTGGATGTTCTTTCCTGTTCTCTTCTTCATTTCATCATCTCTCATAGCACGCATCTGCTCTTCCGCAGTGTCTGCAACACTATCAGAGGGCGAGACAAGGCTGAATCTGTGAGATTTGTCAGTACCAGAATCACCCTCAATTTGTGAATTAAGGATGTCTCACAAACACTGACGTCTTGAAAAAATATTTGTAGTGGAGGCACAGCGAGGTTGTCCTCTATCTCTGAAAGCATTAGGAAGTAGGACTTCATCTGATGTACTTATGTTTATTTCTCGTTAATTCTCTAAGATACTGCAGATAGAAAAATTATATCCACAAAGTTCCGCTGGCGTGGCAGTGAGGTGGTGAGGTAGTGAGGCGTGACATTCACAGCTGATGACTGCATTGTCCAGTGTTAAGATTTTCGTTGTCCCAAGCTCTAGCACCTTTAGTTCACCAGGAGAATTCAGAATTCACCTCCCGTTTCCTATCACATAACATCTGTACATCCTGTGGGAGATTTTTTCTAGCAAGTCTGAAGCCAATCAATAAAGGTGCTTAGCAGATAAGAAGTTACACAGTCTATTTAAAGCAAAGGAGGTTCAGAGCTCTCTGACTACACGGAATCGTTTGTAATACAACTTCAGCAAACGTGAGATAACACCCACTGAGAAAACAGACTCATGGAGAGACACAAAACCCCTGATAAGATTGCTGTGGCCTATTTAAAAATCTCTAAGGCTCAATGTTCCTTGAAGTCTGTGGGGTTTGGACATACCACAGACATATTCTGTAGCAATTGAGCTTGAACCTTAGGCTCCATTGGGGTAACATTTGAGGATCTTAAGGAAAATTTCCTCCCATAGTTCATTCTGTGGGTTGTTTTTGTTTTTTTTTTCCACTGAGAGGGCATAATGTGGGCAAGAAACTTCTGTGAGAGCAGAATCATCTAGTACCTCCATAAACACCATATATGATAAACTAATTTGAGATAAGATTAGCTTTCAGGGTGAAAAAGAAAACTAAGTCAATAATGGAAGACTTGTAAAATACACAAAGGATAAAAAAAACCTAAGTTATGCCATGATTATAAAATTTAAACAAGTTATAGGATCAAAGTATATTCCAGATGCAGGCACAAGGTGAATGAAAGAGACAATGAATTTCCACTTGGCATAGCCTCATTTTTCAAAAATAGGATAAAAATAAGCAGGGAAAAAACCAAGTTCCCCTCATTCAGTTAACACATTTTTCTGGGAAAGAAGAGTAAATAATATCTCTGGTCACCTTGGCATGTACAGCACACTCAAAATAAAGGGTGGTAACTGGGAATTGTCCTGGCAATACTACAGTTTTCTGGCAAAACCCAAGAAAGCAATACAGAGTAATCTGTTAGTAATCTGAGACACTCCAGTGACCACAGTCCTTACACTGATCCTGAGCTAGATTCTGATCCTATTAGCATCTCTGTGCCTCTGATTAACTTTGGTATAACTCAGATCAGAATGTCACCTGTGGTTTAAACCAGAGGGGTTTCAGCTGGTGGCATCTTGGCTGGCTCTGTCCTGCAGAATGATTCCAACCAGCCATTCTCCATTCATTTGGAGGAGATGGTGGTTAGAAATAGTATACAAAACCCCAAACTGAACACCCCCCAGCAAGCTGCACATAGCTGTTAGGTAGTAGCCACGAGTTCCCATGGTTCGTAATGAATGTTGGAAAATCAATTCAGCCTTCATCATTGCAGAGGGTGAGCTGCCCTTTTGTATAATACTGATTTTATATTGCTGTTTCCCCACAGTTGCTATACTTACTATTTACCTGTCTTGGGAAATGGTGAATGCACTTTGTGTTCAATATGGATCAGAGTTAATGAGTTCCAGGTTCTCAAATATATTTACTTGTCTATTTCTTGTCCAGTGGGAGATCGGTATCTAAATATCTCTGGGGATCTGAGTTCAGTGCCTTGCTGGAAAAGCTGAGTTTCAGACTTCATTTTCTCGTTTATTCATGGTAAAATGACTCTTTCCAGGCTAGATCTTGCTTCAAGTTAATTAAATTGATGTTAATATTCCTGGTGACTTCAAAGGAAGACAGATCCAGCTTAATATGTAATAAAAAAAGAGTAATAATTATTCTAATGCTAATTTAACTCCACTTTATGAAACATCTAATGCGGTATTTTTACTTCAGAAATATTTCTATTTAAAGCTACTCACCATGATTTCACCAATTCAAGTCAGGGTGTCATTTAGTTCCATACTTTGATGAAGCTCGTGTAATGTATTTATTTTTTCACCCTGATATTTCTTTGCCTTGAAGATCTGATTTTAGAAAATAGTTCTCTGTCACAAGCTAACTGGAACAGACTGTAAAAATGATGCACGGTTAATAGAGATACAAAATACGTAATCTGTCAGAGCAGATCTACTGATGACACTATGTAAATCAGCATTGTTTTGACAGTGATATGTACGTGCACTGTTACTGCTCTCAGAATGAGATTTAACCCACTAGCTAGCACATTTTTGTGTCTATCCCATGTAAAGTGGGGAAGATCTAAAGGAAAATTGTATTCTTTTGCATAAATCTATTTAATAAACTGTTAAGATTGATTAATTAAAAAATAAGTTATGCAAATGATGATGTAAAGATAAGGCCCTGATCTTTTCTATGCAGTCTATATTCAAACTAAGGAGGCTTCAGGCAGGAATGTCACAGCTTCTTTCTAAGAAAATTTCTTGAATACCTGCAGTGGTGTGGACTTACCCTTCTAGAGTGTCTGCCTGGGCCAAATGTAACAGGCTAGCTTGATCTGCCATCTACTAAACAGAGGCATCTAGTGTGGGGACACATATGATGGAGGAGACACTGCTGGAGCACAGACAAAAGTTTTTCAGCTTCTTGTAGAGGTTCACAAACTCTGTGCGCTCACTTCCACACTCAGTGATATGCTGCTAGATGGAAGCTTTCAAACTGTAGTGAGCATAAGGACTAACTGCAGCCTATGACTCCTCTGACCTCCAATTCTCTGAAATCCTCCTGGATCTCAGGGAAGCCACCAGAGATGCTCCATCACATCATTCCAACGTGAGCTATCTGTCAGTCTTGCAGGAGTGTTGTCAATGGTCCTCTTGATGTTTGTGGTTCTTGAACTCCCCTGTCTTCTGTAATAGCAAGGCAAATATCATCCAGTTCTAACATCACAGTCCAGCAGGCTTGGGGAAGTAGAGTTGGCAGAGCATTTGTTAATCTCCAAAGCCTTCCCTTTTGTGTTTTAGAGTGAGACTCTTGTGGTTCTTTGGAGTAAGGAGGAGAGAACCAGATTTTTTCAGAAGGCCACTTCATTCTTGTTCCCAGTCAGACTGTTGGGCTCAAAATTTGTCTGGTTTTCACAACGCTAAAGCAAATAGTGAAGAACTGGGAAGGAAAGCACGTGAACAATAGTTATGCAAACACAGTCACAGAGAATGAGACTCGTTTAATTGTCAGGGTGGAATTCACCTCACAAATTAGCATTTTTACATTGAGGCATATGCATATGGCTGCCTGCATGAAAGTAGTACCTGAGCTCCCAGGGGGCAACAGAGTTGAGCCTCAGCACTCTAACATATCACCAGGCACATACACTTTAATTGTCTAAGTCAGACCCTGCTTACTGATTCGCTTAAAAGTCAGTGGTGAGAAATAGATGTGTTTAGGGCATGATTCATTCCATCCTGAAGTACCTAAAATAGATAAATGCTTCTTGTTTTATGAGTCTAGCAGAAGTATTCAGATAGGACACGGTTATGGACAGACGAATGCCAAGGAATGAGTAGTCATTACACGTGTCTGTTATAACCAGCACATTTATCAATGATCAGCCCACTTATAGCTCTTTCCAGAGCTACATGCTTCCTACCCACATCCTTCCCGCTACTGAATGCCCTCTCTGTCTCAAACCGCTATTTTGTGACTTAATACTCCCATATACATATGCCAGTCTCTTGCGCTTGCTTTATAAAGCAACCAAGGTTTTGATGGTGTTCTTAAAAAGGAATATTTCCTGAGCTTGAGCTGGGTTTGTATGGAACAGAATCTTAAGAAAAGTGATAGGAACTCCAGTACTTGTGAAAATTAGTTATGAAAATTATACTAGGCAGAAGAGTATGAAATGTTCTTTAGGAAACATTCCTGTCTTGGCAAAGAGAGGGAATGAATGATCTAATAGGTCTTTCCATCTGTAAGTCAACATTCAGCTTCCAAATTATGCCAGTCTTTTTCTTTCATAGAAATTAGATAGATTTGGTTTTGAAGACATCTCTTACTAGTACCTTCTTCTTTACATGATGAGGTAAATTTGTATTTTTGAAGTGATATTTTTATCATTTACACCAAACATATTAGATAACTAAGGAACTTCTTGCATGGCTAAATGCTCTTTGCTACAGTGTGCATGCTCAGTTAGGTCACTCTCATTTGAAAGCCTATTGTGACTTGAAGAAGAGCAAAGGATAGTTATATTTTAGCAGATATATATTTATCCCAGCTTCATAATTTGTAAAGGTCACTTAAACCCTGTCTGCACTAGGTAAATAATTCATTATTTTAAAGGAACTCTGGACAGTGTCAGCTGAACATAACCCTCTATTGAAACCACTTGGTTGACAGTGTAGACAGAGTCAAACTTTTAGCAAAAGCTGCTTTAAAAAGCGCAAATTTCACAAAGCATATAAAAATTGATTGCTTCTGAATCATGTGGATTCTAGTATCTATTCAAACAGTTAAACCGTGGTGGAAAACACTGATTGAGAAAGACCATGCATCTAATTTTGCTTGATGTATGGGGTGAATATGATGATAATACCTCTGATGACCAGGTTACATGAATAGTTTTGCTGCCGTTGCCACTGGTAGAGCTGTTCTACTTTAGGTAGGGGTGACTACGGGAAAATTGCAGAAGTAGCTGAAGAGGGCTGCCTCCCAGCCATGATTGGAAATTCTTGTAACAAATCACCTCTGACTTGGTCTTCCCTAGAAATCTTCTTGCTAGTTAGACTTAGCAGGATATCCCTACCTCTACCCCCATGATACAGACAAATATATTGGTGAATGTGTTCTAACCCAAACCTGATGATAAGCATGAAGCAGTTGTAACATTGTGCTGCTATCCACCTGCTAAACAAGCAGTTTGCTTACAGCTTTCTGTGCAGGCTGAAACAGAGCCACAGTGGTTGATTATTTTAATCCATAATCTTTAAACTAGTTTAAGTGTTCAGCAGAATTGTTTTGAAGGTCCTTTGGTGTCTACATTTTTACTGAAAGGCTACAATGGTTGATTTGGCCTTCCTAAGGACCTCAATTTAGAATTAAAAAAACCAACCCACAACCGACTATTGTTCTACTTCATTAGTAGGAATGATTTGAAATTTTTCCACTTGAGGTTCACTTTAAGCCTAAATACCTGTTCTTGAGGATTCAGCTACCTTGGCTCCACTGGGGCAAAACCCAGAAGGCTGACTCAGCCTTGTCTTTCTGCAAGAGAGCTAAAGGGCAGTCGCTGGGTCAGCCCTGAGGAGCCGAATACCAGGAAGCTTAGTGTTTGTGTTTGTCCCAGAGATGAATGTAAAAAGCCTGGGATTTTTAGTGGCCGTTGTCAGTCTGTTGACATTTAACTAGAGTCAAAGCTGTCCCTGGAGTATCATGCCAAAAAAAACCCCCAACTCCTCACTATCTGTCTGTGCTGTCCTACTCACAGCTGCCCGGGTGTGTGCACAGCCTGCCTGTGCCTGCTCATCTTCTAGTTGTAACTTCAGATCATTTCGGTTAGGAGGTTCTAGAAACTCATTAAATAGTGTTGTAATTGCACATGCAGAATGAAGGAAAACAAATACGGCCTTAATTTTCTGAATCCATTACCCAGCTCCCTTGATTCATTTACCTAGAGGATTGAGAATGCCAGTTAATTTCTTTTCCACAGTTACATTTCCAAAATCATCGAAAGACTAATCAGAGGCTTGTAGCTAATATTTGCAGTTTGTTTGGTTTTCTCCTGTTGTTTGAACTGCTTCCAATATGTCTTGCCAGTGACATTTCTTCACCAAGCAGAATAAATAACAAAACTAGAGAAAAGAATTTTACTGGAGAAACCAGCAAATGTGTTGCACTGTAAAGACGAAGTTTCTCAAAGTCACTGACTTCCTTCTGTAACTTCCCCAGCAAGGAAATGACAGAGCTGAAATAATTAGTTTACTGTTTATGGATGTGATTCCAGTACTGTTCTGTTCAATTTAAAAGATAGGCTTGCATCTTTTAATCCATTTTTTACTATGAAAGATTGAATGGAAGAGAAAATCTAATCATCTTGGGCTGTATGCTCATGATATTGCTGTTATTATTGGAAATTGTATTTCTGAGACCCCACGGCATGACCCTGAGTTTAGGCTCTGGGCCCCAAGGTGTTACATTTATTTATAACTAGAAGAGGACCTCTGCTCCTGAATTCTTTGCAATCTAAACAGACAAGGCAGAATGATCATTCTCATTATATAAATGAAATACCAATGGCACAGAGAAACTCTGAGCATATCTTCAGTTCAGCAAGCCACCTTCAAAGTGGTAAGCACTGAAGCAATGTCAGTGCAGCAGTCTGCATGTGCACTAGTTAGCCTGGTTGGACTGCTGTCATTTCATATTTGTATTGCACCTGAGATGCCACCTAGTTTTCACACACTGCTGTTCTGCAGTGCTCAGTAGGTGTATGGGACACTTTGGAGCATTATGCATTGCAAACAGAACCAAAATGATTTTGGATCAGTGCAGTCAATTTCAAAACCGTGGCTGACGTCACTACCACTTCTTTACTTCTTTCTCTTCTTCATTCGGTAGGAAAAACATTTCAGGCTCAAAGCATTTTAGGGGAAGGAATCTTTGGGGACCACATGGCCCAACTGCTTGCTTGAAAAGGCTGATAACAAAGTTTCAGGTTCCTCAAGGCTTTGTTTGATAATTCATCCTGTGAAGGTGAAGACTTTTCTCCCTTAGCCAGAATTTCCCTTGCTGTGACTAATGTCCATTGCTTCGTCCTTTTGTAGCACCATCATTTCCACCAGCTGTAAGGTAGCTGTAGACAGCAGCTGAGGTCCTTTCTTAGCATTGCCTTCTGTAGGCTGAACCAACCCAGCTCTCTCACCGTCTCCAGATTCTCTAGCCACTAACCACCTTGGATGGGTTGGACTTGCTCCAGTATGTCAGTGTCTTTTTTCTTACTGAGGGACAGAAGCTTGTGGGAGCATGAGTCCATCTGAAAACATCAATCCAAACCCATGGGGCTTTTTGGAAGTTGTAAATTGCATTAATCTTTTCTGGCAGTGGGCTCCATTAGTTAGGTTCTGGTCTTGTGGAATTTTTGCCTCCATTCTAGAGCCTAAACTACCAATTTCATGGCTCTATCAGCTGGTGGACTATATCATGGTGAGCTGGAGTTCCTATGTATATCTGAGGTGAGCTCATCTAGTACTTGTAGAAGTTTTGAAGATCAGGATGGAAAATGACTCGCATCTAAATGCTTTGATATGGAATAAATGAATACCTGAGGTGGGAAGAGCCCAGTGAGGCAGAGGAGAGGTGGTAGCTTTCAAGTCAGTGCTACTGAAAACTTCCAGCTGGTAGCCACAGCTGCAACAGGAAATGAAGGATAGAGATGTGGAGGACGAGTTCCAAGAGAATGATGAGGGTTCAGAATAATTGCTTCAGGAGGAAGCTTTATTCTGATGGGGCATTTGGAACAAGCATCAGTTGGGAGGAGGTGACTGTGCTGCAGACCTGTGGTAGCCAGCAGTGGGAAGAAATGAGGATGGGCTTCCTTCAAATGGCTGTCACCATGGGTATGCTATCAGAACTGCCCTGGCACCCGTTTTGAGGGAAATCACTGATTCTGGCCTGACTCTCTGCTTTCTTTCATCAAGGCTCGTGATGCACAGGAACATTCGCAGTGACACGACCTGCTGAGCTGTGCAGGCTGGTGTTTATTTTGGTTGCATTTTTCTGTTGTGGTGCTGGTTTTGCACATCCTGTACGCTTGTGGATTAAAGTCACTTGACGGGGCACGTTGATTCAGTGGGTGGGAAGGTCAGTATTTGTCAAACATTTTTAGTTTGCTTTCATTATTGGTTCTTAGAACAGTGCTTGGGTTTCAAAGTAATGCTGAGTCTTTCTCCATGGATGCTGGTGAGGGAAATTTGTATTGTCTGGCCATTTTTGTGGCTTCCACGAATTTATACGTTTGCAGAATTCGTTCTTTCCATTTATGAACAATTTAGTGCTTTGGCTTTCCAGGGATGTTCTTCATGTGCATATGGAATCTATTACACATGATTTGTAGATCCGTTGTAGATTTTAGAAACAGTAAAGATGGGATTTCACAGTATAGGAACTATGAATTAAACTGAAACACCCTAAAAATGTGAAAACTCTTTGTCTTCCTAAAAGTGGAAATGCATAAATAGTTTGTAAACAGTGCAGGCTGTAGGGGTTTTAACTAACGAAAATAAGATATTCAGCTGCTAAACTTTCAGGTTTTGAGTTTCTGCAAAACCTCATGACTATGATCAGCCTGTCCACTGAGGAATGTTAAATGTTTGAATCATGTGCTTCCATCATAACATTCAGGAAGGAGGGTTCAGAGAACAATCTGCTTTTCCAAGGTGCTGTTTTTGTTGCCAGGATAGAAAGATGTGCTGTAGGAGGGTCTTGTGGTAAACCACTGTTCAGGAAGGTGAGCTCTACAGAGACATGAAAGCTGAGACTAACGGGCTTTATCCTTGATCCAAACACACTGGATCCCAAAGTGGGGAAGGGGGGTGTCATACAATAGCTTTCAAAGAGCATTCTTTAAAACACTCATCTCCTGATCTGCTTTGATAATTTGGTTTTAGTAATTTGCTTGGTCGTGGACTTTCTCTCTTTGCCCTTGTGTTTACTTTGTCTCTCCTCCAATTCTTTGACAATTCTAAACCACTTTCCCTTTTATTTCAGCGGTTTTCTTGAAGATATGGGACATTCCTTGTCTCAGTGTTCTCTTTCAAGATGTTCATATGCTGTGTATGTGTTAACAACCATGTCTTTGAGGACCTCAATGCCTCCAGTGAATACTATAAGGTGAAAAATAATATTATTTGGGGTGACAAAGATTTTTAAAAATATTCACCCAACAATTTTGAGATACCCTCTACAGATCCGTAGTTCTGTCTTGGAATTTGGTCTCACCTTTCTTTCCGTGTGCTTGGGAATATGAGTGTGGGAAGTCTAATTAGTTCATGCCCCAAAGAAGCTCCATGTCTGCATTTAGAGACCCAGCATAGAGCAAGAGGCCATGGATGGGATGATTAGAAGCACAGTGGGTTTAGACCTAGGTCACTTCTTGCTGCCTTCTAATTCCATCTTATGGCTTGTACATTTTGCTTTTTTGTTATGCTTGTATGTCTGCCTGAGGATGCTGGAATCTGTGTTTAAAGCCTGTTATTTGTGATGACTGTGGTCATTACAATATGGATCCATCACATGTGAATCTGTGGTCCCTTCTGAACTATATTATGTGATTGAGTCCAATGTCCTCATGTCACATGATGTGACTCGTGAACAGCTATTCTTCCACCATCACAGACAGGTATGTAGCCCTGACCAAAGGAATCATGTACTTCTAGAGGTTCAAGGGAACCCAGCAAAGTATAAATTGCTTTTATTCATCACTTATGCCTTCTGATGTTCTGATTGTCTGAGAGGACACAGACATCTACCTGGATGAAAGCAGCTCTTTCCTGTAAAGTCAGGGGCCCTACTAGGACACCGTACACCTAGAATTTCACTTGACAGCTCCCCTTACATGCTCAGCATTTGCTGTGCTGTCCTTGTCACCCTGTAATGGCTCTGAGCCACATCTGGAATTAGCAATGTTCATGTATCCTTAATGCTCCTGTGCCACTTATCTCCTCCTTGTTTCTCAAATGCATTTTTAGTATCTTTGTACTGATGAGAAATCAAATGACATTCTGAGACTGACACAGAAAAAAAATCCCTTTTCAGAATTTACACTACTACAGACCAGTTCTGGTGAACAGAAGCAAGTGCCTGCTTTGGGGAGACCTTAGTGCAGCCTTCCAGTACCTAAGGGGGCCTACAAGAAATCGGGAAGGGGACTTCTTATAAGAGCAAGTAATGACAGAATAAGGGAGGATGGCTTTAAACTGAAAGAGGAAGATTTACATTAGATATAGGGAAGAAATCCTTCCCTGTGAGGGTGGTGAGGCACTAGGCAGAGGCTGCCCAGAGAAGCTGTGGCTGCCCCATCCCTATCGGTGTTCATGGCCACGTTGGACAGAGCTTTGGGTGACGTGGTCTAGCGTGAGGTGTCCCTGCCCATGGCAGGGAGTTGGAACTGGATGACTTTAAGGTCCTTTCCAACCCAAACTATTCTATGATTCCGTGATTCTATTATCTTGAAGGTCCTTTCCAACACAAACCATTCTGTGATTCTGTGTATGCTACATACCAATGCAGAATTAACTGGGATGAAGGCAGGCTAAAAGAGATCTCCATCCAGCCCTCATAACCACTTCAGAACTCATGCTTTTCCCCACTTGGCCACTTTTGGGGAGCTTCTGCCAGCCAGCCCCAGTCATTCTGGAGTGTCCAACTCACAATGAAACATACAGTAAAGCATGGCAGTGGACAGTCTAATCAGAACAGCATGAAAGGCAGAGAGAGATGGTCAGTATAATTCAGAGTGTAGCTGCAAGGGGCACATCATCACAATTACAAAACACCACAGGAATTCCCCAGCTCAGTCATCCTGACAGCTGCCTCATGTAGATGAAGATCCTTTTTCCTAAGTGGAATCCAGTTTGCAACAGATAAAAATCCTGAAAAAGCACAGAGAAGTCTAAGTTGGAATTAGATGGATACAGACAGCTCTTTCAGCTGGAAAACTGATGATGTCAAGGTTCCATTTTTACTTTTCAACCCAGAACACACAGAACTGTAAACACAACAGTAGACAGTGGGGATCGTGGAATTCATGTGCACAGTTAGTTTAGGAGGACATAGTATTTTTCATCTATTTCAGGTACACTTATCAGAAGCAGTTCTGTCTCTTGCACAGCCTTTTGAACCTGCCATCTGACATCAAGGGAGCATCTGAGCAACACCCACACCGATTTTCGGGCTTAGAACATGGATGAGGATGGTTAGTTATAGACTGTGTTGCGCATTTGGAACTCAGGGTACCTCCGGGTGTCCTACTGGAGACCTGCGGCTGCTGGGGGGGCTGAGGCACGGCCGAAGGGTACCGCAGCCCCTGCTGCCGCTCACCCGCAGGCACCGAGTTACCTCCTCTTCACGGCGCACACGCAAGGTGCGAGCACGGGCTCTCTGCTCCTGGCTGCTCATAACCGGGAAGGTGCCGACCCTCACCCGCCCTGGTCGCTGGCTGGCTTTGGGAGCTCGCTGCCCGGTTCCCCTCCGGCCCAGCTCGGGCTCACCCCCGAAGCCCTCCCGCCGAGCAGCCTCCGAGCGGGGGTAAACGGTGGCAGGACCGGGGGCAGGGCTCTGCCGGGCACCACACGCGGCCACCGCCGGGGACACAGCGCTAAGGCGGGCCCTGCCCGGGGGGAGGCAGCCGCACCCCGAGCCTATGGCAGCGCGTACCCCAAGCCGCGGCGGCCCCAGGCGGGGACGGGCGGCCCCCTTCTTCTCCTCCCTTCCGCGGCCTCCCCGCCCCTGCCCCGCATTGGCTACGGGCGGCTGACGGGCAGCCTGGGAGGCCCCTGCCAACCGGCGCGGCAGGGCATGCCTGCACTGGAGGTCCGGCCGCGCCGCGCCGAGGGGTGCTGAACCGAGCAGCGCCGCGCCAGTGCCGCCATGGGGGTGGAGATCGAGACCATCTCTCCGGGAGACGGTACGGGACCGCGGTGGAGGGCGGGGGGCGAAGCCCTGCGGCACGGGTCCGGGGTGGCACGGGTCCGACCGGCGACCCGACCTGGCCGGTGTCTCACGGGGTCCGAGACCGCAGGCAGCCGCCGGCTCCGCCGCCGGGCACAGGCGGGAGCGCGGGGCCCCGGTGTGGGGTAGCTGCGGGGTGCAGGAGAGAGGGCACGGCCGGTCCCGCACCACCCCTTCCCGGTCCCCTTTGGGCACGGAACCCCGGTGCGGGGGAGCGGGGAGAGGCGGCCGCGCGGGGTCCCGGCGGTAGCGGCGGGAGGAGCCGGTGGCTCCCCGGGCGGCAGCAGGGGCGGCGGGGGCTGGTCTAAGGCATCCGCCGGCAGCTGCCCGGAGCCCGGCGGTCGGGGGCAGCGCACCTCGCCGCAAACTTTCCGCGGCTGCTCAGCCAGCACCGCGCGGGGCACCGGCTTTCGCGGCCCCATCCCTCCCGGCGCGGCAGCGGCGGGGCGCCTGCTTCCCCCGACCCAACGTGTGGTGCCGGTGAGAGCTGAGGTGCAGCCCGGGTGGTCGTAGCCTCTGCCTGGCGCAGGCTCTCCTCTCCAGGGCCGGTTCGTGGTGTTCTGCTCTCCCGTGGTGGTTGTTAGAACCCCATTTCGTAAGGTTGTGGTGGTTGTATTTTTTTAGAGGGTGTGATTTCTAACATACAGCCATATGTATCTATATAATAGGCCAGATTCATCTTTGGCTGGTACACAACCGTAAATAATTTGTTCAGGCTGATCTCAGCTTAAGTTTCTTGGCCCAGTATCTTTTCTTTGTGTGTGCTTTGAAATTGGCTTCTCCCTCTGTGCTGTTTAGCTCTGGGGATCAAATTCTTGTCTTGGTTGCGTAGATATAAAAGCGGAATGCTTATGTGGATATAAGTGACATTGCAGGGTTGAGAGTAGAAAGAAGGGTGCAACTTAACCCCCTAATAGTACTTCCTAGCTATTAAATCTAGTCAAGCCTGGCTTTGTAAACAATATGGTGTTCCAGAGAAGGTTATATGGATAATTCTTCTTGATTGCAAGTCTTGATCAAAATCAGCTGACTTTAAACACTGTCTTAAAACCACAGCTAGTCAGTGGTCTTGAGAATCGCTGCTTTTAATTCAGCTTTGATGTGAATTTATGTAGCCTCGTTGACTTGGTGTTACACTCACACAAGCAGAAAATGTGTCAGGAAGGTCTGATAGTCCTTTTGTCTGATCTCTGTACAATAGTGCATCATTTGAACAGTACCTGTTTTACCCAGGGTAGGATTCATCTCAAGTAACTTTCCTCAGGCTGGGTGCTAGTCTAAAGCAGTCTTGTAGGTTTTTTCTGTAGTCATCTCCAGAAAACAGTTCAGTCCTGCTTCTCTCTGGATTGGCTGGGTTTCTCTTCAGGCACTGCTAATTCTCCACTGTCAACAGGGAAAGCCCAGGAGACTGACATATGATAGTTGCCTGTGGCTTAGATGGCTAAAGTTAAATGAGAGGAATTCCACTTGTGAGTACAGTGGTGCCCTGACTGAGTACTTACTATACTGTGTTTTGTGCCACCATAGCTAGAGATATTCCAGCCAGCCAGGTTGATGAACAAGGCTGTTCAGATGATACTCAGAAGCATTATCTCTTAATATCATAAGTTCATCATATTAGCCTGCCCTTCTGCTGTTCACTGCTCATGGTGGGTTTGGCATCTAAGCCCCATGTATATAGTTTATGTGTTACCTGTTTTATACCCTGTGATGCACCCTGTAATGTGTAACTTGTTATTGTGTTAATTCAGACCATAGAGGCCAGAAAGCCAGCTAAGATAGGAGCCTCACTTTATACCTGAATCCCCAGTTTTGAGCTTTCTGGTATGGATGTTTGTTAATTATCAGTCTGATTCAAACTTTAAGTTCTTCTCAGCCTGGGCCCTCCGCTGGCCATCCTTACCTGAGAAATCAAGGTTAGCTGCTTTAATATGCTGGTGACACCTAATTGAATCTGGAAAATCTTCCCCTACTTTTTAGTGCCTTTGGCAGTACCTAGAACAGGTAAAATGGAAATGGTAATATCATTTTCCAGTGGCAATAAAATAATTTAAGCCTTCTTTTCCTTTCAGTATGAAAATTTTAGTAGGAGCTACCAGGCCTTTAAAAGAACTCAGTGTATCCCTGCTTTATTGTTGCCTGATGCTACAAAATTAAACTGCCTTTGTATGTGAAATTTTTTTTAATCCCCTTCCTGGCTTATTAAAGTTGCTGTTGTTAGAGCTGTCTTGAGTAAAAGGCATTAGAAATGTGAATACAAATGCAAATTTTCACGATGTCGAACTAGAAGTTTATTTGAAAAGTTAGAGCAAAAACATGCTGAGAATTTTAAGGTTATGATCTGTGAAGTTTTGACAGTCCTTTTGCACTTGCAGAATGTAAATGCATGTATAAGGCACAGGAAAAATACGTTGCATATTAGTGATTTGGCAGCACATAGTCGGTACAAATCTCAGTGTAGCACTTTCCTCTGGCAAGATAAACTTGCCTAACCACACAGGTCGATCAGAGAAAATAAAAGAATAACCTTTTATACTTTTAACAGGGCGGACCTTTCCAAAGAAGGGTCAGACATGTGTCGTGCACTACACAGGTAAGGCATGTTCCGAATATTCTCTCAATGCCGACTGCCTTGCTTTCAAGAGTGATTTCCCATTTCAGATGTTTGTTGCCTTTTTTTGTTCTGCTTCTGTCACTCAGTTCATTTGATTATGTTCTGGTGGGTTTCCTGAATATATTTCACTTGTAGCTGAGCAGTTCAGGCTACAGTGTCTACATGTGCATGCTAGCAGATTTGCCTGGTGTGGTGTTCAGTGGTGAGAGGCTAACATGAAGCTGTGGACCTGATTCTTTAAGCCATTGTACTAGTTAATGAAATCAAGCATGAAGCAGTGAAAATGCTGGGTCCATATTTTTCCAGCCTTTGATCTTGATACAGACAATTAATGATTATATTTATCTTAAAAGCATGTGTCTATATATTGGCAGTAAAATTCATTCCAGATTGCAAAGCTCTATTTAGCACCTGCTTTATGGACTTGTATGAATCTTAAGTGGTGAGTTGGTTAACGGAGCTGTTTGTGCAGCACCTTTGCACAGAGGGAAGATGTCCTTTAAATCAGTTTGTAATGTCGTGTTCTGTATATAGTTATGTAAATTGTCAAAAGAATGCAAAGGGCTCTGCAGTCCTAATTCCCAGCTGGGAAGTTCACATCAAGAGTTGCCATTTTATGTGGTCTTTTCCTTAAGAAGGCAAAATGTAAGTGATAGGAGAGATTGACAGCTACTGATCTGGGCCTAGATCTGTCAGATAATGTTTCCTTATAGCATTCAGTATAGTAAGAAAGTACTCACCGGTAACTGTTGCTTGCTTTTGGTTTTGTACTTGTTTCTGTAGCTTACAGCTGGAGCAAGGTGGGAACACTTTCCCATAAATATAACTAATGAAGTAAACCTATTTGTATTTTCAAGAAGCTTTTTTATATAGTTTCAATTATATCACTATTTGGGGAGTTAGTGCACTAGCTTGGGATGAAGAATGTCTGTGTTTCAGTTCTAGTACGTTTGTATATTCAGAGTATTTTGATCTGATGAAGATTTGTAGTTTGAATTATAAGTAGTTAAATACATGAGTCTCCTGTGCCAGTCTCAGCTCTTACAGGCTTAACTGTAACTTAACAGGCTCTGTAACTTAGGTCTGGAAATGGATGTTTTGAAACTATTTTTGTGAAGATGTTGAAAGATATGTTTCAGCTCCTGTCCAAACTTCAGAAATTTTATGAAATAAAATTGTCACCTCCCACCCCCGGTTAGTTTGAGATAAATTTAAGTGACAGAACTGAAATGGGGAAAAAAAACCAAATGAGGCCAGTGGCTCCCACAAAGCAGTTTTGCTGGATAACTTCCTAGATAGTGTGAATGGTAAATGTGGAAAGACAACAAGATGCTGCATACTGTTACTGATGTTAGATACCATCTTAGATGAGGCTATCGTAAGCTGGCTTTGACATAAAAGACTATGAAAACTCATTAAATCAATCTCCAGCGTAAACTGTGCTTCCTCCATATATCTTGTTGTTGGTGCTATGCGACCTCTCTAACTCTCAGAGTACAGATATCAGAAAAAGCTCATCCTTTCAATTCCAAGTGCTGTGGTAATATTGAATCAGTCTTTGATGGTAATATTTTTAAAGGGGCCCATGGTTAGTGAATAAAGTATTTTCTTCCAGTGGTCTGTGAAGCATGTGAGAAGGGTGGCATTGAATGTCAAGGGTTAATTTAAAACTATTATATCTGAAAACAGCAGTAACTTCTTTTCATACTGATGCAATTCCAGAAATGTCTGGGATTCATCTTGAACTGGTCTCTGTCTTATTTCTATAATCTTATTGGCTTCACTGCACTTAATGCTTATTGTTACCACACTCCTGTGAATCCCGCTTTAGGAGGTGGATAGCTAAGTTAGAAATGTCTGCAGAGATATCCAGAACATCTGTCTTTTCACCTAAAATTAAGACACCTAGGTGCAAGGAAATAATCCAGAAATCCTGCTTTCCGTAGCTGCTTAGTACTGGGAGTATGTGAAGCTCACAAATTGTTCAGCCCTTGTGCCTTTGGAGCTAGGCAGGTACCTGTAGGGAGGTGCGGTGGTCTGGGAAATGAGGGAACCATGTGCTGCCTGAACTGCACCAATATCTAGAGATCATTTGGATTCCCAGAAAAGCCTAACCTCACTGGAGTACTCTGAGCACGGCTCTGAATCCAGCATCAAGCACAGCAGAGAGCCACTTTCAGTCAAAACCACTGTCTGTGGGGAACCCACTTCATGCATAATAACAAAACAGTTGTTTCAGACATGGCAAACCTACACTGTTACCTTTTCCAGCAGAGGAGCTCTGTTTCACAGAATCACAGTGTGGTTTGGGTTGGAAGGGATCATCTAGTTCTAGCCCCCCTGCCGTGTTTGCCACATCCTTAATTGCAACCATTATGTTCTTGAGGAGGAGAAAGCTGAATTTTCCTGCTCCCTCCAATTTAGCCTGGGATATTCAGCAGTGAAGAATGCAAGAGCCGTGGGCAAGAAAAAGAGCAGGCAAGAGGGTAATTGATTGAGGGTTGACACTCATGCAGGAGTATTGAAGGAGTTATGTTCCAGTCCCTGTCTTCAAGGATAAATTTTGTATTTTCTTAAATCCAATGGTTTTCCCATACAGTGGTGCCTAGTCTTGACAGCTTGCTAGGTCATGTAACTTCCTGCAGTGGCCTTACCAGCACATGTGTGGCCAAGCAGCTCCTTAGAACAAACATGGTTAGTTCCATGAGTCCCTGAAGGACTAGGATTTTGCACATGCATAGAAAAGTATGCCTGTATACTAATTATTCATGTCTTGAGAGGAGCCTAGAAGGGGCTTGCTTCTGCCAGAGCAAATTAGGAATTTTTAAGAAGGCTCAAATGAGCATTGGGCTGTGGGCTCTGTTTTGTCCTACTTCCCCATCTTGCCTTCCCTCTCCAGGAATCTCATGGATGCGCATTCACCATGTGATGGGGAGAGATGGCAGAGAGCATGGACAGGAGGGGACTGCTCGTAATACAAGAGTAAAAGGCCGTGGCTTCCTTCTGAAGTGTCTTTGGGGGAAGAAGGCTTTTAGGAGCGAGCTGTCTGGATGTGTTGTCCTGACAGTCCATGCAGAAAAAGTCCGGAGAGTGCCAAAGCGTGGTACCCTAGGTATTTGGCAAAGCTTTGGAGTCCTGTCTGCTCATCTTCCAGGATCTTATGATGCATGCATTGCCAAGGTAGGGATTCAGAAGGATAGTTTCTAGTCTGACGTCCCTACATGTTCCGGAGAAGTGGGAAGTGAGAACTGGAATCTCCTCAAGATGAAGGAGGACTGTGACTGAGTTTTACACTTCTGCTGTCAGAACTCCAGCTATTAGGCTGTTATGTGTGGCAGCACTGCCTCTTTCTCTCCTTGTTCAACTAGATGTATAACCTCAGAAGCAGCC
Source organism: Myiopsitta monachus (assembly GCA_017639245.1). Classification (NCBI taxonomy): domain Eukaryota; kingdom Metazoa; phylum Chordata; class Aves; order Psittaciformes; family Psittacidae; genus Myiopsitta; species Myiopsitta monachus. The sequence goes on along the minus strand of CM029922.1, from coordinate 20,713,293 downwards.
TTCGTGGTTTGATTCTGAAATGCATTTTATGCCTTAATGGACAGACCTAAGTTCCCATGGCCGTGAGAGTTAAGGTACAACCCCACTAGGGAACAGTTTAGAAGGAACCTCTTAGTTTAAGCAAATCTTGCCCCCTGCCTTAAGGAGTAGTTCTTGGCTGCTTTACAATTACAGCAGCAGTTTTGGATTACCCTTCAGAAGTACCTGACTGCCCTTCCTGGCTACATACCATGCCTTGGTGCCTAGCTTTGGTACTGTAAATCACCCGCTGATTCTTCAGCTTTGCCCTGCCTGAGTTAAGTACACAAGTAGCTGGTCCAGAAAAATCTTGTGGAAGATTAGATAGGAGGACTGTGACAGAACATGAAAACAAGTTCCGATCTTAGTATGTGATGGAAGAATGTGGTCAGATACCCATATGTTTTGTCTTTGTTAGGAAATGTAACAAATACAGTAGTTTCTTCTTAACACCCAGCATCAGTGTTGTGTCTCAAAAATTACCTGGCACAATATTTAAATAATGGGATTAATGGACAAGGTAGTGCATTGGCACCAAAATGCATTTCCAGCAGCAGTGGTTTATGTCCTGCTTTTTGTCAGGGATTTCATTGAGCAAGCTTCTGAAAGCCTTTGGCAATCTGCTTCCTCCTTCTGTTTTCCATCTGCAAAATGATAGTTGTACTTTCTGTCTCATGTAGATAGATTGCAAGCAAATTGAGATACAAACTGCCTCCTTCATGCCTAATGTAATGGCGTCCTAATCTTGATTGGGTCTTCAGGTTACGCTGGCGTACTGATAGTAATATTACAGTGTCATTAGTCCTGGAGTGTATCAATGGAATTGAGGCATTTTCTGCAGTTTCATTTCCTGCAATTTACATTTGTTGACTCTGGGAATGGGAATTAGCAGTGCAGAGTTTTCAAAGATTTACAAAGGTGGTACAAAACATGACTTTCAGTTAGAAATGTGCCTAAACAAAACCTTTGCTGAGGTTGGGAATACTCTGTCTAGAGACTGTGCGATAAAACCTGCACTCGGGAAACTGAATCCCATTCCTGACCTTCCTGTTGGGTGGTGGTGTGCCCTCAAACAAGCTTTATGTACACTGGTCCCGAATCTGTGCTTAATAGTGAGAGAGCAGGGTTTTTTTCCAAGTTATTCAGAGCTGACATTCTTTCCTGTTGTCCCATGTAGCTTGTGGCACAGCTGAATTCTTAACCTCTTAATCTTTCTCCTTGGCCGCCTGTAAATCTGTGATATCAGTACAACTACCTTTTTTAAGAAACTGGTGATGTTCAGTATTTGTGGCGTGCTGGAATAGACTTGTGATAGTGAGATGATAAAGGCACATTAAATCATTAATGTCTTAGTAAACTGGACTTCTATCAGAGAAGATTTTCCGTAGACTCTTTAGGCTAGAGCAATGGCTACAAAATCGCACCAAATACATTTAGAATAGAACAGAAATAGACTATTAGGTTGGAAGGGACCTACGACAGTCATCTAGTTCAACTGCCTGACTGCTTCAGAGCTTGCCAAAAGTGACCTGGTCTAATGGAGGGCGGAACTAGATGACCATTAAGATCCCTTCCAACACAAACCATTCTATGATTCTGTGTTGTTAAAGGCATTGTCCAAATGCCTCTTAAAGACAGATAGGCTTTGGGGGAGTGACCACATCTCCAGCAAGCCTGTTCCAGTGCTGGACCACACTCTCAGTAAAAAAACTACTTCCCTGTGTTCAGTCTAAACCTCCCCTGGTGCAGCTTTGAACCATTCCCGCATGTCCTGTCACTGGATCCCAAGAAGAAAAGGATCAACACCTCCCTCTCTACTTCAACATTTCAAGTACTGAGAAGTTGATTTATTTATGCTTTTTTAAACGCTTAAAGTGCAGTTCCCTATTGAAATAAATGAATATTATTCCATTTATTTCAGCTGAGTTGTAAAACTAATTCCATTTTAGGAAGCAGACCGTTATTTAAGACAGAGCACATGATTAATTGTTCTTTATCTAGTGATGTGAGGACAAACACAGCATCTTATTTTCCCATATATTACCAAAATTACTTTTTTTTTCTTTAGCTTTGGCAGTGGTGTAGCATGGAGAGTTGCAATTGTCTCTGTGAAGCTAAAAGCCTTTTTTAATTCTTTTTGATAATGAAAGCATACTGCATAGATGCAGATTAACAGTAATTTATAGAATATGCATGCTCTATCATGATTATTTTTTTAAAAGCATTTTCTGTTTAATACTGATACATATATAATGCAATTCCCTTTAAATAACTCATGCCAAAAAGAGAACAGATCTGCCTGTTTTTCTTGGATCAAAATCAAACCAGTCTTAAGCATACGTAGTAATAGCCAAAGATTTCTCTATACTGATGTGCTCTCAAAAAGACTAACGTAAATTCAGAGTAACTTTTGCAGAGTCATATATTTGCCTATGAGCTTCAGCATCTGTATGACTGAATATACATTAGCTTCATGTGAAAGCAGTTTGGGCCCAGTGAGTACAGGAGAATGTTGCTTCTTTGGTCCTCAGAAACATCTCTACCACTTCAGTGGGAGCTGTGTATGTTTATCTGAGGGGAAAATCGAAGTAAGGAAGGAATTTAATCAAAAATCCTTGTTTCCAGAAAGCTCTCTAGCTGGGTTTGGAAGAGGATAGTGAACATTGCAATCAAGAGTTATCATTAATAAGAATTGGATTGTAACAGATGTTACAATTGAGCCTTAATTATAACCATCTAAATCTTGCTTACCTATAAGGAGTTTTATTGTTCTATCAAGCATGTTCCCAAGATAGAATCATAGAATAATTAGGGTTGGAAAGGACCTTAAGATCATCTAGTTCCAACCCCCCTGCCATGGGCAGGAGCACCTCCCACTAAACCATGCCACCCAAGGCTCTGTCCAACCTGGGCTTGAACACTGCCAGCGATGGAGCATTCACAACTTCCCTGGGCAGCCTATTCCAGTGCCTCACCACCCTTACAGTAAAGGATTTCTTCTTCATATCCAATCTAAATTTTCCCTGTTTAAGTTTGAACCCGTTACCCCTTGTCCTATCCCTACAGTCCCTAATGAAGGATTCCTCTCCAGCATCCCTATAGGCCCCCTTCAGATACTGGAAGGCTGCTGTGAGGTCTTCACGCAGCCTTCTATTCTCCAGACTGAACAGCCCCAACTTTCTCAGCCTGTCTTCATACGGGAGGTGCTTCAGTCCCCTGATCATCTTCGTGGCCCTCCTTTGGACTTATTCCAACAGTTCCATGTCCTTTTTATGTTGAGGAAGGTATATAATACCAGGAGAGTGTGATGTCTGTCCATCTTTTGGGGCCTGCCAATTTTCTGTATTTTATTTACTTAATTTCTTCAAATTGCCCTGGTTTGGAAGGATGAAAGCCTTTTACTTCTGCAGAGGTCTTGGTGGCAGCTAAGCACTGATGAGCATCCTTTTCCTTTGGTGAAGTATAACTGTAAAAAGTAGTTTTAGTCCCTAGTGAAGGATGTGGTCTTTTACTGCCCCACAGAAATGATTTGCAAGTCTCAAAACTCTCTTGGTAAAAGGAGTAAAATTCCCATCTTTGCTTATTTAATGTAGATTGGTTACTTCTGGAAATGTTTTAGCAGTGGCTTCAGCCCGATAGTGATCAGAGTCCAGAAGCAAAAGTTTGAGGAGAAGAAATTTCTCCTTCTTATTTTGCTGCCAACTTAGTGATCAGTTCAGGTACATTACTTGCTCTTTCATTTTTTAAATTTGACAGAAAAGGGGGCTGTGCCTCTCAAAACGGTGATGAAGTTAATGTTTGCGAGTACTGTGAGAGTTGCTGTAAGAAGAGGCTATTCACATGGAAAAAATGATTTGACGAATGTAAAAGGTTCAGAAATTTGTAAGAAAAAATGTAGCAGCTGCAGCAGCTGAATTGGTGAGTTTAAACTGAGCATACCAGATTGTTGCCTGGTGGAAGAGGATCGGTGTAATAAATTGTAGCCTCAAGTTTCCCAGTTGCTCCTCTTTGGGGCTGAATGCTGCATTACATGTGCTGTGCCCGTAAGTTTCACTGAAATGACTTGTGGTATTAAGTGCTATTTAATGTGGGTGATTGAAACTTTCAAAAAGGCCCTTGGAATTGTCCAGCAACTTCCTTATTGGCATCCTCAGCTGAGAAGTGATGGCTTGACTGAGAACTTGAAGTCTCTCCCCATAAACGGTGGTCTCCATTGGGACAGCTGCTAATATGCTTTGTGCAAAGAGAGGGAAGACTTCAGGATTGTGTGTGAATGCCGCCTTATATTCATTTAAGAAAAAGACAGGATGAGTTTCTTGGAGAGTAAAGAAAATAATAAAAAGATTTCTTCAAGATAACATACATGGGCACTTTCTCCCCTGCAGGAAACACACTGGATGATTTGGTGACTGCTAGCTTTGACTCTGGAGCACCTACTAGCCTCTACAGGATTTCCTTTCATGTGGGAATTGTAGCGTCATGATCCCTTCCTATTGTGCATAGAAATGAAACTGATAGCAAATAATTTAACCTCACAAAAGCCTTGAAGAAGTGGATTTCAAGATGTTAAAAAAGGATTCACAAAGCAGATTATGTAAAGTAGCAGAGGACTTGCAGCCTCTGTTCATCAAGTTTTCAAAAGCTCAGAACTGCTCCAAGCCAGTGCCATCTTTTAGAAAATTAGACCGCTGCTCTTGGACAATATTTTTGCTGGGCCCTCTTTGCACTTATTTTCAATGATCCCAGTGTGCCACTCTGCCTACTTACAGCTCATATGTGCATGTAAGGACTAGGACCTGAAAGGTTTGCATCAATTCTTGATCATTAGAATTCCAGGTCCTGCAAGAATGACATAACTTTCTAATAATTTGTGCCCCCCAAGATCAAAGAAATAACTGTGCAATGAGTAGCATTTGTTGGTGTAAAATGTACAAGTGCTTACTGTCTGAGCTAAATGAGAAACTCTGTCAGCTGGCACCACTGATAGGCTCATCTCCCTTTACTGACAAAATAGAACTGACATCACAGTATTTACTTAATTAAGAAGCCTAAATTGAGTAGCTTAGTTACCTTAAGCTACCTAAATAGTTAGCCTTTGGATACACCTCTCTCTGTCAATTAGATGAAAAGCTTAATGCAGTTGCTAAGTCAGGCAATGCAGGTAGGCAGGGTTTGTGGAAGAGGTACTGTTTTCTTAATTACACAACATGTGGTATCATCTCTCTGCAGTGGATACATGGCAGCCACATTTCAGGTGTATTACCCGAAGCAATTGCTGTGTGGGCAGAGATATCTGCAGGCTCATGATCCTCAGAGCAAAATGGGTTGGTCTGAGTGCTGCAGTGATGTGTGTGGGACATCCCTGGGGTGGACCATTCCATGATGCTCATACAGTGCCCATCTTTTGGCACTGGTAGGTGCCAGAATGGGTGAGCTCAGAGGAAACATATACTCCTGCTGGAAGCAGTGATTCGGCATTGGCATGAGTTCTGCTGAGTGTTGCTGAACCAGTGCCAGGGGTCTTTATATTGAAAGCGACATCTTTCATTTGAGATACATTATTTAGCTTTAGTTACTCAAGGACATTGTAAATCTATTTTTTTTCCCCAAGACTGCTGGCTGTGGAACATCACTCAGTGCAATGGATCTTAAATGTAGCCGTGGTGTCGTTAGGCAGAGCCAATGGATCTTTGTAGCTGGGGCAGCAGCCGATCCATGCAATCAGGCAGTATAGTCCTTTATGTCCCATACAGCATCCTGAGACTTCTGAAACTCAGTGTTACAGCAGTGGTTGTGAGGCACACTTGATTTGTAGCCATCTCTGTCTCTGCTTATGGTATCCCAAGTCTGGTTTCCCCTTCCAAAACTTTTCTGTTTACTCCTGTGTAGTTACTGGTTCTTAGTTTTCTCTTGCTGCTCTAAATCACTTCCCTTTGCACACTGTTACACCTGCCTTGATTTAGCAGCTTAGTTGTAGTCTTTTATTCTGTTCTCAGTGAGAAATTGAAGACTTTTGGTTTGCATGGTTTCCTCCTGAGCAGAGGGAAAGACTTAACAATTTGTTCCTTTTCCAATCTATGATTGCTACAGACAATACACTCATGTGTTGGTTGTGTGTAGTTTTAAATGACCAAAGCGATAATGATAAAACCCATTGAATTTGCTGCTGTTGCTGCGACATTCAAAGTAGCATGTTTCTGTTGAAATTCTTTACCCTGTATTAGCAAAAAAGGCAGACAAAAAAACCCCACCAAACCAAAACAAAAATAGCAACAACACAAGTGGGTGTTTGGAAATTACACTTTAGTACTATATAGGGATTACAGTTATGGGAACTTATACTTTCATTCTTGCCTGGGTATAAATTTCTGTTTCTGTTGTAAGCAGGAATTCCCAGGAAAAGAGGAGGGCCTCATAGTTTGAGAGGTGAAATCTAGCCATATCTAGGGCACATAAAAGAAAATAGAAGACGAGTCACACGGTGGACAAGTTCCTGAGGCATCACCATGAACTGTTGCCATTTCCAGACCAGAATGTACAATTTTCAGCCTCAAGAATTGAAGTAAATTTATGTTGTTGTGAAAGCTGTACTTTTGCTGGAAAAGCCTTTCCCACAAATTTTACTTTGAAGGTTGAGGATCTGACACTGGAATTCATAGGCTAGGTGCCAACTCTATTGTAGAATCATAGAATGGGTTGGGTTGGGAGGGACATTCAAGATTACCCAGTTCCAGCGGCCTGCCATGGGCAGGGACACCTTCCACTAGACCAGGTCGCTCCAAGTCCCTTCCAACGTGGCCTTGAACACTGCCAGGGATGGGACAGCCACAGCTTCTCTTGGTGACCTGTGCCAGCGCCTCACCAGCCTCACAGGGAAGAACTTCTTAGCATCTAATCTAAATCTCCCCTCTTTAAGTTTAAAGGCATTACCCCTTGTTTAGTCACTGCAGACCTTGGTAAAAAGTCTCTCTCTGTCTTTCTTATCCCCTTTTAAGTACTGAAACTCTGCAACAAGGTTTCCTCAAAGCCCTCTCCAGGCTGAACAAGCCCAACGTTCGCAGTCTTCATAGGAGAGATGTTCCAGCCCTCTGACCATTTTCATGACCCTCCTCTGTTCCCCTGGCTATGGTTGGCTTTCTGGGCTGCAAGCATACATTGTACAATTCTTCATCCACCAGTCTGCCCAAGTGCTTCTCCATAGGGCTGCTCTCGATCCATTCATTCCTCAGTCTTAATACTGGGGACTGCTCTAATCCAGGTGCAGGACCTTACACTTGGCTTTATTGAACTTCATGGGATTTGCATGGGCACACTGCTAAAGCCTGTCGAGGGCCCTCTGGTGGCATCCCTTCCCTCAAGCGAATCAGCTGCATCACAGGGCTTTGGTGCCATGTGAAACCTTGCTGAGGGTGCACTCGATCCCACTGTCCATGTCATTAATAAAGATATTGATCAGTACCGGTCCAAATATTGACCCTTGAGGGAGAACACTTGTTATTGATCTTCATTTGGACATTGAGCTGTTGACTGTACCTTTTTGGATGTGGACATTAAGGTTCAGCACCTTAATCAAATCCATCAAATAGTCCATCCATCAAATCCATACCTTTCCAATTTAGAGACAGGGATGTTGTGTGGGACCATGTCAAAGGCTGTACAGCAGTCAAGATCAATGACATCAGTTGTTCTTCCTTTATCCATCAGTGCAGTCATTCCATTGTAGGAAGTCATCAGGTTAGTCATATTGGTCTGAGATGAAGAATGTACATTAACCAAAATTTGTGTCAGTATTTTAAGTTGTGAATCTGTACTTTACAGCTCAGGCTTATCTTCATTTGTAATCTGAATTAGCTTTGCATGGTTTCTGCCCATTTTCATTGTAAGGCAAATTTATTTTTTCTTATTTGGAAGTTCTTTCTTGCTTGTAAGTTATATTACATGATGGTCACCCTGCTATACATGTGCAATCACATTAGAAGCATCCAACCACAGTTTGCAGTTCCTCTGTACATGACTACTATCCACACACACTTAAATTACAGAGTAAAAGTAGAATTATAGGTAATCTCTCATTCTGAAACTGTTCTCCTTTTATCTGGAAGAAGTTGGAACAGTCATCACAAAGACTAACTTTAACCGTTGGGGAGGAATCTTCTTCAATGACATCTGTCATTCATGGAGAGGAGCTACCTTTTCTGCAGTGTCATGCTGAAATACCTGACCTTGAGTTGGGCTTGAGATCACTCTCTGCAAGCGCCTCCACTGATGAGAGCAGAACGTGTTCTGTCACGCTGCCTGTGTGACCAGCTTCCCAAGCCCTTCCTGTCCCACAGTGGCCAGCTGGCAACAGCTCTGGAAAAGCTGTGGCTGTCCTGCCCTGCCAGGGCAGCTTCTGGTGTGCTCAGAAACCCCGTCAATAGCTTTCACTTTATGCTCCTGAATTTTCTTCTGCTGTCATTTGCACCTTGTCTTCAGTCAGGTACATAGCAGGGGCAAGGTCACAGCTCTTACTTAGCTCAGTCAGCCACAACACAGCTAAGGGCTATCATCTAACGTGGGTTGAGCGCATTTTGTCATGTCCTACGTTTTCCTGGCTGGAGCTCAAAAGTCATGACCTTTTATATCTGAACACCGAGGACTTGGAGAGCCTTTAGCTATAAGAAGGGATGTTGTAAAGGCATTGGAATGGGATGGAAGTGTGTCATGAAAAAATGATCTATACTTGTGCCATTAAGACTTGTTCTATGTGGAACCGTTTATACAGCTCATCTCCTTTCCAACGTTTTTTCCAATTGCTGGGTGGGAGTGTAGGAGTTCTAAACACTTATGAGTCAAGTGCAAATTCAGTGTTGATACAGTCATGAAGAACTGCTGTCATTTATCTCCTGTGGACAACTTAAAAACTTGAATCTCATCGAAGTGCTATACCCTTCATTCATAAAGCCCTTTGGAAAGGGAAAAGCATTGTTTATTCTCTTTTAAAAGACAGGGACATTCAGCAGGGAAATGATTTGTCCAGGGAACACAGCAAGCCTCTGATAAAGCTGAGGTAGAATTTAATGTGCTTTTAAAGTCTTTATTTATTATATTTACCTATGTATTTATTACATTATCAGCCTACATGATACACATATAAATATATATATGTATGTATGTATATGTAGATATATGCATGTGTGTGTATATATGTATATATATGTATATATGTAGCCTGTATCAGTGCTAAGAAGAATGAATTAAGATGAATGCTGGAAAATTATGAAGGACTTGAGTTTTATTATGTTTTCTGTCCTGCTCTAACCAGTACTGGGTTGATTGGTTATATAAGCATTGTAAACAGATTAAAGCCTCAATCCTTTCATGCTATAAAGAATAATAGGGGATTTAATTGTAACGATTCACTTTATTTCAATAAAGTAACTAAAGCCTGCAGTACATTGATTCACTAAAACTGCAGGGGCGTTTCTGAAGTGCTTTCCTAGGACTTCCTATTCATGCACATTGAAAGAAAGCTCCTCTTCAGATGCAGAAGTTTCTGAAGATCATCTAGTTCCTGTGATGGGCCAGGACGCCTCGCACCAGACCATGTCGCTCAAGGCTCTGTCCAACCTGGCCTTGAACACTGCCAGCGATGGAGCATTCACAACTTCCCTGGGAAACCCATTCCAGTGCCTCACCACCCTTACAGTAAAGGATTTCTTCTTCATATCCAATCTAAATTTGCCCTGTTTAAGTTTGAACCCATTACCTCTTGTCTTATCACTACAGTCTCTAATGAAGAGTTCCTCTCCAGCATCCTTGTAGGCCCCCTTCAGATACTGGAAGGCTGCTATGAGGTCTCCACACAGCCTTCTCTTCTCCAGACTGAACAGCCCCAACTTTCTCAGCCTGTCTTCATACGGGAGGTGCTCCAGTCCTCTGATCATCCTCGTGGCCCTCCTTTGGACTTGTTCCAACAGTTCCATGTCCTTTTGATGTTGAGGACACCAGAACTGCACACAATACTTCAAGTGAGATCTCACAAGAGCGGAGTAGAGGGGCAGGATCACCTCTGTCGACCTGCTGGTCATGCTCCTTTTGATGCAGCCCAGGATACAGTTGGCTTTCTGGGCTGCGAGCGCACACTGCCGGCTCATGTTCATTTTTTCATTGACCAACACCCCCAAGTCCTTCTCTGCAGGGCTGCTCTGAATCTCTTCTCTGCCCAACCTGGAGCTGTGCCTGGGATTGCTCTGACCCAGGTGCAGGACCTTGCTCTTGACATGGTTAAACTTTGTAAGGTAGGCATCTGCCCATCTCTCAAGCATGTCAAGGTCCCCTTGGGTGGCGCCTTTAAACGAAGGAGGCTGGATCTGAGAGAGCTTGCAGCTATAAACACAGATTGCCAGAGGTGATGGAGAGCTGAGAAATTATTTGCCTTGTAGAAAAACAGCAATGAAATCTTGGGCTGAGATTTTTCCCTGCATGAGTGTGGGAAGAATCATTGACTAGAACACTCCTCCATACTGTAATTGAGTTATGCAACCTGTAATCTTTCTATTATTTAGTCTGTCACCATAGTACTGGCCCATTTGCAGACTACAAAGCATTTAAATGATGACAGCTGTATTAGGCAGTAAGGGACGTGGTTGGCCATTGTGTTTATAGAGGGCAGTGGGATAAGAATAGCTTCCAGTCTTTAGTGCTTGCCACGCTTACTTTAGATTTTGGACATCTCTGTTTTTGACAAGTAGCTGTGTTGAAAAAGTGGGGGATACTAGGGCAATAGTTATCTTAGCTCTTCTTTTTCGTTTGAGAAGCCGATGTAAAATACAGGCCAAGAAGGTGTCATCTGATAAAAGCCAGACAAATGTGAAGTGTTCTCTGGATTTGGTGTCAAGGAGCCTGCCATCTGTGAGAAACCGGACATACTCTGGCAGCGCCATTCATGCATGAATGAATGAATGAATGTCCTCAATGTGCCCTTCCACTGCACCTCCTGCTACTCTTTTACTACATGTAGGAGCACCCTTCTAGTTTTCATTACTATCTCTATAAGTTGTAATAGACCCCTTGAAAAATTTTCTAGTCTGTTTGTTTAGTCATATGCAGGTTTTATCAGTTTTCAGTGTTGTCATGTAGCTTCTAAGCACGTGCTAGCAGTACATTAAATGATTAAACTTGTTTTTCTGATTGCTTCCTCAGAGATGAAGCAGAAGGAGTTTTAATGCATTCAAAAGAATATGTGACTGCAGCACATGTCAGGGCCGAGATTATGATTCACAGCAAGGGCATTTTACCTTGAATAGGCAGACAAGGTGTCTCTACGTGGAGAAAGAATTATTGTTATTCATATGTACATGACTTTGTTTAAAGGAAGTACTGTTGACCTTCTCCTGAGCAACTGCAAATTCAAGCCTTCATAATTAGATTCTTATCAGAAAATAAATCAATGTCTCTAGCCAAGGTAACTTCTGAACATGACTTGCATAAACCTATCACCGAGCAGGATTTGCCAGAGCCCCATTTGTTCGTGATCAAGGAATGGTAACAGTGTGGACATGGCAAGCCCTACCAGGGTGATATTTAAAGACACCACCCTCCCCCCCCCCCCATACCCTGAAATAGGGCAGTGCTGCGCAATATTATCTGCCTGCCTTTTTCACCCCACAGAAGATTCATGGCTTTTGGGTTTACAACTCAAGAACCTCTGTTTTGCTGAGCCTTTCTTTTACTGCTCCTTCTGAAGCAGTGTTTGCTGATTTGAAATGTGTACAAATACTGAGCCAAGTGAGAATGAGCTCAATGACTGCCCCTGCATGTGAGGAAGATACTTAGGACCTTTTATAGTGAGAAGCCACAACTCATGCATGGTCTTCTACCCACTGTTTACCAAAGAGTGAGGGAGACAACTTTAAAAGTAGTTGATGTATGGATTTCATGTTTCTCTAACTGTGGTGTGTCTCCTATGCCATGGAATATTGTATTAGCTTAAATAGGGGATCATTTATGTATTTAAGGTTTATTAGTGTGGATTTTTACCATTTGTTTTCCTGCTCTTGGATTTTCTTGCATGAGACATCTCTAATACAGGTATATGTATGTTTGCATTCTTGTGAAGTATAAAGATCTTAGATCACAATGTTAAAACTTCAGGTCAGAGGGAGTGGTATTTTTTTTTCAGTATTTAAAACATTATAAAATAAATTCCAATTCTTGTTTTATCTCGGTATTGGAGTTCTGAAATTGGTTATGTTATATCATACCTTGTTCAGCTGGTCTTTCTCATCAGTGTTTTTGGTCAGTAATAGTGGCAAAATTCTGATTCAGGAGAGAATAGAATGGAATAATCTAGAAATAGACTAGGCTATTTCAATTGGAAGGGACCTACAATGAACATCTCTTCCAACTGTCTGACGACATCACAGCTGACCAAAAGTTAAAGCATGTTATTAAGGGCATTGTCCAAATGCCTCTTAAACACTGACAGGCAATTTTGGGGTTATGGATAACAAATGTTGTCAAGCTGTCTTTCCAAGAGTGGGTATACAGATGACTGGACAATGTTTCCAGAGGATCACAAGGTCTTCTGCAAGGAATTCATGATACTTTGAATAAGAAACTAAAAAAGATGAAAACCAAACATGCCAGTGGATGTAAAATCGGCTTTTTGAGTAAAGGACTTTTCAGTAGGTCTTAAAATGGACTGGTGTTAGCCCTACTGTAAGTGACATTTTATCAGTGGCAAAAGATATCAAGCTGATAAAAATTAACAAATATATCCTAATAAGGGGTCTTATTCCATGGGTCATTGATACAGCGTAATAGGGATTACTATGTAAAATGGTCACAAGTCAGTAATACATTTCGGTTTCCATAAAATCCTTTGCAAAGTCCTATTTAGAAGAAGAAAGAATGAAGCCAGTGCTTACAGATAAGAGAACTTTGTCATGCAAAGCAGTGACATTTGAAAAAGGCTTGGGGAGCCATGGTTAACCATCAACTGAACACAAGCTCCACGGCTGTCCTGTAGCCAAAATGCTGAATGCTGCCCGTGAATATATGAACAGGAGCACTGAGGAAAAGGAGGAGGTCCAGAGGCCTCTCGCTACTATGGCTGTGTAAAAAATAGTGTGTTCAGTTTTGTAGTCTACAATGCTGGAAAAAGACATGAGTGGTAGAAGTGCTGGGAAACCTTCCTGAACATAAAATTTATTCAGCGGAGGTTAAGGGATATTTTGCTCTTTACATGGGGAACAAAAGATTGATGGGACAAAGATACATTAAGAGATCATATCTGGAAAGTGAGTATTTACAAGTTCACCTTAAAATAAGGAATGCATTTGGACTGGAAATACTAATTTATAAGTGAACACCAATCAGTAATTGCAGTCACTTCATCCGCTCTGAGAAATCTTTAAATCAGCTCTAATTCAACCAGGGATTATCTAGTGAAAATCCTACAGCCTGCATTAACGTCGGAACTAAGATGAAGAGATGGCAAAGATCACTTCTGGTATGCAGGTACATTAATTAAGAGTTTTGTCATGTATTTTGGAAGCACTGGTTGCATTCTCCATCAGTGGTCTTTTCCTCATGTAGGTTAGTCCTAAAGGCTTTGAGTCTTTCTTAGATTCATAGCTTTTAGGGTTGAGCTGGCAATTAGTGTGATTCTTCACATACCAACGTTTGAACTTGAACTCATTTGCTTCCTTAGGTTTAATCATGTCAGCTTTTCTTTTTTTTGCACTTCTTTCTTTTTTGTGTGTGTGTCAATATCTTTGGTATGTTTTCCTGTATAGATATGGATGAAAAAACTACAAAATGGTGTTGATCAAAATGTTACCTGCTGTTTCAACTGTTTGGGGTTATGATGGTCAAATAAATGCTCTGCCATGGGTGGAATTCACTGACATTAGAGGACAGTGAGTATTTTATAGGATATGCTTCATATCATGAAAAGTGCGCTGGTACAGAGCTTTGGAACCATTTATATCCACTTGCATTCTGATTTACCAGCTTGCATTAAGCTGGTAAATCCAATCCTTAGAATTGGCCACTTCTCTAAAAAGTAATTGGAGCACATTAAAATGTGATTAATAAAATAAGTAATCAATTGTGGAACATAATATCATGTTTCACTCAAAGTCATTTTCCATGCTTAGCCAGAGGACTTAATTATGGTTTTATGTTTTAATTTTGTTTATCTATATTTTATGCTATTTATGTTTTATGCTTTAATTATGTTTTTACACCACTTTGGTTGGTAAGTTTTTTATTAGATAATGCTTATTGTATATGAAAACCAAAACAGTTGCATTGAAACAGATGGATATTTGACTTCAAGATATGTCTTTGATGTGGGGATTACTGGACAGAAACCTTTGACCAGTGCTGTGACTCTGACCAGATAGCTGTAATGGCTCTTTCTGTAAAAATAGGTGGGTATTAGAAACCCATAGCAGAAGACAGCAGGATCTGCGAGAAGGGAGGCTTTCCATCGGGATCTGCAATGCACAGAAGTATTTGCAGCTCAGGAAGATTGACAGGCCAGCGTGCTGTTCAGGGTAACAAATGCTGTTTGCATAACTCCTCTTGCAGTCCTTGTGTCGCATTTAACTGACATCCCTCTAAAACTGTATCTGACGGCGTATTCAGGAAAGCCCTGCCTTCTCAGTTTTGCACAGGCAAAGCAAGTTTCTGCAACAGTTTTCTTCAGGAGCTAACGTTGGCCATTTGAAGCTCTGTCCCACCTTCAGCTCTACTGTGTTTTGCCACAGGACTGCTTGACTCTGGTTCTGGTGTGTGCTCGCACGATGTGTGCTGTTGTGTGGCTCTATGTCGCATACGCGTCAGAACTGTATCGTGTTACAGGAAAACCCTGCGCTGGCAAACAGCCTTCACAGTTTGTGCTTTAAGCGTACCTCAAGGACATTTGTGTATGGGAAAAATAAAAATAGCCACCCTGGAAAGAACATGGGAAAATCCGCTGGAGAGTGGCTGTAAAATAGAAGGATCCCACCTAAAAATATGGTGCGTGCTTAACACAGAGGTTCACCTTGATTTTGAAGTCCTGCTAACACTGGACTTGTGTTTCATGTTTTGGAGAGAAATCCTGAGGCCGCTGGAGGACCCATGCTATGACTACACTGAAAGGTGCAGGCAGAGACAGATGGAACCACGGTGTGGCTGGGGGCTGTGTGGAATCACCAGGAGCCTGGGATTGGCTGCACATCATTGGGCAGTGGAAGTGGTTCAGTCTGGACATGGTGGTAGTAAGCACCTTGATATCTTTCCCAACGTAGGTCTGCATCATAGACATTACAAGAAATAGTAGAGGCATGGATAGCCTTGCAGCCTATATTTTGGTAAAATACAGCCTCATCCTATAGATGGTTTGGGTATAGGATGTTTAACTTGATTTTGTGATATTTTTTTCTGTTTAAGTAGATAGTGATACATACTCTGTTTATTTTCTAGACCTAGAGAACAAACCGAGTACACAACAAAATCTTTGTGAACGACATCAAAATTTCCCCTCTTTTCATCTCCCCTTCCCTTCCCCTCTCCTCTGTTCTTAATGTCCTACAGCAGTAACTCTCATGCATATCCACCTGTAGCCCTGATTCTGCTGTGCAGCAATCATGAGATGAATTTTATTATTGAAGTATATATTCATCATTATTTGCAATATAATGCAGCTCTTCTTTACTTGTGTTAGAGTAACCCCTAGAGGTCCCAATGGAGGGTTTCATCATGCTATACGCAACTGACATAATGAGGTTAATCTTATTGAGTGTATTTGGTTCCCTGTACCCCAGTGCTCATGATTCATCATTTCTTTTGTCAGTGAATAGTGAGATAATGAGATAGCAGGTTGACAAGGGCAGAAATAAATCTAAGTTTAAAATGACAGATGTGCCTTTTGAGCAAGTTCAGCCAAGTAGGGCCTCCGTCTGTTCCATGGGAATTGCCAGGTCAAAGCTGACTCAGAATTAGTATTTATGAATACTCCATCAAAATGTAAGCAGGAATAATGAGAAGTGCTTTATTAATACACATATTAACTGTTATTTTCCACTACCCAGTATTTCTTGCAATATCTGTGCACCAAATTTGAGAGGAACAATACTTCTGATACCATTGGATCAGAATTATGGCTGTCTGCTGTGTTGCAGTGTGTGTTCTTTATAGCAGATAGTAAAAATATATGTTTTGTACTGTGTGGACATGATAAACTTTGTAGTGTTCTTGCCTGTCCATTTCCTCAACTTTCAGACTTGAGATTTTTTTAAATGTCATAATGTTTTCACACAGCATTGCCACTTTAGGAAGTCGAACTTCTGAAATGAGATGTTTAGACCTTGAAGTGACAGTACTTACTGTAGTTACTGTGACTTCATGATAGCTACACTTGATGTCTGGGGAAAACTTCAGAAACTACTTAGAGTTGATAAGTTTTTAAAAGAATTTAGTTGAACTTAAAGGAGATAGATGTCCAGGTGCACTTGAGATGTCCACAGTATGACTAGTGCATCTTTGGACACCTACTTATCTTCAAATAGCTGCCCTTTGTGCTGTGTTTGTATGCAAAAACTGTGCTATTTGTAGCTAATGTTGTGTTTTCTGACATGGATGTGTTGATATATATGATGCAAGCATTGCAGAGGTATTGAGAGAATTGTCTGCCTTCAGCCATCATTTTTATATGATAGAAAGTGTGTGTGAGACCAGATATTACATTCCAGCTATCTTGGCAGGTATGACATTTTTAATCTGGTTAATACTGCGTATTGTATACATTTGCAGTTGAAAGAAGATTGTGTGTGCTGCTCTGTAGCAGGTGCCAAATGTTTCTTGGCTTTTACTGGGCTTTCAGTGTTATGAATCAGGCAGACAGGAGAATAGTAAGCATTTCTGGCCACATTAAATGAAGATTGGTCCCATTTGGCTTGCAATTTTAAGTACTTAATAGTTTATTTAATAAAGATTTTGACTGCATTCTATTATGTATATGCATGTGATTCAAAGGCTTAGGAGGCACGGCACATTCAGCCTCCACCTGAAGAGGATCTGTTACTGGTGACAAGCATGTTCTCACTCTCGAACACCACCGCAAGCCGTGTCTACATTACAGCTGACAAGGGCTGGGAGTGGATGGTTGTGTGAGTCACCACTTCTGATCACAGTCTTGCCCTGCAGGCACTCTACAGACTGCCCGTTCGGTGTGCCGAGGTGCCTGGCAGAATATTAAACTGCCAGACAGGCTGAGACGTAGAGTCCCTTGGGCTGTGCCTGAGGCTGCGCTTCTAGCTTCACTGTCTGAATATAGAGCAAGTCTGATCCCCAGGGCAGCCTTTGGATGACCCCATCATGCAACTGGAAATACTCATAGCCTCAGAGCGTAGCCAGATCTCTATGCTGGAAAGTTAGGTCGAAGATATACGGCTGCAAAGGAGAGCGAGCAAGCAATTTCAACTGAGGAAACATCCATGACCTCCGCATGCCCCAGCCACGATTCTGTAGCTCTCCACTGGTGATAATCCATTTTGGCTCAGACCCCAGCTGGGGTCAGAGAGGTCTGCTCCTGCTTAGAGATTTCTGACTGGGGACCAGAAGCAGAGTTCAGAACAGAAGGAAAAGAATGAGAAGGTTTAGGATTAGACTGAGAATGATTATGTTTGTCTTAGCAGTGGCACACACACATGCAGGGTTTGGGAGCTGCTTCCTGATGGCACCATGTAAACTGCTCATGGAGCAGCATCCAGGCTGTGTATCAGAGCATTTACTCTACTTGCAAATCAAAGCGTGGCCCTGGAGCCAACCACAGAGCTTGCTACTGGTTCACTGGGCAGGTTATTGCTTCTTTTATTTACTCCTACTTCGGGCAGACTGAAAGCCTGATGACAAGAATGTCTAGTGTGTGATTTAGCTTCTGCAGATGGTCAGGACAAGCCCATCTAATTCTGGCATATAGTACTTAGAAGCCAGCTGGGCTTAAACCATGACAGGGCCAGAGGGAGAGAAAGCAAGGAATTAAATGGTCACTGCAGAGTAGTCACAAGGAACACCCTCCTGGTAGTCCGCAGTGTGAGGTGAGAGTCACACAAGGTATACAGTGTTTTACCTATGGGGACACAGAGTTGTGCGTGCTTCATGGGTCACCTTAGGGCTAGGTAGGAAGATTATTCCTCTCCCTCTTGAAAGCTCACATTGCTGCAGTTTGTGACATTTGGGGGGTACGTTACTGATTTATTTTCTTAGGAGAAACGTTAAATAGAACATCATTCATCTACATGCGTTGGACATCAGGGCTCCTACATTAAAGCTCAAGGTGGCTGGGAAACAGGAGACACTTTGTTATTTAAGCTCCCACTGAAAAGCTTGTTTAATACTTTATTATGTAACTCTTTTTCAGAAAAATGCTATATATTTCAGTGCATCTCTTACTGTTTCCAGTTTTTCTGGTAAGCATGGGTGTGTAGGAAGGAGGGTAATAATTGCCTTTTAAATGGTTGAGAATAATGCAGTAAAACCCCTGTAATCAGATGCTACAGGATTGGGGTATTCATTTCAAGGTCCCTTTTGCTAAAGATGCAGTGATCAACCAGTGGCACCTCTTGGGCTTCAGACATAAATATTCAGGAAGGCAAAGCTGAGGAGACCTTCAGATTGAATTCATCCACAGTGATTTTAAGCGACAAGTTCAGCTCTGGAAAAGTAAGGAATGAGCTAGCTACTTATCACAACTCAACAACCGTTTTAATGATCCTTTGGTTGCTTTCAGTGCAGGTGCTTTTGGACAAAGTTCAGCTCTTAAACGTGCCCCCCCGCTATAGATGTTCCCACTATTATGTTTTTTATAGCATCAGCATTGTTTCCAGGAACAGAGAAAAGATAATTCGATTATGTTTGTATCATAGCATCATTCAAGAGCTCCACTGTGCTTAACTGTGCAAAAAACAGATTAAGAGAAACTCTCATTCCCAGACAGCTAAGGAACGTGAGCAACAAAGAACAGAGGAGGAAGAGACACAGTCAGATACATACATATATATTACTGTTGTATTTATTTTCTGTTTTCAAAGGTAGAAAAAGTAAGAGATATCTCTTAGCCAAATCATTCATTTAATAACTCATTTTTCTATAACTTTAGGACCTGTTTGAGTGTTGAGGAGAGATGCTTATAGAGCAAGGTGGCCTCAGAGGGATGCTCAGGGAGAAGGAGAGCATTCAGGGCATGGAGCACAGGAGTGAACACCTCCTCCAGGTCTCCCAAGAACATTTTGTTAGTTTTGAACGTGTTTTAGCCCACCAACAGCCTTGCCTGTACTCACTTGACAGAAAGGTGGTTATACTGCAGTATGTACAGTATGACTGCACTGCTGTTAATACACCCCCAGGGAAAGGGAGGACGGCATGGTACAGCATGTGTGAAAAGACATCTTGTGCTGGCGGCACCATGGTTGAGTCATTCCATCCTGTCTGCGGCTGCGGGCAGCAGTCACTGCAGGGCTGTAGAGCCGCCACTGGCTAATCATTATAATATGCACTTCAGGCAGAGCCTGGCTCCCCCATTTAGTCTCCCTCCACTTTAGGTCTGTAAATATTTGTCCTGTCCACATCTATTGTTGGCACAGAGGCAACAGAAGAAAGTTCTCCTAAGCCTTTGCTTGCATACCTGGCTTTGGGCCAGGGAAAGTTAAGCCTGATCGTCTTAGCCTCTTACTGCCCCTGCTAACTCTTTTTTTTTTAGTAGTAAATGATGACTCTCTTCAAGGTGGGCCAGAATTTCCTGGGGGTAGGTTGGCACTTCCCCAAGGCATACACATTTACTAGCATATGCCCATGCAAGTAAACAGCAGGGTAGAGGGTTCTTCTTCCTTTGGTATGCACTATCCAATTTGTTCCTTGGCACTTTCCCCACTCATACGGGAGGATGGCTGCCTCTCTGTAGAAGCCCAAATTTGATTTATTTCTTTTTTGCCCCCCCCTCCTTCTAGCTGTCTGTAGCAGGCACCAAATTTCCCAAAATGAAGGTGTTAATACAAGTATCGCTTACTGCACCTCCTGTGACACTTGTGTTATTTCCAAGCTACCGAACATGAGAAATGCAATTTGGGTGAGTCAGGGAGTCTGTCCTGACTCAGACTCTTTAATGTAGGATTGTCTCAGGGTCATGCATATTTCTCTTAATATAGGGTCAAACTTGAGTAAGGAGCTCTGGTTTGATTTGTCTATTTTTAGCAAAGTCACACCAATGCAGCAAAACAGCCAAACTAAACCTGGCTCGGTTTGCTTTGAAATTGTGTGAACAAAAAAAAGTCTTTAGAATAATAATTATCTTAAGGTAATGAAGCGTGTTAGTTTTATTCTGTGCTCAGCCAGCACAGTAGCTTTTGTGTCTATGATGGGGAATTTTGTGCAAAATCCTCTATTCTTACAGCCCCTGACTAATCAGATGTTCTGCTTTTGCAGTGAAAAGTGACGAAACCTTACTATTGTTGTGTCTCATACACAGGTCTTCCTTTTCTTTTTCTTCACACAAATTAAACCACAAAGAACTCTCTTGAATTCCAGTCTTTTCAAAGTATATATGCAAGGACACTGAGAGAGGTTATATCATTTCTCCTTCCTACCTTCTTAGAAGGCTCTTGGTGCAAGGACAAGTGAAGAAAGAGTTTGGATCAAGGTGTGCTGTTTATCACCGTTAAGAATAAGAAGTTTGGGGTAAATATTCTCACTGTATCTTTTGTGATCCCACCAAGGTTTATTAGTCCTGGGTCCATTAGTGTAGTTCCATGTTAGAAAACCTCTGTGGTGGTAGAATTAGAATATGTTGATTTTCTGGCTTCCAGGAAGGAAAATCGTCTTTAAATACAGTGAGTGAGAACAAAAAATATAGCAAGAAATTGAACAAAATACCTAGGGAGCCAGGGGAACTGTGTAGGGGAGTTGAAAATGGTTATAGGAGAGTATGTGGTGGGAAGAGCCCTGCCCAAGTCTCACTCATATCTCTGGAATGGCTCCGTGAGAATTACTCCTCTGGGACAAGCTAGCATTGCTCTATTGACCTTTTGGAGGTTCAACTGATACAGAGCAGCTTACAATCTAACCTTCTGTGTGGAGATAGCAAGGTGGCATAGAACTTTTGTGTCCAGATAGCAAGGTGGGAGCGATCAGAGCAACACTTCCTAATCTCCATGAAGGCTTCTGAAGCAGATAAAAAGGTAGTGGTCCTGCTTTGCATTCTTTAACACTTTAGCAGAGCAAGCAGGATGTCCAAGTTGCTCTGAATGAGATCTGAACAAGGGATAGATGCTCTTGTAACCTTAAAAATACAGGCGACACTGATTTTGTATTCTCTTCTGAGAGCTTAAATGATTGAGATGTAAGCAACCAAACTGAGACATGGCCCAATGCACTTAGCCTGGTAGCACTGTCACCACAAAGACAGAATTAAAGATCATATCTGAGCACCAACCTAAAAAGGTTCTTAGGGACTGTTAAACAACTTAGAGATCAGATAACATGTTTCTCTGTCACTGGGACAGTCTGTCTGCCTTAGAATAAAACGTATGTCATGGTATAGCTAGAAATGTTGAGTGTCCACATCATGTGAAAATCAGTATCGTTTTTATAGCTGTGCAAAGCATTAGATCATCTGAAAACAGAAAAGGACAAAAATCTGTAGTTTAAATTGGCTTCCCATCTTTATTAAGCAATACCAAGAGCCAACACAGGTCTTGGAGCTTATCCAGAGGAAGAATGCTCCATCCTTAGCAGTGTTCAAGGCCAGTTTGGACGGGGCTTGGAGCAACCTGATCTGGTGGAAGGTGTCCCCACCCATGGCAGGGGGATGGAACTGGATGATCTTAAGGTCCTTTCCCACCCGAACCGTTCCATGGTTCTATCTCTAAAATTGAAACTTGATGTGGAGGCCAAGACAAAGGTAGTCAGACATGCAGCCTGGACCTGCAGGCCATGTTACATGACAGCCGGATATCAGGCCCTTCACCTGTGAAGCATTTGTATCAGCAGTCGTTGTTGCAGCATGGCTAGCAAGGCGTTTCTGTTGCTTTTTTGATTTGGCTTTTTTTTCTGTTGTTGTTTTGTATTTTTTTTCACTGCTAGGGCTTCACCTCCACCGTTATTAGATCACTAGGCAGAGAGCCTGTCACGCAGCTCAAGCTAATGTGAGAGAATAGAATTGTAAGTATCCATGCATGCCCCAGGTCTGAGGAACTGATACTGCTTGTGTGCTCACTGGGTGTAGGTATGATCCATCTTTAGGCTGTACTACAATGGTATCTGCATCACTGCCTTCCCCAGGCCACCCATGATCTTTCTTGCTGATATGATTCTACAATTTCCTCTTCCTTCCCATCCTTCCAGTCTTACTTGCAGCAGGAAGACTGAAAAAATGAAAGAAAATATGGCATTGTTGGATTTCTAGTCAACAGTCTCCTGGGAGCAGCAGCTTTGGGTGCTCCACTGAAGAAGTTCCTACATGACGATGTCATCTGGCAGTAGGCACCAAAACAAGATGAGGTATTGCAGCAGCTGAAAATGACAGTCTGCAATGCACCAATATTTAGGTTTCATGGTCCTATAAGGCAGTTCCATTCAAAGAGATGCAGCTAAACACTCTTTGAGTTCTGGCTCCTTGCAAGGTGCACTGTGCCTGTATTAAGACACATAACAGAAGTAGCAAAAATATTGCACCTAAACAGAAGCAAGCTGTTATATTTGCTCCAGACATGACTTTTCTGGTTAACACAGTGTTGCAATCCAAATGCAGCTGGTTTATAAATCATGTTTTTGTTTTTAAATTGTACTACTTTCTGTTTAAGCTTTGGGAAGGCACTGATGAAAGATGCATTTCTGAAACTGCTTAGCAGAACATTAATTTGAGATCTGCTGTCTAAGAGTCTGGTGTCATAATCTCCAGACTCAGGTGTTCAGGTCTTTGCAGAAAAGGCTGTTCATGTTACAGAAGCCACCTTTGTACTAAGAGCAGATCACAAATGTGCTCACTGGTTTATTTTCAAGGTGTGCAAAATATATATGAGGTTTTCTGCCTGGAGAATTGACTGCTAAATGCCAACCATACTGGGCTTTGAAACGTGTGACTGCTTCTCTAAGGCGGCCATGAACAACAAGGAGAAAAGTGAAGTTCCATAAGAACAGAAGGCAGTATATAATCCTCTTGCTAGAAGGTAAACACACTGGGGCACACAGTTCACAGGCAGGGCAGATGATGTTTTGACTTGAAAAGGCAAAGCACACAAAAATCACTGAAATATGCATCAACCAAGAATTGAATTACCAGAATTATTTTGGCTGTCTTAGACTTCTGATCCTCTAAACAGTATGATAGCCTTAGATATCTCTCCTTCAACAACTGTTCAGGCTGATTCAGGATAGGACAGGGGGGAATGGCTTTAACCTGAAAGAGGGGAGATTTAGATTAGATATAAGGAAGAAACCCTTTACTGTGAAGGTGGTGAGTCACTGGCATAGGTTGCCCAGAGCAGCTGTGCCTGCCCCATCCCTGGCAGTGCTCAAGGCCAGGTTGGATGGAGCTTGGAGCAACCTGCTCTAGTGGAAGGTGTCCCTGCTCATGGCAGAGGGTTGGAACTGGATGAGTTTTGAGGTCCCTTCCAACCCAAACTGAGCCTTCTCCAGGTTGAACAAGCCCAGCTTTCTCCCCCTGTCTCCATAGCAGAGGTGCTCCAGCCCTCTGAGCATCTCTGTGACCTTCTCTGGACTTGCTCCAACAGGTCCATGTCGTTGGGTTGGGGCTGAAAGTGTACTGTCTTCAGGGCACATCAATCAGTTGAAAGCCATAAAATGATGCCAAAAACTAGTAGGTGGATTTAGTGAAAATAGTGGTTTTACTAGACATTGATATTTATTGTGCTAGGTGGTTATAGTATGGTTAGATAAAAGAAGAATAATAGAGAAAAGAGGAGTGCAGTATATGGCATATATGTAGTGCTATGTGCAATGTATGGTGCAGGTTACTGCCTGAAACCATAGTCTGTGCGGAACATGTGAGATGCAAACTGAGATGCAGGACATACTTTCATGTGGTTTATTCCTGTTAAAATGAAGGTATGGCTTAAACATGCCTGTGTCCTAGTGATCTTTGGCCACATGAGCAGGCAGAAGCTCACACTCTCACTTGTGTTGGGGAACACAGATTAGACACACCACGGAATGTAACTTCTCTGTACCCTTTTTCTCGAAAAAAGCCACAAATAAACTTGTTTTCTGAGGAGAGAGATTTGTGCCCACATCAGATTGGAGTCAAACCAGCAGGAGCTTTTCTTTGAAGCTTATATTGCTTCCATTAATTGTTTTGATATAACCTTCCATTTTATTTCCTTTTTTTATTTTCCTGACAACTGTTTGATAACATGAACAAGCAGAACGCTTAACAATTCTGATGAATGATTTCCAAAGACTCAGTAGCCTGGGTGATTGCTGCTCTGTGAGTGGGACCATTGAAACTCCCTATGCAGGCTGCCAGTAAATCTGCACATACATGTTTAAGCATTGAAATGGCAGACAAAATTGAGATAAATTAACTCCCACAGATACTTCTCTTTGCTGTGCAAAGTGGGAAGATGGAAGCAGCGCCTAAATGAATTGAGCTTTTACATGTTCCGTAAGATTACTTATTATGGATTACAGTGTAAGCCATGTTACGTGGTCAGGGAATATCTGTTCAGTTATTTTTAACAGTGATGTAGGATACCTCAGAGTGTCTGGGTGAATGATTATTTTAGACCAGATAACTCTATCCCTCTCACATAAATCTCAGCTTCTTTGATGTACATTTTAGGTCAATTCTGCCTTTCTTTTGTCTGGTTTGGCTATCTGGACACTTGCATTTTATCTGATATGCCTCCCCTTCAGCATGCTCCTGCTGAATTTTAACTGTTCTCTTTTCCTTTTATGTTTTCTCCTTAATAGCTTCTGTCTCTTTTAGC
The DNA here is from genome assembly GCA_017639245.1 of Myiopsitta monachus. NCBI lineage: Eukaryota > Metazoa > Chordata > Aves > Psittaciformes > Psittacidae > Myiopsitta > Myiopsitta monachus. The sequence continues at coordinate 20,688,298 of CM029922.1, read as the reverse complement.
TTGGATGTAACTAAACAATACTTGGTGTTAAATAATTGGAAAGGTGGTGATGTGCAGGAACTCTCTAGGCCTCATCAAAGCTGAATTTAAATAGTGCCGACTGGTAATCTGAAAACAAAGCAGTGTATGCTCGCTAGAATGAAACATTGCAGATGAGTATAAGGCTTTTCTTTTTTTCATTTTCTAAAATCAAATATTTCATTCCAGTCAACCCTAAATTATATTCTCTTTGGAATTTTGGATAAAATTGAACAGGACATCCATTATTCTTCTGCAGAAAAACATCCTTTGTTACTGTGATTTATATGGTCTTGCCATTTGATTGTTAGGAACATCTTTTCCCTGGCTACATGTAGTAAGTTACTTATATAGGATGCTACTTTTTCAGTTACACTTGCTAGGATGATAACAGATCATGTGACCTGTGATAGAGAGCTGTCTGGTCTACAGCAATTCCTGAGAATTATGTGGTGTGTTCACCACATCTGTCTTTGCTTTCAGAGATGATAATATTACACGTCACAGCACAGCCTGAAATCTTCCAGCTTTCCATTGCTGGTGTAATAATACATTTGTTTCTGTAATGCTTCACTGTTCACTCTACTCTCAACTTGTGTTGTTTTACACTCTGTGTGCTATTTTCTTTTGTGTTTTGTCAATGTTTGTTTTCTTTGCTTGCGTCTATGGACTTACTACTATTTCTATTTGAAGTAACTAAACTAGCTTAATCTACAAGGTCTTTTGTTTGCAGCAGTCCTGAGTGTGAAAATACTTTTTCTGTCGGAAAAACGTTATGGTCTGTGCAGTCCGTCCTCAAGCTCCTACTAAAGTCAATGAGAATAATGCAGGAACATACCGTACACAACATCAGGCACAGCTGATGTAATGAGTCCCAGGACCAGGGATTGGGATCCAGGTCTCTGCCCATCCCACTGACCTCTCTGATTACTACTTGCTTAGTTTTCTCCTAACTTCATCATTCTCCATTTCCAGCTACTATACAGATTGAAGGGGGGAGCACAGAGGGCAATCCCCCTGGGTGTTTGTTTGTCCAATGATGAGGATGCCATCAGAAAACGTGAAGGATGTGGGTTTAAATTCAGGCTTGAGGTGGAGTTGAACTTGGAGTGCTCTGGGTGAGTGCTTACCACAGGAAAGGTGGACAGCAGCACCCTCTCTACCAACTACCCTTTAAAAAGGATGAGACTTTCTTGTGTCTGTCTTCAAAATCAGATTCAAAGCTCTGCATCCAGAGTGGATGATGCTAAATTCTTGGAAGAGCTGAAAATTGAGGTGCATCCTTGTACTTCCCATGTCCTGCTAGCTGCCTATGGGCTGTACTTAGTGCACAGGCTTTCTGTATCTCACCTTCTAGAAGTGGCTGTTTGTCTCCATTGCCTCTGTAAGAAACTTCTAAATCTTTTTCTGTCTGTCGCTTCAGTAAAACTCAAGGGGAAGTCACTAATAGGTCATACTCATCTGACTCTCACCTCCTTCTCTGAGTTGTTTCCCCTAAAACATTTATTTTGCATTCTCCTTGCTTTTTCCTTTTAGTGGTCCAAGACATGAGTGGCTTGTTAAGTAGATGAAAATAGATACAGGCACTTGGAAATTCCTATTGTTCTCCAGAGAGACGACTGTCTAATGTCCAGCAGAGCAATGCCTGAAACCCATCTGTCAAGATAACAGCTGCCACTTTTTCCATAGTTCCTTTATAAGATCACTGAGATCAAAACTTAGAGATGGAAAAGACCTATTTATAATAACAAACTGCACTGTTAATAGCTCCTTTCCACTGCAGCTCTGAAGATACTTTGAAGGCTTACTGAATGCTACCTAAGGCAAAGTGTATTAATTAATAATATTATTGCTGGATATGGTAGTGACTCTCCTTCTGACCTTGGTGAAACTACAGGCATCATTGCACAGGGAATAAAATGAAGGTGAATAATACTTACACAGCTGTCTGGTGGCAAAACTCATTCTTTTTGGCATCCAGCTTTTTGCTCTGATCACAAATCTATAGTATTCTGTATTCTTGCAGGATTCTGTTCTGGAGAATAGCCCTAGTGCATCATTGATCTGAGTTTTAAATTATTGTGATCCAGGTCTTAAACTGCTACATGTATTTTTGTACTTTCATCAGAGCAAAGGTACCAGTTCACGCCAATGAGAACCTGCAGCACCAGGAATGATGAGCAAAAATAGGAAACAAATGTGGCAAAAAAAAAAAAAAAGGAAACAAAAAGCAAAAGAAGTATTTCATAGCTGGTATTATTTCAGAACATACTTCCATAGTTCACAGGCAGAGTGATATTTGTGATACTGCTAGGGTCTGTCTTGGAGCACGTAGAACACTGTTTACTTTCAAAACAATACTGCAGAAGTACTCCTTTTTTGTGAAAGCAGGTGCATTCCTAGTAGGTGGGAAGAACAAACTATTCATCTATAGCAAGATTGGTTCCTTTGATGAGTGTATTTCATGTATCTTTTAAAAAGACATCCTCGAAAAATAATGGTATCTGAATAAGACATTCTTCTGCTGGTGTGTTGCAGCAGATGATGCAGGCTGCTTAGCAAAATGCTGGGTTTATCTGATCTTAATGGTAGGCTGAACTTCTGACAATATAATGAGGGTTACCAACTTATTAATAAACCGTTCTCAGAGTTTGTTCAAAGACTGGAAGTGGCTTTTATCTTCTGTTATTTCTATAGCATGTTTACGTGTATATTACTGTACAGTAAGTGACTAGGTTGATCTAGATAGATCTGCAGTCACAGGCCCTTAACCAACATAATGTGTAGGAAGGCTTTTGGTGAACAAATCAAAACCAGCTTGGCTTTAAACTGCATTTTTTCAGTAATCTTGACTGTGATCAAGTCATTTTGGGTGGGATTAATCTCAACTGTTTTTAGCTTCCTAGAAGTCTATGGTCTGTTCATGTTGATGAAGAGAGCACAGCATCTCCATCTTATGTGTGTCTGTCTCTTTTTTCAAGAGTGTTTTTCTCCTTCCTGAAGAACAGAGAAGTTGCTAAGTCCTTTACACAATGTTACAGGATTGTTGTGTTTGTCAAGATGAGTTTCAGTAAAACACTAAAGTAAAACACTCTCTCTGTGAAGGAGGTATAGCCATCCATGTGTTAAAAAGTTGGATGTGATAAAGAACTGGGTAAACTGTGGGGGAGGAAGAGCATTCATTCACAAGGGATGTGGAAGAAATGTTATTTTTCAGCTCCAGAAGCCCCAAAGGCTAACATACTGTTTTAACATATTGGCGTTAAGACGTAACACGTTAAGAATATACTTCTTCATGCTCAAATGTCTTGTTTCTGGGTATGCATAGCCTCTTAATCCAATGCCCTGCTAGAGAGAGATAGGTAGGTAAACTTGTCACTAGGCTGTTGCCACTGAAGCCAAAGGAATCCAAAGTGTTGCATTGGTAAATTAAGATTTCAGCACAGATTTTGTTCAGAGGGAAATGGAGGCATATACTGGAGGTATAAACAGTTGAAAATTAAAGGATGCCTAATCTGGGAACAGCTCATGATTACAGCACACATTTATTAAAGCAGTATTAACACTGGATTAGGAAGGTGTTTCTTCTGGCAAATCATTCAATGTCCCTTCTCCCTGAGCAGAGGAGGAATTAACTAGGTGGCTCTTTTCTTCTAAAACCTCTCTCTCATATAATCTCAGGGCCATGCTCAGAGCTTTCCCAAGGAGTGCTGAAGGTCCTTTCCTGCTTTCTGTGGTGTTTTTCCATGCTCCCCGCACCCAGATCTGTGTTCAGAAGCTTTGGTGCCCTTCTTGTGCCATATACTGAAAGACAGGTGGCTGTCATGTTCACCTATTTCAGTGAGGTTTAACCCCTACTGAAGTGCATAACTGCTCAGTAGAAGGTTATCTGCACATTGGTATGTGTGCTACAGGCTGAAATATCAAACCAATACCACCACTGCATAGGCAAACATAAAACAGAAATGGTGGCAAAGGAAATACGTGTGTGTGTTGTAGCATAGGATGAGACTTGAGCATGAAAACAAGAAAATAAGAGATTAATTGTATTGTCCTGTTACCTTGGTGCATTAGATGACCGGAATTCTTTGGCCAAGCTCTGCTGCATGTGTATGAGTGGGAAATCTTGCAAAATGTCTTCTTTATGTTACAGCTGTTCTCTTGAACTGCTCTTTGTGCTTCCTCGCTGGTACCAGATTGCAGGGACAGAAAGACCTAGCCCAGTCAGGAACGTTCCATCTCCCTCCAGAACCAGTGTTACAGGATGTGGTATTTAGGGATAGAGATGCAAGAGATGCAAAGTATTTCTGTAGTAATATATTCTCTCTAAAATGTTGCTTTGGAATCTGTTGCCCTCCTCATTAGCATACCCAGATTGACCTGATTCTGCCATGCTTATTCAAATGAAATTTGCTTTATGCTGCAGAGCATGTATATTTTACAGCTGAACTTTGTAATGGTAACAGAATCAAACCCTAGAATAAAATTACTGTTTTAAGGCAAGAGGATACTAGAGGAATTGTTTTGGTCTCTCTACAATTCATGCAGAATATGCTTATTGAGCCTCATATGTGTCTTGAGGGTAAATCTACTTTTTCTTCTCTTTTAAAATTATGCAAATCTATAAAGCCATTAGGACAGAATAATGCCTTTCAGTAGAGTGAACCAGACAATTGCATGTAATTTTCTTGGCTGTGAAGTCAAGCTAAGTGCAAGACTCTTTCATATTGTCTTGTAGTTGTACACAGCACAGATACGTAGTGCACAGTAATGCATTATTGAATAGATGTCTGTTATGTCTTCATTGCTTGCTGTCAGCTGCATAATAAATAATTGATTGTGTTGCTTTTACTCCACATTAAAGATATATGAGTATATAATACCGGAAGAAAATGAAGCAGCAAGGCTGCCTGTATTGAAAAGATCAACCATTATTGAAGTGTGCTGTGGTTATAGGAACTCAGAGGTGACCATCACCACTATCCATTTCCCATTTCTGTACTTGAGTCATTGATTGTTTGTCATGGCAACAAATGGCACATTCAAATTGTTGCTGTTGCCTTTTTAAACAACAAAAAAATTGTGGTGAAATGCTGAGATGCTGCAGAGGTGCACCCCCCGGTCTCTTCAGCTATAATCCCTCTAGACTCAGAATTCCCTTAAAAAGATTAATCATTTTTTCTTAAGCGGCTATAAACTGTCAGAAAAATACAGTCTAAGCCAGCAAATCCTTTTTTTTCCTCATAAGACTTTGTTTATATTGAGCAGAGGAAACATTAGCAGGGGAAAACTGAGTTTGTGTTTACAGTGGTACTAAACCTCTGTTGTGGAACCTTTCCCTTAAAAAGCCACACTTCCCTTCTTGGTTCAGTTGCCAGAGTCCCTGCAGAGGACACGGTAAGGTGGCCCACTGTTCAGATGACATATAGGAAATAAAAGTATCATCCAGCTCACGTTCAACACTCTTTATTTCCATTACAATAGTCATAATTGCTGATGAAAAGCTGATAAAAAATAAAACTGATGAGATGGTGAATTTGTCCAGAAGAGACCTTGCTTTTGAAGTCAAATCAAGGAAATCAAAGATACATGCCACTTACTGCATGGCTATTTGGAAGGAGGCTCATGGCCAGGTATAACCGTGGATTACTGGGAGATGTTGTTATGATGAAGAAGTACAAAACAGTGAATTGAGATAATGAGATGGCAAATGAAGATATAAGAAGTATGAGATCATAGAATTGTAGAATCACAGAATGGTTTGGGTTGGAAGGGACCTTAAAGATCATCTAGGTTATAAATGGGAGAAAAATCAGGATTTCCAGCCTTTGTGACATTCTCCTGACAGAATATTGGCATGTTTTGACATAGAAACATTATAAGGAAAAAAAGAAACACTTCAGATCAAAAATTCTTAAATCCACAGCAACACTACCTGCAGCAAATGCTGCCTCCAAGAATCCTAGATACCAAACTGAATGACGAATTTATAACAGCAGAGATTTATGACAAGGCATAGTTGGAAAGGTGATTGCATTAAAGGGCATCAAAATACAGTCCCTGTCCTGAAGAACCTCTGGTGTACATAAAATGAAACAGGATAGTGTCCTAGAAACACCTTCTGAATGTCTGCACCTTTTTCTGCAGCCAACATATGCTCAGAAAGTAGCTATTTTCAAGTGTGTGGATTGCATTCAAGTTCTGCATGTAACCAGAGTTTAAAACCATAAGATAATGGAGTACTTTGCAGATAGATGTTGCTGGGTTTTTTTGAAAGTTGCCTGTTCAATTTATGCCCTTAATACTTCTGAAGTGAGTGAGTCCCACTCTACAGGATAAAAGAAGAGTGCCCAGTGAAATCAGGGGATTTGTCCTGGATTAGGATCTCTGTCTTCTGATTCCCAGAATGTGTCAGCACTGCAAAGACAAATAATTCAGTGAAGACTAGAGCCAGGGAAGCCTGGTCTGCTTCACTTAGGTATGGATGAATGAGTTAATACCGCCTCACTAGGGCTCTAAGCGTTTAAAATGAATGTTGTTGACTTTTTTAACTTTGGGAAGTTAGTTGGCTGAGAATGATAAACGATCCCAGGAGGTTAGTCCTAGCATCTAAATCTGTGTGGTTTAGATTATTCTTGGAGAGATCTCTCTTTCTCCATTAATTGCAGGTGTAGCCTAGAGATGGCAGGTTGAGACACAGTTTCTGCCTTTGCAATGGCTAACATTAGCAGTGGTATTTTACACATACATTTTCCAAATTTGGGCTTGTAAGCTTGATGGAAGATCTGTGGGGGGCCTTTGGTCTTCTCTCTCTCCATCTTTTGTATAGCTGGTGGTTGGAGAATGATGTTTTGGGGGAAGGACCGTAAGTGTAAGTTAGGTGTCCTAAATAGCTGAGCTGGCTCTTTGGATCTTTGCTATGTGGTTGGTTGCTGAATCATTCTCTGATGAAGGAACCCTCTGGTAGGAAGAAGCTTAGACTGTTATCCCACTGCAGCGTTCGCGTCTTGCCATTCCTGACCTCTCCTCAATAATATGGGTTCTCTGATAACAAATCAAGATGGAGTGTTTCTCTTCGTAGAAGCACGTACAGGATCTTCTTCCTATGCAGATTTCTTTTCATTACATGCATAGGATCTTTATGTCAGTAGGAACCCTACTGCTCTATCGAGCTTATTTGAAATTGGCTAAAAGATTCAGAAGTTATTAGGCAAGTACAGACAGTGTCATTGCTCTCTCCCCTTAGGAAACAGAGTTAGCTGGGGTTGACTGACCTGAGTTAGTTAATTCATGTTAAAAGAGTAATGCAGACACACTTGTGTTTTAGTAAGAAATAATAGCTTGTGTTAAACCTAGACTGAAGTTGGTTTTGTTGCTAGTTTAGCCCAAATGGCGTTGTATTTTTGGCAGTTTAGATGGATCCCTAATCATGTTCCTGACCAAAATGATTTGCCTTCTCTTTGATCTTCAGCTTCAGTGAGCTGAACTACAATGATTCAGCAGTACCCATGATCTGAAACACCTCCTTTTCTACAGCCACCTAATTTTTAAAATTACTGTTAGAAAACTACTAATTGCACAAACTCAGTTATCAGGATATTGTATGGATTTGAAAACATTTGCGCAATTAATAATTTTAATACAATGATTGTTCCCTTTCAGAATCAAACATAAGGTTATTATAATGAGTAAGCATATAGGCATCTGATGTCCTTGCTCAGACAAAGCTCTTATTGATTGCTGTGACTTTGCAGAGCAATGTCATCATTCAGTCCCAGGTTGTGGGGTTTTTAATGCTTGTTGTTAGCTAGATAGGTAAAGGTGCTAGCAGGCTGAAGATGGGCATCCGTCCTTATTGCAGAATATTAACCAAATCAATTTTTTTACCAAAAAGAAAAATCAATTGAAGCATTAGCAAGAAGGAAATAAAGCATTATGCTGGTTTAGCTCCCAGGAGCCTGAATAGTCAACTCTAACTTTCAGAAATAGAGAGATAAAAAAGATCTGAAGTTCAGATCTAAATCTGGATCGGAACTTTCCAGGGCACATGGGGACTCTGACTCATTTCTAAAGTAGATGTGTGTTTAAAGGGCAGTCATATAAAAACTGACCCTCCTGCTGGATCTGCAGCAATTAAGGGCATGTCTGGCTCTTTGATTGCCAGTTTGTCCTCCAGAAGCAGTAAGGTGGGGTAATCACAGAGGTTACATTTCTGAATTCACCACCTGATGAATTTTCAGCCATTGCTGAAAATAGGATATTGCTGTAAATGTAGGAGAAGCAGCCTGTTTTCTTCTATAGGCCAAACACACCTTGTATAGGCTTTCAGTGGTGAAATGGATGTCAGTTTTTATATGATGTATGTTAGACTAGCAAGCTCATAGACAGCTAGAAACATTATTTTAAATGGGAAACATTGTCCAGTAGCTGTTGTCAGGATCTCTGAATAGTTAATTCTGGTTCTGCTGCTGGTTTGATGTGTGGTATTTTGTAAACCACCAGACCTTTAGGCTAAGTATTTTAATAGGATTTAGTTACAAAATGAAGTGAAAGCATATTAAAGTGCTGTGGAACTTTGCATCTGAATCTGAACTTCCAGACTGAGGCTATTTTATAATAAATATCTTCTTCTACCTCCCTGGGCTGCTGTGAGGAATAATTAATGTTTGCATACTGCTTTGAACATGCAGACTGTAATGATAGTACTAAGTTTTAATATTGAAACTGTTAAATACTGGGGTTCTGCAATAGTCTCCTTCCATTTCATAGAATCATAAGGGTTTACAATGTGTTTAAAAATAAAATTGCTGTGAGGAAGGACTGCCATTTAAATTTAAGATCAAATGTTTCAAAAAGGATTATGCAATATGCCTGAGAGTTCCTCCTGAGCTGCTTCTCCCTGCCAGCCCTCCTCTACATGCAGGCTGGTTTCCTACCTTACAAGTGAACCCATGTTTGTCTGTAACTAGAACGCCTGTGCAGGCAGCTGGTGTGACTTCCCAGCCTGCATGGAGGGGGTTTAGGGATATCACTGAGTCGATATATTGCATAATGTGTGTATGTACATGCATTGCAGTATAAATAAAGTACTTCACTACAATACCATGAAAAACTCAAGCAATATGACAAGTGCTGATAGTGAAGGTTATGAAACATCCCTTATAGGCAGGTTATTCCATCATTTTACTCCTAAGGCCTTGTGTGCACATGCATACACATCTCTAAAGTACTGACTTTGACAAAAATTGGACTTTGTCACAGATAATTCTCCTTAATCTGTCGTTTGTTTTTAATATTGATGTAAAACATCTAGACACAGAATCCCACTGAACCAATCAAATATGGTGTCCTTATTACTGCAAGGCCAGAATGCTACCACCACTGATTTAGCTACTAATGGATTAGGAGACATCTGTGTCTGAGCTACTTGTTTGGACTTCCCTTATATTCATCACAAAGAAAGAGGCACTGCTAGGATGCAATTCATTATGGCCTAGATTTGGTTAGATGAGTTGCCCCTGAAAGTACGTTTTTCTCTGATTTGATTGTAGAGTAAAGCAGAGTAATTAGCTCAAAAGTAGCTGGCTATATCTTAGAAGCATAAAGGTTGGTAAGATGTAATCCTGCCGTTTTAGTCTTTATTTTTTATTCTGGCATGTCTCTTTATATTTACCTTTGATTCGTGACACAAACTTTTAAGCAAGCAGAATATGCCTTTTTTTGTTGTTTAGATAATAGCTGATGGTTTTTACTGAAAAATAAAACTTGTGCATCAAGCTGATATATTAATACAACTGCTTTAATGAAAAGAAACTAGTATGACTGTATTTTTCATACAGGATCATAAAGACAGGATTTCGCAGCATTTTCTGTCAAAGCTGTGCTTGATAGCATTGTTTTCTGCCAGAAGCTTTCTCAGGTATTTGGTTATTAATGAACAAAAAACAGTACTACAGCATTACAAAGAAAGCATTTATTCTAATATATAAATATCAGCCAAACCTTACAATAGCCAAAGTATAGCATGTTGAAAGAGGAATTAATCAGGTACTTTTAAGTGGAAAGCTACCATAATTACTCACTATTTGAAAAAAGAATGAGAATACCTAATAGTGTAGCTCTCTGTGAAGGTTTATCCACTTGCTGTAGAAGCTAAGTGTTCATAATACATGAGTTGAAACAGTTTTGTGCCCATCCAAAGGAATGAGTAAGGTGTTCCCCAACTATCTCTTGTGGCTGAATGAAAATAAAATAAATGAGGGTACTATTCATATAAATGTCCTTTTTACTTTCATATTTTTAAATGCAGATGCTTTTCTGTTCTTTCTGTACTAGGAGGAGGAGACGCATGCAGTTGTTACGTAGAAGTTTCACATGCATGTTGTGGAATGGCCACATTTGTGTAATGCATGTTATTCTTAGTACTCCTGAGTGCATCAAGTAGGAAAGGTAAACTGTCCAAGTTACCCAATATTCACACTAGGTATTCTGGTATAAATCATAGAATCACAGCACGGTTTGGGTTGGAAGGGACCTTGAAGCTCATCCAGTTCCAGCCCTCTGCCACGGGGTGGAACACCTTCCACTAGAGCAGGTTGCTCCAAACCCTGTCCAACCTGGCCTTGAGCACTGCCAGGGATGGGGCAGCCACAGCTTCTCTGGGCACCCTGTGCCAGTATCTCACCACCCTCACAGTAAGAATTTTTTCCTAATATCTAATGTAAATCTCCCCTCTTTCAGGTTAAAGCCATTCCCCCTTGTCCTGTCACTACATGCCCTTGTAAAAAGTCCATCTCCAGCTTTCTTGCAGGCCCACTTTAGGTACTGGAAGCTGCTCCAAAGTCTCCCAGGAGACCTTAAATTTGCAGGAACAAGTCAAAGGAGCTGCTCTGTACTTGCAGACATTTAACTGGCAGCAAATCTGGTTCAAGAGTTCCCAAACCTGAATCTACATCCCCACCTGTGGAAGCATGTGAAAAGCTCCTGCTGGCTGTGGTGTGCTTTGGACCACGCATAGCCAAAGTCTCCTTGGCACTCAACATGTTCTCTACAGCAACTATTCCCTTTAGTTAGTTACACTGTTAAAAATACCTTAAAATAGAAGTATTTAACAAAGAGTAAACCTAGTCATATTTATGTTAAATTTGGTTTCTTTGTCTGTAGGCTGGTTTTAGGGAGCTTTTTTGTGTTTAGGAGCAGGCCTGGATCAGGCCCCTGTGTCAAGATTCTCTTATGCTGCTTTCCACTTGCTCCTTGCCTGCTTTTATCTGCTGAGCCAGGAAGCTCTGCTGTGCAAGCAACAGCTCTTCAGTGTGTGTGTGTAATGTCTGGTACTACATGAGTTATAACCTATTGCATTAAGAATAATAAGAATAATATATTTCCATTTTAGAACCTAAATTACCAGAAGGCAAAGGTAACAATATGGTACCTTTTGGTGCCATATTTGTGTTTGGCTCTCCTGCCTTATCCATTCCGCATGAGGCTTCAAAGTGAAAATGTGACCAAGACATTAATTTTTCACTCCTTCCCTCTCTTCCAGCGCTTGAATTTACATGTAGCTCAGCTTGAAACTGTGTGTCTTGTTTTGGCAGGAATGCTACAGAATGGAAAGAAGTTTGACTCCTCCAGGGACAGAAACAAGCCTTTCCGCTTCAAGATCGGCAGGCAAGAAGTCATTAAAGGATTCGAAGAAGGTGTGACACAGGTACAAAGAATTATTCTAGTTGAACTTCAAGTTCAACACAGCTCAGTACCCGAGTGTGCTGTAGAAACCAGAAGCCAGCGCAGATAAAGCAGTGGCAACAAGTTCTGGGTGAATCAGTTTATCCCTTCCTTGACCACTCTCACTCCCTGAGTCCTGTCCCTTAATAGGTGGCCGCAAACCATCCCAGTAAGCGGCGTGCAACCCTCTGCCCTCCTGCTCCTCCTAGTGGATCGCTGGCTGAAGTCGAGCTTGTATCTGTCTCTTCTGCACCAGGGTTTTGAGGTTTTGCGGGAGAGGGTTTGACACGAGGCATTCGAACAAAGGCAGTTCACTCTGTCTAGCATACAGGTTTTTCATTAAGCCTGGATTTAATGGCTGTCAGGTGCCACAGGCTTCTGCATTTCTCTGCTCAACATCTGACAGCTCACGGTTGCCCCATGCCTGAAACCCAGGCATGATTTTCTGACTGTGTGGCTTTCAGGGACCCATCAGAGCAGCAGGCAGCCTGCCCCACACCGACCCCTGCAGGAGCCAGGGGAGGTCACCTGCTCTTGTGTCCCATGGCAGGAACACTCCCTGAACTTCGGGAAGTTCATATCCACATTTTTCTTCTATCTAGTCATAAAAGCTCTAGCTTGGCCGTGTTTTATAGGACCTGAAAAAAAATCAACAGGAAATACCATGTAATCTGTTGTCCAGTGAAGTGCCTCCTCTTGGGGGAGAGGTTTGTGTTAAATCAGTGCTTCAAATCAGGGACTGTTTCTTCACCAGTGAATATTTAGTTACTATGTATGCTGCATGAATAGCAGTTTGAGATTGCTCCACCCCAAAATACTCTGTTGGAAGAAAAGGGATTTGATTCTTGATACCCCAAATCTCCATTAGCACTGTCACCTTCAGAGCTAGTCTGGAATGAGAGAAATCAGTATCTCTGTCTATCTCAGGGCAAGGGCCCTCTGCCAGAATAAGCAGCACCTGAGGTGAGATGTCTGCCCTCAGGCTTGGGTTGAGGTTAGGGAAGTAAGTACCTCTTTTCTGTAGGGCTTTTTTGCCTTGCATCTGCCCAGCAGCAGAAAGTCCGGTGCCTCACAGTGTTAGCGTTTGAGCAGTGGCTTTGAAGGCATCTCTGGTGGTGGCTGAAGAAGGAAGAATGTTGATGAATGCTTTTCAGAAGCTGAACCAAAGTGCATTTTGGCACTAATGTCTCCTGTCTGTTACTAGCTCCATCTACCCTGCCCCGTTCATGGCCCCTCACCTCTGCCAAAATCTGGCTGCTGAAGAGATGGAAAGCGATACTTCTCAAAGACATCCACTGCTGATGGTGTTACATGTACCATAGAAGGAATTCACACCTCCTACAGTCCAGGGTAGGCTCCCAGACTGGCTCTGGCAATTTAAATAACTGCTGTGACAAGCCAGGGGAGTCAGAAGACCTGTGTCTGAGCTGGGTGTGGCAGCTTGAAGCTGAGCCATGGTTGAACTTGATGATCTTAAAGGCCTTTTCCAACCTAAATGATTCCATGAATCCAGTGGTCCTGACTCTCCTCAATTCTGTCAGTCTCACACATTGTGATTTGTTGTTTTCCTCCTAATACTGTTTGGTTTTGTCTTCTCTTTTCCTTTCTTCAACATCCAAAACCCAGATGAGTTTAGGACAAAGAGCAAAGTTGACCTGCACACCTGAGATGGCCTATGGAGCCACAGGCCACCCTGGGGTCATCCCTCCCAACGCCACGCTCCTCTTCGATGTGGAGCTACTCAGGTTAGAGTGAATCTTCTCAAGGGAGCTGGCTGGATACATCTGTTAATACCCATCCATCCTTTCTCGCCTTGCCAGCAGCGGGAGAAACCTTCACTGGAATCCCAGTCTTCCCTGCTCAAGCTGTCCTGTCACTAGCGCCTGCTGTTAGGTTTCTTACGCCTTCCGTCTCTTTTTTAACTTTGTGGTGTCCGTATTTGCCTTTTATTAGAAGCTTTGCTTTTGGGAAAAATGTCTACTGTTGTAACATTTTCAAGTTGTATATTTTATTTAATTTGCATGTAAGAATTCACAGTGATGGTTGAAAATATATATAAATATAAATATATATATATTCCTTATTGAAAAACCACTGCCTTACTGTACACTTAAACCAAGAAGAAAACAAAACACAAAAGGTGCTCAAAGAACAATCCAGTGTACACCTTGTACATGAACGGGCATTAGCCAAACAGAGTTACCTGCGCTGCCACTTTTCTCAACTTGTACGTTTCTGCTTGCTGCTGTTTTAAAAATACTGTCTCATTTAAAAGTATATATAGAGAACAATAAAATCTTGATACTTTACAGTTTCTCTTTCCTGTTTTTATCCTCCTGCCACTGGAATTCTTTTTGGTGTATGAGAAGTTCTTCTAACAACCATCCACCCTCTTCTTGTTAATTCTTTCTTTTCTTATATGAAACACACACACTTCCATGTGCTGCTGCTGTTACAGGTGGCACAGTGGAAGATCTCAGTGGGACCAGAGGTACCAGCAACATGCAAGTAAGGGCTGCTGGGACAGAGAGGCTTCCTGGCTCTATCTACCCTGCTATGCTCGTGGCCCCTCACCTCTGCCAAAATTTGGTGCTGAAGAGATGGAAGACAATACTTCTCAAAGACATCCACTGTTGGTGCAGGGATGCCATCCAGAGGGACCTGGACAGGCTTGAGAGATGGGCCAGTGCAAACCTCATGAAGTTCAACAAGGCCAAATGCATGGTCCTACAGTGGACCAGGGCAATCCCAAACACAAATACAGGCTGGGTGGAGACTGAATTGAGAGCAGTCCCAAGAAGGACTTGGGAGTGCTGGTTGATGAAAAGCTCAACGTGAGCCAACAATGTGCGCTCGCAGCCCAGAAAGCCAACTGTATCTGGGCTGCATCAAAATGAGTGTGGCAGCAGGTCGAGGGAGGTCATTCTCCCATTCTACTCCACTTTCATGAGACCCCACCTGCAGTACTGCATCCAGCTCTGGGGCCCCAGCATAAGAGGGATGTGGAGCTTTTGGGCTGAGTCCAGAGGAGGCCACAAAGATGACCAGGGGCCTTTCCTATGCTCTCCTGTGAAGACAGGCTGAGAGACTTGAGCTTGTTCATCCTGGAGAAGGCTCTGGGGTAACTTTACAGCAGCTCCAAGTACCTAAAGAGGGCCTACAAGAAATCTGGAGAGGGACTTTTTGCGAGGGCATGGAGGGATAGGGCAAGGGGGAATGGCTTTAAGCTTAAAGAGGGGAGATTTCGGTTAGCTATAAGGAAAAAATTCTTCCCTGTGAGGGTGGTGAGGCACTGGCACAGGTTGCCCAAGCTGCCCCATCCTGAGCAGTGTTTAAGGCCATGTTGAACGGGGCTTGGAGCAAGCTGCTGTAGTGGAAGGTGTCCCTGCCCATGGCAGGGGATTGGAACTGAATGAGGCCCCTTCCAACCAAAACCATTTTGCCATTCTATGATTTCACCAATAGCAATTCTTTGTAGGACAGGCTAATTTCCTGTTAATATATATATTATATATATATATCTCTGTAGGGAATCAGCCCTGTCAAGGCTTGATGCCCACTACCTCTCCCAAATTCCTTTGCCACTGCCCCAGCCACTGTTGCACTGTCCATGTCAGCACTGGGTTGCATATCACAGACTGTCGCAGTAGTTGCAGGTATGAGCTCCTATAGAGGTCTTGGTTGAATGTAGCACATCTCTGTCACATCTGTCAAACATAGGTCAATCCAGCAGACTGGTCTAAAACTGCTCCTACTGATGGCCCAGTTTAAATTAGATGCCCTTTAAAAAAAAGAAAGGAAACATCAAGTATCTGACTTGGGACCTTTCCTGAATGCCTCAACAGTGAGCAGCAATGCAGAGGATTGGCTCAGCATACCTGGAATGGCCGTGTGTTCCCTCCATCATCTCTTGGTCCTGCAGCCAGCAAGCTTCTGCCACACCTAAAATGAGCAGAAGGACATTGCTCTGCCCCTCTGCCGGTAAAAAACATATCCTTGGTCATATTCAGCCTCCCAGTCTCCCTCTGCAGCACTGCTATGCACTTCCCTTTCGCCCTCAACAGCTCTACCCAGCCATTACCAAGTCTGTAAAATTCTTATTACAGCTGGCTGATGAAGTGCACCCCCTCCTCACCCTTTCTCTGCAGAGGCCGTTGTTGGAAGCAGAGGGTATTACATTTTTCATGCCAATTTCATTTAAAAAAAAAAAAGCCTGAAAGGAAAACTAATTGTGCTTTGTGATACTTGGGGAAATTAAGTCTTCAAGGAAATGTAATCTGCGGCTCTTTATTTGACTGCAAATGCGTTAATTTATTTAATTGTATCATCTATCAACACACTACATATAATTATTACCACTGCATAATGGATTGGAAGAAATTTACTGTCACATTGCCTGTGTAATCAGATATGCTCTTGTTACTAATTTCTGAACAGCAGCGATGGAAAAAAATGACCTTCCAGGCTTAATTTCATGCCCTACTTCCTGAAAAATTAAATGGGAAGTGAGCACACACAAAAACCAGCACAGATGCAGAGTACAAGGCTGGTAACATCTGCCTTATTTGCTGCCCCCTCTGCCATTCATATAACTGATCTCATTTCCCTGCCCTTTGATATTACATTTCAAACAAAATCTTGAGCAGACCTCATCAAAACAATCCTCTGGGCATTTGATTTTCCTTGCAGGTACAAATTATTATTTCATTTTACATGTGCAGGGACACTGAAAGCCCTGAACAGGCACTAGAAGAAAAAGTATGAAATGGAATATTTAATGAAAGGCAGCAGCTGAGCTCTCAGAGAAATCAAAAGCTGCTGATCTTGAGGATTCATTGAAGGCATTTTTATTAATCTTATTACCCTAAAGAATTGCTTTTTATATGTTTTTCAAACAGCATCAAATCCTCATCTTAACAGCCACTGCGGTGCAAGTACCACACTGCTATTGACAGAAGCAATGCAGTATTTGCATGATTTTAAACAAGGCCAGGAGCCTGTGGCACCATTACCAGCACTTTACTGGTTTATTATCAGTATTATTATTTGAAGCATAAATCCAGCATGGTAACAAGCACCTCCAGTTTCTGTTACAGCAAGGAGCCTTCTAAATGCCCACCAGCTTGTGTGAATGGCCCTTATTTGGCACATGTGTGTATATATATGGCACATATATATTGACACATATATACACACATACACAGTGGAGGCCATTTCTAACATTTAAAAGCTGTGGATGCTGACACAGAAGCAATAGGATTTCATTCATTTAAATGTTTTTAAGGCAAGCTGGGTTTTGCTTTTGAAATTTAGGTTTGTATAATCTGACAGACAAGCTCCCAAAATCAAGTTGCCACTGGAGCAGTAACAGGTCATCTAAGAACAGCAGGTCACAGCTGCTTCACATTTACTGTACCTGTGACACAGCTGTACCCGACCAGAGGAGCAACACAGGTCAGGTCATGACTTTTCTGTGCTTCAGAGATGACCACAGCCACTCATGGGCTCCAAGTCTCTCATCACGTGGTTCCTGACTGCAAGGACAGCTCTCCGGGGCCTGCAGGGCTGCAGGAAGCAGCATAGCTTTTAGGGAAGGACATGGGTATCAAGAGCCACAAAATGAGGACAAGACTTTTTACTAGACAGACTGGATCTAATTCGCACTTGCATCCCAAAAACTGGTCTGCAACAGAGGATAAGGCAGAGTCATTGGCCAGGAACCAGGTGGGATTTCAAGCACCCACTCAAAGCTAAAATTACACTCCAGCCATTTCAGCTACCTCCTCACAGATGCTCAAGGGTGAAAGAACCAGCTCAGAGCATCACTGCCACCCTTCACACTCCTCCTTACCAGCTGAGGAAGAACAAAGGATCTGCACAGCACACAGCAGCTGCAAGGGACTTCCTCCACATGAGTGTCAGACATGGTACCCACAGCTGGGCATCCCTCCCCATCACTCACATGCTGAACACATACGCTCATGTATGGCAACAGATGCTCTACAAAGTCTTACCTGAACCATGAGCATTCAGGCAACACATGACTTGCTTTCTGAAGGAAAAGCTTACATGCAGAAGTAGCACAGAATAAAGCAAGCCTTGCTGGAGAAAAAAAAAACCAAACCGACAAGGCTATGTAGACAACATTTATTTTTTTACTCAATGGACCCAAAACCAGCATGGTTCTTTAAGTGACAATTTTCAACAAAAATCCAAGAAAACACAAATGTTCCTTTGTGACAGTCCAATGCACTGAAAAAAAAAAACCTAACTCCAAATCCTCAGACAAAGTATGTTTGCAACTGCCCGTATTCTGCACTGGCTGGAAGTTGTCTGCTCAGGGAGTGAAATAGCACATCCAAGCAGATAAATTCTCCTGAGGCGGGATACTACCAATATTCACACAGCTCCCAGCAGGTTCAGAACAGAGGTGATTCTTTTCCACTTCCAAAGTATGCATAACCCATTTAGCACACTAATTTTCATTCATAGGATGTGAGTGATGAAAAAAAAAAGAGCCAAAAAATTTACCTCTGTTTATCTTCCACCAGATGCTACATCTAAGAACTTCTGTACATGAAATATGTTACAGTTCAAACACATCAAGTAGAAAACAATCACACTACAGGTATTGAAAATTACCACCTTCACTTACTGCCTTGTTTTGGTCAGGTGTTCTCTA
Organism: Myiopsitta monachus; assembly: GCA_017639245.1. Lineage (NCBI taxonomy): Eukaryota > Metazoa > Chordata > Aves > Psittaciformes > Psittacidae > Myiopsitta > Myiopsitta monachus. The sequence goes on along the minus strand of CM029922.1, from coordinate 20,669,874 downwards.
CTTAACATTAAAAGGCATCAAGTTTATTCCTGCCACTCCTAACGTGGTACCTGTGATAACTTTCCAGTATCACCCTGCAGTGATGCACTATTAGAGCAAGATTATTTTACTGCAGCATGTCAGCTTTGTCTCAGTCACTGGGAACGATTTGATTGAAGTCACCTGAACAGCTGGATTCTTTTAAAAGGCAAACGATTTTCCATAGTTTGTGAAAGAAATTGTTATAAGCATGGACTTAGGCTTGCTTTGTTTCTAGCAAGTAGCCACCTAATGATCATGTAAGGAAGTGAGGTTCCTTCAAACACTCAAACACTCCTAGAGGGAGAAAGGCACAACAATATATGTAAAATATACAGGTGTGAAGTATCAAACCATACTCCATTCTTCTTTAAAAAGCATAAAGATCGCTATAACAGGGAGACTAACTGAAATGCTCCGTTTTCAGAAAGTAGCAAATGGAATTTATCTGCCTGCAGCCAGCTCAGGCAGAGCCCCTTCAGCTCTCTGGATTAACTGCGGCCACCTGGAGGCTGGGTGGAACTCCAGGAGGTGCAAAATGCTCAACCTGCTTGGTTCCATCTTGAAAGGTATTGCTAGAAACAGGACAGGGGTTACACTGCACTGTTACTGACAATATGGAGAAGCCATGTCTATTTATGGGGATTTAATCTTAAAGCAGATCTTCCAGTGTTTTACATTTATTTACTTCTAATGTGAAGATACAGAGACTCAAATTACAGCTTATAAAATTTAAAGGAAAAAATTATACTTAAATGAGAATTCCTATGTTTAGGTCAAGTATTCAGCGGCAGGTCTTGAAAACAGTTTACCAATAAGAGCAGTTTATTTTGGTGGGTCTGTATTAATTCCATATTTTTCCTTGAGAAGTTTAAGCTGTTCCTCTTTCTTCTTTGTGTCCATCTTTTGGAATGCCTGGAATTAGGAAGAGAAAAGATGTGAGAAGCAAAAAAAAAAAAAAAAAAAAAATCATCGCCTGCATGTTATTTCCTAGTAACTGCAACCAACATCACTACGAACTGTACCAACAAGGGTATTTAATCCTTGGTCGCAGAGAATGCCTCAGTACCCTGCACACCAGGTCACAGGCAGAACATCTTTTTACCTGCACACAAGACCTCACATCCTGCTGCAAATGTGCAGCTGTAAACCCCTGCTTCCTCTTCTCCAAAGTACAGTCTCCAGAAACACGTTTTTTAACACCCTTTTTTCCACACAGATTACACAGTACAGATGAAATCCTGTCAACTTATCCAATCTATTCCCACTGCCAATTTGGATTTATTTCTTAGAATTATCTAAGCACCTCTCTTTTCAAACTGAATTTCTTTTTTGTGCTAGCTGTGTTCACAGGCAACTTAAAAGCTTTCAAGTGTACGTACCCTGTTTGCGTTATAGTACAGAACAACAAGGTATCTGTTGCAAACATTGAATCCTGATAGGTGATCACAAGCGTTTTTGGCATCAAAGATGTCTTCATAGACCACATAGGCTGTTCCTCTAGTTTCAGGAGTGTTTCCACTGCAAGGCAAGATGAATTTTAATGTTCAAGAAAATTAATAAGAAACAGTTCTACTGGTCTTCAGCACTGACTGAGATTAGATAACTAATGCAACTTCATGAGAAAAGAGCTTATTGTTATTTTTCTCTAAATCACAGAATGGTTTGGGTTGTAAGGGACCTTCAGTATCATCTAGTTCCAACCCCTTGCCAAAGGTAGGGACACCTTCCACTAGAGCAGGGTGCTGCAAGCCCCACCCAACCTGGTCTTGAGCACTGCCAGGGATGGGCACAACTTCTCTGGGCAAGCAGTTCCAGCAACTCACTAGCCTCACAGGGAAGAATTTCTTCCTAATATCTAATGTAAATCTCTCCTCTTTCCACACCAACCTCCACTTACAGTCCAGAGTCAGAGACAGGATAATGAAAGATAAGCATGTGCTGCATTATGCTCCTTAAGGGAAATTCACCTCTCCAAAACAGCCATCAGAAGCTGTTGCTGTCAGGGGTTGTCATATTTCTGGAAATACTTTAAGTTTTCATTACAGCCATTAGCTTGGTTTATTTAATATTACGAGGCTGAGCTGTCAGTTAATGGCTGTCTGGATCAGATGTCTCCCCAGCTCTGGGCATATCACAAAGTCAATTTAAAAGAGTCAAAACAGCCTTGCTGGTGCAAGGCCAGGTCAGGCACACAACCATCGCCTATCAGGCCATCAATCCAATTTCCTTTGCCTGAGGGACTGGAGACACATCTGAACACATCAGCCTAACCAGCCCAGAGAGACTGCAGACTTTACAGATCCAAAAGACCTCAGCTAAAAACATAGCTACAGCAAATCTAATAACCAGAACTGTCTCCAAGGTACTTGCTTCTCAGAAGAGAACTCCTGAGGATAAATGATGCCACACAAATCCACACCAGAATACACACACATGCAAAGAGGAGAATGGGATAAAAACCACACTAGGCACACAAGTGACTACAATAGGACTTCCACGTTAGGGATGTTTCTGTGGAAAATATGAGCCAGTAGTTCTGAACAAACCTTTGGACATACACACCAGTGCATCACTGATGGAAAGCTCCCCCAATACACCTCAATTCTTTATGTCCCACTGTCATGCTGTTTTAACCTACACATTTTCTGGAACCCGTAAGTATTTGTTTTCCTTTATGCTTATTAGCGAAGGATCCCACTTATCTGACCAAGCAGTAAGTTTACTTTGGCCACTTCTGCAGTCACTTCTGTTGCACTTCCCTGCATGAGAAGGATCTCACTAGCTCCACCTTCCCAACACAGTACTAGCAGTATGATTGATTCCCCCCATTCTTGTTTGTTAACTGAGGCAATTCTAGGTGTAAAACTCACTTTATTCTATATGGTGAACAATCACACTGTGGCTCCAAAATGAGCCATAGTGGGTACTTAACTGTGTACACTATTTGGGATACTTAAGTTTGGTCTGTTTAACTGTTTACACATTTACATCCTGCAGAGTCAAAACAATTCAGTTCACTGCGGATTAATCACCCTCCCCAGTCCCAGAGCGTGGGGAAACAGGAGAGTGACATACATGAATGACAAAGATAGGTTCCACTTTAACTTCATCAGCAACAGAGATGTTGCAAGTTATTTTGCTACCAGTACAAAAAAAAAAAACAAACCTATGTCAAATATAAACTACATTTCCTTTCTATTTGTACACCTATTGAGATGTGACTAACAATGTTTTCTTTTAAGTATCGAACACCAAGTTTAATTTCCTCCCCTTCCTTCCTGAATATTTTTCTTAATAGGAAAAAAACCCAATCCTTTTGTGTGAGCGTCAGTACTCTAAACAGCCTTAACACGGTTCCCAAAAGTGCTTCCTGAATTCCAGCTTCAGCCAACTCTTCCCTAGAACCTCAGTGGAACATAATACTTACAGATGAAATTATGGTTTAATCTGCAGCATTCAGACAGTATTCAGGGTAACAAGAAACATCAGAAGGCAGGTCTTTAATATCTGAAGTAACTAAGAGAAAAACCGCAATCTGCTGTATAGCCTCAATGCACTGTAGAACAGAATTCCAGTCAGACTGCCATCATCCACAGCTATGTGGCTAGGGGACAAGCTGTATCTGAAGCACAGGGAATTGTTTCTGGTCGACAGGTCCAGCAGCAACAGTAATATCTCTATTTTCGCATCAGTCAAGTACCTAATACTCACTAAATATGACAACGGATTGTTTTCAAATTTTTCCTTTCTCACTTTTCCCTGTAGTTAAGATAAAAAGTTAAAGATACTTCAGATTTGCTCAGGAGTGCCCCCTATATTTTTACCAGCACACCTAAGCCCACATCAGAATTAAGCTTCCTCACCTTACCTACCACCAGTGTTATTTTCTAAGGAATTCGCACATAAGAGAAATATCACACCCACCTTTGGCACACATGGATATTGCTAAAGTGCATTTAACTTTTTCAGCTACAAAATCCAGTTGCTATCTACTGCAATAAGAATACTGATACTAAAGCTGATTACATTCTTAACTTTTCACAAAGAACTAAAATACTTACACTCTGATTTGTCGAATAGGCCCATATTTCCCAAAAATATCGTACATTTCTTCCGCTGTGATTTTATATGGCAGGTTTCTAATATACAGTATCCGATTGACTTCTGGAGGCAGCCGAATCTGATGCAGGAACAACATACGGTTATGTCAGACTTAGTGTGCTCATTTCAAACCTTAAAAGCTGCTGTCTACGAGCTAAATCTCTGGGCTAGCATCACCGAGACAGCCTGTGTGTTCCACAGGTCCTTTCTTAACCCTCCACGGCTACAGACTTGACGTGTTTCTGTCAAACAAGAGGCCTGCCTGGAGGGGAAAGGGCTCCCTTGGCCGGAGACGCAGAAAGGAGCTCACGCCGGGCGGGAAGACCTGCTCTCTGCCACCGGGCCGGAGGACTTCTCCTCACCATACACGGAGGGCGGAGGAGGGCCATAGAGCGGGCAGGGGAAAGCACTCACGTTGGCTCGCTTGGCCGCTTGCATCGCCATGGCGCCGGTCAGAAGGAAGGGGCTACCGCCTGAGAGAGAAACACCGGCAGCACAAAGCAGCTCAGCAAACACCCCCGGCTCTCCTCAGCAGGGGACCCGGATGCTATCCCGGCGTACTCCGCGCCGGAACAGCAGCCCGCACGCACGGGCGTGTGGGAGCCACGTGACCTGCGTGCTGCCCCGCCCCCCCAGTGGCCCCTGGGGGCGGTGTGCGCCAGGGACTGGGGTCGTTGTTGGTGGGGGTCGTTGTTGGTGGGGGTCGTTGTTGGTGGGGGTCGTTGTTGGTGGGGGTCGTTGTCCGCCGCCTCCGGAACACGGCCGTGCCCCAGGGCCTGGGGTCAGTGTTGGTGGGGGTCGGTGTCCGCCGCCTCCGGAACACGGCCGTGCCCCAGGGCCTGGGGTCGGTGTTGGTGGGGGTCGTTGTCCGCCGCCTCCGGAACACGGCCGCCTGGCCTGTGGGGAAGGGCCGGGAAGCAGGCGGTAAAGGAACCGGGAGCTGGGCCTGGCAGCTACCTCCAGTATTCAAGACACGACGCTAGAGCTGGAGTGTGAATCTCTTTTTAGTGAGTGCGTCCTGTAAGGCACTGCTTTACCCCTCCCTTTTGGCACCTACCCACAACCGAACCATTCCGATGTGGAAGCAGAAGTTGTTTCTCTGCTTGTCAAGCACCCCTGACTATTGCGTCCCTGGAACTAAATCAGGTATTTGAATGACAATCTTGCCAATATTCTTGTTATTTTCCATGGTCCTGTGTGCCTCGGCAATGTCATCCAGATGGTAAATGCTGTGGACAACTGGTTTGAGATGAGGGGACATTCCTCCTGAAAAATACGGCAGCACCTTTTCTGTGAAGTCTTTCACCAGCTGTTCCTTATACTGAAGGAGAAAAGAAGCATTTTTAAGGTTATTTCCAGTCATTTAATTCACAGAAGTATCTCTAACCACAGTGCACAGTTCTCAAGGAGATAGATCCTGACATTTTCATAGTGAAATAGACGTGTAAACAACTGACAGGTACAACTTGCAAACAAGAAGAAAACTTTTAGATTGTATTTTAATTGACTGAAATTACCCAAAACAAGGTGTATGAGCTTAGTGCAGAACCATTTAAACTCAAACTGATGAAAGTTCTCATGAATATTATGTATTAAGCCATTCAAAAATCTATCCCAGGGCTCTGCACTGCTGCCTTTCACTGTAATATCTGAGAATTTTCCTCATAAGGTGATACTTCCTTGGTAATTTCCAGGGATCCAAATGACCTTGGTCTCTACTTTGAAAAAAGATCCAACAGGGGTTTTCTCCCCACCCACCCCCAACTTGGTCAAGTTTCCTAATCACTTGAGGGGTTTTTTATTCTTAGGCCAAATCTGTGAACTATGGTACTTGTACGTTAATAAGTCCTGGGTATCATTCCTCTGACTCAGCAGTTGTAAAAGGGATGCATTTGATAGAAAAGGGAATTTACAACTTAATTTTGCAGTGTTTTCCAAATTATGTAGTAACAGTTCAAAGTGCTGCTTTTTTGGCAGTAATGCGTTAGATTTTGCTTTAACATTGGTATCAAAAGAAAGCTCTCAAAACTCATTGATTTTAAGATAAAACTGTGTACATTGTTGATAGCCATTACTTGCCTTCTTGTCTCTTGATCGTAATAGACTTGTGTGGATGGTTGCTCTTTTGTTAAGCAAGCTTGAAAGCAAATCTCCACGTACTTCACCTCCACCTAGTAGTCCATAAATAATCCACCGGCCATCAGTACGCAGACATTTGATATTCTTCTCCCAGTAAGAGCCACCAACAGGATCCAAAATAATATCTACTCCAGAACCTCAAATAGAAACATAAAATATATCAGCAATGTAGTTACGCTACATTAAAGGTAGGAGAATTTCAGGCAGAACTCAAACCTTATACTTTACAGGTACAGAATCAATCCTGCAATTCTTATTTAAATCTTTCTGCTGAAATTAGGAATTGGCACAATGATTTGTTAGGAATTCTAGAATTGGGCACAAAAAATAATCATTAGATACAGATATCTATATATAGATAGATATGGATATCCAGATGCAGACTGCATCATAAACCGTTCCAAATGCTTAGAAAACCTAAATTTTTCTAACAGAGAACTAATTTTTGTTCCTGTATTCAAGCACGTAAAAAGGCAACTGTGAGGATCCTATAGTTCCTTGTGGAGGCAGCAATAACACAGGCACAATATTTATGCCCCAAATGAACAAAGAGATTCCATGCAGAAAACTGAGTGCAATTAAACTAAGGAAAGATACATTCTTGGGCCGAACAGGAATGTTCAGTCTGAATGGGCTGAACAGCCCATTCTTGGGCTGTTGGTTGTTCCAACATCATCATTATTGTCTGCTCCTTCACCAACTAAGGTGGAGGAAGGTGGCAGTTGAAATTGAGTGTATGTGCATGTAGGTTCGGTGGTGCACACTGCTTAGCTGTAACAGTGTCTTTCACATTGAGGTTCTTACCTTGGGTGAACGCCAAGACCTTTTCACTAAAATTTTCATTCCTGTAGTTGAACCCCACAGCTGCTCCAGCTTTTTCTGTTGCTTTTAGTTTCGCTTCAGTTCCTGCTGTCACAATGGGAATAGCTTTTGCCAGTCTTACTAGCTGAATGGCTGCTATACCAACTCCACTAGCTCCAGCATGGATCAACACTCTCTCGCCCTCCTGTACTTTACCTGAAGGAGGATGTAAGGGAAATAGTTACCCCTTTGTCATCATGTTTGGATTAAAACACAAGCAGTGTGGAAAATACTGAAGAGGATGATGAAAGAGATGTTCTTAAGTGGGCTTTGTTTACATCTTCATATCCTTCATAAAAGAAACAAATACAGAACTAACATAAGTCACAGTGAACTAACAGGACTCCATTTTACCATCTCCAGTGGAATGACTTTAGCTTTGCCCTTCCCGCTTCTGTGCATCCATGACAAAGCTGCTGAGGTGAGCGCAGTCAGCCGTTTTATACCAGGGCTGTCCACTACCACCAACAGAAAGTACTTGGAGGATATTACTACTGAGAAATCAGGCACTCAACAATGAAGAAGTACCAGAAGTGATGTATAATGTTAAGGAGCAGTTTTACCTATCACTTTACCATCTACCAGTTGCCCGTTTGTATTCCACTGGTTGTTACTGAAGTGAGGCACTGAGTAGCCCTGAAGACATGGTCCTTATTGACCACAGGCTCAAAGGAAGCAACACTGCTCACAGCAAGTGTATTCTGAGTAGCAAGGAAAGTTACTTGTTTGTAACTCTTGTTCTTTAGTGGAGGTTTTAGATGCTGCTGCTGAAAAGGGTAGGAGAAGGATATTTGTCAGCTGAGGAAAACCCCGGCAAGTGCTACTCTTAATGCCTTGGTAGCTCATTTTCAGAAAGAAGAGTGTAAGATTATATCTGTTTTAAATCAGCTCAGAGGGGATTTTACCTAAAATTAATATCTCTGCAAAACAAGAGTGAAGATGTTGTCTACTATAGATTCATGAACAATTAGTGAGAAAGTTCATAATATGGTCATGCTTGCAGCAAAGTTAGAAGTAGGATGTGTTTGCAGTTGTCTGGAGAACCTGTAAGTTATTTCAGGGTTTAGGCATAATGGAAATTGCCATTCAAGCTAAGAAATACAGATGAAAACTGACCATCTTTCCATATCCTTCCTTGTAGATATGCAGTCAGCAGCGTAAGTTGTGGCTGGGGACATGTGGTCAAGATTTGAGGATTTGGGTCTGGCATACCATATCCTAACCCATGTGAATGGAATGACAGAGAAAAGGTTCTTTGGAGGCAAACAGCATACATGTGTAGGCAAGAAAGAGAGGATTTCAGAACAGAAAAGAAGACAAGCTTCTTTTGGTGGGATAGATTTACACTTCTCACCTACAAAGTGCAGCAGCTGAAAGGCTGTTATCCAGGCTTCAGGTATGGCTGCAGCCTGAGTAAAAGTCAGATCTTTGGGAACTGGCATGAGACAGCCTTCAGGTACTGTAACGTATTCTGCTTGGCCACCTCCGGAAAGCAGAGCCATCACTGCATCACCAATCTTCCACTGGCCCCTGCAGCCAGGTCCGAGCCCAACCACATTTCCAGCTGCTTCTAAGCCTAAAATATCACTTGCTCCTTCGGGGGGAAGGTACTTCCCTCTCCTCTAAAATAAAACAAAAGAGAGGGCAAGGAAGGAAAAGCCACGTATCAGTGAGTGTAATGATCTGCAGTATTTCATTCACATCCAACCTAAATTCCTACTTATTTAATCCCAATTTTCACACTGTACAAATGCTCAGTAAGTTGAACATCTATATTCTAGCAACACTTCTTGTTTCCCAAGTATGTGTTGGTCTTAAAACTCTATCTGCAAATTCAATCTGTTGTGAGTCCCCTTTGACCAGGCCAATCCATGCTGGGGAAGTATTATGGTCCCCAGTCTCAGAGCATGGCTTTCAGCTCAAATTAAAACAGCTCAGACTTAACAATTTGAATGCGTGTTTTCCTTGCTGTAATGGAGCCAGTGAAATATTTCATGTTCATCTCAAATGCCCAGAGAATGCTCTAAGCATCTAGAAAGACTGGAGCTCTGGTTGTGTATCTTCTCTTGAAAGGCAGCTGCCTTTCTATGCGGCTCCAGCATTGCAGTGACCCAGACAAAAACATTTAACTGCTGAATCAACAGACATCTCTTCTTGAACTCTCCCATCCAATTGCTCACCAGCTCCAATCTCTTTTAACTTCAGATTTGTCAGAACTTCAGAGAGGGGCTTGAAAAAATCAGTGTCATTTTCAAGTGCATAAATCTGCTTAACATACACATACCTGGAGTAAATCAGCCCTATTCAGAGCACTGGCAGAGACTTTCACAAGTACTTCTCCTTCTCCTGGACTTGGTTTCGTCACATTTTTCACATAGAGATTTTCTGGGCCTCCTGGGCAATCAAAATAGGCAGCCAACATTTTATCTGAAAGAAAAACAAACCCCAAAACTTGGCATGAATGTAGGCACACATATGTGCAGCTGGAAACTCTCAGTAATCATTAACCACAGCTCCAGAGACTCCACTTTGCAAATGAAGAATGCATACTGTGACACAGTTCAAAGGTAGAAGAGGGGAGAGCTGCTGGAGACAGCTGAGGAGTTACAGTGCAATGAAATATGTGAATGTTGGGACACAACGTATCATTGCAAAAGCCAGTTGACAAACCACAAAGACCACCTTGCATCAAGGCACAGACTTTAATCCTGCACTGAACCATGTGTGGAGCCTGCAGTGCTGACCACCCACCTAAACTGTGAAATGTAATACACAGCTGAAAATGGCCTCCCTTGCTCTTGACTCCCTGCGTGATTAGGGCTCCAGTGCTCAACTGACAGAAGGACAAGGGCTTTTAAAATGGTAGACACAAATGGGATTTTAAAACTCTCAACAGAAAGAGCCTTTATTGGACACATCTAAAATCATGGAAGTGCTGCTTTTCAATTCAGCCCATAGACAACAAGTTGAAGATACATAAAGGCACAGTGGTGATCTATCACGAAAGATAACAAAGGGGTTTAAAAATGCCTATTTATCCCCCTTGCCTCAGCAGGTGATTCCTGTGTGCCAGGAGTCCCGCTGCTGCAGGAGTCGCTCAAGCAACTCCTCAGGCACTGTTCTGGGGTCCTTGCTTTTAGCACCCGCAGTTGTTGAGGTGTGCTGAGAGGTCCAGCCTCCTCCTGCCTGACAAAATCAAACCTGCTGCAGTCTTCCGTGTGCCCACTAGGTGGAAGGAAAGCACCAGTGAGGATCCGAGTACATTGCGTTCAAATGGTCAGAAGACCGCAAGAATTGAAAAACAAGCTTCCAACCAAAAGCAACATCTTCAAATTGTCAGATCTGCCAGCAATGGCCCAAAACAACAATTCAAAGAAGTTATGTGGTTCCCGAGCACCATTCGTGACTCACTTTTTTCCTGTAAAGGAAGGAAGGACGTTCTCCTCACCAGGAACTAACCCAGCCTCTGTTCAGGGTCAGGGTCTGGTCCCGGTTCCTCCTCTTCCAGCTCTTGCAATTGGCGTTCCCGAGAACAAATATGTCTCACTTTTTTCCTGTAAAGAAGGATGTTCTTAGCACTGGGAACGAGCCCAGCCTTTCTCAGGAACAGAGTCTGATCTCAGTTCCTCCTTTCCCAGCTCTTGCAATTGGCTGTTGCCGAGCAAGTCAGAGGGTGGAGCACGATGAGGGTGTGTTTTGCTTTGGAGGGACAGGCATGAACAGAGTCAGAAATATTACTACATCTCACCATTATTTCTACCCATGGATCTAGTCCACCGACTGAGGCACAAATCTACTTTCCCTTTTGGCACTGAGGTAGAGGTCTTCTGCTCTTCCCATGTCATGGTTTAAGCCCAGCTAGTAACTCAGAACCACGCAGCCTCTCCCTCACTCCCCCCCTTCTTCCTCCCCCGACTCCCAGAGGGATGGGCAGGAGAATCGAAAGAATGTAACTCCCACGGGCTGAGATAAGAACAGTCCAGTAACTAAGGTATAACACAAACCACTGCTGCTACCACCAATAATAATAATGATAGGGGAAATAATAAGGGGAGGGAATACAACCGCTCACCACCCTCCGACCGATACCCAGCCCCACCCAGGCAGTGATCTGGGCTTCCAGGTAACTGCCCTCAGTTTCTATACTGGGCATGACGTGCTGTGGTATGGAATACCCCTTTGGCTAGTTTGGGTCAGGTGTCCTATCTCTGCTTCCTCACCGCTTCTTGTGCTTCTCCTCACCTGGCAGAGCATGAGAGACTGAAAAGTTCTTGATCAGGGTAAGCATTACTGAACAACAACTAAAACACTAGTGTGGTATTGGCACTGTTCTCAAACTAAAGCCAAACCAGAGCACTGCACCAGCTACGAAGAAGTAGAAAAATAACTGTTACAGCTGAAACCAGGACACCCCAACACAGAGGGAGATTTGATCCCATGCCCTTGCTGTGCCATAGTCAGCATATATTACATCAAAAAGATGTGTAACCATGTTATTTAGCTCCCCAGCCAAGAACAACCAAGAATGGTTATGCCTTGCCAGCACCTTCACACAAAGGAAAAACTACATCTGAGATGCAATCAAGATTCTGCAGCTGGTCTGTGAAGGGCTGGGGTTTGCAGTATTCCCATGCAAATGAGGAACAAAGAGTTAGATGTTAATACTAAGTGTTAAAAACACTGAGCCCAAGAAAGCTCACAAAGAAAACTCAAGCAGGCAAGGGAAGGAAGTGGGCACTTTTCTTAGAGAAGAGGTGCTTTGTTACTGTGAGACAAGGGGACTAGCTTCATGATGTTTCAAGATGTAGGAAAAGAGACTCCAACTTTCTCCTAGAGACTCAGCTTTCTAGAGAAGGTCTGAAACCCTTGGAGACCTCATGTCTCTTTGAAGTGGACTGCGAAGCAGAGTATCACAGCTGATGCTCTACAAAAGTGTGCTTAAGACCTCAGCATGAGGCATATGAGGTCAAGAACATGTGATGAAGTGTAACCATGCCAAGTGCAAGGTCCTGCACCTGAGTCAGAGCAATGCCAGGCACAGCTCCAGGTTGGGCAGAGAAGAGATTCAGAGCAGCTCTGCAGAGAAGGACTTGGGGGTGTTGGTCAATGAAAAAATGAACATGAGCCGGCTTCAGCATGTGCTAACAGCCCAGAAAGACAACTGTATCCTGGGCTGCATCAAAAGGAGCATGACCAGCAGGTCGAAGGAGGTGATCCTGCCCCTCTACTCTGCTCTTGTGAGATCTCATTTGCAGTATTGTGTGCAGTTCTGGTGTCCTCAACATAAAAAGGACATGGAACTGTTGGAACAAGTGCAGAGGAGGGCCACGAGGATGATCAGGGGACTGGAGCACCTCCCGTGTGACGATAGGATGAGAAAGTTGGGGCTGTTCAGCCTGGAGAAGAGAAGGCTGCATGGAGACCTCATAGCAACCTTCCAATATCTGAAGGGGGCCTATTGGGATTCTGGGGAGGGACTCTTCATGAGGGACTGTAGTGATAGGACAAGGGGTAACGGGTTCAAACTTAAACAGGGGAAGTTTAGATTGGATATGAGGAAGAAACTCTTTACTGTGAGGGTGGTGGGGCACTGGAATGGGTTGCCCAGGGAAGTTGTGAATGCTCCATCACTGGCGGTGTTCAAGGCCGGGTTGGACATAGCCTTGGGCAACATGGTTTAGTGTGAGGTGTCCCTGCCCATGGCAGGGGGGTTGGAACTAGATGATCTTAAGGTCCTTTCCAACCCTAACTATTCTATGATTCAATGATTCTATGACTGCCAGATCCCATTTTGCTGAAGGGTAACTAACAGAAAACTTGTGCCAGAATGGCCAAGGGAAGAGAGTTTGGCAACTGCTTCGTACCTATGGAGGCTCTGGAATACAGTGGGATATGATGTCTGGAGAGAGTTTAGCTGTGGAGCCATAACCACATCTGCCTTCAGTTACCCAGATTTCAGGATTTGTTAGTTTGTCAGATTGATTTTTGAAGCTTTTTGCAAGGTCAGAGCTGATTGATGAGATGTCACCATGCATGCACACAGGTACAGCCATTTATTTCTCTTACCTAGTTTCTCCACAGCTTACACACACACACTGGGATACATGCCCTCTTTGTAAGTAGCAACCAGGATGAAAGTCTTTGTCTTCACAACTATCAGTCCTCCATCCAGCTAGATAATATGGAAAACTGGTATAAGGTTACAAGGCTCTAAAAAACCCACATAGGTATACATACTGCCTGACAGTTTGGGCCAACCAGAGGCATTTTCTTTGCCAGTATAACTTTTTTTCTTGGGGGGAAAGGGAAAATACTGTCTTAAAATATAAGCCAGGACACAGACAAACAGTGGCATTACATATTCTGAAGACTATTGACTATTAAGCAAGTCAGTCAAATGCTTTATTATATTGCCTTCCATTGATTAATGTATCACTTCCATTGATTAATGCATTACTGCGCAGCATTTTGAAGACATGTTATCCTAGTGCTCAATGTCATATGCAAAAGCACTGATAAATGCAAACAGTATAACTAGTATTGCTGTGAGAGCATGCCCAATGTTTTATGAACCCTGTCTCCCAAATTCTGCCTTGCCAATTTGTAATAAGGAATGGAAAAAGACATTGCAAAGTACTGCATTTATCCTGAGAGGCGATCCAAACTTGAGAGCTGGCCAGCCTCTTCCGCAAGTTGCTTAGCTCATTTCAGTGTGGATTTACTCAGGAGGGGAAGAATTCAGAAGATCTCAGTAACACCCAATTGGATGGGTGTCACTTCAGGATGTGTGACTTGGCTGTAGTAACAAAATTCTGCTGTCTTGAGGATAGCTGCATGCAGCTGTGTTCTCAGTTTGTGTCTCTGAATTTCCGAGGTGTATTACTGAGGCTGGAGCCCCACAAGCTGAGTGTCAAACAGGTCCTGCTCACCTGGGCCTTTTTCTCCCGTGACCCAGCTACCTTATTCTGGCCGTGGGCTCACCAGGCCCTTCTATTACCTGTTTAATTAATTAATGAGGCAAGAAACCAATCCTGCAGAAAAAATCAGTAATAGTTTTTTCTCAGTTTAGGGAGATGGACTGTTTTAAAGGCGAACATATGAAGCCCTGCAGGTGGTATTGTGGTGTTAGGGAAATGAATGGTTATTACCCATTACATTTGTATTATTCACCTAACACTTCTTTGTATTCTGCACTGATTTCACTCCACGCCTGCTGGGAAGGTGATATGTAGAGTAAGAAAGAGGCATGTGAAGGTTTTCTGCTTGTGTTACAGTGTTCACATAACCAGGCAGCAAGGGAAGGAAGTAGGAAGTCCCCAGATTTCTCAGGATGGTCACAGCTCCTATCAACATACATTTTGAAGACAGATGGAATGCTTGTCTGCAAGGACACATTTATAGTGCTTCTTGAAGCAGAGTCCTCCCCTTCTAACTTTTGGTAAGTTCTTGCAGGAAGTGTAGATAAGGTTTAAAGCATTTTCTGGCGGCACCTATGTTAGTGCAACACAGTGTTGTGGACCAAAAATGCACCTCTTTGCAATGATGAACTGCTTTCCACCCTCCCTCTGTCTTTGATAACTCACTTAAAATTATGATGTAAAAAAACCACCCACCCACCCAACCAAAACACGTCTGCCTGGCTGTGAAAGTAGACCTAGTTTCTATACAGTCCACTATATTTTCAGAGTCTCATTTAAAACAATCTGTTTAGCCCGTGGTTAGCCTCTGCATAGTCTCATTCCTCAGTGACAGTCCTCTAGGTCAGCAGGGTGCCCTGTGGTGGTGGATCCTGCTGTTGAAAGGCAATACAGGGCAGGGCACAGCCTTCCCTGGGTCGTGCAGAGCTCACCTGAGGATGCCAATTTCAAATATTCTTGGTCATAAGTGGGAAGTGTAACTTTTATAAAGTCCAGACCAGATCCTCGCATCTAATGGAGCAGTCTGCATGGGTCACAAATCTATTCATGTCAATATGCTCTTGGGCTCAGTGTACGCAGAACTGGGTCACTGGTTTGGCAGATTTATATTCAGCTGCTTGCATAATATGATCCAATGATCCTTTCTGGCCTGAAATTGTTTCAGGTCAGTGGAGCTGGGTATGATTTACACCAGCTGAGGACTTTGCTCTGGACCTCTGTATGTAATCTGCCTTGCTGAAGAGTCAGCAGGCCGGCACTTCTGAAAGCTGTGGTTTATATTAAAGATAATTTCCGTATTAAAGATGATGTCAGTATTACCTAATGGACCGATGCCACTCTCTGAGAATCTGTCCCCAGGGATGGGGCTATCTTAATAAGTGCTTCATCTTTCAACACATTCTTCTGAGCATGCTAAAGGTAACAGTATGTACCCCTGGAAAAACTGCTGGGAAATGTTTGAGAGCTGGTATCAGGGGGATTCGGAGACAAAGTGCTACCTTCCAATGACATAAGGATGACTGTGGTGTGGGAAGCGCTCCTGAGCTCCTAGGAAATTCATGAACTCTGTCAGGGAGTATAATATGATATGACAAGAAATGCTGTTATTCTGCTGTCCATCAGCTGATGGACAATGAAAACAGATCAACCACAGCTATACCAGTAAATTTAAGGTGCCAGGGAGCAGTTCTGAGTACTGTTGGAACACTCTAAGTAGAGTTTTGGTCTGGGCCAGCAAGCAGTTTCCCAAATAATTCTGAGGCAGGAATGGCCCAGGACCGCTCCTTACAGGCAACCTAGCATAGCCACTCTGTGCTGGGGTTGTAGTGTGGGCACAGCACATTCCACACCAGCAAGTCTCAGTGCCAGGGAATGGACCTGTGTACACCTGTTTTGAGCACAGAGTGGTTAAAAAGGAATTCTCAAAAATGCCAGCTAAATGGCATCTTCCTTCCAAAAATCAAAGATGTGAAATTATCAGCCAACTTTGTAAGTCAGCCTCCCAACACAGCAGCTAGGCTGTACCCCATAACTGGGTCCCCAAGGTGAAGGAAGCCAATGTATTTAGTAGAGTGCCGTGCTCCCTGCCATTATCGCTACCTTGCACACCAGATTCCCAGAGTTTCTACCTCTGCTTCCCAGGACACTCTTTGATCTCTTACATTAAAGCCAAAGGTTGATGCACAGACTTGTCTTTCCTTATGTTGATGATAGCTGCATTTTCCATATGCTTTGTTCTGATAGAACAAAGACAGTCAGTCTCACCTAAGAGAGAGACTCTGTGCCTGGCAATATCTTGGAGCAGATTCTCCTGGAAGGCATGCTAAGGTACATAAAAAACAACAAGGTGCTTGGTGACAGCCAGCACAGCTTCACTAAGCGGAAATCCTGCCAGACCAATCTGGTGGCCTTCTGTGATGGGCTATGGAACTGATGGACAAGGGTAGAGCAGTTGATGTCATCTACCTGAACTTGTTCAAAGCATTCAACACTGTCCTACACGACATCCTTGTCTCTAAGTTGGAGAGACATCAATTGGATAGGTGGACCACTCAGTGGATAAGGAACTGGCTGAATGGCCACACACAAAGAGTTGTGCTCAATGGCTCAATGTCTAGCTGGAGACCAGGAACGAGTGGTGTCCCTCAGGGATTGGTGTTGGGAGCGGTCTTGTTCAACATCTTTGTTGGTGACATGGACAGTGGGATTGAGTGCGCCCTCAGCAAGTTTGCCGATGACACCAAGCTCTGTGGTGCAGTTGATACATTGAAGGGAAGGAATGCCATTCAGAGGGACCTTGCACGCTTGTGAGGTGGGCTGGTGCCAACCTGATGAAGTTTAACCATGCCAAGTGCAAGGTCCTGCACCTGAGTCAGAGTAATCCCAGGCATAGCTCCAGGTTGGGCAGAGAAGAGATTCAGAGCAGCTCTGCAGAGAAGGACTTGGGGGTGTTGGTCAATGAAAAAATGAACATGAGCCGGCTTCAGCATGTGCTAACAGCCCAGAAAGACAACTGTATCCTGGGCTGCATCAAAAGGAGCATGACCAGCAGGTCGAAGGAGGTGATCCTGCCCCTCTACTCTGCTCTTGTGAGATCTCACTTGCAGTATTGTGTGCAGTTCTGGTGTCCTCAACATAAAAAGGACATGGAACTGTTGGAACAAGTGCAGAGGAGGGCCACGAGGATGATCAGGGGACTGGAGCACCTCCCGTGTGACGATAGGATGAGAAAGTTGGGGCTGTTCAGCCTGGAGAAGAGAAGGCTGCATGGAGACCTCATAGCAACCTTCCAATATCTGAAGGGAGCCTATTGGGATTCTGGGGAGGGACTCTTCATGAGGGACTGTAGTGATAGGACAAGGGGTAACGGGTTCAAACTTAAACAGGGGAAGTTTAGATTGGATATGAGGAAGAAACTCTTTACTGTGAGGGTGGTGAGGCACTGGAATGGGTTTCCCAGGGAAGTTGTGAATGCTCCATCGCTGGAGGTGTTCGAGGCTGAATTGGACATAGCCTTGGGTGGCATGGTTTAGTGGGAGGTGTCCCTGCCCATGGCAGGGGGGTTGGAACTAGATGATCTTAAGGTCCTTTCCAACCCTGACAATTCTATGATTCTATAAGACTGTCATTCAGCAAAGCCTGCAGCTGGTTCATTTCCCTTCTGTCCTGTGAAGAGAAATAGATGTATAAGTGTTCCTTCCCCTTCCCTTTTATCTTGGAAACCAAATCTTACTGCATGTGGAATTTAGAGTTGCCACAGAGGTAATGCTAGGCCTCAGACAAGCAAAATAACAAAATAAAAATCCTAAAAAGAAGAGAGCAGCAGAACAGACCGGGAGGGCTGGGGGTTGGTGAAATGGTCGTCTGTCTCAGAAAGGCCATTAAAGTCCAGTTACATTTTTATAGTGTAAGTATTTCTAGCTTCCTTTTTCCTGGCATTTAATTTTCCTCTCACTACAGAAACAGTCCACTAAGAAATGAGATAGAACTTGTTAGAACCAGCAGATCAGAGCAGAAATATGGGGGATAAGGGTCGGGATTTCTGAGCCAGGCTTAACCTAAACCAAGCATTATTTTACTTTCAAATGGTCAGCACTAACATAGTTATTGTTAGACCTCTGGGTCACTGCTGCACCACTGGGCTGCTGTTTGGTATTAAACCTCACATTTCTGTTGTGTGATGGTATCTCTGGCAACAAGAGAAGTGAGATACTGATTAAATCTTCAAGTAACTGCATGCATCTCATCTGGTTTACTGCAGTCCTGGCCAGCTGCTAGGTGAAAAAATATACATCGCAGACCAACAGTTCTGTTAGTGCCATTGTGCTCAAATCATAATTGATTAGTAGAAAACGTGTATTTTCTTATCACTGGAGTACAGCCATATTGTACACCAGATTTCAGTTTCAATTTTAGTTTCATTAAGTCAGTACTACACAATAACATCTGAAATCTTGTAATAGAATTTAGTGAGCTAAATCTGGGTATACCTTGTGGCTTTATTGCTGTGTAGTCCAGAAGGGTTTATTTTACATGAAGCTATTGGAAATGACATTAGTCTTGCAGTTAAATACAGCTATCAGGCGTGTTATAAGTCACCAGACAGAGTGCTTATTAGTAAGTGCTGAGCACTGAGGATGTATTTGAATTACAAACGAGGAATGAAGGAGCTCCGTGGCCGTGGCCAGACGCCAAGCCCTACACGAAGCCTGGCGGAAGGCTGCGGGACTCGGCACGGCGGGCTCACAGGCAGTGTACCCGGGTTGCCCCGCGCTTTCTGCCGCCAGCCGCTCGGTTTCCGCTGGTCTCTGCCGCCCGAACGAGCAACCCTCTGCCGCGGGGCCCACAACCACCGGTCCCCGTAAGGCGTTTCCTAGGCAACCCAGTGCGCCCGACTGCGCCTGCGCCCAACGCCCCATCGCGCTGCCGGGTGCTGGGGTTCGTACCCTCGCTGCTTCTACCTCACGGGCGGAGGAAGGCGCTCGGCTCCGCTCGGCTCCGCTCGGCTCCGCTCGGCTCCGCTCGGCTCCGCTCGGCTCCGCTCGGCTCCGCTCGGCTCCGCTCGGCTCCGCTCGGCTCCGCTCGGCTCCGCTCGGCTCCGCTCGGCTCCGCTCGGCTCCGCTCGGCTCCGCTCGGCTCCGCTCGGCTCCGCTCGGCTCCGCTCGGCTCCGCTCGGCTCCGCTCGGCGCTTCCTTTCGGGCTCCGCGCTGCCTCTCCCCTGCCCTAGAGGCCGCTGTCCTCGCTCCTGATTGGCTCGCTCACCGAGGTGCTCCCTTTTCTGATTGGTGAGAAGACCTACGCACGGCCCCCGGCGCCGGTGGAGGGCGCCAAGGTCCGGGTTGCCATGGCAGCAGTGGACGCTAGGCGGCCGGGCGCGGAGGGATTCGGCCGTGCCTTCAACCCGCCTCTGTCTGCGACACCATGTGGCACAGCACCGGCTTCCACCGCAGCGGCTCACCCAGCAGCTACGTACCGGCTGCCCTGGAGCCTCCCAATGCCTCGCTGGAGCTGGTGAGCGGACCCCGGCATGGCGGTGCGCGGAGCGCTGTTGCCTGCCCTCGCCTCACCTCCACCCGGCCTCTGAGGCGGCTCGGCCTCTCCCTTTGACCGGTGGTGTCCCATCGCTGCCTCCGAGGTGGAGTGGCCAGGCTCGTGCTGTGGGTCCTGTGGGTGTGTGCACCTTATCTGTTGGCTTGACTTCACCAACTGCAAGGTTCTGTTCACAGAGCTGCCCTGCTTGCTCTTGAGCTGGTTCACTCCTCGTGCTTGGTCCTGGCACCCGAGAGAATTGGAGGGGACCAAGCCCCCAGTAAAGGCAGCCAGCTGTGCTCTCAAAGGGTGACATCCGTGTGTGCTGTCACGGCGACACGTGTGCCTGCAGGCATGGCCCACATCAAGGCCTTTGTCAGAAAGGGGCTTTTGAGATGTCTGAGATATGTGTGAGGATACTTATTTTTGCACAGAAACTATTAAAATCTGTCTCCTCAAAGCTGTTGCAAAGGCTTGTGTTTGGGCAGAGACTGTGAATTTTAGCAGATGGGTGTTTGAGGGAGGACATTCTGCTTTACTGAACTGGCCTCATGAAGCAAGAGAAACCTGTCTTTAAAAAAAAATAATAAATTACTGGTACAAAGCTATGCTGCTGGCAGCAAAGCAGGGTATGGGTATATCTGGCAAGAAATTTTAAGCAGGATTATTCTCAGCTTTGATCATAGAACAGCCAACTTGCTCATGGGATGTAGCATTTGCAGACTGCAGCAAAGTTAGATTAACTTCAGACCTTGATTTAACCACTCAAGGCTTTGGAAATCATTTACTGTATTTCTGTCCAAGCATGTGATTAAACTTTAAGTTTTAAGACCTGTGAATCAGGTGTTATCTAAGTGGGCCCTGCTTTTGCCAGTGATGGAGAGTTGTCATCTCCTAGCAAGAGTCCAAACAAAATAGAAAAAGCAAGGATTAAGATTCAGTGGCAGCTTGAGTTATGAAGGTTGGGGGGAAAAAATCTGCAGAGACTTTACCATGTGTTTCTTTAAGATTTCTTTAAAGCAGATTGCTACAGCCAGCAGATTTTCCTGTTTGATCTGTTTCATCTCTCCTGGGGTCCCAATTCTCTATGAGAGCAACTTGTGCTCACAGAAGGGCTTGGTCTTTGTAAGATGGATGAAGATGGAGTTCTAATACTAGACACTGGAACCAGATGGAAAGGAGGCCACTGGGGCTTTTTTTTTGTTTGTTTTGTAAGTGTAGAAACTATTAAAATATACATTTTTCCTCATTGTCCAGGGATTTACAGCATCCCTATCTCAGAGAAGAACTACTTTGAATGGAAGGACATCTGCAAAAGATGGATTGAAGTTGAAGCCTGTGGCATCTTTGCAGGTGGGGAGGATATATATTGCTCGTAGGAAGGTACATTGAGTTGTCTAATACCAAATTTGTAGCACCTCAGGTATCCGGATGTTCTTGAGTCCTCACTGTTCATCTGTTTATTTGATGTCAGAAATTAGTTCAGTGCTAATCAGTGTACACTTGCTGTTATTTATCCATGTAGCAGTGCACAGCCTCCTTTAATCAGCCATTGCAGGCGGGAGAATAAACTGTGGGAATACCTCCCCAGCTCTTCAGAGACGATGAGGTCAGATATGCTTTACAGCATTCCCTGGAGCTCAGTAGGCTTGGGCTGCGTGGAAAAAGAGGAGATTGTTGTCAGAGCAGGGGACTTCTCACAGGGAATGCCAGACTCCATGGCAGGCACAACACTGTGTGGAAGCTTTGAGGCACACATAGCCAAATAAAATCTCCTCATACCCAGATGGAGAGAGGAAGGGTATCTGCTCTCCAAAGCATGCAGTAGTGTCCTAATTGTAAGCCCCTGTTTTATTCTGCATCTTTTGTTTCCTCTGTACAGGGAAAGCAGGAAATCATGTTAGAGGAAGTGCCTGCCACTGTGCTAAGTCTCATATTTATTTCTGGGTTTGGAAGCTGTCTCACAGGGGCTGGAAAAGTACAGCAGAGGATTGGGATGTTGTGACATATTCCACTACAAATCTTTTTGTTTACCTTGTGTCTCATGGAAGAGTAGAGATCTTACAAAGTTATGCAGGAGGGAAGGGAAGTCCTTCATGCCATGTACATTATATCGGCTTCTATTCTTGCTTTGGCTTGTCCTGGATTATGTGGCAGAAGTGAGAATTTTTCTGTCATAGAAGCAGTTGGAATGAAGGACATGAGCTTATAAATTTGAAGAAGGAAAGTTTCAAAGCGTGACTGGGTGAGACACTGAGCAACCTTGTCTGTGAGGCTGGCTGTTCTTCAAGCAGGCAGTGGGACCAGATCGCCTCCAGAAGTCCCTTCCAATGAGTGCTTTCCTGGGTTTTTTGACTCTTTCAGTCACAGAAGACAGGAAAACACTGGTGTGAGGAGGCAGGAATATCCAGGCAGATGTATCTGTTAGTGCTTAAGAGCAGAGATTATGAAATGAAACAAATTAGGATGTAGATTAAAGATTTAATGTTGAGCCAGCGTAAGCAATTTGAATCTGCAGTGTAATGAGGTCTATTAGGAGTCAGTACCACTGAAGTGCTGGGTTGGATAAAGTCTTAAAAGTTATCTTGTACAAAACCAAAATGTTGTTATCATCTACACATTCAGAGAGTCTATAGACTCTTTTAACTAGATGTTACCAATAACTGAAGAACAGGTTTGTTTCATAACTGAAAGATCTGTCTGAGGAGTGTAGATGTCAGTATCTGCAGAAGTAAGCTCTTTCTTTTGGTCTACTCTTTACCTAAATAATTTTGTGGATACAGCACTTCCTGTAAGCAGTATGTCTCTAGTGAATCTGAAGGAAATCAAGGTTTAAATGGGGTTCCTCTAAAGGGTGTTTTGCTTCTGTGCTTCTTATGTCTCTCTGTTATAAATTGTTCTAGATATACTGCTGCAAGTACAATGGAGGAGGTGGAATTTTCTATCTGGAGCTCAGAGTTAGTGCTTCCTTGTAAGCTTCATCTGACAGAGCTAACTTTAAAACCCACTAAAATTCAGCCATCCCTATGGTGGAATGTGGAGGTTCTTTGACAGTGACTTTTATGTAATTGAAAAAAGCACAAAGGAAAGAAGAAGGCAGGAGCTAGAATTTGATAGCTCTGAAATATTTTCAAAGCTGACGAGGATTCTAGAATAATTTGTGAGTCACTCTGTTCTTTAAAACAAAATGTACTATCATCCATTGCTAATGGTGTTGAGGACAGACTATCAGAGGATCTGATACTTTATCTCTGTTTAATTTTGTGTGGGAGGAAAATGCTGCTGGTATCAGCAGTTAGAATTCCTTTAGGGATTTGATTCATTGTTTGGTGGGAATTGTAAGAAGACCAGGGGCTTTCCCATTTATACAGCAGTTTTATATGCTTTGAATATTTTATTGTTTCTCCCAGACTAGTCCAATAATCCATAGCGTGAGTAGCTCAGAGACTCCATGGTGGCTACCAAGATTTATGTGCCCGAGACCTGAGAGAAAATGTGGTCAGCAAAGGCTTTGGGAGGTGAGTGACTCTCAACGTTCCTTCAGCTGTAGATTCTACTGTGAAGACACATGAAACCAGTATCTATAACTGACATCCCAAGACATTTGGGTGCAATTGAGCTCCTGTCTTGGAACGGTCATGCTAATACTACTGAAGTTCTGGGCAGTGATCTGGTCGGTTGGTCTGTGTGTGTTCCAGGACTGCTGTCCCTGGCATGTGCTTGGATTCATGTGAGTCCTCCTTAGCAGGAACTCTGTGCTTCAGTCTGTCCCCCAAGGCATGCTCTGAAATGTGTATTACAGAAAGGTGTGTGTGCTCTGTATTTCCTGTCAGCCTGTTTTAGATTGAGTCTGTCTAGTGTGAATTGTCTGTCTAGTGTTCACGTATTGCCTGAATCTTCCAGAGGAACCCCAAAAATTAATCCTGGTCAGCAGTGTTAGCACATTCAGAAATCATATTGCAGCCTCTCTTACATGTGCATGAGGAGGCTGCTGACTCAGTAAGCAGTGTCCTGATGATACAATAGGTGCTTAAACTGTGAGTGGCTAGAATTGGACCTGTACATATATATCTTTCCTTCAAAGAAAAGTGCCCAAATAATTAAAGTCATGGCTTTAAATGGGGATATCCCAATCTCCATCATTCCTGTTTCATTGGTGTGAAACGTTCTCCGTCTTTTATGCTGAAGTATTCCTGACAACTGCTACAAGGATGCTTCGTTGTATTTCCTGCACAGAAATAAGGAGGTTTGCCAGGCAGTGGGGTGTGAAGATGTTAGGTGAACTTCCTACTGTTCCGTCCAGTTTGCAGCTTGATTGTGGAACCTAGATGAGAACCTGATCTTTAAGAAGGTTGACCTTTTATGCAGACATTTTCCTTTTTTTTTTTTTTTTTACATTTATCCAGAGGTTCTCCTCAGCATCAGCAAAGAGTGGCACAACACATACTTTTGAGTGCAGAAGAAATTTTGAGGAGAGAAGTAATACCGAAGATTGGCTAACAGACAAACAATTTAGCCGTGAGAAGGTATGAGTGGGGGGATGAAATGCAATGGAAGGTGTGGAGGGAGGAGTGAAAAAAGGTGATTTGCAAAATTCTGTAAAATCTGAGGTACGTTTGTTGTTGGGAAGGGGAGCAAAGAACTCTGCAAATAACAATCCAATGGGTTTTATCAAGCCCTTGCATCCTTTTGAAGCAGGATTATTGGGTACCATGCAATTTGGTGTGTGAAGGTTTCCCATAACACCTTAAACAAGCTTATGACTTGTTAGAATCATGGACTTAAAAAACAGCCCAGGTTGGAAGGGACCTTGAAACATCATCTGATCCAACCTTTCATGGGAAAGGGACACTGGAGGAGATTACCTACCACTCTGTCCAGCAGCATCTTGAAAACCCCCAGATATGGGGACTCTCTCCCATCTCTGGGAAGCTTGTTCCTGTGAATGATTGATCTCACTGTAAAAAATTTCTTTCTCATATTGAGATGAAACCTCTCCCAGTACAACTTGTACCCATTGCCCCTTGTCTTCTCCATGTGACTCCTTGTGAAGAGAGAGCCTCCATCCTCTCTGTAGCCATCCTTTCTGTACTGGCAATCTGTCATGAGGTTCCCCCAGGCCTTCTCCAGGGAGAAGAGACCCAACTCCTTCAGTCAAAGGAGATGCCTTTGGTTCTGTAAGGAGTCTTCAGAGGTGTATCATCCTGAAGGAAAAATTCTCACCTGTTCACTGATGTGTGTTCTGAGTACACTTTGCTCATAGTCCTCAGCTGGAGGTATGTCTGTGTCTCCCTGGTGCTGTGGCCAAAGAGGGGAATGGTTTGATACCACTGAACATATACATTACAGTTCTTCCAATACTCTTTTGTTGCTACATTTAACCTAACTGTTCAGAGCAAGTCTCACAAGGCCAGGTTGGATGGGGCTTTCAGCAACCTGGTCCAGTGGAAGGTGTCCATGCCCGTGGCAGGGGACTTGGAACTAGATGAGCTTTAAGGTCCTTTCCAGTTAAAACTATTCTACCATTCTGTGGGTCTATGATTTGCCTGCCTGTGCTATCCTGCCAGCTGGGTTATGGTATAGTGTGCCTTTAATTACAACACAAGTAATTATTTTGAATTCAAAAGTAATTGTAATTCCTACTCCTGCATTTACTTCGTGTGGGTTTTTTTGATGTTTCGTTAGGCAGCAGCTGATCAAAGTCAAGACCTCATTGTTTCTGCTCACTGCATCTTGGACAGAGAAAATTATTTTGTGAGGGTAAGAAGTGGCATCTCTTTTCTCATTTGCTGCTTGCTTTCCTGTATGTCAATGTTTTCCCTCTCCATCGTTGATTCATGAGAAAACATCAGTTGTCTGTATTCTTGAAAAACTAAATTTAGAAGTACAAGTTTCTGGTCCCTTCAGTCTCCTTTGGATAGGATGGAAGTCGTAATCCTGAAGTTTGGGAATCATCTGGCTTTGGTGATTTACCTGCTTCTTTGCACCTAACTTTTGTTCTGTGGGCATGATTAGACTGTGACAGCCTGGGAATAAAGGACAGGAGGGCTGATCTGATCCAGCAGGTTGTCAGTGCTACAGGGAGAAGGTCCTTCTCCTGCCATCCTATTTTGCACAGTCTTGGGCTTATCAGACCCCTACTCTGAAGTGATTTCAGCTCAGGAACCTGGTGAGAGAAAGTGAATAGTTTTCTGGCAGTCTCACACTATAGCTTAAAAAATAAGAGTCCAAATGCCACAGCTTGTTTCAGGGAGAGCCTGGAAACAAGTGGTGGGAGGTGAAGAGGGGGAGGAGCAGCAAGAAGGGCTGGCAAACGGGGCTTTTGCAGCAGTGGCCAGTCATATCAGGTCAGCCAAGCTGCCTGGCTTCACCCATGGAATCTTCAGTGTGGTTGGCCAATAGGTTGTATGGGCTTTATTTTTCATTTCTTGCTTAGGAGGTGGACAGATATTTGAGGCACAATGAATTCTTAGATCTAAGAAAGAAGGAGATGCTCTACAAGAAATGGCTTGAGGATGTTTCAGAGCCATTGCTACAGAAAATTGAGGACAAAATGGACAGCAAGTCAAGTGAAGAAATACAGAAAAGGAAAGAAGAACAACTCTCTCTCTATTTAGACTACTGTAAAAAGAAGGTATCATTGAGAAGTAAATTCCTGTCATGGAGAGGGTTGCATACAGAGGGTTGTGGGCAAGACACATATATATTCTGTAGTTCTGTGTGTTTCAATACTCATAAAACTTGGAGTCACTGCAGGAAATACTTGTTGGTTTTCTTGATTTTGCTCTGAATTTCACTCCACTATGGAGTATCAGATCCCATGACTCAACTTTCTACATCTCAGGAATGGATATCGAGCAATAGAAGCAGTTACATAATTGGCCACAAATAGTATTTTATGTCGAGCAGGCTTTTGTTGTCAGTGGAAACCACTGCAGAGCAGAGTTGTGAGACTGCAAACAAGCTTCCCATCCAGAAATGAAAATGTCATGGGAACTGTGTTGTTATAAGAGAGCAAATGTTAATTTTGTCAAAGGTCTGATGTGAAAGACCCACACATATAAAATGCATGTGATAACAAAGAGCTGCACCAGTTACTGCTGAAGTTCTGGGATTTAGGAAATAATGTTGGGTGTCCTGTACATATCTGGGTCTGCATCAGCCCATCTTGCAAGCTTGTGTGGCAGGTCAGGACTTTGCTGGGTGTCCACCAAAAGCAATAGCTGCTGTAGTGGGATGCGTCCTTCTCACTGAACAGCACAGCACCAGTGATCAGCTTCCTCCTTTTCTGCTTGCTCTGTGGTGCCAGCTCGCTCGTCAGCATGTCTATAAAGCAGACTAAAGCCCATCAGATAAACAGGGCAATGCATAAGTTTGCAGTAATTGTGGCAGCATATGATAGATTGTGCAAACTTAAGACACTTCTGTGGTTTTGTTAATATAGTGACTTCTGGCTGTGCACTTCCCTCCCCCTCTGTTTTGTCCGTTTTCTCTTGCTCTCTTCACTGCTATTAGGCTTCTCCTTGTCCTGTTCCTCAGATCTTCTCACCTTCCTGTGTCTCTGTCACTGGTCCATTCCCTCTGTCCATATTTGTTCTTCTTCCTTCAGTTGTGCTTCTTGCACTCGTCCTCTCTCCAGGTAACCCTTTTACTCCATCCCCAAGTTTGTCACTGTTTTGTCCTTTTTTCTTCTGTAGACTCCCCAGTGCTGTGTCTCCCTCTCCTTGTTGCTTCTGATGATTCCTCCAAGTTCTCCACTGTCCTTTGCTTTCCAAAGCTGCCTTCTCCCCCTTTCCTCCATACTCATCCTCCCTAATAACACTCTTTCTCCTCACTGTCCTTCCAGGTTCCTCCATCTCAGTCTTTCTGTCAGCCTGCATTTCTGCCTCCTTTATCATGCCATCGCAGCCTTCCTCCTTTACCACCTTTCCTTGACTCTCCATTGTTCCAGTGACCTGCTCATATATATATTTTTCCTTAAATCTGCCTCATTTTCACCCCATTCTCACCTCCTCCTTACCTCCAGTCCCAGGGACATGGGCTGCGGATGCATGATGAGGTGGTTGGTAGCAGTGTGAAGATGGCAGCAGCTCTACTTTCTTTCTAGCGCTGGCAGAGAAGTGCCACAATGCAGCCTTCAAAGACAGGGAAGTTTCCCTGGCCTGGCTTGCTGCTGTGTTAGCCACAACTCATCTTTTGGAAGTCTAGGATGTTGTAGGTGTTGTGTGCTGAAGTGCTGCAGGGTAAGAGACCCTCCTGACTCATTTTTCAAGAGCAGGCTGTTAAGAGCAGGCTTCCTGCCAAGGTGTGTGCGAGTCACCAGACATCAACTGCAGAAAAGGATCAAATGTGGATGTGCTGCACAGCACTAAGCACAGCTAACTGAGATAGCATATACTGTAATGGGCTGATGTGTAATAATAAACCAAGGGGTGGCACTAAAACTCTGCAAAATGAGGCATGTTAGTACTTAAATGGGAAGTGATGAGTGTGGCTGCTGCTTTTTCTCTGGGGAGCTGCCGGATCCTGGGGAGCAGAGGCCCTTGCAGATACAACAACATTCCTACTCAGCAGTAGCTGAAGCCTGGCTTGCTTGCCCATGTGAGCACCTTCAATACAGTGACTTCGTAAACCTACTGCAGAGCTCACATTGTTTGATTTGGACTCATCTTGCTGCTCTCCTGAACTGTTCAGGTTACAGCATGGTTTTTCTGACTCTTAACTTGAAATCACATCCACAGATTGCCAAAAAGAACTGTTTAGGGCTTAGATCTGGAAGACCATGGGCTGAACATTCCCTTCCTTCCTGAGACCCCTGAAGAACCATCTGCACAAGAAAGCTGAAAAACTTCATTTCTGAGGTTTTGGAGGAATAGCAAGAGTGTTAGGGAGAAGTATTTGATACATATGCTTGTCCTGCTCTTACTGTTGTTGGAGTGTCACTCGTGGGTTCTGTTCTGTTGCTGTTTTTTTTTTACTTCTGTTTTCTTTTCTCCTCTGTACAGCTCTTATTTGATGCTATTTAGGTAAGTCCTGGCTTATTGGCTGTAAACGGTGCATTATAATATGGAGACAAACAGCTGCAATTACCTTTCTCAGCATCAGGCTTGATCACTGTGTCAACCTCTGTCTCTGTTCAGCTTCTTGATGGCCTGTTTGATCTGGTATTCTTTGGTCTTGGCATCAGTAGTGGATGCCAAATGGTGGTAGTGGCTGTTCCCCAGCCAACTCTGGTCATAGAGAACCTGAACTCAGCCTCTTTTTAGTATCTGTTCCCATCTCTGTCACAACATTTTCCTTTGAACAAAACTTCCTTTTTCTTGACTGCCCTAGCTGTGGTTAGCATTTTAGCCTGTAATTACTTCTGGATGCTTCATGAAATCATTTATTATGTAATCATGCCTATAATAAATTAAAATAGATGGAAGAGTTTTCCTGTTACACTTAAGTCACCTTCTTTCTGAGGTGCAGTATGTGAAAATTCAGGATTCTTTTCTCCACCACCCCTGGTGCTGTGTTCATATCACACCTGGGAGTGCAATACCTGAGCTGGCTGCTCTTGCTGTTTTATCACCAATAGCTTATGAGACCTGACCCTGTACCTGCTTCTCCCACAGGGCTATGTGATTTTGGATGTTTATGACCCATCAGAATATGATCCATTCTTCATGAGGACATCTACAGACTGGTGGAAGGTGTGATAATTATTTATGCCAAGAGGTCTAGGGGCACACTTTGGCCAGCAGGAAGTTAATGGCTGGAGAGGAGGCAGAGTGTGTTACTGATAATGCTGCTATGGGGCTGGCATAGAGCAACATATTAGAGTTTTATTAACTGAACGAATATGGGTCCCAGCTCCTACTGCATTTAAGCCCAAGTGTGTCTGAAGATGTTTTTCACTGGGAAATGGTTTGGATCCATACTAATCCCAGACTTGGAGGCACAGTAGGCAATGGCAGGGGGGAGGTTTGTTTTTCCCATCTGAAGTTCATTGTAGCAGTGTGGGAAGCATCCTGTCTAACAGGGGTTGGTGTGTTCCCAGGCAAGCTGGATGTGTGCTCTGTAGGAGGCAATCTAACAGTTCAGATGATCTTTACAGAAGCTCACTCAAATGCACCGAGGGCTAATAGAAGAGTTAGGGAGGACTTGGACACAAATCCGGGAAGTGCAATTCTCTATATCCCTTCTGGATGCTGTGAGCCCTCAGCAGCTGTGGGGATGGAGCTGATACTTCATTGCAATGTGTGAACCCCTGCAGGGTTCATCAAGATCAACTGCCTCCAGGAGATCAGATCTCATGTCTATGGTCTAACTTTGTGACACAGTTGTTGAAAGTACTACACGGCCTGCCCAAGGAGCTGAGAGGCTCAGCGTTTCTGAGGCCACTCGAGTCTGCCATCTGTTTTTATCCATAGAAAACAAGGTTGATGCTCCTTCCCTGCTAACTAGTGGTATCCTGACATTTACCTTTGACTTTGGCCTTTTGAGGCTGAGTGCTTGTGTTGCTGTGTAAGCATGACATAACTGTCTCTGTCACAGGTTTCAATCCCAGCTTTACAGGATCCTCTGTTAAGAGACATTCAAAGAAAGTTTATTGAGATGGGCATTGTCAAGCAGTGCGAGACAGGTACTTTAAACAACTGGTATCCCTTGGAAGTGTTTCATATTGGGGGGGTGCCCCTGCTTGTGACAGTAGGTGTTGACACGAGGCACTTGTTACTTCCTGCCAGGAAGACCATGCTCTATGAGAGAACTGAACAAACTCAGTAGAGAACTGCCGCTGCTTCCTTTGGGCCGGCAGCATATGGATGCAGTTGAGTGGCTGAAGATACCACACACCTACATTGCTAGTGGCGTTTACCAAAGAAAAAGGTAAGAGATAACGTGTTTATTGAGAGGCAGCACAACAGGTACAGTGGATGAGGCCTTGCCTTCTTGGCTGCATAGCAGACTATTTGTTAAAACTTAAATTTCATAGTGAATTCTGCTTTATTGTGTATTCCTCCTGAGAAACAAGTGCTGATGAAGGGAAGAGCCTTCAGGGTGCTTTACTGGAGGACCTGAAAAGGTTTAAGGTTCATACTTACCTTGGGTTTTAGGGTTGGTTTGTTTTTTCTATTAGTTTCTGGATTTTGGGAGCAGTGGGAGGTCATACTTGTATCACAGACTGGTGGAGGTTGGAAGGGATCTCTGGGGGTGGTCATGTCCAACCCCTCTGCTAAAGCAGGGCCACGGAGAGCCAGCTGCCAGCCACCATGTCTAGGCAGCTTTTGAATATCTCCCAGGATGGGGACTCCGCAACCACCCTGGGCAGCCTGTGCCAGTGCTCAGTCAACTTCACAGTAAAGAAGTGTTTCCTGATGTTCACACATCCTGTGTTCTGCTGTGCACCCATTACCTCTGGTCCTGTCACTGGGCACCACTGAAAAGAGCCTGGCTTTGTCCTCTTTGTACCTTCCATACACACTGATGAGATTCCCCCTGAGCCTTCTCTTCTCCAGGCTGAACTGTCCCAGCTTTCTCGGCCTTGTCTTGTATTTGCTCAACTATTGTCCTTTGACTATTATATGACTACATGGCTCAAACCATGATGCTGGTCCTGCAAAGGAGTGGCCTGTGCTGAGGAAGCTACACACCACTCCAGAAAGCTGTATCCTATAGCTGAGCTGAGAGGTTGTTTTTTGGCATAGAGGCTGGCTGGACTCAAAACTGCAGCACAGATGACTAATGGTGAGCTGAACTGGAGCAGTGATGCAGCTGCCTAGGCTGAGAACACTAGAGAGCCAAGGCTAGCTGGCCCTGACGGAAAAGCAGTTGGGATCAGTGGTCCTATTTTTTTAATTATCATGCTTTTTTTTTTTACAGTCCCAGGCTCTGATTCACCCCTTTGAAAGCTCTCTGGTTCTGCCATTGCAGTACACAACACTTAAGGGAACTCCTGCTCCCCAGTGACAAGAACATCAAAGGTGAACTGAGAGCCTGATGTCCTCCTGAGCCAGGCCCACTCTGCCCCTCAGCCCCTGCCTTAGAGTTCTGTGGTTTTTACTAGCCCAAAGCTTTACTCCAGCAGGAAAACCGGTCACAAAGACAAACATTTCCTGGAGTGACTCAGTGTGGGAAAGAGCTAGTGCAGGAAGCTGGGCTGAGCCCCAGCAGCTTTCGTGCTGCATGGACTCCAATAGCTTTTACTTCTGTTTGTTTAAAGGCGAAAAGCCATCAGCCACAACAGAGACAACATATGCTATCATCTGTCCTCCAGCTGATTGCAGCAGCAAGCACAGCCATCAGAAGGTACCATCTGCAAAGTATATCTGCCGCCAGAGCAAGAGGGAACAAGCCAGGTCTTCTGGCAAACTGCAATAAACTCGTCTCAAACACGCCATTCTGAAGTAGTCACTCAGCAGCCACAGAAATGTTTGAGATGCTGCTCCTGTTATTTCCAGCTCCGGTTCATGCTCTACAGGCAAAACCCTACTATTTTGAGAGGTTTAACTTAGGCTCAGCTCTACAAAGACAGTGCTGATGTTCTCTGGTTTATATAGTGACAGTCTTCTCAACCAGTTCATCTCCTTTAATGGAAACAGTAAGGTCTGGTAGGCCCCAGACTCTGCATGTTACCCCCAGCTCTGAAGCTGCTGTATTTCATATTGCACAAGTGCTCTGCTGGTGCTGGGCAGAGGGAACGGCAAGGCTTGCACAATTTTAGCTGCAGCTGTTGCAATCTTTTTGTGAAGCTGAAAGACCTCACCTTGAGATTTAAGAACAAACCCTCTCTTGAATGAGAAGGAGGCGCTCCTGGCTACGTGCCTCGTCAGCAGGTATATGCAGAAGAGTGGCTTAGACAGCGCTGATAGGAAATAAAGGTTTGGTTTTGTTCGTTCAGATCTTTATGAGAACTCCCATAGCGAATGTCTTGCAAAATATTATTTGCAAAATAATGGTAGGCTACTAACAAGGTTTCGAAGGACATTCCCCTGGAGGCAGTGTACAAGCAGTAAATCAAACTAACATACAGGTGAGTGTTCTGAGAAAGCAGGAGTAATGAGGGGACAGCAGGAGGAAAGTGTTTTGTACAAAACAGAGCTTTTTGGAGAGCCAGTGCTGAGCACCACATACTGTCAGTGCCCTGCAGATGGGTTTCTCTCCTGGTCCAGTGCCGCGTGTGACTGCACAGGAGCTCTGGTGTTGAAGCCTGAGAACAGAATTCCTCACGGCTTGTACAGGAAGCTCCAAACTCCCACTGTACAGACACAGAGTCTCAAGAATTGCCAAGATTTAGTTTTATTTCGGATTAGAAATACTGAACCACAGAAAACTTGTTAAAAGAAACAGAGGTCGACTCAGCCCCATAACAGGAGGGTGTACAGGCAGCAATCAGGTGTGAAACCGTCAGACATCAGGAGGTGCTGCTGTCCCCATGGAAGACAAGGGCCCACGCTGCTTGGAATTCCATGCTGTGCTTTTCCAACAATGCAGTTTAAGGAGGCAGTAAAATGGTTACAATGTATCAAACCCTTTGTAAACAAACTCTTCTTTTGCTTAACCATCCTTGATTTTGATACCAAGTGGAAGTTTCTGCTTTCAGACAACCTCGTTTTACGGATTCACATTGGGGTGACAGTTTCCCCCCAGCAAACCCTTTCAACTTGCAATAAACTTTTCTTGAATTTAATCCTCTACACTTTTTCTCATTATTTCACATTTCCCTGTAAAATAAAATATACTTTTTAAAAATCACTGCATCAATAAACATCTGTAAACAAATTACATTAATAAACTTATATTTTACTCTCTATATACATGTTGGCAATGTCAAAGCTTCAAAATTCACTTGGAGGTCTGCAAGACCAAGGAAATGTACACAAATAACTTATATTTAGGAAAAAACCCAAACGCTGAAGAGTATTTTGCCACATTACCGTGGGTCACAGTATTTAAAATATCTTTTTTTCTAGTTATTCTTCACAACCACATTGTCTCAGCAGAGAATGAGGAATCGAACTGAAGCAGAAAGAAAAATCAAGTAGCAGTTACTGATTTCAGTGCAGAACTAAGTCAAGTAAGGAACTACACTTGATTCTTAAAGAATATGCAAGGTATCAGAGACTTCTCCAGTGCTAAGGCTTCTTCAGCATTTAATCTTTAAAACTATCATCCTGAGACGGGAAGATTCCAGTGGATATCACTTTGCAGATTTCAAATGGAATGATTCTAGTGCTGAGCTTAAACCATTCCTCAGTCTGGATGTCAGACTAAGTGGTAAAATATACACACATCTTGATGCCACATTTCTAGCGAATACTTCTTATGGCCCTGAAAGTGGAAACATTGGCATCCAAACCCAAGACATTCCAACATATAAAAAGGCACTGAGCTATAGAACTGTATATACAGTAACATTTGTGTTTGCATAGATCGACAACAACTTTGAACGCTGCAAGGAGCTAAACACAACCAGGAACTAAGAGGAAATATGGAAGCAGCAGAAATTTTGCTTAATTATCAGTGTGGGGCAAGGCATCTTTTACAGAAAAGCTGTTGAGGCCGTCAGCTTCAGCTGTCCTTCATAAATTAAGAGAGTGTTCTTAGAGAAGTGTTTTCTGGTCAAAGAGCTGCAGGTCAAAACGGACCCACACTTCACCTGTTGGAACTTCATGCAGCAGTAAGTGTTTAGTCGTGGGGCCTTTGCTTTCTTGTTCTGTTCTGATTTTCGCTACTGGAACTTCAGTGCGACCCAAAAAATCTGTTGGGCAAGCAAATAAGAAATTTCATTAAGCAAAGACGTTAAGCGTAGAAAATCTGAAAGTGTCCGGTTAAGCAGCAATGCTGTGCAGTAAATATTTGGTTCCAGAGCACTGACCAGCTCTCAGCCCTGTGTAGATCAGCCAGGTCTTTTAATACAGAATTAGGATGGAAAATACGCCTTTATGTCATGGTTTGATCTAAGGCCTTTAGAAACACAGTTCCCTTTCAGAAAGACAATTTCAAATGTTCTCCTACCTTAGAGCTGGAAGGTCAGAGATGATGGAACCTCTTTACAAGTCAGCTGTGGTGCTACAAACACAGCTAAAACCCATCAACTGTATTGGCTCAGCCAACTTCTAGTTAGGCTCATAAATTGTTCTTTTCACAAGAACAACGACCTTGAACAATTACTGCCACTAGTTGGTTCACAGTCCTATTCATAAATTATAAATCCTCTTTTGTGGCCATTTCATCCTGAGGGGGGTGTGTGCATTAAAAGGTCTATCAAGAACTGAAAAAAACTACAGCCTTAGCTGTCCAGTGGGGAGAAGCAGCCTAGCAAAATCATGCTACCACACAGGAGATGTGCAAATGTGCCATAATCAACTGTGTGTCAGAGCTCTGATAAAGCACTTAACCTTTGGAGGAGTACTAGAAGCAACTGGCTGCCAAAAACGTGTTCAAGCAAAAAAAAAGCAAGCTTATCAAGCTCTTGCTGTGTAAATGTAACCCAGCACTTTCTTTCTGGGCACCTGCAGTGAGAGGGAAAAACTTCTGCTTTCAAGGTCTTTGTATCCCCAGTCTCACATAAATAATTCTGTGTCCAATACAAAACTGGGATCAGACCTGCCCAGAGCTGTTGGCTCCGGAAGGCTACTGAACCTCTGGGGAAGGAGGTGGTGTTTTTACACAACTCTTCTCAGGAAGCAACCACACAGGCTCTTGGGAACTGCTGGTGAGGAACTGTGTAGCCCAAGGCACAAAAAGGCATTCCTTACCTGAAACAAATGTCTACACTTACCATCGGGTGAGAACTGATCCCTGTCAAACATGGTGATACACAGGACATCCTGATAAAGATCCTTGATGAAGAACTGGCAGTTAAAGTTCCACTTGGGGTTCAAGGTGTCTTGCAGGGTCCTTGTAGTGTAGCTCTGAGAGCCCATGCTGATTTCACAGTACGGGTTGCTTTTCCCTAGACACACAACAAGCCGTGAAACACCTCTGAGGTGTAGAGGCCTCCTTCCACATCTGGATGCTGCTTGGACACATCGATCGATACTGCTGTCCAGAAGATGTGAGGCAGGCAATCCCTATATTCTACAGCAGCATAGAGCTGGCTCCTTACTCACTCCTCTGAAGCTAAATTAATGGCTAAATCGTTCAGAAGCTGTAGCTAGCCCTTCCATGCACTGCAGGAATAAAAGTGATTTGACACTATTTCCTTCACTTACCATTGGGCTTACAGGCCTTTAGTTCTGTTGCTTCAATCACATGCACCATCAAACGTCCTATTCCTGAGGTTTTCTGTGAGCGAGCTGGGAACAAAGAAGTCAGAAACAAATGGATGGGCTGCAACTGTAAAAACTGGCACTAGATCTGAAGAGGGAGATCAGATCCTACACAGACACTGTGGCACCCTTCTGAAAAGGCACTGCCCACGTGTCCACATGGATAGGGGGGAAATACAGAATGTGGTAGGTACCTTGATAAGCCTTTTCACGTTTCTTCTTCTCAGTTTCAATGTACTGCTCGGATGCTGCTTTGATTTTCTGGACCCAGGCAGTACTGCAAAGAGCAATCCTTATGGTCAGGGTCATAACCACAGGCAGGAAATTCTTCTGTATCAGCAACTCTGCCCTAATCTCTTTTGACACTTTTCCCCCCCACTGGGTTTCAGAGGCATCACGAATCAAGCTAGTTCAAAGACTAAAGTAATGGAGATTTTGGATTTAAATGAAGTAAGTGAAAGTGGAACTGCTGGTTTATTGAAGCATGCTGGGTCATACTAAAGACTGATCAGGACTGGGGAAGAATCCTATGGGATGCTGGACTTTGCAGCCCTAAACTAGTCTTCTCTACAACTGTAACATCAAGGAGCAGTAGACGTGACTGGAATTCACTGCACAAGCAGAAAAAAACCAGAGAAAACTTGAAACTCAAATGACAGTCAAACAAATCTATTTCCTAACCAAGAGACTAAACCCTGTTGAATGCAGAGATCCCCTGTGTCTGCTCACTGGAAACCCAACCCACAGCCATGATCAACAACTTTCAGCTCAGATCTACATTCTCACTACTCACCGCTCATTAATGTTGTCAGTTTTAAGTGTGTAAACTCTGTCAATGTGCGATATGTGGAAAACTGGCTCATCGCTTGAAGGGTCTGTGGGCAATTTCACTAGGACTTCATTAAGGAAAACAGGCTGAAAGAAAAGCAAACGTCACTGTGGCAGCATCACCCTGACAGTAAGTGGAAACCCTACAAGGATGTTTAAATACACTGTATTACTGCAGGGAAAATGAAAGTTGTAGGACACAGGATGAACAATCGGATCTCCGTGTAAAGAGGATGTGAGAAGAGACTGACAGAAAAACTACTCAGGTGATACACTCCATTCTGTCTTCCTAGATGGACAGCTTTGTGAAAGGGGCAGGACTGCGTAAGCAGAGCTGCAGTGTGGTGTTTGGAAATCCTGGAATCTCTCAGGTTCCCTGTTGGAAAGCAGCCCTTAAACTTATCTCCCCAGCTGCAGAGTCTGGGCAACACGCGCTGTGTAGACACAGAAATTAAAGTTTTGCACCTTTTACCAATTCCTGAAGAAGGACAGGTATTTTCTTGTGCAACTTGTGCAAACTTAAGTCAAGGTTCCTGCTTCTGAGCCCGGCTGCTCGGGCACAATGCTATTTCTGCCCTTTCACACCAAAACGGGTGGAAGTACTTATTAAACTGGGACACAGCAGCCTGTCTTTTTCCAGGGACTAAGGCAATGGCATGCATGCCCACAGGACAGCAAATGATCAGACAGGGCCAGGTGGCTAATCCTAGCAAGGAGAGCAGCGTTCCTCATCAGAATTCCAGGTCCCACTATATCAACATGACCACCCTGATTCACTCACCATTTTGTACATTTTGAACTGGGAGTTGGACTTGGGGCTGAACAGTTTATCAGAGCCAGAAGATACAAACTGTTTAACCATGTAGGTGAGCAGGAGGAAGTCATTGAAAAGGAAGCCATACAGCTCCTTGCTGCTCTTGGCCTTGTACAGCTTGCCACTGTGCAGCAGTTTCCGTGGTCCCAAGCAGTTAGTGAGGGAGTTGAACACAGGTTGCTAGGAGAGATAAAACCCATTAGCAGCAGTAAGTTAATGCAGAGATCAGTTCCTGCTCCTCTTCACAGCAGAAGTTGCTCAAGCTGCTCTTCTGTTTTGTTTAATTAACTTGATTACAAATGAAGAGAAGGGTAACTGTCTTATGATCTGCCATGGTACCGGCACTACTCCCAACTTAAAGCAGTTTAAGCTTTACCAGCACCACACACGTGGGTCTGACTGCATGAAGGCATTTACCTCATGGCACTTTTCTGTTGTCCAGAAGCCTTGTTTAAGAAGAGCCTGCAGAGTCCGCAGTCAGGTCACCTCTTAAGGGTGCATGATTAGGTGATGGAACTAGGACAGACCTTCTTGGCCTGTCAAGCTCTGGTTCCTTATGAGCCAGTGAAGAACTGTCACAACATCTCATTTTGAAGGCTGCCCTGAATAGTACAGGAGCCTGAACACCACTTATCTCTGAGGATCTGACATTGAGGGCTTCTGTGACTTTTCTGCATGAAGGAAAACCTTGGGAAATACACGCGGTGTGAAATTCCTCCTAGAAACACCTGACCCAGCAGGAACAGAACTTCAGAGATCAGTTATTTCTGTTCCTGTAATGGTTTTAATGGTGTCAGTTTTGAGCTGATAATCAGGATTTCTCCACTGCTAAAACCCTGCACACCCCAGAACTTGTCACATTCTGGCTGTCAGCAGAATTTAGTAAAAGCTTCTCTGCCAAGAGCTCACCAGTGGATCACGCTCCAACAGGAGAGGTGAGAAGGACTCCCATTCCCTCCCCAGC
This sequence comes from Myiopsitta monachus, assembly GCA_017639245.1. NCBI lineage: Eukaryota > Metazoa > Chordata > Aves > Psittaciformes > Psittacidae > Myiopsitta > Myiopsitta monachus. The sequence continues at coordinate 20,631,444 of CM029922.1, read as the reverse complement.
CTGACTTGGAAAAGTCTCTGCCATACAGCGCACCAACGCAGCTACCTCAGCAAGGCCTTCGCACTGGACATGGGACTGAATCCATTCCAGCCTGTCTGAGTTCTCCTTCTCACGCACCCCTTCGTTAACTTGAGAGCACAGCTCCTCCGCACGCTCCAAGGCAAGTTTGAGGTTACTGTGATCCGGGTGATTTTCCGGAGTGTTCTCTAGAATCTGGTATGGATCAAAAAGGGAGAAAGCAGGATAAAAGCAGAGGTGAGCTCAGGTAATAGTCCTCCGTGCTCTCACAGAAATCCCCATAAAGGGACGAGGCTTTTTTTTTTGCTTTTGCTATCGAGATCAAACTCAAAAGCATTCACCCATAAAACCTTGCTTAAGGTACTCACACTCTTTATGAGCAGAGGGTAGCGGGTTATTCTTTGCATAGGTTTCAGGAGGAAACTGGAGAGGGGCATTCCTTTGCAGCGAGAGTCCAAGGCCAGTTTCTATGGTGCAACCCAGAGATTTAACAGAAACATTGCATTACTCATCCAGAAACAGCTGCCTCAACACACCAAAAACCGCCTGATCAGATTCATTTTTCCAGGCATTCCAAGAAATCTTAGGTTTTTCAGTAAGTAAACAATAGTCATATCTAGAACCGACAGGAAAGCTGTCCTTGTACCTGGACGCTTTGCCAGCATAAGCCGTAGCGTTGTTGTTCATGCAGAATCATTACATTCAGAACTGTTCCAGCTTTTATTTTGGCATTACAGGCTCCACTCAGGTTGAAAACAAAACAAAGCCGCAGAAGAAACAAATGACTGATGTCAACAGTTCTGGCATCTGTGTTTTCATGGCCCCAAAGCCACTGCATCAGCTGCAGCGTGGCAGCAATTCCTTACTTACTCCTGCTGTGTGCCTGCCTGTGATGCTCGTGGCACACCTCTGGCCCCAGCTACAGCCCCACTGCTCAGACACACTGAATTCCAAGTGCATTCAGAACAACAGCTTTTTTTATTTCAGCTCCACAAACTCTTACCCCTTCTGCCAGCATGAATTTTTGGGAAGGTGCAGATACTGGCACCATAGGTTTGTGGGGTTAGTGTTACACTGAAGTAACAAGCAATGAAATGGGAAATAGAGAAATAAATTAGCTAGAAAGACAGGTATATAAATAAAAAGCAACACACAGTGTTACCCATGGTCATCATATGAATACACCTTGGCAAGTTCTTAGCTGCTTTTACAGACTTTTCTGGGTTATTTCGCTCCAGTCAATGCTGGTTAAATGGGGCCCTGACACTGAGGAAAGGGGAAGGCACAAAAGCTACTGAATAAGGTACCTTTAAGTAGTCTTTGAAATCTGCATCTTCATCAGTTTTCTGCTGCAGCAATGAAGCTCCATTAAGCTGGCAGCTGCAGAACCGAATGTAGGCCTGCATGTGAGAGAGCTCTGCTGCCAAGATATCCCCGATCATCTGCACTGGCATTTTTTCTCCTCCTGTTTTCTTACGCACTCTCAAGGCTCTGAAGAGGAAAGCAATCATCATCCAACTTGGCTGCCAAGTCTGCGAGGCCTAAATCAAGATCCTCACAACATCCACCATGCGAGCCAGCGAGGTGAATTCCCTCCTGTAGCATGGGCACTTCCAGGCAGTGCAGCGTCTGGCCAGGACCCCAAGGCAGTAACTGGCACAGTCCACTGAGCCTGATGGGGTCTATGGGACTGAGATGCTGTTTCTGACACAACTGGCATTGATCTCTGCGTTCAACCAGCACCCCATTTCTATGAATTATTATCCACTTTGTCTCTAGACAATACAAAGTTGCGTTGCCAAAAAGGGGGAAGAATGCCTCCCATGCACATGCTTTGCATAGGCTCTGTTTCTAAGGTATTACAGCAAATGTGCATCTGTTCTTTCTGTTTATTTCTTCCCCCACCCCCGTCATCAGAACAGCTCCTTTTTTGTGAGGTAATCTGAATGTATTACATGAGCTGTTCTGAATACATGCATGCACAGGAAATAATAGGCAAGGACAGAAATACTTACTGTAAATGCAGAAAACTTCCTGGGGAAAGAAACAAGAGAACGAAGAGGAAAACAGAACCACAGATGTGTACTCACTTCAGTAGCTTTGTGTTTGACATGATGAGTTCCTTCCAGTTAACAAAGATCAGCCCCATTTCTCCTTCTGTGAGACAGCCTGAATCAGCCATCGGTTTTTGGAAAACCTGCAGCCAAGAACCAGAAAGGCGAGCAGCTCGTCAGAGGCGAGAGCAGCCCAGTCTCTTGGTCAGCCTAGCAGTGATCTGGCTTTTCCTGAATGCTCAGTGTCCAACTTCTCCAAAGTTAAAAGCAATTCCTTACTGGCACCTGTGACAGCTGCCGCTAGTTTTCCTAAGTGTGTGATCTTATTCTGACACTGGCATCAGCATCTGCAAAGCAGGGACAAGCACTAGGACTTGCAGGCCAACTGTTCAGCAAAAGAGCATTCCCTTGATTGCGGCGTCAACTGCTATACAAATTCCACTTGGGCATCACTCTATCCTCATGCCCAGAGCACTCGTAGTCAAACCCATGTGCAAAACTACAGCTTCTTCCAGGGCATTCCAGTGCAGTACCTCTGGGTAGCAGAATTCATGTGTAACTCAGTCTATTTAACACCTTTAACACTTCACCACACAGCTGATTTATATGGAGAGGTCACATCAGATGCCCATGGTCACCTAATGCTGGCCAGTTCCTTGCCCTGCCTAGTGAGGTGCTCTTGCTTCCAGAAATAAAACTGGAGATGAAGGGAGACAATAAACTTTCATGGTGCTTATACAGCTTGTCATGAGCCTGTGCAGCTTTGCCAGACACCCTGGCCGAGCCCATCACCTGCACACTGAGCCAAACAACTAAGAACAGGACTTGGAATATAGGAAGACCCAGGTAAAATGATGGATTTCACAACATGGCATTTTTGCCTGGTGGACAACCACATAACTTGCACTAGAAAGGGAGATGCTCATATACTTCTCTTCCTCAAGCCTTTCACAATCCATAACAATCCTTCCATTGTTATTCATCAGGACAGAGGTGAGTTTTTTTCCAAATGCATTTTCACATCCAAGACATCTCACCTCTACGACGAGCTGAAGATCATCCATATACCTTTCTTCTGTCTGAATGAGCTCATGAATGTAGCCCTGCCTTTTCCTCTCCATCGGCTGCATAGTGTCAAGGCTCTGAAGATCAGCACACCCTACAAAAAGAAAGCAGTGTTTTAGATCCCACTCAGGCCATCCGATCTGGTAAATTAACAAGACTGCATCTACACAGAACAGCCTGTGGTTCAGCCTACACACACAGCCAAACCCTGTCCCGCAGCAGGAGTGGGTTTCAATACTGAGTGATGCAGTGATCAACCTCCTCCCCCTTTATGCTATTTTTCAGTCTGTCACCTTTTTATTTCTTTGAACATTCCTTGCTCTTGTCCTGCGATGCAGAATAAGAATTCCCGACTTCCCCCACTCCATTTGTCTCACATTCACATTTCTTCTCCTTTTCTGCCACAGTTTCAAAACTGATTTTTCTCTTGCCTTTTGCAATGTCTACTGGGAGATGAAGTCAGCTAAAATGTGTCTGGTTCTGATTTAGGACATTGCGCCTTTGACTTCCACCCAATTTCTAATGTACTCTGCTTTGGTTCTCAATTTAGGACACAAACCACCCGCACAAACTTGTGAAGTTAGAATGCATAACGTTACAGTTGCGTAACCTCACAGTCGCACAACTTTTTCTTCTCATTCAGAAACAAAATTAACCTGAAACACGTTGAACTATTTTTATGCATCAAGTGTGAATAGTCACAATCATGCACAGGACACGCAGACATTCAGAAGCCCAAGTTTTCTGTAGTGACACACAGACCCTACGGCTTCACACTGCTTTGTCTCTACTCAGACATGTTAGTAAGCATGACAACATTTGAGACTTGGTAACTGAATCAACAACTAGTAAAAACAAAGTGCTGAATGCGTTCAGGTGGGTGAAGGAGAGCACAGGAAGTCAAACTCTGGTCCCTGTGTCAGCCACCGCATGCGAGCAGAGTACTGCCATGTAGCAGGGTGAGGAAAAATGACAAACAAGCAATTAATAGAGTGTTTAAGGACATCTAGCTACTGCTTGATGAGATGGCTTCAAGTTGTAATACAACGTGAACTGTGGCCACTGCAGAGAGCAGGAAGGACATCACAGGGACTCATTTAGATCCAGTGTTTCTAGAGGAATGGTACTTTCTGAAGGCTTACAGGTGTTGTGGAAGGCAGTGTAGCATGAGGGGCTGTAGGTCACTAACCCTTGTCACCATAACACATCTAGGACACTAGAACTTGTGTTTATTCTGTTAACTGGCAACACAAATCTGCTTATGGGGAGGCTGCTCTAATTAATGAAATTAAAACGAGTAATCAATTTTGGGGAAAAAGAGCCCCAAGAAACACTGAAGTTTCAGCTAAATTTGATGTGATAGGGGTCTAATAAGGAACCTCACAGGCTGGTGTGCATACTGCGGCACTGGCATCAAGCTGCTCTGAAGGACCAGCAGCCTTCAGCAGATGAGAAGCACTTGTCAGATGAAGCTTCATGATATCATTTGAAGTATTTCAACAGGGAAACTGAATAGCAAAAAGAAGTAAAACAGTGAAGGCAAGAGCTAGATTTAAAGTTGGGACTCTTCAGTTGTTTCAGACCCCTAAGGAGGATCATAGATCTTAAGCTTTCTGACAAGACTTCAAAAAATACCATTTTTTATGAGGAGATCAGGGATTGCAGTGTTTTTGATCGTGCAGAATGCTGCTTCTGCCCTTAGTTATTCCCAAAGTTACAATCAGGCCAAAATTAGATGAGAATAAGGAGTAACATTACAGATCAAAGTGATTCCTATGAAGTTCGGTATCTCAATCCATTAATATAAACTGAGGCCAATGAGTGGTACTTCTGGATTGTAGGATCATTCTTTAGTCTGCCCACAGACTACTTAATCAAATTTAAGCCCACGTGGCTCCCAAGACATGAGATTTTAGGACAACTGAGGGCTTGCACAGTAATCAGACTCTACTGTCCTGATCTGGCAGTCTCAGCATTGACCTTGGGGTTCTTTTTCCTGCCGCAAGATGCACTCCTGCAACCAAAGCAGGGTTGGACTGAAGCCCTGTTGCTGTTTGCTGCTATCACAGCTGTTACAATAACCCCCACACTTGGCCTTGTGTCTGTCTCATGCTGACTGCTTAAAGCTGAAGCAAACACTGGAAGCAAAACAGGCCCTTTTTTATGCACCTAGAACAGATTTGGTTTGTAAGCTCCTTATCAGTTACAAAAACGCAGTTAAATGAACTGGCTCCTGTGCTAACCTTGTATTTGGACTGTCAGCTTTTGGGATGAACGGGTGAGTGCTATTTCATACCTAAATAAGCGCTAGTGAAAACATCTCAAATTCTGATGGGTCTGATGATACTGGTATAAAAACCCCAGTACGCAATCCACACATCTGATTAGAGAGGGTGAATTCTGGCATTTGGATCTGAGAGGAAAGGTGAATGAGACACAATAAAACAACCTACCTTATGCATTTGCCAATGGTTATCCAAAGTGGCCATAGTGGCTTAGGGGTATGGAAAGAGTGGATCTACGTTTCTCCTCACTCTCCTCCCACATTCCTTTTCCCTCCTTTCCTTGCATCAATTTTGACACTTACCTGACAGCAAGCAAATTCTGAGGGGAAAAAGAAAACACTAGCTTTCTGCTAGTTTAGCAGCCAGAAATGAGCGTGGAAGCAGTAAAACTACCCCTTTTTTTGACAGCTGAAAGCTGTTAGTTTAGTTTCTTTCTTCTGAATCAGAATCACAAAATGGTTTGGGTTGGAAGGCACTTTAAAGCTCATCCAGTTCCAACCCCCTGCCACAGGCAGGGTCACCTCGCACTAGACCAGGTTGCTCAAAGCCCCGTCCAATCTGTCCTTGGGAGCTTCTTCCCAAGCTCCCCAAACTGCTGAGGAAAAGCAGTGGGAAGCTCAGCTCCCTCTGGTGTCTAGCTAAGAGGTTTATGCGACCTTGGGAGGGCAAGGCAGCCTGCCCCTAGCAATCAGAGCAGGGGACTGCTGGGCAGCTCAGGCAACCTGGGGCATGATCTGTTGAGCTCCCTCCTGACATCTAATGGAGCAAGCAGTGGGTGTCTGAGTACCGATGAAGCTGAGAACACCGCAAAGTAGAGATGCCATCTGTAACCACGGTTCCTTTCATGGTAAATCCTGCTCTCCAAGATGAGGAAGCAGCTGTTTCACCAGGGCAGGGTAAAACAAGGTGGAGAGTTTACAAACAGGAAATCCCAGTCTCTAAAGTTGTGTTTAAAATTGTGCATCCCTCTCCAAATATACCTGAACAAGAAATACTGTCTTCCTACTAACATAACTAGCCCTGCATGAAAAGCTACTGAGTTTCAGAGTCAAAAGATGCTCTCTGCAAGAGAGTCAACCTCCTGAAAAGCATAGGGAACTGGGGGAGAAAACCTTTCCAATTACTGACATGTTCTGGATTTAAGCACATTGAAGAATACCGCTTTCTGTAGAAAAGAAATCCTCCAAAGAAAGATGAATGAGACCTATCACTATTGAAAAAAATTCCCTTTTTAATTTGGTAAAACAGGGGCAGTGAATTACAGTTTTTCTCTTAAATGCCAATTCCAGAGAACTGAAGTAAAAACCAGATGGATAAAAGGCTTTCAAGGATGCCCAGATCTGCTTGGGCATCAACTGCTTTGTCCCTTTCCTCAGCAAACTTCCCCAATCAATGAACAATGAAAAAACACATTAAAAATGGCAGCTCTGGAAAGACATCTTAAACCTCAAACAGGAGCTCAGGCACTTGTCATAGATTAACAGAATCACAGCATGGTTTGGGTTGGAAAGGACCGTGAAGCTCATCCAGTTCCATCCCCCTACCATGGGCAGGGACACCTTCCACTAGACCAGGTTGCTCCAAGCCCCATCCAACCTGGCCTTGAACACTGCTGGGGATGGGGCAGCCACAGCTTCTCAGGGCAACCTGTGCCAGTGCCTCATCAGCCTCACAGGCAAGAAGGTCCCAAAGGATCTGTCTATACCAGAGGCATCACTGCTTTGGGTCACCAGTGAAAACTATTCAAGGGTAGAGGGTAGCCTGTAGAAAGTACGTGTGTAAGGGAACAGCTTGGGTTGGGTTGTGGGGTTTTTGTTTGGGGGGGGGGGAATGGGGTGGTTGTGGTTTGGGCTTTTTTTATTTTTTTCTTTCCTTCTTGCTTTTTTAGCTCAAGCCAGTTGATGTGGATGGAAAAAGCACGTTGGTTGTTTTGCCTGCCTCTATTTTCCCAGGTTATCATAGAAAGACTACACCTCACCTTAAGTACCATAGGCTGGCATTAAAATAATCCCTTTAGTCCAGCCAGAGAACAGGCAGATGGCATCATGGGAGGTCACCCATAGCCAAATTACAGTCTGCTGGCACACATATGGCTAACTCACTTGCATTGTACTCCTGTCAGTAGCCTCTGTGCCTACTGAAACCTGTTGAAAGGAACTAATCCAAGTATTTCTTTTTTGCCACGGAAAAGTTAGTTTCCACCAGGCCCTGGGAAAATAATAAAACTTTTCATCCAGTCTCCCCTAATCCATAAACGCAGTTTATTTTCTCTGAAGAAATCGATTCCATTTGCAAGAGGTGAAAAACAAAATCAAGTCACTCTATCACCGCAACAGGTAACAAATGCTCGTACCAAGCTACTCAGGTGGGAAAAAAACATCCTCCAGAGATGGACCAAAAAACCACAACAGACAAACATTTATGTGTCCCTTTAATAAAACATATTTGCATAGGTATCTTACAACTTTGTTTAAAAACAAAGATGAACAATTGCCTCATGCGAAGCACAGCCTGCATTTGCATGTTGTAACAACCACCCCAAACATCAATACTCTAGCTTGAAAAGAACAGCAAGAAGAGATTTTAAGGCAGCACACACCACTACATAACAGTTTTATTAGTTCATTATATTAAAGTAGTATGACCCTGTAGCAGCTCCCAACAGCACTACAGGGCACGGTTTGTTGGCATTCCTACGAGCAGACTTATTTACAGGTGTTGTCAACCCGACTCAAGAATCACACAGGGATATAATCTAACAAAGCATCAGGATGGCATAAATATCCAGTTATTAGCATGTAACTTTTTCAACAGAGTTTTATGCCTTCTGCACTCCTAACTGTAACGTTATTAACACTGACACTGACAGCGCTTTGGATGCTTTCACAGCCCTTCACGATCACTGACTACTCATACACCCCAGCCCTGCAACTGGGTCTTGGTGGTGGCACAACTGTCCTGCATGGATCCAACTGCTGGATCAGGAGCTCAGCTCTGTGAACTAAGCTTTTGTAGGTTGTTGGTCCATTATGCAAACTAGACAGTTACAAAATTAGAAAGTGTTTAGTAGCTGGTTTTGTGCATTTACAGCATCATTTACATTCTTACTCCCAGTTACAACATGGCCCCTGTTCTCTGCTGGCCCACAAGAAACAGTATTAAGCAATATTACACTGCAGGCAACATCGTACTTTGCTCTCCTGGTTGGCTTCAGTTTTAACTGTTAGCTCTGAGCAACATTTAGACACTCAGCTCTTGACTGGGGACCATCAGTTCAACAAAAAAACTCTATTTTCCGCCTTGTCCTTAGTTCCAAAGCCAACCTTTCTCACCTAAATACAGGATGAATGCTTCAACACTAGTTCTACAACACTAGCTGGGATGACAGCTGAACACACTTTATGGACTTCTGTCACCAAGAGAGTGGATTGCACACAGCCAGAGGAAAAAAATATAAAAATCACCATTTTTAAATCAGAGTTTGTTTTTTTTTTAAAAAAAAAGATAGAGGTCTGATTTAAGTGCAGCTTCCATCGGCGACACCTCTTCACTGATATGGGACATTGGTTTAAAATAATCTTGCCCTAAATATTCCCTCAGCATGATCTGATGCATGCATTCAATTCTTTCTGCACCAGCGTGCAATGGGAGAGCAGAGCTCTTAGGTGACTGTGCTTGAGCTGTATCAGGCAGACGTCTGCAGCAGAGATAAATACTGAAGGCAAGGGCTATACCTCTTTCAATCAGCATTATTAAGGTGTATTATTACTGTTATCTTTATTATTACAGTTAGAGAATTTAGAGCGTACTTGGGTAAATACTGAGACATGAAAAGGTAACCCTGAAAGCCCAAAATGCTTCATTTCAATACTCATCGGTTCAAACTGAGGGGCAGCTGTTCCAGTAATTATCAATGCTCCTATCTACGTGCCCAGCAATAAGGCTACTTGTATGACACTTCACTTAATACTACCCTAAAATTCAACTGCGTCAGTTAAAAAAAGGGTAGAATGCCAGCCGGTTTTGGCAAATGCCGCATAACTATTTCCTAGAACATCCCACACAGGATGTGAAGTTGGTTTTAATTTTTTAGACATTAGTAGCAATTTGGTATTTAAGGAGAACTGTCACTGGGCATCGGGAAATCAGTTTGGCTCAAATCCCACAGGCTAACCCTTTACAGAAATGGGATAATTTATAAGATCACCTAATTATTAAACTACTGTGACTGTTCGATGCCACTGGTGTAGCACAACACACTTCAGCCTGTACTAAACTGGCTTTCAAAGTCAGAAATTCAGAGAAGGCAATTCAGAGTGATGAGCATATTTTAGTAGAAATACTTAAAATAAGGTTTCATAAGGAAATCAAGTCAGCTAGAACACCTGAGGAATTATCTAGCACATTATTTGCCTACAATAACATGATTTCACTCTATAACAAAATACTGGTTTAGGCAAAATACATACAGGATAAAAATTCATTTGTAGCTTTATGTAGGCACATTGCTGTAGTCCGTATTGCACAAAAGAGATATCTCTGAACTAAAGGGCATGTATACATTATTTGATCAAATATATTAAATACATAACATAGAAATTTTGGAGAAAGGCTTTTAAATCTCTGCAACTGGACTAACCTTTTCCTGATAGTACCTTCACAACATTCGTTCATATATATACATATATATATGCATGTATATATATAGTAAACAAGCAGTGTTTTGTAAACATTTCTGATTGCATAAGTGACCTTTGTTGTTTTTCTTAACATGGTTATGAAACAACTAAATTAAACATCATGTCTACTAGATCTCCCATTGTTACAGGAGCACAGAACTATTTAAACAGACAAGTAGCCTGCTATTAAATTAATCCCTTTATTTAAAGGGGTATCAGGGCTACAGTCCTGAAGTCCTGGTCCGTACCTCCTTCCCCCCAGACTGCTAGAACAGGGGAACCCTCACTGCATCACACTGCTGACATGCCACAACTGTACTTTTAAGGATCACTTTTGAGCTGAGGAGTGTAGTTCCATTTCTAAATCCAAATGCTCTGCCTTCAGCTCCAGGTACCTCTTAGTGTTTCTTTTCTGGCAACGCCTCTTTACCAAGATTACCTATGTATCAGGCTGCTGATTTCTTTAACAGACAAAGCAGCAGCAGCAGCTTTCAGATAGTATTTATTTAAGTCACTGCAGACCATAACCAGATAAAACTCTCTAGTACCATTAACTATTTAATGCAGAAAAGAGGCAAGGAAAGGGTCTAGTAGCACAGAGTGTAAGTACTTACTGCAGTAACTAGTACATGTTTGTGGTTTCCTAAAACTGAAAGCAGATACGAATTACCAGGATAAGGTACTTAAATGACGTTTTTTAGGAATAGGACATACAGAGCCAAAACCACCTGAATTCCTGCTATAGTACTACTGTGAAGGAAGATTAAAATATCCTCCACTCTATATTTAATTGTACTTTCCCCAGTTAAAAAGGGTATTAAAAGGCTGGATGGACCACACCAGATCTAAATTTTAGATCTTGTAGCATGTTTGTAATCACAGTGACTATCAGCAGCAGAGACAGGTAGGGTTTGTTTTCTGGATGAGCCTTGTAGGCTGTCAATTTTAAAAGCTCAATATGCAAGAGATTAAATCAAGTCCATTAGAACAGTTATCAATGAACATTTTAATCTGCAAAGTATGTACATTACAACATTGAAAGAACACAACTGCCCGTTCAAAACAGCTCAAACAAACTGTGCAAATAGTGGGTCTTTGTGTGTCTGCAATCCCACCATACAAACGATAACTTGATATGCATGCTAATGATGTACGATTATCAATACCAAAGAAAAATACTAAAGGAAACAAGAATGAACAGCAGTGAAAGCCACACAAAGACCCACTATCCTTTCTGCTTTTACAAATCAACTCTAAGTGTAGATTATAAGAAAACCCACAAAAACCTAATTTCTTGACTGGATCTAACGTTCAAACGAAGCAAAAGGATTGTGTCAGAAATGTGAGCAGGGCTGGCCACCCTGCCTCCACGCTACAGTCAAACTTGGATAGTGGGTCTCTGAGGTGCTTTCACACTGGAAGACAACATTGGGTCCTAAAAAAAACAAAAAAAAAAATGAAGGATAAAATGAACATAAATTTGAAGAGTGAAACACATGAGTTCGACGGACACAGACAGAACAACACCAAAAAGGTCAGAAAGGAATGACAAACATTCGACTTTCTGAAAACAGACATCATGAGCTTCTACTCTTCCATTTTCATATTTATAAATACACACAGTACCTGTGACCAGCCATCACTGACTCTGAAATCACTTGTAGCTGATTGACTTGAATACACTTTCTTCCCAAGGAAGACTTCTGTTATGTAGACTCAACACAAGGTCAAACCCTAAGGTTTTTTTTTAAAGGTAACAGCAAAATTCCCTGAGATTCCAACACAGCCAGGATTTCTCCTGAGAAGTTTGTAATGAGACATTAGAAAAATCAGATACAAACTGAACTCGTGAAGAAAAGCCACACTGGAATTTACTCATATTGGCACATAAAAACTAACCTGTTTAACTCTGTTCAAAGACTGAAAAGAATTAAAACCTTGTAATATGTGTCCATGAAGTAGGACGTACCACATCACTCAACATACCCATCAGAAACCAAGGTCTACAAGCTCTGGAAGAGGCACTGCAAAGTCAGATTAAAAGCAGATGTGTGACATGGGCTGCAGCTGCGTATACTTCATCGGCAATCTGGAGAACATTCCAGACCCCAGGATTTCCACCTGGAATCTTTATCAAGCCTGACTGGCATTCTAAAACTACCAAGTAGTTTTAGAAATACAAAATGACCATGTTCACTATGAACTAAGGGATTGATTCTGTATCTGATCCTTGGTAAAAGGGGTAAAATTCCGGAGCTGTTGAGTAAAATCTTAGAACAAATTAATTATCTTCACATGTTAAAAAATGCATGTGGACTGGCAATATGCAACACCTCAAAGCCATTGATACCACAAACTCTTACTCCATCATCATAAAGAGAAGTTACTTGGCAATAGCTCAGGAACTTCAGAATATGTTATCCATATACAGACGCACAAATGCACCTGGCATGAGCAGGTCTGTTCAGAAGCTGTTTTTTCTCTACCAACATCCTTGAAAATTGGACAGCTTCATTCATGAGATAGTGGTGGACAGGAATCCTAATGAACTTTTGTGCACAGAGATAAACTTCAGGAAATACAGATCCTTGCTGTTGAAAGGACAGGATTTGCCACATGTCTCTCATGTGCCACATCTACAGGTAAGGTTTGGGGAGGAAAAAATTACATAGATGTAGTGGTGTTACTATGAACATCAAGTTTATATCCAAGGAAATTCACACCACCATCATACATATGTGAAGAACAGTCTATGGAGAGAAGACCTGTTCTCAGCCTAACTTTTGCCATTGCACTGGCAGAAAGCACAGCAGGCAGGTTTAAATTGGGGAAGAAGGTGCTTATCAGGCTACGGGGACTACCAAGAGCTCAGGTCTGAGCACCTGAAGGGGTAACTTAGATGCCTGAGGAACTGCAGCAATGCTGGGCTAAGAAAAGCAAAAAAGAGTGAACAGAAACAGTAATTATATATACATTAGAGTTGACAGAACTGGTACAACATCCATCTCTATGAAAGACCAGTCTCGCAAAGGGAGACGGGTACCTCAGGTAAGATGAACTGGAAGCCTCCGCACACTGAGCATAGGTGCTCCCACCTGGCTGGGCTGTCCAGCTCTTAGCAAGAACATCTCTGAGAAGTGAACTGATCTCTAACACTGAAAGACATCTAGCAACCACGTATGTGGCTGGAGCATCTGTCTTGCCTTCATCCGAGAGAGGAGAAAATCTCAGCTAAGGAAACTACAAGGACAAGGCTCAGACTGGCTGCATGGATAAGATGAAAAATTGGAAAAAGCTCTCTTGCTGAAAAAGCCAAGAGATAAGGAGGGAACAAGTTTCTAAGAGCAACTGCTTAATGCAGACAGACTGGTTGAAAAAAAATTCTCTCCAGACCAGGCCATTGGGTGGAACTGGAAGTGATAGATGCACTACCCGCTTTACGCAGCGCTTGGGTACAACGGGAATAAAACCTGGTAGACATGTCCTAGACAGGTACTGGCAATACAAGAAAGATCTGACTCTGAACGGCTTGAGCAAACACTTAAAGAACAGAGATTATGAGATGATGCACATTCCTTACTTTAAATCTATGCCTATTTTTACTTTGAAACCTCCTGTATTTCTTACTGATTCTGACTACTTCTGTGCAAACATTAGAATAAGGGCTATTAAAATGTCATTAAAATGTAAGTAAGTCTAACCATCACCACAGTCACTGAGAGCATCACTCTCAAGTATTGTGTGTTCTGCAATCACCAGGACACAACTGTATGTAAGAGACCTGTTGACAGACCTAAGACACCCTTAACTGATTCTATTTCTTTTTCTTTGTGGAGACCCTAGGCCAGGACGTGCAGCTACACCAACAGAAGTGATCTTGTTAGCACAGTTTATTCCATTCAGAGCGCTATTTCAGCAACCCAAGAGGAGAAACACCTCACTGACCTAAGTTTCCCCTTTGTCAGAGAAGCTTGCCATTACAGCTATAACTAGTAAGTCTCATGTAAGACACCAGATACAAAGGTGGTCCCTATAGCAGAGTTTAAATTTGAAGAAAAACCAGACCTTTCCTAAGCTGCAAACCTATTTGAGTAAACCAAATCTGTCTGCTCCCTTTCAAATACCATTTATATTTGACCGTCTAGAAAGACAGTAGAAGATATTGCTGTTCTTCAACAAACATTACAATGCTCAGATTAACAATTCTTTAAAACACAACAATCTCTTTTAAAAATTATATTGTCATATGTTTAAGCTGGTCCCTAGAGGGCCACATCAACACTTCTATGGGACAATTGCTTAGTGATTTCTCAAGAATAGTAATAGCGATAGGAGCTACACTATATTTAAAAGCAAGCAGAAAATATTTTAAGGAAATCCAAGGAATTTTTAAAGTTCAGTCAGTACACAAATTATTTCTCTGGTTATGGAAGAGTGGTGCAGCACTAGCTTTCTGCTAACACAACTTACTGGCTCACACTTTGCACCATATGAAAGCAGCCCAAGTGAAATCAGTGTAACAACATTTGTACAACTCTGTGCTTGAGCTAACAAGCCATGCTGGTTTTGAGTAGGCTCTGGACTTAAAGCAAGACTTGCCCTGAAGTTTCCAAATGTGTATGCTTAAATATCACAAGAGAGTGGCAAATCCCAGCACAAAGCTGATACGTAAGTCAGCTCATGTGAAATGCTCAGAGAATTTAAAACATATGAAATTCAACATATTCTTCATTCACCAATAGGAGGATTTTGTTAATTAAGCACCAGTAGATTTGCTTCATAGCAAACAGACTACTTCTTAGACAAAAGTTAACCAACCAAGTACGGATGACCTGGTGCACATCGGTTCATCTGACTACCACTGCCTGGCCTCTGTCAATATACTTTCAAAGGAAAGTTCTGTTCACACAGGCACAGTTTGATTTGGATGGAAATACTTTTACTCCACAACTTTGAAATCTGAGAAGCAGCCTAAAGTCAGATCAGCAAATAATGACAAAAACCTAGCCATCATATCAAAGGTTTCTAATTACAACTTGGCCTCAGCACTGCTGTTGTTGAAAATGAGTGGCGTATGTAATCTTGCACTTAGCGCTTTCAGCCACATAACTCTATAAGGCAAAACACCTGGTGTGATAAGCCAGTATCTCCATAGCTTTTGAAGATTCAGAAAGTTTTAACACTCAGCCAGACTCTTAATGTTAGAGCCCGTCTGGATTTAGTCTACACGATTTCTTCAAAACTGAGATTTTGTAAACAACAATAAGACATTCAAAGGATCGTTTTAATGATTTAGATAGGCCTAATCAAAAGAATGTTAAGTTCAATCTAACTGCAGAAGTTTTTTTTATCACAGCCACACTGGCCAGAGGCACTAAAAAATATACATAGAAAAAACAAAATAAACCAATGTGTTACCAGAAATGCAGGCAGAGATGCGATGTAGCTAAAACCTCAAGAACGGTGTATTCTACCCAGGTACTGTAACAAGCCACCCAGGTTAAATATTTTAACTTTCCAATCCAAGCGGTACGTTCATCACAGCATTTGCAAATTCTTCTGTGACAACACACCTATGCTGATCAAATCTTAAGTGCAAACTGGTCCTACACACTACCTATAGATTATTAAGAGTGAAACTCAACCAGACTTCTGGATGTGTGTCATTATACTGAGAAAACTACAAATGAAGCCTAGGGAAAAAACAGCAAGTGAAGGGACAAGGCTGTTATGTCAAAGGAGCATCAAGATACATTCCCAAACCCACTGGTGGCATGAGCTGATACAAAAGTTGGTATAATCACAGTGCCTCAGGACGAAAAGCCAAGGGAGTAATAATGGTGGAAGAAAGGGGGAAAAAAATGGAGTGTGTGTGTGTGTGTGGGTAACCAGAAACCTTTACTGTGTTCATGCGCAAAAAAGGCAGAGAAAATTGAGTGCCAGGCAGGTGTATATTCTAGCGTTCAGTTCTCAGCCTGCTGCTGATAATTTTCAGCTTAACCTATGTTTTTATGTGTATCTTATTTCTCAGCATTGGATGACAGCTGGATTGCTGGGAGCCAGGACACACATATTTACTGTACGATAGATCACGTGCTAATGCTAGAATC
The DNA here is from genome assembly GCA_017639245.1 of Myiopsitta monachus. NCBI lineage: Eukaryota > Metazoa > Chordata > Aves > Psittaciformes > Psittacidae > Myiopsitta > Myiopsitta monachus. The sequence continues at coordinate 20,615,233 of CM029922.1, read as the reverse complement.
TTCTTCCCTTCTACAGTTACTTCTACTTAACTAATTGTTTAGTAACTTACTTTAACTATAAGTTCAAGATGCTACAGCAGACACTTTTTCTTGTTTTATAAAACTTGAGCAAGTTCTACAGTGGAGCATAGTATGCCTGCACCGATTCCCAGCCTGTCAGTTATCAAACATCAGCATCTTTACTGGAGGGGGAACATTTATGAAACTTGTCATTTTTAGCTCACCTGAGCACTCTTACTATCACCCCCAGGCTGGTTGGTAACGTGATGGTTGTTTGCAGGTTAAACAGAAAAATACTTGAAGTACTTGGTACTATACTAGAATTATTTAAAGAAAGAGTATTTAAAGTACCAATAAATTCAGCTGATGCCTGGGACTCCAAATTCCAAACACAAAGAAGAATAATGCACCTTTGAAATAAGGTAATAAAATGAATAAAAGTTGCTTACACTGCTGACTTGGATCACAATCTGTGGTCATCTTCACATAGTTTGAGGGGAACAGACCTGTCACACCGCTGATTTCTCCTTGCCACCAGTCAGCATCATCTTTGTTCAGTACATTGATAAGCTGCCCTTTGGAGAAACTAAGCTCATCTTCATTGTTTGCCATGTAATCATACATTGCTATCACTTGACACACTATGAAGAAAAAAAACAAAATACCAGAATAGTTACACAAGTATTAACACTGTTTTTATAGTGCTTTACATAACCATGGGAAAGAAACAACAATTTCACATATATTGTTACATATGAAAAGTACCACATGATCTGATCTTGATGTGGAACTAACCTCCCTTTTCTTTCCAATTGAGCCAGGCAGTAATCTTTAGTTCTACTTTATGTACCTATGCATTTACATAGCAAATGGATTCAGTTAGTATAGCATATAGCCAAATCCACTTCTAAGCATCATAGAATATAATCAAGCATGCTCCTATCTCTTTTACTGTCTTGGAAAAGAAAGTGAACTTGATTATCTTACACCTGATACTTGTGAGGAAAAAAAAACATAGCAAAGGAAGAGGAAATGTGCGTTAGTTAATTGTGAGCTGCTAGTTTATTTGAAGGGAAGTTTTGTCCAGTAATACCCAGAAGCTGTTGTATAAGCAAGTCATAGCTGTGGAGAACAGCACCATTTAAGCATGTAGAACCAAAAAAGCTCATTTTCTGTGAAATAATCTCCTTTGTACCTGGCCATTCACATGGAAAAATCTAGTGAAAATCTGCTGCTCATTCTCCTTCCCTAGAAGGAGCAGTACATGTAATTCCAAGGTGTTTGTCAATGAGTGTTAGTTTTCTGTAAGATATTTGAACATGGAGTTTCTAAATGAGAAGAGTATGGCTCTTCAGTGCACCCTGCAAAACTAAAAAGCTCTTGTCATAGAAGATGGACTGCTCATTCTCACAGATTTCTGGATATAAACATCTTTGTATGACAAGAGTTTCTGTTGTAAGGTATGTAGAGAACAGTATATGCTAGGAAAGGACCCTATGAAGAATTGTTTTGATTAAGAAGTTATGAGATTTTACCTGTCTTGGGCACAGATAACAGCTGAATGGTAAAGTCTGTCAAAAGACCCAGGCTCTAACTAGGACTATACCTTCCAAAGTGACACTACAATCAGATACAGCTATGTTCTGGGTTTGGATGGCAAGGTTTTGGTAGCAGAGGGGCCACAGGAGCTGGTTCTGTGAGAAGCTGCTGGAGGCTTCCCCCACGTTTGACAGTCAGTGCCAGCAGCTCCAATATGAAGATGCTGGCCAAGGCTGAACCCGTCAGTGATGGTGGCAGTGCCTCTGGGATAATGTATTTAAGAAGAGGAGAAAGTTACTACTCAGGAGCAACTGCAGCTGGAGAGAGGAGTGAGCATACGTGAGAGCACCAGCTCTGCAGACACCAGCATCAGTGAGGAAGGAGGGGAGCAGGTGCTCCAGGTGCTGGATCAGAGATTCCCCTGCAGCCCGTGGTGCAGCCCATGGTGAGGCAGCTGTGCCCCTGTGGACCTCCATGGGCTTCAGTGGAGCAGATCTCCACCTGCAGCCCATGGAGGACTCCACACCCAACCATGGGGGTGCCCAAAGGAGGCTGTGGTCCCATGGGAAGGCCATGCTGAAGCAGGCTCCTGGCAGGACCTATGGCCTGTGGAGTGAGGAGCCCACACTGGATCAGATTTGCTGAAGGACTTGTGACCCTGTGGGGGGGACCCACACTGGAGCAGTTTATGAAGAACTGCAGCCTGTGGGAAGGACTCATGCTGGAGAAGTTCATGGAGAACTGTCTCCTGTGAGAGGGAGCCCATACTGGAGCAGGGGAAGAGTGTGAGGAGGAGGGATTACCAGAAACAACATGTGAATTCCCCATCCCCCTGCACTGCTGGGGCGTGGGAGGTAAGACAATTAGGGAGTGCTTTTGAGCCCAGAGGAAGGGCAGGGTGAGGGGAAGGTATTTTAAGATTTATTTCTCATTACCATGCTCTAATTTGATTGGTAATAAAGTAATTCCCCCAAGTCAAGTCTGCGTTTGCCCATGATGTTAACGCTGAGTAGTCTCTCCCTGTCCTTAACTCGTGAGCCTTTTGCTATATTTTCTGGGCCAGGTTCAGCTGAGGAGGTCTGTGACAGAGTGGCTTTGGTGGGCACCTTATGTCCAGACAGGGTCAACCCATCATAGGCCATTAAATATAGTGTTATGCTGGTTGTGTAATTCAGACTAGTAGCACAACAAGTGAAGCAGTTACATAAAATACTCTAAATTAAATATAAAGTCTTTCTTTGGTTGTTTGTTTCCTTTTTTTTTACCTGAGGGAGCAGCAGATGTGGTTCTTTCACTGCTCAGACCCAGTAATTTCACATGGCTGGCAGGGAACCATCCTTTCTGTCTCTTTTTCCCTCTTGCCTGTAAGTGTTTAAAATAGTCAGTACACAATTAAGAAATGAAATAGTCTACAGACTGGGAAAAAACGCAACAAATATGTCACACAGTTATGCCAGCACAAGCCAAGAAGTCAGGATTCCAAACACCAACTAAATACTAAACAGATCTCAAAAGGAAAAAAAAAAATCTGCTTAAGGATAAAACAATCCAAGTAAAATAAAGCTGCACCTTAATATATTCTAGCAACTGTGTTCTTCCCACATTTCCAAGTGCAGCTAACGATTTCAGTGCATAATTTAACTGTGTGGCTCAAAATCTGCTCTACTAACATTCCACTTATGCATCAGACCAGGAGTCTCTGAAGAGATACCCACAACAGAGGTAACAATTACCATAAGTTACTTTTGAAAATCCTAAGTAATTGATATCACTTCCTACCTACTACAGCATGTGAGACATGGAAAAGATTTTTCTGTGTTTTCTTTTTTAGTCCCATAGGTAAAAATGATCCTGCACACACTGAATAAATAACTATAACTTCAGAGCACGCACATACACAAATCTGGATGTAAAAATGAGCACAGATTTTAGAAACACCTAACTTCAAATTACAATGTAAAATACAGTGCAAAAACTACAACAACAACAAAAAAACCCAACAACCTCAAACTATCACGAATTGACAATCAGGGATCACAGTTTCCCTTCTCCCACTTTTTTATTTAATTGTCTTTTATTCTTTGAGGCTTCTTCCTAAACAAGCACTGAGCTTACTTTTCTTCAAATACAAACTATTCATGTATTTGCACATGCTTTGAGTAAGCTTTCCGCTGCTATTAATCCACAGAAACTCAGTGCAGCAATTTCTTGACTTGCTCACTGTCATCTCTCCTCCTGTATCTGTAAAGCAGGCTGGTTTTAAAAACTGATGCCGAAGAGTTGTATCAGCCCTGTTTTAACTGTGGGAGAGGGAAGATGGGTGTTAACAAGAGTATTCACTCAAAACAAGAGTGTGTGCAGCTGTAGAATACCTTGGCAAAGGCCAACAAACTGATATTAAGAGGACAGGACATTCTATTGTGTTGAATGTTCAATTCCAGTACTGGAAAAAGTATTCATTACTGGAAGTAACATGTTTAAATTCAGGGTAATGTTGCAGATTCAGCTAAAGGGTAACAAAAAGACATTATAAGATCATCACTTAACTTTTTGCATTGGTTGCAAAGATGAAGACTATTACAGACAAGATTCACAGGGCTCAAAAAGTCAAAATACGAGCTATGATTTAAAAAGAATGTCACATAACAGTACTCCCAACACCTGGGACTAGAAATACATCACTCGGTGGGGGGAAAGGAGAAAAGTGGGATCATCAATCTTCACAATAAACCAGCTTCCAACTCCAGCTTTCAAGAATTTCAGTTCTTTCATTGAAATAATTTTACAATGTAATGTTTTACCAATTAAATCCTAACCAATTTATTAACAGTCAACAACTCTCTTCCCATCTCATGCACACATTCATTGACAGCTTTACTATTTTCTGTGACCAAAAAGCCTACCCCAAAGCAACAAACAAGAACCCCCAGCAACCCAAGGTTTAAATAAAAAGCTTTTTTCTCCCCTAAATATGGTTTTTACCATATTTATGATTTCTAAACAGCTCTTAGAACACTATACTTAGTTGTTTTGTCAAATTAAACCCAAGATCAGCTCCTTGCCATTCAGAAAGTCACAATTATTTCTCCTTCAATAACTACCTGCAACTCTCCTTGCCACCATCCGCTAGCGTTTTTCTTCAGAATAAGTATTAGCTGCCCTGGAGCAAGACTAAGCTGTTCAGTTCCTGATGCAGCATAGGCAGTTGTAACCTGAGCAATTTCTGAAAAGATAATATATGAATTGCACTTGTTAATAAGAAAACATATTACCTGTATTTTCATTACAGTAAGAACCAGATACATAGAAATATCCTGGTACATATCTTGCAGCTAAGAACATAACCCACCATTAAAACACTGCTATGAACCTAAATGCTCACAGTCACTTACGAAGCAGTCCTAAATGTTAAAAAGTTATCACATACTTACCGGGTTTCTTATTTATTGTTCCAGTTTTGCCAGCATTACTAGAAACCTACAAAGACACAACAATCAACTTTTAATGCACAATAAAACCAGCAGAGTTTACATCAACTTTAAACATGTGGACAGAAAAACACGTGGAGATTTTAATTTTGAGCCTGTATTCAATGTAACTGTCAGAATTCAAACTCACTTCTTGATCCTTTGGTCTGACATAATTGGAGGGGAAGATTCCAGTTCTGCTGTCAATACTCCCAGTCCACCATTCCCCTTCCTTCTGGGTCACTAGGATTTCCTCACCTTCCGTGAACGTCAAGTCACCAGGCTCAGAGCTTGAATATGAATACAGTGCAACATACTCTGTGCAAACAGCACATACAAAGAAGGAGACAACAGTTTCAGATAGGAGGATAAAAGTAAATCAGATGCAAGTAAAGGTACCTTTGATATCAGTGTTAATCAGTGCGTTCACAACATGGATCATGTACTCACAAGTCTTTGAATCAACCTAGCTACTTGCTTGACTGTAATCACATCTCACCTCATGCTTACAGCTTTGAATTACAGGTACACAACTTTGTGTTAATTTGGCACAGTAAGAGTTACTACCTTGCCATCATCCCGCAGATCAGTAGAGGCTTGTACACCACAGCTTGAAAATGCATCTCCTGCATTAAACATTCCACCCTCCCTCTGTGTTTCACAGCAAGCGTGTACATTCCACACCTAAACCTGATTAAAAGCATTCTTATCTAACACAGCAAAAATGAAAACACAAGTGAAATTAAAATATGATTGGTGAAGCATGAAGAGACACTGGATTAAAAAGCTTAGAAAGTGCTTCCCACAAATTTTTCTCTAGTAATATTTATATACTCCCTACTGATTAGAAGTGGATAATCCATGCTCAGAAGACTAAAACCCCCTTCTCATGTCTCTACTGTATAGCATAACACAGTAGAGAACAGTAGGAAAAGAACTCGTGGGTATGAGACATATTTAAGTTTTCAGAAATAAATTAATGCTTGAGCAGTCATAAAAACAAAAGAAAAACCCAGGCCTAAACTCAACCTGAATTAGTGATAGGCTTTACTTAAGCTACTGTTTTATAAATCTCCTATCAGTAAATCAACATTTGCACTGTGTCTTTTGGACAAGCATTAAGGCCTGCTCAGAAACCCATCACATATTTAAGCTTATTCACATGCCATGAAGCAAAACCAGACTGTATCATTAAGTAGCATATTTCATGCTGTCTTACCCTCTCCTGCTGTGTAAGACTGTGTATTAGGCTTTTTGTTTATAGCTGCATAAATAGCTTCTGGTCTGCAGAAAGAAACAAAGGTTTGTGTAACTAAAAGGCTGATCAAGAACAGATCTCTTTATTAAGATAAGACTTCTATAATCTCAAAGCTGGTATTGCCTCTGAATCAATTGCAAAGACACCGCTGTCTGTCAAACATTGACAGGTATTACTGATATTTAAGATAAATGTCATCCAAGGCATACCACTTTAAAAAGAAAAAAAAAAAGAGAAATGTGATGAAAGATGAGAATATATATTTGCAAATTATGCTACTTCAAAAGAAGAACAGATTCAAGATTTTGTCTAAATTCTCTCATTCTACAGAACTTCTAAGAACTTCCATTATAACACATGAAAAGAACAATTCACACACAATGGTGCAGCTATCCCCCAGCAGTTACCCGACTTTGAATTACCTGAACAGTTACCCTGCAGCATTAGTACAGATATAAACATCTTTTCAAGTAAAGAAAAATACACTACTTCTGAAAGTTATACCTTACAAGCTTACAACTATTTGTAGGTCACTTAAAAATTGACACCTTCAGAGGCAGAATGTAGCTACACTGCAAGAGAGCTGACTCAGTAATGAACCAAAACAAAGTCTGGCATTTGATGAATAATCAAATACCACTGATTTTTCACAGCACTCAGCCTTGAAGACTGTCTATTTACACAGTAGTGAGCCCAGCATTGCTTGGCTTGCCAGAATGAAATAATAAAAGCTTGAAGTGGCATGGTTTAAATTGTAAATGGTATTTATATTCTGCACTTCAAAGCACTGCAAGAATTTTGCACTCTAAACCACCTCTTTTTGTGAACTGTTGAATAAACCAAAAAAATAAAAGTTGCACTTACTCCTGTTTCTTCATTTCGCTCCCAGGTAAAAGCTTGACGTATGACTTTGGAAACCAACCCCTTCCTCCATGTACCTCTCCAAACCACCAGTTTTCCTGCTGCTCCAGGACAGTAATGATATCATGTTTTGAGAAATTCAAGTGGTTATCTTTTTTTGCAGTCCAAGAGCAAAGTGCTTGTGCTTTTAGGTTCTCAACAGGCTGCCCCTGTTAAGACACAAGTGGAGATGCTGATCGACCACACTACCCCAAACAGGTGTGAGAGTAAAAAACCAAACATTAATGTATCTTTTACTGAAGTTTAAGCAAGTGATGGCTTGATGTGTACAAGCTGCTAATTGAGGAACAATCTCTCAATTCTATTTATTTGTTAGAAATATCTTGTGTGTCTAATTACAGGCGAAAATTACTTTTAGAATTATGAAACATACTGCATGAGCCTTTTTGCTCAGTGGTCCCTGGAAAAAGAATTATGTCAAAGCACACTAATGGAGCATTCAGACTAGCTTCTTTATCCTCTAGCCTGTTCAGTGCACCCTGTATTAGAAAAGTTGTGTTTTGGATCGTTTTTTCTGTAAATTAGTTTCATTAACGCGAATCTAAAATAGAGCAAGTTCTCCACTCTCACACAATATACCTCTCCATGAATGGGTGAAACAGATCCAGGGGACACAGTGCGAGTGAAAGCTGATTTCTGTTGCCATGCTGTATTAACATTCAGGCTAGAAAAAGGGATGTTTTGGTAGTCAGATTCTTCTGCAGATTTACTTGGTGAAAGTGGTCTGAAAATTGAATACAGGCATATTGAACACAGTACAATTTTTATTTTAAAAGCACCTCAGGCAGAGTAATACCTCTGTTAACATACATAAAACACATTATACACACTGTGAAGCAGACTATCAAATATTTACAATTTCCAAGCTAAGACTTTCAGGCAGGTTCTTCAGTAAGTTTTCTGCATTTATATTGAAACCAAAACCAAACCAAAGCAACAATACCCATTCAAAACCCAAAACAACCATAAAAAACCCCAAACCACCAAATGAAACTATACAGCACATTATGTTTTCACTAAATTTAGAAAAAGTGACTTGAACACAAAAGTAACAAAAACTCACTCTGAAGCAGCTGAGGTAGTAGATAAAGATACTATGGGAGGAAGTAAGGCCTTCTTAGGAGATGAAGATTTTTCTCCTTCTGGTATTTTTTCTACATAATTGCATGGAAACCAACCAAAATGTCCTTGAAAACTCCCATAAAGCCAACCAGGCTCTCCCACATTTTTTTCATCAACCTATGTACATACAGGTGGATAAATACAAAGAAAACACAGTTAGCAGCATGAAACGAAAAGGGTATCCTTTAATCAAAATGTTAGCACCTATTAGCACTCTGAACTGAACAGGATGAGCAGCACTCATACTGGATCAGCATTTTCATTCTCTTCCCTTCCAGAATAGAGCTGATTTTGTCCTGTTCAAGGAACAAGGTGACGCAATACAACAATTGCACTGACTTAGAGACAAGTAGAGACAGGCCTCAAAGACATCATATTACTTCAAACAGATCCCAAACCTGCACACTGGGGATCATGTACTGGAGCCACTCTGGCTTGCCAGAAATTATGATGGTTTGTGTTCTGTTTTGTCAAATGCACAGCCAAGAGGCAGTGGCTGGTGAGCCCTGCAGTGCATGAAAACAACTGCTGCAGTTCCGCTGAGTTCCAGCTCATCAAATACTATCAGCTAGTTAGCTTAGTTGAGGATTGAGGGTAAGAGGAGGAGGCAGCAGCTGCTAGCCTATTTGTGAAATAAGTTACTAGTAGTTAAATGACACAGATATATCTGAGAAGGAAGCCAAAACAAAACCTTCTTCTATTGTTCCTCCTTCTATGCTTCACTGGTATAAAAAAAAATGCAAATAAATTACTTAACACCTTCAAACTGAAGGCGTTTTAGTATTGTGTACTACATTGCTTTGTAAATTCTCCCTCATCACCTACATATATCGCTTATAGCCTGAAAGAGAAGGAACCATACGTACTTACATATTAGATACATATGTGTTAACTGTACTACCATGGTTGTAAATCAGTTTTCACAAGTCCACCTGAAGGCACATGCTTTCAAAACTGTGTATGCTGACAAGTGATATAATTGCACAGTATCATAGAATCACAGAATAGCTTGGGTTGGAAGGGACCTTCAAAGGTCATGTAGTCCAACCCGGCTGTTATGAGCAGGGACATCTTCAACTAGACCAGGTTGGCCAAAATCACATCCAGCCTGGCCTTGAGTGTCTCCAGGGATGGCACATCTACCACCTCTTTGGGCAACCTGTCCCGCTATTTTGCCACCCTCATGGTAAAAAATAACACATTTCAACTGAGATGTCAGAAGACATTTCCAAACTTATAGTCCTGCAGTAATATTGCAGATAGCATATTCAGATGAATACAGAACAGCGCTACGAAGAGTGGACACAAAATAAACTACTGCATACCTCTGCCTGAGCAAACATGCATAAAGGACCAGCCAACAAGAAGCAGAAGTCAATGTTAACAATACATTAGAAAACAGTATTAAGATTCAGAAAAACTTTTCACATCTACTTGTTAAATAACTATTTTTATTTTAATTCAAATGCAATTAATTACTAATTCATGCCTCTATTAACCGTGTTCATATTTCAAGCAGACACTTAAAGGCCAACCTATACACTGTACAATAGACTGCAACAACTACATCATTCCTGATTACTAATTTTGGAAAGTTTACATTTACCATTCACTATTGTTATTTTAAACAGAATTTCAACACATCTAGGCTATGTAAAATCCAAAGAAAGATTTTTTGGCTGAATTAACACTAATTTTACTTGTTTAAGAAAAAGCAATCAAATTTAAACTTTGAGTAAGCTTTAAAATGTATCAATGTAATGCTTTTGACATGTAAGACCTTGTGTATCTCAAGGCCAAGGAAGGGGGTGGGATTTCTGCAAGATAAATGTGAATGGCAAATCTTACCTGAATTATATCCCCGGTATTAAAGCTCATCTCATCATGATTCCTTGCTTCAAATGGATATAAAGCTCTGTAATTTACCAAGGCAACTGAATTCCTAGACTCTGAGACATTAAATGCAGTGCCTGAAAGTGTAAGAAAATAAGTTATTTTAACTCAGCTAAAAGACATGCACTTAGTTGAAGCCCCATCATTCTAAGCAACAGGTATGAATATAAGAAGAGAACAATTCTTGCCCCCAGGCAAGTATCAAAGGAAATCACCAGCTACAGCAGGCCAATGTGACATATTAAGTGCAAGACTTCAACATGAAAATCACAGTAAATGTAACACAGGCACTAAAATACACTGTCTTCTGAAGCAAAAAAATTACATCTTTAGCTTCTCATCCTTCCTTGCCAAACTGCTCTGGCTAAGCCACTGTTTTAATACAGTCACATTTAACAGAACCATAATTATCCAAGTTGAAAAGATACCACCGTTGCAACAGTAAGGGTTCAGCAGCATGTATGAAGGTTTTACTTAGAAAGCTAAAATAGCAAAGTATCAGTTCTAGTTTATTTGTACCTCTATTCTCCAAGTCTGGGATTGACACTGCTGATGTTTTACAAGGTACAGCTGAAGTGTGCAAATATCCTTCAGCACTGTCCTAATTTGGTTGTTGCTGAACTCAGTGATAAAGATGGCTAATAAAAACTGACAAGAACTAATGACAGATGTAACTAATCAGAACTGCCATTAGCAAAAATACTGTTAAAACCACTGTTTTTCAAAGTCCACAACTACAGTTAGGTCCTATTTCTGTTTCCAGCATCTGTGATTTATTGACCAGGATCACTGGAAGATTTGTAATCAGTCACAGGTTACTTCTATGAGTTTTCAGCACCTCAGTTAACAGGATGATTTAAAACAAACTAAAGACATTAAACACTTTCTTTTTTTTTTTTAATAATATTTTAGACAATAAGCCTGCCATAATGTCACATTAATAATAATACTACATTTTAAGAATGACAAAATGCACAGGAAAACTAAAACCATTAAAACAAAAATCTAACAGAGTAAGATTACCTTCATTTTTCCAGGGTGGCTTAAGACTTTTACCCTCTGTTGGTTTCAAGAGATCTGCAAACTTCTCTGTTATGTTTAACTTCGGAGCGTGTTTCTCCATCTCTTGAGAGTTGGTCACTTCTTTTATCTTCTTTATTTCTTCATTCCGCTTACGCCTCTCCTCAGCCTCCCTTGCAATTTGTTCTTGCTTTCTTTTATCTTCTTCCAGTTGTCTCTGCCTTTGCTGCTCTGTCTCCCTCAAGATTGTGGCTTGCCTACTTTTCTCTTCCTCTGCATAAAACTGTTGCTTATTTTCCCTTTCCCTCATCAGAGCAACTGCTTCTTCAGCTTTCAGCTTTTCTTGAACTTTTTCCTGCATTCGTTCTTCCTCCAATCGCTTCTTCTTCTCTTCCTCCTCCCTTCGGATGTTTTCCTGCCATCGGTTCTCCTTCTCCCGTTTTGCTCTCCTGAAAGAAAAGAATGAGACATAGGAGAACGTTCAGATAAAAATGAATGAGATTGTGTTCATACAGTAATCGACTGCATTTGTCAGTAAAAGTGAGTCTATGACATTGATTGCTGTCCTCTCTGGCTGATAAGCTCTTCCACAGGAGACCACGCTTTGTCTTAACGTGAGTGCCACTACACTTCACAAATAAATAATAAATGGATTAAAATTCTTAGTATAAAAACACTAGCATGTGTGCACTTGTGCAGTGCTTCCATGTTTTCGCTTACCTACATCCTGATGTGGAAGAAGCGATCTGTTAACTGAACAAAGGTGGTTTTAAGCTGTCCACCAAGGTAGCATCTGTATCTCATTACTGGATTGTAGTGACAGGACAAGGGGGAATGGATTTAAACTGAAAAAGGGGAGATCTAGATTAGATATTTGGAAGAATTCCCTGTGAGGGTGGTAAGGAGCTGGCACAGGCTGCCCAGAGATACTGTGGCTGCCACATCCCCAGCAGTGTTCAAGGATAGGTTGGACGGGGCTTGGAGCAACCTGGTCTAGTGGAAGGTGTCCCTGCCCATGGCAGGGGGGGTGGAACTAGATGAGCTTTAAGGTCCCTTCCAATCCAAACCACTCTATAATCCTATGAAACTACGATTTCCAAACAGATTAGTAACAAAAACTTACTCTGGTACATACAGTTAAAATAGCCTTTGACTATTGATCTTTGTTGCTTAAATTTTTTGCCTTTGACAGTTGCAATCCATTCAATACACTCATCCTCACCACAGCCAACCTCTTCAGCAGACAGAATCTCGAAACCTGACTGTATTCTCTGAAATTATTCAGATATTATCCTGTGCCTCATCACTCCAAAGAAATTATTACCCAATTTAACATGCTTAGAAATCATTGTATTTTAGCTGTCAAGATCTTTCCTCTGAAAAGTGCAGACCTAGCCCTTAATGGGATATCCCTATACCTACAGTATACAGTTCGCGTAAAGTGACTGTCACAAGTGTTACGAAACTCCATCACACTGATGTAGAAAAATACTGCCTGGAGTTGAGACCATGCCCTGCATATATACTACAAGGTCACTAGCTTTACTTCATTAAAAAAAGTCAAAGCAAATATGAATCACTGAAAACCTCTCTCAAAAAGAGAAAACACAGCAGTTGTCTGAATGAGAAGTCAAAACTAGTACATCAAAGCAATTTTGAGCTGAGGACCACTCACTAAGAGCGCCCATCCACCCTCTCTGGCACTGTTTCAATCTAGGGCTGCTAAACCCAAAACAAGTAGCTGATAGCAGAAGCTCTGGAGAGAGTAAAAACAGACTGACATTTAAAGACAGACAGAATCGAACCCTAGAAACTATGGTTTCTTTATCAGTGAAACAAAAGAAAACTAAACTAGTTGGGAACAAGACCACACGAAACTAAGAGCTGAGGACAGTAAAAGTTTGAGAGCTCGATACAAGGCTGGGCTGAACAAAACCAGCATCACATAGGTGAAAGGATGATCCCCTCAAAAACCTGCTTGAATTTCCTTATTGTCCTCTCCTAAAAAAAAGGAACCAAATTTAAAAATCAAAGCTCACTCACTCATCCAGCTTTTAATGTTGACATAGGAATTAAGCAGTTAGTTACCTTCTTGTTGTCTTAAGTATCAATCTCACAACTGTCTGGATACACGTAACAAAAGCCTACTAACTGCTCAGTCAGAAGTACTTTTAAGGAAATGGGATGGATGTTCCAAGGCTAGCAAACAAGTCAGAATGTATGAGGATTTTTAAATGTGTGAGGATTATCTATTAAAGGAGCAACAGTCTTTATAGCAAAGTGACTACTTGGTTTATTTATCCATCAAAACTGAATTGCAAGTTTTGGGGTTTTAATGTGAAGAAGATAAAAACAGACTGGAAAGCGTAAATTCAAACGATCCTATACTAGTGGTATTCCATATAAAACATTTCCTTTAAGGGAACTCAATAGGATATATTTTTACTGATTAGACCTCTCATTTAATACAATCAACATCTTAAAAGCCACCACAGCATTATTTTGCTTTCAAAACTGCAACACTGATACATTCAGACATGGTACCTTGCAGCCTCATCTTCCAGTCGCTTTTTCTGTGCAAGTTCAGCTCTTCTTTTTTCTACCTCTCTTATTTTGTCCTGTTTGATCCTGTGGAGCTGCTCCAAGGCTAACTGCTGTGTGCTGTAACTTTCTCTCAGGTCCTAAGGAGGAAATGCAATGAAGTATATCAAAAGGAACAAAGCAAATCTTGCAAGAAAAGCATTCAGGCATTTTAATGTTTTGTGAACCAAGTTTTAATACAAATGGACAATGTAATATGAAGTTATTAATAGTCCTTGGAGGTCACTGTAAAGAAAAGTCAAATCAACAGAAGTATAAAAGTAGATGGCCGGTTTGCAAAGCCTTCAATGTACCTTAGGCTTTCAAAGAGCCCTTCCAGTCATACACCTGCTGGAAACGGCAAATACGACAGAGAGAATGAAAGATATAAAACTGAGTGCTCAAACACAACATTATCTAAGGGCATAGAAGGCAATGAAGCGCATTTTAAATAAGCAATGGGAGTCAGACTTCAACTGAAAACCAACACAATACCAGAAACATGAGAATGCATCCCTTCTGCAGGGTGCTCCCCTTTGTGATGCTTCCTGAAGAATCAGTCCCATGTTTAAATCAGAAAAACTTCATAGAAATATCCAGCAGGCTTACCCCTGTCGGAAGCCATAGCCTAAAGACAGTAACTCATACTGGAGTTTCTGCATTTGTAAACTTCACAATTTTTCTCTTTTGAACACACCCTTCAAGTCCTATTCCATCTCCCTCTGATAACAAATTTTTTCACAGCAGAAAAATCAGCATGAATCTTTGGGATAATCAGATTTACAGAAGTAAAAAAAAAAAGTCCACATTAATAGAATTACTTTAGATTGTACTTCACCATGTTACAAAACATCTGTAAGATGCTACATTATTTTTTCTTAGGAATCCTACTGATACACACTGAAAAATGCAACATGTACACCCCAGCTTTTCATATCTGGTCTCATAAACACAAATAAAGCAATTAAGAATAATCTACTCCCACTACCATATGCACCTCTACCAATCACGTTCCCTAAGAGATACAGCGCAATTTGTATGAAAAGGGCAAGATGAAAGTGAAAGCTTTTGTAGCAACAAACTTAATCAAGCAACTGACCACGATTTTTCCCCAAACACATTCAGATGAGAATACTTCTAATTTTGCATAGAATTTAAGGATCACTGTGGAAATAGACCTGCATTATGAAAACTCTCAGAGCTTTGATTTCAGGACAGAATAACCCTCATGCAAAATGGAAAGGTCATTTCAGTAATTCTGACTTTTTTTTTTTTTTCCTCATAAATCATTCTCAAAGTCCGATTTCTGACCCTGGCAGACAAAAGCAGTGTTGAGGAAAAACAGCAAGTAGGGTTTAGTACTGGGTTAATCTGCAAGTTTAATAGCACTGTGCTTGCTGTATCATATTCTAGATATTGATGCTATTTCTAGACTTTTAAACTTGGACTAGAATTCATATACCTGATTCATGGTTTAAGATGTACGGAATAGGCAGACAGCAACAGATGGAAAAGTGGAAGAGACACTGTTTCCATCTAAGAAAGTAATTTTTTTGTTAATGTTACCTGAACTATAAAGAAAAATACCTGAATAAAGCAAACTAGCTAACATACTCTATTAAGAAATAAAATGGCTATTGGTATTTTGTAGTTTGGATTTCTAAGCAGGTAAGAAAACTTTTTAAGGGGATGTAAAAGCTAGCAGAAACAAAAAGCGCCTATCAATTATCTTTTAGAAAAATTTATTTAATAGAAGTTATACATCCAAACAGAAAGGGTAAGCAGAGCAAAACTGCGAAATAATTAAAAACCAAAAAAGCCAAAGATTAGAAAATAACCTTAAGTAAGAGGAAGAGGTTGTTGAGACAGCTTAGCAGAGACAAAAGGCACTGAAGAACAGAATCATCCATATTCTCACACTGTAAGATAAGGCAGATAAAAAGCCAATTAATCTTTGCACTGTATTTTGAAAACATATTGTAGGGATGACTGAATTGTGGAAGCAGCCACTGAACACAGCAAGCCATGCAATAAACAAGTAACTAAAAAAGCGTGTTACATGTAGCCATTTTTTAAAAAGAAAAGAAACTCCTTAAATGTTCACAAATTTTTCTCTGTGTTCTTTTTATTGGAGAGTGCAGAGCTCTCATGCTCACCCAGCATAAACCCATAACTTACGAATAAAGTTCACATCAGTGCCACTAGGAGTAAGCCAGCATGTAAAGTTAAGTGGATGCATGCTGCCTTGCCTGAGAGCTGTACCCAGTTTTAGACAAGTCAAGAGTTGCCTCTGGAACAAAAACACCTTCAGGGCTAGTGGTCTGTATTTCCTACCTTCTACAGAAATAAGAGGCCTATGCTTACTTTTAGGACAATACCTCAGTCTGCTACCATATCTTGTACAATGCACTATGAAACCATGTACTACGTTCAATAAAAGTTAAGTGTTCGGTCCACAATTCAAAAAAATTAGCCAAAATAACCACAGTACTATAAGAACAGAATTTGCAAAGGCCTGAAAAACACAATTTTAAAATCAAAAGGTATTCGAGAAGGCAAAAGTTGAGAGTGAGCAAAGCTGATTCATGCAAAGCGATGATGAGCAAAGAGGTTCATGTTTTAGTATGCTAGCAATAGTTTTAAGTACATTTTTATTGCATTATTTACACCAAGCTCTTTGGTAATTCTTATTTCACACTGGAAGTTGGGGAAAGCTTCTCGGAAGCCTGGTAAGATTGCCACCAATCTCTGTGACTGGATGGAGAAATAAAAGAAACTTAAGTCTAAGTATTTAGATAATCCATGTACCTTAAGCTGACTGTTAAAGGCATCCATTTCAGCAAGTTTAGAAGCAGTTTCTTTCTCAAGGGCATCTAGTTGTTCCTTAAGTCTTTGGCATAATTCTTCCTTTTCTAGGGACCTTTCATGCACTGAACTGATTCCCGTACCTGCATAAGGAATGACAAGCAATTTTACAAGCATTTCTGCTTTCACTAATTGTTTTAACATACACACACCTTCCCAATCTCTTTTCTCACAAAAATGCCTTGATTCACCTTTCTATTTGTATACAGCACAAAGAAGAAATAGGCTCCAACATCTAACTGAGACATACAGGTATTACATGTAATAAATACAGAATAATTTGCAAGTTGTCTTTTATTTTTTTTCCATATACAACACCAATCCATAGGAAGCTTCTCCAGATAGGGACTTCTAGCGGGTTTGACATTAGGACCAGTGGAAATTTTACATAAAACTCCCTTGAGTTTACACTATTAAAAAAAGACAAAGTGTAATAACATCTGTGGGCTGCTTAGTCTGTATAAAGTTTCACGCAAAACCTGTGCTGTCTGGAGAAAAAAAGTGTGTGTTTGTCCCTTACTTAGAACATGAAGGAAATAAGGGAATGCAGATGAAACAATACTAAAATGGCACTAGCTAAAGAGACAAAGGTGTGATTAACACCTCTGCATCATTCAGCATTTTTTACAAGTGATGAAAAGCCAGATATCAAACAGAAGAGAATACATTTGAAGGTACTTACTTTGAGTGTTTTCGAGTTGAGCATTTCTAACTCTTTCACTTAACAACTGCTTTTCAGGAACTAAATAGATTAGTTTATTCTGATACTCCTGTAGATATTGAAGAGAACATAACTGGATTTGTAATGTTGTTTATAAACCAGTAAGAACAAATAGGTGAATTTTCAAACACAACTTCAATTCATGTTAATGATGTGAATGCAAGTTATCATTATGGGGTAGAGCAAAAAATTACTTCCATACTCTAACAGTATTTATATTATTAAAAAAATATACTGTAATATAAATTATACTATTAAAATTGAATGAGTTTTGAACAAAACACATTAACACAGCTGTGAAAACACCCTGACATGCTAGAAGTGTAAATATTACCATGACAACACTTAAGTTGCCCTGCCCCAAGCCTAACAGTAACTTTCCATGACACACAGAAACAAGAAAAGAAGTTTCCCTGATGTGCACGAGCATTACATGAAAATGTAGTAAAGGGTGATTTATGGTAAACCAATTTAAATACTTCATGTCTTGCTATTCAAAGAAAAGAAGAGCAGCGAGGTAATTCAATCCAAAGACCAACTTGCTCTTCATACAGAAAACCACTCCTCGTAACAATTTGAGTCTGGAGCCATAAAACAATTCATAATTAAAGAAAAATCACTATTACTGATTCACAGAAGAACAGATGATGTCCTAATTCAGCTATCAGCTTATTGTAATCCATACTAATAATTTAACACAAATAAAACTGAAAATCTCTGCAATGTTGACGACCTTGCCGATTTCCTCTCTCCACTATAATCTGATTCACTGTTGCTCCTTATGGGGATGTATTATGAACAGAATTACGGAAACACATAATAGGAAGTAAAGGAAAACCACAAGCTTAACAGGAAGTTACAAACCTTAAGCTCATGTTGCAGCTGATTAACTTCCATGATCCCTTGGTCATATTTCTTATCTAAAGCCTCCAGTTCAGTTTTTCGAATTTGCTTTTTGCTTCGAATATCTTGCAATCTGCTTGAGATTTGCTGATGCTTGTCCGTCTACAAAGAAATTAAAGACCAATTATACCACATACTAAATCTGTGGGCAGATTAGTTTATGTTCAATTCTTTAAAACAACACAAATTACCTGTTTAAGATTCCTCATCTAAAACAGAGCAATAAACTCTTAGTGGGACATTAATGTAGTTTCTAAGCTTTACATACTTCAAAATTGTGTTTCAAGACTGTGTAGTGAAACTTCTGTCTTACCAGGGCTTCTAATTCAAGATTAAGGCTCTTCTTTTTAGAGGTCAACCTGACAATTTCTTCTTGTTCCCTGTTACGCTGATTGAGAAGTTCTTGGCGACGAATTCTTTCCCATTCCAATCGTCGCTGGCGCTCAAGTTCTTGCTTTGCTGCCTGCAGAAAAAATACATTACCTTAAGTTATAATGGAGATGCAGAACTCGGAGACCATGGTTTAATATAATGTACTCTGTTTCTAAATAGCACTAACGGCAACACAACATAGGGTCTTTTGAAAAGTGTTCTTATATATAAATTTCAGCATCAAAGAATGGAGGAAGTCATTCTGTAAGATTCTTCATGACATGCTTCTTAGCTCTAGATGAAGAAAAGCTACATAATTCAGAGTGAAAGTCTGTTTAGCATGGAATAATGCTCATAAATGAGTACATAGACACACTATTGCTCACAACCTTTGAGTATTTTACATATAAAATATGCAAGTAAGTCTTACAGAAGGCTGAGACAACAACTAGGAACAAATCTGCCTCAACGTTCAACTGTCAATTATGAATTCAGCACAATCTTGTCTGGCTTGCAGATTTTTGCATAAGTCTATCTATCAAAGAAAACCTCATCTGTCCTGAAAATCTTCAACCTGTACCAAAGTTTGATTCATTTACAAGAGATACAATGATTTCAGACAGAAATAATGGTCTTTCTCCAAGACAACTTGCCAATGGCCATGTGAGGAGACAGAACCCAAGCCAGCATTCAAACCCTGCACACTCTGTGAAGTGAGTATTTTATATGGATGCACATATTCCTTAAAGCATTAAAAAAAAAATAATCTCAAGAAAACAACCTCCCGCCTTTCTATTTCTTTCCTCCTCTTTTCTTCCCTTTGTCTTTCCAACTCTTGTTGTCTCTCCAGCTGCTTTTCCAGTAACAGTTGTTTTTTCCGTTCCAGTTCTTGACGTTTCCTCTCTTTTTGCTCTTGTTTTTCTCTTTCTCTTTGAGCCTTACGTTCAGCCTCTCTCTGCTGCTGTTCCAACAGGACCTGTACGGCGTTTTTCCAGCTCCATATTTCCCCTCTCATAGTTGGCTTTCCTTTTGTCCTCAAATGTCACTAAAATAAAGAAAGGTAGTTATTTCTGTTCTGTGCAAAACACTGCCCTCAGAGAAGTACTTTGGTTATGTTACTAAACATAGCTACTTTCTTTCTGGCAAGCTCAGGTTGTTGGTCAGGGATGATATAAGCATGTTGCATTTGTTAAAGTATTATTCTTCTTTCAAAAATACCTTTAAATTTTCCTAAGACTATTCCAATGTGTGTGTGGGGAGTAGTTTAAAACCAACAAAGAAAATCACTTGAATTTTAGAGGAAACGTGAAAGAACAGATTTTATAAGCTAGGAAAAAGACTATATTCTGTCAAAAAGGTTTTCAACTGTGCAAGGAACATTAACACAAAGAGAAAGTGCTTAGTTTTTAAAGGTGTTCCCTGTAAGAGTTCCTGGAGTTAAAAACAGCAGGAAAAAAAAAACCCAGGATCAAGTTCAATTACTGCAGCATAGGATAAAAAGAGATACAAAGGAATGGTTTAGACTCCCATCAACCACCTTTCCCAAAAGAGAGGTAAGTCATGTCTTGCAGTGTGCATGTAAGAGACCTTTGTGATAGAATCAGGGAGTCAACAGTAGAATCTATGCTACATGCAAGTTGCATCTAGTTTCCAGAGGATTAAACTACATTGGGACCCCCTGCTTCCAAAATGTTCAGAACAAAGTAACGTCTGGAACTGTCAACTGGAAGAAAAAAATTTGCAGTAGCATGGTGGTATTTGGCCATAAAGGACTTCTTATCTAAAGTGCATTATTAATCAGCACACTTTTTCTTTCCTGCAGCTAAAAACAGCCTTTATTTCTGCCTTCTCAATCCTATTAGATGCAATAGGCTGTCTACTTCCACTTAACAGCCTTCCTACCATCCAAGTTAAAAGGGATCTATCTTCTAAAATGTAGCTCCCTAGACATTTGATTGTGTCTTCCACTTTCTAAACGTTTCAGTGCCCTTCAAAGACAGCCCTATACATTAAGAATGCGAACTCTATTTTACCCGGTTGTTTTTTCTGTGGCTCCTCCTCTTGCACAGCCTGGTAAGATGGCAAAGTTTCATTTATATTTTCAGTATTTTTTCCACTCCTGGATGAAAAAAGAAACCAGCCCACCATTGTTAGAGAAATAACACATTCTCTTCTTTGTATTAAAAAAAATAAAATCCATTGAACATACATTATGTTTCACTGCTCTCAGTGATGTACCTGAAAGAAGGTGGTACCAGTTCAAGAGGCAGAGTCAGCGGCAGAGGTTGCCCAGCTTTGGCCATATCTGTTAGGTGCATGGCTAACACAAACTCATCAGCTTTCAGCTGTCCATCTCCATCAATATCAGCTAGTGACCTGCACAGTTTTAATAACAATAATGATTAGAAACAAGCATACAAATCATTCACAAATGACAGCTGAAACAATTTACTCTAAAAATTAATTTTAAAATAGAGAATTCCTGTGAAATTTCCTGGTAAAAAATAATTACAATTAATAACATGAATAGTTCATGAAGGCAGATATTATTTTGTTTAATAATGTACTGCTATTCAGATGTTTTCACAAAATACACCAAAAAGATAGGAAAGGTTAAGAGACACCTCTTGATTTACTGCATCACCAGAAGAAGAGCTGGGAAGAGAATCCAGCATCACTCTTAACCAGCTCAAAATGCTAGAATCCACTTTTCCACACTTTTTTTAATTAAACAAAATAAACAAAACATTACATAAAATTACAGCAAATTTTACAATAAGAACCTTTGCATAGAATTCTTTTTTCCCCTGGTATCTTCTCAACAGCACAGGGAAGATGTCAGCTGCCCCAGAGTACCTTGCAATGAGTAAGGAAAAGATCACCTACCCCCCTTTAAGGAGAGGGCACACCACACAGTCGTATGATTAGCCTACAAAATGCTTTCCACACAGCTGGGGTGGTGTATGTATTGGGGGTAAACCAGTGAAATGTTTCCAGAGCTGCAGGAAAGAAAAGGAACCTTTTCCTGCCAAGAGGCAGGAACCTTTCTCAAGGAACTGTCTGTGTAAATACAATTACAGGAATGTGTCCTTAGAGCTCACTGAAGTTTACACTTAGTAAAATAACTGCTTATAAAAAACAAACAAACACTCCCCAAAAAAAACCCAACAAACACAAACAAACAAAAAAGGCAGCTAAAAAAGACCCAAACCCTGCTAAAATCAAAAAGGAAACAACAAAACAAACAAAACCCCCACATCACACACACACACACATCACAGTGAAAAACAAAAGCAGGAGATGATGAAATGGGATTTTTATTATGTTCACAGACCAGCATTACTCGCACATCACAATACCATTTCAGTAATTACCATGAATACAGCACCCCAGTAGAAATACTGGTAATTTCTTACTTTGGGCAAAACTGAAACTTGGGGTGTTAATCCTCTCTATAGGGGTACACAGACCTCCTCACATAAGTTACTGATATCTTCAGGCTAGGCACCCAGGAGGGAAACAGTCATTATACACCTGCTTTACTTCCCCGTACTCCAGAGTACAGGAATACAACCTGACACTCCATTTTTACTTTCACAGCACACAATCAAACAAGCTAAACAAATATAAGGAAAATTTCAGCTTGCTGCTGCTAGACACAAACAAATTACTGTCCTGAGATAAAGAGGAAGAAGAAAGGGAACTCGTAAACGGATGCAACACACCAAGCTATTGTGAAGTCTGCTTGGCCAGTATATTTTATGTATAACATCTGAGTTATGTCTGAAGGCACAATCCAGCAGAGCAGATCATTCAAGCTTTCAGACAACTGCAAATGCTTCCACCACCACAGTAAAGACAAGTCTTAACAAACGTGTAATATGCAGATATCTTTATAAGAACCTCAGTAAACTCTAAAAAGCTGAAAGGTAACTTCATTTTAAATCTTCCTCCAGTTTTAAAACTGACAAGCTTGATTTCTGAATCCTTCTAAAATGAACTAACCCTCATCTCAGTTTAACTAGTACATCACTGAATCAAAACCTGAAATTAGTATCAACACTATTATATGGAGTTTAACAAAAAGAATGAAAAAATAGTCAAGGTATCTTTTGAAACAGAACTAATTCAAAACCTAGTTTTAGTAGCAGCTTAGTTTCAGTTTATGATTTTAAATCTATGGTTTCCCTCTGCAATTTCTTATTTAATACAGTACATTTCCTCTCTTAACACCATAAACACACTGAATTCATAATCAGCAACTGAACTTACCAAATAGTAGCCAACTGAGTCTGTGAAAGGTTTGATTGCAGAAGGGCATTCCTTGCTTGAAATCCTTAGTGAAAATGAAAGAGATTTTTATAAAAATAAACACTCTGAACAAAGATTCACATGTAGAAAAAAATGGGTCACAAACTGGGGCATATTTATTTTTAATATTAATCTAATCCACTTTCATCAGTGGCTGAGAGTTGGCTTTACTTCCAGGCTTAACAACAGGCTTTACAACCAGAACACAATGAAGATGTAAATATTTGTGTTTTTTTCACTCAAGAGCACCTAACAGAAAAGCTAACGTGAAAAATTGATATTTATGGTAACCTCCACAGCTGTTTCAAAAGCACAGCTGACTGTCTACCTAATCTTGAGCTAGCACACTTGAAAGCTTTCCTTTGATAGTAAAGAACCATATACCTTTCTAGGCAGGCCAATGAAACCTTCAGCCCAAAATCAGCTGAATGAGATAAAAAGCACTGAGCCCCTTTCTTGGTAAGGGCTTATTTAAAATAGGAAATGTAGTCAGCTACAGACATACACACTGACTTTACACCTACTAACTTCTAGACAAGTGCTCTACTCTGCAGTGAGTAATCCGGTTTTAATCAGAACTTTTTAACAAAACTCTGATCTTGTATTAACTTTGTGTGATGTCTTCCAAAATGACCATAATGCTGTGGGACAGCACATATGTCACTGAAAATCAACAAGGAATGACTCCCTTAAATTACTTTTTGAAAGTTCCAATGAATGGCTGCAGTTCCCGTGTCTTTCCCAAACTGCTCTCTTTGAAAAGATAAAGCCCAAATATCTAAGCACTTACTAAAATGTACACATAGGAGCACATGGCACAAAAAATGATTGTAAGATGCCCCCCATTTTATAAAGTCATAAGAGTCTCGGTCCGAAGAGTGATGCTTGGAAAATGACTGCTGACTTTATGGAGCTAAATTCCCCAGTCTGGTTCTCAGGCTTTTTTAGATAGATCCCACCATTACTGCTCTTCTCCTCTTCTGCTTAATGGCTGCTGTAGCTTCAGTCTACCTGGGGAGACTTCTGTTTCCTTAGACTCCTCCAGGTCTAACACAGAGCTCAAGTCAGTAAACTGCTGGTTAGTTTCATTTCTTGGCTGACTGGAACCAGTAGCTGAAGCCCACTTTCTCCTGCATAGGTCTGAATATCAACAATTTCAGCTTTTTATTTCATATGCAAGTCAAACCCCAAGCCAGGATTCCATCCCCTAGAAAACACTGCTGGTTTTCCCACTCCATATCAAATGCTATACTCACCTGATAAATATCCACTCATACTTTTATCAAGACTGTTAAATTTCTGTCTGTATTTTAATCTGGAGGCCTGAGGGACTGCCCAGTCTGAGGATACAATCTTTGGTGAATTCCCAGCTAGTGAAGCACTAGAAGAAGAATTTGAACTGCAACAGAATTCAAGAAAAGAAAAGAAAAAGAGATGAAGAAAGAATTCTAAGTTATTTGGCTTAATAAACAGGTATTGGAACAGAAGATATATAGTATATTCTGGTAACATGAAACACCTTTCACAAAGTTTTACCTCTGCTAATGTGCTATAAATATTTTCAACACTACTATGGGATTTCACTGTGAAAATAGGGACACATATCTAAAACAAAACTCTTGAAATTCAAGATCCTGTTCCCTTGGTATCACAGGCACTAATGCCACCTAACTCATTAGTCCACCACTGCAAAATAATACTATAGCAAACCACAGGAAAACATCTCAAATTTCATGAGAATGTTTACAAGGGCAGTGAAGCATTGGGCAGATGTCTAAGTAACGTTAAGATGTATGCAAATGAACAACCATAAGCATAAAAAGTTATCTGATACACTGACACACAAAAACAGCTTCTAATGCTGTTAAAGTCACTATATTCCACCTCGACCTTTTCTCTTAGTGACAATGACAGGCTGAATGGAATTTTTCCAACTCGTTGAACTTCTGCAGAATAGTGCTGATGGAGTGCTTAGATATACCTATAAATCTTCTACCTGTGAGTCCCAGCATTTTCAGTGTCCCATCTTTGAAGATCAGACAAAACCAGGTGCATCCAGCCTGCCTTATCTAAGGCAACCCCCTATTCTGTCAAGTAAAAAAACTATTTGCAGTGTTCTTCAAGGCAATAAGGAATGCCGACAGAAACAAAGACTTTCTAGCCTGATGCTGGACAGGACATCCTTTCCATGGAATTAGGTACCATGATGGTGAAAATGCTGTCAATAGTAACACTGAAGGAGAGCTACTTTGTAACACTACAACACTAGCAAAGAAAAGCTTTTGTTAAAAAAAAAAAAAGCTCAGAGATTATTACAGGCACACACCATACCTACTATCACCTCACTGAACATCTGCTAACATCAGGTGCCTGTAGGAGGAGCCCAAAGTAAGACATGTTCACCCTAGATGCCTTGTATCAACAGAAACAAAGGTGCACCTTTTCTGAGTCCCCTTCCAGAACTGAGCTGGGCTGAGATGCTCCCTGTACTGCCTTCTGGGAGACTGTTCCCTTGATGCCAAATGGGATAGGTAGGTCTAATCCCTCACTTTGTCTATGGCAAAGCTCTAAAATCAGTGAAGCAGAGCAGCTGACTACAAAGATTCATAATCTTGTATTATTCATAAAACAAATTAATGCATAAATATTTATAACAAGTACTGTTCATACATGCCTGCTCATTATATGGTGCCCTCTATAATGAATGAGCACATCAATCCATAACCACTGCTTTTATAACCACTTGGGAAGTTTTACTTCTATTTACTAATGAGCTACCTTCCCTTCTATTTGGCACCGCTTTCTCTCATTTGAACTCCTCTCCTACTTCTGACAGATTTGCCAGACTACTGAAAATACTATTGTGCATATCAAAACAATCTATTTTCAGACCTGACAGATCATATTAAATAGGTTAATTTTTAATATACTTTGAAAATGGAAATCTTCCATAAGTTTTGTAAGGTATACTACTCACAATACAACCATTTTAAACTTAACTTTCATACCTGCTAGATCCTAAATCGATTAGTGACTGTGCCTTCTGTATATTAGTGCCACCAAACCCTCCTGCCATGAGACCTAAAGAACCAGTATGAGGCAGTGCTGAAACAAACAAGGAACAAAAAAAAAACCAAAACAAAAACTGTAAAACAACCGGGTATAAAGGTAATGTTTTGTAACAAACACTCAAGGTCTTGACAGAAATAAGAAAATCTGATCAGTGCTTTCTTATTAACTTGTTAGAACTGATCTGACAAATGTGAACTTTGGAAAATAACACATTTTTAATTACTTTTTCTTAAACTCACATTCAAATATTAGCATTCCTGTCTGGAATTAGCCATAGAGAAAATAAGATTCACAATTCTGAAAACAAATACTGGACTTTACTGTATGTCCTGGGTTCAGCAGTAGCAGTCATTTTTCGCCGTCTTAGTACTTGGTGCAGTGCTGTGTTTTTGACTTTCAGCCTGGGAACAGCACTGATAACACCAATGTTTTCAGTTGCTGCTCAGTAATGTTTACTCTGACCAAGGACTTTCTGAGTCTCATGCTCTGCCAGGGAGGAGGGGAAGCCGAGAGGAAGCAGAGACAGGACACCTGACCCAGACTAACCAAAGGGGTATTCCATACCACAGCACATCATGCTTACTATATAAACTGGGAGCAGTTACCCGGAGGGGCTAGATCATTGCTTGGTCGGGTTGGGTATCAGTCGGTGGGTGGTGAGCAGTTGTATTCTCTTCTCTTGTTATTTCCCTTATCATTATTATTATTGGTGGTAGCAGTAGTAGCTTGTGTTATACCTTAGTTACTGGACTGTTCTTATCTCAGCCCATGGGAGTTACATTCTTCCAGTTCTCCTCCCCCTCCCTTCGGGAGTGGGGGAAAGAAAAAGAGGGTGAGTGAGCAAGCGGCTCCATGGTTCTGAGTTACTGGCTGGTCTTAAACCACGACACTGTACTTACTTAAAGAGAAAGGTATGGACAAAGGCTGTAGAAGGTTAGATGTTCCATTTGGCAGCGACGACGTACTGACAGAAGGCACCAGGGGAGCAGACATAACCAAAGGAGGAACAGAACTCATGGAGGTCAGAGACATGTTAGCTAATGGTGCAATCGTAGACACAGACGTTGGCATGGACAGATTTGGCATACTACCCATTCCTACAGAAAAAGACAATTCATGATTTAATATTGCAGAGGATCCAGCGAGAAATGGGGTCCACTGTGCTAGGCAAAGACTACACAAAGTTGCAACAATCCTCTATACAGAAAAGCTGATAATGTTTCTGAACTAAGCACTGGCCTTGGAAGGATCCACACTGGTGTAAAGTGCCTACTTAGGGACTCATGCAAATGTTTTGTTTCAGGCAGTTGCCTGAAGTGATTAAGGGCACTTGAATTTCTCCATGCGCCTTGTGAAAGATAACCCTTGTATGCAGATGAGAAGATAGAAAGTTAATAGGAAGTAATCATATGCCAACCAGAGCTGTCTATAAATGCAGGCACTTGTATGCAATCACACAAGGTTTAGCAATGGGCAGATATTTTAAGTCATGTGTGTAATTAGTATATGCATACATTTCAGTATGCACTAATTTTGGAATACAGCTCAAGTCATTATATATATTTTGTTCTAAAAAACAAAAAATATCAACAGGCATGCACTGAATCTGAAAACATCATCAGAAAGGGGAAAGAAAGTGAAAATAATTCTATTCAATGGATCATATAACCAAAACAGACAAGCTGATTTTGAAAAAATATTTAAAGCGTTCCACCAATTTGACCTTTACTAAGTTTAACTGTAAAAATCCCAAGTATAAATAGCTAGATGAGTAGGAGGGAGACAAAAAAAGACTGTCAATACAAGATAAGAGCCTGCAAGTGGTATGGCAGATGTGAATGGCCTTCTTGCTCCTCACGTCAAAAATTCAATAGAAGATTTACCATTAAATGTCTTCAAAGAATGAAATTCTCAAAAATGTCGAGAAAGTAACTTTGTGAATTTCCTAAATCAGAATATCCTCGGGGTGTTTTTTCACTGATTCACTCAGCTGTCATGGTCAGATTAACACTTGTATTTGGCTGCAATTAACTGTGGATTTTTACCTCTGAACACTAAGTAATTATATATTCATAAGTACCAAAGCGAGCTGACATTAGCGGCGAAAATACTGGAATTTGTTTCATGACAGGAGGGAGAACTGCAGGCAACTGCTGTCCTTGCAATTTCAGCTTGATGAGTTTCATGGCTATAGAGAACTCCTGTTGATCCATTTTTCCATCCTTGTTCAGGTCTGATAGTGTCCTTAAAACCGAAATAAAATAAAATTAGAAAAGCCCACAAGGAAGAAATGCAAATTTAACTTCTTCACTTAACGAGAAGCTTTCCTATCAGTTTTATTTTCTGGTTTTGTATAAGAAAACAAGAAAATTCTTGCAACCATTTAGAAATTTTCTACTTTTGATAACATTCAAACCCTCAGAAGTTTGACTACACACCCGGTTGCCTACTGCAGAGTTCAGTTTTAAAGTTACTATATATTAAAAACTTGAGAAAGAAGGAAGACACTTGGAAAAGCAGTAATCCTCTGCTCAGTGGATAGACCTGTTGCCTCTGCCAGACTATTTTCTATCCTACTAGCCAAACTAACTATTTTAAATTTATGTCTGGTAACGTAAGGAAGAAATGCAAGTATTCAAAACAGGAGGACGCAGAAATCTGCTGAAGGCACTACATACCCACTATGAAAACTCAATTGTATCACAAAACGCGAGGTTTTTTTAAGCCCGATATCTGCAGTGTCTTCCTCTGACACTTTTCCAAGCAAACTTAATTACAACAGAAAATATATTCAACAGTGCATATATAAAAAGACTGAATTTCTGGTCAGACAGAAAAAATGAAATCTTAGTAGATGTGAGGACTGGGCACAGGAGTGTACGTAAAATCAGGAAGGAAAACAAAAGAAAATCAGACTTAGCATTAAGCTACATTTAGCGTATCATTCTGTTACTATTCATTATAAAACCCCAAGACCCTATGCAAAAAATTCTTTACCACTCTTTTCTAGGCAATTTAAGAGTCTGAAGAAGAAATTAAGTTTGCATTTAGTTTCATTAATATTCTTTCACAACTCCCACAGTTATTCTTAATTATGAGCCTCCACTGTGTGTCTTTTAGCACATATGTATCTTGATAACAACCAAGTACCCCAAAATGAACATAGTATTCTAGTGAAGACTGAGAATTGTTGCAATTACCACATATATGCTGAAAAGAACAGGTGTTTTTCTAGTTCCTGTATTATAGCATTGGCTGCTATGATAGAATGGCTTGGGTCGGAAGGGACCTTTAAAGATCATCCAGTTCCAACACCCTGCCATGGGCAGGGACACCTTCCACTAGATCAGGTTGTTCAAAGCCCTGTCCAACCTGGCCTTAAACACTGCCAGGGATGGGGCAGCCACAGCTTCTCTGGGCAACCTGTGCCAGCGCCTCACCACCCTCACAGTAAGAATTTCTTCCTAATATCTAATCTAAATCTACCCCCTTTTAGTTTAAAGCCATTCCCCCTTGTCCTATCACCACTTGCTCTTACATATATTTATAAAAAAAATAAAGATAGGGCTTAATGTTTGTGGCAGCCCAACAGGCACTTCTCTAAATGAAAGTCTTGCAATTTATCATCGTTTTTTGTTTCAAGCACTTACTACTAAGAAAGGCTGTCTTCAATACGATCCAATCTGAATTAACATCATGAGAAATGTTTTAAAAGATACTGCTTTTTGATTAAAATAATGATTCAGACAACACCCCTACGTCAACTGCTGAAAGCCTCTTTGAGATAATACACCATACTAAAGATAGTATTTGAATGCTACACATTTCCTAAGAAAAAAAGAATACCTTACCATATTTCAGCAAGGATTGAAGCTGGTAGACCCGACTGCATAAAAAAGTTACGTGCTTGGTCACCTATGTTAAACAGGAAAGACAGACAGACTTTTACACTAGATACACAGATTTTCAGAAGACCTCTGTACTCCCTTGTGGGATCAAAGTTTCAAAAAGGAACCAGCATGCTAAATACCAGGCTTTCCAGTTTCATACCACCTATCCCGTTCCTTAGTGACAGCAACTGGCAGATACGCATGTATTCTGCAATCCTGAATCTTTGCTCTGAGAAGTAATTTCAGATAGTTATAAAAAGCTTTATCAGGTCACAAGTCAACAGCTGCTAACAGCTTTAAAGATGTAAGATTTAGAGAAGTAAAAATGACTGAAAATTTAGTCCTGAACCAATTGCTTTGACCAGAAACAGTGAGCATGCTATTTCTTTCCTTCTCTTTTCTTTCCAATCTAACTTGAGCCAGTATTGCCTCTGCAGAAAATCTGGCAGAATATCACATTCTGAATAATATTCCATTCCATCAGAGAACATTCACTATTTCAGTGTTTCAGGAAGGGAATAGGAACTATTGTGCAACCTCATATCAAGTTCCAAATCAATTGGCACTGATTGTGCTTTAAACAAACATGTAGTAAAACATGGATAGTGGTGTTTATGCCTACCTATGAGTGAATTACAGATGCTTCAAGCTAAGACTTCAGGTTATTCTCTCACCTCTTTCTTCCCTTACATTCATACACCACCTTTCATTTCAAGCAGCTGCCGAACAAATAATGAAGCCTGCAGACATGTGTGCGGGTCAGAGATAGATGTGGCCTACAGGTAGTCCCTGTGACTGAATACTTTTCAGGTAGTGGTAAACACAACCTCCCAGTGCTGTGTGGTCAGAGCAGGAGTTATGTATCACTTAGCCAGAAGATGTGCGTGGTCCAAGCAGACAACTTCCCACTTTCTCCTCAGTTGTTTTTGGGCCAAAAAGAAGAAAAGCTGAGGCAGTGGAGTCACCAGACAGGGCATCAGCAGATAGTTAATCAGGTAGAAACAATTAAGGGTAGTCTTTAGCACCCACACACACACTTGATTTAAGAATGGGGTATTTTTTCCAGTGAGCTTGAGTCTTTTCTTGATATCACAAGCAGATACTTATGCTTAAAAACTGCAGATTCTGAAGTGTGCAGCAACATGACCCAATTGTTTCAGGGGAGAAGCAGCTGAACGCAGTTGGAACTGACAACAGCCCAGTGCAAAACGCCATCAGCCTATCCAGAACTCACTGAAGGCCCAAGGGTTAATAAATTTCAAGCAGTCATTAACAAGGACAAGCTGTCAGCATCTCTCTCCCTGCCTCTTCCTCCAAAACAAAGATATCTAACAGCACAGTATTCTCTAACACTGTTCAGACAGAGAAGGGCCACTTCTGGTGTCTGTGGCATCACTTGCCATAATAGCTACTGTTATGTGCTAGTTGGCAGCCTCCCATCTAAACACAGATTTTGCCTGATACTCTTTGATTTTGAACCTAGACAGCATATAACTGCTAGCTGCAGAAATGTCAGGGTTAATAAAAGAATGTTCCTGAGCCACACTTTAGCCAAAAGTTTTGCAGAAGTTTAATAATAACCTGTGGCTGTTTGTCCAAAGAATATGGTTATCAGTCACCCAACAAAGGGTTAGAAAAAGGATGTAGTTTGCAAACTGTTTTACAAAGATACTTATGCGTACACAGAAGTTAATGTGTAGTCCAGAACCTCAAGACCAACCTGTAATGTAGCCTCCTGTGGGTTTAAGGCTATCAAATTGCTTGTCATGTTTGGCCCGCTCTTCAGAGGTGATGGCCCATATATTTGGACCTCCTAAGAAACAAAAGCAAAACCAAAACACTGAACAACCAAACCGACTGAAAAAGTTTAAAATTCAAACATGTCACTTGCAAAATAAAAGCTTGGTTTCTCAAGAGACAAGGTCAGATCTAGGCACACCCAGCTCCAACCAGTTTGGCAAGGACGTTATGAAATACAAACCTGGTTCCCAGATCCTGCTTTCCAGATGTCCAAGAGGTAGCTGAGACAATTCTTCAGCTAGATCTCTTTACAGTCAGCTTTCAAATATGCTCTGTCATCCTTCAAACCTGGTGCAATGCAGTTTCCTGTTGCTGCTGACTGCAGCCTGGGCAGGATGCACGCTGCTCACCATGCCCTATGTGAACCAAATGCTCCTCTGGTTCACAGACAAGCAAATGGCATTCAATGTCACTTAAAGGTTCTCATATAGAGAGCTAACACCCTACACCTGCCAAAAAGACTCATGCTTCATTTTACCAATACTTTAGAACCAAAATTGGGACTGCTACAAAAATATGTTGGTTTGTCTGACAAAGGAGTAACATTCTGGGTTTTTAAGCAGCATGTAATTTCCACTTACTATTTTTCAATGCTAAAAAAAAAATAAAGGTGTTAAATATTACAGCCTCAAAGTAACAAAGAGAAACTGCAGGGAATAATCATGTTTACAGAACTGTGCTGATATACCTGGCAGAACCAAAGTGACTTTCAGAAATCCTCCAACCTGCTGGATAAAAGGTCAGGGCGTGTGTCCTTTGTTGGGAAAGAAGTTTGCAGAATAATTGGGTTTGTTTTTTAAGTAGGAAGAAGTTTCTTGACAAGTGTCTAATTTTACAAATCTACAAGATTGGCAAGAACTGGCCAAAATCCTGAATGGAAACCCCTAAAACAGCATTAAAAGATTACTACTTAAAACCCACACCTTTTAAAACACATTCTATTAAGCATTACCACTTCCAAAGAAGTGCTAATCTGTTCTTCAAGCATTTGTATTGCTCACTAAAAGAACTGAGGGAATAAATAATTCTTCTAGTAAGATACTAGTAAGTTGCTTTTAAACCCACAGGAATTTGAAAGAAAAGTACTATAAAATGCTTCCTCTTTTCCTACATAAACCTCATTTCCAAGTGTCAAATCTACAAAATTTCAGCAGTTTTCCCTGTTTTTAAGAAAACAGCAACATAGCAAAGGGACTGCACACTGATGTACTTGCCAATATAGACACGCTAACCACATTCATTATCTCTCACCTGTGTTTATCCATTTATGCAGACACGTTTTCCAAAACAACTACATGTCTCCTCTTAAGAAAGTCCTGTTAAGACTGTCATCCTCCTCTCAAATTAATTCCCTCTCAGTAGGGGAACCCTGAAGAAAACACCCAAACCAAACCAGAAACTCATGGGGGATGTGAATGATAGAAAAGGTGGGAGGGCATTAGGGCACAACCTCTATGTACCTGGATTTGGTGTTTTGCTTCCCTCTCTTGAGGATATACCTTTTTTTTTTAATGTGGCCTTAATGAAAGGGTCTTCTTGTAGGCTGCATGTGGTAACTATGGACACACGTTATCAAATGTGCACTGTGCAAATGTTTCAGGAGATTGAATGTAATTCCTGAAAAAGACCAACCTACTTATAATTTATTTCAAAGGTAAGGATCTCCGGTTTTCCCCATCCCTGAGGACAGAGACTGAAAATCTCTTTTTTTCCTGGTGCCTCCATTAAAAAAAAAAAACACAAACACTCTCCACTGTTTGTTTGGTTTATAGGCATGGAAGAAAATAACTTGGTA
This sequence comes from Myiopsitta monachus, assembly GCA_017639245.1. Taxonomy (NCBI): domain Eukaryota; kingdom Metazoa; phylum Chordata; class Aves; order Psittaciformes; family Psittacidae; genus Myiopsitta; species Myiopsitta monachus. The sequence goes on along the minus strand of CM029922.1, from coordinate 20,581,704 downwards.
AGCCTTAAACTGCAAAGCAGACCTTCTCCCACATTATTTGACTGTTTTTCTTAAAGTAAATATATCAAAATATACATAATTTTTAAATAAACATTCAGAGAAAACACAGTTCAGACAAGTGTAGCCACATCTTTCTTAACACTTACCAACATTCAATAATACCTTGAAATTTAAGATAAACATCTTAAAAGGAGATATCAGAACATCTTTTAATTTAGAAGGCTGAATGGAAACAGGTACCAAATTCCAACCACAAATGAGATGGGGGAGGGACAAGGCAAGCAAGGCAGTATCCAAACAAAGTCCTTCCAAAGCTGCGATCCCTTAGATGCTAAGTCTAGAAAGTAATATGTTGCGGGGTTTTTTAGCAAGAGTTAGGATCTAGAGAACACCTTCAAGTCAGCAAAGCTCTCCCATCTCTGATAGCGAGACGGTTGGTGCTTGTCTGCATCTGCTCAAAGTCCCAGAGAAAGTTTTAACCTAGCATCACTTAAGAGAGGTTGTCAGCCATTTTCAAGTTGAACGAGAACAGATCATTCTTTTATGAATACATGTTAATAACCACTGAATAATGACAGCATTTGTTTAAAAGAAAAAAGATTAAAAATAACCCACCCAATATTTATGGGAGGGATTCACAATGTGAGCATTCAAGGCCCACCCAACATTACTTCATTAGAGAATTCAGTTTTTTCCAACACCTACTCCAGTGCAGAACAGAAACAAAGAACAGAAGAAGGAAGGTTCAAGCATTGCAAGCGCTTCATTTTAGCGTAACCAGGTGCTTGTGACTCTTTTGATGTTACCACTTGGTGATACAAAGAAAAGAAAAAATTACAGAAAGAAAAAGTACAGAAAGTGCCATTTTACGATGCCTCAAAATACCAAACAAAAATACCACATTGGTCTATCTGAAATTAACACTTTGAACACACCTATCAAAAGGTCTTAGCAATTCCACAAAGCACATCACAAAACCAATCTTAAAAGTAATTGCTGCACTTACTTATAGTACAACTGAGATCATCACAACAAAGACTTACCACAGACAAAATCAGTTTGAAACTCAGTTCTCCTGTGTGTCACCATCAAAATGCGCCTCCATTCTCACAAAAACTATGGTTGCTTCCCAAAGCTACCACCAGTGGTAAAATTGGCCACTCAGCATCACAGGTGAGGAAAATTACACTGCCTGGTTTACAAACAACCCGGCTTTGGACATGTTGAACAGTGACAAAGGGAAGACTACTCCTTTTCTTGGGAGGACAAAGTTGCAGGAAGAGTCACAGAGAAACACCTGCCATCCAAGGTGTATCACCTAAACTTACCTGCCTTAGCTCAAAATTTTTTTTTGCATTAACATACCTTCAAACCCAGGGCTGGGAAACATCTTGCCCATAAGCCAGATCCAGCTAAAAGGAATAATTAATTTTGCCCAGAGACATCACTGTTGTTATTCCTTCCTCACAACCCCAATCCTTGCTCATGACAAGTCACACACAAATCATCAAAGCAAACCACAGGCATCTCCACTCTACAGACAGCCCTCTGATGAGGCAGGAGGCATGCATCTCCTTGATGGAGTAGCGGTGAATCTTTGGCTCCACAGAGATTGTGAGCTGGCACCAAGGAGCTGTGAACTACCACACTTACACAAAAATCAGTTCAGCATCAGAAATCAAAATATAGTTGCCACTACATGCTCTCCTGACCGGCTTTGCTGCAGCCAATGAACAATACATTTCTACTTTTCTGACTTAGCCTAAATTTCCTGGAAATCTTCAAGAGATAAATATTTTTTTCCCAACTGTAGATGGTATAATTTTGGAGGAGAGGGGGAAAAAAAGTACATTTATCTCATAAAATCATTATTCTTCAAACAAGGTTACTCTGCAATTGCACAACTTCATACACGAAGCAAGACCTGCCTGGATGAAGCTAAATATTTGACTACTTTGCATTTTTAAAAATCAAAGCTCAAGAAATGCTGAACTTGGGAGACATTTTCCCCCCCAAGATCTTCCCTAGAACAGAGTAACTATTGCCTTCACTTGCTTTCTATGTTTATGAAAAAACACATTTCTGTATTAGTAACACCTCTGGGAGACAGATTTGAAACTACCTGTATTTTGTAGAGAAGGTTGCTACCTTCAGAGAAGACTCTGAATAAACATCAGGGCTGGCAAGTGTTCTCGAGATCTAGTGTCGGAAACCTGGACTTACAGACCAGGACTGTCTCAATGGATTCCTTACACCAGATCAGGAAACCAACAGAAAAAGCTCCTCTACTTGCCCACTCCACAGCCCTACAACACGTTCAAGAGTTCAAAGTCACATGTGGATCTACCCATGTGGAAAGTCTGCAGAGAATAACAAAGACCCACATGAACAATACAGTACTAAAGATCATATTGGCATACCTTCAAGACTTCTCTAAAGACAACAAAATGCATACTGACCTCACCTTCGTGTAACAGGTAGCAATATATAATTTAATGTGGTAGCAATTCCAGCTAATTTTATAGTGTTGGAAGCAAGTGACCACGCTGGGCATTAAACACCATCTTCTGTTGCTTTAAGCTCATTTTAAATAAAAGCATCTTTCTATGAGAGTGTATGTGGGGCTGTTTATGGCCGATCACAGCATTTAGTAGGACAGCTCCAGAAATGTCTTTACAACACCACATCAGATGGACAATCTCCTGAAGAAAATAAAGGACTTGCTTTGATGGGCTGCCAACATCAGAAATGGAAACACTGTTCTTCTCCTAAAATGGTAAGTTGCCATTGAAAAAGAAGGAAGAAAAGAAAGTGCAATTCTAGAAATAAACAGACTTGAAAATGCTCTGTATGTCCTCTGCCCCTGGTTAGTACTACCCATAGCAAAAGGTAGTTGTGCCAAGATTAGTACTATTAGTGAAAAGGATAAAGGCAACTTTTAACTTGTGGAAAATCACAAGACATTTCTCGCATTCTCCAAAGAACTGTGTTTTCCACTGACAGGCGTTGCTTGCTTTTCTCCAATAAAAACTATGCTGCTATGACCTACAAAGTTAATTAACTTCACAGAGATAATAAACCTAAATTGAAACAACATTCCTTGTAGATGTAAGTCACGAGGATGAGTGATTACACCACCACCTTTTAAACGATCCAAAAAATCTAGCATTAAGTGTCATAATGACCCTAAATAAATATTTATCCCCATTTAAAGATGGGGAAATTTCAACATAGACACGAAGCAGCATGCCTCAAGCTGCACAACAAGGGGTTTTCCTTAATGCAACCAGTAATCCCAATACTGTCTCTCATTATGAGCCATGACAGACTTGTTTGGTATAAGAAATACTGGGATAAATCTAATAATTCCAGCCTTTCTCTGTCTGTGTTTGTAGATTAGTTTACCGCATTATTTATTACAGATCAGATTTAATGCTTGAGATGTTGAATCACATTTCTAATTTTTCCTCAGTGGTGAATAAACACTCCAGCAGTCTGAAAATACACAGAACATTTTACCATTAGTTGGAATTTCCAGAATCCTTATCAGTGTTTTCACTATTTTGCCTCCCTCTTTTGTTGCTGATTCTTTATATCAAACATAGGAGAAAATGTTGCCTGTTAATAACCATTTATTCTTATTTAAGTGTGCAAAGGTGTTATGAACTACTACTGTGGTGGCTTTGGGTCCATCTCAAAGTACCACCCGCACTTCCTTGAGGAACACACCTTTTATTCCCAGCTCCCATGTATTCTAGCCACAACAGGAGCCACATGCAACCTCACTCATTTCACAACACACACATTCACCCAATACTACTTGTCCTACCAGAAATGCTTCACAGAGGCTCTCAGCATATTACACAGTGACTACAGCAACTGCCAGAAGAAAAGGGTATCTCTATGATTAAGAACTTCAGTGTAACTTCAGTTAAAGGCTGTGTGGAAACACATTTCTCCTTCACTTTTGTATTTTCACTAGAATTACAAGAATTGCGCCCACTGAAGCCAAGAGAATCTGTAAAGATTTTCAGGTGTCTCTGATGTGCTCTCCAAAAATAACCATTACTTGCGGGCAGGCTGTAAATAGCATCGGGCAAGTGCAGAGCTTCAGAGATCTGGCCAAGAAATGCTTGCTTAACTGAAAAGCATGCTCACAGAAATGCGGACATGGCAGCAGCAGCCACACTGCATTTCAGAGTACAATTCCTATTCTCTATATTATGCACAGGATTTCTAGATATTTTGGTGTACTGGGAATCCTTAAATTCAGCAGTTCACTAAAATCAGTATTGTGCTCATGTAAACTAACTGCTTGCTCCTAAAAAGGGCAGAACATGATACAGGATTTTGCCTGATACGGTCAATGGCATCCTTCCACTTCTATACACAAAATCTATCTGTAAAGGAAGAACATTAACATTTCTGTCCCATGCAATGATCTCAGTGTAGAAACATAATCCTTGCTTTTAGAATGAGTATAATCCCTAAAACAATTTAGAGATACGTAATAGTCTAGTCTATGCTAACAGTAAAGATCCATTTGTTTTCTGAATTTTACAGAACAATTTGATTTCAAAGCAGTTAAACTATCAGTTCGTAACAGCAGGACGGTATTTCTATACTTGATAAGAATCACAGAATCATTTAGCTCATTATGGCTATCCATTTTCAGAAGCTCATTTTTGAATTAAATTACTGCGAAGCAGCACTCAAACATACAGCAACACACCAAGCAAGCAAACCAGTAAAAAAAAAAAAAAAAACCCAAAACCAAACCCACAGACATAGAAAATTACAGCAAAGTTTACTTAAAGATGTGTAAACAGATTTTTAATTTTTTTTAGAGCTCCACTAGTATAAAAAATACATTGGGAAATGTGTATAAACCTGACAGTACTCTCAACTGCACACTAGCATGCCACCTTTCACACAAGTTTCCTGCAGGATATGTGACAACTCATTCAATAGTTTCTTCTGAAGTTTTAATGAAGCAAGTTTTCTGTTTTGCATTAAGAAGTGCAACTACTATAACCTACAGTGTTGGTAAACTCATGTTTTATTCTTGAAAGCTAATTTAGTTTTCTCTATTCTTACAGAAAAAAGTTGGCACACAAACTTGGCTTCACCTAAGCCTTCCCCATATCTAGACGCAATACTAGCAATAAATATAGAAGTATTCTAGACCTAATTCTGGAAAAACAATGTCATTGAAATCAGTTGCAGATGTTGAGTTATGAACACCGATGCAGCACACAAAACAAGCCCATTCTTCTATCCAGTGACTTAGCCATGTCTTTGCCCAGAATCACAGAACCACAGAATCATTCACTTTGAAAAAGACCTGCAATAAAAATCATAAAATCATAATAAAATAAAAATCATAAAATTCAACCATTAACCCAACACTGCCAAGTCCACCACTGAACCATAACCCTAAGCACCGCATCTACACATCTTTTAAACACCTCCAGGGATCTGAAGGGGGGCTACAGGGATGCTGGGAAGGGACTCTTCATGAGGGACTGCAGTGAGAGGACGAGGGGTAACGGGTTCAAACTTAAACGGGGGAAGTTTAGATTGGATATAAGGAGGAAGTTCTTTACTGTAAGGGTGGTGAGGGACTGGAATGGGCCACCCAGGGAAGTTGTGAATGCTCCATCCCTGGTGGTGTTCAAGGCCAGGTTGGAGAGAGCCTTGGGTGGCATGGTTTAGTGGGATGTGCTCCTGCCCATGGCAGGGAGTTTGGAACTAGATGATCTTAAGGTCCTTTCCAACCCTGACTATTCTGATTCTATGGCGACTCAATCACTTCCCTGGGCAGCCTGTTCCAATGCTTGACCCTCTTAGTGAAGGAATGCAACCTAAACCTCCCCTGGCGCAACTTAAGACTGTTTCCCCTCATCCCGTTGCTCATTACTTTGAAGAAGAGACCGACCCCCACATCACTACAACCTCTGTACAGGTAGCTGTAGAGAGCGATAAGGTCTCCCCCTGGGCCTCCTTCAGTCCAGACTAAACAACCCCAGTTCCTTCAGTTGATTCTCACAAGATTTGCGCTCCAGACTCTTCACCAGTTTCACTGCCCTTCTCTGGACCCACTCCAGCACCTCCATGTCTTCCTTGTAGTGAGGGGCCCAAAACTGAACATTGTTTTCAAGGAGCAATCTTACCAGACCTGAGTACAGGAGGACGATCACTGCCCTAATCCTGCAATTAATACTTCTGAATGGGTTTTAAAGACAGAAAAAAAGAGAAGAAAAAAGTCGCACCAACAAGAATCTTTCCAATGGAAGCTATGAAAAGCTCAAAGTAAGTAATATTATCAAAGCATAAAATAAGCATGCTTTGCCAAATTCTCCCCTACCAGGTGCAAGACCTGCCTCCATTTGTTAAGGTGGGCATACTTCCAGCTGACAAGCCTCCACAGCCTTCCTTTCCAGCATGACACAGAACATGGAAGATAATCTTACCCTTTAGTTCAAACAAGTCAGAAGCCTCTTTTTTTTTAGTAGAGTCCTGTCAACCTATATAGCATCACAGTTTCAATGAGGAAAATAAAAGTTTTTAGTCACCGTGTTTGAGGAAAAAGGCCATCAGAGCTTATACTACACTTTTCTAATTCTGAAAAAGGATTTTTTTATGATGCTGCTGCTTATCAGCATTGACCAAAACCCCTACAACTTAACCAAAAATTTACAAAAGGATAATTTGTTTAATTATTGTCTAGCAGATCTCTGGGGAATGCCACAAAAATAAAGATTCAGGTGAGATTCCACCTGCGGCAGCTCGTAAATCTTTCTACATCAGGAGAAATGCAGGCAAGAAACATACTAGGCAAGAGAATGCAACAGGAACTATGAAATTATGTGGAGTAAAGGAAATGACTGTCCTATAAAAACATATGCCAAAATAAAATCAAAGCAGAACTCTGTTCAAGGGATATTAAATCTTTTATAGTAATTTTTGTAGTTCTTGTCATTATCTGGCCATTAAACCACTATTTCTGGGTTTTCAGACTTCAAGAAGGCCCTAGTGGAAGGCTGATGTGCTACATTTACAACGGAGAATTGGGATACAGACTTGAAAGGAAAAAGGAAAAGAGAAGACCAACCAAATAAAAAAAAAAAAAAAAAAGTACACAGGAAGGGTGGGAGAGAAGGAAATTGAGGAGCCATTTCCTGAATGATCCGTGGAATCAAATTAAATTAGGAGATAATTTTGGAAACAAATCTCAGTAACAAATCTGCCAGCACAGACTGAACATTGACCACCTAAGCTTCCAGCACAGAGCAATAGACTGAGGTCAGCACGTGGTGATACTTCCCCAGGATGTCTTCTGAGCCCCCAGTGCAGCTCCTGAACCAGAGGCAGTAACTCAGCAACGGAAGGAAAATCCACCTATCTCTAATTGCTTAAGGAATCTAAGTAACATTTGTCATCTACAGCTTCCTACTATTTGATACTGTGCAAAGTGCTTTGTTTGCTATCTGCCACTGATATTTTCATTCGATACTGGTTAATTCTTGTGTTATCAGAGGTTAATTACAATTCCCTTGCCTATAAAATTATGAATGACCTTGAGAAGGTGACATCTGCTGTATCCACCATCCCCACTGTTTATTTTCCAGCTATAATGTCCTAATCAATGTAAATATTCCTCATATGGAAGCTGTTCTGTATCTTTGATCACTCTTGCTACTCTCCCCTTTGTAATTTCTAGCCCTGACAGAAAGAAAACACGTAGGAAAAGCTGGAAGAAAATACAAAAGTGACAAAAGCAAGAACAAGAGTTTGCTTAAACAGTACCCCTTATAACGTTAAATTACTAATTAGCAGAACCTGCCAACTATATCCAGTGCATATATGATACCACTTTCCCAGTGCCCCAGGGTATTTGATTTTAAATATAATATATTAAAAACTGTCTAATTTATGTTCAGAAACTTTTGGTATCAGTTTATACCTCAGTCCCTAATCCTGCCTCCACAGTGGCTCATAGAGCCACTTATGGAATAGAATTAGGAACACAGTTCTTCCCTGGGTATTACAGTTCCTCAGCTGTGAGAAATCAGAAATTTGGCAGAATTCTTGAGCCAAAAAAAGAAAGAAATAAAAGAAAAACAGCCATTTAATAGCTAGGGCATAGATCTTTCCTCCCCGTTTTGATACCATGTACTTGGAACTTCTGGTTCCTAAGGATCTTGAGAAAGTCCCAAACCTGAGCTGCTCATTACATGAAACCAACCAACCAACAACTCATTTTCTTCTCCCTGCCTTAAGCTTAATAATTTCACTAGGTATTGCTTCCCTTTTCAGTTATGAAAAAAACAGTCAATATTCTTTCCCTTATTAGCCTTTTCTATACTATTAAGGCTTTACAGATTTCTATTATACCCTCAGCTGTCTCTTCTCTGAACAGCTCTAACCCATTTAGTCATCACTAACGCAGAAGCCACATTCTCTCTCAAACGTCTTTTTCACAGGTATCCCTAGTGTTTAATCCTATTTTTTTTCCAAAGCCTTGAGTGTAACAGACGCTGGCAATAGCAGAGTGAATAATTTCAAGGAAGGTGAGCCTTGTGGATGCTGAGTTATCTTCAGGTTAGGTTAAAAAGTACTCTCTATTTCTTAATCCAGTCTCAATAGAGAACATTATAAATAACAGGAGTAATTGTGCTGGCTTTCCAACTCACATCATCTACATCAGAAACAGGTTATACATCAACTTGCACCTGTATTCTTTTTTCCCCCAAACTTGAAGATTTCTTATGAAATACAGTGCTATGAAAGCATTATCACTTGTTGCACAGGAAATTTTACCCGAAGCTCTTGAAAATTATAAGCACGCTCTTTTCCGTACTGTCATACAAGAACCAACACACACTGTAATAAGTGTGGAGTTCTTTGATAACACTGAAACCATGACTTACAGGAAATACGCGCTTCCTAAAGAAACAGCTGTACTAGAGAGATCACAGTTAAACACAAGATTATGGCAATGAGAAGAAATGTAAGGGGAAATGTACATACATGCTTTAAAATATACCATTATTAATACATATAACCTTTAAACAAATTACTTCAACAAAGAGCACTAAGACCGCTCTTGATATTCAGTTAATCTTACCTGTTCTTGAGACTCACACACAAGGAGCTACACATCCAATTAAACCACAAGTGTCTGAGTTACTTTAATAACTTCTCTGAAGGTACTTGATAAGAAGGCTAGTCCCATGAAAACTGATATTCCTTCAGCTTTCCAGGGTTTCACCCCTTCTAGCTATCTCACTTATGATTTAAAGTTACTGTTCCATTGTAGGAAACCGATGTCCTAAAGAACTGATGCAGTACATTGAAAAGCCTGCACATACAAGATCTCTAAGTAAAGCAACACAGCATTATATAAACACATATGACAGACAACAATGTCTAAAACACATTTATTCCTGCTATTGTAATTAGTGGGCTAAACCTGAACTCATTCTGCCAGTACTAATTAATACCGTCTATGGCCTGTTCAAACTGGCCACAATGATCACAGATGACATGGAATTTAGTACATGTTAAGATGGTACCACTTCACACAATGCCCATCAATCATAAATTATAACAACCATATCAAGTGGTTTATCAGATTAGTATGTTTCCCAAACTTCTGGAGCTAAACATTCAATAAAATGAAAACTTGAACAGTCAAACCCTTTTGAAGCTCAGCCATGTGACTGATTCATGTTTCTGAGTCCTTTCTGCTAAGCCTTCAGTAATGTGGCTCCACTTTGGGGCAGTATTTGTACATCATCTTGTGTTTTTTGTTTAGGCTTTTATATGCTTTGAAGAAAAATCATCAGGAAGTCCCACTGACATCAAAATGAAGAAAGCAGCTTACGCTATATTATAGTATTATTACTCCAGATTACACTGAATGGTGGCTTTTATCTTACCTTACAAAAGCTAACACACGATACTAATAAAATAAAATAGTAGCAAGACAAAACAGCTATAGGTTTAAATTAAGTCAATGGATGAAGATCTAACACTAATCTTTATTATGTTATTATCTTCTTTTTTATTTAGCCTAATTTTCACATTTTAGGAGCACAGGACTGGAAGGGACTTCCAAGGTCACCATGTCCAGACTGCTGCTACTCCAAGAAACATTTAACACATTCATTCCTTCAGAAAATTCAAGCTCTGCCTTAAGGCAATCAGACCTCTTCCTTGACCATGATCCAGAACGTAACTGCTGACAGAATCGTTCCCACTTCCAATCCAGCTGTACCAAGAGCTGATTCATCTCTATTTAACTTTGTGTTAACACTGTACTTTAAAAATGGTGTTTTCCTCCTTATTTCTCTTTCTAATAAGAAAAAATAAAGAATAGATTTATTTACTGTAAAGCAATACAATGAAACAAAAAAGTCAGCTTTTCTTTTGAAAGGTTAACAAAGGCAATCTCTTTAGCCTTTCTCAACACTTTTCATTCATTTATTCTGAATAACACTGAAGCCTAATGCCTCTATTACACTTCCTGGGTTTTTTTCCCTACTAAGCAGATAACCTAAATTCCAACCCATATCCCACAAGGTGTCTCACCAGTGCCTTATGCAATAGCACACAGACCTCCTTATTTCATTCACCGTATTTTAGGATGCATTTCCTTTTCCCTCAAATCACGTAATTATTACGTGATCATCTAATATATTCAATTGTCTTCCTCCTTAGTCATAGCCAACTGCTGAGACCCCAACACACAGCAAAAATTCTTCTAGCTCATAATGGTATGACTAAAAAGCTATCTGAAGACAACACAACAGAAGTGTGATGAAATTCAACTGGAGTATTGTGTGCAGTTCTGGTGTCCTAAACATAAAAGGGACATGGAACTGTAGGAACAAGTCCAGAGGAGGGCCACGAGGATGATCAGGGGACTGGAGCATCTCCTGTATGAAGATAGGCTGAGAGGGTTGGGGCTGTTCAGCCTGGAGAAGAGAAGGCTGCGTGGAGACCTCAGAGCAGCCTTCCAGTATCTGAAGGGGGCCTATAGGGATGCTGGGGAGAAACTCTTCATTAGGGGTTGTAGTGATAGGACAAGGGGTAATGGGTTCAAACTTAAACAGGGGAAGTTTAGATTGGATATAAGGAAGAAATTCTTTACTGTGAGGGTGGTGAGACACTGGAATGGGTTGGCCAGGGAAGTTCTGAATGCTCCATCCCTGGTGGTGTTCAAGGCCAGGTTGGACAGAGCCTTGGGTGGCATGGTTCAGTGTGAGGTGTCCCTGCCCCTGGCAGGGGAGTAGGAACTAGATGATTTTCAGGTCCTTTCCAACCCTAACTATTCTATGATTCTATGATATACAGTTCATACTATATAGTTCTGGGTAGAAAATTACTCCTAAGTTTGTGTCATCAACCAATTTAACCAGCATATATTTGCTTTTTACTGATGATGTTGCCATAAACAGTAACAACTAAGACTGGTCTCAAGCTAAAAATCCAGAAGAATATCATTATGACAACATCCCAGCTTAAAATTTGCACTTTCTCTCCCCTTCAGCCAGTTCTCTAATGAAGTCCAAACATGGGATCTGTTTATACTTTGTCTACAGAATTCACACACTGAAGAAGGTATAAGGTGAAACCTTCCTTTCTAAAAATCTTAGTTCAACATATTCCAATTAGTATTTACCTCCATGTCTAATTATTTCTTCCTTCCATGACTTCCTCTTACATTTTCTGTGTGAATCGTATCATTCTAATAATCAAATATGAATAAGACGCTTTGTATTCTTCAATCCTATACCCCTATTTCTGACTTGTTAGGAGTAAGGAAAACATAATACAGCACACACAGTTGGAAATCTATTTTTTTTCAGGGTGTGGCAGTGGAAGATAGACACCCTTCTAACTAGAGCACATGAATTTTGATCCATACCAACAGACACCACTGTCCTCAGTAGAAAGTGACAGGAAGGATCAATTTATAAGTAAGGACAGAGAAAATATTTGTCCTTGTCTTAGAACTTCTTTCCTTTTCCTTCTTTGAAATGGGAGGATAAGTTCTGGTATTTTGTCTGCAAGGTCTAATTCAGCCTAGTATTTTTATCTACATTTGTTTATACCCAAGTCTACAGTTTCCTTATCTACAGTGCACAAAAGTTTAAGAGTCAGGTTGCATTCAAGTAGGTTTTAATTGAACGGCGATGACCAGGGTTCCTCCTAACTCAAAAAAATTCAGACAATGGATCTTGAGACAGACTTTTTTTAATAGAGAAGATGCAGCAGAACTTACCATCAGTGGTTTACCCTTGACATCAGTGGAACCAGGACTTCACTCAACCCACTCATGTCAATCCTAGTTTCCAACACACCTCAGTGCAGTGACACAAAACTCAATTCTGTTCACAGCAGTATAAAATCTAGTTTGACTTAAGAAGGTTGAGGAGCAAGGGAAATGAGTTACAAGTACTACTTTTTGCACCTCGGTTTATCAGAGGTATTTTCCTGCCAGACCACAAAAAATTGTATCAAGAGGAAACAGGTGGTAGGAGCTAAGAGGAAGGACAAATAAAAACATAAACAAAAAAATGCACAGTTCAAAAATTCCAATGGTACTAAAGGAAACAATGTGAAAGATACTGATCAGCAAATACTGCTTTCCTTGTTTCAGCTGAACTGCAGAGATTAAACCTCCTCAAACCAAGATGCAGCATCAGTACGGACATTAAACCCTCAAAAACTCTACAGCCTACAAAAGAAGGAGAGTTAGGGGGACAGGAACATCTTGCAACTGCTCTCCAGTTGTAAAGAAGGCATCCTGTGGCAGTGAGGGCTACTTCTTGGAAGGCAGATGCAGGGACTTGGAAGGCAGACACAGGGACTGTGAGAATTAAGACCTTAGGTCCACTGTAGGAGAGGATCTGGTTCGTGACCATCTTAAGAACCTGAACGTACACAAGTCCATAGGACCTTATGAAATCCATCCGTGGGTTCTGAAGGAGCTGGCAAATGAAGTTGCTAAGACACTGTCCATCATATTTGAAAAATCATGGCAGTTGGGAAGTTTGATAAAGAACAGGCTGGATGGCCACATGAAAAGAGTTCTGCTCAATGGCTCAACGTCCAGCTGGAGACCAGGAACACGTGATGTCCCTCACAGATCGGTGTTAGGACCGGTCTTGTTCAACATCTTTGTCGATGATATGGACAGTGGGATTGCGTGCGCACTCAGCAAGTTTGCCGATGACACCAAGCTGTGTGGCTCAGTTCATAACGTTGGAGGGAAGGAATGCCATCCAGAAGGACCTTGACACGCTTGTGAGGTGGGCTGATGCCAACCTGATGAAGTTTAACCATGACAAGTGCAAGGTCCTGCACCTGGGTCAGAGCAATCCCAGGCACAGCTCCAGGTTGGGCAGAGAAGAGATTCAGAGCAGCCCTGCAGAGAAGGACTTGAGGGTGCTGGCTGATGAGAAAATGAACACGAGCTGTCAGTGTGCAGCTCGCAGCCCAGAAAGCCAACCGTATCCTGGGCTGCAGCAAAAGGACTGTGACCAGCAGGTCGAGGGAGGTGATCCTGCCCAGCTCTACTCTGCTCTCCTGAGACCTCACTTGCAGTATTGTGTGCAGTTCTGGTGTCCTCAACATAAAAAGGACATGGAACTGTTGGAACAAGTGCAGAGGAGGGCCACGAGGATGATCAGAGGACTGGAGCACCTCCTGTATGAAGACTAGGCTGATAAAGTTGGGGCTGTTCAGCCTGGAGAAGAGAAGGCTGTGTGGAGACCTCAGAGCAGCCTTCCAGTATCTGAAGGGGGCCTATAAGGATGCTGGGGAGGGACTTTTCATGAGGGACTGTAGTGATAGGACAAGGGGTAATGGGTTCAAACTGAAACAGGGGAAGTTTAGACTGGATATAAAGAACAAATTCTTTACTGTGAGGGTGGTGAGGCACTGGAATGGGTTGCCAGGGAAGTTGTGAATGCTCCATTGCTGGCGGTGTTCAAGGCCGGGTTGGAGAGAGCCTTGGGTGACATGGTTTAGTGTGAGGTGTCCCTGCCCATGTCAGGAGGGTTGGAACTAGATGATCTCAAGGTCCTTTCCAAGCCTAACTATTCTATGATTCTATGATTCTTCCTGCTCTGTGATAAAGACAGCAATCACAGAGACAAATTAAGTGGAAGCCCATTTTAGTCTATTACAGCCTTTACCCTTTCCACTGCTGTTTATGGTTAATATATTAGCTCCCTCTTTAAAATACAATTGTTGAAGTTATTTGTTACTTAGTGTACATAAATGCCATTTCCAGAAGCTTTTGTAAGATTTGGGATGAGCTCCTAAGAAAGTTTTGTCCAGATGGAGAACTGTATGTAATGAGCATAAAATACCAGAAACAGTGTTCAATTTATCATTTCAGAGATAATGATCAATATCCAGATGGTTACAGGATAAAACTAAACCCTCAGTAGGGAATCCTTGATCTTGTTTATGGCCTGGAGAGATGTATATGCCTGGAGCAGTTCTTTGATAGAAATGGACTCCACAGAGATAGATGTCTGTTATCCATCTGGTGTTGGATATGTGGTTTGTATTTGGCAGTCTCTCTACATAAGAAGAAGCATATTACTCAGCCTCACCTATTCATAAAAATGTCATCACAACTTTTGTATTTTGCACAGGAGATAAATTTGTAAAAACTGGCAGGTGTGCCCTGAACTGCAGAAAAAACAACATGAACTCTTTTAAGTCTTACTTTTCCTCTTTAAATTTCCAGCCTGCTGGTGAGGCATCCACAAAGGTCACACTGGACAGAAACAGAGAGTCAAAGGGACCACCTTTCTGTTCACTGCATCCTTCCATGGCTTTAGAGAAGAAAGATAAGCAGCCTAGCAAGAGCATGTGCCCCTTGAGCTCACAACACCTCAACAAACTGAAGTTTACAAACGGCCACAGAAGCAAAGACGACTATGCCAGCTCTCAGTATAACACACAGTTTGGCCATCAGCCACATGCTGTGGCTGGACAGTCCTGGGAGCCTGCTCTGGTGAAGGTATATTCTGAGCTCAAGGCGTCCTCAGTGAAGTAGAGTCCTCTCAACTAGAACTCAAGCACACAGCTCAGTCACCCTTTCTTCTTGAGGTCCTGCATGGACTTCCCTTTCCCTGCTTAGGTTAGTAAATAAAGCATTGTAGCGTTTTCTACTTCTGCGTGTTTGAGACTATGAGTATCATGCTTTGTCACTTGAACTCACACCACCCTGTGTCATACAATCACACACTTGTGCATACATCTACTCCATGTTATTTACTCCCTTTTCTCTAACACTGAATGACAAAAGTAGTCCTGAAACCTCATGCCTCACACTAATAATGAACAAAAAGCTAAGTATATTGTACCTTGGTAAGACTTTTCTTTTCCCAGAGGAAAACCACCAGTTCCTCCTAGTAGGATACAAAAACAAAGGGTCAACACTCTTCTAATACAAAGATGTGGAACACAGCCAGCGCTCTCACTGCTGCAGCAACGCCGAAAGGTTTAGTTGCCTCATGCATAACCTCGTTCTTCATCTCGTGCTTGAAGTCACTACCAAGGGCTAGCAACATAATTAGAGGTTTCCACTGAGTAATGAGTGGTAAATGTAGGTGAACTACTTTGAATACAAGCAACAGTGGTAGTAAGCAGCAGGGAAGAGGAACACAGGTTAAAGAACTACAATTTCCACAGCAAAGGTTATTCAGAATTTATCCAGAAATCACATAAAAACTATTTTCTTCCCACCTGACTTGTTTAAAATTTAACAAATTCTGGTAAGAAATATGACTGCAAAGCTACACTCAGTCATTCAAATATTCTGTGAGGAGCAATAATTTAACTACTCCCTGGAATCTTTCTCACTTGCATTCTCCTACTATGTTTTCCAACACAGTAAAATTCTGTGAGGGGAAAGGCTGCATCTCGTGGCACCATTCCTTTTGGGAGCAGCAAACAGCATTCCCAAGGGATTTCAAATGAAGTAAAGGATCATGTTCCCAAACTAAGACTTCTGAGATCAAGTGATGTACGTGCTCAGTGCCAATACACTTGAAGACCTCCAACAGAACCAAGGAGTAAAAAGCCAAACTCGAATAGTTTATGCATAAGTCAACCAACAGAGACAGCCAACAACATTAACCTGTATCCTCCCTGAAGAGAGCTTCTGTCTGTTTTAAACTACGGAGCAAAGAGCATGTGGCAATTAAAAAAAATGCTTTTACGTTATGTCCAGAAAGTGGCAGAAAAAAAACCCTGGCATTTTAGTTTTTCCCTATTATATACAATATATTGATTACTTTTACTTCTGTCTTACTGTTAAGACTGTGAAACAATGTCTGGAACAAGCTGCAGCTGACGATATAAAAACAAAGGTGTTGATCACACCCATCACTTCTTCACAAAATGTTTTATGCACATGTGAAACTCTAAACCAGGTTTAATTTGAAATCTGAATGTTGTTGTTCAGCAAAAAACAACGTCCCCTTACTCACCCAATTGTCTCAGCAGTGACGATTTTCTAAATTAGTTAAATAAAGACCTCCTGCAGTAACCTTCACAGATAAATCAGGTAAGAAATTGGTTTTCTTATATCTATTTCCCTATTTTTATCAGGAGAAATATTCCCTATCTGGAATATCTGAAGTCTTTTTGATTTGGCCAGCTCTGTAAACAACAACATCCTATATCACAGCAGATATTTGCAAATTGTGTTTACACAAATAAGACTGCTCTAGAAATAAAGAGCTTGAACACATACACACATGCACAGGCAATTTTAAGGTTTCTACTCTCATACATCTTTGAAAGGAAATCACCAAGAAACATATTCAAAAGTTTCTATGGTAGATGGGGCATACAATCAAGAGGAAAATTCTTAACTTTTTTTGATTTTGACAAAGACTATTTTTGTCAATGTAGCAAGACATTCAAATATTTTGGGTTAAAATAAGTAGCATATTGTATTATAATGAAACACATTTTGTGCTAAATTGCGTAAAAGGAAAAGTACGCAAGTTTAATCAACTATTACTTAGCATATTCCCCACTTGCAGTCAGACAGTATTAGCACTACAACTCACACATTCCTCAACCCTTTAATATTGCAAGATTACTAGATGCTCCAAACCTATCCGTACTCCAAACAATACTGCAGTAATGCTTCCACTGAATTTCTACCAGCATTACAGTACAGGTTTGGCTACAGGAAGCAATCTGCTGCAAACTGACCATAATGCTGCTGCAGGTACTAAAATGAGCATTTAAAAACAAAACCCTAAAACCAAATGCTCCCACCTCAACTAAACAAACCCAGCCCAGCTACTCACCATTCATGGCTGTGGGAAACTGAGCCATCATGGTCTTGAGTATGCCTTGCTAGCTCTTAGCCATCTGCAACATAAAAACATTGTGCCATTAATAATGCAACAAGGGCAAAACGTAGCTCCGTGCTCCCGCTGAGCAGGGGGAATGTCTGTCCCCTTTAGCTCACGCTTCCGATAGCGAACAATGCCAGGCTTGAGGCTGCTGCTGAACAAGCTGAATTTACATTTGGGAGGAGGTGGAGGAATTATTTTTTTATAGGGTATGCAGCGCAGTCCTGAAGCTAGTGGCACATTCTTAAAGGAAAACAGTACCAACTGTTCAGCAACTGCTGCATAATGTACACAAACAGTAGACAACATGTCAGAACATATGGCATAGAGAACAGCCCTCTCCCAGCAGGAGGATATTCTCAGGGTCCTAGCAGACCCTGGTATGAGCTCTCACTGGTAAATATGCACGCACACCATAAGAAAAGTTCAAGGCACAGCTCCATAACAGAATGCTTCTACTGACAACAGTGGAAGAACAATTATTATTCAAATTCATCCATCCCACTACTCCATGCACTATTTACAAAGAAAACACTCTTACGAGATGTATTCCAAAGGAAAATTACTTGACCTAATAAAAATCTGTAGTCAGCCAGTTTTCTATAACCAGCACAGTGAAGTTACTCCTTCTCTTGAGGTATTGCATAAAGATTCAAAAGCAGCATTTAAAGAGATCTCAATATAATTTACTTTCATAATAAATGTAAGAGTGCCTATCTTAGCTTTCTAGTATGCATCCTTTCAAGAGTACCTGTAGTAATGCTTTTAATCCTGTAGAGTAGCAAACCCGCTAACTGATACTTACCTGAGAGGTAAGCATAAGCATGCCTTTACAAACAGAACCAAGACAACGCAGAGAGCTTTTGCTTTGGATGAGGTAACTCTATTAAATACTGAAATTTATACATCATTATCCTGTGCTCTACATGGAAAAACTATTGCTTCAGGATGAAGATATAAAAATTAAATTTTAATTAAAAATAAATAAAAATCACATCTCAGATCCCTCCATCTCTCCCTCTTCAGATACCAAATCTTCTCCCCCCAAAAAACCCTTCACCTCTCAATGAAACCATGGCTTTAATATTAAGTACAGAAATAACATACACACCCCACTCCCTCTCCCTGCAAGCAAACTCCTGCATATCTCATCATAAAAATCAAGCAGCTGGAAAGCCCTCTGGTTTCACATGTGGATAGGAGAGCATTTTTTCTACCTACTGCACATTTCTGCAATAAAAATAAAATGTCTGGGATCAGTTGTTAACAATTCCCCCTTTATCATCATCATCACTATCATCATTATTATGACATTTTTATTTTTATATTATTTCTACTATTATTAATATATCCTATAACTAATATTTAAATCATGCTATTGTAATAGGACACAAATTATTCATTTTCCCTGGGTTATTTGTAAACCTCATGACCATATATGCACCAGGTCTCCCCCAAATGAATGAAGAGTATTTGATCTGAAGTTCTCTTGCTCCGCGTTGTTTATGTAACTGTCCAGTGAGGAATGAACAATTTAGTTTTGATTTACTTTTTTAAAATCTGACACATTACAGAGCAGTGTCATTAAGACACTTGCCATTCCTGACTTTTATATACCTTATATACACGCATTTGTGCATACACAGACATACATACATATATGTTAAAAAAAAAAATAGTAAATGGAATGATTGGCAAGTCCAAATAATCTCTCAGGGTGACAACAGGTATCAGCTGCAGAAAGATGAAAAAAAGGAAGCATGGATCTATTCCAGGACATGAATTGTAAAAGAAATGGGAGTATTTTTAGTTTGCTTCCAGCATCCCTTCCTAGGCCTTACAGCAACCTACTAAGAGACATTTGAAACCTATATATAGGCTTCCTGAAAAACACTCCCAATGTTGTTAAACATTTCTACAGCATGTTTCTCTGTAAAAGCTGTTCTGTCAAGGAGGGAGAGACTGAAACCATGACACAGAAGCAGGATGCTAAAGAATATCCCGAGAATCAACAGAACAAAGCTCAATAGAGCTTTGCTGTGACAAGAGATATCCACTTGCACGCAACTGTCTCTGGACTTAGTGTCTTGCTGGATAAAGGCTACACATTTGCTGTTTTCTCCAATGTATTTTATTTTCTATTTTCAGATTTTTATTCTTTTTTAAAAAAGTAATTATAATAGGATCACAGAACCATAGAATACCCCAAGTTGGAAGGGACCCACAAGAATCAGGAGGTCCACAGACTCCACAATGGACAACCTAAAAGTTAAATCATGTATCTAAGAGCATTGTTCAAACACTTCATGGCTTGCAGCCATAACCACTTCCACTCTTACCAACAGCTACCTAAGTATACAGGCATCTGTCTTTCACTGATCTCTGAGACAAATGATCTCTGCCCTGCACTGCATCCAAAGAAGCATGGCCAGCAGGTCAAGGGAGGTGACTCTGCCCCTCTACTATGCCTTGGTGAACCCCCCCCCCCCCAAAGTATTGCATCCACCTCTGAGGGCCCCAACATAAGAAGAATGTAGGGCTGCTGCAGAAAGGCCAGAGGAGGCCACAAAGATGTTCAGAGGGCTGGAGCACCTCTGCTATGGAGAAAGGCTGAGAGAGCTAGGCTTGCTCAGCCTGGAGAAGAGAACATCTCTGGGGAGTCATTAGAGCAGCTTCCAGCCCCTACAAAGGGACCAACAACAAATCTGGAAAGGGACTTTTTACAAGGCATAGAGGGATAGGAAAAGGGGGAATGGCTTTAACCTGAAAGAGGGGAGGTTTAGATTAGTTGTAAGGAAGAAGTTCTTCCCTGTGAGGGTGGCGAGGCCTTGGCACAGGTTGCCCTGAGAAGCTGTGGCTGCCCCATCCCTATCAGTGTCCAAGACCAGGTTGGAGGGGGCTTGGAGCAACCTGGTCTAGTGGAAGGTGTCACTGCCCATGGCAGGGGATTGGAACTGGATGAGCTTTAAAGGTCCATTCCAACTCAAACCATGCCGTGATTCTGTGATAACAGCAGTTTCATAGGCACATATCAAGCAGAATTAGAAACTGTAGTCAGATACCAAATATAACACACCCAAGTTATCACCCATACCACCTCCTGTCCTCTCAAAAAGGTGTTCCTAATACCACACTGTTTGATACTCTGTTCCAGTGCAGCACTATCAAAAATAAAGACCAACACAAATTATTAGCAGAGTTTTTCTCAGCACACTGGAAAATTGCCAAAGTTTCCCAAGCCTAGGCTGACCTAGGTCCAACCTTAGGCTCAAAACCAAGAAGGAATTGCCCAACAGATCTGTACTGAGACTACATCGCACCAATGTGATGAGATTAAATCACAGTTTAGCTCTGTCATCTCACTATTATGTCTATGTGCAGATCCTGTCATATTTTAAAATATCAGACCTGAAGGGATCAAAAAATTAATATATTAACCCGCACAAATAATACAGAAGCAACCAGGAATCACAGACAGGATTTTTATAGGATTTTACGTGCACCAGCACTAAGATCCCATCCTACCCTTTGCACAGATCCATTTCATCTGGGCACCAGGATTACACCAAACACACAATGCATCTCTTGTGATAGATTCCAATGTTGTGCTGAGAGGTAAAAAAACAAAAATGAAAAATAAAAGTATCACTGCAATGTAATTTCCCCTCATTCAGTTTTTTAGGGAAGGAGGAAGCAGCCCAGTAAACTCAATGTCAACACACATTTTTCAAAGGTCTGGAAACAGCCCTTCCTAAAGAAGGGCACTTGCCCTCAGCAAGTATTCTGCCTTCTACATTTCTACAGTGTGCCCTAGAGGCTTGGATATTATGCATATACCAAAGTTTAAAGCCGCATTATTTCCACAAGCTCCAAATAAAATTGTTCTAGTTGGCATCTGTAAAAACATCTTGCAGCTTTAGGACACCAGAGTGCACCATGTATTTACCAAGGGGAATCTAAGCAAACTATTCTCACTTGAGGCCAAGCTTACTTTTTTTTACTGACTGATAATCTTTTAATCATTAATACAGGTGAAAGCTGTAAATTTCCAAGGAACCTTATGATACAGTACTACAGAGGAAACCAATGCCATATAAAAACATGGAAGGAAAAAACCCAGGAAGATACTATAATCGGTATCCTAAACCAATGATACAGATGAAAAAATGGCCATCATAACCAGAATACCTCACACAAAATTACTTATTTCTGAAAAAGTTCTAGGAAAGGTGCTTGGTGAACTCAGTTATTGGTCATAAGAAACTGTGGCTGCCACAGCACAAAATCCACGTTGTTATAAATCAGGATCAAACCTCCATGTGAACACTACAGACGACATTAAGCCTTGCTGCCATTTACAGTGAAAACAGGAAAACTTGGATGTCACATTTAAATAGCAGAACACCAAGTTCTTGTAAACAAACCATATGACTAGTTTTAATGTTTCAAGCATTGATTGTTTTCACAAACTGACTGGCCAAACTGCAACTTCTGTTCCCTCTCTCAGTGTTCATTATAGTTGGTAAAAGTTGAGAAATGAGTAGACTGCAAGAAGCAGGGGGGAGGGCTTACAACCATGCTGAAAGCATTAGAAAACATCAGAGGTGGGATGACTGCAGGAAAGAGAAAAGAAAAAGCTTCTTTACCATCATAGGCATACTGCCATTTTATGAACAGCCTTACCACAACCTTTGTTAATATTTATACTTGAATCCACTTTTTTTTCCAAAATATGTCTCAGGAAAACCACAGCCGCATAGTTCTAGGAGGAATGAAGGTTTGGTGCATCAGGCTCTGTCCCACCAGGTTTTAACTGGAAGAAAGCAAATACTGTAGCACGATGTGTGGATACACTGCTACTCTCCTTTTTCTCAGGGACACGAAGAAGATACACTGTGGATGTAAGAACTGTAAGAGCCAGTTAGCACGGACAGGGACTGCAGGGCTAGCTGACCGATTTACTCTTTGCAACACCTGTAGACGTGGACAACAGACTATTACTAGTGTTTGCAAAGCAAACAGTGACAGCGTAATAGCCCATGTAGTTGCTCTGTGATTTGGGGGGGATTATTCTCTTGAAAAATCAGAGAATAATAGGCATCAGTAAGTGATTACAAACCAGCGCAGCCCAGGATTTCTGTTTGTTTCAGACACCAGTAGAAAAGTTTACTGATTAAAAAATAAAAGAAAGCCACCACACATTTTGGCAGGCCAAGAATTTACCTCCTTTATGCAGTGGGGTTACACACAGTGACATGGCCTTTTCACAATGTACTGCGGCCAGCCTCACAAAGTCCACCCACTCATAGCAAATGAATGACATCAGTAACAAAATGAAGACGTCAATCCCAGGCAGCTAGCACATCGCTAGCTCTTCCCGCTCCTCTCTGTTTCTGCGGGTAAGAGCACTGCATGCATTATTTTCACAGTTTAAGGAAAAAAAAAAAAAAAAAAAAACCAACATAAAAAAACCAAAACAAACCCAATGAAAAAAAAAGTGTTAAATATTTACTGCTTAACCCTATGGTACGAAGTCCCTTCCTTGCTCACTGTTACAGAGCAATTTGCTTCCAAACAGTGATAAAACCAGAACACCAAAACCTGTTTTTTTCCTGACAAATATCCTTCTGCCAACCTTACCCAACTAACAGGCTTTCTGAATAGTGACCATGCAAAATGGATGCCATACAAAATACAAGAATCTCTGTTTCTGTAAAAAAACATAATTGTGTGGTCAGTATTGACGGGTTTACTCTGTTTCTTACACAGCTGCTCAGCTGTGAAAGCACCCATTCAAAATATCAAGACCCAGTTCAACTCTCTCCTCTGTCTCTGGAGGCTGACACTGATCTTTCCTTCCTCCCAGGAGAAGGCTTTCCCACATTTTATTACACCGTCGTTTCAGGAAACCCATGCCCAGTGTCTGGAATAGTAACATCAATTCAGGACTTCAACCTCCTATATGAAATTATCTACCATTAAGCCAAAGGGACACAGGTCCCCTCTCTGTCCATGCCCCTCCAGCTTTGATTCTTTGCAAAGAAGAAGAAATTCTGAAGGAAGGAATGAGAATCCCATTTCAGGAAGACCACTGTTTAGATTCCTGGCCCTTCTTACAAGAGATGTGTACATTAACTTCCTCAGGAAAAGATGGGAATTGAACCCAGCTCTGTCACGCCCTGGAAGCATACATTCACTAACCTGATCCCAGACACAGATAGAAAACACCACCTCTGCTTGCATTGCTTAAAAAGGAAAAAGAACAGAAAACAAAAAAAAAAAAAGAAAAAGCAGACAGTAGATTGTTTATAAGATACATTTTTAAAAGGTTTCGAGCTTCTATCTCAGAGAAGGAACTCCAGGCTGCACATCACAACCCCTCCAGAATGCTGAGTGATACATTTGCTCCTGAATGGGTGGTAACTTAAAATACACTGTCTTTTTTGCTTCCTACTTTCTAATTTACATGAGTCCCCACTCCATATGTTGTTTTTTCTAGATCCTGGTTTGAGACACATCAGTCCTCACAACTAATTATTTGCAAGCATTGTACAAAAGCCTTAAGATGCTGTTCAGTGAGGTCCACACACACCTGCAGCTCTCCGCTTCCATATTGAGACACTTAATTTATGTCAATGTGAACTTAGGCAAAACATAAATCTTTTTTGAGTTTTCTTTTCTTTTTGTTATTTTCTTACTTCAACTGTGACTGGAAACATTCAGAGCATATTACTTAAGAACTTATCCATTTCAAATCTTGCCAACTTAGACGATGTTTCTGAGCCTACCCTTATCGTTCCTTCAGAGGCACAAGCAAAATCTGACTCCTATCAGACGGAAAAAACCTAACTGAAGAATTCTTAATGTTAACTTCTTACTATACAAGGGCTTCTATTAACTTGTTGCTCAGCTTTCAGTCCCACGTAACGGTGCAAAACATACAGAACATCAAATGAACTGCTATAGCTAAGCATAAAACAAAAGATACAGAAAATGCAGGCCGTCTTCTATGCTCAGCAGAAAACACTATTTCACTATTTATAAAACTAATGAAGGTAAAACTTGGATTTATATTTTAGGTATCTGCTTTAAAGTTGGGCAGGGGCACAAAACCACTGCAGGCTAAACTTCTCAAAACTCAGTAAGTTGACAAGCAGAGAGGAGACAGGCCACAAGATGCCTTTAAAGCAAAGAAATGTAGTTTATTTACCTTTGATGAAACAAAACCCAGGGAAAGCTCACGGGAGAAAAAGCAAAGATCAGCATATGGCAATCCAAACAGGAAAAATAAGCTAGGCAGCATTACTCTGGATGGGTAAAAATGCATTCCCCAAATGTGACAGAAGAACATGGGAAGATCCTGCCCAGTACTTGAGCCCCATGAGGCATGCTGGTCCTGAGCTACACCCAGGACTAGGGCTGTTTGGCCACAGCACTTCCCACCTACCCCACCTAAAGCCTCCGGCTTCTGACCCTGCTCTCAGCCACAAGCCCTGTCCATGCTGTACTACCAAGAACAGTCCTTCAAAGCATCTATTTGATCATATCATTTTTGATATGATATGATTTGATCATATCATATCATATCATATCATATCATTTGATCTCTTAACCTACAACGCTGAGCTCAACAGCACACAGCAATGCTTTGACCATGACAACTTCACAAACTTAAGGAATCAACTATCATCTGGGTTAGACACGTATGGGGACTTTATATGACATTGAGATACATCTCCATTAGAAAGACGCTAGACCTATCTTAAAAAAATCATAATAATAAGACTACACTAAGAGTGCAGTGGAAAGAGCAGGAGTTACAGATTTCAATTAGTAAAATTCTTGTCTTTGAAAGATAAGACTATTATTTAAGGCAGGTCTGTTTTTTGATACATTTATTAGTACAGCCATAATAGGTAATATTTTGCATTCCAATAGTAGTATTTTTAGCAACAGAGTGACTCCCATTTCCTGTTCTTCTCTTACTTCATGTGTGTGTTGTTGAATCACTAGCTGTAGATATCACTCATCACAGATGCCACAGAATTTCATAAACTCCACTTGCATCAGCCTTGAAAATTTTCCCTGAAAGAGCCAGCTCAGAATTATTATCTGCTACTTCTGAAGCTGAAGCAACAAAAGCCCATATCAAAATGTCACAAGTCAAACTGGCTGCTCTCAGAATTGCTCTTCCAAAGAAGCTGTGACTTATCTGGATCAACCATGCTTTTTTCAAGTATCTGTAACTGCAAAAATGTTTAAAAACAGTTCTCAGGTAGTTGTCCTCTATTAGGTAATTGTAACGCATTGCTGCTGCTGCTAATGTGTCACATCATTTGAATTTCATGTGGTGTTCTGAAAATAAGAGTTATACAACACTGTGCTCATTCGTGTATTAATGTTCAAAACATTAACTCTGGGAACCAAGTAACAGACCTGGCCAGGCTGCGTTCCTATCCTGACAAAGTCTTAAAACATTCTGAATATGAAAAACATTCCATCAGCTCCACTTTTACTTCATGAATTTTATGAGACCTAATCCTTACCTTTTGAACATTTGGTGCTAATGGCACAATAGTACCAGCAAAACAAGTTACTACAGTCTCTGTATAGTCTTGCAATGGGCAATAAAGCAAAGTATGCATGGAGGTAAGAAGAATCAAGGACTCCTCATGAAATACAATCCCCCATCTTATTTTCTAGAGAAAGACTTATCCTTAAGTAAATCTGAGAATTAAAAAAGCATCCTGATAGAGAAGTTAATAAAAGAAAAGGGTAACATGCTAGTAACCAAGTCATCAGTACGCTTAAGTTCTTAGCTTGGCTTTCTAAGGGTATAAGACATGAGTAATTAACACATACCTTGATGAATCTCATCATTCAACATGAACCGAACTGCAAAGATCTTAACTGCCTACAAGACTTATGAAAACAGGCAACCAGACAGAGAAGACACTAACGAATTATTGCCCCCACCAATGAGAAAGACTGCTGTATGACTGAGTACCATTATTTTAGATGATGATCTATCACCACCCAGGGTTCATAAGGAAAATGTAATTTTAAAAGGTGAAGTTCAAGGGTGATAATGTGCTTTTCAAGTTAAAAAGAACACAGTAAACTACCCTATTTCTCCCCATACCTAGGATCAACCTCTGAACCTGAAAATATGCTTTGTGTGAAGTGTTTTTACTAACAAGTGATAGTGCTTGAAATAGGTCAGCCAGTCATAAAAAAGGAGAATTATCTAATTAGCTCTACATTATCTTTGTTATCTTTATAATCACCAATTACTGGAAAGGATGAGGAAAGGTCCTTGACTTTCCCACATCATTCAGCCATATGAAACAAGCCCTATGACCTCAAAGTAACACCACAAATTCACAAAACAACAACCTATTGCTCTCACAATTTTTACAAAAGGACTATGTTTATATGAAGCTTCCCCCTAAAATTTAAAAATATGGCAAGGTATATTAGATGATGGATCCTTCCAAGAGATACGGCATTACACTGAAACTGAAAGCAGCTTTTGAAAGTCTAATAGAGTAACTTGACAACAAGGAAGTACAGCAGTGGCATATACATATATATGGAACAAATCACAATACCAGTGCTGCCAGGAACACTAGCTGATGTCATTGCAAGACCAAGCTCTATGATTTTTGGACAGTCATGGTGACTGGTCAAGGATCCTGATGACTGGAAAAGGCAAACATCCCACCCATCTTCTGGAAGGGCAAGAGGGATATTACAAAAGGCTGCTAAATAGGACTTCAGTCCCTGGAAAGATTATGCCCAAATCCTCCCAAGAGGACCTACAGATGCTTGAAGAACAAAAAGATGATGGAAAACTGCCAGCATGCATCTAGCCAGGATGAACCAGGCCTGACATCTCACAGCTTTCTAGGTTGAGGTGACTGGCTCTGTGATGCAGGCAGAGCAGCAGAGTTCTGAATTTATGAAGACTTTCAGCAAGGTCTCCCATGGTATCCTTAGAGCCAGACTGGTGAAGTATAGTTTGAATAGCTTGACTGTAAGCTGGGTGGAAAACTAGCTTGACCACTAGACTCAAAGGGCTGTGATCAGTAGTGCAAAATCCATCTGGTTGGAATCAATGATGCTCCCTAGGGGTTGATATCACAGATAGTACAGTTTAAGGCCTCCCTGGATGAAGGGATGTTTAAGGCAATGGGATGGGATTCACTATAAGCAAGTGTGGCTATCAAAGTGGAGTGAGCTGCCCAGTGAGTTTTGGAGGTAGTCCAAACACAACCAGACATGGCTCTGAGTAGCCTGATCAAACTTGGTCATGTTTTTCGTGAGGGTTGGACTAGATGACCTCCCTAAGTTCCTTCAAAACTATATAATTCTATGACTACATTTTAGGTAGCTAAAAGCAAATGGAAGAAGTTTAAAAGGTATTTCTAAAACAGAAATATATGATTTCACTTCAAATGAAAATAGGACAGAAATTAACATAAAAAGTAAAGATATCCAACTTTTGAACCCGCTTTAAAAAGGCAAAGAGAACAATCTGGAGTAAATCTAAAAGTAAATCTCATGAAATGCCATTTTCATAAATTTTACATGCCAACTGAACTAAATCTTTTGACACAAGAGCAGAGACTTAATTTGTAAACTGTTAATTAACAAGTTCTCTCTCAGACCAGAAACTTCTGTTGCTATTTGCAACAGGAACTAGTGATCTGGACTACACTGCTCTTCAGGAACTAATTACGAAGGTCTTTTCCCGACGGACACCTGTTTTTAGGGGTAGGAAGCTTTCACTCTAAGTGAAGCATGTACATTACCTTTCACTATTCAAATGCTGCCCATTTTCCCCATCAGCTCAAGATGAGCAGCTCAGTAAAGAATCCACATCATCTACTTACCCTCATTTCTCATTGCCATGTCACAAAATTCACTTTTCAATATTAAAGACTAAACCAGAAATATCTGTAAAAAAAGTACTGTAACAACTGCTGTGGTCCCAATCACTGTCATAACTGAATCCCAATAAATAAAGCCTTCTCAACTATACAACTCAAAATCATCCACAGGTCACATCTGCCTTGACCTGTCTCACTCTGTTCATATGAATGGTGAAAATAATAAGCAGCTATAAAGCCCTGATAGCAGAACAGCACCTATGGCAGGTAACCCCATATGGCGATTAGCACAAACAAGACATAGGTATCACATATTTGCTATTGTTAGTGCAAAAGGAACATACTCTCTGTTTATATTACAGCAGCAGCTAACAACTCCACCAGAGCCACATCCCATACCCTAGATCTTGTACAGACAGAGGAGAAAAAATTCCTTCAGGATGGCATTTAAAAAGATAAGCTGATTCACTTGATCTAATATAGGCATCTCAGTTAGGAGGAAAACCTTGCCAAAACTTCTGTATAGCAGAGAGTGCTGAACAGGCTAAATCCATGTTTCAGGGATGTATGCAATTCTCTTAACATCATACAGAACCTAAAGTCTGAACTAAGGTTTCTCTAAATACCCTGAGGTATGGTGTATGAATGCCCCTCCCAGCTTAAGCAGAATGAAAAAAATACAGACAAATCAAACAGAAAGGTAAAGTGGAAACAAGGAAACAAAAATGAGCAAGGTTTATTCGGAGAATGAAGCCCAGCTAGCTTTAATTTATCCAATTAGTTCCTAATGCTCATTATTTCTAAAAATCACTGCTGCATCAGAGGATATAGATGTTTGCTACAGCTATAGCCTTGAATGTCAATCACATTTCAGATGAACAATTTAAGCTTCTTGAAAGCAAGCTGCATTTTATGTACTGCTGATGTTACCCACTCTGCGCAGCAAGGCCACACAGTCTCACATGCTTTGTACGTTTTCCTGTGTACATGCAAATGTGGGAGCTGCTGCCACCACAGGCAAGCCGGAACAAAAACGACTTTAAAAACCCTCTTGTTCCTTAAAGAGAGACGCATGCAACAGCCTGAGTGCAACGGCAAGCAGCTTGTAACTTCTTGTTTCAGGGCTTTAGATGGGGAATTTCCAAGTGGTCATAGAATTACAGAATCATCATAGAACGGTTTGGGTTGGAAGGCTCCTCTAGTTCCAACCCCCTGTCACAGCCAGGCATGGTTTCACTAGAGCAGGCTGCTCCAAGCCCTGTCCAATCTGGCCTTGAACACTGCCAGGGATGGGGCAGCCACAGCTTCTAGGGGCAACCTGTGCCAGCGCCTCACCACCCTCACAGGGAAGAACTTCTTCCTTTACAACTAATCTAAGCCTCCCTCTTTCAGGTTAAAGACCCTTGTCCCATCTCTCCATGCCCTTGTAAAAAGTCCCTCTCCGTAGTTGTTCTCGGCCCCTTAGGCACTGGAACCTTCTCCAAGGTCTTCCCAGAGCATTCTCTTCTCAGGCTGAATGTTTGAAAGAACTGCTCTAAGCCTATGTTAAAGATCACAGGTGTTATCTAAAGCACAATCCACTTTTAAGTTCTACAATGTGACAGGTGTCAAAGTGTCAACTGCTGTGAAAGCCATTTCATGCATTCAAAATAATACCTTAACATTTAGGGAACCAAATCATCTTAATATTTACGGAAATAAAATCTCAGCCTTATTTTATTTTCTGAATTACTAGAAGTCCCACTGTAAAGTCGAGACCGAGGAACGCCAGCCTCTTTACAGACAAACAGTTTACAAACTTTAACTGCAGAAATCAGTTCAATTTCTCCAAACTTCAGGATTTGAAAGTAACTACAAGAAACAAAATCACCATTACACAAACCGGGGTCTGTGAACAAATCCAAGTCACCTCACCTCGCCAGGGCGCTCCCTTGGGCACCGAGCTGTTTGAGCACCGACACCGGCGTCTCTCCTCCTCGCCGGCAGGTAATAAAGCAAGGGCGAGCAGCAGACGCGCTAGCAGCAGGAGCTGCCGCCGCCACCGGCAGCCGTGCCCAGGCTGCCGCCTCCCCCCATCCCCGCAGGCAGCAGCGGAGCTCACCGGCCAGACTTGACGGCGCGGGGAAGGAGCCGGCCCCGGGAAGCGCAGTTCCCGGCGGAACGCTGGAGCGGCTGCGTGGGAGCACGGCCCGGCTCCCTGACAGCGCCCGCGGCCGAGCCGCGGAGCCGGGGGGTCAGCCGCGCTTCGGCAGCGCGAAATGCACCCAAACGCTGTTTTAAAGGAAAACAAAAACCAAAACAACCGAAGAACCCCACCAGCCTAAAGGCGGGAGCGAAATACAAACAGAGTGGCTCGGCGCAATAGAACCCTCAACTGTCCTTCCCCGCGCCCGCCCCTGCCCGGGCGGCTGCCGTGCTCACAGGGCGGCAGGAGCAGGCGCTTCCCCGCACGGTAGCCCGGAGGCCGCCCTAGGCTCACAGCGAGGCCCCGCGGGATGGCCAGGCTGACAGCTTCGCTCCGCGCCGCCGGAGCTCGTCCCCCCCGCAACCCCTTTCCCTTCCACCAGCCGCCCCACTGGAGACAAGGCTGCCCCGCGGGTCGGGTCGTGTCCGCGCTCCTCCTGACCCGCAGGAGCCGCAGGCCGCCCCGCCGCTTGTACCTGTTGCGCTGCCCGTGAGCGGCCGCTCCGCACGGGCTGCCTCCTCCTCCTCCGCCTCCCTCGGCGGCGGCGTCAGCCCCACAACATGGCGGCAGAGGCGGGGGCCGCCCGGGAAGGAAGAGGCGGAGGGAGCCGGGGCCGGCAGGTGCGGGCCGAGGGCGCCGCTGGGTGCCCGGTCCGCGCCCGGCAGTTGCGGGTGAGGGCCTCGGATTGGTGGCGTACCGCGGGCGGACATCGACAGCAGCACAGAAGCGGACGAGCAGCCCCTGGGGAGGCGGGCGTCGCTAGTCGGGGTGCAAGGCGGGAGACTGAAGGAAGGGTCGCCTTGCCCTCGGGTCCTGCCTCCCAGCCTTGGACCTGGGTTTGAAGGTGGGAGACATGGACTTACGCCACTGCCTGGATGGATCTGTACGGTGCAGAAGCCGGATCCGCCGAGGCAGCGAGCGGTGCTGCCGGCGCCCATCCTCAAAATCACAGAGCGGTTTGTGTTGCTGGGGACCTTAAGACCTTCAGTTCCAACCTCCCTGCCATAGGCAGGGGCATCTTCCACTAGACTTGCACAAAACCCCGTCCATTCATCAGTGTTGTTTGCTCCTACTGGGTGATGTCTGCAAAGTAATAAACTACTGTTTAAAGACCTCATCTGATGGAAAATTTATTGCCTCCTTACTAAAATTTTTCTCCATTTTGATTAAAATCTCTGCCTCCCCATCTGCTCCACAAATTGCTTTTTCTTTAGATTTCCAGCTGTATATATTTAGGAAAAAAAGAGGTAATAAACACTAAAATATTAATCTCAGAGACTGTTAGTTCCTTGTGGAAGCTCAGAGCCTCTGGTTTGATCATTCTGCACGGCAGAACTCCCAGATAGAGCTAATTTTTCCTCACTGTACGCTCTGGGAGCAGAATGAGAGCGCCGTGGGAGTGCCTGGAGGTGCTCCCAATACGAAGTGTGTCCCGCTGGCATGCTGGGAAGGAGGAGGCTGGCACCAGAACTAAATTTGGCTTGCACCAGGCGTTATTCAGTACTCTGAAATATGTAGGATTTCAGGGATTTATCTTTTAAAAAGTTCAAGAACCTATTGAAAGAAAAGGCAAGGAAAATGCCATCATTTTTAAACGTCATTTTCCTCCTTCAGGGAGTGGATCTTGCTATGTAGAGAGGACTACGGCATCTTTCTGCTATGTTTTTGCTGTGTACATAATTATATATCACCTTTGTAGAGAGCAGATTTTTATACTGACTCATTCTTCTGGCCTCTTAACGAGGCCTTCCAGTTTGTTACACCTCTTATCAGTCATTATGAGTCCAGAACAGTCATGTTACCGTGCCATGTCTTGGTCACATACTAGCACATGCTACTCTTCAGTATTTTTGCCTGGAGACCTAATGTTTACATGTGCTGTTACAGCTGCCGTGTTGCACTGGCAGCTCACACTCATGTATTTATCCCTCAGGATATCCTCAGCCCCCATCTGATTTGATGCTTTTAGTGTTCTCCTTCCTTACTCCCAAGCCCAAAAGCATGCTCTGTGGGTTTGTTCCTGTACACAGACAGCAAACTTGTCTTTGAGGCAGACATTTGCCATGTAGGTGGATTAATAACACATGTTCTAGGGGCACTGCTGACTTTGTGATTTAAATGACTTGATGACCCCCCAGCCCAGGTGGCCTTCAGCTGCTTTGAAGTCATCCGTGGATTTGATGAGCAGTACTTCATTTAATTCCAAATAATTGACTGAGATAATAGAGCAGCCCCAGGTCAAGGACAGGCTCTTCTGGAGCCTAGTTGAAGTGTCTCTGGTCTGACATTTTTCACTTGAATTACTTTATAATGTCTCTTAAAATGCAGCCTTTAGTCCATTTAGTACACATTGTAGTGAGAGTGTAGTTCTAAATGGGACTGTTGTGTAGGCAACACCTGCAGCCTATTTTGCAGTGAAGATGGGTGCCTAAATCAAAGGTAACAGTCTAAAGGTTCATGAAGTCTATTGAAGAGAGGATTAAGATAACTATAAGCCAGGTAAACATGCTTCTTCTCTAGTGATTACAGTAGTTAAGTAGTTAAGTATTGGGAAGGGCAGGGGAAAAGATCTGTCAACAAATGTCTCTAAGGACAGGTTAGACAGATACCAATGAGGAGTTGGTAAATGCAGTGGATCCTGCTTTGAACATTGAACCAGGTGCCTTCTCAAGGGACCTCATGGCTCTTTTCTTCTATAATTAATGTTACTACTAGGTCTTGCTGAGCAAATGGACTTGGGACATGTACTGTGTGACATGTGTCAAAAGGCCATGCAGAAAGCCAGCAGCGAGAGCTGGGAAGCTGTGCCATGTGCCGGCCATGCATTTTGTGCACATGATAAAAGGCAAGATGAATCATATGACGGCTGAGTTTCAATGTTTATTTAGTTGATTTTAATTTTATATACAGTTCTGCAACTACTTGAGCCTATGGCTAAGCTAGAATATGACTTTTAGTGACTCTCATTACCTGCTTTGACACCTCCATTGCCTCTGTTGCAAACTCGAACAGGAAAAAGAGGTCCATACCTGGAAGCTGTAACATCTTAGCTTTGAATACAACCTTAGAACACCATGTGCAATGTTGTACCCTAACAGTGTTCACAACTATTATTTATGTATTTTTATATTTTGCATTCTCACTGTTAAACATTCCACTCTCTCCACACTAGATAATTCATAGATAATTCACCAAATAATTCATATCTATCACCAGGATCCAACACCGGACTCTCTCTGGAAGTTGGAAAGAATGCAAAATTCAGCTGACTCCTTAGAGAGAAAGCCTTGTATTAAAAAAAAAATCAGCATATCAAAGCTTAAAGTATTTTTATTGTAAACAAACTGAATGCTGTTTCACCTGCATTACCACAGCCAGAGCTAATCAGAGCTATTAGAACAATAAATATCTGTAAGATTAATTAATTAGCAGGAAGGGGAGCAGGACTCAGGCTGCTGTGAAGACACATATGAATTCAGCAGCCCCTCAGTTGCTCTCTTGGGATTGCAACTGAAGCAATCTAAAGTTTAGTGAGCTGTCAAAAATGCATCCTTAAAATGAAGCTGAACTAACTCTTAATCAAACTGAGAAGACTGCTACAGAGATGTGGGGTTTTTTTTTTAGTGATGCCTGAGGCACATCTACTTTGTCTAATTTTTTTGTTTTCTTTTGAGTTAATTAGTTAATTACATTACCATTTCTTTACATTGAAGAATTTTCTCCTCTGTTTTGCCAAAATTAAATTTGTTACCATTCAGACTTTGACTGCTGCTTAAAGTAGGATCAAAAGAAAAAAACTCCACTTCTATGAAGTTTCTAAAGGCACTGTTGCAGATGCTGCTTTTGGGCATGTCAGGGTTTGGGGAGAGCACTTTTTTCAAGAACAATATACAGCTTTGGGGTCTGATGTCAAGTATCAGGTGAAATAAAAGTCCTTTCATGTGGTAGGTAGTACCCTTCTAGCAAGGAGTAGACAGTGTCAGAGCAACTTAAAATAGAGGAACAAATATGTTTGTCTCAGAAAGCCATTAAGGTAAGGGAAATTACTTAATAATAACTGATGAGTAATAGTAAAGACAGCTGAAAGCAGAAAACTATGGTATGATAGGGGGCCTATAGGGATGCTGGGGAGGGACTCTTCATGAGGGACTGTAGTGATAAGATAAGGGGTAATTGGTTCAAACTTAAACAGGGGAAGTTTAGATTGGATATAAAGAACAAATTCTTTACTTGTTAGGGTGGTGGGGCACTGGAATGGGCCGTCCAGGGAAGTTGTGAATGCTCCATCCCTGGTGGTGTTCAAGGCTGGGTTGGACAGGCTCTTGGGTGACATGGTTTAGTGTGAGGTGCCCCTGCCCATGGCAGGAAGGTTGGAACTAGATGATCTTAAGGTCCTTTCCAACCCTAAGTATTCTATGATTCTATAGCAGAGGCTTGTTCTAGACGCAGGGGCAAGGTTGCAGCACAGCAGCTACCCAGGAGAGACCAATTAAGATGAAATGTGTGGGAGAAGCAGAAAAGGAGAATTTACTATAAGCAATATCTCATCCTCTAGTATTACTATGTTATAATTTACTATCCTGCATCTCCTTGTCGTACCTTAGCCAAACACAACATATGACAGCAAAAAGATATAATGAAAGTGGAGAAACTATAAATGCTAATTAATAAATATTATTTTTCACGTTAAGGCTTTACTTTTTAATCATTAACAGTACTCTGTACCTCAATTTCCTGTTATAGGCCATTTTGCTGTCTTCAAAGTAATAAGGGAAGATCTTCACTGACAGCAAAAGAGATTAGCAAAGTTGCTTAGCCTGAACTAAGAGGCACTAAGTAATATGACTTACACCCTTCTCTCAGCTTACTCCATAATATTGCTTATTTTCTCTGCTGTGCTGCAGGAAAACACACCAGAACTGAATTCTTCATTCTCTCTATCCAAGCCCTCTGACCAGGCAGTGCCCAAGCTTGTTGACAGACGTGTTTCTGCAAGTGTACATTTAAAACAATATAAAGTTAAGGCAGAACAGAAGTGAACAGCAGAAATCAGTTCCTGCCAAGAATAAGTCATGCTTTGTGTACAGTTACTGATCAAGGATCAAGGAATGTCAAGTAAAGTAATGAGTATTTCTGAATGGTCAAAAAGCATTAGTTGCAGGACAGTGATCTGCACAGTTTCCTCATGTGGTGTCCTGTTTAATTCTGCTTGCTAATGGGAGGCATTTCCTCCTCTGGGAGAGTCCAGCTTATTGTCCCAGCTATAAAGAACTACTTAGAAATAGCCACACCTTCCTGATGAGTGACAACTCTGACTCTTTTATTAGATTCAACTCTATTATTCATGCTAAATTTTCTTTTCCCCTCCTTTTTCCCTTCAGCTAATACAGAGACAATGAGCCCCCACTTAATACTGCTGCCAGGTTTCATTTTTACATCAGTATTCAACCATTTTCTTCCTCTTGAGCAAATTATAGGATACTGTCTTTAGCCTAGGTATTTATTTAAACCTGGAGGCACAAAACAATGGGATAAACAAAAGGAGAAGTTAATACTTATTTTCCACACCTAACACAGCAGAGGTGGTGCATTTCTGGTGCTGGTTCTAAGGAATAATTTATCAAAAAAGTATAAAAGGCACAAAGCACATGCTGCATCAGAAATAGTGCTTCTACAGATGCTGGTTTGGTTTCTGAATCAGAAACCCACACAGTTTCTAAAACAACAAATGGTACACGTTACTCGATTCATTTGCAGGATTTTCTGTTACTTGATAGCTATAAAATATAGTATAAAATAAAATAGTCATGCCCCAACTTTGTACCCTGCCAAGCACAGGTACATGTATAGGGGATGGAGAGCTGGATGGTATTTTTTCAAAGAGTGGCAAAGCCTTCTTTGCCTACCACATTGAAATTATTTTGAGATTTGTAGAACATCTATGTAACCATAGAGAAAGTAGATTTCCAGACAGGCCAGAATGTGTTGTGAAGGAAGGCAGTGCTGACTCATGCAGACTGAATTATGGCACATAAAATTTTGCCAACTGCTGAGCTGACACAAGACTTCTACTTGCAAAAGCCTAACTGCAGCGCAGGCAGTCAGAAACATTCAGGTACATGTAAATTTCACAGGCTTCAAGTGCTGACAATAACACAGTAATGGGCTTAAGCAAGGTTATTTGTAGCAATTTGCAATCTTCATGCTATAATTAGTAAATAATACCTTGGTAAGCCAGAATTGCAAGTTCATTTCAGATGCATTTTTCTCTCCACACTCACACTTCAATGCAAGCCAAGAAGCCAGTCGAATCCCAACAGTCTGGTATCCCTACTGCAGTTTCTATAAGAGATTTTTTTTCCCCAAAGCTTTCTGGTTTAGGTGCTAGAAGCCTGTCAGTGGGTACATATTTTTAGGTTATGTGGTGAAAGCTCATGTGCATGCCCATGGAAACAATTACTTGGTGGAGATAACCAAATGATACCTGTCCCAGCTACCCATCACAGGGGCTATGAGCCCATCAAAAATCCTTCTCCACAAGCACAGAAGAGACATGGGCACAAAGGCAGCTGACAATCCAAGTTACAGACTCTTGAGGGGTGAACACCTTGTCTGGGCCTTACCCAGGGCTGTACCAGCATCCTGGCATGAAACTCATCAAGCTGAGATTTGGGAGCAGCCCTCCAGGATAGTAAGGGGCCTTGGGGGTATGCTGCACATTATGGCATGTAGGGGGAGACCAGTTGGGATGCAGGGGAAGAAGCTCAGCATGAGCTGGCAGTGTGCACTTAGAGCCAAGAAAGCCAACTATGTGCTGGGCTGCATCAAAAAGAGCATGACCAGCCGGTTCAGGAACTTGATTCTCCTCCAGCACAGAAGCTGTGGCTGCCCCATTCCTGGAAATGTTCAGGGCCAGGTTGGACAAGGCTTTGAGCAACCTGGTCTAGGAGGAGGTGTCCCTGCTCATGACAGGGGTGTTGGAACTGGATGTCTTTAAGGTCCCTTCCAACCCAAACCATTCTGTGATTCTGCAAAGCTGTGATTTTTGGGTTGCACAGGATTTACTATGGAATGTTTGAGGGAGGAAGCAAATGCAGGAAAAGGGAGAGATTTAGGTGATCTGGAGAGAAATAAATGTGGGAAATGGAGGGTCACTGCATGGTCATATGTTCAGGTGCCACTGCAATCCAGGGACCAGTACTACTGTTAGGTAGTGTACCTCGTGGTAAACATCTTACCTGAATTTTGCGGGGCTCTCTTGGAATTACATATTGCTTTTAAAGGTTGAATGTTGTAAGAATCAACTTTGAAATAAATCTCCTCAGATCTCTCAGAATGTTTTGTGAGTTGCTGTGAAAAGGAAAGTTTTCCAGATTCAGAGATTTCTGGAAAGATGCAGGCATGGTATGGAGGAAAGAAGCACTTATAAGACAGGTGAAACAGTGTAAGACAGTAAATGTATGACTAATAACATAATTAATAAAATCAGACATTAATTGACAGGACAAACAGATCAAGCTGGTTTTAAGCCAGCTTATGGAATTTTACCAAAAGCCTTGTGTTGATGAGAAATGCAGTAGCTTGCCCTGCAACTCTTGCTTGCCAGATGCAATGCTCACAGCCTGAGATGCTACTGCCCTCCTCTGCCTGACATTCCACTGCTCTTTTCCATGACAAACAAGCAAAGACATACTGTTTCCCCGGCTGCTGCAAGTAAAAACATTGTGCTGTGGCTTAAAGTTGTGGCATTCAGGGAGCTGGATCTAGTTTTGAAGACTTTTGCCAAAACCAAGTTGACCTTTTAGATGTAAGGATTTTCTGCGCTTGGGAGTTGTGTTTGAAGAGTGAGAAGTCTTTTCAAGCAAGTCACTTCGTAACTTACATTGACATTAAAGCTTAACAGAGTTCAAGACAGAGCTGAAATCAATGGAGTGTGAAAAAGAGACCATACTATCAGCCATGAATGCTTCACTTACATTTTCATGCAAGGTTTATATTGCTTTCTTGCTGCTTCTTGCTTCGGTGAGGGAAATCTACAACAATTTGCTGATTTACTTCACTGATATCCTCAGAGGTTTTCTTAGAATTCGTTTGCCTGAATAATGTTATAATAGACCACAGAGTCACTAAAAGACCATCAGTTGTCTTATAACTGATGATTCTAATATGTGTGACCAATAATCCTCACCTGTCACCTTTAACCTTCAACTCTAAATAATACAAGGCAAAAATATCTTTTTGTCCTATGTCAGCACTGTCAGGAAAGGGCTTTTACTGCCTAATAAAATAAATCCATTGGCACTTGGCACTGGCAGCCCTTCCAAAGAAATTCTATTCTGCATTGCTGCAGTTGAATATGCTTTTCTTCTGCACTGGGATCATCTTGACTGGATGCCACAG
Organism: Myiopsitta monachus; assembly: GCA_017639245.1. Taxonomy (NCBI): domain Eukaryota; kingdom Metazoa; phylum Chordata; class Aves; order Psittaciformes; family Psittacidae; genus Myiopsitta; species Myiopsitta monachus. The sequence continues at coordinate 20,542,822 of CM029922.1, read as the reverse complement.
CCTAGATGAATATCTTTGCATTTAGCGAGAATATTAACTGGACTGACAACTGCAAACATGGCAGTTTCAACCTATTAGAAATAGCAAGCATACTATGGTGGTGTCTCATGTTTTTGCCATGCTGAAGTCCATCTTGTCTTACAGGAGCCAGCTCAGTCTTGCCTAAGTAGCACTCACTTGATTGGGAAGATTTAAATAAGATGAAAAAACCCTCTTTTATACACCCTCACAGAAAGGAAAGGAGCTTTGTCACTGTTATAAGGACATCAGGATAACAATAGGTTCCTGGTAAAACTCACAAAATCCTTGTTTAGCATCATGAAGTCTCCATCAGACTGCATCAAAAGAAGCGTGACTAGCAGGTCAAGGGAGGTGTCTTCCTCACCCTGCTCTGCTCTCATAAGACTCTCTCCCATCTAGTGGAGGGTGTCCCTGCCCATGGCAGGAGGGTTGGAACTAAATGATCTTTAAGGTCCCTTCCAACCCAAACAATTCTATGATCAGTCCTGGAGTGGTAAACCAAAAATCAGTAGCTTTGTGGGGATTATTCCAGGTCAATTTATGTCAGCAAACTTTTCATTGTCCAGGTTACAATGGAAAAATTCAAGATACTTGTATCCCCAGTGTATTCTTGACTTCATCCCTCAGACAGAGAAACTACACAGAGAAAGCATGCACCAGTTCTACAGGAATAAGGCAGCTTTCAATCAGAGCTTGCAGTTAGTCAGTTTAAGGCAGAAATCCATAGGAAAATTTCATTTCAGTGTTTGAAGAACTATCTTGTTTATTCACCATGTTTTTTCAACCTTTTCAGTGCAGAAGATGAATAATGCTTGGAAGATCAACGGTGCTTACTGAGTTGTCAAAGATTTTTAAGGCTCATTATTCATTATATAGCCTTGGGCTTTATTTAATATATGCCATTCAGAAGAAGTACTGATCAGAAATATATTGTAGTTGATTTTCTCTTGGGTTTTTATATTGTTTTTACTGCAACGATGCTTTGCAAATGCAGCTTTTTCTTCAAAAGATTCCTGAGGCAAGTTAATATTAGTGTCTTCATCTTACAGATGAAGGACAGAAACGTGGAACAGTTTCAGCAAGAATATTACAAACATTCTCTATTTTTGATACTTCTCTTGGGACACAAAGGCCTTATTTGCAAGACTTGCTCTGCCTAGCTGTCATGGTTTCATTTGAAGCTGGATGTGCTTTCTTTCCACGTAGCTCATAATTCATAGCTCAAGTCAGCACTGAAGAAACCAAAGGCTGGCACAAGCTACAGCACAACTCCTCACTAAGCAAAACAATTCAAGTCATCGCACACCACTTTCCTTCTCTTCCCAGCCATATGCTCCCCTCCCTATGCACCTGATTCCCCTAGTGAGCTAAGGCTAGAGAAAAGAAGAAAAATGTGTGTTCAGTTTTTGAGAACAAGCTACAGAATAAGCCTTATAATAATGCATTATTAAAAATTATACTCATTTATTTGTGGGTGAAGGGACAGAAATAGTTAACGAAATGGATTCAGGTGTTATTGCCCAGGTCGGGCTTAAGCCCTGGGAACAGTGAAGAAAACACAGGTGCTATTGCACTGGTAGGGCCTAAGCCTTGGGAACTGTAAAGACAACAACGAAGGGTAAAGATCGGTTAGCAAAACAAAGCAGACAGTTTGCAAGATAAAGCAGGGTGTGCATCTCAAAGACAGACCAAACAATGTGAATACTTGTAACCCTTAGTAGTTTTGCTGAATCGGGATGATAAGGGATTGGGAGTGGAAAGTCACTGCTTAGCACTTAGAAGACTATAAAAGGGATGCGAGAAGCGAAATAAGGGTCTTCAGATTTCACCAGAACCGGAGTCCATCTTTGATGCACCGCATTATTATCAGTTTGTATTATTAATTCTAAATTAACTATTTTATAATTATATATTAGCAGTTATTAATTCACATAGCGGCTTTAAACTGAAAGAGGGGAGATTTAGATTAGGTATGAGGAAGAAAATCTTCCCTGTGAGGGTGGTGAGGCGCTGGCACAGGTTTCCCAGAGGAGCTGTCCCTGCCCCATCCCTGGCAGAGTCCAAGGCCAGGCTGGACAGGGCTTGGAGCAACGTGGTCTAGTGGAAGGCGTCCCTGCCCATGGCAGGGGGTTGGAACTGGATGAGCTTTAAGGTCCCTTCCAACGCAAACCACTCTATGTTTAAATATAATAATTATAAAAACTTTATTCAGAAATGGTCATTACCAATTGCAGTAATTATTGTCCCTCCCCCGACCCCAACCGCCCACCACCTCCCGCCTCACTCCCTCACGACACTGTCCCCGCCCCCCCTGCGGGCCCTCGGCGGCCAAGCGCGGGATCCGCCCCTCTCCCTCATTGGACAGCTGTTCCCGCGCCCCGCCCATAGAGGCTTCTCCGTGCCGTGGGGCGGGATTTGCGCTGGGCGCGGGTGGTACGTTGGGGCTTTCGCGCATGCGTGTTGGGGACGCGGGGTGTGTGTGGGGTTGATGCGGATGTCCGTCGGCCGCAATGTTTCGGCGCCCTCCGCGTAACTTTCGCGGCCGGGGGCGTGCAGCCTCCAGCAGCAGCAGCAGCAGCGAGGAGGAGCCCGAGCCCGCCGTTGCCCCGTCACCGGCCCCCGGCCCCGGCTCCTGCTCCGAGCCGGAAGCGGAGTCAGAGGAGGGAGAGGGAGGCCCCGGCAGCACCGCTGCGTCCCCGGAGGGGGCCAGGGCTCCCGCGGCGGAGGAGCCGTTACTGGGAAAGGGGTCGCCGCCCGCAGAGGAGCTGGTGGGCAGCCCTGGGGGCTGGGAGGAGAGCGGAAAGGCGGTAACGGTCCGAGGGCCGCGTGTCGCCGGAAGCGGGCCGGCGCGATGGGGAAAGGTGCCGCTGAGTTTCGGCAGTGAGGAGGAGCCAGAAGGTAAGTGTCCGGCAGCGTCCTCCCATCCCAAGGGGCATCGAAGCCGCACTGGGGCGAGCCTCCGCGCCCCGCGTTCGGTCCGCTGCTCCCGGAGCTCCGGGCTGCTGGCGCGGGGAGCTGCGAGTCACCGTTATGCCTCTTTCTCTGTAACCATAAATAGCGGTACCGCGTCAGGGATATGGCTGTTACGGGCATTTATAAACAAAACCCATATAGAAGTATTTTGAAGATTATATGTGCCCCTGTGCTGTTGGCCGGGAAGCTTCTTCGGGCTGGAGGAAACCAGAGAAAATTGTCATAGAATCACATAATCCCAGGTTGGGTCCCCTGGTCCAACCTTTCTTGGTAAAACATGACCTAGACTACATGTCCCAGCACCCTCCCCAGCCAAATCTTAAAAATGTCCAGTGTTGGGGAGTCCACCACTTCCCTGGGGAGATTATTCCAGTGGCTGATTGTTCTCATTGTGAAAGTTTTTCTTCTAGGGTCCACTTGGAATGTTATCAGGAGTAACTTGTACCTATTACTCCATCCATGTCTTTTCCATGTGGCTTTGTGAAAAGGTAGTCTCCATCGTTCTTGTAGCTGCCCTTCAAAAACTGGAACATGGTAATAAGCTGAGCCTTCTTTTCTCAAGGCTGATCAAACCCAGCTATCTCAGCTGTGTAGTACATGATTCTGTGATTAGGCTGCTTAATCATGAAGAAGTTTAAATAACTGAAGCTTAAATGTTTAATTGACTCTTCAGGGCTGCAGCTTTTGTGGCTGATGACACAAGACAGGTCAGGGCAGAGTACTGGAGTCACTTGGATGAACACAGACTGCAAAGAAACAATTTCAGCAGTACAGTGTTGCTGTATTGAGGAGGCTGAGATGCACAGTTTTAAATCAAGTGCAGGTGTATCTTGAGCAATAAAGCCTTGAAACTAGTTAGAATATGGAACTAACTGCATTAGTTAAACTTAATGCAGCCAGAACTTCAAAAATACGCTGTACGCACACAGAGAAGACACATGTTGGATGTAATATGTATGTGTAGAATACTTAGGTTGGAAAGGACCTTAAGATCATCCAGTTCCAACCCCCCTGCCATGGGTAGGGAAACCTCACGCTAAACCTTGTCACCTAAGGCTTTGTCCAGCCTGGCCTTGAACAGTGCCAGGGATGGATGCACATATACTGCTGGTTTTGTTAATGTTACTCAGAATAATTTTTTATCTAAATAGGTGAAGAGTGTTTTAAAATTAAAAAGCCATCCTTCAATGAAGTAACCTTTAAAGTTCGAAAGGAAAGCCTACTGCCTGCCCAGACAGAAACTGGAGAAAGCAAAAGTAAGTACTTTTTTCAGTTAAATATTTAATGGAATGCTTATGTGAAGACGTATTAAAAAAACAGTAAGTGAAGAGTGATGTACAAATAGTGCTGTTAGATGTTTTTTGCATGCTAATTGAATCCAGGATTATAGTTACAATGTTGTTTTAAATTTTAAAGGTTTAAAATTTTCATCTTTTTGTGCTGAAATTATTTTCTATATAACCTTAGTAAAAAGTATCAGAACTTGGAGGCTGTTCTTGAGAAGATTTGGTTATGCAGAACCTCTCTAGTGCATCAGGGTTAATAAACTTCTGATAAATTGATAACTTCAGCACTTTATCTTTCAAACTGTGAGGCAACTTTCCACTTATTGCTCTCAAATTGCAGTTTGATCTGAGTATTTTGTATTGAGAGAAAATGGAAGCTTAATAAAAATCTGTTTGATAACACAGTAAACCTTAAACTTCGTATTATTAAACTGTGTGCTGTTACACCAATTGAATACTTTGATTGTATGCAGTCAGTAGCCTTGATTGATTTGATAGTATTCCAAGTGTCATTGAACTATAGTAAGCTTCTTATTGGAATACTTGGGGTTTGTTTGTTTTAGAAACAAGTGTGTATGGAAGTTCTCTTCCCCTCTATTCCTCTTTTGACATCTCTACCAATTCACAGGTATACCCTAATAGCTACTGTTAGATTAAAATAAATTAGATTAAGAAATATTTTGGCTTTGAGCAATCTGCTGTAGTGTAAGGTGTTCCTGCCCATGGCAGGGAGGCTGGAACCAGATGATCTTTAAGGTCCCTTCCAACCCAAACCACTCTATGATTCTGTAATTCCCTTTGAGATTGTGCTTCATATGAGATGGTAAATTTTCTTTGTAACTTCTTATAGAACTATACCTCATACCCTTACAAAAAGTGACATGTTCTGTTGTTCAGTAATCTGATGATTTACTGAAGATGTAGTGACAGGCTAACAGAAATTAATGTTTTTAAAGAATTCAAAGGTAATCGGAGACAAAAGTCATAAATAAACCTCTGTAGTTTAAGTAGAGTCCCTCATTTTTTATGCTTAGTGAAATAAATAAGGCAGTTTTTAAATGCAGTTTATAAAATTAAGGGAGGTGAACCCAAATGTGCTATGAGCTGTTAGCATATTAGTCGGTTGTCAGTCTGGGACCTGATATCATTGCTCTTGTGCATATAAATGTGCTCTGTGTCTCAGAATGACATATTAGTTTAGGCCTATCACAGATGCTTGGATTCAAGACAAGAACTGGCTTGTAAATGACTGTTTTGGAACATCAGAAAATTGGATGTTTTGATGAGGACAGGTGATGTTAGATATATGATCAGTCTTTGCTGCAGCCAGGTGTACATAGTTACTGGTAACCAGTCATGGCACATCAGATTCCAGCAGCTGAAACTGAAATCATGAATCTTAACTTTTTTACCCCTAATACAGAAATCTGTCCATTGGAGCCTAGGACTGGCAGCATCAAAGGCCCTTGTGAAGAAAGGGAGGAAAAGGAGGATGAAAGTCATTCTTCACTAAGTGAGGACTACAACAGCTCAGACTCTGGAAATGAGTCCAGCTCTCCACAGTGTCGGAAGGATCTATCACCAGGTTAATTTCCTGGAATTATTATTTTATTTTTTTTTTTGAGGAATTTACTTAAAAGAACCCCAAAAAACCCAAAAAACATTTTTTGTCTGAAGTACATGACAAGATGGGTGACATGAATCCCACTCAGCTTAAAACATATAATGTGTAAGCATCTTGTTTGTCCTGACTTGGGACTACCCTTCTTCTGAAAAAAATAGTGGCAGTTTTTGGTTGCAGATATTTGTTCTATTTCCATGTTAATTTTGGGAATGGATCAGAAATTGTGACCATTGGTGTCAGAAGAAATGCTGCAAAAAAATTCCTCTTTGGCAATGGTGTAAGTTCCCTTCATAAGATTACAATATAACCCACCTGTGCTGATTTGTAAACTTTTGATTCCTTTATAACTCTCTGAGTTTAGTAGCCCTGATTTTTTGGGGAGATGGGAAAAAGGAGGATAGTCTAACAGCAATTCATTTAAAAGAAAAAAGTCTGAGCTTTGTTTTCAGACTGAGAACCACTTTTTAAGGATGCTTTTTCAGGTCCTTGTTGTGTTAACGTAGTTAACAGAGTGTAAACACCTTGTGTCCTATACTCAGAGTTGTACAGTGATCTTGAACAGTGGTGGTTATTGACATTAGGAATGATATAGGGTGTTGGTTTTAGTCTTTTGCTTAGATTTTATTTCTCTTCAATGCAGGTCACATCCCTAGTACAGACTGTATTGAGGCTGCTAGGAGGAAACGTCAGATAGCTAGGACACAGGATGATTATCTTCCACTGGATGTTTCCAACAGTCACGAGGTCTCTCGAAGAAGAAAAGGCGGTGATTTGGAGAGTGAAGATGAGTCTGATACAGAGAATCTTGATTTTTTTCCTAAAATGAAAACTTTTAGGCATAAGGTGACGGAGCACATGGGTGAGTTTGTACTGTCTCTCCTAGTGGTTGTGGCTTTGTTTTACTTATGTCTGGAATAGTGTGGGACTTGTCCAGTAAGGTTGTGCAGTGCAAGGCTTTGCCCCTCAGGGCTCTTGGCAACATGCTGTACAGCTGGTATTTGGGGTTTCTATGGGACATTATCCTGGTTTAGGTCTTACTAATGTGGTGCAGGATGGTTTGAGAAACATGTAAGAAAATATTTTTTGGCCATATTGACTGCAAAAAGTGAAAAAAACACCCCAACCCAAACCCTTGTAAGAGTCACAGAATTTAATGTGAGTAAAATTGATGTAAATCCTGCCTCCTGCACCTGATCTGGTCTTCCAAGTGCTTTCCCTGCACTGACACCATGACTGTCCTTGAAAAAGGGAAAAAACCGCAAACAGTCAACACAGCCCTTCAGAAGTGAGCAAACCTATTGCACACAAAGCGTATCTGGCATTTCAATTGCTTTTGTCCTCTTAAAGCTGCTTATAGTTTTGTTTAGGAAGCACAGGTTTACTTTATTATTTGAAGAAGGGTTATGAGGAATGCATAATGACAAGCTGATTCTGCAATTCTAAGTTAATGCTAATCAGATTTTTGTATCTATAGTGGAGTGTATGTTTTGGAACAGTCAAAGATTTGCTGTGCATCGTGTCACTCACTGTATTATAGTCTATAGTTACACCTTATTTGTATGTATTATACACAGTTTTGCCTTCAGACATAAACCCAAGATGTTTATGCTGCTCTTACTGCAGCAGTTGTCTGAGAGAACAGTATGTTGAGGAAATTGATATTGGTGTAAATGCTACCTATCCCACTAGCTATTTCCAAGCCTTCCTTGCCTTTCAATTTGGAAGTCTTACATTGCAGATTTTTGATCTGCTGTTTCTTGTGTGTAGTAATGATAGGGAGATCCATTGTTGCTTTAGAGGGAGGAGGTCATGGTGGGGGGGAATACAGGACATAATTATTAATGATTGTTTCCACTTTCAGTGTCTGAGGGTGATGAATCAAGTGAAGATGAAGCACAAATTAAGTGGGAAGTTCAGCAAATAAAGAAAGCCATTAAACTCTCTCAGGTGATGCATGCTTTTCTAACACCTGGAAGTTGCTTTATGCTCATAGGCAGTAGAGCTTGTATGGAGTACTCCTGTATCTCCTTCCTGTCCTTTTGCTAGAGAGGATTTGAGGAAGTTATACACCAGTTCTTCAGGGAAAAGATGACTAAAAATATGGGAAGATAATAATGAAAATCTGTAATCTCTGTGTGCCTGTTCAGAAGCAGGGTATTGTTGCTACATCGAAGTCCAGTACCTGTATGTGATGGAAGACTCTGTAAAGCAGGGAATAGAATTCTGAACCCTTGAAAGCAAAAGTATTCAAATAACAACAATGGTAAAAAGTCATAAAGCAAAAATTATTCTTTTCTTATGCTAAATTCCTGCTGGGTGCAATCTGAGAGCTCTCTTCAGCAGTTCAGCAGAATTCTGTTTTCTTTTTTTTTTTTTCCCCTCTGGTAAATAATTGGCAAAAATAAACTCCTTATCTTCTGATGAGCTGGGAGTTTTGTTTCTGTCTTGAGTCATTTACTCTGGGTCAGATTAGGAAAATCTGAATAACCAGTTCTTTATGTCTGAATAGACAAGTGTAGAAACTTTTGCCTCTTAAATGGCAGTAGTTAGAGGACTGAGAGAAAGTTACACCTTTCTGCTGCTGAATTCCAGATTCAGTGTGGTTAGGTGCTCTTAGGTCCTCATACTTATTTCTGGAAAGCTTAATTTCTGCTGTTCAGGAAACTGCAACAGTTTTTAGTAGTGGACTTTGTTTGTTAGGGACTTGCTTGCTTCAGTGGGTTGTGTTTTGGCTAGGTTTTAATATACAACCTTCCATGGGTTTAGAGCAATGTCTTTTAATTCATAAGCTAAAACTGAGTGGAATCCTTTAGTTATAATTACAATGAAGCTGAGTTGAGAGTGAAAAATCTCTCTCTTCACCACTGGCTTTGTCAGAATGTAGCATTCGTATTTATAGGGGGAGCAGAATCAGAAAGTTTAATATGAGAAAATAGACTATTAAATGACCAGTGGATGGCAAATAATTAATGATAAATATATCAAAATAGCTTTAAAAAAGCAAGGTATAAATAAAATCGGGTACTGCCATCAGTACTTGGCTGTAGTTTATTTCCACATTCTGTATTTAGAATTTTGATACTAGTGAAGTATCAGTTGTCAATGTAGAAGCATTATGCACTATTGAAAGCTATTAGTATTTTCAGGCCAAAACAGCAATTCAGGTGTACCCTGAATTATGGATTACTTCGGGCTGTTTATATGTATATACACTATATGTGTTTATAGAACATATATATGCAGAGTTTTATATTTTGTTTTTCTTGCCTCTGTGTTGTGCTTTTCTGTACAGCATTTTTCTGTACTTAGTTTGATTATTGAAGTACATATCTTTATATCATATGCCTTGTGTATCGGAATGATACATCTTGTTGATCTGGAGAGCTGCAGAGGGAAAACTTGTATAAGTTGTGTATTAAAAATTAACACTTAAAACTCTTGTAGGAAACTTACAATGATACTTTCCTGTATGAATCACAATCGGCTAAAGCAAAGTTTGATCCTTCTGTTTCTCTACCGCCTGTGAACTTGGAAATTGTGAAGAAGCGACTGACTGAAAGGTAAATCCTGCTCTTATGAACTTCTGAGTTCTCTTGAGTTTTTGTCACAGAATGGGAGATAAAGGTTTGAAGTTTTATTCTTTTCCAGGATATTGGATTATTTTTTGGTTGCTTCATGTGTACTAACTCCTGTTACGATGTCTAGTAGATTTTTAACTTTTAATGGCAATGATTTGTTGTAGGGAAGCATTTGGACTTTTCAAGAGTGTTTTATAAACTAAGAACTTGGAGAGTAAATTCATTTGAATGGCAGCAACTTTTTGTGCTTTCTAGTAGTATTTGACAGAAGCGTTGGTTCAATGTCATGTTTGCCCAACAAACATAACTTCAGCTGGGGTAGGTGGAGCTGACAATCCTAGCCCCCTTACAGTGGCTCTTACACCAGTATTTCCTGAAAGCAGCAGTAAACTGTACAGCCTGTTTAGGCAAACTAGAACCGTTCTTGATATTCCTGTTTAGTTGTGAGCCAGGCTGTGACTTTTCTTTAGCAGCTCAGCTGCTGTATGGACAGCTGAAGCATCCTGGGATGGAGGTTGGAACCTCTCAGTGTGTGAGAAGGACAGTTGTGGTCATGCATTCCAGGATAAGCCATTCCCTGTCATCTCTCAGAGCATCAGGAAGCAGCTGCTCAGATAAGTTTAGGGAAGTAATGATATACAGCTGAAACATAAGTAGCTGCTATGAACTTGCAGTGTGCTCTCTGCGTATATGCTTTGCTTTCTATAGATCATCACTGACCTGCTTGTTTAAAAATTTGCAACTAAATTGGACTAATTATTTTTGTGGAATTTTATGCTTTCTTTGCCATAATCACCTGAAAGGAATTGAGTTAGATGAAGTAGGAATTTTGATACAGAATGAAATAAGAAAAATAAGAATAAAGCTATCAAGAGTGGGAAAGCCATCTGGAAAATAGCAAGAAGGGGAGGAGGGACCTATTTAATGTAAGCTTTGTAGATGTGTTTTAACATGATAAATGCTGAAATAGTTGGGTTTTTTTAATTGTAGCACAATAGAGTACAGTAGCATAATTCAGTTACCTTTCTTGAAAAGTGTTCCCTGCTTCGGTGAAGTGAAGTAAGTTGTGGGCTGTTTCTTGGTTCTGTTACAGGCTTGCTCAAGCTGAGCAATTACTTGGGATATATAAGGAGGGAAGGGGGAAGAAAAAAGGAAGCAGAGTTTGAGATAGACAGGTATAATGTTCCTGTCTAATAGAGCTATAGATATAGGTTCCTGGGGTTTAATCAACTACTAGCAGCAGGAGTCCTCAGTTGATTTGTATTTAGTAGCGAGCACATGGTGAATGCTGATAGATACTGCTATCTGTGCAACTTACACCGAACTGGTATTATGGACAGTGCTGACACAAGCTGTAGTTTTCCTCAGATTACATTGGGTAAAATCCAATTAATGTGATGCCATAAAATTTGCCTTTTTATGGTTTTAGGATGTATGGTACATTGAGCAGCCTAGGTAAGATATCAGGTAAAATATCTAGGTCAAATGTCAAAACTAGCCCCACATAAATAGTGTTTGAATCTTCAAACTATGGTGCTTGTCCAGCCCTATACTTCTGAAAACAGTGGCATGGATAAATCCTCTGGCGCTGCTTCGGGTGAGTGGGAGTATTATAGCACAGGCAAAGATTTTATATGTGATTATAATGGAAAAAATGTTTACTTGGCAATAGTTTAGTTTTCTGTTCCTCTTTTCTTAGGATAACATCACTACAGAATGTGCACCGTGCCCACCAGAGGGAGTATGAGAAATACAAGGAGGACATTGAGAGTTCGAAGGCAACTGTCCAGGTGTTAGAGAAGTCTTCAGATGCAGCTCTGAATTACAAATTCTACAGGTCCATGAAGACATATGTGGAAAACTTGATAAACTGTTTAAATGAAAAAGTATGCATTTTTTCCTCCTTTTTTTTTTTTTTTTTTTTAAAAATCCAGATGATAAAGATGCATTCTGTCAATGAAAGATGGGGGGGGTGTTTGGAAATGGGGGAATACCATTCAGTTAAAAATCAGTTCTAGTCAGAAATTTTAATGTAACAGGAAACAAAATAGCAGGGAAAAATATCAACCCTCACCTGCAGTGATGGTCAGGCTAGCATAGGTGTGTTTGCTTGAGCTGTGGTCTCAGCTGGGTTCTGTTGGATGAAAACGACGTTATTGGAGGGAGTTTTCTGGAGGTCTAGTAATGAAAGTGCGCCGAAGTTGAATGAGAGGTGGCATTTAAGTTCACTTCTGGGATCTCAGAATGTCTTTACTCAGGGTTACATAACAGGTGGTAAAGAATTCGTGTTGGGTTTGAGTTGGGATTGAGTTAGCAGAGCTGTGTGAGAATTTGTGGACATTATTGGCTGCAACTGCCTCCTGATCTGCAAGCTTTGTGTATTTGTAAAGATGAAGATTCGGAGAACGGGAGGAGCCACCTGAAGTTTGGCCTCAGTGAAAGTAAACTGCTATTATCCTCTATAGATTGTGCTGTCAAATCTAATTTATGTCACTTCATTGCATTGCAATTGTGAATCTTTATGTAACTTTAAAGAAGAAAAAGTACTATTTTAATAAATGCATCTTGTTTAATGGCTGGTGGCTCAAATGCAAACTGAAAGCAAGCAAAGCATGCCAATTATATTGTCCTGTTGAAGCCTTTTGTATGGAGTCTTAGGTAGTCCTGTGTTGAGCAGCTGGCATTTAGTTTGTGTTTTTTCAGCCTTATAAAACCTGCAAACTCCAATGGCCAGGAACTTATTTGTAATCTATGACAGTTTGGTTTTAATTTCAGAGCTGTGCTGAAAACCCATGGAGATGGTTGGGATTTTCCATTCTTTTGAGATTTTAATTAATTGAAAACCTGATTACTGTTTATTATATTTCAGCTGAAATCCATTAATGAGCTAGAATTGGCTGTACATGTACTTCTTCAGCAACGAGCTGTGAGAGTATTGAAACGAAGGCAAGATGAACTGAAAGATGAATCTGCTTATATTCAGCATCTGACAAGTTAGTATGAAGTTAAAAGTTATTTTCTTGTTGAAACATTCACTCTTTGAGCAGAAGTAAAGCTCTACAGTTCCTTTTTTGCTTTTATCTCCTTTCTCCTTCCCATTGTCTATAGGTGTGTTCAACTGAGGTGAAAAGCAGGGTGTTTACTTGCAACATCACTTCTACATGAGACCATCTTTAAGGGCTATTTATGTGCTCAGAATGGAGATTCCATATTAGGTGACACATGAAGAGAAGGGCATAAAGAAAAAAGCACTTTTGTGTTTTATCTAAAATGGTGTTTTTCAGTCACTGTAGGAAAAATTATTGTAATTGCCTCACTTTCTCTCCACACCAATGTGTTGTTTGTATGCCATATGAATCTTTAGCTGCTACTTGAAAAAACCCAAGCAAGCATCCAAAAACCAAACCCTTTAAAACTGCTTAGTCAAAGCGAAAAGCAGTATGCTTGGAGGTGCCGTGAACAGATGAACAGGAGTCAGTGGGGGGCTGACTAGTCTTCAAATCTAAATGCAGTGATTTTTGAACAGTGTAAATCAGGGATTTAACTTCCATTACGGTGTTGGAACTGAAGCTCGAAAGTTACTCTGATTTATTACATGGTTTCATTTTTGACATATGGGATGAAGGTAGATCCCTATGCTTGCCTTTCACACTGCTAAGAACGCATCATGGAAGACACTTAAGTTCCTTTCCCAGGATTAGTAAGGAGTGAGGGTTGCCTGGAATGTCATGAAACTCACCTTTCCATCAGCTGCTATAAGGGAACAACCACGTCTGACTATACGCAGTTAAAAATAATACTGCGTTACTCTGGAGATTGCTGGAGTTTTGAATAGGTTTGACTTCCATTTGGCTATTTTCCAAATGAAGAATAACGGGAGGAGGATCTGTGTTTCCTGTTTGAAAAAATAGGAACTTTAAAGTCAAACCATTTTATTTTTGAATGTTTTGTTTTCTGATAGGTGGGAATGACAAACCTGGTGATGATGGATTAAAAGATCATAAGAAGACACAGCTTCTGGAAATGTGTGAGCATCGAAGGTAGCTATTACATATAGGTGCACTTAACTCTGATTAATGTACTGTGCACTGGCTTCCTGTCACTTAGTGATGAATGTAAACCTGTAGGATTACTAAATGAGAACACAAAAAAATGCATACTTGCTTTCCAAAACTCGATGTACATGGAAACCTATTTGTTAATATCATTCTGTTCATGTTAATTTAAATCTGAATGCTTACTGATCCTGTTATTTTGAATTAACAAGTCTTAAGTGAGGCAAAACTATAATGAGGGGAGCTTTAATAATATTATGAATTTATACAGAAATTGGTATTGTTGCTGCTGGGAGGTCATGGTGAGTGAGAGCAAAGCAACATCTACACTCATCACTGTAGGTCAGTTACTACGTTTTTCATAAGGATCGTGTTCAGGGATTGGTAACAGCTCTTTTAAGTATTGGAATTTTAAAAAGTTCTACAGTTGCATTGGTGCCTCAACTCATAACTGTACTTTGAAGCAGCAAGAACCTTGGAATTCCCTATTATATGAGTCTGTGATCATTTTAGTGGATTTTTCTACATATATGGGAGAGAGTCACTCACCTGAGTTCATTACAAAATACAGGGCTTGCAGACGGCAAACGAGAGAGTGTTCAGGAGAAGCTGATCATCATGAAGGCATGTCAAGTGACGATGAGCTGACTCCAGCAGAGATTAATGAATTCCAGAAGAGCAAAGGTTGGTGACTGTCTTAATGTCCTAGAACAAAATCTCTTTGATATATTTTTTAAATTATTTTAGGAAAGGTAGAGAGAGAAATAATTCAAGGTAAAGTAATACTTTGAGTTACATATTCTTGGTTACACACTGTAGAAAAGAAATGCACTCAGTTCTGACTAATGACTTAGGACGAATAGGTGCATTTGGGTGTAGATTTCTTTTGGTATGACTTGTGGTGGTGGCATTACATGACTGGTTGAACTAGAAGTAAGCTCTTTTAGATCATGCCAGAGCTAATCTGACAGTACTCAATGTGATGCTACAGTGTGTTTTGTATAATCAATTTGTCTCCTAAAGATAGGGTGAATGAAAGGTTGGTGTTCTAGTGATCTTGAACAAATGGATGAAGGGGAGCAGGGAAAGGCATAATACCCTTTTTCCAGATAACCCCAGAAAGGTTTGCATGTCTCAAATTTTGTCAGTGTTGTAAATTTTGAAACATTATGGTTGTACAAGTCTGTAGAGTAGATCATGAAGAAACTTGCCCTTTTTTGCTCTTCTGATAGTATTTTTTATGAAACTGGGATTTCCAGTGAGCCAGTTTTAAAAACCATTTCAGTATCAGATGTGTCAAAGATAAATGACAAATATCATACAGATATTTCTCATGTCCTGTAGATGCATAACCTCTTCAGCTTATACTTCAATAAGTTCTGTGATTGTTTCTTTTTATTCCCAATGAATATTGTCCATAGATAACGTTTTAGAGGATAGTAGGAAGGTCTTTGAAGATGTACATGCAGATTTTTGTGACATCAGAAAAATCCTGTTGAAATTCCAGGAATGGAAAGAGAAGATTCCTGACTCTTACTGTGATGCTTACATCAGTTTCTGCCTGCCTAAGCTATTAAATCCATTGATTAGAGTTCAGCTAATGAATTGGAATCCTCTTGAGGTAGGTGCAACAGCTGACTTTGTTTTCTTCAAAAATTGTGCACGTGTTTGTGTATTAATATGAAAAATCAAGATGTTTTTTCTATACATAGCATGGTGCATTAGAAATGAATAGAAAGATACTATGTAGGTCTCAGAAATTGAAGCATGTGGTTGGAGTATTCTTAACTTTCTCCTTTCCCTTTACATCCAGACCCTTTTGCAATGCCCCATGTAAAAAGAATTCTTCTCCTGAGTTCTTTGGAGAGACTTTAAAATTCACACCCTTCAAATTTCACCTTTAAATGTAGTTTTCCTGATTTGCTGCTTGGCCCATTCAGTGAAGAGGGTGGATCTGAAATTGAGTGGGAGTCTCTGATATCATTGGATGGAGCTTTTCTTTTAAACCTGACAAGCTAAAAAACTAACAGGAATGGTCTTTCAGCAGAATTTTACAGAGTTGGAAGAGATGCCCTGGTTCAAAGCTATAGAAGAATTCAGCAATGCCAAAACTGTGTCAGAATCAAAAAGGGATGATGATCCTGATCAGGAAGTTTTGCCTAGGGTGACTGAAAAAACTATTCTTCCAAAAATTGCAGGTATAGTGGGATTGTCTTGAAAACGTTCATTGCAGCTGGGCAATCAAACCTTAAATAGAAGTGATACCTTTCAAATAATGTTCGTTGTGTAATGGTGCTCCAAGATGTAACGGTTACATAGCCTCGCTCTGGCACTAAAGCAACCACTTTGTAAGATTATTGAGGGAGATTTAGCTTTTTATGTGTTTGCTTCTATTACATTGCAATGCTTTGAACTAGAGCAGATACGTACTTGGGTATTGTGACTTGAAATGAATTTCGTTCTTTTCCAGCGTTTGTGGAGAGTGTGTGGGATCCTTTATCTACCTCCCAGACAAAGAACCTTGTGCAGCTTTGCAGTAACATCTTTGCAAAACAAGTCCTTTCAAAAAATAAATGCAGCCAAGCAAAAGAGGTAAAAAAAAAAAAGCTCTTCATCCGCTGTGTGTGCTTTGTGTGTGTGCTCCTGGGGCCACTGTCCTGAGGTTGCTTGGCTCTGATTACTTGTTTGGTTTGACAAGGTTTAACAGATAAACTTTCAGCTCAAATTAGCTTCTGTTCTAGAAAAATTCTGCCTGTGCCTACCAAGAAGCTGATTGTAGATCTCATTTTGCTTCACTGCAGTGGCGCTGGTTAGAGTTTGTTTGCATTTAATTATCTTTCCAAGCTTGAGCTTTACATGCTCATAATGCTTCAGTGGTCAACTCCTTAAGCTTTTATTTATAAAGTAGATATCGAATTTTAAGACCTGAAAATCCCTAAAGGTTAATTACTTCACTAAGAGAAAGGCTACTTCATAATCTTGGCAATCTTTTAATAGTTACTTTTATACCCCTAGTTACTCCAGCATGCCCCTCTTCAGCCTGATTCCAGTTTTACTCTGATGTAAATCTGGAGGTGAATCCCGTATAAAGCTGGTGAAACAGAATGGATATTTAGGCCCTGAGTATGAAAAGAAGTATTTTAAGAAAATCTTTATCCCTTCTGAGGCTTCCAAAGGTGCTGATTTGAAACAATGACTTGAAGTGGTACAGTTGGTCTTAGCTAAGGTATCTTAGCTAAGTTGTACGGGAAGTAGACTAAACTTTAAAAAACATAGGGGGCAGTCTATGGCACCTAAAAGCATGTTGCCTAAAAATACATCCTAACCTGCCTATGGTGATTAAATACACTAGGTTAACCCTATAGGCAATTATAGCTGTGATTTGTCTACTGTTTTTAATATATTACTTCTCAGTATGTTTTGTATACAGGTGGCAGCTGTACTTATCTGTAACGCTACACTTCTAGATTAACAAAATAACCAATGAAGTTGTTACAAATGGAAGAGAAAGTCTTTCTTGTGAGACACATTAATAGTTCTTTTTTAATAGGATTTGATGAATGTGGTTGTCCGAAGAATGAAGAAATCTATAGAGGAAGATGTCTTTATTCCTCTGTATCCTAAAAGGTGAGCTGACTCTAGGAATCTTTAAAAAAAAATACAAGTTTAATTCCTCTACCCTTCTCCCCGACAAGCTTTTGTCTTCTTCATTGAACCCTTTCTAACAAGGATAACTCCACTGACTTCATGCTTTTTATTTTCTCTTGTAACTGAAAGCTATTCAATATGAGATCCACACGGGTTTTAGCATAGCAGTTTCTGTCTGAGGGCCTGTCGTGTACCTGTGTCCCCTGAATGCCTCCTGTCATTCCAGAAAATAGGGTTTTTATCATGGATGCTTGTTTCTGGGCACTATTTCAAAGATGGGAGTTAAGTAGGAGTCTGGGAGATGTGGGGTTAAGGTACTACTAGGAGAGAAGCTTTGCTAAGGAAGGGGTAGGATGTTTGGTTCTAAGCAGTTCTGTTTTGATACATGTCCATAAAATGCAGACACAGGTGTTTCCAATTGGTAATTCTATTGGAAGTTAATTCGTGGTAGTTGTATTACGACGGGTTCAAATTGGCAGCTGTTTCCCTAGATATTTATTCTGGTTGTGGCTGTCACTGCTGAAACAGTTCCAGAATTAACCTTCATCAGTATCTAAGAGATCAGTTGTCTGTTTCTCTTCCTTTAAAAACAAACAAACAAAACTCCTTCTGTTGTCTTTTTAACTTCTTTCCGTGACCAGCACTATGGAAGACAGGTCATCACCACATTCAAAGTTCCAGGACAGGCGGTTTTGGTCAGCTGTTAAGGTAGAGAAAATACAGCTTTTTTTCTTTCTTCACAATTCGTTTTACTGAAAAAATATTTTGCAGTCAGTCAGGAAATGCATCTTCACTCAAGTCTGGCTGCTGGGGGAGTAAAATGTTTCTATTAGGATGGATAACCATTGTGTTTCTCAGGAAGGTGTGTTCTTGGGCTTTAAACTGAATGAGGGGAGATTTGGATATAAGGGTGGTGAGGCACTGGCACAGATTGCCCAGAGAAGCCATGGCTGGCCCATCCCTGGCAGTGTTCAAGGCCAGGTTGGATGGGGCTTGGAGCAACCTGCTCTAGTGAAAGGGACATGATGTTATCTTTATCTTACACAGAACTTGTGATACTGTGTTCTAGCACACTTCCAGCCACCTGGTATACGTACTCTGTTTCTTCATTACTGCAGCTGCTCTCCAATGTTCTTCTTTGGGATGGAATTGTACAGGAAGATATGGTCCGTGATTTGGGACTGAGCAAGTTGCTGAATCGTTACCTTCTTCTGAACCTCTTAAACACACCACCAGGGCCTGATAATATAGTAAAGTGTCATAAGGTAAAATGTGACTTGTACATTGGAGGAGGGTGTAAGCTGGAAGCTTTTATTTTGTTGTTTTTATGAAGAGCGGTTGAAAAGGAAGAGGGGATATTTAAAGATTTTAAAACTTAAACATAATTTAAAATTTGTTATTTTTTTAATGATCTTGGTGCATAAAAGCTTTTTAGAGCAAATATTGGTCCATAGGTTATGAATCACTCCTTGTAGGGATAATCAGTCTTGATTTCAAAGAAAAAACACGCTCCTCATAATAACCGAATGTGCCAGAAGATCCCCGTCAGAAGTTTGGTTTTTTATTTTTCTTATGAACTTTTTGTGTGAGCAGGTGGTTGCGTGTCTCCCAGAAAGATGGTTCCAAGATCTTGAAAGTGGGTCAACTCTCCCTGAATTACAGAACTTCTGCCAGTACTTGCTGCAGTGTGCCCGTATGCTGCACAAGAATAACCACAGGTAATAGATAAGGCTTTCCTGGGGATTCGGGCACTTCCTTGAATACTTGATGTTAAATACTTCTTTAAATTCCTTAAGTCTCATGTATTTGACACTTTCAAGGTCTTTTTCATTGCATGTGTTCTATATACATAAAACAAAAGATGGAGTCTAGAATGTAAGGGAGTGCTTCTGCAGTTCTAGTTCATTTGACAGTTTGAGCTGCCAGTGTTGGGTACCCTTAATGATCAGGGTAGCCAAGGTCACTTGATGACAAGCAGCTGAGGATAGATATCTTACTCTTTTTTTTTAAGATGAATAAACATAAAGTGTGTTTTAGGCAGGCATGTGGAAGTTCTGCAAGATAATTTTATTCTTGTTTTTTTTGTAGTGATGAAACAAAAGAAGCCCTCCTCTTGCTGGTGAAAGTCAAAGCTCTGGGTGTTGTTAAAAGCTTCATTGAAGAGTACAAACTTGAACACCTTAAGTCAATAATTGGGAAATAGAAAACTTTGAAGGTCCAGTACTGCAACAAGCCTGCTAGTTGGACTAAACCAGCTCTAATATGAAATTTAATTAGTGAATCCTGCCCACTCAAATTACCACTGCACCAGTGGTAATTGCTGTCTTACTGTTAAGTACTTGAGGTCTCTTTTCCAAATGTCTTCCACTGCCATCTACTCCTAGGTTAAGGAGTTCTTTTACAAGTTACAGTTGTCAAAGTAAAGCAATGGTTTGGGCATTCTAAGATGTATGGCGATGTTTTATTGCTTTATCCTTTTTGAAAGGATTCCTGGAAAGAGAGAAAGTGCCTGTACTGTTTGTCACTGCTCACCAGTAGACAACTTCATAAGCTATTTTCAGTATTAATGGCCAAATATCACTCTGACTTGGCATCACTGAGCTCTTCTAACTTGTGGTCCATAGTGATTTTGGTTAATGTCCAGCCATCCCTGGGGAGATAGAATCTGTCATCTTGCAGGGGCTTTTCCCTTGTTTCTGTGTTAGGGTCAATCAGTGTGCAGTAACGAGTGTGATGGTAAATGTGGCTTCAGTGAAAGAGAAGCTTGTACAAGAGAACACCTGGGGAAGAACAGGCACATTGTTAAGACAGCAGATGGGTGTGGGCTTGTGCTAGAGTGGTACAGGCAGAGCTGTCGCATGTTCTGTTTTGTCAGGCTTTTAATTACAGACACCTTGATGACAAGCACAGGAACCAAGTCACTTTCTAGTAACTGAAGCTCTAGGAAAGTCTTCCTTTTGCTTCCCAGCAAGATCTATTGCCCCTTAATTCATCATAACCTGATTAGATTTCTAATGTTGTGTAACTTTGTATATTTGCATTGAATATTGTTAGATAAGAAGGATGCTTTATTGTAGTAACTCTGTAGTGCATCACAGGCTGTGTTTACTTGTGACTATCTCTCCAAAGTCTTCTGGGACTAGAATTTTAATTACAGCCTTAATCTCTGTGATTTCTTTTGTATTTTTTTAAGTTAAAAATATATTTTTGTAAAAAGTTTTACCTGTAAATAGTTTTGATCAGTGTTACAGACAAGGTGATTTTTATAATGCTTTATTTTGAAAATGAAGTAAAAATATTTTGCTCTGTCAATGGCTCCTATACTTCAGTTCTTCAGCATAAGACAGGAATGTTATTAGAAGCACAAAGAAACCTCGGGCACCATTAGCCTTCATGGCCTCTAGGAGTTACGAGTTGATGATGTTCCACATCCTGCTTTTTAGTAATGGTGAGTTTCTGTTGCTTTTCCTCTTAGAATGCCAACAAAGTTGCAATAGGTGATCAGCAAACCCCACCGGCTCCTGACCTCATTGCTTATCTTGTTCTTGTCTCATCCCAGCTGTCTCTCCTGAAGCAACCAGCCTTGTGCCATTATGAAAATGTGACAGATGTTCTGGCACAATTTAGCTCTGTTAGGTGGTTCTGGAAGAAAGAGCCTGTGCAATGACTTGTAAGCACAGGAACACAGTTTACGCTTCTGCTAGGGATGTATAATTTTGTGAAACCAGCTGTCCCAGTACTGAGAACCTGCTCTGACACTCTGTGAGCATTTATCTTGAGCCTTACGCTAACTCACATGATTTAGCTTAAACAGCATAGCCTGTCCAATCTGGTTTGGTTCTCCAGAACTCGTTTCAGAGCATTTGTATTTGCTGCTCTGTTGGCAGAGCAGTAATACTCATCTCTCAGAAACAGGAAACTTTTTTAGTGGGATAACTAAACAGTGCTTATGCTGAGAGTATACAGTTGGCTCAGACATCTCCACTTCCCTGCTATAGTATACTACTGAAGTCAAGCAGTTCTACAACTGGCCCCTCCCTAGTCTGCAAAGAGAGAAGCAGCAGACATATTTGGAAATGGCAATGCAGTTAACTTAGATGGGTTTGTATCATCCAGCTATCTCCTGAACTGTAATTTTAAAAAGGAGCCAGGTTAAAAGCCGGGCTGGACAGGGCTCTGAGCCAGCCTGGTCTAGTGGAAGGTGTCCCTGCCCGTGGCAGGGGTTTTGGAAGTAGATTATCTTTAAGCTCCCCTCCAGCTCAAACCGTTCTGTGATTCTTTGAGGCTCAACAAAAGGAATGGCTGTTTACAGAAACAGAAGGTCAATGCTCAGCCACAAGAGTCTGTACACTTTATTGCTTATGTTGCGTATGCATATAAAAAAACCCACCCAACTTGACAACCAATAATCTAAAGAGTAAAGTCAAAGTAAATATTAAATATCTCTGTAATTCTCAAAATTACAAAAGCTATTACTACTTTTTAAGCTCTTCGCTCACTTCTTTCCAAATTTTTTCCTCTATTTTTGAAGTATCATATTCCCGCAGCATATCAAACTCCAGCCAGGGCTTGTTCCACTTCTGCGCTTCTTTCATTTTTTCCTCAGGTAGCTCAAACTTTATTCCTTTTATGTTGAATTGTGGCCTTTCCCACCGTTTTGACCATGGCTTAGGTTTCATTCGTACCTGCAGCTAGGGTGAAAGATTAACAAGTAAATTTTAAAAGAAACCAAAAGGTATTAAAGTAATCACAATTTTGATTATGAGTTTAGCAAAAGGTGAGACGACCACTGCTCTAACAAGGAAATAAGAGAAAACAGACCAGTTTCAGTGTTAACAAACTACTCTGTTAGCTAAAAGGGAATTTTTTGTGTCTACATGACAGTTGTCATCGTATCTTGTGAAAAATTTTAATAATCTTATTATATAGTCTTTAAATTGACACATTAAGTAAAGTTAAATCGTCTTTTGAAGTTCTCCTCCTTATTAAGGGAAAAAGAAGAGTAGCCTGACTGGGAAAGGGAGGAATGATCACTAAGCTACTGAGTTACCAGAAAACACTCTAACAGGCTCTGCTGGTTTCTGGCTCTTCTCCCAGAGTGCAGATTTTAGGTGTCTCTTCCAGTCTTACCTTCCTTCTGGGCACCTCGCAGTCCCAAATCCATAACCACATTAACGCTAACGTTTCTATAAGAAAGAGTTTTTCCTTCCGCACAGTGTTGTATAGAGGCATGTGGAAGCCATCACTCCATGTGTATCTTCAAAACTAACTATGGAGGATGGCATGTACTTACATTTGCAACATTCTTTCACTACAGAAATGGCATAAAGGCTCGCCTTATTTTGTCACCCTGGTAACTAACTTAGTACAGAGCTGTTTAACACCCTGCCAGGGTATCAGTCAGATACGAAGGTTACCCAATGATCCTCCACTTACCCTTTGAAACATTCAGCTCTTACCTTGTTTACAGGGATTTCTTCATGGGCTAAACGAGACACAGGTTTCATATTCATATCAAAAGTACTGTATTCAGGGAGAGCATCCCGCAGGTACATCAGGTTGTCATCCAGCCTCTTTTCCAGCTTCAGAACCTCTATCGACTGGATTCGAGGATTGTACAGTTCATAACGTATTTCAACACCTTGGAGAGAGAAAGTCTGGCTTAATGAACCAAATTCATTAGAAATATTAACACCAAATTGGTACTGTGTTATGCATTCCTGTATTATTCAAGAACTGCTTTCTACTTATCAGAAAATTAAGCATACAGCGCTGTGTCCACGTGTGATTGTATATGTGATTGTGTCTGCACAGGCAAATACCAATTTCCAAGTCAAGCTTTTGATAACAGAATGTCTTAAGAGACATGGATGGCTTGAATTTAAGGAAGATGAGCTCAGGTTTTAAACTTTACTTCCTTTTGGTTACTATGGCCATTGCTGTTTAGCTCACTATAAAGAGACACCCACCCCTTTCATATTTGTTCTCAGAACATCAGTATTTGCACTGCCTCCCATTTTGTCATAGATCAGAATACGAACCTGTTAATAAATGCTGCTAATTTCTTGCTTGTTAAACAGTTCATGTGTACATCCCCAGTTCACGCATATATACAGTGCTCAAACTGGGCTAGTATTTGTGTGGCTAGCAGAAGACTACCCAGGCTCAAACTAAGCACAGCCATAGTGGATTGCCTTCAGTTTTTCAGAACACAGATCTATAAATCACTAAATATAGACAAAGTTACTATCCAGTTCTATGCCTTCAATTACAGAGCACATAAACATCGCTGTGTATACAGTTTTAAACTTACATTATCCTTAGTAGGTAGGATCATAATTTCGCTTTCATCTACCTTCATCCTCTCCACAGACTAAAGTTCTACACTAGATACCACTTCATATACGCCTCCAACATTTTTTTGGCTTAACTTTTCTAGCATAAGTAGTAGTGGTAGGACAAGGGGGAATGGCTTTAAACTGAAAGAGGGGAGATTTAGGTTAGATATTAGGAAGAAGTTCTTCCCTGTGAGAGTGGTGAGGCCCTGGCACAGGTTGCCCAGAGAAGCTGTGGCTGCCCCATTGCTGTCAGTGTTCAGGGCCAGGTTGGACAGGACTTGGAGCAACCTGGTCTAGTGGAAGGTGTCCCTGACCATGGCACGAGGGCTTGGAACTAGATGATCTTGAAGGTCCCTTCCAACCCAAACCATTCTATGATTCCATGGTAATTACCACAGTTCAAAACCCACCTTGATCTTCTATAACATTCCGAAGAACAAAGGTAGCACCAAGTCCTTTTCCTCCTCTTTGAATGCAGATGCCTACAAACCGGTTGGTTTTGTTATTGGCATATGGATCTGCAGTAGTAACAGCGAGGATGCTGCCTGCCAAGAAACAATACATGAAAATAAATAAGACTGTTCAAATAAATACATACCAAAATGTGGGAAGAGAGTCAGACAAAGTATATGTCTTCAGGTGCGTTCTGAAAATGTTTTATTTTCCATAAAAACTGCCAGAATCAGAATAAACTTCTAACATGCCCTGAATTAATGTATGTTAAAGTGATTCTGCAGGTTAACTATGAAGCTTCTTCACCTGTGCACATTCTCCTTTATCATTTACTCTTGACTATCCAAACTGCATACAAATAATGTATTTTCCTTTCTTGAGCCTTACTGGTAAACCATATGCTAAAGTGACAGGATTGAAAAAAACATGAAAGAAACGCATCAGTATTATATTTTTAATGGAAACCAGATGTAAATATGAAATTAAAATGTGAAGTAGCACGTACAGGGACACATACAAGTTGATCTAACACACCTGACACTATTTAACAAAATCTGACCACACTTTTTACCAAACCCCACACCATAAAACACTGAGGAGAGTTTTAGTACTGTTACTCACCAACATAGAACTCAGGGATGTTGAAGACTTTTCTTCGCTGTATCATATCCTTCCTTTCTATATAGTATTTAAAGGGATCTGTTCTTCCTCTGGGAGGTATAAATTCAGGGCTCAGGAACCTAGAAGAAAATTCAAACTTTTAAAGTATGAACCAAAAGCATTTGCATAAAAAGTACCAGAGAATTTCAAGTATTTGGCCTAAAAATTAGCCACCTGTTAACCACTGATACCAGCTGCCTTTCAGAGGTACAAACTGCAGTTCAGGAAGTTACCAATTCTTTTTTTTTTTTTTTGGTGAGGTTTTGTTGTTGGGGTTTTTTTTTGTTCATTTATTTCATTCTTTTAAATAATTTTTCAAAACCAGTTACAAATGTTGGTCTTCATAAGTTGACTGAAAGCTGAAGTTCAGTTACTGCCATCACAGCTAAGGAATAGGTTACGTCACTGTTTAATTGTAATTCATGTGACAGAACACATGAATTACGCATTGAATTACACATTTAATGACTTTATAGTAACAGATACAGAACAATATATTACCAGCTTTTACAAACCAATTCTACACAAGACACCACATACAGGTTCTTTTGTGTTAGAGAGGCTTAAAGGGACTCTCAAAACTATTTTCTGTTCCAACAAATTGAACAATGCCAAGGAATTTCCTCATGGCCTGGAACTCAATTATCCAAGTGCTAAGCTGAAGGCGCACATCCTGACATGGTACTGGCCTGGGCTGAGGACTGTTTCCAACAGACCATTTGGATGTGGTCACTCTGGTCTGGATAGTAAGACCAGTTGGCCTCAGGGCTCAACAATGAAGCTGGACACATCTAATTCACTAGCACAGATGTATCTTAAAAGTTCTGGATCCAGCCAGAAGAGAAGTGCCGAACACAGAAAAGGAAGACAAATGCAAACCTGCCTTACAAACCTTACAGGGGCTGCAGAGAGGAGCAAAGGGCAATGTGCATGGCAGCACACAGGCTGTGGTTGGTGCTGCTGCCTAAATAACTTCAACCCTACTCATAATCTTCAAAGCAGCACAATCTTGGGAGAATAAAACATCATTTAAATGTAGCTGCCTGTCCTGTTGCATCACACACTGCATTTCTTACAGGAGCCACACAGTCTCTTCACTTCTTAAAGATGTTTCTATAAGGAGATCTTAAGACAGAGAAGAAATTTTTGTAGTCTGATTTTTAATACCTTCCCGACTCCTAGGCTGCCTACATGCTACGGGGTGGGTTTTCTTTTGGGCAAGAAGGGAAGATGACCAGTACAGTACTAACACTCTCCTCCCAGACACAGCACTGCAGTTTTAACCACCATGCTATCTAAAGCAATGCAAACTGGCTGAGGTGAAAATAAAACCACTCAGAACAAAAGATGCATCAGGAGGGTTACCACTGACATCAGGTCCATTTCACAAACAGCAATGTATGTGCTCACAGTTGAACTCAAGGGCTAAGGCAAAGGCTGACACAGGACCCATGTCCCTGCCACCATGTGGAATACTGAGGGGATGCATGCCTCTAACAAAACCGCACACATTAACCCAAATTTGCATTAGTGGTTATGCTACAAGTTTTTTTTATGTTTCACAGCTTTCAAGAACCGTAGAATACAGCATTTTAAGGTGTTTTAAAATATATTTCAACACAAATGATCTTTATAAGAACTCTGAACATGGTTTTTTGTGTGTAGTAGCACCTTGGAGCTTTAAGGAGGTGGTCACATTAATCTTAGCTCCCACAGAACACGCGCCCGGTATGCAGCAGGGCACCCTACCTCCTCGCCTCTTGCAGCTTCTGCTTGTCAACAATGACGGGCTTTGGAGGCGGCTGAAATTTTGCTGGCTTTCCATCGCTGTCCGCTCGATAACCCGATAAAGAAAAATACCCTGTAAAAGATAATATCAAACACCGTGTTTTCAAGTTGAGCCTCTCCCAACAACAGCGCGCAGTTCCAGATCCCCCTCCCACAGGCCAGCGGCACTCCCACCCGGACCCGCTCTGCAGCACACGCAGGGGCAGGGGCAGGGGCAGGGGCAGGGGCAGGGGCAGGGGCAGGGGCAGGGGCAGGGGCAGGGGCAGGGGCAGGGAGGTAAGCGGCAGGGCGGGTACTCACTGCCGCGCAAAGCGACCCGAGCCAGGGCGCTCCGCAAGAGCGTCCTCCGGCAGGCGGCTGCCATGACGGCTGCACCCACTTCCGGCCCGGCGGCGCAAGCGCGCAGCTCAGCTATGGCGAGCGCGGGCGTACAAACTATCCGCCAGCGAGAAGCGGGGCTGTGGTTGTGCGGCGCGGTGCGGTGCGGTGCGGGACCGGACCGGACCCCACTCGCCTCGGCTGCTGTGGGGCTTTCCCACCCCGACACCTGGCTGCGGGGCGGCTCAGCTTCTACCTAGGAGTATTTTTGGGTGGGGAAGAAGTGCTCAAGGCCAAGTTGGACGAGGCTTTGGGCAACCTGGTCTGGTGGAAGGTGTCGTGTCCCGTGGCAGGGGGTTGGGAGTGGACGAGCTTTCAGGTCCTTTCCAACCCAAGCTATTCTGTGACCCAAAAGGAGGACCAAGGAGCAACCCCGGCCCTAAATCAGCCATGGAAGGAGAGATGGGCAGGTGCTGTGGTGGTGGGTTGTACTGCTGGAGCTGCCAGTATGTCCCTGGGTTTACCAGTGTCAGCAGGAATATAATGCAGGCACACTCTTAGTTCCCTCTGGACATTGGGGGAATCCAACGTGGTTTATTAATGCTGGTTTTGATGTGTGCGAGTGTTTATATGGTGTCCAGAAACCAGGTTTTGTGTGTTTTCATGATAGGAAAGCTCAGCTAATATTTTTTTTCTAGGCCACTGTTAGCACTATCCATAATTCAGACAACCTGCAGTGCCAATGTTTTCACCATTACTGGTTTAGAAATTATGATACACATTAGTGTTACAGAGCTACTTTTAGTATGTATCATGAGGGGAGAGGTGGGGCGGTCATGATGGAGGAAGGGAGATGGTGAGCTAAAAGCAGGAGGCTGCCATGAGGGAAGGTCATGAGGAGAGATTGTGAGGGGGCAGGAAGGGCAACCATGAGGGGAAATTGTGAGGGGACTGGAGGGGCAGCCATGAGGGATGAGGGGAGATTGTGACAGAAAATCAGGGCGGTCATGAGTGAAAATCCTGAAGGGAGAGGTGTGGTGGTCATGAGGGGTAAGGAGAGATAGTGAGAGGACAGGAAAGGCAGCCTTGAAGGATGAGGAGAGATTGTGAGGGAACAGGAGGGACAGCCATGAGGGGTGAGGGGAGAGTATAAGGGGAAGGCAGAAGCAGCCATGGGAGAAGATCACGAGGGGGGAGGTGGGGCAGTTGTGAGGGATGAGGGATGAAGGGAGATTGTGAGTTGACAGGAGGGGTGGCCATGAGGGAATATCATGAGGGGAGAGTTGAGGAGGTTATGAGGGAAAATTGTGAGTTGACAGGAGGGGTGGCCATGAGAGGTGAGGGGAGAGCAGGGGCAGCCATAAGGAAGATTGTGAGGGGAGAGGTGAGGCAGTCATGAGAGGGGATTGTGAGGGGATGGGGGGGGGGAGCCATAAGAGGAAATTGTGAGAGGACTTGAGGGATGGCCATGAGAGGTGAGGGGAGATTGTAGGGTAAGAGCAGAGGCAGCCATGGGCTGTGAGATAACAGGGTAACTGTTGGGCTCGATGACATTAAAGTTCTTTTCCAGCCTAGTTGATTCTGATTCTGTGTGTGTTTCTGCCAGATTTCCTCAGATATCAGTAGCAGTCTGGATTCAATTAGCGGCTACACAGGCAGGATAAAAGTGAAGCTTAAATGCAGAGTGTGGAGCTATAAATAACATCTCACTGTTTAAACTTTGCAGGGATTCACTTCAAAATGTGCCTGACCTCATCAACTAATTAGATCAATCATGTTGCCTGTGCTGTTCACCGAGATCTTTGTGTTGGTGGCAGCTGATTCGATAGCCTGCCGGAGTCCCCACCTTAACAAGAGTTATTTTGTAGTTTGTGATCAGCTCTTTGGTTATTTAACCGTGCTTAGGAAGACGGTAGGGTGCGCAGAAGACAAATCTCAGTCTCTCTTGGTAATAATCAGGGCACGGACAGGACACAAGAGGGCACTCTGACCCTTAAAATAACAAAAAATCGCCAGCGCGGGGCACCCCACTTGAAGCACAGGCTGCTTCTCAAGATTATTTTTTTTTTTAAAGTTCTTGTCACTACCTAAACACTATTAAAAAGGCAGAAGAATGTATCCCACAGGGATGAGAAAGAGAGCATATGGGGTAATTCCAGTAACTTCATGGTGATCAAGGAGGTCCCAAAACTGCTGTGAGGAAATGTTTGGGTTACAACTTGGAAAACCGTGAATTTGTGGCTCACAACTGTCTTTAAAGAAGAGAGTTATGTGCTTCAGTGTAAGGGAGCTGTTTACAACGCCTTGGCTGGCTAATGTTTATTCCAGCTTTACAAGATCATCCTGACAGGCTGGAACTGCACTGAGCTCAGGGCTTCTCCAGTTACTGCTAGGAAACCTCACTTCACTTGAGGTGCCCTGTAGGGCCCAGAACCTTGCCCCTGCACTGTGTGTCTGGTTCCTGTGTAGGCCTGTTGAAGCACCTTGGTATCAAGGCACTGCAGATGTGCTCAGACTGGTCAGGTATGCCCGAGCTTTCCATTTTTAAGAAGCACAAGTGCAGGTTATTGAGGTAGACTAACAGACAGCATTGCACTGAGAGATTGGGTTCACTCAATTATCCAGCTGGATGTGCTCCCATTTCCAGCGTATTTGGAAACTAAATCTCTTTTAATATGGGCAACATATTCTCTCTCAGGTCACCAGTATAACTGGTGCCTCTTGGACATAGTAGAAACAGAATTCCTAAGTAAAGATTTCATTGAATGGTGGTTCTCCTCATTAAAGGAAAAAAAAAAGCTGATGTTTAGGAACTACCTGGGATGAAGGAGACCTGCCCTGTGTTTTGCTCCACCATTTCTTTGTGACTCTGAGTCACTGTTTTTTTTTTTCTATGCTTAATCTCAACTTCATTGTAAGCAAAGCCTGAAGAGCAGACCTTCTCAGACCATATGCTGCTTTTGGCCAGATAGAGAAACGGTATATATTTCTCATGTGGAGATGCCCAACAGGCTGTTGGCTCAGAACAGGTTCAAAGACAGATGCTTCTGGTCCAGAACATGCCTGGGTTCACAGGTCACTGGATGTGAGTTAAGAAATCCCAAAAATTGTTGCCAGCATTCAGGCAGAACTCTTACTCTGAGTTGTGTGAAAATTGGCAGGCTGCTTCCTGGCTTGAGCTGACTTGCCTATCTGCATCTAACTTGTGGTATTCTTGTGTTCCCATGAAGCCAGGGATGCAGTGCTTCAGTCCCAGCATAGATGTGTGCATCAGCCTCTGCAGCACCAGGATAAGGGCTGTCAATATCACCATCTGAAACAGTCTGTGCTACAGTCTGAAATCCCACAGATTTCTTCCTAAACACCTGAAGCCACTTTGCAGCAACCCCAACACAGCTGTCTGTGGAGTGGCAGAAGGTGTGAGAAAGGGAGTGAATTTTCATGCTGCCCAAGGGAACTTGGATGTCTTTTTAGAGGAAACACAGTAGAATATGGTAACACATACTCTTATTGTTATTATATCTCTAAACAGAAAGAGGGGCTGAGCTGCTCTGGAGATGTAGTCTATTGTACATCCAGGGTTAAGAAGAGGCAGTTGGATGTCTCCAGATTCCAAAAGAAATGGGGCTGGCTCATGGAGGGCCTTCCTCACCTCATCCTCTCTGGGTGTACAGAAACACCTTGTGGTCATCTCCTTCATGAATGGAAACAAGCATTGGCTCAATACAGACCTCAAATCTTGCCACAGTTTGGTTTCAGTTGGATTTGGAAATGGAAACATTGCTTTTGATAATTCTTTTTTTTAAAAACCTTACTTTGGCATTTGTTACCTCAGGAGTGAAGCTCCTGAAATTTATACAACAGTGTGGCACAAATGCATCTCTTATTCTCTTGCTTCTGTTTTGTTGGTTTGTACAGTTGTAACACCAGGTACAGAGCCTGGAAGTGATCCCTGCTCACAGAGGCATCACTCAAATGTGAGAGTGGGAGGAAGAAGGTCTGTGGGATGAATTCCCTCAAGCATTCAATATACCCTTATTGCTAGATGTTGGGCTTCTGAGGGTCTCCTGAGATGCTTTTCCAGTGGAGGAATGGAGGCCTAAGTAAGCTAACTGGAAGGACAAGGACAGGCTCTGGTGTGGAATAGCTCCACTGCTCCATGGCTTGCATGGTGATGTCTTCCTGAGGAAAGCATCCCAGAATCTCCCTTTGTCCTAGCCAAGTTGTGCCCTTTACAGGGCAACCATCAAGTCATTCACAGTTGCTGTAGCCTTACCAGTGGCTGGTGGAACAGACATAGCTCCCTTTGGACTGAGCGGCCATGTGTATCACACAGTCCAGGAGTATTTGAATCCTTCAGGCTCTATTGCAAAACCAGGTCAGCATGGGCACAAGGCAGCGCCTGGATTCCTCTGGGTCCTACTTATCTGAGGTATCAAACCAGGTCTATAAACTATGCTATAAAGTTTTGATAATAGTGGATTTTATTATAGTATTTAAACAATCTGGTGGTGGCTCTAGTCTTTCTGGAAGTTTCCATTTAATGAGACATAAGTTGTTAGTTTAATGTGAGTTGACCTTGCTGAAACTTAGTAATTGGAGATATCCCAAACTGTTGCTTAAAATAACCTAAGGTGTCAGACCCTTCTGGCTTGAGCAGCTGGTTCATTAAGGTGGCCACCAAGCATACACAATTACATTTTCCACCTTACTGTAGAGCAAGTGAAGAGGAGAAGGAGAACTGTTCTTTGGACACAGTGTCCTAGCACTACTTGGAAAACTGATGGACTGGAAAATCTTCAGCTCACTCTGTCAAAACACCCCCAGGCCTCCATTGTTTTGGAGCATACATCCTGTTGGAGCCATGTGCATGCAGTTTACTCTGCCAGATCAACTGCATGTTCTCTCCTTTGAGTGCAATTGCTGGAGGAGTGATCACATCTACTCCCCTGAGCCTGAGGCTTCTGGAGGGCCTTTGGCAATGGGCATAGCTTCCATGGCACATCACCAGTGTGTTCATGAACACCTATTTTCTTCTGTTTCCTTCTCCTTTTATTGCATTCCAGCCTTGAAGCATAAATTGTTATTGTATACCCTTTATGGGAGAATTAAAAAAAGAGGTGTCAATGATTTCTCTCAGGATACAGGAGAAATATGAAATATGAACTGGTTTGTTGGCAGCTTTGCCAGTGCCTTGGTAGATACTGGCCCTATATTCAGAGTCAGAAGTGTCTTTAAATTCCTCTTGGAATCTGTAGGGTATTCAGATTATGGGGAATTTAAGATGTGACTCTCTTTGCAGCTTCTCTTGGGGTTTTGCCTTGTAGTTGTGTCTGCACTCAGTACTGAGTTCCCTGTAGGGTGCCTGGCACCCTTACAGACTACAGAAGGGACAGCAACATTGTCTTACTTTAGCATTCATGAAACACTCCATTCTCCTAATTTTCTGATTGACTCAGACATTAAAAGGAATTTAATCTAATGTGGAAGACAATGTTGAAATTAATCTGAAACCTGTGTGGAAGAAAGGTATGGTGTTGCTTCAGAGGTTAAATGAGTCAGACATCATGAGTTTGGAGGGAGATGAAGTGTGTGACAAGGTAAGATTAAGTTCAGTAAAGGGTGTCAGAGGCACCTTTTTATTATTTATTCATGTATTTAAGAGGCACTCTTATTATTTGTTCCCTTATGCAGTGAATTCTTGGGTCCTCTTGAGTCCTGTATGGGTTCAGATGCTGACAGGTGTCTGTGTCATAGAATCATAGAATCATAGAATAGTTGGGGTTGGAAAGGACCTTAAGGTCATCTAGTTCCTACCCCCCTGCCATGGGCAGAGACACCTCACACTAAACCATGTCACCCAAGGCTCTCTCCAACCCAGCCTTGAACACTGCCAGCGATGGAGCATTCATAACTTCCCTGGGCAACCCATTCCAGTGCCTCGCCACCCTCACAGTAAAGAATTTCTTCCTTATATCCAATCTAATCTTCCCCTGTTCAAGTTTGAACCCGTTACCCCTTGTCCTATCACTACAGTCCCTCATGAAGAGTCCTTCCCCAGCATTGCTATAGGCGCCCTTCAGATGCTGGAAGGCTGCTCTGAGGTCTCCACACAGCCTTCTCTTCTCCAGGCTTAACAGCGCCAACTTTCTCAGCCTATCTTCATACGGGAGGTGCTCCAGGCCCCTGATCATCCTTGTGGCCCTCCTTTGGACTTGTTCCAACAGTTCCATGTCCCTTTTATGTTGAGGACACCAGAACTGCACACAATACTGCAAGTGAGGTCTCAGGAGAGCAGAGTAGAGGGGCAGCATCACCTCCCTCAACCTGCTGGTCATGCTCCTCTTGATGCAGCCCAGGATACGGTTGGCTTTCTGGGCTGCGAGCGCACACTGCCGGCTCATGTTCATTTTCTCATCGACCAACACCCCCAAGTCCTTCTCTGCAGGGCTGCTCTGAATCTCTTCTCTGCCCAACCTGGAGCTGTGCCTGGGATTGCTCCGACCCAGGTGCAGGACCTTGCACTTGGCATGGTTAAACTTCATCAGGTTGGCACCAGCCCACCTCACAAGTGTGTCAAGGTCCTTCTGGATGGCATTCCTTCCCTCCAGTGTGTCAACTAAACAACAGTGTCTATAGTTAAAAGATAGGAGGGTGACTTTCTGCAGCCATCTTACAGAAAGGTCCATCAGAAACATCATCAAACAGGGAACTCATTGATCAGTTGTCATGGGTTCAGCAGCAGCAGTCATTTTTCTACTTCGTGAGAAGGTGCAGTGCTGTGTTTTCGACTTTTGGCCTGGGAACAGCACTGATAACACCGACGTTTATAGTTACGGTTTAGAGTGTTTTGGTCTGACCAAGGACTTTCTGAGTCTCATGCTCTGCCAGGGAGGAGGGGAAGCCGGGGTGAAGCAGAAACAAGACACCTTGACCCAAACTGACCAAAGAGGTTATTCCATACCACAGTATATCATGCCCAGGATGTAAAAACTGGGGGCAGGAACCCTGAAGAGTTCAGTTCACGGCTCGGTCGTTGGGTGGTGAGCAGTTGTATCCTCTTCCCTTGTATTTCTCTGGTCATTGTTATCACTGGTGGTAGCAGTGGTGATTTTTGTTATATATTAGTTACTGGACTGTTCTTATCTCAACCCATGGGAGTTACATTCTTTCAATTCTCCCCATTTCTCCCCCCTTGGGGTGGGGGAAAGAAAGAGGGGGGAGTGAGTGAGTGGGATGTGCGATTTACGGCTTAAACCACGACACCAGTCCAGGCAGCATCTTCAGTACTTACTTCAAACTGAAAGGCAGCTCTTGGGTTGGGAGCATCTACCTCATTCCAGAAATTGGAGGTACTGTCCTTCAGAAACAGTTTGGAACATCCTGAAAATCTAAAGAGACCACTGAGCTGCATTGTCCCTGTCTTGTTTCCTGAGATGCTAAATAAATAAATAAATGTGGGGAAAAAAAAAAAGAAAAAGATTATGAAAGAAATCCCATTGATCTTGAAAGGCAAATGTAGTCTGAAGACTGATGGGTGAACTCCCAGGTACCTTTACATTTCATAGAGTCAATATTTGTTCTTTCTCCATTTATAACCCCATTGCTCTCTCTAGGTGGGCAGAAGATTTCAGAAGGGGACCATTTGTTCTTTTTGATTAATGCATTAATACTAGTAGTTTATCATAGTAAATTATACCTATTATCACAACCTGGTCATGCAGGAGGAAAGGCAAGATGAAAAATTATGATCAAATTGCTCAAAGTCACAGCTTCTCATTGTTTTAAACAAAGCAATCCAACTTCTATACTTGATTACTATATGAACAGTGACTAAACTGAGGAGAAAATGAGATCCCATATCTTTGTTTTGCAAAAATGTGTTAGAAATCATAACCTTGTTTTCCACTACACTGCTTCAACTGCATGTAGTATTATCACATGAAGGTAGGTGGGAGAAACTGCTGCTTTGTTTTATACCTGGTATATCTAATCCAGCTTCCCCTGGATTCACAGCAAGACTTTCACCTGAGAACTGGGCTTTGTGTCTCTGCCTTCTTCTCAACAGAAACAGCATCATCTATGGACACTGGCTTTCTAAGCCAGCTAAAGAAGCCCTCAACTCTTCTAAGTATTCATAACAGCATTTGTGGCAATCTCCTTTTAGTGAAAACTGAACTGTCTCATATCAGCAATTAGGTCTGGGACTCCTTTTAATGAACTCATCTGATCTTCCTTTAATGTCAGAAGGTTCATTTTGTAGAGGGAGGCTTATGTGGAGGCCCTGTAGGGGTAGATTCAGTGAGCTGAAATTATTTTACCTGTCACTGCAGGGAAGAAGGTGGTTTGGCTAGTTAGAGTCATAGAATCATAGAATAGTTGGGGTTGGAAAGGACCTTAAGGTCATCTAGTTCCTGCCCCCCTGCCATGGGCAGGGACACCTCACACTAAACTGTGCCACTCAAGGCTCTCTCCAACTTAGCCTTGAACACCACCAGCAATGGAGCATTCACAACTTCCCTGGGCAACCCATTCCAGTGCCTCGCCACCCTCACAGTAAAGAATTTCTTCCTCATATCCAATCTAAACTTCCCCTGTTTAAGTTTGAACCCATTACCCCTTGTCCTATCACTACAGTCCCTCATGAAGAGTCCCTCCCCAGCATCCTTATAGGCCCCCTTCAGATACTGGAAGGCTGCTCTGAGGTCTCCACACAGCCTTCTCTTCTCCAGGCTTAACAGCGCCAACTTTCTCAGCCTATCTTCATACAGGAGGTGCTCCAGGCCCCTGATCATCCTTGTGGCCCTCCTTTGGACTTGTTCCAACAGTTCCATGTCCCTTTTATGTTGAGGACACCAGAACTGCACACAATACTGCAAGTGAGGTCTCAGGAGAGCAGAGCAGAGGGGCAGGATCACCTCCCTCAACCTGCTGGTCACGCTCCTCTTGATGCAGCCCAGGATACGGTTGGCTTTCTGGGCTGCGAGCGCACACTGCCGACTCATGTTCATTTTCTCATCGACCAACACCCCCAAGTCCTTCTGTGCAGGGCTGCTCTGAATCTCTTCTCTGCCCAACCTGGAGCTGTGCCTGGGATTGCTCTGACCCAGGTGTCGGACCTTGCACTTGGCATGGTTAAACTTCATCAGGTTGGCACCAGCCCACCTGACAAGTGTGTCAAGGTCCCTCTGGATGGCATTCCTTCCCTCCAACATATCAACCGAACCACACAGCTTGGTGTCATCGGCGAACTTGCTGAGGGTGCACTCAATCCCACTGTCCATGTCATCGACAAAGATGCTGAACAAGACTGGTCCCAACACCCATCCCTGAGTGACAGCACTCGTTACTGATCTCCAGCTGAACATTGTGCCATTGAGCACAACTCTTTGCATGTGGCCATCCAGCCCGTTCTTTACCCACCGAGTGGTCCATCTATCAAACTGATGTCTCTCCAGTTTAGAGACAATGATGTCATGTGGGACAGTGTTGAACACTTTGCACAAGTCCATGTAGGTGACAACAACTGCTCTACTCCTGTCCATCAGTTCTATAGCTCCATCATAGAAGGCCACCAGATTGGTCAGGCAGGATTTCCCCTTACTGAAGCCATGTTGGCTGTCACCAAGCACCTTGTTGTTTTCCATGTGCCTTAGCATGCCTTCCAGGAGAATCTGCTCCAAGATTTTGCCCGGCACAGAGGTGAGGCTGACTAATCTGTAGTTCCCTGGGTCATCCATTTTCCCCTTCTTGCAAATGGGGGTTATGTTACCCTTTTTCCAGGGGAAGGCTGGGAGGGTGTTGCTGGATTGTCAATCTATTGCGAATTACAGGTCCAGCAAAAATGGAAAAGTTGTTAGAAGCTGGGTGGTCTGTCATCCCTTTTTATCTCAGCTGAGGTGTTTCTGAGGCAAGTTACTTGTGTATAGAAATGCCACATTTCATGCCAGTCTTATGCAGTTCCCTGTTGATTGAAACCACCAAGCTTATGATTAGCATACGCACACATGTAATACTGCTGCCAGTCCAGATGGCGTCTAGTGGCGTGAACTCAAACATCTGCAAGGCTACTGTAAGCCACTGTACAGTCTCCTTTCTTCCTCTGCATTCTTTGTAGTTGGTCCAGTATGGAATGTTACTGCATTAGGTATCAGGGATGCGTTTCCAAGCCAGATATCCAGAGACAGTAAATGCAGTAGAGTATGAGCTTTCTGCAGTGGAAAATGTCTCTTGCCCTAGAAGAAAGTTAGCTGGAGTTCCCTAATGCTAGTGTTGTGGCTATAGACTGCAAAGGTTTGAATGGCTTGAACTTCAGTGCCATTTTAAGTTCCTTAAGCTGCTTTAAATGACATAGTCCAGCACTGTCTGCAATGCCCAGCACACCTGGACTTTGTCGCTGGACAGTCTCTTGAGACTGTTGTAAAACAAATAACAGGTGATGTTATTATCCTCAATACTTAAATGCATGTGGAAGCATACAGTTACCCTTGGAACAGTCCTTTCAAATAGAAAAGATTAAAAAAAAAGGAAAAGAAACTGTATTTTTAAGCATATGTGAAAGGAGAATGTAAACCTTTTCTTTCTACAAATGGCAGACCTAGTCCACTGTTGAATTTGCACTGATGCAAATTTTACCCGTTCAGCAGGAAGGCATTTCCTCTTATTCCCTTTGATTTCTTGCCAGTTTGTGATCTGTGAGCCAGAGGTTTTTGTGTGATTCGCTGTCTGTACAAAACTGAGGAAACACCCTGTGCCCCTAGGCAATGATATGCCTGAGGTGAAAACTTATCTGTCCAAGTCATGCTGGAAAGAAATTTGCTGACTGTATGTTCCTCACATGTTCTTCAGGTTTGCCATTTGTTAGACCTGTCCTTTAATAAAGAGAACATTAAGAAGTGTTAAGCTTCAGTGAAATCACTTTCCTGCAATCTAGAATTGTTCAAATCCATCCCAGAGGTGCGGCTGGGAGGGAGTTAGGGAGATGC
Organism: Myiopsitta monachus; assembly: GCA_017639245.1. NCBI lineage: Eukaryota > Metazoa > Chordata > Aves > Psittaciformes > Psittacidae > Myiopsitta > Myiopsitta monachus. The sequence continues at coordinate 20,505,095 of CM029922.1, read as the reverse complement.
ATTGTTGGTTCACTCTCACAGGAGGAGGCAGCTCTGGCTCTGAACTAGGAAAGCCAGTAAGGTTTTTTCATTGGCTTCACCAGCTCGAACTTGAGTGCATTCTGTGCTAAACTCCCCTGTAGGAATGGTCTGTTCTGCTAACTTCTAGCATGGCAGGTAGAAGCCTGGGCTGTATGTAGCTGTGCTGGAGTCTGAAGGTGGTCTGCAGGATGCACTCTCATTCATTGGCAGCTGTAATCAGACTTGCCTGAGTAGCAAGATGGAGAAGACAGTAACAGTCTGACCTCGGTCCTGTGTTATTTATTCAGTTCTTAGCCCATGCCACTGTGTCTTCATCTTGACTATTAGGAACTTCTGAAACACTGGTGGGTCTTTTGGCACACATCATCTGGCCATGTTCATGCTATCAAACTCCAAAGCAGGATTCCTTCCTGCCTGCTGGGAATGGTCAAAGTACCTGCCGACTCCCAAGCCATGCTCAGGAACTGTCTGGATGGACAGTTGGTAGGGAAACATGAAATTAAAAGGAAAAAATACAGTGGAGATCAAGATTAAAAGGGGTCTGTAACCTGAAGTGACTCTTGCCTGTGTAGCAGCAGGATGGAGACACAGGATAGAAAACACATACTACTTCTCACATGGAACCAGCTGGGATATCTCTGCTCTTCAAAGCAAAGACCATCTAGGTCAGGTGTAAAATTCATCCTCTTATCTAACAAGAATTCCCAGAGAGCTATAGAATATAAAGAAGGAAAGATAGCAGTGGCAAAAAAATAATACCAGTACATGCCATCATCCAATTGAGAAAGAAATCTTTCCAGGAAGACTGTTAGGAGAGAACAAATGAGTCAGGTCAAGTGGAAGAATAGTTTCACATTAGAGATATGAGAAGACAGTATGCCTGCATAGTAAAAAAGTCTCAGGGAGCAACATCAAAACAAGCAGGACAGATAAAGCACAGGGTAAAGGAAGGATCCATTTCACATCTGAGGAACTCTGATCTTTGAAATCCTTGTCTCTTGAAATTCTTACATTATTCACAGTGGAGCATAAAGATGAAGTATAAAGGTGACTCCAAATCCCTGTAGTTCTAGTACTGTAATTAACCCAAGAACATTGTGTGCACAAGGTATCAACTAAACCCAATCAGATATACTGGTTCCAGATAAAGCACCAGACTGTAGAGTATCCTCTAACACAGAGCATGCCATCACTATAATAAGGAGAATGCCAGCTGAGAGAGGTTTCAACACCAATTACTTAGTGCAGACATGAGGCGAAAGTTTTCAGCTTTGTTGTGGATCACTCCTGTAGTCTCCAAACATTTTAGTTTTGACATTTTTGGTCATTTGAGAATTTTGCATCACTGTACAACATCTCCCAGTCTTCTAGCGAGATAAGCGCATCACCTGGGGCCTTTGCTCTACACAGAAGTATGTTAAAGCAACATCCCCACTCCAAACCTGTCCCAGTATGAAGCAGAGTCCCCCTGGTTTTATGTTTATTTTGTAAAGTGTGGTGATTGAGTGACACAAAATGTGAAAACTTCAAAGGCGTATCAGTTTGAATATTCTACACAGCTGTTGTGTAACATTGAATATGGAGACGGGAAGATCTTACTTGTGAGACACTTGGTGTTGTATTGCAAAAATGCATTATGAGAAGTCCTGTGCCTTCAAATTGATGAAAGCAAACAGGGTTTACTTCAGTGAGTAAACCCATCTGTTTCCATGAGGCACTCCTAGGGGAAAGATTAAAAAACCAAATCAGAACAAAAAGCTGTACTATGCTGGGAAGCTTTGCTATTTTATGTTTGAAGGTCTGTCCACCCTGTTTAGATGGATTTCTGTAGGTCTAAATGCATATATACTTTGTCATTAATTTACATGGAAGCAATGCGGCCAAATGAAATAGCTCTAACTGAACTTAAAAATGAAAAGTATTTAAACTCTTCACATCTCTGACATAGTGACCTCGAGCATATGACTGAGCTTTGACCATGTGTGAAATGGCAGAATGCAATGGCGGTCTTTGGAGAGTGCTTTGAGATCTCATGGAAAACACAGTAAGAAGTAAGTAATGTTACTAAGATTTAGAAAACAAGACTAGTTCTAGTACACTCATATAAATAAACCTGCTTGTCACTGTGTAAACAAACATGGCTTTCAACCCTACATATGGCTCTCCAGCTGAAACCTAATCCTGGTAAGTACTTCTGCTGACCAGCCTTTCTTCAAGCTGTTGATAGTTTAGTCAGCAAAGTAGACATTAGTTGCGCATGGTCAGAGACAAATAGAAAGCATTACAAAAAATCAGCCCTAAAAGGAAGCAAGCAAGATCAGCATATAGGCATTAAACTGGGAGTCATCCTAACTGGGTCCATTCCTGATTACCGTTTATAAACTGGGTGATGTTTGGGTGACAAAATTGAATGACAGATTGCTTCACTGCTCACTCAGTGCCTCAGTTTCCCCAGTTGCAGTTGTACTTAACTGCTTTTAAAGTACTTTGGTAATTTGCATTTATGTTTCAGATATTACAGGCTTGTGTGTAGCAGGAGAAGGAAAGGGTCTGCAAGAGAGAAAAGTATGGGAGGAGAAAGAACATGCACTTAAGAATCATAGTGAAAAAGGAGGAGTGATGTACAGTTGTTAAGCGTCCTGGACTAAAGCTACACTGTGATTCTGGTGCCTAACTCATAGGTTACCTTTGGCTGGAGAAGTACCCCAGGAGGTAGGACTGGTTTGTGTGCCTGTTACTGGTTACTGCAGGGGAAGCTGAGAGGTGCTGATCTAAGGCTTAGGCTCTGTGTACATAACTAGATGCTGTGCATGTATTTGCTTCTTAAGCTGGACATGTAGACCCCATGTGCTTTTTGCCCTCATCAGGAAGGTATTAAAACCCAGCTCAGACACAAAGCTCTGGGTGTTCCAGAGGGAAGGAAGTATTTTTAACTACACCCAAATTCTGCGTCTAAAAAAAAAACCAACAGTTATTGTCCATAGTCACTCTGTGAAGACAAAGAGACGAAATAATCATTCCTCCAAGCTAAGACGTAGTGCTGAACATTATCAGTACTGGCTTATACCTCCTTGTGGGTGGCTTTGGGGACAAGGGATCCAAGAAATTGTGTGTAATCAGTTGGTGTTGGGACTGGTCTTGTTCAACATCTTTGTCAGTGACATGGACAGGTGGGATTGAGTGTGCCCTCAGCAAGTTTGCCGATGATACCAAGCTGTGTGGTTCGGTAGATACGTTGGAGGGAAGGAATGCCATCCAGAGGGACCTTGACATGCTTGCGAGGTGGGCTGATGCCAACCTGATGAAGTTTAACCATGCCGAGTGCAAGGTTCTACACCTGGGTCAGAGCAATTCCAGGCACAGCTCCAGGTTGGGCAGAGAAGAGATTCAGAGCAGCCCTGCAGAGAAGGACTTGGGGGTGTTGGTCAATGGGAAAATGAACATGAGTCAGCAGTGTGTGCTTGCAGCCCAGAAAGCCAACCGTATCCTGGGCTGCATCAAGAGGAGCGTGACCAGCAGGTCGAGGGAGGTATCCTGCCCCTCTACTCTGCTCTCCTGAGACCTCACTTGCAGTATTGTGTGCAGTTCTGGTGTCCTCAATATAAAAAGGACACAGAACTGTTGGAACAAGTCCAGAGGAGGGCCATGAGGATGATCAGGGGACTGGAGCACCTCCCATATGAAGCTAGGCTGAGAAAGTTGGTGCTGTTCAGCCTGGAGAAGAGAAGGCTGTGTGGAGACCTCAGAGCAGCCTTCCAGTATCTGAAGGGGGCCTATAAGGATGCTGGGGAGGGACTCTTCATGAGGGGCTGTAGTGAGAGGATGAGGGGTAACAGGTTCAAACTGAAACAGGGGAAGTTTAGATTGGATATAAGGAAGAAATTCTTTACTGTGAGGGTGGCGAGGCACTGGAATGTGTTTCCCAGGGAAGTTGTGAATGCTCCATCTCTGGTGGTGTTCAAGGCTAAGTTGGAGAGAGCCTTGAGTGGCACGGTTTAGTGTGAGGTGCCCCTACCCATGGCAGGGGGGTTGGAACTAGGACCTTAAAAGGATCTTCAGGTCCTTTCCAACCCTAACTATTCTATGATTCTATGACTCTATGATTCTATATGCATTATTACCTATCCCTGGGAGACATTTGAAGGCATGGCTGGATTTCAAGGGCTGTTACTCCTAAAAATAAAGATCCATATTGGTGTCCCCTTGATTCACAGAAAAAAACATCTTTTGTCTGTTTTGCAGTTGGGACAGGTGGCCTCTTTCTGTTTGAAAAACACAGCTGATATTCCCACAAGCTCTAAGGAATAAGGGCATTATGGAGATGGGCTTTAACTGATTTGTCTGCTTCTCAAAGGCTGATGCATATGTATTTATTTGTTTATTTATCTAGAGCTGCTTTCTGCTTTCCTTTTGGAAGGCATCTTTACAAAGTTGCTAAAAACAAAGCCCTCACATGAGGCTGATGTAAACTTCCCCCCCACTGGTTTGACTTTATTAACAATAACCTAGAGGACTGCTCAAGCACACTTCCCATGTTTAGCCTTAACCCTTTGCTACAGAGTTTTTTTTTTCTTCCTGGTACCCTGAGACAGCCAATCCTAATTACTGTTTAATCAGTAAAATCAACACCTGCTAACAGGGTGGGCTCTTTTCAACAAATAGTGCTTCTCTTTTCCAGAGGGCTGATAAATTTCCAAGGCCCTATTGTTTCTTTGTCCTGCTGATAAGCAGCTTTGACTGATAATCTGGAAATGGGTATGATTATCTCATGCCTGTAAGACAAGAGTAGTGAATCTTCCCTTTGGCAAGGGCAGCAGAAATAGGTGAGACAGGAATTATACATAGAGGCTAAGAGGCAATTGTCCTGTTCTTTTCTCTAAAACTTTGGTCAACTCTGGAAAGCATGCGTCAAAGAAGTCTGTCATTTGGGATTAAAGTCTCAGGTGAAATAAAGAGTAAGGCAGTCCATAGAAGTTCCTGGTCTTTGATCTTAAGCAGCCCCCTGTGAAAAGGTAAAGTGGCAGGGTTGTCTGCAGATAGGAGGGACTGGGTCTATGCAGGACCTCGGGGTATGTCTGTGCTGTCAGATCATCCCAGAGCCAACACTGTCCTTGAGAGGCGACTCATCTGCACCTGTGCTGCGGATCCTCAGTGTGTGAAGTGCTGTTTGTGAGAAGGAGGGTTGCTTAGATGCAATTCAGGCCAGACCAGCCTCTGCTTCATGTGGTCTGAGCAGATGGATCATGGAAGGGATTCAAGCTCAAAGTCAAGATTTCCCACACTACCCTTATCCTCACTGTGGCTAATTGGAATTTGAGCAAGTGGCAATATGGCCAGAAAGCAACTGGGGCCATAAGACTTACAGGTCCCTTTGAGGGGGAGCACACAGATCACCCCAGGACAGATTTCTGGTGCAAACAGTGACTGTAGTATTCATAGCAGCACTCTTGAAAATGTCTTTCACAGGTAACCTGGCAGCCAGCCTGATTTTTGTCTGAGAAGAGCTGAAACACTGTTAGAAACTTCAGCACAAGAAACTATTCACAAGTGCGCTCTGCTCTGAAAAAGAAACAACCCAGCCCTTTGGGTTAAAGTCCCTTACACTTGTTTTCAGCAGTAAGGTGAATGTTCTTTGCAAGTTTCATTTAATTCTATGTGAATGAACAGGACAGGGGAGTAAAAACCGGTTGTGGCATTCCTTGGATGTTCCCACTTGGGCTATTTTTGCTGGATAGAAGATGTAGTTTTGTTCAGCAGCTGTGCATGTGCCTGGTTCCATCTCCACTTCTCTGACAGGCCCACACAGTGCCACTCCATAGGTTTGTGTATCTGTATACACAGGAGGCTAAGTGGCTGGTGTTGACTTTGATGAAAACTTAGATGAAAGCTATCTCCCGCTCTCTGCACTGACACTCAACCTCTATTCTAGCCTTGATATGTTGGTTATGTCTATTATTTATATGCAAACCTATGCCTGGGTTGCAGTTAATGCTGATGACCAAAGCCCAGGATCTCCTTCCTGGGAAAACATATCCAGGGAAAACAGGGTCTACTAGTGCAGTCCACCTGTGTGTCCCCAGAGCTTAGCTCAGTCCTTCCAAGTTAGCATGGCTGACTTGATGCTGCTGGGATACGGATGAAGATCAGGCAGCATCAAGTACCAGGTAAGCTGGAGCTTTTCTTTAACTCTACAGTGTGAGCAGTGCTTGATTTAACAGCTAAGACCATGCTAGTTGCAAGTTAAAGTAATTGCTATGGAAGGAGACCAGTCTGCTGCATCTGAACACCGCAGGTTAAGGATCTGCATGAAAATCCTCATGCAGTCTGATAGAGGGGAGAGGGGTCCAGTGGGACAGAGGGAGGCTGGCATGAGTGGCTGCTGCCAAAAGAAAGGAGGATTTTGGAAACGTGGGCTGACACCAGTCCCATCCTGCAATGAGGAAGGTTTGATCCCTTGGCCTGTGCAAAGCCTCCTCCACTGTAGGATCACTCTCAGCAGTGGGCACAACACTGAAGAGCTGTCCTGTCACCGGCCTTGCAGGACACCACTGCTCACACTGATTTCAGCAGCAGCCACAAATACCCGTCACTCCAAAGATCCTTGTGAATCCAGGCACTTTGTTTTGGGCTGCCTCCTTTGAATATACTGCCCATCCTTCTGTCTGTCTGTCTGCACCAGACAGACAAGATCCCTGGGTATCTGAACCCACAGCAGCTGGGCTTCTCCATACCATCTTCCCCACAAACCCACCCCATATTCTCCCCCCCTAACAGCTTGCCGTGCTGCTGCTGGACAGCTGCACAGTAACAGCCTGCAGCAAATTTGGGTGGAAGCGATGGCTTTTAGGACCCTGGGACCTCCGCCAAGCCTCAGGTAGGTCTGGCTCATTCGTCAGCCTCCCTCAGCCGGGATTCATTCACTCCCAGGGATGTGTGTGCGCGAATGCGTGTGTGTGCTGAGAGCCTTTCCTTCCCCGCAGCTTCCAAGCGATGGGACTAACGCTGTTCTCCGGGCAATGAGGAGTACTGGATTGAGGCTGAAAGTACTTTCTTTTTCTCTGGAAGAAAACAAGCCTTGAGGATACTTCAGGATGTGCTGCTCAGATGTGTCTCCCACCTCCCCCTTCCTCATAGGACTTATGTGCTTGACAGCTTTCAGCAACTTTGCAAAGACTTCTGCGGACTTCTCAGGTAGGGGAGAAGCGCTGATCCCTTCGTACACTGGGTGGCTGCTTATGGATGAGAGCTCCTATTACAGTGTTCAGGAGCAGCTCAGGGGAAGTGAATGTGAGCAGATCTGGGGTAGTTAAGTGGGGAGTAATTTTAATCTTTTAAAAATAAGCTGATGAAAAGCATCTTCTGTAAGAGGATTTTGAGTTTGTTAAAAGCCTTTCTCAATAACCCTTCACAAAACTGTTTCAGCAGTTAGAGAAACTTCGGGAGCAAGGATGTGTTACCTTGTGTAAGATTGTTGCAGGTTTTGTTCTGTGTTTCTTTGTGGAGTGAAAAGAGCTAGGTTAGGGAGACTGTAGAACTCTAGGATATAAATTACAGCTAATGTAGCAAGACCCAATTTTTTAGCGGGTCCGTCCTCTAACATAAGGCTCCTGATTGTTGCAAAAGCCTCCTGAGCTGAGATAAAGATGTTACATGTGCAGAATTAATTATATCGAGCCTGTTTACTTAAGCCAGAAGTGTCTCATTTCTAAATAATTTCTGAATCTCAAACTGTTTACAGCAGTTGTTTTGAGTTGTGTGAAGCAAGTAAATAAACAGCACTCCGAATGTATGAAGTTTTGTAACTATGTACAGCTGCATAAGCCACTTTAAAATTACATTTCTCTCTTCCCCCCCCCCCCCCCCCGTGCATATGCATGTGGATCAAAGAATGTAACAGATCTCATTCTACTGTTAATCAGGTTTGATTAGTTTGCTGGGAAATGCCTAGTGAGGGTCACTTTGCTTTTGGGATATCAGTTCTAATTTTGGGTCTAAGACTAGTGTGAAGAGCTAGCCTGGCATGTTTTTTAGGGGTGTGTTTCAAAACTCTTGTAGTGGATAAGAGCTTTCAATTATAGTTTGCTGATGAAAAAGGGCCATTTGGAAGAGCTGAATCTCACCAGTCTCGGGATTCAACACATTACAACCCTGCTGCTCAGTGCCTGGGAGTATCTGTGTGCCTCACAAGAGATTTGTGTTAGAAAGGAGGAGCTTGTGGTGAAACTGGGGGAGAGCATATGCAGTAGCCTAAAGTCTTAATGTAAATTGAAGGGGTCTGGCTTGCTTGTGATTCAGTCTCCTTTGGAGGCAGATCAGCCCTGGGTGCTGCAATTCAAGGCAGATATGCCTCTGAATGGAAAGGACTGAGGAATCCCCATTTGTTTCTAGTGGATTTTTTATCTCTTTTTGGCAATGAGCTTTCTCTGTTCTCCTCCTTACAAACAAGTCAATACATGAGGTGTGAATGGAGCGGATATGACAGGAGCTAAAGCTTCAATGGGGAAAATACTGGTCTTTCTGAAATATAAACAAAATTTATCTATAATCTGGCTATCACTCAGGCCAAATTGCTAAGCATTAAAACGTGCAAGTGTCTCAGAGTAAGGGTACTTTGCATTGTGCGTATGCAATGTAGCCAGAGCAGTGGAAGCAAATTGATAAACTTTGCGAGGCCGGCAGTTGGGGTGGGCAGATGCTGTCCCCTTAAAAAAATTGGGAAGAAGGTTGCTGATAACAAAGTCATGTTTTCTGCAACATCTGACTGTATTGTCACACTCTGGGAGAAGTGAGGTGGCTTAAAGCTCTTGTGTATGTGCATGGCAAGGCTGAACTCCGAAGCAGGGTCTGTAATCCCAGCAGCACAACATCCCCTGAGTTTTCACAACTGTCGAAATCTTCTGCCAGATCCAAGCTATGTTTCCTGAAAGCAGGTTTGACAAATGTCCCCAGTCTGGTTGGACTGACTGTACTTTGCAGGACAGGAAACATGATTTGCTACAGGAAAAGGCTGTACTGAGTTTGTAGCCAGTTGTGTAGCAACTTGAATATGGTTTTGTTAAGTTCAGGAGCTGGGTAGCCACAAGATGAAGCAGGTAGGAAAAGGTACAGCATTTCCCAAATCACACACTATGTTTCCCTAGCACATTTTGCAAAGATTCTGTTTGTCTCCCTCCAATCCTCAAGGGCATGCACCATGCACCTCTGAAATGGCAGTGGTCCAGATAACACTTCCTACCTGAAGGAGCACCTTGTTTGTTACTGCTAGCCCTATATATGAACTGTCAGCTGGCATGATGAATAGAAGGAGGGTAACCTTTTTGTTTGTTGTACAGCCTTTGACTGTAGTGGTTTCTGGCCACATATACTTTTTCTGCACTTCAGGGTGTTCTGGGTTCTTCTCTAGTGTGGCTGGAATTGAGCAGGTGAACATCTTTGGGAAAGCCTTATAGCTTTACCATATACCATCCCACCTAGAGGTGATGCATCCAACCATAAATTGTCTGCATTCCAATGAGATGTAAGGATTTGTATTGGTTATTGCTGCTGAGGAATGCAAGGCTTGCTGTGATCCTCTAAAGGTTTGTGTAGCAGTTTCACTGCTGCCTATGTGCTGCACGGAGATGAGACAGCTCACTGGGATGTAAGGGCTTTTCCTGGTGGCAGATAACAGTACTGGCTATAGACAGCAGCTGATGCTTTTTGGAGAAGAATGTTTGGGGTTTTTTTTAACTCAATCCTGGAGACTTTTGTTTAGCAACAAAGCTTCTCTGGCTTCTCAGCTTGCTTCATCTTGGCACTACCAGGGAGGTGCTGCTGTCAGTAATAGGTCATGGCCTTTTCATGGTGGGCCAGGCAGAGTGCATTGTTCCAGCCCTGGAATGGCCGGTGAGCTCTAACCAGATCACAAGAACCACTGATCTGACTCCCACACTGCAGCTATGCAGTAGGACTGGCTGAAAGACTTATCAAGAATTGCACACCTAGCCAGGTCCCACTGTTCCCACTGTTCCCAGTATTTTCCCACTGGCTGGCTTTTCAGAGTATGCATCTCCTGGCTGCAGGAAGATTTCTTTTTCACGTAGGTCATAGCAAGGCTCCCTGAGAAGTTTCCCAGAACTGTGGTGAACTGAGTCGGTCATGGGGAAGCCCGGATAGAGCTAGTGACAACCCCTGTTGTCTCTGCTTCCAGGCTTCTGAGCACATGGTCTCACACTGTCTCCATCCCTCCTGTCTGAACAGCTCAAATGCCACAACGTTAACATGATGAGTGCATGTCCTGCTGGGAACTGGTGCAATCTGAGATGTAAGAATTAAAATTCCTTTTAAGTGAAGTATTTGAACTATGTGAAGAGTTTTGAAGTTGTTTTCTTTAATAGTTCTTTAAACACTGATGTTTGCAGGAGAGTGAGAGAGTAGGAAGGGGGTCCTTGGGGAGAGAGAGTGGAGTTATCAGGCACTTTGCAGCTGCTTCTTAAAAAGGCCTGGACTTTTTCTCTGTGGCTGCTTGTAGTATGGGCTCTTGATCTAATCTCATTCTGTGATCAGTTCTTGTGCTCAGGACTGTTTGAAGGCTTAGGACCTAGTGTCTTGATGTGTCACAAACCCCTATGTTCAAGGTGATGCTTGAAGACTGATGAGGTGTGGGGAAAGAAGTTGGTCTTTTGAATCTCTGTGCTTTAACTATAAACCCTTAATCCTAATCTCAGTCGCAGCAATGAACTCTCCAAAATCCTTGCTGGTTGATAAAAATTCACCTTTGTTTTAGCCCTTGTCTATTTGTGGTGGGAGCCCAAGATGAAGCAATATGCTTGCCCTGCCAGAGAAGCTATGCCATAGCTCCTATGTGGAGGGCTTGGAAGGCAGTGTTCCATGAGAGTGCACAGAGCTTGCTCTTTAGAAGGACAAGGTTAACGAAAATGGGGCCAAAATTAGTCTTTGGTACTATTTAAAATGCTCAGTCAAAAGCTTAGTCACCAGCTATTGCTCATATCCTGTGTGCTGTCTCTAGCTCAAGCCATGGGGTTCCTGCCCCTGAAGCTAAATCATGAAAACACATGTTGAATTCTGCTCTGCCAGACAAGCTGACCATTTAATTTCCAGTTGCATACCTGCAGGTAATTAGGCTTATGTGATTATGATGCCATGCTCCAATTCTCCTCAATAACTTTCCCATTCGTTAGCTGATTTCAAGCATGTTGGACAGAAAGGTAGTGGCATCAGACCTATGTGATTGCTGTGAGTTTCATGTTAATGGAGACACACCCCTTCACTACTGCTATGGTGCAGGAAAGGTTGTGCTAAGAACTCAAGTGTTTGTAAATATCAGAGAATCTACTGCAGGGACCTAAGCCAAAAACTTAGGGGTTTAGGCATGGAAAGAGCTTTGATGGGATCTCCCACCTTTTCTTACACAGAAGAACCCAGCTGCAGGATGTAAAGCTGTAGGAATAACAGCCCCAGTCGTGCTGATCCCCCTGGGCCTGCTTTAATGTTTGTGTTCTTTGCACTGTATTTGGCACAAGCTGGACGTGAGCAGCACTTTGCTTAAGGGAGCTCATTTGGCATGGAGCCAGATGAATACAGGTAATTCCCATTCACAGCCTGCAGGTGAACTCTGGGTAGCTTTTGGGACCTCTCTCTGGAGGCTCTACCTGTCTTGAAAGCACAAATAGTGTTTTGTTTTGCTGTTTTTTTTCCCCCTATCTTTTCTCAAAAAATGGCAGGTTTCAAGTGAAAGCCGCTTTTGCCACCTCCCTGCTAATTCGCTCAGTGTGTTTGTTTGAGCTGATGAGGGCTGGATTTGGGAGGGGAAAGCGCTTCTCCCTGATCACTTTTAATCAGTCCATAATAAAGGCAATTTGTTTGACAAGTCCATTCACCAAATTATCAACAAAATCTACATGCAAACAGCTTCTGAATGGCTAGCAGCCCTGAATGGGTGGATAGTGTCAAGGGGGGTCGGGGATTTCCATGTGTTGAAAGCCGCAGCCTGTGAAGGGGGGTTTTCAAGAGAAAGGCAGATACAATTTCTTTTCCAGCGAGGTGTAACTCAGTAATGAGGTTTGTGCTCTTGACCCCAGGGGCAAACAGACTTGCTGTAGACTTCATTTAAAGACTGGGCCAAACCCAGACCACCTCCATACTTTCTCTTTGTGGAGGAGTCTGAGTGACCAGGTTAGACGGACCTCAGGTTGCTGCTTGAAGAGGTCCTTGCCTCAGGCAACGTTTTCCTCCTCAGGTGGAGGTCATATTTGCCAGCCCATCCTTACTGAGGGAGGTCTGTGCTTGGGTGAAGTTCTCTTTTGCAGAGGTGACAAAATCCAAAGCCAGTTAAAAAGCACTGTTGGTCCCTTCTGCTAATAAGATGTGGCTGCATGGTAAACTGCAGGGGATAGGTCTGGGGAACTGAAGGGGATGGCAGAGTGTAGCTGCCATGGCTGAGTGGTTCTAACGAGGGGGAGCTGCATCATCTTTGAGTCTGGTATGTCTGTCTGTCAGTGGGAAGCAGTCTAAAGACCTGAGAGAGCTGAGAGGTGTTGGAGGAGGAAATAAATGGGAGGGTTGTATGTGTGTCGATCAAGTAACCGTTCTGCTGTTGTTGAGTGAGGAGGAGAGGAAGCAGCAGTGCAGAAGCTGGGGCTATTTCGGTGCTAGTTTGCCAGCAGGGATGCAGCTTTGTGAGCATCAATATATAATATTAAGTAAAAGTATAATCATAGAATCACAGAATCATAGGTTGGAAGGGACCTCTGAGGATCATCTGGTCCAAAGTTTCTTGGCAAAGCATGACCTAGACTAGATGTCTCAGTATGCTGTCCAGATGAATCGTGAAAGTGTCCGGTGTTGGGGAGTCTACCACTTCCCTGGGGACATTATTCCAATGGCTGATTGTTCTCATTGTGGAAAATTTTGCTCTTGTCTCCAATCAGAATCTTCCAAAGAGTAACTTGTACCCATTACCCCTCATCTTTTTTGTGAATGCTTGTAAAAAGGGAGATTCCATCTTCTCTGTAGCAGGTGTCTGTGCACTCCTGTCCTGAGGCCTGCTCCAGAAAACACCATGGATTTCCAAGCAGTTCTGATGATAATGCTGTGAGGGAGAACTTGGCACTTCCCGACTCTTCAGATATGCAACGTTTGCTTTTACTGACAGCTGAGGGGACCAAACTGAGTTTCAAGAAGAGAAGCATGTGTTTCCAACTCCCTCTATTTGTTGTCCTGGGCTGTGACCGAGGTGCTGCAGGTCTGTATTTGTGGTGCCAGAGACAGGAGGCACTGTCAGGGATGGATGGATGGATGGGGTTGCTCTGTGTACCAGGATGTCTTGTAAAGGGTCTGTGTGAAACCTCATGTAGGCAACAACTTCAATCTCAAGAGCCATATGTCTGCATCTGGCTCGAACCATATGGAAATCTACTGTTGTAGCCATCAGAGCTGTCAGCAAGAGCAGAGAGACCTCAGGGATCCCAGTGTCTGTGTGATGATTGGTGATTTTGATATAGTATCTACTAATTGCCGTGACCCAGAAACTGATCGACTGATGCAAACTTGTCAGTACTAGGAATGCTTTATTTAATTAGTATTATTAACAAACAATCCCCAAAAAACTCACTGTGGTAATTTTAATCACTTCAAAGTGTCTCAGGTTATCAGTACCCACTGAATGCATACTGTATTTGAAGAAAACATCCTCGCAGTATTATTCCTATGCATGTCCTATTCTCTCATGTCTGTGTGTTATTAGGGAGACAAATGCTGCAGATTTAACAAAAGTAACTATTTATGTCTTCAGGTAACAGTTACTCCCCGATTTAAGACCCTGTGAAAGCAGGTTTTATATAACACAAATAGTTTGGTGAATTAAAAAATGATATGTATCCTTTCTCAACATATATTTAGAAGCTAAAATGATAATTTAAGCTGGGGGGGGCAGAGTAAACTCAGTCTCTGCAGTGAGAGATAAAACTATATATTCGTGCTTGGCACTTTTGCTGATTCTTTTGTTGATGCTAATTTAAATGTAGCCTGATCTCCCAAGGGGCTTGGTGTTCAGAACTGAAAATTGGACTATGCTGTGTTTAAGGTGGGTGTACAATGATTTAGGTAGCCAACATCAGGACTGTTTTCATGTCTGGTTTACAGTTGGCCGCTTGTGCTTGGCGTGTTTGCGCATCATAGATTGAACTTTCTGCTTTCTATTCCAAGACAGCAACCCCAGTCCCTGTGGGGGACCATTTGCAGCAACCACCTGGTGTTTTTTTGTTTGTTTGCTTGGTTTTTGTTGTTGGGTTTTTCTTTTTGTGTTCTTGTCATTCCTTTTTATCCAGATACCCAAGACCTTCCTAGATTCAGCCTATTTCTGTCTCTTGAAAGGTATGTGGCTCCCTGCAGGAATCAACCCAATGTGCTGCTCAAAACAGTTCAGAGGGGTTTTGGTCAGGTTGGTTTGGTGCAACACTACAAGGTTCCTGTGTCCTTGCCAGTGCTATGCCTCACTGATCCAGTGTTGCTGTTGTCTGGTTTTTTTGTGCTCTTTCCAAGAGAGAGGCTAAGGCCAGATTCTCCTCAGCTGCGAGGCAACTTTGCTGGCTTGCCAAGAGCTTTGCAGGATGCACAGAAGCACATAAATTAATCCCAACTCATATTCTTGCTGATTAAATCTAATATAAAAGTAATAATTGTGAACATGTTTAAGAGAACTACTTGGATTACCTATTATTATTACTTGTTTATTTACCTAGTTGCTCCTTTTGCCTGAGGGAAGATGGTGAGTAGTGTTTCAGTCTGGGTTTGGACTGATCCAAATATGCCTGGCTTAGCTCATTAACTAAGGATATGAGCTCATTTGCAGTAAACAAAGTATGTATGTTTTCTCTTTTTGGGATGCTTAATGCTTGGCTGCCTGGAGCCCAGTGTGTGTCCTCTTATGTCAGAGAAATGATGGTTTAGCAGTTCTGAGTTGCACAGTAAAATGTGTCTTGGCTGAGACTCTTCGAATACACTGTATGCTCTTGAAATGTGTTAGCAGATGCTGTGGTATCAGTGTTGATGGGTCTCCTTTTGATGTTAAAGCTTGCTGTACAATAATAATTGTTGAATCCATGTGGATCCTTGCATGAAGGTAGAGCAGAGTGTGGGGCCTGCAGTTTGGTTAAACTCTCAGAATGGTCAGGTTTCAGATGTGTATTTGAATTAAGAGACAGATGTAGCATTCTGCTGAAGAATTTGCAGTAGATGTTGTTCAAGAACTTTAGCTGTGATGGGCAGAGGAGGTCACATCCACCTGCTGGCAAAGTATCCCACATCCTTAACAACAGAGGAAGAAAGAGGTAAAAAAGATATTTCCATTTTCTGTTTTAAGTGTTACATTAAGAGAAGAAGGCCTAGAGCCCTAGAGTATGAGAAGTTTTATCAGCCATTTACAATCAAAGAACTTCATTATGTGCTTTTGTGCCCCATCTTTTGGCGTAGTATAAGCACACTAGTTGCCAGCAGAGTGCTTCTCACTCCTCCAGCAGCCGGTAACAGCATCAGAATCGTCAGTGTGAGAGAGGGCTGCTTTCAGGTAAGTTACCCTAAATCCTCATTAGACTACATACCTGATGGTGCTGCTTGTCAAAAAAGGGGCCATTCAGACCACCTACTCTGAGACCCCCTGTATGATTGTGTTATTTTATTTTCATCTGTTATCAGATGCCTGTGGTTCTGGTGATATTATCAACATGTGTTGTACTAGCCTCAAGGGTTTAAAAGGGGCTTTCAATCCCACAAGTAAATATAAAAACAAACATAACAGTGGGAGGATTTTCTGCCATGTTTTTCCTTTGTGATTTTTGCATCACACTGTAGGCTGGGGTGACTTGTATCTTGTGCCTAGGACCCGTGGGTTCTGCTGTGATCCTTTATTGCTTGCTCGTCTGTGTGGTTATGAAGGTTGCTTTATGGCTGGTGCTATCCCTGGCATTCATTTCCCATGTTTGCTGTATTTTTGCAAAGGCTTTTGGCTCACACATTTTCCCTTAAACCTGTGTTAGGTCAAGAGTGTAAACACTTAATGCAATTAGACTAATAGGTGGTAGATTTGAGCTGCTGTAGCTGAATTATGTTCAGTTTTGGGCCTCAGTCACTGGGGAATCCCCTACCTCTGTTATCTGTGTGGAGCCTCTTAAGTGCAGTGCTCCTATGACCATGGCAGTGCCCATAAGATCCGATGGGACATGCACTTTGTTTTTGGCAAAGTTAAGCTTTTGTGTGGAACATTTAAGCATTAAGGTTGCAAACTGAACATTTGGAAGTTAAATAATGTTAAAATTAAGGTAGTTTTAACTACTCGAATGCAGCCATTTGGGGTTTTATGTTTTGAGTTACTTTTTAATGAGAACATACTATTTTCCACCTCCTTGGAACTCCTGTGTTGTCCAGTGCACAGGAAAGTTGCCACACAATATTTTTTGTTTTAGTTCTTCTGGTTCATTATGGCACTACAGGCTTATCTACCCTGTGTTATTTAAACCCTATTCTGCTTGTTATGAGTGTCCTACAGCCAGAGATGTACTTAAACTTCTGGAAGGAAAGTCTGGAATGTTACCTGTATTGCATAGGTGAGATCCAAGGCAGGGAGATTAGCATCAGGAGCTCTAACTGCCCAGTATTTCAGAGGTTGTTCAGTATCTACCTTTTTGTCCAGAAGCAGCCCCTTACCCATTCTCTCAAGCTGTGATGGGCAGGCAGAAATGTGTCGTACTTAATACACAGTTCCTTCTCAGTACTGAAATGCATTTGAATTAACAGATGCATGTAGCATTCTGCACATGGAATGCACAGATTAAAATGAACATTGCATTAGCAAAGTCACATGCACGTAAACAAGTGTGGTGAGTTAACCCTTGCAGGCAGCTAAGCACCACACAGCCTTCCCTTGCTTGCCTTCCCTACCCTGAGTAGGAATAAAAGCAAGAAAAACCATGGGTCTAGGTAAAAATGTTATCATAAGTGAAGACGTGGAAGAAAAAAATAAAATAAGCGATGCAAAGGCAACCACTCACCACCTGCCACAGGTAGACTGATGCCCAGCCATTTCCCAAGCCAAAGATGGCTGACTTACATAAATCCAACTCTATTCTGTTTTATTGCTGAAAGTGATGTTATGTGTCATTGAATATCAATTTGGTTAGTTGGGGTCATTTGCTTTCTTGTGTCCCCTCCTAACTGCTTGTGCAACCCCTAATCATTTCACTAGGAGGTACAGTGAGAAACAAAGCATTGATGCTGCACAAACACTGTTCAGCAATAGCTAAAATATGTTACCACTACTGTTTTGGTCACAGATCCAGAGCACATCACTATACAAGTTGCTACAAAAAAAAAATTAACTCCATCACAACCAGACCTAATGCACTAAGGAAAGAGCAACCTTACACCTCTATTTTATATGTAATATGAGCTAGGGATGGATATGATAGTAAGCTCAGGTATGATCTAAGCCCGTAAAGTGCAGTTGTGAGAAGGGTCTGATTTTGCATATTTTTTTGTCTTGAAGCAGTCATGCTTTGAGTGTCACTTTACTTGGGATATGAATACTTAAAATTAGGTTACAAATCTGGGGTCAGTCATTGGAATGTATTCCAAGAGAGCTTTAAAAATTATTTTTGAAGATATTCCCTCTCCAAACTTTTGTTTGTTTCTTTCCCCTCATAGAAGAAAAAAAGTAAGTATGTTTATTCAAAGGCACAAATAAAGATTCTCTGATGCAAGTCATATCACTAAAAATAGAACTCCTGGGATTTGTCTAGTTTAGATTCTCTGTAGAATTTTATTGTGTGGTAACCCCTTGGAAACTGAGGGTGTTGATCTGGCTGTTTCCAAAGCATGTCTGTCTCTTTATGTATCTTTTGTACAGGGGCTGCTTCTGTTGTGTTAACACTGTTTGCTTCCTGGTTTATGTGCTCATCTGAATTCTAGCTCAAAGAGGTTAAAGCTTTATAAAAGTGAGTGGAGCAGGGAAGTGGCTCCACAGTTGATGATGAAGCGTACACATCTGTGACCCACGCTGTGCTCACATGTTAGTTTATTGTTAGCCTCACAATAAAGGATAGCACTGTTTTTTTGTTCAGCTAAACAACTTTGATGGAATGAATTGTATAGAAAAAAGAATAGATGAAGCCTGGCTGCTATTTGCCAAAATGTTCTTTGTTTTAGCTGCATTGTGTGGGATGCAGAAGTCCCAGAAGATTTCTCTATAGTAGCCAAGGGGAGCTTATGGGTTGGATAGGGAGGGAAGGGACCGAGATTCAGAAAGAAGGGGTGAAAAAATTTCCTGATTCTTCCTACCTTTTAGGTTTGCTTGTCTTTAAGTGACAGCACAGGCTTTCAGTTTGGCTATGCTACAAAAGTAGAGGCTCTGCTATGCCAGTAAGTTGTACTGTGAATGTAGTTGGTGCCATTTGGTTCAGAGTTAGCATGCACAAACAGTAATTTAAAGCACTTTGGCAATGGTATAGCTAGTGGCTGGTGTGTAAAGATCTATCAGCAGCTGCAGGAAGCTGACTGCTTGGTGTTAGGCAATCTATTTTTCTTGCTGGATAGATGAAAATTACTTTATCTCTCTTTTCTTTAACATTGTCCATATAATTGGAGGGCAGGGTTCAAGTTCAAACTGATAAGATTATTTTGCTTCCCTAAGCTGCATGACAATGGTCCCCTTGGCAAATTAAGCCATGGATCTCCTTTTGCTGTAATGGGAACCAGTCTCATTAGAAACAGAGATGGATTAGAGAAGAGTCCAACCTACCATACAGATATGCATTCTGACCCCAGCAGGGTGAAGTGCCTTTTGTTCACTCCAGCCTCCTCTGCATTTTCCCATCGCTTAGACATCTGTGTGGTGGAGCTGGTGGTGATTATTTCTGCTTAAGAAAAGCCTGCTGGGGGATGAAAAGGAAGCTGGTTGGCCAGTGTGATATCACAATGTGAATGCTAAAGTGTTTTTTAAACGTTTCCCTTGATTTAAGTCATTGAAGTATAAGACTGATTAAGATGCCTGTTGCAGGGTATTGGAAATTAAGGGTGAATCTTCACTGGTTTGACCTGTGAGACAGGAGACTATCTTTTTCTGCCTCTCAGTATTACTGTCTTCTACAGATCTGAAAACTTGGACCTACTTATGCCAGTCTCTCCAACATCTGGACGCAGGAAGCTCCTCTTTGGGGCTTTTCACCTGAAAAAAATTCTTCAGTATGAAGGTGGTGAGGCACTGGCACAGGCTGCTGAGAGGAGCTGTGGCTGCCCCATCTCTGGCAGTGTTCAAGGCCAGGTTGGATGGGGCTTGGAGCAACCTGGTCTAGTGGAAGGTGCCCCTGCCCATGACAGATGGCTTGGAACTAGATAATCTTTAAAAGACCCTTCTAACCCAAACCCTTCTATGATCTGTTTTTGTTCTGTCTGTCCTTCTTGGTGATGGGAGATTGGATCTGGGAGATTGGAGGTACAACCCTGGCTGATTCCAGCTGCTGCCATGAAATAGAGCCACACTAAGGGTACTAAGAGCGGTGAATCCCACCACTTCCTGTGTTAAGAGCCATTTTCTGATCCTTAAGGAACTCCTTGTGCCCTTGCATCTCCCCTGTGTCTGATTGACTTTTCTGACTGATCTTGGAGGTGTTGTCTGGAGCTTGACTTCTAGCTGGAAGTTAGTGCTTGAAACAATCCGGCAGGGAAAGCAGGCTGTGGACAGTGTTTGAGAGTGGCACCAATGAAAAGATGAATCTGGCCAGTTATTGTAGTAATTTGTTGCTATTGATTATCCTGGAGGCTATTGCTTAAGTGGTGAGGAGTCCTGACTTGGTGAGTAACTCAGCAAGCAGTGGGACTATTCACGTGAGGAAGAGCTGGCTTCTCTATCCCCACCCTGATGGGTATGAAGTGTTTTGGTTTCTTAATAAATGGTATTAGCAAGAAGGGCTAACCAGGGTAATAGGCACTGCTAAGCTCTAGCCTCTCTGTCACCAGCCAGGATACAAATAGCCAAAGAAACAGATCTGTTTTCTGTTCTCATTACATTTCTGGATATATTTTAAGGTTTCTCAGAAAGACCAGAACAATGAAACACCCTTTGACAATAGCGATCTCTTTTCTTCATGGTACAGCCTGAGCAAACATTCAGACCCTTTCCTTCTGGAATTGCTCATTTCCCTTTTATTCTCCCGAACTAAAAACAATACTCTCCCAAAAGCACAACTACTACAGTGCCAACCCCTGTTGCTCTATCAGGCAGGCATCGGATGGGATACTGTCTTCTGTTTTCACCCGCTCAGCTGCAACTCAGGGAAAACAAATAATAGCAACAAAGAAACTATTTTCATATGTTTCTCTAGTGGTGTCAAAAACAGGAACTTTTGCCCACCCTGAATTTCTCTGTGCTTTTTCAAAGGCTTCTATCCCTTATGTGCATGGAGGAGAACAAAGCACATGGGCAATAAATAGCATTCAGTGAAATGGAATATTGTCAGGCAAATTGGAGCCACAAACCTTAGGTCTCCTGAAGTCTGAAGCTGTAGCCCCAAGCCTTGTTCAAGAGTGAGGGGAGACTATCACAGGCCTCCTGTGTTTCCCTGCCTACATAGCCCTGAATCCATTGCTAGAATCTGGGCTCTGTGGGGTTCAGGTTCTGTTTCCCTGCCTGTCCCTTTTGATTACATGTTTCCTGATTGTTTCTGCATGTCTTTTACTGATTCCTTCCTGGTTTATTTGGGGAGTCCAGATCTCATAGTTACCTGGATTGTGGTGACTTCATAGTGAACTTCATGGTGACTAAATAGTTTTGGGGCTGGGAAATTGAAGGGTGTGTGTACAGCCCCATTAATAGTGCCACCTCTCTGAAGACTTTCTGATACAGAAACATTTCCCAAAGCAGATAAATAATTCTGAGCAGATAGTTAGATAGATAGTCCCATCTGCCTGCTGCTTTCAAATATATGTTTTTACTTGAGCCTGTCTGTGACTAGTTAGAAGTTACTTCTGGGAAGAATACCTTTATTTGCACTTCTGAAGTACAAATCTACATTTTGAGTAGGCTCAAAAGTCACAAACAGAGGATTTACCAGTG
The DNA here is from genome assembly GCA_017639245.1 of Myiopsitta monachus. Taxonomy (NCBI): domain Eukaryota; kingdom Metazoa; phylum Chordata; class Aves; order Psittaciformes; family Psittacidae; genus Myiopsitta; species Myiopsitta monachus. Next base: position 20,483,971 of record CM029922.1, on the reverse strand, counting down.
TCTGTGAAGTTTGCTGGCAACCACTTTTGATGAGACACTGCTCAGCATTCTGCTAGTCTGTAAGATCTATGATGGCTGCCTGCCTATACCATGCAGCAGACCTGGAGTAAAGAAAAGGTACAGCTCTGGCTGGTGGGTGCATTTTCTATGCCAGCTCAGCCTGACAACGGCAGGCTTTGTTACCACCTTCCCCATGCCCCATTCCTAGAAGCATTCAAGGCCAGGTTGGATGCAGCTTTGAGCAACCTTGTCTAGCAGAAGGTGTCCCTGCCCATGGCAGGGGGGTTAGAAGTAGATAATCTTTAAAAGTCCCTTCCAGTCCACAGGATCTTATTTCCATGATCATAAGAGATTTCAGAATTTAAACCTAGACCTGTCCCTTTTTGCAAAAGTCTTCTGCTGGTTGAAAACTACTTTTGCTGTGGGGTTAGTGAAGGCTGCAGGATGCTGTTAGTACCCTGAGTGAGATAATACCCTAGTATCCACGCCAGCTGCATGTGGAATTGCCTTTAAAACCTGCTCAGCCTCATCAGTGCTGGGGGATCAGTACAAAGCTGCATTTCACTGTCTGGTATCCAAAGCAGCCCAAGCTAGAAAATGCTGTGTGGGGATGGAGGCTGGTTAGATGCTTGATCCCTTGTTCCAGGGCCTTTCAAGTCCATTTTATAGCATAGCTTTCTGGAGGAGATCAGAGCTGCCTCCATCCCAGCTGCATGTCATTGGCTTAGTGGACACACTGATGGATGTGGAGGGAGATGAGGCATTTGGCTGAACACTTGGCCTGGTGGTGGTAGGGCAGAAATGAGGTCAACACCCTTTTCTGCTCTCAAAGGCTATCAAGGAGCAGTAACTTTTCATTTAGGGTTTTTTCCATTGGTGACAATGACCCTCATTTGCATTGTAGAGGAGCTGTCATCTAAATGATGTCTGGCTCAGGTACTAACAGAGCTCAGCTGTGCTCCAGCCCTTGTGAGGTGAGCAAGGGGGGTAAGAAATTTTCTTAGATATTAGGCGTGTGAAAGGCACTCTTATCACAGAAATGTGGTGAGGAGAGTTAGGGAAATCTCCCTCTGATGGTGTATTTAAACAGAGATTGAGCACTCAGGAAATTGATGAACAAAGGTGGAAGTTACTCTCCCAGGCTATTCTCCATCTTAATCTTGCCATGCCATGTGAAGGGAGCATCCAGCCCTCCTGATACCCAGGCCCGAACAAAGCTTGTTGTATTTTGAGTGCTCTGATGAAGGGCTATTTTACTCTCAATCTGATGCTTGTTCGTGCTAGTGCTTCAATGATAAGTCATTATTGGTGTATCTAATGAAGCTTTTAGGACTGCTCTGGAAACTTTTAAAACATGTAGTAGTAAGGTAAGGCTGCAGGTTGAAAACCTTGGAGGCTTTGTGTGTGCCTGAAAGGCAAGACAACCCAGGTGCTTTTTGTTTGTGATTTAACTCTATATTTTCCAACTTTACTTGAAAGTTGTAATGTTTCCTCCCTCCTCTTCCTCTAGTCCTGAATTTCCAGCAGCTCTCCAGCTAACATGTTCACGCACACTCAAGAGTACTTGTCTTACTTTAAGTTTACTTATCAAGAGTAATTTGCAGTTATATAGCATTGACCATTCATGGCTGTAGAAGCATTTTGCTGTAGAGAGTAATAGTATCTTGCAGATGACGAAACTATAATCATATATTGTACATGCAGCAATGGGATTCAATTTTCCTTCAGTGTTCCATAGATACTTTCTTCTGACCTAAACTGTTTCTTTGAACTTGTAGGGGATGCAGTATCTAACTTGTATTACAGCTACATCTAGAGATCAGGGGCATCCCATGATTGGTGGTTCCTTTCCATTGACCCAAAGAAGGTCCAGACAGCTAGCTTAGACTAGATGAATCCTGCCCAAAACCACTGAAATGGAGAGCAATAAAGTTGACAACCTGATTTCTAGTCCATCTCCTGTGCTTTTTTCAGTTCTTGGCACTTTGCTGATATACAATGGATATAAGGTGATTCTGTAACTCCTTTCTGACTTTTTAGGACGTTTTTGCAGGAAACTCCCTATTAGGGTGGTGAGGTATGAAAAGGGAATGTCACCCTCTGTAGTGTCCTTACAAGTAATGTCTATGTAGTGGATTGCTAGCCTTGCAGTTGCTCCCTTACAATGAGGAGTGGTCGGTAATGCTCCTTGTAGTGCTATGATAGAGGTAAAGAAGCCTAAGGAATGTGGAGACTGGCTTCAGTGGTTTGACCACTGATGTCAGTGTGTTTGTTTTGATTTTCTATTTCTCATTTTCCAGCCTGAGGACATTCATTAGTTGTTTTGTTGTATGTGGCATCTACTAACCTTAGAAATACTGTGTCTGTTCTAAGAGTAGAATGACATTCATTTATTCTGAAACAACCTGGGGATTTGTTTTCTTAGGGTTGTAAAACAGACTAGGTATAAATGCTGCAATTAGGAGGTGATGGACTCATCTCATTAGTCAATGGGAGGAAACACTGGGGTCAGCGGGCTGGATAATGGAATCAGAAGATGAATTTTGATGTGCCAGATGGCCTCACAGAGTGGTTCCACTAATTTGGAAGGAAGGAGAACCAGTAGTAGCTTTGAAGAACAAAAGCTGTAGCAAAAGGCAGCATGTGATTTCTGTGAGCTAAAAACCTGTTTTTGTGATGTCTCAGTTGAGTGCAGGCCTGTGGGATTCATTCAGGCCATTTTTTTTTTCTTTTTGGCCATTTTGGGCACTAAGAGACAGGCTTCTAGCAAAAGTTAATAAGGCATTGGCAGTATATTGCTGTGCTTGTATGATCAGTGGCGCAGCAAGAATAATCCTGACATCTTATTCTTTTGGAAGGGACTGACAATTTAAGTATCTGAGTTCTGTAGGGAATGTTGTTTTTATGGTGTCCCCTTATTCACAAATATGTAAGGCTTAAGATTCAGAAATGCCGATATTTGTTTTTGGGAAGAGATTGGATGCTTTTTTCAGTGTAATGCTTTGTATGGGTTCAGTTCTTCATTTTCTGTGATCAGTGCTTTCATCCCTGCTGAAGTAGGCTAGAAATAGATGTTTAGGGGCTGAAAAATAGAGGAGAAAAAAAATCCAGTTTTCAAGAATGAACCCTGAGATCAGTTCTCTCTGTTTTTGCTTGGCCCAGCCTGAGATAACTGTCATCAGATTTTCTTTCACAGAGAGCTCACTGTCTCTTTCCATTCAGTTTTAGTGTGCTCAGCACTGGCATACACTGCATCAGTACACACTGAGGTGCTTCCCATCCTTCAGGGTTGTGGCATATGAGATACCCCAAAGGTAAGTGGGAAGAAGTTTGATATGGTCCTTCTTTCCCACTTTGCTCCATGCTCAACACAAATACTCATTCCTTACCTCTCTCACCCACACCAACATTTTCCCAGGAAACAATGAACTGGGTTTGCCAAGCTTTGCTGTATTGCCTTAAACAAGAACTGTGGAAATCAAATTGCACACTCTGGCCACCTTACCTTTCAGCACCCTGGTGCTATTTTCTTTTCGAGTTTAGGCAAAAGCTTGTCCTGGGCTCTGGGCCATTGCAACAGCTCTTCTGATGAAAGCCCAAGCTTGCAACCATCTCATAAAAGCTCTTAGTCTTTAAAGCAGTGTGCAGAAGAGTAGCCAGGCTTCATCTGGCTGTGAAATAATGAAAAGTGTATTTATGATAAGAAGTCTTATTGAAAAATGTACTTGTAACTGGGATGCAGCCTGTCAGCATGTGGATCTCCTGGCAGAAGGGAAAGGAGGAACCTTTTCAGAGTAGTTTGGTAGTGTTTGGTATTAGGAAAGCTTAACAGGATGGATCTCCATTGAGCATACAGCAACAGAGGTCTGACAGCAGTGATAGTGATCTGTATACAACCTGAGAGTAGCCCAGGTTAAACATAGCTGGACCAGTCTCCTAGGATCCTTTACCATCCCCGCAGAGTAATACAGGCTCTAGTTTCTTAGCCCCCATCTTAAGTCAAATTTACATTACCATGGGTTAAACCCAACACTTTTTACCCATAAACCCAACACTTTTTACCCATAAATGCCTTACACACTGCAGCAGTTATAACAATAAAAACTAGTATGGCTGAGCCACTTCCAAGCTACTGTCTTCCTTAGAGCACACCATGTACTGAAAGTAGAATTTAATGTGGAAAACATTAATCTGGCAAGTGACTGCCTCCTGCTCCTGCAAAGGGTCTTGGTTCTGCTGCTGTAAGGGAGCACAACTGCCAGGCAGTCCGGTGAGTGAAGATGCTTTGCAGTGGCAGGGAAAGTCCCAGAGGACACACAGCTGCGGGGGGGGGCTGCTGTAAATCACAGTGGCCTCAACTGTCAGGTAGGGCAGAGAGGAGATTGATGGGGTGGGAGAGGGAGCTGAGACAAGGAGAGTTCAAGCATCACCCTGACCCACAAGAAGGGAAAATAGCTCTAACCATCAAGAAGGTTTGATTGAAGCCTGCTGTTTCCCCAGAGGGGAAAGGTCAGGCTTTGCTTTGTCAGGCGCCCTCAAATGAAAAAACTCCGTGTTTACACAAGATCCACCCCTGTACCTTATGAGATGGAGGGTAAATGTGCTTGGAGACATTCAGCGCCCCTCTCTCTGGTAGCATTTGTGTCATTGAACGGTGGAAATTCAGACTGGGCCGGTAGTAAAAGCCTGTAAGCAAGTTGACAGGTTAAAACCCCACATGAGCGTTAACTACAGTTGGCTCCCATAAGCAGTCCATTGGTGGTCCAGGGATTATGCTGTTTAGCACCTTGGTTCCCCTGCAGAAGGCATGGATTATGTTGAAGGGTGGTGGTTGTTGCCAAACTGTCTGAAGCAGTGCACTGCCGTTTGTATGTATCCCTGGTTCCTGGCAGCCTGAGCAGGGTGCTGCCAGCACCTGCGCAGAGGACGGTTTCCATACTTAATTGCCAGATCTGTGCCACAGGTACCCCCATGACCTGGCATAAGGTTGTACCAGCCCTGATGCTTCAGCTGGAAGTGATATATAGCTATACTGTGTGTCTGAGGACCTGCAGTCAGGAAGACCATCATTTTAGAGGTGTCTTGAATTGCTGGCAGTGGAGTTCTCTGCCAGAAAAATTGGCCTTCTCTGCTCCTAGGCATCCTCTTTCCTGAGTCTTCCCAACATGTAGACAAGGAATTTCTTTTGGCCACTTGAACTATTATTGTCACCTGCTCTGTGTCTCAGTCTTTCAGAAGGACTCTTGGTCCCATGTGATGTGATGGGTAGCTGTCCAAGTGTCCTATGATACAAACACAACCCCCTCTGTCACTTGTATATACATGCCAGAAACATGGATATTGGGAACCAGATATGGCTTCCACATCCTGTCCTACACCTAGTTTGTGCTCATATTGTAAATAAAGCTGTGGAAATGAGGGTCCTCTTTGACTTGCCCTGGGCTAAGGCACCTCTTCAACTAACCAAAGTAAGAACTGGCAGTTAAGGAGTTAATTTGTGTGTGGATTGCATGTTTCCATCAAAAGAGAGGAGGCATGAAAACAGGTTCAACCATCTGATTTTAATGTACCATCATACGTCTGTCAGTGTTCTCTCAGCTGCTTTCCAACCTCTCCCCTCCTTTTCTGTCCTTACATGGAGGAGAAGCTGAACCAAGTACAGCTCAGCCAAGCGTGGGCAATCTGGCATTTCTGCTCTGGTCCTGCATGGCTTTTATCTGTTTCAAAGTTACTGGTATAGAACACATTGATTAATGGCCCAGTAAATTAACTGGCAACCTCTGTATATTGTTTTGCAGCGGATGGCTGCAGGGAGCTGTTGGAGTGGAAAAGCATAAGAAAGTGCCAACTTACAGGGCTGTGGCAGTGCCCACTGTGTGGCAGGCCTTTTCCGAACAGGAAGGGAAACAAAGGCATTTCACAGAGGAATGTTGCAGGCAGGGAGTGACTCATGGCAGGGTGGGGAAAGGAATTTTAAAAAGCCCCGAACCAGGGAGAAAAAACCCAAATGCACAGTTAAAATACAAAGTTGGCGCTCTTCAGATAATGGAGTCTTTGCCACAGGACTGTAGCTCAAAACTGACTTTGATCTGATTTTGCAGAGTTTAACTATATAGTGTTTTGTGTGTTGAAGATCAAATTCTGCCCAAATCTGAGGTTATGAAGCTCTCTCTGCTCTTTCTTTCCAAGGCAGCATAGACTTAACTAAAGAGGGAAGTACAACTGTATCTCTCTGCCAGGTGCTGCTCCCCAGGGTCACTTTCTCAGCAGTAAGCAGAGCAGCAACCGGGAAATATGACCCTAAAGTACTCCTTCCGTGTGCCAAACAAACTGCTGATATTAAATATCAAAAGCAAAGTTTCTGTTGTCCTGTAGCAAATTGAGATTCTGGTCTGTGTGTGGAGCAAAAGGTGCCATCAAGAAAGAAAAATGAGACAAGTTGATACGTATGAAATAAGAGCTATTACAGCATTTTAAAATGTCATTGAGAGCATACTCTCATCTGCTTGATGCATTCATTCAGCTCTTTTGTGTGAGTCCCAGTATTTATTTCTTCATTAACAGCCTATCAAGACTTGTTTGTGTGGTCTAGATATTATAGGAAGTAAAGCAAAATGCCTTGCTCTGCCCTGGTTTGAGGTAGTTGTTTGTGTGAAAAGCCTGCTTTGCAATGACCTTTCCTAATCTCGGGGACTGGAATTTAGGTCCTTCCACATACAGTATAGTTCCCTTAATGGGCAACAAGGAGGGAGATGCAGCTCCAGAATTCAGTTCCTTCAAATGGTCTTTGACACACTGACTTAAGTAGGGCCTTAACAAAGTAGGATCTCAGCTCCTGCTCATAGTCCTGGCTTCTTGGTTGATTTTTGGTGGGAAGTAAGGATTTCAAGCAGAACTAGAGCTAAATATTGTATTGAATCTAGGTCTAAACCCATGTCGCTTAAAGTCGATGGATGGTTTGCTTTTGGAATAACTAATGGTGCAAAACTTTGCTGTGGGAGTCTAATCTCACCAAAAAGGAGATCTGGCTTTTGGGCTTCTGCAATCAAAAATGCTGCAGCATCGCAGTGTAAGAACTTCCTCTGCTGGTTAAACTCAGAAAACCGAGTTTGATGGGCTTAATTTTATATTCATTCAGAAATGTGGTCTTGTTATGCAGTTGGAATGGGGGAAAATGTGTACAGAATTTGTGGAAGGGACAGTAGCAGAGAGCAGATTTCCACTTGTTGCTAGGCACTGTGGCTTTTTCTCCATCACCTGGCTTGCTGTCACTCTGCCTCCTATGGGAGAGCCAGGCCTATATGTGCGGATGTAAGAATAATCTGACCAAAATAAAAAAGAGCAGTCGATTTGGAGGTGAGAGCTAGAGATAATGGGGTCTGCTGCCTTGATGGGTGCTACAGATTCTCCAAACAGTAATGAAAGACCAGGAATATTTTACCTGAAAAACCTCACTGTGCAATCCAGAGGGACCTTGAGAGGCTGGAGAGGTGAGCCTGTGTGAACCTCATAGAGTTCAACAAGGCCAGATGGAAGGTCCCGTATCTGGGCTGGGACAATACCAAGCACAAATACAGACTGAGTGGAGACTAGACTGAGAGCAGCCCTCAGGAGAAGGACTTGGGGGTGTTGGTTGACAAGAAGCAAAACATGAGCAGGTAATGGATGTTCACAGCCCAGAAAGCCAACTGTATCCGGGGTTGCATCAAAAGGAGCGTGACCAGCAAGTTGAGGGAGGTGATTCTCCCCCTCTACTTTGTTCTCATGAGAACCTCCCTCTGCAGTACTGCATCCAGCTCTGGGGCCCCGAGCACAAGAGGGACACGGAGCTGCTGGAGTGAGTCCAGAGGAGGCCACAAAGGTGCTGAGGGCTGGAGGAACTCTGCTATGGAGATAGGCTGAGAGAGCTAGGCCTTTTCAGCCTGGAGAAGACTCCAGGGAGACCTATGAGCAGCTTCCAGTGCCTAAAGGGGCTGACAAAAAATCTGGAGAGGGACTTTCTACAAGGGCATGGGGGGATAAGACAAGGGACAGCTGATTTAAACTGAAAGAGGGTAGATTTAGACTAGACATACGGAAGTTCTTTCCTGTGAGGGTAGTGAGGCACTGGCACAGATTGCTCAGAGAAGCTGTGGCTGCCCCATCCCTGTCAGTGTTCAAGGCCAGTTTGGACAGGGCTTGGAGCAACCTGGTCTAGCAGAAGGTGTCCCTGCTTGTTGCAGGGGGTTGGAACTAGATGAGCTTTAAGGTCCCTTCCAATCTTCCTTCTGCACACATCATACGCCCACGGTGGTTTATCAATAGGATTCGTTATAGAAAAATAATATTAACATTACTATTTTGTTTTGTCTTATTTGTTAGAGGCCACTGACTTGCTGCCAGACTATTTACTTGTCCGTCTGACCCCAAGTGGCTTTGACTGGAAGAGTGGGATTGTATCTGCTCAGAGACGATGCGCGTTACCTGTACTGGCTGTGTGCTCAATGTTGGCAGGTCTGACAAAACCTACCTTCTCTCACCCTAGGGAAGAAGAGGAGCACCTTAGTGCCTATCCCAGACAATTTCTACTTACAGAGTCATGCCTCACATCAGTTTATGTGAAGACAGAATTGCAGCCCTTGTGTTTTGCCTTGTCTCTGTATAATAAGACACCAAAGTATTGCTTGTCTTGGCCAAACAACAGAAATTGGCTGTGATGAATTGCACTTGTGCCTGTTTCTAATCGGTTTAAGGTGCCTATTTCAAGTGGCCAGGAAGAAAGATGAGTGTTTACATTTTCTTTTAATGGCTGGTGCAGGTTCTTTGCTCCTAAGTAGTCCAGATTAGCGCATAGCCAAGAGTTCTGGCATAGGGCCACAAGGACAGATTGTTCACTATGCTTTCAAAGGGTACTGGGTTTCTAGATCTGACCTTTTGGGTGGATAAATGGGAAGATTAGCTGCTAAGGAAGCAATTATCCACCCTCTATAATTAATATCTCCTTCTTATTTTCTGGTGTTACTCCACCTGGAACCAGAACCTGTTGGTGTTGCCAGTTTCATATAATTACCACCTTTATGAGGGCTAGAGTCCCAGACCTTTCAAAGTCAGCACAGTGGAAGTGGGAAGTAAGAATGCAATGGTGAAGTTATTGAATCAAGCTCCAGTGTCCAAAACAATGAAGACTAGGATGATTAAAGACTGTAGTTTTGTCCCAGAGGTAACTGTTTACCCTCTAATGCCACTGTCTTTTGACATCAAGATTAAATATGCTTGCTATTCTTCTTAAACAAAGCCTGTCCTGTCAATAAAGCAAACAGGTGCCTAATGCTTCTGCACATGCCTTTTTAAAGGTTGCCTTTCCCATCAATTCTGCTGTGTTTTCAGCTGTCACAGTTTAGAATGCCATCTTGATCAGGTGCAGCTAGGGATTGACATTCTGCACCATCATTTCCCATTTACAAGCCCATGCAGATGTAGCCAGATGTCGATAGCATCTGACAGTTTTAAGTGGAGGATATATTCTTCTTGTTGTACTTTCAAAAGTCATCCTGTATTCCTTATTTATCTCTCTGTCTATTTTAAGGTGTTTATAATATCCACTGTTATTGTAAAGGAGACTGAGATTCAAAAAATATTTGATGATTCCCTGAAATACCCAATTTTGGTGTGTATCTGGATTTTTTTATCTGTTTTTTATGGACTATAATTTTAAGAAGAACAGAACTGTAGCTCAGCCAAATCAAATTGGATTCCCCTTTTTGAAAGCATTCCTTGTTAAACTTTCACACATACATATTTCTTTTGGAACAAAAAGCCAAAGGCGCATAAACTTTTAAAATGTGTAGATACATAGTTAAATATTAACTTCTTTTTAAACTTCTAACAGGATTAAGTGGAGCTTTTAAAATGTACTTGTAAGCTAGAGATTTATTGCAGACTCTTATTTGATGCCATTGTTGAAGTCGCACCATAGGTGGAAGTTAGTTATTTTTTCCCTGTGCTGTATTTTGAAATAAAGGGAAGCCAGAGTTAATAAATTAAGGACAATTAAACCTTTTCCAGGATATATACTTTAGAATATGCTACCTGAATACTAAGGGTGTCCAAGAGGATTGCCAGCTGAGTGAAGAGTCACTGAGGAAATGCTGCTGGGTTTCAGGGAATGATGAGATCTGAGCTGGTAAAGTGGGATTTTGTACAGCACATAGGTAAATGGGCAATCACATAACAACACAGTGAGATTATGCACCACAACCCAGCTGTGGGATTATCTTCCTGCCTACCACACACTGAAAGCAAAAACAAACAAAAAGGTTTAAGCATTTATAGTGCTGAACAGCAGCACTTTACTAAAAGACCTCCTAAGTTGTCTCCTGGGGACCACATCTAAGGAAGAGCTTATCTATCAAGTGGTCTTTTGCTGAGTGCTAACTCCTGTAAAAGAGCACCAAATAATCTGTTTACCAGGCACTGAGTGAATAGAAATTTTCACCAAATAGTCAAAGCAGAAACTTGGTATTTGTGAACTAAGATCTTTCTCCAACTGAACATGAGAGGCTGAATTCCTGGAGAATATACCCTCCATGTTTACTGCAGATACTAGAAAATGTTGTTTTCTTGATATGAGAGGGTCTCAGCTGCTACTAATACTGTGGAATCATTCTCAGAGTAGTGGGCTCCCCCCACCTCAGGAGGGATACCTGGGCTTGTTTGTCTGAGCTCAGTAGGAGACTGATGGAGTTAGCCTGACTTAACCCTGTGCAACACAAGAACCTGGGGACTGTTATATTACCCTTAAGGCAAATTGAACTTGGAGACAAACATTGACAGTGCAGATTCAGAAGAAGAAAAACATGTGGGGAATGTGAAAGCTGAACATCCTGGATGCTCTTGCAGATTAGTGTGATGCTGCCTTTTATTAAATCAAGGAGGTCACGCTGTGCTATTGTAAAAGTTGTTTGTCTTGGTTTCCAGAATACACATGGACCAGCCTGCAGGGAATCTTCAATTAATTCCCTGTTCTCTTCAGTTAAACATACTAGTTCAATTCAAATAATAAATTCAAATAATAGAATAACACAAATCATCTGCAGTTAATGGATTACCACCAAGTGATAGTAGCTATAGTTTAAAGTAGTCATTTCTCAGTTGCTGTATAGAACTTGCAAGTCCTGGGCCAACACTTTTTTTTTTTTTTTTTAATATCAGGACAACTGCAGGAGTGGCATCTCCGTTGACATGTTCAGATTGGGAGCTTGCTGATTTTTCTGTCTCAGCCGACTTTGCGTACAAGTATCTTTGTAGGTCTTCTTGGCCAGAGAACTTTTCCTTTGGGAAAGCAAACTTTGGACATTTCTGGTGATAAGAGTTGATACTTGATCTCTCAAAGTTACCAGTAAAGCTGAAGTGAGCTCCCTTGGTGCCTGCATCATTTCTGCTGGTGGTGACTGCCCAAATCTCAAAACTCTTGTGCTCATCTTTTTTCCTCTCAGCCCCAGAAGGCGGACGTTTGGGTTTCTTTTGATGTTCTCAAGCCTTTACTTGTCTCAGAGATAACTGCAGTCTGTCTCCCTCTGAACATTAAACAGTTGCAAATCATGACATCTGCCCTAACATGAATCGTTATTTGTCATGAGAAATAAGTAAAGTTAGAGTTAATTCAACATATCTTTGGTTGTACCCATACACATGTAAGGGTACTCAAGGCACTTCTAGATTTTTCCACAATGTCTAAAATGTACTTTTAAAGTAAGTAAAGTAGTGATTCTTCCATAACCACCTCTCTCCAGGAGATGGAGCTCAAAGAAAAACACTAATTACTGTTGGGTTTGTAATTTAAATTATGAAGGTTAGCAGCACTAATTCTATGTCCCTGGCTGGGAAGACTTTTCAACAGCTCAATTCCAATTAGTTAATCTCATTTTGTATTCCAGAAGTGTAGTGAAAGGAACAGAGAAGAGAAGAGAAAAATACACTCATTTACCTCAACTAGAAAGAGCCTGGGCCTGCATCCAGTTGTGAGTAATGCTTGCTGGAAACAAGACATCAGCATTTAACAAGGAGGGTAATTAACTATTAGTGTAGCTTATGAAGATATGCCACAGATTTTTGCTTGCTCAGAGCTTTTCAATCCAAAATGCAGGGGTTTACTCAGTGAATACTTCTTTTTGAAGCTTTTGAGTTTTAGTGAAAGCTTTGTCGTGTGAACACCTAAGACCTGTGTTATGGTGGAGGTCTGGCTAAACAGGCTTAATACAGCTGCGTGGCTTTGAAATCTCAGTAATTGGGTTGCACACAGGGATATGAGGCTAGGATTTGGCCTTTCCTGATTAAGAACTTATACCAAAGAAACCCCATGCATCTGAAACTTGAATAGACCACTTTCTTTTGGCTCTAACAGCTTTCTAAAAGTTCTGAAAGAGGTGAAAACCCCCAATCCATCAGCAGCAGAACCCCCTGCCCTGGCTGTCCCTCCTTCCTCCCTAGTTGGCCTGGATGTGCTCTCCTGTGGTCTTTGGGAAAGCAGAGGTTTCCCTGGAAAGTAGTCTACTTCCTGAGGGAGAGCTGGCTGTGCACGTATGCCAGTCCTGAGCTGAGGTTTGATGGGGAGAAATTCAGCCTATTCAGTGTTAGACTTCTTTGCAAATGGATTAATGAATACTTCTGCTCTATGGCAGGGGCCATGATTTCACCTCAGCCTTAACAGACTACCAAATAGTTCACAGCTATTTAGCAAATGGCTAGTCAAAAGTGTCTATTACTATTGTGGTGGAAAACACCTCATTTTAAAGCAATGCCAAGTAACAGTCACAGTTTTTATTAAAAATGAAAGCAGCTTCTCCAAGTTCTTTTCTTCCTATGAGGGTCTTTCCCACTTTTTGAACCTGAAAATTCCAACTAAGATGGGAATTTTTATACTTATATTGTAACTCTCTCCTTGGATTTTGTTATTTGCCACAGATATTTGGCAATGATATGCTCCCATCACTTTTCAGGCTCTGCATGAAGTAATGACTGAAGAATGTGCCTGAGAGGTTCCTGCTGTGCTGTCATTTTGGTATGGGCTATATCCTCTCCATGGCTTCTTTTTCCTTGTGATTTATAGGAGAAATCATGGATCATGACCATAGTGCCAGGTTGTTCCATAGTCTGTTGTACTGTCAGACCAGTTTCCCAGCGCTTTTCTGGCAATTTCTGGAGTTAGGGATGGGCATATGGGGTCCAGCAGTACCAATTTAGAGGCTAAAAGAGAACAACCATATAGCCAAAGCCAGGGAAAGAAATGTCCCCACAGAGTGTCACTTATTTATTGTTTAGGAAATAATGCCGCACAAAAGCATGGAACAGGTGTCTCCAGAGAATCAGAAGTCCTAATAGCTGCTGTCCCTGGTCTCATGGTGCAATTACATGAGTACCAGCTTTTACTTCTGCTGTTTCAGTGGTTGGCAAGAGGATGGTTTGCTTTCTGGTTTAGTGTGCTTGGCTCCTTGTGAACTTCTGGTCCACATTGTTTATTATTGAGGAGAAATATCAAAGGCTCGGGAGTCTGGAAAAAAACAGTTGAAGTGTATTGTCTTTCTCCCTAATTTACCACGGTAAATTCTAGATAAGCACGCAGGTCCTTCTCTGCTTGTCAGTGTGAAGATCTGGGCTTTCTATGCAGCTAGTCCTTCTTGGCAGCCTCTGTAGGTGGGCTGACTATGTTTGCAAGAAATAGGAGATGTTTCTGCATGCAGATTTACCCTGGGTTTTCAGGGGTGATTCAATGAATCCTGCAGGGTTTCATTCCTCTCTCCACTGGACTTTCTCCTCTACTTCTCCCACCAAACCATCAGAGCTGCTGCTAATTGGCCTGACAAGTGGAACAGCTCCTTTCTGAGGGAATCCCATAGTCTGTTGCAGAGAGGAATTTGCTTTGAAGTTGTCTTCCTGCCTGGTATTGTCTATACACCTTGCTTTGTGTGAGTATGATAAATGGAAATCAGTCCCATACCAAGGAAATGACTGCTGAGTCCTGCCTGTCATTCCAAAACGTTTGTCATGTTTGTAATGAAGCTGTCAGGGTTGCACTGAGCAGCCACATTCAAAGCAGCCAAAATGCTGAGTAGCCAAAGGAGCCAAATGCCTCTTCCCTTGATTCTTTTTTTCTGGGTAAGAATGCACCAAAGCTGACGGAAGTGGGTTGAAGAGAGCTTCTTATTACTAACATCCATGTGTGACATGGTGTCAGAAAAACTGCACAGTGATACTGTTGCAGTAAGAAGTTTAAGACAAAGTTTATAATAGGGATACTCAAATGGATTATTCCCACATTGGTGTTTTTGGTTAGAGCCCTCAAACATTTTTCAGCCAGGTAAAAAGGATGATTTCATGGTGTAATGGTTAGATGAGTAGGGCAGTATCATTAGGGCTGGGCTTCTGTTCCCTGGTACTTTCACTGAATTGCAGTGTGACTTGGTAAGGAGTTTCATGTCTCTATCTCTTTTCTTCCGCTCTTCATTTGCCTTTATTGTTTGCTCTGAGCCAGATGGTAAGACTGAATTAGACTCTGTGCTTACAGGGGTGATAAATTCCTCAATTTTGCTTATTTAATGCATCTGGATGGGGGAAATTTCATTAAGAAATAAAAAGATAAAGGTGTAGGTTTTCAGTTGCTACTGAAAACAGCCAAAGTGACTCTGTGGCTTGAGAGGGAACCTGGGACAGAAGGGGAAAGACACCATTTTTTTTTCAGAGGAACAGGCCAGTTCCAAGTTCCTCAGCTTCTGGGGTTGAAATGCCCACTGATAGCTGCATGGTGGGATCAGTGAGTGGGCCGGCTAAGGGACCTTTTCTTCTTGGGTGTTCTCAGGTGGGAATAGAGGGGAGGAGGGAGTGGGAAAAGCATGGGTCCAGATGGCTTCAGCAGTGCCATGGTTTTCTAGCTTCATGTGCAAACTGCTTGCAAAGAAGGACGTGTGCTTATCATTGTAAAGATCTAGAAGGGACAGAAATTTATTAGTCTTTTAAAAGTTGCTTAGAGCAGCCTAAATCCCTTGTTGACCAACTAGCACAAAGGGTGTGATTACCACATCACTTCCTAAAGCAATGTGATCTGTGGTGAGATGAAACTCCAGAATTACGGTGAAGCCATCAGATGATGATGTATCAGAGACCATGTGTGCAGCAGACCCCTGTTCCCTATGGAAGCACCCCAGGCCTGACTGCGATGCAAGGGGACTCTGCACCTCCACATTGTGCCTGGCTGCTGTGAGATTCAGTGGGACAGCAGGGATGTACCAGCAGAGAAGGGTTATATTGGCTTTGCAGAATTTTAGCTTCTTGCCTAGGAGATTTCTCTTTCCCACCACAGACGTAAAAGGTGCAAACTGGGCAGGGAGGGAAAGCACGTAGCTGTTCAGCCTGTCTCACAACTCTGGAAGGGGCACTGACTGGAGGATCATTCCCTGTTAAAGAGCTGAGCTGTGTATGGAGGGGTGCAGTGGCTTTGAATACCACCAGAAATAGCTGTGTAATCCAAACTTTCTTGTTTCCTGAATAACCCAGCCTCTGGGCACAACTGGGCTTCAGTGATGTGGGGGGAATCTTATTAGGAGATTGCGATGAGGGAAAAACACTGGCTTTTGTAAGTGGTAAATGAAGTACTTATTAAAAAAGGACAAAACTACCAAAAGCCTTGTTCATGTTACAGGTTCAGGCATGGGACAGAAGAGAAATCCACAAAAATCTCTCTTTCAGCTTTTTCTGTTGCCTGTATTTGAATGGGAAATTGGATATCCCCAGGATCCTGGGAGACAGCACACATGAAAACAGCACCAAATTCCTCCAGGGGTATGCAAGGAGGAAGTGACATCTGTTATGCATCCAAACATTACTTGAAGTCTAGTTAAAACGGTTGTTGTGACAGGGGGGTGAAAAAACACAGGGAAAATCCTCCTTCCCTTTTGGGAATCAGTGCAGTCAGGCAGGGGGAATACTAATGGAGGTCTCTGATCTTTCCTCCACCTACAAATCAATGGAATCCCCATTTCAAACAAGCTACTTAGCCACCTATGGTTGAGCCTTCAGTAAATGTGAACTTGTTAGTGATAGATGGGGTCATTCACATTGGGTTATCTTGTATGAGATAAAGAACAGTATTAATCTAAGGTATTCACTGTTCTTCAGTTAATTATTTTTACTTAATTTGATGATTGGAAAGCAGTGGCTTATGTAAGTTAAGGCTGGTATTTCAAAGGAAACATGGGGGATTTAACGTATTGAAAACTCTTGGTTAGGGATGGACAGAAAATGTATGTCATTAAATGTTTTGAGGTTTTGGGCTTTGAAGATCCCTAGACATTTTTCATAATCAGAGACACAAACTCTTTCCCCTTACTCCTTTTTCTAGAATACACTTTCTTTTCGTACACTCACCTGAAAGATGGGAGAATCACATTTTAGTGCCCTAAGGCCCAGTCTATACAGTCCATTCTCTTTGAATCACCCCAGCTGAAGCTTCTGTGTCCTGTGGCATATTCCTTTGGTGAACAAGGCATTAGCTGATCTTTACCATGAGAGTGCAGTAGTTATGGCAGCATGAGATAGAGAATTCATGGACAAGAACCTGTTCCATATAGGACAGCCCAGAAACCTCTGTATCAGCTTATTTCTCTACCCTAACGTTGCAGCTGCTCTAGCATTTTGCTTTGGGAGTCAGGAAACATCCCCATCAAAATGAAATCAGAATGGAAACAAGTTTGGAAGTGTAGAAATACCGCATTTCCTCTTGGATCTTTACACACAGAAATAGCTTTGTCCTTTTAAAATGTGTTCTAGGTCTTTCATCCCATACTTAGGCAGGTAGGCAGGCCTGCCATGTAAAATATCCCCACATTTTGTATATGTCCTGCATTGCGGTTGCTGTTGAGCCTATGTAGAAGCTCAAGTTTTGGGGGAGTGAGTGCAGTGCATCGTTCACCCTGCTTGCAGGGAACTTGAGCTGCTGCTGTCTGAACTGAGATGCTTCTAAGCACCCATGTAAACAAGGCTGAAAGCTGAATTGTTTCTTTTTGTAAGGTAGAAGGATCAAGCAGGCAAGTTTGGGCTGAAGTTTACTCTGCCTTATGAGACCACCCAGCCAATCTCTCCTGCTCTCTTCTAGACAAAACACAGAGCCTGGAGGTGGGAATAAATGCTGGAGGAGGCCAGTATGGGGAGGGACTGCTTGGATTCAGTCAGGGAGATTTTACCTGTGTGGTATGATAAGCAAGACAACTGTGCTAGCTTTCCTCATCTTCATACATGGAAATGAATAATCACAGAATCATAGAATAGTTAGGGTTGGAAAGGACCTGAAAATCATCTAGTTCCTACCCCCCTGCCATGGGCAGGGACACCTCACACTAAAACATGTCACCCAAGGCTCTCTCCAACCTGGCCTTGAACACCACCAGCGATGGAGCATTCATAACTTCCTTGGGCAACCCATTCCAGTGCCTCACCACCCTCACAGTAAAGAATTTCTTCCTTATATTCAACCTAAACTTCCCCTGTTTAAGTTTGAACCCGTTACCCCTTGTCCTATCGCTACAGTCCCTCATGAAGAGTCCCTCCCCAGCATCCTTATAGGCCCCCTTCAGATACTGGAAGGCTGCTGTGAGGTCTCCACGCAGCCTTCTCTTCTCCAGGCTTAACAGCCCCAACTTTCTCAGCCTATCTTCATACAGGAGGTACTCCAGTCCCCTGATCATCCTCGTGGCCCTCCTTTGGACTTGTTCCAACACTTCCATGTCCTTTTTATGTTGAGGACACCATAACTGCACACAATAGTCCAAGTGAGGTCTCAGGAGAGCAGAGTAGAGGGGCAGGATCACCTCCTTCGACCTGCTGGTCACGCTCCTCTTGATGCAGCCCAGGATACGGTTGGCTTTCTGGGCTGCAAATGCCTCCGACCTTGCACTTGGCATGGTTAAACTTCATCAGGTTGGCATCAGCCCACCTCACAAGCATGTCAAGGTCCCTCTGGATGGCATTCCTTCCCTCCAGTGTATCAACAGAACCACACAGCTTGGTGTCATCGACAAACTTGTTGAGGGTGAACTCAATCCCACTGTCCATGTCACTGACAAAGATGTTGAACAAGACCAGTCCCAACACCGATCCCTGAGTGACAGCGCTCGTTACTGGTCTCCAGCTGGACAATGAGCCATTGAGCACAACTCTTTGCATGCAGCCATCCAGCCAGTTCTTTATCCACCGAGTGGTCCACCTATCAAATTGATGTCTCTTCAACTTAGAGACAAGGATGTCATGTGAGACGGTGTCAAAAAGAGTATTAGCTGTCTGGCATTTATCCTGTTTCATACCCCAGTTTTGAATGCATTTCTAATTGGAGAAGAATGAATCAACCTAAGCCCATAAATCTAATTGCAGGAGCAGGTGCACATTCTCCATTGGTCTCTGCCTAGGATGGTTTGTGTATTTGTCTGATAAAATCCTACTGTCTTTTTCCCTTCTTGATCCAGTTCCACAGCCTTCCCATGTAGCCTTGAACTCCTCACTGTGGAAAGCAGAGAGGGAAGATGGAACACCAGAGGTATCCTAGCATATGTGGGACTGTGAGTACCATCAGTCAGTTTATAGCATGGCACATGCATGGAAGAAGATGCTGCAGTGCAGTTACATGTGGCTACAGAAAACATTGCCAGTCTTGTAATAAAACTGTGGTATTTTTTGCCAAAGAGCAGGTTTTGGAGCTGAGCTGCTAAACTTTTTTGTTATAAAATTACGTGTAGTGTTAGTACTAAGGAGGTGGTTAAAAGGCTAGACCTTTGTGTGGTGCTTAGTTTCACTCTTTGGTGAGTGCTGGTGTCATGCATCACCATTCTCACGTTGACACAGGTAGCAGACGCATTTGCATGGACACCTTTCTGGGTAGAAGAAGCAGCAGACTTCACCTTGCTTAGCATGGCAGAGATGGTAAATTAATGCCCCAGATCTGCATAGAAAAGGCCCTAGTCTACTGAGACATGAATGAATACATGCTCAGTTTTAGTAAGTGGGTTAATATTTCCATGTGTCTTGTCTGAGTTTCAGGTTAAATGCATAAAATATTGGCCTGGATTGAGACCTGAATGACATAATAGCACCAGGTTCTGACTGAGCTAATGTCTAATATCAGGAATGACAGCAGGTCTTGAACTTAAGACTTGATCAATCTTTGAATGTCCCTTTAGTCCAGCAATTAGAATGTATCAAGCCTCTGGAATTGAATAGTTCTTTTAAGTTTTAGATCCTCAAATTGCTCTGCTGTGGTTTTGTTCTCCCTGGGTGACTCAGGGTCCTGATGTATGTCAGTGGCTGTTCCTGCAAAAAGGTGGATTGTAAAAGTCTCTTGGTTCTTCTCTTGTTAGAAGCTTGTGGTTTATGAAGTTAGAAGCCTTTCTGAGTTAGCCTTACACTTTGTAATGATAAGCTGTTTTACAAGAGTGCAGTGAATTTCTCTGACATTATTTTTGACTAAATAGGCCCTTTTCACTATACCTACAGCAAAGGAGAGATCATCTTTAGGGTTTTTAAAGAAAGTCTTGCAAGTGAGCAACTCAAAGACAAACAGTGGGTAGCTGTATCAACACATAAAAGCAGAGAGAGCTTATTGAAACCAAGAGACTTTTTTGTTGGACTTGGGAATTCAAGTAGGAATTTATTTTTTCCCTGGCCACAAGGGCTTTACTAAAAAAGCAGTGACTGACACAGCTTTCCTGCAAAGAGTGGGGGGATATTGAAAGACTGGATTTCTCTGGGTGACCCCCCTGGCTCATGTATTCTTCAAAACCTGCCTAACAGTTTTCAGTATCTAAGTGTTGGTCTTTGTGTCATTGTGTATTCTTTGTTATACAGACTGTAAACGCAACTGCGGTAGAGTGGATTCAAAAATTATTAATATTGATGTTGAGGTATTGGTACTCCCATATTAGGGGCAAAATAGGGACTGAAGGAGCATGTAGGGACTGATAGATTTTAAGGGACAAAGGGTGCAAAGGGAGAGGGAAGTAATGTGTAAAACAGGAAATGAAGAAAACTTCCAGGACACCACAACGCAGATCAGTGAAACCCAGTCTAGTGCTTTATCCATTAGAAAGTGGCCCATTCTTGGCACATTCATGTTTGATTTTTTTTTTTTTTTATTTTTTTTTAAGGTTGCAGTCATCACATTTCACTTCACACCATATCAACGCATACAGCTGTTATGTTGAGTGAGCTTGTTTCTCAGGCGAAACTGGGATGGATCTTTCTTGTGCTTTGGTGATCTCTTTTGTGACCAAGCTCTAGGGATCCTGTGCAGACCTTTCACGCAAGTGGTGTAGGTCAGTTTACATTTCTCCGTCATCCTCAAAATGTTCTCGCCCTTGAAATGATCCAGGGCTATTCCCTGCCCCTTGGATTCCTGCCTAGATGGCTGCATGGGAACATGCCCGGATGTTTGGGTATTTCTTCCCTCCTATGTTACACTCATTCAGGCAGTGTGTGGCCCTGTTGGCTGCAGAAAGTCTGTCTTCTTACTTCTGTCTCTGTAGCATGCTCTGGAGTTTGTTAGTAAAAGATATGAGCAAAAGAAAGCCAAATAATTAGCTATCCCAGCCCTAATTCCCTGGGCAGAAGTTCACTTTTCAGTAACTGAAACTGGTTTAATACTAATCCTCTGCAAATCCCCTTTCCTAAAAGTCTTTGTGAGGCTCCCTTATTGGTAAGAGCTTCCAAAAAGACCAGTGCTGCTGTTAGGGTGAATTTTCCTAAAGCCTGTAGATGTTGTATCTGCAATGTGATGTAATACAAGGAGAGTGAATCTCTGAAGCCACAAAAACCCTTAACACGTGGGTGGGGTTATTAATGTGCAAAACAAACTGGCAGAATAGCTCTAGTGTTGCAGGCACAAGTCTTCTCCCCTCTGTTATTGATATAAGCCTCATTTTGTGCCTCTCACACAATCTGGCCATTTTCTGAGACAAGCCTTTCTCTGAAGCAGCTCCCACTGCCTTTCTACTTTGTTGACTGACAGTGGTGGGTATGAGGGTGTGCACTAGGGTCATTTGTCACTGCTGCTTCATTTAGCCAGTAGAGAGAAATTGCCACAGCTGACACATTTAGATCATAGAATCACAGCATGGTTTTGGGTTGGAAGGGACCTTAAAGATCATCCAGTTCCGACCTTCCTGCAACAGGCAGGGACACCTTCCACTAGACCAGGTTTCTCAAAACTTTTTGTTTGGTTGGTTGGTTGGGGTTTTTTTCCAGACAGATAAGTCGGTTTCCCCTGTCTTCTTACATCCCTCCTTTATCTCTTAGATAGAATCATAGAATAGTTAGGGTTGGCAAGGACCTTAAGATCATCTAGTTCCAACCCCTCTGCCATGGGCAGGGACACCTCACACTAAACCATGTCACCTGAGACTGTTCAACATGGCCTTGAACACTGCCAGCAATGGAGCATTCACAACTTCCTTGGGCAACCCATTCCAGTGCCTCACCACCCTCACAGTAAAGAATTTCTTCCTTATATCCAATCTAAACTTCTCCTGTTTAAGTTTGAACCCATTACCCCTTGTCCTATCACTATAGCCCCTCATGAAGAGTTCCTCCCCAGCATCCCTATAGGTCCCCCTTCAGATACTGGAAGGCTGCTGTGAGGTCTCCACGCAGCCTTCTCTTCTCCAGGCTTAACAGCCCCAACTTTCTCATCCTGTCTTCATACGGGAGGTGCTCCAGTACCCTGATCATCCTCGTGGCCCTCCTCTGGACTTGTTCCAACAGTTCCATGTCCTTTTTATGTTGAGGACACCAGAACTGCACACAATACTGCAAGTGAGGTCTCAGGAGAGCAGAGTAGAGGGGCAGGATCACCTCCTTTGACCTGCTGGTCACGCTCCTTTTGGTGCAGCCCAGGATACGGTTGGCTTTCTGGGCTGCGAGCGCACACTGCCAGCTCATGTTCATTTTCTCATCAACCAACACCCCCAGGTCTGTTATTCGAACACTAACATGATGTTGTTTGTTATCTTTAGAGGGATTTACATCTGTCAAAGGTTTAAACAGCACTAAGGGAAGTAATCTGCTGTATTCCTATAAGTAAAAGAGATGTCTGTGTTAGGCATGTATGTTGCCTGGGCCCACACTGTGATCTGTGGAGGGAGCCAGGTACCTCGAGGCCAATTTGTATCCCAGGGTGTCTAAATTGCCCTGCTGGAGACAGACCCCTCTGTCTCCATAGATGGCAGAGGCATCATGGGGTATTGATAGTCCTATATAGCACAGTAAATCAGTGATACTAGGTAGGTGACCCTGAAAGCATTTGCTATAGCCTAGCGAGGACTGCAGTGCTGTTTTTAGAGATGCTACATAATTGCCTTAAAAGCACTTCTCCTTAATCCGAAGCCAGCGCTAAGTCCCAGACTGCAAACTGTCTGAAGCACTGTCTGGTGCATTCTCCTGACCTGCTTGCAGAAGAGAAGGCAGTAGTCTCTGGGCGTGGCATTGCTACTTCCTCTGTTTGTTGTCGAGCTGCTTCATCCAGGGGGACCAAATGTGGGCATCAGGATGCGTTCAGAGCCTGTACTAATTCAAGTAGCTCAGCTGAGTGAAAAGAGAGGGACCCAAGTAATATTGGCTTTGGTATCCTTGAAGGCTTTCTAGGTTACTGGTTTTTGATTCTCTAGCTATATCTGCCAGCCTTTACTCTTCTGCAAAGTGTGCATTG
This sequence comes from Myiopsitta monachus, assembly GCA_017639245.1. Lineage (NCBI taxonomy): Eukaryota > Metazoa > Chordata > Aves > Psittaciformes > Psittacidae > Myiopsitta > Myiopsitta monachus. The sequence goes on along the minus strand of CM029922.1, from coordinate 20,461,254 downwards.
GTAAGGGTCGGACTGCCCTAAGGTGAAGAAGTCCTGATGTTAGCTTTAATGAGGGAATTGACTTCAATTTACTGATGTGGAAACAAAGGCTTCTTGAGAGGATCCGTGTTTCTGAATTTAATCCTCTGTGCTTCACTGCTCCAGAGACCCACTTGTCTCAGGGACTGGGAGGGCTGCATAATGTCATGCTTAATTTTAGGACCTAAGAAATGCCCTCCCCCAGCCTTCAGGCCGAATGGAGCTTACACCAGCCTCTCCTTGTGTCCATGGGCCATTTACATTTTATGGTTAAGGGACAGCATAGCTCCGATCACAGTGCTTTTCAGAGAAAGGTGATAGTTACACTATTAGCTGAGATTTAATACTTCCACAGCAGGCAAAGCCTGTCAGATCAATTTGTTGGTCTGGCCCATTCCTAGGCAACATGCCATTCCCCAGTACAAAAGCACCTATTGTTGCCACTGAGCCAGTTCCAATGTAACATGCTATATGCCTCCTCCATCAAAGAAGTGCAAGGTGCAATATGAAATACAATTTTAAGGATTACAGATTAAAGCTGATTCTCACCAGTTGAACTGAGCAGACTGATAATTATGAAAGTCTTATGAGCTGGCTGAAGATGAGAAGTAGATAGAACATTATGTTGTGTAGGATGGAGAAATTTAGTCCAGTATTACAAGTTTAATCCTCCAAATTATTGAAAACACATTTAATAAAACATTATGTCCTTTGGCAAGAGACACTTTGATAAAAATTGTTTGGGGGAAGAGAAGGAAAAGGAACAGGTCCCTGACTCACGAAATCATACCTGTCCTGTAGATAACAGCTGTACTTTGTGGCTGTGCACTAGAAAATGAAACACTTTCAAGTGACACCAAGGGGCTGGAACTCAATCACAGAATCATAAATGGATTTAGGGTAGAAGAGACTATTGGAGGTCTTCTAGTTCAAACTCTGGCTTAAAGTAAGGTGGGCCAGTTGGAGACCAGTAACAAGTGGTGTCCCTCAGGGATCGGTGTTGGGACCAGTCCTGTTCAACATTTTTGTCGATAAGGGTGGTGAGGCACTGGAATGTATTGCCCAGGGAAGTTGTGAATGCTCCATCCCTGGTGGTGTTAAAGGCTGGATTGGACAGAGCCTTGGGTGGCATGGTTTAGTGTGAGGTGTCCCTGCCCCTGGCAGGGGGGTTGAAACTAGATGATCTTCAGGTCCTTTCCAACCCTAACTATTCTATGATTCTATGACATGGACAGTGGGATTGAGTGCACCCTCAGCAAGTTTGCCGATGACACCAAGCTGTGTGGTTCAGTTGATACGCTGGAGGGAAGGAATGCCATCCAGAGGGACCTTGACGCACTTGTGAGGTGGGCTGATGCCAACCTGATGAAGTTTAACCATGCCAAGTGCAAGGTGCTACACCTGGGTCAGAGCAATCCCAGGCACAGCTCCAGGTTGGGCAGAGATTCAGAGCAGCCCTGCAGAGAAGGACTTGGGGGGTATTGGTTGATGAGAAAATGAACATGAGCCGGCTGCAGTGTGCACTTGCAGCCCAGAAAGCCAACCGTATCCTGGGCTGCATCAAAAGGAGCGTGACCAGCAGGTCGAGGGAGGTGATCCTGCCCCTCTGCTCTCCCGAGACCTCACTTGCAGTATTGTGTGCAGTTCTGGTGTCCTCAACATAAAAGGGACATGGAAGTGTTGGAACAAGTCGAGAGGAGGGCCACGAGGATGATCAGGGGACTGGAGCACCTCCTGTATGAAGATAGGCTGAGAAAGTTGGGGCTGTTCAGCCTGGAGAAGAGAAGGCTGTGTGGAGACCTCAGAGCAGCCTTCCAGTATCTGAAGGGGAACCTATAGGGATGCTGAGGATGGACTATTCATTAGGGAACTAGATAATCTTAAGGTCCTTTCCAACCCTAACTCTTCTATGATTCTATGACCTCAGTCGTGTTAGCGTGTTTGTGACGTGTCCAATTGAGCCTGATAATGTCGTAAGTATAAGGCTTCTACAGGCTCTTTGGGCTACCTGTTCTAGGATTTAACCTCTCTGGTGGTGAAAACAGTGTCAAAATACACATTCAAGGTTCATTTATCTCATAACTCTTTGTCTTTGATCCTTTTTCAGGAGATAAGTCATCCAAGCTAATTTGGCTTTAATTGTTAGCATAGACACTCCTCAGGGAGCCAGCTCTCTTTTGGTGTCATTTTAATCATATGGGTAACTGTTATTACTTGTTCAAGCTCTGTTGTCTTCAAGTAAATTTTTTGCTGCATTTGCAAGATTGTGTGTAGTAGTTTTTGGGAGGAAGACCGCTACTATATCAGGTTGCTGCTTTTGTCCCTCTGAAGCAGGTGCTTGAGTGAGATTTCCCCCCGTCAGAAGTTCAGGGATCTGAAATATCAACACAGTTAAGACCACTCTGTGTTAAGACGGGGGATTTTGTTAATGCCATTCATCTCTCTTTCCCTTGATTCCCATTGGTTCTGGTGGAAAAAGAGTCACTATTACTCTTTTCAATGGTGTGTGATATTAAGCACTTCAAAAAGTTCCAGCCAGCACAAGCCTTCCTTCTGCCGTTGGAAGGCTTGCTGTGTATCACCTACCTCCAGCATTCCCTGAGAAGAATGTGCTTTTTCATCTTCCCTTGTGTTTTCGGTTGAGAACAACGTTAGGGATTGAGGGATTGGCATGACCATGAGAACCTCATGACAGCCAGCTGTCCTGCCTGCACATGAGCTATGCTGAGATTGCTGAGAGCTACTTGTACCTAAATATTAGTGATCCTGTCCTCCTCCATCTCATCTGAAAAACATCTTGATACCCAGGCTGGGTCAAGCACAAAGTATAATTCTGTGGCAGTGTTGTTAGGTCTAATGTCTTGACATGAAGGAACAGATATAAAAATCCTTCTAACCAGCCCTTCTGCCTGAGTTTGGACATCATGTGGAAAAACTTTTCAAATTACTGTTGGTTTTGGAAATCCTGGATCAATGAGCTCAATGTATATGAGGGTGTGAGTAGCAGATCAGACTCTTCTAGCCATTGGTCCCAGATGGATCTACTGAGCCTCCCATTTCTATCTTTTCCTGTGGGGAACAAGAAGTACTGGGAGGAATTATTTCAGTCTCATGAGATCTTACTGTCGCTAAGCTCTGGAAGCTGCTCTTTGGGATTGTTAGTTTGTTTTTGGCAGTTATTCTTTGCTGCCCTACTCTTTTCAGTCCTGAGGAAGGTTTCCATCGCACTTAAATGCTCTGTTTTTCTTTGGAGAATGATTCTGCTTGACCCCTATAACTTTAAAAACAATCTGTAGGAGGGTTTTGGGGCTGTTTCCCATTCCTTAGCCAAGATGTAACAGTTCTGTTGTTTCTCAGTGCAGGGAAAGTAATGTCAATGCTGAAATTTTATCCAAGAAGTTTCTCTCCTTGGTAAGGTGCAGGCTGAGGAAACCCAAGCTTCGTGCCCTTGGTTTATCCTCTGGGAGGGACAGTTCTGCTCCACAGAACCAGAGGCATTCTGCCAACTCCCCACTGTTGTTTTTATCCGCTGACCTTTCTCTTGGCTTACTCCCCTCCCACCCCACGAGTGAGAGACAGTGAAGGGAAGATGGAGTTACAGCTTACTAGACGTTTGACTGTTTTGTCTTTTGTACATCACTTTGGCTGACAGGAGGACATACCTTGCATGCTAATCTCTGTGCATTAGCTGATCACAGCATAAATGCTTGTCCATTAATCCAGTGCCTTCCTGTGTGTCTTTCATCTCCATGCTCTCCAGCATTCTCCTGTTTCACTTTTCTCCCTCCTTTGTCTTTAACTCTGCTTAATACAATCCACCTCAGTACCACTGCTTCAGGCTATGGAAACAGGGATAGATACTGTAAGCAGATTGATAGACCCTGTTAATAAACATGCCACCCAATGCTGAAGGGTATGCTCTTCTGCAAAGAGCAATCTCCATGCAGCTTTGGAAGACATGTTCCCTTCCACTGTCTCTTTATCTGCTAAGAGTACCCTACTCACTTTTCTGCTGTACTAATTTGTTACCTAATACACTACAGCTTATTTCCAGATAATACAACTATTATTATTTGTGTTTTTTTTTTTTTTACCTTCTGATAGGGTAGGCTTGAGAGCAAAACTTTGTACAAAGCAGGGCTGGGATTACTCTGTCCTAACTTCTGAGTCTACCATGCAGACTCCTGTATTTGAGTTACTCATACTTCATTCCAAGTATAGGCATTGCAGAGATATAGGCACTTTAAACATCATGCAGGAGCAGCTAAACTAGCTTGAACCAAAAGGCCACCCATAACCACTCTGGGCAACCTTTTCTAGTGTTTGATCACTCTCATAGCTCAATAACTTCTTAAATCAAGAGCTGTGTGTGAGTTCCTTATGGGATTTTCTTCCATTCATCGATGCTCTGGTGTTTTTAATCCATGTAAGCATTTGAGACCTGCAGAAGGGCAGTGGCAGTAAGTGCCACAGCTCAGTTTCACAGAAGATAAGGAAATGCCTCCATTTGTTTTCCTCATTTGATGCCCCTACACCAACATTTTTTTTTTTTAATTGAAAGAAACAACACTTTAAGTAAGTGTTGAATCTCTTTACCTCCCTCGCAGTTTCTGTGCGGTCTGCTTCACCTCTCATATGTGGTCTTACAGGTAGAGGAGGGCCAGTTACAACTTACCTTTCTCTTAGCTGTCTGTAAGTCCACTGCATGTGTGGAGGAAGATGGGAGGAAGACCCAGGAATGCAGACAGTCTTCTGAATGTGAGTCCTTGAATAGTTATACAGTGATAGCATGGTGGTTTCTGAATTGCTTTCTATTCCTTCTGAACAAGTCCTATTTGTTTTTCTTTTTTTCCTGGTTATTAGTAAATATTGATTTTTTAATTTTCAAAGAACCGTTACTACTCCAGAACCTCTGTCATGTGTTACTTTGCATTTATTTACATTGACTTTTATCTGTGACTTATCACCAAGCCTCTCAGTATCAGGTGATCTTTCTGCTGTTCACTCTGTAGTACTTCCAGCATGTGACACTTCAGTCCCGGGCTGGGTGTATGCTTTAGCATAGGACATGACAGAAATGCCTGCTTCTTCACTAACTCTAAGGGGTGGCCGAACACGTCGCTCACCTATGAAGCCCTTTTGCTGGACAGCATGTGAGGATAGACTGGAAGGTTGGAGACGCCACAATCTCTCTGATCAACCCATTTGAGTGTTTGAACACCCTCACAGTTATATGTATATGTTTAAATGGAATTTCCTGTATTTGTGCCCATTGCCTTTTGTTCATCCACTGGATACCACTGAGAAGAGTCTGGCTCTGCCTCCTTTACCCTCAACTGCTCCCCCCCCCCCCCCCCAGTTATTTATACACATTGAAAAGATCCACCTGAACCTTCCCTTCTCCAGTCTAAACAACCCTTTCAGCCTCTCCACATGTGACAAATACTCCAGTCCTTTGATCTTTGTAACCCTTAGCTGGACTTGCACCAGTATATCCATATTTCTCTTGTACTGGGGAATCCAGAACTGGACATAACACTCCAGATAGTCTCACCAGTGCCGAGATGTAGGCTTACCTCTCCTCACCTGCTGGTGATACTCCTACCAATGGCTGCCTTTACTGTGAGGGCACATTACTGTCTCTTGGTCAATTTGGTGTCCACCAGGACACCCTAGTTCTTTTCTACAAAGCTGCTTTACAGCCTGTTGATCCACAGCATGGTGCATGGGGATACTCCTTCTTGTGAGCAGGACTTGGCATTTTCCCTTAGTTAAGATAATTGGGATTCCTGTTTGCTCATTTCTGCAGATTATCAAGGTCCCTTTGAATAATGGACCTATCTCATCTATAAACTGCTCCTTCTAGTTCTGTATCACCTGCAAGATATACATATGGCATACACATGCTCAGAAGTGTTCCTTAGTGCAACAGAAAAGCATAACATTAAACACAACAACAGGATAACTGAGTGCAGTTTCATGTCCTGTCCCAAACTAGGGTAACTTAGGATGTGGTATTCATCAATCTAAGTTGTCTGAAGATTTTAAAAAATAATAATAAAATTAGAATCACCTTTTCTGGGGAGGAATGATGTTGTCTGGTTCCAACATGGTGTTGGGATACAGCTGGGATATGCACTCAGATACAGTTCTACCAGGTTTTGCAGTTTAATCACAGCCTTTAGCTGTAACGCTCTCTCTATATAAGCACAATTCTCACTGAGTTTGGCAGCAGCCAACCCTAAAACTGTTTTGGCCTGTGATGTGTTTTGGTACATAATACAATAAGAAAACGTGCTGTGGATGTAGTTGGTGTTACAGCTGTGAGGCAAAGAGCCTTTCAAAGTGTTACTGTGCAAAAGAAATCCCCTTCTCTAGCCTATTAGTCAAAACAACTGCTGTGTCAAAGCAGCACAAATAGCTTTTAGCCAAAAACCTTTTCTAACTGCTGTTATGCTGGGGCCATTCTGCTCTGCCTGATTGCTGTCCCTATACTAGTGGTTAGTGCAGTATGTGGCTTAATAAATTCCACTGTCAGATTTCTATTGTCTCTTTGTTCTTCGTTGCCAAGGAAGCCAAATATTATTTCTGTCCTTGAAAGAAGCTGCAAATATGAGGAACTACCTCAGCAAGAGGTGGGGGAGAAAAGCAACCCTGTGTAAAAATACCTTTTGTGTTCTCTCTTATTACCTTTATAGAGATGATTGGGATGATGTGGTAGAATGGGGCTATCCTGCCTTTCCTCTGTTAGTCAGATGTCTTTATTATTATTATTATTAACTTATATTCCAGGCTAAGCAGTTCACTCTCTTTGTGTATCCTTCCATCCTCTGTCATGTCCTGAAGTGCTACTAGGGTAAACTAATTTAGCCACTAATTTTTAAAGCCCCAACAAGAATATTACACATTCTGTGACCGTATGATGTGATTCTTTGGGAAGAATGAAACTAAGTTAAATTGGTGAGGTATTTTGAGACAGGCAAGGCTTTTCACTTCAGAACCAAGAAGGTATAGCTTATTTAATAAGCAGAAAGGAAGCTTCTGCATTAATGCGCGATCTTCAGCAGAAGGTACAGAGACTATCTTGGTTTTACACCTAAGCTCTAATTTCCTGTCCATACCTTCAATGTCTTTTGCAGGAGTAGCATGTGGGAATTTAAGTTTAGTTAGCTTCAGGCTAGTTGGGCAGCCTGACAGCTCAAACTGATGATGCTCAGGATATCTGTCTTATGTTAGGTTTGTTTATATCAAACAATAAAACCACAATTTACCTCTGAAATCATTATTCTTGCTACCCTGACATTTATCGTTGCTTTACGCGGTCCAGTTACTGTTGAGTAGTAAATTCCCTCTTGGCTGAAGTCAATGGCTTAAGCAGAAGATGCTGCTCCAGCAGTTTTGCCTGGTTGTTGCATACACAACACACTGCATATTCTGTTAAGGTGATGTTTGAAGTTTGTAGCCAAGTAGACAGATATAAGGCTTACCAGAAATAGGGGAGACTCATGCAAACCTAATTTTTAATCTTTTTTTTTTTGTTTGTTTCCTCTTTTTACATCCCATCGGAGCTCACTTTTCTCCTGGGTAATTTTTATCTTTAACTGTACTTTTTGCAAGCAGGTATGATTTTGAGCTCAACCAAATGGGAACACAGAAAGAGATCATTTACAAATAGATATTCTTGCTCAAAATCTTTCTTTTTAGTATTTCAAGTCTGGTCTCTGTTTCTGCGGTTTCAAGTGACCCAGCCTCCACGATGCTTCCAGCTGATTCTTGCAGGCAGGATGAGCTCCTGGGACCACACTTCTAATTGACAAATAAGAAAGACATATTAAAATACATATGTCTGTATATATTTTATATATAAATATAAAATTTATATATATATATATATATAAATTTCTATCTGTTGCCTCCTTTTGTTTTCTCTTTTTCTTTCTTTTTCCTCTACTCTATTTCTTCCTATCACTGTTTAGCCTTTTCTATCTTGTCTCAGTCTCTCCTCATTTCCTTTCCTCTCTTGGGGTCCATAAACTGCCAAGGCCTGGCCAAAGCAGAGAAGTATGCATTTCATAGGTGAAGGTCATACAGAGGGCAGCATTATAGTTCTTATTGCAGGTCCTGGGGAAAAGGATGCAGGTTCATTCTGGAGCTGTTGCTTTCATTAAATTTGTCAAATCTACAGTGAATAAGTAAATAAAATATGGAATTGAAAGCAGAAGAGAGAAGTATATGTTAAAATTCCACTGTTGGAAACAAGCATTTGCCTAATTTTTGAATTTTCTTGGGAAGTAGGTTTTGAAAGAATAACGCACAAGTTCTCTAGTTTGGAGTGGAATGAAAAGTGTGGATTCTCCACAGTGTCTCAGCAGAGCTCACACTGTATGTTCGTGAGCAGTATGTACCCTTCCCACCACACACAACAATTTGTCATTGTCCTAAAAAATTTCCTGCTTCTTCAGTGGAAAAATGTCTAAGATGCAAAGCCAATCCAGAGTGATTGGACCTCCTTGAGCAGGAAAATTGCCTATCCACTGCCCTTATTATGCAATGTCAAATGAGGAGGCCTTGAATTTCAGAGTTTGCAATTAAAAAATCTAATAGAAATGACCATTGCAGCGTTGAAATTCGTGTTAAAATCAGTGAGAGAGACTACAACCTGATTGGAAGTTTTTCCTGTAGGAGACCTCTCCGCTGCCAAGATGGTATTTATGCATTCAAGTCACACTGTATCATTTCTTGCCAAGTAACAGGATTTCAGATTTGCTCTCTGGAGTAACCGGAAGCGTTCAACAAAGTGACCTGACAGTTGAAATTTACTTTTTTCAGGGATGTAGGTCACTCTAAGAGCCCCAGAGCTGGCTCCTGGCACTGTACAAAGCACTCGCATCTACTTGTGATGGCTTTAGCAGCAGCTCCTGTAGGGTTATGCACTTTTGCCTTCACTCCTGCCATTTGCCCTGGTCTAAACAAAGCTGCCATCTCTCTGTACTCATAATCTTGTCAGAATAAGTTCTCCCGAATGGGCAGAAACTTGTTTATTTAGTGTTGGTGTTTCTTAGCCCTTGTCAGATTGTCATAGCTTAGTTCTTGATTTACTTAAAGAATTGGTCAGTGTGGCTGAAGTCTTGTCTGTCACTTGCGTGGTCAAACAACTGTTTTCTTTGTTCCATGTCATAGTGTGATATGCTATGCAAAAGCTTTCTTTTAATTTGGGTGGTAATAGGATACTTCCCTGTTGCTCCTAGTAAAGCTGTAGGCAAAGGCCAGGCTGCCTTTATGCACTTCTGCTATAGCTCTGCTGCTCCTAGTAAAGCTGTAGGCAAAGGCCAGGCTGCCTTTACGCGCTTCTGCTATAGCTCTGCAGACACACATAGTTATAGCATGGCTGATATATATTTCCCTTGCTGCCTGTTTCTAATACAGAAACAAACCCCCCTATGTTAGCAATCATGAAAGTCTGTGTTTTGATCAAATTGGACAGTATCCAACCTTCTCTTTTGGTTGTTGCTCTGTTTCTTACTGTCACGCTGCATGGGGACAGAAAGGAGCTGTCACAGACCTTACCAGAGACCTGATGCACAGCAGCTGCTTTCATTACAGATGCTGAGTATCTCCCATTTTTAGACAAGATTTGGGACTGAACCTTCTTAGGTATGTGGTGAACTTGTAAACCCTGTGCTTTCACAATACTAGAGGAAAAAAGAAAAGATGCATTCTCTGGGAATGAGGGTGCACCAGAAGACTGCTGTCAGGCACTGCTCACCAGCATTGACTTCTCTGTGGGTGATATGGCTAAGGAAGGCCCAAGAAGAGATTTGATGAGGATAAAGCCTTGCAGAGACTTATAGGCTGCTTATTTGCTGAATGTGGAGAGAGTGGGACAGTGATTGCAGATTGACTGCACAAGTCATGGAAGTGCAAATTCTATGCTGCGCTGTGCTATGTTGTGCTATTCTATATTTTGGGTTAGGTGGTCTAAGATGCTGGTCACTGTAAAATGTTCTTGGCCTACTGAATAAGTAGTAAGACATTCAGTGAGCTCAGAGCTTGTGCTGAGGGAAGTGGATGGATCCAGCTCCTGACTCCTTTTGCTGTTACAAAAGAATATTGTATTATTAAATCACTTTAGCAGCATATGAATAGGTTGGTTCCTGGCCCTTAAGAAATGGCACAAATTTGCTTTCAGCAATTTTAGTGACTGGTGCAGAAAAGCAGTCAGTCTCTTGCCACAAGACCCACTAATGCTTGTAGGAAAGGTTGACCATCAACATGCTCTGGGAGCAGGCTGTGTGAGAACAGATCCTGTCTGAGCTCCTGAACTTCTCTTCAGGCAGAACTGCCTATGGCTGCAGGAAGACACCAAGCTTTGGGATTGCTTTTTTTCTTAGGTAGGGTGTTTCCATTTGCATGTAGATTTGTAATGATGTTGATTTCCAAGGGAAAATTTATTTTCCATAAGAATTGTCACAGGAAAGGGTAGGATCAAAAGCACTTTATTGTGGAACTGAAAGTCAGAATAAACACCAGTGAAGTTTGTCTGTATGAGGAAGTTTACCAGCAAAGGTGCATTGGTAGTTCTGCAAGTGTGTCCCCATGTGACTACATTTACTATGGAAAATTATATGGGTATCATTATGGCAGCCTAATTATAATCACTGTAGTTTTTCTGTAAAGATCTCTTGTATATAAGCCACCTAGAGAAAACTGTCTTTTCAGTAGAACAAGCCTGTTATAACTTAATTTAGAAGAGCTACATGACCCCTGGTGGTGTGAGCTCTTTATCACTACCTAGAATGTAATAGCAAGGCCACAGTGATTTATTTGTGTGATGACTGTGTTTGGAAAGTACTTGGTTGACAGCCAAGGAGGAAATGCCAATTGAAGCTGCTCAGGAAGTATCACCCATGTAGTTCCTTCAGCTATAAAGTGACGACCTTAACCCTTACTGCAGCTGTATCTCTAGAATAAAATACTGCCTAGCTTGTCTATAGTGCATGGAATTCATCTTTTTGGGCTGTAAGAAGTACACACTCAATCACTCCCAACATTATAGCTCTCATTATCTGAGTACTGAACCCCATAAAGCTTCTCAAGGTGACCTGGTAATTATCTTTAGGTTATGCTAGATGATATATATTGTAAATATGATTGTGGTATGTGCAATGTACTTTATATAATTGACACATAATGCATGCTAATGCATGCTAAGTTATACTTTTTACAATTAGACTTTAATATTTATAATGCTGTGACACCAACATATTAATTATATAATGTATTAATATTTATAATGCTATAATACTATTTTAACAAAGTGTTCTAAAAATTGAGTGCTGCAAAAAATTAACTGTACAGTTACAGTGGGATTCGGGCTTCTCCTGTAACTTAAACTAGGAAAGATATTCTGCAAAGTTAGTTGTTTGTTGTTTCTGGTTTTTTTAACACGTGTGCATGTTTGTCTGCGTATAATATATTCACACATGTACACACATAAATGGAATTTTTAGTGGGAAGTGTTAGGGATTGCTAGATCTGGTAGCCTGATAAAGGCAAGGCAGTGCCCACTCTATGTTCCCAGGTGCAGGCAACAGTGATGCTGAGCAGGTATTCCCAATAGAGAGATTTGTGTGTCTCAGGCCACTCAGAAACTGCAGAACGCAGGCAGAAACAGCATTCATGCAAACACAACAGCAACAGCAGCCTCATCCTATTCTTCTCTCTGGTTGATCAGGATGAAAACATGCTAGGAGAAAATATGCATGCATAGTTATGATGTGGCTCTCCCTCAGTAACTGGCCTTAGACGGTCCATGTAATAGCTGGTTCATGGGTCTGGTCTGCCCTGCTCCAGTCACCTCACACAGAGGTGTGCATGCAGACATGTCTCTCAGTTGACTCCCTGAAGCATGGTCTTCCCATAACTGGCCTGGACCTTCTGGTCTCTCCTCTAGCCAACTCACGGACTGTCTGGTCTCTCCAGTATTTGACCTAGAACTGTGACCACTTTCACACCTGGTTCCTAAAGCTCTTATTCTACGTGCCAGCTAGTCCATCTTGACAGTCACTAGTGATCACAGACAGACATACACAATATGCATGTCTCACCTCACTTGCTCTGTTTGCTAGCCAGACACATGCATGGACCTGTGGTCTGACTCTGACTGCTGTCACTGAGACCCCATACATCCTCATACACACAGATCAATGGAAGAAGCTTTGAGCTGAAATAAAGAAGCAGAAATAAGCAGCTGGAGAGAGGTTTGCAAGTTGGCGAAATCCTGTGGCAGCTCCTTCCAGCCAAATTCTCTGTACCGTCAAATTTCTTTAAACACCATAGCTGCCTGCAACCGTACTGCTAGTAAAGCAAGAGCTTTTTTTAAAAATCCTTAAATCCAGAGGAATTGGGTGGTCAACCCCTTGAATTACAGGTCATGATACTGATACAAGATTATAAGAGAAACACTGACAAACTGGAGGGAGTCCAGTGGCGTACCAGTAGGATAGTTTGGGGCTAGAGCGCATGCCATAGGAGGGGAAGCTGGAGGACATTAAGGGATATTCAGATGCTTCCTAAGAATGGTCACACATAAACCAAAGCAAGGTTCCTCTCAGGTGCAAAATAAAAAGTCAAGAGGCAGCAGACATGAGTTGTAACGGGAAATTCTGAGCACTTATTTGGAAAAAAGTGCTTTAATCAGCAAGGTGGTGAAACACTGGCGTGGGTGCTTCAGAGAATCCCTGTCCTTGGGAGTACTTGCTCAGGGCTGAACCAAGTGCTGAGCAGCTTGATCTCACTTTTATACTGGTCCTACTCTGAGCAGCAGTTTGTGCTAGATGCCCTGTAGGAGGCTCTTGCAGGGTAAATTTACTCTTATCTAGAAGGACAATTTTTTAAACTCTGTTCATTTGCCTTTTCAAATTGTAAAAAGTATGAAAAAGTCCCCAAACAATCTCCATAGCCATAAAGTTTTTAAAACTTGTTTTAGAAAAAAGTAAGTTCTCAAGAAACCATAGACTTATGGGTCATTCTAAGAACATCATCTAAGATGATGTTGAAATAACAAGCGATATTTGTTGTATTGGATTAGAATTGGGTTTTTAGAGTTGTTCTTTAAAGTTCTAGGGCCAAAATACTTGCAGTTGGACTTGCTTATTAAATTCCCTAGAGTTATAGCAGCAGTCTGTGGAAGGGCTGTAGTGGTTTATTAAATTCTATAGGAGTTTACAGTTAGGAAATTTAAGGGAATAATTAGCAATAATCCTCACTAGTATCTGACCTACGTTAGAGTCTGCAGAGTTTAAAACTGCCACATTTTTATTCCTGTCACCCCTAGCCTTCACCAATCTAATTTCCACTCCCTTTTCATCCTTACACTAACCCAGTATGAAATACTACTGTTCAGGTTTTACAAAATGTTGCCTTGTTTAGCCTTGAAATACTGGCACTCAGCTGCAGTTCTTAATTCACTCTTGTTTTAAAGCTATTTTGCTAAGGTAACACTGGATACTGTTTGGAGCTGCAACTGCAGTACAGAAGATCAGACAGTGGGCAAGGAACTCCTGAATTAAAACAAAAATATTTTCCTAAGTATGCTTACAAGATGTTCAAATTTATTCAGTGTTGCATGGTATCTGAGAGGTGAAAGGGTTGGGGAGTAGCTGAAGTGAAAACAAGTCTCTCTGTGGAAGGTTTGTAACAGCAAGTTTTAATCTCTGGTATTAGTAAGAATGCAAAACAAACCCTACTTGTCCATACTAGGCTGCTCTGTGATTTGAGAAAGCTGCTTTTACTACTGCAGCCACAGGATTATCAGTAATGCCTGGTATGAAATGCATTCATTGAGTTACTTGCTCTGGCTTCAAGCCTTGCCTGGGATCACATTTCAGCCCTGTTGGCCTGTCCTCATGGCTTGTTATTCTATTCCACTGGCTTAGCACTGTTTCTGTGAGATGTTAGGAGTATCAGTGTTCTGCATATAAAGAATAAGCTGAAATTCTCCACTCCACAACCTATCAGAAAACCAGTGTGGTATAGGGGTAGTCAGAGCTCCAGAAAAAGTATCTGATTAAGGTCTCTCCTGGAAGAAAGTTCTGTTTCACATTTAGAGTCTCGAAAAATCTGTAAGGAAGGCAAGGAAACTAGGAGAATAGAAGAGTAAATACTGACACCACCAAAAAAAATCCAACCCAGGATTAAAAATAAAAGAATCTGTGTCAATCAGGAACAAGACAATGTTTTATACACCAACACAGTTAATTGCACCGACTACATCTGTGTCCTGATAATGGAAATTACTTGTTTCTACGTATAATGTTCCTCATTCAATATGTTGTTTTTTCTGTTATATGTATATGCTACTATATGTGCAACTGCAAAAGCTCAGAATTGGATATTTTAAGAAGACAGTATTGTAGCTTAGATATAGCTTGATGCAGATGTTAATGGAGCTCTGGCTTGAGAGTAGTAGTAGTTCATTACTTGTACTACTTGTGTAGTAGTTCATTAACTGTTAAAATAATTTGAATTTCCTTGTAATTTATTAGAAGTTTTGGATCATATCCAAACTGTACAGAGTTAATTTTGTCATGATTGTCTCTATACCTTCAGCACACACCCACAGAGATGTTTCCTGGCGAAAGATGAGATTAAAAGTACTCTGATAACTGATGAGCTGGGGTGTTGCTATGGCCCTTGTGAATCAAAGCTAGAACCAGTATTTAGTGGAAGCAGGAGAGGAGTTACTACTCTTAGGTAACCATGGTTAAAAGGAATGTATGAATGAGTGTTTGCATACTCTACTATTACCCTACATTTGGATGCAATGGAAGCTCTTATGTCATCTGTGCTTTTGTGAAGCAAGCTCTATTAGTTGCTTTGATTTGAAAAAGGCAGGGCTGTTGCTCTATGGCAGTAAGTAAAGAATTATGATTAGATTTACAATATCTATAAAATGAGGATATTCTGTATGAAACTGTTACTTTTCTGTAGTCTGCATATGTGTTAAGGGCTAGAGCTGGCTGTTGGATGAGAACTGAGCAACAGTTCCCTGGAGAGGCAATGGTGAAAATGGTCCTTGGGAACTGACGTTGTTGGCTGGGGTAGAGTTACAGTCAGCATTAAGTGTTATTTATGGCAAAGAGTGAAGTTAATTGCTGATGACTGACAGGAGTCAAAATCTGGACCTTGGAAAAATATATTGCAAGCGATGTGTGAAAGGAAAATTTCCCTCTTCTTAGAGGGAAACCGACCTATTGTTTTTGTGATCTACTCCTTTTGGTTATTCTGTCTTCAGAGTGTAAATCCCTGCTTTGGTAGTGACATTGGCCTCTTGAATCAGGGAGTTGTTTAGCACTTGACTCTTAAACATTGATTTAATTTAAGAGTATGGATGTCTACCAGCAAAGATTCCATGTCCTCAACACAATCTTCGAAAAAAGAGAAGTGCTAAACTCAAAAGATTTTGACATTATTTTTGTTATCCTAGATTTTCAGAACGTATAGCATTTGGAAAAGGTGGGGTGGCTTAATGCTCTAGATTTATTTTATGCTTTTACCAGACTTTCAAATGAAATATACATTTTTGGAGAAATGCTCAAATTACTACCTGCTCTGGCATTTTCTTTTCCACACAGGCTAATAAGTGAACCACTAAAAAATTTCCTGATAAAATCATGAGAATTTATGTCATTCCACTCCAGAGGAACCATGACAAAATAGGGTAAATTTGGCTGTAGCAGTATAGCTGGAATGTTTTCCTCAAATAATTGGTTCCTTTCAGGCTCTGGATATGACAATGGTGATATCACATCCCAGAATTTGAGGGTGAAAAAAGGAGAAGCAAATGTCTTTGCCCGTCTTTAAAACCAACCTACCTTATATTTGTTTTGAGTGGGTGCTTGTAAGACTGTAGCTTATATCCCATAATACAGAGGCATACACTTGATGGGAAATGGTAACATATTTGATAATATGTTTATTGTCTCAGTTTCTTGACTTCTATTCTGTGGTTTATGAATAGCTGATTGGTGATCTGCTGTATCATTTTCCTAAACTAAAGTAGTTTCTTGCAGCTAGCCAAAAGAGATTAATTCGTGCTTGCCAAGAAAGAGTCTAAAAGTTCTGTAAGCTATTCCTTGTGTCCTTATGGAGGGCTTCTTATCTTGATATACAGGTGCCACTGAAGTCCTCAAACACCTGGCATTTGCTACATGTTTATGCATTTAATTCAGTAAAGAGCATCCCAGTAATACCCTCCCTGGTACCACATGTAGTGGTACAAAATGTCACTGGAGACTTGTTATCAAAAATTCAGCAGGGATGCTGAAAACAATTCAGGTTTTTGGTTAAGAACCATGAATCAATGGGTAACAAAATGCCAACGCTTGCAAAAGAACTAGCAATGAATGTAATGCAAATTTGGCATAGTTAAAGAGGAAAAAAAGTGCAGTAATTCTCTACAGCTACTTCCTTTTACTCTTTGAAGATCATCATGTCATTCCTGATCATGTCCGTGCTTAATTCAGTATCTTCTCTCTGACAGTAGTCAGTGCCAGATGTTTCAGATACTGTGCTTAGTTTATTATTAGCCAGAAACCATCGAAGTGTTCAATCCCTTCAATATCTTGAGCTTGAATGAACTCAAGTTATTTTAAGATTGCTGATGGAAGATGAGAGGAAGGAGTTGTTTCAACAAGTGATCTGCACTAGTTGCAAGGGTTGAAGTGTTCCCTGATCCTGAATTGGTAATATGAAAGGCATGTTCCAGGATGCGGTTCTGACAGAATAATTGAATATCCAGAGAATCCAGTAGAGTCTTGACTGCATCTTGGCTGTATTTCTCCTGCTCCTTAGTAGGTCAGCCTCAGGGAAAAGTCCTAACACATTGGAGTAACAGCATGGAAATTAGGGTTTAACGTTTTGTGTTATTTTCTGATTTTGCTTGCAGTTTGCTTGTCCTGATGAGCATCTTGTATGATTGCCTTACTTTTCATGGAAAAGTGCTGACCTGACTACAGGACTAGGTGTACAGCATCACACAGAGCATGTATTCTGCTGGCTGGGAAAGGAGATGCACTCCAGTAGTCAATTTTATTCCCAGAGTGCTTTCTTGAAGAAGTGAGATAAAGGAACTAAATTAAATAGTGCTATTTCCTTATCTGATGCAGCCCTGTTGCTCTAATTACTGGGGCTGTGTCTCAGCCTTTTTCTTATGAGCAAATGCAGCCCTGGGGACTTGAAAATTACTATGTTGATTTGAGTAAATATCTATTTGGCACACACCTTGAGGCACTGCAGCAACAGAACTGCTAAATAAGAACTGAAATTTAGATAAATCAGAGGATCCAGCCCTCATAGTGCGGCTTGAATTCTGAAGCTAAATTAATCTGTATTGGTTATCTCTGAGAATAATAATTATAGGTATTTTGGGCATCCTGACATTTGTTCTTTCACACAACTCTTGAGCTATGTTTCAGTGTTGGTATGGAAGCAGAACTATTCCTGTTCAAAGTTCTGGATGTAAGCCGTTCTATTTTGGAGAGTAAAAGAAAGTTGCTGTATATGACCTTAAAGACAGAGAAAAGGCCAGGGAGTGTTTAACTTAGTGGAGTGAGTATACCCTACACATATGCCTACAAGGATAGCTAGAGATGATTCTGAGAAAGCCATGTGAATTCTTTCAAACCACAGGAATTGTGCTTCCCTGCATCCGTTATCATGTCTTGGAAGATAGGATGATGAATGTGAGGAAGCAGTGCACCTTGTAGTAATGAAGGCTAATTGTATACCAGGCTGGCCCCTCAATATAGCAAAGACGTTGAGATCCAGAAAGAATCCCTTTGGCTGCCAAGAAGGCAAGGGTACTGGAACACACAATAAATTAGAGTCTAAGGGAGCTGCTGTGTTCATATAGGACAAGTAAAGAATAAGGAGGGTGCGATCTAATTACTGTTTTACACTACCTAAAGGTATGGAGGAAATGGAACCAGTCTTTTATCTGAAATGTACAATGGAAGAACCAGGGGGAACAAAAAAGTCATAACATGGTAAATTCCAATTGCATGTCATGAAAAAAAAATTCACTGTAAAAATCGTTAAGCATTGGCACGGTTACCCAGGCAGGTTGTGGAGACCCTATCCTTGGAGATATTCAGAACTGGGCAAGGCCTTGGGATACCTGGTCTAAGTAGGCCCAGCTTTGAGCAGAAGGTCAGGCCAGGTTGCTCAAAGCTTTAGCTGGTGAGGTCTTGAAAACCTCCAAGGATGCAGGTTGCACAACTTTTCTGGGCAACCTGCTCCATTGCTTGGCTACCCTCACAGTGAAAAAGTTGCTCCATATATCTGGTCTCAAACTCTTGTTTCATCTTGTGCCTGTTATCTCTCATTCTCCCACCATGCACCACTGTGAAGAGTGTGACTACATCTCCTTTATAATCTCCCTATAGATCCTGGCAGGCTGCTATTAGTTTCCCACAAGGCTGTCTCTTCCGCAGGCTGAACAAGCCATTTCTTACAGGGCAAGTGCTCCAGCTCCCAACCGTCTTGGTGGCCCTTTGTTGAATTAACTCCAGATTATGGAAGTCTATCTTGTGTTGGGGGTCCAAAAATTGCATGCAGTATCTAAAAGTGGTCTAAATGATGAGTCTGGCTTAGCTGCATTTCCTGTAAAGTTGATAGATATGCTGATGGAAATAAATAGTATGATTGGACTAAATGTTTGGAACATCTGACTGTTGTTTCCACCAAGTATGGCTGAAGGTCAAATCACCAAGCCTCCACCCCTGCCATGTTATCGTCTTTCTCCTTTGCACTTGTGTGAGATGAATAATAAAATCTGTGTCCCTCATTGCTTATAAGTTGTATGTTTCTTAGACTGCAGCGGTGTAAATCACCAAATTATTAACTTCCTTTCACTAATGATAGTTTTTGTCATTGTTTTTGCAGGTTACATATCAGAAGTACTAAAGAATTACACTGACCATGCCTGCGATGGAGAATATGTCTCCCTGAGATGTCCTCACAGAACTACCATCAGCATCCAGTCTTCTTTTTATGGCCGAATTGTACCAAGTCATCAGATGTGTCCTTCTCGCTATGCCCAGTCCTATGCAACTTTAATTAAAGAAGATGTTGCCTGTTCGGTTGGCACTTCCCTTCAGGTACTGCATTAAACTGAATTTGTTCATTTGGGACTTCAACTTTTATTGGCCTGGCAGCGGCTGTCTGTGCTGATGCTGCATAGAGCTCTATTAAGGAGCACTACCCAGCATGGCAGCACTGACACCTCACACAGCTTAGTTGATAATTCATCTTGGTAGTTTAGATAAGACTGAATTAGATTTTGCTGCTGAATCTCTCAACTTTGCTGTTACTCTGGTCAGTAACAGTTCTGGAATGTGATTTAAACAGAATTATTCTGCAAGACCACAATGTGTTTGACTGAATTTGAAGGTAGGTTTTTTTTTGTTTTCCTTCCCAATGGTTAGCTTTTTCAATACATTCAGAAGTTGCTGTAGTGTTCTTTTTACTTCAGAACTGACCCTATTTCAAGAGACGTTTGGTAACTTGAAACCTAGAGAGAATCCTGGGCTTTACTTCTGACTCATTTGGCTCTTAGGCCACTGTAAGTGATCATACATCACTTAAGCTTGTAATGTCCCAAGCATTGATAGTTAATCAGCTCTGTCCATTTATGTAGGGGATGTTGACTACATGTACCCTCCCAAGAGAATATGTGATGTCAGCAAATCAAAGGATTATTTGTAAGATGCCAGTGTACTCAACTGTCAGTAGGAACAGCTAGAATCAGGAACATGAGTTGGCTGATGTTGTTAAGATGCATGGGTTCTGCTCCTGGATGTTGAAGTAAGCACAAGACTTTCCAAGTGCAGGATTTAGGATTGAAAACTTTTGGGCAAAGATCTCAAGCATCTAGTGTGTTTACGGCTATGAATAAATAATAACTCATAATAAAAATTTATAGCAGAACTAGATTAATGCAGCTACAGGGTGCATCGTAATTTATTTCATAATTTGGCTAAAGGCCAGAGTTTCCTACATCACTTCTCACTCTCGCATCAAAGGTTTTTAAGAGGAATTTACAACATTTGAAAGTTGATATGAGTGCTTTGGCCTCCAAATGTCAGTGGTAAGTTCTCAAGAAATTGCACAGGGTTGGTGTTTGCTGTAGTGTAACCCTTAAGCTGACAGGTTTGCAGTTGTCCTCATAACACTTCCACTGCACTGAAAATAACTGAATTGTGGTGCAGGAGGACGTGGTCCTTAACAGTGGAAGGTTTTCCCAGATACGATGATGAAGGTTCATAATACAACAGACAGGAGCCAGCTGTTTTGTTTAAGGTGGGAGAACATGGACTGAAAACTTTGGCAGAGGCTAACCTTCCCTACTTTCCTCTGTTGATTTACTGCAAAATTTACTTGAAACACTGTTTCCGAGCATGATTGATAGCTCTGCGCATACCTTTAACCCTTGTGGGTGAGTGTCCCACTTAAGACATCTGGAAGAACTTGAGAGCAGATGGGATGTAACCTTTGGCTTTCCATGCCATGGCTTTATGTGCAGGAGGGATTTCAAAGAAATCCTTACCTGCTTGGCTTAGCTCCTTACGTTGTCAGAGCTGTTCCCATAAGCTTTGCCTCCAACACTTACAGTACTTGTAACTACAGTTCCCCTATCTATCAGAGTAAGAACTGTGTTCTCTGTAGGTAGTCTTGCAGCAGATCTCTTTGTTTGTTACATGACTGAGACTGGAATACTCCTGTTCACCCATTTTGGGGATGCAGACATGCTAAGGAAGTAGCCAACATTTTCTGTTCTGCCGCAGATTTCTTGGGGCACCTTGGGAAAATTCCTGAGTCAGTCCCTCTTTGATGCTCCCAAATGTGGCTGTGATACCTCAATGTGATGTACTTGGCCAGGGTGGGGTGAGTCCAAATGCCAGAGATGAATCCTGTCTTCTTTCTCAATCCTGGAGGGGGTGAGGCACTCTGAAGGGTAATCCAGAAACTCCACAAGCTGAAAGACAAGCTGCCTGCAGCTCGCTGGCAGGAAATGCATGTATGTAGGAAAATGGAAAAGTTATAGACAAGGAAATTATGTGTAGTTTTGTGGTTTTGAAACTCTGCTATGTGGCTGCTATAGGCAGGACCAATTGTGTGTATATTCTGACTGTAATTTAAGAGTCAGCCAAACCAAACCCTTCAAAATTAAGTTGATAAAATTACAGTGTCTAATCAAACCCATGACTGTATAAATTTGCTGCTTCTCTGGAGAGTGGTCTGGAGGGAGTGTAAGGGGCAGTTTATTGATACTATTCCCTGCAAACTCTACCTGTGAGTAAAAGTTCATTCCCATTTAGAAGCTCTGTCCTCTGTAAACTGACAGTTCAGACATTGTTTCTATGCTAAAAATGGTAAAGAGAGGGTTGATTATGCTGATACAACTACTATAAACCAGCCTTGTGTGGTTGGCTGCCAGGATCCCTTGCTTTAGTCACTTGTTTTTGTTTGAAATGAAATGCAGACCACTTGGGAGAGCGTGTCTAAGACATTAAGGCAGTGACCCCATACTACACATTTCTGTTAGTCTAACACTGCAATGTCAGATTAAGTGGGAGATTTCCAAATGTACAAAGAATTTGGACATTCATACTGGGATTTTAGTTTTGATGTGGCTGGTCTCTTGTAAACTTTTTGATCAAGTCACATGAATATGGAGAGATGAGAACAACAAAATAAAGTTGTATTGAAAGCCGGGCATTATTTCATTTTTAAGCAGGTCCCCTTGCTCCCCTCACTCCACTCGGTTTAACAGGGGAGCCCAGAGTTAGCCCAAGTCACATGAGATACATGTCAGGAAGGAAGGAGAGTTGAAGCATCTTTGAGATATTTTGAAGATGGAAGTGTAGAAAATTCCTACTCATCTATTAAAGAGTAGCAGAAGCTAATTTGAGGCACTAGTGTTGTTAATTAGTGCTCTGGTCCTGTATTGGCTCTTTTTTCTTTCTTTGTGGAGTGTTGCAGAGAGTATTCCTGGCTGTGAAGTAATGGAGAGCAATGTCCTTGTCCTAGCCAGGAGGGATGGTTGGGGAGAGAGAAGAGGAACATCTGGAGCTTTGGTTGCTGTGGTATAAGGGACACATAGAGTGCACTATCCTGCTTGGCAGAAGTCTGTGAGGAGGAGCCTCATGGCAGAACCATCTCTTATCTTGCTTTCAGGTCAGGAAGAGCAGATGCCAGGACCAAAATCTATTAATCTTTTATCCAGAAAAGCCAATCCTTGAGTATTAAGGGTCATTTAGGTGTATTGAAGTCATGCCTCTGAAAATGGTTGGCAGTAGGTAAGAGGGTGTTTATCCACACTGAATAATTTCTGCAGAGAAATGAGTTGTATTCCCTACTAGAAAGTATCTACTCTGGGTACTGAAGAGCAGAGCTGCATCAGCACAGTCCTGTGTGTGTCCACATTAGCATGGTCCTGTGTGTGTTGGTGTCTTTGTGATGACCTGTAACTCCCGCATACCTTTACCCCTTTGGAGAAATACTTCAGGTGCAGTTGGTCTGAGCTTGCAACATAACAATTTTGAGAGCTTGGAGATTTTTTGTTAGGTGTGTGCATTTTGCTTTTGTAGTGGAATTTTGCTCTGTCCCGTGTCACCCAGATAGGATTGGTCAGGCTTGGTCAAGTCTATTTTTAATCCTCCCAATGTCTGATTTTTACTGTAAGGATAGGGAGAAGAAGCTAGCTTACCTTGCTGCACAGCAGAGGGTGACATAGGAACATCTGAAGACACCTCTTACTTCAAGGGTATCTGCTGTGTACCATCCTCATCTGCTTTAGCCTTTCCTTTATGCTATGGTTCTCTCACCTGTCATACTACTGAATACTTTTGCACTTCCATGAAAAATATAAGGGAAGGGGGAATAAGGAAGCTTCTGGGGAAACAAGGAAACTGATAAACTGATACATCAGCAGTGTATGTTTATTCAGATGACCACATAAATGCTGGCACAGAGGACAAAGGAGAAAAAGGAGTGTTAAGAATTCTGCATTGCCTAATGATAAGTGTCTCCTGATAAATGAATCCATTTAATAAGACACCTAGCCACTCCTAGCCAAGCTCACAATGCCCAGCCTGTGCCTGTGAAAATACATGGAAGCGTGTGTATCTGATGGAAGCTGCTCAGCTGAAGAGGACTTTAAGAGTAGCTTGCTTACAAAGCTTTCCACAGCTGTTCATTCCTATATCAGTATTCCTGATGTCACCTGTTTTCAGCAACAGACCACTCAAGGTCTATATGGAATAAAGTTTAAAGATTGGTCTTGTCATGGTTTAAGCCAGCTCTCTCACTCATTCACTCCCCTCTCTTTCTTCCCTCAGTCCCAGGGGGATAGGGAGGAGAATCGAAAGAATGCAACTCGCACAGGTTGAGATAAGAACAGTTTAGTAACTAAGGTATAACATAAATCACTGCTGCTACCACCAATAATAATAATGACAGAGAAGTACAAAGAAAGAGAATACAACTGCTCACCAGGACCGACCCAGCCAGTGCACCCCCCAGCAGTGAACCCCCAGTGCACCACCACACCCTTCCGGGTCTCTGCTCTCCATTTTCACATCGTGGACATGATGTACTGTGGTATGGAATAACCTCTTTGGTCGGTTTGGGTCAGGTGTCCTGTTTCCTCTTCCTCCTGGCTCACCCTCCCTGGCAGAGCATGAGACTCAGAAAGTCCTTGGTCAGACCAAAACATTGTCAAGCAGTAACTGAAAACACTGGTGTTATCAGCACTGTTCCCAGGCCCAAAGTCAAAAAACACAGCGCTGCACCAGCTACCAAGGAGAAAAATGGCTGCTGCTGCTAAACCCATGACAGTCTAAAATTATAGCTTATTACCAGAAAACTAGATTACAGTGGAATACCTGCAATAGTCTCATTTTGGTAAATGGACAGAAAAGTAAAATCACAGCTTATTCGGAAGAAAAACCATAAAGTCTTGGAGCAAAGCTTAGTTAGAAGGAAAATAAAAAGCCCTGGAGAGGCAGTTATCCATTGGTTTCTGCTCCCACATATTTATCAAAGACATTGTAGGATAATTTCTGTCTTCATGTATACATGTACTAAAATGAGCAGGAAACTGCACTTCAGAGGGCAATGTTTTACAGTGTGACTTGTTTCCCCAAGAGGAGTGGTGCTTAGGAAGGTGCTATGGAGCCAGGCATGCCTCTCCTTAGAAAGATTAATCAGTTTGGAGAGGGAGCATAGATATGGCCTGTGGCCTCGGTTTCTTTCAACACTCTCCAGGACAACCAGTCCTTGGCAACAAGAATCACTTGCACTGCTGATATAGTATCTCCTTTTGTCCTTTAAGTGAGATACAGGACACCTTTGCTGCCACCATCTCTCGCTGTCACTCCAGCAGCATGTGGGGCACCAGTACAAAAGGGAGCGGATTCCTTGCATACTAACCACAGGATTTTCTGAGCCCCTCTTCTCCCATTTTTGTTTGCACCTACCACGAAGGTCTCTGTGACAGAAAGCAAAGGGGACCTGACCTCTTTGGTGGTGGAAGTATGAGATGAGCTTTCCAGTAGCAGTGTGACTCTCAAGGCATGGGCCAGTTGATCACAAAATGAGGGAGCTGCAAGCTGTGTGTGTTTGTTACCGTTTCTGAAAAGGGCTTTATTTTGCCCAAGAATTCTGAATTAGCAGTATGGCAGAATAAAATACAAAGTAGAAGAAAATAATCCAACTACTCTAACTTTCCTTCCAGGGCAAGGACTGTGGCTTCTGCCATGCCTAATCAGAGGATGTTGCCCGGTCCCACTGATAGAACAACCCTAAGTGGCCTCAACAAGAATTAGAAAGGGTCCTTTCTTATGCCTCTGAATGCTTATAAGATGGTGATGGTCAAGGAGAAAGAAGGAGGAAACTGTTAGAAAAGAAGAATAATTGTCATCAGTACCACTGGGAGGAGAACACAGTCATATTTCGTATTAGATCTCCACAGCTTAGAGACACCTTGAACAAGTAAAGTTTCAGTCTCAGAAATGTCAGTGAAATAATAAGCATTTTGGACAACTCTTTGTCAGGCTATATTAATTACTTTGCTGAGGATGGTGAATGGTGAGCTTGGGGTCCAGAAGAGAAGTTACTGCAGTGCTGAAGTTGTTCTTAAAAATAACGGAACCCATGCAGTTTCACTCATGAATTTTGCCAAGGATGAAATATTACTCTTTGTCAAGCAGCTCCCTCAGCTAATTTGCAAGTAGAACTGCTTGATGCAGAGGTCATGATAATCTCTAAATTGCTATGTCTGAAATCTTTGCCTTGACTGACATAGCTCATCAGAGAAATGTGATCCTGTACTGCAGAAGAGACACTGGAGGTAGAGGTGGCCTGTCTCCCTGATTAGGCAGCACTGCTCCCTGGGGTATAAGCCTCCTTAATGCTTTGTTTACTCTAAATTTAAACTTTTCATAGAATCATAGAATAGTTAGTGGTTGGAAAGGACCTTAAGATCATCTAGTTCCTACCCCCCTGCCAGGGGCAGGGACACCTCACACTAAACCATGCCACCCAAGGCTCTCTCCAACCTGGCCTTGAACACTGCCAGCGATGGAGCATTCATAACTTCCCTGGGCAACCCATTCCAGTGCCTCACCACCCTCACAGTAAAGAATTTCTTCCTCATATCCAATCTAAACTTCCCCTGTTTAAGTTTGAACCCATTACCCCTTGTCCTATCACTACAGTCCCTAACGAAGAGTCCCTCCCCAGCATCCTTATAGGCCCCCTTCAGATACTGGAAGGCTGCTCTGAGGTCTCCACGCAGCCTTCTCTTCTCCAGGCTGAACAGCCCCAACTTTCTCAGCCTATCTTCATACAGGGAGGTGCTCCAGTCCCCTGATCATCCTCGTGGCCCTCCTCTCGACTTGTTCCAACACTTCCATGTCCTTTTTGTGTTGAGGACACCAGAACTGCACACAGTACTGCAAGTGAGGTCTCAGGAGAGCAGAGCAGAGGGGCAGGATCACCTCCTTCGACCTGCTGGTTACTCTCCTCTTGATGCAGCCCAGGATACGGTTGGCTTTCTGGGCTGTGAGCACACGCTGAAGCCGGCTCATGTTCATTTTCTCATCAGCCAGCACCCCCAAGTCCTTCTCTGCAGGGCTGCTCTGAATCTCTTCTCTGCCCAACCTGGAGCTGTGCCTGGGATTGTTCCCACCCAGGTGTAGGACCTTGCACTTGGCATGGTTAAACTTCATCAGGTTGGCATCAGCCCACCTCACAAGTGTGTCAAGGTCCCTCTGGATGGCATTCCTTCCCTCCAGCGTATCAACCGAACCACACAGCTTGGTGTCATCGGCAAACTTGCTGAAGGGCACACTCAATCCCACTGTCCATGTCACTGACAAAGATGTTGAGCAAGACCGGTCCCAATACCGATCCCTGAGGGACATCACCCGTTCCTGGTCTCCAGCTGGACATGGAACCATTGAGCACAGCTCTTTGCGTGTGGCCATCCAGCCAGTTCTTTATCCACTGAGTGGTCCACCTATCAAATTGCTGTCTCGTCAACTTAGAGACAAGGATGTCATATGGGACGGTGTCAAACACTTTGCACAAGTCCAGGTAGATGACATCAACTGCTCTACCCCTGTCCATCAGTTCCATAGCCCCATCATAGAAGGCCACCAGATTGATCAGGCAGGATTTGCCCTTAGTGAAGCCATGCTGGCTGTCACCAACCACCTTGTTGTTTTTCATGTGCCTCAGCATGCCTTCCAGGAGAATTTGCTACTAGATTTCCTCCTGCAGCAGGGTCTGAGCTGCGGGACACTGTCAATAGGCTGAAAGGTGTCAGGCAAGCTGAGAGGAAGCAGCACTGCTTGCTCCAAGGACCAGACTGTGCAGGGGCCTGAAGCATCCACTGTTGCTCATGCAGGAAAGGAGGCCGCTAACCCAGGAAGCTGGGAAACAGTAACAGAAAAAAAAAACAACAAAAAAAAAAAAAAGGAGGAAGAGGACAATTAAAAGCAAGGGGCTTCCTCCTAAATCTGTTGTCCCCACCCAGAACTGCTTTGCTGTCCTGCAGGGGGCTGATGAGGAACCACACTCCCACCAGGAACAACCGGCTGATGCACTGGTAAAGAAGATCACTACTGGTGCTGCCAGGAAAAAGTGGCGGGTCATAGTGCTAGGGGTCTCGACTCTGAAAGGATCAGAGGCACCCATCTGTCGGCCTGACCCAGTCTCAAGGGAGGTGTGCTGCCTACCAGGGGCTCGGATCAAGGATGTTGCAGAGAAGCTGCCTGCTCTACTCAGTCCCACTGACTATTACCCACTTCTAGTGATCCATGTGTTTTCTACTGATATAGATAGTAGTAGCCCAGAGAACATAAAGAAGGACTACAGAGCTCTGGGAGAGGTGGTTAGGGGCTCTGGAGCTCAGATTGTCTTTTCATCAGTTCTCCAGGATACAGGGCAGGACCTCAAAAAGGCTAGGAGGATTGGCCAGGTTAATAAATGGTTAGAAGGGTGGTGCCATAGTCAGGGGTTTGGGCACCTTGAACATGGGACTCAGTTTAGTAGGCCAGGTCTATTGGGCTGGTGGACCTGATCTGACAAAGAAAGGGAAGAGTGGATCTGGTAGGAGGCTTGCCAGGCTGGTCAAAGATGCTTTAAACGAGACGTGTTGGGGGAGGGGGGCATCATTCCCTCCCAACACACCCAGTCAGTTGCCAGCACCTACAGTAAACGTTCAGAGCAATGTAGAGATATTCCAGCTGCTCCAGCCAATGAGCTGGCTTCAATTGGAGCTCGGCTCAGATGCCTCTGTACAAATGCCCATAGCATGGGGAACAAACAAGAGGAATTAGAGACGTGTGCACATCTATGGGGGTATAGTATAATAGGGGCTTCCATCATTGCCACTAAGACCCTGCTTGACAGTGTAATGGTTTGCTGTCTATGATGTTTTTCCGCGTTGTCTTTAAGCTTTCCCGCTTTCCCTTTCTTTAATCCCATGACTTTTGTTTATGCATCCTTTTGTATTTCTTCAGCTTAGACCTCCTCTCTCTTTGAAGCCTACCTGCATACAGATTAAATTTCCCACTGTTAGGAAATATAGGTAATGTTAATTAGGCGATATTTGTAATGCAGCTTTTATTGGGTCCTTCTACTTGCTGAGCATGTTCCTGCTCTTTGTGAATTGCTGTCTATGGGCCCTTTCAAGGCTCTGCCAGAGGAACTCTGGTGAATCTTGCTGTTGTGTTTTAACATTCCAGACTACTGCTGCCTGCCCTACTGCTCTGCTGGTGTTTACTATTCCCGTAGCAGAACTGGTGAAAGGGAACCTGTGCTCAGTTTTCAGCTCTTTATTTCACAGTGTGGTGTGTTAATGTGAGTCATCAAATGTGTGAGCATAGCTCGCTCCTGCTGAGTCTGCTGTGCATGTTGCAAGGTCCATGGGAGAGTGATAAGAGATAGCTAGTAGAGTGCCATAGATCAGCGGTCAGGATTCAGGCCCTTTGATCACTTCTTGCGATGCACAGATTGAATGTGGTAATTTGGACAAAGATGGATTACTTTCTAGTGAAGCAGGCTGGGAAGGTTGTTTGATGAAGCCATAGGTGGGTAACCTGTATCTCATCAACACAGATTTCACTTCTTCATGCAGTCTGTCCTTCCATGTTGCTGATTCGTGAGATATCTTCTTGCTCCATGGACTTCTGTAATTTGCGTGAATGAATAGAGAGGAGCATGCAACTTCCAGATAATCAGAAAAAAGAGCTGTAAATAAGTTTGCAGCTTGAAATTACTAAGTTTGCCATGTGTTTTAAAGTAATACCAACATTTGGGGTATGTAAAAGGGTATCAACACTCATATGAAATGCAACGTGAAGGTAGACGAAACTAGGTGATCGTAAGGTCCTTTCCAACCCAAACCATTCTATGATTCTGTGAAGCCATTATGAATGCATTGTGCTTTGTGGCTTTGTAGGGGAATTCATGCTGCCGTGTTTATTGTATTTACTTCTTCCCATTGCAAAACTCGTGGAGTTGCACCAAATATAAGTGTCGATGTAGCTCCACCATAATGGCTATACCTAAACTGAATTTGACCTAGAAATGCTTAATCATATTTTTTAAAATTACTGGTATCTTCTTGTGTAAAACTCTTGGTACAAATCTCTGCCCATCTTCATTTGACTGTACACAGCTCTGACCCATTCATGCAGTTTGCTCTCCGAGTTATTCTCCTCAGCAGCATACAATTTCGGCAATTATTTAGTGGGATTCCTTTGTGTAATTTCATGCCTGACTGACATGCCCTGCAGTCATCTTTATATTCCTTTGATGATAGAGGCTGTACAGAGAGCAGCCCTGTGGCGAAATCCTAGTTCCCATTGAGTATTACCCTTTGCTTCTATAGGTCCAAAGTTTCACCCTAAGTGTGTTGAACCTATAAACTACTACAAGGGACTAAGAACTGAGATAAATTTAATTGCCTTGGATGTTAAGCTCAGTTGTGGTTATTTTAAGCATGCAGGGGAAGCGCTTCTCAAAGAGTGATTTGAAGAGATGGAATAAAAATGAGTGCACCCTTGGGAATGACTGAGGACAGCCTTCTTGCAGAGCTCACATCCAGTTCCAGATTTAAAAGGTTGTTATCTAATAAGCACAAGCAATTACTTAGTTAATGAGCACAACAAAATGAGCATGAAAAATGTGTTTCATCTGCAATGCCCACTAGAAAGACATGGGTTTGAGCTTGAGGCTGCCCTTATTTTAAGACCTGGGTCACTGCAGTGAGATTAATCCAGGGCATAAATCACAGGGGTTAGATTAGTGTTTGTTTTACTTGAATTTACATTTCTTGTTCTCTTATCTCTGCTAAGTCTTGCAGCTTCTTAGCTCAATCATGAATCAGAGCATGGAATGGGTTTGAACAGTCGCAACTTCTCTCCTGAGCACTGGCAGTCAGCCCTCAGGCTTGATTTACCACTGAAACACAATTATAAAACAGCACAACGCAGTTAATGCATCTTTCCTCTCTGTTCATACCAGACAGGAATTTTTCCTCCACCTTCTTCAGTTGGAGTGATTTTTATAGTATAATCTAATCCAGTGCAACTTTATTTTGCTTTAGTCAGGGGTCTACCAGGTGGCAATGACATGAATAGCTGACTACATATCCCAGTGAGGGATGATTCCGTGTGTCTACTACTGTTTCTGTGCAAGTTCAGATTGCCTGTGGGCCTCTTTTTGTTTGCTTTGTGGTTGTGTTTTCCCACCGTTACCATTGACAGTGACAGCCAGAAAAACAATGCAAATGTAGAACAAATTGCCTAAATTTTTCCAGTGACTAGGCAAAAGCTGCATGAGCTCAGGACATTCCCTCACTACCAAGTAAACTCACAGCCTTCCTTGTGTCAATCCAGCTGATCATCTGCAAATACTTCAGGAATTACATGTGACAACTGCTAGAGCTCTGATACTGTCTAGAAGTATGATTTTTGAGAATAAGACCAGAAAGCCAAGATCTTGGTTTGTAAGGGCCCCTGCAGCACCAGTTGCCCTGGACCTGCAGGAGAATTGTATCTGTAGTTGGTCATTTTGTCATGCATGTGCTGTAGAGTTGCTGTGTTGCACAGTATTTAAGAAGATGCTGGTATATAGCACATACTGATGAAAGCAGTGCGGAGGAAGATCTCTGTGTATGTGAGGATAGGTAAAAATTGTATGTGCAAGTTTTTAAGTTGTTAAAGGTGGTGTAACATCTTTTTTTTTATTTTTAAACAAGAAAATGGCACAATCAACCATTGCTAATTTTCTTCGCATTTTTTTTTCCTGGTGTATTTCACCAATGTGCATTGAACATTTTTATTTTTTTTTAATTTATTTTATTCTGTGGGGATCTATTTCATTATGTCTATGACTGCTCAACAGTCTGCAGGATATCTCAGATCTTACTGATTTCCCCTTTCAGGGGGAGACACACTAGAATTATGAGAATAAAAAGGAAATATTGATTTCTTTCTGCCATGGAAGAGACTTCTCAGAGTCATGGCTGTTATCAAATTAAGTTGAAACCATAGCTAAACACTAAAACCTATTAGTAAAAGGCATATTCAATCTCAAAAACACTTCCCTTTTTCTATGGTCTAACAGTGGCATAGAGGACTTTTGCTCCTTAATTTAAGTACAAACTTCTCCTAGGGCTCTGTGTTACTTTGCATAATGCAGGAAGTAAACTCAGGAGGTTTTACTTATGTGAATACATGAAGTAAACAAGAGCTGCCAAAAGTTAGAGAAGAGCAAGGTGAAATAGCAATACGTGGAGGCTGTCCATAATTATTATTCTCAGAGGTTGGAAAATAATTGCCCTTGCTCCTGGTACTGAGCCTAAGGACAGATGAACAAGTGCTGTATCAGGTATCGGAGCTGAGGTTTTCAAAGAGGTTTCTTGTTGGCCTAATCAGTCTCTGCTGAAACCCAGGATGGTTTTCCCACTAATTCTAATAGCACCTATTACACAATGCTGAAGGCTTTTGAAAATCCCTATCTGCTATGAACAGGTTTCTTGACCAGAAACCTGAGTCTGCTGCCTTTGAGGGCAGAAAGGTTCCTTTGTGGGAAAGAAAACATTCGGGGTGCTGCTTCTTTCCCTTTGCTCCATATTCTTAGCACTGCTTGGGTGTAAACACAGCCATGGCTGTCCAGTACCTGCAAATCCTTTCAGGTCTGCAGTGATTTGGAGAGGATTTCTCTCCATATGTGGAGCACTTAAGACTTGTTCCAGTTGTCCTTTGCCTCTTGAGATCAAAAGAGGTATCTGTGTAAAGGCCTCACATTCCTTTTCAACTCATTGGATTTTGCATTAAATTGAATTTCACATGCTGAGTGAGCAGACAACCCTTATGAGCCTAGAGGAAAGAATATGTTGTTTCTATGCATTTTAACGTGACGGTCAAGTTGGGGCTAACATTCCCAGGCACCTCCTTCAGTGTTCACCTTTCAGCCTTTCCACCCTGAGCCCCGTATTTTGAAATGAGATGCCTGTATTTTATTACCTTTGTAAGTGGAAAAGGTCAGCATATGTTCTCTACTTGCTAGAAAAGGCCTGAATTGTCTTGGTTTGAATTTTAAAATAAAGGTCAGACTTGAGGCAGACACAAAAGGTGAAAGCTTTAGGAAGTTAAGAGCAACCACAAATGAAGCAGTTTCAAATTGCACTTGAAACTGGAGCAGATGTTGTTCCTGTTGTTTGGGGAGTAACATTCAGACTTATAATGCTAAAGATTATATACATTATGTTCAGGGAGAACTCAAAAAGAGAGGGTAGTCACTGAGGCAGAGAGAAAATTAGCCTGGTGGTATGTGGTGAAGGAGCAGCCTTTATGTTAATGGCACAGGGATAAGATTGTGGGAAAGCCCAAATATCGCGGTGGGTGTAAGAAAAGAGAACAGGGAGAAGACAAAAGAGGCCGGGGGAATTTCTGAGAAAGGATTTTCCAGTGCCTCCGTGGATGTGAGAATTAATTGTTTTGGGACTGGAATTCACAGCTCTGTATTGCATGGATTTAACGAGGCTGGTGGATTACTTCTCTCTGTGGTCTCAAAGTGCTCTGACAGGTTCATGTGTGTCAGGCAAACATTATTGTAATTTTAGGGCTTTAGGGGCTCTACAAGAGTATGTAAATACCACCTAAGCCATCCAGCTGAATTTAAAACTTAATTATTGCCCCGCTTAATAATATTTTCTCCCCCTACTGCTGCTTTAGAGGATCATAGGGTTAAAAGAAATCATTAATCTTACTTAATGAAGCTATTTTCTAGCACGAGACAGAATGCCTTGCCCATGTGGATTCCTAGATGGAGTTTTATGAGTATTGTGAATGGAGAAGTGGGGACTGAGCGCTAGAGGAAAAGCAGTGGAGAAAAGGTAATAGGACCCAAAATGTCAGTGGTGGGAAGACCCTCCAACTCAGAGGCCCTTGCTGAGTTTAGCTAAAAGGAATATGATAGTCATGGGGGAAGAGGAGTGAGCCCTATTAAAAACTAAGTTGGCTGTATAACAGTGTTCTCACCAGAATTACTAATTTTTGGAATATCAGCAATTGCCAAAGCTTTTATATAACTGAGGCAAGGCCTCTCCTGAAAGCTGTGCTTGAAATTGTGCATCTTCAGAGAGATCTAGAGAAGAATTGTGGTGATGGCATTCAGGTCTCTGCTTTTAACTGTCAGTGCTGATCCATGTCCTTAAAGCTGCTTTTCCTGGGACAATACTGGCTTATACTACAACTAAATTGCATGCAAATGTTTCAAGATCCCTGAGACCCTCCCAGTGCAAATCCCTCCTTTTGTTTGCATGAAAGGGAAAGAAATCCTGCTACTTTAAACAGTTCAAAGTTTAGCCCTTTGCTAGTCCACAGCTCCTGCAGTATCCACTGCACTGAGTACCATTGTTTGCCTTGTGCTGGAGCCAGTTGGGGAGGCAAGGATGACTTTGCTGTTCTCCTACTTGTCTCTGTTTGAAGATCCCTTTGGTGGAGATACTGAAATGCTGTTTCTCTGTTTCTTGTGTGCATCCCTGGCTGCAGAAGATGCTGGATGAGTGTCAGGACAGGCGGAGCTGCCAGTTTCTTGTCAATAGCCGGCTGTTTGGCACAGACCCATGCCCTGGAACTGGCAAGTACCTCATCGTGTGGTACAAGTGCAGGCCAAGTAAGTATCTTGCTCTGAGATGTTTGCTCTGGTGAGACCAAAACATTTTTGTACTTTTGCCAGAGAGGCCTTCTAGGACTTTTTGTTCCATTCCTCCTTTGTTTTAGGTGCAACATAATCCCCTGGGTGCAGCGTGCTTCCCCTCTCCTCCCTTGCTGCCTTGCTGGGATGTTGCTTCTCCAGCTCCTTCCTCCTTGCCAGCAGCCCAAGTTGCAGATTGTTTTTGCAGGTGCCAGCAAAAGCCTTTGCCAGCACTGATGTCAGACTGTTGGCGGTGGGTGGGCTGCTCCCGCTCCTATCTGCAGCCACTCTCCTGTCCTGGTGGGCTAGTGGGAATTGTCCCTCTCCTCCTGCCCTTCCAGAAGGGCAAGGAGCTCTTTGCATGGGCAAAGACCTCAGTCCTCAGTGCCCAAGTCAGGCACTGAAGATGGTGGTGCAGTGGGAAGCTCACCTGCCCATGCTATGCCATAAGCCAGCTTTTAATTGCTCCCAGATTCAGGCTGGGAAAGCATTAACCTGTGTTTTGTGTGACCTCATTAGCTGTGTTTAAATTAAATGGGGCTGGTGCCTGGATACTGGAAATGTACTCATGCAGAAGAGTAAGCCTGGTGTGGCTTTGGCCCTGGATGCCCAACAACCTCTTGGCCAATTCCTGGCCCCACAGGGGAATTAGCACAGCCTGGGCACCATTCTCCATCAGTGTTTTGGAAGCAGACACATTAGTTAGGGTTTGATGATGTGTCAAGTGATTTCAGACACAGAGCAGGACCCAACTCTGAATTAAGTAGTCTGAACACAGCATTTCAGATTGGCCTAATCCCAAACCTTTTAGACAGCATAAGTAACATGGCTCCAGCACCATATCAGCAAACTTTTGGGGAAGAAGTAAAAAAAAAAGTCTGCACAGGGAAGAAAAACATATCTGATTTCAGAAAAGGTTTGAAACAAAAGCAGAAACATTCAGACTGTCAACAGCACAGAAGACTTTCTGCCCCAGCACGCAGAGGCCTGTGCTAATGAAGTGAAGGGATCTGGCAAGATCTGTGAGGAATTCAAATGAGAAGTAGGTAATGAAGCACCTGCATTTGTTGTGGGGTTTTCATGAGTGATTGTAACATCCCCTGTTGGGTGAGAAATGCATCTCTCAGAGAGGAGTGATTAGCAGGGTGTTCTGACAAGTCCTCCTGAACCTGCAGGTTTTGTATCAAAGCTTGCCTGAAAAATCTGGCTATTGAGGCCTCTGCTGAACTTCTGAAGGTACAGAGATCCCATCTGTGCATAAATATTTATGGCTTGGCATTCTTTGCTAATTACAGATATGCTAAGAAAGGAGTTAGTGTGTCTGCTGGAGAGGTGATTTTCCTGCAAGAGAGCAGGGGAAGCTGCTTGAAAACATTTCCCCAAGACAATTTTTCAGGCATCCCCAATTTTGGAGGGTGAAACAGGGTAACCTGACACAAATTACTGTTTCTTAGTCGCAGGCAAACTTTTAATCAGAACCCACTGGATTAATAACAAGCTTTGAAATATACAAGAATTAGCTTTGCACAGAGTTACCAGGACATGGTCAACCTTTCCTTGATTAAAAATGAATTTTAAGTCTCACAAACAGAATCTAGTACTTGTGTGAGTTCGATAAGCCTTTTGATCTTTGTTTTAAGGAGAGGGACTGAAGAAAGATGGATCCATAGAATACAAAATACAGGACCATGAGAAATTTTGGTGGGCTTTTGTGGTTATTGAGTATTTGAATATTGTTTATGACCTGTAAATGACTGTAAGTTTAAGAGCTCATCCCAAAAGCTGTTGTCCTATGAAGTGGTGACCTGCTCCAGGTAGTCTGAGCATGTACAATTGTAACTGAAGAGCACCAGAGAGTCCTTTCAAGAGCTCACTGCCTGATACATGGTTCAAACCATGTCTTAATGAAAAGACAAATGCAGTTTTTTGGGTTCTGTTCTGGAAGTTGTCCTCAACAGTAGACATAAGTACTTTAATAAGAAGCTATTTAAGATCTGAATTATGTTCTACAGACATCTATTTATTTCCTTTGCTTATAGAGGAAGCCTGAGGTGCCCATGTTCCTGAATTAAACACCTTGGTTAAGTACCTAGGTAGAATGAATATGAGTTTTCCTGTATACAGTATATGGGAGGCATTTTGGAATTAGCCCACTGAGTTTGGACAGGACATCTTTAACATAAAATAAAGATACCCAAGCCCTCCCACTCCACTCAGAGTTGTGCTGGAGCCTCAGAAATTCCCTGAATAGAGGTAGACATGTAAAAAAATAAAGACTTGAAAGAATGCAAAACTGAAGTTAATGGCATTTACTTGTACCTTTGCTAAAGAATAACTAGATGGTGCAGTCATCCCCTCCAGCCACTGTCACTGCAGTTATGCCTCTCTAACTTACATTGCATTTGAAATCTAGTGGTTCTGATGCTTGCTGCCTGTATGGGGTTCGCTCAAAAGGCAAGGTGCTATTTTGGTTTCTCATGGGAAGAATTTTAAGGAGATGGAGGACAGCAAATCATGCTGAAACTGGAAGGTCTAGATTTTTCAAACGGTGGGGCTCCAGGGAGCAGAGCAATTGGAGGGATCTCTATTGCACTAATTGCGCTGAGAGTGCTTTTGCTGGAAGCAGGGAATACTCGTGCAGAGGTGTGGTTCACCTCATCTAGAAATTCAGAGACGTAGTCAGAGGAGTACATGCTTAACTAGAAGCAGTGAGAAGTTCAATAGTTTGTGTGGTTTTTTGGGGAAGTCTTGTGCTAATCATGGTATCCTCTGATCCGATGGATGGATCTGGGGTCTAATGGACACTCATCTTACATGTACAGGATTCAGATATGTGCATGGGACTGCTTTAAATGTCAGGTATTTGGCAGTCCTGAGTATTTTCTGTGTCTGTAAAAAATAAATACATCATGTGTGTGTGCTTTAAATTTTAAGGTATAGGATGTTTAAAGAGATCAGAAATAAACAATAAAATGCTCTATTCGTTCTCAGTTTGGGGCAAGTGAGATTTATTGCTGCTACGTGATTTAAGGGCTAAGGTTCATCAAAGTGTATAGAGGCTTAGCTTTTATTTTATTTTCCCATAGCATGTGGGCCTTATTTTCTAATATGTACCAACCTTTGGGAAGATGTTCAAAAGCACAGTACATGTCTCAGTAGAGCACAACTATGACTTGTGATTTTAAACTTGGAGGTGCCCCTGCCAGTTATCCTGCTATCAACAGCCTCCATGGAGAGCCTGAAGAATGTGACAGTGAGTCAAGGTTGGAATGTGTTGCTGTAATGGTGAAACCTGAAGTTGTTCTCTGGTAGTGTAGATGTAGTCTGGCATTTAGAACTGGTCTAGGTGGCTGCCAGTGGGAAGTCTGGATACAGCCTCCTGGTTTAGAGGCTAAAATAGTTAATGAGAATGGCTGTGCACTGTCCCATGCCAGCTGGTGTCAGCACCAGAGAATTAGCATATTTAACTTATGTGGGCCAATGTAGCTTGAGGTCCAAAGCACCAAAGCACACTGAAGGCTAGGACCAAGCCCTGAACACCCAGGGGACTTCAATCTCCGGGGTACCTTCCAGGATCATTAAAAAATTGCACACAAATCCAATTATTTCTCAGGTAACATGCTGATTTGATTTAGACCCATTAAGTATAATTACTGGGTAGACTGCAGGACCATATAATTAGAGGGAATTGACATACTAATTAATTGGTCTAATATGAATTCGCTTTAACTGAAATCTGAATTCACCAATATTTTTCGAACAATTCAGTGTTTGTTCATCCCCCTCACTTCAGAGATGAAGAACTGTGTAAGATTGTGTGTTACTGTAAGCTAGGAAATATTTGCTTTGTGTGCCAGACTTTCCGGAGGGGCTGTATATTTTAATTCTAGCTGGGGCTGCCCAAATCATGCTGACGAAATAACTTCACTTCTTTGCAGCCCAGCAATACTATTGCAGCTGATTTTACTGGGATTGATCTGCCTCTGCACAACAGCTGTTTGCCCATGGTGGCTTTTTGGTCATTTGGTTATTGCTTTGGCTTTCCTATTTCAAAAGTGCTAATGCTCCTGAACAAAATAGGGACATAAATGCTTGTCTTTCTTTGCAAAGGGATTACTTAGGATGAGGTGTGTTGTTTGAGTGGCCATTTGCTGGCACTTGCTTTGTAGCTTCCCCCAGTAGATCCCCACATAGTGCCTTTCTCTTGTCTCCTCCTCTGCCATTGCCACTCTGTCCTGGATGCACTGTCCCTTTCTCAGCTCTGAACAGCCTAAGCTGCAGCCTCCTGTAATGCTATAGTGATATTTTTCCCTCTTTCCTACAGGGCAGTTGCTACTTTAGCTTATGATTTGAAGGACTCTGGGAGACATAATCTCCATCCAGTGTTTTTTATTAATGATTATTAATTTTATTTAATTTTAAAATGCTGTGTGGAGCAGCTGGATGTGATAATTGGAGGCTGGTGGGTAAGAAGCCTCCCTGTATTAATCATCCCAGGGATATAGCAATGTGTAAATCCAAACTTTGCTGCTCTCCCTTCTACTCACAAATGTAAGCCTAAAGCCTTTGAAGTTTCAGAAGGCCTGAATTGTGACCTGGGCTCCAGTTGCAGCTCGAATTCCTCTGTAACAATACAAAAACATTTTAGTGAGAGGCACATCAAGGCTCCGCGAAATGCATCTGGGAAGGAAACTTGCGTTTGTTGGCAAAGGGTGAAGCGCCAAAAGTTTGTGTGTGGGTAGGAGGAGGAAAGGGGGTTGGGGAGGTCACTTTGTTCTAGTTCAGAGCCTATAGTTTTGATTTATGGGAAAACTTTTGTGCTGAGAATCAACCTGGGCACATGTTCGGAAGAGAGAAGGCAGTCATTCTCTCTGCCACAGATTTAATCCTAATCTGAGGCCCAGTTAATTTTTGTGAAATGTCAATGATTTTTTTTTATTTTTTTTTTTTTCCCCAAACATGGGGAATGCCCATTCTGATGTCCTTGACAAAATCTTACTCAGGTAACTTTATTTTTCTTAACAGCCCTAAGCAATTTTAATTAGAAAGAAGCTGAATTTTGAATCAAATAGGAATTAATTCTGATTAGATCATCTTCAGATAAAATTGTCATCTTCAAATTTGCGCTATCAGATAGTGATGGAGCTGCAATGCTGTGTCCTGAAAGTGTCTGCCTTTTGGTGAGGATGTGTGATTTCTTTTGCTAGTGATACTGCAAAACCTATACAAAGAGCAGAATGCCGTTACTGATGGCAGAGGTTTTCTAGCTATCAAAAAACTGCAGAGTCATCCTTTGTGTTGGCAATTCTCATTTGCTGGTGAATGTAAAGCTGTCTTATGTATTTTGGGGAATTGGTCAGGTCTGCTCATCAGATTTCAGCTGGACTGGCTGAAAAGTGCAGAAAGGGCATATGGAAGGACCACCTAGGCTTGTAGTGAATGCATCTTGTTCAACTTTTATTTTCCCTGTAATCCATTCCTTCAACATTGAGTCTAGAGCAGGGTTTGCCATTGACTTTGCTTGGTTGAGGATTACACATTTTCTGTTAAATTTGGTAACCATGGCTTGAAAAGCCCATTCTTATCACACATCCTCGAGGCTTTCACTCCCTAGTCAGAATGTGCTAAGTGCAATGAGGAAGAGCAGAGGGCTATGGAAAGAACAGAGCTTTTGTGGAAATGTCAGCTGAGGCGAAGGGGGACCTAAATGTATTCTTAGTCCCTCTAACACTGGTGATTGATTTTAGTGCTGGGATAGATTGGTAATTCAGTAGTTATCAACCCTTTCAGAAAATCATTAATCTCCTTTGTAAGACAGATTTATTGGTGGCAGGAGAAGTTCACTGTATTGTTCGCTGCATTGCTTTTTGGTGGGCCAGGCTTTCCAAAGCCGCACGATGGAGTGAGGGGTGTTTAATGGGCACATCCTTCTGGCCCAGCCACCGAGGCAACAGAATAGGCCTTTTGCCTCCTGCATTCATCAGCTTGCTCTTATTTATCTGTATTATTTCAAAACTGTTAAAATGGTGCAGGGAGTGGAAATTTATAAGGGCAATAAAACCTCAGGCAGCAAGCACTGTGGTGATGAAAAGGTGTAAATAAAAGAACGTTATAAATAACAGAGGACAGATCCATCAGCCTACAATTGGGGTCAGAGAAACTTTAATGCTAATGATTAATATTCTTTTAAGCCGTTGATGCACAGAGATTTTCAGGTGCTGTCAAATAGCCCTGTCTCTGTAGCACACTCATCACCTGATTGTCAGGCATGGGATTAAGAGGAATGTGCGATTTCATTGTCAGCAAATGCAGAGATTATTGTCAGTCCCTGCTCCCATGAAGAAGGTAACTGCTGCTGACCTGGGACAGTTAAAAAGTAAATAACACACACACACACAGAGTTTTCCTTCAAGCCTCATCAGTCAGCCCTCGTTGACGTAATAAAGAGCCAGTGAAGACCAGGGTGCTTCTTACTGATGGAAGTGAAAAGAATCCCTTTCCACCGATATCAGGTCTCCAGTATCCAGATGTGAGCCACTAAAAAAGACAAATTCTGAAATCTGCCTCAATTGCATAAATATTAAGCTGTGACTTTTATAGACCCTATTTGTCCAATGGTATTTTTCTGAGGAAAAAACCCCAAGGGTTAAAAACCTCCTTTTAAACCACAAATTTTTAGTGAAGGGCAAGAGAGAGATACACCACAACTATTCTGTGCTGGGACAGGCGAGTCAACAGCATTAACAGAAGTAACTGTGAGCTTTTGCCCTCACAAACTTCAGGAGATCCAGCCCATCCTTAGGGATTGTGGGCACTTGTGGTACCTTGCTGTGTTCATGATGGAGCCTATGTTGTGGGTGGTACTTCAGGTGCCATGGGTGGCTTTGGCTGCTGCCAGAGAGAGTGATCTGAAACCCTTCTCTCCAGAAGAACAAGGGGGTGTCCTTCAGGCAATTGGCCAGAATAAACATAGGGAAACAAAGTTTTTAAAGATGAAACCCATAAATCTAAATCTCAACACAGTCCTACTGTGGTAGAGGTTCACAAGCTCAGAACAATGAATTTCAAGATTTTCTGACATACTGATGAAGAACTGTGAGAAGAAAAGCATGTCCAAGAAACAATATGCTTATAAACCAAACTGAGATGCTGCAAAGGCTTGTTTCTGTGGAATTTTGAATCTACAATTTAAACAATGTGTATAGGCCTCACGGAACAGGGAAATTTATACAGTGCTTCTGCAGGAGGTCCTGTGTATAGACTTATTCAAGACAGAAAACATCAATTGCTCTCCTCAAATAAATAAAGAACAGTAGATCTTCTCTGAAGCAGATGCATGGTAACGAATTCTTCCCAATACTGTGGATTTCTGCAATGTTTTTTCAATATCAGTCCTGCATTTGGTTTTCAAATTAATTATACATTTTTAACACAGGTATCTGCTGATATATTCAGCTTTTTATCATACTAATGGTCTATCAAGCTCTTCTCAGCCACACACTTATTTTTCTGACTACTTAGAAGGCGCTGGAGGTTGTCACCTAATCATGTCTCTGGGAACTGGGACTTCAAAAGCATCTGTGATGAATTTGAGAGATTTGCTAACTATTTCTCCCAGCTACATTTTTTCTTCTCAGGCAAAGCCACTGAGAGAATACTGTGCATTTATTTAGGACAGTAGTGAACTAACTTTTAATCTAGTAGACCGAATTTTCCCACATTTTATGCTCTAGGCAGTCACATGGATTCTGTGTAAAAATATCAATCAGGTATCCTTTTAATGTTCCTGTGTCAGAATTATTATTGCCATTATTTTAACATTTGGAGAAGACTGTTTTAATAATATAAGACTAAATTCTTCCTTTCCGTTGTTATTAAAATAGCTGGAAGAGAAGAACAAAAATGCCATGAACAGTGGTACTAATGAAGTCTTTTTCCTTACATCTTCAAGAAATTTTTCCCTTAGTGCATACCTCCCACCTTTTCACTGCAGTAACAAAGTTTTATACCATGCTTCTTATGTTGCCACCTGTGGCGTAGCTAGACCAGATTTATATTCATGCTAAGTAGCCAGGCATTAATTACATCCATGCTGGTTGCCCGGTGGGACAATGCAACAATTCTAACCAGCTTTGGCACCGATTTCTCTCTCTTTTGTAATTAGGTATCAGTTCTTAAAAAACGTATTGGAACTTAACTACATTTGTCATCTCAACATTTCTGACAAGCTTCACTGAAATCTAGCCAGCAGGTTCTCAGGTCCTTGGAAGGAGGACTAATACATAGTGAAGCAGAGGCTCAGGCAGCAGAACACCAGCAAGTCACAGCTGCTTCAGAAAATCAGCCAAAATTCATTAATGGTAGAAGTAGGATGAGAATTAAATCTGTACCAGGCTCCCAAGTGTTTTGCTTAACTTTCATCTCACAGTTTAGCATATATATTTTGATATTGTTCCCTTTTTCCTCCTTAGATAACCATATACCTCTGTTTCCCCAACAGGAAAGTGCAACTAGGTGCTTCTGAACTCTACTTTGG
Source organism: Myiopsitta monachus (assembly GCA_017639245.1). Taxonomy (NCBI): domain Eukaryota; kingdom Metazoa; phylum Chordata; class Aves; order Psittaciformes; family Psittacidae; genus Myiopsitta; species Myiopsitta monachus. Next base: position 20,418,920 of record CM029922.1, on the reverse strand, counting down.
AAATTAAATGTAGCAGTTAATTTGCATCACTGCCAGCCTTCGCACAGCAGAATATAAAAAGACAACTACTTCAGGCTAATGAAAATGACAGTGAGGAAAGGTGCCTTTTTTAAACATTGTAAATTGGATGGGTGCATGATGAATTGAATTTTAAAGTAATCTGACAAGGTCATTTGCAAAGAACAATCTCTTTGCTTGTTGAAATGGCTTCAGACCTTTAAAATTTGCCACGCTTGAGTTTTCAAAGTACTCTTGAATTTGGCAAACTGCTTATTGGATATAACTCTGGACTGTCACCCAAGCTGTATCTTTCAGAGTTTCAGATTAGCTTCTGCGAAGTAAGCCATGCAGTCCATGCCATTGAGGGTAGCAAAATTCTATTTTTAAAAGTTGAATTATAGCATCTTCACAGAAAGTTTCTCAAGAGAAAATTGAACAGAAATAATGTTAAAAAATATTTCTGTACAGATGTATGAATTTGTGACATTCTGACTTTTGTATGGTCCAAATATAAGGGGTGATGATTCTTTTTAGATCATGGCTGTTGAAATGAGGCAATGATCAGGTAGCCCACAGCACAAGTGTTTGTGGGGGAATCAGAGGAAAGGCTGTAATTGAGGACTTCGGAGACCTTTGTTGTCCTGGACAGGTTTCCTCTGCTCAGTCCTACTTGAAGGAATGGTGACTTGATTGATATGGATTTATTCAAATCCTGAGATTAATGGTAGGTGAGTAGCATTCACATTAGTATCAGGTTTGTGAGGATAAGGAGGAAGCTCTGGAATTCAGGATATGAGGTACATGTTGTAAGTGAAAGGAAATTGGAAGAAAACAAAAAGCAAGGAGTCAGAGCAATATTTACTGATCTAAAGAGTGGGCATTTGCCACTGTGACGAATTTCTAATCTATGTTGATTTATTTGCATTCAGGGGTTTGGAGGACAGAATTTGCTTAAATCTTCTAAAGTGTAAAGAGGATGCAAAACTCAAATAACAAATGCTTGCTTGACATGAAAAGTAAATATACAAACACAAAAATAGAAGTGTGGGAAAAGGTTTGAAGGGGAGCACAGACTGGAGAATATCCTTTTAATACAATTACCTTCTTCACAGAAGAGTGTAAGAGTGAAGGAATCAGTGAAAGCTGTCCAAGGCACCTTTGCTCTCTCTGCTTTCAGATGTATTTATCTATTTTAATTTTGAGAGGATGGACATAGTTCTATATGCACTTAAAAAAAATATCTTACAGGTCTTGGGAATTAGCTGTGGGTGAAAATAAAAATATATAACATGAGGGTCAGAGTTTACAAATAAGGATACTGGATAGGTATCTCCAAGATGCGTTGTTCATGGGCAGTCCTGTTGCACAGGCACTCTTGTACAAGGATGCTGCTTAAAGGTATCTGTCCTAGTGTTGAATAGGTTTCCTGTCTTGGAGAATCATCTTCTTGGTTTCCCCAGAAGGGATAGTAACAGCTACTGCTCATACTCATTTCTCACATTGATTTACAGGATTAACAGGATCACTGTTAATTAACAGTGATTAACAGGATCACTGGATCAGGCTGTCCAAGTAAGTTATGGAATTTCAGTCCCTGGGGGTGTTAAAAACTTGAATGGACATGATCCCCAGCATCCTACTGCTCTAGTTGACTCAGATGTGAACATGGGAGTTGTTCTAGACAATCTCCAGAGGTGTCTTCTGTCCTCTGGGACTCTGAATTATGGTCTGGAGTGACTACATCCATAGTAAAGAGTTCATGTTTCCATGACTAACCCTTATTTTGGCTTTTCTGTTTAGGATGACTCAAAAAATTGCTATGTGGTGACTTTTACAACGTAAGTATTCTGCCTAGACATGTAGTGAAATGAGTAACATATCACCACATCTGAGATCATCATCTTTATTATTTGTCGATGACTTCCAGCATCTGTAAAAGTTTGCTGAATTTTAGTTTGTGACTAAAAGGTTGTGTATTCCACTTGCACCACCTGGCCCACTGTGCATCTCAGCTGTTCAACATTGTGACCAATCTGTATGTGATAGGTGCAGTAAGAAGTATAGATAGGAAGAGTGACATGGAGCATTGGAGATGTATTCACCATTAACACAGTTCATCTAGAGCGAGTGGCCGAGAGAGAAAGGGAATTTTCCCTATGCCTTTTCTCACAGGCCAACACTAACCACTACCCAATAGTTAAACACATTCATTTATCAGTTAAAGGAAAATAGGTGTTGGTGGAGTAGATGGATAGAATGAATTTCAAGGCAAGAAATGCTCTTGGTTTTGGTGGTATGCAGTGGAACAGCTAACAAAGCTGGGATGAATGTGAGCAGGCAAAAGTTGGGCTAAAGAGAAGTTACTGGCCAACATGAAGTACAGTTTGGTTCTGAAGTGGCATCTTGAGTGCAATCTCATTAATTTAAATTATAAACTGGGTAAGATAGTCTTCTATGGGGAAAAAAAATCCTGACCTGATAAAGAAGTGGGCCAAACCATCTCTTTCCTACAAAATCTCTTTCTTTGATCCGATTCCCAATTCCAAGATTTTAAATCCTTTAGGATTTTGTGAGGAAGATAGATTTCTCTTTGCATTTTTTTCCAGCCCTTTGATCTGAGAAATAGGGTCACCTATTATGCACTGACTATGTGAAGCATGCATATTTTAATTAGCAAAATTTAATGCATTTTTCCTCAAGTTCTGTTGAAAAATACAATTTTAGGCAAGGTAGACCTTTGGCTTTAGTGCATTCTGTCACTGTATTAGACACAAAGTCTTTTTAAGAGGTTTTATATCTAAGGTGTTACAGTGATTGTGTCAATTGGCATTTAATGTTGAGCTTCCCAATCATGATCATTCCGAAAATTGTCGTGGACTGTAGATGAAAATATTCTTAAGACGTTGAGTAAATTTATTTACTACATGTCAATACTTTAATATTACTGTATGCATCCTGTAATTACAAAGGGTCTTTTTGTTCACTTTACAGTTTGAGAGAGCCAATTTTTCCATTAGAAACATTTATAATTGTTTTCCCTTAATTGTTCTAGCTATGTTATATCCATGTCATATAATGACCTTTAAAAATGTGTTTAGAAAAGCCTACAGCTGTTCCCTCCTTGGTTTTTCTCTACTGAGTTATATTTAAGCCAGTGTCTCTGAAAACAGGCAGCAATAAAAGGCGTATTATCCTTAGCAAATATCTTAATCATGGTAAATCTCTGTTGCCCTACAAATGACTGCACTGGGGATTAGAGTTGAGTAAGCCATTTGCTGAATATCACTGCCACCTTTCCTAGGCCATTTAAGCATGTTTAATTTTTCAGGGTGAAACATGAAACCCGCTAATACAAATGTTTGCATTTGGACTGAATTATATCCAGACTGTAACAGTTATAGCAGGCTTAGGACCAGATTGTGATTGATCTGTAGGAGGCCAGTTCTTCCTGGGAGAGTGAGAGAGAAAAATGCAGGTTTGTTCCCAGTTCCAGCTCTCTTATGTCACTTACACTGCCTTGGTTCTTTTCAATATTTATATAAGGCTATTATGGGTTGAAGTACCAGTAAATATATGGATGATGCTTAGCTCTTTTTTTTTTTTTTTACATCAATCACAGTCCTAACAATTGTCCAATGCCTGGGAGACATCAATGTCTGGCTTTGATTCATCCTGGCTAAAATGGAGGTGGCAATGCTATGGAGCAGAAAATACTTTCAGGGCCCTGTGTTCTCTGTAACATCACTTTCTATCTGTTTGTTGTATCCAGATCTCTATCATGTTTCCCAGAAACACTGAGAGTATCTGTTCTCCAATGATCAAGCTTTAGGGCACCTACTGGGAGTCTGAAATACTGCCATGTATTCAGTCTTTGTTTTTTCTTCCTTTTTTATTCCTTTTAAGAAAGCAGTGTCTTTTGCCTGTGCCAGCCAAGGGAACTGCAGCCCTAACCAGTTTGGACTCAGAGCCTTGGGAACCGGCAGCTCCGACAGGTGTTTCCTAGGGCAGAATTTAGTGATCATCAGGTGGCATCTGTCTCAGGTGGCACAGTTCTCTTACTTCACCCTGCAGTGTGCCAGCAGCATGTCACCCATAAAGTGCACTGCTTCCTAAGGAGCGTGGACTCAGATTCACCTCCCCAATCTGGTATCTTGAGCCATCCATCAGGGAGCTTCCCCCATGAGCCCTGAACACAACTTCCCAGAGTGACCTCAAGGATAAGAACTGCACATGTGAGAGGCAGAGTTTTGTTACCATCTGAAGACTGATGGACTGACTTGCAATAGAAATGTGAATATCTGTGCATCCCAGTGTTAGGCAATCTGTTTTTAAAACCCAGTCAACTTTCCAAATAGCAAGCCCTGACTTTGAATGGTCAATAGAATTTACTAAATACTTTAAGGATGTTAAATGGGTCCAGAGGACATATGGTTGAGCAATCAGTTACACTTGTTAATTGGAAGATGTAGCTAATAATAACACAAATCGACAGAGGAAATTAAGTTAGTGCCTTGTGAGAAATAAGACCTTCACAGAGGACCATGGCATTTGCTCATTAGAGACTTCAAAACTGATCTTTTCCTAAAGTTAATAAACCATTTCATATTTTAAACACTTCAGCCAGTCACAGGTACTCTCTCTTTCCATGATATCAGTTTAACATAAGCTATGTATAGCTTGTCCTATTGCAGAGTTTTGTCCCTTTGTGTTTTGGCTTTGGTATTTTGGTTATGTGGTTGTTGTTTTTTGTGCTGTTTGTTTTTTTTGGTTTAGTTTCTTTTTTTAACTCATGAACTAAAATAATCTATTCAGTCTATAAGGTTTTCATGTACTCTGTTAAGTTTTACACTGTATAGTCAGATTAAAGCTTTGATCCCGTTTCCCTCACAGAAGAAACAAAAATCCTAAGGGAGACAATTATAGGTAAAGATGATAACTCTTAGTATGTACAGTGTATTATTCAGATGTTTTCATGGTGATTGTGGACAGACAACCTAGATACAAAGATAAAATGATGATTGATTCTTCACAGCTGTATGAGGTTCATCTCTCCCTCTCTTTCAACATCAACTCTGAAGTTGAAAAGAGCTTCTATTCCTGATTACTGTCAGTATTTAACAAGCTCAGCTGGTCATGGGTTTACCCTGTAGGTATTACTGAAGGATGTGTGTCCTTCACACAGATTCTCCAATGAATGAGTTAGGTTTCATTCACAGGAATGGATGAAAAAGTGTTTTCCCATTCAATAAGTATTTTAGAGGTTTGAAAGTTTCCCTGCAGTGGGAAAAAAACAAGGATATTTCAGACATTTTTGTAAGAAAACTGCAGAGTGATAAGGAGGGTCATGAACTGGAATAGTGTCTAGGGTTAAGATTCTCACCTGGACTGTGAGGGAGTGGACCAGGGTTTTCACATCACAGGTGGATGCAGCTAATAGGCTATTTTGGGGGAGGTAGTTTTGGCTATCAGTAGGAACGTCCATGTTGAGCTTGAGGAACCACTTGTTCTCAGGTGGTGTTTTTTTAACTCAGCATGTGCCTTTTTTTTGGTACGATATGTGTTTTCTCCATTCAGTTTCTTCTGAAAAAAATCTAATCTAATGTACAAATTAGTCCTGCTCTGAGCATGGGTTAAGCCAGATGACCTCCTGAGGAGTCTTCCAACTTGAATTCTGCTATCATTCAACTTTGGTGGAAAATTTCTCAACATCTCCAATATGGAAAAATGATTCTTGAAACTATAGTTACAATGCAGTCAAAAAAGTCACATGAAGTGCTAGCTGCCATGGTGTAAAGACTTAAGTATTAAACTATAAAATAATAATTAGTTAGTATTCTCAGTTGTTGAGTAGCTGAATGCATGTGGACTTACAGAATCATAGAATAGAATCATAGAATAGTTAGGGTTGGAAAGGACCTTAAGATCATCTAGTTCCAACCCCCCTGCCATGGGCAGGGACACCTCACACTCACTAAACCATGTCACCCAAGGCTCTCTCCAACCTGGCCTTGAACACCGCCAGCAATGGAGCATTCACAACTTCCCTGGGCAACCCATTCCAGTGCCTCACCACCCTCACAGTAAAGAATTTCTTCCTTATATCCAATCTAAACTTCCCCTGTTTAAGTTTGAACCCGTTACCCCTTGTCCTATCACTACAGTCCCTCATGAAGAGTCCCTCCCCAGCATCCCTATAGGCCCCCTTCAGATACTGGAAGGCTGCTATGAGGTCTCCACGCAGCCTTCTCTTCTCCAGGCTGAACAGTCCAAACTTTCTCATCCTATCTTCACACGGGAGCTGCTCCAGTCCCCTGATCATCCTCGTGGCCCTCCTCTGGACTTCTTCCAACAGTTCCATGTCCTTTTTATATCGAGGACACCAGAACTGCACACAATACTCCAAGTGAGGTTTCAGGAGAGCAGAGCAGAGGGGCAGGATCACCTCCCTCAACCTGATGGTCACACTCTTCTTGATGCAGCCCAGGATACGGCTGGCTTTCTGGGCTGCAGCTGGCTCATGTTCATTTTCTCGTCGACCAACACCCCCAAGTCCTTCTCTGCAGGGCTGCTCTGAATCTCTTCCCTGCCCAACCTGTAGCTGTGCCTGGGATTGTTCCCACCCAGCTGTAGAACCTTGCACTTGGCATGGTTAAACTTCATCAGGTTGGCATCAGCCCACCTCACAAGCATGTCAAGGTCCCTCTGGATGGCATTCCTTCCCTCCAACATATCAACTGAACCACACAGCTTGGTGTCATCGGCAAACTTGCTGAGGGCACACTCAATCCCACTGTCCATGTCATCTGACAAAGATGTTGAACAAGACCACTCCCAACACCCATTCCTGAGGGACACCACTCGTTAGTGGCCTCCAGCTGGACATTGAGCCATTGAGCACAACTCTTTGTGTGTGGCCATCCAGCCAGTTCTTTATCCACGGAGTGGCTCACCTATCAAATTGCTGTCTCGTCAACTTAGAGACAAGGATGTCAGTATGGGACAGTGTCAAACACTTTGCACAAGTCCAGGTAGATGACATCAACTGCTCTACCCCTGTCCATCAGTTCCATAGCACCATCATAGAAGGCCACCAAATTGGTCAGGCAGGATTTCTCCTTAGTGAAGCCATGCTGGCTGTCACCAAGCACCTTGTTGTTTTTCATGTGCCTTTGCATGCCTTCCAGGAGAATCTGCTCCAAGATTTTGCCCGGCACCGAGGTGAGACTGACTGGTCTGTAGTTCCCTGGGTCATCCATTTTCCCCTTCTTGAAAATGGGGTTATATTTCCCTTTTTCCAGTCGTTGGGAACTTCACCTGACTCCATGATTTTTCAAATATGATGGACAGTGGCTTAGCAACTTCATTTGCAGCTCCTTCAGGACCCACGGATGGATTGCGTCTGGTCCCATGGACTTGTGCACATTCAGGTTCTTAATATGGTCTTGAACCAGATCCTCTCCTACAGTGGGCCTAGGGTCTTCATTCTCACAGTCCCTGAATCTGCCTTCCAAGACTTGGGTGGTGTGGTCAGAGCATTTGCTGGTGAAGACTGAGGCAAAGAAGTCATTAAGAACCTCAGCCTTCTCCAAATCCAGGGTAGCCAGTTCTCTCGATAGCTTCCGGAGAGAGCCCACATTGTCCTTAGCCTGTCTTTTATTTGCAATGTAGCTATAGAATCCCTTCCTGTTATCCTTAACATCCCTAGCCCAGTTTAATTCTAACTGGGCTTTATCTTTCCTAACCTGGTCCCTAGCTTCCCAGACAACATCCCTGTATTCTTCCCAGGCCACCTGTCCTTGCTTCCACCTTTTATAAGCCTTTTTTTTCCTTCAAATTTTCCTCAGCAGCTCCTTATCCATCCAAGGAGGTCTCCTGGCCCTCCTGCTGCACTTCCTTCTAGTAGGGATGTATCGCTCCTGAGCTTGCAGCAGGTGATCCTTGAATATCAACCAAGAGTCTTGGGCTCCCCTGTGCTCTAGGGCTATATCCTATGGAATCTTACTGAGCAGGTTCCAGAAGAGGCCAAAGTCTGCTCTCTTGAAGCCCAGGGCAGTGAGCTTGCTGCACGCTCTTCTCACTGTCCTGAGGATCTCGAATTCGACCATCTCATGATCGCTGCAATCAAGGCTGCTCTGGAGTATCACATTTCCAACCAGCCCTTCCCTGTTGGTGAAAATGAGGTCCAAGATGGCACCTCTCCTTGTCGGCTCCTCTATTACTTGCAGAAAGAAGTTGTCTTCCACACAGTCGAGGAACTTCCTGGATTGCTTGTGCCAGGCCGTACCATCCCTCCAACAGATATCAGGGTGGTTGAAGTCCCCCATGAGATCAAGGGCCTGCGAGCGTGAGGCTCTTCCTATCTGTGTATAGAGAGCTTCATCCACAGATTGCTCTTAATCAGGTGGTCTGTAACAGATCCCCACAGTAATGTCTCCCATCGCTGTTCTCCCAATGCATAAGTTTCTCCCAATACATCAGGACTTATGCATAAGTTCTCACATGTATGTGTGTGTGATATTAGGCATAGAGAACCAGTGACAGGGAGAGACAAAAATCATATGTATGCTAGTAAATGGTGCAGGGGCAGCCCCAGGCATTGGCTGCTGATTATCTACGCTGTTTGGTTATTAGTGTACTCTGTGGCACAATTTTGACCTGCTGCAGCTGGAAGCATTTCAGATGAAACAACTGATCACACTTGGGAGGTTACCATGGGTGAGGGACCCTTTCCATTAAGCAATTTCGATGCTGTTGTGGCTATATTTCTAACAGTAAGTAGCACAAACAAGCGGAAGGTCATTCTACAGAGGCTGGAAAGGCTGAAGGCGTGTTCCTGACTGTGCCCTGGGTTGGCTGGGGTGACCATGGACATGCCACTTCCGTTTTTAATTCATCTTTTTCTTTCGCAGTTATAGATGTTCAACTGGCAAGACTCAGCTCTTCAGAATAGTGTTTGTCTTCTGTGGTGTGTTGGTGGACATATATGGAGAGGGCCTGTTCTAGGTTGGGACCTCTAGAGGTTCCCCTAATACAAATAATAATAAGAGAAGGAAATGACATGTGATTTCTTAAGAAAAAATTACTCAGTCTCCTTGACAGTTCTGAGTTACTGTTCAGTGTGCATCAGCCTTACAAATGCAGGAGTGTATTTTGCATTCTTGGTCTGACCATCTCAAGAAGGGAGCAGCTTTGCATATCTGTATTTGCAACAGGCAAAAGCAGCTTCCAGCATTAACATAATTAGTATATCTCCTATTGAATCTGCCAAGGGAGAGCTGCTGTGAAAAAAAGCTATCAAGCATAACTATGAGTTGCTGTGATGTAGAATAAATGCTTGGCACATAAAGGGCTGATCTGTGGATGAGAAAGGTGTCTAAGTATGGGCTTTTACCTTGCCCTGCTGCAGGCTTCTAATATCACCATGTGGAAATCACTCGATTATCATGCCTCACTTATTTGTCTGCAAAATTAATTTATTGGCTATTTACTGGAAGTCACACATGCTAAGTTAAAATATGTTCATTAAGTGTGATGATAATGCCAGAGAGAGAATGCATAATGCAAATGATCAGTGCTACTCCAGCAAATGCAGTTGTAAGGCTGGGATTGTGCTGGCAGCGGATGTGCACACCTGGGGCTTATGCCCAAAATCACTGCTGCCTCTGACAAGCTCACACCATGGGGGGATGAGAGGGCTCTGTTCATGCTGAGTGCCCCCCTCGGATCTGCTGAGTAATTGTTTGTTTTATTCCAGATGAATACAAGAGTAAAGTAGCCTGTGAAGATGACAAGCTGAGGCTAAGCTGTAAGAAGAGCATGGTGATTGCCATTTACTCTGCTATCTTTGGAAGGACACAAGGAGGCAGCCTGGAGTGCCCATACCAAAACCTAGGGATGCCTATGATTGGTAAGTAGGGGAATGGCTTGACACATCACACTGATCTGTGCAGTGTGATTTCATTTACTGCCTTCATGATAGAGCGGACAGAACTCCTGATAAGGAAAAGAAGGACTGGGGCATGCAGCCTGCTATGGTGGTGCTCCTGATGTGTGGTACTCTATTAACCCATGGTGAGTTTCATCATAGGCACCAAACTGAGGTTCAGCTAGATGCTCTAGCCAAGCTACCAAGCCACAGGCTTTTAGCAGATTCATCAGATTTTATGTTTGGGGGTACTACTTCTATTTCTTTAATTTTCTGTCCTCCTGGTGGTTCATAGACTGTGACCCTATCAATAATACAGAGGAGCACATTATTGGTGGGTGTCATGGACCATCTACGGCAAAATCAAGCCTTGATGTTGCATGTAAACTTTTAGTGTATTTAAAGCAAGGGGTGGAAATTCAAAGATCAAATTGTTCAGTTTTGTCACGTTATGGTTAACTTACGGTACCTTCAAGTTTCTTCTTTACTCTCAGGCTATCATAGTTTCCTATATTCCCATGTGTTAAGGATCAATAAATCTAAAAACATTCGCTAAAACTGTCTGTTCTTAAGCCAATGTGAAATGACTTTGAATATTTTCGGCTATGGCAGAGAGAGAAGCTGTCTGCGGTGCAAAATCCTGCGGTCAGCATTCCTCATCATCCTCCTCTGCAGAGGTGAGAGGGAATCAACTGACTTCCCAAAGGAATTGCTTCCAGAGGGGTCTATACAGGGAAGCTTGGCCTGCTGCTTTTGCCTGTGCTGGTATCTGTTCAGATGTATCTGGGGATCTTTGGCTTCATAGCTGCTGATCCAGTGCTCTTAGGAGTTAAATGCTATTCAAATGGAAGCATGTGAAGTAACTGCTCAGAAATATGACACTCAGATGATGGGTGTCAGTGGGAAACCAGAGGTGGAATCAGACCAGTCGGGTTATTTGTGCAGCATGATGAGTGTCTTAGTTGTGTAGCTATGAAAGCCAGAGCACTTGCAGCACAGCTCAGCAGTGTAGGGTCCCTACCCAGTCCCAAGGTTCAGATACATGGCAGGAGAGTCACTGTCTTTTAGCAAGTTACCTCCAGTCTCCTGAGGTGACCAATATCCCTGGAGGTGCTGCTGTTGCCCCCCATTTGCCAGGGTGCAGAAACTGAAACAGATAAGTGTAACAGGTTAGCCTAGACCTCTTTCATGTGGTGTTTGGGATGGGCTAAGAATGTGTACACAGGTTGTTGGGGTGGGGGTGGTTTGGCTGCTGGGTGATAACTTGCTGAGTCAGCGAGACTTGATGGGTTTCTGGCATATGCCTTGAGCACACCTTTATCCTTGCTGAGAGGGCAGAAACAGGCACGTACTGGGGACAAGGTACTAGCACTGGGAAGTAGCCTTGAACATCAGTGTGAAGCAAACTCTATGTGAAGCCACAAAGGGTAAAGTTTTACTCTTCTTTGCCCAGAAGCAAAGTCCCGAAACTTGTACTGGCTGAGAACAGGGAATGTGGCACTAGAAAACAGGATGGGAGGAGTGGAGCTGGGAGAAAAAAGCTGTAGCTAACAGAGCAAAGCAGTAAGGTGTGATGGCACGGCTGAACATGCCATACCATCTATAGTGCTTGTATGCCCTGATGTTCTCAAATTTGCCTTGTGATCTCTACAAATTGGGATGTTTGCCCAAGATATCTGATCCTAGAGTGTAGCATGCCCACGTGCTGGGATGAGGCAGGGCCTTCCTTCAGTGTCAGCTCTTCAATGAAACTGGTTATGGGAGCAGGCTCAATACAAAGTAATGCCAAGCTAGTGCTGGGGATGCTGAGGTGGCTTTCCAATGAAATCCAGTGAAAGGTTTAAAGCTGTGAAATGATACTAAAAAGGGCTGAATTGTTGAACAGCAACAAATATCAGCATGTTTGGTGCTACTGCGGTCTGGAGTATCTGTTAAGATAGCTTGGATTTCTGAGGGAGTAAGTATGTCCTGCCTGCATAACACCAAAGGAAAGGTAGGAAGTGTGTCTGGGGCAGTGGCTAGCTGCATGACCCGCAGGTCTGGGGATGAGAGGTGAGTCACCCACCACAGATCAATGCCTTCCACAGGTTTTCCCAGGCTTTTGGGAACTGTGTGCAGGGTGAAAGACAGTATAGCTGTCGACACTGATGTTCTCTGCATGCTGAAATCCTTAGTGGAGATGGTGTGTGTGAGTTTAACTTAAAAAAAAACCCGAAAGTGAGTGAGCAGGTGGTCTTTCATCCATCCCTCAATTCCCAGCCTTATGCGACTGTTCATCCAGGTCTGCTGGTATGTTCAGCAATAGCTTACTGATTGTCTCAGCATGATGCTGCCAATGTCACAGGCAGTCTCTGCTTATTGTGACCTTCCTTTCATGGGTAATGGGTTCAAACTTAGTGGAGATTTAGCTTAGGTAAAACAAAGAAGTTCTTCAGTGTGAGGGCGGTGAGACATTGGGCCCAAAGGAGCTGTGGCTGCCAGATCCCTGGCAGTGTTGAAGGCCCAGCTGGATGGGGCTTTGAGCACCTGGTCTAGTAGAACCTGGTCTAGTGGAAGTGTCCCTGCCTGTGGCATGGGTATGGGAACTAGATAATCTTAAGTTCCTTTCCAACCTGAACCATTCTATGATTCTATTTGTGTGAGCTGACACAATGGGACAAAGCTCTAGTCATGCAGGAAAGAAGGGTGAGTTGTGGCGCTGGTTATTGCTCTCAGCCTCACAGAAGAAATTGGTGTAGGATCCATCTGCAACCCAAATCAGCGAAAAGCATATTCACACTGTTCTTCCCCATGGCACGCTGTGAGAAATAATAGTTCTGCCCACATCTACAGCCCTGAAATGAAGGGGTTGTGCTAGCAGCTGCCACTAGCAGTCGTGGGAATGGCACGTGGGGTCCCTCAACCTGCTCCATAAATTGTACTCCTGCCACGGGCCTGCCTAACCCAGCAGGCAACGCTGTTCCTTCAGGAGCAGGTGAAAACATCATACCTTATAAATCGGAGCTTTCTGCAGCTAGAGGACATTTCCCTGCATGTTTCCACAGCCCTGTGATACAGGGAGGGCTGCTCCATAACAGCCTTTGATCCCAGGCATTCACAACGAGCTGATCTTACAAATATGATTGTATGACTCAGACTTTGTGGCAGCATCCAGTTCCCGTAAGGCAGAACCCAGCTATGTTCTGCACATGGAAAATTTATTCCGTTTGAATTTCACTGGACTTGATGATTTGTGTCAAGTCTGAGCCTTGGCAAAGGGCCTCTTCCCAGGAAGTAGGTCCTGGACAAGTGTGCAGTGATTATTTTTATCCAGGCAGCCTGAGTTACTTGATGAGTGAAGAACCCATACTTGCCCACCAAAGGTGTGGAAGGGTATCTTTTCTTCCCCTTCAAATGAAAAACAGTTCAGATAATTTTATTTTTATTCTGTGAACAAAATGTACATTTAGGATGAATTTAGAAATCTGCAGCTTAAACAGATGTGGCTTTTAAATAACTGAGGTCTAAGAGAGGGAGGAAGGGTGGCCTAATAGAACACTGCATGTATTTCTGGCTCTGCCATAAGGTAAGGGAACAAATAATTAAATTTGTGTTGTTTCTGCCTTGAAAAATAAGACCTTGTACTGCTGTAGGAGTGTTGAGGAGATAAAGTCCACCTGAGTTGGACATGAGTTTCTTGGATTCTGCAGACGTGAGGTATGGCAGGTGCTCGGGTAGGGGGATCTGAGATATCATGATGGTGTAGCCCTTTAACACCTGCATATCCAAGCCGTTGTGCTGCTTTTAGGTTATATAAGATCCCCAAGTCAGACTTCACACACCACACAGTGCCACATGCATGTTTTCTCTCTATCGAATATACGAATGTGCTTATCATCTGTGAAGGGGAATATTGTGAATAACTATCCTATCCCTGTCATGTTAAAGAGAAAATCTGCCAGGATCCTCTTTTAACTGGAAACATGCTGTAACTTGTGTCTCTGATTGTAATGGGAAATCCCTGCACACAGCTGGTCCCCTCCTTGAATGCCTTGGGAACTCTGAAAAACTCCTAAAGGAATTTGATCTTATTTGTAGCTCTCTTAATAAAACCTCCACTTTGCTGCCAGCATGTGCAGAGGGAGAATACACAGAGCATAGGGAGGTCTATGGGGAAAGGACTATTCACAGGCAACAAACCATTAATATCCCTCAGCCCAGTGAGCCCTTTGCCCCTTTATAGAGCTCTTTATAGCTGTCTCTTGCCTGTGTCTCTGAGTGGCTTGCTTATACCAAGGGAAGCCAATTTAAAAAAAATGGCCTTTTTCCTTCTTGTATTTGAGTGTGAGGTAATGGTCTAATTAGGAGACTGAAGAGGAAGAACTTAGATGTGAAGCCATTACCCTTTTTCCATTTAGTGGAGTGATATCATGGGTGCAAAGCGTTTGACACTGTTCCGCATGACATCCTTGTCTCTAAGTTGGCGAGACAGCAATTTGATAGGTGGACCACTCGTGGATAAAGAACTGGCTGGATGGCCGCACACAAACGGTTGTGCTCAATGGCTCAGTGTCCAGCTGGAGATCAGTAATGGGTGATGTCCCTCAAGGATGGATGTTGGGAGTGGTCTTGTTCAACATCTTTGTCAGTGACATGGACAGTGGGATTGAGTGTGCCCTCAGCAAGTTTGCCGATGACACCAAGCTCTGTGGTTCGGTTGATACGTTGGAGGGAAGGAATGCCATCCAGAGGGACCTTGACATGCTTGTGAGGTGGGCTGATGCCAACCTGATGAAGCTTAACCACTGCCAAGTGCAAGGTCCTATAGCTGGGTGGGAGCAATCCCAGGCACAGCTCCAGGTTGGGCAGGGAAGAGATTCAGAGCAGCTCTGCAGAGAAGGACTTGGGGGTGTTGGTCAATGGGAAAATGAACATGAGCTGGCAGTGTGCTCGCAGCCCAGAAAGCCAACCGTATCCTGGGCTGCATCAAGAGGAGTAGTGACCAGCAGGTCGAGGGAGGTGATCCTGCCCCTCTACTCTGCTCTCCTGAGACCTCACTTGGAGTACTGTGTGCAGTTCTGGTGTCCTCAACATAAAAAGGACACAGAACTGTTGGAACAAGTGCAGAGGAGGGCCATGAGGATGATCAGGGGCCTGGAGCACCTCCCGTATGAAGATAGGCTGAGAAAGTTGGGGCTGCTCAGCCTGGAGAAGAGAAGGCTGTGTGGAGACCTCATAGCAGCTTTCCAATATCTGAAGGGCGCCTATAGGGATGCTGGGGAGGGACTCTTCATGAGGGACTGTAGTGATAGGACAAGGGGTAATGGGTTCAAACTTAAACAGGGGAAGTTTAGATTGGATATGAGGAAGAAATTCTTTACTGTGAGGGTGGTGAGGCACTGGAATGGGTTTCCCAGGGAGGTTATGAATGCTCCATTGCTGGTGGTGTTCAAGGCTGGTTTGGAGAGAGCCTTGGGTGACATGGTTTAGTCTGAGGTGTCCCTGCCCATGGCAGGGGGGTAGGAACTAGATGATCTTAAGGTCCTTTCCAACCACTAACTATTCTATGATTCTACGATTCTATGATTTAGGGCACCTAATAAGTTCATATATACATTTATACAGTATCTACATCCCTGAATGATGGAGACTGAGTTAGACATGTTCAGCTGACCTCTAACATCAGGATCTAGGTCTCCTCAAGGACCCTGTCTCTCTCCATCATGTGTACAAAGAGCTCACAGCAATAGAACTCCTCATCCTAGGTAGAAGGAATCTGGACTTGGTTTTGGAGTTAGCACAAGATTGTGGGAACTGTGACTCCAAAGCCTAGCTTTTGTTGTGGTGGGTGGATTAAGCTGAATAGTCTGCTGAGAAGTGAAATATCCTTGTCACTTAACATACAAGTTCTCTCTTGTGCTTCTGTAGGGGGAAAATGTATGGTCAATTGTGCTCTCTAACTCACTGGATCTGATAACAAAAGAGCAGGGGAATGAGTTCAGAAAGGAGCCTGTGCTTTAGGTGCTCATTCCCTGTCATTTTTCATTTTAATGCAGTGACAGAAGGTGATCTAACCCAATTTGTTTTGATTTCCTCCTCTTAATGCAGATGCATATATGACTCGAATCAGAGCCTTCACTGTCCCTCATATAAATATTTATTACACTATAAAAATAATGGACTCTTCTAGTTTGTTTATCTGTGATCAGATCTAACGTGAATAAGTATGAAATACCTGCAGTAAAAAAATCCATTTTATTCCACGATGCATGTTATTGTTCCTGCCATCCCAAGAGCTGGTTTAGGAGACTGCTGCCCCTCCAGTTGTGCATATCTGGCTCTCTTTCGCTTCACTACCCATGACCATCCTGTGTTTCTATCAGTACAAATTTGTGGCTCTGCTCTAATCTTGGTCTGAGGTGAAACCCTTAAAATTAAAGCCTCCAAAATGTGAAGCTGGAGCAATGAGGGCAGTAAACTTTGGCACTGATGGGGAAAACAGAGGGGAACCAGGGTAGCAGGAGGAGATGGGGCGTCCACTGAAATCTGTGCTGATCAGATAATACCATGTAGCACAGCTGTCCTTCAGCAGATCTGAGTGCTTGTGGCTGAAATGCTCCTGTGCTATGTCCCGATTTCACCATATGGGAGATGATGGCCTTTATAACAGATGTAAGGCTGGGCTTGTGGGATAAGCAGCAGATGTGGGAGGCAGACAGGCCACATCTTTCCTCTTTAATGTGCGCACTAGGCTTTCAGAATGCCCCTGCCTGTAGGAGTGACTCTATGTACATTTCATTTGCATTCAGTGCAGAAGCTACTTTGTTATGTGTATAGCTCATGATTAAGAACATATTCTTGGACGCAAATCTGTTTGTGTATAATAAAACCCACAAGTGTCCAAGTGTGAAGGCTAAATAACTATCAGTTGCTGTTTAATTCACATATCACATCTTATTTAATTGAAATTGAAATGAAATTCCCAATTAGAACGCTAAGTTAAAGTGGGACAAAGCCTGCTTTCAGAAAGCTGTTTTTCAAATTGAGATACTTTGTGTTTCACTTTTTGTCTCAAAACACCAGGAGGTAATTAAAATCACTTTACAGCTGTTTCTAGAAAACCAAAAACTATTGTTGAATGCCACAGAGTCATTAAAAAATATTTATATGAAGTTGTTTTTGTATGCACAGAATTGCTATTTTTTACAAAAAGAAAAAATACATTAAAATTTGCCTCTGGGCAAGATGTGTCTCAAAGCCAAAGTTCAACTTGGTTTTAAAAAGCTGGTTACAGTGTAGTATGACCCCATGCAGTGGTTGTAAATAAAAATTCTGAAAGTGGTGATTTGAATAGCACTAGCAGGCTCTGTGATGGTATTGGTATGTTATTTGAGGAAGTTAAGTGGGTATTTGCATCAGTAATATCAACTTCTTTTATCCAAATAATGAAAGTGCAGAATTTAAGAGATTTAAATCTATAGCACCTCAACTTATTTCTATGGAGTTACTCTGAATAAAAACCGGTGTAACTTGTTCTAGAGCTTATAAAGTTCCTTGCAAAGTAATTCAGATGTCACTCAAGAATATTACGAAATTAACACAATGGTGAATGCTGTGCCTGAGAAACAAAGGTAATGTGAAACCTGTCAGTTTGCAAACATGCTACGCTTTGTTTTAGGAAGCAAAGGCAAGAAGTGACTGGAGGATTGTGTCAGCTGGGTAGCCTCTTAAAAAATGTGAGCCAGTCTCACAGCTTCAGAAATTCAGACCTTGCTTCGGCCTAGGTCTAGGCAATTGTTGAACTGCACCCATGTTCAGGAAAATACTTTTGTGGGGCTGTGCTGAATAGGAAAGACAAATGAAGTCAGCGATTTCTCAGAGCCGCAGATGCACTGAATGCACCCTTCCTGTATTCTACTTGAGTGAAGCAAAAGCTGTTAGCTTCTTTGCTTTTTATCTTCAATGCCTCACAGCCCACAATCAACTCTTCTCTGCTGCAGGTTAAATAATGAAATTTTACTGTCACTGCCAGACCAAAACTGCTTTGTTCTCTGAGACTTCTTGGAGCCAAGTTTGAAGCTGCCCTCAGATGCACACTTTGGCCCCCAAGCTTGCAAAATGTTATTAATTTGCTAATTCACTCCTGGGTCAGTCTCTACAAAACAGGACTCTTGTGTTTTTCATGAGTTCTGGTTCCAGATACAACGATGATAAAATGATTTGAATTAACGTTAATAAACCAAAGTAAACAGGCAGTCTGGTAGGAATACACGGGACATTGTCCAAGAATCTAGTGATCAAGTCAGGAAAGCGAAGGCCCGGTTAGAATTTATTCTGACCAGAGATGTTAGGGATAACAGGAAGGGCTTCTCTAGGTATATTGCCAACAGAAGACGAGGGATAATGCGGGCTCACTCTGGAATGAAACAGAAGACCTGGCTACCCTAGATTTGGAGAAGGCTGAGGTTCTCAAGTGCCCTAGCCACACTGCTCAAGTCTTGTAATACAAATGCAGGACTGTGAGAATGAAGACGTTAGGCCCACTGTAGGAGAGGATCAGGTTCAACACCATCTTAAGAAGCTGAATGTGCACAAGTCCATGGGATCTGATGAAATCCATCTACAGGTCCTGAAGAAGTTGGTGAATGAAATTGCTAAGCCACTGTCCATCATATTTCAAAAATCATGGCAGTCAGGTGAAGTTCCCGATGACTGGAAAAAGGGAAATATAACCCCATTTTCAAGAAGGGGAAAACTGGATGATCCAGGGAATTACAGACCAGCCAGTCTCACCTCTGTGACAGGCAAAATCTTGGAGCAGATCCTTCTGGAAGGCCCATGAAAAACAAGGTGCTTGGTGACAGCCAGCGTGGCTTCACTAAGGGGAAATCCTGCCTGACCAATTTGGTGGCCTTCTATGATGGTGCTATGGAACTGATGGACAGGGGTAGAGCAGTTGATGTCATCTACCTGGACTTGTGCAAGGTGTTTGACACTGTCCCACACGACATCCTTGTCTCTAAGTTGACGAGACAGCAATTTGATAGGTGGACCACTCGGTGGATAAAGAACTGGCTGGATGGCCGCACACAAACGGTTGTGCTCAATGGCTCAGTGTCCAGCTGGAGATCAGTAATGGGTGATGTCCCTCAGGAATGGATGTTGGGAGTGGTCTTGTTCAACATCTTTGTCAGATGACATGGACAGTGGGATTGAGTGTGCCCTCAGCAAGTTTGTTGATGACACCAAGCTGTGTGGTTCAGTTGATACGTTGGAGGGAAGGGATGCCATCCAGAGGGACCTTGACATGCTTGTGAGGTGGGCTGATGCCAACCTGATGAAGTTTAAACTATGCCAAGTGCAAGGTCCTATAGCTGGGTGGGAGCAATCCCAGGCACAGCTCCAGGTTGGGCAGAGAAGAGATTCAGAGCAGTGCTGTGGAGGACTTGGGGGTGTTGTTCAGTGAGAAACCGAACACGAGTCGGCTTCAGTGTGCTCGCAGCCCAGAAAGCCAACCGTATCCTGGGCTGCATCAAGAGGAGCGTGACCAGCAGGTCGAGGGAGGTGATCCTGCCCCTCTACTCTGCTCTCGTGAGACCTCACTTGCAGTATTGTGTGCAGTTCTGGTGTTCTCAATATAAGAATGACACGGAAGTGTTAACAAGTGCAGAGGAGGGCCATGAGGATGATCAGGGGCCTGGAGAATCTCTCATACGAAGACAGGCTGAGAAAGTTGGGGCTGTTCAGCCTGGAGAAGAGACTGGCTGCGTGGAGACCTCATAGCAGCATTCCAGTGTCTGAAGGGGGCCTATAGGAATGCTGGGGAGTGACTCTTCATTAGGGACTGTAGTGAGAGGACAAGGGGTAACAGGTTCAAACTTAAACAGGGGAATTTCAAATTAGATATAGGGAAGAAGTTGTTACGTATGAGGGTGGTGAGGAGCTGGAGCAGGATGCCCAAAGAAGTGGTAAATGCTCCATGACTGGCGGTGTTCAAGGCCAGGTTGGACAGGGCCTTGGATGACATGGTTTAGTGTGAGGTGTCCCTGCCCATGGCAGGGGGGTTGGAACTAAATGACCTTAAGGTCCTTTCCAACCTAACTGTTCTATGATTCTATGAAATATTTCTAAAGGTGGCTATAGCATTTTTAATTAAATCAGCAATTGATCCTTCTGTTGCAGTCTCTAGATGTGATTAGTTTCTTTAAAGATTTTTTTTTCTTTTCTGGCCTACTGTGGAAGTTTCCTAAGTTTTATGAAGTGTTTGGTGATTAATTTTTCTTGCTCTTTCATTAAAATGCACTTTTAAATGTAAAGCTGGTCTTCTCTCCACATCCTTCTAATATTTGGATGTAGATTTCTTTTATAGCCAGCTGTTTTCAGTCACATTGTGCAAAACATGGATGTTATATCCAGTTGCACCAATGCAGAGTTCCTTGCTGCTGTTTTTAATAACAATGATTGCAATTTATACCAGAAACCCAGCTCAACAGGATACTGAAGTACCTGGCACTGCCAAAGCAAAAAAAAATTCCTCAAACATAGAAGCTCACAGAAAAAGAAACAGCTTGCTGGGACTGATGCTGATGTGGAGGAGGTAGACTCTTCTTGTCATCCATGTTGACCATGAGATGTTGGAGGTGCTCTCTGACTCTGTTCTGCACTGCATGAGGTAGCTGTTTATACCATAGCTGGAGAGCAGGGACCTGGGAAACCAGAGCTGCGTGGACTAAAGCCCCAGTGGTACTTCCCCACCAGTCCCAAGTGCAAACCCTTTTCCACAGCCTAGCGGCTTAGAGCGCAGAAGTATTTTTAGTAATCTCTTTTAACAAATTAATTTATTTTAGTTCCCTACTTGAAGAGTGTTTTCTTGTGCTTGGCTCAGATTGTCTGTGCAGGTTTTCTGAAGCCTGTTCTGACTTCCAAACCAGCAGCCTTTCTATTGTCCTGAGCTTTCCTCTTTATACATCTGCTTCTTCAAAATTTCTTGTTTAAGGGTAGTCTTTTGTTTTCATTGGTTAGTCTTCACATTGGTTAGTGTTAAGTGATAAGTATCTGTAGTTTGGTTTTCTGCCTCTTGTCTTCCATGTTCCCTGTAGTTCTAAACCTAGCTCACTTCTTTGCAGGCTCCACAGGGATGTGGCAGGTATGTCTGATGATGAGGTTAACAGATGCACAGATGCTCTTGATCATCTGGCACATGTCCAACTTCACTGTGGAAGTAGTCACCCATCTCAAAACTAGGTGTCTAAATCTGTTTGTGGATGCATCTGTGGTGACTGCTGTCTTGGAAGAGGCTCTGCTCTACACCAGAGCATCTAAGAGTTATAGTAACACAAAAAATTAAAGTCTCTGGAAACATTCTTTCAAACACAGCTAGGTTTTGTAATAAAAAGCAGCAATGTATGGCTCGGATTTCAGATTTGGATGTGTCACCCTTATTGGAGAAAAAACAAGTAATAGTGAGTAACCAAAGTAACGGATGTGATTAATGGGCATTGGCTCCAAATTTTTATTTTTTTTTTTATTTTCACCAGGAAGAGGTAATAAAGAAATAGTCATGCTGGGAAGCAGCCTTAAACTGACTCAAATCCATTCATTGTGGTGAGGTTGATGATATGGACGTTACATCACTCAAGACTCATTCCAGTTTTAAAGCCAATGCTGTCTGCAAGCTGCAGCTGGTAAAATCCTCCAGTGTGGCTTTGTTGCCATCTGATTTGAGTTTTTACCCCTGACAAAGACAGAAGGCCAGGGAGTATTCTTATACTAAATGCAACTGGTGAGATCAATTGCCTACTGAGGGCTTAGACTGAGTTGTGAAGTGAAACTGGTTGCAGTCCGCATTTGTGGAGTGATCCTGCGAAAGAGATTTCACCTTGTACCAGAAGCAAGGCTAGAGAGACATGCAACTTCTCGAAAGTGAAGCCAGGAATAAAGAGGATAAAGCAAGCTGATCCTACTCTCCCCTAAAACCAAACTTTATTTTAAATACCATATTCCAAAAGCACAGCTGATATCTTTAAACACATTCACATATGGAAGTTTCACTGTAGCCAGATTTATATTTGCTCTTTGGCAGTGTACTGAAGCAATCCAAGACTAATAAAAGCCAAGGGTAACCCTGACCCAACCTGTGTAAGTGGGCTCTCTGTCATGTATGAGGTCTTAAAGTGGTTTTTATTGCTCTGCTGTGAGATTTGAGCTTTTTGGGCTTTAAAAGGTTCTTAGCAGGGGCCTGGCTCTGCTTAGCAATACTTAGCCTCAGACTTGGTGAAAAGGTGTTGACATTTGTGAGTGTCCTTCCCACATCTCTGACGCATGGTATCACTTGTTTGTTGCTGATGTCAGGTTGGTATTTTATATAACATCTGCAGTTTGAATTTAGTAAGCAAACAAGCAGCAAAAAAAGGAGAATTTGCCCTAATGAGCATGTCATCTGGTGCAATAGGAGTGCCGCACCTAGTCTCCCACTTCTGAAGACTGGTAAAATGTGAATTTTGCCAGCTGAAAGGGACCACAGCCCAACTCTGCTTCACCACATTGCTGGGTTTGGCTTCCCTGCATGGTTTTGAGAGCCAAACTGCCAGACTGATGGAAAAGAAAGGCTCTGTTTTTTTGCTTGTCTGAGCTCTGGGAAGGGGGACCTGGATGTGAAGACTTCTGACCTGGAATCACCTCCTGAAGGGGTACGAATATACTTGGTGATCTCAATTCAACCCAGCCTCCTAGGAACTTGTTTACATTTGGAAGTTAAATTACCTACATGCACTTCATAACAGCCAACAGGAGTGGTGTTAAGTGTTTTTATATTCGTGAGACATGGGAGTAAAAGAAAATACCGCATTGTCACTTCTAGAGCTCTGAATGACATGGTGGTGACTGTGATTTATGAGGGTGTTGTAGTCTCATCTATCACTCAGCCATCTCTCAGATGTGTTATTGACATCTGCAGTGCTAGTTAGTGAGGGAATAAAGATGCTTGAACATGACATTTTGGCATCCAGCTAAATGACCTCCTTATCACAAATCATTTGAAATGTATAAGGGAGATGGTCCCATTTGAAAGTTTTGATTGCACAAAACTGCACATAATACAGTTCAATAGTGTTATGTGGAGAATGAACACTTTGACAGAGCAAAAATAACCGAGAAGGGAGACAAAGCTAATTTCAGTATTGGTGTAGCCCTCCCTCAAAGTACTGCTGGCTGCTTGCCCTGGCATTTAGGGGAATGCACAAGGCATTCAGTGCTTAGAAATTGGGGGTGGGTGGGGGGAAAAAGAGAAAATTCCCTGTTGTAATGAAAGGGAAGTCTTTGAAGTGAATATTTGTCAAATTTTGTCCATACAGTCCATTTCCTTTTTTATTAGGGCTGGAAGAATGTGACTGATGCGAAGAGAATGGCTCTGGCCTTACCATGGGGAAAATGAGAAGAGTACTTGGACTTACAGTGTGGGATTCTGATGTGGTCAGTAGAGTTTAGCTGGATCTTGTAACGTGGGTACCTCAGATAACTTTCTGACACTTCTGCATTCACCAGGTTTTGGTGCTTGTTGTGGTTTAGAGGTCAGTGGCAACAGTACAGACTTGCTTGATTTGTGGCTGTTTGCTACAAGAGCCAAGGAAACGGACTACTATGAACAACCTCCACAATGCTCTGTTGAAGTCAAACTGGCAGCCACTTAAAAGTAGCCCAAGATCAATATTGCTTAACATCTTCAATAATGACCTGAATAATGGTCTAGAGTTTGTAGATGGTATGAAATTGGAAAGGAGAGTTGTTACAGCAGGGGTAGGGACCCCAAGGAGCCTCAGTGAGCTGGCGAAACCTTATGAAATGTAAAGTTCAACAGAGGCAAGTGCAAAGTTCTGCACCTGAATAACCTTCTGCAACAGCTCAGGGTAGGGACCAGCTGGGTAGAAAGCAGCTCTTCAGAAAAAGGACCAGTGGGTTTTAGGGGACAAGAAGTTGAACGTGAGTCAGGGGTGTGGTCTTATGGCAATGGTGGCGAAGTGGGTACTGGACTTTACTAGTAAGAATACTGTAAGCACGTCAAGGAGAGGGTTTATTAACTCTATTTGACATTCTGGTACTCCGCTTAACTGGAGTGTCCAGTTTGCAGCTTCTCTGATAAAGAGATATGTTGAAAAACTGGAGCAAGTCCAGTGAAGAGCCACCAAGGTGGTCAAGATGCTGGAACACACAGCACGTGGGGAGATACTGAGAGACCCAGGTTTGTTCAGTCACAAGAAGAGAAAGCTTTTTTTGTTTTCTACTACCAAATACGCAGCCCTATGGAAAATGTTCTTGGAAACACACAGAAAAAACAATCAAACACCAAAAGCAATAAACACAAGTTGCAGCAGTGGAAATCTGATTAGATATAAGAAAAAAATTATTAACTTGGAGAGTGGTTTAGCGCTGGAACAGGTGCCCAAGGAGCTGGGGAATATTTATCTGTGGAACAAAACTTGCCTGAGCAAATTCCTGCGCAACCTGACATAACATCAAAGCTGGATGTGCTTTGAGGAGGAGGTTGGACTGGGTAGGATCCAGATATTGCTTCCAACTAAATTATTGTATGCTTTATGTGCTGCTGCAGTCCCAACAGGTGATTTTTTTCCTGGTTATATTTTTAATGTTAAGTTTTACAAAAAGTCCACATAAAAGAGGCTTTCAAAATCTTGGTGCCTTAATATTTAAATTAGGGTATTTTATCCCCATCTATAATTGAACTATAGAGTCTTTTCTGGTTTTATGCTAATTTTGGCTAGTGCAGGTTGAGCTGGAGAACTGAGGATTTCACTGCTGATATTTGTGAATATGGAGGCCTGGTCTATGCCTGAAAAAGCTGGGTATCTAGGGCTACATTTATGCTGGCAAACTAGAAGTACCATGGCCTGGGCACAGATACTGGAAATTGATCTTTTGTACTGTTAAACTGTAGCATGGTCCATGGCATGGTTCATTGCCTTGGCCCAGCTAACACTCTCCTAGGCAATCCAGAAGATGGTTTGAGGTTACTTAGAGGAGAGGGACTGGGTATCACCACTGTTTTGGAGGGTAAGAGCATTTAAATAGCATGGCTGTGGGTTGTTCCAGCACAGCTGGCCTCAGGATCAGGGTAAATTTTCATTTACCAGTGGACATGAAGCCAAACAGTGTTGACTAGACATGGGCACTGTTAAAATGCAAGTAGGGATCGCAGTGTTAGGACCTTCTGCGGCAGAGCTACAGAAGAGGCTATGAAGCTACGTAGAAGATGCTAGGTATCCAGGGCTATGTGAAAGAAGGTCTTATATCTCAAGCTACATCTGTATTGGTAGTGGGGCTGGTGAATGGGCTAGAGCGGGGTCTCACAGCTGCCTGGAGGCAGTATGGCATGATTTTTCAATCAGTATCATGGGCAAGGCTATCCTCTGCTAGGGAAAATAACTACCTGACAAAGGTAGCATCAGGATTGTGCTCACTTATTATGTACACATCTTCTACTCTGCACTGAATACAGTGAGAAAGAGCCTACTGCCTGGCCCTGTGGCTGGCTGATCTCATGTCCATGCATCTAAACCCTCTACCATGTACTCCTGTTCCTATACTTTCTATCCAAAACATCTGGCAGGAAGTGGGACTTCTACATATTAATAATTGGGTCTAGCTCTGTTATGTTTCAGACTGTATTACCTGTTTGGGGTAATCATGTAATCTTGCTAAGGAATAGAGTAGCACTTAAACAGGGGGGATAATGGTGTGTCTGGGTTTGAGCCCTGTTTGTTTTCCTAGCGCAGGTGATGGAGACTGCAGCCTGCTTAGATCTGCATGGAAGGAGGGATGTCATCAATACCAAAACATGACTAACAACGGCTAACAAAGCTGGTGATGTTAGTGTGAGAGTATAGGACAGATAAAACTTCTAGACACATTTTAAATGTGCTGAATCTACAGATCTGGCACCCGAAGAGTGAGTCCTGTACCACCAGCTAAGGTGGAGGGCAGAGTCTGTAGTTTATTACCACTCATTCCTACATAAGGAAGACTGACTATCTCTGGTAATGACATAAGCAGAAGACTTGCTGTGCCTGTCACAGGACCAGTAATGGGTAATTCCTCACCCTGAGGCAGAGGCAGTGTGCTCCTGTGCTGGGGGGCTAGGCAAACAATAGCAAACAAAAAGAATAGGTGCCTTCCATGAAATCCTGTGCAGAACTGATGCAGAATTGATGAGTTTCTTTAACTGGGCATTTGACAAAAAGACAATAAATCAAGATTGCTGTGTGCCAGATGTTTCCCCTGGAACGTCTGACACTTGGATCAAAAATACCCTAAGGAAGTTTTGGTGGTTCAGTATGAAAATGCTCACATGGGGCCCTGTTTTGTCATTTGCAGCATATGAAATAAAATGCTGCCTTTGATTTGAGATAAAAACCCTCTAGGCTTAGTTTTCTGTGGCTTTCCTGCATCTCTCATGGCTTTTGCTGTTGTGCTGGTTCTACCATGCAATACTTTTTGGGGTTCATATTCCCTTTCCCTGCCTTCTGATCAGTGACCAAAAGAGGTTTATATTCCCTTATCTATATCTTTCTCATTGCTTTTAGCAACAGCTTAATATTGAAGGAATGTCTTGTCATTCTGGCTTTCGTTTCTGCTTGGTCCTGGCTAGACAGTGAAAGCAAACTATCAGTTTAGCGCCTAAAAGCTTGAGAGCTTGTCTGTACAAATCATTTTCACCTTAGCTGAGAAAACAGGCACAAGCCATCTGATAGAAAACAGTGCTTGGCAAAACATTTACTTTTAGAGCTTTCCACATTCTAAATTCCTGATGTGAGAAACATTCCTATTTTCATGAAATAAACAGACTTCACAGACTATTTCTACTTAGATGGTAGATGGTAACATAGTTACTCAACCTCATAGTAACCCTCATTGTCCTTTCTTAGAAATACACCATCTTCTAAGCACAGACCGTAACACAATCGTGTCTGTCTGCAGATGGGGGCAAGAGATGGTGACTTGAGACAATTCTCTTGCACGTAACAAAGGCTAAACAAGCCTATCCAAACTCTCCCTATCTCTTCCCCTTAAAATGAAACAAGCTGCATTGGGTTTGTGTGGCAAGGCTTTGGTAGTGGGAGGGCTATATGGGTGATTTCAGTGAGAAGCTGCTGGAAGCTTCACCCATGTCTGAGTCTTTTCTTTTTTGATCCTTTGAACTGATCTGCTGTTGTTAGCCTTTTTACTTCTCTATGACCTTTTTTCCATCTGTTAAAATGAAGATCCTGATAGCTGTCTTAGAGTCCTTTCAGAGTTTTATAGAATAAATGCTGAGAAGGAAATAGTTTTATTACGAGTAGCCCTTTCCCTTTGAAAAACAAGCCATCTTTTATTTACTGCCTTCTTTATGCAGTTGTATGGGGGTTTCTGATTCTTTGCTATTCTTTTTGCTAATTTTGTTTCATCAATTTACAGTTTATTAGAGGTGTTTCAGAATCAGATATACCTTCCCATGTAAACACAAAGATTTTTAAATACTCATGGAAAGCTCATATGTTTGTGCTCTCACAGTCTGAGTCTGGTAAAGGTTTTTAGGCAATTTCTGATGTGAATGGAAAAATATTCACCACTAGGTATCCTTTTTCCCTTTTAGAGTGTCAGTCGGCTACTGCTCTCCAGCTCATGATCAAGCGCTGTCATGGGAAAAGAAGCTGCAGCATATATGCCAGCACCTATGAATTTGGAGATCCTTGTTACCCAGGCATCCGAAAGCATCTTAATGTCATCTACACCTGTGGTGAGCCATGAAATTCTCTTACTTTAACTCTCACTGGGGTATGTGTTTGATGAACAGTGGTGTGTGAAGAACAACAGGACTTGTAATCATACATAAAAAATTGAACTTCCAGTTGGCTCATGGTGATTCTTTGGTCAACAAGGGAAAGCTCTGTGGATCACCTGAGTGGTTTAAATCTATCTCTTTTTCTACTCAGTGGCTTGATAGAAAAAGCAGAAAACATAGAAATTATATTTTGTTAACCCGTTCAACACTGCCTCTGCAAGGCAGGAAAACGTGGTGGTGAAATAAATCCAAGCAGTGGATGCTTATATCCTGAATGTTAGCATCCTGCTGTTTCATTGGACTGCAGTGAAGTTGTGGTTATCAATAGGATCTTTATTATTTTGTTCTGTATTTCATTTTGAATGGTAGAATAAGATAATCACCAATTCATACTTATCCACAGCATTAGTAGAAAATCACTCCCAAAATCTTAAGGTAAACATTGCAACATTTTCCTAACAAAATACTGTTACTTGGAAAAAATAAACAGTTGGAACTGTCAGTCAGGAGCTTAAGTCACAGTGTTGACCAGACTCCTACCTGACTAGTCATCTTATTTTGCAACAGAGAAAAAATTGTTCCTGAGTGAGCAATGTGGTATGAAAACAACATCAGGGCTGTTTTCTTCCAGTGATGACATTTTGGTCATTTGCAGCTGACATATTTGAAAATATTTGCTTCAGGGTTTTGCTTATATAGTGGTTGCTAGGATCAGCTCACTCTCTCTGTCCCTTTCTACATCCCTTTGGAAAGGGAAATTCTGGTCTTATTTTGAATCTGCTGAGCAGATGGGGGAGCATGTAGTAGTGGAGGTACTGGCTGTGTCCTCAGACAGCAACAGGTTTGTGGATGGATCTCCGTGTGTAACTGCAGGATGCTGAACCTGGTAGACAGTATTTGAGATGGAGTTACTGTAGCATTTTGTATAGTTGCTGTAGCATGGCGAATATTCATTGAAAAGCAGAGGATTGATGCAGGAGCATCAGGCTCTGAGCTTCTGTCTGGCTATTGTTTCATTTGGCAGGAGTGAAAGGAAGGTTGATGCTTGTTTGGTTGTTATTTTTAATTAGGTTCCTTGGTTTTTGGTTAAAATGCTGTAGCAAGAAGTAGCAAGGCTACCCACGCAAAGCCCTGTGAATTTATTAGCCAGGAAGGTGATATCTTTATATAAAAAAATATAAAAAAATCTCATAAAGAGACTGGAGAGAAGCTGATCCTCACAAGGATTTGACAGAAATGAAGGCAATGCAGCAAAACAGGAGCTCCACAACTCAGAAATCCAGGGACAAAACAAACAGAGCCCCGGGATGTATTTCCAAGAGAATATCTCCTTCAAAGGCCTCCTCGGCTTTATTCTGGCATTGGTCTCAAAGTCCACTACAAAAGGCAGTAATGATCTCTTAATCTAACCTTAACTTTTCTAGTCATAGCTTAACTGCATCAGGAAATGAATCGTGGCTGAAAGTACAAAATGGCATGATTTGCTTTTTAGTGGGTGAAATCTGCCTCATCCCTTGAAGGTAGCCATGGCTCCTTTTCAAACCCATGATCTCAGACATGTCTCTGAGATGGATTTTGTGATCATCAGATATCTATTTCTCCCCTTAAAGAGCAAAATCCTTCAAAATGTGAAAACCAAATAAACAAGAAATCAGATTCCAGTCCCATGTGCTTGTGCTGGACAGAAGTAAATCCTGGCATTCTTTAAAAAGAAATGGTAAACCTAAGCAATTTGATATTCTTATAGTTTAGAGAACAATTGCAGTGTAGAAAGCCTCCTGTTGGATGTCTCTTTGTTTCAGGTTTCTGTAAAGCTGCATGCATTATTGCTCCTGATATGGTGTTCTCCCACTTTCACAAAATGCATGGGAGTGAAAGGGAACAGACTGACTGACATACATGACCACACTTTCCTGTGACCCTGTATCTAGATACATATCCCTGTTCCCCACCTCTTCCTGTTGGAAACACTTGATTACTGGAGCGCAGGATGCAGCTTTGCTGCTGTTCATTGGAGAGCAGGCAAAAGACAAAGGGTGATCCTTGCATAAGCCTGGGAATTGTGGTATACAGAATAGGTTTCTCTGAGCATCACTTCAAGTCTTTCTTGTTGCTGCTTGAAATAGGTGACTTTATCACTCTCTGAGAATCAAGCAGTGCAGTTAGTCTGCTCTTCTCTCTCTCTCTGTCACTCCTTGGCTGCCAGGCTATGGCAAAAGTGTCCTGCCGTGGTTTATCAGCTTGGACCATTGTCACTGGTCTGACCTGTGAGAAAAACTGCAGTGTGCTCTTGGCCACTGTTACCAACCCACTGCGTTGCTTCAGAAGAGGTGGTGAGAGCAAGCATACTAATGATGTGGAAGCATGGGTAGGAGGGTTTCATGCAGACCTTTCCTATGTAATTAATGTAATTATGTAATTATGGGGACTGTAGGGACTCTGCTTTTGGTGCTAAAGCATGGGGAGGGCTGGAAAGAGAAAAATATGTCGTTTTCTGTTAGCAATTCATGAAAGATTCTGTTGAGGGAGTAATTAATGAGGTGACAAAAGGTAGTACTAATTGAAAACTCATGTGTTGTTAGCAGAAATCATGGTGCTTTTGCTGATATGGCCTTTGTGATGGGCATTAATGCTGGTGTTGGCTGTGTAGACCAATGACTAGTGAAGAGCTAGTGAGGACAACTTATCTCCTGAGTCCTGGCAGGAGAATATCTGCAAGTGTCTCTCAGGTCAGCACACACAGTCTGTTCTCTGGCATTGACAGGAGCTAAGCCTTATTCCGGATCTCCAAGAGGTAAATGGATGAAGCAACAGCTTTTCTCTAAGTGATGTCCAAATTTTTTGGAGGTCCATTCCTCCAGTCTCCATGTTTTATTTGGCATAAGAATTCCTGCCAGACATACACAATTTTGTTGGTGAATCTGGTTTTAACTAAAGGTGTCATCTAACCTTTTGCCCAGCTCTATTTTTTGTAATAATCTATTGTAATTATTCCAGCCAATGGGAGTGTCTCAAGTCAGCCGTTCTCCATATCATGTTATATCCCCCTGCATCTTACTTTAAGTGCCTGTTGGCATCATTTAGCTGAGAGGGAAATGCTACAAGCTAGCATGTATGTACAAGATGATTGAATCAAGCAAGTAACTAGCAGCCTGATGTGATAGCGATCTCTTGTGTGCATT
The DNA here is from genome assembly GCA_017639245.1 of Myiopsitta monachus. Classification (NCBI taxonomy): domain Eukaryota; kingdom Metazoa; phylum Chordata; class Aves; order Psittaciformes; family Psittacidae; genus Myiopsitta; species Myiopsitta monachus. The sequence continues at coordinate 20,388,001 of CM029922.1, read as the reverse complement.
AGGGTCTCATTAGCCCAGCCAAAGAAACAGATGAAAAATCCTCCAATGTGAAAACATTCCAAACCTGAATCTTGGCAGGAGCTGAAATTTTGGCCCAGAGCCAGGTGTCGCTAATGGGATGGTGTGGAAGGAGGGCTTTTCCAGTATGTGGGTCCCATTACTGCATTAATAGATACCTTTTTTTTAAGGAAAAGGCAAATTAATTCTGGGAAAGCACATAACACGTTGTGAGTTTGCTTTCTGAGTGTGGCAGCTGTAACTAGAGGGGGATTAGAAAAAAAATAGCTCTGCCTTTTCTTTAAAATACCCTGAAACTCTCAGAGGGTAACAGCAAATTAATGAGTGTTAAGGCAACTGAGAACAATAGTGCAATAAAGACTTAATAGAAGTCTTTCTTTCTGTCCCTCTGTCTTTGGTACAAAGCACTGTATTTGTAGTATCTGTGGGTACCTTGCTAGTGGTTTTGTTCTTGCTGGTGAAAGTTACTGTGGTCCAATCTTTTCCTTTTACTTAACTTGTCCACTTATTACCTTCAAAGACTCTCCTTAATTCTCTAGATCTCTTTCCTCTCTAGTACACCAGACTTGTTTTTTTGGCCCTCTACTGAAGTCCTAACTCAGAAATGTATTAAAGCCTGTTGATTTTTTTTCACGTGCACAATTGCCACTTGGATTCAAGGAAGTGTTTAAGTGTGTGCTTTGTTTTAAGACCCATGCATAAATGCTATGAAAGTTAAATATTTTCTCAAATGCTTTCTTGAGTAGGGATGAGGGGCTTGTCTGTGTGTAAAGAGAAACCTTATTCTTAGCACTGAAAGTTGAGGGAGCAATTCAGAGTGCTTAGTGTCCTGATCGCCAAACCTGCCTCCCTTTTGCAGTCAGTGCAGGCAGTAAATGTAAATCCTCTGCTAAGTACTTGCTATTCTTTAAATATAGCATCACTTAAAAATGGCCTGATGAGAAAAAAAAGAAAGAAAGAAAGAAAGATGGGGATTGTGAATTTCTTTGTGTCTAGGTGTGTTTCAGAGGATTGGCTATTGGTCCTGTTAACTGGAGGCTTTTTAATGCCTTTGTTAGTCATATGCTGGGCAAAATGGAGGAAATGTGGTCTTGGATGTATTTTTGATGGGAATATCCATTGTGCTTTTAGATGTGTGTGTGCCTCTTGCTTGATTCATGCTCAGTAGAAAGGGGTCATTGGGCTGAGAGCTAATGAACTGCCATGGTAACTCATAAATTGCTTGGAAAATCCTGCAGTTCTGCCACATTAATAATCCTGCCATCCTGCTTTATGAGGCAATAAGCTGGGTCCCAGAGGCCAAGCGCTTCACATCCTGATGAGAGAACTGGGCAGGTAAAGGATAAAGTATGAGTGCAGGGACAGCAGCTACTGCTGTTTTGTGGTGTTTGGTGCTGCTGCTGTGGGACCAAACTGGGTCAGTGAGAGATGGTAGAGATGCCCTGGGGCAATGAGGGTGTGCTGACCTTTAAGTACTTGAGAAAGCAGTTTAGCTTTTGCCAAAATGTTGTGTTTAAATACATATTCTGTCAAGTTGGACTAGAGGCAGGGTATGTGCTAGACAAGAGAGCTCTGAGGTGGTTACCCTCATGATGGTGATGAGGAGGGAGAATAAAGAGCTGCACAAATTCTCTCCCATCATTTCAAAGGGGCTGTGCTCTACTCCATTAGCTCCTGTGCAGTAAATCTATCAATGCCTCAGGCTGGAAGAATGTAATGGTCCCTTTTGCTCTTAAAATTTATGATTTCATGTATTTCAATGTATTTTTATCACTGAAAAAAATGCTTATTGTTCCTATAAAAAGCACTGCCCAAGATCTGCAAAAAAAAAAAAAAAAATAGAAAAGGAGAAATCCCATATCTCCAAGGAAAAACAAAAGCCTTTTGAAGCAGGGCAATGCAGGCAGGGTCTTGCTAGAGAAAGATAGAAACAGAACATATAATGCAGCTTTCTTTCTTCAAAAGTTGAAGTAAAATTGATGTTTATAAACAAACATTTTAGGAAGCCTGGCTCTAGGGATACTGAATATATAATGTTTGATAATATCTATTTAACTAGGACTCTTGTGTCGTACTGTAAAGTAGAACCCAGAGATATGTAGATTTTAAAATCACAGCCATGTACTTTGACCTATGAAATAAATAAAGAAAAGAGTAATGATATAATAGAATTCCATTATGTGGACACATTTAATGTCAAGACACTGGGTTCAGAGATGTTTTAGGACATGTGTTCAAATCCTCTGTCTTATTTTCCCAAGATAATAGAAGTTTGTCCAGTACTTTTTGTATCAAGCCTATGCTTTTCTTCAAGCTATAGTGTATGTTTTAAAAAGCTATCCAGTCCTCACATAATGACTGCAAATAATGAAACATTCATGAATTGAGATTCATCTGACCAGGTTTAGACAAAAGCCATAGAGATTTATAGTGTAGACATTCCCATCTGAGAAAAAAATCCTTTTACAGGTAATGGACAGAGACAGCTGCTTCAGAGGCACAAATCATCTCATCCTAAAGTAGGTGCCTGAAAGAGACTGAACTGCGTGATAATACCATTGTTTTCTCCATACATTTATTGGTTTCCACTCCTACTATTTGACTGGATCTTCAGTTATCATAGGTTTACCTAGGTAAGAGCTGAACATGATGCTTATTTGAGTTCTTAGGGGGATTTCTTCCTTTGAACCTTGAGAAATTACCTGTAGCCAGACAGAAGTGTTAGCTGCTGAAAAAGTTCTTAAATAGCAGCTTGGTGTCTTGCACCTCAGCTCAAGGTTATATCAGTCTCCAGACCTGGGTTTGGAGAAGGATTTTCCTGTTAATTGGATTCGCATGGGATTGAGGTCCACTTTGTACATTTCAGCCTTATAAATTCCCTTGATGTTTCTAGGAGCTAGTATGGGGGTTGATAGCTTTGTCATCTTCTTTGACTGGCTTTCAGGTTTTTATTCTTTTGGCCTCTTGTTCTCAAAGTCGGATTTGCTGTAGACTGTCAGGGACTGGCTGGTGGTATGGGAGAGGGGGCAGAGTAGATTTTAATTGGTGATGTAACATCTGTTGCCTGTTCCTGCAAGCAAATGGACTTCTTGAACCACCTTTTACACATTTCCATGCAGAAGGAAAAGAAAGGGGCTTGTTTCTCCTTTCAGAAGAAAGGAGACCTCACTTTGAAAAATACTCACGCATCACAGAAGCTGTTTATAAAAGCACATGGCAGTGTAACTGAAGACTGCCCATGATAGGTGAGCGCAAAGCTCAAGGCTGACATTTTCCAACTTCTGAGGCTGTGACTTTTGCCATCTTTGGTGATGTTGTCTTAACAATTTTTGTGGATGAAGTTTTCTGGATCTTAGAAAGAAGCAAAGAAGGAAACCCCTCAGTCAGCAAGACTCAGATAATTTGGATTCATGGCACAGATCTGCTGGAGATCATGGATTACCTGAGGGCAAAGGCAAGATGCCATCTTTTTTGCTGAGCAGTGCTAAAGTGAGTGGGGCACACACTTTACAAATGGGCTTGGGAGTACCTGCTAGTAACAGAGGCTATAGTAACTCTGCCATCGTACATCAAGGAGTAATATGCTATACAGGCAAAGAACTGTTCAGGTTTAACATTAGTTATTGTACAAGAATGTGAAACATGACTGACATGGCACAAACAGCCCTATTAGGCTTAAGATGAAGCTTGGTAAATTATGTAATTGGAAGCTGTCATTGTGCTGCTCCTGTTTGTCTTTGCTTACTGTACAACTGTAGCTTGATCTGAATCACACATCCAGAAGAGTCCAAACATGTCTGGCCTGGCTGGCCCAGGCACAGCAACTCTTCAATACCAAGGCAGAATGAGCTTGTGTCTGACATTGATTAGGGTAAATAAATATTGTGAGGAAGCAGAGGTCTGGGTCTCAGGTGGAGGAGGAGCAGGTAATGCTGTCACCTCAAGGGAAAGGCTTGAAAGCCCTTTGATTCTTGGAGAAGAAATGGAGACCTGGAGATAAAAATCATTGCCTTGGGGATGGGGAGGAAGGAAGATGGGACTGGAGGAAGCAGAGAGGCAGTTCAAAGGACAACTTTTACGATGATCCCAAGCAGAATGTGCTGTAAGACAAGCGCTGCCTTACAATTAGACAAGTTTTGCAAGCCTGCTGCTGTTGTCCTCCATCTCTGCCATTACTGGGTTGCATATAGCACTTCTACTAAGGAAGAAGAGTCCCTTAAAGAGTCAGCAAAAGTACTTCACAACCCCTGACCCCCACTGTTCACAAGGTGTGTGTACCTGAGACCTTTATTCCTTTTATCTGTATTTTTTCGCTTGTTTTGCTTTAGTTGATAGGGACCATGGTCTAAAAATCACAGGGAAGAGCATCAGGGGCTAGCTGTGTGGTTCCTGTGGAGTGTAAGGGGCTGCTGCAGGTCATTTTGCTCAGGAATTCATGCTACTTCAGGCTATGGGATGCTGGAGTCATTGGCTGGCTGCCGGGAAGGGAGGTTAGACTGTCGCGTGGAGTGGGTGATGACAAGGATGGGAAGGAGGCAGGCAAGACTTTTTTTGATTGTGGTATTATCCATATATTTCAGAAATCTAGAATTTTAAGAAGTGGTTTAGAATGGACTCGGAGTTTCTGTGGTAATAACAGTAATGCAAAACTGCAGCATAACCCAGATTTTAAGATGTCTGGACATATCTTTGAGGTTTCTGAACAGATTTTCTCATTAAATGATTTCCTCTAGCATAAATTTGCACATGTCCTTGGGGCTGAACATCAATCTTCCAGCTAGAGAACTGGGGTGGGTCTGGCAGGGGTCTGTCTGGCTATTTGGAGACCTCTGTGCTTGAATAGGGAGGGTACAGCCTTGAAAGCATTTGTGATCCATCCATGATTTCACCCCAGAAAAGCAGAGCTAGCTGAGAATGATTGTGCAAGATGAATGTAATATATCTAAAAGAAATCTTTTGGAAAATCTGGAGAGAGATGAGTGGAGCAGAATTAAAATGAAATAGATTATGTGGTGATTTTTTTTTGTCTGCATTCACAACCCCACTGTACAGACTTTCTATTCTTTGACATACTGAGTCCCTTAGCAGCGTTCTTGTAAAAATTCTGGCGTGAATAAGTGGTAGATATTTATAATTTTATTACTTTTTTACCTGGGAACCTCACGGAATAGCCTCATTAAGTAGGGTTACTGATGATTTTCCATGCCTGTCAAGACTTGCACAGGTTTCAAATATAGTAATTAACAGTAACGTTTCCAGGTATGAGTCTTCCGTACTGAAAAGGCGGTAGGTAGGCAGTCAGTCTGCCAGCCCTTTTCATGCAGGACCCTGCAGGCTACAGCCAGAGGAATGTCTGAGCAATGAATGGCTGACCCTTCATTCAGTGATCACCCTAACTCCTCCTAATTGAGGTTAATGCCAAAAGCATTGACACCTTGATGCTAACTCATTAGTGCCTGGAGGGTACTGGAGATTGCTGACAGCTCAGTGAAAAACTCATTAGATTAAATTTAAGGGGGGCATTTGACACCATGACCAATTAAGATTTATTTGCATGGGACACATATATATTTGCCTTCACTTTTTGAAAATGTACCAAGACAATGCAATTTCCTTGCACCGTTTATAGAAGGATTCACAGCTGGCGTCTTTCTGTGAGCACGTGCACATTTCTCTGCTGTGCACGTACCCATGCCTTGCTGTTTTCTAGCTGCCCTCTGTTCTCTTTCTCCCCTTTAATGTGAAGCAAACAGGAAATTCTATGTGATTTGGAAAATCCTTGTTCCTGACCGCGAAAAGAGAACTGGAAGAGCAGGAGGGAGAGGAGAAATAAATAGCAATTTTGTGAAAGCCACCAAAGCTGAAAATGTGCATGACCTCTGTGACGGGGTCCTGTGGTACAATCGAGGTTTGTGAGATGCTGCTGAAAGAGAACAACAGTAACAACCACTCAGAGGTGTCTGTAGCCCATTAATGAAAGGTACATGGGCATCAAATGTGTATTTAATTGCTGGGAAGTGCACTAATTGTTTACATGATGTTGCCATGCCTACAGGTCCCGGTAAGGACTGTCCTGTTGCGCAACGTGCTCTATTACTACAAAACAGTCCCTACCATGAGTAATTTAGTGGTTACAAGGGCAGGGCCAGGCAGAATTTGGGAGAAAGTATTAATCTCACTTTATGCATGGAGACAACATTCACACAAAAGTTTGTGTCAGGGATTTGTGCTGAACCTAAAATCTATCAACATAATGTCCTACCCGTACGTGCTTCCTCCCTATCTAGTAGCTTATTGCTGTATTTTCTGTGGTGACTTTGTTAGATGAGTAGATCCATGCTTTGTTCTCCACCTGGACTTTTCACCATGCAGTATTTCCCGCCTAATCCTTTCTTATATGAGATGAAAAGAAAGCAGCAGGGTGTGGCAAGATAATTTCTCTTTTTTTTTCCCGTTTTAAACCTGAGTTATGGGCTCCCTATGGTCAGACCAACTAGGGAGGGAATTCCATAGCAGGCAGCTGTTAACAACTCTGCCGTGCATGGACTAGGCAGGGAGGAGGATGTTATTGACTTACATGACTATGTAATGTAAAACAGCAAACGATGGCCAACCTGGGTCCCTTTAGCCATGTGTAGCTATAAAGCATTATTGTTGTTCCAGTTCTAGTTCTCTGCTGGGAGAGGGAAAGTGATGGCTGAAATTTCTGTGTCTTCCCACCACCTTGGAACATGCCCAGGTCCATTTTATCATTTAGTGGTATAAAAGAATTCCAGAGAACCCTTCTTTTGACCTGCTTTGGGCATTTTCTTGCATTCTACCTTGACTTTGGAGGCCTAAAGCACAGGTATTTTATCTTCTGGTTGCATGGAGGTCTTGGAAAGGGCTTTTACAATCTTTGTGTCTGGTCATCGCTGCACTAGTGATTAGAGGCTTTTAGAAGCATTTTGATTAGCAGAGATCTCTCTCAAGTTCCTTAGGTAATGTCTGCTCAACACAGATGAACTCCTGGGGGTGGATCTCACCTTCAAGTGGGGAGGAGATTGACGTGGGAGTTACACCCTAGCACTATTGTTCTTCAAGAAACTTTCATAAACCTTCCCCTGGCATTTACTTTTCCTACCTCCATTTCATGACCTCCTTTTATTCAAAGTGTATGCACCCAAATGGTTAATGCCCCTTCAAACAGACACTTCAAATACTGTTGACAGTGGCTACTTTTCATGTCCTGTTTTAGTCACTGTTTAGCTAAGCCATTCATGTTCAGCTCCTTTAATCTTGCCTCATAAATCAACATGTCCAGTCACTCAGTTGTCTTTTTGTTGCTCTTTTCCACAATTACCTATATCTTTTAACAATCACTGAGCAGGCTTATGATTATTTTTCCCCTGGGGGCCAGCAGAGACTTACAGTTTCTTTGCCATATATTAGCAATGGCAGTTGTTTCACCATCATGCAGTACCAGCACCACTACCTGGGGAGAAAAGCTAACTCTCTCTGCAACTTCAGTCCCAAGTATCCTGCTGCTCAGTATTTTGCTTATTTTTCCTCATTTAGGTGAACTGAACCAAAGGAAGTAGCAATTTCTGAATGTCAGAGTAGGGAAGCATTTCTGCATGTCAAAAACAGGATCATGAGGGACATCATCAGCATCCTTTGCTGGCTGGTTGTGTTCCCAACCTTTCTGATACAGAGGCTTGGGGCCTTAAGGATGACTGATACTACATCATATAAACAATGAAGCAAATCCTACTAAATCTCTTTAGAAGATATTTGACTGAATTCCAAACCCATGAGGCCACGCTGGGCCATCTCTTATCTTTGAAAGCCATCTCACAGCTGCCTGCAGAGACTCTGGAGGCTGGTTAATCCAAAGCAGATGGACCCTTGGTGTCAGTGCCTTCAGGGGAAGGACTGAAGGAGGGAAGGCAGAGACCTGAAGGTCTCTTTTTTGAATGGGTGTCACTCCATTTTGGTCCAAGACAGAGCCTCAGGGAGAAGATACTTGGCAATGCAGCTCCACCTGCAGTCCAACAGTCCTGTCCCCTAGCTGGTCAAAAAGTGCCTTAGCCTGGATGCTCATAGCTCACAGTGATTCAAAGAGTATATATCAAGGACCAGACTGTAGATGGTACTTGCACTATCTAGTCCATAGATGATGTTTATTTGCTTCAAGCTTTGAAGAAATTCTTGTAACATTTTCTTTAGAAGAAAAAACACCTCTGGGAATAGATTAAAAATTACTTTTTTTTTTTCCAAGGGTACCTGAAAATTAGAAAGAAAATAGATCAGTTCATAAAAGCAAAACCCTACCCTGTTTTTTCTCCCTGTTTCTTACCAACAAGTGTTGTGTTACAGTAGGAACTGTAGTGACAGGACAAAAGGTAATGGGTTTAAACTTGAGCAGGGGAAGTTCAGGTTGGATATAAGGAATAAGTTCTTTACTGTGAGGGTGGTGGGGCACTGGAACAAGTTGCCCAAAGAAATGGTAAATGCTCTATCCCTGGCAGTGTTCAAGGCCAGGTTGTTCAGAGAGTTGGGTGACATGGTTTAGTGTGAGGTGTCCCTGACCATGGCAGGGGGGCTGGAACTAGATGATCTTAAGGTCCTTTCCAACCCTAACCGTTCTATGATTCTGTGATTCTAAGTGTTACCTCTATATTTGGACAAGCATGGTAGTCAGCATGGCCCAGTTGGATAGGCACTGGCCTAAGGCCAAAAGGCTTTCTTCTTAACCCTGATTTGTCACCTTCCCTTTGATACTGGGCAGTCACTTGGCTTCCTCCTGCCTTGTGCTGCTAGGCTGCATGTCCTAAGGTTGTTTGCTCAGCATCTGGCGTGAGAGAACACCAGCCTCACCATCTCCCTTGGGGTTTCAGTTTATGCATTTAGTGCAAACATGACTACAGAGATGTGATGAATCTCTGCTTTCAGAGCCTACAGCTGCTGTCAAACTTTATTGACATGGAGCTTTGGAGAGATCATGTGTTAAGCTCCTGCCTGACATATCCATTGTTTTCACGAAAACACACTCAGTCAAGAACTCAATGACTGTCTCCCGTTTCTATTTCATTTATTTGTTCCCTCTGGAGTATTTTTATAATTCTTATTACTATGAAGAATAACTAATGTTACATTCTCTTCTCTCCTACGGTTTTTCATTGAAAAAATCAAACCATCCAGATCTACCCCATGATTACATACTAACACACATTTTTTGATGTTCTGTGCATTGATCAAAGGGTCTGACTTCTGCTATGTTAAAGCTGTACCTGATTTCCACAAGTAAGAAAGGCAAATTTTCTCTTCTGTGATGTCAGAGATTACCAAAAACTTCTGCAGACGCCTTGGGTTCTGGTGAAGAATGGAATATAGAATGTCAGTGCTGTGTTTTGAGAAGACCAAGCTATGTAGTAAATTGGTGTAATGTAAATTTTCTGTCAGATATTTCTTAGCCTATTACAGTATTAACAAACAAATGGATTTTCTTTCCTTCCTCACCTCATTATTCTTTGTCCCCTAAGTTGTGCTTAATTAAATATGAGGGTGCCCTGACGGTAGAGAAAACTAAATGGGGGAGGCGCAGATACTGGTTTGTATTTTTTGTTTTTCTTTCCTTCCTGTTCCTGTTCAGCTTTGTCAGGGTAGTGATTTTCTCTTAAGCAACGCTTAAGCGTATGTGTATGTTTGCATTTAGTTTCCAGATGGGGAGGCATAACTTCTAATAACAGTGCAAGTTGCACTGTTATAGATCTGGATGGCTGACTGACTTACCTTCCTTTTGCTGCTGGCCAAGAAACTGCACCCCAATTCCTGGGATGCTGACACACTCATGGCTGAGCCAGGCTTTTTGACTTTCAAGCCAGACTGGTGCAAAAAATTATTTACCTGTCCCAGACTGCAAAAAAGTTCACCAGCTCTTTATATATGCGAGGCTTTTGAATTCAGCTACGTATGAACTACTTTACTTTTTGGCATGATAGCTCTTGGTAAACGGGTTTCCTGAAGTCTTGAGCAGACTTTATGCAAGGAAATGTATTTAATCATTAGCACTGAGATTTTGGTTATGGAAAAAATATTTTCCTAAGTGAAGGGACTTGTAATGATTCCTCTGTTTCTCTGTAAGCACTCTTCTGCAGACTTCTTGGAGGGAATGTCATGCTTCTAACTGCATCTCAGGTGTTTTGGCCCGGCTTGGTGAGTTGTGTTTTCCTGAGGGGCCTTACTGAGCGAGTTGTAGATCTCAGTGTAGCTGAGTCCAACCTACAGATGCTTTTGGAGTTCAAGACTAAAGGTTTGGACTAGCAATGGATGCAATCTGGAGTGTAAATAGAGGGATGGAGTACTGAGTGTGTAGACTTATTGATCTGAATAGGAATGTAGTTGCAGATAGGTATGCTATTAAACAGGCTCTAATGCTGACCAGATGTAGCCATCTACAGTCTAATCAGCTACATATGGACTAGATACGCTGGCCTCCCTTTGTAGTCAGTATATGAAAAGAAATTGTCTTTCCTAGGTTGCAGTTCATTTCATTTTAAAGCAGATATCTCAGGTACCTTATGAGTGCTTATTTCTCTGTTTTGTTTTTAAAGGAACCCATGGTGACCAGACCAAGTGTGAGTATCTGCATTGTTGACATCTAAAGTTTGGTCAAATAATTCTTACCTTGGATATGTTCTCTACAAAATTACATATTTTCAATGACTATTTGTCATTACTTTCCTGAGTCTACAAACCTTGTGATGTTTAACTGAAGTTCTCTAGCACCTTATTGAATATGAGTTTACCAAAGAATTTAAAATATTTTTTAAAGTTACTAGTCTTTGAAAGTTTTATGTCTCAGGATTAGAAAAGACAAAAATTAGGTATATAGTTCAATAATACCTGCTTTTGGCAAATAATGTCTCTTCTAAAGAGTTCTAAAGAGTTCAATGGCTTTGAACCCAGTTTTGCAGGATGGGATTCGGGTTTTGATTCTGATACTGAATGTAGCAGTCTAAAGGAACCAATGATATTGCTGTAGCCAAGGAAACTTGCTTTTGTGCTGGCTAGATATCTAAAGATCAATAGCCCGTATATATGCATATAGTATTATTTTAGACAATTTGTTTTATTTATAGGTCCTGCCTAATATTTGCACGCTCTCTGATGTTTCAGCATAGGGCCTTTCAAATGCCTTGGACAATCATGTTTAACTGGATCCTGGGTATTTGACCAGCTGAATTATTCACAGATGGCAAAGCCCAGATCAGTGCTGACAACAATGGAAACACACCCAATACCAATGTAGACACTTATATTGCAGACACCTATATTCCAGACACCTAAATGAGAGTGTCTGAATCCAGTGCTGACTCCTCCATATTACACTGTGCAAAAATTAAACTCTGGGAAAGGTTTATCTTTTCCCAAGGGATGCAGTGGTCCTAATATAGTTTCATTGCTCTGGCAGCTGTCCCTGTGGAGGACAGCAAGAATGCACGAGAGAGAAGGCTGATGTTGCTATTTATTTCTTGTTTTTAGCCATCTTTGAAAACAACAGATCCCAAAAATGGACCGGCAATGTTATCCTTCTTATGGCACAGAAGAGCAAAGAGCCTCTTCTCTGTTTTGAGACATGAAAAGAAACCATTTCCTTCCAGAGGGCATTTCTTTTTCCCAGTTAGTGATAAAAGAAAAAATTCCTATTCTTTTTATTTCAGTGGAAACTTACCCAGCTCTGAAGCAATGTTTTGGGGTTAGGGCTAGAGTCTATAACACTGAAAAAAACTATAATTTCCAACAAGAGATGCTTTGAACCAAGCCAAGAATAACAGCTTGTCCCACAGTCATAACTCCTTGTTGATATTTGTACTCTGTAGTAATGCAGAATGCTCTGGCAGGTCTGGTTTCACGCACCAGCTCTGTGGGGTGTTTGTCCATATGGAAGCAGCTGGGGTGACACCAGCAGAGCCGTGAGCACCCCCATAATGCTCCTGCTTTCTGACTGCCTGGCACTCCTGTGAGCACTCTGTGTTGCTGGGGGGCAGCTGACCACAGCATAGCCTCGCATGCCTGGAGGTGTGTCACCTTGACAGCCTGATTGAAGCATGGGTGGGTCTTGCCTGATTTGGAGGATGTGCTCCATCCAAGGAGCTGCTTGCTTGGACAACCTGTGTTGCCTGGACCCTGCCAATGGAGGGAACAACCCCAGCAACACAGGGAAACTTTCTTCTCTCTGGTGAAGCAAAGCACTTCGCACTTGCAGATTCCAGCTAGACCCCACAGCCTGGGAGGCGTTCCAGGGGCTACCCATCCCTGATCTGGGCAAAAGCCAACACAGCCTAGTTAGAACCCTTTCCAGCTGGCTCTGAGCCCCTTGGCACCATCTGCCAGCGGACCTGTTGCAGTGTGCCATGGCTTGGCCACTCCACTCTCCCTGCCTCATGGTGGTGTCTTGATTGGCAGTGTTGGTGTTGATTCAGTGCCCACTGGTGGGAAATCTGCATGTCAGAGGGAATCCCCCCAGCTTGCAGCATCTTCTGCTCCCTTTATGTCTCCCAGGCAGCAGAGAGGGCAGAGGATGAGTCTGAATACATCAAGGAGGCAGCTATGACCTGCCAGGCATCCCTTATGCACCACAGCAGACACAGCTCTGCGCCAGTTTGGACATTTAACTGTGTGTTTAGGAGAGAGTCCCTGCAGGCTACACTGCAGCAGTAGAAATGTTCTCTGGCCCTAAGGGCAACAGCAAGGCATGGCTCACATTTGAATAGAGAAACTCTCTATACCCAAACTATCTGTAGTGAAAAGTCCCCCAGCTGTGCTGTCCCCTGGGCCTTGCCAGGGTGTTGTTTGGGTGTGCACAGGCCAAAATGTCTCTGAAAATTCTGTTAGTTAGAACGTGTGTATTATTGCAAGTCAGTGCTTGAGCCCTTCAGTTTATTAATATAGACATGCCTTGGATTTGACCTCCAGATCGAGGAGGTTTAGAAATCATTATTCTTTCAGTCCCCTCTTTGTTTATCCTTCAGTCTTTCTGGGATAACGGGCTACTGCATTCAGGAATCTGGCATACTTAGAAACATCCCTGCTCCAGATCAGAACAGCTTTTCGGCCAGAAAGGGCTATGTGGCTGCAAAACAACTTCTTACCAGGGACGTGTTGAGACAGTCTGGCCCTTTCCTGTGATGGAAAGTGGATCTTGCATCAGTCAGGGAATGGCCAGTGAACCCTGACCTTGGAGCGTTTTCTGTGGTGATAGCTGGAGAGCAAGAAAGGGACAGAGGAGAGGGCTGTGCCCTGCCGCTGCAGGGGAAGCAGCCCCATTTTTGGGCTCTTAGGCTGTTCTCAAATATTTTTGTCCAGTTCTTTCTCTTCTTTTTGTTGTCATAAGGTTGGCAAAGCAAAACCAGATAATGCCAGTTGTTCCCTCTGCACGTGTGACATAGCCACTGCAGCTGCTCAACAAGTCTCCTCTTCTCCTTTTCCTGTGCTTCCCTTCTCAGAGAGCAGCAGTTGTACCACTGTCTGGTACATTCAGGACAGGAGGATGTCTCCTCCTGATGCTCATGACTTTCCCTGTGATTTCTCAGCCTCTTGAAAAAGAAATGATAGGACAACATCCACTATTACTTGTACGCATTACATGACTGGTGGTGGAAACCAAGCAGGGCTAATTTGATAACTGAGAATACATACTCCTCAGATCAGTGTTTCTTTTGGACATGTATGTTCAAGTAGCATTTGATTTATTTCTTTAATAAAAAAACTCTCAAACTCTTTATTAAACGTTCATGGTTCAGTCTGAACTCTGATTTGCTTTGAAGGTACTCAAGGTCATATCCTGTAGCCAGGAGAAGCTGGAGTATTTCTAGTCATTAAACAAGAATGAGTCTGAAAGGGGCTTCGGAGCCTGGAAACGTAGAGGTGCTGGAGTAACCTTTCTGCATAAAATTTGAATCCCTTCTTAGAAAACATCTATTGCAGGGAGAAAATCCAAACTCCCCAAACATGCTGGGCAAAGCAGGTCAGTAAGAAATGATGTCTTGTCTGAGCGGGTCCTAGGACTTGCTATAAAATCAACAGGTTTTGAGTCAGGTCTCAGATAATTCTGTTCTGCAATAAACATGGAGGAACAGCATTAATTGTAGCCCATGGTGTTAATTTTGGTCACTATAATGTTTTTACAACATATTCCCAGCCCACAAACACACCCTATTTCCTTTGCATGTCCAGCAGCTCATATGAACCAAACATGCTGTTGAAAGGGAGTTGCAGATAATGTGGTTTCCCTGAGCCTTTCCAACATGTTATAAAACCAAGGGATCCAAAATAGTCATCATAATTAGTAAGCAGGCTTGGAGCCTGAGTCTGAATCCACTGTTAGCACAAACAACCTGTGTTTATGTGCATCCTCTCTGCCTTGGTGAGCAACATTTCACTGTGAGATTAGGGGTTGAAGGCTCTGAGATAGTAATTTCAGCTGTGTGCCTCTTAGTGCTATAAAGCCCATAGAATATCAGAAAATTTATTGCTGTTACTGAGTTGCAAACTCCCTGAAGTGAACAAGGGTTGCAGACCTCATGATAAACAGCACATGCTAATATTTAGCAAATGATAATGCAGACCTCAGAAAAGTATGGAGAGAGGAAAATATATTCCCAAGGGCTGATAACTAATCTAAAGAACCAAGAAATAGTTTAGAGTGGGAGGGGATTTCCCCAGCTTCCCTCCTCCATGGATAAGTCACTACCTTACTGATGTGCTGCACAGGGCCCAGCACTGATCCCCCCAGCCCCAAAGTTACTCCTGGCAATAGTTCAGAATATGCAAATTTGCAAAGCCCCACAGGCAGAGCAGACCTGATGTTTTCCAGTCCTAGCTGGAAGATGATAGAGTGTATATTTGAAGCAGATGAAATGGCTTGTTGCTAAAGCTCACCTGCTTGTTTACAGGGCTTCTCTGATGCCCCTATGCCATCTGCTCCATGCATAGGTGTCCTGGGTTCAGCAGTAGCAGTTATTTTTTCTCCTTCTTAGTAGCTAGTGCAGTGCTGTGTTTTTGACTTTTGGCCTAGGAATAGCGCTGATAACACCGATGTTTTTAGTTACTGCTCAAATGTTTACTCTGACCAAGGATTTTCTGAGTCTCATGCTCTGCCAGGGAGGAGGGGAAGCTGGGAGGAAGCAGAGACAGGACACCTGACCCAAACTGACCAAAGAGGTATTCCATACCACAGCACGTCATGCCCAGGATGTAAAAACTGGGGGCAGTTACCCGGAAGGGCTAGATCACTGCTCAGTCAGGCTGGGTATCGGTCAGCGGGTGGTGAGCGGTTGTATTCTCTTCCCTTGTTATTTCCCTTATCATTATTATTATTGGTGGTAGCAGCAGTGGTTTGTGTTATACCTTAGTTACTGGGCTGTTCTTATTTCAACCTGTGTACATTCTTTCAGTTCTCCTCCCCATCCCTCCGGGAGCAGGGAGGGGAGGAAGGGGAGAGAGTGAGAGAGCGACTGTGTGAGTTACAGCTGGGCTTAAACCACAACAACAGGACAGGTATTTTAGAAGACTATTTCCCTGTCACCTCTTCCCAGCTAACCCCTTTCCATAGAGCTAAAAAATCCTCCATTTTCTTGCATCCCACCAGTGAGGGCATATCCCCACTAGAAATGTCCCTGTGCCTGGGATATGCCCTCCTGGAAGAGTCACGTTCCCTGAAGTTCACACAGAAATGTGCCATTGGAGGGGATGAAGGACATACAACATGATGTCAGTGTTGGGTGAGCCCTACTTGAATCAGTGTCACTTGGTGTGTACAAACAGCACTGTTCTGGTGAGTGCTATGCCAAATTATGTCATTCCCTGAGGCAGGAGGGTTCGTATGGCTGGTTGCAGTAAGCCAGGGGCTGAGGTGACCCATAACCTCTTTTTGTGGCCTTAAACAGAGGCAGCTGGAAGGTGGATGATGCTGTCCAGCTGTGTCTGCCACTTGTAGTCAGGGATGGGGAAGGGACCAGGCATGGTGAATTCCTGGTGAATGAGTAGAAGGGGATGAGAGGGAGGAATGAGAGGGGCATATCACAGTCTTGACACAAGGTGAGTCCTAAGTGGATGGGGCTGCTTCCCTTTGATGCCTGCAGGAAATCTGTACCTACTTGAGTGTATTCTGACCTGTGTTAGAGATTGGTCTTTGCACCTAAAATATTATATGCAGAGAATCTGTTTGTTCATTCCCTACCCTCGCCCAGTGCAATACAAGCTTGCAACGTGTGGTAGGTCATCAGAGGGTGATGCATGCCTTTGGAGAGCTGTCTGTGTTACAGCGATGGAAAATGGCCGCCTCATGCACCGCTACTGTGTTTAATCCATAGCTGAAATGAGGAGAGCTCAGAGGCAGAGGGCAGCAGCTGCCTAATGACTTTAGGTGTTACTTTTGGGGTAGGAGGTGAAAAATGATGTGGGTAAACAACTGGCCATGAAGAGTGAGGCTTTGCTCAGAATTTGACTCAGTAATGTTTCCTTAAGTTGTGAGAAATACAGCCTGCCGGTGATCAGAGATACAGTCATGACACTTCTGAAAGACAAGGATTAGAACTGCAGACTGTGTCCAGAGTTATGTGTCTGTGCTTGGCCTCATAAGGTGAGAATTAAAGCTTCCTGTGTGATTATGTGGAAACTGCAGTAAAACATACATAAAACCAAATTGTGGGTCATGCGTTTCAGATGCTGGAAAGGGAGAAATGATAGATAGCCTGCGGCAAAACCCGATGTATGTATGTGTGACTGCAAAAGATCAGAAGGCAGCATAAGCATCTGATTTAGAATGCTTGCACTGCAGAGGCATATTCATAGCATATGTTGAGAGCTTACAGGGAACAGACCATGCAGCATGTGATACCACACACAGAGAGAGCTAGCACACTGGAAACTTCTTTCTCCTGAGAAAAAGATCACAAAGCAACATTTAATTTTTAAGAGGCACCCTCATGTTTTATATTCATGCTTTCTGTCATGATATTTGATAGCATTGCATTTCATCACTTGGAGACACACTGCTTGGGAAGGCAGACTTGGAGAGTACCTGAGCTCGTTCAAACCCATTTCCCTACGGCTGCATACCATACTTGTCCCATTTTTTGACCACTGTACATCCCGAGAGCAAATTCTGTGTAGTTAGGTTTAGCTAATGAAGTACATCTTGGGAGAAACGCACTGGAGGAGGATGTCAGATTAATAGACCCAAGGAGCAGGTCAGTGACATGCTCACAGGTAGTGAGTTCAGTTCTTCCTCCTGAGTTTAAAAATAAATGAACATAAAACCTGTACACATTCAAACCCCTGTGTACTCAAATCAGAGCAGCAATGCCATAAATAAACCTGTTATTTCTCCTCGTTCCTTCCACATAACACAAGGGAGCTGGCTGTCCTGCCTGTGCCCTCTCTCTGCTCTACATGACAGCCCTTTTTATGAGCAGACTAAAGTGCTATGTGTTCAACCTCTTGCTGTAGATAATCAGGAGCCTCAGGTAGTTGTCTATCCTCTTTCTGAAGTGGAGGTGACTAGTGGAGGCACATCCCGACCAGCCAAGAATCTCTCATCTGTGGTGATACATGTACCCTTCTGTTAACATCTCCTTCATGCTAGATGAAATATCTTTTGGGGGGGGGGGGGCAGTGGAAGCAACCTTTCTCCTTCAGATCCCTTTTCAAGTGACTAGGGGCTGCTTCCAAGATACTGAACAGGCAGCAAAGGACTCTTACTTCTCTCTCTGCTGACATGGTCACTCATCATCCTACTCCAGCATAGCTAGGGTGAACAGGGAGTGTGCTGGCCTCTTTCCAGTCACCAACAGCTGCATGTTCCACTCTTGAGAAACAGCTCTGGTCTTAGGGAGATGGCATGATGCAATGAAATTTAGGGGAAAACCTGATGCAAAGCTGCAGAACTGGGAGGAAGGGATTGTTGCTGGGAGAGGGACAGTGGAAAAGACTATAGGAAGGGAAATGACAATAGCAAAGAGAGCAACAATTGGCAATTGGGGGAAGATGGGGCTGATGGAGAGGGAATGGAGGAGAAAACTCTGAGAGGAGTGGTTTGATAACTCTGAGGATAACACAGCATACTTGAGACAGAGGTTCAATTGTTATATATATATATATATATACATATATATTATTTTTTAATTCCAGCTTTGATCTGTGAGTTGCTGCAGAAGAATTGTTTTATTGTTGTGTGCCTGACTTTCCTCATTTATGAAACAGGGATAATGGCCATTAGCAACCCTATGGCAGATGAGGGCATCTTAAGATCCTAGCCTGGAAGTGTTGACACTTGAGCACTATTGATAGACATCTGGAGACAGGCTGTCTCTGTGAATACTTCTGCAAAAATCTGCTGGAGTGCCTTTAAATTTGGCAGCTCCTAGTGCACATGCACCAAACCTCAAGCACCTTCACAAGGTCTGATGCTGGTACTTATGTCTGTAACTGTCCTGTCTCCTTGTGACAGCTTTTGCAATATCTGGTGACGCAGAGGCTGTCACAAGGGTGTGGAGCAGCAGAGCTCTGAGCACATCCTAAAGGACCAACCAGCCATAAGATTTATCTCCAGTGCAAATGATGGAGGTCTCTGCCTGCACCAGTGCTGGAGACCTTGGCAGACCTGAGTGACCTTAGACAAGTTATTTATTCTCTCTCTTCTTCAGCTCTGTATTAAAAATAAATTAAATGAGGACACTTCCCAGGAAAGTGATGAAGGTAGGTAAGGTAAAGAGTAGGATATGATGATGTGTATTGAGAGTCCTTGGAAGTGCACAGATATAAGTTAATCAGAAAAGTGTATGTTTGCCATCTGCCATTCATCACGCCATTCACCTTGCTGCACTCCACCCTCAGTCAGTGATCATTAACATCACTCAGAGACTTGAAGTGATTTTAACAAATTGCCAGAGATGTGCTGTTTCTCATTTCAATAGGTCTGAGACAAGACAAAGAGGCAAATAATTCAGTGTCACAACGCTGATAGCAAAAGAGTCACAGATGCTGATATCAAGAGACTTATCTAGTCCATTTTGATCTTTTTTATCTTGCTTTCTTCATTTCATCAACCACTGCTGGACTCCACAACTGGCTTTCTTTGAGATCCTCTCAGGATTCACAGTCTGAAGTCCCTTAAGATTGGTCGTTTTTAAAGATCTTCATATCTTCAGGTGTGTTCAGTTCGCTTTTCAGTACCCAAGTAAGTGCTGAGGTTTTTAGACATAAGTATTTCAGATACAGTTATGACCAGTAGGCTGCTACTTGTCTGCCGTCATCTCTGTGCTTGTGCTTCACTTGCATCTGTGTACAGTAGTTACATTGACTGGTGGGAGATAGTAGGGAGTCAGAGATGTTCAATAGCTTGGTGTTCATTTACTTGAATGTTTCACATCTTCTGGCCCAAGGCAGTATCTGGCCATTATTTTTTCCCCACTTTTCCATAGCAGAACTATCCTGGCCAGTTATTACATTTATGCCAGTCTGAGTCACAGGGCAGCTGGAACAAGCTGTGCTCTTCATCACTTTTTGTAGAAGTCTGTCTACTTTCACAGCAAGGTTAGGGCCCCTTTTAGAGGACACTTAAGTTTCTTTAATTGACGTAATTTTCCTGCTCATATGTTTGGCTTTGTGTGTGTGTGTGTGTCTCTAAACTTCAGGAACTCTGTTGAAACAGCTATTTCATTTCTGCTGATGGAAATTCATATTTATGTTTAGCGGAATGACACAAAGGAAACAAAGAGCTTTTTCTTTGTGATCCTGATCCCCCCTTTAATCACAAAAAGTTCAGACCTCAAACTGACCCAGAATCCTGTTCTTATTGCCGGGATGACCCCCATTATATGTGATCGAAAAAAGAGTTCTGATCTCTGCAAAGATTAGCTCTAGGCCCTAACTTTTTCATGTGCCAATATACCTTACTGCTGTTCCTGGGGGGTAGCCGACTTCGACCAAGTTGGGAAACATCCATAAGCAGAGCTATGAGTGGAAGTGACATATTTACCTCGCCTTGTCTCCTTTCATCCTGTTTTAGACCTCAAACTGTCCAACAGCATTAGGAAGCCCCACGGAATGAGAACTTGAAGTCAGTACTGCTGGATTTACTGAATCTCTGTGCTATCTCCTGACACTAACATTAACTGAAGACATGGGGAACAGGGCAGAATATGACCTCTATGAGATGAGTTTCAGGGATATGAGAAACATCTTAGAAATAAACTTGGGAAACCACATCTGCCTGCTATGTTTTTCTTGCAATTAGTCAAGAAGCTGGTGCACATACGGTTATCTTGCAAAACCAGAAGAATCAAACAAGAACCAGAGGACAGAGGAAGATATCTTGTATTGATCTTTATGAATAAATGGCAGTCATTAAAATAGCTACTCACTATGCAATAACTTTGGCTTCCATCTGTGGTACAACATTCTAAATAAGGAACCAAGAAGAATTTGCTGTGCCACGCATTCACATGGAGCCATGTGTATGTTAGCTAACCCTCAAAACAATTTGCAAAACAGAGTGTATATGATGAAAAAAGAAGGGTGAATTTTGTCCTAACAGAATAATGGAGAAAATACCAAACAAAGTAAATCTGCAAGCAGTTAAAGCAAACCTCAACCCTGGTGAAGAAGAGTTATTGAGTTTTCTGTGTGACTCAGAGCACACTTTTGTTATTAATTCAATTCCTTTAGTGGCATGTAGGAAATATGCAGACCCTCTACATGAGTTAAATTTGCCATTGTAAAGGAACATGAATGGCACATGCACAGATTTTTAAGAAGAAAATCCAGATATAACTTAATCACTTAGTTTGATCCAAAGTGCACACCAAGTAGATGAAAAGAATGTGGCCATTTAATCTCTGTAAATATGATGTCTATTCATATACTGAGGCAATTAATGTACTGTTCCATGAAGACTGAGCTGAAAAATTAATTTAGACTGACTGGAGATGAAGATTACAAAACAGACTGAAAAAAGACTGGAGGGACCAGAAACACATAGTGATGAATAAATGCCAACACTTGGTGGGGGATACCTCAGGGGAGCAGTAGGGAACAATGTTAAACTGTTTTTGCTTAAAATTCTTATTAATGGTTTGGAGGGAGGGTTGGCTATGATGTAAGCTCAGTGCTGGAATGGTGCTCATCTTGGGAGAGATCATGCTTTCCAAAACACTAACACTAACAAATTTTGGATAAATCAGAATTACAAAAAATGGTGCCAAAATGTTCAGTCTGGGGGCCTACCTAAAGTCCTAGTGAATGCACCTGTCTGTAGATGCTTCACTTTGAAATCTAGGTCCATGAGGTCCACCGTTTAGAGCAAACATAAATTCTCTTGATTTGCACTGTTTCAGCCTCTCCCACATATTTATATAATATTTGTCCAACTTTGTCCACTCTGCAGTCTCCATACAAGAGCCTTCTGGCTGACCCCTTAAACACACTGTTTCATTGTACTGGTATTTGAACGTGTATTGTGATTCTAGCAAGTGTCTGGATCCAATGCAGTATTTCAGAGAGACAGCAGGTAAAGCAATATGGAGTTGTAGGGTCTTTGTTTCCTTACTAAGTCTACTGTTCCCCAGCTTGTTTCCAGAGCTCAGTGAAAGCTGCACCTTGAGACTGTCCTTTGAGTACTATCATCATTGCTTTGAGTATGGAGGTTCAGTTCCCACAGTCATCTGTCACCTCTTGACTTTGATTGTGCATGTTCAGTAGTCTTGCAAAGGGGAGAAGGGCATGGTGCTGGCTGGGAGAAGAGATGTAGCTTCTCTTGCTGCACATATCCTGGCAATAGGAGCTGGACAGATAACCTCATTCCATATCTGGAAAGAGGGGCAGGGAGTTACAGGAAATGCAGAGGAACTTTTCTATCACGTCACAACACGTTCATTGGCCCTGTCCATCAGTAGTTGTAAGGCCCAGGAGAGGTTAGTCATCCATTAGGCATTGCTGTGCTGCCCCAGGAGTGCGACATCACCGTGCGAGTCTCCTGCAAGTCTTGGGAAGAAATACGATGGCATTGTTTGTGCTGGATTCAGGTTTGAAGGCCACCAGTTCGACAGGGCTGGATTATATTCTGTGTTGTGAACTCCCTGGGGCAGGAAATGTTTTAATGGGTTTCGTTTACACAATGAGGTTGCTTCTCTGTGGTTTTAAGGAAACATGCACAGTGCTTAGACACTGAATAGGAGGATTGAGATTAGGAGACAAATTAAAACATGAGTGACAAAAGGGACAAGCCACATCCAAAAATCAGGTGAGGATGGAGCAAGAGAGAGTGTTAAGCACAGGAGCACTTCTGTTTCGGCCCCTGCAAGAATCTCAGTTCTCTCTTTGGAGTCTTGTTTAAATAGAGATGCCATAAATACAGCACTCTGAGGGTCACAAGTACCAAATTTCTTTCTTCTCTTGTGCTTGGCTGAAGAAAACATTCATCACATATTCCTGTGTTTAAGTGAGTATTGGTTTGGGACTTGAGTAGGAGGAATGACTAAGAACTAAGAATTAATTGCTTGATACATTCTCTGATCATTTTTTGCAAGTATTAGAAAAGGTGTTGTTACCTATCACTTCTGAAAGATCATTATTTTAATTGTCCTTTGATGAGAACAGGAAACAAGGGAATAAGTTATTCAGTGTGGTCCAGTAGTAATGTATTAAAGTAAAAAGCAGGATCCCATGAAACTGTTCGGCGAAAATGACATTTATTAGGTTGTAAAATAGCCTTCCACAGAAGCAGTTGCGTCCCTGTCACTTAACTTTCGGGTTACTGAGACTAAGAGACCATAAGACCACCTTCAATTAATTACCATTTGGACTGGAGCGAAACTTTATAAAGGTTGGTTTGAAGATTCCCAGTGACTCATAAGTATCCCACAACCCTTGCAAAATTGTCAAGTAATTGGATTTATTTATGTTCTGAATGCCTAGATTTAACTTCTAGCTATTGGCTGTTGCTAGATCTTTTACTCTTAAGGCTGAAGAAACCTTGTAAGCTAATTCTTATTATTGCTTTAAATACTTATAGCCTTGTCATTAAGAAACCACTCAGCCTTTTCTTTGTAAAATTAAAGAGGTAAATCTTCTCATGTCTTTCTCCAGAATTAAGTTTCCTGATTCTTCATTTGTTCTTGTGGCTTTTCCCTGAATTCTTTCCCATGTCTCAGTATCTGCTGCCTCTGAAATAGGCTCTGAATATCAGCAGCAGATACACCAATGCCAGATTGGGACAATAAATAATTTCTTTGCTTGCTATTACATCTCTAGTACATGCATTTTGCTGCTGAAGATGTCAGACTGGTAGTCCATGTTAAACCAATTATATTTGACAACTTGCTAGGCTTTTTCCTGTTTGCTTCTGGCCTCCTTTGTCATGTCTGACAAATAATATCTCCCCTGTTCAATCTTGTGTTCAGGACTTTCCATATGTCTGTACCGAAATTCATACTGTTGGCTTGTGTATGACTTACTGCATTGTCCTCTAGATTGTTCTGCTTTATCATCCTCTTAATTCTTATATCACTTCTTCAAATTTCTCAAACTTACTAAGTAATAATTTAACTTTTTCTTCTGGGTCAGCAATAAAAACATTAAATAGCAGCTGCTAAGCCAGGATCTACATGGGACCAGAAATTTACTTGCCAAGCAAACATTTGCCATTTACTATTTAATTTGGAAAGCTATCAGTTAGCTGCTCTCCAATTGATCTATACTGTACTATGTTGATTTTAAACCAGTCAAGTTTATTACTCAATAATTCAAGTCTGGAGCTTTTCAGAAGTCCATTACATCAGCCCTATTACTTTTATCAACCTCATTTGTAGGACCATCAAAATGTGAGACTGGATTAATTTCACAAGATTCCTTTCCCATTACACATTGTTGATGGAAATTAATTATTTACTTGTTGTGTTCCATCACAGCTGTGTTTTTGCCTGAGACTGATGTGCAGCAGACAAGCCTATGTTGATAGGCCTATTTTCACCTTTTTAATTTATGTGGTGTATGGAGAGCATCAACTTTTTTATCACCTTCTAAACTCTTCCAGAATTTATAGCAAAGCATTGTGTTGCAGTGAGGTGTGGGCATACACAGTGGGCAGCTACTTGATTTCACTAAGGGCTTTTAATTTTTAATATTATTCTAAATGTGTCTGTTGGTTTTTATTATGTTATTGTACTCCCTTCTGAGTAGCAATTTGCATACAGAATCTCTTGAGATGTGCTTCTTCAGAAAACAGACAGGAGGAATTACAGAATCATAGAATCATAGAATAGTTAGGGTTGGAAAGGACCTTAAGATCATCTAGTTCCAACCCCCCTGCCGTGGGCACAGACACCTCGCACTAAACCATGCCACCCAAGGCTCTGTCCAACTCGGCCTTGAACACCGCCAGCGATGGAGCATTCACTAGCTTCCCTGGGCAACCCATTCCAGTGCCTCACCACCCTCACAGTAAAGAATTTCTTCCTTAAATCCAATCTAAACTTCCCCTGTTTAAGTTTGAACCCATTACCCCTTGTCCTATCACTACAGTCCCTAATGAAGAGTCCCTCCCCAGCATCCCTATAGGCCCCCTTCAGGTACTGGAAGGCTGCTATGAGGTCTTCATGCAGCCTTCTCTTCTCCAGGCTGAACGGCCCCAACTTTCTCATCCTATATTTGGGAAGATCACCTGATTTGGCCTGAACTGAACTATTTTATTTTCCGTTCTATTCCTGCATCCGTCAGATGAGCATTTGAACATCTTCCAGTAGTATATTAAGCAAAATTATTATGCATCTTTCAGCTATTGTTTTCATAACCTCCCCTCTGGGGAGGAGTGTTGAAATGCAGTGAATTATTTTGATAGAATTTTAAGGCAGTTTGATTTTTGTGAAATGTGTATTCTCTTACATATTTTAGAATAATAGAATCACAGGATCATTTAGGTTGGAAAAGACCTTTAAGACCATCAAGTTCAACCATTAACCCAGCACTGTCAAGTCCACCACTAAATCATGTCTCTAAGTGGCACATCTACTTGTCTTATAAATACCTCCAGGGGTGGTGACTCTCCCACTTCCCTGGCAGCCTGTTCAGTTCTTGACAACCCTTTTGGTGAAAAGTACACCTCTCCAAACCATGACACTTTTTTTTTTTTCCCAGGAGAATGCTGTGGGAAATGGTGTCAAAAGCTTTACTAAACTCTAGGTAGACAACACCCACAGTCTTTCACTTCAGCCACTAAGTGGGCCCCTTTCTCATAGAAGGACATCAGGTTAGCCAAACAGGACCTGCCTTTCATAAACCCATGCATGGGTCAGATCACTTGGTTGTCCTGTATGATGGCACTCAATATGATCTGCTCCATAACCTTCCCTGGGACTGAGGTCAGGCTGACAGGCTTGCAGTTCTCTGGATCCTCATTCTGGCCCTTTTTGCAGGTGGGCATCCCATTTCCTGACCTCCAGTCAATTGGGACCTCCCTAGTTAGCCAGGACTGCTGATAAATGATGGGAAGTGGGTCTGTGAGCAGTTCCACCAGCTCCCTCAGTGCCCATGGTAGGGATCCCATCTGGTCCCATAGCCCTGTGTGTGTCCAAGTGGTGTAGCAGGTTGCTGACAGTTTTTCCTTGGATTATGAGGCTTTCATTCTGCTTTCCGTCCTGTCTTCTAGCTCAGGGGGCTGGGTACCCTGAGAACAACTGGTCTTACTAGTAAAGGCTGAGGTAAAGAAGGCAGTAAGTACCTCAGCCTTTTTGTCATCCTTTGTCACTATATTTTCCCCCACATTCAGTAAAGGATGGAGATTCTCCTTAGCCCTTTTGTTGTGCATGTATTTATAGAGCCATCATCTATTGTCCTTTATGACAGTAGCCACACTTCTATTTCACATAGATGCTAAAGAATTGCACCACGTACTTTTAGTGAAAGGGGATGAGATTTGAAACTGTTTGCACTTCCTAAAGGAATTTGTTCTACTGTGATGAGACCTTTTTTTCTCTTTCCATTGAGCCAGAGGATCATAGTTGCTTACCATTGTTTTCTGGACATTTAGCATGTCTTGGAGATGTTCTGGTTCCAGAAAACAAAGATGAGCATCAGGACACAGAAATAATTTCAGAGTTCTCCAGGAAGCTGGACTAGACAATGGAGGAGAAATCTGACAGCAGTGATGTTCTCAGCTGGCCGAATTTCTTGTATCACCTTCCTAAGGGTAAAAATGCAACTCTAAGATACTGAATACAATTGTCCCTTAACAAGACATGGCAAGAAGCATCTTACTAAAACCCTTAAGAACAGCAGTTTCCTATATGTGAAGCCCTTTTTGGTACAGTTTTCCTGTGCACTTCCAGGACAATAAGCATTTCCAGTTCTGGGCTTGGGATGCAGCCCAGTTTGGGAATCCCTGCTCCTGCCCTGTGGGCTCCTGACAGAACAAATGCTCTCCTTGCTGAGCCACTTGAATCACAAAGTCTGAGGATTCTTGTTTCTTTCTTCTCTGTAATCTCTGTTAGAAATAAGAAAGCATCAGCAGTGCTATGCAAGTGGGGTGAAGGCTTTCATCAGCTCCTCAGGGTGCTCGATTTCATGTTTTCTTCTCTAGCACATGGGACATCCTCACAGATGAACAGTGCTGAGTGAACTTGGTTTTGGGAACATATCGTTGGCCTCAAGAACATGGAGGTTTCCACAGAAGCTCTCCCAGTTATCTGTGTGCCTTAAATTAACTCTTCAATGAAAATTCATGTCACTTTTACAAACTTAGTGCAGCAAAGATGATGTCAGTGGTGCAAACTGACTGCAAAGCCATCCTGCTACTCATAAATGGTGTCTTCAACTACATTGGGGTTCTACTGTGTTTTAAAAATTGCCTGCATTTGGCTGTGCTGTGGAAAAATAATGCCTACTGGAGTGTTTCTGCCTCTGACCATCTTTTCATCATGACCTGACATGAACTCATTTATGTAATGCTTCCTAGCAGCAGTGCTGCTGCTGAAGGCATGGCTGTTCCTGTGAGCAGCCTTCACCTCCAATATAAAAGGTCTTTCTAGCTATTCAATTCAATGAATGCCATGGCAGGAGGGAAGGGGTTTCTTCACAACCATCATAACACTGGCACTGGAAGCCAGCAGTGCTTTTTCCACACCTACTGTGCCACGTGAGCTTCCTGAGAAGGGCTGTGTTTGTTCTTTTGTCTCATAGTGTGTTGCCAAAGACTTCTCCTTTTCGTGTGTTGCAATCGCTCCTGCAGGTAAGGAATACTGGTTGAGTGTTGCAGTGAGGTGACTCCTGGTTGGCATGTGTAATTCTTTGCTGTTGTGCCAAATGCAGGCCATCCATACGGTTTGCAAAGATTTTGATGTCTTAGCTCAGGGGTGGATTTTCAAACACCTGACTTTGCAGGAACATTGCTATGGCCAAGGCTCTGCAGCTGACATTTCACAGGTTTGGTATCAGCAGTTTTTAAGGGGTCAGTCCCAATGTAACATAATAAACAATAATCTTTAGTTTCAGGCCAGGAATTTTCTTCATCTTCTATAATATTTGTGGAAGTAATGAATTCTTTACTGTAGCAGAAATAGAATGTATGCAAGGATAGACACTTCCAGATGTCCTTCCAGGCCTGAATCCAGAGACAGAAATCTATACCATACTTCATTCAAGAGCAATGGAAAGAGGGCTTGGATACCCTTTTATTTCTTTGAGCTGCTTCCATATTTCAAGAGCTTTTTAACATGAAGGTGTAATTTAAGGTTATTCCTATGCTGATTGCAAGCATTCAATTCTTTGCATTTTAAGAAGTGCTCTTGCAGTGGAATTGGTGTGTCCCAGCTGAAGGCTATCTTTAGATAGTCTGCTAGTGATCAGTTATCTATAGCCAGACATCTGGCAAGAATCGTATAGCAAGAATCAAATCTGTAGGTCTCACATATACCCCTGAGATGAGTTAGATTGCTCCAGTGGAGTGTGTTCCCTGGGACAGTAATTCTGACTCATTTCCATGCCACAGATTCATGTATTCATCCACAGACGACCTCAGATTGCAACACTGGACATCGTGCATTCTGCTTTCTTATTCTTAGATGATAGAGCTCATTTATAGGGCTTGCTTTCTTTTTCATTCCCCCCCCCATTTTTTTCTTGTCTTTTGTTCTTAGTATTCCCTCTTCTCCACTCTTTCAGTTTCTATATGGGCAAAATTGCACTCACATCTTTGAATTTATGTTAACGTGTACTTGTCTCCTGTTCTTGCTCATGATAGCTTAGAAAGCCTGGAGGAAAAATTCTGTAATTTAATGTCCATTCATGTGTGTTTTCAGTGCTTCCCTTTAAACATAGCTAAATACAGAAACCTTGGCAAGAACAGAGATATAAGAAATGCCGTCCCCAATATTCCATGGAGTACAAAGCCGTCCTTACAGTGATAAATTATCCTTATTTTCTACAGGAATATCTCATCACTTCAAAGACTGTCCCTTTGACTGCCCAGCTGATCTATCTCCCTCTTAGCTGATGCAATCTAGAATTAGAAATGTTTGAGTTGATGGTGCCAGACACCTCAGCTAGAGTTGAGCAAGGGAAGCTCTGAAGACTATAGTGAAACCCACCTATAATCCCCAATATATATTACTAGAGAATACAGTACCATATGGAGATGTTTGGTCTGGCTCCACATGGAGTAAGACAATACCCACAGTACATCCAAGCTAATGTAATGTGCTCTGCTGCAATGTCCCTTGCATAGCTTCACTGCATCTGGACCATGTTGATGCATTTACCTACCTAGCATGAGGTAGCATTGCCAGCTTGGCAAGCCATCAGCTTGGAGATCTCTCTGTGTTGGGGCAAGCCTGATTAAAGCCTACAGGGGAAGCACGTAAATTTGTATCTCAGTTGAAAGCACCCTCAGAGGCATCCAGTGCACTTTTGTCCTTTCTCTCCTAGGTGTCTGGTACCTCTGGCTTTCATTGCTTAAGGCACATTTTGCCTTATTGGCAAACTGCCTCATTTTAATAGCATTCCAGTTTTGAATTTGTAGTATATAAGCATGAATTTGGCTTGCTTCAGGTGACCAGGGTGTATTCTGCAGCAGAAAAACCACTACTAGAAGGCAGAAAATGGAACTGATTAATCATTAATAGCATCTCAAATGCATTTATTTACTTCTGAAGTACTCTGGGAAATGCTTTTCTTGAAAACCACAAACTGTGATACTTGTAGATCGTTAGATGGGTGGTTTTGCTGAATATAGAAACCAAGAACTCTATATGCGGACTAATTGGAGGTGTAGAGACCTTACTGACATCTCTGTGACACAGCATCACTCAGGCAGGATAATGTCATACTCAGTCTCAAAGCAGAATCTGACAAACCTTGGAAGGTCAAAACCATTGGTGTTTTGCCTGGATTCTTCATTTCTGCCACTGGAACTCACTTCCTCCAAAAGAAGTTTAAAGAAGAATGGTACTTTTAAGTTCCTCTTTGTAAATTAAATCATAATTGATGGAAAAATAAAGCAATTGATGTAATGTAAACCTCTCGGAGTAACTGGAGAAGGTGCTACAGAGGCTTCCCAGCAGTTATACATTGAGAAACATTCTTAATCTCCAGGATAATGTAGAAAAGGAATGACATTTATTATCTACAAGTCCTCACAAGCTGAGGATGCAGTTTCTAAAACTGCATTTGGCTCCCTCTCCTTTTCCTCCTTTATTGTAAGCCTTTACCATGGATCATTTTACATCCAAACTCACCTTCATCTGTTATCATACTTTAGTGATTTATTGACATCACGAACTTCTGATTAATACGGCTAGAAGAACATCCATCAGAAGAACTGAGAATGTGTGATCATTTGCTGTCAGGCTCTCATTAGCTGTAGCTGTCTTTCTGGAAGCTTTGTCTTTCTATTTCCAGACTGAAGCCTATGATGTTTAAAAATAATTTCCTACAATTAACATTTTGTTTCTCTGGGCTTTTAAAAAAATTGGTCAAGATGGAATATGATCACTACATGGTTAACCCAAGTAGGTAGAAAACAACCCAACGTGTCCATACAGACTCTTAACGAATGAGCAAGTCAGAATAAGAGATGGCTTGATTCAGCTTCCTTCATTCAAGATGGACAATACAAAGCTCTACAGATAATCCTATAATCATATAAAATATTTTTGGGACAGGTAGGAATTACACTCATGATGTATTTTCTAAAAGAATTTCCTTTTTTTTGATCACATTGCTTTGGTTTTAAATGACATGAGTTTTGGTGAAATACACCTCTGGTATTTTCAGATTGCTACACTAAGTAAAGTGGGAAAGGTTTTTTTTTAGAGTTTCCATACCAAGTTCTCCTTTTAATTAGACACTCTTAGGTTAAAAATACCTTTCAAAAGTGACTTCCCATATCTTTTCTGTATTTGTGACAGCTTAGAGAAGAAAATGTGGAGTATGCCTGAAAGTGATAAGTTGAGGTTAGAGGTCTAGCCAAAGTCAAGTGTTAGGGAGTTTCAGCTGTAGAAAGCTGATGCTTTGAATTATAAGTAAGTGATTAATGTTTTTAACATAAGTGGGTTTGGGAGTTACAAGGACTTGCAGCAACAGCTTGGATAAGTACGGTGAAACCTGCTTTTAGAGGTATTTTATTTATAGCACATTCATTAGATTGGACAGAATGGACAACATGTGCTTATGTGGTTAATGATAAATCCATCTGAGGACTAAACTAGTCTGCTGAGTTATGAGAAAGCCATTTGTAGGTCAGTTGGAGAGGGATGGACCTGAGAGAAACAATTCTTATTTATATGGGGGGAGCAGGGAGAGGGGAGAAGCTGGAACCACCTTTTTTCCTGCTGTAAAATATATAGGATGGAAACGTTACAGATCTTCATTCATTTTTAAAGGTCATTTGCCTGTGAAGTCTGCGTCACTGGCTTCATAAATACCAAAAATAATATGGGAAGGAGTACGCATGCCCAGAAAGGTATAGGAATATTTTTTTATAAAATAGCAGGCAATCAAATGTTAATGTATGAAAACAGCAGTGATCTCTATGAAACTGCAAAAGTCAGGAAAGGCCTAATCTCTGTGGCACTATAATTTTGCTTGTGGGATTCAGATGTTCTAGCATGAAATAAAAAGTTCTGAGCAAAAAAATGGTATAAGACTGTTCTTTCTGTTTGAATTCTGCAGACTTTAATCCTGCTGTAAGTGGTTCAAGACAGTCTTTCAAATAGAAGTTGTTTCCCCTGAATGATAAAACAAGGTGAAAGTATAGCTAATAAAAGCTATGTTTTGGCACACAGTTAATGTTGTGCTTTTAGCTATAGATATACCAATAGGATAAGAGATTGGCTCCCCTCTTCTAGGCCTATCCAGGGTACTGTGGGTCATTCATCCACAGGTTCCACTGGTTTCCACTGTGGGCCACGATGCCATTGGATTTCAAGCTGAGCCCTGGATAGTTCTCATATAAAAAAAATGGAAGGAAGGAAGGAAGGGAGGGAGGAAGGGAGGGAGGGAGGGAGGAAGGAAGGGAGGAAGGAAGGAAGGAAGAAAGGAAGAAAGGAAAGGAAGGGAGAGAGGGAGGGAAAAAAAGTGTATTATTTCTCTCTATAATCAATCACTCCTCTAGGTAGGAAAGCTAAACCTTGTAGACTTATACACCTCATGGGTGAATGGCTATCAGAAAGAAGTTGCTTGTTGCACATCCTCACAAATCAATAGGCAAACCCTGTCCTTTTGAGACATGCCTTTTTCCTGCTGGCACTTTTAGGTAAAAATGGAAATGTGATGTTAATTGTCAAGGAAGCTAATTGCAAAGTGACTACTCTCAAATGTGTTGACCGTATCTTTCAGGGTATCACTGCAGGTGCTATTTATGACTGAACTTAGTTTATCAGAACAAACTTTCAAAAAAGCTGGTTGAATATATTGAGTTAGTATTTTTAGAGAGAGAAAATGGCACCTAGCAAAGAGATATTACATACACAAATGTACAACAAAGCCAAACACAGGAAGCTATATCAGATTAAATCACATTTTAAACTCATTTATTACTCTCAGGATAATGAGCTAATGAAGGACATGGTGGCTTCTTCCCTCTCTTGACACCTTGTAATCTTAGAGTGGACGCCCTGCTGAGAAGATACACTTAAGTGCCACAGAACTTATTGGGCTCCAGCGGTAACTGCATGAAACCTAATGGCTTAATCAGTCTACCTCATTCAGAGGCTACACATGATTACTTGCTTCTTGCACCAAAAGGCATGATGACACTATTATCATATTTATAGATATTTTTTAGATATGAAGTAATCTGTGCTGTGTTATGCCAGGCAAGCACATCTCTTGCTTTTGGCCTGTGTTAGACACTGAAAAATGAGGTGCAGAGATTGAAAGAATTAGCTAGGCTCCCTCTGTAGTCCCTGGAGCAGGAGGGCAGCTCTGAAGGTTATTCAGGATTCATCTTGCCTGTTTTAAACTATGTTTGGATAAGACAAATTATCTGCCACAAGTGCCAGTCTCTCTTTAGTAACTACAGGAAGACAGTATAGCTATTTAGTTCAGATCTGCCTTTGAGATGGCTAAGCTGAATGGAGATACATCTCACCCCATGGATTTAAGGAGCTGTACTTATGCTTTGAACTGTAAGGACAAATTCTAGCAGTAGATGTGCTCCTTGCCTTGGGCAGTTCACGGATAAAATTCAGTGTCTGAAGTGCAAGAAATAAGGATGTTAAAGCTGTGTAGAAAAGTCTGAGATTCATAGGGGCAAGCATGCATTTATCCAAGGCTTTGGGATAAAGAAACGGTCTTGTGGAGCTTCTGGGTCACTTGTCATTCTGACACTAGCTATATTTTAGTTAATTGATTAAGTTAATTAAATAGCACCAGGGCCTTGCCACTGGAAAACTTTTATCCATGGTGTTAAATTTTACCGTGCTCGGCGGTATGCTCTCTGGCATGGTTTGAACTTTTGCACAGATCAGAGCTTTTTCCCAACAAGCAGTCTGGATAGAGCTGTCCTCTTTTGGAGGTTAAGGACATTTAGCCTCCAACATGCATGTGGATGGACTGTGCCTGCTGGCAGCAGTGTCGAAGGCCAAACCCTCACCCTGTTTAGCTCATTATAAGGTGCATCAACAATTTCTTAGTCTCTTCATCTTCTGTTTTTATTATTTTACCTTGTCAGGATCAGAACCACAGGGCTGTCCTTACTTTGAAATAGTATGGTGCTATCTAATTCCCTTCTGCAATTCTCTCTAATCTATAAAGAGCTTGTAAATCCGATTTTGGCCTGGATACCCTAATCTGCATCCTGGGCTGCGCCTTTCACTGACTTCAATGGACCACACTGGAGTATGTCAGGGTTTGGAGCTGATAATAGTTTTTTGAGCTGGTTGAACAAACAGATCTGCAAGACCTCTTCTTGACAGTATGCTAGCTCTGATCTGAAAAGAGACACAGCTTTAGACATCTGTTTTAAGGGCATAACTATCCTGAGCCTATTTGAACTCAATAGAAGGCTCTGTTTATATTTCTTTGGTTAATTGAAAATAACCTCCTGTTAAGGGAGTGACAACCCATACCTTAAGATCGTGCCTAAGTCATTCACGAGAGTGAAAAAAATACACCAAAGGTTAGACAGGTCAAAGCCCTTGTTTGGATCAAAGCATATGTTGAACACTGTATAAATGCCAAATCTTAAAGTGGTTTGTATTTAAGGTTGAAGTTTGGAGTAAAAAGATACTATAATAATAAATCCCTAATTCAGCATGTTAACATGCTACCACATTCACAAAGGCACAGCAAAGACAGTGATGCTTCTGATGGAGCAACTGGATACCAGTCTAAGCATATTAAAAATTTACAGCACAGCTGAGATCATTACTGTAATACCACATCCAGTTCTGATAGGTACATTTCGAAAAGGACTTTAATGCAATGGAAATGGATATTGAAAGAGTGACAGGCACGATTTGTGGTCTGTCCATAAAGTCTGCCTTATTGTGAGAGACTAAAAAAGCTCAGCTGATTTTATTTATTCAGGACAAGGTTATGAGATAACTTGCCTGTGGTTTTATAAGGTTGAGCCTATGTGGTGATGGAACAGCAGGCTCCAGTTTCCACTTGGAGCTGCATGGTGTGGGTGCTTTCAACCAAAATGCTGGAGAAATGCCAGCTATGCCTGGGCTTGAAATATTCCTTCTGTGTTGAAGGTAAATCAAGGGTAGGCTGTACTTTAGTGGGGTGATTCCCTTCTCTGTCCATGCCTGATCTGCAGTTTCCGAGAGTGGATTAATGAATGATGGCCAGGGTCGAGAGTGGTGTGACCACACAAATGCAAATTAAAAAGGCAGTCTTTCTTCTTGACAGGGTGACAGCCACTGAAATAACTTATATGAGGTAGACTGTCCTTCACTGAAAGTCTCTGATTCAGGGTGATATGTCTCCTTGAAAGATGTGCCATAATTCATAGTTGTTCTGGTGTTGGTATGGGACACCACTTTGTGGCTTCAGCTATGCAGGCTATCAGACCAGGTGATTAAAATGATCAAACAAGTGATCTCGCCTGGCCTCGAGATGTCCCTATTAAATGGTAATATTTTAAAAGTCTTATTTAAATAGGAATATTACATTCTTATTAAACTGACTGGGGAACGGAGAGGTCTCAGTGAGGACATCTTTAGCCCAGTGAAAGCTCAATTTTAAGAAGAAATATCTCCCACCACTTTCACATTTGTGGCAAGAATGACTATATTTATACTTTCTTTCAAGGAAAGAGCTGGATCTGAGCTTAGAGCTGGATTCCAACACTCCCTAGAGCTTACTCTATCTGGTAGGACATCTTTGAGCAGGATGAGGGGTGTTTTGCTTCCTTCCAAATTAAGTTTTCATTTGACCTGCTCCTCAGTCTGTAACAACCTGTTGTGTGGACATCTTATCCAACTAGATGATCTTTAAGATCTTTTCCAATGCAGACTGTTCTATGATTCTATGAGTTGCCTTGCTGGAAGAGATCCATCCATCCAGCTTTGTTCAATTAAGGCAGTATCTTGCCTTTGTCAAGGCAAAGTCTTGACCACACACCCAATGGCATTTTCTACTTCTATGGGTCGGTACCATCGTCGTGCCTTGCTGGTGCTTGGGTGCTGCTTGCCTTCTCCCTGAGGCACTGTGGAGCCCTGTTCTTCTCACCAGGCTGGGCACAGGACCCCAGCAGCACTGGCCCATCTCCCTGCTGGCCCCAGACACCAGGAGCTGCGCTGCTTTCCAGACTGACTGCTGCAACCCCAGGCAGAGTTAGTCAGGGTTTAAAGGGACGTTGCTTCCTCCCTGCTGCCCTCAGGCACAAGCTGGAGCATTCAACGAATTTAGAAAAGCCAGAAAGCTGCTGAAAACAACATTTTACTCTCAGCGTCTAGCATCATCACACCACTCCTGCTCAAATAAATAAACTCTGACGGGAATCCCGCTCTGCCCTGCCTTCATTCCTTGCTTTAATAAAACTTGTCACAGAGCTGTTTTTTTCTTCTTTTTTTCTTTCCAGTCAGCAGAATTTTAGGCTGGTTAATGAGGGGGGGAAATTTCTCTTCTCCTCCCCCCGCAATTGCCTCCCCTTTCTTTCATGTCGGGGGCCAAGTTTGGATTGGAGCCTGGTGAAGTTTCTGTGTCATTTCCTGTTGCTGCCCTCCTCGACACTCGCTCCCGCGCTCTGCTCCGCTCTCCTCTCCTCCTGCAGACGCACGGGGCGTCCGCCCTCCCGGCTGGCGGCTTTTGGGGAGGATGTGAGAGGGCAGGGGCATACCTCACGCTCTCGCCTGTCACACCGCATTCCTACTCTTGCAGTCCCCACGGGCTCAGCTCCCAGCCTGCTGCTGACAACGCCGGAGAAACCGAATGGTAAACCAACTTTCTTCTCTCCAAGCAGCTTGGCTGTACTTCCCAGGCTGCTGTGAACACACAGTGGTGAGAGCGAAAACGTCCTTCTCTCTTGCAAACTTCGCCACCGATGGCCGTGGTCCCGTCCACGCAGGTGGTGGGGAGCGAGGCGGCTGTGGGGTGCTGGTGCTGTGGGTTTGGGTGGTGGATGGCTGAGGGGCTGCGGTGAGGTGCAGCGGTGTGAAGGGACCGTGGCTGGGCAGTGCCGGCTGTGCGGGAGCCCGTTATGGGTCTCACTCCGTAGGAGAGGTCAGCATCTGCGAGGGCTGGCACAGATGCTGTGTTGCAGACGCTGTTGGCTTGTTGTGACTGATGGTAAAAAAGAGCTGTTTAAGGGAGGGAGAAATCTCTGTACAGAAGCCAGGAAGGCAGTGAACAGCGGTAAGGGAAAGAGCAAAGAGGGTGCTCAGCATTTTCACTTATGTGTTTGTCTTTCAGCTTCGGTCTAGTGTTTACAGGTTTCTCCTAGGACTTGCTTGCAGTGGCTTTAAGGGATTTGTGTGTGTGTAAGGTCCTGGCAACTGCTTTTCTGACCAGAAAGGACTGATACTAGTGAGAAATTGTATTATACTTGCTTGGAGGAGCGGCATAAGTCAGCTGGCATCTGTGAAAACCTGCCTGTCATGCCTTTCCTCTGCCATTTCCTTATTTGCTTGCTAAACACACATATATTTATTTATTTGGTAGGAAAATGACACAAATGCTTGTGCTTTAAAGTGAAGTGACTGTGACTTCATGTACTATTTCTGTCATTCCTGACTTGTTCAGTCTTGACTGTTTCTTGGACAAACAAGGCGTAACAAACTGACGGATAAATCCTGAAGCATGTGCTGGAGCCGGTTCCTGGAGCTTTCAGAGTTAAAAGGCTTTCTTGAATTCACTGTCACACAGCAGTAAATTTCAGCGTGTCAGTAAGTGAGGGGAAAAAAAGCGCTTGCAGAGCATTATACACCGTCAGATAGAGTCTGCGCTGAACAACCCCTGGGTCTTCACAGGCAGGATTAGTTCCCAACACCTCCAGCTACACAGCAGTATTTAGAAAGGTCAATTACATGTCGAGCATTTAACAGTTAATTATAAGGGGGCAGGGGGAAAGCCTTGGAGTTTTCCCTGGGAAAAATGACCCTAAGGCTTTGTGTACAGTGTGTTTACCTCCAAGTCATTGCTTGACTCATGTTGCTCCATCAGCTCCCCCTACTTTTATGTTAGTTTTGCAGTACAGTCCCCTCTGCCCCCCTCCCCAGTGGGAATGCAGTGGAAGAAGGTGCAAGATGGGGAATGAAGAAAGGGGCCCGTCGGGCACACCCTGAGCACATCAAACTCCTGCCCTGGCCTCCAGCCAAGTCACATCACCTCCCATGGCCCGGGAAAGTTCAGGCTCCCTGTCCAGCCTTGGCATCCCTTGTCTTGCTGCCATAATCACTGGGGGACACAGGAGACCTTGCTGCCAGCTTTGCCTGGAGTCAGTTTCTAGGTAAAAGCTCAAGGTTTGTTTCACAGTTCCTATTTGAAAGCCACATTTTTTTAAAACCCAAGTTGGATAGGAAATACTTCTTCTGGGTTTTCCCGGCTCCCAGACTCTGAGTACTGTGCCACTCCTTACTGAATTATTAAGTTTTCTTCACCTTCAGCATTCCCCACAGCTGGCTTGTACCTGTACAAGTGAGCTGGTCTTGATGATCTGTGCTACACACTGGTGATACACATGGACTGGTCTGAGACAACTTCTTCGTGTTGGTGGGAGTTAGGATGCGCCAGGGCACTCTAGAAAGGAAGATTGGATGCGGCCACCTTGTTTCAGAGTGTAGGAGAGTTTAATAACACGTAGGCGTCAGGCTGTGCCAGTTGGCTTCAGGGCTGAAGAATGGGCTCTGGCACAGTTTAGTTTACTAGCAGAGACAGAGCCAAGAGACTAATGAGCTCATGTAACAGAGGGAGGAGAGAAGAGCTGTAGTAGGAGTCCCTCCGAGTGCCTCTAAAGAGCTGAAGAAACAGTATTTACCTGGAACTGTGCTCTGTATTTCTTGATATGAAAGGAAATGAAGTATCAGACTGTCCTTTTTGCAGAGGTCCAACAGGCAGCTGAGCTCTGAGGTGAATTGAGTCATTGCCCATTCAAGGTGATGGGGTGGGCTAACTGTGCTTCACTTGCTGCTTTTGGGTGCTTGACTGGTGCATAGGACCTGACCTCCTTTAGAAACCCATCCATATATATACGTATTGAGAGATGAGCCTCTGTCTCAAACACACAATTTGGGTGTCTTTTTCTAAATTGTCCTAAAACTTTACCTATAGGTGCTTTAGTGGGAGGTGAATATAATTTAATCCTTAATTATTTTGGATCTAAATGTGAATCCACTTTATTTTAAGCTGACCTTACTCCATTGATTTCAGTGGAGTTATTCCTGATTTACAGCAGTTGAGGGCAGATAAGAACCATGTGCTATTTTCTGCGACGTGCAAAGGCTGCGACGTGCAAAGGAGAAAGCAAGACAAGAGAAACCCACTCAGAGTGAGATCATGATGGGGACTGAAGGGTCTTGAGTACCACCAAGAACTTTCTGGCTTTTTTGGCTTTCTTGCTTGCCCTAAATCTCAGCTTTTTGTTCTGATAGTGGAACCCTGCTCTATGCAAAAGCAAATGTTAGGTCCCTGCTTTTACATAGAACTGCTGTAAAAGCAAAGACTAGGGTCCCTGTTCCATCTCTCTCCTTGCGTGAGTGTGTTCTCCACACCACACTTTTAGTGCTTGTGTAGCCTTGACAGATGAGTCAGGGGATGGAGATTCCAGTTCGGCTGCTTACCTTGGGAAAGTGCTCTTGAGCCCAACAGACTTTACTGTCTGGAAATATTTCCTGTTGCACAACATAAATTGTCTGTTTCAGTTTAATCCTGTTGTCTTGAATTACCTCACCAAAGTACTACCTTGAGTAAAGCCCTCTCTTCATGGCCACTTCACTGCAGTGGGGGAACCAGTATTGTGAGAGGCTTCAGGTTGTGAAAACTTTCTGCCAGAAGGTGGAGTGAGCATGTGATTTACCTTTCCCCCTTCTCAGTTTTGCACAGGGGCAGGGCAGGCAAGTCTTGCTTTGTAACAGTGGATCTGTGCTACCTGTAGTCCCTGAGCCAGACTCTTTGCTGATCCACAAGCCCATGGTGGCCACTGAGATCTCCAGGAAGAGATCTCTCATCACTGGTGGCTTGCCATGGCTCTGATGGTCCTTTTCTCTGAGCTGCTTTTCCCTGTGTCAGTGCTTGAGCTTGGTGTGATGCTCCCTGTCCTGCCTGAGGTTGCTCCAAGGATGCTCTGCTGCTCCCTAGTATCATGTTGCCTGATATCTGTGCCAGTTTCTGGTGGGGTTCACGCAGGGAATAGCAGCAGTGTTTGGGTTAGCCTTGGTCTGCTAATTCTTGAGGGTGCTTTCTGTCTCTGTCCTAGCTGTCCCCAGACTGAGTCAGACACACTGCGTTCATCTGCTTTGCTCTTGTGTAGTTCCAGCTCCAGTTCTTGTGGTATTAAAGTGCTGATGCACAAATTAAGGTAACATTAACATGCTCTAGTGAGTCTTCAGCTCCCCTGCACAAATCTCTTGTTTTTCTTCTAATGCAGTGTCACTACCTGAGGACAGTCCTTGTCTCCTTGCTGTCAGGAGCTGTTGATCCCTGCTCTGTTTATGGAACATTGCCATAGCAATGAGAATATGTAGAGATGGTCAGGATCAACCAGATGACATCCCCACTGCTGGACAAACAGCCAAAAAGGTGCATGTTCCCTTTCCTCTCCAAACATATCCTGTTTGCTTTGACTGTTTTAAAAGCATATTTGGTGCTGGAGTCTGAAGCTTGCTATCATTTTGAGCCTTGCCACCATGTGACTCACAGCTGTTTAAAAGGGATTAATGCTGAGACTGGAAGGACAGTTCTTGTTCTTCTGTCCACTGGCTTGGGGCTGCCTGATGTGTTGTTGCTTGTGGCAGTCGCTCGCTTCCCAGCAAATCGGTTAATGGCACAGAACAGCTCAAAGCCAGAGGCTTTTCTTCCCTTTCTCCTGGCTACTGGAGTTGAACTGGTGAGAAGGAGGTGAGAGGCCTCTGCATCCCATCAGGAATTCCCTCAGTCATCCTCTCCCTCCCTGGAAGTGTTATTTTTGGTTAATTCATGCAAGTCTGGGCCTCCTTGGTCTATCCTGTGGGAGGAAGCTCAAGACTGGAATTTTGTAATAAAAGCCAGATTTTTCTCTGGAGGCAGTGGAGGAGGCCACTCCTGTTGCTTCTCCAGTTCTTGTTAGTTCTTGATCAGCCTAATCTGTTAACTGTGAAAGGTTTTCTTTCCCTGCTGAGAATAAGCTTGCCTCTGGGGAAGGTCAGCATTGGGCTGATCACCCTGAGATACCTGATTTCCATAGAGCCACTAGTGGGAGTCCCACCTCAAGCTGCTTGGGCGTTATCTTCCTGATGCAAGTTCCCAGCAGTTTGCTGGGGATGAGTCTTTCTGAATGTTCCTTAGACCATGTGCACTGTTGCAGAACCACAGCATTGCTAAAACCAAGGATTTTCCCTCCAGTGTCCTTTGCCAGAGTTAGTTTGCTCTTACTGTGAGGAGCACAGAGAGTCACCTTCCACACCAGCAGCAGCTGGTTTTCACTGGAGCAAACATGTCTTTGTATCTGCAGTTTGGAGTGTTCTCAGAGGCTTTCTGTGGTTGTGAAAAAAATACAGATCTGGCCTTCTGATTTCATCTGTGACCACGATATTTCAGTGTTCTCCTCCACTGACCACTGGCAGTGGAAAGGTCATCACTCCCTGGTGTCTCATTTTGGACTATCTTTGAAGGGGGGGTTGTTTCTATAGGGGCTGGTGCAGTGCGAAGCTGAGAATATCTGAAGTTGCTATAGTTCAAATATGCAGGTGCTACCTTTACTTAAATACATACAGAAAGCTTGCTAATTAAATCTGAGTGTGCTTCTTGGTCACCAGTCAGTGTACTAAGGATAGAGGTAACAGCACCTGAAGCTGATGTTTCATCCTCACTGGTACCTGACAACACTATCTGTAGGGTACTCTTCTGAGTTTCCCAGCTGGGGCTTAATTTCACTAGCTTATCAATATCTTAATAACTAACGTAAGACATCTTGTGCTGCTTTTGTTTTACTGCTCACTGTGATTCCCCTCTGACAGAGCTTAAATTATGCTTGGGGTTTTTTTGTCTTGTCTTTATTAATGCATACATGGTCTGTGTAGTCTTCAGAGATTTATTTTTCTTTAATGAAATCAGCCTTCTTCTCCTGGCTAGTGTATAGTGAATGACTGTCACATTCAAATATATGCTTTCAAGTTCAGACCTTTTCCTCAAACATATTACTTTACAGTACATTTGGCTGTGTTTAGCTGCAGTGCTGATTTACTATATCACTGACCATGAAAGACTAAAATTCCTCGTACTCCTGTTTTGTTGTTTCTTTCTATTTACTATCAACAATGCTCCAGTTTTCAGAATAGTTGGCAGATTGTAAGCTTAAATGTCTTACTTCTTTTCTTCCACTTGATACAATGGTTACAATCAGGTTAATATATTTAGCAGATTTGGAGCTGATTACAGACAAAGTACAAAAGGCTCTCCTGAGAGCAATGGTGACATGAATGTTGCAGTAGCATGTGGCACCAGGTACCAGGTGTGCACAAGAATAAAGGGATAAAGTTCAGTCCA
The DNA here is from genome assembly GCA_017639245.1 of Myiopsitta monachus. Lineage (NCBI taxonomy): Eukaryota > Metazoa > Chordata > Aves > Psittaciformes > Psittacidae > Myiopsitta > Myiopsitta monachus. The sequence continues at coordinate 20,346,319 of CM029922.1, read as the reverse complement.
AAGGGCAGGGAAGGTCCCTCATTTCTCTTCCACCAGCAGAGGCTGAAAGCACGGAGTGATAACTGGTGACAGTCCTCTTTGCTTCCGTTTTCTCTTGAAGAAGTCTTTAAGTGTTCCCGTCTCCTCATGAATTTTGTGTCCAAACAGTTGTCACCTGTCTTCTCTGTCCCAAACCTGCAACTGTTGGCCTGTATGGAAGGTCTGGGTATGAGATTTGGTCAGCCTGAATATAATAGCTTTCAGTATTGAGTCTTTTAAAAGCAAAAGAATGCAAAATTGGGAATATTCCCCCCCCCCCCCCCCGTGGAATTCCAGGCTAGGTAAACCTGCCAGTAATGCTAACTTCCTGTCAAGCTGCTGTAAAACAGAGGTTGGATGTAGTGACAGCAACACTGGCAGCAAAAACCCTTCCCACAGAGGAAAGAGTACACCATGGATGCCATAGTGAAGTAAACCTCCATCTTCTGCTTGTGCCTTCCTGTAGGGTCTACATCCCCTCTGCTTCAGGTGAGTGCTGTGTCGGGTGGTGAACACCTGATGCACTGCTAGTAAGAACTTCCAGCTGATATTTAGGAGAGGCTCCTCTGCCATGTCAACCAGCCTTCAAAAGGACCGAGCCAGTAGGTAGGTGCCTATTCAGATATAAGTCTGAGCTTGGTACTTCCAGCTGACTGGCACTCAGCATCTTCTCACTCAGCATGCAGGAACACCTAATTACCCTGCACAGACACCCTGTCTCCCTGGACTTGTACCTGTACACTTAAGAGGTTCTGAGTCACTCCTCAGAAATTCCGTGCTCTCCTTTTGACTGTGTTGTATGCCTGAACACTTAAGGTAGGTGCTCCAGGTCACGCTGCTGGGCTGGATGTCTACAGATTCATTATTGTGACACCAAGGTAAGGCTTTTATTAAATGTAGCCTGGAGTCAACTTTCCGTAGCTCAGCTTTTGCAGGTGCAAAGGACAGGCTACAATCCGGAGAAGGTTTTTTTTCCTTAATCAGTATTTGCCAAGCAATATGCTAGGCACTGCCTGTTGTTGTTACTAAGAGAAATTATGCATGTTAGGAAAGGGATCACATGGCTATCACACCATGCAATCTGACTTTATTTTCCAGCAACACTAAACACTTGCTGTTTCTGTCTAGACCTTGCCTGTTTTGTAATTTTCTATAGTTGCCTCTGAAGCAGGAGCTTGCTTGCAAAAAAAAAAGCATCCAGGACACTAGTCTGCTTTCTGCACAGCTTTAACTGTGCGGCTGGCTGCCAAGCATCACACAACAGAGTAGAAAGCAAGGCAGAGAAGTGCTTGTGAATCACCATGGAACAACATTTGACGAGCCGAGCAGGGCCATGTGATTTTAGGCAGGGCTCAAGAATTTTGTTCCTTTAGCTTCAACCCAGGGGGCAAATTTGTTCATTTCCCTGGCATTGCAACAATGATAAAGCCTTTGCACCCGTTTACCCTGAATGGGTAGGGTTCCAGCTCTGAAACACTTGCTGTTCCTTTTATGTGTGATACTAGCACAGTTAAAGGAAAGGTGGAGATTAATTGGGACCAATTCTTATGTACACTTAGCTGCTTTTATCCCCTTGTGAGTTTCTAAATATCTTTAAAGCAAATATAAGTGGTGTCATCAAAGTAGAAGTAGATTCGGGAATCAAATAAGTTCCCTACTGCGAAGTATGTTTTGCAAACATATGTGGGGAGATGGATACCAAACTATGAGTTGTCACCTATCCTTCTAGACAGATGCTGAGGATGAAGTGCTGACATTTGACAGCCACAATGGATGTTGGAGGGAAATTTCAGGAAGGTTGAGGCACCTGTGTCTGTGGTTGCCGAATGCTCCAGTGGTTCATCTTTCCTGTGCAGGTTCCTGAGCCTTATCTGGGTGGGAACCAGTTGGCTTGGGCTAAAACCATGTGAGGTAGCTGTGTAATAGCATAGACAGTCAAGTTCCAGCACCCACACTTGGGCTACTGTTCATTAGAAATTCACTACTATAGAATTCACTACTACAGAAACAGCATAAGAGCTTTATTCACCTTTGATTCTTTCCTGTCATGGCAGAGGTCACATAGTTTGGATCAGCTCAGAGATAAAGTGAAAGCGTACAGCAAACAGCAAAAGACAACCTGAACTGGGGAGTCAAAAATAAAGGCATTTTCTGGGAAATACAGGAGTGCAGGCAAGAATATGAGGAAAACCACCTGCTCAAGAGAAGGAACCTTGAAGGGTGGACATAAAATCTCCTAACTTCTTTTTCCATGTCTCCTGGACAGCCTACAGTTATTTCACAATAACGCATCTTGAAGCAGGCATGCTAAATTATAACCCTATTGCAGTGGCTCTCTGGGACCTGATGTACCCCATAGAACCACTGTGGATCTGAGGGGAAGTCTAAGTGCAGCTGGAAGAGCTAAGAAACCTGTGTCCTCCACCAGTCCAACATTCATGACGGTAGGAAGGTTATCTTATCTAACTGCAAAACGGGAGTGCTACCTGGAAGCCATCTGTCAGAGGTTTCATTCCTTTTTGCTTGCAACATGCTAGAAAAATGAAAAGCTGTGTGTGACCGCTTTGTGTTATTAATGAGTGAAGGCTGGAAAAAATCCCCATGACTTTGTGTTGTACATGTTTCTTGAGAAAAGACATGCTACCCGTGGTGAGACCTCACAGCATGCTAATTCTCAAGGCATATATGCAAACGTTTGAAACTGGAAGGTTTGTTGACCCTGGAAGAAAAAGTGGATTCCAAACAAGCACTCAGAAAAAGATTTCCCATTTCCTCAATACATGCCCTTGCTTTATTGATAAATGGATTCAGTTTGCCTGTGTTGTCGTTTAGTCCTGTTTGTCTTCTGAATTTGCATGCATTTTATTTCTGGACAATTGTTTCAAGAGCTGGCCATAAGGTAGGCAGCCGAAGAGCCACATCACCTCTTCCATCCTCTCTCTTGCTGAATTTCCAAACTTGGGGTCTTGCTTTTGAACAGAAATTTTGTGATGGGGACTGCAGGGACTAGGTTACAGGAAAATGTGAACCTCCATCAGGGTTTGAACTTGGGTCTGCAGAAAACAACCTGCTATTTCAATCTGCAAAATCACTTTGGCCTATAGGGACCTACAGATTAAAAACTCATAGTGAAGGACAACTTAACATAAAATCTCCATGGCTTTTAAGGGAATTAATTCTACCTTGTTGTTCCCACTGAACCATGTGACTTAGAGAAGTAAACCTCCTCAGAAATCCCCAGGAGGGACATGGACTGCTTGAGGATATCTGTGAGTTTTCCCTCTTGTCCATGGCTGCGTAGTTGATAAAACTGTTGCACTGCTGTGGTACAATATACAGTAACAAATCTTTCCTGTAAGGTTCAAAGGACAAAGAGAAGAAGTCAATGCTAAGGCAGGTCGCAGTTTTTGTGGGTTAACATCTGTGATCCCTCCTTCCTCCTCCTAAGTATTTAATCTGTTATATCACTGTGCGGGGTCTGGTACTGTAGGATGATACCAGATTGTTCTTTTTGACTTCAGTTCACCTTTATTTTCCCTTTCAGTCTGAACATAGGGTCATTACTGATCCTTTTTACCAGGGGGCACTGTAAAAAAATTCTAGCATGCATTTATATTTATTTATATTTAAATAACAACTGATACATGCTGGAGGATAGACAGCATGGAGTAGCTATAGTGCTGTTTCCAAAGAGCGTAAATGGTATCCTTGGCAAGAAAATAGAGAGGAAGGAAAGATTTGTTACATGTGCCTGAGTATTGCCTCTAGAATAGGATCAAAGTTAGGAAAAGAAACTGTGTTTTTGTTTCTCCACAGTTGTTAGAGTTCACAAACTTCCCAAGACCCACATTTCAAGGCTTTCATCAACCAGATTTTGTACAGTTACATTTGTTCAAAATAGTTTCCAGGCAGTGGGTGATTAGTGGTTAGAAATGGCTTGCAGTTTGGTGATAATTCGATTAAGTGAAATCCTTAGGAAAATGAGCATTCCAGATCTTTCATGTTTCTCTCCTTCACCTGTGGATCATGACTCCTTCCCCACCCAGTCTCACAGGAGGCATCTCCTCTATCTCCTGCATTTCAGAAAGGAACAGATGAATGCTAGTCAGGAAAGACAGGAGGATGCCTCTAGCCAAAATGAGCAGCAGGAAAAGACATTAACCCCCAAAACATACCACTTTTATATTTTCCCAGGAGAGCTTAAAATGCAGCAATTATATCGGCCTCCCCAAGAACTCCGTGTACTCTGGTTCTTTTGAGTAAATTTAGCATAAAGGACTGTGCTGCGCTACTGCACACTGTGGAGTTATAGTGTCTCCAGTGGTGGAGGAAGCCCAGGATTCATGGTAATTTGAGAAGATTCTCATCTTCTCGACATGTTAAGGATAGCACCCCTCTGTAGTATCATCTTGAGCAGCACTTCTCCATCTCTAAGTCTGAAGCAGTCTGCAAACAAATGAGGATAATCCATACCTGTACATTTCCATGCTGGCCAGTGAGCCAGCAAAGAAAATGGGGAAAATAAAAATAAGAGGTAAATATTCAAAGTTTGGCCATTTTTTAAATTATGTATAAATGAGAATAATTTTTTAATGTTGTGCATGCTGGGACATGGGTTTTATCTTTTTTTTTTTTTTTTAATAAAATGGTGAGGTTGTATAAAAGTATAGCTTGATCTGTCAGTCTTTGCTAAGAGAAGGAACATCTCGTGCCCTGCTCCCTCATTCATAAGTGGGGAGAGTGGAAGGGAGAGTTAGTACTTAAATAATCAAGTAGGTACTTTTACAGAAATATTGCCTTTAGGAAATTTTGGTTAAAAATATTGTTTTAAAAGGGATGATGTCTTCCTGCCTTCGTGTAAAAACTGTGGATATATGCCTGTGATAATCACTGACTCATGTATTTCCAGTTGGTTGGAATGGATTTACAAATGTTTGGACTTACTGCACACATGGCTTTACAAACAGCTGCTTGAAGTGGTTTTGCAGATCTCCCTATGATAATGACATATCATTTGTGTCTCCAAATCACAGGCTTAATACCAACGCAGTGCGACCCGGGGTGGCAGTGGGAGAGAGGCAGTCTCTCCTTCCTTGTGTCCTGGAGACTTTTCCAGTACTTAGCAATCCAGCATGGCCATGTGTGGAACAGCCGTCACTAGGCACCGTCTCATGTCCTTCTGGCCCCCATATCACAAAGTAGGCCAACCCAGCTGTTTTCATAAGTGCCTAAATAAAAGATGAATAAAGGACCAGTGAGACCATTCAGTCCATCTTCCTGGATAATGACAGCCATAGATTTCCCTTGAATTAACTCCCATTGCAATCACAGCAGGTAGTCAACCTTTTTTTTTTCAGGTGGTACCATTCTCGGCAGTGGTAATCCCACCATTGCAAGCAGCTGACATGGGTACAGCTATTACTGTCTTTCTTCTTGGCCCTGTATCCCTTTGAAGCTGTATATGTGACATTAGTGGTCCTTGTATCCTTGCTTGAGACACCCTGAGCTGTAGTAGATTCTCTCAGGGAGTGCATTCAACTTAATTTACAGGACCCGTAAATGAAGAACACATGAGATCCCTTAGGAAGATTTTCAGTCTAAACCTATTTAAAACTTTATATGGAAAAAGAAAGGTCTGAAAGTTCCCACTCAGCAGCATAGTATGCATGAGACTCAGTTAATTCACCTTGATAGAGGCCTTTAAGAGAACTTGCAAGTGCATGCTGCATTAGGGATAGGACATGTGTGAATGCACAAGAGCAGCACCAGATAAACAGAAAACATTGCAGCAATCTAGCTAGGAGGTCATGGGATCTGTGTAGCTGGCAGCATTGCTAAGCAGATCAGTTTGCGCTGTGGCTGTTTTTTTCTCACAGATGGGATAAAAATAAGATAGATTAAGTATATCCAAGAAAAAATAGTTTTGCAAAGGCTTGAGCAAGCTGCCAATGTCAGCAAAGGGAGCTGGTAATGTAAGCAAACTTCAGAGAAGGAAAGCTGCAGAGCGCCCTGCCAGAGAGAGCAAAGGGGACCAGCTCTGCATGCTGGCTGGATGTGGGGTGAGGGGTTGGATGGGCGATTAGGTTGATTTGTGTCTTCTGTGTTTACCACGGCAGATCCCAATGGAGAGGAAAGTTTTTCTTTTAGCTGATAAATATTCCTGCCTCCAATTTAAAATGTTTGTACCCCCTTCTGTGGCTCTTTGAGTTAACCTCTGCCATGCCAGGTCATGCTAGTGCATAGCTAGGTGCCGAGGAAATTTGATACTCCTGTCACGGCTGTTAATGTCTGTTCTGTTTCTTCAGGGTTAGATATACATTTGGCCTTGATCTTGCACCCAGCTTTCCAGGAGATCCTTAGGAAGGACCAGTTCAGGCAAGATGAGGAACTGCTCCCTTAAACTGGATCTTGTATCAACAGAGTGAGTAGCAATGCCTCACCTATCTGGGCCGTAGGATGCTGCCCAGTGAGCATGAAACTGCAGTTAGGATTTATGATGGAGCAAAAGCAGATGGTGTATCAGGGCTTTGCCGGGCTCAGGTGAACAATAGTTACCGCTGCTCAGTGGCTCTGTAGTAACTGGCTGTGAGCTTGGTCTCAGGCAGTGGGAGGTCATCTGCCTTCATTTAGTCAGCTGTGAGAGCAGCTTCCTGGTGATTTTTGCTCTTCCTTTCCTTTCTTTTTGAGAGTCACTACTGCTGGGTCAAGACTAGTGTTCCACTGGGGCTCCATATGTTAAGTCTTCAGGGGTGCTGATGCATAGAAAAGCCCCTTACACAGCAATAAGAGGGGGACACCAAGTCTGAAACTCTGATTTGGCAGTACTTACTCTGCTTTGGGGAGGTGTAAATGGCAAGGGGCATGGCCAGAGGGAACAAAGGCTGAAGGATATCATTCCCCACTAAGTAACAGTTATATGCTGGTCTCTGGAGTAGTTACTTCAGACAGGTTTTTAAATGCACTTAATTCAGACAGAAGTAATCTTTGTGAAAGCGGGGTTGGGCTCATGTAGGGAATATTCTGGGGATAAACATCTGCCTCTTTTTAGTTGACAGCCATGTTTGTTACATTGAACAAATACCACTATCTGACCCAAAGAGCTTGTGGAAGGAGGCCGGAAAATAAACTGCTTTGCTACTGACAAGATAATGGATCAGGAAAAAGAATAAGATTGCAGTGCTGAAAAAAAATAATAAAATACAACTCAGTCAAAAAGCTTCTTCTTATTTCTTTTTTACAAAGCCCAGAAAATTAAGTGTAGTTTTTCAGCTCAGCCTCACTTTGTAAAGTTGGTGGGTTTTACACTTGGCAAAAGAGAATGATAACATTTTCCCACATTGCTTGAGAACCTGATTAGAAGTGTGTCTTAGTGGTGAAGTTCACTCCCCTCCATGCGTTAGGGTCAGGAGGTTGATGTGCTTTGTATGAGAGATAATAACCAGATACAAAAGTTATGTCAAGACTCTCAGACAGCCAAGAGGGAGTTGGATTTAGGCATTCACCTTGGCCCTCTACAGCTCGTGTCTGTCTATCTGTATCTGTGGAAGCAATGCCATTAATGCCAATGCACCAATCCCCTGTCTGGCCAGGCCACATTGGTCTCCCATATGGGTATGATGCAATTTCCTTTGTTTCTTTATTGGGAGATTAAAGAAGCTGCCTCCTCTCCCTTTTCATTGTAGATAATTTATTGTTTCTGGATTTAATATCTTTTTGTATTTGAAGGTTTTCTACAGATGGATTAGGAGCAATATGTGAACGTTGCAATGACAGCACTTTTAAGACAATTATCTACAGTAGTAGGCTACCTGTTTCCTGATCCCCCTATTGTATAGATAAAAATTCATGTACTTAGCCTAGATGTCATTTCAAAGGCAGTTTTGGTTAATAGATATTGTTTCTTATAGTAAATTTAAGAGGGAAATGATCTGTTTGTAATTTCAATAGTGACATTTAGAACTGCTTCAGAAAGTTCTGAATTCTCCTCTTGGTGTTTGGCTGATCTGGTAATGCTTTCGCTCTCAGGACAGTGGGACTCCAGTCCTTACCAAGTTTTGCGTGTGGAAGTCCCTCCTATGCAGAAGCTTTCCTTGGCTCTCTTGTAAGCAACAAATGGCATGTGCCACAATGAGTCAGTAGTGTTATGTAGGGATTTACTTTAATAAGACATTGAGCTGGAGATTTGGCTGAAGTTGTTAACTCCAGTCCACCTCCTCTAGGGGCCAAACAGATGTAATTCCATAAGGTCTCAAAGGGCTGTACTATCTTGGCACATGCCATCTCATTCCCCTGGGAGCTGACCCTGCAGCTGTGAGTTTAGCTGTGCTGAGCTGACAGGGTGGCTTCGCTGAAGCTGTTTTGTCCCTGTGGCCCTGTGCCCCACAGGATAAGCTCTGCTGGGGGATCACAAGGGACTGCTTGTTCTTCAGCCCAAGTGGTGAAGTTGTGCCCTTTTAGGCTTTCCAGGGCCTTGGGGGACAGCTTGTGGCACTTGCCACATGACATGACATGGCTGTTCTTTCAGGGCATAGCTAACTAGAGCTACTTATTTATTTTTATTGTTAAGCACAGGAGTAGCATGAAGAAATATGGATGTTTGTCAGCTTTGCAGCAAGTTGCAGATACCACTTTGTGGCAAGTTTGGATTGCTTCCATATTTCCAGTTGTCCCATTTTCTCAGATGTAGAAGACTCCCTTGAGTCTGAAACTCTGGCCTTAAGGTTTCCAAGGACTTGTTTCTCTCTGCGTCAGTTCTGATGTTGTGGGGTTTGTTTGTTTTTCTAAGCAAAAGCCTGTATGGGAATGTTCTTTCCAGTTGCACCTTGCTGGTGTCAGCCCTGTTGGTGATACATGCTCAGGTCCCTGGGCTGCCACAGGCTGGCAATGTGGGTGACTATCTCAGATGGGGTTTTGTGAAATCAGACTCAGAGCAGTGCCCTGCTTCACCACCAGGTTGTGAAGAGCAGTGTTTTGGAGACTGGGAGCTGTTTGGGCACTGCAGTAGATGGCAGCTGCATTAAGTACATCCTCACAACTTGCATTAAATGGGATTTTGTGCTAGTTTCAGCAGAGACTCTAAAGCGAAAATTCTTGCACGGCTGTGAGAAGTTTCTCTTGCCTGGAGCCAAGACATGGAGGAGAAGCAGCTGACACAGCCACCATTGCTCTGCTTTTATCTTGTATGTTACTGCTGAGAGCTGAGCTTTGGCCAGGAGTGACTTCTGTCTCCATGCAGATGCTCTGCCATGGCTCTGTCTGGGCATGTATTCTGCCTAGGAGGAGCCAGGTAACAGCTCTGCCACATGGCCGAGGATGACACCTGCCTGAGGAGGTCTTCTCCTCCCATATGATGCTGGGAAATATGTGCATGTGCTTGGATTGGCTAAACTGTGATGCTGGAGGAGGCTTTCTCAGCTTCTGGGAAGAAGCATGCAGGTCTAGTCCTGTTGCAGGTGGCTTCAAACTAAGATTTGTCCTGACTGGAACATTGCAAAAGGTCTAGGAGGATGCTCCTCTATGGGTTAGGTGGTTGCCAGCATGTGTGGGAACTAGATTAAGGCTTGAATCCCTGCTTGTGTCCTCAGCCTAACATGCTTCGTAGGCTTGTGGTACTCCTGTTTTGCAACTGAGGTGAAGATAGCCAGTCAGAATGTATGAGAGGCGTACTTGCATGTCTGTTAAAGGTATGTAAAGCAATCTGGTTGATTTGCTTAATAGAGACAGTGTTGCAGAGGGATCTTATCATCCATAGTAGGGGTACTGTCTTTCTGCATCCATCTATTTCCAGTGCTCAGTACATTCCAACTCCACGTTCTGTCTGCTATAACTGAGTAGTTCTCCCCATGAGAGCCCCCAAACCTGTCTGTTTTACTGTCCAAGCTGATGAACAGTAACAACCAATGAGCAATGAGTGGCTGCTGAATGCTGCAGAAACAGCCTTTAGCAGGGGCAGCTCAGCAGCTGATAATTATCTCCTTCAGGGAGAAGCTTTGCAGGGGGAGTTCCCGCCTCACTGGATCCTTGCTTGACTTGGAATTATTTTGGTTGTATATCTTGATTCAGCGTGCCTCCAGTCCTTTTAGTTGATATGAAGAGCCACAGCTGGAATCTGTATGCGGAGGCCCATAAGGGCTTGAGAAGCTCTTTTCTTTGAGCACATTGACACTTCACCCTGTGGTAGGACAGTGAGATACATTGGGTTTAGCAGTCATGATAAGGCCCATGGTAGGTTGAGAAGGCACTTAAACCATGTTGTACAGAGGATTTTAGGGCTTTACTCTGGTACAAAGATGGATCCATCTCTAGTGATTGTGCATAGCCTTGCAATGAACAGTCTATATCCTTTACAATAATACCTTTTTTCTTCCTCATCAAATAAAGAGTTGCTCTACTTACCTGGACTTACAACTCCCCCAGCCAAACTCTATGAATGAATTTCCCACTAAAGACATAACTAGTCTCTGCCAAAAAAGCTTTTTTTTTTTTTTCTTTTCTTTTTTTTTATTTAATTCATGTAGGTTAACTCTATTGCTTGGAAGGAGAAACTAAGCAGCAAATTGAGTTCCTGGCCCCAGCATGAGGTACTCTGTTTGCATAGGCATTACAGGTGTGTGTTTTTTCACACGTCTCATTGACAAAATGTTGCCAGCAAATGCTTATGTACAAAATGAGCCAATGTCATTTACCTCCTCCGTCTGCTGGAGAATGTCCAGTCCTACTCGCCCGCCTTTTTCAAAAGCTTAATGGAGAGACCTGCAGAGCTGGTGGCATGGTGATAGATACAGTAGGGAACAGAAAGTTTGCACTGTCTTTCATGCTGCAGAGCTTTTCATTGTCTTAACAGAGGAAACTGTAAACACAAACTGAATAAATGCGGCTGATGATGCTGGGCTGTGAACAAATTTTGAACCTGCAATCTCCCCAGCACACCAGCACTTAGCCCTCAGTCTCCTGAGTTATTCAACAGCCCTCTTAAATAGCCAATTATTTGTCTAGGCAAGAGCAACTCAGATTTTTCTGTCTGTTGACTATGAAATATATATTTAATTTTCTTCAAGAAAGCCCATTTTTATTTGCAATTTGAGTGAAATCAGTATTCCAAAATGGCATCTCAATAAAATCAAGATTGTAACAGGGTAATGAGAAGACAAGCGCTGTAAACAATTTTCAAATGACAGAAAGTTGATATAGTTGATACATATTTTCAAATATATGACTTGATTTCACAGTGATGAATATGGGAGACTGATAGGCGATGAACAAGAACTACAGAAGGAGAGGAACAATGTGAAACTACCTGTATTTTTCTCTTTAGCTAGTGGCAGCCTACAAGCGTGTCTGGGACTCCCCTGGGTTGAAGAGGGAGGACAGGTATTGTTTTTATGTATGCTCTTGGCTGGAAAAACCTGACTTTACACTCTACTTAGAGCCTCTAGTGTTGCAGCAAGCCAGCTCCTGGATTTTTTGCCTCAACAGTGGGATGCATAGGGGTTAAAGGAGGAAGAGGGCATTAGGGTTGGGCTTCGGGGGGTGGGGGGGGTGGGGGGTGGGGGGTGTCATCACACGAGTCAGGATTGTATTGATGCCCAAGCTGATGGTGCTGGAATCACTATTGCTCCTATATGGAAATCCCCCAGCTTTACCTACCTTTTCACATGCTACCCAAATGACTCCCTCTTGATTTTCCTAGGAACGTGCTGTGTGTTTCTGCTCTGCTAAGCAGTGGCTGTGTTCCAAGCAGCAGCAGCTGCATTTTTATGCTCTTGTATTGGAACAGGACTCACATAGTTTGAATCATCACTTGCAGTCACCCACAACAGAAACGCTTGTGCTTAAAAACTTGTGAGATCATACTTGTATCTTGCAAAAACAGGTTTGGCATCTTTCTGTGGAGAAAAGCAGCTGGAAGACTGAAGAAATTATATGCCCCCAGTTGTGAAAGTTGGCACAAAGGAGGCAAGTGTAGAAGTGCCGCATTACCCCAAAACAACTTTGAGGTGGTGGATGAAGCAAACAATGCTGTATATTTTTTGTATTTTCTTAATAGTAGTATCACTCCCTAAAATGTCATCCTGATTTCCCAAAAGACTGTAAGAGTCAAAACTGTTTGACCAGAGAGGGGTAAATGGACCTAACTCACCTACGAATCAGGCTTTTTAAATTAATTACTGTTATTTTGATTAGAAAGGAAGTTTGGGAACACTTCAACGTGAAATTAAAGAAGCTTGCAAGAAAGTAATTGAAGTAATAATCTGCTTGAGAGGAGAATTGAGGTATGATTTCAAATTGGTTACCAAAAAAAAAGAGGACATGAATGCTGAGAGCACTGTTACTGAGTACAACCAGCATCTCCTACCTTTGCAGAGCTGGTGAGCAGGGATGTGATATTTAGTGAATGAAGGGGGCATGGCTTTGAGTTTGGAGTTCTCCACCCTGATTCATTTTTCAGGCTTGTCACCACTTGCACACTGCATTTTTGAGAGTGGGAAGTTTCCCATCTGTTGATGAGTGATTCAGGGGCCGGTGTGCCTGTTTGATGTCCGTGGTGCCCAGCAGTGAACTGAGCTTTGCTGAGCTGCCATTTGCCACCTCGCTGATTTTAGCTGGGTGCTCTGGATTTCCAAACAATGGTGAATTTTTCAATTTGGGATGCTGCTGTTGACATCACCTTAAAAGTGAGCTTGGGCATTTTCTTTGATGGGACAAGCAGATGTGGTGCCGCTACACTTTGCTGCCAGTAGTCTAAGGTAATGCTCAGACCTCCCAAACTTTCCTGTTTTTTTCTTTAATCCAGGGAATTAGGCTAGCATCTTTCTTATTCCTGCTGGTTAGAGAGACTTGGAGCTTTCATTAGATGTCAGATTTTGATCATAGCTAATAGAAAGCAAAGAAAATTCCTGCATGCAGGGTCTGGCAGGGGGATTGAATATTTGTGCAATATGAAAGGTCCTCTCAGGTGCAGCTTGTGCTGTATGGTTTTTGTAGTGTTCAGCAAAGCCTTGTCAGTGCTGGGGTTTCCTGTTGCTCATAGCATTCCTTTACTATTACTTTTCTTTTTTGTCTTGCTTTGTAGAATTTGATCTCTGCTTTAAATTACATCTCTGGTAACGTGTGGGCTCTGATTATTGCAGTGTGCCTCACTGAATAGGGATCATTCCCTTTCTCAGCCTCAGTTCACTTCACCTTGGCTTATAACTTTACTTTCTGGGGAAGGGAAAGGTTTGTTTTCCTTTGGGATTGCTGGAGATGCTGGTCTTTGATTTCTGTGTCCATGGCCTGAAATCGTTCTCAGATCCAGCCTGCCATATTGAAGTGATTACTTCTTTCATTGTTTGAATCTCCCCGTTATTTCTTGCCAATCCTGTGTGCGAGAACGTTCATTCCTGCATTTACCAGGGCTTTCTGCATCTGGCTGGACTGGCAGGTTCACATCTGTCTTTCATAAGGAGGATTTTGCAGACAAGAACTCCCTGGAAAGGGATTAAGCCTTTTTGTTGTTGTTGTTGGTCCTATGTTTGCTGCCACTGAGAGGATGATACATGCTGTGCACGAGACACACTGCAACAAATGCATGTCCCTTTCAGGGGATTGATGTAATTGTCTTTTTGCCCTTAGTCACCTATATTACAATTTACATTAGTGAAAAGCCAGCAAGTGCTTGCAGTGCAACAGCACATGCAGTGCAGAGCAGCTCTGAGGTTGTGGCAGAACATTGGTAATTCTGAAGCAGTGTCCAAAATGGATAAAGCAGGACTTTGAGTGGCTGCATATGTATTTTCTCATCTTCTTAGGCTTGCTTATATACTAATTCCCTATGGATTGGAGAATTCTATACATTTGCTAATGGTGGATAACATGAGAAAAGTTTTGTCTGTGCACTGAACTAGCTTTTGTTATGTTTCTGAGGGTCTGCTAGACTTTTTTAGATAAATAGATAGGCAAAGTGTTAGATAAATAGATTTTTTTAATATCTACTTTCCCCTGCATGACATGGTTGAAGTGCATAAGCTCTGACCTCCAAGTAGTTACCGTCAGTATTTAGGTGGTGTCTGCAGGTAAAACTGTGTCTGAACACTTTGAATAGGCTTGTTGAAAGCTCTACGAAGCAGAGAAGCCTTTTCCCTCAGTGTAGAGGTCCTTCAGGCCTGGCATCACACAGGCAGTTGTGGGGCAGAGAAGGAAGCAGCTGGACTCTCTTTAGTTTACTCTGACACTGATTTGCCTTGGTGACCTTGGGCAAGTCAATTAACTTTGTGGTTTAGCTTTGTCAGTTGTGAAAGGTAAATATGCTATGCTGGTTTTACAGCATAGATGATGTTTTTGAGAATTAATTAGTTGGTGTTTGAGGCACTAGAGTTTTGTGTAGGGGTTATTCATTAAGTCCTTGGTCCCTTTGCTCACAAGGGTGTTAACTGCTCTCTGCTTATGGGATGGCTCTGATGAGATGAGAGTAAAGGCATATAGAAGTAAGTGTGTGATTAACAAAGAAAGCCTGGGGTAGAATAGATTTCCCCAGGCAAGAAACTGAGTTGTTATTGGCCGATTGGCTTTCCTTTTGGCAATGTGTTCTTGAAAAGGCCCCAGTTCAGGGAGCACACCAGGATGACCCCACACTCATCTTGGAACTTCCAGGACTGCTCACTCACTTTCAGAAGTGCTCAGCCACATAAGGGCAAGAAGGACCTAAAATCCCCTCCCTCTCCTATCTGTGTGGCCAGGTGCGGAAGTCAGAAATGTAATTTCATGGACCATAAATACTAATAATTCCAGGTACTTATGATTTGAGCATGCACATTAATGTGGTGTGAGCTCTCTCCCCTGGCTGGAGTCAGCGTAATCACACTTACGACCTGTTTGTCTTGGCAAAATTGCCCTTATGAATGAGGTAACTGAGGAAAAGACATTCCTTCACTCATGGCAAATAGCTAAAAATATCTGAACTTCCACAGGCTTGGGGAGGAGAGCAGGCGTTGGGGTAAAACTCAGATCAGGGACCTCCGGAGATGCAATTTTGAGCTCCGTTTACAGAGCTGAGCAGGGGCTGCAGATCCCTTTCACACTGCTCACACTACCTTTGTTGGACCAGACTTTACCATGGAGCATGTCTTGGGGCTCAAAATGCTTTGTTCATCATTCAGAGCGTGCAAATTATAGCAAATGACCTCTGTTCTTGCTGAAAACCCTGTTTTACTTTTCAGCAATTTACTTACTGAGTTTACAAGAGTGATGCAAGAGCCTCTGCTCTGCAAATAGCTGTGAGAGCATTTTGGACAATGACTGCTGCTGTGGGACAGAATACACAGCACTTTTGTTAAACTAGGATGGGTTGAAGACTAATATGCTTTTCTTCTGCCCTTTAAAGTGAAAATTTAGTAGCCTTTCTCTTTGATAATGGGAAGAGATGCTTAGAAAGACTTAAGGCTGTTAAACTATCTGGACATGCAGGGATGGCCTAGTTTAAACTGTCCAAAGGCTAATAGTTGCCTTTTGTATATGTGTGTATTTTATTTAAGGGAATGATTTCAAAACGAAACAAAAAAAAAGCATCATTTCACAACTCGAAAGAAGCTAATGAGGTGATGCAGTTATGCCTCCCTCCCCAAAGATCTGGCTCCAAGCCTTCAAAAAGAAAAGGGCTTGCTCAGGTAGTGTTCATTATGCAGTGAGAGTTCCCGTTGCTGCTTTTCTCATGCAGCTGGAACGACAGCCCTGTGTGTTTTTATGTGTGCATGCATGTACTTACTTAGAGTCACTTCATAAATCACATTTGAAGAGTGCTTTTTTTTGTGTGTGTGTTTTGGAATTTGGCAATAAACAAGTCAACTAAGGGAAAAATCAAACCTGGATTTGGTTCAGTCACCAGCTCCGTTGGGAGGGAGGCTCCCTAGATCAACATCTTTGTAAGTGCACAGTAGCTGGAATGGGTGTCTCAGCTACTTTTTTGGCAAGGCTGAAGTTGCTTGATTATTAAGAATGATTCTTTATTATTTATGTCACCCATCTGAGGCTGCTGTATCTCTGCAGATGTGCCCTAAAGCAGGGAAGCAAAGCAGAGGCAGCACAGCCAGACTGCTTATGTTTTATTGGAACGCACTGCTTTCATTGTGAGAACAGCTTTTTTCGGCCAGCCAGCTCCATCTGTCCTTGTTTTTCTTCCAGGAATGCAAGGGGCTGCGGAGATCGAGAAGTGGGGAAATGCAACTTTGATTGAAACTCTAGGGGACCATGAAAGAGAGCAGAAAGGAAAGCAAGAAAATCATAAAAACCACTGTAGTAGGGGACAAAAAAAGAGTGGCACAGTCCTGAGAGTGTGACAGGGCAGCAGGAGCTGTAGCTCCTCTCTTCTCAGGATGTGTTTTTGACTCTTGCTATGGAGTCCTCCAGCTTGTAGTCTTCACTAAAGAGGCTGGATTGAGATTTGCTTCTTTTTGAAGTCCAAGGAAATGTGGCTATGTTTTGGTTTTGTTTGTTGTTTTTTTTTTTTAATTTCCTCTTGTAGTGCCTGCAATGGAAATGGCTGTACCTGTCTGTGAGAGTGACTCACGGGTCCCACTCACTGTCACTCAAAAGCTTCACATTAGCCCACAGGGTGCTGGGAGATGCTGTATGGAGAACTGTGGCCAGGAGAGATGTAAAGCTTGACCTGCATGAGCACTTAGGTGCTTGTGTGCATCAGCAAAGAATCCGGGCGAGACATCCAGTTCTCCGAGGTCCAGCTTGGAGGCTGCCAAAGCCATGCTGCCAGCAGTTTTTCTGCCTCTATGGACAGGGCCCACTTGAGATGTTTGCCTTGTGTGGCTGATGACTGAAGCAAGGATATATTTGGTTTCCTTCTTTACCTAGATGGCTGGCTGGCAGGCTTTTCTTATGTTGCTCCTGAGAGAAAAGCAGCAGTATGGATCATCATGGCTGCTGTAAGGGAAACAGCCCTTCCTCGTCTGGGTTGCAAAACTCAAATTTACCCCTGTGGTTGTAAAACTTCATACCAAGGCTCTGCCCCAGTGGCTTTTGGGCTCAGGGCTGTGCAGCTGCTGAGCTTCCCCAGGAGGAGAAGGCAACTCACTCAGTGGGGCTCTCTGTTCCTTTCAGGATGTGGAAGTGTTTAAGTCCTCCTGAGGCTGAGCAGGGGTTTGGAAGTGCATCTCTCATTTCCTGAGCTCCACTGACAAGGCTGCAGAAGGTGGCCATTGTGTGCACTTTTGTGATGGAGAGTGGCTGCAACTGCTGGGCTTTGTGCCAAAGAAGGTGCTGTCAGTGTGGCAAGAGCCCGCTGGAGGAGATATGTCCTTCAGGGATACTTAGCTGAGCTGGTGGTGTTCTGGGCATGCGCAGCAGATGCCAATCTTAGATGTCAAAGTAAGTCTAGGTGTGAAGAAATTTAGTGAGGTGCCTGGGCAGGAAACCATTATTTTTTTTGGTGAGTCATTTTGTTAGTGTTAAGCACTTATCTTCTCCCTGAAGTGAAATTTGTGGGCCTGATCCCTGTGTAATGAATCCTGCCTTAAGTGGTAATGCCCAGGGTGAGAAATAAAATGAGTGCAAAGAAAAAGTAGGCAGAGCCCAAGTTGCTGCTCCAAGGTTTTTATTCTCCTGTGCAGCTGGGACCAAACTTATGGCTTTTTCTTTGCTATGGCTGACGTGGTAACACCAGCAAAATGCTTCATACCAGTGGTCACAGCTCTGTTGCTCTCTTCTTCTGTAGTATCTGTCTGTTATAGTGACTGCAGAGAGAGGCTAACTTGTCTGCATCTTTTCTTTTTCTCTTTGCTTTGCCAGAATGATGCATTTATTTGGGTTAGGTGTCAAGCAGCATCCACGGCTGGAACACCACCACACTGACTGCTGGAATCAGGTCACTGCTGGTCACTCACTGAATTCTTGGCTATTTCAGGCTTTGGCACTCTGCAACGCTTAGGTAATGATACAAATGTTATGTTGTGGAAGCTCATATCCAAATCATTCTCTGCTTTATAAAATGCATTGGATGGGCTTTGGGCAGTGGTGAGACAAGGCAGGATACATCTGATAAACACTGTGTGAGCTTCTCTGAAACAAAAAGCAAGACGAAAGAAAAGGAAATATGGGATGAGGAGGGCCAAAAGTGAAATGCGGAGGTGGGTGGGGTCATTTAAGCCTGTTACAAAGAAATGGCAGTTCATTGTTCCAAGGCAGAAGTGCAGAAGGTAAATAGAAATACCTGTTTCCTTCAAGAGTGAAGCATGTCAGCCTGCTAACTGATGGCTTTTGTACTGCTTGAAAATAGTAATCAAACAACTGTCCCAAAATTAAGAGATGCTCATGAGAAGTCTTCTGTTTCAAATCACAGTCCTAGATAATTTATGGAAGATAGAGGATGAGAATTGTAATAAAACAGAGTGACTTTGGGTACTTTGCCTTCCTCATGTTCAGGTGGTGGGAGGCCTCCTCCTGCTGAGGTGTGTTTTGGGACATGAGAAGGCATTTCCTATAATCCTCTGCACATGCACACCTCCGAAGTCCCCAGTAATACTTGGAGAGTCCTGATCTTTCTTGTTTGGTTTGATTTCTGTCATGCTATAGGTTTGAAACATCTTCTCTTTGCTGTCAGTGGTTGGCTGCATGGGAAAGTCTGAAGGAAATCCATTTGGACTATATTTCTAGTACGCAGTTTGTCATGTCTGTAAGGGCTTGAAAACCTAAATTGCCTCTTCCAGTCCTTTGCTCACTGGATCTTTGGCTTCTGTAGCTGACTTGTATTGGTGAGCTAAAGGTTCACCTTTTATTTAGATCCCACTGGACAATTTTGAGTTTTCTAGTCTGCTTCCCTAACTTATATGCTTTTCTGCCATCATTATAAGGTTAGAAAGTGTTAAAAATAGCTCCTGATCCACTGGCAACATGATGCCTCAGTGATTTACTATAGGCTTTCGCACTGCCACCCTGGAGAACAGCAATGATCAAAGCTTAGTTATCATATCCAGGTAAGGGGATTTGATGAATGAGCAAAAAGCTGGGACTGAATTAATCTGGATTAAGTCTGGAAGGCTCTGGTGATTTTGGAAAAGTGACTGGGAAACCAAGAATGATTTTAATATTACTGTTTCTAAGGCTAGCAGGCAGTTTTTAGCAATTTAAAGTTACTAACACAGGCTGGCTTTGTGAAGATGATCTTATACATATGGAGATGTAACTGCTTCACTCTTGAGTCATGAAACTGTAAGCTGTTTTCAAGAGCTCATTAGTCACCAAGGAGGGTGGACACTGACCGCTCCTGACAGATATTCAGTCTGGAGAGACTCTTCTGGCAATGGACTTTCATGCTTTCCATTAGAAGTGTTTTCCTAGTGACTAACCAAAATTTTCCTGATGCAGTTTCTCTTAGCCCATTACTGCTAATGTGTCCCGATGAGCGCAGAAAACAGATCATTTTTTTCTGCTGTGTAGCAACCTTTATATTTTTGAAGCCTGTTTTCACATCTCCTAGGTTCCATCTTAGCCTTCTGTTTATGGTGACCATATCTGTATTGCCTAAATTACTGCTGGTTCTTTTTCTTTCCCCTGGACTGTCTCTTGGAAGACCATGTTTCACTTGCAGCCAAGAGCCCCAAACCAGGCACAGTATCCTAGCTGAGATCTTACCACTGTTGAGTGAAAGGAAAGGGTTTAGATCTTCTGGTCTGAGGTGCATCAGCCATTTGACATCACTGGTTGATGCTTACCCTTGTGAGCTGCAGGACTGCTATGTGGATAGGTGATTTTCATTCTGTATTTGCCTAACGGATTGTTCCTTGCTGCCTTTGATATCTTTGACTTGTCTGTATCTGCAGCCTCTCAAGATCATCTTGAATTCTTTCCCTCTCCTTTTACTGCAGCCCTTCCTAGCTTGGTATCATCTGCAAATGTAATAAACATTATCTATGTTCCAGCATCCTGGTCATCATCCAGGCACTATGTGTCCAGGAAAATGAAAATATTTTCATTAGAACCTGGATCTAGGGCAGAACTCTGCAAAACCCCACTTGATGTATCCTCTCACTGCGAAAAATGAAGCATTGAGAAGCTATGCTGTAAACACTTTTCTGGTTTCTAGGTGAGATCGTTTAGTTCCTGCCTTACACCACGTTTCTGTAGTTGCTTATGAGAAGGTCCCAAGAGATGCTGCTCTTCCTAAGGCATTGCTAATGTGGAGCCTGTGACTAGGGCGGATTCAGATGAACAGCAAATTAATCCTCTGGTGAAGGCAAACTGTAAATGAAATACTGGAGCACACAGTGGTCACACTGAAGGCTACTGCTCATTTTAATTCACTTCATTTTCTGAGAAGCAGCACAGTTCTGTTTCCCGAGACCACACGACATTTGACTGTAATGCTGCAAGGCAAACAGTGCATCTTTCATTATATTTCATTTTGACTTTCATGCTGGAGGCACATGAAGTCTTCCCTCTCCAAAACACCTTTCCCAAGACAGGGGAATACTGTGTAGAACGAATGTTGGTGTTCTCACACCTTTCTGAATAGCTGCACAGTAGGAAGCCAGCCTTGCCTGGAAAATGGATTTTATTTGCAGAATTGGTAAGTCCTGGTTTGTGATGAAATTCTGTAGGTTAAAACAGGAGTCAGATTACTTTTCAACAATAACAAGTGTGACCCAGCCAGGAAGAATGTGTGATACTGCATATAAATAGGTGCTAAGTAGGAATATGCTGTTAGGATAGTTTTACAGTGCAACTGCATTAGCTTGGAGGAAGGCAAAAATTAATTTTCTCTCTACAGTGTTTGCATCACAGATTCTGACTTTAGCTCATCTCTGGTCATACTCTACTTATGTTAAATATACGGACACTACAGCTCTTTGTCTGCGTCTCTGACTACTCTCACTGGCTGCATCCATACTAGGACAGTGCACAGGTCCAAGGTGTGGGCTCAAGCACTGCTCTGTATCATCTTAACTGTGTAATTGTTCCTGTGCTCTTTGCCCTGGCTTTGTTCCCTGCAAACCAGCCCTCATCCAGGTATGATTTGGGAGCTAGCACGGGCCAGTGACTCTTTCCAGTAAGCAGTATGAATGAAACCAGGCTGTGTAGGAGAGTGTGAGGGAGAAAGGTTAGCCATATGGACACAAGCTGTGCTGTGCATATTGCCCTGAGGGTTAGAGAATGAGCCTTGACCTGTCTTATTTGTAAGCATAGACATAGAGACTGCAGCACTCTTAAGAACCTTAAGAAAAGGTACAAAATACTTAGATATAGATATTCAATTATTTGAAAGGTCTCCTTCCCCTTGTGCATCCAGCAGGGTTGTTTTTAAGTCCAGATGTTAATACTTGCACATAGGTGAGTTTTATTACCATTCACATGTGTCTGAGTTTCTTTGGACAAAGGTTCTTTTGTGCTTGAGGCTTAGCACTTCATGAGTCGTGGGCTTGTCTTCAAAACAGTTTTTTTGTGTGTGTGTTTTGTTTTTTTTTTTTTTTTATGAGTATTGTTAATACCTAATTTATAGTCTGGAGGAGGAGAAAGGAAAATTATTTAGATTTTTGACTCATTACACTTATTCCATGAGCAGATGAATAACTCTGTACTAGGATTTTTGCACATATGGTTCATGATATGACTTGAGCTGAAGTATAAGCTCTTGAACACCAAAGCAGGGCAAACCAAGCTGCTTGCTCCTGACAATTGTTTGATAAATTGGTTAATTCAATTCACAGAAATGGCAGAAAAACAAAGAGGCAAAAAAGTGACTGTTTGGATTTAAGTGATTTGTAAGATTTAGATTAAGGCAGAAGTTCTTTACTGTGAGTGTGATGAGGCTCTGGAACAGAGAAGCTGTGGCTGCCCCATCCCTGGCAGGGTTGAAGGCCAGGTTGGACGGGGCTCTGAACAGCCTGGTCTAATGGAAGATGTCCCTGCCCATGGCAGGGGTTGGAAGTAGATAAGCTTTAACATCCTTTCGAACCCAAGCCATTCTGTGATTTTGTGATTTGGATTTCTGTTGACATGTCTTGAGACTGGTTTTCAGTTTATTTTATATGTCACATCTCTTTGCAATTCTCCTTTGTAGATTTAAGGCTTGTTCTTCAGTGTCCCTATTAGGTCAGGAAGAAAATCTGGGAAAGCGTGCAATATCCCACCCTGAGCTTTAAAGGATTCCTCAGTGGGAAACTTCATCGTAACAGTGATTCTGTTTAGAGTTCAGGTACATTAATGGTAACCGTATCCACTGGCCTGCTGTTCCAGCTCTCAGCTGTCAGTTTTTGCCTTGAGAGGCCATTTCAGGTCTTCAAACTAGTGGCGCTATTGCTTTTCTTCTGACATCATGTACATAATGGTCCTGAAATGGCCCTATGTACCAGGCCCTGCTGTCACACCAGCACCTTTAAAGAGGGATGTAAATTCCCATGGTTATTACATAATTAGATAAAGTAGAAGTGTGCTGGGATGTTTGGGTTGTTTTTTTCTCACAAGGTACTTCTAAAAGTTCACACACAGGTCTCTCTTAAGTCCCCACTTTGATCATTGCCTATAGACAGACCTTCCAAAATGCCCTTAGTAGCTCCAACAGGGATTGTTCCACCCTCAAGATTTACCAGTTCCATGATATTTATTAAGGTTTGATTTTTTTGCACTTCTGATTGATTGGCAATTATGGGGTCTGTATGTTACAGGTTTCCAGTAATCATTTTTCTCTGTTGATGGTGTTACCAGACAAGCACTGAGGCAGTTGTCTGAATTGCTCCTCATCATCATATTGAATTTAGATTTCATGATAATTAGGATGCCTCAGTTGGACAGTGAGAGTGAGCAATCTGATCTGTCCTTCCATCATCGTAACTTACTTTCAAGCCATCAGCATGCTGTGAAAGCAAACTGGGAAACTCCTCAAATTCTTAAAGGTGAAGAGGATAAAAACGAGTTTTGTTTAACATGCTACTTCTGAGGGGTTTGCAAATCACATCTTGAGTCCCAGCAGGACATAGGGTGTGTGTGGTAACATAACACTGCTAAACATGAGCTTAGCAGACTGTGTTTCATAGATGCATGCTGCTGAAAGTTGCTCCCCATTTGCTTTTATTACAAGACTCAAGCCCTTGTTTGCTCCCTGTATCGTTTTGGGTTCTCAGTGCTTTCAGATGCTGTGGGAGAAAAGGAACCTCAGTCCAAAATGGGGCACTAGTCACAACCAGATGGGCTGCCTCATGTGCTGGGAAGGGGAGGGTGATAAATCACAGACAGGCATGTGTTGGGGTGTGACACCCTATGCACATGTGATTGCCATTAACGATTTGCTTTGCAAGTGCAAAGGAGAGTGAATGAAAATAACAAGGCAGTAAACAAAGGGGCTTGGCGTCTGTGGGGCTGTGTGCTGGTTTTGAAAGGCAGTGGGATAGGGCATAGCAAACTTGCATGTTTGTATGGGACAAATGCAAGGGCAGAAAGGTTGTAACTCAGCATCAGGAGCCAGGAATAAGAGAAAAGAGCATTAAAATGAAATAAACACATGCAAAATGCCTTTCTTTAGTTTAAAGTGTCTTATTAGCTAGTCTTAGAGAGAGGATTATGTGTGAAAGACTCCATTGCCTGCTTAATATACTATCTATGGTGAGGTGGATCCTGCCTGCCTTTTTTCTCAGTTATTTTGGTTTTTTTTCTTTACTGAATGTGTGATCTACAGCATTGAGAGCAGTAACATACCCAGAGCCAAACCAAGTAAAATAAACCATGATTCTTCAGGCAGAACTCCATCATAGACAGGCAATGAAATGGGATCATAGAGCATAGGGTAATTCAGTTCGGGTATGAGCTCTGAAGAGCTCTAGTACTACCTCCTGCTCAAAGTTGGATGAGCTATGAGGACAGACCAGGTTGCTCAGGCCTTTACAGTCGGTAGCATATAGGATGGTAGAAAATGGGACAATTGCTGAGATGGTGTATATATAGCTTTTGAACTTCCTGTCACTTTCAAAGTGTAAAGGAAAGGAAACTAACTTTTTACTCAGGATTATCCATCACACAGGGACAGTTTTGGCTCAGTCTTAAAGGGAATGCAGTGAAAGTGTACATGGAGAGATGTCATCAGTCACTGAGAGCAAAGAGAGGCCATGCTTGGGGACTGCCTGGTTAATCTGTGTGCTGGTGCAAGACTGGTCTGCAATATGCTTACAAGCATTTGCAAGATATCCTAGTAGGAATTAGACACAGGCGTTTCTTTCTGTGTGCATGCTGAAAATCTCAGGCTTTAGCTTTGGCCCAATCTAGTTTTAAATTTGGCGTTTCTGTTTGAACCACAATTAAAGAGTTTTGAGCTTAGTCCCCTCACCTTGCAGTCATCCTCAGCTAATACTGTACACATAGACATGGGTACAGCACATTAGTACAAAGTGCCTTAAATTACCTGTCTTGGCAATGCAGGATCTGGGATGGGAAGAGAGAGGATTATAAACTGTGGAGGGGCTATGTGTCTGTGTACTGCAAGAAAGCTGACTCCTAGAAGACTGGCCCAAAACAAGACAGAGAATTTAAGAAGTGATATCTAATTTGGGGGATTCCTTGGACACATCAGGGTGGGGCAGTAAGAGGAACACTGGTTAGGGAAAACAGAAGGAAGAGTGTTTGGCTGCATGAGTACGTGGGGGAGAGCTGGGGGGGGACCAGACAATTTTGGCAGAAAAAAAAGGAGTCTGATGGTGCTGAGATCACAGGAAATACTACCTTCATGTGCAAATAAATAGTAACAGTAATGCAGGAGCTGATAGTATCTGGGGTATAAGCCATGTTTGGAAAAACATGAGGTTAAGTGTTCTTAGAAACAAAGTTGAAGATGCATACTTTAGCATAATGGAAAACTCATTATGCATGCATTCAAATATCTTCTCCAGTGCAGCCGGTGTTTTATAAAGGTCAAAGGTTTATTCATAGAGTTTAAAAGCCAGAAGGGACCATGGAGTTATCCAACATGATCTAATATATGTTTATTACCTCCTACCCAGTTGCTTTTGTACTAAGCTCAGTACAATAAACAAATCCCGTCTTGGGGTTCAGGTCTGATTTGGAGAGCCCGTAAGAAGGACAAGTCACCTGTGGCAGTGATAGTAAAGATCTGTGATCCTGACTGTTCAAGTCTTGCACTGTGTCACTAATCTGGCATGTGTTCAGCTAGTGTTTCTTGTTAAGTCATCTTTCACAGTCTCCATGTTGATTCACCAAGCATCAAGGTTTTTTCCACTTTCCAGCAGTAAAGTATTTTTTCAGATCTTAAATCACACCACAGCCTCATCTCTGCTTCTTCTTTCATCTTTTTTTCAAGTTAAAACAAATGGACTGCCTGAATTATACGTGATGTTCCAGTTTCAGTCTCACCAATGCTGCGTAGGAGAGGTAACAACATGACCTGTCCCTAAAATGCTTCTCCTTTTTATGTCTTCAAGTAGTGTGCCATGGTCAGATCATTGGACTATGTATTCTTTATCTACTGTGACCTCTGTGTGTTTTTCCACTGCTGCTGTTCCCAACCTACTGCAGCTCCTCCGTCCTTCAGGTACAGTTTGACTTGACTCTTGCCCTGCTGCAGTGCTGAGTGGTGGTGCGCTGCCATAGTTATGTGGGCATGAACAGACTGAGGTCATCAACCCAAGCATGCTCTGTGGCTAATTGCCTCCAAAAGATTTTCCAGTTGGAGGGTATGTTTTATATCTGAACAATTAAAGATTTATTTTCTTCCCCTGAGGCTCTTTTAGGAACAGATTTTTTTCATCAAATAGTTTGTCTAACTCCATCCTCACATGCAATTCCTACCCCAACACAAAATCAAGCTCTGCAGTATTTACATTTATTTAGAGATGTTCTGTTCCCTGTTTTTTAAGTTCATTAGCATTAACTTTGTATTTATTACAATATACTCATGGTCCACTAGTTTTCTAATACTGTAGTCCTGCAGGCTGGTATAAGCTCTCTGATATTCTGTGGCTATGCTGGAACTATGCTTGCCTCTGCCGTATGAGTTATTTTAAATATGAGACTATCACAGTGCAAGGCATGCAAAGTGTTGCTAAAGCATAAAATTACAAGAAGCGGGGAATTTATGTGTGTGCTAATGTCAAAAGGAATGAATTAAAATGATGGCTGATTGCTCAGTGAAGCATATGGATGATATAGAATGCACATATAAACTCAGAAGGCATTTTTAGAAAATCCTAAATTTGACCATTCAGGCAATTAATAATGGTTCTGTCTGAAGGAAATTTGCATGTACAGTAAATATGATGTGCAGAATCCTTTAAATTTGCATTCACTGTTATGGTTTTCCCTGGAAGGTAAGGCGCATGCAAGTGTTCCTAAGCAAATAATGATCATTTTGTCTTAAGCTCCTGCAGAAAAAAAATATGATCTTTGGAGAGCTTTGAACAATGTCATTAATCATCACTGCTTCCCCTACAAGGAGGAATGGTTTTGAGATTAGGGCTTTGGAGGGGGACTTGGAGGATCTGGTTTGTGTTTTCCAGCTGTATCACAAACATTCATACATCTTCAGGTTGTATTTCAAAATAGTTTATCTCACAGCTCAGTAGAAGCAGAAATAACCACATTTTCAAATGCAATAATTTTGTTAGGTACTAAGCCCTCTGTAAACTCCTTTGCAGCTATGGGAGTTCTTGAAAAGATTAAACATGTGTTTATCTATGCCTAGTTCCAACCTTTAAAATAGAAATGATCTCTTTCTTTGACCATTTTACTTTCATTTTCTCTTTCCTTTCTGTATCAATTATAAGCATTTTTGGAGCAGGGATGCCCTTAAACTACATTTGTGTGGTCCTAGGGAGAACCTCAGCCTTGGTTTTGTCTTTGGGTACAATTGTAATATGAATCCTAATTTGAAGTCATATAGCCTACAACGGAAGTCTGGGAAGAGAGTAGGTTAGTAGTTTTCAGATACATATAGCTCTGCCTATGTAGTGGAGGACTGCTTATCCCTAACAGCGCTGCTGGAGAGGATGAAGAACATAAATTCTAAGAAAGGAAATTTGAGTTTTATATTAAAAAAAAATATGTTAGTGGTGAAAAGAGGGAAGTTATGGAAGAGTTGGAATGGTAATTGTAGTATCTGCATCATCGGGGGTATTCAAAAGCAAGCTTGATTGGATCCTATGGGACTAGAAGGGTAGACTAGATGACCCTGCAAAGTCCTTTTCAACCCTATTACTCTGTGACATGCAAGTTTATTTTGCAGTTGTCTCAGTTTGGTCTAGTGAGTTGCCTAAAACCATGCCATGTGTTGTTCATAGGGCCAGGATTTGTTGTGCTTCCCCTCTGACTATTTGCTAGTAGATCTTTCCTTGGGCTCCTCTTCAGCAGAGCCAAAGCTAACGCTGCTCTTATACTTTGGGCTACTTTTTCCTGAAGCACAAAACTCTACCTTGAAATACGAGTTTTCCAACTGTGAAGGTGGTCATTTATTTTCACACAGGACTTGAGGCAGGGACAGGAGAAGGTGTTTGGTTTTTGGTGATGCTACCCACATGTGATTTTTGGCTGTGTACGCAGTGTGGAGTAGAAAGCTTTACTTTCCAGCTGGCTTCACTCTACAGCATTGGACTCCCAGCCAAATTTCTCAGGACAATTTAAATCAGCTCAAACTCTGTCTTGCTCTCTCTTGTGCAAATGGGAAGGTATGAGCATGTGCACTGGGGGTCCCACTCCTTACCAAAACTTCTTGAGTTAGGTGTTCATGAATGGGGATGAAAGAGCACAGGGGCTGCACCTGTGCTGTGAAATAAAACATGCCAAAGCCTCTCTGGTCTTGGGGGTGAGTGCCACAGCAGACTTGCATCTAAGTAGATGTTTTTCCTTCAAAATGGGGCAGTCACACATATCTAAGCTGCCTGAAGGCAATGATCCAGGCTATGGCCAGCCATGACTTAGGAGAGCAACAGTTGGCATGAGCCAAATTTCTGTTGAGGACTATGAGAACATTTAAAGAGTACAAATGATCATTTGCTATTCCTTGGACCAATGCCTTGTGCCTCCTTAGTTTGCAAGGAAAAGCATAGCTCATGGGCTACACAGCTGTGCCAAGAGACCAGGGAGCTCTGTGCTGGGAGGTCCATGCGGCTGAGCTCTGTAAGATGCTCTAGAGTTACATCCTGGGAGAATGGCATGTCAGGTGAAGTCCATACTGATGCAGCAAGTAGCAACTACCGCTAGGAATCTGGTGTTCAAACCTCCTCGTAAACTCATGACAAAAGCTCTGTGCAGTGCTCCCGTGGCTTTGACCAGATACCCAGCCACTGGGTTTGGATCACCCGTACAGACCGGGTGCCAGCTCTAACCAGATCTCCCCTTGTGTTGTGTTTACTCTGAGTTGACAGTGCTTGTGGTGTGAGCCCAGTGCACCCCTAAGGCCTGGTGGCTGGGCTGAACAAGCCGATGTACTTAATGTACTATGCTGCTTGGGAAACATTTGCTTGGGTTCATTTCTGAGCAGAAACAGATGGTAATTGTCAGCTATGGACCAAGTCTGTTTGAAGGCTTTAAAAGGAAATGTTTTCTCCTTGAGAAAGGATTGCTTTCGTTCAATCAGATTTGATGGTAATGCTTGCATGGCACTGCAATATTTGTTTCTAATATGCAAATCAAATTTATTTTGTTTTTTATGGTTACTGGGTTAAATCCTCAACTATACTCTCCAGTTCTGCTGCAGGCAGACACATAGGACAGGTCTCTAAGCAGCTTATTGCCTTCAGAATTTGGCTTACAAGTGGGGACTGATAAGGGTTGTGGAGCTGACAACCCTGTAGCCTGGGGTGGATGTATTCTGGTTATCTGCAGAAATGATGCCAGCTCGGCCATGTAAGCTTCCTGCACGTGTTACCTGCCTGTCATGACCTTGTTTTTGAAGGCCCACCTCTGGATATGAGAGTAATGCCATCCCAGGGTAGAAGTATCATTCATTATGTCTTCGGCGTGTGAACCATGACAACCAGCAAGTCTTCCCATTAGCGTTTTTTTTGTAATTGTGACTTTTCCTAATAACTAGTTAAGGGTAGCATATTCATTTCAAATAATCACTCAGACATTATCTTTTGCCTTTTCTGCATAACTTTTGACTGACATCTGTGGAATGCTTGAATCCCAATCTGTTAATGCCTGTTATATGGCCAGCTGACTGATTGTGTCCACCCAGGGAAAAGAGCAATTCCTGTGGCCAAACATTCCTCTGAGGAGGCCAGGACTTGGTCTGGCTCATACTGGCCTGGCAGTCAGAAACCTCAGCTAACTCTTTTCATATTCCGCAATGGTTATTTCAACATAATGAATGCAGAAGAGCGTGACTGTTTTGAATTTTCTCTATATTTATACAAAGAAAATGGTTCTTAATCAGATAATTGAGTGCTTTGTTTGATTAAGCCCTATATTTATAGGAAGCATTTTTTCAGCTCTTTGCTGCAATTAGCTTTAAAGCTGGAGTACAGAACAAAAGAAGCAGAAGAAGGTTTGGGGTTCAGGACTACTTGGACAGCCAGCTTTTAATCCCTCTCCTGACAGTCCAGTTTCATTGTGGCTTACGTCCATCTGTGTGTATGTGCCAGCACAAACAGAAGCCAGTATAAGACCTCTTGTTGAGCTGTATAACAAGGTGTCTCAAGCCAAGACTTTGATTAAGAATTATCTCTAGGAGTTTGTGTTTTCCAGATTTGGAGCCAGACCTGGGAGCACAGCTGGGGTAAGCTTGTCACCCAGGGGAAAGAAATACTTGTATGTAGGTTGGGTGGAAGGTTTCTGTCTCAAGAGAGCTGGAGTGCTTGTAAATCTCTGGCTGTTGTGGAAGTGGAGAGATGCAGTTTTTTCCCTTCTGTAGGCGATTGTCATGCCAGAGCTGTGTCTCTGGCTCCACATGCTCAACACTGACAAGGACTTATTTCTCTAGGACTTTTTCTTCTGTTATTTTTGTCTAATAGTACAATCAGGGTCTTCCTTGCTGGAAAAACCCTGATAAATACCAATAGAAGAACAAGAAAATTAAGGAGAAGGAGCTGGAAGTATTGGTCTGAGGGAGCTCTGACAGAAGATGGAATTTTGTTTTTATTCAGTCAAATTGAGAAGAAAAAGAAGTTTTCAGTATCAGACTTTACCATCACATTTTTTGCAGAGATGATTAATTGTGTACAAGTTTGGCTCTAAAGCCTTGCCTAGATGGGAATGAATGGGGGATGAGAGTTTCCACATAGGAAATTATCTTTTATCTTTGCAGTTGGTTCAAGCACAGCCATGGCTGCAAAAAAGCACTGATGGGAAACAGTCTTTGGATAGCTCATTAAATCAAATGGTTGATACAAACATTTGATCACTGTAATAGTAGCATAAGTTCCACTGTAATTTTCAGAGTGGTTGTAATGGCATTTAAGAAAGAAACCTTTGGACCAAAGAACATGTGGGGGTGTTAGCTGTGCATCTATCATCTATTTTAGCTCTCTGTCATTTGGATCATTTAATTGAAATATGGAAAGATTAAAAGTCAAAGACTTTCCTTTGACATAAAAAGAAACAACATTTATGGCTTGAATTTGGCCCAGGAGACTATTTTATCCCACCATCTCTTCCTTAAACCTTGTTGGTCTCTTTGGTGGATGAGGTGCCCAGTATAATATCCTTTTTCAATCACATGAGCCTGCTGAACTCTCACGATCTTTTTGTTCTTTGTGTTTAAAGGGAAAGGAAAAGCATTAGGGAAAGATATGGTAATATGGATCCTTCCTGTTTCTGGGCACTAGCAGCTCTACGCTGTGCTAATAAAGTAGTTTGATAAGAGTGTTCCGTTTAGGCTGGCTGAGTTCAGTCTCTTCATTCTCAGTGGAGTCTGAGTGCTGCTCTCTGTGTGGTTGGAAAAAGTCAAAGGGATGTGTACTGCTTCATGAGGGCAGATTGTGCAGTACAGATGGTCCCTCAGAGGCAGGTACCTCTGTATAAATCACTATTTTTGTTACAGGCATGGCTGGAACACGTGTGCGGGGACAGTTCAGGAGAGGCCAGGTGAATTTTTTCAGCTGTCTTCTTTCCCTGTGGAGCATTTCAGCATTCAGTGTTTCTAAAGGGCTGTCCGTTCATATAACACATAGCTGATAATATCCCTGAGCTGCGGATGTGTCATGGCTTTGTGTCTGTGTACTGTCCTTCTGGGCTATCCCAGCTTCCTTTGCTGTGGACAGGCAGCAGACCCAGCTTTTTTGCTGGCCTGCTACATCTCCAGGTCATCTGCCCCCATGTCTGTTGTGCTGCTACAGAACTATGATTTCATGTCACAGATGCTTTGCGCCCTGAGAAGCAGTGCTGACCTCCCAGGCAAGGACAGCTGCTTCTTCTGCGGTTGATCCCTGAACTTAACCATGTCTGTACCAATGAGCAAAATAGTGCCAAAGCCCTGGAGCTCCTGACATGAGAACTCAGTGGACTGTCCTGCTAAGTTGCAGAAACACTATTTGGTGTTGCATGGTCCTGACATGGCCTAGAAGTTAGCATGAGCCACACACTATTCCCAGCAGGCATTTTGGATGGAGCCACCCTGTTTTGAATGCTAAGATTGTTTAATGACATGAATGTTGTCAGACTATACTAGGTGAATGCTGTGTTTAATTTCCTTGCATGACAGCAGCCACAGTTTACTTCTTCCAGGACATGTAAGAGTGGATGCTAATGCTCCTTGTGTCTTTGTGATGGTTTCAAAGATCAGATGATCTTTATTTTATCTATCACAAAATCTTCATAGGTCTAAACAGAACACTGGAAAGACCACACACATTTCCCTTCCCAGGTTTCCTCATCACTTTAGGCATGTTCTGCATGAAGGCCAGGGTCTGCTGATGAGGCTAGAATCATCCCTCCTACATATAGGTTTCTTTCCAGATCACGGCCTCCCTCTTCCTCGACATCCAGGTGCTTGTTGCCTGCAGATAGCTGTGGATATTGTATGTTTAGTCTCCAAACTCTCAGAAGAAGGTGAACAAAACAAAATATCCTCATATGACAGGCCCTTGCTGAGGAATAAGAACCCTTTCTGCCTCTGGAGATGATCAGCAGAAGTACAGAATCTGAGGATAGACGTTGTCTGCGCACAAAGCAGCACCAACCAATTCATTGCCTGCTTGTCTCGGAGTGAAGCAGGCAGGCTGGGTCGCCGCCTCCAAGGTCAGGAAAGCCAGTCTGACCTTTCGTCTCACCTGTGTCCTTCCAGTCCTATGACAGTAGATTTACAGGGTGGCATAAGCTGCGTGAGGACTGGTGCAAGACCCTGCTTTGCAAACTGCTGTGGTTCCCCTTGAAAGAGTCTGGGAAGTTGTTTCTGGATGATTTATCAGAATTACTGCTCATACTATTTCATTAGATGCCTGAGTTTGAATAATGTCACAGCCATTTCATTCCTTTATGAGCCAGCTATATGGAGATTAGACTGATGATAGGTTTTGCTTTCGAGCTCTGTGAAACTTGTCGGCAAATCTTAGATGCCTCCTAAGCTTGTACTGCTCTTGGGAAACTGGGCAGGCAGTTCTTTGCACCAAGTGCTGTACAAGCAAAAAGATGACATTTTTTCTACATACTGTATTTTTAATTAGAGTGTGCCTCTTTCACAATGTGCCTGACTTTGAACTCTATTTGTCTTAGACTTTCCATTAACTGGGACACAATTGGACGTGAATTATTTGCTCAAGGGTGAAGAAAATAGCTTTCATGTGAGGTTTTGTTTTTGTTTATTTTTTTCTAAATATAGATTTCTCAGATTGGTTCTTTATTTTTCATAGAGAAAACACTGAAGCAACTTGAAGATGGAAAGCTCTGACTAAGCAGAATAGTGGGCCGGTTCTCACCTTCCTTGCAATAATAATTGTAACGGGATGGTAGAGGTGTAAACAAGGTGGTGATGTAACAGATTTCTACACTGGACTTGCTGAAGTTCCTGCGGAACTGGGAGAAAGTTAGGAAGAAGGTTTACCTGAGAGTAAATTAATCTCATGCCTTATTCCACTGAAACAGCTGATGCTTTGATCTTTGTTCAGTTACTTGTTTGTACTCCCACTGTGCCTAGGAGTCGTAGGCGTGAATCACAGCTCTCTCCTGCCAGGCTGAGGTCAGTTTTAATGCTTTAATATCTGATATATGTCCTATCAGCAGTCTGCATCTGGCGGTTAACAAGTTAACAGCTATTTTTCTCCTCTAACTGTTATGATCCCATGCAGTTATTAGAGCTAAGGTAATTAAGGTAGATTACTTCAGATTTTAAATAACGTGGATGGTTATTGGAACTGCAGTTAATAACATCTTGTCACTACAACCCCGGCAAGCTGTGAGGTAAATTTTATTCTGTGCAGTTGCATTGATATGGATTCATTTTCCTTTTGAGGACCAGCCACTCTTATTTGTGAGCTGAACAAATTCTGCAGCATGTGTCTCCAGGAATGAGCAGTCCCTCCATTGATATGAACAGGGGTCTTCCTAGCATGGGATAGAAAGACTTTGAAAGACTGTTTTTATGAGTTTCTTTGCTGTTTACAGGGTCTTGTAAAGCATCCCTGTCTATACCATCTCCTGGAAATCTGTTTGTTAAAGGTTTACTTGTTCAAAAGATGTTGATAGCGTCTTTGTGTTAGATTATTCCTTTCATCTGATGATAAGGTATCAGGGTTGGTGGGCTCAAGATATCCAGTAGCGGGAACAAATACTAGCAATACAGAACATTATATTCCACTTGAATGAAGTGGCAACTTAAATTGAGTGCATGCCAGATAAAGGGTCTGCATGGGGTTCAAGTTACTAGTAGCAGAGGTATGTGTTAGGTCTTATTTTTCTTTTTTCTAAGAGTCCCAGAAAGGAAGCCTAAAAATAGCAGTCCTACAACATGAAGTTAGCTCCTTGGCTGAGTTAGCAACCTGCATTTTGTAGGGAATATGAAATCATAACACTTTAACACACATGGCAGGTTAAGATGTGTCTCCATTTACACTTTTGAACTGATTGATTTGGTCATTTTGAAAGGTGATGTACGAGAGGTGGCAGCTGATGGGCTTTTCTACCTGAACAGGCAGGAACTGAACCATGCTTGGCAAAGGCCAATAGAAAGGGAGCATTGCTGACTTTCCCAAAATGACTGCCCTGAGGCTTGGCTGGGGTGGCAACCTGGTCAATCAAGTATTATGGTTAGCTGGGATGTGCCAGGGAACTGCTAGTCTGCTAGAGAGGTCTCAAGGGAGGCCCAAGTAGTCCTGGAATGATTTTTGCACTAATTTGGTGGGTAGGATTTGATTTGGGATGGTTTAGTTCAGATAACTTTGGAATAAATTAGATTAGTCTTTTGCCAAGCAATATCCTACACCAGTATATAGCTATAGCTTGAATACTTGCTGCTCAGCTTTGCAAACCCTTACTTGCGCTAATGCAGGTATTTAACTGAAGTGGTTAAACTAAGAGATTAGTCAGCCTGTCTCTAGAATCAATTGAGAGATGAATTAGCCACCTCCCAGTAAAGTGCCTACAATTAAGTGGCACGAATCCAGGTGTTATTTGAGATAGGGATATTCGTATAAATGAATCTTAATTATGTGTGTGAAGACTGGAAAAGGCAGACTAGTATGCATGAAACATTGTACTTGCTAAACATTTCATGAAGCCTAATAGAAACAACTATTTAGCTTTAAAAGCCCTTGTGTTTTCTTAAAAAAATAATCAGAAGTAATCAGTCCTGGAAAACTGCCACGCACATCCAGCGCTGCATGTTCCCACATTTTTTCCTGTGCTCCCAGACTGTGCTGGTGGAAGTAGCTGCAGGGCAAGTTGCATAAGAGTGTAAGGTAGGTGCTCAGTAGCATCCTTGCTGGGCTAACACAAAACCCTGGCATTGTTTTCTGCAGTGTATATCTGCTTTTATGTGGCGTCAGGAAAGTGACTATAATTTGCTGTTCCACAAAACTGGCATTTACTTGCAGTAGCAATTGTAACACTTGAGTTCTCAGTCCCTACTGCTCCCTCAGGATACACATGGAAGCAAGATGATGCACGTTACGTGTTTTTCTACCAGAGAAAAAATATTAATACATAAACCATGCAATGAACTTTTCAGCAGTCCACAAGCCAGATAGTTTGAGGCTGATGCTGTGCATTAGAGAGGTTCTGCCAGTTAAATGTACTTCTTTAAAAAAACGGGGGAGGTTTAATACTCTTATAATTCAAAAACATCTATAGTTTTCCCCCAGACTTTCCACTGTGCTCAGGAAGTCTCAGACCCAAAGGGGGATGTCTCACAGGGTATAACCACATGAAAATAAGGATTTATATTGAAAACAGTTTTGCCACTTTGTTCATAGTTCCTTGGATTTCAAGTTTGTTTGTGTAACCTGGCTTCTCATGTAAGACAAGTCCTGAGCAACAGGAGCCAATGATCCCAGCTTCAAGTTCTGTATCTCAGACTAAACTGTATTTTTGTTCAGTAAATATTCCTCTGCATTCGTCCATATATAATTGATGATCATGTAGCACTATAGCTGCTTTATATGGTTTTGTTCACTCCCAGTCTTTATTCCAATGTTACTGATAACCTTTCTCCATGCAGAGTTTCCAGTTTGGGCATCTCATGGAATCCAGAGAACTTGCCACACTAAATCAAACATGTGATCAGGCAAAGTCACTGTCTTTAACGACAGAGGTTACTGGCTGCTTTCTGATGAAGTTCCTCAGCTTGTATAATCACGGCATCGCTGTAATTTTGGAAAAGAATTCTAGCCCCTTATCTAGTTCTGCTGTTTGATTACCAAAAGGAAGAGCTGATGAACTGATAAAGAACTAGCGCCCGCTGTTGGATAAGTAGCACTTAGGTAAAACCAAAATATTTCTTTTACAGAGCATGGTTTTCCAGCTGTAATTACAAAGGTTTTTAATTAGACAAGGAGAGAAGATGGGAAGTATTTCCTGGCTGTACCTGCCAGCAGACACTGAGATCAAACCATGGTGGAACATCCAGGGATATGCTGGTTTGGATTTTTCTGTGAATTAGTTGTTTTCTGGATCACTTTTCTGGTGCCTTAGAGGTCAACAGTGGTCTGTGGACTACAGGATGGGTGACATTGCTTCAGAGATGAGCACAGGAAATCCCCTAAATGCCTGACTGGGTCAGTAGTCTCAGAGGAGAAATCATATTCCTAAGTCTTGGAATATAATGGCTGGATCGTACCAGGCCGGTTGTTGGCTCAGATGCTGAAGCACGAGGCTTCTTGCTCTTTATTCAGGGAAGTGCAGTGCAGTTGTAGATGATTTTACTTTCCCTGGTACCTTCCTTTCCTGCCTAGGCTCCTACTTCTCTGCCATCCCTCTCCTGGATGTTGGCATGGCTTCCCATCAGCTCCAGTGTTCCAGGGACTCTAGCCCTTTACTCCACCCCTTTCTCCTTACCTTATCTTGGATATCTTTGTCCTGGCTAGCATTTAAGTGTCTTACAGTGACACATAGTACTCACCCAGCCACTGCCTTTGGGTATGTAATAGTGAAGACCTCCAAGGGCCTCTCTCACTGACAGTGCTTGTATACTTGTCACTGAAATTTAAAGGAGTATCTTTTGCCCCAAGTTTCACAGAAGCAGTTGCTGTGGCTAAGCTGATTCGTGGTTAACTTGCAGGGCTTCAACCGCTTGGGTGTGTGTTGGCATCCTGAGCACAGAGGCTCTCCTCTCTTGCTGGCGAGCAGTTCTTTGCATGAGCGATGCTCTGGCTCTGGATCAGCCACACTTGAACACGCAATGCTTACTGCTCCATCAGCATCCTCCTGGGAGCCACATCATGTTACATATTTTCCTGAAAAATAGATAAGCTGCACAAGAGACTTTCTGCCAAGCTCTATAGCCCAAATCAGTCAAGGGCAACACTTCTGTAGTATAAAAGTAATTTAAAATAGTAGAATCTTGCAGTAGTTAAATCTTTGATTAAAATGACTGAACATGATAAGAAAAAAAATAAAGGAATTGTGTCAAAATCTGAAATTTAGTGTTTCTTTGCTTTGATCCAAAGTAGAATGGAGATTCTTAGAGCATTGCATAAAATCAAAGTCTGTACTAAAAGTCTTCTCTGAAGACACTGACATAATGCCTGGGAAATACAGCCATCAGTAGGCTGGTTTGCAAAATAACAATGGAAGTATGTGATTGGTGCAGTCCAAATAGGGGAATAGGAAAGACGGGAAGAACGGGTCTGACTTCCTTATTAATCTTATTCTCCTTTTTGTGCCATCCTCTGTAGTGTGTCTTCCTCTCAACTGGTAAAGGGCCCAGGCCCCTTATTCAGACATCCTTATGTGCTGCAAAAAAGGCAAACCCAAAACTGACTCATGGACTCCCCTACTGGACTCCTTCCTAGTCTGGGAGACTGGAAGTTTCTCCCAACTGCATCCTCATAATTATTAGCACCCTTGTAATTATAAGTGTTTTCTTCACTGCCTGCTGCCTCTTCTGAGATTGAGGCTACATAACTGAAAGGTCAGATTCTGAGCACGCTCAGCATGCAAATAAAGGAAAAGTTGCTTAATTCAGCAGAGTGGAACTCACTCCACACAAGTGCCAAGTCAGGTTTCTGTTCCTGCAGTGACCTTGCTGATGGTAGTTACATATGCTTCAGTAGCACCTGGAGGTGACATTAATGGTTTGATTTGAATTGAGATCCATCTCAGAAATACACCGCTGCTGCTCAGGTGTGCAAAGTTAGTATCATAGTCTCAGGGCCTGGTGGAGATAAAATGCAGTCCAACTGCCAGAGAGGTCCTACAACTATGGCTGGCAGAAGGTCCCATGGGAGGTGAAACTGAACATGCTGGAATTTGGACAAGCCTCAGCTTGAGTCTCATCCTCCTAAACATGCATTATTTTATGAAAATTCAGAATTCTCTTGACTTTGGGAGCAGGCAGAAATCAACCAGATGAAAGTAACTCTTCATATCTGCAGGTATCTCTTACAAGGCTTTCTTCCTTTTGATCCATTTTTCTTTCCAAATAGGACATGTAGGGAGCAGACTGGTGCATATGATGCTTTCCACTGTGCCCTTTGGAGACCAAAAGCCACATCAAGCAGGAGATTTATGAGTTGCTGGCAATAGATGCTTCATGTTCTGTTCTGTTACATTTATGATGATGAAAGAAGAGCAGCCGACTTTCATGGCTATGAAAGCAGAAGGAAAACTGCCTGTGGATAGATCAAGCACATGCATCATTGGATAGAAATTAAGGTGTTTGTAGCTTCAAATCCTGATCTGAAAAGTTCAAGATAGAAGAAAAATATCTGAGTAAAAGATGTGAAGCAGTTCATAAGATATTAACTCAGATACACTCAGGAGAATAAATCCAAAGACAACATGATGATTCATTAACTATCCCTTATTAGGCTCCTAAATTCAAGTAGACAGAATCTCCCCTGGAGGCTTTCAAAGGCACCCACCTTTCACTATGGATGATACAAGAAGCTGAAGAGCATATCTTGTTTAAGGAGGACTCCTTCATTAGTTACCTACAGAGCATGCATGGATTGAGTTCCCAGATTAGGTGAACTGGTTCTTTTAATAAAGTTACTACATTCCTGGACATGCAGAAATAGAAGAAACCAGGGCAAGGTGTTCTGCAGCCCTGTGCAAGGGGAGGAAGGCTGGGAGGGAGCAGTGCTTGTGTCCCACTGCCCCAGGGAGCCTCATTTGGAGGTGCACCATTTCCTATATTTCCTTCATCTCCTAAAGCCTCTCATGTCACATATACCTGCCACTAGGAGGAATGGTGAGACTGAGATAATTTGTGTTGCATGGGCTTTGTTTCTGGACTGGAATAGCTTCTGCTTCTTAAGTCACTTCTCTAATTGCAGCTGCATGAGAAAAGGATGAACATCTCCTTTTCCGTGGATGGCAAACAAGATAAAAGCTTGTCTGTGTTATGTTTATATTCTCATTGCACAACCTTTGCGTAGTTAGCTGCTGTCAGAAGATGCAGTAAAAGGCAAAACATCTAGGCTGCCTCAGGAGTAGTCTTGGCAGAGTGTATGAGTTGTGTCAGGCATCCTAGCTTGTGCTGCTTCCCACCAGCCCAAAAATTGCTAGCAGCAGAGATGGATTTCTGCTTTGGACAACATCTGAAGGGAGGGGTAGGGGAGGAAGGTCCTGATGCAGGCTGTGGGCTTGGGGAGGTGCTTTGATTATGACAGGGCTATTTTCCCAGACAGTCTCACTTGCTTTCTGCATGATGCTTGGAATTAGACTTACCGTAACTGGCATGAGTCACTTCCTTGTTACCGGTGGTTTGGAGCCACTGTGCACAGAAAACATGCCTGCAGTAGGATCAGTAACTCCCTCATTCTGTTTCAGGATGTAGGATCTGATGGTCTCCTATTAAGTGATTATGCCTATATCTGACCAGAAAGCTTCCCTGTCACATGAAGGGGGAATGCCTGGTGGCAGGGCAGGCAACTGAGGGCAGGCTTTGGATGTTTGACATGACGCATGTGATCACAAGAAGAGGTAAAACCTCTCACTGTGTGATGCAAATGGAGTTTAATTCACTTGAAAGGACACATCCAGCACAGAGCTAGATGGGGCACAAGCAGCTGGAAGAGGTTTCAGCTTGCTCCTTGGCCATGTGTGAGACCCTTGAGAAGAAGCCAAGGGTGTAGGCTGTGCTTCAATTTACTTTTGTTAATCAAATTAGCATCTTCCACCCCCGTGTTTCTAGTTACACAGTGGTGCTACTGTTGTCACCAGGTGCAGTCTTCTTATGTGTGGGATTTTTCCTTCTTGCTCTGTGATTGTATTAGGATATTTTGTCACCTGACACAGTCAAAATCTGTCATTTTAAGTACGTATTGTTGACTGACTGCTTGGTGAATTTAGGTCTTACGGCACACACCCATTTTGCAATCTGAGAGCCACATACCTTACATATGTGCTAAGGAATTGCTTTCTTATAATAGTTCAGAAACGTGAATGATCCCATTTCTGGTTGGATGCTGTGCATTTTCAAATCTCAAACACAAATCCTTCAGAGCTGCTACCTCTAAAGCCTGCAGCAGTTTATATTGGGTGTTTACTCACAGTAGGTTTTTTTTTATTATTTTAAAAATATGCTGAGCATCAACAGTTCCTGGCCCCAACCTACCCAGATGAAAGGCTTGGTTGTAACTTTCATTGGTGAGGGAGTCATGTTTTGCTCAAATAGTACTCTGCTTCAAGCTTTCGCAGGAGGATTTGCTGAAGGTCCTGCAGATCTGCTTTAATCATATGGAGCTTTCAGAATAAACTTCATGGGCTGGAAATGCACAAGTGAACATATAGCAGAGGACTGGAGAATTACAACTCCTCTGTCTGCATGTTTTTAAGACTGAGCTTTCATTGATCTCCCCTCCAGTTGACTGATCTGTATATACAGTGAAGATGGAGGTCAGAGGATAATTGCTTCCTGGGAGTGGAAGTCTTTAAGCATGTTTAGGACTGAGCAAGCATCAGGAAACACCAAATGATCAAATTAGCAGAGAAGGGATGGTTTGAGTGCAAGGCTGAAATATAGGGATCCTGAGTTTGTTTCCTTTCTTTGGCATAGACTCCCTCTGTGAGATTGGACAAATCATTCTGATATTTAAAAACTTTCAAAACTCTGCCTCTGAGCCAAATCTGTGTCTGTAAACTTTAGGGGCTATAGCAGTCAAATGTTTTGATAAGGGCAATGATATATATGCTTAAATTGAAACACTCAGCAGCATATTGGAAAAGAATTTCTCAGAAAGACAATATTCCTCTGCAAAACAATCCTTTATGGCAATTGTCTGAACCCCCAGGACTGGAGTGTTTAAAACCAGGTAGATCAAAACAGTAGAAAACACAGCAAATTGTCCTGAAGAGGTGAGGTATCGGCTAGTCTTTTCCAGCTCTTGGCACTGTAATTCAGAATTTTGCTGCTTGTAGGCACA
The DNA here is from genome assembly GCA_017639245.1 of Myiopsitta monachus. Taxonomy (NCBI): domain Eukaryota; kingdom Metazoa; phylum Chordata; class Aves; order Psittaciformes; family Psittacidae; genus Myiopsitta; species Myiopsitta monachus. Next base: position 20,305,364 of record CM029922.1, on the reverse strand, counting down.
GTAACCTTTTCTTTTCATCAGCCCTCAGATTTCTGGGCACACAAGAGAGTGCTTGTGTGAAAACCACAGCAGAAGGAGTCTCCACCAAGTACAAATAAGGACACTGTCAGCAGCACCAGCATGTGCCTTTTCACACTCTCCTGCCAGTTGCTTGTAGCTGAATCTGGTGGGTCTGCTCTGCCAGTGAGAGCACACTTCATCTTTGGTTTTCCTTTGACCCTGCTCCTGCAGGGGGGAAGCTGGTAGGCAGTGGTGGTGAGGTTTTGTTGTGGGATTGATACCATTAATTCATTGCAAATGGGCATTGTGGGTCTTGGGAACTGGTATGAATTGTTGCTAGCATGATGTGGATTCAGACAGATGAGCAGTGGTCGCTGGTTACTGGGACCGCTTGTAAAACAGGAGTGGAGAGATTGTATCAAGACTTGAAAGCCTGTAATGGCAGAGGAATGAACCTGCTGATCCGAAAGCTCCCTTTCAGGTTAATAACCTAGAACCACCTTCTGCAGGTGCCTTTGCAGAGTGACACAGCAATGGTCACTTTTCTCTCCGGATCAAGTCCTGGCTCACATGGTGGTGTTGCCCAAATTGGACCCCAGGGTGGATGGCAGACCGTGGCTTGCTACTCAGAAAGTTACGCCTCTGCATGCGCTGCTCCGCTGCCCAGCCCAACTTACTGGAGAATTTTATCATCCGGATAAATACCCACGTCTCAGTGCTGACTGCTACCTGTTGAGAGACCAAAAGTCCCAGAGGTTACTGGAACAGCTCGTCTCCTCTCTTTCAGATGATCCCAACTCATTCCCCATGTGCATTTTAAGGTGCAGGGCTCCTGACTATCAGGCGTGTTAACACTTTGATTGAAGGCTCTTTTTCTTCCCCTCTTGTCCACATATATCACTTGTTCTACTGCCTGAGATACTTTAACTTCCCAGCCTGACTGAATGGAGCAGGCCAGGTGCCAACCCTTCCCTGTCAGGATTTCTGTGCTTAATGCTGAGATAAGATTAAAATCCCAGGTACTGTTTTTTTTCTGGTGGTTTTAATCATAAATAACTTCTCTTGACACTTTGCTTCATTTCATGCCATGCTTTGTGTCAGATGCATTCCCCTCTGGAGAATTTAAGGAGGGTATTTCAAAGGAACCAGATGTTTAATCTTTCTTGCAGAGTTGGCTGCCACACAGAAGCTAACTGGTATTGTGAGATGTCTTGCACTTGAGAAAGCCTTTCCATTTCACATTCTTTCTAAATCAAGCCATCTAAGATGTGTATTGGTTTAGCGTCATATAAACTAGAAAAAGAACAGACTTGCAGTGTGCTGTTAGTCTGTTTACTCTTTGCCAAGATAGGCCTTTCCTGGCAAAATGTGCTCAAGATGTTTATGCAGTCCACAGAGAAAAATGGTCCCTTGAAATGGAAAAGTCCTACGTTCATGTGCTGTAGGCATCCTGCATTGCACTAAGATGCTTCCAGAGTTTTAAAGGGATTTAGTTGCTGAAGTGAAGACAGGCACTTCAGGATTTTTGATAGTACCAAAGTATGTGCTAATCATCTCTTCGTAGCCACCAGTGTTTTTAGGCACCAAGTGGCCTGCTTGGTAGTCATCTTACTTCCTCAGCCATCCCAAAGGGATAACATCACAACCCTACCCCGTTAAGGTGATGTGACAATAAATAGCTTCTGTGAATGGGGTGGTGTCACCTTTTCAAAGAAAGATGTGGGTTCACCCAGTCTGTGTTTTGCCTCAGAGATGGACATGCATACTGGGAGATGAAAGGAGGTGTTTATGAAGAAGAGTCAGTCTGAAACATGAAAGACTAATCCAAATTTGCTAAAAAGATTGTCTCTATTTTCCTTTTGCTTCCTTTTCTTCACTGGATGCGTATCAGCATGTTATCAGGATGCAGTGTGGGTGAAAAGTGTGTTAGGGAAAACTGACCTGTGTGTTTTAAATGCCTTTCAGGTCATCAGCCTGAGGTACAGCAAAAGGGATCATTACTTTTGGAGGGTGCTGAGCCCTATGCCTTCTGGGTATTGGGTCCCTTTGGGTGCCTCAGATTAGGCACCTAGCACTGCAGTTCTCTGTGACTGTGTGGTTAGCAGGGTAATCTCCATTCTACCCACTTCCTCCCCAGCCTTTCTGATATTTCTCTGGCACAGGTATCTCCCTTGCTTCTGTCTAGTTCCTAACAGAGGATGTGTTTCTTTTGCTGCCTTCCTATCAGAGGACAGTTGCCAATTCAGGTTTCACTAGAAACTGCTGTGCCAGCTCTTTGATATTCAGAAGCTGTGGGGGTTTATGTCTGTTTCCTGACCTAGCATGACTCTACTAATAATGCAAGAACTTCAGCGCTGGTCTCTTGGCAGCCTAACATAGGAGGTCAGTCAGTAAATATAGTTACAATTTTCTTTGCCTTAGCAAAGACAGTAAGTCGAACACAATGTAAACAAGGTAGTTGGATTACTTCACCCACCAATAATATTTGTAGTTATGCAGGCAAATTTAATGGGCGTGATTAAATCTCATGCTCCAGCTTGGCAGCTGATGAGGTGCAGGGGGGCAGGCAGGAATTTCCTTTCTGTTCCAGGGTTGCACTCTTTCCAAGTCTTTCCTTCATGCTTGTGCCAAGGATCTCAAAGTGCTTTGCATTTTTAATTATACTTCTTCATGCCTCTGTGAAGAGTGGAGATGAGAGATAGCACAATTGGCAAGGGAGCAGTGGGGAAATTGAGGCACTAGGAGGTGGCAGCGTGCTTGGGATCAGAGAGACGGTTGCCGTTAGACTCGGAGCAAGGAGACCTGAACATTCCAGAAATCTTTTCTTGGGGTTTGTGTGGGTCTAGGAAACTTGTACCTCGGTCTCAACAGTCTGTCTTTAATACGCTAAAGCCTTGGTTGTCTACAGGGACAAAATGGTGCTTTTATGTATATAATACTATAGAGTCATTGACAGGGGAATATATCTTTCTCCTCTGGAAATCATAATTTCTTTATTTTTGTCTTTCATCATTCTGTTCCTCTAATTTCTGAGCAGAATGGCCTGTTGTATATGTCTTTCTTCTCTTTGTATGGAAAAGCACTTTGCTCTGAAATAGCCTCAGGTGTTGGCTGTGGCGAAGGCAGAGAACTGGTTTAACTCTGTAAATGACATGCTGCTTTGTCCCTGCAGGGCAAATCAGTGAATTTACTGTGTGTATTTACCTTCAGTGGGTGTACACTGTGGTGGCTACGGTCACCTTGATTTCTTTACGTGGATGTACAGCTGAAGAGCTGGCCTTGCAACATCAAGGAGGAGAAAATACTCTTCTTCTTAAGGCATGCTTCAGTCCAAAGAAGAGCCTATAGATGGTCAAACTGTCACGTATTAACCTATCTCACCTGTGTATTGCTAATGCTGTGGCTGACAAAACATGGAGAACAGTAGGGATTGACTGAGTCTTCACCCTTCTCAGGATGGATTTTTCCCAGCTTACTTGAAGCTTAAAGTACAATGGGGAACAGTGTATTTTGGATCTCACAGAGTGGGAAGGGTTTCTTACCTCCGTGGTGGATGATTTAAGCTTTATGATTTCACATGAACAGCATCCTCCAGAGGCCAGTTTTGGGTATCTAGAGTGGACAGAAACTTCTGATGTATTGTCTTAAGACAGCAACTTGAATGTTCAGAGAGTGGCAGCAATTCAGGCATACAAGATAGTCCCCACTGTTACGGTGCATCCTGTGCAACCTGCTATCGTGGTAGGAACAAAGGCTATCTACCTGAGAGCTCTGAAGCTTAAGGCTGAGGCCAAAGCCTGGCTTTTCAGTTTCTAAGATTCTTGTCTGAATAAGATGTCCAAATCTGACCCTTAGTCTAAACTCAAGGCTTAATTGTAAATAAGGAGTATCTTAATCACTTTATAGTTTCCAGCATTCTCTCATTGAATGTGCTGGCATTGGGAGAGCATTCATCTTAGTAGTAAATGAGTGTCTGTTTGGTCTGCACGTGGTATAATTAAGCATCAGCTGAGCCCGTAGCATAATGTGGTAATTCTCATTCTGACCAGCTGAAATAATTCACTCTAACAACCGTGCTCTTCTTACTCCTCTCTTTCAGTTCCCACGAAGCTTCTGCACGAAACCCAGCCAAGACCAACCAATTACCAAGGATTTCAGAAGCCACATTTACCACTGCAGCCAAGAGTGTTTGATCCCAATGTTATAAGGGACGGTGTGTTCTTTTCTGATGTCTCTCCTTCCAACATAGGGCGAGCCCTTCCAGGTAGCTATGACTATTGCAATGTTGGCCCAAACTTAACTGTGTTGTGGTAACTGTTTCCTTCTGTCTCCCCTTATCTGGGTTTCCATATTTTTCCCAAATACCAGTCCATGCCACAGGCAGAAGGAGAAGCTTCAAGGCATGACCAGCGATGGACTAAAGCGAACTGTTGTGAAGCTTGTGTTGGATTTCTTGAAATAGCAGTCATGGCCATGCATGTCAAAGTTCACCACAGAAATACTTTGCAGACCTGTCTAATTCAGTGGCAAAGAAAAAAAGAAAAAAGGCAGAGACAGTAGATCTGCCTCATAGGGGATAGAGAAGTTTTCACCTTTGAAATATGATGCTATTTTAATAAAATGCAAAGTCAAAAGATGTATGAAGTCAAATCTTAGCTATCTATAGGGGTGGATGAGTAGGAGGAAGAGGTGGTGTATGAAGAAAGGAAAAGCGCAGGTGAGCACCTATTCGGTTAATGAGTAGTTTTGCATTGTGTTTCCCAACACACCATGGATAGTGTACAACATTACTTCTGAAATTCCCAGCCTGTGCTCCCAGAGATTCAGCTCTAGGGTGGGTATGGGCAGAGCTACCTCTCCTCTCTGTCTGCACTCCTGGCTAAGTTGATCCACGGCTTGGATAGTCAATCCACAGAGAATTAAGAGTTGGCAATAACAAATTTGTCAGTTTGGAGGCCTTTCTGAAGACTTGTCAAAGTAAGAATTTTAAGTTAGCCCCAAATGAATTTTGTGATCCTGAGGATTCTTTTAAGCAAGAAAAAAGAATATCCTGAATGCATTAGCACTCATCTAAACATTTCACTTCTACAAATGACACTTTTTGTTTAGTTTTCACATTGTTTATTCATTAATTTTTAAAATCTGCACCACTTTTCAAACAAAGTTGTCATTTTGAAATTAAAAGCTGAAAGAATGTTTCAAAAGTAGCTAAAGGAAATATTTGGACATTTCTGTAATCTCCCTCCCCATTTTATTTCTTTTATTAAAACTACTTGCTAAAGTCAGCTTGGTATCACAAATAACCTCTCCTATGCTTATACTGTGGTGTTGGGCAAATTTACTGCTGGCTGAAATAATTTTGCTCAGCTTTGGTGTGCAGTCACTGGGAAACAGTTTGAGTGACTGGGTGATCACTGATTGGGCATAGACAAGGTCTTCAAAGGTAGCAAGGAGGCAAGGGGATGTCTTTTAGTATGATCCTGGAATGAATGGCAGACCAGGGAGCAGCATAGCGTAGCAACACATGGCCTTTGTGAAATTATGTTTGTTTGTTTTTTCCATCCTGCATAATTCCAGTCGTTTTCTGTCTTCCCTGTCTGTGCTTGTACAGTCCTGCAGATGACAAAACCAGTTATGTGGTTTTGTGGTGCTCTTTGCTGGAGTATAGTGTATGCAGACAACTATTCATTTAAAAACTTGTTTGATTGCATCTGTTCTTTGGATAAGTCAGAAGTAAAGTAAAAGGAAGGAAGATTCTTCTTATATGTCTCATGAGAGGAGTTAATGCCTTATTCTATTTCCTAAATACACCATTATGCATGGCATGGTTTACAAGGGATGCCCCATACCCAACAGAAGTGGTGTCTGTCTGTACCTCTCCTGGCTGATCTAGCACATACAGGTGGTAGCCCGCAGTGCAAATTTAATTCAAACCTTAGTCCTAGTGAGTTCCCAAGAACATATTGACAGTGAGGAGCAGGTGGGTTGCCAGCCGTGCAGAAGTGGGCATGTGAGAGAGCATGGCACAGGGGCCCCATATTCATATCCTAGCAGCTCTGGTCTTCAATCCAGAACTGTAGAAAGCTCTCAAAGGTCTAGCAGGAACCTGGAGCCACCTAACCCAGCAGTCCTCTCTATCATGAGATATATGGTTATAAAATACATATGAGATTATATGCTGGTGGTGCCCTTCATTTTCATTAATTGTAAAGGGATTTTAGATTAGCTGGTTCAGAGCCAGAGCTCAGTATGTGGGCAATTCAGGTAGTAGTTGGTTACTCTCGTATAAATGTGGCATTTGAGATGACTTGGGGTGTTCACCTGGTTTCTAGATGCTGCCCTAGAAGAGTGAGTTTCCCCTACATCCCTTCTCATGCCTGCCATCTCTGCATAGATGTCCTCCTGACCCTGTTGTATCTTAGATGTCTGTGTATGAGCAAATACATTAAGATTTAAGTGTCTGACATAGGGAGAGCTGAATGACTCTCTCGGATCTGTCAGCTAATAGTAGGATTCAGATTAGGTGCGTCGTGCTACTTGAGATGCTGTGAAGTATCCAGTTTTTAGGTTCGTATTTTAGAAATTAAAAAGTTACCTTGTTTCTATGGTTTTCTGTACAGGAGGAGTGGTAGAGAAAAATCCAACCATTTGTACAGACATAGATTTACCAGATAGGGAGAATAAAGGGAAGATTAGAGGGCATGTTGGTGCCTACGTCTGAATTAAAAGATTATCCAAAACTTTGCTATTGATTTCCTGCCGAATGTGCCCTTGATCCTCTGTGCCCCAGTGCCTCCATTCATATAACTGACCTCTGTTCTCCTAAGGCAAGAGGTTGTTGGGATATTTTTCCCTTTTGGATCTGCCACCCAGAGATCCATGTTTAAAAACTTTGCTTCAGGGGCAGTCATTAACACCTTGGTGGCTTGTAACATGTGGCTTTCCCAAGGCAATGCAGCTACTCAGTGGCAAAGACACAACCGTGCCCATAATTCCTTGAGGTTGATCCCTTACTGTGACACCCTGGACATCCATCCCCATTGCTTCTCCTCCAAGGCAGATTAGAGGTTGGCATCACTGTGTGCACATTCATGCACTCAGTCCCTTTCCATACAGTATTATCTGTTTGAAACTCCTCAATTTCTGTTGCTGCTTTCCTGGACTGAGCCGCTTCGTAGCATGCACAGTAGCAAGTTGAACGTGATGTCTTATGCTGCTGGGTTTGCAGGGAAAGGGGATGGGTAAGGGAGCTAGTGAACACAGACTATCTTGTGTTGTGGCTGCTGTCAGAGTGTCTTCACTTGCAAGGCACTGATGGCATCATCAGAAATGGATCTGACAGTTCCCTGAATTTAATCCCTGTAGATAAGTGGAAGCCAGGGGCCAGTCTGTGATTTTACAGTGCGATGCTTGCTTTTGGCCAGAACCAGACACCCATGGAAGGGAGCCTCTAAAACTGTAATAGCTACAGTTAAACAATCACATGGGTGATGGAGCTGCATCCTGTGCACTGACTTTTTCATGTGTTTAAAACAATTAGTGTTTTGTGACTAGTGGGGGTGTCTGCCTGCAGATCAAGGTGCAGGGAGCACTCAGCAGTGAGTTGATAAGATCTGAAAGGGTCTCTTTGAGCCTCCTGGAATTAGCTGCCTCCTTAGCTCCAGTCTTCAACAAATAAAATCAAATCATTAACCCATGTTCACTCACCTCTCCAAAGAGGAAATGGTGCCTGGGTGAAACACAATACGAACAGGCTTCTGAAGGAAGTCATAAACTCAGGTCTGCCCTTCCCTGCAATGGCTAGAGAGAAAGCACGTGTTTGCCAGGTGTGGATGGATCACTACAGTGTGACACTGGCAGAGGGTTGCAGGCTCTGCCTGTGTTTTCTAGTCCTGATTACAAGCCTAGCTGAACCCACTGGTGATAAAGGCTCCTTTGATTTACATAAGAGAAGAGAAACCTGATTATATATTTGCTGTAGCCTAGGTGGGTGTGTCTAAGTGGTGACATGAAAGAGCCAGAGACGGGGAAGAGAAGATGCTGCCTGGATGCAGACCGGGTATGTGCTCAGCTGAAGATACCTGAGAAGGTTTAGTCTCCCCCAAAAAGGGGCAAATTTTGGAGGCTTGCTGTTGAGTGGCTCGAGATTTCTGAATGCAGATGCTGACCTGATGGGAATAGGGCAGGATAGGGCTGGTGCCTCATTCCTCATTCCCTTTCTGTTTCAAAGCAGAGAAGAAGAAAGGAAGATCGGCCACCTTCTACCCTCTAGACAACAGCCTCTTCCTGCTTCCTGTGGATGAGACACAACTGCCAGCACTCAACAGCAGCATGGAGCCTGTGGGTGTCAGCACAGAGATGGCACTGCTCAGCAACATCTTAGCAGCGTATGCCTTTATCACAGGTAGGTCTTGCGGCTGCCATCTCTCTGAACTCTCTCAAGCTCTTTGTAGACCCTCAATTGAGCCTACATTTCAGTCACCTAGGGCTAGGTCTGCCTCCTTGAACTGTTTATATTTTTCATTTGTCTCTCTGCAAATTCCCCCTGAAAGACCTGACCAAGGCAGCTCTAGCAGACAGTATATAACAGGGTTTATTGTGCTCTGCTTTCCACTGGATTTGCTCTCGTCTGGAGTTAAATACAATGTAATATTACATGTGGTATTATTCTTAATGATTCATTTTCCTGGAGATCAAAGCCTGGCTCATTAGGGAGGCAAGCTTGTTGTCCTGTAATTTGGAAAATAAGCAGCACTCAGAGCACCCTGCTTAAGAGAATTTGGCTTATCTTCAGTGGAAGTGTGAAGATGAAGTAACTTGAGAGCCTAGTTAATTGTATATGTAAATCTAGTTTAGAGTAAGATTTCTTTGGATCACAGTTTATCTTTCACCCACATGTATCTTTCAAGTAGCAGAGGAGCAGTCCTCTAAAAAGATTCATCTAAAAAGCTGAGAGATTCATGCCCTGCTGAGTGCTTGGGGTCAATGCCATTGGTACCAAAAAGTACAGTAGAAGCAGGTGATATAGTGCAGATATGTCCCATCCCACAGCTGCATGAGGTACCTTGACAACAGTAGGGATTTCCTCCAGAGCTGGAGGACCTAACCTGAAAAAAAGAGGATTGCTGGCTGATTATCATCAGATGCACTAGCTCAGCATATTTTAGGCCAATCTCTGCTGCTTTCCTCAGAAGGAGGGTCCTGGTTTCTGTGTAACTAGCCTCCCAAAGCAGAAAATACAGTTTGTGGTATTTTTTTCTTATGGGTGTTCTCCATTTGTTTAATGAAAGGTTTGTATCCTTCTTACCTTGCAGTACTTATTGCCATTAATATTACTTGCTAGTAATATTAATATGTTGCTCTATTACTACATGCAGTTAATAATTCGGTGTACCACTGTAATGCAGTTATGCTATTCTGCAGTACTGAGGTCCGTATAGCTAAAACTAAAATATTTATAAGCTAGTTTTTCATGTCTATGTGCCATTCAGTCTTGGTAATTCATTAAATACTAATGCGTTCTTGGTGCTATGCTCTTGTTCTTGCTGAAATATCACCATATTTGGATTTATAGGCAAATATTTGGATTTGAAATAACTGACTTGGATTTTGCATTTTGGAATCACTGAGTAGATTAATAGGAGTGTTTCTACACATTTAGTGGAGGGTCCTTCTAAAAGGGCCATGAATGGTGAATCAGAGTTCTGCCCTTTTGCATGTCCAATGGTGGCATCAGAATCCGTCTTTTTGTGACACCTTTAAGAAGCAGGCAGTTGAAGTGGAATTAACAGTGCTCTTCACAAGAGTTAGCTGAGTAGGATTTTTTGTTTTTTCTTGCATGAGCTTCTCTAAGAAAAGATTAGAAAAAGCAAACTTTAAAGGAGTCTTCTGTTTATCACGCTTCTCTCTTCCTCTTACCTACCGTTGTCATTTTTTGATGTGAAAATAGCTGCATTTGCAACCTTACTATAAAATAAAATGCTGTTAATCGTATTTTCCCCATCTGAACAGTAATGGGTAGCAGAAGGTTGTAGGATTTATGGTCAGGGACAGTGGGAGTTTGCTTCCATTGGCCACAGCAGAACTCTTAGACCCTGCATTCATTTTGTAGGGCACAAGGCTTTGATTCATCCCCTTCCCAAGGTGTCAGTCTTGGCAGGAACCTCCAGATTTTACTGTCGCACAAATAATAAAGAAGAATGGCTTTAACTGTCTTGGTGCTGTGGGATTTGCTTGCCCTCTCATGTTGTGGTCTCATTGTGATATGTTCACATCCTCTGGACATCAAATATGTAAAACTCAGACCTCACAACTTTGATTTCCAGTAAAGAGTTCAGGAGTTTGTTGATCATGTTTTCCAGTGTACTTAACCATGGCTGTTGGATAGGGTTTAGTCTCAATCTATATGTTCAGTTTGTTATTTATTACAAAAATAATTGATGGCTGCCCCATGGATTGAGATGGCAGATGCCTTAAACCGTCTTCCTGTGCTGCATGTAATTTACCCCTCTGATTTTAGTGGAAAGGATGGATTTGGCATGATGTTTTTGTTATATGTGAATATGGAGAAGGTTTAGCTTATGAGTTCAAAGACAAGCTATGTCACAGGACACAAATACCATTTGCATAAAACTAGAGCACAGCAAAGCCATCCCTCTTCATACTTCAGTTTTTGAGCAGCAGAGCTGTTGCAAATTTTAGTGCTCTCTTGAATTTGGGTCCATGAAGGTGGCTTCAGCCAAAGCAGCTGTTGATCTCCATTATAGTGGCTCAGGAGAGGCCAGGAATTGGGTGGCCAGGGAAAGCTGGTTCTGGTTCACATATCTTCCCACTGCTCCTGACTACAGCCTTGGTGCTAAAGAGAAACATTAGTGCAAGAACTGCAAGGGCTTCCCTCTGCTGATGAGTAGGCTCAAGATAGGACTTTACAAGAGAAAAGTGTAAACAGGCAGGGGCAACATATAAAGATGTTCTTTCTGTTGGGACCGGGGGTGGTGCATACCCTCAGACCCCAGGAAAAAGAAGCTAAGGGGATTTTCTATTTTATGGGTCAAGTGCGTGCTTGAAAGGATGGTCTGCTCTACTACTTTTCTTGCCTCCTTGCAGTAGAGCATCTATTAGCCTGGAGAAAGCACCCAAAAATTAGTGGGATCCCCTCTGTTCTCAGTGGTGTTCACGTTTTCTGCACAGAATGTCAGGTTTGGGTGGGCAGATGCAGATGAAGAATGTGCAAGCTTGGTTGCTTGGACATGTACAGTCTTGCAGTGCACAGAGAGGAGAAGTGCAAATGTTAGCAAAAGATTGCTAATACCCACCATCTTTTTGACTGATATTCCCATATAATGGTATGGGAACATCATCAGTAATGGGAACATTCCTATTGACAACTAAAGACTGAAAAATCACAGCACAGCAGGGAGCAAAGCCTCTTTGCAGGAGTCTTGGTTTTCACTGTGAAATCTCTTTGCAGATATCATCATGGTCAAGAGTCAAAGCCAGTTAGGTGTTAGTCTTATTCCAGCTTCCAGAACCTTGAAAACATTTCTTCAGAAACAGGGAGAGTGAACAACGTCAATGAGGAGTGAATTTATCAGTTGATCAAACAAATAAGTGTCATGTTTAGTTCAGTCTTGCAAACGACTCAGAGATGCCCCTAATTTGAATACTGATTTTCTTTACAGAATTAGGTTTTTCATTAGATACAATCTCTGCCTACAAACCTCAGACCTGTTATTTGTTATGGAGCTGTTCCAAAACCTGTCTGAGTGGAACAACTTCACCAGTTTCAGTGACAGCTGGAACTGTCTTAGCAGTCACAGTCTACCAGCAAAGCCAGAACCGTCCCTTGTGGTTATATAAATATTAAACATTCAAGCTGTATCAGAGCACTTCCAGTGCCTCCTTTTGGACAAGGGACTTACTCAAGTTTTGTTGTTGCATTCAGGCTGAAGTAGTTGGAAAGAAACCTCGACAAAATCCCTGTTTTATTCTTCTTCCACAAGCAAAGCTTTGTGCCAAGTTATTAACAAGGGGCTTCCGAAAAAGCAACCCAGGGGAGATCATTCCAACTTTTAGACTGCTTGGCCTGAGCCTTATTAATAAAGGGCTCCTGGAGAGCTTCCTCTGTCCTACCAGGGGATTTCAGCAGCCTGTGGGGCTAACTGTAAATCCCCTGGAAGATATTGCTCCTACTGTTTTTCTGGCCATGCTTAATGCTGAACCTTTTGCAGGGGCCCTCTGAAATTTCCTCCCCACTGAGGTTTCTGAATGCATGAAGCTATCACAGGAAGCCAGCAGCATTAATGCCTAGATTGTTTTTTATTTATTAAAACAATTTATTATAATAGCAATAACAACCTTGGCCTGGGGCATTTCCTGGGGAATTAATGGCAGTCTGGGCTGATGCTCCCAGCAGATTGTTAGCCCTCAGGAAACAGGCTCTGTAATTGCTGCTGCTTTGGTTGGAAAAACAAAATAAAATGTGTTTCTAATTTTTGGCCAGTTTAAGCATCTAGACAATGGTGGCTTTTGTATAGACAGTTATAAAGAGCATATATCTTTTGTTTGCGTGGATTAAATTCAGGCTTGAATAGGTGACATTTTCATCAATACTCTCAATCCAGAAAGAGAAATATCAGGAAGGGGAAGGTAACCCCAGCAAAAGAGATTGACAGCAACTGAGTCCGCTAGAAATTTAGGAGAAAAACTCAACAGCTCTGAGCTGTCATCCACAGCAGTGGAAAAAGAAGTTTCACTGGCCAAAATCCATGTCTTAATGGGTGTACGCACACACATGAATGCATAATAAAATCATGTTAACTCCTGCTACTGAGGTCCCTACTTTAGTAGCTTTAGTGTTGGTATGATGAATTTGAGCCACGTTCAAGTTTTTGCTGAAGAAGATACCCCTTTTTGGTCTTCGCAAATAGAGCAAGCAATGGGTCATGCTCTCAAAATCACTCAGCAACTGTCAACCCCCCAAATCTAGGCTATTGCTGACTTGTCTACTTCAACTGCGAAAAAGCGGAACCCATGGTTTTTAGCTTAAGTTGCTCTTTCTGCTGCAAGTAAAAGAGATGTTGCTGTTCAAGTGGATTGTGTGAATGATAAATGCCAAGACTGCAGTTGAACGTAGGGTTACAGCTCAGTGAGGAAGTCCAGACAGTGTCTCAGATGTTGACAGAGTAGCTGTAGGAGCTCATAAATGCCATGGGAGCCCAAAGATTCAATTACAGCCATTGCACTGCATGAAGGGCTGTGCATACAAGCACAAGCAGGGGATGAAAAATGGTTGCTTAAGTACCAATTGAGATGTGTCTTGCTCATGAACTGGATACAGTAGCATGGAAAAAAGAGTGTGCAGGAGAAAGGAAAGGCAGGACATGGACAAAAACAGGGAAAGGGAAACCACATGTGTTTGTGTCTCAACTCCAATCTTTTTTTTTTAATATGAATTGCTTTAAAAGTGAGCAGTGGAACTAATGCAACCAAATCAAGCCCATGTGTGTACAGGAATGTGGTGCTCAGGGACATTGCCTGGCATCCTGTCAGCCAGGCAGAGCAGAGGCAGACTGGACCGAGTGTCTTCCAGTACAAACAGATCAGTCTTGCTCATTTGTTCTTCTCACTCTCCCACACTTTGGGTGTCCCCAGAGCCCTCCTTAAACCTATTTGCAAAGGGAGTTTTGCAGTTGCTGTCTTGGGTTATATTGCACGTGGAGGTAATAATACTATTGGGTAGTGATCCTGAGGTTCCCCAGGCTTCCAAGTCTCTGAAATTAGGGCCACTTCTCTTCAGGTCACAGATGGGCAGCAGCTTCGCTACTGCACAAACAGGGCTGCAGTTTAATCTGACTTCTGCCCCTTGAGTTCAGAGTTGCCATTAACTTCACTGGAGCCAGTTTTTCACTCAGCCAGGCTGCTACAAGAGCCATTGGCACATCCTTCATGCCTGCTCTGGTATCTTGTCTTTTACCTTTGGATTTTTGCTGTTTCACTTTTGTCAAAATCTCTTAGCTCAAAGCCCCTGGCTTTAGCCTCCCTTGACTTTTCAACTACAGCTGCATTTCTCTCCTCTTTCATTTTTTTTGGACTTGTTGAATGCATCTGCTGCAGTTTTCTACTGTTTTGTAATCTCTCTTCAGCCTGTTTTTTCTCCATGCCGTCCACACCAACCACTCTAGCAACAGTCTCATGTTTTATTACCCAATTTTTAGACTAACATCTTCCTTCACCTGGGCTTGCAAATCACCTTTGAGTTTCATTGGGAGAACTCTTCATTGTGAATAGCACAACTCTCTGTAACTGTACCATGAGCATCCCCAGGCATTGAACTAGGCATTGCCTTGAACAGTACACAAATCACTGTTTGGGCTCTGACCACAGAATCAGAGAATAATCTGGGCTGGAAGAGGCCTCCACAGGTCACTTGTTCCAACCCCTTACTCAGAACATGTCTAACTTCAAATTCAGAGCCACCTTTGAAATCAGAGCAGGGTCTTGTCCTGTTGAGTTTTTCATATCTCTGAATGGTTTCCAGTTCATCTTCTGCAACCTTTACTGTGAGAAATGCAGCTGGACAAGGCAGTTTCTAAAAGCACAGTGGGGGAAGAAAAGGTAGAGCATAGCCTTTTAGTTTCAGAGATCTTTTGAGGCCAAATATTAGGCTCTCAGCTGGTGGGAACTGTTACAGATCCACCACTGAGTTCAACAGAGTAAGAATCATCTGGGGAACTGAATCCATCCTTGAACTCAGGACTCCCAGCAGACACAGTGGAACAGAGCTGGCCTTGACACTTTTGCTTGGTTCACCTTCACCCATTCAGCATACCTATAAGCCAAGATGATTCAGCCCAGGGTAATTGCAGCGATGATGTTTATCATAATTACACTTCTAAATAATCCCATAAGCACAAACAACAACAACAAGAAGATAGTAAATAAGATGGCTTACTATAAAAGGCATTGTGGATCCTTTGGAGTCTTGTTTTATCAGCTCTGAAAGGTGGCTATGCAGGATTCACCCTGTTGGTGCACTGACTCCAGCTATGCTTGTGCAGCACAGATACACATTTTGGTGGTCTGGGCAGCAAGCCATCACACTTGCCTTAGATAAGCAAATGAAACCTATGAATAAATAATATGCATTTTTTCATGCTGCAAGGCTTCCCATTTCAACTGGGCCATGGCACAGAGAGCATATAAAGCCTTTGTAGTTGTCTTTATTCCTGGTATATGATAATGGATGTGACAGCATGATGCACTTAGGTGCTGCTGGGTGTGCAGTACCCTGGTGTCAACCCCACTTGCTCAGCCACTGGAATTAGCATTTAATTCTGTGGGCTGCTCTTTCCAGACAACTCCAAGACATGACTGCAGTGAGCCCACATTCTGCATGTGGGCAAATGCCTTGGCAGCACATCCACCATTTAAATTCCCCTTCCTGATTTCCCTGGGAAAAAGAGTCAAAGGAGGACATGGAAGTAAAAGCAGCCCTTAGAAACTCTGCCTCTCCAGAGACCATGGCTGGTATGTGCACAGAGGACCTGTGTATATTTTGTTCTTTCAAGGGATCTTCTTGACAATCATTTCCTTTCTCCTTTCAGAAAACCCTGAGCGGGCTGCTCTGTATTTTGTCTCTGGAGTGTGCATTGGACTTGTTTTGACCCTGCTAGCCCTGGTGCTAAGGGTATCCTGCCAAACTGACTGCAAACGCTCCTCCACGAAGAAGCCTCCTCGGGAGCGGGAGAGCTGACAGTGACAGCAGCGACAGTGATGATGATTCAGACACCACTTCGGACCTATCTGCCCGCAGGCACCGCAGGTTCGAGAGGACTTTGAACATGAATGTCTTCACTTCAGCAGAGGAGCTGGAGCGAGCCCAGCGGCTGGAGGAGCGGGAGCGCATCATCCGGGAGATCTGGATGAACGGCCAGCCGGACATCCCTGGCACCAGGAGCCTCAACCGTTACTACTAAGCAATGGAGAGTCCAACCGTCCTGCCCGGCACCCTGGGGCTCCTCCACACAAGATAAAGGAGAGGGAGGGAAGGAATATTACATGGGTGTCTCCTCTTTTCCTTTTGGGCATGCTACTTGAGCACTATGGATGGACAGCAATAAAGCTTTCCCCATCTCCTTCTCCCTGACATATTGCAATCACTTCTCTTCACGGACACTTTCTGGTTTCAACAGAGGTGGTTGCCAACTTCATATGTTAATAGCAGGCAGGAAGGTGACAATTACAGTCCTCACATGTGGGACGGGGAGTTTGGCATGCTGCGGTACGAGTACTCTTGTTGGCTGGGGAGAGAAGTCATCCAGGATTTGGTGTTCATTTAGGATTTTTTGTTTCCCTTTCCTGAGGACTGTGGGAGAACTATGAACAAAATGTCAAATCTGGAAAGCGATTTGGGAAGGGAATGGGAGGTTCATCCCGACTGATTGTCTTGTGACTTCAGAAGCCATGAGATTAACCTAATTAAAACCCAGCGGCAAATATGACCTGTTAAGAACTGGGGGGAGGGGGATTCTTCCATCATGAAATCATCTCGGTGCTTGGATGTTTGCCATAGTGTATTCAGTTATTTATGGCTGTCTTTTCATCTTCCTTTTCAATGGGAACATATAGGTTTTTTACTGACACCTCAGGGATAAAATCCTAGTATTTTTTTGAATATGTTCTCCCTGCTGGCCCCTGTCAAACGCAACCCAACCCACCTCCAATAGTGACATTATGGTAATACAGAAGATGTGTCAGTGACTGGTGAGAAGTTAACAACCTCAAAGAGGTTGAAAAGGGTTTTCTTTTTGTTTTAAATATATATATATATTTGAAGATGCTGCACAGGAATGTGCCTTATTCTTTTTTCTTGTTGTTAAACTACAGTTTTCCTATGGATAGCAATGCACAATGTTTTATATATTTTATTAAAAAAAATAATAAAAAAGTTCTATGTTTACCAGAGGAAAATGGAAACAGAAGAAGCCACATTTGACAACAGAATGGGTAATAAATGCTAAATAAACTCTGGTTTGCTTCAATACATTTGAATTAGCATTTTCACTTTTGGCATAGGTGTTGCTCAAGGGAGATGCTTTGGAAGAGCAGCACACCTCTGAAAAGCAATCAGGGCTGATGTCTTCTGCATGCAGGAAACTGGAGGCACTTTTTTCTTTGGTTGCAGCCCATCAGTCTACTTCTGCCATATTCATAGGCAGGAGCAACTGAGCAATGTGTTGGTTCTCAAGGGGCCATTCCAAAGCCTACCTGCACCAAGGAAAAGAGTCCCAGTGATTTAATGGTTTGAGTTGTTCCCCAAATCATACCTGAGCAGAAGCAAATGTTAAATGAACCAAAAAAACACGTGGAAAAAAGGTGAAGTATATTTTAGTGCTCCTTCAGTTGTCCCATGGAGTATTCAATGGAATATCACCACCTACTCATTTCCAAGCACCAGCTCACATCAGTCATAAAACTTGGTGTTTTCCAGGTCTGTGTGATGTTACTGTAGCCTGCAAGGATTTGGGATGTGCTCCTATGTTACTTAGGCAAACTTAGATCTAAATGAATGCTAGCAAAGCAAATAATGACCAAGAGCTCTGAATGCCCAGAGCTTCTCTTAGCTTCAAGGAGAGTTAAAGATGGGTGGACCTGCCCATGAGCTGACTGAAGGTGTTAGAGTGGGGTTGCGAGGGCTCATGTGCTGTGCCAAAGAGCTGCATGGTGGGACAGATCTCTGGTATCAAGGGCCTTCTTGGCACTCTTTGGGGTCACCGTGAGGCTCTTTCTCTGGCTGAGGAAAGCTACATTTGAAGTATTCTCAACTACTTCTTCCAGCTCTGGCAGGGTGAGAGCAAAGTTATGTAACTGCAACTGGTGTTCCTGGTAATGTCAGAGATAAAGTAGGAGGTTGGTAAGAGGTGGCTTCACGTGGGAAGGCAATACTAATATTGCAGAGCGAGTCCTGGTTCTAGTCCCACAAAGGTGCAAATGGAAAGTTTCAGTATTGACCTGGGATGTAATTTTGCAGCTGATATTTAGAAACATAGCAGGAGGCAGATCCCAAATGCTGGATGCATCAGCAGGTGCTGTGCTTTAGCTGGAATATCAAATGTGCTCTCTGTGGTTGTCAAGGAGCAAAATGACAGGATGAGGTCAGCAGGGTCAGTTTTGTTGGCTGTGTGTTTTTCCCTATAACAAGACACAGTCCCTCAACCTTGGTGATTAAAGGACAGCAAGTTTTCAGATTTAGAATGCTGTGTCTTGGGAGATAGCTTGCAAAACTGATTTTAAACGTGCTACAAACAGATTTATGTTTGTGATTTTCCCAAATGAACTCTTTTGCCCAGCGGAAAGAGTAAGTGAGGCAAGTCTGAGAGTACCTGATATACAACCAAAGGATTAAAATACTTGCTTGAAGAGTAAATCACAGCTGAACCTGAGTTACAAATGGATAAACAATCCTCCCTTAGCATTGCTAATGCTGCTGTAAATCTTCCAAATGAAACTTGCGATATAAAGGAGCAGGTTGTGCACACTGCTTTTCAGAGTCGATCAGACAAGCCCAGCTCAGCCTTGCCCTAGGTAACAAGATGCAACAAAAGTAGACTCACTGTGTTCGCAGCGCATGCAATACATTTGTGTTCCTCCTAGCGCCTTTTGTCTCAGGGCCATGCATTTGTAAAAAGGCTTTGACTAAAGAAAAAATACGAATCCTTTGAGCTACTGTAAGTAAAAGACTTTCAGTCATTCTGCAACTATGTCTGGGTTTGTCCCAGAAGTGCTCAATAGTTTATCTGAGGAAAAACAATCAGAGATTCATGGGGAAGGAGTTGTTAACTCTATTAAAAAAAAGAGCAAACCCACTCACCTGGAGTACAGAAGAGCTGGATTCACTGTGGGAGGGATTCAAATCCGTATTTTTCACCCCACAAAAGAGAATCTTAAGCATACAGAGAAATTTGCCTGGTTTTACTCATTAGTGTTGTACTCATTGTGTCATATGAAGCAGTTAAACGCTCTTGGAGCTAGGGAGCAGAGAGTAAATGCTCTTCTATGAGCCTAATGTGAATCCCTCATGTAAGAGGTTACATGTAGATCTGCTCTCTTACTTCCATGCTTATTTAATTTTTTATATGGAAGTGAAATACTGTTTCCAGAAAAACACTGTTCAGATTCCCCAAAACAGATAAAGGGTTGAAATCAACTTTTCCTGCTTCATGAGTGAATTTCCTAATCAGTAACCCTTTGGATAAAAAGATGCTGAGGTGATTTCCCATGTGAATCTATTCTTTATGCCTTGGTTTCCTTTTATAATTTTATAACAGAGGATAACAGAGCAATCCTGGACTCTGAGCTGCTTGTCCAGTTGGTAATAAGGGGAACCACACGATACTGTATTTAAGGAGATGGCACTGCAGTGCCATGTACCATCTGCTGTGCTGTAGGCTTGTTGCAAGTGAGCCTTGGGAAGTGAAGTTCCTGTGCCACATACCTGGACACTTTCATGCCTCTGCAATTTACAAGATACTTGGGTTAGTATCTGCAGTCATTAAATTACAGTTTGATGACTTGTACCATCTTTGGTGGAAAGATTTGTAAATGAATGTGATGGGTTGGAAAATTAAGGACCATACTCCTGGGACTTTCAAAGAGTCAACCACACATTTGTTGCCCTTCTGTCTGGTGGCACAGATGGGGCTGGTTGCAGAAGAAATCACTGTTGTGTATGGAGACACTGCAAAGAAGTAGGTAGTTCCCGTTAGATGCCTGCTATGGTCTCCTACTCAGTCCTGTTGCCCTTGACTTCTCTGGGCTGTTTTCACCTCCTGCTATCATCCGGTCCATCAGCACTGACCTCTTCTGTGGACCTGTGTTCAATGACCCTGAAAATCTCAGTAATATGGTGTTTGCTGCCTTTCCCATGTCCACCCTGGTGTTCATACCCTTGATGAATTCCAGCCAGCTAATGAGGCATGCCTTTCACTTCCAGAAACCACAGTGCCACTACTTAACCCCTTGCCTGCCATCTTTCCCAGCACCCCAGGGGCTACAAAAATAAAGCGAGCTCGCTTAGCTGTTGTACTGCCAGGATGTAAAGCATATGCTCATGGTGCTGTGGGGAATCTGAATTTCCTTTTGTGCTGCTTGGACTCTCTTGAGTTTCTGGAGGCTTCATAAACAATTAATCATCTTAGACTGGCCCAGAAATCCTTCTGCTCACAATCATTACAGAGGTCTCCATCATAATGAAGTTTTAATAATCTGATCTGTTTCTAGTGTCCTTAGATAACCCCAAAATAATTCTCAGTATTGCTTCCCTTTCCTTGCTCATTAGGATTGGTGCAGTTTGCCCCTTCATGTAATTTCCTCCCTTTTCTCGTTGTCTATTAGTCTATATCTGTGATTGTTTCAAGGGCTGTCAGTGAAGCACAATTCACCAAAAATGCAGTAATAGTTTTGGTTCATTACACTGCAGCTCACTGTTATGTTGCAGTATGTGTCCATCTGCTACATCCTTGGTCTGAAGGTGTTTGCTTACTCTGAGTGGATGTGGTGTTTAGTAATACTTAAGCAAATCAGTTTGGGCGTTTTCAACTAACTAGCTACTATTCCAGCCACAGTGATGCAGTTGTCACCATGTGTAGTACTGCATCCAGGAGCCCTGGGTCACTGGTGAAATGTCACTGGAAGCTGTGTTTTGACTGAAGCATGACCACCTGTAAGCTGTTCAGAGGTACATGTGCTCTGGGATGCTTTTAAGATCTCTTAAGATACTTAAGATACTCTTAAGATAATATTCTCTTTTGTGGGGTGAAAAATATGGATTTGAATCCCTCCCATAGTGAATTCCTGGATGCTCTGGGAAGTGTATTCAGGTGAACACTTGCTCTTATCATGCAAGCCTAACAGTTTCCATCTGGGCCTCTCTAGAAAGGTAGGTGGGCTTGGCTTTGTCCTCAAGGATGGAAGAGTGGCCCATGGTTTCCCTTGGGAGATGTGTGCTTGCTGAGGGGAGGTGCAAGACACATTCCTTAGTTGAATGGCTAGAAATATGGCCAGAATAACTCCAGAGGGAGGTTTGGTGGGTGTCAGCACTGATTCTCTTTTACCTCTGTCAGGTAACCAGTGGGAAGTTCAGGAAGGTCCCCAGAAGGACAGGATGTGTTGGACCAGCGTGCTCCACACTGAATCTCAGATCAGAGCCCTTGGCAGGCTGAGAACGTGGGACAGGGATTCTGGCTGCCAGGCCTGTAATTACCGAACAACATTTCCTAGTGCTGAAACTTCAACAAGAACCAAGGGAATGGAGCCACCCTCCACAGGCAAAAGGCTGTTGACAGTATGGGGGCATTGTGGTCAAGACCATGAGCATGGACAGGCACCCGTGATCTCCATTGCTTTCACTACAACCTGCCAAAAATGGCAAGATTTTCTGGCCTAATGTTCTGGGACCAGCTCCTGAGGTACCTGAGGGACAGTCTGACTGTTCAGTGCTAGAGAAGTCACTGATTTGGAGTGTGGGAGTAGACTGGTGGTAAGTTACCCATCTACATGCATGTGTTAGTGATGGCTTTGAAGTACACTTGTGCACTTGCACTCTTTCAAACACATGGTCGTTTCCGAAACCACTCAGTATTGTCAGAATCCTCCAGAAAAAAGCCTTAAAATGTGGCTGTATTTTTAATTCAAGAAAATCAGCGCACGATTTGGTGTTTTGTTTCACCTGCTTTCTCTTTTTCCCTTCCATCACAATGACAAAACAAATTGGTAAAACTAAAGCCTCAGCACCCCCTCTCAAGACCTGAGCAAACCAAAGCATATTTTATTGTTTTCAGTCTGCAGAAACACAGTGTAAGCAAAATGTTTTGCAAAAATATTCAGTTGGGGGTTATTTTCTGATTAATTCAAAAAGTGAGTTCTTCAAAGTGTGTGTCATGTTTTCTCATCAGCTGTCCTTCTAGAGGAGCTTCTAATGCATGGAGGGGGGTCTGCCGTTGTGCTGACGCCAAATCCATCGTTATTACAAAGAATTTTTCATTAAGATGTCCCAGTCCCTCCTATGTTACTCCTTTGCTGAGTAACTTCTTTGAGTCCTCTTTCCATTTCACCCCTAGCTTGCCCAGCTATGGCTAGGACTGTAAATGGTGGCAGACCACATTCCTGTGGCTGATCTCTCCTCCTCCTTCTCCTAGCTGATTGGGGACCTGCGCTATCTACAGGTGAAAACGTCAAAATCTGGGTTTGGATTTGTTGCCTGTTGAAGGACACTGTTCTGTGCAAAGCTGGGTGACTGTGGAGGAAAGCAAGCCCTCACACTGAGGCTGAGCTTGAGCAGAGCAAATGCAGTCTTGAGGAGGACCTATTTTTCCCAAGGCTTTGTGTCCTTTGCCAAATGCAAATGATGCCACTTTGGCACCTCCTGATAACTTAGGCAATTTCCCCTGCATAATAAGCTTATGTTTTTGGAGCAAACACTTTCTAAGGACAAATGGTGACAGTAGATGGGAACAAAATCAAATTTCTTTCTTTGAGCTATGAGAAAACCTTTCCATTATGACTTCATGAAGAAATATAAGCTACAATGGAAAGTGGCATTTAAAAACCCTGAAATGAGACATCTAGGTGAAAAGGTATCCTTCTTTACAATTTCTGGCAGAGGACTGACTTGGCTTGTGTATTTTCTGGTTGTGTTAGGAGTCTGATGTTAGTCTGTACTGTGAGTGAAATATGAACTCCCCACAGCGCTTTTCTGGGGATACAGTGCCATGCTGGAAAAACATCCTTTGGCTTTTAAAAGGCAGCAATTTGTACATTCCATTTCTTGCAAAGGTCTTTAAAATCCCCTTTTATGTGGAATGGTCCTCACCTCATTCTTGGTGTAAGGCGACATTTGTTTAAATGAATGTATTGTTTAGAAGGGACAGAAGTAGTTCTCCTTCCTTCAGCTCCTGTATTTTTGGAGTCTCTAGACCACCCAGGAACAGCAGAGCTCACAGACATCCCATGCTTTTTCTAAACTGTTCATTGTATGAATTGCTTTCCTGTTTTGGAAATAGCACTGTGCTGCTCCAAAGTAACAGACCCTGGCCGTATCAGCAAGTGGTGGTGTTTCAGCCCGTAGCTGTCCTTTGCGCCCAAGTTCCCAGTGTGAATACAGTACCAATAAAACTGTGTATTTCTGGCATCTTTTGAAAGGACAATTTAAGAGAAAAAGTTCATGAGGGATCAAGCAAACCAGTGTGGGTCAGAACTGGTCTTTGCATTGATAATAAACATTGGATTTTTCTCCTGGACCTGGATGTGATCTGGCAATGACAAGTTTGTTTCTGAGGCCTGACTGAAAAACCCAGAAAAAGGGACTGTTAATGTTACCACCTCAAGACTACGGATCTCACCACACAGCGCTTCCAGAGGATGCCTTTCCTGGGAGGAAAGGTTAAGTAAAGCCTGACAAGACCTTGAAAGCTGTCACCTAGATTCTTGATGTACTTTTGAGACTCCCCTGATTTTTCCTCTACTATAGCAGCATATCAGCAGGCTTCCCTATCTAGACCTGTGTCAGGGTTTACAGTGCAGTGATGCTGGATCCCTTAGCAGATTGCCTTGTGGTCCTGAGGAGGACAAACATCACCAGCACAAAAAGAGAGGAGTCTGGTGAAGCTGAGCCTCTTCCCAGACCATTTGCTGAGGGCTGAGGTCCACCAGGGAACAGGGTACTGCTCCTTGTAGGTGTGGTCACCCTCGGGTTCCTGATGAAAAGGAGAAGAGAAGGTGTCAGGAGCAAGAGGTTTAGGAAACAGAGAGTCCCTCGACTCTTAAGTACCCCACTTTCCAGGTGCCTCTCCAAAATCGCTCCCAGCTGTGATCCTTCTGCAGGCTGGTTTGCCTGGAAGACGTAGTTTATGACACAATTCCCAGTAGGCTACAAGGTCCTTTTCAATGAAAGGCCAGGCCTTAAAAGCTTTATTTTCAGAACACGACCCCCTTTCATCAGTGAAAACTTTTTCTGTTGCAGAATAAGTCCTCTGTATCTTCCACAAATACATGCCTCATTTCTTCTTGTAAACAACTTGGTGCGCTTGGGCCCGTATGTCCAAATCAGTTCACTGGTGGGATGTGATTTACCTCAGTCATATTTATACACACTATAAAATACACTCAGTTTTCTAGGAGGGAAAAAAGTGCCATTTGAATGTGAACTAATTGCATTTACTTCCTTATTGCAAACTGCCATTCAAAAGCAAAAGCAGCAGTGACAGCGCTCAATGTTTATGTCTCAGACACCCACACAGAACTCTTCCAGCGAAAGGATGAAGGAGTAGATAATTTCTGAATGCGTCATTTTGATTTGGGCCATTTCTAGTTCACAGCAAGTTACTAAGGTGCCAGAAAGAAACATTTTCTGACTGGTAATCTGGAATGTTTCAATTAAAAATTGTGTAACAGGGATGAGTTTGGAAACCCTGTCCCAACTCACCCTTTTCCACAAATCTGTCTTTGTCCTTTATAAACAAATAAATGTTTTGCTGAAAACTTCTTGGCCAGTTCTACTAACCAAGAGCCAATGAAGTTGAAGCTAAAGTCAGGCTGCAGATAAAGCAGACTTTAAATAGCAGCAATAATTTAGGTTTGGAAGAAATTAGCATGTTATGGTTTCTATGTGATGGGAATTTTTTAATCAGTGTATGGTGTTTCTGAATGACTTCCTTCTGGATCAGATAGAAATTCAGGGAAGGCCTTGATGTATGTGATGCAGAAATGGTATTAGGTGGTCTGAACAGCTCCTTCCAACATATAATGTATGACATGCATGTGACTTTCCCACATGCAATACACTGCCTTCAGCTAAATGCAGGGGTGTGCTATGGCCCACATACTCATAGTAGAGTAACTCAGCAATTGCACAGAGCTATTCAATACCCTCTTCTAGCTGTTGGTCCTTCCCATGGGGTGAGACTTTTGTTCCTGAGTAGTAGCTGGCCCAATTAAGGGAAACTTGTTAGGCCAAATTAAGGAAAACTTATTATTAAGTAGTCAGTCAAGATTTTCCTTTTATTTCAGTGGTCGAGGAGCTGAAAGTCTTGGGTTCACTCTCTTGGCATCGTGTTGATGTGCTCATTGGGGGCCCCTGCTGGGCCCTGGGTCCCACCAGTCTGGAAAGCCCTTGCCAGGGTTTGCAGCCAGCATTCACATAGTTCAGAGAGGAAAAATGAGATTTTGTATTCAAAACATGTCTCGGGGATGAGAGGAAGGAAGGAGAGGGAGAAGCTGGGGTGTGTGTGTGGTACTTTCTCTGCCACCATGCAGAAGTTAAGGCCTCTCCAATCATTCTTCTTCTGTGAAGATTCCTGGTGTGGCTAGAGCTAGGTTGTTAGTGAGGATGTGCCCACTCTCTTCCAATGTCTGGAAGAACTGCCAGGCTGCTTGGATCAGGGCCTCAGAAACAAAAGCCAGAATGAAGGTTGATAGGCACCTTCAAGTCCCTCAATGAATGATATCATTAATAACATGGTTACGTGCTCTGGTTTCATGACTGCAGTGGGTAACAGTGAGATATTTTCTTTTGCTTCATTTCCTGGAGCTGTGTGCCAACTGCCTGTAAGACTCTATCATGGCTTGCAAAGACTCCCTCTCCCTCTTTGCAGGATCATGGGACCGTTGGGGTGCTTTGCAAAAAAGTACATTCTTAACGTGCCTGTGAGGACAAAAGTGCGTTCTTTTGATGAGTGTGCTCATCCTGGGGCTGGAAGTAAAAAACAAGGAAAAAGCAAGGTACAAAAGAGATTGGCCATCTTTGGGTATCTGCCTATTTCGGCAGATATGAAAACATATAGCCATATGCAAAGGGAATTCGTGTGTGCAGGGGGATAGTGAATGTCAGTCAGCTTTAGTGTGTAGGTGGGAGGTAGGTCAGTAAGACTTGAATTTCCTATTTATGCATTCTGACTATTCCTTGAGAGATGCTTTCATCCCTCTTGAATATATGACTATAGCCAAAATTAGATATTTAAGATTAGACACTATGAATTACTCTGAAGGAATTCTCTGCATCTAAATGCCCTGAGATCTGCTGTACTAAGTGCATTCAGCACATAGCTGATACAATGAAGACACTGTGCTCATTCAGAATAATACAGGAGTTGGAGCACTTGCCTGGAAGGTAAATATGGCTTGTTTTAGCCCTGCTCTTAGTCTAGTCAATGACTGACAGTAGCAAAGGACCAAATTCAGATCCCTCTGGTATCACAACACTCCTTTAGATGTCCAAGCTACAGGAGCATCTAAATGCAAGAGGATAGTGAGATACTTAGATTAAAGTCAGTGGAGTGGAGCAGCCGTGAGGCTTATAATAGGTCAATTTATATAAACATTGCCTTTATAGGTTTCATCAAAGAGACGTTTTTCCCAATTTCACTTAGGTAGAAATGTATTATCTACTGGTCAGATAGGAAGAAATCTGGAGAGATTTCAAGAAGACTCTAACCAAATTCCCCTTGTGATGAGTGTCAGCTATTTCCTGAACGTATTGATGATGTAAAAGAATGGCATTTTTGATTTCTAAGCAGAGATCTGAAAGAGTTGCTGACCCTATGGTAAAAACAGAAGCACAGGTATACTCTTGTGTAAAATAAAACTACTTATGGCAAAACAGCTTAAAAAGCTGGTAGAACTTCCATTTGTATGTATGCAATATTAATGAACTCAAAGTCTGGGGAAGAGACCTGCATTGATTAGTTCAGTTCAGGACACTATATAGTGCTTAAGAGTAATTTGTCTTAGAGAGCAAGAAAAGAACCAAGTATTTATTCTGAGAAACCTTTGCAATATGATTTGTAACTTCAAACATATGAAGGCAAAGTTGCCTTAGTTGTGAAAGTTTTCACCTTTTAACCTCAGTTCCATGCCATGTGGTTCTAGCATCATATTTTCTCTTTGGTTTAATTCATAACATGGCCTAGGCAATAACAGTAATTTTCTTGCTGATCTTCTATCAGTGTATTCATTCTGTTTCAAAGGGCACATTGTCCTTCATTGCCTTGTAACTGCAGAGACAAAATAACATAATGGTGGTGTGTGCATTGAACAATTCTGTGGCAAAGATGCTTTCTAAATATGGCACAGTGCACAGTGCAAGTATACACTATGCCTTGACACTAATGAGTGCCCATGATTTTGCAGCCTGCAAATTATTTTGTGACTTACGTTAGGAAGTTATGCTTTTCTGACTCAAGTTAGAAAGAAATTCTAATTTCTTAATGAGAATTAAGAAAGTTTTTGCTGCCTTACATCTTCAAAGTCCTCACCTTCATTGCCTCTAGAGAAGTTTCTCCTTCTATGTTTTTGCATACGAATCTTTCTAGCACTGAAGAGTTCAACATCTCAAATGCAGGCCAGCCTTTGTTAGTGCAAACAGCCTGGTGGTTGTTCTTTCTTTTCTGTGTGAGAGATGAGGTGATTTATTAATACTGAAATTGTAGGGGTCTGAAGAGAACAATCCACCTCTTGCTGTAACTGCTCGAGCCTTTCACTCACAGGTCTAAGAAACGTTTTCAAGTCACTCCTGATTTCTGGCCAAGAGTATTTGGAGAAAGAAAAACTTCAGCTGGAAAACTGGAAGCACCTTAGGATATGTCTATCTATCTATCTATCTACACACACACACACACACACACACACGTGTACACAGAACCACACACAAATGAGCACACTCAGACCTATATCCTGATGATTAGGCACTCCTTTGGAAAATGGACATGGTGTATTCAACAGCAATAATATCTTAATTTTGCTTTATGGGGATCCATCCTCAAAGCTTGTAAGCTTTGTAAGCTTGTTTTGCATTTCTATATAAATCGTGCTGAAGTATTTTGTATTCAGCACTGGAAAGCTGCAAAATTTAGCACAAAAGAGTGGAGCACACTTTAGAGGCACAGTTAGACTTTTTATTAAAAAAGGTCTTTAGTCCAGTTCTCCTCCCAAAAAACAACTTCTTAACGGTTTTTCATTGAGTTGTGTTGTTATAAGGCAATAACTCTAGTGGTTATGTTCTCTTTATGTGGATTACATTAATATAGACCTATTTCCTCCTCTTGCTGTCTTCAGGAATGTATCAACTCAAAAATCTTATGTTTTTCGGTACCACTTGTCTGTATGTTGTTAGAGTAGCAAAGAAAGATAACTGAAATCATGATGCCAGTGGCAGTCAGTGTGAGTTTCATCTAAATGTGTGAAACTTCTGAAAGAAAATAGGACAATAGTTGAAGGTTGGGCTGAAGTATGAATCTAAATGCTAGCAATCTCTGGCATAGGAAATGATTGTTGTTGCAGAGTGGTTAGTCTTGCAGTAGGACTCCAGAAGATGAACACAGAACCTGACTGCACAGAGAGGGTGGTCAAACGGAAGTTAAGAATGCTTTTTTATTTAAAACAGTGATCGGTGTTGGGACCGGTGTTGTTCAACATCTTCGTCGGTGACATGGACAGTGGGATTGAGTGTGACCTCAGCAAGTTTGCCGATGACACCAAGCTGTGTGGTTCTGTTGATACGCTGGAGGGAAGGAATGCCATCCAGAGGGACCTTGACATGCTTGTGAGGTGGGCTGATGCCAACCTGATGAAGTTTAACCATGCCAAGTGCAAGGTCCTACTAGCTGGGTCAGGAGCAATCCCAGGCACAGCTCCAGGTTGGGCAGGGAAGAGATTCAGAGCAGCTCTGCCGAGAAGGACTTGGGGGTGTTGGTCAGTGAGAAAATGAACATGAGCCGGCTTCAGCGTGTGCTCGCAGCCCAGAAAGCCAACTGTATCCTGGGCTGCATCAAGAGGAGCATGACCATCAGGTTGAGGGAGGTGATGCTGCCCCTCTACTCTGCTCTCCTGAGACTTCACTTGCAGTATTGTGTGCAGTTCTGGTGTCCTCAACATAAAAAGGACATGGAACTGTTGGAACAAGTTCAGAGGAGGGCCACAAGGATGATCAGGGGACTGGAGCACCTCCTGTATGAAGCTAGGCAGAGAAAGTTGGGGCTGTTCAGCCTGGAGAAGAGAAGGCTGCATGGAGACCTCATAGCAGCCTTCCAGTATCTGAAGGGGGCCTATAGGGATGCTGGGGAGGGACTCTTCATGAGGGACTGTAGTGACAGGACAAGGGGTAACGGGTTCAAACTTAAACAGGGGAAGTTTAGATTGGATATAAGGAAGAAATTCTTTACTGTGAGGGTGGTGAGGCCCTCGAATGGGTTGCCAAGGAAGTTGTGAATGCTCCATCACTGGCAGTGCTCAAGGCCAGGTTGGAGAGAGCCTTGGGTGACATGGTTTAGTGTGAGGTGTCCCTGCCCATGGCAGGGGTGTTGGAACTAGATGATCTTAAGGTCCTTTCCAACCCTAACTATTCTATGATTCTATGATATTTTGGGAGGGCAGTTCTAGTGAGGCAGGACTGTTGTGCTTCAGCATCCTTTGTGACAGCAGCAAACAACTCTTCTCTCAAAGAGAGACTGTTGAGATTTGTAAAAAGCAGGTTTTGGCTACATAAAGTTTCAGCTTTTTCGAATGTGATCCTCTATTTACAGGAAAATAGAAGGTATAACCAAATCAGGACCTGACTACTTGTCTCTGTGAGACATCTGCCCGCATGCTTGACATTGCAGTATTCCCAATGACTCTTTTGTCACTGTTCATTCAATTGTCATTGTCATTTGCTCATGAATTTCAGGCTTAACCCTCCCAATATGAATACTGATGTATGCAAATATTTCTTCATTCAGGTAAAGCAGATGTGTATGCAGTAGGTCTTTCTTGTGAATAAAGAACAGCTCAGAGAACAGATGGCAAATAGTCTGATTTTCACTTCATACTGCTTTTTTACATCACATTATTTTCAGTGGTTGATAGTTCATCTGTTCTGAGACTAAGAGGTGAACAAGGTCCTTGCAATCGATTCATTACTTGCAAAATGAGTCACAGAGAAGCTTCTGCACTGGTCTGTTACAAGGTGCAATAGCACTGGCTTCAGAAGAGTTATGCTGACTTAGTTTGTATAAGAGTGAAGACAGCCAATAAATGCATCAATGAAAACAGTGAAAACTCCATTGCAATCACTGAATCTGCGGGAGTGAAAAGTATGATGCTCTGGTCTTGTGGAAGAGAAACCTGCCTCTGTATCTGAAGCAGATCTAGTTTTCTAGGTTACCTCATGTCCAGAATATCAATATGGGTCTGTTAGACTCACTTATGGCTTTTCAAACAGAAGGATGGAAGCAGGGCTGTGACTAGCACCCACCAATGTGTACAAATTGAATGGTGGTCTCTGTCTGTTGCAATCCTTGTGTAGCTGGAGATATGTTTGCAGAGTGCTTGACAGGTAAATACATGCTTCCCATACCTTTTGTTGGGGTTTATGCTATATTGAGTTAATTTCTTCTATGCTATCCTTCAGCTAAAAGGTCATTCAGATACATCAATTTGATGTTTTTGTGATACAGTTCTGCATTGTGGGATGGAGCTGGCTAATTCAGAACATGGGGTGAGAGAGTAATTGTCTTCCTGTAAAAGTCTTAGACCTGCTTGTAATAACCATGTATTTTGGTATCTATGTCCTTCACTATCTCAAAGTTGCCAACTTCGGATTCAGATCAAGCTTCTCTTCAGTCATCTGTAGTTCCAGGGAGTAGAATTGAGATTCTCTTTTCCTTCTTTTTTAAGGTCCTCTCAGGCTTTTCACTTATCCCCTTTGATTAACAGCTTCCTACCTTCTTCTCTTTTCTTATTCATCTATATTGGCCTTTTCCCTCTTATAACACAAACCAGAAAATGGTAGCAGCAAGGTTTGAGCCATGGGCAGTTGGGTGAAAGCCCCTACCAGTTGGAAGCTACTCAAACAGGGAACTGCAATGATGTGGTGCAGGGGTGTCTTCCCATGCTACACTAGGGAAGACTGCTGCAAAAGTGGATGCTACTGTGGAAATACTGGATATCGAGAGGGAAATGTTTGCTATCAAGACAAAGAACCTAATAACGTGCCAATAAAGACTTTTGTGTGAAGACAAACCTATATCTCCCATAGAAAATGAGATGCATATCTGAAGGTAACCTTTTTCTGTGCTTTGGTGTCTGACGTAGAGCAGCTGGGTGTTAGGGAACATTTTAAAAGAGAAAAACATGTAGTTCAGGAATGCAAAAGCAATAGATAATCTACCTTCCATTGACACTGATATTACATATCAATGACATGTAACTGTAGACCAAGGAAGAAAGCAAATAAAATAAGAAACAATCCCTTCTTGTGCTTACTTCTCACTGGTAAATTCTTCTGCAGAAAACTCAGTAGCAGGAGGAACATACAGTGTAGTGGAATATTTCAGGGTTGGTATCCAGTCTTTGAAATAACAGCTGTGCTGTATATTGTCTTTCCTGATGTCCCACCAGAGCTGCAAGACAAGGACAGATAATTTCCAAGAACCAGCATTTGTGATTTGGTGCCTGACTTGTTCGGGAACTGATTGCTTAGAAGTAGATAAGTAGGTAAGCTCTGGCTGAAATACATCCTTCGAGTCTTATGAGCAGCAAGCTGATCTCCAGATGTCATCTGTACATTCCTGCAGCTCTGTACCACATCTGGGCTCTGTCTGCTCCTGACTGCTGTCATCTCAGTATCACTGGCTTCTCACAATGAAGCTTGAAAATGGGCAGGCTACATTCAAGTAATGGGCTGCTGAAAAATTAATCCACTCTGACAAATTAACAAAAAGAAGCTTTGGATCCTTCCCAGATCTGTGCTGGAAACACCATTTGAACTAAGCAATGTCAGCTCTTCGGTGTTAATCATAACCAGAAAAACAAGGCATGGCCATCATTAAGCAGGCTGGTTTCCTGAGAGTTTTCTCATAAACTCACTTCCAGCTTTTCCAAAGGCAAACCCATGTACACAACTCAGTGCACATTTCCTTGTGTTCAGTAAGCAATTCATAATGCTCATCTTGAGTTTTGGGCAAAAAGCCCCCATCTTTTCAAGGCAGAAGCATAAAAACAGAACTAAGGAATCATGAGCACTAGTAAAGAGATTAGAGCTTTAGTTTAGGCTGAAAGAAGTGAAGGGCTCTGAATAATAACCTTGAAATTGAACTGGTGAAGGGAAAATAATTTATCACAGAGTTACTCTCGCTCTGTAACTATGCAGACAGAGTTCATCAGGATTAAGTTTTGTCTTCGAGCAGTGTGTCAGAAAGTTTTAATTGTTTTTGCCACTCCCCTCTTGTTGAAGGGCTAGAGTGCCAACAATATGTTTTTAGTCATTGCTATGGCTAACTCTTCTGTATGTTAATATAACCAAGGTGGGACCTGTCTGCATCAAGTTAGGCCAAGAATAGGATATTTAAGAGTGAGTTGGTCTTTGCTGGCTCCTCCAACATGCACAAGTCAGAACCTCTGGAAGGTGAAAACTTCTAGAAGATGAAATAGAAGTATTCATCTTCTACGTAGGAGCATTTTTCCAGTTCTCACTTAGCTTTCTTCGAGTCTATCCACACAGAAGGGACATCCTAGATACTGTAGGATGCTATAACGCAAATGTCTCTAGGTCTTCTCCCTGTAAGATCTTCTGCCTATATATCCATGCTCATTCTCTTATAGCTTTGATAATCAGACACCCCTCCAATCTTACATTCCAGGTTCATATCCTAAACTAGTGTTTTTTATCGTTCTTCTCTTCATATATATCTGTGTTCATAAACTGAGCATTCAGTATAACAGAAACAGTGGGGCAGCATAGCTGATGGAAGGACACGGATAGTACCAACTATCAAGGGACACTCATGCCTTACCCCATCCTTCTCATCTGGTACTTTGTCCCTTCTGGTCATTGGGGTCTGGAGCAATGTGTTTCCCATGTGCTTCATGATAGCACCAAGAATAAGTAAGGGAATGTCTCTTTTGGATTTATGGACTTCAGAGACTTCAAGGTCTGTTTTGCCTATGATCCAGGTACTGGAAGGTGATGTAAAGTCTCAGTTGTTTTGCTTAGGGTTGGTGAGAGAAATTTGATTCTCTGGAGAATGTTGGATTGAGATGGTTCAGAGAGAGCCCTAGAAGATCCTGAGGACTGTAGCAGAGCTAAATGTTCAGGGTAGAATCATAGAATCATAGAATAGTTAGGGTTGGAAAGGACCTTAAGGTCATCTAGTTCCAATCCCCCTGCCATGGGCAGGGACACCTCCCATTAAACTGTGCCACCCAAGGCTCTCTCCAACCTGGCCTTGAGCACTGCCAGCGATGGAGCATTCACAACTTCCCTGGGCAACCCATTCCAGTGCCTCACCACCCTCACAGTAAAGAATTTCTTCCTTATATCCAGTCTAAACTTCCCCTGTTTAAGTTTGAACCCGTTACCCCTTGTCCTATCACTACAGTCCCTAATGAAGAGTCCCTCCCCAGCATCCCTATAGGCCCCCTTCAGATACTGGAACGCTGCTATGAGGTCTCCACAGCAGCCTTCTCTTCTCCTAGCTCTCTCTGCAGCTCTAGACCCCGCTTATGTCACATTTTGTAACATGTTACCCCACAGGACAGGGAATCCAATGCCTTTGACAAATTCTGCATTTACATTAATATTTTAGCAAATGAAAGAGAGAAAAGCTTCATAGTTGTTGCACTGAATCACCAGGCTTGTGCAGCAGCATGGATTTTCTACATAAGTGACATGATTCATTCTGACTATATGAAACTACATTTTTAATTAGGTTGGGTTTTCTCCATACTTCATCTTGCCTGAGCTTTTTGAGCATGTGGCTTTTGCCATTTAATGCTAAGTGTAGCTTAATCCTTCCCAAGAGGCTCAAACTATACTCTCTTAGAAAGACTTTGTTTTGGCTCATCTTTTATGTCTTATTTTGAAAAGTGTTTTTTATTTTTATTTTTTAATTTAAAGAAAATCTGACAAAAAAAAAAAAGGCAGTTAAGCCAAAAAAGAATTAAAGCAGAAGTATCTGGATGAGAAAGAACAGCTTGTGTGCCTGTGCTGAGAAGCAGTTTCAGGTTAGATATCTGCCTTGTAATAGGTTGCGCCTGGACACAAAATGCCAGTTTTCACCAGTAAGCCTCAAGAAATGCAAAGAGCCAAAACATAAGTTTTTTAAGGTTTTATATAAGTCATGCTTTCTATTTCCAGGTGCTTTTTGTCTTGAAAACGCATCTTGCCCCTCCTTTGGGAGAGAAACAAAACAAGACAAAACAAAGCCCCAGAGCATTCTTGTGGAGATTAAAAAAATCAGCCTTTTATTAAAAAGAAAAAGTTATGGCGAAACCTAACTATTTCTGATGAGCTCTGGCGCTAGAATCTCATCACTCATTTTGTCCTTTGGGCAGAAAATATTTCACCTTTGGAATACTTCCCGGCTCTCAGTGTTTGTTTCTTCTGAGTTACCTACGAGCAAGTAGCCTTGTTCCTCATCCTAAAACAACAGGCATGCATTGTAACCTATGGCATAAGATGATGTTTTTGCAGGCAGATCCTTTCTTTGTGGTGAACAAGGAGGTGAATCACCTTGCCCTGGCTTTCAAGAGTGGTGACTGCCCCTTCCAACACCACTGTCCCCTCCTCAGCATTTCTGTTGCCTTGAGGAATTCCTGAACTGGCCTGATGTATCCATAGTTTACTGTTAGCAGCTCCATGTATACTAGCAAATAAAATGGGTGAGGAGCTGCCTTTGGCTCTGAGGCCAATTTGTGCAATTTATGATTACGTTAATCCCTCTAATCCGCAAGCCAGGATGGCTCCATTCAAATTGTCTGCTGGGCCCTCTGCAAACCTGTGTCATGCCTTTGCACTGCAGATTGGCCTAGGTCTCACCAGTGCCAAAGGGCATGTGAATAATGTAACTGTGGATGGTTGTGGGACGCTTTTTGGGCCCATGTCCTAATTTCCTTTAGTTTACTGCTGTAGGCATAGACAATGAGTCCTGACAGGTCCAGAGGCAAGGATGCTCTGGGCCATTATATATAAATCCAGGACTAATTCTTATTACTGGGTTGTCTCTAAGCAGAGAGGTAGACTGAGGGGCCCCCTCCTCTGAATGACTTGCATGTCAATCTAAGGCAGCAGCTGCACGGTTGCTCCTCATCGTTGGGCTTCTTCAGTGACCTGGCAAATCAAGTGCGACTCAGATCATCTTTTTTACCACCATACAATGGGGGAAGGAAATTGTAACCAGATGGGAATGGATGGGGAGAAATTTCCACGTCTTGATTTCTCCAGCCCCTTACAGTGAAAGAAAGGAACGAGGTGATATAATGAGGAGCCAATTGCAGAATGAGCAGATATGGATGAGAAGGGCAGGAGAACACCCACATTAGGTTAGCTTAATCCCCAAAAGGTAAAGCTCCTACAGCTTGGGGCATTGGGAATACATTTAGCTATGAAAGTGTTTAAATGAGTTTATTGTGGCTAAGCTGCTTGTTTAGGATTCCAAATCTTTTCACTAAAAAGCAGATCAAGTTAATCCAAATCAATTTTTCAATTCCATTTTTATTCAGAATATCAAACTTTAGGGCACATTAACCATTCTCTAGTACATATGTGAGGGCTACATGGCAGCCCTCCTCTTGTTAAATCTTTTAAGCATCTGGATTGAGGGATAAAGGCAGTGTTTGGATTAAGTGGACATTCATCTCTCCCTCCTTCCATATTTCCTCTTATTTTGGAGTTAATTTTGAGCCCAGTTATGAGGATAGCCTGGATCCGGATCTTTTGGAGATGTTTTTGGCAGAAGGGGGACAAATCACTTCCACTTAAAGGAGCTGTGAATCACATAGATTCATAAGCTACTTCATTTTCACAGAACAAATCCTGCAAGGCACAGTAATCCTGTTGATCTGGGAATGGGCAGCCAAACCCCAACTATTTTAGATGTGATTCTAGATGACCACCTTCTGGAACAGATAACATTTGCAAGAGCTCAACATCATGACAAAATGTCTTGCATAACTGGAAGAGCTGCCTGATTTACTGGGTTTTGAGGTAAATTTTGTATTGCTTAGAAGTACTGGTCTGGCTTCTCTTGACAGTCAAGTCCTGTAGACTAGGGGAGAAGGACTAAAAATTAGCTAATATGCTTTAACCAACTTATTAAAAGCTAATGTACAGACATGTTAAAAAATGCAATGTGCTTGTCCAAAGCTCCTCTTTCTAGGACCTGCATAAATAACTAATACATATCAAAATAAGATGGATAAGAATTTCTGAACTTGTTTTAAACCAAATTAAGCGGTAGCCAATACATTAACAAATATGGTTGTCAGTGCTGGATTGGGAACTGAATTATTCCTAGTCACCAAAGGGAATCTCAAACATGCATGTACTGAAAAAAAGTCTGCAAAATGTATGCATTAGCATTACCCTTACAGGTTTAACCTGAAGAGATTTTCCAGCCAGAAGGGACCACTAGATCATTCACTTGACTATCTGCATAACACAGGGGGTAGAATTATGCTGAATGATTCCTGTCTTGAGCCTTCAGGCACTGCCTGAGCCAAGGCAAGGGGAGGAGAAAAAGAAAAGATTTGCTATGGCTTGGATGAGAATAGAGAGAGGAAAACTTGAACAGTGAAGAGACATGAAAGGTGAGGCTCCAGATCAGCATCTGAAGGTCAGTCACCATATGGCTGTTTAAGGTCTAAGGTGCAGCAATTGACCTTCAAAACAGTGAGGAAAACATTTCTGTCTGTGGCCATCAGTCACAACACTCAGGCAACTGTCTCTTCACATCTTTGACTTACTGCTATGGAGCCGATTCCTTTCCCTTGAGCTATCAAATGGGAGCACTAAACCTGAAATTTTTCTGGGACCAATTGGCAGCCACATGTTGGCAGAGGGAAATCCTCTTAATTTCCCTTTCACTAAAATTGCATAATCCAGGTAACTAGAAGTCAAAATTTAGGGATGGGGTCTACACCAGAAAGTTCAGAGTTGTGTCTGATTTTCTTCAAAAAATGAGAGCATTTGGAGGCAGGCTGAGACAGACGTGTAAGATGTGAGCACATCAAGAAGAATATTCTGGATGCCTGCTTTGGAAAGCTGCGAACTGCCATACCAGACAAATCCCACTGGTTTCCCAGGATGTCCCTGCAAACTGATCTCAGAAATGCCCTGTCAGCTTTTCCTTTTCCTTGAGAGTTCCTCCCCTGCTCACACAACTGGGAGTGGAACTTTTGTGTTGTAGATACTAGTCTGAGACCCCTCTATCAAGCCATTAAGCTAAATCATCAAGCACTAGACCTCTCCTCATCATAACTCATCTTAATTATGCTTGATGTTAAGTTGGAAACCAAATGAAAATGAAAAATTGAGATTAATAAAAAAAGGAAGCAGAAAATAGACATCTTCACAGAGGCAGAAATTAGGGAGATCTGATAGTGTTCTTCTGATTGTATTTTGGAAAATAACTGGAGACAGTTTCCTTATCCTCACAATGTGTAGGTGATCCAAATGAGATCCAATTGCTATTGGTTCATTACTGGTATCCTGATTAGTTTTTTCCCTGCCTGGGCAAAGAAAGGGCCTGGCAGCTTTGTGGTGTCTGGCACAATACTCCTGGGTCCTCAGTTTATCCTGCTTCTGCATGGCCTCAATAGGACCCTGTAGTGGGATACTATTTCTACTCAGTGACACCAGCAACCTAGATAGCCAAGGCAGGCAGGAGAACTGGGGGACTATTATTCTGGTCCTATATATAGAGAAGGGACACCTACAAGATGAACACAAGGGATCCAAATGACAGAGGACTTATAAAGCTGGAGACCCCCATTCCCACTTGCAAACCAACACCTGATTCCCTACCACCATGTGTGGAAATTCAATGCTTTGTTATAGAAAATAATGTGCTGAAATACACTCTGACCTGAGCCAGCCTACAGAGTCCTGGCCCAGTGCCCTGATTACAGGGTCATGGTCACTGTCACTGTCTGCTGTTCAGTTAAAACCCACTTCTCTGTATACACTTGATGCCACAGATGCTCAGACACAGGCATACTCATACAAAGGTGCATATCAGCTTAAATCTTTGGCCCCTACTTGGCTCCAGACTCTTATAAAATTTAAGTTCCTCAAAGTCCTTGCTTACAAGCAGGTCCTTTTTTCCTGGTGAGAAACTTCTATTCAGCCTTTCATCCTCTGGAGCTGATGACCTGCTGCACTGATTCTGCTTCATTTCAAAAGCCAGCTAAGAAAAATCTCCCTGGTGTCCTGTTTATGCCTACAGCAATTTATTAAGTTATGCTTCAAACAACACACAACACAGTTGGGCTGCAAGGCATTACACAAAATAGGAGCTTTTTGCTCACTGAGTGCATAAGCTGTTTCCTTTCTTTCAGGATTCTTTGTGATGTTTGGTGTGTCTCTCATTTGGTTTATACTGATGGGCAAATATCCTGGTTCTTTATTTTAATGTATATTGTTTCCTGGACCAACCCCACATTTTAAGTCTGTAATAAGAGGGTGGGTGGAAGCAGAGAAACTGATAAAATCTCCATTTGCTGCTGTTGCATTTCTGAAATGTTTTCTTCGGCCTAAGTGTTTATTTTTTATGTTGTGGTTAGGAATCCAGGTTTAATGCCACACCATCTGATGCTGAAGAAGCCCTGTCTGGAGGCTGGTTTGATTAGAGACAGGAGGATGCCTGAGTGGAGGTTTCACTGAAGTTCATGGGTATGTCCAGTGTGCTGGGGCTGTACATTTATATGAACACACTGAAACGGCAGGGAACTCATAAATAGGTGTAAAAGTTATCTGTCTTCAGGTCTGTGTTGAGATTAGGAGAATCCTTCCCTAAGAGCAGGACAGCTTGCACTGGGATGGCTGCAGAGGAGTTGTCCCTGTGTTGAGCCTCCATCGCACAGACATCTTGGACACTCATCCAACAGAGCCTGAACATCTCTGACATCACAAAATCCTGGCTTTTAGGTAAAGCAGCAGAAAATTCAGCTTGCTTTGAACACAGGGCTGTGATGGGACAGAGGCAGCTTGGCTGTGAGGGAGGACAGGGCAGACAGCATGGGGTGCCAGACTTCTCCAGCTGGCCTCGTCAGTTGGCCCCAGTCTCACTGCTTTGGCATGGGTTGTTCTGAGCCAACTGCAAGGTGGAAGACAAAGTACATAGTTTCTTGAGGTCTCCCTCAAATGTAGATGCACCTCCATGCTTGCAAACATCTACCTTAGACGCAGGCAACATACATCCTCCAGCTCTTACATCGCCCACCCAAACTCAGAGGGACATGTCCAAATGTCCTTGTCATGTGGAAGGAAGAAGGACAGTGCATGCAAGCTGTCTCCCGACCTGATGGCTTTTCCATAGGCTGCCTTTTTAGCACTGGTGAGGTTCACAGAGCTTTTCTGGGGGAAGTAGAAAGGAGGGGGAAGCAAGCAAGGCTACCATATGGGGGTGTGTAATCCTAAACATGTGCACTCATTCTCATTATTTGCTGGAGAGCAGAAATATTGTGCTCCTTGTGAGCTGGGACTGGAGGGGCCCCACGTCTGAACTGAAAGCAGAGCCAGGGACCATAATGGAGTCCAGAAGACAAACTTCCGTGAATCAAAGGCACGCATGTTTATTTACAGTACAGTCAGCAGCGGGGAAGCCGCCCCTACAAGCTCATAAATGTATTTACAGGGATTTCACAGCAAGGTTGGTAAGAAACAATAAAGCAATCACTCAGCACCTCTGCTTAGGAGATCTTTACAGCATGGAGTCTTACCCAGAATTGCAAAATGCTGGTTGAGTCACTCTTTAAAAGGCCTCCGACTCGGCCTGCTTCACTGAGGTTTATTGCTTTTCTCTCTAGAAGTTTTCCTAATTCCCTCTGCTCCTATAAGGAACTGATCTGTTCTTCAACCCGACCATCAACCAGGCTAACTCGGGTGCCCTTCCTTCTCCAAGCGGTGACAAGAAGCCACCCTCTGCATGGGCCATCTTTGACGCCCCACATTTTCGCAGAAGTGTGGGCGCCATGTTCAGGCTGGGTGCCAGTGCTCCAGTAACCAGCTGCATTCAAAACACCAGTACCTACTGAAAGAGCCTGGGAAAACCCCAGATGTCCTCCCAAAGCCTATAAAGTCAAGGCCCTTGGTGTTTGCACTGGTGCTTTACCAAACATGTTAAACCCACAGCACATTATCCCCACTTCTGGGCCCAGCAAGAGAGCTAACTCTGACTATTCTAGCCAGGTTTTCCAGTTCAGGGGATGCTTTCTCTCTCCATTGATTATTTTTCTGTCTCTAGGAACAGCTCTTGAGGGGGAGGGTATGTCAGATGCAGAGCTGCATCTGCTGTGGTGGGGGGCCCTGGTGAGAAGCCATAGGGGGGATGACACAGTCCCACCAGCATGACACTGAGCCTGTGCCAGGTACATGGTGCTCCTTCCTCCCACTAGCACAGGCTGGTGCTGAGGCACAATCCAGAGAGGCTCGGTATTTCTTATGGTTGTGTGGCTCCAAGTCTAACTTGTACACAGTTTGAGGCCTCTTTCAAACTCCCACCCTTCCCAGACCCTGTAATGGAAACCTCATCACTTACAGTAGGTCTTCCACAGCCTGAAGAGATCCTCAGGCCTGAGGAGAAAGGGGATTGACTGAGAAGAGATGGCAGCCCTGCCCCTTCACAGCTGTGGGTCTGTTTGAAAGTTGTCAGAGATTTGTCAATTTGCAAGGAAATTGCAGATCTGCCCCCATAGCAGGAGCTGCAGTTGTCACCTCATATCCTCCTGGTGATCTTCAGAGAGGGGATCTAGTGATGTCCTTTGAAACACTGGGAAAAATCCAAGGATTGGCACCAAGCTTACAAATAAGGCCAGGAGGAGTGGATTAAAACAACAAAGTAACAGGAAGGAATGGGAGAAGAATAACCAATGCAGAGAACTGCCTTTCTCCTTCATCCATCCCTGAGCTGTTGGCTGTCAAAACATACACTGGGCTGCCCCCTTTCTCAGCCAGCCCCCTCTGCTCCAGCATGGAGGCTGGTGCACGGTGCTTTTCTCTCTGGCAGGGCATGTGAGTTGAAGGGGAGTGTAGTATTTTTAGCAAAGAGCACAAATGTGTATGGGAAGGGTCATGACATGAGCTGGCCTGTGAAACAGCAACTGTTTCTCATGACTTCCTGAAGGAGGGCTGCTGGTCCAGAAGAGGAATGCTGCCGCGCTCTGGCATGGATGAAACCCCTGGGGAAGGGCTGGTCTCCACTGTTTTTGAGGACAAGTGAAGGGTTTTAGTGGTCCCAAGCAAAAGGCAAGCTGGGCTCATTGCGCTTGGGATATTGCTCCTTTACTGAAATGATACAACTAGTCCCTCATTTTATTTCTTTTAATTTCTAAAGAGTTCAGCTAGTAGCATGATCTTCCTAGACCTTTAAAAATGGTGGGTGAGTGAAGGGAAAGAAAGCACTTTGGCCAAACTTTTTATTCTTATATTTTTATATTTATTGGATGAGTACTGTTTCCCGTGCTGGGTGTTGCTTCTCATTTGTTTTTCGAGAAGAATATAGTGATAGCATGCATGTAAGGCTGGAAGCAAGACAGAAAGTGAGAGATTAAGAGCAGCATGGAGGCTTCAGATAGTCTCTTAGACAAGACCAGTTCTGGCTTTCAAAGTCCTGGCCCTGCTGGGGGTTGGATTCAAGCTCTGTGTGGCCTCCTCCTGCATTCATGTTCTCTGCAGAGTCAGCATATGCCATCCTTGAGTATAAACATAAGCCATCCCATAAGCAGTGAGGCCAATGGACAAGCTAAGGTCTGAGGATAAGCTGGAGCCCTTCATGTAGGGGCAACTCAACATGTCAAAGGCCAACATCAACGTATCTGCCATCTTGTTATCTTTGGTGATGTGGTGCTTCTAAGTTACCTTGATATCACTTAGAACCCTCAGGCTGTTAACAACCCACAGCCTCTGCAGTTTTAGAGCAAGTTTGTAGCAGGCTGTGGATGGACGGTGAATGGGGTCTTCTAACTTTTTGGCTGTGCATCTATAGATGTTCAGGGCTCTACAGGCCTGACACTATGTACAAAACTAATAAGCATTTTCCAAAATGGACAGTAACATCTAGAGTCTTATAAGATGCATCTTACAGCAGGCCATCGGACCGCTTGCTGGAATGGCCAAAGTAGCAGCAAGCTTTGGTTTCCAAACACAACTGGTGGCTTTTGTGCTTCATGTGGTTTAGTGATGTGTGAAATCCTGAGACCTTTTTCATGCTGTTTTGTTGCTATTATTCTAGTTTCTAGGTAATGGTTCTCAGCTGGCAACTAACACGCAGTTAGGGAAGTTTGGGGAATGTAAAAAAGATGCACTACCTTGAAGGTCCTTTTCTACCTTGGCTTCAGGGTTTGAGGACATCTGTGGGCGTGGGTGTCTTTGGATGTAGTTTTCAGTTTCTAAGTATCTAAGCAATCTGAGCAAACTCATAGTACATTATTAGTAAAATACCACTGGAGCCACATAGAATCATAGAATAGGTTGGGTTGGAAGAGACCTTCAAATCTTTTGTACCTGTTCATTGCACAGAGGTGGGACTAGATGACCTTTAAAGGTCCCTTCCAACCCAAACTATTCTATGATTCTGTAAATTCAGATGCCCTTAAATAGGCTAAATGTGTAAGAAATTCTAAGATGGATATTGATTGCAAGCAACTGTCTTATATGTCATATGAATTCATGCTCTTCTGGGAGGCTGTTTCCCATTAAATACTCCTGAAGCTGTCTGAAGGATTACCTGTATTAAAAAATGGTACAATCATGTTCAGAAAAATGTTCTGAAATCCAGCTAGTTTTTAAAAATGTTACCTTTATTTTCAATTACTACCCGATGTGTTTGATTTGGGGGTTTGGCTTCCATTTTCCTAACAGTGTCTCCCATGTTTTCTCGAATGGTTTGTCATTGGTTGGGTGCCAGAAAAGTGAGGAGTAAAAAAAACAAGACCCAGTATAAAATGCTTCTGCGTAACTGATGTGAAGTGCATCAGAGAGTATTAGCTTCAGAGCTGTTCAAGGGAAAACAACTTGGATAAATTTTATTCCATTATGAAATTTAAATCATCAATTTTCAGCCTAGAAGAGACTGAAAAAGAAAAAACTAAAAGAAAAATGTGAGAGATTTTGCTAGAGAAAAATTTCTCATCAACTGCTTCACAGTCTGATGAGGATTCAATTCAGTTCTGAAAGAGGAAGCATCTTCTATTGAAAGTCTCTCCAGTGAAGGGTTTCTTTGGAGGCTGTCCATGTCTCCTTTAGCATTTGAGGGCTGCTAAGAAGACAGGTCTGTAGATACCTTTGAACTGGAGGTTCACATCTTGCAATCATTTTATACAAGTCCCTTGTTTCACTCTGAGAACACTTTCAAATATTTTAAAAGCAAGAAGACATTTGGCCAAGCAGC
This sequence comes from Myiopsitta monachus, assembly GCA_017639245.1. NCBI lineage: Eukaryota > Metazoa > Chordata > Aves > Psittaciformes > Psittacidae > Myiopsitta > Myiopsitta monachus. The sequence goes on along the minus strand of CM029922.1, from coordinate 20,261,949 downwards.
AAAACCACATGGCTGCATGGAGGCTGTGACCCCTCAGGTAGCAGCTCATTCTCTCCAGGCTTGTATGAACTGTGATTTAAATGAAAAAGAATAACAACTTGCTTCCCAAGGTCTGCTGAGGCACTGATATGTCCTCTCGCCACCCTTGGAATGAGAGTTCGAGCCAGACAAAGGTGAGAAAATACAGTCCCTCCCTGTGTGGCTCTTCTGCAGAGGAAAAGTATAATTGTTGCCTAAATTCATTTTAATCTGCACTCTGTCCCTCAGCCCCAGGCTTTGCCCTGTATCAACCGACTGTAAACCCCTAAAGAGCAAGGAAATAAGTTATTTTTGGCCTTTGAATTGCATAATTTTTGACGTGAGGTGTTTAGCAGATGGTGGTGCAATAAGGGAAAGCTATGGATCTGGCTGTGTAACTCACTGCGCTATGCAGCTGAACGTGTGGAGATCTGGAGAGGAGTGGTGTTAATGGGCTGTAGCACATAGGAAGTGAGCAGAGTGAGTGATAAGGTCTGGATCTGGGGTTTGACAATTCCCGCTGGTGCCTGAAAAATCCAGCATTTTTGCTGCTAAAGGGTCTACTGCAGGAGATGGACTACATGATGAATAAAACCATCTGTTTTTTTGCTCTCGTCACAGCAAATTCAATATTAAGGACCCACAAGGGTTCCAGTTGGGTCCAAAAATCCCTATTTGCTAATGTGCACCACACGCAGTAGCCGTATCTAACTGGCTTCCTGCAGCAGCCCGTTAGTGGCTTTGGGGATGTACCAAACAAGGACACTTATTGTACTCTGCAGTATGTGATGGGCTAGGACCAGTGTGCTGTACAAGCCTTGGAGAAGTTATGTGATCCTGCCCAAATTCAGTAAATTCTTTGGTTAATGTAATTCGTGGCTGGAGCTACTCTTGCTTATTTCCATCACAAGAGGGAGCCCATAGTACATTGCTTTCCTTTGGCCAAGGAAAGGTACAAGCTGGGAAATGCATTTCCATGTTTGACTACCAGGGCTAGAAAGATGGGAAAGGGCCACTCTCTGTTTCCTAGTCTGCCACTTCAGGCTAATCATAAATGACAGTGTTTTGGCTCCTTTATTTAAAAAAATTAAGAAAAAGGAAGAGAAAATTTGCCAAAGGTATCTGATTTTTTTGGCTGCCGGAGGCAGCACATGTTAGCATGGTTTGAGCATACACCAGCATGGTTCCTTCCACTTGCTGACCTTGGCTGGTCCCCACTGATGGCACCACCAGTGCCTATGAGAGCTTTTTCACCTTTTGTATTCGTGTGCCTGCTGCATCAGCACTTACTGCCTATGTTGTTATCTCCCACCCTTCTCCAGCAGTTCCCTGGCAGGCTCATCCCAATAGCAAATCTTCCAGAGCTGCCACACATGGAAATGCACTGTGCCCTGTGTGATAGACGGCTCCTGACCAGCTTGCAGAATAGCAGCCACTCGAGAGAAAAGCCTGCTCTCGGATGCACAGATGTGGATTATCCACAGTCCAATAAAAAACTGTTGCTCTGTGCTGCGCATCACAATGACTGCCCCCAGAAAGCCACCCTGAACACCCAGAAATCCAAGCATGGATTCACTGCTGCAGTGAAACACTGCCAAGCAGATTAGAAAAATATTAGAAAATATCAAAATTCAGGGCTTAAAGGCAGGCACTGAAACCCATATGCAGGTATCTAAATGAATACGATTTCACAGTCTAAGGTATTGAGCATCCAAAGTGGCCGTGAAAGATGAGGATATAAAACTGATGTGCAGATTCAAACAGACCCATATACCTACTTGATTGTTCTCTTATCTGCTAAATCACAGCTTCTATTGCAAAAGAATTATTGTCCATCTACTTAATGCATGTTAATCAACACTGCAATTTACACAGTTCCCCCTGGTCTTATTAAGAGCTAACAGCAATTTTCAGCAAGTTGCCAGATTGTGAAGGCTGCAACTTTGACAGAACATGTGAGAAACCATTTCTCAGCTTATATGGAATAACATCCATAATTTTAATTCGATAAATATTGTTAAATTTTATCTGCCACATTAGTTTGCGTAGTCCAGTAGTTTGACAATAAACCAACACCCCTGTTTGGTAATCCAGGATGGGCTCTGAAATGTGGGTATGAATAAAAATGTGTGAATAATTAAATGTAAGCGTCTTCCAGCCCACCCTGGGCTTTTTACTAACTTATTCATTTAAGAAAGCCATTGACTCATGGTGAGTTTTAGATTCAGCAAGAATTACTAACCACACTTCTAAAGCAAGGCATTAAAACAAGTATCTTTAGGGACAGCTAATGACTCTGTGAACTCTTATTTTCGTGGAAAACAGGATTTTCCCGCTCCACCTTTTTTTCTGCCCAGCTGCTTTGAATTAAAGCCAACCATTCCAGGGCCCATTTTTCTCTCACTTGTACCAGTGTAAATCAAAAGCTAACTGTGTTAATGTCACTAGTGTAAAATTGGAGGAAATGAGAGAAGAATTAGCCTGGGTAAAATCTAATTTGCTTTTTGCTCTGTATGTTTCCAAGTTGCAGTCTCGATTAAATATACTCACCAATGCATACAAATAGGAAACCGACATAGCGTACCATCTGTCTGGGAGAAGGAAACTCATGATTTTTTTCCTGACCATCCAGGCTTGTTATAAAGGAAACAAAAATGGACAAGGCACTTCACCAGTTTCATGCTAAGAAAACACAACAAGAAAGTCACACCCACTGATTGCAATTCAAGGCATCTGGTATAAGTCAGACTTTGGAGTTCAGCTGCAATCCTGGACATGCAGGGTTAATGTCTGTTTATACAAGCACCATAAGCTGTCATTTCAGTTCTCTTCCATCCATATTTGCCATTGCCCAATGGCATACAATAGAGCTCTTTTCAGAGATGACATAATGTAGTGTTTTGCAAAAAAATGGGGTGAAAGTGTTCTTTTCATCCTGCCAATGGGAAATTTATCTTGTGTGCTTCAGCAAATTACTGCCTTGAGGCAGAAAAAGCTCTTTGTAATACTTTGGTGCTAAACCAGGTACCTAGTCATCTATCTAGCAGGGTCTAACATAGCTGTATCCTCTAGAGAGAGCTGGATGCCTTTGAACTCTCTTTCCCGCCAGTGCTGCTGCATTGAGGTACACTTTCAGATGCCATTCATCTCTAAGGAGGTCTGCTACAGCTGCAATACACATTTTATGGGTTCTGCAGAAAGAAACGGTCCCTCAGAAAAGACAGTAGCTGCATTCAGGTGAATATTTTGCTAGCCTGTCCTTCTGACAACCACTGACAAACATGAATGCTCTGGTTATAACATAGCATGCTTAGTGCATCTTTCTCCTTATGGAAAATATGGGAGAGCTTGGCTACAGTAAGTCACATTTTGAGACAGAGTTTTGGCCAAGCTGGAGATGGTAGGACGATCAGCATAAAGAGCTTAATGACTTCTATGTGGTTAAATGCAGGGGATGCTCAGGGTGGGATAGGTATTTCTAACACCACATCTGTGGGACAAAGTAGTGCACCTGAGCCATTCATCTAGTCACTAAAAATGCACTGAGCAAAAGGAGAATGGTCCCAGGTACTTCCAAACCCTGAGTCATCCGTGCTGTTTAAGATGTGTCTGCTTCACAAAAAGGTGAATTGCTTGTGAAGCACATTATTCAGGCATCATCTTTGGGCATAGCACCTGGGCTGGGGTGCCCTTGCCTTTGCTCTCCAGCCTGAACTCATACTGGATGGTGGATACAGCCAGGGGGAGTGGGATAACATTTGCCAGAGCAAAAAAAAAGCAAACAACAAACCAATGTATTGAGGGGTTCATATCCCAATGGAGAAAAACATTGTTATTTCTGAGGGATTTGTGTAAATAAATACCTAATTTGGAAAAAAAGAGATTAGGCGAAGTGAAAATGGCCTTTGGAATCTCCAAGGTTATAAGTCCTTTTAACTGTCATGATCTAAGTACATGGCTGGGACAGAGTTTGTGGCTAGAGATCTTAACCCTCCACAAACATAGTTTCACTCAAAAATCACAGCACTTAACATTCCTGACAGCAAAACAGCACTGCTCCCTCATTACTGGGTCACAATGTGGGAAGGAAAATCCTTTCATCTTGCTTTAGGTCAACTTGATTTTCTAATTTTCCAGTGGATTACTGAGGCAACCGATTGTGCAGGTTTAATGATTCCAACCAGCATTCCCTCTATGCAGTGCTGGTTAAATGAGAATTGACTTGCCACTGAGAGTAGTTACTGGATAACCTGAGTTTCTCTTTGTCCAGCTGTGTCCTACAGCAGAATTATTTCTCCGGGTTGGAGAACTGGTTTTCTTTGAAACTGCACTTTCTTAACCCAGCCTAGGTTTAGGAGTGCAGGTTGTTTAAGCTTTAGTTTTCACATACTGGTTCTTATTTTGTCATTCTTAAGAGCTCCAAAAGCTTGCCAGTGTTTTCTGCTATTTTCTCATAAATATATTTGTATTCTCAAACACTCTCCAGTACTTTGCACAGAATAAATTCTTAAAGGCTTTGCAGTGTAAGGTGTTTTTCCCAGCTCTTGAATCTGTGGCTCTTTCCTGTGCCTACTGTGATTGCTTTTTCAACATGGTTTTAAAACCAAGCTGTGTTAGGTCTGTATGCAGTGTTCTATAGCAGTTTCCAGCTATCTCAGCTTTAATACTTGTCCATCAGAGGAAGATATCTTCATTCCACTCTTCAGAGCTCTCTCAAGTTTTACAAGACCATCTAATTAAATATCATAAGACTTCTATGAAACCAATTAATAGTAAGAGCCTTGTTTTCATGCGGGTAAAATAAAACATGGTTGAGGAAATGACCTGCCCAAGGCAGAGACTAGACCGGTGTTGAGTGGTCCCCTCCTCTATGGAGTAGAAAGCAGGGTTGCCAAGATGCTTTCACTTTGAACTCCAGCCAAATGGCTTATGTTCAGTTCAGGAATGGTCAATTTTATTGCTTTACCATGTAGATAATAGCTGCATATTGCCACTGGGTAACAAACAATTTCCTTCCACTCCCCCACTTATAATAGAGAAGAAGTATTACAGATGATATGGCTTCAGAATGGCAAATATCAACTCATGCATCTCCCAGGGGGGTAAAAAAAGAAGAAAAATACTAGGGGAGGCTGTTCCTCCCTGTTAAACCTGCAGCTGCAGACTGCCAGTGCGATGTTACACTTACAAACTCCTTTCTGGAAAGGTATATTTATTTTTATTGCCCCATGTCACCTATAGACGGTGGACAGAGGAAAAATGTGGTGGCAAAGTGCACCCCTTAGTGGGGACTGTTGCAGTCGCCATCCCAGAAACACCTTCTGCTGGGGACAGTCTTCTCATGTTCTCTGCCCACAGCTGTGCTCCCTTCTGCTCACTTTCAACCTAAAAGATGCAAACCTCAGGCCTGATTCTCTGTCATCTTCTACCTGCAGTTGGGTGAATCCCAATCCCCCAAAACCCCGATTTTAGGAGTTGCTAATTAATCCAAGGAAAGCCCATGGCACCATCTAGAGGAAGGAAGAAAATACGGTAGCTTCTGGGTTGTGTTTCCTCTCCTGTGGGGAGCGCTGTTGCCTGAAGTATCAGATGGACACGGAGACAGGCTGGAGGGAAATCAGGGGAAGGTTTTTGAGGTGGAAGAGGGGGAGCGGAAATTTCGAGAGGAATAAAATAGATCCAATTACTTTCTCCGTGGCTGTCTTGTGATCAATAATGCGGTGGTTCAAGGATTAGATTTGAAACAATCTGTCTGGAGATGATGGAAATATCTCAGGCAAAAAAACATTAAGTTTGGTCAGTCTTCCCCCCCCCCCCCCCCCCCCATCTCTTCACCTCCAAAAACTTATTGAAAAACCTATGATTTCCTGCAGCAATTCTTCCCACCTCCCCTTTGGTGACACCCATATCCTCCTGTGGCCTTTTCCCTGCCTTGTATGCTCTCCAAGGTATGAAACACATTTTCACCTAAGAAGCTCTGCAGAAGGGTTATAATTGAATACCGTGGACAAAAGACAAAATTAGATGTTGGGAATTCTATAATATTAAAGTCAAGAACATTAACAAGATCAGATGATATCTTATGTGATCTTATGTCTAGTTTCCAAACGGGTAATAGTGTTTTCAGCTTGGCTGCTTCTCAGAGATTGTGCATCTCAGGGTGAATGGTTTATACTGAGTTATCCATCTGATAATACGCGGTGACGTTGGTCATCCTCACAGCCCTGCTTTGCTTGGCTATTGCACTTAAAATTGCTGTGGAGCTCTGTGAAGCCCTGTGTAGGTTTTGTCTGCAGCTCCTTCCTCATGGCAACGCCCCTGGTCTGCTGTGTCCTTCTGGGAAGGACGCACTTAGGCAGGAGAAGCACTGATCAGGTAGGGTGAGCCATGCGTGGGTAAGCTCAGGATGCTTCAGCCCCCATCCACAGCCAAACAGAACCTTCACCCAGCATAATTCACTTTGCCAAGAGCTTCTCAGTAGAACTTTATTGGTGAAGCTCCCATCTCTCATCTCCATTGATGCCCAAATGCTGGTGCAGAAGGCAGGCTTGTGGCATGGAGAAGCCACCGTCTTCATAGGAGGCTGGGGAGTCTGATAAAGCTCAGAGAATGTGGTAGCAGTTCTAGGGATCTTCCCTGCATCACAGGGGACCAAGTCATGTTATGATGGTGGCACCCCATCTTTCAGCCTCAGTGTGCTTTTTGCTGGTGGTGGCCTCCAAAAGCTCTGGCTGAATGAAGCAATTCTACAGATATACAAATAAACTTGAGACATCTTTCAGTGAATTAGAGGGAGCAGGGAAATTGGGGGGATCTGGAGGATCCTCCTTCAGTGGACGAATGATTATCTTCAGATACATCTACATGACGCTGAAAAATTACACTTCTGTGGTGAGGCTGTGTCACCACACGATGGCATGCTCTCACTTCAGCAGATGCTGGTGGGTTTATGTTGCAGCTCAGGAGCTGGACGTTCTCTTTCCCTGGCCCAGCAGCTTAAAGCATTTGTCTCTTGAAAAGCAAGGTTGAACTTCCGCAAGACAAAGGGGCCTGCTATTCCAGTGGGAACTGCAGCCCCATTTACACAGGACTTCGGAAGATTACAGAGACTCCAGTTCTAGCTGGAAGAAAATACTGAAGACCGCAGAAAAACTGCTGAACTGACATGAAATGTCCTGCTGTGTATGTAAAGTCAGATCTTTGTAGCACCTGCTAGTCAATGATATGTTAAACATTAGGAGAACTGCAAATACACTCCTTACAACCCTACATTTGCTTTCATTTCATTCTTCCATAGTTCTGCTGATGCAGGCAAAATAATGCCTTTTGAAGGTGTATTATACAGTGCTTTGCACAAAGGATTTTTGGCTACTTTGGTCCCACTGCATTGTATGTGTTAAAAGAAAAGACAGAGACCTGGAAGCATAAGCTGCTAAAAGATGTTGTAAAAGTTTTAATGCTAGAAATAGTGCTGATCTTTGACATCTGGCTAGTGGGTGTGAAGATGATTTAGAGATAATCATACCTATCATTTTCTTTTGAGATGCTGCAAAGACTTAACTCCATGTGCTCAGGACTAAACCTTAGAAAATGCAGTTTCATCAACACAAAAAAATTCCATAGGAACATGTCGATTGAATTATGTATTCAGAAATAGCATACCAAAGCCAGCGTTCTGAATTCCAGCTATTATTGGCAATGTTCTTGGAATGGAACCCTGTGATTTTTTTCTCCTCCCAAATGGTTGGTTTCTAAATATCTTTCATTTAATCTTTAAGTTATAGATTTTAACAATACCCTCTATTTCCTTTCTAGTTTGGCTGGAATGAAAAATAAATGTGATTTTTTAAGGGTTTGATTCAGGAGTAAAAGGGGGGGCTACAGATATTTTTCTTTTGCAGGAGAGGAAAATCTATGATTTTGAAGGCAGTTTTCATTCTGAAACTGAAACTGTAATGAAATTGTGCTTGGTGAAGATCGGATATGTGCTACAGGGCCTGAGAGAGCAAATCACTCTGCTATTCTGAACTCAACAGCAGCAGAATGAAACAGCAGGTTTCAAGGCTGTGATTACTCACCACTTCTTACTGCAAGCAAAGTCAGCCTCAGCAGATCTGGAAAGTTGGAAGGTCCTTGTTTTTCCAACTATGTAACCACAATGGTTTAATCAGAGATGTTCTTGGTTTTGGTAGGAAGTATCTGATTCTTTTCTACTTTCACTTTGCATTAGCTGTGATCTTGAATCCAAGTCCAAACAGTTATCATCACATTCCTCCTTGCACTCTTTCAAAGCTTCATCACATGAGAAGAAATTGTAAAAATCCATGCAATTGCTGACTCTCCAGAGAGGATGACTTTGAAGAAATTCCCTACAGGTGAATGCACTGAAAGAAGCAATTAAAAGGCAGTTCAGCATCACTGCAGAATTTCTTCCAAGTGTAATACTTTCTGCATCAAAAGCCGATGATGAATGGATTGCAGAAATGTCATCATATTATACTATAGTGTAATAATGACAGGTTCAATATTCATCTGTGGAGTGGTTTAGGTGATGCTGATCTTGCCTTGGAAACAGTATAAAGTAGGTAACATATAACAGTTTATTTCATCCCTATTTTTCATGATTCTGTGAATTTGCAGAAGTTAAAAATATACAAATACCATTCTGGTCTAAAACAAATACCTATCAGACATACCTATGGCTAATAAGTTAAGTGGGGACTGTTCTTTTGCACACATATGGCAAATGCTTCTAACTCTTGGCTTTTCAAAAGCAGTGGCCACATCCCGACTTTGCAACACCACAAATGGTTCCTGGTCTGTGCAAATCCACATGCAGCACAAACATATCTTGTCTCTAATACAGGTGTCTTGGTTTAAGCCCAGCTGGCAACCCAGAACTACGGAGCTGCTTGCTCACTCCCTCCTTTCTCCCCCTCTCAGAGGGACCAGGAGGAGAATCAGAAGAATGTAACTCCCACAGATTGAGGTAAGAACAGCCCAGTAACTAAGGTATAACAGCAAACCACTGCTGCTACCACCAATAATAATAATGATAAGGGAAATAACAAGGGAAGAGAATACAACCCCTCACCACCCGCCAACTGATACCTAGCCTGACCTGAGCAGTGATCTAGACCTTCCGGGTAATTACCCCTGGTTTATATGCTGGGCATGACGTGCTGTGATATGGAATACCTCTTTGGTCAGTTTGGGTCAGGTGTCCTGTCTGCTTTCTCCTGGCTTCCCCTACTCCCTGGCTGAGCACAAGACTCAGAAAGTCCTCAGTCGGACTAAAGATTACTGAGTAACAACTAAAAACATCGGTGTTATCAGCAGTTGTTCCCAGGCTGAAAGTCAAAAACACAGCACTGCACCAGCTACTAAGAAGGAGAAAAATGTCTGCTACTGCTGAACCCAGGACAGTGGGTAAATAATAAATGCTTAGAAAGAGCAAATAAAAAGAGTGAATAGGGAGTGTATTTTCTCTGTTGAATTTGCCCAGGGTCTGGTAGTCTGTGGTTTAGTGATTTAAGGAATAAGAAGGATGTGGTATCTGCTTCATGTTCATAAGTCCTAAACTGACCTGTAGCCACTGAAAATAGTATAATTAAATGCTGAGACCTTAGTCTTATTTTTTTTTGGCCATGATTTAAAGATTGTTTTCTTTCTATTCACTGAAACAAATTTGACAGGTGTTGCTTTTGCTGCTCTTCCTTCTATAACTTCTGGCTACATCTGTCTCTTATATGATACAGATGTTTTTCTTGGCAAAACTTCTGTCCAGACTGTCATCATATCTTGTCAAGATAACTGTGCTATGCTTGTTCAGGAAATCCTAAGCAACTGCATCATTCTATTCAACGAGCTGCTCAAAATATTTCTTTTTCCCAGACTATTGTTTCTGTTACAACACTTGATTTCTCTTTGAGTTCTTCTACGTCCAGACTTTTCCTTCCCTGTAATGTAGTATGCACATGGGAAAGGGGGAAATAATATTGATGACAGTAGTGTTTTTGAAGTCCTCCTTCTCTTTTAGATGTAGTTACCTGGACAAAAGTTAGGTTCAGCACCTGAATTCTACTTTTGGATACGGACAGCTCGCTCATTTTTTGTTTGAACAGAAAGGAAACTGCATTTTTCATAAGAACTGTGATGCTTATTGTTTTCAACAAGGATGGAAGACATCTGAGCTCCTTGATCTGACAGTTCTTCAGTTTCAGCAACTCCTTTTTTCTAGTAAGAGCGTCCAAACCAGCTAGCTATTAACATTAACTAAACACATATGCAGGAACGCCCGACTTTCTTCCAATTGAGATTGTGAAGACAAACCCCCAGAATTTATGGGGATAGAGAGAGAATAAGCAAGAGAAAGATTTGGTTTTTAACCAAGTCATAAGGCATAACTGGGGAATCCCAGTTCTGCTCCCTTCTCACAGGCTGCTTTATTAAAGAGTCCTGACTAAAACACATGAACCTGCTTGAGGTTCATGAGCACAGGTAACTAAGGTGGCAGCCAGCAGATGTAGCATCTTGTGCAGCAGCCTTTGGCTTCTGCTTTGGGAGCTTCTGGATCTTGTGGTGACAGTGTCCAGGATCATTGGGGAATGCACAGGAACCCTCTGAGAAACTTAAGTGTGCCTGCAGCTGCTAGATAAGGACAAGGTAAGGGAAACCACAGGGGTCTGGGGCTGAGGAAGCTCTGGTGTGGTCAGCTGCCTCTGACACAGAGTGCCTGGAGTCTTTATTTCAGCTGCCCCTGAATAGGTAGGACCAAGCAGCCTTCAGGCTTCTGCTTTCTCTAGAATGTACTATATTATTTTCATTCAGATCCACATATAGAATCCTTCTTCATTGCCATAGGAAGCAAGAGGCTGGGAGCCAGAAATCATAGACTGTGCAATTCCTAATCATGTGAGAAATCCTGATTGTCTTGTCCTTTCTTAAGATCAACTCCTGACTTTGAACCATGCACACAGTTAGATATATTCCTTTATTTGCACTGCAACTGTTTGAATTTCTTTTAATATCTTCTTATAACACGTGTAGTTCTTGATTTGCCCTGTTTATTTCTAGCTGACCACCGCATGCTCAAATACTCTGATCTTCAGTGAGAAGGAACATTATGAATATCTACAAAATGACACTGCTTGACTTTAGCAGATGTGCATGTTCTGCAGTTGGTCCAGAGACAGTATTTCTTATATTCAGGAGAACTCAGTTCATATCTCAGTTCATATAATAAATTAGTGGTGCTATTTTACATTTTACTATATTTTTCCTAATTAAACATGACAAAGTCATTTGATATGGACAATTAAGTTCGTATTTGTGAGCAAAGTATAATTAGCAGTAGAGACATTGTGCCATTTTGGAATCTGCTTTCAGCGAGTCTAATAACATCACATAAAACACAACTGAAAGTTTATCTTTAATTTAGTTCTATCTTTTGCAATTAACTTTTTAAGACAGCCAGATTAGAAATAGGATGTTTAAACAAGATGACTTCACTCAGAGTACATACCCAAAACCTCCCAATTTTTAGGCTGTATCAGCAAAAGATATTGTAAAGAAATTATACTCCTTGCAGAAAATGCATTTTTTGACTATGTAGATAAGCATTTAACTTTTGAAAATCCTGAGGAAATGAACTTCCTGGTACAAATTCCGTGCCCCTGACTACTTCTCTGTACAACTAAATGTTTCATTGAAATTGCTGACAGGTTTGGCTCAAAGTGCACACCAAACTTGTTAATAATTTTTTTTTCTAACAAATCAGGGAGATCATCGACAGCTGCAATGATAATTCATGCAGGAATCCTTGGGGTATTTTACATCTATATCTAGAGTGTTAAACTAAACAATGCCAGGGGCTGGGCGCTGGAACTTGATTGCCCGGTACTTCTAATATTTTCCCATGTTATTCCTGTGTATACTGAGGAGTTATATCCATAGACAATCCCTCAAAAGTAAGTTGGGTGCATTTACTCATTTTTTTTTTTATTAAATCAGATTTTTTATTTAAAATCAGAATTTTTATTTAATTTTATTAAATTAATTATTAATATCATGGCTGTGGTCATACTGGGCCAGTTAAGGCAATGCTACTGATTAGTTCAGTAGTACAGATGTCATCTACCTCCCACAAGAGTGAACTTCTTTACATAATCAGCTGATGCCATAGGATTTGGTAGATTGAAATACAAGAATATGCCAGGAAATGTAGAGCCATTGAATCCAGCTCCGCCACTACTTTTAGTCTCAATATTTCTAGGTTAAGCCATAGCTGGGAATGGCATTACAAAATAATTAACTTTTGCTTTTACCTTTAGATAACATTATTGAAATATAGAGACCAGAATCTTTCAAATTGTACCAGTCTTAAACACAGGATCAGACTGTTAGAATACTGTCTCTCCATCCACTGCTCCAAACAATGCTTTTAGGAGTCAGCTAATCTAATGAAGACATTTTCAGTTTAAATGTCTACATCTAAGCTGATTTTCTAGCCTTCTTTTATAGCCAATGGAGGAAAGCAAGTGCTTTTAATCTCCTTCATTCTAACCTAGATGTCCAAAACAGCTCAGATGAGTCACAGGCCATTACATGCATATTCACGAGAAAAGCCAGAAAAGTTAGGCTGGAGCTGATGTCTGGATGTCATCTAGAGCACCCGTCTGCCCAAAACAAGACCAACTGCAATGTTAGATCTGGCTGCCAAGGGGATCTCTGTGAACTGTTTTTCGCTGGCCTAGAAAAAGAAGGGATTAGCTCAGATGTGAATGCTTATATTGCATGTGTCTGCATATAGGCAGATGAACCTTTCCCCCTCTAGCCTGTTTTTCTGCTTATTCAGATGGCAAACTCTTCTGACAGCTGTTAGGAACATCTGGATCACAAATTCAGCAATTATAAGTAGAAGAAAAGCTATGATGCTTAATGAAGAAAAACTATATATCAGATCACCAGAAACATGCACAAAGTTGAACTAGTTCCATAATAATTTACCAAAGAAGCACATTTATCCAGAGAAGGCACATTCAGACCTGTTCTAAATACACTTGGCATGTTAAGTGAAAAAGATTTGAGAGGCTGCATCTTCTTCCCTAGATCTGAGATACAAGTACAGGGGAGCAACTCTCATGGACCTTATGGGTATGATTCAGTTTGAAATTTAAACTGAATTTAAACAGTCTGAAGTTTAGCACCTGAATTTCACTACTTATGCAGAAGTGTATTATATGTATCTTAGCTGTGCTTTAGTCAGCGGAGTCAGTGCAGTCAGCCAAACCTAGAGAGATTTAGCTAACCAGTACCTGCAGCTGTGGTATAGATGTCTAAACACAATTTAGGATGCCCTAAGGTGTTCGATCTGTCTCTGTCTGTTGTTCCAGAATGAGAAGTCTTTCCTGTAGGTATTGTCTTGTGCCACATCTGCCAACCATGCACTGGTTGGTGTCTTGCATGTCCTTCCATAATGCTGGGTGTCTTTGAAGGCCTCCTAAGGTGTCTTAACATTGAGTAGCATACATTTCCACTAACTTGCCATGATTTTTTAGGTAGCACCTCTCATAAGTACTGGATTTTCTCTGAAAAATTGAAATTGATCCCCAAAAATGCCCCCTCTGAATTATTCACAGTCCTCATACAACCTACGGAAAAGTGCACAGAAAAAAAAAAAGGTTCTCTCCAGAGACCAACACAGCTGAGCAGGGTTGTTGTAATAACACAGCTGAAGTCCTTAGGGGCCATCTACTATTCCCTGGAAATTAAAAGTATGAAAGGCTTAGTGAACATATCTGTACAATAAAATATGGCAGACCTCAGTGCCATTGCTGGCTTTGCCACAGACCTACTGGTTAGTGTGAGCCCAGATACTTTATTGCTTTGCGTCTTTTTCCTGTAAATTAAACTGAGATACAATTTCTAACTGCTCTGAGATGCTTGAATGGCAGTCATGTATAAGAGCTGAGCAAAATTGTTTAACGCTTAAAATAATGCCTGAAGATTTTGATTCAAATTGCTGCTGGTTTGAGCCCCTGAGAAAGAAATGCTGGGGAGGTGAAAGAAAATTATGCTACAAGAGTTTTAGGAAAAAATAATTAGAAAATCATCAAATAAGCAGGAGAGCAGAGACAGTTCTATTACTCCAAGTAAAGAATTCATACAGTGAAGGAAAAAAAAAAAGCCTATGATTTAGATCAAAATTTTGCTTGCTCTGATAAAGAAAAGATGTCCTATTTTATTTATTAAAATATTGGTAAGAACGGATTGCAGAAATGACGTTCCAATGCTAATTTCTTGGGACAACAGTTATGAATGTGCAAAACACTGCTTGAATTTTCAAAAATTTGGATCAATGAGATCAGGTGTGAATTTTGCCTGATAAGCTTATAGTGCAGAGATGATGCTCGATCTTTTGTCAACTAATTTGGAGTGGTTTCTTGACTATGGGGCTCTCAGATAGGATGAGGTAGTATTTAATCAAATGCAAGTAAATAATCATGAATCTGAGATTCCACATAATAAAATAAAATGAATGAAAGAGTCAAGATACAGGGTTTGTGTGTGTGTTTTATTTTTTGTTTGTGTGTTTGTTTTTTTGTTGGTTTTCCCTTTTTTTTTTTTTTTTACATCAGGACCTACATCATACTCAAATATCCAAAGAAGGCAACTGCTCAGTTCTGAAAACCTGGTTCTTCTCCATGTAATTCAGGAATAATTTTACTGATACTAATGGAATGGGGTGATACTCCATTCTCACAAGATGAGATATGGGACCAGCTCTTTATACACAAAATATTTATTTGCCACTCCCATAATTTCATCTGCCAAATATAGTAAGATCCTCATAGAAAAGATGTTGATGTATCGGCTGGATGAGAGCACACAGTAAGGTAGGTTGAAAACTGGCTGAATGGCCAGGTCCAGGGGGTGGTGATCTATGAACAGTCTAGTTGGAGGCCAATGCTAGCACTGTACCCCAGGGGTCAATACTGAGTCCAGTCCTGTTTAACTTCTTTGTTAATGATCTGGATGATAGTGCACAGTGTATTTTTAGCAAGTTTGCAGACAACACTAAACTAGGAGGAGTGGTTGATATGCCAGAGGGTCATCCTGCTATCCAGAGGGGCCTCAGCAGGTTGGAGAGATGGGCTGACAGTAACCTTATGAAATTCAACAAAGAGAAGTTCAAAGTCCTACACCTGGGAAGGAACAATGCCATGTACTAATATATGTTGGGGGTCACCCAACTGAAAAAGAGCTTAGCAGAAAAAGACCTGGTGGTCCTGGTAGATACCAAGCTGAACATGAGGCAGAAATGTGCCCTTGTGGCAAAGGTGGCTGTATTAGGCAAAGTAGCCAGCAGGTTGAGGAAGGTATCCAAGCATGGCTCTGGGGACCAGGAGGAAGGGAGGAAGCAGCTGCTGGTGGAGGAGGTCAGGGCAGTTGAGGAGGGGAATGAGGCAGTTACTGAGTGGCTGGCGGAGGTGGTGGAGAAGCTGGGCCCTGAGACCGAGCTGAGCCCCGTGGGGGCCTAGAGCATTCCCCAGCAGCTGCCCTGCAGAGGCCCGCGAGCCCGAGTCCCAGGAGGATGCAAGAGACCATGCAGCACTTCCCAGCAAGGCAGAGGAGGAAGATCTGGACCCAGACAAAGAGCAGCTGGTGGTGAGAGAGCCGGCAAGCACAGCAGCTACACCGGCCCCAGGGACAAGTTCAGCAGCCTCATTTGAGAGTTCTGAAGGGTTTGAACGGCGTTTGGATACCCGTGAGACCTGCCTGCTGATTGCGATGGGGATCAGCATGTTGGCGCACACACACACAGTGTGTTTTACCCATGACCATTTCTTCTGGTCCCGAGAATTAAGCAGAATGGGGTGTGGGTCTTGTCTGGGGTTAGACTAGGATGACCAAGAGATTTTCCCTGAGGCTGGACAGACATGAGTGGCAGAGTGTGTGGGACAGTATGGGCAAGTACCTAGTCCACTGGGCCCCTCCAGTGCTTTGGAAGCGTTGGAGATGGAAGGCAGCTGTATGGAGTCCCCAGTGACAAGCTGCAGAAACTGCTGGAGGGGAGGGTGAATTATTTTGAGCCTGGTGGGCACATGACACTTCAGGCCATCACGGCAGAGATGCAACATACAGATGAACTCATGATTGAGGGGAGAACTTAACAATGGACACTATTGCTCAGGTTATTCACGAGTGTGAACACTGCACACAGCCTCTTCTGCTCTGAAAGACTGTTACAGGAGATGGAACCCGACATCATGGACTCAGCAGCTTTATAGGGATTGGTCCATGCACTGAGGGATGATCTCTTTCTCTCTTTGCGTGTGGATGTATATATATACATGTGATGGTATATTGAAAATGTGGGATCTGAGCATGATGTGTATGGCATGGAATAAGGGGTGGATACTGTCTTGGGTTCAGCAGTAGCAGTCATTTTTCTCCTTCTTGGTAGCTGGTGCAGTGCTGTGTTTTTGACTTTCAGCCTGGGAACAGCGCTGATAACACCAGTGTTTTCAGTTACTGCTTGGTAATATTTTGGTCTGACCGAGGACATTCTGAGTCTCATGCTTTTCCAGGGAGGAGAGGAAGCTGGAAGGAAGCAGAGACAGGACACCTGACCCAAACTGACCAAAGAGATATTCCATAGCACAGCACGTCATGCCCAGGACGTAAAAATGGAGGACAGAGAGCCAGGAGGGTTGGGTTCACTGCTGGATCGGGCTTGGTATTGGGTGGTGAGCAGTTGTATTCTCTTTCCTTGTATTTGCCTAGTCATTATTATTATTGGTGGTAGCAGCAGTAGTTTGTGTTATACCTTAGTTACTGAACTGTTCTTATCTCAACCTGTGGGAGTTGCGTTCTTTTGATTCTCCTTCCCATCCCTCCGGGAGCTGGGGAAAGAAAGAGGGGTCAGTGAGTGAGTGAACTGCATGGCTGATTGGGTTGAAACCATGACAGCAAAGTAGCCAGGAGGTTGAGAAAGGTGATCCTTCCCCTTTATTCATCACTTGTGAGGCTACTCCTTGAGTCCTGGGTCCAGTTCCAGACTCCTCGGTATGAAAGAGACACGGACATACTGGAAAGAGTACAATGAAAAGCCACAGAGATGATGGAGTGGAATATCTCTCCTATGTGGAAAGATTGAGAGATTTGGTACTGTTTGGCCTAGTGAAGAAAAGGCTCATAGGGATCTCATCAGTGCACAGAAATGCCTGAGTATTTCAGGCTTATTTTTAACCTCCCATCTGAATATGAACACTCAGAGAGAACAGGTCACAACTATAGAAAATCTTTGTAAGAAAGTAATTTGTATGAAAGAGGCTACCTGAGTGTCACAGCTTTGCTGCAAATTAAGACATCTACAAGTCGTGACACAACAGATAAGTATCTGTGGCTCTGTCACTCAAAAGGAAAGGTTGTTGCTCAAGAACAAGAGACTGAGAACATGTTGCTTATTTATTCATGCTAGACTTGAGTTGCATTTATTGATGACATATAGAATTAATAGGAGGCTAATACAGAAAAAAGGTAAAGAATTGTTTCTTTTTAATCAGTTTCCTGGCCTAAATAATATTTAATAATGCTTAAGAACACTAAGAAATGGCAGGCACACTTTCTCAAGGGAGATGGTAGAAGGTTTTTATATTGTTCGGGCTGGAGATAAACTGAAGTGTGAGCAGACATAAAGCATGGCCCATGGTGAAACACGGAATGATGGGGCACAGGCAAAAGCATACTGGAAGAGGAGATTTTATCCTATTTTCAACAAAGTATTTCAACACATACATAATTTTAAGCATATAAAGAATCCTACTGAGATCAGTGAATATTCCTCAGTGTTTAAAATATACATGTTTAATGTATTATCTTCTGGATGAAAAAGCATTTCTAGATTATGGATAAATAAAGCTCAGCTGCACAGTGGAAGCCACTTGGTCCGGATACAGAATAAATACCTAATGAATTTATTGTGGAATAGAATATACTGGAATATCTGAGTAAGGAAAGCAAATTTAATGACTGCCATGGAATTTGAGGCTGTTTATGAAATTCCAAAATAGAGTACATTTGAAATAATGCAGTGATTTTCCTTTTTTTTTTTTTTTTTTTTTTCCAGTTGAATACTAGGAAGTGAGTTTTTCTGAAAATGAGCCAGCTATTGGCATGCTCCTTCAGCAAGCTATGACAGCTTTTCAATTTTATTTTCATAAACAACACAACATTTATAAAGAGAGCAGATAGATTTATTCACCCCCAGTACTTGCCAGAAACTCCAAAGTAAGTGTGTGCATTTGAGTAGGGAGTAAAACTATGAACATGTGGGACTGGTGTAGACCAAAGTTGGACACAAGGGCATATCTGTAGCAGAAAATTATAGAATCATGAAATAGCTTGGGTTGAATGATAACCCTTTGAAAGTCATCTAGTTCCAAATCTCCTACAGTGAGCAGTGACATCTTCAACTAGATCAGGCTGCTCAGAACCACATCTAGCCTGGCCTTGTATATCTCCAGGGGTGGTGCATCCATCACCTCTCTGGGCAACCTGTTCCAGTGTTTTACCACCCTCATGGTGAAGAATTTCTTCCTCACATCCAGCCTGGATCTCCCCTCTTTTAGTATAAAACCATCACCCCTCATCCTACCACAACAGGCCTGGCTAAAAAGTCTCTCTCCATCTTTCTATTAAGCACCTTTTTAATACTGAAAGGCCACAACAAGGTCTCCCTGGAATCTTCTCTTCTCCATGTTGAAGAACTCTAACCCTCTCAACCTTTCCTCATAGGAGAGATGCTTCAGCCCTCTCATCATTTCCGTGGCCCTTCTCTGAACCATCTCCAACAGGTCCATGTCTTTCCTGTACTGAGGACTCCAGAGCTGGATGCAGCATTCCAGCTGGGGTCTCACTGGAGCAGAGCAGGGGGACAAATCACTTCCCTTGATCTGCTGGCCACACTCGTCTGAATGCAACCCAAGATACAATTGACTT
Organism: Myiopsitta monachus; assembly: GCA_017639245.1. NCBI lineage: Eukaryota > Metazoa > Chordata > Aves > Psittaciformes > Psittacidae > Myiopsitta > Myiopsitta monachus. The sequence continues at coordinate 20,242,926 of CM029922.1, read as the reverse complement.
TCTGGGCTGCAATTGCACACTGCTGCCTCATACCAATCTTTCATTCACCAGTACCCCCAGGTCCTTCTCCTCAAGGGCACTCTCAATCGCTTCATCCGCCTGAAAGCCACCTCAAATGCGTCCTCGAGCTACTGCCTTCAGTCTGGCAGGGGGAGGATTCAGGACCCCCTGGATCTTGGGTTTTTATTACTGGCTGTTGCAGTGAGGCCAGAGCCTGGTTCCAACAGTCTGTATCCTTCTCAGACTCCTTGGTGCTTCTTAACCTTTCTACTCTCTCTTTCAGCTCTGCCACCAGGCCCGATCACATCTGGCACAGCTGCTGTCCCTACTGCCATCTGATACCAGAGAAAGGCTGTGGCACTCCCTGCAGCCTGAGACATGGGTGGCTGCAAGTTTCTGTGGGAGCTCTGTCTGGATTGTTACATCCTTCCTGGTGATGTAACAGAGGGTGGATACCATGTCCAAGCTCCTGGGAGGGTGACGGCTCCCAACAGAGCTAATCTCTTGAGCTGATGAGGGACCTACACCCTCCCTGAGCACCCTCCCTGAGCACCCTCTCTGAGCATCCCTCTCTGCCCACCCTGGTGCTTCATGCTGCTGAGGCTGCTTTTATTCAGCTTGGGGGTGGCCACCATCACTCTGGCAACATGTAGATCTCAGCACTGACTGCTTACAGGAGTTGCTGGCTTCCAGTGGGCCTCTGCGCTGCAGTGGAGCTTCCCTGCCTCAGGAAAACCACGCCATATCCTGAGATGCGCCTCTCCGCTGCACATCAGATTGTCTCCAGGGCAGCTTCGTTCTGCGACACTTCTAGCCTGGACCAAAAAACCCACCCTCCAAAATCAGTCCTAGATGCAGATTGAGAACTGGAGTCATCTGGAGCTCAGTCTAAACAGGCATCTTGGAGATGACCTGTGGAAGAAAGATAATTTAATAGTGCTGTGGTATTTAGTAACATTCATTAACTACTACGTGGAGTAGTGTGCCTATTGTCATAATAAACAAAGTAGGGGACAGGCTCTGCTTGGTTTATTAGGGCTTCCATCTTCTGTGTGTCCTTTCAGATACCTGGCAAACCTGTGGGAATGCCTTAGATACCCATACATGTCTCAAATGGTGCTGGGTGGCTATATTTAAGGAATGGACATATGTGCTACTCATAAAAGGTGCTTAGACACTTGCAATGCTAGTAGACAACACCTCTATAGAAAATGACAGTCTTGATGCCCATCCTAGCTATCCTATGTTTTTTCCTTCATCAATGGGCACCTGTCTTCCTAGTGAACATAGGAGTGCTTGGACCTAGTTGCTATTATTTCCACAAATTCCTAAGGAAAGCCCTAAATACCTGTATTCAGAATCTCATACCAGCTACTTAATTTCCAGGATTTCAGGCAGGGTTGTTCCTAAAGAAGTGGTTTGTTTTAGATCACCTGTAATGTTCAGGAGCAGACCTCCAGTTGCTGCAAGTCTAGAAAGCTTGAACTAGGAGGTGTTACGTAGTTTTTCCAGCTGCTTGTCCTTTCTGGGGACTAGAAACTTTGAAGTTACATGGCATTGTTTCTGAGGAACCTTTCAGGTTAATGGGCTAATGTTTCACCTCCTTGATTTCAGGTACTTATACGTGTCACCTGCCTCTTACCATGCTTATCTCATTCTGCTTCTTATAATCCCTATTTTCAGTTGCTTTGAAACAAGATGAAGTTTTGTATTCTGATTCCTGCTTTAGAATTACATCCTGCAAATAGAACTAGGTCATGGAGCTTGTCAATATTTTAAGCGTGTTAAGACATGAAGGGTTTAAAGTATTAAATAAATACCTTACAAGCAATAACACAATGAATTATAATAAAGTTGCACTAAAATGTAATTTGCTTAAAAATTCTTTCTTAACTTAGAAAATGCATGTAACTTTCAAGAGAAACAATTCTTTTTTCTTCTAAAAGGTACCCCATTGAACTGAAAGAGTAATCCTTTACTTGAAGATTTCCACCAAGCATGCTTTAAATATGGACATAAGTCGTGGGACTGTCACACTGTGATAATAAATGCAATGCAAGTTGCATTTCTTGAGGAGTGAAGACCAGAAAGTTGCATTCTTATATCAAGTGAACTTGTCAGTTAACTTGCTTGCTTTTGTTTTGTCCTTGGTGTGCCTTTCCGTATGAAAGAGAAACAGAATTAGATGAAGACAAGAGTGATGTGAAGAATCTAGATGAATCAAAACCTGCTCCACTGTTGCTTCAGACTGTTCAGTCCTTAGGAGCTGCAGAAAAATGGAGGAAGTGTGACTTAAAGTAGACAGGTTACCTTCCAGAAATGACAACACAGATATCTTAAACTGCTGCAGTAGCTAGTGCAAATATCTTGCTTTCTTGAGGAATTATTCTATGGGCATTTTTTCATTATATCATCAGTTGCTAGGTGCATAACATGACACAAGAGTAAACTGTCAGTACAGAAACTGAAGTTATGGGTCTTTTGTCATGTCTTATGGTGCTTCCTCCATGTAGATCATATCTATGCAATGAAGATTGGAATTGAATGGCTGCTTTTATCTGTAAAGCTTCCATAGTTTAAATTTGTGTTTTCTTTCTTGTATTGTGGAGATGAAGTCTTAGTTATGAATTCCCCTTTTTGCTTTGATTTCCTGTGCAGCACATTTACCCAGAACTGGAAAACAGCTTCAACTTACTTTGCAGAGTAGTTATGAGATGCATCAGGTGATGGTTCCCATTCTGCTCCAACAGCAAGACCTTTGTAATTGATTTTAAGTAGAGCAAATTTAGACTGTCATGTTTAAACACTGTCAAGATGAAAAATGCTTCTGTGAAGGTCAGCATTTATTTTCACTTTGGAGCACTTACTGTAGGAATAGTTCATGACCTGTGCAAGGCCAACATCCGATCTCTAACAATTGTTTATGGTGAATTCTGAAATAAACACATTTGATGGTAATCTTCAATGCTTTATGTTCCTCTTAACTCCTACAGCTGAGGCAGTGAAGCATGATCTTTTATATACCAAATTTTTGCATCATAGTGGGTAAATCCCAGTCACCTCCAGCCTCACCAGCCTGTGGACTAACAGACCTGACTTAAGGAGTCTGGTGGATGGATCGATGGCTCAATCAAGAAAGCCTTGTTTTCTTTTATAAATTCCAGGACTATTCATTACCTCATCGAGATTTTAAAAACCATCCTTGAGGAAAACAGCTACATATCAGATGATAGCATTTTATTCATCTTCTTCCTCCTCTGCACACATGCCAACTGTGATTGCACCTAAAGTGGTATGTGTAGTCAGCTTCTAAATGTGGATGAACCCATGATCAATCCCTCCTGTTTCCATGTTATATAAAACATTCCCCTTTGTAAAGGGGGGGATCATGCCAGCTAAATTTAGCTGTCTAAAAGCAGGCAGCTAATCAGGATAAGGCATATGAGCTTTCAAAATGCTGAGAGAGATGGGCATCTCTGGGAGGTGTTACATCTCATCTTGAGGTAGACAGCCAGAACCTCTGTCCAAGCACACCTCATAAACTGCTTCAGTTTCCTTATCACTTATCCACAATTTACACTTTTCATTCTCTAGGAGTTCAGTCCTGACCTGTGTATATTAATATTGCTACTGTTCAAAGACATACGCTACAGCAACTCGCAACCAGATTGGATTTGTTGTTGGCTTAAAAGTGTCCTACTCCCACGTGGTAATCTTAAAGCCTTGGGATTTATGGCAAACAGGCTGGCAAACTCCAAATTGTTTTGCCTGCACATACAAGTGTAACCTATCCTAGACAGTGTGTTTCTATTGTTTTCAGACATGGAGATAGAGATTAATTGTATAGGCAGCGCTGGCTTTGAGGAATTAGAAGTAAATTCAAGAAGAGACATTAGAATTGGATGTGTAGGGCTCAGGGGCAATGGGATTGATTTAAGAGTCAAAAAGTAAAAGTCTTTAAATGAAAGGGTCATTATTTTTTTTCCTTTTTGTGACCAGCAAGGCATCAAGCCAAGTAAGGTAGAAGCTTTTCTCTGCATTTCTGAAGATGACTTTGCAGAATTGCTAATCCTATAAATAAATAGCCCAATACATTGACCTTCCGGGCCCTTATCTGCTGATCTAGAAAGCTAAGTGTCTTTTCTTGTATTAAGTTAGGGAGGAAGAATGTGCAGAAATTGCGGAGGAAACACTCATTCAGACACATGCACATACTTACATTTTTATAAGCATGGGAAGGAGCCTTTGAAGCATCCAAAGGGGAATTTCATCTGCCTGAAAGGGGCTTTGACTTAGACAGATGACTGACATGGAGGTCAGACAAGGTTTATATCATCTCATTTGCTATGTCATTTCTCAATGAATCGTAGCTCTTTGATATTCAGTCAGTTTCATACTCTCTTTACAGCAATGCACCATGCATGCTGAAACTCTGCTCGTGACTAGTGATAGAGCACTTCTCTAACGCAGAGGGTAAGGATGAAATGCATACTTCTGGACAGATTCCACTGAGGTGAAATAACCTGGCACACATATAATAGACTTGTGAAAATTAGTAGATCCTGAGTATTTGTGCTCATATTTTAACATAGTTGTTTGATTTATTTATCAAGTCAGCCTGTTGCAGAATTTTCAGTTTGAACAATAAAAATATTGGCACATAGATACTATTTCATATCTCAGACCTATAATACCTAATTTTCTGAAACCTCACACTTCTTTGGAGAAGATATATTAGTGTTTTAAAACATATTCAGTGTGGGAAGTTGGAAGGTTATCAATGTTCATTCTTACTTTAACTTGTCTCTCACTTTGTCTCAGAAGTCTCACCTGTCTCTGCTGATCTGTTTCAGCAAATGCCAATCCACTGCTAAACGGAAACAGTGAACATGGTGAAAAAAACCCCTGAAGTAAAGTGAGTATGAGATTCAAACCCCGGTCACTCAGGAGGTCCTTCATGTTGATTTCAGCCTTGCTCCACAGTGGCTGGGTTCATAATCTGGCTCCTGGCATCAATTTTTGATTGCATGTCACAAGGTGAACATCCAGGTCGCATATTGAATAGGCTTAGAAGCAATACCACAGCTGCATTTCTAAGCATTTATTACTGAGTGAAATTAATCCTTTTGAAACCAAAAAAGTGAATTGACTTAAAGGTTTAAAAGATTAAAATATATATTCTGAAAAAGTATAGGTTTGATTTATAATTTTTTGGTGTAAATTATGTTTTTTTCCTTTGGAAAGCTGAATCAGATCTGTGGATTGGTATTGTGGTATTTGGGCTTGTTAGCTACAAAAACCCAATAAACACGTAATGAGTGAATAGAAGTTTTTATGTGAAAAATCAGTAAATATGAGAATATTTTATTTTATTTGTAGCAGAAGTTTCATTTGCAGTTGGCATGACTTTGGATTGTATTGGTTTGGAATCATCTGAAATAAACTTAAAAAAATATAAAATAGAAATGTTTGATATTAGAAAAAAAAAAAAAGAAGAAATATTTGACTTTCTCAGATAACCTCCTTTCATGCCAAGTGATTCAGAGAAACCAGTGGGGTCTCAGTCCTTTTCAGACACCAGAGAATCACAGAGGTGGTGGCCTCACGACTCACGGGATGGGCTGTGCAGTCTGGGCAGCAGTGCAAAACCCACACTACAGCAGCCCTGACTCAGGCTTTACCCTGTTCCTGGAGCCAAATGCTCACCTCAGAGCTCAGTGGAGTGAGGGAACAGGGGATGATGCACTGGCCTCTCCCAAGGCAAAGCAGGAGTCTGTAAACCTACACAGGTGTGAACAGTTGGACGTGAACAAAAGGGGGTCCCAAGAGAGATGCAGAGTGAATGTTTTCCCAGTCTATGGCTGGGAAATCTGATTTTTGTGTCTTTTTAAATACAAAGATCCTGCAAATACACAAAAGAGATGCCTTGGGATGCAATATGTCAGAGGCTGATTTAGAGCATTGGACCTGCTCTTCTGCAGCTATTGAGAGTGCTGGAACATCTGGGTGGTCACCAGCTGTGGGTCCTTCTTAACCACCTGCAGGACCACTTGGGATGGTAGCCAGGTAGATACTGATCGCCCAAAATCCGGATGTCTCCTCCTTCCAAAGCACTTATTTTGTTACTCTGCAGACACCCTTCTGGTGTTTTGGGTCAGATCCTGAAGCAGGAGAAGGGGAACAGGCTGCAGTTGGAGACTGCCAGGCTGGCAGATTACACTGGTACCTGCAAGAGTGAATGAAGCCTGTAACATTTCACAGTTCTTTGCAGTTCAGTGAGGAGAATTTAGTAAAATACCTCCATTCAAACACATCCTTCTCTTAACTACTACTTAATTTATTTGACTATTACTTACCTTATTTATTGACTTAATTATGCAAAAGCTGAAAGCATCCCACAGGAAACCTTTGAGAATCCACAATTTCTGTTATGGGAGAATCTATAGCTCAATAACACAGTGTCTTAAAAATTGACTACTCAGAGAACAACACAGACACCGGTTAATATATATTTGTAATGTCCTTCGTGAGTCTGTTCGCAGCAATCACAAACAAGGGAGTTCCTTTCAAATGTATGGTTTATACGCATAATATCTTGGAATTAACGTAGAACCAGCAGACAAATGAAATCAATGTAAAGAAAAAAATGCAGCATGTCTCAAACACCATTTCTGGCAGAAGTCTGTGTTAAAAGCACCTTATATTAATCTTTCTGTGCTGTGCTATCTCTTAGCAATTCTTGTTCCAAAATCCTACAGCAATACTGAAAATGAGAACTCTCTGCTAGCATTAAAACAATGTGTTGCTTAATGGCTAATATTAACATCTCCATCAGGAAGTAATGGACCTGTAGTATTTCCCATAATTGCATGTATAGATATTTTTTATACTAAGCATTGTATGTGCCCACATTAGCCTAGAAACATTCCCTGCTTCCAGATTAGCACTGCAGATCTTAAATGCAAATTCTGCCTAAGACCTACCAGTTTAAACCCAGTCAAATAACAGAGATAAAAGTGATTTTCATTCAAACAAGCTTTGAGTTGCTATTTTCAGACAAGATTTGAATTGCTGGTTTTGCTTGTGTAGTTTTTATTCGTTTCAGGCTGAATCCTTTGATCCAACATCTCCCTCAGTTCTGCTCCAGTACATACTGCCATAAAAAAGTTGAGAGCACTTTACCCACTGATGCTTGAGCAGAGTTTGGCCTCTGGTTTGTTACTGTTTTTCAGTAGCCAAGACAGTGACCTCTAAGGCCATTCTGTGGGCCCTGTGAATGTGCACTTCCTGCTGTTCTTCCAGAAAACATCTGCTAATGGACAGTGAGAAAGGATTTTGCATTTGTTTTGTGCTAGAAAAATTGCTGGAGAGACTTTTTTTTCCAGAAGTGAGGTGGTTTATGTGCCCTTTGGAAGCCGTCCATTGGAGTGCTGATGTCAATGCTGAATTGCAGAGAGGAGTATCATATTAGACTCTTCTTGAGGCACAGAGTGAATTGACATAAATATGAGTTATCTGTTAATATTGTTGCTGTCTGGCCTAATGACTATGACTTCTACCTCCAGTGATGGCCAAAATAATCAAGGGAGCTATGTTTTACCCCTTTGGACAATAAAAGTGGTTGCTAATAATTTTTTTGAGTCAGTTGATTAATTTTTATTGCTGTTTTTGTTTATTTGTTTTCTTTGTGCTGACATTTCTGAGGCATTTCATTGACTCTGAAAAAATTAGCTCCTTGAAATTACTGCATTTCATTTTTTGCAGTGAAAAATCATATCATTACTTGGACTTCAAAATGAACTGACAAAAGTTAAAGAGTGTCCCTGGTTAAGTCAGGATTGTTCTATTTGTTTTATTTGCAATAAAGAGTACAAATTTCTTACATATATCTTAGTAGAGTTAATTCATAATTTTATTTTTAAAATCTATCATCATTACAAATACTTGCATTTATTTTTTTCCTGCTGCAGAATGAGACACGGGTTTTTCCTTTTTTTACAAGACAGCCACAGTTTTAGGGCTTTTGTAATCTTTTAAAAGATTACATAGTTTTTCATTGCTGGTGCTTAAAAAATCATCAGAAAATGAAAGTGCTTCTTTAAAGATATTTTGTTATTTTTTATAAGCCTGACGTTTATTCGATTTTTCAGTTCAGTACAGGAACTGAGATTGCTTTCACCCTGTTTTCTATACCAGAGCTATGGCTGCATGTCCTAAAATTGATGTCATTTCTTTGTTCTGGTTTATTGTGACTTTTTTGTGTTACTGTCAACTGAGAGCTGTCTGCTGAGACCACAGCACTGCATTGCTAGATGCCATATGAACACTCAAAGTAAGGCAACCATCATCCTGAAAATCTTCTAATCTAAATCACCCAGGCAAACAAAATATGAGAAAAAAGCAATCTGGTCCTTGCTTTATTGCTCAGGTACTGAGACATATTGGAGATTAACTGCACATTGCATATTGGAGTGCTAGGAAGATTAATACCTCCCAGGTTGTGTATCTACACCTTTAGAGTGGCCAATCAGTCCCAGTGTGCTTGGGGACCCTCCTGCTGTGACTGTCCTCTGAACCACATAGCAGGATTTTATCCATGGCACACGACTGTAGGCTGTGGGTACAGAGAATACCGCAGTGAATTTGTGCAGAAGTGCACTTCGTGACACAGCTTATTGTATCAGGGGGCTTTAACTGTTCATCCCTCATCTGCATGCAGTCACTGTTACTGGCCTGAGCCGTTCAGGCTTCTTCAAGGCCTCACCAAGTCAGCCCTTCTTCGCTTCCTCATCTTCTGATCTCTTACCTCATGGTCCCAGCTCTGGGACTTATTATTTAAGTTCCAGTTTAAACAAAGACTCAAGGCTTTTTGGCCTGAGTAGCCCAGATGTACAATAGACCTGTGGAAAGCTTACCTGGCATTCGGGTGTTTGGGAATCATAAAATCACGGAATCATAGAATAGTTTTGGTTGGAAGGGACCTTAAAGACTACCTGATTCCAAATCCCGGCCATAGGCAGGGACACCTTCCACTGGACCATGTTGCTTGAATAATGTTATTCAAAAGAAACCACATAATATATTGCAGGACGGTTGTCCCCCAGCTGCCTATGCACACTTTAGTAGGGCCACTCTTATAGCTGCAAGGTTGCGAGGACTTGCACTGAAAGCCAGACTAGTCTTGGATAAGCAGGCATGAGTTGTGACCCATTGGTTATATACCAAGATGATTCCTCTGTTTGCTTCTGCTATTTCGATAGTCTGAAACATGGCAGCAGGGAAGAAAGAGAATTCTCTGTGATAAGCGTCTGCATCATCACATATTATGTATTTCACTTGCATCGGAGGTTATTAAAACATGTTTACTACTACTTTGTCACATTCACATTACATGTTACTCGTGTGCTGTAGCACATTAAGGTTATATAATGATCTCTTAAGTTCTCAGAAAGCATCATTATTTTTCTGTCTGTCCTTCCTAGACCCTTTGACCATTCTGACAAACGATGTTCATTGGCTGACAATTCCCTCTTTCAAAGTATATTTCCAAAGGAAATCTGGGTGACCACTGGAAACAAATGCACTCCAAACAGTGGCTGGGAAGTTAAGAAAAAGTCTTCTTTCCTGGATATTGATGGACCATTTCTCTACCACTTAGAAACCATAAGCATTTGCATTGCTCATCTCTGAGATAAGGTCAGGTGCAGCTGTCAACCCTACAACCACTCTGACTTCTTTCAATGCAAGGAAAGGGCACTGCTGGTTTGATTAGGCCAGATAAAATGCTGAAGAGTAAAGCTCCTATGGCTGAGAAAGCTATTAACCCTCTGTGAGCAGAGATGGTGGCAGCAGCTGTTAATTTACTTGCTATACAGGAGACCAGGCAGTATATAGTTACCTTGGCATTCAGTGAAGAATTCCCTAACAGTGTTTTTGATGAACCATCTCAGGAGTGGGTAGCAATCCAGCTGTGGCATCCTGGAGCTCAGTGAGACTAATTTGCTCTTGTTCTCTGCAGGTTAAAACAAACCCAGTCAGGCTAGTTCTGTGTTTTGAGAATTTCTAATTTATTTTGTAGCCTTTACAATAGGCATGCCTCAAGTTGTGTGATTTCATTTGCTTGTGATATCCACCAGGCACATGAAACCCACCTGTGCTTATCAAATCAGTACATTTGCTGCCTTTGTGTGTGAGAGAGGAATCATACAAAGATGTCTTTGTTTTATCTTAGGAAGAATGTCTGAATTGCTGTGCTTTTTACTTTCTTCATGATTATCCTACTTTAAGAGTAAAAATTTCAGTAATGCCCACAGCTATTCCTGTGTGTTACCTAACATCTGAGGTTGAAAGTTTGAGCTCATGTGGCATTTGTATGAAACAGTTAAATATTTCTGCATGGACCTTACAGCTTTCGTAGTATCTGGGTTTCCTGCTTTTTAATCCCTTTGAGTGTTAAGATTTGCTGAGCAGGAGGAAAAGGAGGTAATTGGTCATCTTATACGCATGCTGTCTTTTGCCTGGTTATGAGTACTTATATAGTACTGGTAAGAGCAGAAATGAGGTTGAAACAAGAGATGTTTTTGGAAGTGAAGAGTTTTATGCCTGACTTACAAATTAGTGACAGTGCTTTTGTTGCCTTGAGGCTTTAATATTCTCATATTCCTATGAGGACACAGTAACTTATTTAATAGGGTTAGGGTTTAACTTGCAGGCCAGGCAGTTCTGACGACTGTGTAGACAATAAATTTGTAATGATGACTGGAGGCACAGCAGGAGTATACCTTCTGGAACTTTGAGGCTCAGGGCAGCTGTCTTGAAAAAGGCTCTCTCGCGCATTCTCAGACAGGCATGCTAGTTTATAAGCTGGTTCTGGGATATCCATGTGTACTGAAACGGGTGGAAGATGCAGTGAGACTGGATGTGGTACCTCTTTTGTCCATTCTTGCTCTGGAAGCCTGATCCTAGAGGTGGAGAGGCACTTCTGCTGTTGCATATAGTAATTGGGTGTCTACCAGGCAAACTGTGCAAATGAGACCAATATTTGTATCTAGAAGAGAGTACAATTTCATACTGCTGTTACTAAGCCCTGCACTTTGATATCCTTAGCAGTTTGGCCCTCTCGGATTTTATTTTTAGGAATAGTATTCTACCCCTTACTAATGTTGATGGGCTTTTATTGTTTTATCTGTGGATCCTGATTCTCTATTCCAGCTTGTTTTGAACCTCAGGTTCCTGTGAAATGCACGAAGGGGCTGGTGCTCTTGAGCTTATTGCTCAAGGATAACATGCTTCTGACATTTGGAACTGAAACCAAAGCATCCGATTAAGCTCTTAAAAAGAATCTAGAAGATCACTTTAATCACAGGTATTACTGATCCAGCGAAATCATGGATGTCTCATTGACTTCCAGAGGAGCATAGCAGAAGGTTGCTCCTTTAAATTAGGCACAAAAAAAAGCAAAGAGAATGTTTTTTCCCCTGCCTGTTTCAGAGCTACAGAGCTGCATTTCCCCTAGTCTGCAAGCTCTGCACACAAGCTTTGCCTGGGAGTATCGGTCCTATGGAGATCTTCAACCATTCAGCCCCTGGACAGCCTCTGTGCAGTATTTCTTGTGCTTGCCTCCAAATGCATGGCACAAGCATAAACAAATGAGGCAATATGCTAAAAAGAAAGAGGCTTTCTGGAGATTTTTCAGTACTTGATGAGCATGATCACACATAGGTTTGATGTGCTGGCTCCCAGAAATGCGAAACCCTGCTGCTCCCCAGATCTGCTTTCAGCCCTGGCTCTGGGAGAGCCTCTGCCTGGGACCTCGCTGGGTTCAAAGCCAGTCTTAAAGCCGGGTGGCTTGCTGTGCTGACTCAGAAGACCCCTCCCACAAATGGCAGAAAAGCTGAGAAAGGAGTTGGCTTTGTCATGATGTCTGATCTCTGAAATACATACAGTTTAAGGGAGACCAGAGCAGGGTAGAGAGGAGCCTTTGGGCATCAAAGTCTGGATTTTAAAAGGCATTTTGGTACATTTAGATGTCAGTTGGAGGTCTTGGAAGCCTTAGGGCACATTCTTTCCAAGTTTTGCCATAGGGATTACTTTTTTGCATGATATTAGGTACCTCTGCCTGACCAAACGTGTAGACCCTGTTAGTGATGACAGCTGAGAAATTGGTGCTTTTAGAGAATGATTTGTCTGATTGCAAAATAAATGTCGTGAGAAACAGATCATATGAATCATGCAGTAATGATGCCCACTTTTCTCTACTGACTATGAAAAGAGCTTTTGTGGCTAGATGATGTCTAATGTAGGTTTCTGAAGTTATGTATTCCACATTAAGTAGTGAAATAACTTCAGAAATCAGGCTCTTGTTTTGCTGAGACTGCCCTTGGACTTTCTCTGATGCTAGTGGGGAGCTACTGGGCAATGGAATGGGCAAATAGACCAGCCTGGATGAATAAATAATGTCATTACCAAAGGACAGTGTCTCTGCTTCTACAGCTTCTACCTATAGATGCTCTCAAATTTACTTTCTAGCAAGTGAGTCCTGACGAATCCCATCTGCAGCTGATGTTTTCTGAGGCTCCCATCTCAGCTGGGATACTGAGAGGTGCAGCAACTCATTTCCGTAGCATTCAGGACAGGGGATTATCCCCCAGTCCCCCTAAGAGCACTCTAGATGATTTCTGATAAGGTCACATAGATGTTCTTAAAGATATGGCTGAACTTCAGAGAGAGGGAATTAAAATCAGAACCCCTCAGCTACCTCTACCATAGTTTTCTACATGAAAAATGGTAAGAGTTTCACTGTTGACAGTCTTTAACATTTTGCTCATGCAGACCATAAATTCTTAAGAATGGGTATTATCTCTTGCTACAATAAGGGCTTAATCTCAGCAGGAGCCTGTGGGGTTTTGAGTAACTCAAATAATGTAGTATGTGATTTACTAACTTATAAGGAAGCAGTTTATCTGATTTGGCTCTAGAATTTAAAAAGACCATGTGCTCTATACTCTGCCCACCACAATAATGACAATAAATATTCCCAAATGTAACATATAAAATAGCTATATTTAAGCAAGTGTCTGATGCTTTTTGGACTCAGCTCTCCCAGATGTTCTGACAGTACTTAAACCCCAATCTTTCCCCACCCTTGCCAAACCTCACCAAATCTCACTGTGTTGGAGCTGCAAACAATTTCTTAGACATGCAGCTCTAAAATGTATTCAGGCAGTATGCTTTTTATTAACTTAAAAAAAAAAAAAGCCATAAAGTCAGAATTTCAGTATTGCTAGCTTGTAGCCAAAGAACAAGCATCTTTGAAAGTGGTAGAATATCTAATGTTTATTTGAAAGGCATGGGGTGTCTGCATATCATGCTCAGGATATGCAAAAGATTCAAAAGAACAAACAAAACAAAAAGTTAACTGGTTTAAAGGGACACATATATCAATGCAGATAGAAAAGATTATTTTAAAATGAAGTAGTAATTTCTTAAAATGGGATTAAAACTCTGTGCCTTATACAGTGCCAGAAAGAGCACTTTACAAGCAGCGGGGAGGCAGCCTTAGGTACCAAGTGGTGAGTTAGTGGAGGCTCAGTCTCACCAGTTGTACTGGGTTCAGGACTGAGGTCTCAGTGTTTAATTATACTATTTTCAGTGGCTACAGGTCTTTTTAGGACTTATGAACATGAAGCAGATACCACATCCTTCTTATTCCTTAAATCACTAAACCACAGACTACCAGACCCTGGGCAAATTCAACAGAGAAAATACACTCCCTATTCACTCTTTTTATTTGCTCTTTCTAAGCATTTATTATTTACCCACTGTCCTGGGTTCAGCAGTAGCAGACATTTTTCTCCTTCTTAGTAGCTGGTGCAGTGCTGTGTTTTTGACTTTTCAGCCTGGGAACAATGCTGATAACACCGATGTTTTTAGTTGTTACTCAGTAATGTTTACTCTGACTGAGGAATTTCTGAGCCTCATACTCTGCCAGGGAGTAGGGGAAGCCAGGAGAAAGCAGAGACAGGACACCTGACCCAAACTGACCAAAGAGGTATTCCATACCACAGCACGTCATGCCCAGCATACAAACCAGGGGTAATTACCCGGAAGGTCTAGATCACTGCTCGGGTCAGGCTAGGTATCAGTTGGCGGGTGGTGAGGGGTTGTATTCTCTTCCCTTGTTATTTCCCTTATCATTATTATTATTGGTGGTAGCAGCAGTGGTTTGTGTTATACCTTAGTTACTGGGCTGTTCTTATCTCAATCTGTGGGAGTTACATTCTTCTGATTCTCCTCCTGGTCCCTCTGGGATAGGGGGGAGAAAGGGAGGAGGGAAAGAGAGGCTGCATGGCTGATTGATCTTAAACCACAACACCATTGTTGCTACATTCAGTTACCAGTAGAAGCTGGTTGTAGCTCTCCCTTGCTTTTCACACTGTCTCAGGTTTGATCTGCAGATTGACAGTGTCACCTTGGCTCCTGGGAGATGCTTCTCACCTCTTCTGTCTGGGACTCTGGGAACTGCTGCCAAGGGGGAGGTGATGGTGAGAAGCCTTGGTCTGGCACCAAAGCCTGGCTTAAAGCCTTGCCTGGACTGTCAGCATCTGTGAAGCCTCACAGGATTTACCATCAGAGCTATGCTTTTTGGTGAAAGGTGTCTGGTTTGGTGGGCATCTGGGAGAATTCACAAACTGGGATTTACACTTCTGTGCCTGCTGGAGGTACGAATGTGCCATAAACCAATTGCAAATGAATACTGGAAGCCTTGCCTAACCTTGAGTACATGTTTTGCTGTCATTACTCCCCTCCTTGAGGAAAGGGCTATACTGGGAAACAAATATTGCAGATGTACCTGCTATAGGGAGAAGAATGGTTCTGTCACTCAGACAACATGTGAGGTGCTCAGTCCTGAGGGGATGGATACAATTTGGGGTTAAATTTCAGTGGCATGACTCTAAGTGCTCATGGAAATATTAAAGCAATTGGGTTTGGATGCAGGCAGGGTTGGGTGTTTTTTTCAAGGTTGCAGGTTTGCGCCATTGGCACTGCTTTTAGTCCCACTTCTCTTGCAGCATCTGCAGACCTGCTTTTTGCTAATAACACAGTTATACATCTTCTCCTTTGCTAAGAGCTAGTCTGATGCCAGTGGACTTGCTCAGCTTACAGCTTCTCAATTGAAGCCCTGCAAAATTTACCTTGGATATAAGCAAAATATATCACAGTTTACCACTGCAACAGTGAAGGCTAGATCTTACAGAGCTGAAAGGAACACTTAGGAAGTAGCTGGACTCAGGAGGGATTAGGTGGCTGAAGTTTATTTGCAAATATATATATATATGTGTATATTAAGAATTGGGTGGATCAGCAGGAGATGATGTGTAAATAGCTACCATGTCATCTTAGCTATAAACCTCACCCTCTTAATTTTGTAAATGCACAGCACACAGCAGGACCTGCTTAATTTTGTCATTTGATTACCTGTCTCTACTTAATAGAACTATGGAATTCCACAAACAAAAGCAAATACATTAAAAAACTAATTAGCTGGAACTATTGTGCTTGAAAAAAGTAGGTTGCCGTATGCACATGGCATGAAATATCCACTTTGGTTTCCATTATGGTGATGTCTTTGTATTAGCAGTAGTCGCAGATTGGCAGACAAATAAGAAAGGATTGCAAATGCAGCTTTAATTGAGGAAATAGTTAGTCTGGAAATTAGGATTCTGTCTCTGTGCAATTTTCAGTCACATATGGTAAGTTTCCAGCTCTTGAAGCATATTTTGCAGATTTTCTGCTGTGCATAATTTAATATGGTTCTCTAAGCACTTGCCTTACAGGCTTGTCCTCCCCACAATGACTGACAAATTCTGAGTCAAAGTGGGAAAGAAAAAACCCTCTGCTTCTAAAATGGGCTGAATTACCATCTGAATCAGAAAGGGCTGCTTCTCAGTAGCCCCACAAGATGCAAATGGGTTGGCTCACTCTGCCTGCACCAGTTTTATCATGCTGGTTTGAACCACTGAAGAAGTTACATCCAGGATATATTCTCAGCTGGTATAAATTGATATAAGTCCAGTGACTTCAATAAAACCATTCAGACTTAACACTAACTGCCCCACAGATATTTTAAGGCTAGAAAAGTTTATTATGTTAGTCCAGTTGGACAACACAGGCCATAGAATTTCATCCTGGAATTCCTCTGCTGAATCCAATAGGTTGTGGATGAAATAGAGCATAGCTTTTAGTAATATGTGTAAGACTGGAAGACTAATCAGTATAAAAGGCTATAAATCCAAGATCTGCCGTGTTTCTGTAAGCTGATATTCCAGAACTGAACCTAACTTAAGGACTCTGGCTCAGAGAGAGCTCATCAACTTTCCCTTTTAACTGTTTCTAATTGCCTCAACTATAAAAAATGTAGTGTGTGTTTGCAGTTTGAAATTCCCAAGGGTTGTGATCCATCTACTGGGTTTGATTAGCCCTTCATCAGGTGATATTAGAAAGCCCTTCTGTATCCAATTTTTTCTCATTGCACAGGGTATTTTAGCTCCTGATAAAGATACTCTCTTTCTTTTTCCTTCATTAATATGACACAGTGAGCTCCTAAAGTCACATAGATCTCCCTGCTTGAACCAGCAAGAATCAGACCATTTATGAATAGAGAAGATGAACTTGAAGGGTTGTTCTGAAACTCTGGACTTGACTGCGGGCAGCCCTCAACTCCCCAGTGCTGCCACTGCAGTGTTTGAAACCCTCTGGAGTAAGGAGGATTGGGAGCTATGAAACAAAGTTTGTCTTTTCCCTTGGGTTTCATAAAGTATTTAGGAACAGGGTCCTGGCCTGGCTGCTGAGCATGTAGGCAAGGTAACTGCAGGACAGCCCAGATGCCAGCTTGTTAAGCTGTGACTGTGGCTGATGTTATTTGCTGCCTGCACCCCTTTGCTGCATCCCTCTTGCTAGTGCCCCGGCCAGCACCTGGTGTGGTCTTGTCGTGGTTTAAGCCCCCCACCCGCGCAGTTTTACTCACTCACTCCCCCTCTTTCTTCCCCCAGTCCCGGGGGAATGGGGAGGAGAATCCAAAGAATTCAACTCGCACAGGTTGAGATAAGAACAGTCCAGTAACTAAAGTATAACACAAATCACTACTGCTACCACCAGTAATAATACAAGAGAAATACAAAGAAAGTGAATACAACTGCTCACCAAGCCTGACCCAGCCAGTGCACCCCCCAGCAGTGAACCCCCCAGTCCCAAAAACCTGACCATGCTGTGCACCCCCAGTCCACCACCACACCCCTTCCCGGTCTCCGTCCTCTATGTTCCCATCCAGGACATGACGTGCTGTGGTATGGAATAACCTCTTTGGTCAGTTTGGGTCAGGTGTCCTGTCTCTGCTTCCTCCTGGGGCTTCCCCTCCTCCTTGGCATAGCATGAAACTCAAAGTCCTTGGCCAGGCCAAAACATTGTCAAGTAGAAACTATAAACACTGGTGTTATCAGCGCTGCTCCCAGGCCCAAAATCAAAAACAGCAGCGCTGCACCAGCTACCAAGAAGGAGAAAAAATGACTGCTACTGCTGAATCCATGACAGGTCTGTAGCTCCAAGTTACAAACAGCTAGAAATGGTGCTACAGCAGCAAAATGTAAGGACAAACAAGTAACTGCTGTGGAATTTACCTTATTGGTGCACACTGTTAGGAGATTTCAGTTATTGCTGTTTTATTGTCTCAATGACTCCTTAAACTCCAAGCTTCAGCAGCTCAGGATGTTGACAGGGGACTTGAGGCTCACGCTATATCTCTGTGGAGACCTTCCTATTACAGGTACCACTGAGAGCTAAAACTTCCTGTACCTGCTAAAACTACCACCATCAGCTCGAGGGTAAAACCAACCGTTATCACTTTGTGGTGGCTAATGCTTAGGTAGATTCAATGTGTCATGTACTCCTTTGGGGACTTTATGTTGTGGGGTGTGCCTGTCACTGAGGACCCCTTGCTGCTGTAAAGCAGCTCCAGCCTGGCAGCCAGCCTGTTTGTGCATGTGGGGAAGGGATCGATGCGGCCTCTGCCCTTGGAGCTGTTAACAGTGAGCAGGGGTGAAGAGCAGTCAATGAGACACTCTTAAGGTCTTTTTGACAGATGCTGCCTGTCCTGTGTTCATTATTCACAGTGGCCTGAGCGGTTAGCTATTACCTGAGATTTAATGCCACCTGAGGTGATCATGCAATACCACATTGAGAGACTAGCATCTCCAGAGTGTAAGCAGCAATAAAGATAACCAGAACTGCTAAGACGGAGATAAGAAAGCACCTTTTAGGGTGCCTCCTTCCATATGCTGACAGCAAATCTATACTGCTTCTCTTTGCTGTGTCAGCAGAAGCTGCATCTGTATGAGAAGGTAATGCTGTGTGAGTCAGTCCCTTGCTTCTAGACACTAAGGGTGTTGAGTGCTCTAGAGGTGGACATCTTCAGGTAAGAAATGTGCAGAGCAGTTTGGCTATTAGCGCTGCAAGCAGACCCTCAACTTACAGAAGCTGGCACAGTCTCCATTGTTGGAGTTGCACATTGATTTCAGTGGAAATATGCCAGACTCAATTGCTCAGGATCTGGCTATGATCCTGCCCATCATCTATCTCCCAAGTGGTGCCACTTCACATCCGCTTTGTGTAGTTGTCAAAAACAGGATGAGGGTGCAAGGCAGTGAAGAGCCAAGTTATTTATTTGTTTATTTAAATGTTTATGGGGTTTTTCAATGGTCAAATTACAAAAATAAGTGGTATCTTACCAAATAAATACAGCTAGCACCTATGCCAACAGACAGGGATGAGTGACAGATCAGCTGCTGACTGTGGAGAGATTGACTTAATTGGCTGTTTTGCTCCAGTTTTGCCCCGAGCTGCCCATGCTTCCATCTGCTTTATGTGCATCATCATCAGGAGCAGCTGATGCAGAACAGTCCGGACACATTCACAAGTCCTAATTGCTACAGATGAAGTGTCTGCTGTTCTGAACTGCCTTCTGGGCTCTCCAGGATGTAGAAGGGGCAGCTGTGGATAGAGCCTACTCACATGGCATTGCATGTTCTGGCCTGGGGAGACCCTCTGCTCTGTCTGGTTTGGGAGATGAGAGCAGCAAAGCTTCCTCAGATGAGAAAAGTGCTCTCTGGTTAGCAAGTGATGAAGGCACGAATTCTACTTGATTTGCAGCAGAGAAGTGAACCAGGTCAGACAATTGCTTATGGAAGGAGTTTCTTTAGTTGGAGCTGCTCCACTTTGAGTCAATGAAATATTTATTTGCCTAGTGATTGATAACTGTACCTTGTCAGTGGCTGAGCACTGGTCACGTACAATCAAATCCATCCTCTAAAATCTCCCAAGTAGGATTTAAATCTGGATTGCCTACCTCCCATATGAACAACCTGGCCTCAGGACTCTTGCTTTGTGCATGGGTTTTTTTTGTTGTTGTGTTTCTTCTTCTTTTTTGTGGAAGGCTTGGATGAAGGAAAAAAATTAGGATTTTACCTTTCATGAGCCAAATTGAATTCTCATACTTCTGGTCAGTCTTTTATCATAACCAGGTCAAACATTCCTGTGCACATAAAAGATGCAAAAAGTATTAAATGCTGGAACAGAATAAAGACTATTTAAACAAATCCCCTATAGCTTAACAGTGGTCTTGTGGTTAATGTGACTGCCTAGCTACTGAAAGGTGTGAGTGCCTGTCTTATCTCTGCCTTTTATTTCCAGTCACTGCATATAAAATAGATGTTTATCCATTTCTTGGAACTGTTGAAAGGTACCAATCATGAGAGATTATAGGTTGCTATACGCTTGTGGAGGTGGCAGTTGAATGGTGTGAATTTAGTCACTTTTGCACATGGATACCCAAGTACATTTTCACAAACACTCGCAGACTGTTTTGAATTGTCATCTATATTGATGGCTTCATGAATGAAAGACAACTCTTTGTTTCAGTTCCATTCACTCAGTTTTTGCTAGCTTGAGGAGTTTCAGCAGAAATACACTTTTCTGCTATGTGCAGTCTTCCAAAATAGTGTAATTATCATAAACATCCTGTACAGAACACTGTGAAAATTCCTTCATTGCTGTTAGCTTTTGGACCAGAACTTCAGTTTAGTAAAAAATCATTGTTTGCACATGCATGCTTTCTCAAGCATCAGAAGACAATTATTTTCTCTATACCTATTCCATGAACCTGTTCTCTGAGCACTGCCAATATCACTTGTACCCCAATAACACTTGTACCTCAGTGGCCTTCAAGTATTAGCGTCATTGTTTCTCCCTGGAATCCAGTGATAGGATGTGTAGGAATGCTTCAAAGCTACACCAGGAATCATTTAGACTGCTCATTAGGAAGCATTTCTTTACCAAGAAGGTGGTCGAATACGGCAGCAGAATTCCTAGAGCGGTGGTTGGAGCCCCAGGCCTATCTGTATTTAAATCATTTTGGATAATGCCCTTAAAAACATGCTTTAACTTTTGGTGAGCCCTGAATTGATCAGGCAGTTGAACTAGATGTTCATTGTAGGTCTCTTCCAACTGAAAATATTCTAGTCTAGTGTAGTCTAGTGTAGCCTATCCTAACCATATCTCTTCAGTCTGTCTTACTACTGTATACCTTTCTAGTTGCTACCATTATCCTCATTGTTATCTTTTGAAGGCAGGTACCTGAGTATCAGCATCTCACCATGACAGATATGCTAAATTTTACAGTGTTCCTTCTTTTGGTTACATTTCTGAAAATGACTTCACATCCCACAGTACTCCAATGAGTCTGGAGACACTGCTGTGCCTAAGATGGGACCCATCTTCAAGGTTCCTACATGGCTCTGACATGGACCTGGTTAAGTTTTAGGGCAGAGAAAAGAATAGTGATGCTTGATGTCTGGAGGCAATTTAAAGCAATCCCTCTTGTTCTAGATAGGTTTACAGATCCTGTTACTGGGGATCCTCTCTTACCTCCAGAGTGCTTTTGGAGTAACAAGTGAGTCTGATGTTTTCACTTGTACCTCCTTATCCCTTGGTTCAGTGGCCTATTCTCTGATGATCCAGTTGTGTCAGCTGAAGAGATCCCTGCTTTCAGACCCCAGCTGCTAGATGTTGCCATGGTATGTGTGCAATTGCTTCTACATTGTGTGTAACTGCTTTCTGTTCTGTCAATGTCCAGATGAGCCAGGTTCTCAGAGGTCCCTCTGCTTAAAATATTTACACTGGCTGTAACAGATTTGGATGCTCTCACATGGTAAGTACGGCCTTGGAACGGTAAACTTCTACTCTGGGCGGTAAAAGTGGCTGAGCTAAGACTCTGGGTTGCATCTTTAGATGTAAAATTAGACCTAGAAACAAGCATGCACCGTGATCTTAATTATCCACACCCCCAGGTTAGGGTTAGCCTTTGGAAAAGGATGATGTGACCACACAGTCACCAGCCCCTTGTCCAAACATTTTGTGATCTCAGCTGTTCCATATCTACCTTTTTCTAACAGAATAGATAGACTTTTCTCTTGCTAGTGCAGTATTTATGATCTTTTTTGGCACCAGCACACATTAAATGTGGGGGAACAAAATTATTGAATTATTGTTCAGATTTGTTTACTCTTGTACCTTCTGGGTCTGACAATCTGCCAGGAAGCAGGTGCATCATTTGACAAATGTTGTGTCTGCCTCCTCTGTATCTCCTTAGCTTGTAATTTGCAATGGATTGATGTATGATGCCTAAAATGGAGGAAATGCAGCTTCTTGGCAATTTGATTTTTTAGTTACTAGCAAAAAAAAAAAAAAAAAGGTACTGAACAACAGTGCTGCCTTTGACACCACCAATATCCACCCAAGGGTATTAAGAGATTTGGCTGATGCCGTGAGGCTGCTCTCTGTAATGTTTGAGAGGTTGTGGAGTTCAGGGAATGTCCCAGAGATTGGAAGAAGGCTAATGTCACCCCCCATTTATCCCCACATTCTCGTAGATATTGTTCTACTCAGTAAAGTTCTTGGTCTTTTTTTGGCAAGGCTTAGGAAATGACAAGAGGGGTAGACCAGTGGAACTCTCTGCTGTGGTGCCAGACCTACAGCTGGTGTCCATTGGTAACTCAGGGCCAAGTTGTGATATGGTCCTTGCTAAGTGGTGCAAATCAGCCTGAACAAGTATTGCTATTCCTTCCCCACTGTGCAGTGTCTTCTCCAGTATCACACTAGTGCCCCTCCTTTGAGGGCCACTTCAGCTCCATGCACACCATGAGTAGGAGAGGCTTGGGGCTGAGTGGCCACGTGATGTGGAGAGCTAAGCCACTTACACTCATCTTAATCAGCATTACAGCACAAGCAGGTGCTGAGAACTATCTTCCTGCAGTGATGCATCTTAAATCCAGTGGGGCTATCTTGTGCTATTCCCAAAACCATTTGCAAGGGAATTTAAATTACATGCCAAATGGGGAGCACGATCAGACAGAGAATAGAGGTTTAAAGACAATTCCTTTGCCTGTTACAAGCTACCTTTGTGCTGTTTCATCCTCAAAATATGGAGTTAAAGCAACCTGAAGGCCTTGGGTTCCTGGGTATAAGAATTAGAGTAAGTTAGGAGTACTGGATGTAGCCAGTTGGCAGCTGGAGCACTCCAGTGAATCTGAGAAGACAAGAAGAAATGGCACAGAGCTACCTTATATGGGAAAAAAAAAAAAACCACCCCCAAAAACCAGTTATCAGACAATGGGACCACATTTTTTTTGCTATTAATAAATGAAGACCCACTCTCTGGCCTGGAGACCAACAGGAATAGTCTGGCAGTAGTCTGTGTAGCTCCCTGACATCAAGGAAAACAAATTCAACGTGGAGCTAAACTTATGCTTCTCCTTTGCTGAAAAATTCAGTTTGTTTCCTGCTGTTGAGCTGGAACAAGCTTCCATTCCCCTGCCCAGATATCTGACACAGGAAATAGCTGAAACTCTGAAAGGGCATTTTTTAATTTGCAATGCATAAAGAAATGTGGTGGGGTGGTTTTTTGTCAGTTAACCTGTTTTAAGACTCTCTTTCTGGGAAATTCCTTTTTATCTGTCAATTTCTCATAGTCTTATGAGGTTTATTTTAAATGCAGCTCTGCATGACAAGTTGGTTTTATTGACATCAACAACAGAATTGGAGAGGCAAGTACATAACTTTTATTTTAGCTGCTTGCACCTGGATTAATCAGTTAATATTTACAGTGGACAATTAACTCCTATGGGAGCTGACCGTACAAGACTTAAAATTTGGAAACACAGCTGCAATCATTTTATTTGTTTGCCTCCAGTAGCACCATTTCTTTTTCTTGTAGCAGAGAAAAGATGAAATAAAGATAAAAGGAGGCTGAAGAGAATGCTAAATACTGTCATATCTATAGACTGCAGTGAAAATAAGGGGGAATCATCTCCCTGAGGATTTGCTCAGCACTTAAGCCATTGGAATTGTCTCAGATCTCTGCATCTGCTCTCTGCACACATTTAAGGTTTCATGGTTTAGATTTGAAGCATTGCTCCATTGCTGTGCAGACATGAAAAATGAAGCTCCACATCCTTATAACATCCACAGCTCATGTTCCTGACTTAGTGTCATTTTTGCTGAAAAGAGAATTTCCAAGAGAACAGTGGTAAAAGTAATGAACAGTGGGTGGAAACAGCTGGAAAATGCATACATCTCTGTGAAGAAGGGTTTGTTAATCAGCTTAGGTAACATAGCCGACAGAGACAGCAGTACCAGCACTGAACGTACACTAGACTGGAGAATGTGCAAAAAGAAAGGAAACTGAGCTAGAAGCTGGGTCTTCACTTGTATGTTCTTTTTCTCAGACTAAGGCAATATGAGACTTTAAATCAGGGAAATACTTACCTTTTCCATTTAAAGTTTCTGCAGAAAGAACAATTGCTAAAAGGTGCTCTATTAAAAAAGAACAAAATGCTCTATTAAAAAAGAACAAAAAAGAAGTAGTTAAACTCATAAGTCTGGCAGTTTTTCCATTGCAAAATAAACTGATAGTTGGAACTGTGGAGTTCATTCAATGGAAACAATTCTAATGTCATGGTCCCAACTCTTCTTACACAGAAGAAAAAGAAATCTCTACCATACTGTATATTTATTAATAAGGACAACCTGTTCTCAGTAACTTTACTTTAAAGAAAACAGTGCATTTTTACAAATGAGTGCAATATTTTTGTGAATAAGCACCTTACAATGGGGTCACTGAACACAACATTTTTAGGTAGCTGTTCCAGAGAAAAGCTGGAAAATCCCAATGGAGTCATTTTACAAAGAATAAATCTGGACCAAGCTGTCAAGTCCCCTGTGCTGAGATCTAAAGGGAACTGAGAGACTAAGACCAGGGTCAGTCTTGTGAATCACTACTGATTTCCAGCTATGTTAAATGAAATTCATAACACAGATGAAAAAAATATTCTTTATATATGACATCCGTACCTCTACATGCTTCGGCTGTTGTTAATCAGGTGCAACTGTATTAAGGTTATCACAGTTATATTGCATGAACTATGTCTGAGAAAAGATTTAGAGTCTAGATTTTGTTTGACACTACCTCTGTAATAGCTGCAGATACTTGTCTTGAAAATCTCTGCGAAGGAGTTTGGTTGTTCTACATTGCTCACTGCATCCTTCAGCATGCTTCCAAATATGAGTTGGAAATAGTGAATCAGGACATCAATCCCACCCAAATAAAATACATAGATGAGGAGAAATCTTACTTCAGTAAGCCTAAGAATTTCATCTTTATAGTGTAACGTAAGCTGGGAAGATGCTCTTCCAAGGTAATGTGACACAGTGTAATGATTATTAGCTCAATTCAGTGACACAATTACCACAGGCCATTTAACACAAATGTATCCCCTGTTGCTATCTATTATGCTAGTAGCTTTGGTAATGTCAGTGCGTACAGCTGAGAGCACTGCACGTCATGAAAGAAATATGATTATATATTTCTAGCACAGCTCAGGCATACATTTAGAATGCAAAACCTATGACAACATTTTACCACCTGAATGTTCAGGAAAAGGCTACCTTGCAAACAGCTGCAGGCTACTGAAAATAGATGTTGGGCCAAAATACAGGTTTTTTTTCCCTAATAATTGTCAGCCATTTGTCACATGAACAGTCACCATGTCTGCTCAGATTGGGTTCATCTCACCTGTCTAATTCATCTAAAAATTCGTTGTCAAAATCTGAGATAATCAGCCTGGACTCCCTGTAGAGCCAGTAGGGAGAAATATATATCTCCAGAGGATGATTTGTTTCATTCTAAAAGAGATGTCTGGATTGGCACCGAGGAGCTACACCTCTGCTTGCAAGTAACTAAGTGAATCTGCTGTTCTATCCCTAAATATAAAAATAATTTTATTAGTCTGTACTCTGGTCAAGTAAGTTCATATTTTATCTTAAAGCCTGCTAGCATCTAGAGTGACCTTGGGGTCTCTGGGAATCCATGGAAATTCAATTCCTGCAGGAAGAACAATCAGTATTGAAGGCACTGGTCCATCCCTGGTATCACTCAGCATCCCTCACTCAAATCTCTGGGACTCACAAGGGGTATGTGGGGTGTCGCTCCACTAAGCTGCAGAGGGATTTGGGTATCTATTGCTAATTTAGGACAGATGTCTTTCAGTGTCAGCTGTCAACCAGAGCCTTTCTGGCAGTAGGCTAAGGAGAAAAACATCTGAACCTCCAAACTTTCTCCGGGATTGTAACAATGGTAGCTGTATTTGTTTTACAGAGTTCATTTAAATGTCTAAATGAAGACCTGGAAATAATCTTTACTGAGGATTTTAAACTGTTAAACTTGAAAAGGAGAATGAGCTAACTGTGGGGAATTATTTCGAGAGATGGGTACCAAAATTCTCTAATAAAGAACAGCAAGAATTATTGTTGTCTTTAAATGCAAAAGGGAGATAAGGTTAAAATCTACAAGATGCTTAAATGTCTCTAAAAATGCTTTTAAAGATGAACTGCTGTGTGGTGGTAAAATAATGACACTAGATGCTAGAAACAAGGTCACTCAAGACTCTCCCTCAACACTGCAATCTACACAGTCAGCCCAGGTGCTTACCCACCGCTTTGGAGAGCAAGAGGCTCAGAGGCTAATGCATGAACCTCCAGCCTTGTGCTTGTTAGGACTGTGGTGCTCTAGAGGTGCTCTTATGTCTCCCATGCAATCTCCTCTATGCAGAAGGGTAGAATAGAAGAAAGACTGATGATTTTGCAATGCTGGCTGGCCACTGGAGCAAGAAACTGCTTTAAATTACATTGCAGGACAGAAAATGAAGTGGGGGTTTGATGGGTTAATGGTAGACTTTGCAAGTCCCATTTTTAAAGAAATTGCCCAGGAACCCCAAGTAACTTCTAAGAAAATGCTGAAGAAACTCTTGAAGAAATCCCACTTCAATTTGCTTTAATTTTAAGTTAGTAGAAAAAAAGACCTCCTTTTTATCTAATTTGTTGATGAGTTTAGGCACTTTCTGGAATGATTTCTTGCATAATTTACCATCTTGATACATTATTTATATGTCCTCATTCAATTTCAGGCTCGGGGTTGGATGTAAGTCTTACATAATGAGTAGTTGGTGTCACTTCGTGTCAGAGGAATCAAAACTCATTTTGACAACACAGGGCTTGTCTCTGCAGCAGCAATATAACCAGAGTTAATCTTTCATTGCTGAATCATTACAAAATACTTTATTGCCATTACCTCATATGAATCTAATAAATTATATTGTCTTTTATTGGTTGAAGAAAACAAATTCCTGAGGAGCATTGGTTCCTGCTCCCTAAACTGAAATCCAATATCTATGACTGGAAGCTGTACTTTCATGACTTTCTAAGAGGGCACATAAAGGGTCTGTTAAAGTTCAATCTGGATACAGATATGAGAAGACCACTGCACTCACAGTGGTTGGGAGTCACTCTTTAGTGATAGGCATATAATACATTTTGATAGAGAAAGGAAATCAATTGGTTGCTTGAGATAATAAATCGCTTCCTCTTGTTTAAAAGTCTAAATAGCAAAAAAGATTCCTCAGCCTGTTCTGTTATGAAATATTCTGAAATATTTTATTTCTGCCTTGTTGGTTTGTTTAAAGAAGGAAAAGAATGTTATCCGGGGTTTATTCCATGAGAGTTTATTACTTAATATGTCAAGCTTTCAATCAGGCTGGCCTTATTAATGTAAGAATCACCCGACTGGTGTTCCCCATGAGGTGTACTGGTCATTTCAATGATATAAAATCCCTGTCTGCCATGATAAGATCGACTGTAGGAGCACTTGTTGCTAACTTCAGGCAAACTCAGTTTTACTCCTAGCTGTATTTTAATGCCTGTTTATAAAGATATGGGTTTGAAATGGCCATTCTACTTTTTTTCCAATTACTCCCCCCCAAAAAACCACATTGTTTCTTATTAAAAAGTCACTAAAGTTTTAAGTCTAGTTGCCAGTACTCATGGTATGATGTTCTTCATGGACTGTATGTGAAGAATACTAGAATCATAGAATCATAGAATAGTTAGGGTTGGAAAGGAACTTAAGATCACCTAGTTCCAACCCCCCTGCCAAGAATCATGTGCTAAAGCTCTCACTGATGCTAATCTCCCAAGTATTTTCTGGTTTACTATTTTTGAAAACAAAAAAGAAATAAAATTATTTTCTTTTTTTTTTATTTATTCTTTTTTAGATATTAATTTTTAGAAGTTGGGATTGGATTGAACAAGCATTCAGATCAGTACAAACCTCCCAAACTTTACATAAACAGATATCATTACCCTGTTTCAAGCAACATAAGTCAGATACTGAATGATAATTGCTGGCCCTTTGCTGAATCCTCATTGGAGTCTGAAACACATCACTCCCCAGCACTGTTCGTAATCAGCCTTCCACACCAAGATCTAGTGGGAATTTGTTAAGTGGTGTACTTGCTTATGTAAGTACAAGGAGTTCTGCCTGCCCTCCCTTTGCACTTGTGAGTTAGTTTATCTACAGATGGCTGTGTTCAGCTCTGAGCAGGCTACCTTTGCAAATGCATTGCACAACAAGCTGTCCAGGGCAAGCCTGGATGTTATCAAATTCTTGCCGTTACAGATCAGTAGGTAGCAAAGCAAACAATCATGTCCTCATCAGGTGAACACTGAAGAGAAAGAAGTGGAAAATGGGAGCTGGGATAGGTACTTTATTTTGAGTAGTAGCTGTTGAGGACAATTAAGTACATCTTTTCAAGTCCACCCTCTCCTGCCATTCACACAACACCCAAGCTTGAGACCAACTGTGTATCTAATTCAAATCAGAAAACTTTTTGGAGGGCAGGAGTTTGTGTGCATATTGTACCTCTAAGGAAGGATGTATGAGTGACAACTTTGGTAACCAGCAGCTGCCCTGCTTCTGGCTGAACACACCCATGCCCGCTGTACTCTGGTCAGGGAAAGATACCTACCTGAGATGTAAGTGGACCACTGATGAATTACAAGATGATAATCTAGAGAAAGGAGTCTCCTTGTAAATTCAATTTAGCATTAGATTTGGAGATCTGCTCTCCAACGCAGTTAGTATACAGATGCGGCAGATGAATGCAGGTTAGATACAGGTGCCCAAGATGCTAATGCAGGCTGTCTTGTCCTTGCAGCCTGGGTTTCAGAGGCTGGCATCTCTGGTCACATTCTGCAGTCATGCTACTTACAGGCTGACAGCCTGGGTAGTGCTATTCTTACAATGCTGCTGGCGTCCCAAGCAAGAACATTCCTAAATCCTACTTGTCCCTTGCTTTAATGCACGCTGGACTTCTGTTCATCAATTCAGAGTGACACGCATTTTTCAGAAGGTTTTGACTATGGCCCAATTTGCTGTAGATTTAATAAGGATGTCTGTACCAGACTCCTATTTTGCTAGGGTTTATGAGTACCTGAATGGCAAGAAAAAAGATGAATTCAAGAACAACTGTGGAATTTAAATTTATGGACACCCATTAGCTGAGTCACCGTGACTAATTCTTGTCTCAAGTCACTTTTATAAATGAAGGTTCAGAAGATATGTGTGCACACATTTTAAAGGTTTTTCTTTTCTCACACACCATTTATGCATAGATTTATCTTCTCCACTGGTCATTCAGGTGAAGAGGACACAAAGAATAGCCCCATGGCCTGGATTGAAAACTGCATTTAGACATGCTGGATGTCAAGAGACTTTTCTGTGTGTCTCTGAATTTTAGCAATAATTTAATTGCACTAAGTATGTTGGCATTTTGCTTAATGACAATATAAAAGAGAAAAAAAAAAGAGAAAAAGAAGGCACTGCTCAAGTTACTTTGGTTTGCTAGGGAAAGAAAATAATACATTAATGCCTTGTTGGGTGTTTAATTCCATGCAACTGCTAGAATGCAGCCAAGTTTGCTGAGTTATGTGACCATTAAATAAAAGGATTTTGAGTTACACAAGAAGCTGAGCAAAAAGATATAAGCTCAGTTTTTGGAGCATGTGCAGTCAAACCTTGTGTCTTTGCCTTAACCATCAGGTGAATAATCTTTGGGGTTTGGTAAATTTAGCCAAAAAGGCACAGGTTTATCTTGCTGCACCAGTTTCTACCAGCACAAACGTCTGGATTTTGTGATGATTATGAAACAATTCTGTTGCATTTGCAAACCTATTTGCATTTGCATTTACAATGAAAGTGAAGCAGAAAGAAAAGAAATGAGACACCTCAAAAGAAGAATTGAAAAATAAAAATACACCCCCTCTCTCTGTGGTTTCAAACTGGAGCAGAACATCAGAGATGAAAGGATCTGCTACTCTTTTAATCTGACAGTGCAGCTGTCTCATCTGTTGTCTGCAATGTGTTGGTGTCACAGTAGCAAGTTTCACCTTTCTCCAAATGCTACATCCTTTTGACAGCAGTGATAAACAGTAAGCAGAAAGTCAGGCTCACAGGATCTTCAAAGACACCAACTCCAACTGTGTCCAGCTGACATTCATTTCTTCAAAATAACTCTAAATCACACTGCAGCTTTTCTGGCTACCAGGGACCTCAGGGAGATCTTGAGCATATTTTCTGAATTCTCAGTGATTTAAACTCTGGGATCTCCTATGCTCTTTTGAGGAGAAGGGCACTAGAAGATGGTTCTCCCTCAACATGTGCTGTTCCCAGTGTGATCCAGCAAATCAATGGATTAGGCACAACAGAAGAAAGCTGGTGAAGAATCACATTCTCATAATCTGGATTAACTCCACCAAGCTGGTATTTAAAGATTTTAAGAAAGATTTCATTGTGTCAGAGGAAATAAAAAGAAACTTTCCTTTTCTTTGCAGATTCTGATGCAAAAAAAGAATTTGTTGGAACTTCTTTTCTCTTTATGGGTAAGGAAAAATTAGTACCTAGAGGAAACAGTAAATTTGTCCAGCCCCGAGGGTGACACATTTAATAAAAAATAAATGAATATCACAGATCTTTAGCAATAAACTGGTTAATAATATATTGATCTCTGAATTAAGAGACATGGTAGAAGTACAATATATCTTCCTATAGGGGACACCTGTATTTCCAGGCATTCTGCTTATTTACTGCTGACACATAAATCTGCATTATTGAGGAGAAAGTTTAGTACAGGGTAATAGTGGCTGCTGGTCCAAAAT
Organism: Myiopsitta monachus; assembly: GCA_017639245.1. Taxonomy (NCBI): domain Eukaryota; kingdom Metazoa; phylum Chordata; class Aves; order Psittaciformes; family Psittacidae; genus Myiopsitta; species Myiopsitta monachus. Next base: position 20,212,272 of record CM029922.1, on the reverse strand, counting down.
TTATTGGAGAGTGACTTAAACATTCAACTGGCACCAGCACATGCGGAAAAAGGAGAGATGGACTGGTATTTCTAAAGTAAACAAGACAATATAATATTTTTCTGATGTGAATAAAGAATAACAACTAGGTACCACTTAGGCTGTGGACATATCTTCACTTTCCCTGTTTATGTAAATATCAATTTCAATATATAAATATATGCATAAAGCTCAACTGTCATCAGAAATCTTAATTAACATGAGCAAAAATTAACTTTGCCTTTTCAAAGCACTGCATTAGTGAGGTAACTGGGATGTGATCCTGTTACCACTGAAATCATGGGGACACATACAACAAAAAATCATTGACAGGCAAAACTCAGTCTCCTAACCCTCCCCTGAGGTGCTTTGTGGCTAATGCAGTGGCTTCTGGTTCACGAACCCTATGCTTGTCTTTCTTGATCAATCAAATATCATTATAACACAGTGCCCATCAAAATTGAGGTAGTTGCTCTGGCTGCCTTTGGTTTTCTAGTTAACTATGGTATTACAGCACACCAAACCATAGCAGGCACCTCCAAAATTAATGCCAGTCTTATTCACAGAATGCATCGCTCCAGAGGCTTGCACAGCCTCAGCAACAGCTGCACAGGATGGTTTGCATTAGATCTGTTGAGTTAGTGCTAGATATTAGATTTCAGACAGGCCATATGAAAGGAAAATTATTACAAGACTGCAAGAGAATTCGGTATTGAGGATATCAGAGGAGAAGCCTTTTTCTTCACCTTCACTGTAGCTGAATATCTTCACAATTTAGACTTTGAGTTTGCCATAAAACTGTGTGAAACTTGTAGAAAGGAGAACAGACTGCAGCAGGAAATGTTTGAAGATAGCAAGAAGGTAGTTCTTGTGTTGCAAGATTAAATGCTACCTACACTTGTTTCACTTCTAATTCTTCCTTTAACGAGGCATCATTTACCTGACAGTTCTAAAATTCTCTGATGTAAACACTTAGCACATGGAGAGGAGACAGAAGAAAATAAAGTCTGTGCTTTTCCTCTCTGATGCCAGCCCCATGGCAGAGAGTTTCTGGAGTACAGCTCACTCCAGGAACCTTGTCCACTGCTTGCACGCTCCATTTTCAAAAGGTGCCGGTGCCATTGTTGTCTGTTCTTAGACTAGCCTGGCCATGTTCATGCTATTAAAGTCTTTATCTTCTAAATTAAAAACAGAGCTGTGCATGGAGAATGGTCATTTGCCCAAATTAACCCTCAGGGTAAGCTTGGGAGGTTTATTGAGTTACGTCTACAGTAGTAACTAAACAGAGATGAATTCTGAGATAAACTCCAGTCTGGTTTTCTCTACTGCCTAATTGCTTTAGCACTGTCACAGTGTCCAGGTGCACTTTGGAAGACTATCATGGACCAAGACCTACCCCCAGGATGACATAGAGGTCACCCAGTGCGGTAGAAGCAGAGTCTCCTAGCATGCAACTGGTCTGTGCTGTATTGCTGGACATTGGGGACAGAGGAAGGAACCTGCTGGGGGCTATTTAGTGATAGAGATGTGGCATCTGTATCTGTATGTGTTCTGGAATTCTGAAGAAGTATTGAAAATGTACTGCAAGCACAGTAAGTGCTGAATGAATGTGTTTCTGTGGTTAGCAATATGTTACTTATAAAAAACCGCCACAAATAGCAACACTGACTTTAAAAGCTACTGGTAAAAAAATTGAAACAATTATTCTCTTTGTGTTTGCAAAGTAGCTTCTGTAAAAGTGAACATTTATATTACCAGGTGTGTGCATGAACTCTGTTTTTCCATGTTTCTTGTCACTACTGCAGAGATTTCTGTATTGCAGAGAAATTTTTCTATATCCCTGCTTGTTTGCTTGATCACAAAATGAAATTGTCCCGATTTGGACATCAATGCTTATTGCCATAAATATGACAGGGGTGCTAAAAGCAATATTGTCACCTGCATCATCTGATGTGTGTCCCTTAGTGCTAGGTGCAGATTCCTTTTCCCTACCTGTCTCTATGGTGTCAAATTAATGATAAGCCTTTTACAGCAAAGGGTTTACCTCTACCTGTATTTTTGTGCCGCCTTGTAAAACTTGATTAAATTTTTGTTTCTTGGGCAACTGAAAACAAGGACAAATGAATCAGTTAATTCTTGCAGAATTAACCCTGTTCAGGTAGTCCTGAACTGGAAGACAAGTCTGAACTAGCCTGGTGTTACTGGCCCTCAAAACGCACGTGTGGTGGCAGATAGGCAGAATGTACCATAGTCCTCACACTCATCTTCTGCCACCAGCAGTATCTCAAAGTGATTGTAGAAAGCTGTGCTTTACTTCTGTGTCATATATATGTTAAGTAGTATGAAGGGTTTTACTCTGGCCCAGGATCTGATTAGGGAACTCCACTGTGAAAGGACAGTTTTGCACTGTGTCTGATCAATTGGTTTAGATATAGAGAGCTCTTCTAAAAATTGAAAAAAGACCTCCTTTAACATCATAGGGGAGCATGTTGAGCCTTTGCTTGTGACATTTGACAATAAGTATGCCACTCTAAATCTGCTGGTATATTACTTCACTCATCTGACACAAGAAGGCTGGTTGGACAGTTGCAGATTAGTTTGGTTCAGCAATAAAAACAGGGCTGATTTTTCATATTACTGGAACTGAAATTCTGCCTGCTTCATACTCAGGGAATAGCAACGAGTCTCACTGACTTCAAAGGGAATTCTGAGTGCTGTCACCTCTGGCTCTTAACACCAGGTTTCCCATACTTCCACCTCTACCTAATTCAGTATCATAACTGTTGTTTACACTCAAAGGTCCGAATAAATTTGTCCTGACTTGTGTGCATAGCTTGAAACATTTCTCAATTTCTTAATGTTTTCTTAGTGGATGGCTCATTTTTCCTAATGCTTTATAAAACCTGAAAGTGTGAAACTTGTGCAGAAATGCTATCAGTGTTCAGAAAGATGTTCTATTGATTTCAGATTAGAAAACATTATCTGAGAAAGCCTAAAGATAGCCTGTTCTTAGGAAAGACTGTAAAAAAGGTATCAAGATCTTGCAAAGCACAGTTTTGACCAGGCTGAGGAAATAGGCTAGCTAATTGAATACTGCAGGTCTCTCTCATTCTTCAGCATGGGTCATCTGTTTATATCTTTACTATTTGTCAGCTTGATGGATGTGCACATACAAGGAAGGCACATTGTTAGGTTTAGACATACATTCTAACAGGAAGAGAAGAGATTTCTCTCTCAGACGGGGAATGTACTGAGCAGTTCTTGTTTCCCTCCAGACACATCAGCCTTCTCTATGGTGCCATCTGACAAAATATTTAGGTATGAGCTATTCACTAGGTTTTAGGCATGTGGGTAAAGTTAAGTACCAACTGATTTGCTAAAAAGATGCAAATTGCAGATTCAGGCTCTTAACTGTGAGAAATAACATTATACTGTAAAGACAGCTCTTTTTTATACTTGCATTCTGCTCACATTTGGAATCACATTTTCATTTTTCATCCTCATGGATTTGAAATAACACAGGTTGAGGCTGATCAGAAGGGTACATTTGAACCTGAGCACTCTGGTGCCTTTATCTGTAGATTTACATAATCTTGGGTATGTACTCCTGTAGTTAATTACATGCATTCATCATCTTTTGATGACATATTTCCATTACATGACACCTTTCCAGTGTCACTGGGTGCCTCTTGGCACAGATTGGTTTGTTCTGAAAAACGAAAGGGAGATAATAGCAATCTTCCCACCATCATCTTATATGACCTGAACTATTAATGTCCATAAATATAAGTGATGAGGACTGTTGTGCACTACTAAGGCCTTGAAGTTTTCTCTGATCATTCTAAAGAAAAGTTTTTAATCATTCAAGGGTAAAGCACTATTTTCTAATGAGATCAAAATTTTTGTTATAGGAAAACTTAATTTCCTGCTGATAGGAAAACTTTTTTGGAGACCTTTTCAGACCTCTCTTGTGATTTGAGAAATCTAGGGTGGTGATGTGATCAGGGAAGAGGAGACAGAACTGCAACAGTACTTCAGAAAGTGCAATACATGGATCAGCCTTGAGTCATTCCCATCAAAAACAGAGAAAACTGAGGCAGAGGGAAATGAGGTGACTTTTGTGAAGTCATCCAAGAGCAGACACCAGTCCTTGCAAATGAAACGACTCATCTCACCTCTCTCCTCTTAGCAACGCCATGTAAATATCATCAGTCAATCTGTTGAACATAGTAACTTTTTGACAAATAATGAATGAAGGAGATTTCTTGTCCTTTTTTTCTTAGCTACCCCCCCCCACAATAATTTGTGAGCAGAAAAAAAGAAAATTAGTCGAGCAACTTATTGTTTGTATGAAATATGTGCTCAGGTACAGATGCTGTCCCTTCTCCCAGTAAATAAGTTCATATTGCAAAGTCTGCATCACATCTTACATTACCTATGTCCTTTTTTTGATCTTTTTATTTTTACTAGTGAAGATAAACAGTAAGTGAGGCCTGAAGACTGAATTGCCCTTTTTTCACTGGATAGCGAGAAGCTGGTTGTTAGGGCTTTATACAAAATACAGAGTTCTTTTGTTCAGATATCCTCAAAATTCTATGGGAAGGTTTTATTTGGTTACACAGGGATGTGGATTGATGGGTTTACAGCCTAAGCATCACTTTTGAGGGATTTGGACTGTGAGGGTAGGTTCATTTGTTGCAGAAGCTGAAAAATAAGTAGTGATGGAGGCAGATCAAAATTCTGCTTCATTATTAGTTTAAATGCAAGTCAGCATAATTCCTTTGAGGTCAAAGTAGCTGAATGTGATTCTACCTTATGCCTCCAGGGTATGGCCCACAGGAAATGCATCCATTCTAAATCATCTCAAAAGGAGATCTCAAATCTCTGACTTCACTAGCTGCTTAGTAGGTCTACTTGAGAATTTGCAGGTCTGCCTGGTTTTCTCCAATAGCCTAAGCATCTTACTGTCCACCTCCTGTCTCTCAATACTTCTTCCTCCTCCTTTCTTTCCCCATGTGAGAAGAAGGATCAGGTAGCATCCAGAAGACATGGCTTGGTGAGAATCAATATTTGTAAACTAGCAGATAATGATCTCCAGTATGTTGAACATGCTGGGCCCATATTCCAAGCCCTGTCCACCATGCCATGCAAGCATGAGGTCTGTATCCTTCAGTGTGAGGGTGGAAGAAAGAGGTGAAAACCTTCTGTTGATAACCCCTGTGATGACTGCAATCCAGTAGTTATCTCTCCCTCCTTCCAGTGCATTCTGAGGAGCAAGATAATTACTTGTAGATCCAGACCTTTCTCTCCCTTCCAAAATTACTTCTCTCAACACAGTCACTAATGACATCCTGCTCATTCCCAGCAAGAAGTTAAAGGCCAGAAGGAGCTGAGGACCTCAAAGCAGGACAAACTGCTGCAAAACATTGCCTGGAAGGATGCCTTAGGAGGCAGAATGGAGCAATGTGTCTGCTGGATGTCCTGCTTGGAAGGAGGTGGAAAGAGGATGTACTGGGAGGTGGATGAGATGGAGGGTGGTTCAGGGAAGATCTGATGCAGCACATTTGACATTCCTCTTATTATCCTTTACACTTCTCTGGCTCCACCAGCACTGAACTAAAGAGCCCCTTGGATTCACAGACAGGAATTCCTATTTGATTTTAAATTACAGTCACCATATGTGTTTACAAGCCAGATTTTTTGCCAGCCCCAGTAGAGTCCCTTTCAGTTACCAGTCTGATAGAAACATTGCTGGAACATGCATGGGCCCTGGCACGCCCAGGGTAGGCCAACACACCTGGCCCTGAGACTGCTTCTGAAACACCATATCCTGAGGTAACTTGGGTTCAACTTTACTCTCCTGCCCTGGTTTCCATGGACTTCATCATGTATACTAGGGGGATCCAAGGCACAATATTTTTAAGGTAACTCTCTGGAGAACTAGGGACCGTTACTGAACCATGGAGAATATCTTCTCCATGCTATAGGATTACCCCTCTCAATACCTTCTGACTCTTAAATATCACTGCTCCTTTGACAGTAAGAACCTCACAAACGGTGTTGCATTTCAGGCTGTCCATGGTGGTCTGGACACATAATTTATGTGCTGGGTTCTTACAGATCTTTGTAAAGCACATGAAACTTAACAGTTCTGTGGTTTTAAAGATATAGTAAAAAGGTGCTTTTTGAAGAAATTGTAAGAATTGCATGCTGATGCTTTATTGATTTTCCTGTCAAAGCTGAAGGATGAGTGAGCTTTCTCAACAGAAATCTGTATGACATAGAATATGTATGTGTTCACACACATATATTTACATATGTACATACACAAATGGAATGACAAAGTGATGCCCCAGCCCTCTGCCTTCCCTTTTTCATGCTGGAGGGAAAAAAAAGAAAACCTAGATTTTTACCCCTGAAACTTTCCATTAAAATAATTTTTCAAACTTTAAAAAGTATTTGTCCTTTCTGGACATTAATTCTTTCCTCTTCCCCATGCAGGTTGAAAAGAATACTGAAGATTGTTGTTTTCAGTGCAGGTTTCCTCGTCAGCATGATTTTCCTTTGAAGCAGGAATGTCGGAAGGCTGAATGACTGGGGACCATTGTTTAATTTTACACCCTGGATTGGTATGACTACAGACCATATCAAAGATAGATGGCAATGAATTAAAGTACTTACTATTTTCTCTCCAAACCCGCATGTTCCTCAAAGAAGGTGTTTTGTTTTTTTTTAATGTTGTGAACCCCATTAGGAATAGGCACTGTGAATGTGTAAGTGTGGTATCATTCTACCAGAATCCATTCAAAATTTTGTGAATCGGGGGGACTAATTATCCAATTCTGACTAACACAACTGTGGAAGAAAAAATGTTGCTTATTTGTTGGGAAGTGCCTGTGTACTGTTTCACATTGTGAAAATGAGTTTTGGCAGCTTCCAAAGAAAAGCTGCAGCTTTGTAATTAATTTCAGGTTGGTAGAAACATATTTTTACTTGACAGATTTGTTACACTCAATATTATAACAGACCAGTCTTTTCTGGGTTTGACTATTTCTGATCAATATTATCTCATTATTTTATTACAAGTCCTCAATTTTGATAGTCTTCAAAGTCTGACTTATCCAAACAATCAGAATAAAGCACTGACAAAAAGAAAATACACCAAAATTGAGGTCAAATCCTCAAAAATAACACTAAAAATAAAAAAAAAATTGAAAATAAAATTTCAAAAGAGACTTTAATAGTAGCTGAGTTCTGATAAGAAGCAGTCCTTGCAAATATTTCAAAATATTCAGAATTAAATCTGAGCCAAAATCAGGAATGTCTGTTCCTGAAGTGGGAGAGAAGATTTGCTGGACCAAAGGCAACAGCTGAATCAATAATTTTTATGCCTTGTTTAACACATAGAAACTTCTGCCCACAGTGGTACCCAGAATTATTTGCCTATAATAGCAGTAATATGTCTATCAAGATGATAGGAGCTTTGGCTATCATCAAAGAATACTTGACAGCCATGTCTGCAAGCCAGCAGAGCCAATTAGACCAGATAGCACGTGCCAGGTGGTGATGCTGAGCTGGAAATGGTATCAACAGTATTGGACTGTCAAACAAATCTGTTGTCTAAGCAGAATGAGGCAGAGATGTAGCAAATGACTGCAGTAGTTTCATAAACTCATGGAGGAAGTGATGGTAAAACTGGAAGTAGGGTACTGGAGGAGTTGGCTGCAAAATACATTTTAGGATAATCATTGCTTCTCATTTCAAGAAAGAGCCCATATGTAGACCTCCAGGGAAACACTCCTGGCTGGTGACCTGAGAGAAACAAGATGCTGTCCTGCATTATCAAATATGGGGTTGATAGAAAGGGTTAAAAAAAACTTTTGCCATCAGCAGCTCCCCACTTACTGCCTGGATGCCTCTCTGAGCTGGATATTCTGAGGCACTTAGCTTAGAAGAAATTACATTAATCACCATGCTTCTGCTTGGGGCTTCATTTTCAGCTCTTCGCCTTCCTCTGACATGCTGTAGAAGTAGTGCACTTCTACAGCATGCCTTCTGCATGCACGACTCAAAACCCAAAGCTTTGAATAAAAAAAAGATAGTACCTAAAAAAAAAATCATAGAAAAAACAACAGAATGTAGCAGAAAATGTGGCTGACATTAAAAAATGGTCAATGTTACTTGTTCTGGACCTTCTAGATTAATTTTTGTACCGGGTTGTGTTCAAGATTTTCAGCCTGCATTAGGGAGCATGGAGTGCAGTCATGTGGATCAAGGCAAGCTAAGCACTCCTCCTGCCTGGGTTTTTCAGACCAATCCGACATTTTGCAGAAAGGCGCAGCAGTGCCAGAGTAGTTAGAAAACTGTAACAGTTTCATTATAGTGTTAATCTCCATGGGTTATATATCACTTTCTTCTGGGTGAAGTGAAATTAAGTGGCTTTTTTTTTGGGGGGGGGGGGGCTGGTTTTGTTGGTTTTGTTTTTTATTTTAACTGTACTTTAAGGAATTGTGCAAGTCGATCAAAAGTCCAACTGATTTTCTTCCAGTACTGGTGGAGCTGTTATGCTTGCTGTGGATGGGAAATCTTTCTGAGCAATGCTCAACACAACTAAGGCATATTTCTGTAATGTGCTGCGTTATTCTATGTTTCATTTATTCAGTGTCTTTTGCTGGATGATATAGCACAAGATATTGTAGATGGTAAAATGTCCACAAGCTTAAAAAATGTCCAGTCAATTAATAGAAAACTATTCTATTGAACTGGATGAAATAAAAGTAAGTATCCTTTGGCTTAGGAATGCGCATGATTTGAAAGGGATTAGGTGCTGAGTGGGGGTATGAGGGAAATACTAAAATACATTAAACCATTTTGCACTTTCCTTGGGCAGCCTCATCTGTATGGATTACAGTATTGGTATTAGTTAAGAATAATATGCTTATATTTAATCTCTAAAAAAGTGGTACAAGGAGGTTGTAGTTGTATCCAGACCTTACCATTATGGCTTATGTTGTTCTATATGGTACAGAAGTGATAAGACTTAGCCTGGGTGAGGATGAAGAGCTTTTCTTGTTGAAGCTGCAGGACACAAGGAGCATCCTATGAGTGTTTCTGTTTCATTATGACCTTGACTTTATTATGATCAGGACCTCTATTCAGGGTTTTCATCTAATTCTGGGGTATGGATAATAATAATGAGTAGATTCGCAAAATAACTCAGTCTGGAAGGGAGCTTTGCAAGTCTCCAGTTCAACCTTCTCCTCAGAGCAGGTCTAACTTTAAAGTTAGACCAGCATGCTCAAGGATTTGCTTGCTTTCAAGTTCTGAATCCCTCCAAGGACCAAGATTTCATGATAGAACTGGTCACTTGTCCCACTGCTTAACCATTTAGAATTTCTTTTCCACTTATAGAAGTCAGATATACCTCTGCAACTCATGCCTGTTGCTTTTTTCTCCTATACTGACCACTCATGGAATCATAGAATCATAGTACAGTTAGGGTTGGAAAGGACCTTAAGATCATCTAGTTCCAACCCCCCTGCCATGAGCAGGGACACCTCACGCTAGACTATGAGAGGAATTGGGCAGCCTCTCTGTAGTGGAAGAAAGCACTGAGAGCCCTTTTTAGCATTTTTTAGGCTAACCCCACAACCAATACACTCCAGTCCCTTCCAGAAGTGGTTTTGGTAGGCATCTCATTCGAAGACAGGGTGAACTAGCCCAAACCTTCTCACAGGCAACACTGGTTGTGTTGAAGGCACAAGGTGCAGCACGGGCCAAACAAACCTGCTTAGCTATTAAACTGCAGATGCAACCAGGGATGCTATGATCTAGCTGCCTGTGACTGGAGCTGGTAGTACAGTTCAGCTGTGCAAACTGAAATGGATGGTTGTATATGAGGAGCAAAGACTTCTCTGACTGGCGTTTACAGATTGGGTGAGGGGGAAAGCTCTCTCTCATCACTGAGCTGAATGGGCTGTGTTTGTGAACATTTTCAGTCTGTCTTTGTACTGCTAAACAGTATAGGAATGGAAACAGCAGTCTATAGCAGTCTTGTGTGAAATTAAACTGTTGATTATACCATGTAGAGCTGGATAGGGTTGTTTTTTTTTTACTAAGAGCTTTGCTATTGAAAAGAGTCCACAGATTGACACCAATACCAAAATTTAATAAGTTATGTGCAGAAACGTACTCAGCTTGGCAACACTTCACATGGAATGGTTTCCTTTAGGTCAGATGTAACTTTTGCTAGGAATAAAGAAAGCAAAGCTCATAGCTTTCATGGGAGCTTTCAGTGTTGAGGAACCCTCCCCCCCCCCCTTGAAGTTCGTGCTTCGGATCAAATAATGTTGCAGGGAGTGTGAGATCTGTGAGTTTTTTGTGCCTGGGTGACTGAACCGGTATATCTGCAAGTGTAGGTCTTTCTTTTTCTTTGTTAAATAATGCAAAAAATCTCACTTTTGTTCGCTGCAAATTGAATCCAGACAGTGAAGGATCAATAGCTTATGTAAAGAAGAGTTATTCTTCCCTGTTTGGCTCTGATAGTATGCAGTCCCAGGCTTTTGATATATGTCCACAAGGTAGAAGTGAATAATTTCCAGCAACAAATCAACAATGTCCTCTTTTTATTAGTAATTTTATTTCAGGGGTTTTTCCATTTTTTTTGCAAAACATTTTCCTTTATTGGTGCCTTTTATTTCCTCAAAATTGGATGAAGTTCTATCATGTCAGAATGATAGAACAGCTACAAGTCTTTTAGCAAATAAATAAGAGCTTAAAAAAAATATTCTTCTGTTATGGAAACTGCATTAAGACTTTATCAAAACCAAATGAAAGTTATGTAGCCAGATTTGATTTTCCCAGATTTACTTTCCTTCTAGACAGGTAGAATATTTCAGCTTTCAGTGCTAAAGATCTGGAAACTTTCCTTATCACTTCAATTCACTTGTTTATGCAAAGAGAAAATAGGGAAGTCTTCCCTCTGTATTTTAGATCTAGTTGCAGCATACAATACAATTCCAGTTCCAAAAATCACATGAAGTACTGAATTACATTGCATTTATGTTTCCCTATACCTCCTTCTCTGGTTTATCTTGTTAAAAATATAAGGTTTGTTCTTCTGACATAACTAATTATGGACTGTGTAGAGAACTGTGTTTCATTTATAGTTCTCCCATTTTTGAAATGTGTTTTGCTTCTTAGTTTGAAAGAAATAATGAATTTTTAAAATTCTTATGTAAACCGTGACTGATATTTACTCATTTTAATTTCATGATCTGGAGATGACACTTCGGTGGGCTGGGTTGTACTGGGAAGCAAAAGATCCTGATTAAATGAAGCCTTGCGCTATGGATGCCCTCTGTGGATAATTTCCCAGGACAACTTCTCTTCATATTCATCACACTGCTATTAAAAATGACCTTTCCATCAGAAAATAAGTATTTTCTAGTGCTTATAAAAAGTGGAGTATTGAAGTGTTTTGAATCAAAACTAAGAGACAACTGAAGGCATGATACCATCTCCTGCATCTGGTGTCTCATTTTTCCCAAAGCATTCAGAAGTGTTGAAGAAGCTGCTCATGTTGGAACCTGTTGAAAGAAAACACTTTCACTCTTTTTCCTGAAACTGGGTTACATATAAGAATTCAGCTGCTGCTAATTAATTTTTCTGTTAGACTGCTGTCACATCTAGCTTATCACATGATGGCCCTTAACTTTTAGTGCATACACTCTTTGCTCTCCACTGTGGATCTCAGCAACTTTGTTCCCAAGGTCAGGCATCTTTATTAACAGCTTTCCCTTACTGTACATACAGTAAGCTGGCTCATCTACTCTGATGTTATCAGATAAAACCTGGTTGCAACGCCTGCCTTAGAGGTGACCTGGCGTAAGAAGCAAGGCATCATTCAGCTATGCAAGTGATGATTTTGCTTAAGCTGTTAAAAAATCCAACCCACAACCAAAAACTGAACTAGTGGGCTTTGCTGAAGATTGTGTATTGCCCTGGGGTACTTGCTGTAGAAACTGTGCTTTTTACTGTCTGTCTAGGGGTGGGAGGACATATAGACATGTGTCTTCACTGCTAAGACCTTAAATTCCCTTTCCATATAGCTGCTATGTGCCTCACTGCAGATCAAATCTGGCAGCATGATGAGGGAACCAGCATGAAGAAGAGTATTTCTGATAATTTTCAGCTTTCACATAAGGACTATTATGATCATACATGCCTTTCTGGGTTGCTGTTAGAGATGTGCTACACCACGTCCTGCCCAGGCTGCAAGCCTGGGTTATGATTCTGCCTTTTTTTTGAGTGTGGACAGCGCAATGGTAATGCTCATTTATATCATCTGCATCAGATCGTTGTCAGCATGACACCTAACCATGACCCAGGGAGAGCAAAGAAAGTTCTCATCCAATTTACGGGAAGGCTGTCAGAGATTTACTTCAGTGTGTTATAATAATTTCAGTGTACTTCATGGTACAAAATGAAGATGGAAATATATCTTGCTGTAAATCTTAGAGGAGCTCAGAGAACAGCACAACATTTGCTTTGTTAGTTACTGCCATGCTGGTAAAGTGGTTTTTTTTTGTAATAGCAATTGCAGTAGAGTAATTGTAGAGCACCTGTAGTGGAGAAATTACCCTTTATTTGTTTGAATAACAAAGACTCTGGGCTATGTATTAGATCACCTATTGAGAGCTTTTTCAGCTTACATTTCTAAGCTCCTATGACTCTACTGGGATGACAAAAGCTAAGGACAAAGATTTCTCTCCTCAGAGCTTGCAGTTATTGCAAAGCATTTGCTGAATATGATCTTATAGATGGATTTTACAGCTTTGGGACAATGGGTTGCTCAATTCAACAACTTTTTTCTTTCACTTGGTGTTATTCCTTACTCTTGATAAAGGGCTTTCTTGGTGGTGCATGTTATCATCTTTCATAAGCAGCAATTGGAGGAGCATGAAGTACATAATAGAAAAAGGCCTTATCTTGCTCCCAGTGTTGTGGGTAAACTTTATGGTTGGCTTATATGGGAGCAGAATTTGGCTCCAGGGACAAGCTGTCTGTGAGCAGAGACCATCAAATATTTGTTTCATTGCTCAGACTTGCACTGCAGAGTGTTATTCAGCTTCACACAGGTCAGAGCGTGTGTGCTGACCCTACCCATGGGATGTCAGCCACCCATGCTGCAGGGCATTGAGCGGAGGAATCACTCCGCTTTTTTTTTATTATCACTCAATAATATTGAAATGGTATTTTTCCTGTCATGGACCTGTCCGTTTCTTCCTGTCTTCCTCAGAGATGTCACAAGTTATATGCAGTCCTGTGAGGTGTAGCCCCACACTGTGGATACAGGGCTCTAGCCTCGCCTGTCAACTAACTGCAGAAAGTACCAAGTTGGTTCCTTTAATTTATTAACCCATATCTGTGCCACATGGGCTGTGATCAGGCGTAAGTTTTCTGTTTCCACTGTAGCTGCTGGACATTGTCAGAAACATTCTTGACATATTTCCTGTGAACCTGGTTGTACCTCTATCCCAGAGGATACCTGGGAAGTACTGTCCAGTATTAACTATGTATGAATTTCCAAAGATCAATTCCATTTCAAAATACTTTTGCCACAGAGAATGTGGAGACGTTTCTACCTGGCTGGCACTCCCTTCTGTGTGTTGCCATGAAATAGTCCTCCCTTTCCAACTACAAAGCTAACATAGGTTTTGTTAATTGCCTTATGTTGGGTTACTTGCTTGATTCCTGAAGAGCAGGACTGAAAACTGGCCAAAATTTTTCAGCATTTAAGGCTGTCAGGCTGAATCTAAATTTTAGACTGATTTTGAAACAGCTCTGCTTAAAGTAAGTACCTCCATTTCTTGAGTAGCCAGCATCTTGTGGGAGTTGCCTTTGAAGCTTTCTTGAGGGAAATCCTGTCTGATGTCCTTTGGCACTGGCTGTTTAGGGAGGTGCAATGTCTTGCTGGAGATCCTTCAGAAAGATTGGCTTACCAGGAACCAGAAAGCAATTAAACTTGTATGCATATATTGCAGGGTAGGACAAATTACCCTCTACATCTTTATTTTCATTGAGAGCAGCAGGATCTAGATCTTCAATCTAGACAGGCTTTATATACTCAGATGAGGTCAGAGAAATCCACATTTCCTGAACCCCAGGCTCATCTACTGATGGAAACTTGAGGCAAACTTTTACTGACAGGCAAGTTCATAAGCATCCTGTAGTAAGAAGTAGGTTTAATACTTTCCTTCCTTTTCTATCCACATTTTGCAAGGCTTATACAAAATGATGTCTGTCCATTCTATCTCAACTGCTCCCGTGCAAGAAGGAACAACTTCAGTTACTTGATGTTCTTTTGCAGTCTGAGTCTGCATCAGATTCCTTATTCAGTGCAAAGAGGTTGGTCAATCACTGACCAGTTCAGTGAACTCACCTAGAATTGCAGAAGCCTCCTACAGGCATTTATTTCATTTCAGCCCAGCTCATATGAAAAATTATTGCCATTAAATAGAAAGCTGAGTAAGAAGGGGATGACCACATGTCACAGATCCTTCCACGTGTAAGACACTTATTATGGTTTCCTTTGTGCATGTTTTCAGCAACTTCAGGGCTACTCAGGCAAAGTACTGGCACTGGGAGGAGCACATCTGTCATCTCTACTTAGTAAGGCTTGGGAAAGTAAAGTACCACGGATCATGAGCCTATGGACTAATAAAATAATCTGCTATGAAATGCTATTAAGGAAAAATGCAAATTAAATCACTTTTGCTTTCCCTATTCTCTCTCTGACACACACAAAATCAGTTGCATATTGTATATAAGGCCTACATATATATTGGGAAGCTTCTTGCAGAACAATTTGGAAGCTATGTCTTTCCTCTTTATGTTAAACAATGAAACAAACAATGGTTTGTTACATAGATTTGTTACAACTTTGTCTTCCCATCAAAACTGGAAAATGCTAAAAAAATCTTTTCCCTCCTTAACAACCAGCAAAATTTGTTCCGTACAAAAATATTTTGGAACAGGCTGTAATATATTGTTCTATGTGCACTAGAAATGAAAGAACTGATCCAATTCTTTTGCAGGTCCTGTGTGGCTGTGATGCTTCAGGCTGCTCTAGCATTAAACTTGTTTCCCTATATCTTCCTTTTGACTTTCACTCCCTTCAAATCTTCAGGGGACCATTTCTGCTGAAATAAAAAGTGAGTTGGAACTTCATTGATGTTTACCTTTAAAAATAGCATGTGTGATGAAGTAACACAACTGCATTGTTTTTCAGCCTAATCTTTTGTCATAGTCATCAGCTTCTGTACCTGAAGGAGGAGAAGGCAGGTGCGCTAACCAGATGGACAGATGGAACAAAATGTCACTGAATTGTGCAGGCATGGAAATAGACCTAAGACAAATGGCATTTTGGATGGAAGGTGACCCAGTCAGTCAGTTGTAGGTAAATCATTAAAATCAAAAGAAACTTCTAGAAAACAAGTTTTCAAATTCAGGAAATGTTGCTGAATGTTTGTTACAGTTGTAACAGGACAGGCAGGTCTAAAACTGGAAGCTTAATACACAAGAAATGTATTGGAGGACCTCCTCAGAGGAATATTATGCTATTTATTTATTCCCTTCAACCATCTTGCCTTAACTAGGGCATCACTTGTAGTCATTTCAGACCTTTGGGGATATCCTGGTTTCAACTGTAACAGTTATTTTCCCCTCCTTCCTAGCAGCTGGTGCAGTGCTGTGTTTTAGACTTAAGTCCGAGAGCAGTGCTGATAACACACTGATGTTTTAGTTGTTGCTCAGTAATGCTTGCTCTGATCAAGGATTTTTCAGTCTTTTATGCTCTGCCAGTGAGGAGGGGTACAAGAAGCTTGGAGGAAGCAGAGACAGGATACCTGGCCCAAACTAGCCAAAGGGGTATTCCATACCACAGCACGTCATGCCCAGTATAGAAACTGGAGACAGTTACCCAGAAGGACAGATTGCTGCTTGGGTCAGGATGGGTATTGGTCGGTGGGTGTTGAGAAATTGTATTGTGTATCTATCTTGTGTTTATTATTTTCTTCACCTTTCCCCTTTTAGTTTTATATTCTCTGCCCTTGTAATTTATATTATTGCTATTATTATTACTATTATACTTTAGATTTTGAACAGTTCTTATCTCAAAGATCTCCCATGGGGTTTGTATTCTTTTGATTCTCCTGCCCAGAGTGGGGAAAGCGGAGGGGTGAGCAACGGCTGTGTGGTGTTGAATTACCAGCTAAGCTTAAACCACAGCAGGGGAACACCCCTTGTTTCAGAAGAGCTCTGTCTGGGAATATCAAAAATATCTCCATTCTCCTTTAAACCCTAACTTCTTTGGAGCCAATTCTTCTACTTTCCCTTCTTGATTACAACATCCCATATCCATATGCTGTTGCCCAGCTTCTTATTCTGACCCATGATCTGGATATTTTACAGTTTGTTTTTTGTTTGTTTTTCACCAATAACAGATAAACTGCCTAGCTCATGTCATACAGGAATTTATAATATAGCCTTTTCTATTATTACTACCTTGGGAAGGGTTTTATAGTAAGGGACTTTTCTGTTACTACTGCTGTATAATGATTATAGTGATAGTCTGAAGATAACAACTATGGTGAGATTCTCATCTTGGCTAGACAGCAGCATGGAACATGTAATTCTGGCAGTCAAATTTCTGTTTCTGGGAGGCCATGGATAACCTTCAATTGGTTGTTTTTCACTATAATACTGAAATCTATCTTTTATAGATGCAATCTTTGAAAATTCATATAAACTATAAAATTAACCTCAATTTTTTTAATGCCAAGCACAAAAAATTGATTCTTTTGCCCATAATTAAAATGAAAAAAAAATGTAAATATCAATGACTTGGTATGGGCCCAAGAAAGAATAAAAGAAAATGTGTTGGTTTTAGTCATTTTTCAGTGACCAGCTGCCCAGTCTGACATAATTAAAAAGATATACACAGAAACAAGCATGCTAAATACCCTCAGTTTTCAATTCCAACACATGGATGCAGTGACTAAGGAAGAGCAGAAGACACACAAAAAACTCATCCATGACTGGACTGTAATGAACTATGAATACAAAGGAAACTGTCCTACAAGTTGAAATTCAGACCAAAGGGGGCAGAAAATACAAGCTAGTGGTGGCAGAAAATACAAGCTAGTGCTCAGCGTATATATGTAGCTTTCATCTTCATTCAATCTGGTTTGTTTGCCATTAAAAAGCAATTTATATTCATACCACTACTTGTTCTACTTTTTCTTTTTTTGTTTGGAGTTTTTTTTGAGTTTTTTGGTTTGTTTTTTTTTTTTTTTTTTTTTGGTACCTGGGTTTCTTGATGCAAGTTTATTGTCCAAAGAAAATACTTTTTTATATCTGTGCAGGTATTTACATTGAGGAGGTTCATAACTTAGCATAGGAAAAAAACATTGATTAAGGCATTGTGTGTGCCATTAAATAAAAACACATTTTTCTTCGTCTTTGGGAAGTGCAACAAATTATCATTAGTACAAATTACTATTGATATTGTTTATTTATTTCTTCCCATTTAATAATCCTTAACTGTTTCAATACAACTTTCATGTTCAAAGACATTAGGAAAATAGGACCACATGGTTATCTTGTAGTCATTCACCTGTAAAGTAAGTGATGTTTTTGTGACAATTTGTGGAGCCTGCTACAAAAGTTTAATAACTCTCAGACACCCATTCATAGGTGTTTTTCTTCCTGAAGGCTTCCATCCCCACAGTGGTGCTCAATGTCAATATCAAACTTTATGTGTGTCTAATTATGGGAGATGTGACGTAGGAAGGCAGAAGCAGCTGTGGTGGAAAGGAGAATCATAAAATCATAGAATAGCTAGGGTTGGAAAGGACATTAAGATCATCTAGTTCCAACCCCTCTGCCGTGGGCACAGACGCCTCACACTAAACCATGCCATCCAAGGCTATGTCCAACCCGGCCTTGAACACCGCCAGCGATGGAGCATTCACAACTTCCCTGGGCAACACATTCAAGTGCCTCACCTCCCTCACAGTAAAGAATTTCTTCCTCATATCCCATCTAAACTTCCCCTGTTTAAATTTGAACCCATTACCCCTTGTCCGACCACTACAGTCCCTAACTGAAGAGTCCCTCCCCAGCATCCTGATAGGCCCCCTTCAGATACTGGAAGGCTGCTATGAGGTCTCCAGGCAGCCTTCTCTTCTCTAGGCTGAACAGCCCCAACTTTCTTATCCTATCTTCATACGGGAGGTGCTCCAGTCCCCTGATCATCCTCGTGGCTGATAATTGCTTTTTTCACATAGAAAAAAAGTCAGTCAATTGAACTTCTAGGGAATGATTAAAAATCCTATTTTGTAATTGTCTGTTTCCAGTCCTGACACAATCTTTGTGTGGATCTGCAAGCCAGCACTGACTACTACCATGGCTGTTACATGCATCTGTTGAAGGCTTCCAATTACCAGTTTTACAAAAAAATTGAGAAAATCATCTTCTATGTATCTTTAAGGTACGAAGTCTTCTGCATTGTGATGTTTCAACCCAGGCATTTCCTGACACAGCTTGTTCCTCACTTGGTTCACTTATTAGGTTCAGCTAAACATTGTCATATTGTCCAGTCTTCCTCTTCCCCCTGTAAGAGGGAGCTAGGGATTAGGTGGAAACTGAGGTTATTTCAGCAGATCATAAAGAACAAAATTTACCTTTGGGTAAAATCACCTCCTATAACACAAACTCTCCCTCAGCCAGTTCCACAGACTGTAAAAATGGCATAGGCCCAATTTTTAAAGCAGTCAGTGTCAGTGATGTTATAATTACTATCAGGGACTCTTCTTTGTCTGCTGAAATAACTGAACTCCTTTGGGACAAAGAAGTATCTGAATCTGGAAAGAAGACTTTCATGCTTTAATGTAGACTAGTCCAGGTAAAAAGTCATTTGGGATCATGCTGTCTGTTTGAGCAAAGATTTCCAACATAATTAACATTATAACTAGAAAAAGAATGTGTATGCAGAGCCGCCTGGGATGAAGAGGTGAAAAATGGTACAGAGCTCCAGTAAACATTTTAGGACCCTTGCTATTTGTTTATTTCTTTTTAAATTTTCCCAGACCTTGAAGCACCGATCTAACAGACCCTAACAAATTAATTAACACTGAGACTCCTATCACACTCCTCTGAGAGTATCCTAGTAGGTATGGAGAGAACAAAACAGGCAGAAGAGGTTGAAGGATATTTTTAGGACAGGAGAAAATGGCCTCAAGCTGC
This sequence comes from Myiopsitta monachus, assembly GCA_017639245.1. Lineage (NCBI taxonomy): Eukaryota > Metazoa > Chordata > Aves > Psittaciformes > Psittacidae > Myiopsitta > Myiopsitta monachus. Next base: position 20,192,946 of record CM029922.1, on the reverse strand, counting down.
ACCAAGGGAGGTTTAGACTGGATATTAGGAAACATTTCTTCCCAGAAAGGATTGTGGAGCGTTGGAACAGGCTGCCCAGGGAAGTGGTGGAATCAGCATCTCTGGAGATATTTAAAAGATCTATAGATGTGGTGTTTAGGGACATGTTTTAGTGGTGGAATTGGCAGTGCTGAATTAACGGTTGGATTAGACGATTTTAAGCACCATTTCCAACTTCAGTGTTTCTCAGATGCTGTGAAAGCTGCTGCAGTGGAGGGGTGGTGGGCAGGGCTGCACATGGGCCCTGTCACCCGTGTTTTGCAGTGCTATTACCTGGCAAAGCAGAAGTTGCAGCAGGGGAGGTTTAGATTGGATATTAGGACCAATTTCCTCCCAGAAAGGGTTGTGAAGCACTGGGACAGGCTGCACAGGGAAGTGGTAGAGTCACCATCCCTGGGGGTGTTTTAAAAGACTTGTAGACTTCATGGAATCATGGAATCATAGAATAGTTAGGGTTGGAAAGGACTTGGTGCTTACAGACATGGTTTAATGGTGGACTTGGCAGTGCTAGGTTAATGGCTGGACTTCATGACATTCAAGGTCTTTTCCTACCTGATTCTATGATTCTATGAAATTAAGAGTGACAGAAGAGCTTTGATTTGCAGGGGTCAGATGATACACATCCTTCTGTGTGTTAACAGCTACCCATCTCCCAGTAAGGAAGGAGACGAAAAGAGCAGTCTGTTTTGACGCAAAGCAGAGAGATAGGGAGGAATAAATGTATCTTGGTCCTGCAGCTCCTGAAGGCATTTGTAAGTCTTGGAAAACTTTATTTCAGGGTCCTAGGGTGTTCCCTCACTGCATTTATCTCACCTAAGACAGAGATTTATCTCTAAGAGAAGCTGGGACTAGGGAAACCAGAAGAACCTGACTGGAATGCCTCTTTGGGAAAGGGAGAAGGTGACCTTGCTTAGCCTGTCAAGTGTCACAGTGATGGGATCTCCCTGTCTCAAGGTCAGAAAATACATTGAAACTAATCACCTTAAGAGGGCTCAGAAGGACTTAGAAGTGACCTGTGCAAATAAGGTATAGGGAAACATCCTGCTTTCTTAAGTTCATTTACAAGTGGTTAACTCTCATTCCTTCATTCCACATTGTCTTAGTTTAAGCCACTGTAACTCACCCAGTTCGTTCACTCACTCCCCCCTCTTTCTTCCCCCCAGCTCCCTGGGGGATGGGGAAGGAGAATCAAAAGAATGCAACTCGCACAGGTTGAAATAAGAACAGTTCAGTAACTAAGGTATAACACAAACCACTACTGCCAATAATAATAATGACCAGGGAAATATAAGGGAAGAGGATACAACTGCTCACCACCCGATACCAAGCCCAGCCCTGCAGCGAACCCCCACCCTTCCGGGTCTCTGCCCTCCATTTTTACATCCTGGACATGATGTGCTGTGGTATGGAATAACCTCTTTGGTCAGTTTGGGTCAGGTGTCCTGTCTCTGCTTCCTCCCGGCTCCCCTCCTCCCTGGCAGAGCATGAGACTCAAAAAGTCCTTGGTCAGACCAAAACATTACCAAGCAGTAACTGAAAACACTGGTGTTATCAGCGCTGTTCCCAGGCCGAAAGTCAAAAACACAGCATCTGCACCATCTACTAAGAAGGAGAAAAATGACTGCTGCTGCTGAACCCAGGACACTCATGCACCGTTTCCTGTCCTCAATAAATCTTCCCACCTCTCTTCAACCTTGTGTCCTTATCTGTGGGGAGGGGGGAAATCGTTCCTGAACTGGAAATTGTTAGATTTTGTTCTTGTCTTTGATCCTCAGAGATTGTCACTCCCCGCAAGACAGTGCTATTAGTACTGAATTTCTTCAAAGACAGCAGCAGTCTCCATCTGACACAGAGAAAAAACATTAAGGGCAAGTACGGAGAAACCCAGATGCAAGGAAAAATATCCTCAACAAAAAAACTCCACAACAGTGGAGTAGTTCTATACATGTTTGGAGAGAGAAGAGAGAAGATATTTGAATTACAGCATGGGGGAGAAGCTTTATTTGCTTCTGATTTGATTGGGAAAGCATTTGCGCTTACATCTCTACTAGCAAAGTTGCCAGTGCCAGGAGCTATTGTGGATCCTTGAGGCTAGCTGGCACAATCAGGCTGTGCCATGCCATTCAATTCCCTTCAATATTCAGTGCTTAATAGGAAAAGTCTCGATCTAAACTGACCCCCAGTAATGCTGGGAAACCAAACATTTGGGAGGCTGCTGGTTGGTCCGGGCCAAAACCAGCAAGGTCTTTTTTTATGTTTTTAAAAACATGGATATTAAATTCCTGCATCTGTGCCCTTGTGGTGTTAAATTTACTGGTACAGAAATAGACAGTGGCAAATGAAGAAAGAAAATCAGACTGCAGGGGGGATCTAATTTTATAACATTCCAAGGTGCAGGAGCAAAACCGCAAATATCTTTATTTTCTCTCCAGCCAGAGAGAGACGACATTTACTATCAAGTGTTCAGCACCCCAATAAAGATCTTTTTCTTCAACAGTAACAATACTGAAAAGAAAATACAAAGCAAACTTCACAGTTCTCCATGGTTCACTGAACTAACTAAGCACCCAGGCTGCTCATTTTTTGGGACCATCTACCCATCATTTCAAGCTGGGAACACAGAGTTTGAAACATAAGGAAATCGTGCAGGAGTGTCTTGGTGTCCCTTGCAGCTCTCAGGCAGTGAAAAGAGGACACAAAAAGTCTCTTCTCATCTGGGTTCTATAAATTAGGTATACTTTAGTGGTATCAACAAGCAGGAGAAAATAGTGCTTGTGCTTTTATTGGTATTGCAGTGGTTTTTGATTGATGTCAAATGGATATTTAGGTGCTCAGATTTCTATGATTTCTATTTACACTCTTTTCTCTCCTCCCCCCAAAAAATAGAATAGGCCATATAAACCAAATAGCTTAAAATGCCGATGGAACTGCTTAATAATTTCTTTCTTTAATGAGAAGACAAGAGGAGAGCAGTGGATGCTGTTTGCCTCCAATTTAGAAAGGCTTTCAACATAGCCTCCCATGTTGAACTTATGGTCAAATGTAGGAGATAAAGCATGTGAAAAATTGCCTGAACTACTGCGCTTGGAGAGTGATATTCAGTGGTACAAAGTCCAAATTGCAGTTGGCTTTAATGGCAACCCTGAAAGTAAATTACTGAGGCTGCTTAACGTCTTCATTAATAACCTGGATGATGGGGCAGTGCGCTTTCAGCAAATTCATGGACAATATCGTGTTGGTGAGATAGCTGATATGTGGAGAGTATGGTTGTTATACCAAGGGACCTAGACAGGTCAGATAAAGGAGTTGACGGAAGGTTTGACCAAGAGATATGAAGAATCATAGAATCATAGAATGGTTAGGGTTGGAAAGGACCTTAAGATCATCTAGTTCCAACCACCATGGCATGGCCAGGGACACCTCACCTAGAGCAGCCCTGCCCAGAAGGACTTGGGGGTGCTGGTTGACAAGAAAATTAACATGAGCCGGCAGTGTGTGCTCGCAGCCCACAAAGCCAACCATATCCTGGGCTGCATCAAAAGGAGCATGACCAGGAGATCGAAGGAGGTGACCCTGCTCCTCTACTCTGCTCTAGTGAGACCTCACTTGGAGTATTGTGTGCAGTTCTGGTGTCCTCAACAGAAAAAGGACATGGAACTGTTAGAACAAGTGCAGAGGAGGGCCACGAGGATGATCAGGGGACTGGAGCACCTCCTGTATGAAGATAGGCTGAGAAAGTTGGCGCTGTTCAGCCTAGAGAAGAGAAGGCTGCCTGGAGACCTCATAGCAGAATTCTAGTGTCTGAAGGGGGCCTATCAGGATGCTGGGGAGGGACTCTTCATGAGGGACTGTAGTGATAGGACAAGGGGTAATGGGTTCAAACTTAAACAGGGGAAGTTTAGATTGGATATAAGGAAGAAGTTCTTTACTGTGAGGGTGGTGAGGCACTGGAATAGGTTGCCCAAGGAAGTTATGAATGCTCCATCGCTGGTGGTGTTCAAGGCCAGGTTGGAGAGAGCCTTGGGTGACATGTTTTAGTGTGAGGTGTCCCTGCCCACGGCAGAGGGGTTGGAACTAGATGATCTTAATGTCCTTTCCAACCCTAACTATTCTAAGATTGTATGAGACCAGTCTATGTCACCTTACATTGTTTAACAACCACTGTCTATAGAACATCAAATTTGGAGTGAAAATTATGGCTATTCAGAACAATTGAGTAAGATAAGAGAGCAAATTTCATGGTTCCCAGCATGGAATAGGCATCTCCGGGGTTATAGATGTCCTTTTTTATCTATAGTGCTACTGGTTAGATCAAACTCTTGCTGATATTGCATATTTTTAGAATAGAGTCACTGGGCTTGGAGGTGATAATATTTTCATTAAGAAAAATGCCATGGTCAGTTTGTTATCCTTCATTGTTGCCTGACACCTCCAAAGAAAATAATCAGTTATTTGTGGAGGTATTGGTAATTCCTGGAATTCCATTTTTCACTTGAACACTGCCATGAATTTTCCACCCTGATAATTATATTTTGATAATCTTCTTGATCAATAGGCAAGACATGTATAATTTAACAGAAATTCTTTGCCATCTTCACTAGGATTTAAATCAGGTTCCTGTTTCAAACACTGAATGTGGGGATGTAGTTTAGTGTGTGATCCTGTGCGTATGATGACTGATTGCAAAACATACAGTTGTTAATAAAAACTATCTGGTGGATGTTTAAAATTCCTAAATATATTAGATGATAAGTCAAATCTTCCTGTGAATGGTTCATTAATTGGAAAGGTGTCTAATGTCAACAGTGATCACAGCCCAGCTGAAATTGTTTTTCCATTGCATTTTAGCAATTTACTTCTGCCAAATATTGAATTAATATTGAATATTGAATATTGAATTAGCTGAACATGGGCTCATGTTGATGAGATTCAGCTCATCTTATTCAGAAATTAGATTCCATTCTTCTAGCTTTGTATGCCTGCAATATAGATGTCTCCATTTGAAACAGTCATCTTGAATCTGTTTATGCACAATGGGAAGCATTGGACAATTTTACCTATTTTAGCTGTCTTTGTTAAGTGAAAGAAAAGGACTCAAGACAGTTATCCATTGAGTTCAAAGTGAACCTCCACTAAGTTTAGAGCCTGAACAGTTCCGGGTACTTACTTTGTAAATATCAGCAAATGAACTAAAACTGGCATCTGTTAGACCAAGGTCCCTATATAATCATCAAGTGGAGTAGGCAAAATCAGTAGGTCTATTCAATATCATTCAAGATGTGAGTATCTAATCTAAATATGAGTCTACTGCTTTGAATTACTTGTGAAAGGGGACCACCTCATTTTTCCCATTGGCTGCAGGAACACCTCCTTTCCTTCCTTTCTTCACTCATGGTAAGGTATTTAAAGAGTCAACCTACACAACAGTGGATCTGGGCCTATTTATTACACATAAACCTAAATACATCCAGTATTAGTTAGGATGCAAATTTTTGTTGTTCAAGCCGCTGCAGTCTTTTATTCCTTTGTGTCCTTGTGTAGTCAATGGTGTGTCTCCACTTGCCAAGGGAAGAAAGATGGTTCTGACTTTTCTTTGTGTGGCATATCTTTTTATGGTAGGCATTTCTCCTGCTCATCTTCTCATGCCTCCATAGGAGTACACATCTTCTATTGTCTGCTCTAGTGGAGGGAGGATGAAGGATAACCACATTCACATCAGGTGTCTTAGTGTCTTCATGGTGTTCTTGAATCTTCCTTGTTCCTGAAACGTCCTATTTCTGTAGAATTAGTAACTGCTGATGCAACATCTGCTAAAGCATGTGCTTGTGGGAAGGTGACCTTTGCAGTTCTTTTCTTAAATTCAGGTGGCAAATGCTGAAAAGTTGTAGATGTGGATGAATGTCTATAGTCACTCATAGCTGGAGTAGGAACTGACCTCATCCTCTAAGTCTAAAAAGCTTTTCTCTATCACTTAAGAAAACAGGCCAGTGTGGCAGCATTGGAAAACTAAATTTTTGTTAAACTCTGTATGCAGAGATACTTCAGAACTGAACAAATCCTTTTATGTGTTTGGATTGGGCTGTATGGTAATTATCCCCTCTATGGCAAGTATCATTGTTTGGTGAAATTTCAGTCTCAGAATACAGGCTACAAAGTATGAACCATTCTATAACAACAATTATCCAAAAGTAGTTACATACTTCTGTGGAAAAAAAATCCATAATCAACAACATAAAATAAATTGATGTCTGGCTTAGGAAACCACTGACTGGTAAATCATAGAAAAAGGGGAAATTTTCATTGCTTTTAGATTTTAGGTGAGGTAGATGTTTGAATAAAACTGGCTGCTGCAAAAGACAACATGAAACAGGATGAAGATCAATGATCGGAAAAACATGTCCTATTTTTATTTTTTTTCTTTCAGTACAGTTGAATTATGTAAATTATCAAGACACATGCAGGTGTTCCTTCTGTTGTGCCCAAACAGGAGATGGGAACTCAGGCTGCTAACCAGATGGTTGCCTATTTCTGCAGTAAAAATAAAATGATTGTCACCCTGTGTCTCATGTTAGTATGCATGTAAGAGGAAAGAGCTTTTTAGCTTCTCAGAAAGGAAACCCATTATCTACAAAAGAACACAATAAATGTTTGTGCTCAGCCTCCATCAGGGTAATGCATATCTGTACCCCAAGGTTACTCATCAATTACCAGGCAAAATAAACAGGGCTCAAAGGATTTGTTTTCTCCATACACATTTGCAAAATTGCTGTGCTTAAGGGGTGTGAACAGGAAGTTGGCAAGCTTCTGCTTGCAATAGTTAAGTTTAGCATTGGATTTAATTTGATCAAAGATGTTATTGTTGAAGAAGAAGAAGACATAATAGGTGTAATACAATGGCTTGCGATATTAGGTCTGTATTTTCTCCAGAGCCACTTGGTAGTTAACTCTAAATTGCTTTGGAGGCACATTAGTAAATGGATAAATGAGCTACAAGTTTTAAACCGGAATTGTTTCAGCACTGTTTTGTTAGTAGTGAAGGGGTAAGGATGATGCTATTACGCTGTAGTGTTGTTACATTGTGTTTTATGTTCCCTATGAGATCTAACAAAGGATCAGTGAAAATGAGGGTCTCAGCCACTATTAAATATGGTGAGATATTTTACGGATGTGATAAAAAGTAATGTTATTGTTTTTTACAAAGAGTAGATTCATGTCTTTAAACTCAAATTATGTTCAAAGCAATATATCGATAACAACGTGATTAAATGACAATCACTGAACGGTATATTGAGGTTCAATATCAATTAATTCAATAGATAAACCTCAATAATACAGTTGGGGTAATGCTAGGGGTGTAAATCCCCTCTGGCACCCTCCTCTCATGGTAGGTGTGGATGCTCCAGATATACATGCGCTTGTACCACACATGACAGGGTGAAATGTCCTGCAAGGTCACACGCAGCTCCCGGGGTCCCTGGCTCTCCCTTTCTGGACAAGTTCTGTCTCCCCATGGTTTTACAGTAGTGGATATTCATCCCAGCCTGAGCAGGGTGGTGATGACATGAGGTGCTTACTGGCAGTACCAAACCAGGCTCAAGCTGCTGCTCTTCCCACTGCAAGGTCTCTCTTCCCCTGATGCACACTTCCAGGCTCCTCCTACATTTCTTCTCAAGCTGACTCCATCTGTGTTGCCAGAGTATCTTTGCTTTTGGAAATTATATACAAAGATAAGCAACTGAAAAAAACAGCCACGTCTGGGAGACAGAAGGATCCCTTGTCCTGTACTGGGCATAGAGGTGGGGGCTCTCCTGGCTGGGCTGCCATGGAGGGAACAACAGCATGTGACAGGATTGAATGCTTCATGGTGGCAGTTTGCAATGTGAAAGCTTTTCCAACTTTGCAGAGCGACAGGAGGAATGCATATATTGCACTACATACATCAAGACCATCATATCAGTCTGCATTTTTTTGACTGCAGACCGTCTGCTTGCTTATTTATGTGAAAAAGCAGAATAAGTTGGCATATCCAGAGGCCTCTGGAAGGCTCCCAACAATTGCATGCTAAACGAATATATTAAACTATGCAGTTTCTTACAAATACTCTAAAATGACTTGTTCTTTGAATGCAGTCTTTATCTTGCCTCAGATAGCAGCAAAGTGCATCTGTGCCTAAATGTCTCTTTCTCTGTCAGCCAAACTGCCACCTACTGCTGGCATGGAGGCTAGATATACTCAAGATTTATAACAAGTTATCAAAAGAGTTTATAATAAATGGGGGTAATCACATCCGAACAGAGCAATTCATTCCAGTAGTAACTCCACTGAATTACACCTGGGATAAATTTGAACCATTATTTATTGTGTAAGTGTTAGCAGCACAGAACAGCAACTAAGAGCATGTCTGGGGAACCAGATGAAAAAGATCCATGTGGCATTTTTTCCCCTGACTGTTTCTTGCATTTTTCACAGATGGATGTTTCTACTAAAAATTAACAGTGAAGCTGATGACTTTGTTTTTATTGAGCTGAACAAGTCAAGCAACTTGTTTTCCCTTCTCAGAGGGTTTATTTTGGCCAATCTTGAGACTGAGAATTAAACCCTGCAGCTGTTCCTAGTACCGATAACCAAACTCACAGAGGAGAGCATCCCAAAATAACTTAACAGAATCACAAATTATTAGGGTTTTACAGAAGAAAAAGGTCTCCTAAGGATTTTTAAACTTCTGAAATTTGGGATCCAAGAAATACACAGTATTTGTTTCCTATGAAATACCTTCTGCAAGGCATGTGGGTGGGAAATGCACGAAAACCTGAAGTTGGTTAGTATTTCCATACTGTCACCATTCTTGGAGGTTTAAAGTAAATGTCAAATACAGCAAGAGTTTTAGGAAGATTGTCAAGGTAAGTAGCACAGCTTCAAGAACGAGAGACTCAAAGGCAGTGGTCCCATCTTTTGTCTTGGATAATGATCCAAATGAGCAAAACCCTTCAGAGAATGCCATGTTTTGTAAGGTGAGTTCTTCTCATATAGTGAGGTTATAAGTAACATCACAGTTTCTTATGTCATTGCATTCCCTGGTAGTTGGGATGTTTATTACTGCAAGATCTAGAAATGCTATTAAGCACAAGCACAATGACTTCTGTTCTTATCAGATGAGTACAGCCCTTACCCATTACTTCAGAGCTGTTCCTGATTCAGGGGGGTTGATTGCTGAAGCCCAGGTACAACGCAGTATTTTCCTGAATCTTTTGCAGACTTGCATTAGAGCAATTATTTGGGAAGATGGCAGTGATTTTTAGCAATCCCAGGTTTCCCTGTTCTAGACAAGCACTCTTGTCTTCTTGTGTGCTTTGATCACTGCTACCGACTAAACACACCGGGGCATAAGCCCTCTTTTCACGTTATTTCTGGTTTTCTCTTCAGTCCTCACTGAACAGCATTCAGAAGGGTGATCTGCTCAGAGTTTGTACCTTCCTGGTTATTCTTTTTTTTTCCTTTTGCTGTGGAAGAATTTATTCCTATTTAGTTCATTTTTTTTTTCCTCATAGACTAATAATAGGAAAGAATAGTTTCATTTATCAAAGTCATCCACACATTTCACTTCTTCTTAAAGGAGCTGCTAAAAGAGCTGTCATCTTTGAACTGGAGCTCAAAAAAAAACCCAGAATCCAAGAAGGTGAGGCTCAAAATAGTCCTATCACAGTCTGAATGTACTGATTATCTCATTTTGAGTGTCTTCCTTTCAGACAGGTTTTCAAAGGGGTTATTTAAGTGGAGGCTTTTTTTAAACTTTTGTGTTTCTGCTCTTGTAACAGAATGCTCTGAAAAATGAGAGGAAGGCTGGGAAAGGGCCTGTTTGTGTCTATGCTGCCTTTTAGGTGCTCATGAGCAATGAGGGGAGAGGAAGAGAGCAAGAGCAAGAATAGGCAATGAGTTGTGAATGTTTTTTCAAAACAGCAGGACTAAAAGGAGGACATCATTGGCTGTACCTATCCAAGCCTTGAAGGAGCTGTGCCTGACATCCAGCTGATCGGAGAGGTGACCACACTGAGGATATTCAGGCAGTAAGTTTAATAATTTCTAAAGTTTTTCCAGTTCAGCAGCTTCTTTGCACAAGGCACCAACTCATATCATTACTTGTGATGGTTTTGGAGTTAAACCCTGTCCTAAGGTTGCTGCTGAGAGATAACAGATGACTTGAAAGGATAAGGGGACATTTTAGGATGCTAGGGAAAGTGGTAAACACATAAATAACCTTTATCATCTTTCAGGACATGTCCGTGTTCCCTGCCTCGGGCAGCTAGAGATAGGCAAAGAACAGCAAATCATTCTGCCCTTGCTCCTCCCAGAGGAGAGACGTCAGAATGTGTCAAGTGATGGGCTTCTCGGGAATATTTTCTTCGCCTCAACAACATGAGTGATTCTGCCAGGAGTGTGGGAGCTCACACTTGCGAGGAAATCATTTCCAATATTCCTGAAAGCCGTCAGCATCACTGCTAAGTGCAGCCTGTCCCTTTAGCTAATCTCACATCCTGCAGCACTATTGCCCAATCTATTTTAAAATGCACTCATCAATGCAGCATCTCTGTGGCTTCCCTCACAGGCACTGACTTGTGGTATAGCACAGAAGTACCCATCACTCCTTATGGCAGAGGTGGCAATCCTGTGTCAGAAGGGATGCCACCTTTAACACTTTCTACCAGTATGTGTGAAACAGTCTGTAAAACTTGTGCTACTCATGTCTGTTGCAGGCTTCAATAGCTTATACCTGTGAATACATATATATACCGCCTACAAGCGGCACTTATGATGACTATGGAACACTACAGGAATAGACTTGATTGGTCTGTCTAGATTAATATCAGTTCACAATGTTTTGGGAAGGACATTAAAATAATAGAAGAAAGGGGACATCTTCACTGCATTACTATGAATATGGTTGTGGAAGATTGCATGGCACTGCTGCTGAAGGTCAGTAATGTGCAGTGATATGACAATGTGACTAGTAATAAAGGTGTAGGGAATACCTAGGGCTACTTTCACTGTTGCATATAAACCAATGCTGCATCTCAACCTTCATTCCTATGTTTTTATACTACATCATAAAAAAGATATACCAAAAGTAGATATTGTTCAGACAAAGGTGATCAAAATGGGCTAAAGAAAGAGCAGGTTTTCTTTTGTGATCAGGCCGCTATGCTACTTTCAGATTGGTTACACCAAAACCATGTTTTATTAAAAAAAAAAAGGAAAAAGTTATGTACAGAAAGTAACTGGATAAAATGATCTCCCTAATATATGCAGGTGGTCAAACCTGGGACCTTGTTAATGTGCTGAAGTTTTGATGTGGTCAGTGGTGAATTGCCATTTATAATTGCATAATTCCTTCCAAAAAAAACCCAACAATCTTAAACTCAAATCATCCCACCATGCTTATATTGTCCTTAGGTGTAATGGTTGCTGTGCAGTCTGCAACTGAATTCCTGATTTATTCACTTCTACAATTGCCTATGATACTTACTCTACATCTATGCAGGCTAAGGACCAAGGTGCAAGCCTTTGCTATATTTTGCTACAGGTCTTTATTTAGCTGTAATCCTTTTCACTTTAGAGAGATGGACAGAACTGTCTTTCTGAAACTAGGCTGACAACACTTTGTTTTCTCTTTGAAACCTCTAATTCTGATTTGTATAAGTTACTAACTCTTCTCTGGTGTCTGTGGAAAGGTGCTGATTTGTATTACATGATTGCCTGGTCTTTCTTGTTCAACATTTATTTTCAGTTTTTTCTGCCTAAAGGTCTTTTTTGGCCTTTTTACTATTATAGCATCCAGAAAAGGAGGAGCTTTTCTTAAAAGAGCTTGAAAACCCACTTTCCTTGAAAAAAATTGCATGGAAGGCCTTGAGCTTTTCTATGTCCCTCTAAAACATGATTACACATAGACTACTGACAAATTAAACCAGATCTGCTGCAGGCTTATGTCATATGAGAACAATACGATTTTGTGTGCTCCAAACAACATTCTCTCTTCAGCCATCCCCTAATACTACAAAGACATAAAAAATAATATAGCAAAGAGAAACAGTGGGAAAAAGAAAGAAGGAAATCAATGAGCAGAAGCCGGGAGAAAAATGAGGTCTTCTGAGCACAGATGTTTAATGAGATGGAGAGGCAATTCATTGATGAGACACATGCAATATGCTTGAAGGAAAAAAGGGATAAAGAAAGGGAACATCTTTTTAGAAAACCTGCCTATTCTGTAACAGTTGGAAGAGTGAGCACTGCATTGAACTCACCATCAGTAATATTGCTTAAATTGGTTTCTTTATGATGCTTATGATATACAGGTGATAGAAATCTCTAGTGTTTTTGCAGTGTCTTAGGCAATCTGATGAATAAATTTGAACAGTAGACCTACAGTTCAATTGCACTTTCTTACAAATAAGCTTTAATTCCACATCTCAGGACTGTTAAACAAAGATCTGTGCTGATATGCTGATGGTGATTCTAAGACAGACAGCAATCTGGTTAGCACAAGCTATTGTGCAAGTTTGAAGGAAACCTCTCTTTCCTGGCTATATTTTAAATATCTAGAGGAAGAATTGATGTTATATGTAGCAGAATTCATTATGGTCAGCTACCAGCAGCCTGGTTCTCTAGCTATGACATCCTGCCTTTTCTTCTTTCAGCAGAAGAAACCTCTGTGACACAAAGTAGGACTTTGGCTTGTGTTTGAGCTTGAGAATTTACATGTGGTGATAAGTGAAAAACCTGCAGTGGTAAACTGTCTCTCTGCCCACTGCCTGCAACAGATGGCAGTTTTATCAAATAGGCTTGTCAGTAAAAGTTAATGACCAAAACTTTCTGTGCATATTTAACTTACAAGTCTGGTTTGTGACTTATGCTGTGATACCTTTGGCTATACCCAGAGCATTTCTGGGGAAGCTAATTCCATGATTTCTGGGAATATGCTAGTGTAAGGCAGGGTTTTCTTTATATGTCTATCTATATCTATATCTATATTTATATCTATATCTATAATCTGTATCTATCTCTATCATCTCTATCTCTATATATCTATCCATATCTACCTATCCATATCTATCTATATCTATATATGCACACACATATGTACTAATTTATTAGCAGCAGCTATTACAAGATATTTAAGTATGTTCCAGAACTTACATGTAACCCCCAGTATGCTTTACAGCCCTCAGAGTTAAAGATATCCCTTCAAAGCCCTATATATCTTCACCTTCCCGTGCCTTGTTGAAGGGCCTGGTCTGTTGTTTAGGCAGAGTGACCAAGCTACAGGGAGCTGTGTTTCCTGGCTGTCAAGCTTAAAAGGACTCCAGTGGGACTAGTATCAGTGTAAAGGATCAACCATCTGAGCTACAGAGGATGACAAGGAGTCTTAATACTATAGTAAAGCGATGTGGATCACTGCCTATGATACAGGACTGATTTTTTACCGCTGTCATGCCTAAATTGACTTTGCCTGTTTATGATCCTAGAGATATGGAGAGTATAAACTTTTGGAGTTACCCAGACTTTTGGATCATTCTGCTGTAAAACTGAAAAATTTGTGTTGATCTATGTTCTTGCTCAAAGTGTTTTTATTTTCAGCTTCTGTAACGAAACTCAGATGAAATGCTTTGCATTGCTGAGCAACAAATATGAACCAAAGACAGTTCTGACAATGCTAATGCTCAATAGCAATGGAATAGTCTGCAGAAAAATGTGATGCACATTTTTCAGCATTCAAAACTTTATTCAAAACCATGATTTATAATGACTGAAGGACATAATATCAATGCTTCACTGACTTCCCAAAGAAGATGCCCCAGTGTCCTGGGTTCAGCAGTAGCAGTCATTTTTCTCCTTCTTAGTAGCTGGCGCAGTGCTGTGTTTTTGACTTTCAGCCTGGGAACAGTGCTGATAACACCGATGGTTTTAGCTACTGCTCAGTAATGTTTAGTCTGACCAAGGATTTTCTGAGTTTTATGCTCTGCCAGGGAGGAGGGCAAGCCAGGAGGAAGCAGAGATAGGACACCTGACCCAAACTAACCAAAGGGGTATTCCATATCACAGCACGTAATACCCAGTATATAAACTGAGAACAGTTACCCAGAAGGGCTAGATCACTGCTTGGTTGGGCTGGGTATCAGATGGCAGGTGGTGAGCGGTTGTATTCTCTTCCCTTGTGATTTCCCTTATCATTATTATTATTGGTGGTAGCAGCAGTGGTTTGTGTTATACCTTAGTTACTGGGCTGTTCTTATCTCAACCCGTGGGAGTTACATTCTTTTGATTCTCCTCCCCATCCTTCCGGGAGTTGGGGGGAGGAAGGGGTGAGGGAGTGAGAGAGCGACTGTGTGAGTTACAGCTCGGCTTAAACCACAACACCCAGTATTGCAAAACTCTACTGCATCCAGCACCTTCTGCTTTCCAACAGATGGCCACAAAATGAAGTGACACAGACCTGCATGGGTTGTTGGCAGGACCTTGTGGCAAAAGCTTCAAAGTCTAGCATGACCAGAAGTAAATATATGTTTTCTTTGAGTTTGCAAGGAAAAACAAGTTTGATGAGAGACTCTTTTCCTCTTACAGAAATCCCAAACAGCATAAAATACCTTTTCCCTGCATCTGCACTATTTGTTTTGTGCAGCTTTTTTTTTTTTTTTTTAATGTTCTGCAAGGTTTTTGACTTTTTTCCCCTGAAAAATCACCAGGCTACAGAAAAAAAAAAAAAAAAATCAAAGCCATCGTGCATTTCCTCCTCAAGGAGAGATAAATACCATGAAATTACCATCATCAAGGAAGACCTTTATTTGCCAGCAACTTGGAAAGGTCTCTGAATGATGAAAACACAATCACCTTATGTCTTTTCAGAATGATTTATTTCCTTTGTCCTTTAACGTGTAACAGTGATCATGATTCAAATTGAAAAATCATCTATCATCATTCACTTTGTAACTGTGTGTTAAAGGACAAAGTCAATACATATAGTAGAAAAAAAGTCAGAGCTGAGTCTTCATTGGCTTTTCAGTTGGTGTCATGTTTATTTGGTACTTGTTTTAAGTTTTAACAACAGCAGGAAAAAGATTATGCATTTCAGCTGGACAAGTGGAGCATTCAGAGACTTAGGAAACTAGGAAAATTTGAAACTAGGAAGCCTGCCCTCCATTTCTCCTCAAGTCAGTGCATGATATTAAAGACTTATTAAATACAGTTAGGATGGGAAACCCTTATTTCAAACCTATCTATCTCAGGAGGAAAAATCTGAACTGATTTAATACATTCATTTCACATTGGTTTCACACTGGTGAGCATACCAATTTGAAGGGATAAGGCTAATTAATAGCCTCTCAAACCCTTGTTCAGAGGCTATGGTTTTAAGGTCCTTTCCAACCCTAACTATTCTATGATTCTATTGCAGCCAAACCAGAACAAGGAGTGTCTGTATTTTGGGATAGGTGCAGGCTAGCAGCAGTGACTCTTTTGAAGGAAAGACTGTAGTTTGGGAGGGTACTGGTGTTTTTCTTACAGCATTCAGCCTCAGAGCTGACTTGGGCTGTCTGCTCCACTGCACTGGGAAGAAGTTTGGAGAAACCTGGTATTTTCCCAAGAACTTTTATCATCTTCACTTACTCAGTTCCTCTTAACTCACATAGCAGTGGCAGCAATATAAATGGAAGGCTTGCGCCTAGGAGCTGTATTTTATGGACTCAGCTTCTTCATTCTTGCCAGCCACCATAATTAAGGCCCAAAATGTGCCTCTGCCAGTTTGCCCATTTCCAGAAGCCCAGATTAATTTGTACAGAAAGTGTAAAATTTCCCTGCAGAGGATAATTCTACTTTTAAGAAGGCTGTGCATTTGTTTTGCTTGCTCTTGCAATCACATGTTTAGACATCCTCTGCTCCAGTCCATCTGGCAGCTACACATGGAAGCAAAGCCTACGTCAAGCGCTGCTGTTTATAACCTAATTAGCAAGGGAAACCTTTTGCTCCATCATATCTGACACAGACTTAAAAATGGGAAACATCCATTGTTTGACAATCTGGCATATAATGTAATGAATTCTCACAGCATAAGAGCATATAGAAATGGAAAGGACAGACAGAAATTGAAATCTGTTTCGTAATTGCAGGCAAGCTGTGTTATGGACAAGTAGTTAAAAAGGTCAATGTCACATAACATGAGTTGTGAACTTTCTGGAGACTGCTAGCAAACCCAAGGCAAAAAGATGAAAGGTTGCATCAATAACTTTTTTTGTGTACTCAGTTTAAGAGCAAAAGAGCACAGTTTCATTTGAAGGCTCTGGAAACCTCAGGGTCCCACGGAAAAGGGCATTGCTGAAAATGTAGGTACTGGCAATAGCAGTGGATTTATGTTTTGAAAATACCTGTATGATGCATGTTTTCTGCTACAAAGGAAGAAGCAGCTGTGAAATTTCTGTGAAATTCTGTGAAATTTCCCTTTTTTGAGTAGACCTCACCTTCAGGGCCAAACTTAATGAAAACAATACTGAGTATTGACCTGCCAGAAGGTAAGATAGCCATACTAGTATATTTAATTTCATCCATCACCACATTTTCATAATTTACAAATATCCTTTGGGTTTGCTCTGCATGGAATCAAGACTTCCTCATGTCCCATTTCACAAAGCTGTCTTTTCTGAATCT
This sequence comes from Myiopsitta monachus, assembly GCA_017639245.1. Classification (NCBI taxonomy): domain Eukaryota; kingdom Metazoa; phylum Chordata; class Aves; order Psittaciformes; family Psittacidae; genus Myiopsitta; species Myiopsitta monachus. Next base: position 20,176,218 of record CM029922.1, on the reverse strand, counting down.
GTATTGAATGTACACTTCTATCTCTCTTTACCACCTGAATCACTACACTACAACCTTCACTACTGAGCATGTTTTTGCCTCAAGGAAAAATGGTTTACGTGTATTGAACTCCAGCTCAAGATTTCACCCCTTGTTACTGATGGTTCATCCAAGCATGTGGTGCGATGTGAGCACTGGTGAAGGACACTGGATGTTGCTGCTGGGAATATTTGTGGAAGGAGTGGGAAGGATAAACCCACAGCAGCAACCTTTTGTGCACAATATTTATATATTTATGCAGATTTAGATATTCTTGCTTGCATATAGCAGCATAAAATGCGAACAGTAGAAACAGTAAGAAAATTATTCCATGAAAATGATGATTTAAATTAATTCTGTGAATTCTGTTTTACAAATCTGTGTTTTGGTTGTTTTTTTTTTTCCATCTGTATTTCCTTGCTAATTGGGCTTATCCTTCTGACAGCTTAGTCTTATCCTTAGTTATTCAGTGATTACAATTAACTATCAGGCTATTCCTCTTCTTTTCATTGACCCTCATTCAACTTATTTTCCAAATAACTTTACTCTTGTATTTTAGGTTATTCCAACTCAGACCTTTTTGCAGATCCCAGAGTCATTTCATTGGCTACAAAATTGTCTTCAAATATGTAGTTTATCTAACAGGCAAAAAGTCTTTTTTTTTGTTTCCACTTGACATTTGTTTAAAAATACCATATAAACCTTTAAAACAAAAGGCATTAAAGGGGAAATGGCATATAAAATTTAATTCTTGCTTTTTTACTTTTTACAAGGAGTAGTTGTATCCTGATGATTATTTTCAAAGGCATTTTCACAAAGCCCTTGGAATTTAATAAGGAAACAAATTGGGTGATCAGGCATTGAAGAAATGAAAGGTGAACTTGTATCTTTTGGTCGATACTTGGCAGGGCATTCATTAATTATAAATGCTATTATTACTCCTAAAAGCACCTTCTAAGACTTATCTGAAATAAAGTTTGTATATCTAATAATTTATTTATTTAATATTTTTTTCCTCTGCAGTACCCAATTGCAGTCATTATTACACCTACCTTGTTTTGTCTAACAGAGGAATTAGTCACTCGGGAGGCCTTTTACATTAATGAAAACAATTCAGTGTTAACAACCATTATTTAAGGTGAAAAGCTCCTATTCAAAGCATTCCAGGTGAATGAAATCTAGAAAGGGGGGAAAACAAACATTTGTTGTGTAGCTATATGAGCTGGTCTTGGGTAGGAGAGGTGCCGATGGTGGCACCTTTGAGCTTCTAATTTGGAGTTATGATTCTTCTCTTGAGATTGTCCCTCTGCTTCATCTGCAGAGAGAATGCAGGATCTGGGACATGGTTCAGTATACAAAAATATGTTCAAGCATAAGTGAGAGATTAGTGGATCTCACTGAAATGAAGCACTTGGTGCTGTTCCTGCTCTACAAATATAGTATGAAAGGGCATGGAAATAGCACTTTCATACCCAGCTCAATTGCGTGAGAGGGTTCATGATGATAGATAGTTTAATAGATTCTCTTAACAGAGAGGAGCAAGAATAAAGTGTTTCTGCTGTGGGAAGGTGTTAGCAAACTTCCCAATCTACTCTGGGAAATGTCACCAGCTTTTGGGGGTACTTGACTATCTGAGTTACTGGCTGTGGGCTGTGTTGGAATGGGACTGAACTGTCTCCAGTTTTCAGCTCTGGTTTGCTCCAGGTTGCTGTAGCCCCATCTGTCATATTGAAGTTGAACGCCTTGAGTACCAGACTGCTGTTGCATCTTCTATTACTGCCAGAAAAAAATCCATTGCTGATATGAAAAAATCTATGCTGCTCTTCAGGGACATTTTCACCAGTAAACTTCTTTTGTAAATTAATATCTTCTTACTAAAAAAGGTCACGAGAAAATTCATAACTATTTCAATTCCTTTATAAACCTAATCTATATGGTTCTCTTGAGGGATTTCAAAGTATCTTTGACATGAATCACTGGGAAAATACCTGTTACCACTATCACACCTGAAATGTTGATGCAGAGTTGTGGAAGCAGAGAAGCTTAGCTCTCAAACCATGGTACTACAGAGATGAAACATCTTCAGCAGAAGACTTTCTTAACTCAAAATTGAAAGAGCATTTGCTGTTATTTAGGTCTGTCTTGACTGTACTTGGAGTTACCACAAGAAAAAGTATCTTATGATGCTATGGCATAGATGGGGAACAAACAATACTATATCAGTAGGCTGCTTAGTTCTGCTCTTTCTGTAGTGATGGAACGTTGCTCTGAATTCATCCCTTTGAGAACACAAGTAGCTTTATAGGAACTTTTTTGCAAGGCATGCAGGCTCTAAGGCAGGATGAAGAAGGGTTTGCTGTGTGTGCTGCACAGTTAGAAAAGCAACCCGACAGTGCAAGAAGATGGAGATGGAAAGTGTTGCTGCAGAGTATAGTCATCTTATTTTCAGGTGGAGAAAATACTGAGATTTATTTTTATTATTTAGCATTCAAGATCCAACCCCTTTTTAGAACTTGCTCACAGTGGGTGATGCATTCCTTTCCAAGGAAGTGCTTTCTCTGCCCAGATGGCTGGGGGTTTGCAATATACATTGGGCAGGCGTGGGAGCAGACTATCAATCTTCTGTGCTTATGCCAAGGCCAAAGGCTTCTGTTCGAGCAAGCTCTGCATTGGGAAGAGCATTAGAAAGCTCCCCGCAGCAGCTGCTCACAAATGCCAGGAAGGGAAGTCCAGAAGTAAAAATGCCTGTTTCAGAGCTATAAATTAAATGGATCTTGACTGACTGGAAGATGGTAATGCTACAGATTACAAAGGGCAAGAAAAGTCATGCATCTTCTGTTGTCAATTGGGAATAAAATCTCATCTTAATTCAGGTGAATGGCAGAAATTTCTGTTGGCTCTGTTGATATCATGTTGTCACTCAAAGTCTTGAGGTTGTGACTATGTCTGTAGGATGCATTTCAGAGAAAAGCAGGTTTGCGTCACACTGTAGCACAACTGGTCTGTATTACGCTGTGCACATTTGTTCATGTCATGGTGGCAAACTGATGATGACTGCAAAATTTCCTGGCACTTGTCATCACTGCAAGTGGTCAAAAAACCCGGGCAATTCGCTTTCTCAGGAAATTCCCATTTCCTGTCTTCAAATAGAGTTTAAAACAGTCCTGAAAAAAAATGTTTCTAGCAGAACGTCCTCCCCTGTACTGTGAGAAAAAGGGTGTGAAAATGGAAAATACTGTGTTTCATGCCTTCTGCACTTCCGTTGCTTGTGGTTCAAACTGGCTGGGTGGTGTTTTATGTGGTGTAGTGGGAGAACTTCTGGGCTTCTCCACTTTCATCAGCCCTGATAGCATCATGTCTATGTTTAAAGGGAGCAGATGAATTCCTTTGTGAATCAAATTGGGATCTTTCATTTCCTGTGGGCCTGTTCCATGCAGACATAAAGAATTACATTTCCTTTGGTATATTTCATAGAATTGTAGAACCATAGAATCATTTAGGTTGGAAAATACCTTGAAGATCGAGTCCAGCTGTCAACTTAACACGGCTAAGTCCACCACTAAACCATGTCCTTAAGTAGGCACCTGCCATGGGTTCAGCAGCAGCAGTCATTTTTCTCCTTCTTGGTAGCTGGTGCAGTGCTGTGGTTTTGATTTTGGGCCTGGGAGCAGCGCTGATAACACCAGTGTTTTCAGTTACTGCTTGGTAATGTTTTGGTCTGGCCAAGGACTTTCTGAGCCTCATGCTCTGCCAGGGAGGAGGGGGAGCCGGGAGGAAGCAGAGACAGAACACCTGACCCAAACTGACCAAAGAGGTATTCCATACCGCAGCATGTCATGTCCAGGATATGAAAACGGAGAGCAGAGACCCGGAAGGGTGTGGTGGTGCACTGGGAGGGGGTTCGTTGCTGTTGGGGGTGCGCTGGCTGGGTCGGGCTTGGTGAGCAGTTGTATTCTCTTTCTTTGTACTTCTCTGTCATTATTATTATTGGTGGTAGCAGCAGTGATTTGTGTTATACCTTAGCTACTAAACTGTTCTTATCTCAACCTGCGGGAGTTGCATGCTTTTGATTCTCCTCCCCATCCCCCAGGGACTGGGGGAAGAAAGAGGGGGAGTGAGTGAGTGAACGAACTGGGTGAGTTATTGAGGGGCCTAAACCATGACAGTACCACATCTACATGACAATGTCTTTTAGATACTTCTAGGGATGGCAACTCCACTGCTGCCCTGGGCAGCCTGTTCTAATACTTGACAACCCTTTTGGTGAAGAAATTTTTCCTTATATCCAATCTAAACCGCCCCTGGTCTAACTTGAGGCCATTTCCTCTTGTCCTATCTGTTGTACTTGTGAGAAAAAACCGATCCCCACATCTCTACAACCTTCTTTCAGGTAAATCCTAAGCAGCCCCGGTTCCCTCAGCCACTCCTCATAAGACTTGTGCTCTGGACCCTTCATCAGCTTTGTTGTCCTTCTTCGGACATGCATCTCAATATCTTTCTTGTAGAGTGGCCCAGAATTGAACACAGGATTCAAGGTGCAGCCTTACTAGTGCTAAAAACAGGGGGACAATCACTTCTCTAGTCTAACTCCATCTAACTGCTCCCAATTATTTCTTTAGGAAACATATGCAGTTCCCCTGATGGTGATGGCGCCCTTTCTCTCTATATAGGATGCATTCACAGGATGAATGGAATGAAGGGAAATCATGAGGGTTTTATATGCTTTCTGAAATTTGCTCTCCCATTAAATATTTCAGTGAAGATCTGGGGTATAAAAGGAGTAGTTTAAGTTCAATCCAAATAGGTCACTCTCTATTTTTATTAGTGTATTATACAATGTTTCAAAACGATAAAGCGGTAAGGTTTTATTCTAAAAATGATGAAATTGGATGTTCAAATATCATAAGAGCTATCTTCATCAACCCTTTACTCCCTTTGAATCTCCCTCTGATGTGATTTCATGGTGTGCTTGCATATCTATTGAAAAGGATTTTCTGTTCAGACATGTCTCTGGACATCTTTTTCTATCATGCTGAAGAAACATAAACAACAATGCAAACATGTACGCAGATTTTTTTTCACCCTGATCAAACTCATCCCATCTCAACTGCTCTGGCCAGCACCAACATTCCTAAATAAGGCCATAGCTTAATCAATGCTTATTTCTTGATAGCTGGTGACATGCAGGTGGACTGGCTACTGTTCGTGCTTTCAAAAATAATCAAACATTCATGTGCTTCTTTGGCTTCTTTCCCAGTGACTTAAACTGGGGATGGACTGCACGATTTAGCCATTTGAGTTAGCATGTGGACTTGTTTGGCTTATTAGCTCCACTAACAACAGAATGGCTGAATTTCCTCAAGCCTTTAAATCTCAACAACTACAGCTTGTCCAGCCAAATTAGCAGTAATAGGAGGCAAAGGAGTGGCAATTCTAATGGAAGATGTTGCACTGCCTTTCTCCTTTGGGAACAGAGCAGAACATCATGCATTTATATGTCTGCAAATAGGCAGAGGCACACATCCTTCATGAGCAAATGATCCTTGGTGGTAACCAGTGGGCAGCTGGACTGAAATTAGTAAATTATGCTCATATCAATAATTATGCATGGAAAATAACATAATTTAGAGCAATGGAAATGAAAAAGAATTAGCAAAACAGTAGGCTTTTTAATTATTTTATTTTAAATAGGCATTGGATATGTCTTGACTGCTGAGCAAAGTGGGGGTTGTGTATACCTCCGTACTTTTTCCTTCTTATGCTCTGGTTACTGCTTGGTGTGAAGTGCCTTGAATTACATTACTGTAAACAAAAACAACAAAAAAATCATAAGAAGGAATCCCTGAGCACCCTTTCCATGCACTAAGGGTCGAACTAATGATGAACTAATATGCACAAACTTGTTATTTTCTCTAGTGTATTTAAGGAGGTAAAGAGCAGAAAATTGGGAAAAGAGCCTCAGTGCTCATCTGACTTGCTTCACTGCATAGATTTGAAAATACTCTGGGCAAACAGACATGAAAAAGGTTGTTTTTCCATTCAAAGTCCCTAAATAAATAACACAAAGCCAGTATAAAACCTAAAATATTGTAAAATAAGCAATAAGTCTATACATGAACAATCAGAGAAAGGCTAGTATCATGAAAGGGAAAACTAGGCTGGGTAAGTGCCAATGGTGTGTATTTACCTAACCTGGGCTTTGGGAGGTGTAGAGCCAAGTGTTTCTGCTGCAGGCTGCTTGCATGCTGCTTGTGTGATTGTGGACTATTTTCTTTGTATCCCCCATGACTTAGACTCATCCTTAATCCTTTTGAACTGCTTTACGTACCTAGCAAGAAGTTTGAAGTACTCATATTTAGTGTTTGTCTAATAACCAAAGATAAAGAAGTTAAAGATATCATTGATGGGCTTGGCTGTATCTTCACTAGCTAATTAAATGGTGAGAGAATAGAATCAGGTACTTGAAGCCAACTGGCACAGAATGACCTGCATCTATGCTATTAAGCTATCTTAACCTTCAAAACAGGGTTAGTACATCTGAAGTGCTGATTAGGAATAGTTTATGTCTTATGTTAACTTCTGAACCATATCCAGAAGTTGCCTGGGAGAGCTGCGTTTGGCCAGGGACCATTCTAACAATTTATCAGTACATAGACAACTGTGTTTTAACACTCAAGAGTGTTCAGTAGCACAGCTCAATTTTCTGTTGTGAGATTAGCATTTAGGATATTAATAATATTCTTAAACACAGTTGCTGATTTTGTAAGTGCAAAATACCCCTTTCCACTGGCAAATGAAGATTTGGAGCCTGCACTGTGGATGTATAGGCTATTTTTAATCAAATTCTACTCTTTACCTGCACAACCAATTGAAATAATGACAGCAGCCCAGTTTTTGACCCTTTCTGCAAGTGCTTACTCCCACCTATTTAGAAGGCCCCTCCAGTATTACAACATGACACAACATGAAGCTCAAGTGCTGTTCTGTAGTTTGTCTTGGAGAACTGTGGAGAGGTTCAGGATTCTCAATAGAGTAGTCTTAATCAACAGCTGCTTAGCTTACGACTCTTGACTTCTGTCTCTCTACAGTGAAGAACACTCCAGTATTCATTATCTGTTGCAAATATGTGAGGGTAATTGCATGTAGAAATAGATGTGCCTGCAAATACTCAGCTGAGAAGAATTGGAGAAATACGTTAGAATCAAAATTGTAATTTGGAAAGATGGAGACAATATTTCCTGTAAATGATGGAATGCAAAGAAGCTCTGAGGACTGCATTGAAAGGAACTCACTGTATTTTTTTATAAAAAGTAAATTTTTTGGTAGTAATGATTTTTAACAAGTTCAAATGAAATGTGACAAATACAGTAGCATCTAAAAAAGCAAACTTAAAGAATTTGTGCCACTAAGGTAGTCAGCAGTCTCTTCCTTCACACAAGCAATGTGTTGAACTCCTCCCCATTCTTTACTTACATTTTTGGGAAAATGTTTTAAGATATCTCTTATTATATTGTGATGTAAGAGTAAAAGTATAAAGTCTTGTCTTTGTGTAGAGTAAGATTTTCTTTATTAACTAGAGGCATTCTTCAGATCTGATACTAGAATTACAATGATACATGAACATCATTCAGTCTTCAGACACAAAGGTCTATGAAACTTCCATGGCAAGAGGAGAGTCTTCTCTTTCCCCATACCATTGCTTTGCTTCTAGGCTTACTGGTGACTGGGAGGATGAGTCTATCACAGGAGACATTAGATGAAACTGGTTTGTTCAGCCTGACAAAACATCTAAAAGGAGATAGATCGCTGGAAAACCAAGTGAGAAGAAGCAAGCAGTGGGGGTGTAACCACCAAGGAAGTTAAGAATGAGAGCTAATAAGCAGCATAAACATAATAAATAGCTGTAAACTGGCCATTTAGCCTGAAAAGAGGAAGGTAGCTGAAAACTCCTATAGTGGTGCAATGTGCAGCACAGTTTCTTAAGAGGGAGCAGAAGTGAAGGCAAAACCCACAATACATCTAGTGTTAGACATCACACCAGTGCACCCCTAATATCTTTGAGGCCAGCTTCCATGAAAAGGTAATATATCACACTGTCAGGTGTGTCTGACTGCCACAATGAGGGGACAAATGCAATGGTCCTTGGCCTGTGCAGCCTCTGACCTGTGCTTCCAAAGGGGCTAGTGGCTGAGGTGAAAGATTGGAGAGGAACTTGTCTAACAAGGTAACAGTATAGGAGATTGATTTCCAGTGTCTGGGCCTGGCATTACTTAATTTGCTAATACAAACACAACCTCAGTGTCTCCTTCACTACGTTCCCTTTGAGTTTTGAGAACTGAGCCTGATGCAAGGACATTAAATAAACAAAACTATAAGCTCCTATTTCACACACTGTTCCTGCTCACAGGGCAGTAATTGAAAAGCAACAGAAAACAACAACAGCTCTTCATGCTGCAGGAGTTACATCTGTTATTTGACTAATTAGTGGCACACAATGACCTGTATGAGCTGTGGCAGGACAAATCTGCTTTAATTCTGGACACTCTCCATGAAAACATCTCATTTTCACATTCACATTTGTGACTGCAGGGTGCTGTGTGTAGAAGTCAGTGCGGGGAAGCAATGCATGAGTAATAACACACTTTGAGGAAGACAGGGAACAAAATTGCTCAAAATGGACATGCAGATATGTCTTGCCTAGTTTTGCTTGCAGCCAGAAGAGGAAGATTAATCTCTTCTTCCTTCATGTGACCCATGAACAATCTTATTTTAGTCCAATGGACTGGGCAGGTGCTCAGGGGAGAATGTAAAGTGCAGAGGAGGTGAGAAAGTTCCATTACTGTGACACTGTAAAACTGGATAAACTCAGGATTCCTGATCTTTTTATCCTTGTTTGTTTCAGTAGAGCTTTGCTTTGAGGTAAAATGTGTTTACCCAGTACTTTTCATTTAGATAGTGATTGATCTTATTTGGTACTAAGGAAGAAAAACCATGATCACAGCAGATCTGGCAGTTGTGAGTTAATATTTTCTCTTACATGTATCGATTACAATGTCAAAGATTCAAAATCAGTTCACTTAAATATCCCTCCAGAAAAAAATAATAAATCTGTCAGTGTAGTAAAATAATGCCGCACTAGAGGAAAAAAAGTTCTGAATCCTGCTGACCCCTTAATGCTTGGATGTAATATATGATGCCAATAAGAGAACACTGCTTTGGTATCAACAACAAAAATTAGTAGGATGAAAGATAAATAAGCAACATGTCCTCTTTTGGCAATATAATTATTAAAGCGTACAAAGAATTCAGAAATACACATTGCAAAACCTGACTTCTTTCACAACTTCCCTAACTTTTCTGCTGTATCCTCTTTTCCCTGTTGTAGGTATATAAGGTTCTGTCATTCTGTTATCCTTACAATATCTTCCACATTTCCTTCCTTCCTTCCATGGGATTGAGACTAACCAGCATCTCTGAGAGTACTTAGTGACAATATGGTCCTCCCCATTGCTCCAGCAAGTACTAAACCAACATCTGCCTTTGATGAAGTTGCAGGTGTGTTCTGGACCCTGCCTTGAACAGTCACTGCATTTTTTTTTTTAATTTTCTCTCCTTGCAAGCAGTAATTGAATAGGAAAATCTATCAACATACTAAAGCCAGAGCAGGGCAATTTGCTTTTCTCTAAAGTTAGAGGAATCAGTAACATTTTGCTTTCTGGCTGCTCACACAATGAATTACTGATGTCCTGGGTGACCAAAAGTCTGTTCTGTTCACATGGAATCAAGAAATGCTCCATGTACCCGTTCCAGACTTGGTCTGCATACCTTTAATCATCAGAGATGGTTGGCACTGAGGCAAAAGACAGAAGGAGCATTGCTTACCAAGTAGCTTTCAACTGTTTCAAGTTTGGATGGTTTTGTAGTTTTTATGTGATGCGTTTTTTAGCCTGGTTCTTGTTTTCAATCAGCTCATTTTATTCACCTCCAGCTGGCCCATAAGTATGGATTAATCTGCAGGCTTCTTACAGAGTGTCTATATCTTCTACATTTTCTCTCATGAAGTGTAAACCACAATCACTTGCCCTGAAGCATACAGTGTTCTGAAATTAAAATTCCCAACCCAGGAGAGAAGAAGTTTAGACTCTCATGGAGCAAGATGATCTTGCTCTATTGCCTGGTGTAGTTTTCCCAGGTGCTCATTCCTCTTTATCTTTTTATTCTGCTAACCTCAGGGTCAGTCATGATTTTTTGTCTGCAGAATTTAGCCCAGTCAGAGAATCAACAGAGAGTAGGGTTTCCTGGGGGTCACTATGAATGGCTTGTATCCTTGCAAAGGAGTAAAGCCATGGTACTAGTGCTTGAATAACGACCACACAGAGCTGCTGCAGTGGGGTCCAAAGATGTGAATGACTGTAGCTCGAAGAAGACATTGACTTTGACCGCTGTATTGAACATTGTGTCCATTTACTTTGCTGTAAATGGAGATGCAATATTAGGCAGTAGCTGCAGGATTATCATAAAATCTTTAGAACTACGTAAATCAGTGACTACTAAGGCTAGCTTGCACAAAATCCTCTGTGGTATTTCTCCTCAAAGCTATGAGGTCTAGGATTTTCTATGAAAGATAAAATTCTTGATTTCAGAGAAAAGTCTGACCTGGATATCAACAGAACAAACTTTTTAAATGAGCCATTAGTATAACAGGCTAACAGGAAAAAGTCAGTCCAAATGAAAGAATTAGGTTTTGGAAAAAAAACAAAAAAACCCACCTCAAAACCTAAACCAAAATGCTCAAACCAGAATGTTTTGGATTAGAGAAAGCATTATGTTCAAGTCAAAGTAACTGCACTTCTAAGCATATTTAAGGGTTAAAATTAAACTTCAGAAATACAGCTATTTTATTTTTATTTTTATCATTGAAATATTTCATTGAGAAAATGGGTGTATGAAATAGTTAACCTGCGTTTCTGTCAGAAAAGTGACATAATACAACCAAGACAAACTTGCCAGCCCTCATTTCCATATCTGGATGGACAATGGCTTATTTAAGACTTGTTGCCTGACTCCCATCTGGACAAAGCTTCGTTGTAGATGATAGAAGGGTGTTTTTTTATTCCCGAAGGCCTTCACAGTGCTGGACATCGATGGGTGGTGAGAAGCAAACAGTCGCTGGAGTTGCGATCTCTCTCAGTCCAGCCCCACACCCTTGCCCTATGCAGAATATAGAAACCATGCCGGTGGGACATGGATCCATTTGGCTGGAGTCCAGCGAGTGCTTTGCTGCTCTCCACCATGTCACATTATCTTCAGGGCTCTTCTAGCAGTCCTGAAGAAGTTTCTGCTAGGTGAAATTCTTACTGCTACCTAGTCTGGATTTCAAAAATCTGTGGACAAAAACATAGACACAAATGGTTTGAAACAGGCTGAACAGACTCATGCTGGCACAGGGATGTTTGCAGCTTGCTACCTAGACTCCTTCTCTGATGCTTTTAGTGCTGACATTTAGAAAGGCTTTTCTGACTTAAGAAAGACCTGTTAAAGCAAGTCCAGAGGAGACCATGGAGGTGCTCAAAGGGCTGGAGCACCTTTGCTATGAAGACAGGCTGAGAGAGTTGGGCTTGTCCAGCCTGGAGAAGAGAAGGCTCCAGGGAGACCTTAGAGCAGCTTCCAGTGCCCAAAGGGGATGACAAGAAATCTGGAGTGGGCTTTTGACAAATCTGGAGGGTGTGTAGTGACAGGACAAGGGGAAATGGATTTAAATTGAAAGAGGAAAGATTTAAATAAGGCATTAGGTAGAAATTCTCTGCTGGGTGAGTGAGTGCTGAGGTAACTGAGGGTGGTGAGGTGCTGGCACAGGTTGCCCAGAGAAACTGTGGCTGCCCCATCCCTGGCAGTGTTCAAGGTTGGATGGGGCTTTGAGCAATCTGACCTAGTGGAAGGTGAGCCTGACCATGGTGTGGGGGTTGTAGCTAGATGATTTTTAAAGTCCCTTCCAATCCAGACCCTTCTGTGATTCTACAATTCTATGACTTTCCTGAAGGCGGCTGCAGGAAGACATCCTTCTCTGCCATATTTGAGCTCCTTTAACTTTTAAACATTGCAAAGGAGTTGTGATAATGATATGTTCATCTTCCAGGGAATTCCCCAACTATTTGAAGCTGGGCCAAGAAAGTGAGTCAGAGCTGCAGCAGACAAGGCTGCTCCTAGCTCTGGCCTGTGTTTGGCTCTGCAAGCAGCATGGCAGCCAGCAAGGAGAAACTTAGATGTGGCAAAGCATTAGGGGTGTTACGCACTCCCTCACTGCAGGGGAAGTGACAGGTATGGAAACAAGCTGCTTTACCAGTGGGCCAGAGAATCCTGATCTGACAGGCAAATTCTGTGTGAGTTTATTGAATTTGCTTGAAAATGGGTTGCAGGAATATGAAGTTTTTTTTTGTGAAAATGTGTCAAGTAGATTTACCAACAAATGAGAGAAATGGTTAAAATATTAAAAATCTTGTTCTGACCTAAATGAAAAAATGGATTTATTTTTTTTTTTAGAAGTGGAAGATCATGTCAGAATTGTCTAGGCTGAAAAAATCAAAGGACATTAATAATTTAAAATAAAATGAAACATGTTTTAGTCTGATGCAATAGGTATTATTCGGGGGGGGGGGGATGTTTCTTGTTGATTTCTTTGATCAAAAAGAATAATCATCTTTGGGCTGAACCAAATCTCCCTTTCTTTTTACTCTCCTCTCAATTACTCTTGTGGATTAACCATTGAAATTAAAAGTTACTCAGCCAGCTTTCAAAAGGATCATGAGGATGTCCCTACTCTGTAAACACAATAAATGATGTCTCTGTACATTTTACTTTTTTTTTCTTGAGCTCTATAGTTCTATTAATATTATTCCTTCTAAGCCCGGGAATGGACCAAAGCCTGATGACAAGATTATAATAGATGGGTGTTAACTACACCATTTTACCAGTAAAGATCAGCTATTGACTCTGTGTTCAAACCCTGTGCAGAGCTTCCTTATAGAGATGCTGTCCCACTGGAGGAACCTGCATGTTGCTTGTGAGTCAAAAATGTTTTTGATTGACCATTGTCTGTGATGACAGGAGGCCAGAAAGTTTTAGAAATGAGTAAAAAATTGTGAACATGTAAGCAATTTATTCTAAGCGATGCCTGAACATCTTGAGTCAGTAATTAAAGACAGCAATTGTATTTTTCTGCATTGCTATCTAAACTACCATCAGGAGGGAAATGGTAGCCTACTTAATGACCAAAGAGCTATCAACCTAATTATACTTTGATGAATTCCTTTCAAATCTGTAGAGCATTTAATGCATTCTTAAACGAAGCCACCCGTAAGTAAAAGCCTTCCAAAATGCACACAGGCATTGGAGACCAAGAGAAGCTGATTAATTGTTAACTAGGTTACTTCACTTACTTGGCAGATTGGAAAGGAAGAGGAAACAAAGCAAGAGACAAAAGTTGGCATTGCTGTGCAAATTCAGTGAAACTTTGCTATTTGCCAGATCAAACTTCTGTTACGTGACTTCTTTCCAAGCTCTGTGACAGAGCCAGTTCTGGCCATTAGGGAAGTGAGCTCTGCTTTTCCTATAATTCCACTAACAGATTAAAGTTGTTAATGAAAATTGCCCCAACTTGACTGGTGCTTTAGGAAATGGTATGATAAGTTTTTTGTTATCATACTGCTAAATTCATGTTCAGCTGGACAAAACCAGTGATGCTTTTTAAAGTGTACATATATGTCATATATATTGTAAACATGATGTTTCCAGCAAATATGCAGCTTCCTCTGTACATACATGGATCTGGCGACACTGACATCAGAACAGGCAACGTAATCTATCTGGAAGGGGAAGAGTAAGAACTATAGGTGGGGTTACATGGGGAAAGCATGTAAAGGGGAAAATGTTGCTTCACAGTAGGAAGCTGGAGGTGGGCTTATGGGAGCTAAATTTGCTGCATTATTTTGGTTTCTGTATATTTTGCTTTTTCTCTCCCATTTCTCCTTTTATTTTTCTCAAAATAAACTCTAAGCCTCTCCACTCATTCTGACCATCCAAGAATCAACACTTTTTATTTTTGTGCAAATTTTTATACATTTTTACATTCTCTGCTTACTTTTGTGACTGCCATGGTACAGAATTCACAGAAAATGAAGCTTAGATGTTGGGAAATTTAGAAATGTCTATTGAAATATATATTTTCTCTCTTAAAAATTATTATGTGTCTCAGGCTAGACAGTTTCCAAAAGCAAGAAGGAAATGATGTGTGCCCTGCTTTTGTTCCTGGAATGTATTTTTGCTGTAGCTGGAAGCTCCCTGTGTCTGTGAACAAATGGAGCTCTACATCACTCACCATCTCTATACCCCATCATGGTCCTAGGGGCAGCTGGAAGCTCTCCATAGGAATGGGTAAAGAGAGTTCTGCATCACCCACTGTCTCTGTGTGAAATTTACCTCAAAATAAAGCTGGAGATTCATGGGGTTTTGCTAGTGAGAGGGTGGAAGGAATGATCTATGAAGAGTGGCTAAAGACTCTGGGCTCAGAGGAAAGGGGGCTGTGGGTTAACCTCATTGCTCTCTACAGCTTGCTGATGACAGACAGTGGAGAGGAAGATGCTGACCTCCCTGGGATTGAGACAGGATGTGTTTGAACTACTCAAACCTGCACAAGGGAAGATTTAGAATGGACATTCAGAAGCATTTTTTACAGAAAGGGGAGGAACAGGCTTCCTAGAGTGGTGATTGATGCCCCAAGCCTGTCAGTGTTTAAGAGGCATTTGGACAATGCCCTTAACAACATGCTTTAACTTTTGGTCAACTTTTTTCTGTTATAAAGATTGGTCTCTTCCAACTAAACTCTTCCTGTTCTAAAATAAATAATAAATAATAATAATTTAATAAATAAAGTAATGCTGACCAAAGCTACAGGATCTCTGTGTTTTAACCCTCTGAAAGCTGGGCTGGACTGACCATGCAGTTTTCTCAGTCTTTGGCAAGCATTGTACTTCCCTAAGGAGGTGTCTTGTGAGTGTTTCAGCTTAGCTCACTTAAGGTCTTTCAAGGACTGCCAGATGGATGCCCTGTTACTGAATTGCAGTATATAGGGTCACAGTGTGACAAAGAACTATAATGCAGGCAGGAGCACAGTGTCAGAGCCAGCAAGGTGAATGGAAAAAGAAAATGCCAAGCTGCTGAGAATCCCAGCAACGATAGGGATGATCTAAAAGTGTGGAGAGTTGTCGATGAGTACAAAATTCACTCAAGGTCTGTAACAGCAAAGTGGCTCATTATAAAACCAGCTGTCAGGCAGAACAAGGTGGACTGTGATTTACACTGCATTAGGGGAAGCCTTTTGCAGTGTGAGATGAGCAAGGCTCTAGTACTCAGTCCTGGTTTTCTGGAAATACAGCAATTGAGAGCAATCTGTGTACTGAATTTCCTGTATTTCTGACAAGATGCGTAACTGTCCAGTGGCAAATTAGAACAAACTGGTGCATTATTGATACCCTATCATCAGGAAGGAAAAAAGGCTGTTGGGTTAGTGAGGAGGACTGTCAGATATAAAGGCTCTTGCACTGTGATAATTGGCTGAACTCACCTTGCGTTAGGAAGGTGAAAAGCTTCCTGGAATGAGCCATTAACTGGCGATACCCTGGGAGAGGCAGGATTGCTGAGCATGACATGGTTAGCACATTGCATGTGCTGAAAAAGGATACTGCTGGGGAAGAAAAGCCTGGCTGAACAAAGATTTGGCTGGAACTCTGGCAAAAAAAGAGAGATTATGACCTTTGCAAGAATGAGCAGGCAACTCAGGAGGCCTACAATGGTGTTGTGAGGTTATGCAGGGAGAAAATGAGAAGGGCCAAAGCCCAATTAGAACTTAACCTGGCTACCACCCTAAAAGAAAATAAACAATATTTCTATAAATCCATTTACAACAAAAGAAGGGCTAAGGAGAATCTCCATCCTTTCTTCAAGGGGGGGGCAGGGGGGGGGGGCGAACAGTAGCAAAGGATGAGGTACTTGCTGCCTTCTTTGCCTCAGTCTTTACTAGAAAGACCAGTTGTTCTCAGGATACTCAGCTCCCTGAGCTGGAAGACAGGATGGGGAGCAAAATGAAACCCCCATAATCCAAGGGGAGATTGTCAGCAACCTGCTACACCACTTGGACACACACAAGGCTATGGGGCCAGATGAGATCCCTACCATGGGCACTGAGGGAGCTGGTGCCACTGCTCACTGAGCCACTTCCCACCATTTATCAGCAGTCTTGGCTAGCTGGGGAGGCCTGGCTGTCTGACCTCGTTGTAGGTCCCTTCCAGCTGAATTACTCTATTTATGTACTCTATTTATGTTATAAAGCGGAAATCCTACCAAATTGTTTCTTCTGTTCCAAAAAAGAGAAATTAAATGAAGTTCTACTAGGTCTAAGTGTGTGTATGAGAGTTAACTCTGCTCAAATATATACAATTGTTGATTCATATAAGGGTAAAGTTCCGAGCACAATTGAACATGACCTGTCAAAAATGGAAAAAAATAGTCATCTTGGGTTTTTTTACTTCCCCTATGGCCTCTATAAACTCAGTTATGTGTGTTCTTTGGAAGCCTGATTTACAGTTTTGCAATTGCTATTAAAATGAACAGCTTCTAATAAAAGGGCTCATATTTGAAAGTCTGCTTTCATGTTTTCTATACCATCTAGCCTGGCAGATTTAACTCCATCTGTGTTCAGAGCTCGAGGTACTACTGAAATGAGCAAATTCATGACATTTTCAGTGCATATTTGTGTTATCAGCTTGAATTTTTATGTAAATGCTATTAATGACAACTTCTGATAAAATACTTAGATTTCCCATTGTTATGTATATGCTATCAAAACAGTACTGAATGCTCAATATTTGGAGAGGATTTAAGTGATCTCAGCATTTTCTCAAACATCCACACATCAAATTCACTATAAAATGAACAAAACCCCAGCTCAGAAGTGCACAGACTCTATTAATATCTGGCCATGTTCCACTGACGTTATAGTTGTTTGTTGACTGACACTGTGCTGTACATTATATTGCACCGATTACACTTTGAGAGGTTCCTGATCATTTTACAGCATTAACAAGTTCAAATCTTGTAGAATGACAATAGCCAATTACATAAACAGAAGGCCTGGTACAAACACACCATCAAAGCTAAAGCTGCAATCTATCTTTACCAGTGGTGACTTTATAGCATATACTCACATACTTAGCCCAGTTCACATTGATCTGGAGGGCCCTTTCACTGCACAGCTATGCCAGCAGGCCAATTAAGAGTAGGATTTAATGCGTATCAGAACTTACTTAAAATTATTCTGCTTTAATTTTCAACTTCCTTTTTTGGGGAGGAGAATTATTTGGAATCTTTTCCAACAGCAAGAAGCATAATTCTGCAAATGATTATCTATCCATTGATAAAAAAGCTTTTCATGAGATCCAGCAGTGTGCTGCTTTTGGAAGCGTAGCTTAAAATAATGAATCACTGCCTTTTTAAAGACATAAGAGGAATAAAGAGTAGATGTTCTTAACTTTAAAATACTTATTGCAGTCATAATGAATGGCAGAGTAAGTGTTCTAATGGGGAGAAATGATGCCTTGAGCTTTAGGGTTTTCATGCATGCAAAAAGTCAAGGATAGTATACTATTTCTTGCAACTGCCTCTGACACTCAACTCTAGGGAACAAATGGATTAAAGTAATCCTTATGGTAACTTTGCTTCCTCTCTGAGGCATAAATTAACTGCAATATTTTTGTTTCTTACTGTTAGCAGGTATTTTTTTAAAGGGGGATATTTCCAAAGCCAAGGAACTTTTCCACTACTATTTGTGCACTGTACAAGTGCAAGTTCTACAAGAACTTGCAACAATGCAAGTTCTACAATGGGATAAGCAAGAAACTTAACACACATAGTCTGGATGGAGGTTTATCTTCAAAGAGCCTGAGGCGAGGCAAGGCAAGCAACCAGGCAGGGAAGGGCATCAATTTAATTCTTGTTAATGCAGCTTTTTTTAAAATTTATATTTAATGTGTTTTCCCAAGGTCTTACCTTTTTGCTTAGCAAGAAACATATCCACTGCCCTTCTTGCATGGAGTGGAGCTTATCAGTAGCATTTATCCTACGTAATAGCTGCAATCTTCCAACCTGTGGGTTTTACAGGGCTCCCTTAGTCCAGTTGCAATAGCAACTGAAGCTTTACACCATTGCCTGAGCACCTAATTCTGCTCCCCTCCAAAGTGTGAGATAACAGATAACTGGAAAAAGCAAAGATGTTTGGGACTTGGGGGAATAGGAAAATTTAGGGAACATATATCTACAGCCAGAAAAGGAAGATGTAAGTGTGCAGAATGAAAGGGGTTTAGGAAGCAAGTTGAATGACAAAGCATCTTTGGAGAAAAAAAGTTTGGGAATCCTTGAAAAAAGACGAATGTCAATTAAAGTTTGGGAAAAATTAATTGAATGAATGTGTGGGGAAGAGAGAGAGATCACCACTTGCTTGAGTACCTGAAGCACAGCCCAGATCAATTACTTGCAGCTGTCAGCATCATCAGTGCAATGTAAGAAAGATTGAATGCACACTATAAAATGCACTGTTTAACATAGTTCAAGCTATTAAGTAATTAGAATGTAATATGTGAACATGCTGAATATGCTTATTTAAATGTAAACAGTTATTCACTGCTTATTTTTAGTACAGAAAAATTACCCAGCTTGTTTAGTTGTCCTTCCTGTTTCATATATTGCTGATCTACTGAATGCTTCTAAGCCAGCATTCAGAGCTGCTTTTTTATCAATGGCATCCAGGGACTCTTACTGAAAGGTGCAAAGTGCATAGCTGCAAAGAAAACACATGCAAGGCGGGTAATAAATGTTCTTTGCTCCAATGGGCTGAGGGAATAGCAACATTACATTTCCATTTATAGAGAGATCACTAATATGACCATCTGTCAGTGATGTGAAGGGACACAACCTGAATGCCTAATCAAGTAATATTACTCACTCAGTGGGAAAGATTAGCCGCAGGAGTAAATGGTTTTGTTTGTAAATGAGGAAATAGTTTGTTCAAATGAGAAAGTATTGAAGTTATGCTGGTTGTGTGCTGGCACTTAACAGAGCAAGCTCTCCTGGGCCTGCCACTGGAAAACTGGATGACTTTAGTAGATTATTTTAACTTGCTTTGTGAAGTTATGGCAAAGCATTTCTCACCCATAGATATCAAAGCAATAACTACTGTAAATTCCAAAATGAAGACCACAGTTTTGCTCCCAGTCGCAACTTCCAAAGTGACCACAAAACATGAAGTTTAGTTTGTCTGCAGGGTCTTTCTGATATTAACATGAACTGAACCAGTAGCTAGCAATATTAGCAGAAATGTGCTCTTGATATGGTTAGTCCTACTGATTCTGTTAATCCCAACACTTTCAGATGAAAGTTTACCAGAATCCCATCATTCTAAAAGGAAGGAAAAGAGAATGCTCATTTGTCTGAAAAAAACTGTAAAAATACACCTGATCTTTGGTAATACAAGTAAATCAGGGTGCAGATTTTGGGGCTCAAAGGTATCATATTTAAAAGCTGCACAGCAAGGTGCCAAATTTAGTTCTAAGGCCTTTATTTAAAGGTCACTGATGTTATCAGTCTTTTGTGACTGCAAACTCTTCACTAAGTTCCAGATTCTGAAAAGTATGTAAGAACAGTTTTGTCAAAACCTCCTGAAGCATGTGGCCTGTAAGGTCTCTTGATCTCGCTTATGAAAGAGGTGATCTGTACTTGGCTCGAGATTAGTACCAGGAAGGAACAGTTGAATGTGAAAATACTATTCTAACAAGAAGCATAACATAATAACTATAAGCCAAGATTTCACCTTAATCTAAACTAGATAATCTAACAAATGGATGCCTTGATGAAAAGTATACCAGGTGATACAGAGTAAACCTCACATGAGAGAGTGAACCCCGAAGTTCCTACTCTTACAGACCTTCTGTGTAACTTGGGGTATACCAATGTTCTGTCTACATGTTGTCTAGATAGTTAACCAGTGACAGGGAATATCCCTGAGCACTGGAATTTGATCCTCTTTACTGTTAAATTTTTAGCAAAGTGCTTGGCATGGTTTTGTCTGGACCTAATATAGTCTCTCAAACATCTCCTAGACACTGCCTGGAAGCCAAAAGAAGCCAAGGACCATTCCTAGAATAAATAAGTTTGGAAGGTAATTTTGGAAATCACCTGGTCTAAGCCCATTCTTGAAACAGGCTCTGAGCAAGGTGCTCAGGGGCTGAAGAACTCCAAGGATGGGGTTTTCACAGCTTCTCTGGGCTCCAATTTGAGTAATTGCTCTCAGGACAGAACAGTTTTTCACAGGTAATTTACATTGGACAGGGGATGACTGATGTAGTGTGGAACCGGCTCTTATATAAAGACCAACACCAAAGCTACATGCAAATTCACTGGTGCATTGGGTTTAATGCTTTTTTGTATAAGAGTAATTACATCTTCAGGGAGGAGATATTTTAAGCTACAAAATGTCATTTTCTTATGTCGTCACCAATATTCTGCACTGATAACCTAGAATTTCACTGATATAAAAGTTTGGGACTCACAAACAAAAACAGCTGATGCAGTGGGTGAGGATGCTGGGGATACAGATGGAGGACAGTAAATGTTTCAGGCATCATTAAAAGGACAGGTTTTTTTTTAGAATAGAAATTTACTGACAGACCTTACGTTGTGCCATGCAGCTGAGCATACATTTCACTCCAATGAGCAGTGAACACACAATAAATAAATATGCCATTATGAGACACCTGCCACATACATCAAGAAAGCATTGTAAAAGAAGCTTAGAAGTGAGGTGCATATGAAACAGTTTGAAGAAATACATTTCACCCTGCAGTCTCTTTGTGCTAAGGGAGTCACCTTGTCCTTTACAGGTTCTCAAATGAAGGGTGGTAAAACATTATCTTTGATCAGTTCTCATGGATCGCCTATAGCCTACGTTGGAGGTCTCTATGATGCCTTGTAGAATTTCATGTTTAGTGCCTCAGTTACTTGGGCCACTGCTGTCAGTCTGAATTTTTGAGCTCTGATTACGTGAAGCGTATAGAACAAAAGATAGCTGTGGCACTTGCATTGTATAAATCCTGCTGCTTAGAGAGAAAATTTCAGGTTAAAAAAACAGGTGGAGAAGAGCCAAATAAAAAATTATGTTTGCTGTTCTTCTGTAAATATTACTTCTTAATAAAAGATGACATTCTGGAACAAGTGTGTAGGGCAAATTCTTTGGCAGTGGAGGATGACAAGAGACCGATTATATACTCTGCAGCACTAAGAGGTTTCTTCCTTATCCATCTTTATTAAAAATATAGACTTTTTCTTCACTTCTGTGTTTGAAAATATATGTATAGGGTACACGTCATAACAACTGTTCACAAAAAGCTAGGACTTTTCCAAGAATCAGTATTTCCTCCTGAAATTTCTTAAGAGCTATGTGAAGACTATTGTTTCCCCATCCTAGACTTTGCCTGAGCTGTAAATAAGCTCTGTAGCTGTGGTCCTACCAGTCGTCTGCATGTCTTACCCTTTGGTCTTGCACAGGGAATGCCTTTTCTGCCACATATTCCCCCTGCTTAGGACTCAAAGACCAAGACACCATTAACTTGCACAATCTGACCTTATTTAAGTCTGTGTGAATTGGATGTGAAGTGCAGCTTCTTGCTGATCAGTGCTGGGTGGACAGGATGCAATCAGATCTAACTGGAAAATAGGAATTAAGGGAGCTGTCAGAAGCAGAAGGAATCTTCTTATCACAGTCTCTGCAAAAGGAATGACAAAACCATGCTCATTTGTTTTTTAAAAATGACAAGAATGTCAGCAGATCATCATAACTCTACTGCATTGTAGTGTTATCTGAAAGTAAAATCCAATGTTTGAGTTGTAGTTGCTTTCAGTCATATCAAAACCTCAAATCTGGGGGATTTTTATGAGAAAACAAGGCTGACAATTTTAAAAGGAAAAGATCAGAGGGAGTTTTGCACCAAGCTTCTTTGAAAATTCCACTTTCTGACCTCTAAATAGCATCAGGTTGATGAAATTTTTCCATTGTAGTACTGAGGAACCTCAGGAAAAGATCAGCACCTATTTGCGCTGCCCACAGAAACAAAATAGCCCCCAGGACAAACAGACCTGCTGCAGTGTTGACGATTAAGCAATGATTTGTCTTAAGCGGCATGTAAAATTATATATTTTAGTATGATTTAATATGTAATGCTGTCTTGCTGATAAAAGGATAAAGGCTCTGCTGTGGGTGGTATTATGCAGTCATGTAGGAAATTGGGGTTTACATACAATCTACATTCAAAGAACATCTGTTGAAAGAATTCAGCAATAGCATGACATGGACATTAAACTTCATAGTTACTGTTCCAATGTCATGTCTTTCAGTAAGTTAGGCAAAGCAAGGAGAAAAAGAAACTAGAAATTATCATCTTCAAGGTGGGAATGATGAAAAGGTGTCTGTAGATGGCAGAGCATGGATATGTACTGAGAGTGTGAGAGTGAAAAGGAACTGTGTTTTGAAAGTGAAAACCAATTGTGGAATCCTGTCCTTGACAGTAGAAAGTGTATGTGTCAGTCAGTGCTACTCTGAAGGGTACAAAGGAGTGAGTGTTTAGTGTTAGCGAGGAAACAAACCCATAAAATGTTCTGCAAGGAGCAATTGGGCACTGTGAGTTTAATCTTCTCCTTTTAAATTCTTTCAATGTGTTTGAGGGATTTTTCTGTTTGTATTTTTATTTTTATGATGTGTCAGCATTCAAAGCTTGCATGTATAGCTTTGCAAAGTTATAGCCGGATCCCAAAGGAAATATCAGGCAGTGACTGCTCTACGGGCTGCATGTGTATCAACAAGCAGAACACAGCTCAAATAGCTTCTTTAACAGCAGCAGGGTCCCTTTAGACAACTTACAAGCTTTCACCTGAAGTAATTGCACAGTCAGCTTCTAATGCAGTCCTTGTTTTAAATCACACCATACTTTTGTATTGCTTTTTAGCTGCAAACTCATACACAGGCATTTACTAACTTGTGTGTTCTGTTCTGACTGTTTAATATCTGGCAAACTGGTGATTTAAAACTGCAAAAGCCCTTTTTGGACTAGCATTTTTCAATCAAGAAAAACTGGAGTAATATAAAGTATATTTAAGAAAGACATGCTTCTTCCAGGATGGAAAGACCTTTAAGATGCTGGGATATTCTGATGCACAGAATGTGGGCTGAACATGGGATATGGAAATTAAGAAATTTTCCAAGTCTTCTGAAGGGAATCATAGTTTTTAAGTTTTTAAAGGATTTTGAATCATTTCAAGTCAGTGGGACTTGTTCAGTTTTGCTGTATCTGGATGATGCTTCTCAGTGTCCTTCTATCTCCTTTTCTCTGACCCAGTCTTATCCCAAATAAACAGACCATCCATAATTGCCTTAATGTCCCAGTTTGGTAGGTCCATTATCAAAAGTCTGGTATTCTCAAAACTGTTACCTACTGATATTGTATATATTGTTTTCTGGTATTACCTGCAGGTTCCCCTAGACACTGTGGCCTTGCAAAACTCTACTGCCCAAAAGCTCCTTTTCAATTATCTGCAAAGTCTGGTTGCTTCTCGCGTACCTTTCCCTTGGATAGTAAAGGAAAGGTATGTGACATGGCAACCCAGCCATCCCTCATGGTGATGTGACCTGTGAGCTTTGTACACTGCTCTTGTCTCATCCAGCAATTTCATATTTTGCATCCGGCAGTTTCCCATGTCCTGCTCAGTCTCACTGAATTTAAATTGTTTAAACTTTAAAATTATTTCCCTCTATAGATTACTTAGAAAATTTCTTAATTTTTGTATCCCATGTTCAGCCCACATTCCTTGCATCAGAATATCCCAGCCTCTTGAATGCCTCCATTAACCTTAGCCCAGGGCTTAAGGAATGATCCAGTCGTTTCCTCACAGCCATAACAAGGAACAGTAGCTGTAGAAAAGCTGTGAGAAGACTGTGCAGTACCAGTCTGATTTTCCTTTGTAAATGGCCTTCTCCTTTCTTGCTAAATCTGCCATGCAGGGACAGTGAAAGTACCTGCTTGCTCCTGACAGTCAAGGTCTGACCTCATTCTTCATTATCTTGAAGGTCTGAGATTACTATTAATGGGGTTTGCTTAGTTAATAATGTGTATATCAAAGAAATTGAGGCATATGATTTCTTTCTCTTGTGAATTTCTTGATTTCTGGAAATGTACTTGAAACTCGTGTGGGCGTATTTGATCTCCCATGCAGAGTGCATGACTGCAAAGTGGTTAAATGTGTAGTTTAGGTAAGTAGTCATGGAAATATCTTGCCAAAATATCCCACACAGAGTTGGTAGGGGAGACCTCAAACGCTGACTCTCACAGGGTAGGTCAGATTCCCCACTACATCAAGAACTTGGAAGAGCAAGTGCAAAAGATTATGGTTCTCATCTGTTTGAGAGCACTCATCATGGGTGCAAATGAGAAGGTACCACAGGAGAGTACTGGGAAGACTTCCAGGCAGAGGGAAGAAGTGGAGGTAATGAAGAAAACTGGTCCTACATCTTCTAGTAAAAAGAATAATTCATATCTTTTAAGATGCAAACATTGGACTTTTAAAATACAGATTTTCAGAAACATGCTGGTAGGAAAAGGAAAGAAAATGTAACTATCAAGGCAAGAGAAGATGAGCACTAGCTCTTAAAATCTGCCAATTATTCCAAGAGGTTTTGTTTTCTACTCCCGTCATGGAGAGTAGGGAAACGTACAAACCATTTACAAGCACATAGTAAAACAGAGCATTAGTTAGACATGGTTAGTCAATAAGTGGCTATTTGCAATTTTAAAATAGAAAACAAAATATTTTTCTCGGCCTAGCATAGTAGAAAAAAAGTGAATGTTAGTGGGGATACTGCCAAAAGGTTTATTGCATATTAACAAATGTTATTTCTGGATCACTATGCAACTGGGCAAAACCCAATTCTTTAATATAGCATCTCAGTAGGCAAAAGTTTGAGTGTTTTTAATATTTTGATGGCAGTAATCTTCCTGATGCTGGGTGTCAGCTTTCCTGATGATCAAACTGATGGATAAATTATTAAGCGGTAGTGATGGACAATCTTTCAGGGATAATTAAGAGTAATAAAAATAAGTGTATAAAGGGCACATGCCAACACTTTTGTAATGGTGTCTGCTGGTTTTGGGAGCTCTCTCAGCAGCTATGCCATGCTGTATCAGCACAATTTCTAAAATAATAGCACTCTAACATCCATGGAGGGCAATAAGAAAACCTGGGTGAAATTAATTTGGATGTTCTTGTCTATTTTCATACTGCAAGCATCTCCTTCAGGAAATTACTATTACTCCTGGGGATTTTGTCATTATCGTTGAAACAGACCAAGTCTTTTATCCCTGAAAGACTCAAATGGGACTGGAGATTGAGCCTGGGAAATATTATCCATGAATACCAGACCAGTAAGCTGTCGCGGCATAGGAAAGCAGACGTTGCCATACTGCTCTGCTTGCCTCTTTAAAGGGTGTGAACATCTGGGCCCACATTTCTGTCTAGAGGCTCCATTCTGCATGTATATGCCTCTAGAGCGTGCTCATTGCTATCAGTGGAGCATGTCCCAGGACTATCCTAAGTAATGTGCTTTGAAACAGTACCTATCATTGGCGTCATCTCTTCCCTGAGGAAGAGATTTATGCAATGAGCTCTTGATTTGGGGATATTTTAGCTTTTTCCTGACTGGCAACTCTTTTGATCGGAGCATGGGGATTCATTGCTGGGGAAACATCTTCCTTTTGCTTTGTGTGTTTTGGAGATTCTTCATGTCACCAGTTCTCTGGTCATTCATACACTTTGATTGCAGTCTCTTTGTGGTCTCATCTGTTTTCTGCCTGTGGCCCACAATCGAATTTTCTGGGGATGTAATTTGTGTGAATAGGTCCTTTAAGGTAGTTTATAGGGAGCCTGAGAGATGCTTGAAAGCAAGCAGCAGGTCAGAGAGGCTTATCCACTGGTCTCTTTGGACCTTGGTTCCTATGAAAACCTGTAAAAACTTATCACGCTTACAATGGGATGTTGTGATGATAATCACTTTGTACTTGGAAGGAGTCTTGTGGTAGCTCAGGTTCCTTTGTGCCCACTACAGAGTTGTGTGCTGCCCTTTCTTTCACAAATATGACTCTTATTTGTCCAAAAAATATGGGATCCATCAACTTCAGTTACCATCCAAAGTTTCCTGGTGGTGTAGGTAACTTGTTTTCTTTCAGTAAGCACAATGCAGGTGGCCATTTACCTTGATGAAGCTGACAAACAGTAAGTCGCTAAAATGCAGAAACTCAATTTCTGTCACTCATATGTCAGAAATAATAGATTTTCTGGGCACAGACCTCCAAGCACTTTGAAGCTGAGGGCTTGGCTGAGCTCGAATACTGTATCATGTTAGCTGTCCTTGTTAGTGTGGACAGGTTTGCATATTTATGTGCTTCTATAACAAAGTATTCTCTTTCCTCCTAGGGATTGGGCTATAACTTTGGGTACTACCCTATTAACATCTGATTATGGCTTAACTGCATTCATATTTTGTAAGGCGCCAGCAAAGCCTTTGCTGGCATTAGGAAAAATAAAGCATAATAAGAAGACGTTCAGCAACTACCTCAGCCACCCCTAGATATATATATGTATATTTTTTTTTTCCTAGCAACCCAATGATATATGGGAAGATCCTGCATTTCTGTTCTAAAGCTATATATGTATTCATGGATCTTTAGTGTTCATGGTCCCTGCATCCAGGAGCAGAGCCCAGAAGCATCCTGGAATGATGGCAGAATCCTCCATTTCTATCAACTTTATTTTCCTGCTTGCTTTCCACAAACGGAAGCACTGGAGGTATAAAGCAGAAAGGGACTGCAGTGTACTTTGGCCAAGGTCCCATCAGGACAAGTAGGAGTTTCAAAGCTGTGGGGACTAGGGTATGTCCTGGGTTCAGCAGCAGCAGTCATTTTTCTCCTTCTTGGTAGCTGGTGCAGCGCTGTGGTTTTGATTTTGGGCCTGGGAACAGCGCTGATAACACCACTGTTTATAGTTACTGCTTGGTTATGTTTTGGTCTGGCCAAAGACTTTCTGAGCCTCATGCTATGCCAGGGAGGAGGGGGAGCCGGGAGGAAGCAGAGACAGGACACTTGACCCAAAATGACAAAAGAGGTTATTCCATACCACAGCACATCATGTCCAGGATGGGAAGATGGAGAGCAGAGACCCGGAAGGGTGTGGCGGTGCACTGAGGGGTTCGCTGTTGGGGGTGCACTGGCTGGGTTGGGGTCGATGAGCAGTTGTATTCTCTTTCCTTGTGTTTCTCTTGCATTATTGCTGGTGGTAGCAGCAGTGATTTGTGTTATACCTTAGTTACTAAACTGTTCTTATCTCAACCTGTGGAAGTTGCATTCTTTTGATTCTCCTCCCCATCCCCCCGGGACTGGGGGAAGAAAGAGGGAGAAGTGAGTGAGTGAGAAAACCTGCGTGGCTTGGAGGCTTAAACCACTACAGGGTATTTGCCTTGTGACCTCTCCATTGTCAGCTGCAGCCATGTTAGGAGCACAGAGGTGGAAAGGTAGGCAGCATCTTCTGCAGGATCAGTGGTACAAAGAAGTACAAAGACAGTAAAACAGAAGGCTTTCAGTTACCTGTAGCCAGCTAGTTAGGAGCTGTAGGACATGGTCAGGTTCTGCTTTTCAGGGTAAAGCATGTTGTGCAGCCAAACAACAGGGAGTTTTGCATAATTAAGCTAATCTATTCTAGTAAATCAAATAGTGCTTGGTGATTTTTAAAGCGCTGAAACTTAATGCTTTATATTGTCAAACTGTTACCGTGGTTCCTGGACATAGCTTTCGCATGGTCCAGCTAGCAGCTTCCAAAAGATATTTGGTTTTATTTTGGAAATTAACAGGGACCATGGACCATTTTCAATGGGCATTTTGTATATGGCCACCACAGTGGGTGGTGGGAGAATGTAACAGCATAGATACAACCGGTCCACTTGGTGTCAAGGAGACTCAAAGAACAAGTGCTGGCATTGTATAACTTACTGGAATAGTTATAACCAGAATATTGAAGATCTAATATTACTCAAATACTACTGCTGACAATGGGCAATGCACATTATGGACTTAAGAAGCCTCAGAGTGGATCTGTATCCAAATGTCCCTCCTCCACTGAAGCTGCCATACAATTTGTGTGGGAAGTCAGGATACAGAGTCTGATGAATCAGCTTTTCATTTTAGGTAGCAGCATTTGTTTTTTAACTCTGCCCTTGGTGTTAGCTCTGAAGGACTTAGGAACAAATGTTCTTTCTGGCCCAAACCGTGTTTGCCAATTGTGTAACCTCAGCCATGCATATTACTCGCACAGCTAATTTTTGTATTGACACCTTGCCAAGCCAACTGTCCCATTTTTCTTGTATATTTACACAAGAGGGTAGTTTTGCACAGCTCTGGTTCAATGAGCTTGTAGTCAGTTACCAGACTTATGGATTTCCATCGCACCCGTGCTTCTGGAAAATGCCCAGATTTCTTTGTGGAGTCCTATATACCCATCTCCAATTCTTTCTGTATCCGTGAACAAACAGCTGCTTCCAAGTCTGTGTGACTTATGAAGCACGACTCCACCATTTGTGTGGGATGACAATTTTAGTGAGGAAACCACTTTGATGGTTCAGCAGGGGGAAGGCAAAATTTGAATAGAGCCATAAAAGACTATCTGAGAACTAAAACACTGTGAGAAAATATGGAAATATTTCAACCAAGGAAATAAAAAGATTTTGAGTTTTGAATTTGTCTCCCAGCAGTAGTTTGCAAAATGAATGCACATCCAGTAATCAACGAACCATTCACTGTGAAATTTGGCATACCGGAGATGGGTGCTGCTATCCTTTGTTTATCTGCCCTAAAATGACTTATATGAATCAGTTAGCAGAGATTATGTTGGGCTGTGTGGAACATATCACAGTTTTCAGATGTCAGGCTAAATCTCAGCCTTCCAGAGGGACTGGAGTACTGCATGTGCATCAGAAGTTAGTAAGTAGCTAATCAGAGCAGATTTTCATCTTTAAGTTTTGAAAAATTGTATGTGTTACTTTTCACTTTTGGGTAACACAAGAAAGGTAATGAAGGATTTTAGTCCTAGAGCTGTTTCGCACTTGGAACTGCTGCACCAGATCAAGTCTGAGGATTATTTCTGTTGGTTTCCAGTCACTTCCAGTGGGCAGCATCAAATGCTACATGGTAGTGCTGAACAAAGTTTCTCTTTTTTCCCTTAGTCAGATGTGGAATAATCTCCACTTATATCCAACAAACACTAACAGGCTTAAGATCTAAAGGAATGGAATTCCTCTCTAAAATATTCAGCATCACCACTCAGGAATGATTGAAGATAGTCTCTGTGTGAAATTTACAAGGTTTTCATTGATCTTTGCTAAATCCTTGCACTCAAGAGTTGTTTTTGCCTTCATACATCACTATGAAATTTATTTCTGGAAAACAGTGTTTTCCAGAATTTCTGTATTTCCAGTATTTCTGGAAAACAGCTGAACCCATGACATGTGGAAAAGTTCCTGGGGGTCCTGCTGGACACGATGTTGAATATGAGACAGTAATGTGAAAGAGCATTCACAGCTTCCTTGGGCAACCCATTCTACTGTTTCACCACCCTTACAGTAAAGAACTTCCTCCTTATATCCAGTCTTCCCCTGTTTAAATTTTAACCCATTACCTCTTGTCCTATCACTACAGTCTCTAATGAAGGGTCCCTCCCCAGCATCCCTATAGGCCTCTTTCAGATACTGAAAGGCTGCTAGGAGGTCTCCATGCAGCCTTCTCTCCTCCAGGCTGAACAGTCCCAACTTGCTCATCCTATCTTCATACGGGAGGTGCTCCAGTCCCCACATCATCCTCGTGGTCCTCCTCTGGACTTCTTCCAACAGTTCCATGTCCTTTTTATGTTGAGGACACCAGAACTGCACACAATACTCCCAGTGAGGTCTCATGAGAGCAGAGTAGAGGGGCAGGATCACCTCCCTCGACCTGATGGTCACGCTCCTTCTGATGTAGCCCAGGATACGTTTGGCTTTCTGGGCTGCGAGCACACACTTCCAGCTTGTTCATTTTTCCATCAACCAACACCCCCAAGTCCTTCTGCGCAGGGCTGCTCTGAATCTCTTCTCTGCTCAACCTGTAGCTGTGCCTGGGATTGCTCTGGCCCAGCTGTAGGACCTTGCACTTGGCATGGTTAAACTTCATCAGGTTGGCATCAGCCCACCTGGCCTGGGTTCAGCAGTAGCAGTCATTTTTCTCCGTCTTAGTAGCTGGTGCAGTGCTGTGGTTTTGACTTTCAGCCTGGGAACAATGCTGATGACACCAATGGTTTTAGTTGCTGCTCAGTAACGTTTAGTCTGACCAAGGATTTTCTGAGTCTCATGTTCTGCCAGGGAAGAGGGGAAGCCGGGAGGAAGCAGAGAGAGGACAACTGACCCAAACTAACCAAAGGGGTATTCCATACCGCAGCACGTTATGCCCAGTTTATAAGCTGGTTGGCAGTTACCCAGAAGGGCTAGATCACTGCTCGGGTCAGGCTGGGTATTGGTCTGCGAGTGGTGAGTGGTTGTATTATCTTCCCTTGTGATTTCCCTTATCATTATTATTATTGGTGGTAGCAGCAGTGGTTTGTGTTATACCTTAGTTACTGGACTGTTCTTATCTCAACCTGTGGGAGTTACATTATTTCAATTCTCCTTCCCATCCCTCTGGCAGCAGGGGGAGGAAAGAGGGTGAGTGTGCGGGCGGCTGCGTGTTTCTGGGTTGCTGGCTGGGCTTAAACCATGACACCACCTCACGAGCATGTCAAGGTCCCTGAAATTCTGTTGCATGTTTTGCTCAGGAGAACTGAACAACTGGATGGCAAGAGAAGAGCTTCAGGAAGGGTGGCTCCCTGTGGCAGCAAAAGGTTAAGGCATTTTTAGTTCCTTCCAGGAAATTCACAAAAGACAGGATACTGCCCTGGCCTTTGCAAAGCTCCCTGGCATGTCTTACACTGGGAAGCTGAGCCTCCCTTTGCTGATCTGCAGATACAGCAATGCCAATTTGCCTGCTCAGTGAGCTATCAAGGACTCCTTTGTTTGGAGGGCACTTCTGTAGAACAAGTCATATCTTTCCTGTTGCTTAACGAAGTGATGCCAGGGTATTTAAATGGATTCACTGGGAAGGAAACTGTGAAAGCTTTTTGTCTTAAAATGAAATTTTAGCTTTCACATTAAACAAATAAACAAACAAGAAGTATGAGAACAAATTTAGATAGCTAGTCAACTAACTGGATGGATCACGTCTCCTTTGTTACCTGTTAATTCGCTGCAGAACTAATGCAAATGTTGTGTAGAATCCACCATAACGAGGGACTGATTCTTGAATTTGGAGTGCTAGTACGTTAGTCACTAAACAAAATAAAAAATCTTTTTGAAAAGGATGAAGGTCTCTCACTGGTTTAACCTTCTTTCATGCACCTTCATTACATCAGATTAATTTTTCCTTCCACAGAACTGACAAAAGATAAGAGAGATATGGCTAGTGTTAACAATTTCTTCCTCAGGCAGAGATGTGGGTAACTGAAGTGTAGGATCCAGTGTTGGACTCTCAGATGCAATGGGTCTCAAAAATAGAGAAAAGCGATAACAAGCACTGGCACCTGGCTGGATCATATCTCTGTTTTATTCTCAACCCATGGCTGTTACTGCCTGAGTCTTGCTGACCACAGCAGGCTGCTGAACCCAGTTTGCTAAGACCCACAGTGTTCCACAGACCAAGAATGCATCCTTCATGAAATGACAATACAGCACAGAGTAGAGAGGAGCTGCACAGTGCTAGGAATGAACACCATGAAGAAAAGAGTGATTGAACAGAAGTGTTGTATGGGATCCAGGTGATATAAGTCAACATAGTTCCTCTGACTCTAGTGGTATCCTCAGTAGTCCACAGTAGATATCAAGACTGTAAAGTCTAGGGATAATTATGCTTTTGTTCAACAAATCCATCTTTACTGAGAAGTGAAATGCACCATTCAGCCATGACTATTAGGCTGTAAAAGATACATTCTACCTGTGAGGTGTACAGTAAGTCACTGTGGGCTCCTGTATAAGCATGACAGATACCTGCTACCTGTTGATATCTCTTTGTAACCATAGCTCTCTGCTTCTTAGGCAAAGATCTATTTATCTCTCTGCTTACCTGTTTGCAAAGCCTTGTGAAACAAACATCTTGCTGTTCACAATGTGCTAATGGCTCAATAACTCTCGAATCACTGCAGTTCCTTGGCAAAGAGTGGCATGATCCAGCAATAAAGGAAAATAAGTTTATAGACAAAGTGTAATTAGAACTGGCAAAGCTGCTTTTTGCTGTATAGGAAAATACTTGACTATGTTTTCTTGTTGGTTACTTACAGATTTCATTGGTCTGAAAGAATGGATCTGAAAAGGGAAAAGGAACAGTACTGTATTCAGGAATAGAAAAGGCTTTGGACACATAGAAATAAAAGGCACTGAAATTGCTGTTGCATCCTCTCTGGAGAGCTGAACTGTGGTTAGATAATGTTACCCCTTGGCTCAGCATTATTTTACTGGAGGATACTCACAAGTTGAAGTCCCAGGTATATCCAGGCTCTTCATATTGGCCAGGCATGGTGGGAGCCTGTCCTCCAAAGTGAGACACCCTCATATCCATGTGCCCCTTGGAGCTTTGTCTTGCAGGCAGGCAGTTACACTGGTAGGTGACTCTAATGTGGGAGTGTGCTTTCAGCCATGAAGCCACAGCTGACCTGAGCATTACGTTAAGCCTAATAATTACCCACAAGGTTGGATTCAGACAGACTGGTGGATACTGCCAATATTAAAGTTTATTTGATTCTGAAGAGCAGAGTTGTAGTGTGGAAAAAAGAGGAGAGTGTAGCGTAAAATGCTAAGAAATGCTCAAGTCCCTTCCAAAGTGTACAATGCTTGCCCTGGTAATTTTGAGATCCATGTTTTCCTTTGCACCACGTCTATCAACTTTTCTTTTTCCCTACCTTAATGCTGGTGGCTAATTTTTTCCACTCTAGTTCAAAAGTAACAGTAAAACTCTTTTTCCAGCTTCTTTGCTCCATTTTTGCACCTATAATTCTCAGATTTAAATTCTCTCCCTGTTGTGAAAGGTGCTGCACAGCTTAAGGCCTGAATTTGTCTTGGCTGATTTACTTTTCTGGCTGTTGGTTCATCAGATTTTTTGACTAATAATTTTGTGGGTTTTTTTCTTGTCTCCCTCCTCCGTCTCTTCTTTCTTCTTTCTCTGCCTCCATCCTATAATCTCTGTCTTCCTGGGATGAAGGTTATTTTAGTCTGAATGTCAGATGAAATTCATTCCTTTTGCCCACCGCTCCAATGCTGATCCCTATGCATCTGCTATCTTATGTTCTTTTTCAATCTCTTTTTCAGGCTCTGTTGGTTTCTAAAACTGGGAACACTTTTCATCTGCAAATGGCTTCAGCTCTCTGTCTTTATTTGCATCACCAGCTTGCCTTCTATAATTTATCATAACTTCCTGATAGAGGTGTGGCTACAAAGCACTTCCATTGACTCACCAGCTGAAATCTCTGAATTTTAAGCTCTGTAAGGAAAACACTGTGATTGTGTCCCAGTTTTGCAAAGTGGCATATGTAGTGCAATGCACAAGTTGGAGAAAAATACTCATGGCAAGTAAGAGAGGATCTATGTGAGTGGAAATAACACAGTGAATATTTAAAGACCAACTGGGAAATCAGTGACCACTTAGGTCAACTTCAGCAGGCTAGACTGAGTAGTTGGGAACTGTAAAAGTAAGTATTTGGGAGAAATGAACCTACTGAGTAATAAGCACCATGAGTTGGAGACATTAATCATGCCTAATAAAAACTGAGTCTCTCTTGAAATTACAGGGTGGGTGGGTGGGTGAAACATATGGTGTATGCAATCCATCTATTTTTTATCATTTGGTACATTGCAATCTAAAACTCAGGATACTATAGAACGATGTTGATGTGATTAACATTGGCTGGCAGATCATGTCTACCAGCAGACCAACTTGATAGTGGAAGTACGGATGGAGGTGCTGAATATTTGAGCAATAGCTTTCAGTAAAATTAAAAGACGTAGTGAAGATTGGATCTCAACCAGAAGTGATCTCAGACAAGGTCCCAGAATTAAATATGGGATCAGGATTTTTCAGGTTTTTCTATCTTGGAATTCCACATTGATAAACAAGGAGCCATGATAGGAAGTGGTGCGAATGGCAGTCAGAAAGAAAATGAAAATAGCTATTAAGTACCCTGGTAAGAGTAGAAAGGAAAAAAAAATCATAACAGATATGAAATTTTATCATAGAAAAGAACCCTGTGATATACATGAGTGTTCTGGAAAGATGACTATTGAGTTTGTTTCCAAAGAATCTTTGACAAATATTGAATCGTAACAGCTATTTGAAACAGTGACCTGTTAACCAAATTAAGTGCTCTGCAGTTAGAGGGCATTGCTACAGAGCAGGAAGTGACCTATTTACAGCTTTGTTTCTGAAAGTCAGAGGTCCTTCAGCTGATTAATATTGCGGCATTTAATAATGTTTGTACTGCGGTGTTTAATGACCTTATATGTCTGAGGCTGGTTTTAGGCTTCTTTAGTTTGCAAATACCCTTTGGGGGAAAAAAAATTGACAGCAAAATGTTAAAAAATGAGTTGTTTAGAAGTCAGTAATTCAACTTCGTGAAAGTCCTTTCTGCTGTGATTAAACAATTCAGAATTGTTCACAAGACGAATTTGGGTGTGAATTTGGTCCCCGAAGTCTGAACTACACCTTCAGATGCTGTTAGAGTCTATGCAGAGGAATGGGTATAATCTGTGACATCTGCTGTCAATTACTCAATGCACTTTAGGTAGGTGTCTGAAATGAATCACCCACTGTAGCCTAACTCAATTCATCTTCTCCACTGACAATAGAGCCAGTCCGAGCAAATAAACTTAGATATGCAAATATTTTTTATATCTAGAGGATAAATAGACTAAAACGCTGGTTCTCAGAGTTTTCAGAACTGGAATATTCTTTTAATTCACAGCAATTTAATCCTCACTTTCTCACTATAGGTGCCACCATCACCATGCTGATAATATCTATAAGTTGTGATACTAGTCAGTGCAGCCTGTCATTCTGCACAGAATATTTTGCATCGCAAGTGGTTTGTCTTTATCATCTTGTCCTCTCCAGATCTTGTGTCTGACCTGTACACCTCTGTACAGATTCTCCTCCAAACACCCAGCACTGCCACAAGGGCCATTTCCCTTATATAGACTGGCCTGGGAAATTGGCTGATGCAGAAATCATTGGACATTTCTTTCTTTACTCATAGCATGATCTCACAGCTTCCTTGTCCTAACTGTCCAGCCTGTGGTCTGCTGGAAAGAGAAACAGTCCTACCTAGGTTTTGCAAGTGTACAAGACGGCACAGGCAAGGACAATGGGGATGGGAAAAGAGTCACTTCTACATCTGCACGTGAAGAGTGTGTCCCTGCCTGCAAGGCTGCTTGCACACACCCCGTCTCCATTGCTTCACAGTAAATGTAACATGTTTCATATGGCTCCGTGAGAAATGAAGTTTTCAGCATGATACAGAGATGGGAGAAGGGAAAGAAAGACAGAAAATTTGGCTTGAAGAAATTATCTACACTGTCATTCTTATAGTCCTGTCCAAGCATCTGGGGAGTGCTGCTCTGTGCCATCAAACAGCAATCCTTGTGCCAATCAAGTCACTCCATCCAAGGTCCTACAATTATTTGTTTATCTGTTTATTGTTCTGATCCACTGCTGTATGTCACAGTTTTATGAAGATAAGTATTGTTGGGATCCTTGATGAAACAGGGTCCCTGTCTCAAAGATACCATGCTTTGTATAGATGACTAAAGAGACCTTCAGAGGAGAAAGAAAAGCTTTTACGTCTGCCATCTGGATTCTAACAGTCCCACTTGGGATCACACCTACTGGCCTGCCATCCTCTTCACTGCTGACTGTTTTCTGAGCAATGTGGTGCTCACTCAGTTTCAGGAACAAAACTTTTAACACACGTCATGGAAAAGCTAAATCAATGACAGCATTTTAGACATGAATACAGTGCAATATTTGTCCTGTTGAATGAAGTACATAAAAAATCAGCCAAATCAATTCAGAACATGCCAAGAATGTATTTCTCAAAATTTTTTTTCAGATATTTTTTCTGACTAAGACCTTAAAGTTAGTATGATTTTCACCAGTTATTTCTGGTAAGTCTCATTTAAAATTGATTTAAATCTAATAAATTCTGATCTACATTAGGAAGATGGAAAGCAGGCTGCTTGACCTCAGATCTGTGGGATGAAATGCTGCCATTTGGTGCCTCATCATTCTTTAAACATGTAGTAATAGGATGATGCTTTCTTTGAGGTATCAGTTTACTATGTTTATTGCTAATTGTCACCATTCCTAAACACATTTGAAAGTCTTAATGCTACTTGTGATGAAATAAGCACAACTGGTAGCATCCTGGGCATTTTGCAGAAGCTTATTGTAATGTTAAAAGTTTCAAATTAAGATCTGCTACATACATGCTTTTTGACTAAGTTAAGCCCACCTATAGCTTGAGCCCTGAAGGTGGCCTTCTTAGCAAAGCATTCAGATTTACACTTAAATCTAGGTCTTTATAAAGTATGTGTCTACATGTGCACTAGGTATCTAATCTCCGAAAACAGTCAGTAGAAATGAGATGCCTGAGGAGACAAATCTGGTTTTACAACTCCTACAGTGTCTAATCGCTTTCAGCTACAGCGAGATCAGGGAGCTGTTAATGACCTGTGAAATCATCAGAATAGAAGATTCATCTGAAAAGTAATGTCCAAAGGCTGCTTGATGCTCTAGTTGAACAGCTGGATTTTAGGGGAGAAGCTCAGGTATCATTTGTGATGAGCAGTTCCTTTCCATATGTCAGCAGACTGCTTGTCACTGAGGCTCGCTTGTGAGCATTTTCAGGCATTGAATATTCTTTAGGATACTTGAGATATCCGAATGAGAAAGGTAGATACAATGAAGGACATATATGAGAACTGTGCCACTATGCAAAGTCCTCTGGAGGCCAGGTGGGACACTAGCACATCTTAAATGACATTTCATGCATGGGCAGCTGATTCAATCTCCCGCATAGGTCCTTTACAAATCAGATTCCTGCGTTGCTCTGGTTTAATTTTGCTGGCACTGGTGTGGAAAGGTGGGGTTCTGAATCAATGCTCTTGTCTTTAAATTATAAAACCTACAGGGCCTATTTCTTGGGATACTTTCGCTTCATGAATCCCCATGAGATTCCTCCTGATTCATGCCAGTTTGGTGCACATGCTACGGGGAGGTGGAACACTATAAAGCACAGGGTGGGTTCTGCTGATGGTGACTGAGAAGAGGAATTCAATTTATTGCATTTTAGTCTTAATTGCAAACTATAGGAAACCACATTTCTTTTTCTTGGTTATGAGTTCCTTTCCTCCCACCTTTCAATTATATGTAAACCAGGCACATCTACCTGGCATAAACTATGGAAAAAAAAACTGGAGTAGTGTCATAGTTTAAGCCTCTAAAACTCACAAAGTTTTACTCACTCACTCCCTCCCCTCTTTTTCTTCCCCCAGTCCCAGGGAGATGGGGAGGAGAATCAAAAGAATGCAACTTCCACAGGCTGAGATAAGAACAGTTTAGTAACTAAGGTATAACACAAATCACGACTGCTACCACCAATAATAATGCAAGAGAAACACAAGGAAAAAGAATACAACTGCTCACCAAGCCAAACTCAGGCAGTGCACCCCCCAGCAGCGAACCACTGCACCACCATACACTTCCAGGTCTCTGCTCTCCGTTTTCACATCCTGGACATGACATGCTGTGGTATGGAATAACCTCTTTGGTCAGTTTGGGTCAGGTGTCCTGTCTCTGTTTCCTCCCGGCTCCCCCTCCTCCCTGGCATAACATGAGACTCAGAAAGTCCTTGGCCGGACAAAACACTACCATGCAGTAACTGAAAACACTGGTGTTATCAGTGCTGTTCCCAGGCCCAAAATCAAAACCACAGTGCTGCACCAGCTACCAAGAAGGAGGAAAAATGACTGCTGCTGCTGAACCCATGACAAGTAGAAAGGGTAAGAACAATGCTATTCTCATTACAATGACACTGAATTTGCTGGAAAAATAAGAATGGGAAGAAATCCTCCTGCATAATGAGGAAACCACTGTAAAAATCACCACCCAGAACCTAGAACCTCACTGCTTGTATGTACCTGTTTACAAAAAAAGATGAAAGACATAGGCCAGTGGCGGGGGGGGGGGGGGGGGGGGGGGGGGGGGGGGGGGTTGGGGTTGGAACTGGATGATCTTGAGGTCCTCTCCAGCCCTAACTGTTCTGTGATTCTGTGATTCTATGATTGCTTCACATTGGACCACCGTGAAGTGCTTGTATACTTTGGGTTGGAAAGAGGTATAAAAATCTTCCAGGAGAAAGGTTTAGTTCTGCTAGATTTGTGTACAGTTGAAAGGCAGGAGGCAACTCATAATCGACAAGAAGAAACGTGGTTTCTGATAAAGTGCAATTAAGACTGAAAATGCAGTAAATTAAAAGATGGAACTGCAATTACATGGATAATAAGAATACTTCTCAAATTGCATTGAACGTCTAGGAAGTCATGTCAAGCATCATGCTGCAGGGTTATTAATATATGATAAACAGTAAATCAGAAGCATCTCATTTCTGCATATGAAGAACTCCACTTGCGCCCTTTCCAGCCCCTGGTAATGGCTGTTGTCAGAGGTGTCATTTGGGGTTAGGTGCCCCTTATCTTGGTGAGAAATAACAATTTCTGTATTTCTAGGTCAGGTGGGAACCAAGGTGATTTTTACATTCTTCTTCAATGTTGTTTGTATAGAGTGAATAATTCCTGTGTGGAGAGAATGTTTTGCATGCAGATTAGGTGTATAAGGGAAATGGAAAATGCTCTGTCAAATAGGCAGTGCATAAAGACTGAGTAAAACACTATGGATAGTGGGGAGTCCTGAGAGTTGCATGGATGAGGAAGGGATTATTTGACCAAGCAGATAGCTTAATTTCTCATGCAACTTTGGCACATTCCCCCCACCTTGCCTTGTTCCTTAGTAATAAAGAACATTTTTCCTGTTTTACATGCAGCCATCACAGCTTTAGCTAAAAAAGACTAGACATTAAAATCCTTCTGAGGCGGCTGAGTTGTGTGAGATACAACTTCATAAATTTTCATTGCATCTGTATTGTATCGAATATTCCTTATAGGTTTAGCATTTACTTTTTTTGCACTGAGATTTTTCACTGCATAGTACTGAGTTAATCTTTGTTCCTTGGTTTGCACAGTCACAATCATGAAAATTAATTAATCGGTGACAGGACAAGGGGCAATGTTTTATACTGAAAGAAGGTAGGTTTAAACTGGACATAGGGAAGGATTTCTAGGTTTGGTGTTTGTGTGCTGTTGATATTTTTTTTTGGGGGGGGGGGTGTTGTTTTATTTTTTTTACTGTATGAAGGTGGTGAGGCACTGAAACAGTGTTCAAGACCAGGCTGAATGGGGCTTTGAGCAGCCTGGTCTAGTGGAAGGTGTCCCCTGCCCATGGCAGGAGGGTTGGAACTACATGATCTTTAAGGTCTCTTCCAACCCAAACCCTTCTGTGATTCCATGAAAATTGGATCCCTATGCTAGTGTGTGGCACCAGATCTGCTTTGTAGGACAACACATTCAGTGTGATTTCCTTTCTGCTGACTCTGGTGTGGGTAGCTGTGGCAAAGGCATCAATGATCATGATGTGGCGAATACAATTGAAACTGCCACAGTGCTTGTGTTTTGGTCATAAATAAAACAGGATGTCCTACAGAATGGGGAAAGCTTGTGTATACTGGAGCTGAAGGAACATCTCCTTCCACTACTCATGGATGCCTTCACCAGCTTCACAGGACCTTATGGCAATTCAAAATATTTCATTGTTTGGCCTCTGCTTAAATACACTTTTTGTGAAGTGCTTGTTATTTGCTGATCTCTGGCACCAATGAGGTGGTCTGCATGGTACATTTTTCCTATGAAATTAGGAGAAAGGTTTACTGTGTCTTCTTAAAAATGGCGATTTCCTCATGCTGTCAGGAAAGGGGACAAGCTGAAAAAGAGCAGGAATGTAGTCTAGCAATTTGAAGGATTTAGTTGTTGGAAAAAATTTTCTTGCAACTAGATTTAAATTTATAAGATGCTTTAAAAAGGCAAAAACAGGGAATAAACTATTGTTCTTCCTGTGCTGTAGGTCTTCAGGGAAAAATACTGTGCTAACAACCTACAACTCACAAACCTGAGTAGATTTAAGTTAATAAGGGAAGAAAGTACACAAGGTTTCTCTTTTTGGTGTTGTTTGAGGGTTCTCTTTTTGGTGTTGTTTGGCAGGAGAGAAAAATCTGATGTAAATGTTTGTTTTCCACTGCCAGGTTTAGTCAAAAGGCCAAGGGACAAGCTTTCAGATGGCAGAGTGTTACAGAAGATAAAACCAGGCAGATATATTCTACGGAACACAAACTTAAACTAATCTACAGACAGCGAGAGACTCATCCTTAGCTTTTACTATAGCCCAAAAATCTGGTTAGAGCAAA
Source organism: Myiopsitta monachus (assembly GCA_017639245.1). Classification (NCBI taxonomy): domain Eukaryota; kingdom Metazoa; phylum Chordata; class Aves; order Psittaciformes; family Psittacidae; genus Myiopsitta; species Myiopsitta monachus. The sequence continues at coordinate 20,135,334 of CM029922.1, read as the reverse complement.
TGTCTGTGAAGCAGTTTGTAAACATTCCATAAAGGACAGATGTAATGAGAAAGAATAGTCCTACAGTTACATTACATGGCTTGAAGGGTATTTCTGCAAGTGCTGCTTAATGCTATCTTTAGGTACTGTCAGTATATTCTATGTGGGAAACTTTTTGGTCTTAAAAAGAATGACAGAGGCAGTAGGCAGAGGGTGGGCTATATGGCAGAACATGAAATTTGTTGCTCCCTGGAAGGGGGGACCACCTGAATCACAGTTCAGAGGCTTAGGCATTATTTATCTATTGCCTTTAAAAACTAGGAGATGGTATATTTTTAGGAAAAAACTCCCAGCCAACTATTTCAGATAAGTCCAACAGGTGACGTTAAGGAGCCACAGAAGCTGGTGTGTGCCTACCTGTTTGATTTTGCACTGGGAGGAACTCCTACTCTTCACATCATCCTTTGGGGCTGGCAGGCACCTCTCAACCTTCCACTGCATCTCTGCCTGCAGTAAAATGAATAATGAACAGAGGCCCTGGGTGGCTGCTGGGCAAAGACAGGTAAGGATGGGTCACAGCCAGAGAACAATACTCCTTAACTTCCACTATGATTGATGAGGAGCATTCACACCACCAGAGTTGTGTCCATCTAAGGCACTTCAAGAATTTACTCTTTTCTCAACTGGGAGTAGCCCAAACAAATAAACAGTGATTAACAAAATAAAACAATACGGATGGGCTTAACACGTCGGCAAACACAACATGGAGAGGTGCGGATCAAAACCTCAGTCCCTTAAATCCAGTAAACACATCTTAAAGGTCTTAGCAGTCAGCTTGGCTCTGGCCATTCCCTGTCCTTGGGCACTCAGTATGGTTTTGTTTCATAAATTTCTGTTTGTAAAATGAGAACTTTAGCATTGATTTATGCTGTAACTTCTTTGAGGCAAGCAGTGTCTCTTGTTATAGGAATATATATTTTGCATAATGGAGCTCAATCTAAGTTCTTTTAATGTAGCTCTGTTGAATAATAATGATTAATAAAACTGAGTAAACAGTACTTAAAAGAGTAAAATGAGTCCAGTGATGTATCCTTTTCTTCATGGGAAATGAAATGCAATATCAATTGGAACTGAATAACAGCACCCATTTAAAAGTGATGAAAGAAACTTTTTGCCTACTGCGATATTTAATTTTAGATCTTCTTATCGACAGTTCTCACTAGGATTTGTATCTCAATAGAATGAAGGAAATTACTCCAATGTAAATTATTCCTGCATATTTTTCCAAAATGTATGTCAATGTTCTGAATGTCTATCCTGTAAATGAATGCTCACCACAGAAATATACACAAGGTTACTCATAAATATGTGTCACACAATCCTTGTATCTATCTTCTCAAGATCTGTCTTCCCACAGAGAGAAGGATAGATAATGAATTAATGAGACAATGTGCAAGTTACTTGATAGGAGTAGAGCAAGATGTGGGTGAGACCTCATGGTTGTGTTTATATGACTTCATAGACACTGTGGGGTTGGATTCATCTGTTGCCCCTTAGCACACTCAAGCACCCAGTGGCATCCCCATGGGATAATCCCAGTTCTTTTGGGCAACTCATCTTTTTGAGGGTGCTGTCTTTCTCAATAGACTAAGACAAGTCTAGTAATAAAAGTAGATGAAACGTAATTTTTAAAAGCTTGTGTTAACAAAATTATTCTGTCTTCATGTAACATAGTCACAAGAGTTAAGCTTACATTAAACAGTTCAGGTACTTCTGTGGTAGCAGCACTTTAGTTTGACTTCAACTGATTTAGCTTCCTGGGTGCCTTTGATGTTTACGTGCAGCTGTTACAGCAGCTATCCCATTGCATGTCCTTAATTAAGCTGCTTTAAAACTACAGTGTGTCTGGCATAAGCTGTGGCCATATGGCTTTTTTTTGTGGCATAGTCATAGCCTCCATGCTGTGGATTGGTGAGAAAACCTCCTCAGCAGCTTTGGAATGGTCCCTCCTAGCACACCCTTTAACAGTATGCTGTATTATGTTTTTTTTTTTCACATAAGGTTGGAAGCCAAAGTATCCGATCCTTTTTTGTAATTTTCTGCTGTACAAACCCCCCATATAATGGGTATAGGGGTTCCCTCCATTTGTGTTCTTTCTCCCTTACATATGATTTTCTACCTTTATCTCTAGCAGATCTAGTAAGAAAGGCAAGTACATAAGCAGCTTCAGCGGCTCATTTACAGGTTTGGAGATGTTATGGTTGAACACAGCCTGTAAAAATTGCAGGTGTGCTGAATCATTCAGACACCTGGTGACCTGACTGCTAAAAACAGCCCTGAAGAGCCAAAGGCTATTACAGTTCTTGCACAGGAAAAATGCTCCTGACTTAGGCCTTCTGCTGGCCAGACACATCTGCTTTCTTCAAAACACTGGAAGCAAGAAGAAAGTCAATATGATACAGGAGGCAGTTGGAGTTCACAGGATGGGGTGGCAATATCCTAGTGAGGCAACACCTTCAACTTCCTCTTGCTGTTTAGTTTACTAAATCTGTAAATCCAGGGACTGTTTCTCATGATGTTTTTGCATGTGTAGGAAAATGGGGCCTTGTGAACTGAACTTAGCTCATAATGAAAATTAGGATGACAACTATGTGGGATCTTTCTGGGCATCTGAATTTTGGTACTGGATCTAACATAGAAATCTTGAATAATAGAGAAAAGGACTTTGTGCGAAGAGAGGAGAAAGGATAACATGATGAAATCCATCTGCAGGTGTGGCTGCGTAGTTAGTTGGGACGGCCAAGCAGCCGCATGAAAGAAAGAAAGAAAGGTAGAGAGTTCAAGCAGCAAGCAACATTTATTATTTGTGAAGCTACTGTTTATATACTTTAGGCTTACAGCTCTAGCATTACATGTTTTTCTATGATTGGTTACACATTCTTGGCAACAGGCATACTATTGGTTGATAAGTTTCATGAGAACCTGAAGTGTGGCTTCTGTAAGCAAGCAAGATTTACAGTCCAATTTAGCAGCCTCCTTATCTTAGCTCCTTCTTATCTTCCAGGACTGCATTCTTGTTTCATTAGCTATCCGGGAGTTACTTCGTTTCCATGGTCAGCCGCATGGAAGTAACCATGAGTTACCCCTGCTACATGGCCAGCTGCACATAGTTGCTTTCATTCAGAGCAGGCATATGGCCATTCTCTAAAAAGAAATCATCCACACGTGGGTCCTGAAGGAGCTGGCAAATGAAGTTGCTAAGCCACTGTCCGTCATATTTGAAAAATCATGGCAGTCAGGTGAAGTTCCCAATGACTGGTTAAAAAGGAAATATAACCCCCCTTTTCAAGAAGGGGAAAATGGATGACCCAGGGAACTGCAGACCAGTCAGTCTCACCTCTGTGCCTGGCAAAATCTTGGAGCAGATTCTCCTGGAAGGCATGCTAATGCACATGAAAAACAACAAGGTGGTTGGTGATAGCCAGCATGGCTTAACTAAGGAGAAATCCTGCCTGACCAATGTGGTGACCTTCTATGATGGGGCTACGGAAATGATGGACAGGGGTAGAGCAGTTGATGTCATCTACCTGGACTTGTGCAAAGCATTTGACACTGTCTCACATGACATCCTTGTCTCTAAGTTGGAGAGATATCAATTTGATAGGTGGACCACACGGTGGATAAGGAACTGGCTGAATGGCTGCGTGAGAAAAGTTGTGCTCAATGGCTCAATGTCCAGATGGAGACAAGGAACGAGTGGTGTCCCTCAGGGATTGGTAGTTGGGACCGGTGTTGTTCAACATCTTTGTCGGTGACATGGACAGTGGGATTGAGTGCGCCCTCAGCAAGTTTGCCGATGACACCAAGCTGTGTGGTTCTGTTGATACACTGAAGGGAAGGAATGACATCCAGAGGGACCTTGACACACTTGTGAAGTGGGCTGATGCCAACCTGATGAAGTTTAACCATGACAAGTGCAAGGTCCTACAGCTGGCTGAGAGCAATCCCAGGCACACATATAGGTTGGGCAGAGAAGAGCTTCAGAGTAGCCCTGCAGAGAAGGACTTGGGGGTGTTGGTCAATGGGAAAATGAATATGAGCCGGGTGCAGTGTGCACTCACAGCCCAGAAAGCCAACCATATCCTGGGCTGCATCAAAAGGAACGCCACCAGCAAGTCAAGGGAGGTGATCCTGCCCCTCTGCTCTCAGGAGACCTCACTTGGAGTATTGTGTGCAGTTCTGGTGTCCTCAACATAAGAAGGACATGGAACTGTTGGAACAAGTCCAAAGGAGGGCCATGAGGATGATCAGGGGACTGGAGCACCTCCTGTATGAAGATAGGCTGAGAAAGTTGGGGCTGTTCAGCCTGGAGAAGAGAAGGCTGCATGGAGACCTCAGAGCAGCCTTCCAGTACCTGAAGGGGGCCTATAAGGATGCTGGGGAGGGACTTTTCGTGAGGGACTGTAGTGATAGGACAAGGGGTAACGGGTTCAAACTTAAGCAGGGGAAGTTTAGATTGGATATAAGGAAGAAATTCTTTACTGTGAGGGTGGTGAGGCACTGGAATGTGGTGCCCGGGGAAGTTGTGAATGCTCCATTCGTGGCAGTGTTCAAGGCCAGGTTGGGCAGAACCTTGGGTGACATGGTTTGGTGGGAAGTGTCCCTGCCCATGGCATGGGGGTTGGAACTAGATGATCTTAAGGTCCTTTCCAACCATAACTATTCTATGATTCTATGATTCTATGATTTTATAAGGAGCTTCATCAAAAGGAATTATGACGTATATTGGAGCAGCAAAGGGAAACTTGGAAGTATGTTAAGCTGGAGCATTTTGACTTTTTTTTTTTCCTATGAACCTGCATGGGCACATAACAAATTTATGTCTGTGGTCTTCTGGCAGTGGTCACAATTGCAGCATATATGTAAATCAATGATGTATGGAAGAATCCTGCTTGGGGACTTTCCTTTTGGTATAGCCAGTGCGGCAAAAGTGAAAGTATGATACTGAAATGAAGACAGGAGGTGGTTCCACTCATTCTGCTCTTCTAGCACCTGCTGAAATTCACAGGCCATTTGTTTTATTATGACTCATGAGCAACACTACCATTTTCAGCCTGCTGCCATTTGAATACCATAGCATCGGGTATTTGCTTTCATCTGCATATGCACATGAGTTTCAGTGTTGCCTCCTTTAATTATGTCAGCACTGAAACTGCAATTCAAGGCTTCATTCAGGAGATGGTGATCATAAAAAATGATCAAATGAGCGAAATATGTTCTATTAAAAATAGAAACTGATGAATACTAATCATCAATAAGAGTCAGTCAAATAGGAATGTTTCTCATGGGGACCAACACTTTAACATTATTGCTAATGGTTTCCAAATACCTGTAAAATTCTGGCAGATAAAAGTTGAGGATGACAGACATTGTCAGGCAGTTGTAACCATTGTGGTGAGAAGTCATATGCAGTACCCTAGATCACCTGCTGAAGTTGTGCCAATTCAGACGTCATGTTTTAATACAGTGAGATAAATCTAAATTTCTTTGTAACAATGCAGTAAAGGTGCATGTAGAGTATAAAAGATTGCATCATAGGATCAACTGCTTAAAATTAAACTTAGAAAAATTCAAATTAGAGATCAACACTGTATTTTGTGAAGTGAGATTGACTGACCATTGGAATGAGTTACCAAAGCAAGTAGAAGTTTCTTCATCTCAACTATGTGTAACTTTGTAGAATACACACTTCAGGTAATCAAAAGTCTTCAGTGATATATGTCAGGTAAATTGGATTATCCACTTTCTGTGGGTTTTTTTATGGGTTTGACCTGTGAATTTCTGAAGTTTTTCCTCACATGATGGCCTTTTATTTAGTTGAGATACTAAATTGGGATAAACTGTTGAAATCATGAAATATGTGTACCTGTTGCCTGGTTTTGGAATATTTTCTCATTCTTAAACAAAAAACCCCATCATAGCAAAACATTAAAACAATAAAAACCACATTATTTTTATTGTTATTGTTATTTTTATTACTACTATTGTAATTTCTATTACTATTAATATTATGATTATTATTTTTATTTTACATCTATGTGAGGACTAGATAAACAAGTTGGATACTGACTTGGATTTGCTTTTTCAGAATGACTTAAGTGTTCACTTTACTGAGATCTTTATGGCAGCCATCTAAGTTTAGTGAATCTTTAAAGATACAAAGAACAACACGACGCAAATTGCACTCAAGTTGTCTCATTCCTCAACTAGGAGTAGAAGTCATCTCAAAATTTAGGTACTCAAATTTAGGTGTCTGTGTCTAAGCTCTTGTTACAGTCACTAGCGAACTAATTTACTGTAATTGTAATTGTTAAAACCAAGTGATCCTAGAGAGGGCTTCTGCTCCTCTTGAAGTAGGTATCCACCTTTGATCAGATGAATTTCATCTTATATGCCATTAACTCTATTGATTAGGGACATGATTCACTTACCAATACAGAGATGTCTAGCAGCATTTGAGAAATCTTGCCCATTCTCAAGCTGTCACTGCAGAAAATCAGACATTCCTTAGAGGTTCTGTATCTACCTTTCTGTAGAGTCTCCAGAAATCCTTGGGAACCTCAAATCACAATAGATGCTTCAGTTTGGATAGCTGACTAGAGACCTACTTTGCAAACACAGCTACATTTAAGTAGAAACTGGAGCTGCACCCAGATGTAATAAGGGCTAGATCCACATTCAATGAAATAAGGGGGTTTACGCTTCTGTACAAAGGACATAAAGATGGCAGCTTTCCCTTTGCGCTGCTCATAGACACCTTCTTTTGAATATTCTCACAGGTATGGATTTCCTTCTGCTCTGCTCTGGCACTATTAAGGGTACCACTGCAAGGCAGGGGAGAAGGTATGTATTTCCTGGTGGCATTCACAGACCTGAAAATGAGAAGAGTTCATAACAGCCATTTAGCTTAACCTCCTGAATACCACAGACCATAAACCTTCGTCTTTTCCAACCTGGTTGATTCTATGCTGCTATCTTGGACTAGTGGGAGGTAGGGTGCTAGATTAAATGGACCAGTCTTTGCTTTGTGTTATTTCTTAACTGGCTCAAAGCCAGTTACAATCCCTTAATTACAGCTATCTGCAATTGGATTTGGTAGTTTTTCTGCCCTTTTTCCTGCAGAGGGGTTAATTGTTCCATTTTAGTCTGGCTTTTTCATCTTTTTCTCATGCTTGCTGTATCTATTTTAACTATTGTAACTGATCTAAAGCAAATCAATCTACTCTCCTGGAAGGGTCTGCCATCTTATTTAGCTACTCTGCTGGTTTCAAAAGTGTCATTCATTATTAACATGTTCCCAGCAATTCGGTGTGCAAAAACCTGACTAGAAAGCAAACATGATACTCAGGCAGATAAATGGCAGATATTTTTCTGCATTTAGATGTCAAATTTCAGTTTATTTATGAATTAATTCAATAGATTATTCATAATCTGAGAAAAGTTAGGTAATTAATGGGTACTTGAAGAAAGACTGTATAATATCATGCGTATTTGACAAGCTTCAAACAAATTATTGTACTGGCAGGTCATTCTGAAGTTGCTACATGTTTATTACCCGTTTAAGTACTAATCTTTTTTAAACAGGAACTGTTGCCACAGCTGGGTACAGCATGTGATACAGTGATAGATCAGTTTTGGTGTGAACTTTGCATAATCTGGTAAAGCATAAAAAAATCACTGTTTTTTTATGGGTTTCAGTAATTCAAAATTTCAGAACTTTGGATCTCTGAAAAGTTCTTGTGGTTTTAGTTTTGGATGGTGATATGAAAAAAAGAATGACCCTAGATATAAATATTTATGACATGCAGCAGGAAATGAGACCTCAGAATTCACTGGTGAACTGTGATAGATAATAATGCTTTTGCTAATACTCTGCTTACTACTACCTTTTAGTGCTTAACTAACCTGGAAATATTTTTTTTCTGCCGTATCACCGCTTCATTATATTTTTCTCTGTGTAAACATACATTTCTCACTGCGCTAAGTAGAATCTATCTCAGTGTCTCAGGTGTGGCGTTGTATCCTCTGCAGCTTGGGGATAGTATAACCTTCAGTGCAAAGTACACTCTTCAGTGTGTACAGGCTGTCACAGCTCTAGGAGTCATTTCCTGATGCAGCCCTACTGGCATGTGCTGTACATCCATGCCCACCTGTATAGCCATTCAATGCATTTAGATAGCCCACAGTTTCAGTATTTTGGCTAAGACTACCTGAAGATTAATATCACTAGATGTTCTCCTGGTAGATCATCCTTGCACTGATACCAGAAGGCACAGAGGACACCTATCTTTGGCTGAGAACCTGCACTCATTTTCCAAATACAGAGTTTTGGAACAGGCTACAGAAGAGATATTCACTCCTTCCATTTTGTAGAAGAGCTGTCAAAAGTTGTATGCTTGAAACACCACAGACCAAAAATACTTATTCTGTTTTCGTTGTTTAAGATTTAAAAGCAGAAAGCTGAGTGACTTTTGATAAGAGCTATTAGAACTGATTTCCACAGCATGATAACTCTGTGATAACATAAGCCATCCGGTAAATTCTAAAAGTGATGGCTGGAGTGCAGCCAATCCTTCTGTTTTATGTAGCTGTACCAACCACATCAGATGGTGTTTTTCATGCCTCTATTGAGCATACTTCTGGTTTTAACTCTTGCTCAAGTTCAGGTCTTTAAAAAATGTTTTGTTTATTAAAGTATTTCCACTAAGGAAGCAGGATAGATTTCTTTGCCATGATCTTGGAAGTTTTTCCTTGTAATTGTTCAGCAGAATAAAACATTGCCTGGGAAAATTATTCATGATTCAAAAAGATTGGCAAAGTTAATGGCTTTTCAAGAGATGGGCTGTGAGTACAGCAACATAGCAGGAGTCATGTTGATTTCATCTTTGTCTTGTATCACTGCATATTATCAGCCAGTTCAGTAGCGAAGGGTATTACACTGCTACTTTGTAGTATACAGTAAAAATTAATCAAGGAGAACTACTACTTGTGATAGGAAGCAAGTACTCTGAGAAAGCAAACTCGTTTCCTGTAGGGTAACAAGTGAGTAGGATGGCTATTCCTCATTACCTATATTCCTTGTCATCTTTATTTACTTGCAGTGTAGTCCCCAGAGGCCTTAGTCAAAATAGGAGCCTTGTTGTTAAAGATAACAAACATATGCGCTTAGGTATAAACGTATCCTACCTTACAGTGCTTACAAATCAAACATGTAGGGCAGAAAAAAGAAGCTGGGGGAAGTGAAGATAGATTGGAAAAGTTAGAGTATTTTTTCATGGAATGAAAATGAAAAGACCTTTGTGTGAAGATGTACAGCACGGATCCGTTTCTGGTTACACATGAAATCCTTTATTTGGCTTCTTGAATCCCTTTTATAGTCTACTAAGTGCTAAGCAGTAACTTTTCATTCTCTCACTCCCTTATCATCCCAATTTAGCAAAACTACTAAGGGTTACAAATATTCACATTGTTTGGTCTGTCTCTGAGATGCACATCCTGCTTTATCTTGCAAACTGTCTGCTTTGTTTTGCTAACTGATCTTCACCCTTCATTGTTGTCTTTACAGCTCCCAAGGCTTAGGCCTGACCAGGGCAATAGCACTTAAGGGCTTAAATTGGACCATGATAATGCCTGGATCTATTTCGTTAACTATTTCTGTCCCTTCACCCACACCTTTGTCCTGCTCTTTAGGCAGAAGAAGTTACAACAAAGTGTGTAGAAAATTTCAAATGCATTAACAATCAGATGAGTACCAAGAAAGAGGAAAAACTCAGGAAAAGAATAATCTACCAGACGATCAAATTGAGACATAAATAATAAAGAAGTTGAGGCTGGCATTTAGTAAGGGATAAGGGACTTGTAAGGAGTCATTTGTCTGTTGTATTAATATGACACGGATACCTTTGATTAGCAAGAGTGGGAGTCAGGCATCTAGTCCTAAGTTCCTTAAACTCATAGAGATATCTGAAGTAAATGTTTGGTTTGACCCTTTCTTCCCCACTCTCTTTTACATCTACTGTCTTAAGAGTTGGACAGGATACCAAGTGCTACAAGAAGGAGAAAAAACACCTCATGTATAAAAAAGTGCATGTTTTCAAATGATATCTATAGTTATGCTTTACTGAGCACCCACGTGACAGAAGTGGGAAGACCTGCATGATTTCTTTCTACTCCACCCTCAATATCCTTCTCACTATCTTTTAAAACCTTCCAGTCACAGGTTGTGTGATTGAATGAATTTACATCAGGTTGTTGGGGAAATCAGCTTCAACTGCCATGACAAGAAAACTCATCGGAATTGAAATGGCAGGAGCACAGGAATGGCAAGAAACACTCTAGGATCACCAAGGACACGATTAACAGCTGTTTTTAAAAAGGTGATCTGAACTGTGCAGAAGTTCTGTGCTTTAAACACCTAGTGGAATATTCCAGATTAAGTTCTGCTCATAATTCCACTATGGCCTTTTCCTATTGCATTGCTGAAAACAACAAAACTCCACAAACATTTGCTGAGGCTTAACACAGTAAAAGCACCAGTCAGCAAAATCTGAAGTTTTTTCTTGGGGAAAATCTCTACTAGCTCAGTACTAATATTCAACATGTTTGGATTATAGGGATTTCTAACACCTAACTATTTTGCTTTTGTAGCTGCATATACTTCCACATGTACAGAATTGTAGCAAGTCAATTTGAAGAGGTTGTTGTAAAGCCTACATTGTCTGCCTTGATGAAGAATGCATAGAGTTTTCTAAGTCATTTGAAAAAAGTAGCAGGTGAAATCTTGCCATGTGTCTTTTAAACAGCTTGAATGCTTACAGATTAAAATGGAGCAGGTCAGCAAGGAATTAAACACAGAATCAGAATGGTTAGGGTTGGAAAGGAGCTTAAGGGTTGGATCTAGTTCCAGCCCCCCTCCCATGGACAGGGATGCCTCACGCTAGACCATGTCACCCAAGGCTCTGTCCAAGCTGGTCTTGAGCACTTCTAGGGACGGAGCATTTACCACATCTTTGGACAATCCATTCCAGTCCCTCATCGCCCTCTGTTGTGGTTTAAGCCTCTAAAACTCACGAAGTTTTACTCACTCACTCACTCCCCTCTTTTTCTTCCCCCAGTCCCGGGGGGATGGGGAGGAGAATCGAAAGAATGCAACTCGCACAGGTTGAGATAAGAACAGTTTAGTAACTAAAGTATATCACAAATCACTACTGCTACCATCAATAATAATACAAGAGAAATACAAGAAAAAAGAATACAACTGCTCACCATGCCCCACCCAGCCAGTGCACCCCCCAGCAGCAAATCCCCCAATACCAAAAACCTGACCATGCCATGCACCCCCAGTCCACTACCACCACACCCTTCCGGGTCTCTGCTCTCCATTTTCACATCCTGAGCATGACGTGCTGTGGTATGGAATAACCTCTTTGGTCAGTTTGGGTCAGGCGCCCTGTCCCTGCTTCCTCCCACCCCACCCCCTCCTCCCCAGCAGAGCATGAGACTCAGAAAGTCCTTGGTCAGACCAAAACATTACCAAGCAGTAACTGAAAGCACTGGTGTTATCAGCGCTGCTCCAGCTACCAAGAAGGAGAAAAATGACTGCTGCTGCTGAACCCAGGACACCCTCACAGTAAAGAACTTCTTCCTTGTTGAGATCCAGCTGAATACCTGATACTGTTCAGGTTTCCCCTGCACAAATGCCAAATTCCCAGGCAGGATTGCTACTCAGCTGAGAAATGCTGCAGATTTGCCAGGGAATTTTTTTTTTAAAAAAGGAAGGACATGGAAAATTCAATTCAGTACAAAATTCCGGTCTTTTATTATGAGTGAACTAGGAAAAAGTGCTTAAAACATTGAGAACAGACCAAGCTTGTATTATTGTTTATACATCGATGTATATTGAGAAAAATGTACCAGGTTCTAGTTCAAATGGCAACAAAATATGTGAGAAATTGTGGAGCTGGCAAGGCACCTTGCTACCATCTCCTGTCATCTCTAGCTACATCAATAGTAGTCAGCTAAACTACAGGCGGATCTGGCTTGTTTAGTCGCCAGATCAAATGGTAGACATGTTCAAATCATCTTTAGGCTGTAGTCCATGACCTCCCTTTCAAGTCACCAAAAGGTCTTAAATCTATCCGTGAGCCAAGCTCTGGCACTTCTGAGACAATGGAGCAGTTTAGCTACAGCCTCCTAGATTAAGGCACTTAATGGGATGGCCTAGTGCAGGAAACAAAGTGCCCTTACCTATCTCTACAGCAAACACCCCCTCCCTCCAAGCTTATCTGCCTTCCCACAAAGGAGGTGAATCTGACTGCATGAGTGACCATGTCTCAGCTTTGGCATATTGGTTAGTTGCACAAGGAACAGCTGCAAACATCTCTCCTAGGGCTTGGCTTTTGCCTTGGTCACTTTCACCAAAGCTGGGTAGTTCAACAGAGCAAGACATATTGTAAGTCTCAGCCATTAGGTAACTCCTCTGAAAGACAAGCTCTCATGGGGCTAGAATTTAGTCCCTACATAGCGGTAGATACTCAGTGATATAATTTCTCTGTTCATTTTATCTGTGTTTTCTGCTGCAAGGATGGAAGAACACAAAAGTAAAAGCAGTGTTATTTTGGGATCACAGACACCCTCCTCCCACATTTTGTCTCTGTTTTCCTATATTTATTCAAAGATACATAGGGAAAACTGATTGTTTGGCTTAAGCTCAAGCAAAAGTCAATGCTAAAATGATCAATCAGTAAGATCATAGAATCATAGAATCATAGAACAGTTAGGATTGGAGAGGACCTTAAGATCATCTAGTTCCAAACCCCTTGCAATTGGTAGGGACACTTCCCACTAAACCATGTCACCCAAGGCTCTGTCCAACCTGGCCTTGAACACTGCCACGAATGGAGCATTCACAACTTCCCCGGGCACCACATTCCAGTGCCTCACCACCCTCACAGTAAAGAATTTCTTCCTTATATCCAATCTAAACTTCCCCTGTTTAAGTTTGAACCCGTTACCCCTTGTCCTATCACTACAGTCCCTCATGAAGAGTCCCTCCCCAGCTTGCCTATAGGCCCCCTTCAGATACTGGAAGGCTGCTAGGAGGTCTCCATGCAGCCTTCTCTTCTCCAGGCTGAACAGCCCCAACTTTCTCAGCCTATTTTCATACGGGAGGTGCTCCAGGCCCCTGATCATCCTCATGGCCCTCCTTTGGACTTGTTCCAACAGTTCCATGCCCTTCTTATGTTGAGGACACCACAACTGCACACAGTACCCCAAGCGAGGTCTCACAAGAGCAGAGTAGAGGGGCAGGATCACCTCCCTTGACTTGCTGGTGGCGTTCCTTTTGATGCAGCCCAGGACACAGTTGGCTTTGTGGGCTGCGAGCACACGCTGAAGCCAGCTCATGTTCATTTTCTCATTGACCAGCGCCCCCAAGTCCTTCTCTGCAGGGCTGCTCTGAATCACTTCTCTGCCCAACCTGGAGCTGTGCCTGGGATTGCTCCCACCCAGGTGCAGGACCTTGCACTTGTCATGGTTAAACTTCATCAAGGTTGGCATCAGCCCACTTCACAAGTGTGTCAAGGTCCCTCTGGATGGCATTCCTTCCTTCCAACATATCAACCGAATCACACAGCTTCGTAACACGTTTGGAAATGTTGGAGTCACAAATGATGGATGTAGACACACTACTAAATCTATATTTGAATTCTTCAGTGGTCTAATTTAAAAAAAATGTAGAGCATTTCATACTTTGATATTGTAGTGGGTTTACTCCAGTCAACAGCTAGGCACCCATGCAAGCACTCATGAACTCACTCCACCTCCTAGCAGGATGGGGAAAGAACTGGAATTAAAAAGCAGATAACTTGTGGGCTGAGCTAAAGACATTTTAAAAGTGAAAGAAACAGAAAGAAAAAACCCCCAAATATGCAAAAGCAATCACTTGCCATCTCCCGCAAGCATACGGGTGCCCAGACAATCTCAGAGTAACAGCTGCCTTGGAAGGACATAAACCTTGGGTATATTGCTGAGCATGATGTCATGTGGCATGGAACATCCCTGTGTATCCACACAGACTCTTGTCCACCCCACTTGCTGGGGGGACAGAATGGGAATACAAACAGACCCTGACGTTGTGCAAGCATGGTTTGTTCAGAGCTAAGACATGAGGGTGTTATCAACACTTTTGCTCACAGATATAAAATGGGCTACTATGAAGTTAGCTCCAGCCAACCAGACTCAGTACACACTCTTACAATTCTTCCACACAAAAGTAGATATAAAATTAATGAGCCTCATCCCCTCTGTCTCTCACTTGCATTGTTTGATGCTAATATATGCTAATGACTTCCACAAAGTCAGTCCTGAATTTGTGGAGATGTAAATGAGAAAACACTGAATTAGAGCCACTCTGTCCAAAACCACTGTTATTTTTGATTGTAGTGTTCTGCAGTGAACCATCCTAAGAACAACCAGAGAAGCTACTGACAGAACATGTGGTGGCATGTTACCTTACCATGGTGCTTTTCCTGAAGAATACGCACTCATCTACAAGACCATTTTTCCTGGTATCTTGGGAAACTGAATTGGGTGGTTTTCAACTGCCACTTCAGGCAATTACCTGTGTTAGACTCCCTGAAATGATGCCTCTAGCCATCCCTTGAGCTGTTCTGGCCAGGGAAGGTCAGACATGTCCACAGCATGCATGGAAGGATGGATTGGAAAACAATGAATTCTCACTGGATGGAATAGAATTGGGCCAGGCAATACCAAAGTTAGGGTCTTTCAGACTCTTTCGTGATATATGAATGTTTTCTCGTGTTCCGATTAAGCTCTGTGTTCTCTGAACTGAGAGCTCTTCAGTGTATTGTTGCCATGCCTTTGGATTAGCAAGGGCAGGATCCTTTATGCAAGGCAGCCTCAGCTTGCCTCTTGTATGGAAACTCAATGAGGGCATTTTTGGAAATGTAATTTCTCTCAAAATTAAGTGAAGTGCTCCAAATTAAATATATGAAATGGTGTTTTAGTTGCTCAAATACCTCAAACCTCATCTGATTACCTTTTACTTACTGCAAATAATGCAAGATGCTTTGAGACTCAAGTTTCCTCTTACATATCCTCCAAACTTGCAGATAATGGGTAGACTGTTCATAATTGCTCCTGAATTGGAACATCTCTAAAATACTTTTCAGCTCCCTTATCACCTGTTCCAATACAGTTATACACTAGCAGCAGTAAGTGTAGCAATGCAATTAATTTCTAATGGGTTTTTACAGTAATGGAATTAAATTACTTTAGGCATATGCTTAATTTTGCTGTCTTTTTTGTCCAATTTTACATGAGAATTTTACTTGTTAAACAAAAGCTGGCAAGGTTTTTAGCACTGCATATATGCAGATGGCAGTTTCAAATTTTCTTGTGCTTCTTTACTCATCTATTTCATGTAACAGACCTTTCTTCTGCATTAGGGGCCTGGAGCCCAAGTTTAGAAGTATATACAAAACCACTGTATTTTCAGTTGCCATTGAAGAAATTCATGACTCCTGTTTGGAGCATTATTAAGCCTAAAAATACATTACAATTACTATGACTCTGAAGAACACACTGGCAGAAAGATGTGTAAATTTTAAGAAGTTCATAGTATAAGGAAAATGAATATATAGTCTCGGTACTGGCTGCTCCCAGAAGACCACTGGGGATATGGGGATTTCACTTGATTTTGTGCACAGACCACATGAATAAAAAAAAAGAATAAGAACTGTAAATATCTGAAGGCTACAAATTTAAATGAGGAGGAAGCTACAAAGCCATTATTTAAAAACATGAAAGAATAACTCTTTTTTTGCATTGAATCCATTCCAGGAGTTGTTTTCCTCTGCACATCTCCTGCTGTGGTGAACAGTTAGGTGCCAGTCAACATGTAGATTTGCTGTGGAAATTAGCTTAAAATGCATTTTGGTGACATCTCTGTGTAATATGGATCTCATGTGGGGACTGTCTTTTTCTTCATCAGCAGTATTTAGTGTGTAGCACACCAGCATATGTGATGAGATAAACCATTGCTGATGCTCATCTAAAGACAAACACACCCAGGGACCTGTGAGCATAGCTGTTATGCGCTCTGAAAATTTTCAAATTGAGCAGGGTGACATTCACAGTTTTGAGGTGTTTCCAACGAGATTCTCTGAAAAACAGATGGGACTGAATGTCATGGAGGTCCATTGGCTTCTGCTCCAGAGCATAAAAATGCCAGCACAGAAGTACAAGTTCTTAGAAAATATATTATCCAGTTATGATATGCTACAACTATTGTTAATTCTGCAGTGAAAGAATAGACAGCTATGAAAACTGGCAACAACTTAAATATTTCCAATCTGCATTTAGTTTTTAAATGGCCAAATAATGTTTGGAATAGTTAGCTAGTAATATTTCGTGGGTATAATTTTTAAATTGATGGTTTTCTGCTCTAGATAGCCCATGATTTCTATCCTCAATTTACCACAACCAAAATATAGCTTTAATAAACAGATTCATTACTGTAGCAGTTTTGAAGAAAGAAAAAAACAAACCCAAAGCAGCAGCCCTCCCCTCTCTATTGCTTTACAGATACATTAATTCCTGGTTTTGGATGAGGACTACAAATATGGATTTCATGTCAGCTGCACAGATGTTGTCAGCACTATGTTTTGAACTTGTCTGCTTGCTCATCATATTTTAATTAATGAGGGCATGAGCCAAAACAGGTGTTGGTAACAGAATAGACAGCAGCTGGCAAACAGTCTTTAGATCTACAATTAACTCATTTATATCATTGTTCCAGAACAGAGAGTTCATATAATCTTACAGAGGAGGTTATTACCAGACTGAGCAGTAGAGGCAAATTCATTTTGCTGTTTCTGTTTTGTTGTTTTTTGTTTGTTGTGTTGTTTTTTTTTTTTTTTTAAATTACATTTTCTCAGGCTTGGTTCTCATGGTAAAGTGTGATTGAAAAGTTTAGGCTATTTTTTTTCCAGCAGTGGGTAATTTATAATACTAAACAATCTAATCAAGGAACTCAATGGCTTTTGAATAGAGAACACTAAATTCACTTCATTGTCATCTCTGTTTCCAGAGACAAAGTGGCATAAATTGCTCTGGAACTAGATCTCAGCAAAGCCCTTCTCCAAATCTGTGTCTGTATAAATTGTCACAGAATGAAAGCTGTACAATTTCAGCAAAACCTAAAGTACGTTTAGAATCTAGTCAAACTTTAAACTTTCTCATTCAGGTGTCCCAGGTTCGTTAACAATCGTAACTGACTTTATATGCCCTTGCTGTTATCCATTCCATGACTGATCAGATAAAGCTTTTGGGTATTTTTGGTAAAAAGTCATCTCTTTGGCATTAACTGGAGTGTCTGACATTCCTTGGTGGCTTAAAGCTGGATGTCTAAAATTTGCAGGCAAAAAATCCCATTGATGCACAAAACCATGAAGGGCGATAACATGGTGCTATTTGACACCTCTACAAGTTTTGTGCCACAGCAAAATCCATGAAATAACTGAAGAGGGAGGCAGCAGTCTGAGGGAGAGCAAAAGTCAAGTTGTTCTGATCAACTCACTCCTCAAGTTAGTTAACTGATTATTTTGATGAAATATTTCATGTTATAAGGTTAATCAATGGCTCAGTTTTGGAAGTGCTGTGGAAGAAATAGTGAACATCAGCCTGGTAACAAGGCAAGAACATGAAGAGCAGCTACAGTGGAGAATACAGTCTGTTTATACACTAGATCTGCAAAATGGGATCTCTAAGGCTTAAGCAGTTGAGGCAAATGCCAGGTAAAGCCTATTTAACATTTTCGTATCCTTCTTGTATAGAATTCAATAACAAACTTAAATATTTGCATCTGATCAGGGACTGGAGAAGTTGTTTGGTTTTGTGGTTTGGTTTGGTTGTTTGGGGTTTTCTTAAGAAAGGCTGTAGTTCTGCGTTTTTCTCTGTAACCATCATTATTGACTTATTGCTTATTGCTTTAGTAAGTTGAATAATCAGAACCTATCGATGGGACCTAAATTGTCCTCACTATTACACTACCCTCAGTACATGTCTGTGAAGTATTTATGTGAAAACTTTTGGATTGTTATGGTTGGGGACTGAGGTGTCACAGCAGGATCAAGCCTGTCTACATTGGCACATCAAACAGGACTGCAGCAGAAGCTGACCACCAGGCAGTTATACGTCATCCGGACCCCAGCAGTGGCAAAGGACAAGCCCTGTTCTGATGTTTGCCTCGCTGCAAGTGGGAACTGTGCTTTGCACATCATGTGTCCTCAGTAAAAGGAGCTGACTGTATCCAGAGAAGGACAGGACCTGAGGTACAGCCCTTGCTTGCAGATTCCTTTTTGAATAGCAGGATGGGTCTTCAGGATATTCTCCTGGTAGCATTTAGCTCTTCATTGGCTATAGAAAGAAAGAAGATGTTCAATTAAAGTGATTTCACTTTCCCCAGTGTAAACAACCATCTGCAGTTAAAGCATCAAAATAATCAGCAACCACAAGACCATTGCCAGATCGATGCTGGGTGGGCGACCCCACTCTCATGATCCATGAATAGGAAAACACACACCCTGGGATTCTTCAGGAGAGTCAATCTGTTTGTCCTAAGAGAGGAAATTCTTTACATTAGTATTGGTGATTTCCATAAGACAACTGTGAGGGTAAGGAATTTTCTGACCATTAAGGCATTGTTCTTTTCCCACAGGCTGTTTCTCTATTAACTAGCTTTGTTACCAGCCATGTTAGTGCCCCACTACTGTACAAACAGCAGCTAAGATCAATCAGGGAACAAACCAGTGTCAGGATACAGTCTCAGGTGCTGACCTCCAAATGCCCATAACATTTCGCTGGTTAGCACAGCTCCTGGCGTGCTTTTGGTGCGTACTGATTAGCACAGCCCCAGACAGTGCTCTGGCACTGTTCAGGGTGCACATTTCTCAAAAATTATTCCCAGCGGTAATTTGAATTTAGATATTTTGTTTCAGGGGGAAGAGAGTTTAACTGTATGAGCATCAGTCAAACCATGTCATTTGGCCTCACAGAAATGTCCTTAGCCGTTTCACTTAGGAATAGCTTGGAGGAACAGTGGAAAACAAAAAGGCTTGCTAGCATCACTTGAAATTGAAGGTTAGATATTTGAGTTATTGAATGGATACCGCAGCATAAGGTAGCACAATTTTTAAGCATGTAGAATTTATATGCTGAATGACTCAAAAGTCCTAATGAATATTAGCAGTTGTACTTAATATTATTCTGTGCACACAATATACCTGGAATAATTAACAGAATAATGGATTTATGTGACTATAATAAATATGCATTTGCCATTATAATTTTAATATATGCACATATCTTTGAAATTATGGTAGCAACTGTAAAGCTAAGCACATTTTCTTATTAAAAATGCCTAGATCATGTAGTTCGTAGAAGGGTCAAAGACCAGATTTGTCATGGTGGTGTCATGGTATAACCCATCCAGCAACAAAGCTCCACAGAGCTGCTCAGTCACTGTCACTGTGGTGGATGGGGGAGAGAATCAGAAAAATAAAAGTGAGAAAACTTGTATGGGTTGAAATAAAAACATAATGCAAAAGCCACATATGCAAAGAGAATCAAAGAATTCATTCACCACTTCCCATTGGCAGGCAGATGTTCAGCCATCACCAGGAAAGCAGGGCTCCATCACATGTAATGGTTACTTGGGAAAACAAGCACCATCACTCTGAACGTCCCCCTCTTCCTTCTTCTTCCTCCAGTTTTATATGTTGAGCGTAACATCATAAACTATGGAATATCCCTTGGGTCAGACAGGGTTAGCTGTCCCAGCTGTGTCCTCTCCCAACTTCTTGTGCATCACTGGTGAGGTGAGTAGCAGAAAAGGCCTTGACTTTGTGTAATCACTGCTCAGCAACAATAAAAACATCTGTGTGGTGTATTCTCGGACTAAAGCCAAAATGCAGCACTGTACTAGCTACAAACCAGGACACCCTGGCTTATCAGCGCTGTTTTCAACATAAATCCAAAACATGGCAGCATACTATGAAGTTACTTTGAAGAAAAATATCTCTACCCTGCAAAAAACCAGCTAGGGTAGTTAGATACGTAAAGAAACACATAGCCACTAACTGGTATTTCTAATATGCTTCAGAAAGATCTCCAGGCACCAGCCAGCAACTTTATGGATCTATACAGCTTTAAAAAACTGCCCCTAAATTTGTAACAATATTATTCTCTCAATCCTTACAAATGGAAGATGCAAATGCCTGAAAACAGGATAGGAGTAGTCAGTGTTTGAGTAGATGAACCTAGCCTTCACTCCGGACGGCCTCTCATCAGGTGCCACATACCTTGCACACACAGAGTCGTTTAATTTATCTGGGCTGAATCCCATCCTCTACATTTTCTACAAAGAGCCTTTTAGTTGAAATAAAAGTAAAATTCCAAACCTAAACATTTGAAATTAAATATATGACTGACATTAATTAGCACAGTGTCGTAGACCATCTCACAGTCTATACATACTCCCTCTTTTTTGCTGGGATTATATTTATTGATAAAAGAAATAGAATGGAAATATATTTCCTTTGACTAGAAAAGCTCTAGATTTAGGGTTGTTTTGGTGGAAAATTCTTTAACTAGTCTGGTATTAAATGGGCTAAAAACTCACTCAGTGATAGATCTCAGACGGGTTATTTATTAGATATTACCTCTATGGCTTCTTAGATAATTATTCAACTGCATTTAACATTTTTATCAATAGTTTGGGAAATACAAATGCTTCATGGCAAGGCTTACAGATAATCTGAAGACTAACAGAGTAGCAAATGTTTGGGTAATTATTATTATTAGGGTGGTTTGGTTGGATTAATTTGGATGTTTTGGATGGATTGGTTTCAAGCCTGGAAAATTCAGCTTTTCCCACAGTAAATCTACATTTACCAAGTAACTTTCTAGACCTGATTGTCTGAATTGACTAGATCTTCATTGACTACAGTAGAAACTCTAGACATTTAACACTTCAGTGCAGGTAAACAAAAGTAGTACAACAGGGAAAGAAGACAGGCTTTGTCATGGCATATGGAGGCTTGATGAGGACTCAAAGGAGATTTGGGAGTCTTTTATGTTCAACCTGAAAAAAAATAAACATCAGGCATAAGAAAGTGACCTTTTCCATGGATAAGACTTTGATCAGTCTGTAATAAGCCATTTCTAGTTCTGGGACACCTATATTAAGATGTGGAAATAATATTAGAGAGAATTCAAGGAAGGATCAAAGTGTTGGAAACCAGCCTTAGAGTGTAAACAAGTTCCATGGAGCTTACCTAATTCACTTTATTGAAAAAAAGAAAGTTATGAGGTGAATTAATCTCTATATGCAGCTTTTTATATGTAGAGATGAGTGGCAGCAGTGAGGTTTTCAAATTTATGGACAATTGCTTAACAGGAACCATGGGCTGCAAATATAAGATAAAGAAAATTGAACCTTCAGATAATCTAGTCTTGTACCTTGTATAAGAATGGGTAAATGCAGGGGTAGCTTACTGGGGCATGTAGTTGAAGTTATCAGCATTGGAAAAATGTTAAATAAGACATCTTTTGAGAAAAATTATTTGCTCCCTGAATGTGGTGATGGGTCAAGAGGTTTGTGCTGGTTACATCTATTACTATATTTTATCCCCATCTTTGTCAGATGTAAACATGCATAATACTTTGAATAGTTCAGATAACATATACAATTAACTAGCATACATCAGGGCTTTCACCAGTCACCAGAAGCAAATCTGAAGAATGCTTGAAAACATAAACAATTGAAAGAGATGATGCAGTGGAAGTTCCTGGATTGTATTTATGTGAAATGTATTGTTAGCTGTTAATCTGTGGCACAAAATAGTGGCATAAAACAAATATTTTGAAAAAGTCAATTTTTTAAAAGTCAAGTTTGAAACTGATGCTGCGAAACTCAGCGACCATTTTTGTTTGGAACTGATGTCTTGATGTGGTGTTATTTATTCCTTCGAAAAGCTGAAAGCAGGAGATATATTATGCTGACAAGGAAGAAGATTGTCACTTGCTGTTGATATGTGAGTTTTAAAGCACAGACAATTTGGCACATTTATGGGAAAGCAATTTTAAATTACTAGAGTGAAAATTAAAAAAAAAAGTTTTCTCTGCTACCATATATTTTCATTGTGTAAACATTAAGGTACAGAATATGCCAAGCTGTAAAACCTCATATGAAATGAATATCTGTAAGCACCACTGTATCCCTGGTGTAAATGTCACATTCTGTAACATAATAAGAGCAATTATTTAACATAGATTTATTCCAACAGCAAAAGCAGTCATATATTGACCTTTTCGCACATATCACATGCAGGCTGTACCGGTAAGTTAGTGTCCTGGAGCTAATTTTGCTCACTTACTACACTTTTTGGTGTGAAGTAGAATTGATTTTTAATTACATCAAAGCCCTATTCCATTACTTTGCTCTAATTCTTCCATCATACGTTTATTTTCATTTTATCCAGACTCTTGTTCCAACACACCCACTTTTCCAAATAGTTTTTCTATCTCTCCTGGCAATACAAAGTAATGACTACTTAGGTCAGTGGCAGTGGGATTGCCTTGTTTTGGGTAATGTGATAGCACAACAAAAAAGGCAACCTTGTTTCCTTTTGTTAGCTGCTGAGTTCCTACAGTAATTTAGATAGTTATAGCTCTCTTTCAGAAACATTTTCCTCAGGATCCCATATATCCCCTTGGAAAATGAGAGCTACACTGGACAAAGCACTATAAAATTGACTCCTGAGAGCAATGTGCAGTGCCTTAGAGTCCTAATAGTTCTCTTGAATCACTGTTTTCTGTAATTCATTCCTTTTAGTACTAATAACATGAAAGGTTTCCCAGAGAGCTTTCACCAGACATCTAGGAGCACTGCAGGAAAACAGCATGGGGTGAGTAAGCTCCTGACTGCCTGCAGTCTGCTTACTGATATCTATGTCCTCTCCAGCTTGGGCTGCAGCAAACTGGTTTCTTTTGTAAGAAAATAGACTATGGAGCTGAATGGATGCCTGGAACTGCCTTGCAGAGGTTAGATCATTATCAGTTACTATATGGTAAGAGTTTTTGCTAGATAGTGTTTTCTGTGCTTGCCATAACACTTGTGAATGATAATTCCCTGAATAAGAAGCTTTGGCAGCTAGCACAAATGAAGGACTTACTGCTGTTACTGGAAATCACAGTCAAAGGTACAAGGACAAGTAAGTGTACTAATTGGGTAGTGGGTGAGAAGTAAATGTAAGAAAAAGGAATTAGATTTATTTCCTTTGTTCTTGTCTCTCACTTCCCCTTTCCTTTTCAATCTTCTGGGATAAAATTGAAGTTGCAACACAAATGTGTTTCTCTAAAGAGACCAAATGTAAATACCAAGATACTGCTTCTGTACTGGATCTGCTTTGTTAGACCTGCAAGCTACTGGCGATAGTGGTTTTCCCAAAAAGGTTTTCTATTTTTGACCTCCAAGAAAAGAGAACTGGGAAGGGATGGATAGGCTGTTACATTTTTAATCTTTCTTTGTTTTCCCCTTTGGTGTTCTGTTTAAGTAAACCAGTAAAAATCCCATAAGTTAACGGTCACTTCTGTGCAAGAAATTTCTTATCAAAGCTACCTCTTTATAATTTCTTGTCAAGTCTTTAAATGGGCTGCCTCTTTCTTCTCTGCAGTAATACCTACAAGCCAAATCTGTTTGATTCATTTGCCTTTCTGTTCCACATAGTCTGTCTGTCAGATTACTCTGGCAGCTTCTTATTTACTACCAGCTCCTCTGCTTCTGAGCTGTGTCATTTCAGCTTCCAAGAGCTCAAATGTCATTCATAGCTCTGTCAGGATAATAAAACCTGCCAGGAAAGCTGTTCCACCATGGGTGGTGGTCTACTTTTTAGCATCCAGAGTAAATGAGCTCCCTGTCTCCTGCTCCCTGCCACATGGAGATAGCTACTTTAATGGCAGGTACTTCTCTTCTAGGTGTTGTATAGATACCACATGGGAACTATTTCCTCTCCCTTAAAGCAGATGGTTGACATAAACCAGAGCAATTACAAGGCTGGAAATGCCTACTTGACTATGAGGGGAGACAGTTTGAGATGAAGGGTTCAGTTCAAGAAACTTTAAATAAAGCAATCAAGAGCTTTTTGATGAAAATTAGGGTGTTCCAACCACAGGGGATATCTTGACCTATCTTCTGAACTCGAAGGCATGGCCTAATGTGTGTGTATCACTAAACTCTGTGGTTTATGAGGTAGAGAATTCAGGAGTGAAATTTAACTTTGGAAGAATGGAGGAGTGAGGGGAAGGTGTTTTAATATTTGGTTTTATTTCTCATTACACTTCTTTGATTCAATTGACAATAAATTAAATTAATTTCCCTAAGCCAAGTCTGTTTTCCCCATGATGTTAATGCTGATCTCTCGCTGTCCTTATTTCAGCCCATGAGCATTTTGTTATATTTTCTCTCATGTGTCCAGCTGAGTAGGGGAGTGGCTCTGGTGGGCACCTGGTGTCCAGAGTCAACCCACCATACCATTACTAAATTTCAGCAGCTAAACGGGATACTCAGATGGCTTTACAAGATTTTGTAACATATATCATCACAGTTCAAGTTCTTTCAGCAAATAGAAAAGCAAAAGTGAGCCCAAGTACTATATGGGTCTAGTCCATGTCCCGTTTGACTTCCCTCAGTCTTTGTATGGGTCCATGGTCAGGGCTCAGGCTGGTATTGTGCCATCCAGGAAAAGCACAAACACTCATTTGTGAAGTTATGAACAGATCTGAAAGCAACATGCAATATATGTGCTGTAATGTAGCTACAGTATTTTAATTGCAGGCATCTGCCATCAAACTAATGCAGATATTCGTTGAAATGTTTACTTCATTACCACTTCACAAGATCTTAATTAAGCTGACTGGAGATTTGAACAAAGGAGGATGAAAAGGCATCAATTATGTGTATTACCACACTGAATAGGGCTCTGAAACTCAGACCCGAACTTCCGTCAAAAAGGGCTGTTCAAGAACGCTCATCCGAGGCTGGTGATTGCAACCCGTCATTTTGCACACTCCGGGGTAGGGCTGCATTCTTCTTGTGGCAATAAAAGCCTTTCATTTTGATAATTGTGGGCTGTTTATGCAGTGTGAATGTCAATGGGAGGATGCTGCATGATCGGACAACCTCAAACTACAGAGAATGACAGCAGAAATGTCATTTGGATCCGGCAATCAAGCTTGCGGAGCACCAAACCCGAAATCAGGAGTGGTACCTAGGTACCAGCTTTCCTTCAAAAGCCTGTACAAGTTCATATTATGACATGGACCTATGTCTTAATAAAAATATGCAGCAGAACTGTAAAACAAGCTGAAATACTTCTGAAAGATATATGGATATATGTAAGGTATAACACTTTCACACAGCCTTATTCTTCACAAATCTCAATTAAAAACTACAGTTGCATCCAGGTAAATGTTACTGGAATAAGAAGTTCAGCTCAGCTAACCTAGTGTTATATACTTTGGCTTGGCAAACAAACTTTTTATAAAAGAAGAAGTATTAGCTTCATCATGTTTTTTTCTAAGCATTCATTACTTCAAAAGTGTCAAAATTTGGTTTTTTTTAACCCAATTTGGGTTCAAAATGGGAAATCAAGCAGTCTCCTGTTTCATTTGTGGCAGTCCCTGTATGATTCAGATATATTTTAAAATATTAATAGAATATTAGGTCTTGTGTTATATTACAGTAAAATGATAGTTCAGTCGAATTATAAATAATATTCTGAAAGTGCAATAATGTAAAAGTAAAAAAAATATTTTAATACTACATATGTATCAGAAAGTACAAAATAAAACAAAAAATAATTAATACAAAAAATGCAGGCAGGGCTACTGTGTCAGACAGAGCTGCAAAATTGTATTTGTGATGGATGCTCTTGAATGTGTTAGTTCATATTTTTGAATCACAATATGCAGTGAAAAAAATAATGTTCAAAATAAAGAGATGCAAGTCCCAGTACGTAAGCCCTGTGGGCTCTTCAGTTAAAATATGTTGGTTTCAAGACTTTAATAAAAATGGTTGTGTCAAGGGCGTAGCAGTCAAACTGTAAACTGGCCTGCAGGTGAGTTGAACTGCATGCTTCACAATGGCACTACACTACCTGCCACCCTGACAATCACACAGTGTTTAGAACCAGATGCAATTCAACTAACATAAACCAGTCTGAATATATAACCTTATTACCTATGCTGTGGCTTATATCAACTGTGGCCCTATTTCCACTGCTTATATGAAGTATTTTCTAACTGAGCAGTTGCATTGAAACACAGTTTAACTGATTGTATTCGCAGTGTATTTAGTTAACATATGCTTGATTCTTTTCTGTGTAAACATAGAATTACTTACTCTGCGCCTTGCACAGCTGATAATATTTTCGTTTTCTGTTGTATTTTGCAGTGATCTTTACCATTAACACTGATAAAGAAAAAAAAACAACCAACAGAGACAGCTGCACCAGCAAAGACCAATAAGGGTAAAACTCTTGTGCGTGTTGGGATTTTTACTGGGGCAAACAGTACTGTAAGCAGCATCCCTCTTCCATAAAGAGGATGACAAACAAGTTAGCATTGATTTGGGGATTGTAGTCCCTATTGTTACGTGTGCATGCATTATTCTTAGCCAGTTGTGCTTGAGAATGTTTTTTTTTTCCTATATTCTGCAGCATACGTGTTAGGTAGACTTTTTAGGCTGAAATAGTCATTAACTAATGATGCTGGCCAAAAATTATAGTATGGCTCAGCCCATTGCTCTCTCAAATAACATTGTGCTGCGCACATTGACAGTGGTGTGGATCCACTGATCAAGTCTGTTCCCAGAAGCTGTCCAACCCCGAATTTCTCCTCTGAAGAGAGATGACAGTACAGAAGGTCTTAAAGAAACCTCAGGGGAACTAAAAGACATTAAGAAAAATAAAAATAATGAAATAAGTCTGATTTCTTTTGGATTTCACTCAGTAAAAAACCTATGGCAATATCAAATCATCGTGCCCTGGGCTGGCATTTTCAGGTTAACAAAATATTGACTGCTTCATTTCAAAATGACTAATTCATTTTTTTTCACTTGTATTACATGAAAGTCAAACTCAAACAAAATATTTTGAATACCTTGTAAAGCTGCTTTTATTTTCCTTCACTGAATCTGTCACTACTTATCCATTCTTTGCAGTGGTTTGAAATAAAGATAATTTTCAGTCTTGCAATCAGAAATTGGTCCACAGTTTTCTGTGGATGGACAGAATTGCCAAATATCTTGGTATTAACTATTTATTTGTCTGGTTTTAATTCTTTAGGGACTGGGACTACCTCAGACTGAAGGCCACATAACTATTTATAAAGCTGTGTTCTCTTCTCTAGAAGAGAGCATTAGTCAGTGAAGAAGACAGATTAATGAGTCTCCCACTTTCCTGGATCTAACCACTCCTGAGGCCTCTCCTGATCATCTACAGTGTCTGAAGATTTCATCTATGGTGAGGTACTTCAGAATGCATCAGATGTGCAGAAAGACTGTGCAATTGCAAATGTGAATTAAGTTTTCAAACAACAGACAGATGTTAAAGTTAGGTGGACTGGATAACAAATTAGTTCATGCATTTTTTTGATGGGAGTTGAGGATACATATTTTAATGTTGATGTAAAACTTAAGATAAAAAAATACCATAAACCTCTTAGCAAAGTTGTGGATGGTAAAAAGCATTGACTTATGAGGTGCAGCATTTCCTTCATCTCTGACACTCATGTTTATTTTGAATTTTAAAAATCAGAGAACTGTCATAATTATTTAAAGAAACAACAGATATTTCTTTTCTATATCTATGCTGTTTTTCTTTTTGGCTCACAGATCATATTCTGACATTTCTAATATATGCTGCATCTGCATGATAATTTCCCAGGACATATTGAGAAAGAACTCAAAAAAAACCCATTTAATTGAAGAGCAAATAGGATGTCAGATTGGAAAAGATTTGCCAGTTTTTGTTAAAAGAAACAAACACTCGAACTCTTTTCAGGAGATGAAAAGGCTTATCCTTCTTTTGCTATACAATAACCAAAATCTCTGAGATATGTCAGGTTTTATCCTGACATATTTCTTTCCTCCTCAAACTAGAAAACAAGAATTCTTTCTGTGTCTCATATTTCTTCTCTCTCCTGCAACCCTTTTTTACCAGAATCAGTTCCAGCAAGTGAGAACAAGCCAGTTCTCTATTATATATCACACTGTTTTCTCTTGAATCCCAACTTCAAGATAACTTTTTTTTTTTTGGATGGATAATGTATAGATAGTGTGTGTTTAATACTTTGTCTATGTTTGAATTATTGCTTCTAAAGATATTGCAGTTCATTTGGTGTTTTTGAGTCACATTAATCCCTCTGAATTTTGGATGTCTAAAACTTAGTTGTGAACTCCAAACTGTCCATCCTTGTTCCCTCTGCAGTCAAAGAGAGAGGATAACTTAACCTCCCCATCTGAAACACTTCTGGGGAGGAGTGTTGTGGCATTTGCGCCTACCAGTCTTTCCGTCCTGTGGTTGTGCTTTAAAACTAACTCAGGCTGGACGCCTGCCAACTGGATAAAAAGACAAGAAGATTCCATTTTTTGAATGCAGAAAGTTGCTATATAAGGATTTGCAAAACTGGTATTTTTCATAAAGGATAGCAAAAATAAGAAAAAAATCAGAAATGCAATTTCATAGTCAATTCTGTATCTTCATTTTTCAAAGAAAATTTTAACAGCAATTTCTTCATGCTTTGATCAAGATCAAAAATCTGAAATTTCAAAATGCTTATCTAATGAAATCTAAACTTTCAGTCCCTAGAATATTCATAACCATCTAAGGGACTGCTCTCAGCCTCAATGAAGTGCAAATGTCTATTCCTTCTGAAAGTGGGGCAGCAGTTAGCATCATGTATATTTTTAGCTTGGATTTCAGCACAGGAACAGGTCTTGTACCTTTCAGGAGGAGTATGAGTACCTTCTAATAGTACAGGGTGCCTTTCTATATGGAAATATGAGATTCAGCTAGCTGACGTGATGTTCTTTTAACATTTCACAGAAACATGGCACATAGTCTAAACAGAGGCAGCTCTCACAGCCCCACCAAGCTTTCAGAGTAAGACCTTGAAGTTCTATTGACCTTGTCCTGGAAGCAATGCCAGAATCATTCTACTGATTTCAAAAACCTGGAGCTGAAAAATTTGAGGACTAGATTTGTAAGAAATTAATTGAGTGTAGGGAGAGGAAGCAGGAATAAGGTTCAACTTCCAGATTTTCTGGTAGCACCAAGTAACATTCACATGAACCATCGCGTACCTCCAAATAACAGCATAATTTTATTCCTTCTACTTTATACCTTATCCTAAGAGATCTTATTCAATACTTGAGTGATGACAAAGCAGAGATAGTGCACATGAATAGTAATTATATCCTGCTGAGGTCATATATGCAAACTTAGTGCTAAGAGCTGTGCAGCATGTTGCAGAGGAAAGTAAACGGAAAGAACCATTGCTATCTGCAAAACTACCCACCAGATCATAACAGCAGGCAGGAACAGATTTGTTTTTTATGGGAATGCTGCACATACATTTTGCTGTCAGCTATTTCTCCCAAGATATGTAATGTGATAGTACTTATTCATATTTTCCGGAAACTTTAGTCAATGTTTCCAATATTTTCCACAGAGCACCATTGATTGTGATGATAAAAATTAAGTGGAACAAAAAAAATTTCAGAACATAAAACGATAACTTTTTAGCAGCTTTGGAAATTAAATTTTGGTTTTTTTTTCAAAACCCCTTTTGATTAGTGTTCTGGGTTCAGCAGTAGCAGACATTTTTCTCCTTCTTAGTAGTTGGTGCAGTGCTGTGGTTTTGACTTTTGGCCTGGGAACAGTGCTGATAGCACCGATGGTTTCAGTTGCTGCTCAGTAGTGTTTACTTCTGACCAAGGACTTTCTGAGTCTCATGCTCTGCCACGGAGGAGAGGAAGCCGGGAGGAAGCAGAGACAAGACACCTGACCCAAACTGACCAAAGGGGTATTCCATATCACAGCACATCATGACCAGTATATAAGCCTGGGGCAGTTACCCAGAAGGGCTAGATCACTGCTCGGATTGGGCTGGGTATTGATCGGTGGGTGGTGAGCAGTTGTATTCTCTTCCCTTGTGATTTCCCTTATCATTATTATTATTGGTGGTAGCAGCAGTGGTTTGTGTTACACCTTAGTTACTGGACTGTTCTTATCTCAGTCCGTGGGAGTTACATTCTTTTGATTCTCCTCCCCATCCCTCTGGGAGTGGGGGCAGAGGAAGGGGGGGAGTGAGGCAGAGACTGCATGGTTTTTTTAGTTACAGCTGGGCTTAAACCACAAAAATTGGAAACTGACTTGTTTTCATCAATAACAGTGAATGATGATGAGGTTCAAACAGAATGATCAGAAGAAGTGTTTCTGCAAATGTGAAAATCAAGTGGGGTTATTGAAAATACAGTTTGTTTGCTTATATACAACAATACACAGCACAACTCCACTGGCATTGCATTTCTCTAATAAGCAGACACAGAAACATACAGACATACATCGTCACCTTTACAAAGAAATCAGTGTGAAGTAAAATATTAATTAAAAGGGGAGTTGTTTTGAGAAGGCAAGGAGATGCAGTTGAAAAAGCACCTATTAGAAGCTAGGAGAGGAAAGAGCCATGTTCCCAGGTGCTGTCAACTTAGCTTTCATGAACTTTGCTCTATACCGAATTATGCAGCTGAGACGTGACTGATCAATCTGCATGCTACCTGCTTCTTTGCCACCTGAGTGGTCATTTAAAGGCATAACTACCCTCTGGAAGTCCTGAAAATTAGGAAAATGAATTGGCTAAGGGTACATGTGAAGACGCATGGCAATCCCACTACCAGGGAGAAGATGTATGACAGAGCCTTGGGCGGCATGGTTTAGTGTGAGGTATCCCTGCCCATGGCAGGGGGATTGGAACTAGATGATCTTAAGGTCCTTTCCAACCTTAACTATTCTATGATTCTATGACACTTGGGTTTCTCCCCTCTCCCTCTACAGGGACCTGCTAAGCTTGTGTTGAGCATGAGACTGAGGATTTGGCCCTCACTTCAAGCTCTGCCCCACACTATTTTGAACCCGCTTCTTACTGTACTTGTGGCTCTCGTACCTATAGGAGAGAGTCATTACTTCTCTCCGGGCAGAACCTGCAGAACAGAGTGACTATTCTCCATTATAGCTGCCTGTGGCCATTGAAACCAAAGAAAAGCCATGAAGCTGGTGAATGGTCTAGAGAACAAGCCTTCTGAGGAACAGCTGGGGGAACTGGGGTTGTTTAGCCTAGAGAGAAGGAGCCTGAGAGGAGACCTTATCATTCTCTACTGCTACCTGAAAGGAGGTTGTAATGAGGTGGGTGTCAGTCTCTTCTCCAGAGTAACAAGTGATAGGACAAGAGGAAATGGCCTCAAGTTGTACCAGGGGAGGTTTAGATTGGATACTTGGAAAAATTTCTTCACTGAAAGGGTAATGAAATTTTGGAACAGGCTGCCCAGGGAGTCACCTCCTCACTCCACCCAGGTAGAGTCACCATTCCTGGAGATGTTTAAAAGTCCTATAGATGTGGTGCTTAGGAACATGGTTTAATGGTGGACTTGACAGCTCAAGGTTAATGGTTGGACTTGATGATCTTGAGGATATTTTCCAACCTCAATAATGTTATAATTCTATGATTCTGTAATTTTGATCTGTGCAAAACAACCCACCACCAGCTTTGCCTTTCAGCCAGAAGAGTGGCATGGCAGAGCACTGATATTAGAAAGTTGTAAAGGGCCATCTACCCCGTGCTATAAAATGCTTGGTAAGATATCCGTGACGTGCTCTGTTGCATACAAGAGTGCACTTCATGACCTAGTCTCCTGTTACACACCCATTATTGCATGATCCAAGCCAAGGAGTCCTCTATGATGGAATTCTTGTGACTTGACAGAAATCTTTTAGCCTGGTGTAGTTGGGTGCAAATGGTACCATAACTGAGAGGAAGATTGAGGGAAGGAAAGACCATAAGAAAAGTGAAAAAAAGAAATAACCTGGCCACTGCACTAGTATTGCAGCTTTATTTAGGTAAAGGATATTTGTAGTAATGCCAGACTGTATTAACGCCAGCATACCTTATTCTGAACAGAAGTGCTGCCAGAGAATCCTTGCTTGTGCCCAGCAGAACATGTGAGGAAATTATAATTTACTTTGGTTTTTCTCATACTTTTATACAGTACGCATTTGCTATCCTGCTGGTGACAGGATACTGCTAAAAATGACTGTTTTGTCTCACTTGGAATAGGCATTGTAATACTCATATGTTGGTATTTTGGAAATTGTTACAGCAAGATCACACATCTGTGAGTTTCTGAAGACTCACTGGGTCCTCCTTCATCTTCAGTGTTTAAAATTCATCTCTGAGATGGCTGCTTCGAGATATGAAATGGTGCAATTTCAAATTTTGCCAAGGAAAAAGCTATTAAGGAAATCTGTGTCTTGAACAAGCTATTTGGTAATAAATTTTGACTGCTTTTGAGCAGTTCTCAGCCTTTTAAGTCCAAAATGTTTTGGTAACAACAGAATTGTGTTTACAATTTCAGATTATGCAATTAATAGCTGGTGACGTTCAGGGAAAAAGTGTGTCTTTGCTTCCAAAGATATATACTTTTAGTGCAAACATAATTACTTAAGCATCTTATTTAACTTCCCTTCCATTTCCTTGTCTAAACATTGTACAGAATTCTACTGGCACTAATTTCTGAAGTAATACATTTATATCAGCATTGTGTAACATGTTATATACTTCTAGTAGAGGTACTCCCCCCACTCCATAATAGGAAAATGCAATTCAGTGGTGTGGTGGTAAAGAACGAAGTGGGTGAACTCATTTATTTAGTGGTCCAGTGCAGGCTCTGAAAAGTAGGTACAGTCTCTGCTACCCCTCTAGAGGTGGTTGAACGCTCTGCATTTATTGACAAGAAACAAATTCATCCTTTGTAGAGAAGAACATCTATCTTTCTGAAATTCACATGCAGGTGATGACAGACTTCAGTGTTTGAGTGCTGAGACTGGTATACCCGAAAGGGTCTTGTTTTCCACTAACGGGGCAAGCATATGTTTTTACTATCTTCAGTTTAATTGAGAAATTAAGTATACACAGGAAGATAGTTTTTATTACTACACTGTGAAGGAGATGCACCACAATTTAATCCTGTCTCGATATTCTTCCAGCCTCCTATGTGGTACTTCCCATTACAATTTTATTCCTTCTTCTGTTACTACACAGTGTGGTTGTGTCTAAGCAATGACATTGCCTTGTGCATGATGCTGAGTTGTCATCTTACTTCAGTTCACATACCTTTTCCACTGGGGGACCCCAGAACTCTCCACAGCATCAAGGAATTTCCAATAACTTGAGTTAGATTGCCAGAAAGGCTAATCCTAAAAATGATCAAGCCATAAAGTGCGTTGGTGTTAAAAAAACTCCATTGAAGTATGGAAGAGTTGGTTATTTCTAAATCTGTAAGGGAGACCTAAGAAAGGACTAAGGCACACCTGTTTATGCATTTTGTATGATGGTGTTCTTGGATTTGAAACCTAAATGTGTCTAGGAAGTAACCAGGACAGTGCAGTGACAGGCCTTGGTCTAGTTTTTTGTTCTTCATCACATTACCTGTTCTGAGGTAATCTATGCCAAGGGATACATGAAGCCTCTGAACCAGTCACAGTGGGGTGTTTTTGCCATTCCCTCCCAGTCAAGCTGATTTCAGCCTCCAGTACAGTCAACGCTTGGGACCCTCCTGTCACTCCAGAAATAGAAATAAGTTCCACCCCTTGACAGCATGATGGCATCAGAGTACACTGTGCACCGGTATCTGCTAGAGCCTTATACTTCTGTGGGACTGATGTGCCAGGCCATCTGATCCATACAGTCCAGTAAATCTGATTGTCCCCTACCTCCACCTGGCAGGAGGCGGGGACCCTCTAGTAGTCATCACATTGGTCACTCATGTCTTGTAGAAATGGATTATTCTTCTTCATCACAGGAGCTGAAGTAAAATCTGCTCTTCCACTCCATCTGGGAACCTGCTCACCAGAGCCTGAAGCCGCAGCCTTCATGGGGTGATCAGACTTCACCTTTGCTCTCCTTTTCAGTTCTCGCTCCCGCTCCTCCAAAACTGAAGTAGGCTTTCCATCCCACTCCATCATATCTTCTCCATGATCCCGCAGGTAAAACCATAGGGTGGTCCGTGGTGTATAACTTCTATATCTTCTCTCTCTCCGTCAGTAGGACGCCTTCTGTTAATAGCTGAGACCTGTGTTGGTACAAGTGAGGAGCTGGATAGATCATTTGTCAATTGTTTGAGGTCCTGGGACAGTTCTTCCACAGCTGAGATGATGGAAGCGGTGAGATTTTCTTCAAACTCTTGGAGTTTATGAATCATTTCATCCACTGTTGGGGGTACTATGTCATTCCAGGTTACCGTTGCCAGTGAGTGGGCATATGATGAGGGTGCATTCCGTGTAAATTTTCACCACATGGGTCGTGTACATTCGACTTCATCTGGTTCTATGGGTATATTCCCGTTATTCGGCTTGATAGTATAGATCATCTCTACAATGGTTGACTTCTCTCAGAGACTGGATGCCTTTCTCTAGAGTAGTCCACTTGGCCGAACGACTCATAACATCATCCTTGTATGGAAACCTATCTTTCACAGCTGCCAAGAACCGCTTCCAAAGGCTGAGGGACTTTTTCTCTCTTGCAATTGCTTTGTCAATTCCCCCTTCCCTGGCAAGTGATCCCAGCTGTTTGGCTTCACTACCTTCTAGTTCATGACCGTCGGCCCCATTGTCCCAGCATCGGAGCAGCCAGGTGATGATGTGCTCCCCTGGCTGACGGGTAAAGTCTTTTCGCATATTCCGTAGCTCGGTTGAGGTCTGAGATCGAGAAGTCACCTCTTCCTTTTCTTCCTCTTCTTCATCATGTGGTAATAACTCCTGGTCAGATGCTGTCCCAGGTGGTGATGTTTCTTTGTCTTGGTTCATCTTTCCTGCCTCTTCTTTGTTTTTCCTCTTGCGTACAGGGGCAACCGATATTAGTATGAGTTGGTCCTCTGGTTTAGCTGCAGTGATTATTACTGTGGTTTGGGTAGCTGCCGTACTTGTCACTGGGGTTTGAGTCGTGGCTGTACCTGTCGCTGGTGGTGATGTAGCTTCTGTACTTCGAACTGGATTAACTGCGCTGTCCATTACTCCGCCCTCAGATCCAGAGATGTTTTTTTCCTTTTGAAGATGCTGGACAGTGTTAAACAAGGCTCTGTAAGCATAAGGCAAGCCCCAGCACATTGCCATGATTTGCCCATCTCTGGTGTGACCAGAATGATCACACACCTCCTTTAAATGTTTTACTAATTTTTCTGGGTTTTGCATTTGTTCATTGGTGAAGTTCCAAAGCACTGGAGGGGCCCACTGGCCTAGATACTTGCCCATACTATCCCACACACCCTGCCACTCATGACTGTCCAGCCTTGGGGAAAACCTCTCAGGCCATCCTGGACTGTAGGTCTGACCCCAGACATGGCCCACACCCCACTCATGCTTAACTCTCCGGACCAGACTAAATAGTTGTGAGTACAACATATTCAGTATGTGTGCCAACATGATAATTCCCGTCACCACCAGCAGGCAGGTCTCAAGGGTATCTAAAGGCCATTCAAAACCTTCAGAACTCTCAAGTGGTGCTGTAAACGGCTTGGTGGGGGCGCTGGGAGCACAAAAGAATGTCTCCTTCACAGGCTGACCACCCGAGGAGGTGAAAAGAGACATATAATTGCTAAGAACTTCCATTATATACCTCCCAAAGTATAGAGTTGGTGGCCACACTGGAAACACAAACCAGGTCAGTTTCATGATCACTGAGTCTATTGTATTAAAAATTAGTGCAATAAAGTACAATGTAACAAGAACCTTAACCCAAAACCCAGATCTGAAAAACTGTTAAGATAAGAAGAACCGGCTGTAAGTAAAGTATCATACACTGAACCTGTGAGAACCAGAGCAACAACTTTGAGAGCCAATAAATCAGCATTGTGACGAGTGGCTATTTTGTCTTTATCTCAACCCTTCGTGCCCCACTTTGGGCGCCAAAAAGAACTGTCGTGGTTTAAGCCGTAAATTTCACTTCTCCCTCCTTCCCCCCCCCCCCCCCCCACACACACACACACACTCCGGCTGGGGGGAAATGGGAGAAGAACCGAAAGAATGTAACTCCCACGGGTTGAGATAAGAACAGTTCAGTAACTGAGATATAATACAAATCACTACTGCCTACCACCAATAATAATAATAATGACAAGGCAAATAGAAGGGAAAAGGATACAACCACTCACCGCCCAACCGAGCCGAGAGAGAGAGAGAGAGAGAGAGCACCCCTTCCGGGTTCCTCCCCCAGTATTTTATATCCTGGGCATGACATGCTGTGGCATGGAGTAGCTCTTTGGTCAGTTTGTGTCAGGTGTCCTGTCTCTGCTTCCTCCCACCTCCGCCTCCTCCCTGGCATAGCGTGAGACTCAAAGTCCTTGGCCAGACCAAAACATTGCCAAGCAGTAACTGAAAACACTGGTGTTATCAGCACTGCTCCAGGGCATGAAATTAAAAACACAGAGCTGCACCAGCTACCAAGAGGGAGAGAAATGACTGCTACTGCTGAACCCATGACACATGCAAAACACATGGGCAACCATATGAGCCCTCTGCTCATCACGCCCACAACCTGTGGTCTGGCTAATGGAACAACTCATACAGATGCTTCACTCACTGGCCAGTCAGTTATAAAGTGGGTAAAGGTGCCACATCAGCCACAATTAAAAAACAAAGTAGCTGTTAGAAATCTCTTCCAAACAACTCCAATTGTTTTAGTTTGGAGATGGTATCCTGGGCTGCATCAAAAGGAGTGTGACCAGCAGGTCGACGGAGGTGATCCTGCCCCTCTACTCTGCTCTCGTGAGACCTCACTTAGAGTACTGTGTGAAGTAGTAGTGTCCTCAACACAAAAGGACATGGAAGTGTTGGAACAAGTCCAGAGGAGGGCCATGAGGATGATCAGGGGACTGGAGCACCTCCCAGCTGAAGACAGGCTAAGAAAGCTGGGGCTGTTCAGCCTGGAGAAGAGAAGGCTGCATGGAGACCTAGTAGCCTTCCAGTATCTGAAGGGGGGCTACAGGGATGCTGGGGAGGGACTCTTTATTAGGAACTGTAGTGATAGGACAAGGGATAATGGGTTCAAACTTAAACAGGGGAAGTTTAGAATGGATATGAGGAAGAAATTCTTTACTGTAAGGGTGGTGAGGCACTGGAATGGGTTGGCCAGGGAAGCTGTGAATGTTCCATCACTGGCGGTGTTCAAGGCCAGGTTGGACAGAGCCTTGTGTGACATGGTTTATTGTGAAGTGTCCCTGTCCATGGCAGGGGGTTGGAACTAGATGATCTTAAGGTCCTTTCCAACCCTAACTATGATTCTATGGTTCTATGGTGGATTTCTAACCCTGCTGTGTTCAGGCATCATTTTGAACATTTCATTGTTTTAGAAATATATGTTTACATTTATCTGTTTATGTGTGCATACAACACATATATATAGCATTATAAATGTCAAGCTACATAAAGAGAGCTATTCTGATGGACCAAGTTTCTCTGTGCCTGTATGCTTTTGCCCGAGTGCTGCTTTGGGGATCACCTGGCTGGTGAGGTAACGATCTGTGGTTTTGTGGTTGTTCCTATATCTTGCCTCTGCCAGCTAACACAGGATTCAAGAAGCACATGCATTTTATGTCAGATGCTGGAGAGAAACCCTGGTACTCTTCAGTTTGCTAACTGAAATGCAGCAAAGGTCTTCTTATTTTTATTTCTTAGCACATTATCCATACAATATCAGAAAATAAATCTTCTTTTCTCTTCCTCATAACTATCTAATTGCTCTTACCTTGGCCAGGTATCATCTACTTTCCTTGGGAATAAACAGCATCTCACAGCAATCTTCTTATCCTTTTTGAGTTCCAGACTGCACAGAAATATAAATAGTTAACAGAAATAGTAATTACAAGGGGCCATCTGTCCTTTTGCAATTGTTTTACATGCCACAGAATGTTAATACCAAAATACATTCATCAACTTTAATAGACATCTGGAGCATAATCATCCAGCAACCACTTGTATAAAAGTTGCTGCATAAAATAATTATCAGTGAAATATGGTAAATAAAAAACTGTGTTTGAGAGCATTGAAACAGAGACTGGGTTGTTCGAGTCCCAAGAATCAGCAGGGAGAGAAGTACGCTACCAGCAGATATTGCTGCGCAGTGTTTGGTGTCTCTTTTTCAGACAACTTAATTAGTCTGCATATAAAATGCCTGCCATGAGCAAAAACTGCAAATGTTTGGAAATTTGAGTTTGATCTGTCTAGTCTGGTTTCTTCCTTCTGTCCCCCCTTCTTTTCTATGCAGTCTGCAAATTTAAGAACAAGATTTATATTCAAAATTTCTTCAAGCTCGTTACTGAGCAGACCCAATGATCCTGACTCCATTTTTTTTGTCTCAGTACTGTTTGTCATTGCGGGGTTTTCAAATAGCTAATAGGACAGAGTAATATCCAAGATAACAAAGACTGTGTCAGAAAGATGAAGGGCACCTGAATTGCAATGACATAGCAGACCTGTTTTTAGATCAACAGCGTTGTTAACTATTGAGCAAAATTTGCCTACCTTCAGCCTGGAAGCAGAAAATACAGCTGTGCTTAGTCTTTATTTCTACATAGTGGTATTGCCAGGAATGTTGATTTAGGATTGGTCATTCTGTGGTGTGTTTTTAAGCATTGGTATAAAAGTGTAGATCAGAAGCTGCTGAAACCAGTATGTCATGTCCCTAAGTATTTCAGAGATCCGGCTCAGGTTCCTAAAGTGTTGAAAAGAAGTAAACTAATTTTCACCCCCCTACCATGCAGAAGTTGCTGTGTTATTTTCTCCAGCCTCCGGGCATTGAGTAATTTGCGCATGCAGTACAGTCCCATTTGTGATCAATAACAAAAGCAGAAAATGCCATGTTATAAATAGGGTATGCATGACAGTCCCTCTTCAGGTATCAGATGTCCTACTGGAGAACTGATTTGATCACCCCAGTGGCTGGGTCTTACTAAACGTTTCTGGAGTAAAGCAGTGACTTCATCAGGAAAGTGCTTCATCATTTTGAGTCCCAAACTCTTTCTTCCTAAAGCACCAAAAGACAGTAGGTTGGTTAAATAGGACGAACTCACACATCAATTTGTTCACTGATAACCTAAAGTACCCAATACCCTGGATTAATTATCAGTCCCGTGTCACCATGTCCTTTTATTTTGTTTGTTTTATAATCAAACATTGAAACAATAGTCCCTGAATGGCAGAAGCACAGACATCGTGATCAATTACAAGTATTTTTTTCCTTCCAGATCCAGTCTCGCACATTTAAAATTGCAAGTTACCTCAGTATTTCACCTCAATAATTAAACCCCAATTATTTTGGAATGTCTCTACTGAACTGCACACTCATCAGTGCCTGAAAATTAGCTGTTTGGAGAGATAAAATGAGCAAATGGAGAACAGAACAAAACAGATCCTCTTGCTAGCATAAGCGAAGATAACCTCCAGGAACTGTTTGACTTAATGACAAGGATGTCACACTTATTGGCCTCTTGCTGGCCAATGGCACTTGTCATTTTAGGAAGTTTGCTGTTTACCATGAAGTACTGAATGATGCAGCATTTTTTGTCAATATGAAAATTCTCAGAAGGATTTGTATTTAGTATACCCAAAACCCTCAGAGTGTGGAAGGGAAACTGGTATCAGATGCATGAAGTTCTCAGATATTTGTCCTGTGCTTATATGTAAGTCAATAACAGATGGTTTTGAAGATCCTCTTCATTACTATGAGATAAAAGAGGGAGAGGACATTCTAGATTATCTACTAACTAACTGCCTCATTTTAAATGCAAATCATCAAATCTATTTAAGTAGTTATATCCATCAAAACACCTATGGACTTTGTTCAAAATTGTCGCCTGTCCCTGGTTTCCTGAGAGTTGCTACTTACTTTGAAAAACTACAGCAAGTTTGTGTCTTAGGCTAGGTAAATTCTGCGAAGAGAATATCAGAAGCCAAGGTATAGAGTACATCAGGTGGATTAAGCAATGGGCATCTCCAGCTTCTGCAGGCAGGTTTGCTGCCTGCCCCTGCCACAGGAGAAAGGTCTGGGAACCTCCTGCAGCCCGAGGTCTGCACTGTAGCCTCTCCCTTCACAGCTTGGTTTGGGTGGAGGTATTGGCCAGCGATGGGGTAGACGGTGCAGCCTCCCCAGCTGGAGCAGCAGCCTTTTCTCTCCCATGAGTGTCTGGAGGGTCAGGTAGGATCCATGCAGATGTTCACAGAACAGTGCTTGGTTGCTGTCTTAGGTGGACTTCAACTCTCTTCTGGTTGATTGTGCTTCCCCAGGGCACCCTGTTGTGTGAGCGGGAGGTGGCTACAGTTCTTCTTGGCCCTGTCTCATCAGCTTCATCAGTCACTCTTGTGAGAGCTGCCAGCTCCTGTTGGGTGTCAGGGCTCCCAGCTGAGGAACCCCTCTGTACACCATGATCCCCCACCCCACTGTGGAACGTCTGCATCAGAGCTGATCACCTGGGTGAGTGACAAATACAGAAAAGTTACTTGGATTGCTAATTAAATGTTACCCAGGGTGAAATGACTAAATGCATATAGGAAATTTTCTAAAGATGTTTTCCTTCAGAACTCATTGGCCATCCTGGAGGGATTTTTACAGCAATATGAAGTGCCAGCCCCTTAGAAAAGTCCTCCTGCTTTCAACAGGTACTGTGCTTGCCCAAAGGCAGAATTTAGCAGCGTAACAGCAGTTATAGAGGTTTCCAGCCCACTCCTCTTTTTCCCAGGAGATGCTTTTACTTACTAATGCAACAGGATCCTGCTGATGAAATTATGCTCTGCCCAGGTGCTGGGTGTACAGTGTGCTTTTGCTATGAGGTCTCAAAGACATATCAGAGGTACCATGTGT
Source organism: Myiopsitta monachus (assembly GCA_017639245.1). Classification (NCBI taxonomy): domain Eukaryota; kingdom Metazoa; phylum Chordata; class Aves; order Psittaciformes; family Psittacidae; genus Myiopsitta; species Myiopsitta monachus. Next base: position 20,094,030 of record CM029922.1, on the reverse strand, counting down.
GAAGTCTATTAAGAACTTATTTCTCAAGAAAGCAAATGAGTTCTTGCATGGCTGGTACCTTTGCCCTGCATAAGTGTGCTACATATAATGGGTACAATGCCATGCAGAGATCATCAATGAACCTTGCTTGTAAAATACTGAGATATCTGAGTTAGGGTTCTTTCAAAAACATGAATTAGAATTGCTGATAAACATGCAATTTTTGGTAAAATTCTATTCAAGATGTTTGATTCATCAATGAGATGGTAGCAGCTTTTTAGCTGCAGAGAGGGGAAGAATTTGCTCTTTAGAGCCCTGCAAGTCTTAACAAGAGTTTATAGTGGTTTTGTAGAATGTTCTTATGAAATATTTTTGCAGTGCCAGTAATACCTCTGCAATACCAGAGATAATGGGACAGGTTAGACAGACATCTGTGCATTACAAACATATCCCTGCAACAGTTTAAACTGTAACTCCTAGCATGCACTTAGGGTATGAGTATGAAGGCTTTTATTTTTGCTGATATAATAGTAGCTGAATCAGGGATCTGGGCACTAAACAGCACAAGCTATTACTTTTTGAAGCTGAGGCTGGGTTTGTCTCATCCTTTCTGGATTAGAGCACAGAATGGATTCTGTGATCCAGTCCCTTCAGAGCATTTCCTGTACAAAGCTGTTTTGTATATGCTGTACTGTACATTTTGAGTACTTTGACTTTATGGAAAACAGAATTGAATTACTTCTGCCTGCATAAAAACACATACGATGAAGACTGCTACTTTTGAGCTGAAGAGTTTTTTCATTCAAAGCATTATTTTTGAGGCAAAGCCTTACAATTAAATTTAAATAACTACAACAACAGGGGTATTTGTAACTTCAGTTACAGGGAATATTAGTATATCACATAGGTCCCAGATGTGAAGCTGTGCAATAGGTTTCAGATCACTTTTTTTTCTTTTCAAAAAATGCAGATTTCATCTCATATTGCATAAAGTTTTCCAATTTCCCAGTTCCTAAAACAACAATAATAATTTAAACATAAACCAGTAATTTTTTAAAATAATTTCCAAAATGTTTTTATTTGAACTGATGTTTATTTTCAGATTTCTTTGTATTTAGCATGGGAGGAATATCTGAAAGTGAAATAACTGTAGAATCTACAATATTTTTGAGTCTGGATTTTATTTTTCAATTCGTCAGAAGATATCTGAAAGCTTTTGTTTCAGTTCAACCAAAATTTTTGCTTGAGCTTCTACTTTCCAGAGGTATCAGCAAACCACAAAAAATAAATGAGTCTTCTACAGTGATTTACCCCAGTGCAATTTCCGACACCTGCAGAATTGAGCTACAATTGGTCTTCTTTGTTCCATTTAAAAACCAGCATGTGACTCATTCTCAGCTCTGATTGCCAGGATGTCATTACCACTGTCATTTTCAGCCACCACTATTTAGTCACAGAAAATTGTAGGCATCTGTGTTCTTATGGGCCTTTGACGAAACAGGCATCTTCAGACTGGATGGCGCTGAAGAACTGAGCAGAAGTCATCCAGAGTATCCTGGAATTCCCTTGTGTCTTATGCTGCCACTGAGTGCATGCTCACAGTATTTAAAGAGAAATGATGGAAAAAGGAATAAAGAAGGGCAATTTGGGATCTGGCAAAAAAATTACGTTGATTTTCTTCTTTTATATTGATATCTTTGTGCATGGGTTTGCTTTTAATGGTCCCTTCACACTTGACATTTTCAAAAATCAGGCAGTCTTACAACAAAATCAAGGGAATACATATTTTTAGCTACAGAGCTATTCTTATTTTGATTTAAGAAAATTGATTATATCAGTTAACACATGTCATAAAAGCTACATGTCACTGAAAAGAATTGGATGAGTGTACTGTAGTTGTCTTTGCTTAGATACAATCAATAGATACTTATTAATCTCTTCTCATAAATTTCATCCAGCCTAAAAGCCAGCGTATATACCAGTCCCAAGTGGACCTTGAAATGACAGTGAGACTCAAAGAAGAATGGATTAAGCTTGCACTTCATCAATTCCCATCACTCTGATTTTTGCCAGAGTGCTAGTTTAATTTCTCAGCACCTTCATTATTGTTTGAATTCCTATCAGATGAATATGGTGCTGGAATTTTAACGACAAATGCATACTACAATTCTGGTCAAGAACAGTAACTGGAGAGAGTAAAGCTAAACAGTCAATGAGGTTCAAAAACTAGAGCTCTGGCTCTGCAATATGTGCTTGCCTGAGTAGAACTGATGTTCATCTGTACCCTTGGGAGATCAGTCAGTAAAATCTTTCATAGCTTTAGTTGCCTCTTTGATCAGGTTATAAGAAAAGAGTTGCACATATTTCTGTTAAATATGAGCAGAAATGCAAAAATAGGCCTGCAAAGGGTATCAGTGCTACTATTTTCTCATTATATCCTTGCCAAGGTATGTGATCCTACCAATATCCATACACATACATAATCTGAATCACAGAATTGTCATTATTGTTCTGGAGCTGCTTGTGGGTTGAATTGTGTCAGGAATGCACTTCATGCTGCCATTTTGTTATAGCCTTGGGAATATTCACATATTCCTTCAGGCCATGTCCTTGCTCTATGACAAACAGCAGTGTTGCTGTCATTTACACAAGGTGCAGTGGAGCTTTTCACTCACGTCACTTGTCTTTTTAGAAAAGAACTTGCATGCTTCCTAAAGCACAGGCTTATGCTGGAAAGTTGCACCACTGTGTTTTCAAAGGTAGTAGGAGAGAGGACAGTATGGTCTTGAAGCTGAAGGTAGAAACAGTCTCCAGGAATTCCTAAGTATTACATATATACAGAACACCAAAATCAACATAAAGGTCTAATTAGACCTCTCCATCTTTAAAAACACAATACAGAGAAAGCTGAAGAGAAATTACATATTTTTGGTTTTCACTGAAACCAGAAAAATCCCTCCTTCCCCCAGATTGGAACAACAATGTATTATTCAGCCCCAGGAAAATTATTTTTGCAATTTCAGGTGGCCATACCAGGACCTATCTTCCCTTTCCACAAGCAGCAAGAGCAGCAGCTTCTTTCTTAATATTTAAGGATATTCAGGGGTTCTTTTAGTAGCAATGGAGAGTGGGTTGAACTGAATTAAACTGGATTGAACCAGGTTCAATCTCCCCTTCTTATGAAGATGCTCAAACATGCAGATTGACTGTGTTGCACAGCTGATACCAGCAGTGCCATCAGCCTTTGTGGCTGGTATTGTTTCACATAAGAGGCCTAGGTGGAACCTGGGCTCCACCTGGACTCCACCTGGACTCCACAGGGTCTCCAGGTCACCCAAACAACTCAAAGGCTGTCTAGACAATGTTAGTGAGAGGCAACAGTACTCCAGGAACTGGTTGTTGTGAAACAGTCAAACAGGAAGTCATTTGCACAGACACTTTGGGGGGGGCGGGTGATTCACAGGATTTGTCTTTGGTAGGTTAACACTAGTGAGAAACAGCAACACTGACAGTGTTAACATGGGCAGGAAGTAAAAGCAAGGGGACAAAGTGAGGCCTGGAGGGGAGCAGAAACAGCTCTTCTCTAAAGGACAGGTCTGGAGTCACTCTTGGCGTGGCTTTCTGCTGGTTGTTGTCCTTCGGGGAAGAGCAAAGTAATTCTGTCCAATGTCAAATTACAATGAACAAAAACTAGCAAAGACTTCTGGGTCTCAATTTTTTAAATTTGTGACTGAATATTAGTTTAAAGAAGGGTGTCTGTGATGTATCCTACCAAGCAGGTTACTGTTCCTGACATACTGGCAAGTCCAGCTTATGTATTTGAATAATATAGATAAAGACCTTATACCCTACGCTTTGTGGGCTTTGCCCTTTCCTTGAAGCCCATCTTCCAGTGGGATTAAAGAGAGGTCACAGTTAGGACATTCCTGAGATCATGTAGCTATAACAAACATGCTCGTGCTGTTGGCTGAACACTTAGAAAAGACAGTGTATCTAACCCTTCCTCTTTGCTTTGGCTCTTTGGTAAAGTCAAGCTTCTTTTACCACTTGATCATTTCAAAGAACATTTTGTAATACAGATACCATACAGCTGAATACAGCCACTTCTATCTAGGGCAGCCTGATCTTGAAGGGATTTAATGTTCAGATGGAGGGAACATGACCTTCCATTTTTTAAGCTTCCATTTCAACACTATTTATAATTAACTGTATGCCTAGGGCTTCATGTACTTTGAAAGGCTGAGGTTATGCTTGTGTTGCAGAGCCTGGAGAGACAAGCTTGTTGTCCTGTTATACTTAGACCATCATGCTGCTTTGCAAGGCAGAAATGTAAAAGAGTTTTATCTAGTCTCTACCCCTGTAACGCTTTGATGTGTGCAATATGATGATCAATTGACTTAGATGATTGATGCTACTTTGAATTTTTCAAAGTAGACCATCATATTCAGTACGTTTTTGCTTCTCACTTTCTTTGATCCCTACACCCGGAGATGGTAAGCAACTGCTGGAATAGTGTGCCACCAAATAAAAGTTCCCAACAAGATTCTATTGCTAAACTCTTCTGTACCTGACATTTAGAAATTATAAATACTCAAGGAAAGTCGAAAACCAGTGAAGCATCAGTCTCAATACTGGCTGATTCAGACATTCTCACTTTGACAGTCTTCTCTGAATTCATAGATAAATTTTGGTTCATCTTTAAATGACACCTTTCCCCTGAGGATTGGCTTTAATTTCTGGAAAACAAAACAGCAGCACTGCAGTTTTCCAGTGCTAAGAGTATTTCAAGTACAAGGATCTGATTGCTCATCTGACTCTGCCTCCTGGGCCAGGGGGGAGGAGATAACTCCAACAATAGTTGCCACCAAATGACTCAATTACAGTAGCAGCAATTTTCCAACCTGATTATTTATGTCAGGTGATAATCAGCAAGCTCTCATGCATGGTGCCACTTGGAAGCAGTCCACCTTGCAAGAGTAGTCTATCATATAGCAGAAAAGTGGTTGCTTTAGTTCAGGAATTTTTAAAAGCATGAAATGATTCTTTAAATATTAGTTGAATGTTTATGTAATTATGAATGTTTAGTCTCAAAAGATAGCTCCAGTGAGACTAATAACAGAGACCCCATTGAAATCAGAAGACAACAAATTTTGTCTTGATCAGCGGTTAAAGCAGACAGAACTCTAAAGCAAGCTAGACTTGTAAAAAAATGCTGATTTTGTTGATTAGTCACAAAATCTGGTGAATTTTCATAAATACAGGGAAAACCACACTGAAGATGTTGAACAGATAGCATTGTCATATTCAGAATGACTTTAAAATGCTTTTCAAATGTACTTCAGATGAATGAAGTTTCCACTGTTGACAAAGAAAATCTTTCAGGTTCACTTCAGCTTAACATTTGTGGTGGATTTCATGTAGTTAAAATTGTAATATAAGATAGAGTGCAATCTAGTGGAAAGAGCATTGGCTGAAGAAGGAAAAGGATTTGACTCTCTGCTCTGGTATTGACTTCTGTCAGCCTACGAAAAGCTTTAACATGTGGGGTTTGATTTTGGGGAGGCCCAGTACTGCCTGAATTTGCAAAGCACAGCTCCTGCAGAGGACTATGGCTAAGGTATTCTCTGCAAGCAGTCTCCTCCCCAGAGTCCACGCAGTTTGCAGGAGGCATTCAGTACATTCTTCCTCAGCAGAGGTAAACACTATCTTAGCTTCATTTTGGGTAGGAGCCATTTCCAGGCTTTTCAGCACTGCGGTCAGGAATGAGATCAAGTACCTCAGGATGATATCCAAAAGGATGACAAAACTCTTGCTGTGACAGCAGACTCAGTTCAGGAAGTAGTGGGGGGCTTAATACAAGTCTGGGGTAAGGATAGGAGTGCAGAGCTGAGGGGCATCAGTGAGATCCCAACAAGCTCAGGGGAGGTTTTGGGTGCTGTAAGGTTTAGTGGTGTCTCAGACAGTTTAAGTGGGGAGGAGAGTGCTCCCTCGCTGCCTGTGATAGACACTACTGCTGCACTTTGCAGCTGCCGGAGGAGGTAGCAATGCCTCATCTGTACCACAGATTAGAGCAGCCAGCCCTTCCACTCTGCTCCTTGCTCCTAAGTATTAATCTATTGATTCTGGGCTCCTCTGAGTCCTTCATATTGTCCTAGTGCCTTTTACATGGCTTAGAAAGGGTCACAATGCTCACTCCCAGGAAGTCACAGGTGAGAGGTACTATGGGTAGGCAGAACCTGATCCTGGGTTGAAATGGCCAGGTGTCGTGGTTTAAGCCTCTAACACCCCCAGGCAGTATTCTCTCTTCACTCACTCACTCCCCTCTTTCTTCCCCCAGTCCCGGGGGGATGGGGAGGAGAACCAAAAGAATGCAACTCCCACAGGTTGAGATAAGAACAGTTTAGTAACTAAGGTATAACACAAATCACGACTGCTACCACCAGTAATAATACAAGAGAAATACAAGGAAAGAGAATACAACTGCTCACCAAGCCCGACCCAGCCAAGTGCACCCCCCAGCAGCGAACCCTTCAGTGCACCACCACACCCTTCCAGGTCTCTCCCTCCAGTTTCACATCCTGGACATGACGTGCTGTGGTACGGAATAACCTCCTTGGTCAGTTTGGGTCAGGTGTCCTGTCTCTGCTTCCTCTCAGCTTCCCCTCCTCCCTGGCATAGCATGAGGCTCAGAAAGTCCTTGGTCAGACCAAAACATTACCAAGCAGTAACTGAAAACACTGGTGTTATCAGTGCTGTTCCCAGGCCCAAAATCAAAACCACAGTGCTGCACCAGCTACCAAGAAGGAGAAAAATTGACTTGCTGCTGCTGAACCCATGACACCAGGGAATTTAACAGCTTCAAAACTTAAAAGCCACAATTCTCCATGTCTGTTGCATGTCCCAGCATAGCCATTCTTAAACCTGACCTTCAGCTTATCCATGCGAGATGGAGGCTGTAGGGTGCAGGGGAAGAAATGCCAAAGGGCTGGTACTTGTGACTCCACCACAGTTTCATGGATCTGGGGACATGTTGCACTGTTCCCCTGGCTGTGGTCCTTGCTCTGCCCCTGGGTTTCTTTTAATGACATTTGCTTTCCTGGCTGTTTTGTTGCATATATTCCAGTTACTGCTTTCTGCTGACATGCTTAGATATTTGTGCACTAGATTCACTGTGTGCAGTATATAATCTATATGCCATGCAAACAATGTAAGACCATTTCAGAGTGGTCAACCGTGTTTTTATTTTTTTAAAATGCAGGAGAGAAGATAATAGAATTGGCCAAGTGTAGGATTCAGTGCCATTTAATATCCAGCGTAACAGAAGTTCAGTCATTCTAAAGAGAATTTCGAAATGGAATGAGAACAGGTGCCAGTGCGTGACTCCAGCAGTTCCCTCTCATTAAACCATGTTGCTGCACTGCAGTGCCAAGAAGCTGCACATCAAGAGGATGGCAAAACTTAGCAGGCATATTTTTGGAGGTTTAAGGAAGAAATCACCATCCCCAGAGAATAGAAACAACCTTATGTGACTACCTAAGTTATCAGAGGAGAAATAAGAGGAAGCTGAAGAATACCTGAATCTCCCTTTCAGCAAAGAAAAAATTTCTTACAAACCAAATGTTTTGTCCTGGAGTCAAACTGTTATCAGGATTGAGCCATGTTGTTTCTTTCTTTGAAATGCTGGCATTTAACACATTGACTGTCACAGGAGAACCCTTTGCCAGGAAGGTTTGGCAATTCTAGTTCTTCCCCTGTATTAGTATTGGGTATTAATGTTGTTAAAACAACAAGTTCATGTATCCCTGTTACCTGGAACTGGCTCCTGTGAGAACTATGGATAAGTTCCTTCCTGTAACAGTCTTTGAGTGGTGGGCAAACTTGGAGTACATTTAATGATCCAGCTTCTCAGGGATTTAGGCAGAGGGAGAAGGCTGCCTTGAGGTTTATTTCTCCTTGAGTGTCCTGTGGGCTGCTCCTACTATGGGAGGATGTTGCAGACCAGCTTTTTAACTGCCACCAGGGAACTGGGAGGAACATGACTGATGCTCTGGTGAAGGAACAGCTGAGGCTGGCAGCAGGCTGGTGCTTTCCATGGCTCTGGAGCACAAAGGCAAGCAGCAGAGCTGTGTTGCCCCATTCTATTATGTACTAGGTGCTGCCTACAAGAATGCACAACACAGCTCCCTGCCCTGCAAGTATCTATAATCCAGTATGAGAGAAGAAACAATCAATTTCCTCTCAAAACAATGGCATTTTGGTCATCAAAATGAGGATGTTGTGCTGGAAGAGCTGAACAGTTGCCTTATTTTTGCAGATGTCAGGACAGGATTGATCTCAGAAGATATGAAGTCAAGCAATGAAATTAGTTCCTGGGTGTTCATGGGGACACTCAGTATGACAGCTCAAGCAGAAGGTGTCTGTAAAATTAGTATGCCGCTGATGTCAAGTGCAACCCTTGTGTACTTGTGCTACATCGAATAGAAGAGCCCTTTCAGGACAGGGATAAACCATCCATTCCTGATGCTTGATGTTAGAGAGCAGGAACTGAAAGAGAACCTCAAAAAGGAGGATATTGACACAGTGACAGGAGCACTTCTCAGACCGCGGGTCTCCATCTCCGAGGCTGGCATTGAAATGGGACACCATGCATTAAGACAGATCGATCACATAAATCCTGTCAGTGCTGAGGGAACTGGGCAACAGTTACACTTCTCTGAGACAGGGAGCAAGAAACAGTTGCAGCGAAAGGGTGCGAGTGCATACTAGGGAGTGAGAAATAAACTTCAGACTTCAACCTGCAGAAGCTTTAGTTCTGGAGATAGAAAAGGGGAGACATAAACCTCCAATGATGCTAATGAGTATGGCAAGCACTGGCCTCACAGTATGGATCAGGCGAACATGAGGGAAACAAAAAGGGAGTTGTTTGGAAGGTGACCAGGAATCGAGGCACAGGATAATAAGGACCCAGCTGAGATTTCTGCTCTGTAAAGAGCCAGAAAAGAGGCTGCAGGCAGAAATAATCTGAGATATTTCACTAGTTCTGACTGTCCAGACCTGGGGATAAGCTAGTTTAACTGAAAAGTCCTCCAACAGAGATGAATTTGCAAGTTGCCTTGGGAAAATATTCAATAATTTTCCCTCCTGATAAAAATACTTTTTCCTAGCCTCTATGGTGTATTATTCTTTTTTTGTGCTACATTAATGCTCTGGAATTCCAGACGTGGAATAACGTTTATCTGCATTTGTGCCACACTAATATAGGAGTCTGTATGTCTGGAGGCAATAAAATAGGAGACGAGACAGGAGATGGAAAGCTGTGTCAGGAATCTATGCTGGGTACCACTGAATAACCAAACAGCATGCCAGGAGAGCTGTAAAAATAAATATAGTGAAGAGAAGCCCAATGAAAACAATGCAATTAAAAAAAAAATCAATTAATGTCACAGTAAAAGGGGAACAAATAAAACAAGGATGGTTAGGACATGGGGTGAAAGAAAAAAGAGGAAAAAAATCAAAGAAATGATATCTGGCTTTAATCTGAGTTCTGCAGAACACAGTTAGCAACACCTGTGTGTTGCACCACTGGCAGATATGCAAAAGGAACAGCAAGGGCAGCTCATCTGTTCTCTTACTCCTCTAATGAAGGGAGACATGCTGCCTGCTGGAGACCAACAGAAGGACTTTGATTTTTTTATAGGTCAATTTATTTTGCTGCTCGCTTGCAGTTTTGTTTCTGAAACATATCCAGAACTTTTTTCTTGCTCTCTCCAATGCTTTTCCTACTTTACACTTTCCAATGTACTTCTGAAATAATATTTTTTTTTAATGAAACCATTTTTTTGTTTTGTTTTTAGCCCTTATATCCTCCCTTATTTCTTAAAAATAGCTAGAAAATAATGCATTAAGAATTATAATATAGAAGGAGAGGGGTGAGAGCTTCCCTGTTCCAAATCTGCTGACTTAATTCTAGATAAGCTTTAGCTAAGGGGAAAGATATTTCTGAGCTCCCTTAGAAAATGTAATTATAGATTTAATTCTCCTGTACATGTTTTGCAGGGTGCTGCAGGAATTGATCAGCTTCATTTTGAGGCCACTTTTTATCCTTTTTTAAATTCTGTGGCAATTGGGAGTTCCCTGCAGACTGGCAAAAAAAAAAAAAAGAAAAAAAAGAAGGTAACTGTCTCTCCCATCTACAGAAAGTCAAAGGAAACTGATTGGTCAGTCTTGCCTCTTGCCTAGGAAACTGCTGGAGGAATTCTCCAAGGAGGCCATTTCCATGCATGTGAAGGACACGAAAAAGCCAGACTGAATTTGCCAAAGCTAAATCTTGCCTTACCAACCTGATTTCTTCCTGTGAGAAGAAGGTGGGTTCTGAGGATGAGGGAAGAGAAGTGGATGATTTTTACCTTGACTTTAGTAAGTCCTTTTACACAGTCTCTCATGATGTCCTTGTAGCCAGGCTGAAGGGGTATGGACTGAACGGTTCAACAGAAAAGCTGCATATAAACTGGCTGGATTTAGCAAATTTGCAGATTACAGCAAATAACAAATTGGGGAAATAGCTAATAACCTGGAGGAAAAGGTTGCTATTCAAAGACTGATTGGCTAGAAAGGAGCTTTGCAAGAAAAGGCCTGTGGGTCCTAGGGGGCAAAAAATTGAACAAAAGCCAGCAATATGCTTCTGTAGTGATGGTGCTCATCTGGATCTGGAGCACCCAGTTTATAAGGAGAGATTGAAGGAGTTGGGTTTATTCAGCCAGGAGACAGAAAGTTAAGAGGGGATTAACTTGTAGACTTCAATGTCCTAATGAGTGGCTGTCAGAAGAAACAGACTCTTTCCAGACACACACAGTGAAAAGGGGCAGCAGGAACGAGTTATAACAAGAGATATTTCAATTACACATTAGGAAAAAAGATCTTCATAATGAGAATGGTTAAGCACTGGAACAGCTTGAAAAGATCAGAAATTTTCAAAATGCTGAATAACCTTGAACAACCTGATTTTACTCTGAAGGCACCTCTTGAAGAAGGAGATTTGACTAAACTTCCAGATATCCTTCCAATCCAGTAATTTCTCCTGTTTCTGTTGTGAGAAGGACAAGATTTTTATGGCATATTGACTATAAAATAAAACTCCACCATCATTAACTAACAGAGCCACTAGAGAGAGGTGGGAAAATGAGCTGTTCTCAGTAAGCATTTGCCATGTCTGTGTGGTCAATGCACTTATGGAGAACAAATCATAGAAACATTGGCTGGCAGAGACCTCTGGAGGCACTTAATCCATCAGCCAGCCTCAAGTAGAGCTGTTGCTGACAGCAAGTCATGTAAACCATAGCACCGTTTAGCTGCATTTTGAAAACCTAAGAGACTGGAGATTCAACAGCCTCTCCTGGCAAGCTATTGCAGTATTGCATCATCTTTCTAGTGAGAATGGTAGTCCTAATATCCAACCTCAACCTCCCAAGCTGCACTTTATTGGTATTGCTGAATGTTTTACCACCTGCAGTTATTACTAAGCTGAGTTTGGCTCCATCAACTTTAAAAACCTCCTCTTTGTTGTCTGAAATCAGATTCTTCTTTGGATTCCTTTTTTCCAGATTAAACAAAATCAGCTCCCTCATGCTCTTCTTGAAGATTGTATGCACTAAGTCCTTGACAATTTTGTTAGCACTCAGCAAAGCGTTTTCAATAAACTTCTTAATTTAGGGGACCCAAACCGGATCACTACATTGCAGGTGTGATTTCCTTATAAGAAAGCAGAAGAAGGCTACAACTTCTAGTATGCTGGCCATGCTCCTATTGCAGCCAAGTATAGAGTTTGGAAGTCCCATGTTCAAAATCTTGTGTTGTTTCATTTCTGAACATCGTGAGGTATCTATTGGCCCCAGCCTCAAGTTTATCAAGTTCCATGTGCCTTGAAGTTTTTCAGTCATTTTGTATATTTCCATCCACCCCTTCTTCACCTGCAAATTTGCTGAAGATGCATTCTCTCTGATCATCCAGGCATTGATAAAGATGTGGAATAATATCGTCCAAGAATCAACTCCTATTGTACTTCACTTGTTACTGGCTGCCAGCTGGATGCTGAACTATTCATTGCTGCCCTTTAAGCCTGGTAATCCAACTAATATTCAGCCCATTTAAGCCCATTCATCCAGCCTGTACTTTTCTCAATCACAGAAAATGCTTTGCAATCAGATGTCAAAAGCTTTACTGGAGATATTTTATAAATAATGCTTTTCATTACAGCACTTACTCAGGGTGATGAGATTCAGCTAGAAGCAGGCATCAGATAAGGCTTAGACAATGAAGAAGGAATTAATGGTATCAGCCATTTTGAAAAAAATGGTGGATGTTTTCAAAGGGCAGCTAAGGTCTCACTCCACAAACACATACAATGTATTGTTCCCAGCCAACGTGACATAAGCTACCTTGACCTGGGAAGCTGCCCATGTACATGTCTCTCCTCACTAGCCTAGGTCTGAGCTGCATGGTTTCCAAACCAAGTTTGGAATCATGGGATCAAGGCGTGGTCAGAGGAACTGCATCCCTGTCCACCCTTGTCTGCAGAGATTGACACTTGCTTTGAGAGTCCCTGTCAGTCCTGAGAATAGGCTGTGGAATCTCACCTGTGTCTTAGTACACCTACCCCGAGATCTTCAAAAATTCATTTGCAAAGGTTGTTTTGGCGATATTTGAAAAGCGAGAGAGCTGGAGAGATCCCCCTCCGAGGGGGCAATTAATCACAAATCAATTTTGGCATTCCTTTATGTAGTCCGTGTATGTGGTGTGCAGAAAGCTCTGAGTGTTTTACTCATGTTTCTGGGGATCATGGTGTTGGCCTTTTTCTCTACATAAAGAAAACACACAAAATAGTTCATTCCAAGATAAAGAGACAGGCAGATGCTGCCTGCACCACACATGCTTTGCTGTACTCACTCCTGCTTTAGCTTGCCTTGATCAGGTATGAGTGCTACCCCCCTGAGCACAGTATTCAATGTTCTTGGGGGAAAAAAAGACAGTTGTAGTGATTGCCTCATTTATGTGGTTTGGCCATGGGACAAAAATGCTGTGGAGTTTTCCAAGCTGCTTTTCAGCACCATCAAATACATGAGTGGAGATGCATTTTGCTTTTCTTCCTGCTGTTGAAAGCAGTAGTTGCCTAGGAAGAAGAGGTTGAATGTAATAGGCCTACTATATAGTGTTATAGTATAGTATATTATAACAGACTATAGTGTTGCCCCTTCTTCCTTTGCAGATAATTGGAATCAAAGAAGAGGCTTTCTGTTAAATCATATGTATTTGTGTTACTTTTTTACTTTTTGTGGGGGAAAAAATGTCTATATCCTCATCTGGGGAAAATGCTTGATTTAGTCAGCCTTAGAGGCTGGCCCAGTGCTGTTACAAGCACATCTTTGTAGTTTATTTTGACTAGCTCCCACCTGAAAGTATAGAAAGTATATAGAAAGTGCAACAAGTTCACTGCCTCTCAGCCCTCTTAATTGAAAAAGTGTACCTCATAATAGGCAATTGTCCCCCAGGCCCAAGGAATTATCTTTTGCAAGCTCAGTAACCAAAAGAGTCTTTATCCAGAAGTAGGATGAGAAGAATTGAAGAGCAAGAATCCCCACATCTGATAAGTTTTGTAATATGCCTCACAGAGGATGATTTTTAACATAGTACAGGAAGCACAACAGCATGCGGCATCTTAACAGCACTGAAGCATAAGATCATAAGTTGCCTGAGCTCCAAGTGAGGACAGGGCCTCCCGTCACCTTTTCAATTTCTTAATGTTTGCAGAAATAATAAGTGAGCATCAGGTAGAGTAGGCTGAGCACAGGCACTAATAAACTTTAAACAAGTGGAGAATACAGCAGGTCTCTGTGTATTTTACTGCCAGCTGCACCATGCTCCAGCTATATGAACCATAATACATCCCACTGGGATCAATGAAACTGTGTTAGCACATCAGTAGCATACTTGAGGATCCAAAGCTTATAAATAGTTCCCATGGTACTACAACTCCTTGCCTGGCCTGCCAAAAGATACATCTCAGTACTGCAGAAGAAATCTAATCACAATAAAGAAGTCTCAAAAAAGTGAGTTAAAACTTTCTACAGCCCCTGCTTCTAATGTAGCTGCCATCCTTCAGTCAATACTAACTCTCTTTGGGATCCTAATAACATCCTCTTTTAATTTTGTCTGTGCATAAGAAATATTAATTAGAGAGATCCCTATGTTTGTTTCAGTAATGATGGATATTCAGATCCACTATGTGCATGCATGCCAAAATTACAATAGTAGTAAGCTAATGGACTTGTCTTACACACTAGGGAAGGAGCAAAAAAAATGAGATACAGTGATATGGGTATTGGGCCAATTAATCTACTAATCACTAATGCGATTTGCACGGGCAAGGAATGTATGGTTTGTCCTGTAATATTTTCTTGAGGCTCTTAGCTCACTTATATGTTCCTTATACATCCAAAGACAACAACTACACATTTTCTAGGAGAAAGCTTAATACATAAGTCTTTGCAACTTTTTCCTCTGAACCGAATGTAAAATGGCTGCCAGATGGACAGTTATAGCTGTTAGTGACTTATGGCTTCAGCCTACAGGCAATGAATATAAGAAACAGCCACATTTAAAGACATTTATATAAAATTATACTGACAGTTTTTATCAGTATAAACACAGAGACATGGAAAAAGGAAGAATTGTTCGATGTAAGGAATAAACTTCCAGGGGAAAGACAGTTGGGAACTCAAGTAGGAAACTATGAGGCAAATGGCCTCTTTCAGATTTCTTTCAACAAAATTAAAATTTTAATATCACAATTCAAAGGAAGAGGTGCAGTTTGAGGTGATGTAGCTCACACCCTTTGTTGGGAGAGCTTTCGTGGCCCACTTGGGAAATGGCCTGGGCAGCAGTGCCTGTGTGTTAAAGAGTGTGAAAGCACACAGAGAACATGGACAAAGCGCAGCAAACTGGAGGGCATGTGGCCCAAACTCATCATGTTAAGTAGGAAGATGACCATCAGCCATATTAAACAGTAGCTGGTGAATTACAAAGGGACTTCTGAAATGAAGAATCATCCGAAAAAGAAGTAAAGAAGCAGGATGGAAATTTTTACTGCGGGAAAGAGAAGTGAGAAGAGCAGAGGAGCAAACCTGGTTTGGGCTACCATAAGTTGCCCTGTAGCATCACCAGCCTGCCTAGGCTGGGTAAAGCATCCTCCCTTGGGGTGCTGCAGGGATCTGGTACCCAGCCACCAAGGGACAGGACATTTAGAAATCTGTAGGTGTTAACGTCTGTAAGTGTCTAGTATTGTAGTTATCTGCCATACTACTGATCTTGACCCTGAATGGACAGTTCACCATTGGTCAGTTGATTATGTGTTGATAAAAAATGAATAAACTGTTTTGATTCTGATTTAGTTTAAAATATCCTATCAGTATCTTCCCCTGCAATGCCTTCTCACATCACCTGTGACTGCTATCATCTTAGAGTACCTTCACCCAAGACCAAGTCATGCATCTCCCATACAATCATAGAATCATAGAATAGTTAGGGTTGGAAAGGACCTTAAGTTCATCTAGTTCCAACCACCCTGCTATGGGCAGGGACACCTCACAATAAACCATGTCATCCCAAGGCACTGTCCAACCTGGCCTTGAACATCGCCAGTGATGGAGCATTCACAACTTCCCTGGGCAACACATTCCAGTGCCTCACCACCCTCACAGTAAAGAACTTCTTCCTCATAGCCAATCTAAACTTCCCCTGTTTAAGTTTGAAACCGTTATCACTACAGTCCCTAACGAAGAGTCCCTCCCCAGCATCCCTATAGGCCCCCTTCAGATGCTGGAAGGCTGCTAGGAGGTCTCCACACAGCCTTCTCTTCTCCAGGCTGAACAGCCCCAACTTTCTCAGCCTATCTTCATACGGGAGGTGCTCCAGTCCCCTGATCTTCTTCGTGGCCCTCCTCTGGACTTGTTCCAACAGTTCCATGTCCATGAAGCTTTAGGTCCTTTGTTTAGGTCCTGTGTTCCGGGATGAAAATAAAACAGAGTTTCCACATTTCTGGAGCTAAATTGGCCTCCTGTGGACAAAAGTATTTGCCTGTAGCATGTGCTTAGAGACTGATTTTGTTATGTTTGTCATTTCTTCTGCATTCTGTGCTCCCCCCGCCCCAGAATTAAATTGTCCTGAAGTCACGAGGAGTCCCAGAAGGACAATCTCTCAGGGAAAAAATAGGAGAGCAGCCAAACTTCTTGTCACTACTGTTTCACAAAAGTCTTTGATTTCATATTCTTCCTCCTCCTGAGACATGTTATTTCAACTTGAAATTAGGTCTAGCACTGTGAAAGGTTCTCATAATTTTGAATGTTGAGTTTTAACCCTTCAAGGTCCTTTTCCATTGGGCAGAGTTGTTCTTGGGCATTGGGGTTCTTCTTTTGCTCTTTTAGAAATTACTTCTTATGACCTTGGCAAGCTGGAACACAGCAGTGCTAAAACAGATGCACTGTTGCAATAAATACTCTATTGTAAATTGAGCAAAGCAGTAGCACTGATTTGCACACATAATTGAATGAAACAAATAGACCTGCACTGGATGAAGAAATATGGCCAGCAGAAGCTCTTATTTTATTTGATTTCCGCTTCTTATTATTCTTATGTCTTCATACATATACAGTACACACAGTTGCTAATTTCTTGGATCGTCACTCAGAAATATTGAGGACAAGCAGTCTCCTCTGTTTAACAGGTATAATACTTTCCTCATTAGCCTTCTGGTATCTTCTTAATTAAAACTGGCAAAAATAACAAAGTGAGGTTGAGAGTTATGATTGATCATACTTTTCCCTATCAAATGCATTTGGGAGAAATCATCTGTTATTTTTGTGTTCTTCTCAGAAATGCTAGTTTTCTAGCCTTTGTCTGAAACTGTCATAGTCCCACAACACTCCCATTACCCCCATTTTCAA
The DNA here is from genome assembly GCA_017639245.1 of Myiopsitta monachus. Classification (NCBI taxonomy): domain Eukaryota; kingdom Metazoa; phylum Chordata; class Aves; order Psittaciformes; family Psittacidae; genus Myiopsitta; species Myiopsitta monachus. The sequence goes on along the minus strand of CM029922.1, from coordinate 20,077,057 downwards.
CATTATTCTGCCACATATGGCAATTCAGAGTGGTAGATGTCATGCATAAAGATGAAGTGAAGAAAGCAATGCACTCTAACTCCAAAATTTTGCCAATGTCTCACTGTGATTGATAATTTCAGACGCTTGGGCTATAAAGTATGTGCTGAATAAAGCTAACTGAGCTAACTGGAAAATGACTTGGAGGCTGCATAAAGTCTAACTGAAAGCTAGGTGCATCTTTGGCTGCTCGGTTACTGTGGTTTACTTAAAGCCAGCTTAGGTTATCTGTATCCTATAACCTGTGTAGACACCCTTGGATTCAGCAAAGGCTCAGAAACCAGTAAGAGCCAAACTATCTTACTTTCTTGTCACTTTCAACTTGGGTAAGAGAATTAGGCTAGGGAAGTCTATTTTATCACATGCGCACATATATATAAATATGTATATACATATATATGTCTCAAGGCAAAATATCCAGATACTGGCTATAATCTTAGTGATATTTTTGTTTGTCTTCTGTGTTGCTTACAGCTGAGAAATCTTACCTTTTCAGCCAGGTCCTTAAAACATACATACTTTCTCCTGTCTTATTATCTCCTCTGCTAGTTGAGATCTGCAGCACGAAGGAGCACTTTAGTGCAGATGTGTTATTGTTCAGGATGACACAGCCAGTGTGCATGGGTCTCTTCCTCTGTAGATATGCACAGTAATGGATGACGGCCTCTGCTGGTCTAATAGCATCATTAAAATTAATAGCACATGCAACTTGCTGAGCCGAACAAGAATATTCAAAAGCAGACTTCAGGTCTCCAAGTTAAAAATGTTTTAACCCTCTCTCCTTGGGATTGAATAGAATTTCCCCATCTGCCTGAAGCCTATAGAACAAAAAACTTGTTTATGACTCTTTGCTTAATCAGACGCTTGTCTCAATGATTTCAAACATTGTTGAACACATAAAATACCTGAATATTAGTAGAAATTTTCCTGAAGAAAGAAGTCCCTAATAAAATGAATACAAACTCTTATTGCAGTGAAAACAACTATTTTTTCCACCTGAAAACAGAAGTATTTTCTGTTTCAGACAAACCTGGAACACATCTTTCAATCATAAATACACCACCCTTTACAACATATTCATACTCCAGTCCTAAAAAAACCTGTAACCTTCTCTCAAATCTTGAAAATAATGCAGGTAGTTCATCCTGATTCATGTTTGTAGACTCTCTCTTATTGACATCATGAAGCCGGCAAGGATGGGAGATCTTTTCTCACTTCTAAAGCTGCTGTGGTTGCAGTTCAACCAGTCAATCAAGCTTAGGGAGTATTTCTACGTGACAGTACTTCACTAATATAATTGATTGGGGCTGTTTGGTGCAGGTTACAAAAAGGCTTCATGCGCACTCTGTTAATAAGGGTAACCTGGCTTTTGCAGAGTGGTGGCCAAAATGGGGCAACAGTGGCTTAATCTTTTATCCTGAGATCAGCAGTGGATCACCAACTGGTAAGCAGTCAGACAGTAGTACAGAGTGATCTTTTTTTTTTCTCTTTCTTCATCTCTCAAACTCTGCTTTTTTTTTTTAATTCACATTTTGAAGTTAGTGATGAGCATGTCCATATTCCCCTGATGAACATGGAAAAAAGAAAATTAATCCTCCATGTAGCTGTAGTTATGAGTTCTAGTCTTAGCTCTCAGTCATTTTTCCAAAGTCACTTCAAAGGTCTTTGAATGAGACTCAGACAACATATTAAAGGTTATAGAAAGAGCCTGTTAAAGGAGAAGAAGCAGAAGCAGAGTGTCAATCTTGCTAGTGCATGAGGTAACCTGGGAATCAACATATTTATTTTGTGACATTGCTGTCTTCCTTTCTCAACCAGTGCCCACCACTGTGGAAAATGAGCTGGCTAGCTTAAAGCACAAGTACCTTTTGCAATTACTGGTTTTGTTTTTCTGTATCACAGGGCTATGGCTAACTTCAGATCTAGCATATCTACTTGCAGTCAACAAAGCATCAGATGGGAAGGTTTCATCATAGCTACTTTTCAGCCCTCATTTTTTCAGGGTCTCCTCAGCTTGTGTCTGCTGCAGGTCAATGTGCAGTCAGCAAATTACTTTTTTTATGTCTTTGGTAAAATTCCTCATGACCTTTCTATGTATGGGTAGCCTGCATTTTGTCTGTGCATCCTGCTGGAGTCAGTAGGTGCTCACACAATGCTCCTCCTGCGTTCCTTCTCCACTCATATACATACTGTTTTGTACACTGCCAGACTATGACAGGGACAAACAAAGCTGGGGACAGCTGGGAGGCATTGAAATGGCACAGATGTTCATCTGCTATATGAAGTTACAGACAGCATAATTAGAAATAGGCAAAGTGGATTAGGAAAGTTAAGGCTGGCTGAATTGAATAGGAACATTTTATTAAGAAACAGCTTAGAGAAGAACCATGTCAAGTTTCCACTGTAAGCTCAAAGCCTCCCAGACATTTCTGACAGTCTAAAGGAAGCCTGTGGGAAACTGAAAGTGCAATAACTGGTATTAAGTTTGGTCTGCACCAATGCCTTTTCTCTGGGAAACACTGATGCACTCATGGTTTTCTTCAGCCCCTCTCTGATCCATAAGATCGACACAACTAACTCTGAAGGAATGATATTGAAATACACATTGGACTTTGACAAATGGCCAGATCATAGTTCATCCACCGTGGTATGGAAGCTTCATAAATACATACTGGTATCTTTGAGGAGTGCATAAACAGAGGCATGAAGATGGCAGTACAAAGGAAAGTATTCTCAGGCTGAGATGAAGGATTTTTGTTCCATCACAGCATCTTGGCCCAGCACTTGTCAACTTTTTCCATACTGCCAACAAGAGCCGAAACCCATTCCTGAGCTCTGGATAGTCTCCAGTCTCTGCTGTCAGCAGACGAAGTGAGGAAGGGCCACAAACTCAGTAAGTGAATCTGTTCTCTCTAACTGGGAAGCAATCCAGGGCAATGCAGAACTGGCATTCCTCATTCTAGGTGTTGTGGGAATGGATAAAAAAGATAAACAGATAGAAACAAACAGGTAGAGGTCAGGAATGACTGCAATTGTTTTCGTATTCGTGTAGCTACTGCTCTTAATCCTCGCAGAAACTGAAGTTTGAGTGGCTTGAGAAATTTTTGTATGACAATTTTTTGTTAATAAATGCAATGTCAGTGAGTGTTGTATCCATTCAGTATACAGGGAAGCATCTACAGTACTTTTAAAAGTAACTAGTTCTGTATTTTATTGGTAAACCATGGTAAAAATATTTTGCTTTTCCCATCTGCTTTAAATGCTTCAAAATCATATTTTAAAATCTTACGGAGCACAAGAACAGATAATATAGACACTATAAAGAATCTAAACAAACTATACACATGATTCTTATGCAGAAAAATTTAGTTTCGGGTTTCTTCTCCTAACCTGAACAACTATAACAACTCAGCAACTCAACTTCTTTATGGAAGCTGATTTACTTTGTTTCCTACTCGATTCTCGTTGTGAGCTTTCCCAAGTATTAAGCCACTTGTAAGGGAAAATATTCAGTCTAGCAAACTTACAAATGTGGTTTTATCTTTCCATTTGCCTCTCCATGTTAACATTTGTGCGCACTGCAAGCTGATTCTGAGTAGCTTTGCTTCCTTGTTAATTGACTTGTTACTGATGAAGTTTAGACCTGCTCTATATAGTGATTACCTCCCCTCCAAATCGTTGGGAGTTTTATGCAAAACCTACCTGCAATACTAAATTGTGAGGACTGAAGTAAATTCATATGATTTAAGGTTACAAAGCACTTACTGGCTCTGGAAAAATAAGTGTAGTAAATTTGCAGTTACACTGAGGTTCGTGAAAGCGATGGTGTTATGTACAGCCCCAGGATGTGAACATGCTGATTATGACATAGGAAATCCAATATTTAATATTAAATTTTACGGGATGAAATTAAACTTTTGAAAGAAAAAAAACCTAGATCAGGTGGAATCCAGTATTTTTGGATTGTTAAACACCAGCGTAGATTTCACATTGGACATTAGTAGAGCCAAGTGATGAATCAATGTTGCTTCCACTGTTTCACGCTGTGGTTTTGCAAAACAGGCAGAACTTAAAAATACACAGAGAATGGTATAATGGAGAAGACTACACCATGAGTGCAATGAACCCTGCTAATTTTTATTGTGTATCTAACATTATTCTCATCTATCCATGGGTCTAATTTGGTTTTAATAGAAACAACCATAACTCCTGCTGAATTTGATGGGCAAGAGAAATGGTAAGAGGTGATAAAAGCCAGACTGCAAGGTTATGAAATCTGGTGATGCACCATTACACTGCAATTAAAATATGCTAAAAGTGACATTTGCAATCATTTTAAAATGAACAGACACAGGCCTGAAATGCATGCTTTTGTAAGATAATTTTTGTTCTTAGCTATGTCAAAGGAAGTAATGTTTGAAGAAACCGAAATTTGAGGATATTAAAACTAGTTTGCATGCTTTCTTGTCTTTCTTTTCTTCTTTTTTTTTTATTTTTTTTATTTTTGGAATTAAATAGGGGAGGAAAGAAACCTTCTTTAATCAGTGAATTGAAAAACTGGACCAATGCACAGAAGGCAAGACATTTAATTTAGTCTATTTTGTTATCCAATATTGCAATTCACAAGCTGCAGAGTCCCCATAAAGATATTTAAGATGCAAATTGTGCTGATGCTATTGAGGCTAATACTATGGATACCTGAGGGCTTTTCTGCATCTCAGTGCTTTTCACTCTCTGATTATGCACTGTGCTCAGGCAGGACAGCAAAAGTCCTCCCACCAACACAAACAAAAAGTCAAATATAAAGTCTGGCTTGAATTTCTCCATGCAGTCCTTCTCAGCCCCTGTTGCTCAGGTATTTCTGGGCACCTACCTCCATAGTCTGCAAGCTGTGGACTAGGGGCTTCAAATACTTTTCATTGGGTCCTGATAGGCATAAAGTATCATAACTACAACTCCATATATGGCATAGGCAAAAGAGATAATTTGTCAAATCTTGCATTCTGACAAACACATCAAAAGGATTTCAAAATGTTCATATTTACTTACAGTTTAATAATTAGTTTGATGTATTGTTTCTGCTTAATTTTATTGTTACATAGCCTCAACTACATGCCCCAGCCCTTCAATAACAGGTTCCATCCCCTCTGCTGTCCCATTACAGCTGCATAAAACCCCTCAATTTGCTGACATCCCATTATTGACCCTAGAGCTGAGCTACAGGATCTACATCGTCTCCTTCAATACACAGGTAGAAGTGAGCTCAACTACAGCAGCAGCAAAATAGCAGCTGAATGGGGCGATTTTGTGCTGAAGCAGACTACAAACTCTCTTTTCCCCCCTGCCAATAGCAAAGCAGGTACTGCTACCAACACACAAGTGGGAAGGGATGGTGGAGATGAGTGAATGTTCCAGCTTTGCAAGATGAGTGTGACTTTTTCTTAGAGGCAGATCTGGGCTACTCCGTGCCCTTCACTCCCACTGCAGCCAAACCAGTGCTGAATGCTTCCCAGGGTTGCTACTGTCAGATGACAGTGGCTTTACTGAGAAAACTTTTATTTGTGATTTCCAGCCTTCAGCATCTAAGGCCTGGTTCTCTGACTGTTATAATTGCAAATGCACTTCACATGTGTAAGATCACCTGCAGCCAGAACTGCCATAGCCATAAATTACATCTGACATAAGAAAGGCATAAGACTTTCTAAGGTAAGAGATGTTGCATTGGGTGGCTGGATTTTGTCACTACATGAAAACGGAATAGTACCTCAATCTACCAGCAATCTCACTGAAAGAAATGTTATTTCTGACAAAAAAAAAGCCCTACTTATTAAGCTTGAGCCGGACCAGTAGCATATTCTCTGCAGTACTGTCATGGGTTCAGCAGTAGCAGCCATTTTTCTCCCTCTTGGTAGCTGGTGCAGCACTGTGTTTTTGATTTTGGGCCTGGGAACAGCGCTGATAACACCAGTGTTTATAGTTACTGCTTGGCAATGTTTTGGTTTGATCAAGGGCTTTCTGAGCCTCATGCTTTTCCAGGGAGGAGGGGAAGCCGGGAGGAAGCAGAGACAGGACACCTGACCCAAACTGACCAAAGAGGTTATTCCATATCCACAGCATGTCATGTCCAGGATGTGAAACTGGAGGGCAGAGACCCGGAAGGGTGTGGTGGTAGTGGACTGGGGGTGCACCACATGGTCAGGTTTTATTTTTGGGATTGGAGGGTTTGCTGCTGGGGGGTGCACTGGCTGGGTCGGGCTTGGTGAGCAGTTGTATTCTCTTTCTTTGTATTTCTCTTGTATCATTACTGGTGGTAGCAGTAGTAGTTTGTGTTATACTTTAGTTACTGGACTGTTCTTATCTCAACCCATGCGAGTTGAATTCCTTTGATTCTCCTCCCCATCCCCCCGGGACTGGGGGAAGAAAGAGGGGGAGTGAGTGAGTGAGTAAAACTGCGTGGGTGGGGGGCTTAAACCACGACAAGTACAAAAGGAAGTCAAAGTGAAATATTCCAGCTGAACAACCTGGTGTTCTTAATTCCTCAGGGCTCAGTGTCTGGGTCTGCTTTGCCAGTCCTGGAGTTCAAGATAAGTCTTTCTTTTACTTAGCGCATTAATAAGCAATTATTGAAAATTCTCTCCCTAAGGAGATCAAGGTTCTCTAGTCATTTGCAATTGGCTTGATGAGGGGCATCAGTATTAAACACAACCTCATCTCTGTAGTGCTACAGACTTCATCTAGCTATGGTGTTCAAGATGGACATATTCTACTGGAAAAAGAAAAACACAAAAAGCAGAACAAAAATGTTAAGTCTAAGCCTTTCTTTGGAGATTGTAGACTCACAGAGGATTGGAAAGAGGACAGTTAGAAAGTGAAAAAGTTGAGCTCAATGGATGGTCAGGTCAATTGCAGCTGGAAAAATTATTCTGGTAAACTGGGAGTCAAAAGAGAAACCTTTTCTGAAAGGAGATTAATATTTTCTAGGAATACAGGTAGATTCTTTGACTATTGTAGTTACTTTAAAGTGAGAAATAATCAGTCAGCCCCAGTGTATAGCTGCACCAAATTTGTACAAATATTACTTTGTTTCACAAGTTTGAGCGTAGTTAGACCTTAAGCTCAGCCACTGTCAACAGTGATAACTTCAAAATATATCTAATTCTGCAATAGCATCTTATGGCTGGATTTGGCCATAATTTTTTGTTTTCCAGAAAATGACAGAGACATGGGACATGAGACACTACATCACGCTCAGAATTTCACGGGGTTTCTTGTAACTAGTGGCTAGCCACAGTGATAATGCTGACACACCTGCTATAGGACATATCTAGGATCCAAGGAATTTATGCATTGTATCAAAACCACTTTTGTGTTCCATTAACAGTATATTTGCAGAGAGGGAATTGTGCTATATGTAAGCACCTGATATCACCTGTGCATTTCAGCAGGCTGACAGGAAAGCTCAGGAATAGAAATATCAGATAGAAACAAACAACTAGATTGGGCAGAAGGTGGGAACCTCTGGTTTGAATAGAAATTATGGAGGATAGACTTGTAAGACTCTCTCTAGGGACCCTGCACAACGTAACTGAAAGGAAAATAAGATATGAATGGGATGACATGGAGAACACCAAAGAAACAGGGACTCATGTAATCAAAAAAAGGCAAGGAAGTAAAGGAAATACCTTCAACTGTTAGTCCTTGGAAAAGAGGAATGCTGCTGCATATTCAGGTTCAGGTGGAGTCAGGATGTTTGAAATGTGGTTTGAGATAATCTGGTCCTCATGATACATTGCAGAAATACAAAATACAAACAAAAAAACAGAACAAAAGTGTTGTGGTTTAAGCCGTAAATTTCACTTCTCCCTCCTTTCCCCCCCCCCCCCCCCACTCCGATGGGGGGGAAATGGGGAGAAGAACCAAAGAAAATTTAACTCCCATGGGTTGAGATAAGAACAGTCCAGTAACTAAGATACAATACAAATCACTACTGCCACCACCAATAACAATAATAATGACAAAGTAAATACAAAGGAGAGGATACAACCGTTTCGCCGCCCAACTGAGCCAAGATACCGCGCGCTGCTCCAGAGACCGCGTGCCGCGAGAGCCCAGCCCCCGAATCCTACCTCCTGGGCATGACGTGCTGTGGTATGGAATAACCTCATTGGTCAGCCCGGGTCAGGCGCCTTGTCTCCCCTCCCCCAGCTTTTCCTTCTTTCCTGGCGTAACATGAGACTCGGGGGGGGGGGGAGGGGGGGGGGAAGCCGAACCCATAACAATCCACCCCTTATTCCATACCATTCACATCATGCTCAGATCCCACATTTTCAAAATATCATCCCATATATATTTATATATATACATACACACACACACACAGATGGAGAGATATAATCCCTTAGTGCCTCGACCAATCCCTATAAAGCTGCTGAGTCCATCCAGTCCGTGATGTCAGGCTCCACCTTTTGTAACAGTCTTTCAGAGCAGGGCAGGCTGTGTGCAGTGTTGGATCGCTGCCTGTTGATGCTGATTGTTCCTTTACTGCAGAACTCATCTGGTTTCATCAAAGTTCGTTCTTTGTTGGGATGATGGTCTGAGGGTCAGTCGCGGATGACTTGAAAATATCTAGTTGATGGGCTATAAAAGAAACAAATTACATAGCAAGCAACAGCATGCAATTGAGTTCATTGTCTGTTTTCTCCTAAAATCAAATCTCCTTGAGGTACACATCGGACTTCCCCATCTTCCAGCATTACCCACCAAGTATATCCGGGTCCCTGAGCAAAAGCAATCCCACGAGTGGGTTTGCCTTTGCCGGAAGCAGGAATAACCCAGACTGTCTTCCCCAGGAAATTCCTTATGTGCACCACAGGAACGTTGTCCCCCTCTACAGTATGTAGAAGTTCTGATTGGGCTGGACCAGCTCTGTTGACAGATCCTCTGGTGTTGACCAACCAGGTGGCCTTTAATAAATGTGTATCCCAATGTTTGAAAGTCCCACCACCTATTGCTCTCATTGTAGTTTTTAATAGCCCATTGTACCGTTTGATTTTCCCAGAAGCTGGTGCATGGTAGGGGATGTGATATACCCATTCAATGCCATGCTCTTTGGCCCAAGTATCTATCAGGCTGTTCCGAAAATGAGTCCCATTGTCTGACTCAATTCTCTCTGGTGTGCCGTGTCACCACAAAATCTGTTTCTCAAGGCCCAGGATAGCGTTTCGGGCAGTGGCGTGGGGCACAGCGTATGTTTCCAACCATCCGGTGGTTCCTTCCACCATGGTAAGGACATGACGCTTGCCTTGGCGGGTTGGTGGGAGTGTAATATAATCAGTCTGCCAAGCCTCCCCATATTTGTACTTCAGCCATCGTCCTCCATACCAAAGAGGCTTTAACCATTTAGCCTGCTTAATTGCACCACGTTTCACAGTCATGAATAGCCTGGGCAATAGTATCCATTGTTAAGTTCACCCCTTGATCACGAGCCCATTTGTATGTTGCATCTCTGCCCTGATGGCCTGAAGTGTCGTGGGCCCACTGGGCCAAAAATAATTCACCCTTATGTTGCCAATCTAAGTCCATCTGAGCCACTTCAATTTTAGCAGCTTGATCCACTTGTTGGTTGTTCTGGTGTTCCTCAGTAGCCCGACTCTTGGGTACGTGAGTATCTACGTGGCGTACTTTGACCACCAGGTTTTGCACTCGGGCAGCGATGGCTTGCCACAGTGCAGCAGCCCAGATGGGTTTACCTCTGCGTTGCCAGTTGCTCTGCTTCCATTGCTGCAACCACCCCCACAGGGCATTTGCCACCATCCATGAGTCAGTGTAAAGTACTGGCCACTTTTCTCGTTCCGCAATGTCCAAGGCCAGCTGGATGGCTTTCACTTCTGCAAACTGACTCGACTCACCCTCCCCCTCAGCAGTTTCTGCAACTTGTCGTTGAGGACTCCATATTGCTGCCTTCCATCTACGGTGCTTTCCCACAGTGCGACAAGACCCATCAGTAAATAAGGCATATTGCTTTTCACTTTCTGACAGTTCATTATATGGTGGGGCCTCTTCAGCACGCATCACCTCCTCCTCCTCTGGTGACCTTCCAGAATCTTTGCCCTCTGGCCAGTCCATGATGACTTCTAGGATTCCCGGACGACTGGGATTTCCTATTCGGGCTCGTTGTGTAATTAATGTGGCCCACTTACTTCATGTAGCATCAGTTGCATGATGTGTAGAGGAGACCCTGCCTTTGAACATCCAGCCCAGCACGGGCAACCGGGATGCCAGGAGGAGCTGTGCTTCAGTGCCAATCACTTCCGAAGCAGCTCGAACCCCTTCATAGGCTGCCAATATCTCTTTTTCAGTTGGGGTATAGCTGGCCTCAGATCCTTTGTATCCCCGACTCCAAAAGCCGAGGGGTTGACCTCGAGTTTCCCCTGGAGCTTTCTGCCAGAGGCTCCAGGTAGGACCGTTCTCCCCAGCTGCGGTGTACAGTACATTTTTAACATCTGGCCCAGTCCGGACTGGTCCGAGGGCTACTGCACAAACTATCTCACGTTTAATTTGCTCAAAGGCTTGTTATTGCTCAGGGCCCCATTTAAAATCATTTTTCTTCCAGGTCACATAATAGAGAGGGCTTACAATCAAACTGTAATTCGGGATGTGCATCCTCCAGAACCCCACAGCACCCAAGAAAGCTTGTGTTTCTTTCTTATTAGTTGGTGGCAACATTGCTGTTATCTTGTTGATCACATCTGTTGGGATCTGGTGGCGTCCATCTTGCCATTTTATTCCCCAAAATTAAATCTCCTGTGCAGGTCCCTTGACCTTACTCCGTTTTATGGCAAAACCGGCTGTCAGCAGGATTTGGATTATTTTCCTCCCTTTCTCAAAGACTTCTTCTGCTGTATCACCCCACACGATGATGTCATCAATGTATTACAGGTGTTCTGGAGCTTGCCCCTGTTCCAGTGCAGTCTGGATCAGTCCATGGCAGATGGTAGGGCTGTGTTTCCACCCCTGGGGCAGTCAGTTCCAAGTGTACTGGACGCCCCTCCAAGTAAAAGCGAACTGTGGCCTGCACTCTGCTGCCAGAGGAATTGAGAAAAAAGCATTGGCAATGTCAGTCGTGGTATACCACTTGGCTGCCTTTGACTCCAGTTCATACTGAAGCTCTAGCATGTCCGGTACAGCAGCACTCAAGGATGGGGTAACTTCTTTCAGGGCCACGATAGTCTACTGTCAGTCTCCACTCTTCATTAGACTTTCGCACAGGCCATATGGGGCTGTTGAAGGGTGAATGGGTCCTACTGATCACTCCTTGACTCTCCAATCTACGGATCAGCTTATGGATGGGAATCAGGGAGTCTCGGTTGGTGCGATATTGCCACCGGTGCACTGTTGTGGTCGCAATTTTCACTTGTTGTTCTTCGACCTTCAGCAACCCCACAGCAGAAGGATCCTCTGAGAGACCAGGCAAGGTGGACAGCTGCTCCACTTCCTCTGTCCCCAAAGCAGCAATACTGAAAGCTCATCGGTACCCTTTTGGGGCTTTGAAGTACCCTCTCCTGAGGTAATCTATGCCAAGGATACATGGAGCCTCTGGACCAGTCACAGTGGGGTGTTTTTGCCATTCCCTCCTAGTCAAGCTGATTTCAGCCTCCAGTACAGTCAACTCTTGGGATCCTCCTGTCACTCCAGAAATAGAAATAGGTTCCACCCCTTGACAGCATGATGGCATCAGAGTACACTGTGCACCGGTATCTACTAGAGCCTTATACTTCTCTGGGACTGATGTGCCAGGCCATCTGATCCATACAGTCCAATAAGTTCGATTGTCCCCTACCTCCACCTGGCAGGAGGCGGGGCCCCTCTAGTAGTCATCACATTGGTCACTCACGTCTTGTAGAAATGGATTATTCTTCTTCATCACAGGAGCTGAGGTAAAATCTGCTCTTCCACTCCATCTGGGAACCTGCTCACCAGAGCCTGAAGCCGCAGCCTTCATGGGGTGATCAGACTTCACCTTTGCTCTCCTTTTCAGTTCTCGCTCCCGCTCCTCCAAAACTGAAGTAGGCTTTCCATCCCACTCCATCATATCTTCTCCATGATCCCGCAGGTAAAACCATAGGGTGGTCCGTGGTGTATAACTTCTATATCTTCTCTCTCGGACAGTAGGACGCCTTCTGTTAATAGCTGAGACCTGTGTTGGTACAAGTGAGGAGCTGGATAGATCATTTGTCAATTGTTTGAGGTCCTGGGACAGTTTTTCCACAGCTGAGATGATGGAAGTGGTGAGATTTTCTTCAAACTCTTGGAGTTTATAAATCATTTAATCCACTGTTGGTGGTACTATGTCATTCCAGGTTACCGTTGCCAGTGAGTGGGCATATGATGAGGGTGCATTCCGTGTAAATTTTCGCCACATGGGTCGTGTACATTCGACTTCATCTGGTTCTATGGGTATATTCCCGTTATTCGGCTTGATAGTATAGATCATCTCTACAATGGTTGATTCTCTCAGAGACTGGATGCCTTTCTCTAGAGTAGTCCACTTGGCCGAACGACTCATAACATCATCCTTGTATGGAAACCTATCTTTCACAGCTGCCAAGAACCGCTTCCAAAGGCTGAGGGACTTTTTCTCTCTTGCAATTGCTTTGTCAATTCCCCCTTCCCTGGCAAGTGATCCCAGCTGTTTGGCTTCACTACCTTCTAGTTCATGACCGTCGGCCCCATTGTCCCAGCATCGGAGCAGCCAGGTGATGATGTGCTCCCCTGGCTGACGGGTAAAGTCTTTTCGCATATTCCGTAGCTCGGTTGAGGTCCGAGATCGAGAAGTCACCTCTTCCTTTTCTTCCTCTTCTTCATCATGTGGTAATAACTCCTGGTCAGATGCTGTCCCAGGTGGTGATGTTTCTTTGTCTTGGTTCATCTTTCCTGCCTCTTCTTTGTTTTTCCTCTTGCGTACAGGGGCAACCGATATTAGTATGAGTTGGTCCTCTGGTTTAGCTGCAGTGATTATTACTGTGGTTTGGGTAGCTGCCGTACTTGTCACTGGGGTTTGAGTCGTGGCTGTACCTGTCGCTGGTGGTGATGTAGCTGCTGTACTTCGAACTGGATTAACTGCGCTGTCCATTACTCCGCCCTCAGATCCAGAGATGTTTTTTTCCTTTTGAAGATGCTGGGCAGTGTTATACAAGGCTCTGTAAGCATAAGCCAAGCCCCAGCACATTGCCATGATTTGCCCATCTCTTGTGTGACCAGAATGATCACACACCTCCTTTAAATGTTTTACTAATTTTTCTGGGTTTTGCATTTGTTCATTGGTGAAGTTCCAAAGCACTGGAGGGGCCCACTGGCCTAGATACTTGCCCATACTATCCCACACACCCTGCCACTCATGACTGTCCAGCCTTGGGGAAAATCTCTCAGCCATCCTGGACTGTAGTCTAACCCCAGACATGGCCCACACCCCACTCTGCTTAACTCTCCTGGACCAGACTAAATAGTTGTGAGTACAACCTATTCAGTATGTGTGCCAACATGATAATTCCCGTCACCACCAGCAGGCAGGTCTCAAGGGTATCTAAAGGCTATTCAAAACCTTCAGAATTCTCAAATGGTGCTGTAAACGGCCTGGTGGGGGCGCTGGGAGCACAAAAGAATGTCTCCTTCACAGGCTGACCACCCGAGGATGTGAAAAGAGACATATAATTGCTAAGAACTTCCATTATATACCTCCCAAAGTATAGAGTTGGTGGCCACACTGGAAACACAAACCAGGGTCAGTTTCATGATCACTGAGTCTATTGTATTAAAAATTAGTGCAATAAAGTACAATGTAACAAGAACCTTAACCCAAAACCCAGATCTGAAAAACGTTAAGATAAGAAGAACCGGCTGTAAGTAAAGTATCATACACTGAACCTGTGAGAACCAGAGCAACAACTTTGAGAGCCAATAAATCAGCATTGTGACAAGTGGCTATTTTGTCTTTATCTCAACCCTTCGTGCCCCACTTTGGGCACCAAAAAGAACTGTCGTGGTTTAAGCCGTAAATTTCACTTCTCCCTCCTTTTCTGCCGCCCCCAACCCACACTCCGGTTGGGGGGAAATGGGGAGAAGAACCAAAGAAAATTTAACTCCCATGGGTTGAGATAAGAACAGTCCAGTAACTAAGGTACAATACAAATCACTACTGCCACCACCAATAACAATAATAATGACAAAGTAAATACAAAGGAGAGGATACAACCATTTCACTGCCCGACCGAGCCGAGAGACCGCACTGCCGCTCCCCCCACCGCGTGCCACGAGAGCCCCGCCCCCGAATCCTACCTCCTGGGCATGATGTGCTGTGGTATGGAATAACCTCATTGGTCAGCCCGGGTCAGGCGCCCTGTCTTCCCTCCCCCAGCTTTTCCCTCCTTCCCAGCGTCACATGAGACTCTGCAGGGGGGGGGGGGGGGGGGTAGCCAAACCCATAACAAAAATTTAAAAAAAAAACCCACCAAAACCCCTTCCTAGTTGTAATTTATTATGGTGGGAAACTGTCCAACTTCCTTCAAGTGAGCCTTCCAAGGTCAGATCTGCACAGTGACATGTGCTGACCAAGAAAAGGAAGGATTGTCATGGTCAAAACTGAGATACTGTACAAATAATCGTCTAACTTTAATATACACTTCCTGAGGTGGCCACCCTGCAGTTGCACTGAACAGAGGTTCCTAGTACCGTCTGAGATGTCTGGGTTTATCCTGCATGGCCTTATGGTGACATCCCAAAGCACATCGGTCTCCTGTAGGTTTGATGTCACATCTGGTTGTCAAGAAATCTGGAGAGGGACTTTTTACAAGGGCATGTAGTAATAGGACAAGGGGAATGGCTTTAAACTGAAAAAAAGATTTAGATTAGACATTAGGAAAAAAACCTTTGCTGTGAGGCTGGTGAGGCACTGGCACAGGTTGCCCAGAGCAGCTGTGACTGCCCCATTCCTGGCAGTGTTCAAGGCTGGGTTGGACAGGGCTTGGAGAAACCTGGTCTAGTGTAAGGTGTCCCTGCCCATGGCAGGGGGTTGGAACTGGATGATCATGAAGGTCCCTTCCAATCCAAAATATTTTATTGTTTTAAGCTTCTATGATCCTTTGGCAACCTAGTGCATCTCAAAGGGTATTAGGAGCCTTTGTGTAAATGGCTGAATTGAGCCCTTTTGTTCTACTTACTCTAGATTTCTTAAACAGGTCTGGGATTTGAATTACTTTATTTTCTGGAATTTAACTAACAAGATATTTAGGCCAATTGAGATGGCCTCTGTGATCAGGGTTCTGTCTAAACCTTTTGCCTGGCAAAATCTTGGAGCAGATTCTCCTGGAAGGCACGCTAAGGCACATGAAAAACAACAAGGTGGTTGGTGAGAGCCAGCATGGCTTCACTAAGGGGAAATCCTGCCTGGCTAATTTAGTGGCTTTCTATGATGGGGCTACAGAACTGATGGACAGGGGTAGAGCAGTTGATGTCATCTACCTGGACTTGGGCAAAGTGTTTGACACTGTCCTGCACAACATCCTTGTCTCTAAATTAGAGAGACATCAATTTGATAGGTGGACCACTCGGTGGATAAAGAAGTGGCTGGATGGCCGCACACAAACAGTTGTGCTCAATGGCTCAGTGTCCAGCTGGAGACCAGTAACGAGTGCTGTCACTCAGGGATGGGTGCTGGGACCGGTCTTGTTCAACATCTTTGTCGGTGACATGGACAGTGGGATTGCCTCCTCAAGCAAGTTTGCTGATGACACCAAGCTGTGTGGTTCGGTTGATACACTGGAGGGAAGGAATGCCATCCAGAGGGACCTTGACACGCTTGTGAGGTGGGCTGATGCCAGCCTGATGAAGTTTAACCATGACAAGTGCAAGGTCCAACAGCTGGGTGGGAGCAATCCCAGCACACATATAGGTTGAGCAGGGAAGAGATTCAGAGCAGCCCTGCCGAGAAGGACTTGGGGGTGTTGGTTGATGAGAAAATGAACGTGAGCAGGCTGCAGTGTGCACTCACAACCCAGAAAGCCAACCGTATCCTGGGCTGCATGAAAAGGAGCATGACCAGCAGGTCGAGGGAGGTGATCCTGCCCCTCTGCTCTTGTGAGACCTCACTTGCAGTATTGTGTGTAGTTCTGGTGTCCTCAACATAAAAAGGACATGGAACTGTTGGAAGAAGTCCAGAGGAGGGCCACGAGGATGATCAGGGGACTGGAAGCACCTCCTGTATGAAGACTAGGATGAGCAAGCTAGGGCTGTTGAGCCTGGAGAAGAGAAGGCTGCGTGGAGACCTCAGAGCAGCCTACCAATATCTGAAGGGGGCCTATAGGGGTGCTGGGGAGGGACTCTTCATGAGGGACTGTAGGGATAGGACAAGGGGTAACGGTTTCAAACTTAAACAGGGGAAGTTTAGATTGGCTATGAGGAAGAAATTCTTTACTGTGAGGGTGGTGAAGCACTGGAATGGGTTGCCTTGGGAAGTTGTGAATGCTCTATCACTGGTGGTGTTCAAGGCCAGGTTGGACAGAGCCTTGGATGGCATGGTTTATTGTGAGTTGTCCCTGCCCATGTTAGGGGGTTGGAACTAGATGATCTAAATGTCCTTTCCAACCCTGACTATTCTATGATTCTACGATTTTATGATTCTATGATAAAATTCCAACAACGAAATACACAGATCTACATGGAAACTAATTGTCTAAGTCAGAAAAGAGGATATCAATCTAGCCAGAAGAGCCTAGAGGGTAATGTAGCAGATCAGCCACCAGGTGCCTCCTTTTGAGATATCTGATTCATTTTCTGCAGGTCATTGACTATATTGATTAGATATCCATTGACTGTAGCAGGAGCTGAGACAGCTGCTTGACTTTAAACACCTATCTCAATTTAGTCATCTAAATTAGCTACAGTGATTGCACATTAGTGGGTGTTATCCATTAAACTGGGGTGCCATCTGACACAGCCTGAAGTACCCAAAACATCCATTTGGAAGGTGCTGGTGGATAAGACATAGGATGAAAGGGAGAACAGATGCAGAGTGTCAAGAGCTGTCTTTGATCACACTGCATGTCTGTGTAAGGCAGCTTGACCTCATCTTTGGTAGACTTAGTTTTGATCTCTGGGTCTTCTGTACAAAAGATGGCTGACAATATAAGGCTGCCTCAGTTGTCTAAGCTTAGGTATAGAACATGTCTGAAGGCACCTTTGAGTATCCCAGACATGTGCACAGGGCTGGGAGGTAGCACACAGGACTGGAAAAAAACCCAGCACTCTTCTGAAGCATCAGCTTGAGTCAGGTGAGCTGCCCCACAGCAACTAAAATGAGGAGTGGTGGAGGTATATTTATATTTTGTATCTTAGTTTCAGCTGAGTTGTTTCCCCTAGAGAAATTTTCTGCTTCTCTGTTTCTTATTAGCAGTTTGTGGTTTTTTATTCAGCATCTCTACAGAGGAAGGCTTTTCTGAATGTCAAAATGCAGCATTTTTAATAGGTGAACAGATGTTGGTGGGAGTGTTTCAAATATATGCTTGGATATGTTGCATTTGGAAATGAAGTCTGATAGGTCTGAAAGGAAAATATAGGAGTTTTAATAAATTAGGGGAAAAAAGAAGACTTAGCTGCACAACAAGATACTGTGAGGACAAATACTGCTGCGAAGCTGGAAAGAAGCCAGGAGAACACAGTAAGCCAGGAAGACAGACAAGAAACTAAATGAGGGAGAGATAAAAAAAAGAGGACACAAGACAAACAGCTGATAGAAACACAGAAAAGTGGGCAAAGTACAAACACAGACTTGAGGAAAGATGTAGAAAGTGTAGAAGACGCAATGGTGGTGAAGAAAAGTACAAACCCCAAACCTGGTGTGCTGTAGCACCAGCTGGTTGAATGGGATGCTGGAGGAGAGGGTGGGTTCACAAGATTCTCATTTTGATAGTAAAACTGGCTTCAGAAATACATGCCTTCTTCTTCTGCTCCCACACAGTGGTTCCTGCACGTATCACACCTACCCCCACACCCTCAGCTACAGTGCTTGGAAAACTTAGTTCTGATTTCTTTCTCATTTTAAAGAGTTATATTTAACTTATATGCAACCCCTATTTCTACCGCTCTGGTTACAGAGCAGCCTCATGAGGAGTGGCAGTATGGCAACCTTGTGCTGCAGAGCGGTAAAGAAAGTAAATCACTGACTGCAGAAGGCCAGGGAGTGTGCTAGCTGCCATGGCTTTACCATAGTAGCCAACAGATCCAAAAATACATCCTCACCCAGACATTTTTTGGTTGCCCCATTCTGTTTCTGTTTCCCCAAAGCCGTTCTACTTGGTGAAATGCTTGTGATCACACCCCAATTCCTGTTTAATTCCTTCTCCCCACAGCATCCCTTGTTGCAATACATGCAAGGTCAGCAGACACAGTGGTTCCAGAAAACTAAAGGCACGAAATCTAATTTTTAAAATTCTTTCTATTTGTCTCTGCCAGGCAAAAATGACTCCAGGAAAACAGGGATACATCTTGAACAGGTGTTGATTGAAGGAATGTGATTTCAGCAACTGTGTGTTCTTCTCAGATATGGCCAAAGATACATTAAAAAAGGTGAATATGAAATAGTTAGGAATATTTCAGGGATGTGAACTTACAAACTTACAAAATGAACAGCGCATGGTATTCCATGATGGCTTTGTCATGGTACTGTAAGTGCTGAAATCTGAGTACTGTAGACACAGTGTGGTGGGCTCAGGCCTGGTTAGGAGTACTTTAAAAAGACTGTCCTCCAAAGGCTAATGTCTACTGCTATCAGCGTCAACAGTAAAGTGACAAAAGAAAGATAAATGCTCCCTTTGTAATTGCAACCATTATCCTACAACTTGCAGCCCAGAAACCACTGGTAGATGACATACACCAATTTCCATTAATTTCCATTAGTTTAGAGAGTTACAATTCAGAACAAGATTAATTGAAGTGCTGCCCACCAACAAAAGCTTGGCAATGATGATGTTTTAGAAAAGCTGTTGGTCTCTCAAGTGCACCACCAAGAAAGTGAAGGCAGAAGCATAGGTGATTCCACCTTGAGGAGGAGTTGAGACAGAGTGAATGACAGAGTAAATAATCTGTTACTAGTTTTGATCATGTTTTGATATTATCTGTCTTCCAGAAACAAAAGGAATGTTCGTGGTTCTCTTGAATTGTGGGGATCCTAAAGATGTCAGAGTTCAAGGAGCATCTGAACGACACTCTTAACCATACAGTTTAGTTTTAGGCAGTCTTGCAAGGAGCAAGTAGTTGGACTTCACGAACCTTGAGTCCCTTTCAACTTGAGATATTCTGTGATTCTATCTGGTGTTACTAATGACACCAATGATCATAATGTACTGATAGTCTGTTTTTCCCTAAGACAGCAAAAATTATGGTGTCTTTGTGTCTTCCTAGTGCCAAGGTTTTTACAGGGTTTGGCCATTGCAAAATGCCTTATCAAAGATCAATCTTGGATAATCAATGAAACATGAGGAGAAGAGTTAATATTGCACTGAGAAACAGAGTATGCATTACACAGAAACAGATGACATTTAGAAGTATCTGTCAGGTCATTTTGACTCAAATGGGTATGATTCCTCACAAACCAAATACATTGAAAGTACTACTTGCTTCTAATTGCAAACACTTAATTGCAAACACTTAATCATACAATCAGAGTTAGTTCCTGAGACCAGCACTGCACCAGCCTTGGCAGCTGATACTGCAGAAGCAGATGAAGGTTTTTCAGAATGCTGTGCAGCAGAGGCCACAAAGCATCTGCTAGCAGAAGTTCAGTCAGAAAACAAGAGAAACGTAACAGGAAGGGAACAAAGACAAATGTTTGGGTTATGGACTGGTGGGAAACGCACACACCTGTAAAACTCCTGCATACTTTTTTCCTTTGGGACATACCACATGTCTGCTAAAAAGAGCCTCTGAGCTAGCCCCTTACAGATTATGTACAGGCAGGAGGACTGAGTCCTGTGACTTCTGGGATAACCCTGTGACAAAATTACTCAGGGAACTTTGTCAAGCCCTGTGAACAGTGGTTCTCTGGTGTTTCATTGTTAAGCAGATGGGCTCCTGTATTAATTTATTGCCCTGAACATAGGAAGTTCAAAGTAGATTTAACTGTGTTTACAGCAAGCCAGCAAACCCTGTTTGAATCTAGTGCATGATCAGAAAACTGGAATACCTAGCAATTTAATTGGGAAATTAATGGGGTGGCAGTTGAGTCTAAAACCCTTCAGAGCTTAGTTTTGTTTGTTTTTCTTATGAAACAGTGAATCAGGTCTTACATTTTTCATCATCTGTCCTTCATTAAGTCTGTATGCCTGAGCAATGTGACTTTTTAAAGTAGCTGTTTTGACATATGCAAATTCATTACACTGTGCCAACTTTGTATAAGAATGTGAATGAGAAAAGGGTCTATTCAGGCACAAGTTATGGGCATCAAAGTAAAGTAAGGTTTAATCTGGCAGCAAATTGGAAAGTTCATGCATTTTGCTCATTAAAATGCCTTGATGCATTGAATAGGCTCTCTTATGGAGAATACCGTTACTGTACATTAATTATAAGTGCCTTACGGGAGCCATAAATGCAGCTATGTTCAGCATTACCTTGGTGCCTGACACCTTGCTAACACCACCAATCTGTTATAAAGAGGCAGCTTATAGTTCACTGTTGAGCTTTTAAACACTTTCTGCTCTAAGCGTAGTGGTGATGAGAGGCTGTAGGGCAAGCTAACCTGCTGTAGTAAATAAAAATCTTTGCCCCTCCCAAGCCATGCTGACCTCAAAATCAGTTGAATTCACTGATTTTTAGAAATCTCTGTGTCAGACCTGCTCCTTTTGTGAATCACTGTAATTTTACATAAAGGGAACAGTTTACAGACCTCCAACAGACTCCAGGTTTGTTGACATTAACAATCACTGAACTTGAATAGAATTATTAGCTGTAAGAAAAAATAATAATTATTATTATTTTTTTAATTAATCTGAACTATTTTTAACCTCTACACTGTGCTGAGGTAAATTGTAGTTCTTATTTCTCTCCATTGACTACAAAGAAAATGACTGAAGGACTAGCAAAAAGGGAGGCATTCACAATATGAAACATATAAATGTAAATGAATCCCATCTATTGTATCTATTTTATTTCTATTTAAATATTAATCACTTAGGAGGCTTGGAAATTTATTAATTATTCAGCTGGGAGGCTTAACAAATGAAAAATCCACTTAATATTGCTCCTCTCTTGAAAAGTATGGAAGACACTTGTCACTGCTTTAGGTTTAGAGGAAAACCTTTAATGAATTTAAAATAAATAAATAGATAAATATTGCACAGTGCAAAATCTTGTTATCTTGTTCTCTATAGAGATATGCCCCTGTAACAAAACATAAATATTTGCAGGGTTTTTTTTATATTTTAGTCTTTTAACAAACATAAAAAATCATTAGGATTTTCTTTAGCCATTCAGCAATGTATCCCTGAGCAGTGGAAAGCACTGCAAAGCTGGATGTTCATGGATATTCACCTCTTTTATTGAGTTCTGAGGCATTTAATTTGGATGACTGTTGTCTAATTTTATATGGGGTCCCTCCTAAAGCTCATAAAACAGTATGGATTAAAAGAACCATAATCAACGATGTACTATTAAAAAAACTTACGTTTTTCACTTGATTTATGATATGTGCAATCATGAGCGCTACAGTTCTGATGATGAAATTCCAGGGCAGTTGATAAAAATAGCAAGACTACTTATGCATTTTCATGGTGATTTTCATAAGGATTACATTTGACCTCCACAGATGCTAGTACAAATCACCCACTCACTTTTTGCAATATTCTAAATAAGGAAAAAATTCCAATAATGGATACATCAAACAGTACATGGAATGAGCTTAGGGTACAAGAGCTGCACGACTAAAAGATTTTCCATGTTTTATGTTCACCTTGCAGTTTGCAAAATTTTCTTCTCTTTCTCGTTTTATTCTAATTTATTCTATGACCTTCAAAAAGCCCACTGGCTGCTGTATACATCTTCATATAGCACTGTTTTCCAGTAGTACATTGTTTCTTTCCTTGTTTCTGGCAATATTTTCAACTATGAACAAGGAAATTATCTAGCAAAAAGACAGAAATATATATTTATAAATGCAGATATTCAAGGAACTCTGCCTTAAACAGATTTTTTCAATGAGAAATACTAACAAGCATGGAAATGATAAATTTAAAAAGGTCTAGGGAAACTTAAATCTCTTCCCACATGTGTATGTGTTATGATGAGGGGTGGGATGCAGTTCTACTGCATCTCACTTAAGCCCTTGAAATTCATGTCACCCCCAGAAAGAACTTAGGTTTACCTCCTTTTTTCAACCATCTTTCTCTGTTGCTAAGTCTTGAAATGTTTTCCTACTTAATCTCAAATTTTTGTTGATAAATTTTTTCAAAAATATTTACCCCTGAGCTTAAGAATTACTGTTTTGAGGAGAGAGTTTACCATCTCACTCCAAAACCTTAGTTGCATTGCAAGGCTGATTGATAGATGAGAACCTTAGTGTTTCTCATTTCTGAAGTCCCCTGTGTAAATTAGGAAAGTGTTCTAGAGCTGAGGTGATTAACAGCCTCCATTAGGGACATCATTGTCTTTCTTTTGTGTATTGTTTAAACCATTAAAGTACATCCTCAGAAAGAAGTGAACTTGTGAGTTGGCCAGTTTGGAAGCCAATAAAACTGATTTCTAATCAGGATTCTTTTTAATGCCATTTATTATCTTCCTGTCCAAAGAGCAGACAAGTTTCAGCACTCCCTTACCCAAGTGCTTGTACAAATATTTAAAAATATAGTCCTAGAAAGGTTAAAATATTTGACAGTAACTAGACCCAGCAGTGAGACTGAAGATGAAAAAAAATGAGCAGTGATTGGAGAAAGTAACTAATCCTAGAACAAACATGTTTTACAGAATAAATACTCAATAGTAGCTGGTTCTTATGCGACCTTCCACTGAACCTTGGAATAAACACTACATTTTCTACCTCTCTATCTATAAAATGGGGGTCATTCTTACCTTGCCATTGGCAGGTCTATAAGTGCTTTACTTATTTTCATTTATAAGATGGTTTATTTATCTGGGATTTGTTTGAAAATGTCAAGATTTCAAAAACCTTGAAAATGGTGGAGACCAAAAAAAAACAATTTACACTTGGTAGCCTTTAACTACTATAAACATGCCAGCATATTCATGTTGTATGCATTTAGATTGGTAGTTGACTTGTCAAGTAACAATGACTGCCTAGAAGGAGCCAGGTCCTGATATTGTCAGTGATCTCACGCTAGAATGTATGGATTCCCAATTGTAAAGAGTATTTATGAAATTAAAAAGTTGTTCTAAAGCAAGTAAATTGTGACATAATAGTAAATAAAATAGTGATTTTTAATAATATTGGTTTCTTTTGTTCAGTTTTTTTAGCTATCTTAAGATAATTATACTTTACTTGGATGTCTTAAATTTAATAATAGTTTCAGTATTTTTTTTGTGGATGGTAGGATCATGTATTTCTTATTTTTTAAGTTATATAGGTAAATATAAATTTTAAAAGTTATTTTCCTAGAAATTGTGTTTTATCGAACAACCAATGGAATCTAAAGAGTGATTCAGCTTACCTGGCTGCCTAAGTTTAATCAAAGGCTGTAATGGAACCTTAACGATGGGAATGTAGTTGACCTATTTTTCTTTATTTTCCTGTCTGTGATGCCTTGAAGAATCTGCTTAGAGACATCTAAGTTTTTTACAAACACATATTGCTTTGCAAATCATTGTTTGTGACAGCACAGGCTTTTTCACTAATACAATAGCCAGTTTCAAAGTCAGAAAGTAAAATAGAGGCAAACTGAATTAATTACAATTATTGAGTAACAGTGACGTAGAAGTCTTTGGTTAAAAACTTGCATAAAATTTCACTACAATTATAGTGTACTCAAGACCTGTTTGCAACCAGACTGTCATGTAAGAGGCTTTTTCTCAGAGTATGTTTGTTTTCATTCTAGGTAGTAATAGCAAATCAGTGTTTTTTAGACAGTAAAGTACATTTCATGCATAATTTTTCAGCTTCTCTTATTTTAAAAAGGGAAATGGCACAAACATATCTAGCTACCTCCAAAAGCTGCTGCCCCTGTGAGCTTTGCCAGCTAACATTAGCCATGGTCAACAGCACTTGAGTGCTTTGCAGAACACAATTACATTTGGAAGAAATAAATCTGCATTTCAAATCATTTTTAATATGGGATTGAAATAGTACAGCAGAGTAAAGTGTTTGTAAAATGAACAGATTCCTATGAAAAAAGCCACATTACTCTTCATCATTCCTCCCTGGGAAAGAATCAAGCTGTGATACATTATTTCCTGCCTGTCAAACTATATTTAATTGGAATAGTTCATGTTTTCAAGGAGTGGTCTATATGAAATGAGGGCAGTGGCAAAGGTCAAGTGTGACTTCACAGGAGCTGAGGTTTGCATGGTGTCGAAACTTCATCCATGGTGGGATTGTGCAAAGTGCTGCCATGTACATCTACCCTGTTTTCTCCAGGTTTAATGGAGCCTAGATAGATACAGAAAAAATATATAAATACAGAAGGCAGAGAGAAGACCATGTTTCGTATTCTGAATTAGCTCAGACATCACACCTTCATCTCCAGTGACGGTATAGGGAGCAGGATCATAGAATCATAGAATAGTTAGGCTTGGAAAGGACCTTAAGATCATCTAGTTCCAACCCCCCTGCTGTCGTGGTTTAAGCCTCCAAGCCACGCAGGTTTTCTCTCTCACTCACTCACTGCCTCTCTTTCTTCCCCCAGTCCTGAGGGGATGGGGAGGAGAATCAAAAGAATGCAACTTCCACAGGTTGAGATAAGAACAGTTTAGTAACTAAGGTATAACATAAATCACTGCTGCTACCACCAGTAATAATAATGACCAGGGAAATACAAGAGAAATACAAGGAAAGAGAATACAACTGCTCACCAACCCCAACCCAGCCAGTGCACCCCCCAGCAGAGAACCCCCCAGTGCACCACCACACACTTCTGGTCTCTGCTCTCCATTTTCACATCCTGGGCATGACGTGCTGTGGTATGGAATAACCTCCTTGGTCAGTTTGGGTCATGTGTCCTGTCTCTGCTTCCTCCCGGCTTCCCCTCCTCCCTGGCAGAGCATGAGGCTCAGAAAGCCCTTGGCCAGACCAAAATATTACCAAGCAGTAACTGAAAACACTGGTGTTATCAGCGCTGTTCCCAGGCCCAAAATCAAAAATACAGTGCTGCACCAGCTACCAAGAAGGAGAAAAATGATTGCTGCTGCCTGAACCCAGGACACCTGCTATGGGCAGGGACACCTCACAATAAACCTATGCCACCCAAGACTCTGTCCAACCTGGCCTTGAACACCGCCAGTGATGGAGCATTCACAGCTTCCCTGGGCAACACATTCCAGTGCCTCACCACCCTCACAGTAAAGAATTTCTTCCTCATAGCCAATCTAAACTTCCCCTGTTTAAGTTTGAACACATTATCCCTTGTCCTATCACTACAGACCCTAATGAAGAGCCCCTATATGCCCCCTTCAGATAGTGGAAGGCTGCTCTGAGGTCTCCACTGCAGCCTTCTCTTCTCCAGGCTGAACAGCCCCAACTTTCTCAGCCCATCTTCATATGGGAGGTGCTCCAGTCCCCTCATCATCCTTGTGGCCCTCCTCTGGACTTGCTCCAACAGTTCCATGTCCCTTTTATGTTGAGGACACCAGAATTTCACACAATACTCTAAGTGAGGTCTCACAAGAGCAGAGTAGAGGGGCAGGATCACCGCCTTCGGCCTGCTGGTCATGCTCCTTTTGATGCAGCCCAGGATACAGTTGGCTTTCTGGGCTGCGAGTTCATACTGCTGGCTCATGTTCATTTTCTTATTGAACAACACCCCCAAGTCCTTCTCTGCAGGTCTGCTCTCAATCTGTTCTCTGCTCAACCTGTAGCTGTGCCTGGGATTGCTCCCACCCAGCTGTAGGACCTCACACTTGGCATGGTTAAACTTCATCAGGCTGGCATCAGTCCACCTCACAAGTGTGTCAAGGTTCCTCTGGATGGCATTTCTTCCTTCCAGTGTATCAACTGAACCACAAAGCTTGGTGTCACTGATCCAGCCTGTTGAGCACCCTGGTTTACACGTCTTTCCTGAGAGCATATTCCTTAGTCTCTCTGCAATGCCATGCAGGCAACCTCTGGATACACATAGATTACTGTCTGAGTGGATGGGGATAAAATTCCTCGTAATTCATAGGTATTAAGGACCACAGAGTGCTTTCGTCCACTAATACTGACTCTTTCTAGGCCATGGATAAAAGTGAAAACAATTCAAATATCTCAAATTAATGATCTCATTGAAAATTCTGCATGTACACCCTGAATGATAAATTGGAAAAAAACCCAAAACAGGTGGAAGGTTTTTGTTGCTTTGGTGGTTTTATTTGTGCGTGTTGTTGCTAATAAAATGGTGCATGACCACAGCCTCCACTGACAAATACTAAATCCACTGAGATATCTGTATGTGATGTATAATACCAATAAATGGAGTATATGTTGCTGAAATACTTCCTCCAATGATTTTGAATTTTTATAGTTAATTAAATATAGCTCAGTCAGTGATTCCTAATAATGCCAGTGATCATATTTCAGCAATTGTATTCCATTTCATTAATATGCTGCTTATACAGTCTCTTTTTCCATGATAGATGAAGAGGAGCATCCTAAAAATAGGGGTTATTAGAATATCACCTCTATTAGTTGTTTGAATACATGTTAAATTTGTGTTTTTTTCTTGCAGTGGAAACTGTCCTTTCTGAAGGACACTTTGCCATGGCATTTCTTTGTTGTATAGCAAATGAATACAAAATCTTTACCTTTACTCTTTGTCCGATGGAGCTGCAGATGGGATGTGTTCTCTGGCAAAAAAAAAAAAAAAAAAAAAAAAAAGAAATGCAAAGATTGAATTCAAGTAGAGGGGAAAGCGGTGTCTGCAGTTGTGGCTATTAATGGATGCCTCCTTTTTAAAGATGACTAATTCCAGCTATCTTTCCAATACCTGGTGGGATTTATGTGGGGATAGGAAGGGAAAAAAGAGAAAAAATTAAAAGAAGAATGCAAGAAAGAGAAAGAATAAAACACAAAATAACAAAGGAAAATGGAAGGAAGGAGGGAAGGAGGGAAGGAAGAAGGAAGGAAGGAAGGAGGGAAGGAAGGAGGGAGGGAAGGAGGGAAGGAGGGAAGGAGGGAAGGAGGGAAGGAAGGAAGGAAGGAGGGAAGGAAGGAAGGAAGGAAGGAAGGAAGGAAGGAAGGAAGGAGGAGGAGGAAAGGAAGAAAGAAGGAAGGAAGGAAGGAAGGAAGAAGGAAGAAGGAAGAAAGGAAGGAAGGGAGGGAGGGAGGGAGGGAAGAAGGAAGAAAGGAAGGAAGGAAGAAGGAAGAAAGGAAGGAAGGAAGGGAGGGAGGGAGGGAAGAAGGAAGGGAGGGAGGGAAGAAGGAAGGAAGGAAGGGAGGGAGGGAGGGAAGAAGGAAGGAAGGAAGGAAGGAAGGAAGGAAGGAAGGAAGGAAGGAAGGAAGGAAGGAAGGAAGGAAGGAAGGAAGGAAGGAAGGAAGGAAGGAAGGAAGGAAGGAAGAAGGAAGAAAGGAAGGGAGGGAGGGAAGAAGGAAGGAAGGAAGGGAGGGAGGGAAGAAGGAAGGAAGGAAGGAAGGAAGGAAGGAAGGAAGGAAGGAAGGAAGGAAGGAAGGAAGGAAGGAAGGAAGGAAGGAAGGAAGGAGGAAGGAGGAAAGGAAGGAAGGAAGGAGGGAAGGAGGGAGGGAGGGAGGGAGGGAAGGAAGGAAGGAAGGAAGGAAGGAAGGAAGGAAGGAAGGAAGAAGGAAGAAAGGAAGGGAGGGAGGGAGGGAAGAAGGAAGGAAGGAAGGAAGGAAGGAAGGAAGGAAGGAAGGAAGGAAGGAAGGGGTTTCCAATTTACTCTTTTTTTTTTTTTTCTATATTTCTGCAACAATTTAAAACCAAAAAAAAAAAAGAATCAGTTCTTTACAAACCAGACCAGGAAGTCAGCAACTGATTTTTTTTTGCTGCACCCATTTTATTATGCCTTTTTTTGCCGCCTCCTTAGCCTTCAGCGACACTTGTCATTAATGTTTCCCTGACATATTTAGAGTATCGTCAATACATTGCAGATCTTCTATAAGAAGAAAATTTTTCAGTGTTACAGCGCGAAAGATCTGTTTTATCTTCTTGTCTATTGTCTTTGACTTTGTCTACTGACTCTATTGATCTGACTTTCTGTAAACTGCCTTCTGAAAAGCCAAGCAGTGGCTACTTAGCTTGTACTTACTTCAGTCCATTTCTCACAGAAAAAAAATTATTACCTGTGACAGTGGTTTTCAACCTTTTGCAATCTGAGGAGTCTTAAGCTAAGATCCATGTAACTGTGGACTCCTGCTTAGTAATTTGAGACAGAGACAATAGGTTTGTCATCATTTGTGGGTTACTATTAGGTAATACAGTGTGCAGCAGAAAATTTTGTAACTACTGATCTTGACGGCATCAGTTGAATCCATGAAAACACACTTATATCAAATTGGGAACTGCGGTGTTCTGTCTTCCTTCACTGATTTTTAAAGTGAGTGTAATGATTTATTTTTTTTTTTTATTCTGCTCAAAGTCTGTGCTGTTTATTTAGCTGGACACCAGGTCCAAACTTCCTGGACAAAGTCAGGGATTTAAATTTTGCACTCCATCCATCTTCAGAAATAATACAGCTTCTCTGCAGACCCACACTAATCATCCTCAGAGTCCAGGGTACTGTGCCATCTCATAGCTCTGTAGTGTGCCCAGCCTCTTTAGGTAGAAAGTATGGGGACAGAAAACCTTTTATGCCCGTTTTCAGGAATGCTTTTTAGTGGCTTCTAAGCTGTGCACTGCAGCAGTGATGCTGTTGCTCTGCAGTTTCCAGAGAAGCAAATATATCAGCATGAAAATGAGCTGAAACAGTTGCTCCCCTGTGGATATGTTCTTCAGCTGAAATGACTATCTTGCTAATGGAAGAAAGCTCTGAACATTTTCTGGAAGGTGGAGGGCAATGCATTTAGGCTGGTATTTTTCTCATTCTGCTGAGTGGGGAAGTATTATTTTGCTTGACAGCTAGGAAGCTATCAGAAAATGTGGAGGGAAAAGACAAGCTCTGAATTAAATGTATTTCTGAAGTGGATTTAAATTTGTTCCACTGTTAGCAGAAGGAAATTTCAGGAAGGACCAGATGTCAAAATGGAAAGAAGTGAAAGCTAAGAGTGAGTCTCCTGCAACTTCAGGAAGAACCTGTTTAATTTGTACATTATGTTCTCTTGCATTAAAACCTGTCCTTTCCTGTATTTCTTGAACAGCTGCAGCTCAGATCCTCTCTTCCTTTCCTTAAATCTCCCAAGTGAGCTACTGAATAATATTAAAAATATATCTCACTAATATTTGCATATAAAGATCCTCAGGGCCAGATAAGTTGCTTAATAACCTGGAAATTCAGAAGAAAAAAGGTAACTTTAACAATCTGGCTCCAGTGACACTCTAAATGGTGGGTTCTTCTGCTTTCCTAATCAGGTCATACTTTTTTGTACATCAGTAGATTGATATTTCAAACATAACATGTTAGCCTTTTAAATTTTAATAGGTGAGAAAGAGCACTTGAAGGATCTGAACTGAAAATTCTGGAGTTAATTGATTGTGCTATTTACTGGAATTTGTTAATCTATTCTCAGCTTACTTAGAAGGAGCTGCGTTCGCTGTTGTATTCAGAATTAACCCCATTCCTGGTCATTTCTTTTGTTAATCTTGTTCTATTCAGGAAGTCAAACTTGGAACACTTTGTAATTATCCACATTGTTTAAATAGCATGTAAAGGCTCCATGTTGCTCCATAAGTATTCCTTTCCTTCCACAACTGCTTATAATCAACATCAAAACAAAGGTGGTAGCTACCAGTGGGGAAAACTATTACCATCTCCATAGAGGAAAATGGAAATCCTAAGATCCAGTCCATCTCAATTGGGTTCCTTGCTTGGACATAAGTCTGAAGTGCTCAATAAAGCAATCTTCTAATGTAGGTGCCTATGATCCCTGTGGGGTCAATGGAGCGAGACACATGGCTTGAAAGGCCTTTCATTCTGAAGGTCGGCTGAAAAGTGAAGTGGGGGAAATTCAAAATATAGGAAAAAAAATTCCTCTCAGCCAAAGATGCATCTGATTGTTCTCTATAGCTGCTAAACTCTGGTGCCTTGACTGTCTCTTTCTATTGACTAGATAACAACTGTGCCTAGCAGCAAATCATTCATTGCTCTCTTGGTCCAGATGCCAAAGTAATTGCATTGCTACAGGCAGCTGTAGCAGGTGGACCAAAAAGGACCTTTGATGTAGAACTGGATATTTTTCTCCAT
Organism: Myiopsitta monachus; assembly: GCA_017639245.1. Classification (NCBI taxonomy): domain Eukaryota; kingdom Metazoa; phylum Chordata; class Aves; order Psittaciformes; family Psittacidae; genus Myiopsitta; species Myiopsitta monachus. The sequence continues at coordinate 20,046,481 of CM029922.1, read as the reverse complement.
CACTGATGTGAAATTCTTAGCAATATTCAAGAACAGATTCCTATTTCTTATAGGTGGAAGAAGTATTTATTGTTCTAATAGTTATTGCTGATGAAAAAGGCGATCAAGGAATATCAAAATACATTCTTCAGCTTACAAATATCAGTAGGTTAAAAGACCTTAACAGATGCTTACCTCTAGGATGCTGCACAATTTGTTATATTCCTCTTATTCTTCTATGTTTCAGGAAGAAGAGCCTCATGTATTTTTCCTCTGTTTCTATGGAATCTGTTACTTAGTCTGTGTTACCCTTCTCTGACTCCACTATTTTTTGGAGAAGGGGGAAGCAGTACAGCAGATCATATGGAATTTATGGATGCACCACTGATTTATAGAGCTGATGATAACGCTATTTTTTTCTGTTCCTTCAAGGCAGTTCCTAACATCTTAATCTATTATTTGCATTGAACTGGCACTTCTGGTTTTGAATTCCCTTTTCTTGGTGAGAACACCTAATTCAGAGCTCATCAGGGGTTACCTTCCTGTATGGTCATTCTTTGGTTTGGTGCCAGCCTGTGAGTTTGGATTCTGTACTTTTGACCTAGTTATGTGAAGAGAACATTTTGTTGAACAATGCCCTGAAGAACTCCATAAATATATTAATACTTTTAGGAACCCTGTGCATCAGGAAGAGAAAATGACCGAGAAAATAGCACAGCTGTGAGCCAAGAAGCAATCCCAAAGCCGACTCCTGCCATTTCCACATACATTTTTTTGAGGTAATACAGATCAATTTGCATGAATCTTTGAAAGTGTTCTGATCTGGTTTCTCAGAGTGGAGGTAAAAATACATCCCATTTGCAGTCTGTGTCCCAAGGATTGATGGGTGATGTTAGTGTTGGGTCTGAGAAAGCAGAAAGCAAGGTGTTGCACACCAGATTGTCCTCTGTAAGACAGTGATCGTACAGTAAGAAATGGGTTTGTGAAAGTATGCCCCTGATGAAAAGGGATGGAGGTGCTCATCATGGCTCAGGCTAAGGAATTTTGGATGGTTCCAGGGGATCTCCTTATTCCCCACATCTGTTATGGCATAACCCCTTGCCGTGTGATTGCATGTATAGCTTGCCATCCATGTGCTTTAGGGTGGGGGCAGTAGTCACAATAATTGCTGTGATTCTGTCATTCTAGGTCACTGCCTACTGAGATTTCCCTTTCTCTTACTTTCTTGAAAAGAAGTATCAGAGATTCCCTGGTGGGAAAAGATAAGAGGGTTTGACAACAAACTTGGAAACAGCAGCTCTCAGAATGCCTGAGCTGAAAATCAAGCTCCTGGAAAATGTGAATATGTGATACAAGGAAAATATTCTTCTTGAAGGAAACGGGAGCATGACAGTAACAGTCAGAAGTGAAAGCACCCTTGACATAGAAAGAATGGCAGGTAATGGGAAGACACAGGAGCTAGTTAGAAGTCAGAATAAATGCTGAGGATTCTTTTTATTATTTTCTTTCTTTCCTAGTCCCACTGTCTCTCATAATGGTAGTACCTTTGGAGGTTACAAGGCTAAACTTGCAACAGAATTCATTAATAACCTGCTTCTGTTCCAGTGCAAGGGACAAACTTTGCTCTGAGCTGTGATGATATAAATCAGGGTCATCTTCCTCTGAGTCAGTGAAAAAGCAGCATTGTAACATCTGAGTGGGTGAGATCAGTATCAAGACCAAGGTATTTTACCCGACAAATGGTATATTATTTAATGTGTAGTCTCCAGGGTCTCAGAAACTGCTCATTATTACATGTATCAGTTTCCTAAGTCTTTCTGCAGCTCTCTTTTATCATTTCAAGTCACATTCCTAAATTCTCCCATCTCTTGAATCCTGAGCCCCAAACAGTTGTATGTTGTGTGCAGAATATGAATAATATTTTACAGTATTTGCTGGCTGGCAACCAGACTTTTTTCTGAGCACTGCTTGTCATTCCATGGGATTCTCCTTTTACAGGGCTGTTTTACACTCTCTTAGCAATAGTAACTTAGCAATATATAATCAAACAGAAATATGTATTCTTTAAAATGGATGGAAAAACCTGGGACAAACTACTTAAGTCTGAAATAGAATCAGCTTAAACTTTTTATGTTTTCACTGCTGTAACACAGATACAATGTCACAAAGAAGAACAAAAATACAGAGCTCATGGTCTCGCAGAACAAATGTACTAGTATGGTAATTTAGTGCAGAGACAGAATGCATCTAAGTTAACTATTCACTTCTTGTCTCTAACCTGATTTTTTAAGATGTACAGGTTTTATAGGCCAAATCAGGAAAAGCAGTGGAGAATGCACAATAAAGAACAACGCAGTTATATGACAGGGAGATGGCTTAGATAAACCTAATATACCTCTTCCAACTCTAAAGTTTATGATTATAGAAAATAGTGCATTTGGCACAGTTGGGGTCTATTGATCTCTATCTCCAGTGCATTAAAACTGCAGAGAAATTTGTTCAGTTCCAAGAATTCTCTTCTATATCCCTTTTACTACTACAAAAATGTAGATATCTCCATATGTACCGACCATCATTTCTAAATGAAACATTTTTTTATCACTGCATTTTTTTTTTGTTTTGTTTTGTTCAAATATTTTTGTTTGATAAACAGGACACCTGGGCTCTGCAACACTTGAATGATCCAGTTGTGAAGTGACAAGATGGACTAAATAAAATGCATATGCAGCTGGACTAACAATGGTTGGACAGAGGACAAAGTTACCAGCTGGGATCCATGTTCTAACAGAAGCAGAAGAAGCCTGATGTGTCTTCTGCATTGCCAGGAGCTGAAATTTCAGCAGAACAGCCAACATTGGCCATCAGTAATGGGGCATTAGGTTAGAACTAGAGGGTCAAGTCATTGTTCAATACATACACTTGTGAAAGGGATTAAAAAGGCCAAAGCCCTTACTTGTACTCAAGTGAGGAAAGAACAGCCAATGCACATCCAAACCAAGCAGGTGAATGGGTGGAAACACATAAAATGAGGAATGGGTGAGTTCTTGAGTCTGCTGCACACAGCACAGAGGCAAAGCAGCTGTGCTAGCTAACAAATGCCTGTGAGGGCAAACAGAGACTATGCATAAAAAATATTCTAGTCAACTAGAAAGACAAATAAGAGGCAAATGGCCCTAGATTTAACTAATTAAATGACTACCACTTAGATGTCTAGATATTTTCAGGAGAGAGACAACCTAAAGTACACAGAATATGTTGGAGGAATAATACTTTTGGATTGCCTACTTAGGAAAATTTTTGAGGTCAAAAGTCTAAATACAATTGTGTATATCATTGTCTAAAGTTGCCTTAAATGAATCACAGTACCTGATTTCATCTGCCCTATATGCAGGATTTCTGGAAAACCAGTTTTCTAGCTCACATGGGTATATAATAATCAGCCAAGTACTGCATGATCCCTGTTGTATGAATGGAGGAAGAGGCAGAGAGGAGAGGAAAGGAGATGAGAGGAGAGAGGAGCGGAGGGGAGGGGAGGGGAAGGGAGGGGAGGAGAGGATTCGCCCACAGTAAAAGGCAAAATCCCTATAGAAAACTCAGCAACACATGAAAGTATTTGGCATCTGCCTGCATATGCAGGGCAGATGCTACATATTTGTATATATTTGTAGGGGTACACTTTAGTAAAAATTAAGGTTTCTTGCTAAAGAATATACAGTTCCTCCTGCCAAAATTAACTGGGAATACACTAAAGAAGCCGCAGCTATTTGCACAAATACCTGTAAATGTTTCTATTCCTCTTCTGTGCATTGTTGGAGCATTACAAAACTATCTGCAAGCAGGTTGCCAGTCCTAATATTGGAATTCAGCTTTAGAGTAAGTGGACATTCAGGAAGTTTAACATTCTGATGGGTATGTTTTGCCTGTCTTCAGCCAGGAACCCAAACCTTTATACTGCAGATATTCATTAACACAAAAACCAGCAGAAAACATCAATGAATTAAATACTTGCCTCCTAGTTAGTATGTGTAATCAAAGAGCTGTGGTGGTGGCAAATACATTGATGTGAGAATCAAGGTATGGACAATGCTGTGCGTGTATTTTACTTCGTCCAATTTGGATTCCCTGAGAAGAAATCAGTCTTTCTCTGAATTGAGTCATAGAATCAGTCACCAGGTCTAGGCTGCAGATATTTTTCAGCTGCATTATCTTAATCACTGGAGCATTTTATTCTGGCAGAGTGATACTTTTTTAAATTGTGTTTATTTTTCCTCTCACAAAATCTTGCAGGAAAAAGGTATCAGGAGGTGAAATATTTTGTTCTGATTCTATGCTCTGTTTCAATAACTCTGTGGAGCTTATTTCCTCAGCAGACTGAGATTTCATGTTCACTGGACTACAGTTTTGTTTTGTCACTTTTCAAACTTCAGTGTAGTTAAAATTAAACTTTGATCACATAATATGTTAATACCCCGAATCAAGAGTACTTCACTGACTCAGATTCCACAGAAAGGTTGTGTCTGCTGAGGAGGCGGCATAAGACCTGCCCAAATCCAAATTTGTCATTCCCCAAGTAGACTGGTTCAGGCACTGGGTGAACTCTAAAGCAGTTAGGGCAGACTGCAGTGCATGCACGTTTCCAAAGGCCTCATCTCTCTTTATGCACTGAGCAGTTCCAGGGTTGTTCTCTGGCCCTGAGGCAAGCTGGCATGCAACAGATTTTCTCCAAGGTATTAAACTTCTTAGTCTCCAAGGCAGGTTGGCCAGACACAGGCTTCTTGCTGGAAGCAGATCCTTCTCACACTAACTCCCAGCCATGACCAGGGTTTGCTTGGGACAATGCTCATTGAAAGAAGAGAAATCCAAGCCAGTACCATCCTTAACAATTTATTAAATGACAAGCTGAAATGCTGAGCCCCAATGTCCTTGGCCCTGTCCAACTTACTAAAATAGATGTAGCCTTGAACTGGGTATAGATATATATATATATGGGTGTCTGAGTGTACTCACAGAATCATAGAATGATAGAATAGTTAGGGTTGGAAAGGACCTTAAGTTCATCCAGTTCCAGCCCCTCTGCCATGGGCAGGGACACCTCACACTAAACCATGCCACCCAAGGCTCTGTATTAGCCTTGAACACCACCAGGGATGGAGCATTCACAACTTCCCTGGGCAACACATTCCAGTGCCTCACCACCCTTACAGTAAAGAAATTCCTCCCTGTTTAAGTTTGAACCCGTTACCCCTTCTCCTATCACTACAGACCCTAATAAAGAGTCCCTCCCCAGCATCCTTATTATAGGCCCCCTTCAGATACTGAAAGGCTGCTATGAGGCTCCCATGCAGCCCTCTCTTTTCCAGGCTGAACAGCCCCAACTTTCTCAGCCTATCTTCATACGGGAGGTGCTCCAGGCCCCACATCATACTCGTGGTCCTCCTCTAGACTTGTTCTATCAGTTCCATGTCCTTTTTCTGTTGAGGACACCAGAACTGCACACAATACTCCAAGGGAGGTCTCACGGGAGCAGAGTAGAGGTGCAGGATCACCTCCTTCGGCCTGCTGGTCACACTACTTCTGATGCAGCCCAGGATATGTTTGGCTTTCTGGGCCTCGAGTGCACACTGCCAGTGCACTGACCAACACCCCCAAGTGTGGGTGAAGGGATAGAAATATTTAACAAAATGGATTCAGGCGTTATCACCCTCCTCAGGTTTAAGCCCTGGGAGCAGTGAAGAAAACACCAGGTGCTATTGTCCTGGTCAGGCCTAAGCCTTGGGAACTGTAAAGACAACATGAAAGGCTAAAGGTAGCAAAACAAAGCAGACAGTTTGCAAGATAAAGCAGGATGTGCATCTCAAAGACGGAGCAAACAATGTGAATATTTGTAACCCTTAGTAGATTTGCTAAATTGGGATGATAAGGGATTGAGAGAGTGAAAGTTACTGCTTAGCTCTTAGTAGACTATAAAAGGGATGCGAGATGTGAAACAAATTATTTTGTTTGTAACCAGAAACAGGTCGTGCCTTATGTCTCCACCCCGAAGTCCTCCTCCTCAGGGCTACTCTCAATCTCTGCCCAGCCTGGAGCTGTGCCTGCGGTTGCTCCAATCCAGGTGTAGGACGTTGCATTTGTCATGGTTAAATTTCATCAGTTTGGCATCATCCCACCTCACAAGCGTGTCAAGGTCCCTCTGGATGGCATCCCTTCCCTCCAGTGTATCAACTGAACCACACAGCTTGGTGTCATCGGCAAACTTGCTGACAGCGCACTCAATCCTCCTGCCCATGTCACCGACAAAGATGGTGAATGAGACTGGTCCCAACACTGATCCCTGCGGGACACCACTCATTACTCGTAATCTACCATGCATGACCTTTCAGGAGTGCGTTGATGTCCTAAAACAATACCATGGGACACCAATCTTACACACAGTAAGGCATGTTGGGATAGATGAGATGTCGGAGGTCAGTGCAAACTGCGCGTGCTCCCCAGTCAGTCTGCAAGCACCACCAGCTCCTTGGAGTGTTGCATTTTCAGTGGCAGAGGGCTGGATCAAGAAGTGCGGAAATGTAACTGAGCTCACCAGGCAAGACAGCTGTGCTGATTTGTGGATGATGAGGGCGGCTAACTCCTGCTGAACTTGCAAACATGCTTTTTCCAGAGCTGGAAGGGTACAGTGAACTATGAAATACTCAGTAGTCATTTTTTGATGCTGACAGTGGAGACTCAAATAGAGTAAAATTCCAAGTTAATGGGATCAGACTCTAAAAATTCACTAATAAAGAAAGCACAGTGCTCAGCGTCTTACTGGATTACCTATTAGGCACAATGACTGTCATACAGAAAGTAAATTCCCATTTTTATCATTAAACAGGCAGTGAGTACTCTCATGTTTTCTCTTTGGGGAACTTTTTCAATGCTAGCTTTGTAAACTTCATTCAGAGCCAAAGAACAGTTTAAAAATCTGGTAATGGTAAAGAAAGAGTTTTCAAAGAGAAATTCCCTGCCAGTACAGTGCCATTGTTGTGCTACATTTTCTTTTGAAATGCCAGCAAGAAACAATTAAGGAGCAGCACTTGTAATGTATAATTGATGGTTTGCAGGTATCTAGAAACTTAGAGCAATTAGGCCCAGGGTGCAACATTACTTATTCATCACCATCTGGAACTTATAACTTTATAAGCCCTGCTATAGTTTATGTTTGTCTGGCAGAAATGGCAAGTTTAGCGTTTAAGTGCTGCATTATGCTGCAGAAGTTAAATATTTAATACTGTCCCGACATAATGCAGCTGTGTGGGATAAGACGAACATGTGTGGTCAGAGCACAGTGGTATCTAGATATTGCAAAATATAAGGAACAGAATGCTCTTCTGAGTGCAAGAGGACAGGGAATTCTTCCAAGTAAATCTGCAGCATTTCTATTGCATCAATAGAAAGCTGTGTCATTGGTCCTTGGGTCACAGCATGCATTATCTAGTAGCAGCTGTGATTTAAGTTTTGATATGATTCAGGCTGGTGAAAGAACTGTTTCTATGAAAATCTGAGAATCTCCCACTTTCTTCTTTGACGTTAAAATAGAGGTAGACTAAAGATGGATAGGGAATTTTTGAGACAATATTTTCTTTAAAAAAATGTCATTCCATCAAACATCAAATCCATTCTAGTTACCGGTTTGACAAATTTCCCACTGGAAAAGCAAAACAAAGCAACCCAAACCCAACAACCCAAACCCCAACCAAAACCAAACACAGAAAAAAATCAAGCCACAAATCCTGAACAGTTAATTTTATAAATGTTGAATGTTTTCAAAACGGTAAAGTTCACATTGGCAATATAACTAATTTTAGTTTTTTGTGTTACCCCCACTTAAAACCAAAGAAGAACTGGGTGAAATGATCTGCCTGGATCTATTCCAACATTCTCAAGATCCTGAGTTCATGGGCTGATTCATGACTAGAAACTGTCTGAAAGCGTTAACATTCTTACAGTTCTGGTAGGCCAATTTCTACTCTGCTCTGCTTTGGTCTGGCAATCCACCCTGATTCAGCTGATGTGGCTGACAGTGGATTGATCTGCTCCACCTCCAACCTGCACATGGAGAGGAATCCTGCGCTTAAGAGCTGCCCTTTAAAAGAACTTGGGAAGATTCATTGATTCTCTCTGCGCTGTCACCTGTCTCACAGATTCTGGCAAGCACAGTCAAACAGCTCTAAATATTTTGTATGTACATGGGACGTTGCGGTATTATGCCTTAATGCCTGGTTTACATCCACTCAATGCCCAGTGATGCAAAACATCTGTAGTGGGAAAATAAATGTCCAGTTTTAACCCTTCACATTAAACAGGTCCATACAGATGATATCCTATTAGGAAATATGAAGTTCTTTATCATGCAGGTACTTCCAACAAACTTTCTTGTCAGGAAAAGGACCCACTGATGCAAAACAGCTGAGTCTCAGTGGCTTAGTGCAAGTGGGTAATTAGCTATTATGATCAACTTTTTTGACACTCACACACGATGGCTGAGACATAGAAGTGCCGTACAAACTCTTTCCCTGTTCTAGAGACACAGTTGCAGTGAATGTTACAGTGCAGTAGACTTATACTGGCTTGCAGAGTGATTCTCAAAAGTGCTATGTTGCTCTGACCCTCACAAGCCAACAAGTATGGCGCTGGCCATCGTGGATTGGAATTATTTTATCTACAGTATCAAAATGTTCACTTTCCTATATTAATTTGTTATTTCAGCTTGACTTAATGACCATTTTGCATGTATTCTTATTCATCCAGTTCACGATTCACTTAATTTGTTTTAAATATCCTCATCTAAATCTACATGTTATTCAAACAAACTGGAACTTCTTCTGCAACTAGGCTAATGAACTAATACTTTCATTCATTCAGATAGTTTTGACTCTTGAGTCAGTCTACACAGGAATACAGTATGATTTTGCCAGCATGAGTTTCAGAATATTGTCTAGTTTTTATACAGCTCCTGTTCCTGGAATCCAGTGATGACAAAAAATGCTTTAGTTTTCATGCTTACATATAAAACTAAAAAATCTGACCTATAAATACTCAAAACCAGAAAGTGAATGAAAAAAAACACTTCTACATTGATTATTATTGCTGTAACCTAATAATTTATTGGAAAGCCCAACTCATGATGTGCAGCTGTTTGAGTAAATCAGTGTTTGACATTTTATCAAACTCTTTCAAAGCTAACTGAAGTCCTAAACCAATAAGAAATTTGTCTTTGCTTTCTCACATACTGTCGTAGAAGAGATTAAAAGTACGCATGATTAGTATAACAGCATGGAGTGTTAGTCTCTCCAAATTGCTTTAAGCATCGCTTATTAGCATCACTAAAACATTTGACAACACTTTTAAAGACAATTTGCAGGCAAGGAGAATCAGTTTTATTTCAAGTATAGTTTTCACCAGGTCATGTTCAGTGCAGGAGTTATTTACCTTATTGGTACCTTATGTTTTCAAACATATTGTATGTAATGACTGAGCACAGAGACATGTATCATGTGAAGCTGGAGAAGACAGTGTTTATCATAGCAGGCTCAGGGGTTGATTAAGGTCTCTCCAGTGCTGACACTAGGTTACAGCTGACAAGGTCACTATTATTCTTTATAATAACTTTTTCTTCTTGTGTCTTTTTTTTTTTATTTTTTATTGTCTTTTTTTTTTTTTTTTTTTTTTTATTTGGTTTTCCTTTTTTAAAGTCTGTGGCCATAGTGCTTGTTCAGGAGAGTTAGGTGTCATGAGTCAAGTGCAGTGTTGTAGTGATGTCCAGGCTGAGTCTGCTAAGAGTCTGAAAGTCTGATATGGACAGACATCAGCACCATCCCAGAAAAAAAAAAAAACCTCTGTGGAGGATGAAAAGCAACACAGACCACTTTACTGCTCAAACACAGTCTCTCTTCCATTTTCAGAGTCAGAAGCGCCTACTTTGGAGGAAACCATCCTTAAGAGAACATAGGGCTTTCCTTCCATCGTTCCAGTTTGGAAAAGGTGGGTTCATGAAGCACAGCAGAGCCAGCACTATGTTACAGCTGTGCTGCATAGTGCACTGCAGATGTACCTGAATAAAATAGGATCACTGCTCTACAAAGGAAGACCAACATTTGCCAAAGCTACAGAAATCAAAAAGCAAGCATAAACAGCTATATTATCATAAGGGATTCATCCTGCTCCTGCCCTTACTCAGGATCAGGTGCATCTGCATGGAAGAGGCATATTTCTGATTACTTCCCACCACTCCTGAAAATCTACTGCAATAATTTCCGAGAGTTACATAGCACATTGCTAAACAGCCTAGACATGGCATAGATGACCAAGCAGCTCTGTATTCCTGTTTTCCCATGTGGCTGCATGCCAGCTGGGATGGATTAAACCAATTGACACTGCAAATTCAGCATTGGAAGTTGACTGTAAAGAAAAGAAAACGTGAGGCAATTGCAGTTGCCTAGGATGGTGGCAAGAGAACTGGATTTAGGCTTTAGTTCAAAAAAACCAAAATTATTGTAACCAACAGCTTTTAATATAACCTTAGAGTATGCAGGATGGACATTCTCCATAGACCATTGAGGAAAAAAAGCCTAATCTGTAAATACCTTCCAAGCTTGAATTATTTATGTAGAAGAGCTTGAATTCAAACTAAAGGGGTTTTGTCCATGGTGATTATTTGTCTATGTCACAGACAAATCCAGGAAAAATTTCCGGCATATTCATAAACTGAACTTCTACAGGAAGAATAAAAACCAGGTGAGGTGCTGAAAACTACACAGCTGCACTCTTTCTGAAGGACAGTGACGACTTCAACCAAGATAATGCAAAAGCTCCTCCCTTTGCAAGAGGCAGCATCCAGAGTCAGGTTTGAGATCTTTCCTACTCACCTGTTCTGTGCTGCAGTGACTGTACCATCTGTCAGTCACCCCATTGCTGTACTGACTTTTCCTTAAATATGGACCACAGTAAATGTAGAGAAAATACAGTGCTGATTGACAACAGGCAAGCAGATGTGCTCCAAAGAAACTTAGCAGGGACATTTGATTTCTTTTTTTAGCAAATAACGACATTTACCGTCAAGAGTACCGTCAAGATCATCAGCTGCCCATCTCCTCCACTGAGTGTCCCCTGGCTATTTTTGATTGGATTCCCTTTCATCAGGATCTAGAGATCTGTGCTGTCCTCTAAAGTTTAGCTTTTGACTCACTTTTCCTTGTGCAGCATTTGTTACATGACTTTTATTTTTTTTTTCTCCCCAGCCTAGATTTATCTGTGAAGGTCACAGAGAACTGGCTGCGATAAGAGCCCAAAAGCCTTCACGTTGCTTCTGAATTGTTCTTGTTAATTCAGCGCTGATTGAAGATTGATACTAGCCCTGGAGATCAAAGACTCCTATTCCCCGTGACAGCTCAAGCTTCTCCTCATGGCACTTTTGTCTTGACCTAGAGGTAGTGAAGGTTCCAAATCCATTAAGTCCTTCACCCTTTTCAGATGAATCTTGTTGATGCAAGTTTTGGTAATGGTTTTGTGCTATGAATATCTGTTCTGCTGAAATTAAACTGTCATCTAATTCCTTCTGGTCACTTGGATGAACTAAGAGTGTTCTGGAAGCCAGTTCTATTATTTTTCATATTCATCTAGTAGTTGAATGTTTTAGTAGCTGTCTTTTGAGCCTTCAGGCACGGTCACTGTCAAAGTTACCACCTGCCAGAAAAGCGTCATTGCCTTCAGTTCATCTGCATGCAAGTAATATCACTTTTTTAAAGCTACTCAGGGCCTGGAATACTTCAAAATATTTATACGAGGATTTAGATGAATCAGACCTATGAAGTAGAAAGATCAGGCCACCTCAGATAAATCAGTTTTTCACATGTACGAATCAAGTAGTTCACAGTAATAGAACAATGGTCACAGCAGGTCTTCTTGGGCTGGTCTGTTGCTTATTACAGAAACATTATTTCCCCAACGAAGGCTGTGAGGAGGTTCCCAACAGAACAAAATGCTGCAAGCATATGCTGAATTATAAGAATGTGCCCGGATCTGTCCCCATTCAGCAGTGTTGGGTGTCTGATTGTGTTCAACTGTCTTGATAACTTATTAACAAGCGTACAGATTTATAGTGAGGCTGTTTTTTTTTTAATGAAGGTGCATGACCTTGGTTTTCTGCAATCCTATCCAACCTAGACTGAGCTTTTTCTGTGATGAGGATTAAAAAGCTTTCTAGACATTCCTTACCTGAATTAACATTGTTCTGTTCCATGTTTGATTAGAGTATGTGGTTTCATCACTGTTCCTTTCATGTTCTTGGATGGCTTTTTCCTGACTTCTGCTTCTATGATTTCTTTTCTGGAAATATAGAATCATAGAATAGTTAGGGTTGGAAAGGACCATAAGATCATCTAGTTCCAACCCCTGCCATGGGCAGGGACACCTCCCACTAAACCATGCCACCCAAGGCTCTGTCCAACCTGGCCTTGAACACCACCAGGGATGGAGCATTCACAACTTACCTGGGCAATGCATTGTAGTGCCTCACCACTCTTACAGTAAAGATCTTATTCCTTATATCCAGTCTAAACTTCCCCTTTTAAGTTTTTTGTTTTGTTCTGTGTCGTTTTGTTTCTTAAAGTCAAATTGGAAAGTGTCCTTATATTTGCTTACTGATTATAGAAATGTGGTTTCTGATTAGGAGGAATATTTTGATATTTGCATTCAACGTAACATCAGTTATGTCAGAATTGTCCAGTAATAACACTGGGTTTCCTGCTGATGCTGCATCTTCCTCTGTTATACAGCTACAAGGATACTACAGGGAAAAATTCTGTGCAAGGTCTGGAGACTGACACTGTGTTTTTCAATCTATTTACACTGGCAGTTAATTAAGAGTGCTGAAAGGTAAATTTTCTTTTTTTATGGCTAACTGGTGCCCAAGCTGCCTGGGATAGCATAGAGGAACCTATTACAGCTGTATTTGCATTCTTGTGTACATCTAAGTATTAACATTAGCAGTCTGACACCTCCTTTGTTATGAATGTAATGTCATTTCACACTTAGTAGAATTTGAGAATTGAAATGAGTATAGCTTAAGTAAGTAGTTTACTGCTGGGCTATTCTCAGTGGCATGTAGACACCCAGACATGCTGGTGACAGGCCTCCTGATCCTGCCATCAGATGCCCCTCCTTCACCTGATGTTTTTCTCAGGTGATGACAATTTTGTTGGTTTCTTTTTGTTGTTGTTGTTTTTTTTTTTTCCTCCAGACTACAGTCTATTTCCATCTCTAGAAAATACAAGTGGCTCCTGTATCATGAAGTGATAGGTAGGCAGAGATAGCTCACCATATGGTATGAGACTAAGTTAGCCATACCAAACATTTCTAAATTGTTACAGAGATAGTAATTCCAAACACAAGCCTAGAGAAGCATAATGTTATTTTCTAACTGATTTTCTTAGCTACCTTTACTGAATATAGGTTGTTGTAACAGATGCAGACATTCAATTTGACATTTAATTTATCCTCTGAATTAAAAAAGGATGATAGAATTTAGTCCCAGTTAAAACATGACATCACTCTGTCACTAAGCCTTACTTCTATCAAAGTCATATTAGTATTCATGTGTTTACAATTAGCTGAGCTTCTCAAGCAAGCTACCTCAATAAATAGTTTAATAGCAATAAAAAGAACATGTGGCAAGAAGGGTCTACCCTTCTTGGAGAAGAACAATTAATGATGTAGAGAAACTAAGCTACAAATAGATTACCTGAACACTGTATTTCTCTTGATTTCAAGTAATGTGCTGTAAAATCTAATCAATGTGCCTCCAAGGGAGCAGTACTCTTGGGCTACAGCTAACACCACGTGGTCCATCTACCTGGAAGATTTCTGACTGAGGTGGCATTGTTCTGCTATCTGGCTATGCTTAACTAGAGATGTCATAGATATACATACATAGCCTAGTGAGCATTGAGGACATATATGAAGAAAAACCTTGCAATAAGGGCATGTTGATTATACTGAACACAGCCAGAATAGAGTGGTGGGTAGAAAAATCAGAAAGAAGCTGATGTGAAAGATAAATTGCTTATATTCTTTTTTCAAGGTCTGTTTCTGGAGTAGGATTTTATTTCATAGCAAAAAAAAAAAAAAAACAAACAAAAAACAAACAAACAAAAAAAAAACCACCACAAAAAAACCCTAAAGCACCCACAAAAATCCCTAAAACAAACAAACCCCACAACAAACCGGAAGCACAAACTCACGCAAAAAAGCTCACCCAGAGAGAACAGAAAGGTTGTAGAACCTGTAGAATTTAGAGGGAAAAGGATAATTCGTGTTCAGTTAACGGGTATGTATGCTCTCGTTATGTGCATTCTGGCAGATCCCACTAGCACTCAGACTCTTTTGACACTTTCAATATTTCTCATGATCTGTTATGGAAACTTCTAATTGCAACCAGTATGTTTGACTTTTTTTGATGAGGTTTCACAAATCACACATGCAGTCTGCTTAACATAGCATGATGGATGACAAGAGGCATGTTATGGGTTGATTCTGCTAAGGGATATCTTTTGCATAGTACTCACTACACAGCATTCATTGTATGCACCCATCTGCCCATGTCCAACAGCTGTAGATTCTCATTAAAGCACCAAGCTTTTCTTCACTGGGAGAATAATACATGATCTGGGTTGCTACAGATGGCTGTGTGTTGCAATGGCAAAAAAATACTCAATATCTGAAGTTAAAGCATTGGAGTCAGAAGCTGTGATGTGTATCCTATGAAGAGGATAAGTTTAATTTTCATCTGAGATTCTTAGTCTAAAGACACATAAAAAGAGCAAGAAAGACAAGGAAGTTCATGTGAATTATGACATAACATAGTTTAGGAAACATGGCCTTATTGCTGTGGACTCCTGAGAACCCACAGGATGACAAGGAAGCAAAAAGGCATAAGAGATTTTCATATTTTAGTTGATAGGAAACACTTCCTATTACAAAGATGATAGTCACATATTCACTAAATAAACTGTCCTTTGATTTCTTAAGGGTATTCTCCCAACACAGAGAATGGTCCATGTTAAACTCTCAAGAAGCACTTAGACTCTGAAAAAAGGATGAAACACAGATTTATGTGTAAGCTCGAAATCAAAATTTGTCTTAGTCACTGAAATAGAGCATATCTAAATTGAAGTAGATGATATTTTCACTGCATTTCACACCTGTTTTTTAAACTGCTGTCCTCAGAAACCTCATTTATTGCTCAGGAAATTCTGTTTATCAGGAACAAGAAGTCCCGTGGTGGCTGAGAAGACAGAAAAAGAAAGTGTCACATGAGTACTTATTCTTTGACGCTACAAAGAACTGTATAGGAGTTCATGGAGGGAACTGAAATGAGGAAATCCAAGGAAAAATCATGGTGAAGAGGGAATTGATACTAAAGCTATTCCTCTTTCCGTGCGTATTGAATATGCAAAATGAAGACAGATTGCTCATAGCAGGTTTTGGTTACTAGAATATTACCATATAATGCGTCTAAATGAAAACACATAGCTCATGGCTGTAGTTTTATAATAAATTTTCTCTTTGCTTGCTTTTGGTCCACCCCCCAAGAACACTGTATTTTTCATACCACCAATTCAGAAGGCATGGTCAGGTTTCCAGAAAAACTCTTCTCTCTTTGCAGGCATCCTTAATAATCTGAAAATAATGTAATTTGTGGCAGTGCAAATGCACCATATTAATTAAGACAGGGTCACAAAGCAGGAGTTTTTGCTGAAGCTGGTCATTTTTGTATGCTTTTTATCCCTTATAACTGTCTGTTTTCCCAGGAGACATCTTATCAGGCAAACATTGTTCTGGCACCCCAGAACATGACAGACTGTCATTAGATAAAGGAGAAGGTTAATAAAATAGAAATCCAGGTTACAAGGAGTGTTTTAGCCAGAGTCATCCCATGGGTTGTGGTGAAGCAAACAGCAGACTAGTCAAATGCAGCAAATTACAGTCAACAGAAGGGTGCCAAATATCTGGTTCTTATTCTGTAATTTGCACATGCCAGAAGAATCTCAAATAATTCTTTTTGTTGACAAGTTTGGACTGAATTTCCTTTGGTCTACACATTCCCATTTCAATATCCTGATAGTCTAGGGAGCACAGTGCATTAGGAAAGGTTCCTGCAAAATTTATTAAGTGAGGATAGCATAAGCAAGGAAAGCTTTTTTCTCCTTTCTTTTGTGTCTTTTCTTAAAGCATTTCTGGAAATGCCTGGTAGAGCCTGTGGATGTCAAGTGGAATCTGGGCTCCTGGGCCTAAGGCAGAACAGGATTGCTTCTCTGGGTCATCTCTGAACAGTTTTCTATTTTATTGGGTTGTAGGATGATGCTGGCAACTGCAAATATTTCTGCAGAGGAAGTACCTCTTTCTGCTAGACACTATTGAGACATACAGAAGTGACCATTGCCCCAGTCCTTCTGGTAAGATGAAAATGAAACATTTGAATGAATCAATATGATGAGGAAAGGGCACAGCTTAAGTGGTTTGGAAGTTATGTCCTACTTTTTGTCTTCTTCAGAGATGTCAGAGGAAGATTAGGATGGGGAAAGAGAGTTCAGCTGTCATCTGTGTAACCCGAGAAATGCACTGTGTTTTCTGGTCTTTGTAGCAATATCAAACCTTGCAAATATATTTGAAGAAGAAAGTAGTCACTATTCTTGTTTTGAGAAGAAAAGAGAAGAAATAATATAATGAACATTTACAGTAAGTTAGGTCTAAGCTGAAGAATCCTAAAGGGAAAATATTAAAAGTTTATTTCATAGGCGGAGAAAGATCTTTGAGTGGATCATAAATGTGTTTAGTCTAAGAGCTGATTTACATTAACTGAGGATTGGCCTTGTATCTTCATCCTGGCAGATTTGTCTTGTCAAGGAGATTTCCTGTTTCTTTACTTGGTTTGCTTGTGTGACTTGATTTTGCAGCCCTTATTGTACATCAGCTGCCATGTGCAGATGCTAAGACAAGCATATACTGCTAGAGCCTTGGCCGACATGGTTTAGTGCGAGATGTCCTTGCCCATGTCAGGGGGATTGGAACTAGATGATCTTAAGGTTCTTTCCAACCCAAGCTATTCTATGATTCTATGATTCTAATAGGCCCCTTTAGTAATATTCAAATATCCTCTACTCCCTTCTGACATATGATGAAACATCCTCTACCACAGTCTTCCGGAAGGCTAATTTCTCTAACATCATAAGAGGCTGATGCATCTATGAATGGGATTCCAAAAGTGCTAATACAGTTTAATTTTGTTCCCTTCCAACTCCCTGGCAAAATTTTCACTGAGTCTTTTAAAAGCAGAGTTAGGTTCACATGGGGCTTTGTTGAAGCCTTTTGTGTTAATTCTGAGGAGTACAAGGTAGAAGAGCAAAAGCAGCCAAAGGAGGTGCTGGAGAGAACTACTCTACATACAAAACATGTCTTTATCTCTTAAAAGAAGGATAGGTGTGATTGTAGTATATGACTGCTAAGAGAAGACAGGAGGTGAATGGTTACAAGTTGGGGAGAAACTGAAATGGCAAGGAGGCAAGAAGGTTTTCAAAAATTGCAGTTTTACCTGTCAGGACATTTTCCAATCTCCCCAAGATGGCACAGAAAAAAAAAAATCATTCTGCTGTCACTGTCATCTGGGTTTGATGTAGATGTCCTATACAGAAAAATATGCAACAGTTCTCTCCCAGGAGATTATTGACTGAATTTGAATTTGATTGAAGACTTATTGCCAAAATTAGCAGCCTGCATGCACCCTTCAACCCATTCTTTCTCAAATTTTACACTTATATTCATAGCTGTACGTTAGTTAAATATGAAGCACTTGATATTTACACTTTTCCAATGTATGGAGTTTTCTTTCTTACTTTACCATAGCTAATGAATTATTCTAACCCATGCCTTGCCAGTTTTTCTGCACAGCTTATCATTTCTCACATTCTTGAGGCACCTCACTTCCAAACTGACGGTGATATCTAGAAATTTAGTAGCCCATGTTTTCCACTGGTACCATCTTGGTACTGCCTAGCTGCGTTGATGAATCAAGGCAGGAGGAAAGTGAGTGTGAAAGACCTCTAGTACAGTGGCTATAATGCTTGTATCAGTATCTTATCTAAAGACATGGAAGCACTATGTACTACAGTACAGCTATGTGGAGAGAAGAGTTAACATTTTCTGACTTCTATACAAAAGAAACAGGAATTCAAATGGAAGAAATATCTAAAAGACAGCAGACGAAACACTCTCTCCAAGTCTACCTTCTATAAAATCATCAGGTTTTTCTGTAAGTTAAATTTTTAATGGCAATCTATTCAGCAGAGTGTTCAGGCATGTATTAGCCTCCTGGGTATACTTATGCCTCTTGATAAGGCCCCTTTATCTCTAAGCAGGAATTAAATAAATCTTAAAGTGTTTCTCTTAATCAGAACTTCAGCGTATTCTGGAATACGTGTAAAGACTTTGTTGTCTTGTCATAGTTCACCTTATTTCCCCTATAATTTCTTGGTATTGCATCTTTTCAGAAGAAAGAAAAAAAATCTCTACTTTGCTATTGCGAAATCATTTTGATCAGAAATGCTGGTTGGAGCTGGATATAAACACTGATACGTTTATATAATCTTTCACAAATGTAGTGAAGATCCATTTATATGGAATTTTCTCCTCTCAGTGCAAGTGTTAATTGACATTTCCTTGTTGTTGCTGCATTACTAGCAGTGTGTACGCAGACAAAAAGTGCTGTCATGCAGATTTGCTGCAGAGAGCAGCATGCTGCAAGATAAGGACTCTGGCCACTAATTTTTACTTTATTTTCCTTTTATCGCTGGTTGAATATTAGACATGGAATTGCTCCTCTATGAGGTAAGCTTTTCCACTGTGAAGGGTTCAATTAAAGCCCAGTGTTTTTATTAGAGAGAAACAGTACTGGCCTGTGACATTTAGGCAGATGAACAGGTTACTAGGTGAGAAACCTGTAGTTCAACAGCTATGCCATAGTCACTGGCCTTATAGAAATCCTTCTACAGCAACCCAGAATATAACTCAGACTGGGAGGAAAGCATAGTGTACTCTGTGACTTAAAATCTTTCACAAACAAAAAGCTTTGAAAGACTACAGTCACAGAGTCACAGAATTATTAGGATTGGAAGAGACTTCTGGAGAGCATCTAGTCCAACCCCCCTGCCAAGGCAGGTTACACAGGAGCACATTCAGGTGGGTTTTGAATGTCCAGAGAGGGAGACTCTACAGCCTCTTGGGCAGACATTGATCTCAGCTAAATAAATTACTTCATGCAGAAATGATAGTAAGATGCTAAGATCCTGTGTCCGGTGCTATAGAGGAAGTCAGAAATTTCAATGGCGATTACTACTTTTGTCTTTCCCTCTCTCTGAAGTATGTTTTAGTGAAATCATTTTGTGAACAAGGTTTACAAATATTTTACATTTATAAAAAACATTTCTGCGTGGTTTCTCAAATACTGAATCACTTTCACAGAGGTTTAAAACCCCTTGACTTAAGGACATGTTTTGCTGAGCAGGTGTATTTGCCCAGCATGGAACAGATGTCTTGGTCCTTTGAAGACACTTTATGTTGGATTGAACGCACTAACTTAAAAATATGAGGCCAGCACCAATAACTTCCTTTTAATTTCCCAAAATCTTCTTTTTCAGTACCATTTTACTAAAATATTTTTATTCTTTTGAGATTACTAGGGCATATTTACTGGCACACCACAGGATATTTTGATGGATGAAAGACTTCTCAAGTTCTGACATGTCTTCTAACATTATTTTGGAAAATTAGATCTTAAAAATTATTTCACCTAGAAAGATACACACACAAATATTGCTTCTTCCACTGCTTCCTAAATTAGTTTTCATATTATCTGGAAGCTGTTTGTTAAGACTTATTTGCTCTAAGTTAGGTGTTGCTACAAAATGAAGTACTACATGTATATATATTCAAACTAGCTCTAAGTGAATTAACTTGTAAAGCAGTAAGACCACATCAGCTAAGTAGGACACATTAGCACAGGAGAGAACTGAGCAAAACTTGTGTTAATTCCTCTGAATATCCAACCTAGTGCACTGACAGTTTTTAAGACTGCTCAGAAAGCACCTTTTGAATAATATATAATCTAGCAAGTGTTGTTCAACCTCTTCTTACCTAGATTATCCAGTTATATTCCACAGTTATAGTGTTCAGAATTTTAATAACCACAAGCACAGCATATTGTGAAATTTGGGCTTTGTACAGATAGCCAACAAAACCTTGATGGAGACCACCTGTCACTGCATTCTCTTTTGCGGCAAAATGTGCCATACTTTGTGTTTCTAAAGAATAAAACAATGCAAAGAAGACTGAGTTTTTCAGTCTTCTGAATGAGAAATTATCAAAGCTATTCCTTCATTTAAACTGTTGCTCAGACTAACAAAATTCTGTTGGCAGTTTTCCACCAGGACTTGTCGTTTGAATTAAACTCTTTTTAGTTCTCTTGTGTAATTTCAGGAGTAAAAATAAAAAGCTCAAGCATTTATAAATATTTATTTATAGGGATCCCATAAAAATGAGAGATATTTTAAACAACTATTAGAACAGAATAAAAGGATACTTCAGATTAGATGCTACTCAGTTCCAAGAGTCTGTTTTATCTGTAAGTGCAGCCTGCAGGCTTAAAATCCTTGAAGAAAGTAATTCATAATGGAATAGCTTTCAGTGTGCATCTTATCACGGGCTACACTACTCCATAGGTCTAAACTATTTTGGCAAAAAGCCATTTTAAAAAGCCTCAGCATTGGCATGACACTGATAAAAATGAATGATTTATAAAATCATATTAACTTTTGTAAAGAGGAAATGGGGAAAATTCTTGATTAAAAAGCTGGTTTTAATTAACTAGGGTCTAAATATTAACTTAAAGCGTGCTGATACATTTGTGAACATTATCAGAGTACTCATGTAGATCAAACTGACATGAGGGGGAATCAACTTCAGAGACCTAGGACTTGACTCAATTGCCTAAATAGAAGCATCCCATGTCATGTGAGTTTTCCTGGAATTTCCTATCTGGCACAATGGCATGGTGTCTCTGTACAGATGTCCTGAATACTTCAGGAAATTCCAGGCATCTATGTTTAGACAAATTAGCTACTTTCCTAAATGCACTGGCTTGGTTCAGCTGACGAAGTATAGGCCTGTAGTATTATTACCTGACATCCCACAAGGTGTTACTTCCAATTCTAGATGATGCTCCAGAAAGATATGGCTTTCCATGGCATACCATACACCCCTGTGTAGATGCCTCACGTATCCTAGGATGTACCCAGTGGTGACAGATGCCTTCATGTGGCAATTGCTGAGGTGAGTAGCTCAAGAGAGGACACCTTCAACACGTGAGCGGGGGGAAGCTCAGCGCCCAGGAGCCTCAACTCACAGCAGCAACAGCCACCAAGGGAGCCCCAAGTCCTCGACAGGAATTGCCCAGGACCCGGCCGCTCAGCTGATGCGAGCAGCTGACTCAGAGGGGGGGTGCCAGGAGGAGAGGCACCAGCGCTGACTGGGTGAAAACCTGCCCCAGGGAGCGCGAGTGGTCAGGGGTGTGGCGCTGCAGGTTGTGTGGGTAGGTGAGCGGGATGGTGAGCACTCGCCTCATGACCAGGCCCGGTCTGGGAGCTCTGTCCTGGCTTCCCTGGTGGTGGCCAGCATCGGCACCCAGACAGAGCTGATGAGAGGGGAGGCTGCAGTGCAGAGCTCAGGGTGTAGAGAGCAACTGCAATGCTCTCCTGAGTGGAGGGTGTGCAATGAGCAGGGCTGCACCCAGTACTCCCTGGTCGAGGTCCTCCTGCAGCAGGGGCTGAGCTGCAGGACGCTGTCAATGGGCTGAAAGATGTCAGGGAAGCTGAGAGGAAGCAGCACTGCTTGCTCCAGGACCAGACTGTGCAGGGGCCTCAAGCATCTACTGTCGCTCATGCAGGAAAAGAGGCCGCTAACCCAGGAAGCTGGGAAACAGTGACAAAAACAACAAGAAAAGGAGGAAGAGGACAATTAAAAGCAAGGGGCTTCCTCCTTAATCTGTTGTCCCCACCCAGAACTGCTTTGCTGTCCTGCAGGGGGCTGATGAGGAACCACACTCCCACCAGGAACAATCGGCTGATGCACTGGTAAAGAAGATCACTACTGGTGCTGCCAGGAAAAAGCAGCAGGTCATAGTGCTAGGGGACTCTACGCTGAAAGGAACAGAGGCACCCATCTGTCAGCCTGACCCAGGCTCAAGGGAGGTGTGCTGCTTAGCAGGGACATGGATTAGGGATGTTGCAGAGAGGCTGCCTGCTCTACTCAGTCCCACTGACTATTACTCACTTCCAGTGATCCATGTGGGTTCTACTGATATAGATGGCAGTAGCCTGGAGAACATAAAGAAGGACTACAGAGCCCTGGAAGAGGTGGTTAGGGGCTCTGGAGCTCAGATTATCATCAGTTCTCCAGGATACAGGGAGAATATACAGCCTTAAAAAGGCTAGGAGGATTGGCCAGGTTAATAAATGGTTAGAAGGGTGGTGCCATAGTCAGGGGTTTGGGTACCTTGAACATGGGACTCAGTTTAGCAGGCCAGGTCTACTGGGGGCTGGTGAAGCTGGTCTGGCAACAAAGGGGAAGAGCGGTTTTAGTAGGAGACTTGCAGGACTGGTCAAGAAAGCTTTAAACTAGGTGTGTTGGGGGAGAGGGGCATCATTGAATCCCAACACACCCAGTCACTGGCCAGCACCTATAATAAATGCTCAGAGCAATGTAGAGATATTCCAGCCACTCCAGCCAATGAGCTGGCTTTATTTGGAGCTCGGCTCAGATGCCTCTATGCAAACATCCGTAGTATGAGGAACAAACAAGAGGAATTAGAGATGTGTGCACGCCTACAGGGGTATGATATAATAGGCATCATAGAAACATGGCGGGTTGGATCTTATGACTGAAGTGTTGGAATGGAAGGTTACAGGCTCTTTAGGAAAGACAGGCCCAGTAGGTGGGGAGGGGGTGTTGTTATTTATGTTAGGGATAGGCTGGAGAGTCTGGAACCCTGTCTGGGGACAGGTGAGCAGTCAATAAAGAGTTTGTAGGTCAGGATTAAAGGGAGAACAGCAATGGGAGACATTACTGTGGGGATCTGTTACAGACCACCTGACCAAGAGGACTCGGTGGATGAAGCTCTCTATAGACAGATAGGAACAGCCTCATGCTCGCAGGCCCTTGTTCTCATGGGGGGCTTCAACCACCCTGATATCTGTTGGAGGGATGGTATGGCCTGGCACAAGCAATCCAGGAAGTTCCTCGACTGTGTGGAAGAACAACTTCCTTCTGCAAGTAACAGAGGAGTTGACAACGAGAGGTGCCATGTTGGACCTCATGCTCACCAACAGGGAAGAGCTGGTTGGAAATGTGATGCTCCAGGGCAGCCTTGGTTGCAGCGATGGTTGAATTCGAGATCCTCAGGACAGTGAGAAGAGCATGCAGCAAGTTCACTGCCCTGGCTTTCAAGAGGGCAGACTTTGGTCTCTTCGGAAACCTGCTTAGTAAGATTCCATGTGATATAGCCCTAGAGGGCAGGGGAGCCCAAAACTGTTGGTTGATATTCAAGGATCACCTGCTGCAAGCTCAGGAGTGTTGCATCCCAACTAGAAGGAAGTGCAGCAGGAGGGCCAGGAGACCTTCTTGGATGGATAAGGAGATGCTGAGGAAAATTTGAAGGAAAAAAGAGGCTTATAAAAGGTGGAAGCAAGGACAGGCGGCCTGGGAAGAATACAGGGGTGTTGTCTGGGAAGCTAAGGACCAGGTTAGGAAAGTTAAGGCCCGCTTAGAATTAAACTTGGTTAGGGATGTGAAAGATAACAGGAAGGGATTCTATAGGTACATTGCAAATAAAAGACAGACTAGGGACAATGTGGGCCCTCTGTGGAAGCTATCAGGAGAACTGGCTACCCTGGATTTGGAGAAGGCTGAGGTTCTTAATGACTTCTTTTCCTCAGTCTTCACTGCAAATGCTCTGACCACATCACCCAACTCTTGGAAGGCAGACACAGAGACTGTGAGAATGAAGACCTTGGGCCCATTGGAGAGAATCTGGTTTGAGACCATCTTAAGAACCTGAACATACACAAGTCCATGAGACCTGATGAAATCCATCCACAGGTCCTGAAGGAACTGGCAAATGAAGTTGCTAAGCCAATGTCCATCATATTTGAAAAGTCATGGCAGTCAGGTGGAGGTCCTGGAAAAAGGGAAATATAACCCCCATTTTCAAGAAGAGGAAAATGGATGACCCAGGGAATTACAGACCAGTCAGCCTCACCTCTGTGCCTGGCAAAATCTTGGAGCAAATTCTCTTGGAAAGCATGCTAAGGCACATGAAAAACAAGGAGGTGGTTGGTGACAGCCAGCATGGCTTCACTAAGGGCAAATCCTGCCTGACCAATGCGGTGGCCTTCTATGATGGGCTATGGAACTGATGGACAGGGGTAGAGCAGTTGATGTCGTCTACCTGGACTTGGGCAAAGTGTTTGACACTGTCCCGCCCAACATCCTTGTCTCTAAATTAGAGAGACATCAGTTTGATAGGTGGACCATTTGGTGGATAAAGAACTGGCTGGATGGCCGCACACAAAGAGTTGTGCTCAATGGCTCAATGTCCAGCTGGAGACCAGGAACAAGTGGTGTCCCTCAGGGATGGGTGCTGGGACCGGTGTTGTTCAACATCTTTGTTGGTTACACGGATAGTGAGATTGAGTGCGCCCTCAGCAAGCTTGCTGATGACACCAAGCTCTGTGGTTCGGTTGATATGCTGGAGGGAAAGAATGCCATCCATAAGGACCTTGACCCGCTTGTGAGGTGGGCTGATGCCAACCTGATGAAGTTTAACCATGACAAGTGCAAGGTCCTACAGCTGGGTCAGGAGCAATCCCAGGCACAGCCACAGGTTGGGCAGAGAAGAGCTTCAGAGTAGCCCTGCAGAGAAGGACTTGGGGGTGCTGGTTGATGAGAAAATGAACATGAGCTGGCAGTGTGCGCTCACAGCCCAGAAAGCCAACCGTATCCTGGGCTGCATCAAAAGGAGCGTAACCATCAGGTAGAGGGAGGTGATCCTGCCCCTCTACTCTGCTCTCCTGAGACCTCACTTGGAGTACTGTGTGCAGTTCTGGTGTCCTCAACACAAAAAGGACATGGAATTGTTGGGACAAGTGCAGAGGAGGGCCATGAGGACGATCAAGGGACTGGAGCACCTCCTGTATGAAGGTAGGATGAGCAAGTTGGGGCTGTTCAGCCTGGAGAAGAGAAGGCTGTTTGGAGACCTCATAGCAGCCTTCCAGTATCTGAAGGGGGCCTATAATAAGGATGCTGGGGATGGACTCTTCGTTAGGGACTGTAGTGATAGGACAAGGGGTAACGGTTTCAAACTTAAACAGGGGAAGTTTAGATTGGATATAAGGAAGAAGTTCTTTACTGTGAGGGTGGTGAGGCACTGGAATGGGTTGCCCAGGGAAGTTGTGAATGCTGCATCCCTGGCGGTGTTCAAAGCCAGGTTGGACAGGGCCTTGGATGACATGGTTTAGTGTGAGGGGGGTTGGAACTAGATGATCTTAAGGTCCTTTTCAACCCCAAGTATTCTATGATTCTATGATTCTGTCTGTCTTAAATGTCCTCAGTGTAGGTGTACCCCTAGGAGCCAGATGTTTCAGTTGCCTGAGCAACCACTTAACCCTACTCCTATGTTGCAAAGAGCAGGATACTGGGGCTGTGAGCTAATTAAAATTCCTACACCAGGTTATATGGCCTGACAAGGTAAGATAATATGAACTTTTGTCCAACATTTTCTGGATATAAAAAATCACAACAATTGTGTGAGCTAACATTTTTTTTTCACCTACAGCTGATATAAAAGCAAATATACTGTATCTTTTATCAAGACATCCAGAAGGAACTGAAAACCAAACATAAAGTACATGGAAAACCAAAGTAATGAAAATTCACAGCAAGAACATATATCTCCTGAGGCTTGCCCAGTCATGGACATTTTTATGCCTCTGTGATGATTAACACATCTCTAACTTTCATTGCATGTGGTTAAAACCATTTTCTTGCTTTTCCCAAAGACTTATGGCAAAATTCCAACTCAAGTTGGACAAGAAAGGTTCTCGCACTAGGAAGGATGTAACTTTAAGAACTGGTAGGTTTGTTTCCCTGGTAAATGAGTGCCACATTACTGCTCAATGCAGTGCAAGTTAAGCCACGAGCTCCTGGTGCCTGGGATGAGGATGTGGGTGTGTAATTGTTATATGATGTATATCCCTAGCATTTCTTTAAAGATACATATCTTTAGTCCAGTTGTACTGAGTTTGTATAACATAAACTGAGCACAGTTGTGATCTGGACTAACAGGTATATATTATTGCTTACAGCTAATGTTACTTAACAAAATGATTAAATTTAAATGTTGTCCTGCTTTATTCTGTTACCTGAAAGCTCCAGTTGAGCATCCTCAACATATACTATTCTCTGAAGTAAAGATATACTTTCTTAATGCAGTCCCTTCCAGTACAGAGGTCTGTAGTTGTGCTGTTTTGTATAAACACATACTCTATTTCCTTAGAAGAGTCAAGAAGATGCACAGCAGTTACTTATTAAACTGAAGGTTTAATGAAATCAAGCTAAGCATGCATTGGAATGTCCTATTGAACTGCATCACATTTTAATTTCTCAGGCTCTTTTGATAATGTTGCAGGGTGCACTAGCCTTTTGATCCCTAACAAAGTGTCTTTTACATAGAACATTGCATAAATCGTGCACAAGCAAAAATGCCTAGGAAAGATTACAGGGATACACTAAGCATGTATGTTATGCTTCCTAAATATATTCCCAGGCTTCAATATTTCCTGAGACTTGCACAATCTCCATATACTTAATAACTTTAGTGTAGTACTGTCTCTCCCAGTTTTCATTTGTGCGTGTGTGAAACTTGTGGTATTCACAACATCTATTTGTCAAACTCTATCTAATTGTATTTTCTGAGGAAAATAGTTTTTGGCTTTGATTTGACCCTGCTACCCAAAAGCTTTAGTAGATGACCCCTAGTTCTTCCTGTGGTGAAGAAGGTAGTAAACAATAATCTCTTATTCACTCTATCCTTTCCCTCTTACTCACTTTATCCTTTTACTTCCTTCAGGAGTAACCTTTCCCAGGCTGAAAAGTCAAAGCTAACTTAGTCCTACATAACTTAGTTGCTCTTAGCAGGAAAGGCAGTCCACACTAGGAATCATCCATTTCAGACACCTGTGTGTTTTCCTGGCTTTTTTATATCCTTTCTGAGGTACTATGTACATAAGGTCTTTCTCTGTTTTAAGACAATCAACTAAAGACAAAATATAAATAAGACTATTGCTATCAATGGTTGGCATACATTCCTACTGAAAGTTTGGTTTAGGATTTCCTCTTAAAAATCTGCTAGCAAAAAAAAGGATTGTTATAGCTTTTATATTGTACACAGTCAACATTCCACCAAGTAGTTGCCCATCCTAATATCTGAGGTATGTGAATTCACCCACTGCTAAAAAACCATAGCCTTCACATTATGGGCATAACAGTATCTGCATTTCAGCTTGTAATTTTAAAGACCTGACTATGCCCATCCATTATTAGGGCAAGTCATTCAGGTATTGACCATGTTCCCAAATATAATGCTGTCTGATATGGTTGGTCAGAGACATTCCTGTGCATATCACAGATATCAGAGATATTAGAAATACTACAGGTATTACAGAAGGCAATTTACACTGGGGCATCTGAAAAAACATTGTATATTTATGCTTAGGCAACTGAGCCTTTAGTATTTGTCTCCCGAAAATGTAGCCAGGGAAAGGAACCACTATGCTAGTCTGCTCTGTTCTTTTTTACTTTTGGGGTGGAGGATAATTTAGTCCTTATGATCATTTAGTTAGTGCTGAGATTTGTCAAAGACAGTCAAGTTGGCTAAAAATATAATGCAGTTTTGGTTTGTGTGTGGTTATTTTTATTGCTTCTCTCCCTGTGTATTTTTCAGCATTCAGTTTTATACCAAAATGAAGCCGAAAAATATCCAAATTCCTCCTGGAAACACCTGAAACAGCTAAAAGTTGTGGATACTGTTTCATGCCAAATTTCCATGGAACCATGATATTAACTAGGATTTATTGAGATATTGAGTATCAATCACACCAAAAGAGAAGGAGCTTCATCCTAGGAGAAAAAAAAAAAAAAAAAAAAAGAAAACCGTGAAGACTATAGGGTCATTAAGAGAGAAGTGATTGAATATGAGCTTCCACTATAGTTATGTAGAATAAACAGACTACCTTTTGAATGAGTTAATGCAGTAATAGCAAGAAAGTGGTTTTCACCAGGATCATGGTATTGGTGAGACTAGTACTGGAATATAATCTAAAATATAAAATGGGTTTTGAAGTAACACTGAAGTCCTGGACAACATGCAGAAGAGCTACCGGGTTTTTCTACAGGCTGAAAAAGAATATTTTATTGCAAAAGTTGTTTCTCTGGTGAATAAAAAACCCCCTTTGACTGCATCTAATTTACCTGCTGGGAAAAGAAGATTCTATGGAGATCAGATTTTCTGGTAGTCCAGACTGAGGGACCTATGGTTTCCATGTTGTTTGGAAGCCAGGATTTAGTTTAAAAAGAAATCAGAGTGCAAGCAATAGGAGGGGAATGACATATGCCTTAGTCTCACTCTGATAAGGGGCTGGGGTGGTGCCAGAGTGCTATATAGACTGAGTTTAAACGTTGGCTTCATCACAGAATACATAAACCTGTGCTGGGAGGAAATACCAGGTATAAAACGGCTCCTTAATCTTGCAGACAAATTCCAATTAGAAATGCACTACACATTTTATGCACTAGGCATTATTAATCACTGGAACAAACTACCAGGAGAATTGATGAATTCACCATTTTTTGATGCCTTGAAGTCAAGACTGGATGCACTCCTAGAATTTATGTGACAGCTAAACATATGTTATATAGCCAAATACAGTACTTGTTATCGGGGTTAATATTGCAGATAATAGAGTAAATTTGTATGTTGGGGGGGGGGGTATTTTTTCATAGTGGAGGTCACACTAGCTGTCTTTTATGCCTTAGAACTCCCTAAAGCTGATAGAGACTTATTATGGACAACGCTGCTCCAGTTTACATTATCATCCTCCCCATATTCTTATCTTGCCTTTTTCCCTGCATCGTCCGTGACACAGTTCTCATTTGAAATTCAAGCTCCTGAAATCTGTTAAGTTCCTTCATTCCCAAATAAATAAATTATTGACTCTAATAGGAAGCTAGTAGACTAATAAGATATCTTAAGCACTTTAGTTGAATCTCACTGTGAGGGTGGTGAGGCACCAGAAAAGATTGTCCAGAGAAGCTGTAGCTGCCCGATTCCTGGCAGTGTTCAAGGCAAGGTTGGATGGAGCTTTGAGCAACCTGGTCTAGTGACAGATGTCCCTGTCCATGGCAGGGGGTGAAACTAGATGAGCTTTAATGTCCCTCCCAACCCAAACTGTTCTATGATCCTATTATTTGGGGCCAAATACCCTCGAACAAGCACTAAAGAAACAAAAGTGAGATATAATACCTAATATGCATCAGTAAGACTCATTTTCTGCAGCCTTTCTTTTGTAGCAGCTAGTTCTTCATGAGAGTACAGATTGGAAAGAAGTTTTTGGGTCACCAAATCTGATTTATTGATATCTTCAAAAGGTAGTTGAATAAATCCTTTCATAAACTGATCAAAGTCCATTTTAAGAAGGCAAACTCCATTGTCATACCTCTAATTTCTCTTATTCCAAAATTTGATGACTATAGAATCACCTTGTAATTTTCATCCCTCAAAATTTTTCAGTAACTGTTCTTTACCCACCTTTAGCCTACTTATCACTTGTATCTTTCTGGAGTATAGATGCCAATATATCTAGGCCAAGTAACCATACTATATCTAGGCATAATTTTCCTTAGCCAAACTCTTTTACTTGCTTCATTTAAAGACAGGTTCTCCATACATAACATCACTTTATTGGTCTTCTTTATTCTTTCCATTAGAATTGGTCTTTCTTAATTGTGGATGACAGTGATGCTGTAACTGAGGTCTCAGGAGGCTTGTAGACAACAGCAGTATCTCTCTTCATCTCCTGAAAACAGACAAGCTTTTGCATTAACCTTTTTCACAGCTATATCGTATTAGTGGCTTGCAGCTATTCAGTGACTATGTAAGACACCCAAATCCCTTTACTTTTCATTATTTGTGACTGATAAATTTCTACCTAAGGACAGAAATTCTTGTTATTGGTCGCGAAAGGCACAATTCTGTGCTCTGTGCTATTGAATTTTATTCCTTTTTTATCAGTCCAGTTCTCACATTATATTGTTCTCCTAACAGCGTATCTGGCTTTTCCTTGGTTTAGGCAATGCTGCATATCTTGTTTGTATTAACAAATTTCAGTGGTGGGCTTTTTTGTTCTAAACTTGTTCATGCTCAGTGCTCTGTATTACTGGTTCTGGATCCTCATTTAAGGGAATGAATGATGATCAGTGCCAATGAAAGTATTACCTGAAAGAATGTATATGTAATAATCTCTGCTGTGACATTAGCTATTAACTGAGTATTACCTGAAAGAATGTATATGTAATAATCTCTGCTGTGACATTAGCTATTAACTGAGTGTTTGACCAGTACGTATACACGGGTTTCTGTTAGGTCCCTGTCCTGGTTTAAGCCACTATAATTCAACCAGTTCGCTCACTCACTCACTTCCCCCTCTTTCTTCCCCCCCACCCTGGGGGGGGGGGGGGGAGGAGGGAGGGGAATGGGGAGAAGAATCGAAAGAATGTAACTCCCACAGGTTGAGATAAGAACAGTCCAGTAACTAAGGCACAACACAAATCACTGCTGCTACCACCAATAATAATAATGACCACGGAAATACAAGGAAAGAGAATACAACTGCTCACCCCTCAACCGAGCCATGAACTGAACTCTTCCGGGTTCCTGCCCCTGGTTTTTTACATCCTGGGCATGACGTGCTGTGGCATGGAATACCTCTTTGGTCAGTTTGGGTCAGGTGTCCTGTCTCTTCTTCCTCCTGGCTTCCCCTCCTCCCTGGCAGAGCATGAGACTGAGAAAGTCCTTGGTCAGATCAAAACATACTAAGCTGTAAGAATAAACATCAGTGTTATCAGCGCTGTTCCCAGGCCAAAAGTCAAAAACACAGCGCTGCACCAGCTACCAAGAAGGAGATAAGTGACTACTACTGCTGAACCCAGGACAGTCCCTATAAAAGATGAGATATGAGAGTAACTGGCTTCTATTCCTATTCTATTACTGACAGAAAAAGTGGCCAGTCATAGTGGGAAACAGACCGTGTGTTGTCTGTATGGTTACAACAGGGCCTGGCCAGGTATTAGCACATCCTCTGGGAAAGGATGTGAGTGTTCTATCTTAACAAGAAAAATTGAGCCTTCTGAAAAGAAATTGTAATCTTCTCAAAATGACATGTCTGCAAAAAGATGTAATTTACTCAAACATGCAGAAAGATTTGTGTATTACCTTCAAGTTCCACCTCTGGGTAGCTCACCATGCTAACTGCATGCCTTCCTTGAGGGTTTAGAGGTGTCACAGATACAGGCAATATACACAATTCTATTCTCAGGTTACATTTCCTCTTTATAATCTGGTAATCTATGTTAATTTATGCATAATTTCATAATTTATTTGCATAATTATTAAAATGTTGGGTAAATGTAAACACAGGACAGTGTATATAAATTACAATATAACTGTGTCTTTGCTGGATATAGTTACTGTTATTTAATTGGTACTGAACACTTAATATAAACTGTACAAGTGCTCACTAGAAAAAATGATTGTATAATCATTATTTTAACTCAAAGAGGATGCCCTTATGATGTAAATGCCGCTGCATTACATATCAGAGCGTGCAGACTGCTTTTCTGATTTTCTTTGTAGACTATAGAAGTTAAATATGAAGACTCATTACTGATTTCATTAAAATCACTGAAGTATTTGACTTCAATGACTGGATCTTTGTCACGAGGTAAATATTAATGGCTATTTGGCATCTAATAATTTCCAAATGTTTTATTGCTATATATTAAATTCATGGAGAGTACAATTTAAAATCGACTGCCAACTTTAAAATCAGATTGTTTCTCCTGAGGCTATGGTGATTGGAACTTGCATTAGTTGCCCATTGAAGCAAATATATTTCTTGTGACATATGTCATAGTTAGATCTTTTTATTGATGCCAAACACTTTTCGGTTTAAAGTATCACCATGAAAGACTCCTGCCAAAACATTATTTATATTGTAAATTTGCATTTTGCAGCAATTTAAAGACATATAATGTTGCATTTAATGGTTACAATGCCAGCCAGTAATATTCTGTGGGGTTTTTTCCCTTGTTATTTGTTCTGCAAAAAAATAGAACTGTATTATATGTAATTTTCTTTCCACTTACAAAATGTTTTATTATTTAGTAGAAAAATGAAAATAATTTCTTTCAATATTTCGGGTGCTGTATCAAACTGTATTGTTATGGTAGTGCTTGCTTAATGCCCTACATAACATAAAGTTGCAAAATATGACCTTCACTTACAGATGTGGGTGGAATAAATACAGACTACTGCCTGATGAAGGAAATATGTATTATATCTTAAAAGTCCTTAAAATACCTCATTAACATTTTGATTTCTGTTTTCAAGAAAAAAACCCACGTAACCATGTTCTAGCATCCTTATTTATTGTTAATGCTACCCCCAAATAATTACAAGTTAGAAAGATCAAAAAAGGACCTTAGGTTCTAAGAATATAACCTTGGGGAGAACTTTAACCAGTACTTTGCATCAATCCTAAGACTAGAATTTGAACATATTCATTTTTTGGTATATCTAGATAATCTTTGTTTCAGTCTGAAGTGAGTTGACTTTTCTATGGGCAAAGGACCCGGGTGTAAGCCAGATCAAACAGGAATGTATTAAGAACATGTTAGTACAGTGCTTCATCCCCTTTATTAACCAGTACAGATTATTAGTCCTAAATTAATAATGCCATCAAAATGTTTGCTCAATTTCTGGTTTGAAGTTGGCTTATACCAGCCTACCTCGGAGCTAAAGAGCGAGCTGCTAACTGCCTAGAAAATCTTGTGGATTTGTGTCTTTAGAAGATAACCTTGATTCATATAGGATGGTTTGAAAATGAGATACAAAACAACATGACTAAAAGTATTGCATTCATTTTACCTACCCCTAGATGTCCATTCTGTACTTGTATGCCTTTGAGGTGTTCTTTTAAACTCTTGACACAGACAGCAGTAGGAAAAGACATTTTTAGGTTGCAAACAATCTCATCCAAATATAGTAATCCAAAATAGGTTAGATGAATTCTACAGTTGCCAGTTTTTCTTCACTGACTGTAAAGGGAAGAAATACTCTGCGAAATACTTACTGATGCTCAACATTTGTGGGCAAATCCCTAAACCTAACTCCTTCTAGCCATCCAGCTGGATTATTCTCCAGGCTTCACAGACAGTATTGACAAGATGTCTTTTGTTAATATGTTTATGCTCTTACAGTCATTAAACCACCTAGTTTAATGCACTGACTGCTTTAATATAGAAGACACAGAATCATAGAATCATAGAATAGTTAGATTTGCAAAGGACCTTGAGATCATCTAGTTCCAACCCCCCTGCCATGGGAAGGAACAGCTCACCCTAAACCATGTCACCCAAGGTGACATGGTGACACATAAAAAGACAAAAAATTTCTAATGTTGGGAAAGGAATGAAAGACCAAAATCCAGAATACAAGAGAACTACCAGTCTATTCCAGAGTCACCTGAAACTATTCATTCTGGAGATTAATTCTAGCTGGGCTAGCATTGTTGGGTGAAGTTGCTGTGGAGGGATGGCTCAATGCTCCTATATTAAAGATAGTGATCCAGGAAAGAAAACTTTAATAATAAAGGACTGGGCAAGCAAAGTCACAGTGATAATAGTCTTGGCAAGTTGCAAGTCGTGGTTCAGGCCCCAGCAGTCATAACATTAAAGAAACATTATAGTTGGGTCGGTCTTATGCATGGACGTTGTTTGGATTTAATGTCTTTGATGGACCCAAGTTGTTCATCCTTTATTTTTCTTCTGTAAGATTACAGACATGTATCTTGAATGAAACAACATCCAATGGCAAGCCTCCAGCAAGAGGCACTTTGGGAAAAATGCACCCAAGAGTTCCCTAAAAAAATCAAAACATCAAGATTAACTTGTACTTCACAAATTTAATTTCCGTTGCAATTACTTCAGTGGCTGTTCCCTGGTCAAGTCAGACACAGGCAGGAGTCTTTCCAAGATTTTGACTCCTAGTTTGCACATGTCTGATTTGGCTAAAGAGCTGCCTATTTTCCAGTGTCAAACCAGGACAACCTGCACTGCTGTCAGCCATGCTCCCTCTCAAGCTCTCAGGACATGGAGTCAATAGCTGCTACTGGCAGAGACCTGCCAACTCTTTTCATATGGGGCTTTTACTGCCTTTATCCTTGTATTAGTATCTGCTGTTAAAGAGTAGCCTGATATAAACCTTTCCATTCAGATGAGCAGATTTGATTGATTTGTCTACTTATTAATGGACTAAGTTCAGCAGAATTTAAGATGTAAATTTATTCTTGACCTTTATGCACTTTCAGCCTCTGTTTTCTCCCCTGTGCTTTTTCCACTGTTTACGTTTCCTCATTCCCTCTGGTCCATATCAATAATGCCAAGAACTGTAATCTTTTAATCTCCCATAATTCACTAGATTACTTTTAAGTGAGGGAAGCTGACAATGGGACTGGGAGTTTGTGGCCTTTCTTCCCCTCCTTGTTCTTGTGGGACAATTACTAACAGCATTCCAAAGGGAAGAGCCAGGCATGCCTCCTCTTCAGCAGGCAGAGCACAAAACAGACTATGACACCAAAGAGAATACAATCCTGGCATGGGGAAGGGTGAAATAGTAACAAGCCATCTGAACCTTGATGGTTTCTAGAAGCTACCAGCAAGCATTTTGCTATGAAAGTAGGTTACCATGGTGGACATTCTGTGAGGAACAATGGCCATGCCAACAGTTGTCTTGTCCTTGCTGAGGGGAGGAAAATTAACACTGCTAGAAGTGGAGGTTGGCTCTGTCCTGCTCTCCACCAGAACTTCTCTTCCACTAGTACCAAGCACTGAGAATACATGCGTTCTGTATAAATTTGGTCACTTTTTGAGGTATGGTGAAAGTGCCTAAAGACTGAGGGAAATGGGAATGTACTTCACCTGGTGAGTGAGCGGCATGGGCTGCTGCTCTTCTCCAAGGGTAGCAAGAGAGAGATGCAGCCTGCCAGCCTCTGCTGTTCCCTGAGCTCCTGTGCAGGAGCCTGACAGTCTCTTCATGCCAGGTGATCTGAGGGCTGAGGGAGGTAGCAGGACCGTCTGCTGCTGGAGTGCTCCACACATGGCAGCTGGATTGTCACTTTGCCATTTCAGGACACAGGGTGTGTGTGACTTCCTTCTTCCTTTGTCCCCTTGGCTGCAGGGGAGCAAAGCAGGCTGAGCTCTGCTTTCCTCTCTCAGCAGGGCAAGTGCTGCTGAATGGATGAGGCTGGACCTCACAGGTCTGTGTCCTGGTTTTGCTGATTCATGGATCAGAAGACAACGGGAAGTCATAATGAATATTCAGCCTCACCTGTTAAGAAGAACTGGATGTAGCACTTCCCACTCTCCTTGTTCCCTTTTAAATGAAATGGAACGTATATATTTTTAGGAAATAATAAAACACTTCAGCTCAGTTAAAAACCAGTTACTGTTGGGAAGGTGCTGATGCTGCAAGGCCTGAACAGGGCAGTGGCAGGGAGGTGCTAGAATGCATAATCCATGGAGGCATGTGCAGTCCTGGTAGCCAGGATCCAACACCTGCAATCCTCCTGAGGTCAGAAGTAGGATTGAGTCCATTGGTCAGGAGGAGGGATTTGGTTTATCACCCTGATAACTTTTGCCGCTGAAGCTGGGCTCTGGTCTGAAATATTACAATAATATTCTCTTGTAAGGAAGTGGGGACTGCAGCATTAGCCTTCTCCTGTACACTGTTGGTGTCTTTCTTTTTGTCCTCCCTGTGACTCAGACACCTTGCTTCTATTTTCAGCATGTAATATCCAGCTTTAGCTGGCAAAGGCAACAGGATCTAATTGAGCAAGCATGCTATCATAATTCAGAATTACAAGGTTTTCCTCTGTTTCCCTTTTTGGTTAGTTGTGTACTGCTACTCATTATATTTAACATGTTGACTCCTGTAAGGGTTTTTGAGACAAATAAACATCTTGCTGCAAAATGGTCTCAAAATATCCAAAGATGGATGTATACTCCCGTATCATGATATGGCATCAGAATTATATAAAGTTTGATTGTTTCTATTTTTGTCAGGGAGTTCCCAATGTCTGACTTTGTGGATTCCTCCTTGAGTGTAACTTTACGTCAGCTTTTGTAATCTTTAAATGTTTTCTGATCCTCCAAGATGCTCCAGCTGCTTACATGACAAGAGCCAGCCAGGTTCAGTCTGTTATGGGACTTGCTGCCTCCACTCAGCCAGCTACAGGGCTGAAGCTGATGATCACAGCCTGATTAAGTGTAGTTTCCATGGTGGTAGCAGCACTATGATATAGAAATTGCAACTCTGATGTGCAGCTAAAATACTTTTCAAACTGCTTTTTCACACTTTCAAGCTATTTCCTTTAGACTAGTGAAAAGCAATAGTTGCATGTAAGGATGAAAACAATATATAATTGCTATTTGCTGAAATTCATCAAGTCAGGGTAATTTCCTGCTACAAGTCTGGATGTCAGGGGTACATGTTCACTTAGTACTACTGCTGTAAGATCTGAGGGTCACCTAAGCTACTAATCAAATTTTTTTTTTACTATCCAGAGTTCTGAAGAATACAAATGTTTCCTAATAACCAGAACATTTTCTCTCTTTTATTTCCTGTCCAAGTAATGAGGTCAAGGAAACTTTAGCCATAATGGACAGATTTTTTATGCCTCATTAATGCTTTGAGATAGATCAGCCTAAATTGGAGCATGAATGTTGTGACTGTCCTTCCTTCACTTGTTTGTAATCACCCTTTAGCTCTTTTGAGGTCTTGAAGTATATTTTCCAAGTTATGGGGAAAAAGGTTTAATTGCTCTCATAGAATCATAGAATAGTTAGGGTTGGAAAGGACCTTAAGATCATCTAGTTCCAACCCCCCTCACACTAAACCAGTGCCATCCAAGGCCCTGCCCAACCTGGCTTTGAACACCGCCAGGGATACAGCATTCACAACTTCCCTGGTCAACACATTCCAGTGCCTCACCACCCTCACAGTAAAGAACTTCTTCCTTATATCCAATCTAAACTTCCCCTGCTTAAGTTTGAAACCGTTACCCCTTGTCCTATCACTACAGTCCCTAATGAAGAGTCCCTCCCCAGCATCCTTATTATAGGCCCCCTTCAGATACTGGAAGGCTGCTATGAGGTCTCCATGCAGCCTTCTCTTCTCCAGGCTGAACAGCCCCAACTTTCTCAGCCTATCTTCATACGGGAGGTGCTCCAGTCCCCTGATCATCCTCGTGGCCCTCCTCTGGACTTCTTCCAACAGTTCCATGTCCTTCTTATATTGAGGACACCAGAACTGCACACAATACTGCAAAGTGAGGTCTTACGAGAGCAGAGTAGAGGGGCAGGATCACCTCCTCTTTATTTGCTCCATGTCAGATTATGCATTTGCTGTTAAGCAGGAATGCATGTGTGTGCGTTTGCATAAATAAACAGAACTTTTCAAAATCTCCCACCCCCAGATTTTTTTGATGAACCACTGAAGAGTAATACATCTTGAAGGGCTTTTTTAACATGCCTTAACTTTGTATTTTTCATTGTGCTCTGTAAAACCATTACCCTTTAGAAAAAACGCATTGAAAAGAAATGTAACCTCTTTCAGTTCTGAAAACCTTCCTTTTAGCCATCAAGCCTAGGGGCTATTTTGTTCTACATGCTGGTCAAAAAGGGGAGACAAAACAAAAGTGAAACTGCTCAGTTTTGAAAATGTCTCAGGTTTTGAAAGCACTTAACAATATTTTCAACTTAAAGTAAAAATCCTATTTCTTCTCCTTTCAACTTCACTATTTAAACATGACCTCAGAAATATTTTTCAGACCTTTTTTTTTTTGACAAAACCCAAGCTATTGGCATAATAATGCAATTCTGAGTTTTCTGATTAAGTAGTGATAAATTCAGTATCACTTTACTTCATTTGAGTCTTCTGGTCTGCAGTAGGTCATATTTGTTCTTCTCCTGGTGAAAATAAAACATAATTCTGGAATTCAAATCTTAATCTACCAAAGCAAGGTATTTGCCTTCATGTGAGTGGAAATGTTATGGTGGCTTCTGGTTCTCATTTTTATGATGGTTGACATAATCCAAGTCAACCAAAGCAGAAGAAAGTTTTTATTGATCACTGAGCATTTTAGCATAAACAAAGTCAAAACATAAATCAGTCAAAACAGTCAAAAGATAAATCTAAGTACTGTTTACAGATTGAAAAAGAAATTCCTTTTTCATGCAATAGCTAGAGGTCTCCTTCAGAAAGTGGGAAATCCCATATAGAAGAGGATTCTCTTCTCTCAGGGGAACAGACTGATCCCCCTGGCATTGGAAGGGGGTTGCCTAAGCAAGCTACTCTGGGCTGAGGTGTGGAGAAAGGTGAAAGATAGGGTGAAACGGAGACTGTCTCAGCTAGTTTTGAAGACTTTGTTCTTACAGAGAGAAGATTCAAGCAGAAAAGCACTATACCTCCACCTCAGTACTCTGTCTGTGAATTATTATTTCTTTTGAGCAAAAATTTTCAATATTTTCACATGAAATTGAGCAATAAGTCAGGATAATAAAACCAGTGTTCATTTACTATAAATAATAATAAAAATATTGCTTGGCCTATTCTCTCTCTTTTTTGTTTTGGTTTGCGTTTTTTTGAGTGTCTGATTTTCTCCCTTCTTCCTGACAACTTGGAAGAATCTGCTTTTCTATCATTCAAAGATATTTGTTTCCTCAGTTGACAATCATAAAGTTTAAAAACTTACCATGGTCTTTAGTCTTGTGAATAGACAGCTGAACTAGCCTGAGTATAAAGCCATGGTGTCCTCACTATCAGCTGAACTGACCTATGATGTGGCATGCTGTTTTCCAGAGAACGGAAGGATTTTGATTCATTTGTCAGCTGAACTGAAAGCATAACAAAAACATTGGTAAAAGGAATTAGGAGAAACAAGACTAAAAAGAAAAGAAGGAAGGGACTCTATGATGTGCTATGGGCTCCAAACCCACAATGTTCATAATATCTAACTCAAAGATCCTACCTAAGAAAAAGTCTGTAAAATAGGAGAGGTCGTTCATAGGGAAAATAAGCTTTTATATTAAAAACAAACAAACAAACAAAAACCCCAAACCCAAAACAACCCAAAACAACCACAACAACAACAACAACAAAAAAAAAACAAACCAAAACTATGGTTTATTAATTGAATGCGCAGGGCACACGCTAGAGAAAATGAATAGATCCTGTCATACCTGAAATAGCAAAAGGGAGGAGGTGGTGGTAAGATAGAAGAGACAAAATGATACATAAGACATGACATGAAAGCCAAAGTCAGATAAAGTGAAAGACTAAAATAAGAAAGGACAGTGACACAAAGTCATACTACAGTCTTAACAAGCCAATGTCAGGACCCAGGATCATGGATGTTTTCAAGCTGTCTGCAATTTCCTTCAATAAAGTGGCTTTAATGGTTTGATAGCATTTCCCACAGGAAGGTCTGCAGCACCATTAAGATGTATTGTATTGGCTAGCCATAGGTTCCAAGTATCACTATAATGACGTTTTTAGTTTGGAGTAAAGAATTTTTTCTATTATAAATTATCATTAGTAAGAAGATGTCTGCCAGTTGACCTTTCTCAGCAAAAATATCACTGGTAAAGTCTTTCTAAAGGTCTGACATATGTCTCAAATATATTGTTTAAATCTTCATTTTAGATCCAAAATCTTGTCTTCATCTACATGTTCATAATTCACACTAACATCAATGGAAGCTTAGCTCAAATCCAAGGACAAAATTTGTCCTCTATTTCTCAAAAGAGTCTGAAGTTGTATGTGAAAGTTTAGGCTTCTACAGATTATAGGATCACATATATATTGGTTGGAAATGACTCTTGGAAGTCTCTAGTCCAACTTTTGACTCAGGGAAGGAGAATTGCCAACAACTGGCTCAGATCATACATTCGCTTTATCTAAGCAAGTCTTGAAAAACTTGCAAGGATGGAGACAGCACGAAGTCTCAGGGCAAACTTTTTCAGTGTTACACTGCCCTACTAGTGAAGAAAAGCCCTCTCCTCTCCTCTCCTCTCCTCTCCTCTCCTCTCCTCTCCTCTCCTCTCCTCTCCTCTCCTCTCCTCTCCTCTCCTCTCCTCTCCTCTCCTCTCCTCTCCTCTCCTCTCCTCTCCTCTCCTCTCCTCTCCTCTCCTCTCCTCTCCTCTCCTCTCCTCTCCTCTCCCTTCTCCTCTTTTTGTCTCTCCCCTTCTCCTCTTTCTGTCTCTCCCCTTCTCTCCCTTCTCCTTTTTCTTTCTCTCCACTTCTCTCCCTTCTCCTCTTTCTTTCTGTCCCCTCCCCTCCCCTCCCCTCCCCTCCCCTCCCCTCCCCTCCCCTCCTCTCCTCTCCTCTCCTCTCCTTTCCTCTCCCTTCTCCTCTTTTTGTCTCTCCCCTTCTCCTCTTTCTGTCTCTCCCCTTCTCTCCCTTCTCCTTTTTCTTTCTCTCCACTTCTCTCCCTTCTCCTCTTTCTTTCTGTCCCCTCTCCTCCCCTTCACTTCCCTCCATTTCTCTCTCCTCTGTGTAAATCCCCTTCCTTCCACTTCCCTCTGCTTCCTTTCCCTTCACTTCTCTCTCCTCTGTGTAACTCCCTTTGAGATAAAAGATTTCTATTTAGGTGTCAACATGCAATTGTTAATAGGTGCACTAGGAGTGGGATTTAGCTGCATGAGTATAAATGCCTTGTGCCACTTGCGGTGCCCCAGGTTATCCAAGGCATTTGCACAGAGCTGCACATTAAAAGGCCCTGGGAAAGATTTGACACCTCTTGGAAGGCGTGGCCAGATAGGGTTCCCTCGATACCTTAGATGACAGCAGACACCTGTGCTGACATCTGAATTAGAGCCTCTCTGTCTTATTAATATACTGGAAGAAACTTAACAGTGGTATTCGGCTCAGTCTAAAATAAAGATTGAATGACCATAGGTAAGTGCCTACAGGTACAACAGCTGTCTTAACTCCTGCTGTAGGCAGTGGAGCTTTTGAGGATCAAATTCAGTTTTAAGCACATAGTTGTTTAGTATATTTCAGATGTGTAAGGGATGCCTAAGCTATCTGGATGAGGTTGGAATATATGGCAATGAATTTTTAGGATATCCATATCCTTCTGATCTGGCAGATGGAAACCAGTCGGAATACCCAAGGGCATCTAATATAAGCAGAAGCCTGCTGATTTTGGCAAGGTGTGGGAAGCGAGGAGGAAGATGTGGGTGTTAGGCAGACGTGCTGAAATCCTGTCAGTAGCCAGATCTTGTCACTGTCTCTATATCACAGAAACAGTTGACAGCGCATATTGACACTTTCCAGTGTAAAAAATGTCTTAGCATCAGTGTTTCCCAACAGTTTAAAATGTTGACACCCTAAATGATGGATTTCAAAGAGAGAGAGAAGGAGAACTAAAAAAAAAAAAAAAAAAGGATCCTATGAAGGAAGAGAGAGACAAAATGTGCAAGGGAATGAGAATTTGGTGGTATAGTCTCTGGCACATAGTGGATGGAAAGTACTTAACCAGAATGAACTCTGGGTGATGTAGGATGGGGACAGGGCTGTGAAGGTGGGTTTCTGAGCCCCGAGGTTCCAGGGAACCACAGGATGGTAATATGAAAGGACCCTGAGGAAAAGACATAAAGAAGATGGCAGGAATAGAAGCTGGAAGGGAGGGGTCTGCACTGGATATACTTCTGATAATAAGCAGCACCAGGGCCTGTTCACTGGCCCCAAAGCCAGCTGGCAGACTTTGGACACAGCCTTGCTGTTAAACACTCTCTGCCTCCAACCACGACAAAAGAAGTCCAAGATTCCTATTGGGAATGTTTCTGTCCAGGGCTAATTCCTGTGTCTAGGCAGCACTGGAGCAATGCCAGTTGACCAGTGACAACACCAAGAGGCAGTATTTGAAAGGCAGCTGTGTGCCGAGGCTCAACTATCTGTCCTGGCTCTATTTGATTTAGTAATTGATGTTTGTAGCATCCATTCCCAACAGCTTTTCCCAGTGGTCACTTTGGATGCAGCCCTGTTTTGGGTGCCAAGCAAGTCTAGTTACATAGATATGAGCCACTCTGTGCTAGTTGCTCTCAAGGTTGCAGGGCAATCCTTTCCTGCTTCATTTCCCAAGTATAACAATCTTCCCAAAATAGACAAGAGGAGAGGGAAGAGGACAGGAATGTGTTGTTGATAAAGAAGAAATCTGGGGATAAAAAATCCCCTGCTCCCTGGGAAAATAATGGGAAACAGCATAAGGAACAATGATACCTTGATTTTAGAAATGATGGGAAGGCAAATGCAGTAAATGCCTCCCCATCATCATAGCAATGTGGAAGCACACAACACCTTCCTACTTACTTATGCTTGAACAGCCGTGTTAATTCCTGGCTGAAGCACTGGCCAATTTTTAGGTCTGCTAGACTCTAAAGAGGCCTGAACAGAGTGAAAGTCAGAACTACAGCATCTGAAAATGGGAATGATAAACACCATTGCAACCTTATAACCTTCAAATAGCGGGTACCAGATTATCCCTCAGAATGTCTGAATTTCATGCAAAGAAAATAAGAAGTTAATAGCCCCATACCCTCTGTTCTTTCCCATTAAATTGTTCTGTGTGGAGTTTGTTGGAGAAATTTTATTTTAAAGAAGAATTTAATGTTTTAAAGTGTTCTGTGGGGTTTTTTTCCTTCTTTTTTTTTTTTTTTTTTTTTAATTCAGAACTCCAGAATCTAAAAGCCCGATTCCATAATATGATTTCAGATTTTGGGGTCTGAAAAGATCTGCAGTTTTTAGGAGAGTTGTTTCCAAGATCTGAGACAATCTATCAATAAGTTTACCCTGAATGTTTGGTCTGTAACAGTCCTGGAGAAATTATTTGGCAGGAAACCAAACAAACTTTCATCAAAACATTGCCAGATTTCTGGAACAACATTGTCTGAGATGTACAATCCATACAAATGGTTTGATTGTGATCAAATGATAAATGAAGTCAGAATATTTGAGTGTTTCTGAGCAGCTCTGCTCCTTATTAGTCAATCCACTTGACTGTCCTTCCTAAGTCCATCATTTCACTGCTGCCATTTGCTGAACAGAAACAACAAAATACTACAGTCCCACCACTTTGTTTTACTTCTGCCTGTTTTCCCAAATTGTTTTTCCTCTGATCATTTTCTGGAATTTTTTTAACCCCTTCATATATCCACAGATCTACTGTCACCCAAATTCCTCAGTCGTCTAAAAAGAACCCATAGAGAAATTTCAATTCCTTTTATTAGATTCAAGGATATATGAACTGTCAGCATGCAGAAGTCATCTGTGTGGTTCCAGGTGAAGAGTAGGGTTCTTGGTCCTCTGCCAGATCATTTATTTCTTA
Organism: Myiopsitta monachus; assembly: GCA_017639245.1. Taxonomy (NCBI): domain Eukaryota; kingdom Metazoa; phylum Chordata; class Aves; order Psittaciformes; family Psittacidae; genus Myiopsitta; species Myiopsitta monachus. Next base: position 20,002,580 of record CM029922.1, on the reverse strand, counting down.
TCTTTAGAAGTAAGAACAAGAACATGAAGGAATCTTCAAATATGCAAGAATGTTACTTGTCTGAGACATCATCAACTAAAAAAAAATGTATCCCAAGTATCTCAGCAGTGTATTCTTTATTAAATAAAAGTAATTTTCTATTTCTCTTGCAGTTATAGTTAATGGTGCCAGTTACAGACAACGATGACACTGACTAGGTACAACATGAACACAAAACAAAGTGATTGTAAAGCTGTAGGCCAGGGAAGTACATAGCCTAGTGAAGTCTGGAGACAATGTGTGGGCATGGTGAAAAAGGGAGGTCAGGAGAACAGCTGGACATTTCCACAGAATCATTAGTGTTGCGAGGGACCTCTGGAGATCATCTAGTTCAACCCCCTACCAAGGCAGGGTCACCTAGAGCAGGTTACACAGGAACACATCCAGGTAGGTTTTAAATGTCTCCAGAAAGGGAGACTCCACAACCTCTCTGGGCAGCCTGTTCTGGTGCTCTGCCACCACTGTTCTTCCAGTTCCAGTGCTCTAACTCAACTGGGTTCCTTCTGCAATGAAATGAGCAGGGTCAGATAAGGGATTTGCAGCCTCTCATCTGATTGAAATGTATCTTGATCTTTCCTAAAGAAGACAGATTCCCTATTTAAGCAGCAACCCTGGAGATGACTGGGACATTTATAAGGGGTGAATCATCTATAAAAACAAAGACAAATTTTACCTTTTTGCCTTAAGTGATCTGGGTGTATAAAAGAGATGATACACAGATTGTTTTTTCTCAAGCTAGCTTGGAATTTTTTGAGGCTTGAAGAAAGGTTTAAATATCTGAAATTTTCTCTGGTTTATATCAGTTAATTTAAATAGAAAATAAGATCTACCCCTACCATTCTAACCTCTCTCATTCTCATTAATGAATAATAATGTCTTTAATATTTTTTATTTTTTTAACGACGCATTTTATCTTTTATCTATTTCAGAATTAATGTGTGTCCACATAATGTGCCATAATATCCTCTGAAGTTGTGCTTTTATTTTTGCTACCCTTGCTTTCCTCTTACATATTGAGTTTTCTGTTAGGTTGCCAGCCTTGAGTAAAACTACTTTTCCTAGCCGCAGACAGAGATCTGCTTACCGATTATCATGCATTTACTGTGGTTTTGAGAGGCACAGTCCAAGCAAGGAGAATTACCAAAAGGAAGAAGTAGATGGCACCCTGACTTTCACTCCTAAAAAGCATGTAATTGTTGAAGGGATTACTAGACTGCAGAAGCAGTGTTTTGATTTGGTTCAATAAACCTAAGAGAAATATTTGAATTTCAGAAGATCAACATGTTTAGAAAAAAGCAAAAACAAAACACAAAAAACCCAAATAAAATTATTCTGTATCTCATATTTTCTTTAACTTTTGATTTGATGGACATGTCTATTGTGTCTGAATCAGAATATCAGTAGGCAAATAGGAGGATTTGTTCATAATCAAATTTCCAAGTATCTTAATTTGTCTATACTAACTTTTTCTCCCCCCAGGTGTTCTCTTATGAAGATCAATATTAGTTGCCCTTTGTCATTTTTTTTCCATGCCTTTATTTATCCACTAATGTTTGCTTCATTTCTGTAGCAAAACTACAGTGCTGCAAGCACTTCATGTTTACATGAAATCTCATTGCTGTAGTAAGCATCCTGTAGTTGTACACACTCTTGCCTGAGCAATGTAGTCCCCCCTCATTTTTTACAATGAACAAAGAGCTGACATTGCATTTCCTGTGTGCTCAACAATCCTGGCATCAAACACAATTTAGGCCCCTACACTTCCATTTTACTTCACTGATTTCGGTAGGCATTGAAGCAGGCTGTTGAAAAATGTTCTAATTTCATTAGTTGCCTTCTCAGTATTTGTAACACATTCTTATAGCTTTTCTTAATGCATAAGAACCTTGAAGAGTAGCTAAGTAGATCAGATCACTAATTCCTCTGAGCTAAGAAAAGGAATTATTTTCTCCTGTATTTTCTAATTTAAGCTCCTTGTGGCCTACATAAATTTTTTGCCTGTATTTCTTTTATAGCCAAGAAGGTCAGGATTAACTGTAACCAATAAACAAAGAACCAAGCAACAATGCAACAATAACGGTTAAAAAGATTAATGCTAGTGCCTGAATGCTTGGTGCTCCCAGGAAAATTAATTTTCCTGAAAACACAAATTATTCCTTTTTTATGTCCAATGCAAACTGAGTAAGTACTATGCTAAATGACCTTGAACATTAAAGAGGTTGATGCAGCTTTCTGGTAAGTTTCTGGATCTGTTAGATTTTGAGCAGATCACACAGGCCCTGAAGTCTTCCTCAGTAGAAGCTGTCATGGTTCCTAAAATCTTCACAGCCCTTTGCATACTGATAGTCTTCTCTTCTTCCTATGGATTCATTCTTCCCCAGTAGGTAGATTTCTCTCATCTTAACTTGAATGATTATCACATAGCTACTTATATCTGAGCAATTCTTGAATCATCTTTACAGACACAAAGTGGGTGCTTTTACCAGACTACTCATCTGACCTGACTTAGCAGGAACCAAATCACCAAATACATTACTCACATCTCCTCTGCATGCAAAGCACTGCTTGCCTCAGACATAGATACCTACATTGAGCCAGGTGAATTTTGCCATGATATATCATAGAATCATAGAATGGTTTGAGTTGGGATACCTTAAAGCTCATCCCATTCTAACCCCCTGCAGTGGGCAGGGACACCTTCCACTAAACCAGGTTGCTCAAAGCTCCATCCTGCCTGGGCTTGAACACTTCCAGGGATATAGGACCAAAAAGGTAGGCAGCAGACTGCTCACAGGCTGTACAGAGCCAGGCCTTGCTGTCAGTGGATTAATTCTGCACTGAGGTCCAGCTGACACAGAGATCTGATGTGGCCAGACTGGACAGTGCTGCATTGTGTGTGAACTTAATTGCTTAGAGACCAGTTTAAATACCTCTTTGCTGTGCTGCTGCTTTGTTGGCATCTATTTTGGCCCAATATACATGGATTTGGGAACATTTGTGCTGCGTGCAAGAACTCATCTATTTTGCCAGTGCTATCGGCTTTTCTGATGTAATGGCAAACTTTCTGATATTTACTCCTTTCCTTTCCCTTTCCCTTTCCCTTTCCCTTTCCCTTTCCCTTTCCCTTTCCCTTTCCCTTTCCCTTTCCCTTTCCCTTTCCCTTCCCTCCCCTCCCCTCCCCTCCCCTTTCCTTCTGCCTTTAACAGTATTACTCTTTTGCTTCCTTCCTTCCTTCCTTTGTTCCTTTCTTTTCGCTATCCTTTATGGAATAGATAAGCCTCTGATGTGAATTGTTGAATTTAATATAGTTCATAAAGCAGAAATTGACCTGTTTTAAACAAGTAGAAAGGGACAAACCCTTCCCAATTAGAAATAGTGTCATGCCCTTTGGATATGATCCCCTAATTGAAGTTTGCTCTGATGACATTGTTCTGCATATTTTGTGACTGGATCTGACACTGATATGACTGCGATAGGGTGGAGTTTCTGGTGAACAGGGCAGAACTGAAATTATCTCCTTGCATTTGCAATTTAAATAAATCTCAGCAGAATTAATTACTTGTGGTACAAATACTTCATTTCTAAGGCATAACTGGATTCATCAAGGCTGATTCCCTACTCAGTTGCACACTTTTTCCAGTAAATTAATGTCTATTAAAAGAAATTAATTGCAAACATCTATTTGTGCTAATGAAATAAGCAAATTAAGCCTTTTCATTAATATATGTATTTTTTTTAAGTTCCCATGTTTGGAAACTTTGAAACTTTTCTTCACACATTTTAGTGTGGTCTCACCTGTTACATAGAATCCTATAAGGAGCCTAGAGATTCCCATCTGAGCCCTTCTAACTGATGGTTTACAGAGAGAAACATATGGGATAATGAACCAAATGCCCCATTAGTGACTAGGCTAAGTCAGCAGCTTCAATAAACAGTTAAATCTTATTGTTAAAGAAATAGTGGTGCTGCTGTAATATGAATAATTGATAGGTCCTTAGTGCACATCAGAGAATGTTAACTGGAAGAACATTAATGGAAAGAGAACTAGGTTGTGAGTGTATTGAGCCAACTGGAGGGACTGGAGGCAAAAATAACTGCAAAGATGAAAGAGCTATAGCTTTTTACAGAAGTAACTGTAGGCCAACAAATAATTCCTTTTTTTTCAGTTAGGTACTGAACTTTATTACATGTCTTCACAGTGTCTGTAGTCATGGCTTTTCTGCCCAGCCTGTCTGGCTCACTCCAGGCTGCTGTCAAGCAGAAAGAATTTCTCCTTCCCTATGCATTTGCTCTGGAGAGGTAATTAGCTTTAGACAATTCCTAGCCACCAAAGTTACTTCACCTTCTTACCAAACAGCTCAGCAACTTCTGACCATACTTATTAGCCTGATTGAGAAAAATTAGACCAGATTTGCTGAAATAATTTGGGTCCTGTTGATAGAAACTGGCGCTCCTGCTTGCTACCGAGCAGGAACTGAGCAGGAAAATTATAATCATCAAGAAAAGGTCAAGGATGCACATCTGAGGATGGGCTGGAGTTAGTGACTTCAGCAGAGACGTGGTGAGAAGTAATGAGTTGGCTGTGTGCTTCCCAAATTGCAGCTTGGATCACATTTTAAACTACAGCTGGGAGAAAGACTGTAGGTTCCCCTTTACCTACTTTCTCTGTTCTCCATTCCCTCCTCTACTTCTCTCGGCTTCCCTGTGTTCCTTAACACACATCTACAAGAGTTTATATCAGGAATTTCTCCTCTGAGGCTTCTGTCTTTTGGAACAGCCCTCTCCTATCTCTACCTCATTGACTTACCCTTGTTCATCAAATATCCACTGAGAAAAACTGTTTTCCCTTGTCTAAACACCTAATTGTTTTCTTCCTCTCATTGATAATTTATCTCCATATTTAATTAATTAAATGTTTGGCCTTTTGAGGCACAGTTCTTCTTTAGGATACTGCATAACATGAAGCTTTGTAGCAGGCTTACAGTTAGAAAAAAACGGGCTCTATTTTGCATTTCTTCAGAATTACTGTTGCATTTCAGTAGAGCAAGAGCACACTTTTCCACTCTGCATTAACTGGTGAAGAAGAGAATGTAAAATGGAAATGTCTTCTGGGTGTTGAGCATGTTTCATCTCACCAGATGGAGACACCAACATTTATGATGCAAGCAGTCACACTGGGCTCTCTCTTTAATGAGATATTTTTAGAGCAGTATCTATACCATTCTAAAGTAAAACAAGTCAAATTAATTGTTTCCTGAAAGTGCTTTTTCTATTTCTTCAATCTGACTGTAAGAAGAGACCATGTTGACTTACTCCCATTTGCACATCCACCCTTTAGAGCTTTAGCCTGAAGTATCCTATCCATAGTAACTTTTTTGTGAAACAATTGCACAGGCTGTTCTACTGCACTATTTTACTTTTCAGGGAAAACATCATTATGGAGAACAGAAAGAAATACAAAGGGAGTAAGGACTGTCTGTTCTAAGGAGCTATTAAAATGAAAGTTGAGAAGCATCTAGGAGACTCACAGATTGGACATGCTGAACTAAGTATAAGGGTAGTGACATATTCACTGTAAAAACATTGTTTACAAAGCACAGCAAGAGTAGTGTCCGAGTGAGTCCCACATGGGATGCATTCTAGGCTGTGAATTTTTGTCTCTTGGCTTTCATTTCTGAGAGATAATAAGGAAGAGAAGACGCAATGAAATTTCATAAAAAGAAACTAGAAGCCCATGTGGCCCAATTAATATTTTTAATACAGGATATGTATGCTATTGTAGGATTCCTGGTTAATTACATATTTTCATATAACTAGCAACAAAAGCTTCATGCTGGGGTGAAAAATAGGATGAGCAATCTCATCAGAAAAGCTGTGGACAAATTTAGTGTATGAAGTTGAAGTCACATCTTCATTCCGTCAAGCTCAGTGAAAAAAAGCCTCAAAGACTGTAGTAGGCCCCTAGTCTTTTCACCCTCAGCTTAACTATGTTACTCTCTGCTTAGTTATGTCCTGGTAGTATTACAATGTTTAGGAACTTCTTCAGCCTCCAGCTGAGTCTGCCCATATTGGATTCTACTTTTTTATATCTTCCTCCAATACAATTCTGACTCAGGGTATAAAAGCTGCAGCCACAGATTCTCCTGGAGGATTTGACAGAACACTGCAAAAGAGCACTTGATTTTGTCTTTATTGCACCACACATGAGTGCTTCCATCTCGTTAATGTAGGAAATGTGTTATCTGAGGGAGAGGAGCTTGGAAGTGTGGAACATCAGTGGTGTGTTTTGGAGCCTCTGTTTTTTTTATTTTATCTATTAGATGGCATGGCAAATTAAATGTCTCATCATGATGAAATAGCAGCTTTTTCAAATGTGTCCATTTGGCAAGAAAACGTGTATTTTTGTCAGCGCACTAACCTCAGTCCCACAAGGGGACCGACTGGCTTCCAAGCTGTAATAAAGAAAATGACAAGCTGGGTTAGTTGTTGCTGGGCTCTTCTTTTTGTGCTGAAAGCATATATTTGTTTGTTTTCACAGGGGATCCTTCCCTGAAAACTTTTTCATCTAGAAGCCTACTTCATTCACAGAAATGTTAGCTGTGGAAAGGAGGCCTAGGAGCATCTGTGTTGCTTCCTGCCCCTTCTGTGAAACTGTTCCTGTCTGAGGCTGTGATTTCCTCTCCTCATTTCCTTATTCTCTTTGCAGACTCCCTCACAGTTGAGCATACTGCAACCACTAATCAATGATTTGCTAACACTGTTACTAATTGCTAATGCCCATGCCAATATTTCAGTACCTTATAAACTTGTGAATCTGATAACTTGCAAAATCCCAGAGAGAATTTCTAATTCCACATCCGTAACTCCCTTGATCTATCTTTCCTCTGAGATCATATTTTTCAATCCCATATATTAGGTTGCTTCTTAAACTAGATATTTCCAAGGCCCATCCACTGAAGAAGTAGGATGTGAAACTGCAGGATGGGCCTGCTGTCCTCTGGGGTCTGCATATGTCTCCCATACACTGTGATCAGCCCCTACCCCCCTGCTGACTGGCGTGCAATGGCATTAGTAAAGGTGGAGCTGGTGTCAAGTTGTATGAGTAGTATGTTGGCATAGCTACTGTAACAGCCTGTACCCCACAGCCTGTCTCTGGTCTAGAAATCACTTTATCTCTGTCAATGAAATAATAAGTTCTTCTCCTATTCAGGGTAACATTTTCCCTGAGGGTTCTAAGCTGAAGAACGGCATTCAAAGTCGTTACTCTGTCCTTTACTCCTTCCCAAGTCTAAATATTATAGTATTTTTTAACATCACCTGTGTTAAACCTTAGCTGGACAACAATAACAGCCTGTTCCTAAGCCCCTGTAGCCCCTATGAAACCCTATCTAGGTCAGAATCATGCAGCAGCAGTAAGCATTGCCACAGGTTTAACACACCTGCTTTCAACTAGCTGCTTTGTCCCGTAGGGGTTAGTATATCAAATGCGAACATCTTGCTCTTTATCACTGAGATAATTAGGGCATGCCTGCCCCCTGGATGTAAAGAAACTTGAACAAGCTCTGCAGCTAACTCCGGAGACAGCAATGTGATGTGTTGACTGAATGTTTACATCTTCAGCAACTTTGGCACCTCTGCAGAGTGTTCCAAACCATGATGTAAATCAGTCCTTAATGAGAGGGAAGAAAAGACTGCAAAGGAATCTTAACAGAGGTTTTCAACTCTCCTTCTTTGACATAAAGGCATCAGCGCACCTGGAAGCTCTCAAAGATCAGTATAATAACACTGTGGACATAATAAAGACCCAGTATATTTCTTAGCTCTGTCTGACTCAGGTAGAGATGCAGGTTTGGTTTGAAATTCACAAAAGCAGAATACACCTGTTCTGTAACAACAGCAATACAGAATTCACATTTCCACCCAGCATGGGAGAGGCAAGCAATGCATTTAAGCTCTCGGTGATCAGACCTGCCACATGAAGATGGAAATCTGTAATTGGAAAGACAAGAATGGGCTTGAACAAAATGTCACACAAAAAGGCACCATGAAGAGACTGGAGAATGAAGTCAAGGTGAGGTTTGAGCTTTGGTAAAGAAGTGGAGTCTTATATCGTGCCTTTTTCTTCCTAAAGTATACTTTTCCCTCTCTAAAGCTCATCAGGAGATTATTTGGTAGACAGACAGGCCCAGCAGTAAATGACATCCTTATCCATAACACCCTGACACTATGTTCAATTCATTTACTCACAGCCTTTCTGTTGTAGCTACATATAATATTTAAATATAAAGTGCTAACAAGGGCATGGGGGCTTTTAGGCTTTTTTAAAAGAAGGCTTAGAAAAACTGCATAAAACAATGGAGGGTTTTTATTGCTTCTTGTTGCATTTTTTGTGTTCTCCTGAGTAGGCCCACTCTAACAAGTATATTTTCAATTGGCACAATTTTTATATTCTTGTTTTCAGTTCCAGTGTGTCTCATGATATTGCAGGTAAGAAAGAAATTCAAGTGAGAAGGATGGGTGAAGGAAATAAGTTTAAAGTATCTTTAGGTGAAAAGTTAACTGCATCCTGAGGTAGTTAGGCAAGGATATAGATAGAACGGGTATGCATATTGATTACTTACTGCTTATTTTTTGCATTATACTGTGCTGAATTCTGTTTTCTGGCTTATCTATTTAGAATCTATCTATTCAGTATGTTGGATGGATATAATTTAGAGCAGCGGTTGGACTGATCATATTCTTTTTGAAAAACACGTTGTATCACCATACTTAAACCCAAAATCATTAGACTTGGTTTTATTTGTATGAACTTGTCAAAGCAACTTTTGTTGTTTGCTTGTCCTTAGATAACATCCAGTTTCTTTGGATAAGTATCTAATTTATGTCTATATATTTAGTTGAATTCTGCCCTCCTAAATGCTTGCTAAGATTTTAATTTAGATGGATTGGTTTCGATAGCATTGATAATTATCAGCTTCCTATGGAAGATGATTCTTCATTTTGTCCATAGGGAAGGCGAGAAGGAATTTCCAGCATTCCTGGAAATGCTTATAATAGGTGTGAGAAAACACTTGAAAACCCGTTTTAGCATATTGTGTTTGACTAAGAACAGAACAGTGTCTGGCTATTTAAGCCAGGCCATCTCTGTTTTCTATTACTCCGTTAGATTTTATACTGTCTTTATTAGGTCAGTCCTATAATATTTACACGGAACGTCAGGTTTGAAAAAGGACATAAATCTTCAGAGGCTACAGAAACTTGGTGAATAGAGGTGAACATTCAACTTGCTTTTATCAAATGAAATGAGAGTACTTGCTTTTCTGTCCTTGAGGAGGGCTAAGGGGCTGGGATTGCTCCAAAAAGTGGGGAAGGGAGAAGGATTTGGTCCCCTTGCTACTACTGCTTGGGGTAGGTGAGAAGCAGGAATGGCTGCAGCTAAAGGACAGTAAAAAAGTTTTCCCCTAGAGAATGGCAGAGAAGCCATAGGCACCTTGACATGCTCTGATGTCCTTGTCCCTGTGAATCTGTCCCCAGAAGTCTTAAAAAATATCGCCTTTTTTTCTTATCTTTTTTATCCAGAAGCCTGTGGGATCACGTGCTGAAGTTCATGGGGCTAACCCACCCCTTGCCTTTTTTTAGTAATTACTCCATTTATTTGGCATTTTCCCTAAAATTCTTGTTGTCCATTAATAAGAGTTGCTCAAAGAGAAAAAAAAAAGTGAAGGCTTTTGGATTTCTAATAATGGCTAAACCTATAAGGTTTAGCCGGAGTCACTAGGCAAGACTTCTTGTGGTGAAATAATCATAGTCCAACTAAATGGGTAATATTGCTTGAGCGTTACTCCAGCACAGATCATTGTGAGCTCTACTTAATAAGTAAAAAATGCATTCCTCTTATTCCACCCAGGTCCTTCTGGTAAAAGGAACACAGAAGAAGCTATTTTTTCTAGTCTAAAATTTATGTTGCTATGTGGGCTTTAATCACTTGTAATAGTAATTGAAGAGAGTTTTGAGTTAAATAGCAAGAAGTATATAATGGTATGTTAAAGGAAAGACAGGTTTAATAAGCACATTTCAAGTATGACTTTCTACTGTGAAAGTACTACAAAATATTTAATAATGAGTCTGGAGCAAGATTACAAGTTTATTTTCTCACTTTCTTCCCATATCCCAAGGCAATACAGATGTCACATCTTTGCTGGTTTTCCACTCTCTAAAAATTATATCAACACTAACAGGCAAATGTCTACTTAATATTTATACAAAGAAAGACACTGATGGGTAACATCTCATCTGAAAAGCTTTCTCGTTAAAGAAATTGCATTAGGAACAAAATGCTTGCAAGCCTATCTAGGCCAGAAGTCTAATCAAATTAACACCACTTCAGGGCTAATGAGGACTGGTAGTCATTCACCTTAATTAGCCATTCTGAATAAATGTATTTTTAGCACCGTGCATTTAGGTAGATCAGATCCACCATCCCTTCCAACATCTCGTGACCTTAGCAATGAAGTTACAGAAGCAGAAGGAGTACCAGCAGAGGAAGAAGTTTTGAGGCTCCCCTTACGTTCCTCACAAAAAGCAGGTCATGTCCTTGGTTAATGTGTTCCCAATATAAAATGCAGGTGATCACAGTAATATGTTGCTATATTTGAAACACTGAATGGAAATTGCAGATTGGGGTCTGTGTGGTCCCAAGAGGGACTTGTCTTATTGCTGCTGGGAGCTGCAAATACGAAGCGTACCTGTCATGGTCTAAGCCCCTCAATAACTCACGCAGTCTCTCTCTCACTCACTCTGGGGAAGGAGTCTTCCCCCGGGACTGGGGTAAGAAAGAGGGGGGAGTGAGTGAGAGAGAGACTGCGTGAGTTACTGAGGGGCACGACAGTTCCACAGCAACAAGAAAGATACGCCTGGAAGCATGCACAGGGACCAGCCTAACCTACTAGTCTCTTACTCATTTTGGATTTCCTTTGGAAAGAGGAAGTTTGTTATATGTTATAAAGCTGTTAATTATCACCTTCTACAAAAATAAGTATCTTATATATATGTGTGGCTATTTGTTTTACATTAAAAGTGCACGAGGTGGCTCCTGATTATGGTTGTTTGAAAATTCATTGCATTTTAATCTTAATGTCTGTTTATTTTTGTTTGATTTCACGAATTATGCTTGAATTTTTTCCTAACTTTATAACTGACAAGACATATTATCAAATCTTTTAGAATAAAGGACATAACATGCACGTTCATTGCAATCAATTACGGGTGCATTTCAGTTTACTTAACACCTGCAAATTCCATTTCAGCTGCAGAATTTAGTCTATACAGTTAAGATGAAATGAGGTGTACTCAGATTCAAATGCAAATAAATCCCTTTAGTTTACTAAGAACTAGAGAGACATTACATGGAGAAAATAGGCTTGGAACACTCTGGGAAAGGTTTGTTTCACTTCCATGGTTTTTCCTTGATCAGCTTATGGAAGAACAGGAAGAATGAGACAGACTAGGGATCTTCCTATTTGCATGTTCCAGTGGGAAACTTTTTCAACTAACTGTCATTTAAAACAAATGTTCTGCTGAATGTAGATTTCTTTTTAGATGGGGATTCTGCACTAAATGTCACCTTCACTCATCCCATTTTCATTATGGGGAATAGTTGATATTCTATGAAAAAAAATATTGAGTATTTGTAACTCAAATGCTGATTCTATAAATCCTTTAATCACTGTCCTGTATGTATCTTTCTTTGCAGATGCAGTAATTACCTTTAAATTCAAATATATGGATAAGATTTGCTAAACTGAAAGAAATGTATGATTATTCAATGATTTGGATTTAGAAAAAGAAAAAACTCCTTTATAAATTTTCTTTAGCAATAAAGCAAATTATGCTTTTCCTTATCATGGTAAGGTAAACAAATCTGCCCATGGCAGTCTTTGGCAACAATTGCAAGATAAATGGATTCATATTGCAGGTCAAACGTTAATGCAGATACTAAAAATGTAGTCTTAAGGAAAAATAAATAGCTGAGGAATAGGATAGCACTGGTAGGGGCATTTTTTTGTCATTTTTGTCCAGAATTCAGAGACTTTGGCAACAATATCTTTATTTCCCCTCCCAGCAATCACACAGCAGACCAAATAGGGCAAACTCTCCTGTCAGGCTGGCTTTCAGATTAATGAGAGAAAGAAAGCAGTGCTTCAGGACATTTTCACAGGGTGCTGTTAACTGTTTGGAAAATCCTCACTCTGGCGCTGACTCATTATTGCTCCTTCAGCTCATCACTGCAGACATCCCAGAATTATTTAATTCCTTCAGTCATGTCCCTGTTTGCAGATTTTCAGAGAACCTGATTTTCAGTTTCTCATAGATGGTCCAGAAAATAAGTCATAGTAGGTGACAATGTTTTGTGCCTCTAAAAACTGGGGGTTTCTGCCATCTTTTTCTATTTGCCCCAAGGCTTTTGTTTCCCACACATTTGGAAATTGTCATACTGAAACCTGCATGACTGTCTCACACAACTGAGAAGAATATACCGAAAGTCTCTTGTCACACTGTTGTTTCTGTCGGCCTTCTTGCCAAGTTGCCCTCCACTATGTACCAGTACAAAAAGATTGCAAATAAAATGCATATCTTTATCCGCATGAATCTTTATATTTCTTCCCTAACACAGTGTATGGTTTCTTTATTTTTGCAATGACATGGTTTTGAAGAGGAAGCTTAATACATTTATTAGTTTTCCTATTAGAAGCACAGAGAGAATCAGTCAATGTCTAGTTGAAATGAAGCTAAGAAAGATTGTTATACAGTTAAAGTTTAAGAGTGGGACAAAATTTTCAAAGAGAGGAAATATCATTTCTCAGCCATTTTAATTGACAGCTCGAAAAATACACAGACTTGTGGATTCACTGGATCTTTGGTTCTAAAGCAGAAGCAGAGAACTTCAAGCTAAGTCTGGAAACTGCTTCAAATCTAAGTTAATCATGTTAGCTCATTAGACGATTTCAAAGAAAAATGCAGTTGGTGTCTGAGCAGAGCAGGATACTTTATTAGAATAGAAGTAATAACATTTGTAGCCCCTGTGGATTGTAGAGATAGAAAGACAGGTAATTATTCTACAAAACTAGCGACTAGCTAGAATGAGATTTGAGGAAAATTACTATGTGTCAAATCCCTGTGTTTCTATTGATACAATTATTTTTGTCATCAAATACAGTTGTGAGTGTGTTTCTAAGCACATTTTTGAAGATCATTTGTAAGTAAGTCTTTCATAAACAGGACTGAGAAATTGTATACAGAGCTATTGTTTTCTGAGAAAAGAGCTAAGATGTAACATGGTCTTTCTTCACTATATCAGTTGCCTTGTCCAATTTCATTATGTTGTGCAGCGGTGGTTTGGATTCATCCATACAGATTTCATGAATACTAGTGGTGCCATGGATGAAGTATTTCTTGTGTTGATATTCACTCCTTGCTCATCTAAGTTATTCAAGGCCTTATTTCATCATTAACAGCTTGGATCACACTGTTTTTGACAAAACAGTTCTGCAGGAAACATGTCCGTATGCATCTCAAGTAGCATCAAAAAACATCTGATTGATAGATAAATAAGCAGTGCTTCTAGCTGTGAGTTCATATTACAACTAATTTAAAACCAATCTTTCATGTTATTTTAGTGAGTTCTGGATGTTTCATATACATATGGATAGCACAGTTAGAAACAGAGACAGAATCTGCATTTTGCAAGTTTTCCAGTATGTAGTGGAGGTACCGAAGCATAATTTCCTAATATTTTGTGCATTGTAGAAAGAATTTCTGATGTTTAATACGATGTAAGAATGTACTAGGTTTTTCCACTGTCTTTGCATATAAACTGTATGAAAAATAAAGTTTATACTCAAATCTTCCCTAGGAAGTGTCACTGATGATATTGCTATTAGTACTATTTTCATGAAAACTCCTGAAGTTTGTTATGCCTAAGTCTTTACTCTGTCAAATTTGAGTGAAACTCATTTTGAATATCAGTAAGTTTAAAAAGATGGGGCAAGCAGCTGCATATACACTGACAGCATGGCTGTCTTAACTTCCTCTCTCTAGGAAAGCAAGCTAACAATAAAACAAACCACAAGGTTTTATCTCAACTGCAGAAAAAAAATGCCTCCAGCTACAGGGAAGAGCAGGACATCAGTTACCAATGCTGGCAACTGAAGGAAGACTTGCTCCAGTTCCCACAGAAGAGTGTGACAGATTGTGAAACAGTAATGTCAATAACTAAAATGCTCGCATGAGTTTGCTTTAGTACTTGCTGAGTGTGGCAGAACTTCTAATCTAAGCCAGTGTCCCTGGAGCAGAAGTGTAGAAATGGTTAGGCCTCCAAGTCTGTAGGGTAGCTAAGTCGTTTAACATCTACAGAAACTTCAGGTCCCCGAAGTGATAAAAGGAACCATACCTTCTAATTCAAGAGTGTGTGTAATTCAGGACATTAAGGGCTTCTCAGTGCTCCCAGTTTTAAGGTACTGATCTTGAGATGAAAATACAAGGAGAAAGGACTGTTATGAATTCTCTGAAAAAGAGCAAAAAACTTCACCTTGAGAGCCCTAAGACATTAGCTCAAGGGGATATTGTCAGGAAGGGCTAAGTGGTGCTGGCTAGAACACAACAGGAAAACAACACTGAGAACCTTCTAGTCAATGTTCTTGAGTCCATCTATTTTTGCGGATGTAGAAATTAGAGTGCAACCAAACACTAGCTACTTTTTATGTTGCTGTAACACAAAAGCAACCAATTTGTCGCCTTTTAGTGTGCTATACATGCTGCAAGCAAACACACACACACATTTCTTACCCTGAGAGTTTGCAGATGAAACAGAAGTTGGCAAATACTTAGGGCACAGATAACTGGAGAAGGTAGAAATCAGGCAGCACATGTCTGTGGATAGAAACAAAGTAAACAGAAGACACAGGTGGCAAAATGTGGGAAGTTTTATGGATCTTATGATGAAAGAAAGTAAGGAGTTCAATGAAGCTATGTGAATGTTTGCAGAGAATTCCTCCTGAGAGGGACTGCCACGACCTAGGGTGTGAGAAATCCCAGAGGTGTTTTTTTATAAGTGTATGACACAGTTTTGTTTTGCTGCCATCAGAGAACAGTCAGGTGGAATGTGTTGGTTATGGAGATATTAGGCTCTTTGTTGATGTTTGAAAAGAATACCATTACAAGCTCCAGGGAGTCTAAGTGACAGGTTCTCAGATTTATGTATTTATGTGGATATAAAAATACAGACACGGCAATGTGATATTGGAATCTTACAGAAGAACAAGCAAAAGGAGCAAAAGAACACCAACAAATGTAGACGTTGCACCAAAAATGCATTTTCTTTGGATGTTTAAATTATTCTTAATACTCTGCATGCCACTAAACTTCTTGCTCCTCAAATTGTTCAGGTATTGACATTCTTCAAGTAAAGAAACAATGCACATTTGGTAGAATAGTCAACAGGTCAGCTCTGTTGAAATGTTTGCAGACAGACTGCTCAAATTTTCTGGAAAACCTGGATAATCTATGGTCCTGTAAGGTGTTCCCCAAGTTCCTCCTCACAGTCCAAGCAGCTCCCAGATTCTTTAGTATAACAAGTGAACTGTAATAAATGCTAAAGGAAGGAGAAGTTAGGGACACTCCCCCCTCCCACCCCCCCCCACGTTTACTTCAGACTTTGTTTGAATTTTAGCTAAGACTTGTTGTATGCAATTGTTTCCACTCTAACACTTTTGTGAAAAGGGAAAGTAAATGTTACAAATCATCATCATCATTTATTCTTGTATGACTATATTTGTGTTCAAACTCAGATGAGGTGGCATCCCTTATGTAGCTTTTACTGTGAAACTGTGTTTTTTTGTGTTTTAAATTTTTTAAGTCAATCATTGATCATGATATACAAAGTTAATGAAGTCAGGTAATATTTGAAAGTAAGTGTTCTATCACTGGTGTGAGAAGTGTGATTGAGAAGGGATCACCCTTTGCAAGACATTGGATGTGATAAACCTCAATCCTTGTCTAGCAGCTAAGGAAGGAGATTGCACTAAGTACAAACATCTGAAACCTGCTGGAAACCATGTCATCTTGACAGCAGTTTTGAGCACAAGTTCTTCTTTGTTCTGCCAACAGCCTTTAGTCCCAGTGGTCTCATACCTGTGACAGTGCTTTTAAAGATGTTGTGCATGAGGAAAAAGCTAAGCGTGAGTAGCACAAATTTAGATCAACTGTATTTTTCGTGTATCAAGGCAGTGGTGACTTCCTAAAAAGCTATGCACTGCAGCACTTGAAATGAAAGAAAGGAGCTAAACCACAAGGTATTGTAGGCTATATAGTTCAGCCTAGGTTTCAGCTCTCCTTCTCCCCATCTCTTGCTTCCTTTCAAGTACAATTTAAAAGGCAGATTGATAGCGCAGCTAGCTGGAGAATTTGATTCTAGACACATAAACTGGCTGTATATGGTGATGGAGTCTATGTCCCTGGGCTGCATGTTCTAATTGTGCTCCACAGGCAGTAAGCGGAATAGGGAATCAGTTAAAATAGTTAAAGAGCTGGGGAAGAGGCATGTGCTCTGTTTTCCTGATGTTATTATTTCTCTTTCCCTAGGAGAATTAAATGAAGCTACATGTATTAAGACATTTTTGGCAATCTAAAATTAAGGAGATTGAAGGTTAAAACACTCTAAACAGGGGAAGACAGAAAAGTGCTTCTGCACCCCTAGATCTGATTGAGAAAGTTGGTTGCATCTCATCTTCCCTATTAGTATAGTATCAAATACACTGCCTTTCCATTTAAGCCCAAATTTTCACTAGCAAGAATCTGGAGCCATAGTCCAGAAAGGAGATACAGCCCATCCAGATTCCACTGTCCTTCATACTTGCTCAGCTTATGCACACAGACCAAATTAGATGCAGCAATAAAGAGTGAGGATAGAAGTATGAAGGCAGCATGGTTAAATCACTCATCAAGGAGGGAATTTTCCAGGCTCGTGCTTCCCACACCAAGGAAAATCTCCTCAGTGATTTCAAGTATGTTGCACAAATATTTTTATTTGAAAGTTTTTATTTTCTCCTCATAGAATGAGTCCCCTGACACCACTGATGTCTTGTGACTCAGACTGGCAAAATGGAATTCGTTCATAAACTCGGGATTTTTATGCACTAATTTCTTTGCTCTGATTTTTAATATAGCATGGTTCATGATTATGCCTAGCCTGGGAACCAGAAAGGCCTTGGAAAAGAGGGGAGAAAAGTTAAAAACTGAGTCCTTCTAGGTATGAGAGAGGTTTCTTCCTATTCATGAGGGGAACCGTACTCTAAATGACGTTTATTATGAGGAAAGGGAGATGTTTCTTGTACTGGGGAAGGAAAAGGAGAAGTCCTTTTAAAAAAACATAGGGTAAAAACCATCCCATTCTAAATAGTGGAGATGAATGTAATTCATCAAAACATAAGGTCTGGAAGACACCAGGGGCCTATTACTAATTTTACCATTAGCTGGCAATAAACAACAATGCTTTCACTGCTCTAGTTTTCTCATTCCAAAATGAGTATTATGAAACTTTCTGCATGGAGACTGCTTAACTAATTGACATTTGTAGAGCAATTTCAGATCCTTGGAGGAAAAGGGTTGGAGGAGAGCTAAGCCTTATGCCAACAAATAACTTGCAAAACTCGAGCTGGTTTCCAAATAACTCGATGCTGATGGGAAAAAAAAAAAAAGGACATTCTGAACCAGGGTGATTACTGTCACATGTTTCCTCTCCCTCCTTCCCCTGCCCTTTAATGCTACCTTTAGTAGAACAGATAAAAGATGCAAATAAATCCAGAGAGGCTTTGGAGTCTTGAGTGACGGAGAGAAATAAAAAGTTCTTTTCACAAGGTCAAGCGACTAAGTCTAGAAAATGGAGGAAAAATCAATTAACAAAGGCAGAAAAAGAAAGTGGCTGTTAACTGAATTTAACATTAGTCTATGCTTTGTAATTCACCAGACAACCAATATATGTATATAGGTCAAAACATATATATGCATATAGATAAAGTATAGATCCCTAAGCAAAGGGAACAGGGCAAGGGGTAGGAAGCTAAGACTGACTCATTATTTCTCCAGGATCGTATGTCTTTCTACCTGATTACAAGGGGAAACTTCTGAAAAGAGAGAAGTTAAAGCAAGTTGAACTGTTTCCCCTGATCTGTGAGAAATTGGTTCACTTTTTCCTTGTGACAAAGGTGTTCCAGCTGGTTTAGGTAACAGCAAGAGGAAGAGGCTGGAGTTACAGTGAAGATGATGAGTGCACAATCTCACTAGATTCTTGTCTGCTTGTTTTTTTCAGAGAGTCTTTTCTCTTTGGCTAAGCTGCAACAACACAGTTTCTTCGTTACCAAACGAGCTGTGATACCAACTGCAGCTGGCCAGCATGACAAGGAATCTGCTAAATGGCTGACCTGAGAGATTATCAAGGAAGCTGCAGAGCTGTGCTGGAAAGCAGGTGAGGGATGGCTTTTTCTCTGGCGATACATGAAGTGGGATCAAATTCTGAGAAACTCCTTCTGCATTCATGAGTTTCCAAAGGCATCCCAGAGCAGTAAAGAGCAGCACACTGCTGCCCACTGGGGGAAGCTACCTAGGAAGCTACATGCAGCTCTTGCAGCAGTGTCCTTTCTTCTGAGACCTTGAGGAAGTCTGCACTGCAAACAGGCCAGATGTTTCTTCCTGGAGCTGTCAGATCTACACCAAGCATCACCTGTGACATGCAGAAGTTCAGAAAACTGATTGCAAAAATCTGCTCATCTGCTATAGAGAAGACAGCCCTGTTCTCCTTAAAAAGCCTTCTCTAACCCTGTTGTGGAGAAAAATAGGCAGAACTGGACTAGCAGAAAATTTGACATTGAGTGGGAAGGTGCGAACCATGGTCTCCTCTTGCCGCAGGAACAACTGCTGTTGCTCAGTGCTGCAGAGTAATTCTTTTCCTCCCACTCTCTGGGAAGGCAGGATCAGGAGCAGTGTACATGCTTTGCATCTTTGCCAGGGATGAAGAAAACAAGGGCAGTAATAATAAATCTGTATCCCTTCAGCAGTGCCGCTTTTTTGTCTTTGTTCATCAAGTATGTTGGATGTGATATCAAGTAAGATGTTGCTTGTCTGCATTTTGAGGTTAAACATAGACTCATGGGATGCAGGACACATATTCTTGCCCCAATAAGCTTCAGTGACCCCACTGTTTTAAGGGTTAGTAATTACAGCTGCCCTTTATTTGGTCTGTAGTAGTGCAGACTTGTGATACTCTGCTCATACCTTTCGAGCACTTTCTTCTTCTCCAGCTGCAAAATCCAAATCCCTTTCTCATGCAGGCTTTTCACTTTGGTCTGCCTTGACCTCAGTCTCTCAGACTTCATTTGTACTCATGTATTCCAGCTTCTCTCTCCATTGCCATCTCCCTGCTCAAGTTTTGTTCTCCCTGTAAAACTCGAGCCATTTCTTTATGAAACACCCTGACATTGAATTGTTTATGCTGCTATTGTTCCTGTTCTCATCTTTCGATTTTTTTCTATACTGTTCAGATCAGAATTTCCTCGCAGCAAGGACTATCTGCTCATCTGTGCTGAGTACAGCAGGGATGTATCCCCTTTCATCTCTTCCCAATTTTGTGTTAAAACTCATTCATTCTTCAATGGGATGTTTGGATGAGGAATTATTGGAGCCTGCAGCAATAAGAACTATCTTCTTGTACACATGGATACCTTTAGAACCAGATTCCAGAGTTTGGGACAGTTTTCTTTTTCTTTAAATCATCTTCATCTAGTTTAAATGCAGCACATTCACATGACACTCCTCATCCCAAAAGCATCTGTAGTATTTGTGCAAAAGCCTGTCTATTATGCCAGCATGTCTCTGAAATAGTCCTACTAATATCAAATGAATTAAAATTTAACAAAACTAGATCAAGGACTGAATGTGTAAAAATACTTTACCACAACTTTGCAGCTGGATATTTATAGTTCTCTGGAAACCTCATCCTAATACTTGGCAACAATCAAAAAAAAACAAAACAAAACAAAGAAATTGTTAGGCTGCATTAGAAAGGTAATAGAGAAAGAATCAGAACATATCATTATGCCACTGTATAAATCTATGGCTTGCCCACATTCTGAATACCAATAAGCTCTTCTTGAAAAGGAGCTGTTTAGACCTTGAAACAGTAGAAAGATGGGGCATTGAGGATGCCTAGAAACACCAAAAAATGTTATGCAAAGAGAATGAAAAAGAATGAAGGTGCATCAGCTTGAAGAAGAAATGGCTGAAAGGAAAATATAGAGGAATCTGAAATCACGAGTGCTGCGGAGAAGCTGAATTGGGGAAAACAAATATTTCAGGGGAATTGAGGAAAACCTCATAAAGTAACGGTGAGCACTTTTTCACTGAATAATAAAAGTAGTAAAACCATGGGCTTTATTGTTGGAGAAAATATAAAATGCCAAAAAATGGGCTTGCATGGGTTAAAGACGATTGGGTGTATTTACAGAAGAAAAAGTGCAGCAAGGAGAGAGGGACACTGGAAACCCTTAAATATGGTAACAGGAGTGCTCTTTTCAGCTCAGAAAGTCCCTAAACCAAATCAGGCACCTGGAGGAGTTCAGGATCAACTACTCTGCCTCTATTATTTCACATTTTCACTACGTATCTGCTATTGACCATTATAAGAAACATAGGATTATTCTAGACCTTGCCAAATGTTGCTATGCTTGTGTTTCCACGGCCTTATTTTTGAACTGTGAAGAGAATGTTGTATTTCAAGAAGCAAAAAAAGAGATTGACAGTTTCCCAACTAAACCAGAGGCAAACTTTAGACAGTTGATTTCAGCTGAAAAATAGGTCTCAAGCCTTCCACTTTAATATTTAAAATTTAAAGCTACAGCCAAGTGAATGTGTTTGTGTAGGAATATGGGCTAAGGTATATAGTATTCCAAAATTAAAATGAAATTTTTCATGCCAGGATGAAAGAAGCCCCAAATACTTCCAGAAATTTGAATACTTGAAGGTATGTCTCTCACATGCACGTCTTTCTACATATCTATCCTTAGACAGATTTATCTTCTGCTTTTCTCCAGCCCATATCATACCAAGAGAAAGGATTTATTTGAGAGGGCTCATTCAGATGCTGCATTCAACCCCCTCTATAT
Organism: Myiopsitta monachus; assembly: GCA_017639245.1. Classification (NCBI taxonomy): domain Eukaryota; kingdom Metazoa; phylum Chordata; class Aves; order Psittaciformes; family Psittacidae; genus Myiopsitta; species Myiopsitta monachus. The sequence continues at coordinate 19,981,329 of CM029922.1, read as the reverse complement.
GAAAAGGCAGAGAGAATCCCCTGCAGCTGGGAGGAAGGGAAAGACTAAATTACTTCATGGATGAGTGCAACAAGAGAAGAACTGGACTGCAGCAGAATACACTTTGTTCCCATACTAACCCTCTTCCAGAGCAGCTGTCCTGTCCTTATGCAACACTCAGCACTGTCAACATCTGAGTGATTTCCACCAAAGCACCAAGACCAGTGTCTGCCTCATGATTTTTGATTGCTCATTCATCTTCCACCAGGGAGAAAACTGTGTGTGCAGTGCATGTTTTGTTAGGAAGGAAATGGTTTGGGGTTTTCTATAGGCCCAGAGGACTTTTTTTTAGGTGACCTCACATGGCATCTAAGACGAAGTCAGGTGTCTATGATGGCATATGCATTCAGGGGAGCAATGAACAATCCAGACCACCTGCTCGTCAGATCCATCAGACACAGGCACCTGCATTAAGTGGGTAGATATCTTCCTTTGGACCCTTTCAAAGCCTTCCTTCACCCTTCACTTAATTTTATGCAGAAATTGAGCACATACCATAGGAAGACTAGTTGACAAAACAATGCAAATATATATGCAAAACATCCGAATCAGTGAGGTGAACTAGATGCCATATTCTGTCCCTGGCACAGAGATGGGCTTCAAGACTTTCAGTGTAAGTCCTATATGTAGTTTAAGGCTCTGTGCTGCTGTTTGTTCCAAGACATTTCACATCTTTAAGATGCAATATAGAGGTGATAGTGGGAAAATCCCTTGCCTCTGACTTTAATCAGGAAATAGGAATGCTTGGAGACAAGTAGAAGGGAGATGAGTGGGAGATCTGACATAGATGTAGTAAAGGGAGTGGGTGGTGTTTGATTTTCTTTTCTTAGAGGTTTTTTTCAGGGTGTTTTTTTTTGTTTCTTTTTTTTTTTTTTAACAAGACAGAAGCTGAGCTGCTAAATTTGAATTCTGAGGGGGACTCTGAACTTCAGGATCTTCATTAGTGCATTACTTTGGATCTAAAACAAGCTGTGGGTGGGGATTTTTTCCTATTTTAAGTTAGAAAATTCCTCAGGGCCTTCTGTGTTCTGCATTAAAAAATATCTGATCATTTCTCAGCTGTACAAAACTCACGAGCTTACAGAACTCACCAACTTCAGAGCCTTGCAGCTCCCCTGGAAGTTTTAGTTATTATCTCCCAACAGATTTTGGACTGGGGCCACCGTGTGTTAAAGGACTTTTTTGTGACACTGTTATTAGGGATATATTCAACCTGCTGATAACTGGTGTCAGCAGGAGATGTGATTTTAAATATCCACTGACAACAAAGTCAGAAAAGGTCTGGTAACTTTAGATAGCACATGTGTGAACCAGAGTCTGCCTTCAACTACAACACTCTAATGACTGTGATGAGGATAGATTTATCTATAGCAGGTGGACCTAATCAGGGTCATGTCAATACAAATAGGAGCCATTGTGATTAGTTTTGCTTCTGGGCTGGAACTTAGGTGAGAAAATGGGTGTTAGCCCATAACTCTGCTCTTTTCATGGTGCTAAACAGCTCATGATTTCCCAATGGAGAGAAAAGATGGGATGTTCCTAAAGGGGAAGGCTGATCTTGTGGTCTGTTTTCCATACAGCATCTGTCTCTGAATTACTTGAGTAGCAGGCTGCAGAATATATGAGACAAGACATTATGCATGCTGGGTAGTGAAGAGGAAAGCAGACTGGTCAGTCTGTTTGGTTTCACCAATGAAAATAAATACTGAAATTGTTTCTCTAAGAGAAACATCATGGTTCTATGACAATGGCCATATCTTTGTCCCCATACTTTGAGGAGCTGCCTTACCACCAAAATACACTTGAAAAAGGGTTATTACTGCAGCACATGCAAAGCGGTGCATGAATCATTAGGTGCCTTCTGGTTCTCTCTTCAAAAGAGGGGTGCCTTTTATTATCAAGCCAGTAATCCACAATGTACTCACAGAAGTTTGTTGCTGGAGCATATTGCTAAAACGCTGCCAGTTTACGGATTGGTAGCAGGATCATCTACTATCAACAGAGGTGCTGTTCATGCTCATTAAGTCTGTGTACTGAGCATCTTCACAAATGGATAGGGGCAGCTACACCATGCTGAGGTCTGTTTACAAGAGTAAATGACTCGATTGGATTTCATCTTTTATTTCTGTGATAAAAAGCAATGGCCAATGGAACAAAATAATGGCCTTAACCCTCTCAGCTTGAAAACATATCCACATTTGAATAATAGGAGTTAAAAAAACCCCAAACCTTTTCTTTTCTTTCAATGTTATGTTCAGTAACAGAAAAATTAAACAAGACCTCACACACCTGCAGTTGAACTGGGTGCTTTGTGTGATCTCACACCAGCATTTGTGAAATAGATGAACCACAAGATCTATATCTCCTCTGACATTAGCTGGACTCACTTGAGAGCAGCGTGAGCATTTTGCCAGGTGCTCTGGTATCTGAAGCTGCAGGAAGCATGTGCACAAGGAGCAGTTTTTACTTCCTGTTCTGGACTCTTAGCCTTCTACCTCATTTCAGTGCAATTATTTACTACACTAGGGAAGTGGAGGAATCACTATTCCTTGGAGCATCTCAATAAATGTGTAGTTGAGGCCCATAGTAACACAGTTTAATGGTGGACTTGGCAGTCCTGGGATAACAGTTGGACTTGGTGATCTTAAAGGTCTTTTCCAACCCAAATGAGTCTACGATTCTATGAAGAGATTCAGAGCAGCCCTGCCCAGAAGGACTTGGGGGTGTTGGTCGATGAGAAAATGAACATGAGCTGGCAGTGTGCTCTCCCAGCCCAGAAAGCCAGCCATATCCTGGGCTGAATGAAAAGGAGCGTGACCAGCAGGTTGAGGGAGGTGATCCTGCACCTCTACTCTGCTCTTGTGAGACCTCACTTGGAGTATTGTGTGCAGTTCTGGTGTCCTCAACATAAAAGGACATGGAACTGTTGGAACAAGTGCAGAGGAGGGCCACGAGGATGATGAGGGGATTGGAGCACCTCCCGTATGAAGACAGGATGAGAAAGTTGGGGCTGTTCAGCCTGGAGAAGAGAAGGCTGCATGGAGACCTCACAGCAGCATTCCAGTATCTGAAGGGGGCCTATAATCAGGATGCTGGGGAGGGACTCTTCATGAGGGACTGTAGTGATAGGACAAGGAGTAATGTGTTCAAACTTAAACTGGGAAAGTTTAGATTGGATATAAGGAAGAAATTCTTTCCTGTAAGGGTGGTGAGGCACTGGAATGTGTTGCCCAGGGAAGTTGTGAATGCTTCATCACTGGCGGTGTTCAAGGCCAGGTTGGACAGAGCCTTGAGCGGCATGGTTTAGTGTGAAGTGTCCCTGCCCATGTTAGGGGGTTGGAACTAGATGATCTTAAGGTCCTTTCCAACCCTAACTATTCTACAATTCTCTGATTCTAAAATTACTAGGCACAGAGAACACTTTGTTACAGAAACAATTACCATATGAATACAAACACAACCTTACCTGTGTTCCAACAAGCCTTAGCTATATGAGCTAGGCAGATCTACAGTGCACAAGAAACTCTTTCCTTCAAGGCGGAATACTACTTTTATCACATATTTTCGGCTTCCTTTCAGCTGCCACTATGAATTCCTGCTCTGACACCACTGCTCTTACACCTTGATGACATAACTACTATCTGCTCTGTAGAATAGTTGCCCTATTTACCTTGGTAAATATTACCTTGGAATATTTACCTTGGTACCCTATGATGAGAGGGGAGATGCATTTTCCCTGTCTGCCCTTGCCATCTTTGTAGGTATAAAAGGGTAAAAAAACTGCTTCGTGGACCACTTCTCTGTGTTACTCTCTCCTTTTTAGCTTTCCTTTTCTTTTTATGTCTTGACCCTGACTCAGTTTTAGGATGGGTAGTAGATATCTCCCTTTGAGGAAGCCTTTCCAGACTGAAACCTTTGTAAGAGCCCTTCTAATTACGCTTCTTATAGGATAACCATCCTGAAGGAGTTGCATAATCCTCCCTTGCACTGTCCTGCTGATGAGCTGCAAATTGACACTATGTAAAAATATTCGAAGCTTGGCCTCCTTTCTTCTTTTGTGACTGTTTTAGAGAGCTCCTCTCTTCAGAGCATCACTTACAAATTTAGATATTTGCATGTGGCGTGACTACCTTTAAGTTCTGCTTTATTCATATCTCTCTTTTTTTTTTTTTGTGCGTGTGTGGTGTACTTTTGTTTGTTTTTTTTCTTTTTTCCTTGCTTGCCTATAACACTATCTCTGGGCTGTACTGCTTTTTTAGTATATAGAAAAGTCAGTGTAGCCGCAAGAAAAGGAGTCTTCATTTGTGTAATGTGCCTTCATTCAAAATCAGCTCCTGATTACTGCAGGTTTATCTTTTTAGTAAAAAAATAAGGGTTTTGTAGAGGACCAGGTCAGGAAATGAGGATTTGGCTTAATCACAGCCTTAAATCCCATTCAGAATTGTGATGGAGTCAAAGAATAAGGATTGCTTTCTTTTCTTGAATCTGAGCCTAAATGATGTTCAGTGGACTAAAGAAGAAGAAAAACTTAAATAGCAGAAGTAAAAAATTCAGGTAAAGTTGAAGGAACAGAGGGAATATTTGACTGGTATTCTCATGATTAAAACCTTTTTCCTGATCTAAAGCTCATAGAGTGAGTATTCAGAACGAATGTTGAAAATACTCTTCAAACATGCCAGTTTCTGGCAGAAAATCTGATTGGTTATGGCTCATAATAATGAAAATGTGAATCACATTATAATTTCGTATCAGAGATTTCATTCATACAATCCGAGCAAGCTGATTTTTCTTGTTCCTTTTGCATGATCACACTTTTTAGAATGAAAAAGATCACAGAAGCATCTGAATAAGTAGACATTCATCTAAAATTAAATCCAATTAAATCTGTAACTGAGATCAAAAATGCATTTTATGATAAATTCTGTACAAATGCAGAAGATGAGAGAGTCTTTGCCCTGACAATGAAATCAAGCTCCAAGTAAACAGATAACATATAACAAATAAGTAAAGACTAGGTAAATTGCAGCTTTTACTGCTTGCAAATTATGAATTGGAAGACAGACCATTGACTCAGATGAACAGTTGAGCCACAGCAGTCTAACAGATTCCCTTGTATTAGCTGAGACAGTAATTTATTCCTCTGCTCATTGCAGAAGATTCTAAGTTGGCAGATTAGATGTTGGTTGGCCATATGCATGGGGACAGGTAACAAACCTCAGCAAAAAAATCTGCTTATACCACCTGAGAATGATGTTGAGGTAGTGTCTGCTGAGGAAGAGATCAGAAGTGAATGAACAAAACTGATCAGCTGAAACTAGTAAAGAAAAAAAATGAGAACATCTACCTGGTTTGCTAGAGGACTTAATGTGACATTGAGATCAGGTGAATGAAATTCCACTGAAATATAGGCACTTTACCTTTAATCCTGACATACCACCATGATCTGTCAAGCTTGTGTTGTTCTGGAACACACTCTCACTACACTAAATGAGGGAGAATGATTTGGTTTGATTCATGTGTCCCAAGTTTGAGTTAAGCCTCACTTGCAATGTAAGAATTCTGTTCCTGCTCCTTCCTTTCTTGTTTGGGTTCTTTTTTTTTTTTTGCTTGTTTTTTGTTTGCTTGTATATTCTTTGGTGTTTTTTTTTTCTTATTTGTCCTTTTCTTCTCTTCCTTTTATTTATCTTCTTTATTTGCCAATCATTGATTGGTGTTCTTTGTTAGGTTTTCTAGGAAACCATGACCCAAAAGCAGGCAGTGTGTAGTTACAGAAGCCAGTACAGATCTGATATTTCTTAAAGGGAATCAGACCTAACCTGTTGGTCAATGTTATGCTGAAATAATCACTAAAATATGAGATTGTGTTTACACTACTGAGGATAACATGGTGTGGTTGTTCTCCTCTGCAGTGGAGTGGAATGGAGACAAAATCTTGCATCCTATCTTTACTACTTCTTCTTTGTGACTGTTTCATATTTCGTTTTCAGGAAACTAAGGATGACTCTGTTAAGTAATCATGAAGGCACAAACCTGTCTTAACTAGTTTTTTCCTTGTTTTTACCCAAGGATAATGTCATGTCAGTTAGATGGAGAAGTACTGTTAGTTTAAGAGCCATATTTAATGTTTTACATTTCAAGTAGCTTTCTTGATTTTTATCTGCCTCTGCTTTTAGTAAAGGATGAGAATTTTTTAATGGTAATCATTTATTGATGGATTTAAAAAGCTTCTATAAATAATCATAACTCCAAGCCATTTATTTGATCAACTTTAATGTATCAAAGTTGGTAACTACCAATTTAGACGGAAGTTTCAATTGCACAGATCTTCAGATTCCTTCAGCTGCAGTTGTATACTTCTGTCGAGTGTATGAGAATGCAAAACAGCAGATAAATCTGGGTTACCGCTCAGTTGCATGAATAGTTATCTACTTCTTAAACACTGTTGAAGTACTGTGTATGTGGATGAGGGTACACTGTCCATGCAGAAATAACAGGCATGTCTGCTGCTGCTTGTCCTTAACTTTCTTGAAGGTTGTATTTAATCTTAAAATTTTCATGAATCTTTTCTGTATCTTTCACAGGGAGATATTTCTTCTCTAATCAACCAGATGATCCTTCAAGTTGTCTCTTCAATGTTGAGAATAGAAAATGAGGGATTTATTTCTGTACTGAAGGAAAATTTTGAGAGCTGTGTCTCTATGATACTTAAAGCAATAGGCATTTGGTGTGTTACAAGTCTGCATCCATCCCCAGTCCCCTCTGTCTTCTGTGATGATCTGAAGAATAAGGGAGGTTTATTGATGGGAAAGAAGTTTGGAGGAAGAGATAGGAACAAGATTGATCAGATATGAATGTTACTACAGGAAGTTTTAGCAAAGGAGCAGGAACAGAAAGAATACAGAAATGAAAGAGAGAGTGAACTTCTTAAAGATCATATTTCATAGTTCTTTATTGCTGTCTGCTCCCTGTTCTATATGTATTGGGGAAGGGAAAATGCAAAATCTGAAAGAACAGTGATAAATACTTCTCTGTGGTGCAAATGACTTAATAAAAACTCAACTTTCATTTGTGTTTTATCATCCTTTCACCAGACATCCGTGGTGTGCTATTTATAGCTGTGTAATTCACAGTAGCTTGTCAATTATCCTATAGGGCACTTCCTCACTGTTGGTTGGAAGGCAATGGAATATCCCAGATGAATGGCAGTATTTGCTGTAACACTATGGCAGACTTGCAAATGCGATTTTGTTGCAGGCTGCCTATGGTTGGGATGGAAATCTTGAGAGGGCACCAACAGTTTTTCTGCCTTCCTGCTTTATGCCAAAAACCAGCTAAAATGAGTGAAGGAAAAAATCTTAACTCTCTCTTAAGCAGCATTTTTTATTCAGTCACATTTTTGTTGCTCTTCTCTGCTGTGAGACATAGGCAGGGTCTAATGCTGAGAAGATAGGAAGTTTTTCAGCTTTCAGGGCATTACTGGCTCTGGTCTGGTCGCTTCAGAACATAAATAGATGAAGGTATATATTCTTTGGCTCCTCTCAGCGTACATATATGATTTTTTAAATCTGCCATGATAAGGATTAGCAAGCTCCAATTCTTTTAATTTAATAGTTTTAATTTATGGAACCTTGAAGGAAGGCATCCCTTCTTCATCTGGAGAAACAGGGTCTGGGAATCAACCATTAGCTAAGAGCACAGTACCTAACTAAATCCTCATTGTTAGAGGTTCACACCTGGTTTCTGAGATGCTTTTCATCTGGCATTGTATCAACTAGATTAGTACTTTTCCTTTTTGGAATCAGGTACTGACAGAACATTGATTCCCATCAACCTAATTACCTGCATTTCAGTATTCCTTATAAAATGTGGAAATCAAAACTATACTGTAGCATTCTGGTCTGGGTTTTACCAGTGACATATGAACAATTAACTTTGTCTTCCTAGCCTTCCTTTTGCTCAGTGTTCATCCATCCAGAACACCTAAATACTTTTGAAGCTCCACAGGCCCCACTCTGTATAACTGCACTGCAGCCCATGCTCCTGAAGAACACTTGCAACATGCAAAAAAGCAAAAAGGGGGAAGAGGGGGGGGGGAAAAAAATAAAATAGTAAGCAAGATCCCTCCTTTTGTCTGCTCTGCAGTGCTGATTTACAAATTTGACTATTCTTGTTGAGATTATCAGCAGCATATGTATACTCACTCAATGAATGTGTCATACCAATCTTGTAAAAAGACACGTAATCTCTTCATTTAATGATTTCACGTTAACAGCTACTTTTGAGAATGGGTTGTTGTCTGTTAAACTGGAATTGATTAATATTGCATAGTTCTAATATTTTTGTAAGATTGTGCTAGGGCAAATACCTTGTGGAAGTCTAAGCACATTATAGCTCTACTGATTCCTTTAACAGCTCAACTTGTAGAGTCCTGGAGGATGTAATCAGGCTTATGTGACATGATTTATTTTTTCAAGAGGTGCTGTTGAGAGGCAGTACTTATACAGCTGTTTCTTACTTCTCTCTAAGATAAATGAATGCTCAGTCAGGTTTTCCATTAATTTATTGGGGGATATAGCAGGGTTTTTTTGTTGCTTGGGTTTCCTTGCTTTCTTTCTGAGTATTAGAATTTAATGTTTCTCTATCCTTCCAGACTGTGCCTGTATCAGGTACACTGAATATGAACAATAGCTGTCCAAAATGCCCTGAGCCAACTTCTCTTACTTTTGGTTAAAGCTATTTGGGTTTGATAAAATATTTTGGTTTTTATGGTTATGGTGTAATAGTTTGCTGAGTTACTTTTCACCCAAAATATTTTTTTATATATATATTTTTTGTATTTAGGAAGCCCCCACAAATTAAGTATTACCCCTTTCCTTTTTATCCATATATGTCAGATAGACAGAGAGCTTGTTTTACCTGTGTTTCTATTTCTCTTTCTATATCCATCTTTCAATAAGTAACTTGCGAGGGTAAATCCAACCCTTTAATGTGCTGTAAACCCAGAGATGGCTGAAGGTGTTTTTCAGAACTGCGGTGTCAATCCTTTTTGACTAACAGAAAACTTCTTTTGAGTGGTTTCCTCCTGACTTTCGTTCACATTTTCTTCCTAGACATATATATCCAGCCAGTTTGCTGGCTATGGCAAGAGTATTCCATATTTTCTAGTCACATGGTTTGAGAAAAGCTCATGGTTACGTAACTGGCTTCTTGTTAAGGCATTGTTTGTCCAGCTGGAAGTCTGATTTGTACGTGTAACAGATCGACTGCAACATGAGGGAAAATGGATTGCATCAACTTCTACTAAATGTGGTTTTCCTGCTCAGACCCAGAATCCCGGCACTGGTACAGATGCTGCTGAAATGTTTCCTTGACAGCCTTTGATCTTTTGTTCAATTCACTTCTGAATGGGGTCTGACTTCTAAAAATTCTTTGCTTTAAATGGATGTTACCTCACTGTCTGCCACAGTCAATTGTCAGCCAAACACCAGCTCTTCCTCTCTCTGAGATTCAGTCCCTTCCAGTTTCTATTCTCTCTTTTGGAACTTATGATCCAGTATTTTACAAAAATAAAGCCTTGCCATGTATTACAGTTCACTGCCTCCAGTATTTCCTGCTGTCATTAGTTTTCAAAACAAGGAAAACTCCAAAGCTATTATCTGAATTTCCCCTGCTCCCTGACAAGATCCTAGAAGTCTTCTTTACCCCTTGATTTCCTCAAGATACCATGACCCCCATCTTACATCAGTTCCTCTTTTGTAACATAAAGCCTCTCAGCAACACAGAAACCAGGCCTTCTTCAAGTCACTGATAAAGGTGTTTGATGCCCAGGTCCCCAGACAGACCCTGCAGTGCCCAGCTTATCACTGGCCCAGAGCTGAACCGCAATCCATTAACCACTGCCCTCTAAGCCAAACAGATTTTGCCTGGTTGTCCACCCACCCAGGCCGTAATGTCTTAGTACTGCAATGCTGTGGGATGCAGTGATGAAAGCCTTGCAAATTTAATGCAAATGGCATTCACTGCTTCTCCTGTATCTAAAAAATCAGTCATTTTATCGCAGTGTACTCAGGTAGTTCTGGCATGACTTACCTTTGGGTAAGTCTGTGCTGATGGTTCCTGATCACCTCCTCCATCATGTACCCAGAAATGTGTTTGATGAGGGCATGATCTGTGATTTACCCAGGAACTGACGTCCTGCCCAAGAACTTCCTGGGTGCTGGATTTCACCTGGACTTCAGCTGTTTGTCTCCTGCATCTCCCATGCTTTTCCCAGCAGCACTTGCTTTTCCCCTCCACTTTCGAATTTAATGGCTCAGTTAATTCATATAAAAGCTTACCCAGAATATATTAGCTTAGACATCTGAGGCTGTTTTCTTCCCACCTTTAATACATTTGGCTGTACACCTTAAAGGAGTATATTTACTGTTGGTGCTTATGAGGCCTTGCTACTTCAAAGCTAAATGTGTAAAAAGCACTTAGAAGTTATTACAGGGATATCTAACTAGTAGCCAAGAAGTAAACTTAGGACTAAGAAACAAATAAAGAAACAGAGAAGGAAAACCAGGAAGACAGACAAATTCACTTCAAACAGGACAAAGTAGCAAAGCTATGTCCAGGGCACAGCAGAAATGTGGCACTTGGTTTATTTAGTACTTTCATCTTTAAATCTGCTTTCATAAATAAATTATCTACTTCAAACTTTTTTTCTGCTTCTGCCTGGTTTTATTTTTTTATTTATTTCCATCTCTTTCTCTTTTTTTACTTGTAAAGCTTTAACTGAATTTTTCATTAAAAACAAAACAAAACAAATAAACCAATGAATTTTACCTTAACCAAAGCTTTTCAGCTCCCAGAGTAGTCAAGTTTTATTAGTTCTGCTCTATGTTCACTACTTGCGCATGTCACAATTGTATCCCAAGCCCTCAAAGGTTTTTTTATCCATTAGTTGTTTCAGGATTTCCGTCATATCTGGTTGTGTGTATACAGCAGCCAGAGCACTGCAAATCCTTCCAGATGGGGACTGGTAGATACTATGGTTTCTTTAAGTTAAAAACCTCCCAGTCAGCCTGTGGACAGAGCTTCCTTTCCATATCCAAACCCTGGAGGCAGATATATACCTCCTCTGAGTTCCTGTGCCAAGATTTCTGAGTAAATTAAAGGGGACTGGATTACAGAAGCTGTTTACCAGTGAGAGATATTTTTATGTTTAGAATACAGAACTTAATATCTGTAATAGCAAGAAGCTTCCAGAAGTGGGCCCTGAAAGTTATTTCTGTAAAGAAGAGGATCTCTCCCCTTTTAAAGAAGGAAGAGTTAAATGCAAATTTTAACTAATAAGAAAAAAGTTCACATACAAAATGCAAGAAGCACCATTCCAATCACCTGAAAAGCAGAAAACAGGTTGTAATATGTAGTCAATTAAAAATTCTCTTGGGTCTTAATGTGATGAATATTTGATGTTGCCCTTAAATAGGACACCTGATGGTGGTAGGGAAGTATCTGCTAAGTTTAAAACTGAACGTAAGGTTATGCTGAGGATTTAGGATTTGATGAAGACTACAGTCAAATATTAGTTTCAGAAATTCATATTTTCACTCTGTGCTGCCTGAGCTGAAATCAGAGTTCTAGAATATTTTTTCCATCCTCTTTTCACCTCTTTTCCGATTCAGCTGAAATATATAGGTCTGGTGTCATTCTTTCTTCCTTTGAGTTTCATAAATATAGCTAAAGGTGCCCCTTTTACTCTGAGGATGCCTGTCCTATGAATATAAATAGCAAACACTACAGGCAGATTGTCCAAAGACGTATTCACCTTGGACCACTCTTACCCCACAGAGGACTAGGCATCTGCTGTGGCTGAAATTGGATGGAAGTGATCCAGAACGTTGGGTTACCCAAACCAGAGACATGTACAATTAGCAGTAGCAATTCGGTTACTTCTGTTACGTCAATGTGTATTGAGGCAATTTCATCAGAGGAACATCATGTCAGGACCTTTCTGTCTTTACGGTGTTCCAAAATTTGATTTGATATTGTCGTGACTACCCAGCTCCTCAAGCTTTATCATAATCTATTCCATATTTAGAGCAGATGCCTTTGCACTCCTTCATGCCAAAGCAAGGCTCCTTTTATTCACAGGAGCAGTCAAGCTGATCTGAGTTGCTGAGATAAGAATAAATCTATCTATGCTAAACCTGCAGAGGAACAGATTTTGCCATATTAATGAAGATATTAATTAGTTGTAATACAAAGCAGTAGAACCCTTGATGTAACGAGGGTTGAACTCTCCTTGTAAAATGTATTATATGGATATGAAAGGAGATACAGTCTGTGTTCTAAGGAATATAGGATATAGAAGGCACATGCATATACACACATGGGGGAGAGCAGAAGAGTGAAAAAGCAATTGGAAAGTGCCAAGTATGGGGAAAGATGCTCTGAGAGTTGATGTTTGTTCTTCACTTGCATTTTTATGCCAATAACTGGGGAAGGGTATATGACTCTTAGGGGTCAACTAAGGCAAGGGAAGGAGCCAGTGAAGAGGCACTGATGATAAGATGAATGCAGATAAAAAAAGAGTATTTTGGTGATGTTATGTAAGCAACTGAGTAGCAAGATGAGGGCTCGGCACATACATGCTATGGAGAAGTATGTGCAGTGAAGCTATTTGTGAAGAGACAGTAGAATGCAATTTGCTTGAACTCAACTATATTTACTATATCTAATTTACTATATCTAATTGCCTTATTGCCAGTGGGATTTGTATGAGTAAATGAACACTAGAAAGAGGAAGAATACTAATAATAAGGGTTTATTTTATGTAGGGCTATCACTGTTCATCTGTGTAAACCATATCAAAGTAAGTTAATTCAAATCTATTTTATATAGGATTATCTCTTTTCAGCTTTGAAAATTATATTAAAAAATAGGTCAATTACAGCAAAACTACTAAGCAGGCAAAAACCACTATCATAAAAAGAATCAGTTCGTTTTCTAATTACAAAGAATGAAAAAATCACTAACATCAATTTTAAGATGCATCTTCAATGGAAGAACAAACATAAAATTGGAAGCTGACATCTTTCCTTTGCGAACTGCTCCTCTAAAAACTGCTGGTTTGAACAAACTTCCAAACTAACATCTTTTATATATACATGAGGTCATTGCAATTTTTTTCCCCAACTGATATTTGGTAACAAGGCACTTGGCAGATGGTATGCCAAGTTAGATCACTTCTTTTGTGCTATTGAAGTGTGGTTTTTAAACCCATTTCCCATTAAAAACTATGGATCTTTTTATATAATGGCCACCACTGAGGTTACAGAGACATTCGTTCATCTTCACAAACTGTGCCAACTTATTTATCAGGCAGACACTGATGATAAGCAAAGTGATTTTCATGTTGCAGACAGTATTTGATCATTTCACATAGATAGAATACCCTGGAATATACATGTGTATGGTCAGCTTAGTACTGCTTTGAGGACAGGCTGATATCCTGACATACTTCTGAACATAATGCCTAAACAGTGTTGTCCCAAAGCTGGCCTTCACTAAAGCAGCAGAGGAGACTGTTGAAATTACAGGTCCCCTTTTTACAACAAACCAGCTGCTGTGATTAGAACTGATTAAAGTAGGTCAAGGGGTTGGAATAGAAAAACTTCATCAAATTAATTGTGTATTAGACAATGTCTTACTTCTTAAGCTTCAGTCCACTTTCTGCAATTGATTTGGTCACTAGGAAGAGGCAAGATATGTGTGCTGTCATCATGAGGTACATTGGGTAATTTGGAGGTAGTTTTGGAGTTAGCTAACACTAGGTGAAATTTCTGCAATGTGTTGTAATGCAGTGGAAAAGGAAGGATGGCAGTGTTTCAGTGTCCTCATTCCAAGTGGATACGGAGATACACTGAGCTTCATCTAGCAATTTTTCTGAGGAATGTTTATGTACCTAATAACTACTAATCTGCTGTCATTCCATTAAACAATTGATGATTATAATCAATATAATGATTCATTGTGATAGAGCATTTCACAGGTTTGTTTTGTTTTTATATCAGACTCCTGATGAGACACGGAATGTCACATATCTGTGGATGAAGCACAACAGAAAAGTAAAGACAGAAACAGAAAGACAAGATGCTTGTGGAGGCCACTGGATAATAGCTCTTCTTCAGTTTACATCTGCTGCCCAATTAATATTTTTTTTTGCAAGGAAATAGATGTTACGGTGTTCACCCACATGGCTCTAGTAAAGAGATGAGGTTTGATCCATTTGCTTTGATGTAGATAGGTACTATCAAAGGAGTCTTTAGCTGTTTACATCTAGGGGCTAGCATGACCCTTAGGAGAGACAAGCACCCCTCTGGACCAGACGTGGGAGACCAGGAGTATCCTACAGTAGTTCAAATGTCTCGACATTTTTCCTTATACCTGTGGTGTAAGTGGACTATCTTACTTTCTTAGTGTACTGATATTACTGAGACCAAATCAGACTTTTTAGAGAGCTCCAATCCTGCAGTATCCACATACTAGCATATTAGATGATGATTTTAAAACCATCTGCCATCCACTGCAATCAAGTCAAAGTATAGATTGAGACCCTAACTCACCCAAGTCCCTCCAAGACAGATTAATTCAAACTCACTGGCAGTCAGTAACATGCAGTTCCTACTGTTGCAGATATTACCAGTAATAATTCTGTCTTAATCAAAGCCTTCCTGGAAAATGGACAATAGGCTCTGATGAGTAATATCCTGGCTGCAAACTATTTCATGGGGCATTTTGCTAGGTCTTGTTTAGGAAATGAAGTATTTTTGTAGTCCTATACTGAATACACATCCATGCACGTTGCCATTATAATAATAAAATCAGACAAAAATCTAATGAAGCAACAGCTTTGTTACATCATGCTCGGAGCAAAATACTATTTCTGAGGTTCTTGTGGGGGCCAACTTCTATGATGGAGAAAGTTTTGTCCAGAAAGCTGACTACTCCCTGTATAAACTTAAAGGATAGTAAAGGTAGAGGGAAAGCCACTAATTATCAGAAAACTGAGAGTTCTCTCTGATAAATGTCAGTATCTCGCCATATCTTCCAGCAGATAAATACAGTAGGACATTCTGGTATGGAAAAATTTGGTTTCTTGTTCAGCCCATATGTTCAAGTATATAAGGCTATGTCTTAACAACTGAGTTTTCCCATTTTGTGGTTTCTGCTAAATTTGTGTTTGGGAAAAATAAAAAGTTTCTCCATGCTGCATAGACCTGATATAAGTAGAAATGTAAGGCCTTTTGTTACCATGACTCATCTGGGTAGAAATCTCTTAATGTAACTGAAGTAACTCCTCTTAGCCTGAATGAATTTTGAAGTCTCCAGAACCAGCCTCTGCATGGCAAAGATCTGCCTAGTTCTGTCCACACAGTATCTCACATAAGGACTACTCCCATTTATGTATCTTCCTACTAGATAAGGTCAGTAATAAATGGAAATAATCTTAGTCGCTACATCCCCTCAAATTTCAGTACTGCTCTTTTCAGCACTGTTTCTTGCTCTTCTGATGTGGCTTTGGTTTTTCTGTCTACTTCCCCTGCTTCCTTTTGGGGAAAAGAAATGTCTGTTAGTGCCTAAGACATGGGTTTGGTTTACTGTATTTGCACTAATGAATGACCTAGTCATTTTGGTCAAGTCCTCTGTCATCATCACTCCAATTTTCCAACCAGTCCCACTGCCTGCTCAGATTCTGTGTGCTATCCCTATGCTCTAACCACATCTGGCAGTGTCAGTAGTGGCTTCATACTCATTAACAGATGAAGATTAGGTGAAGATGAAGGCCTGTGGTTAACTAAGGTTTAGCACAGTTCAGGTTAAAAGTATAAAAGCAAATTCAGCTGCTCTAGTGCACTAGGGATTAAATTGTCTTTCATTTCTATATGTACAAATAATAGGAGGGACAGAATATTAACTCTAAATACTATAAGAAACCCTTCATCATGTGAAAAATTGCCAGCCTAGGTTTAAGTGTAGAAAGAAAAAGAGTGAAAATTTAAAAGGCAGACATTTACCTTTTTACACAATCTTAACAATTTTGGTGAACATGTTTTTTGTACTGACAAGCTGCTACAAAACCTATTTGAAGGGATAGAACTTGTATAATTATCACCAGTGTTTCCACTGAAACTCTTAGACTATGAATCTGCTTGTACTTGTTCAACTGAAACACTCACTGTCTTGTAGAGAATTCTGAAGCTTCATTTCCTCTAAAATTTTCCAGGGACAGGATGTCAGTATAGCCAGAATGCCTTTAGGGGCATCCAGGGGAACTCCAAACAATGAATTTAAAAAAGCTTGTCATTGGAACTGCATCTTTGCAGTTCTCACAAGAAAAAAATAAAGAAAAAAGACAAAAAAATATCTTGAGGAACTTTTTTTTTGCAAACATAATCCATGTTTTGAATATTTTTTTTTCTGTTTCAAGATGAGAAAAAGTGTTAAAACATTTCTAGTCAAGGCATGCAATTTTTTTTTTCATGAAATACCTCACTATCAATATAATACAGAGGCCTAGTTCTTGATTATACGTTACAGAGTGGACTTCAGGAGCAAAATAATAATTTTGAT
Source organism: Myiopsitta monachus (assembly GCA_017639245.1). Lineage (NCBI taxonomy): Eukaryota > Metazoa > Chordata > Aves > Psittaciformes > Psittacidae > Myiopsitta > Myiopsitta monachus. The sequence goes on along the minus strand of CM029922.1, from coordinate 19,964,670 downwards.
CACAGCAGATGCCTATGTACAAAAGATTACTGTTGGTTGCTGTGTTACAAATTTAAGGGAAATAGGGTGAATGTACCATCTGAGATGACTGACAGGCATGAGAAGTGATGTCTTTGTATTTGTTGTAGAGAAGTCTTTCATCTATTGTAGGGTCAGGAAGCCTTGGTTATGGCTGAAATGTTAACCAGGATTTTGGAAAACCCGGTTTAATTACTCAGTTGTCCAAACTGTGACAACTGGAATAGATTCACCCCTACCTCACTTTAGCATCTACCTGAGCTGCCTATGCTGGCAAACTAGCTATTCTGTGTCATCTCTGTAGTTGACAGAGAGAGAGAGAGAGGATGCAGAAGGTTGCTGAACCCAACTAAGATTTGATTTTGGGATGCACCTACCTTTCTCTGTTTCCTACAGAGAGACTTCCACTGCTCTCTGGTTAAGCAGAGCAAATGTAGCCCTTCATATGTTGATTTTCCACTTGCAGAATGAAACCATTTCTGTTCTTTCATGGGTTCTGTAAGTTTAGACCATTTCCCCAGGTTTTTGTAAGCCAAAACGTCTGTCTCAGAACTTAGGCTGAAAATGGTGTTATGAAAATACCTGCAAATAAGAAAAAGGCATGTGTATGTGAGTAACATTCACATTTAATGCATGCCATTAGAGTTCTTCAGAGGTGTCTCAAAAATATTCAATTGAAACCAATTTTTTTCTGTCCTCACTTGTTGTCTTAGTCAAAGCCAACACTCTTTCCATTATACAGTGTTTGAAAAGCTAACACATTGCATTTATTTACAAGTCCATGTTAAACTGATTGCCCTTCCTCTGTGCAGCCTGGGAATTATACACATCATCTGATCCTGCTGGTAGATCCGTGCACTGCCAGCAATGACATCGTTTATTCAGTGTTTCTATTAATGATAAATTTAGCCATCTAAAAGGATGAGGCATGTGCCCTCAGACGGATGCTAAATTGAAATTACCACTTAGCCTGCAATGAATTGCCTACTTTTTGATTAATAGGCTGAATTCCAGATCTGACCTTTTCAAAATTGCTGAATTATTAAATCTTGTGACAGACAACAGAGTTCTTCTTACAAGGAGAAGTGTATTATGTAAACATGTAGGGTCACCTAGAGAGGAGTCCAGGTTTTGGTACCTTGTAACAACCCCCCCCCCCCCCAAGTGTTAGCCAAGGTGCCATGTCAATCCAGTTCATAGCTGCAGGATAATGCTTCTCCATTGTGCCAGCACTTCCCATATTGCAGTCACGCAGAAGATGATCTGGAGGTGTAACAAGTGGTTCTGTATTGTCTTTTCTAGTTTCAGCACCTAAATTAGCATTACTTTCCATTTCTAGAAAACCCCACCCGGAGCTCTGCACTCTTATACTTAGAATGTAATAATACCCATGCTAGCTAAAGTGTTCTCTAAATGATACTGTGCTGTAGATATATCTTTAGTCAGATGAGAGGTTTCTGCCTGCTGCTGTTGGACACTCAATTCAGAGGGGAAGGTTCCATACCCCAGAAAACAAATTAAAGCACTTTGCTGTGAATTATATGCATATAAGGTAGAATATGCAGCACTGTATCCAGCTCTGGGGACCCCAAAATAAGAAGGATGTGGACCTGCTTGAGTGAAGCCAGAGGAGGCCACGAAGGTGCTCTGAGGGCTGGAGCACCTCTGCTATGGAGGCAGGCTCAGAGAGCTGAGCTTGTTCAGTCTGGAAAAGAGAAGGCTCCAGGGAGACCTTAGAGCAGCTTCCAGTTCCTAAAGGGGGCCTACAAGAAAGCTAGAGAGGGGCTTTTTACAAGGGCATAAAGTGACAGGATGAGGAGGAATAGCTTTAAATTGACACAGGAGAGATTTAGATTAGGTGTTAGGAAGAAATTCTTCCCTCTGAGGGTGGTGAGGCACCAGCACAGGCTGCCCAGAGAAGCTGTGGCTGCCCCATCCCTGACTGTGCTCAAGGCCAGGTTGGACAGGGCTTGGACCAAGCTGATCTAGTGGAAGGCGCCCCTGCCTGTGGCAGGAGGGTTGGAAGTAGATGATCTTTCAAGTCTCTTCCAACCTAAACTATTCAATGATTCTATGAATCCACAGAACCACAGAATGGTTGAGATTGGAAGACAGCTCTGGAGGACATCTAGTCCAGCCCCCTGCTCAGAGCATGGTCACCTTAAAATATTATTTAGGGCTATCTTCTGTGAGTTTTTAGTACCTCCAAGGGTGGATACTCCACAGGCTCCCTGGGTAGCCTGTCACAAATTTTGATCACTCTCCTGCTAAAGATGTTTTTCTTGTATTCCAGAGGAAAATGGGAACTGTTTTAACCTTTCTACATAAGAGAAGAGGTTCTAACCACAGTTTCCCATCCTGGTGTGTTCCTGCAGAGATGTTGCTTTCAAGGCTTGAATATTAAATAAATGAGAGAGACAGAAGAAGAAATGTCCAATGAATTTATAGATCATGATCCACTGTCACCATCCAGAGAGGCCAATACACACTGTAGTGTATTCAGCTGAAAAGAGCTGGATTCTGATCTGGCAGTGGTGTGCTTTGGAATTAAGGTGATGTAAATAACAAAACAACATAGTATGATGGATTCTCTGCTAAAAATAAATACCCATACCCACAAGGCATTTTGCACTTGTCCAGTTTCAGCCACAAGTGAAGAAGTCTGAAGATAAACAAATATCGTATGTCTACTTGCAACATCACTTAAGTCTTAGGGAACCTCCAATTGATGCTACCCCAGCCAAAACCAGGACAATCATAAAACAGAAAATGTAGGTGAAGGTAAATGTTTGTAACCCTCCTGGTGTGGCCTGAAAAAAGAAACCATTTCCAAAAGAGGGATAAAAGACCTGGGGAAAGGAGAACTCCACTGGCCTTGACATAAAGAAGGGGATTGGACAGAAGGAACCAATGGGCAGGGCTCAATTATAATTTTTTACTTTATCACAAATGGAGACATTTTTGCTAAAGAAATTAAAAAATTGTGCCATAGGTGGAGTAAAAATATGGCTGTAATAAAGTGGGAAAGCCTGGGGTCCCCAGCTTAGCTAAACACACTGGGGTGAATTGTCTGCACGATGCAGCACAATCACTTGAGGCTTTGTAATGTTGAAAGATTTAAATAAAATGCAGTAAAATTATCTGAGAAATTTCTTCTGAGTAATGAAGTCAAGCTGTGTTTCAGTGTGGCGTGGTGCCTGGTTGCAGAATAGAAGCTACTAAGGAACAATGGAAGAAAAGATGAGCTAGGAAAAGCAAAAGCAGCAGGTGAAGGAGAGAGGCTGGTGAAGAAAGAAAGAGCTGCAGTATCATGCAACACAGTCAGGTGCAGCACCAAAGGTGCTCTGTATCCCACTGTGAGAAGTACAAGGAGCCTGAGAAGATTCAAGTGTCAGCTGCGTCTGGGGTTATCTGGGGTGGGAAACCTCCAGCTGCCTTTGCAGCTTCTCAATCAAGAAAGATGGGAGGAATGCGTTACTGTATTGTTGCAAGGAAAAGAATGGGTAACTGGTTGCTTAATGTTGTCATTTTTCCTTTGTCTTCATTTTGTCTCTTCCCTCAGGATGATATTGTTCTTTTGAGTAATTGGAGAGTCTGAAGGAAGGAAATATCACTCACTGAATGTGTGGAGACATGAAGTTTTCCACTTTTCGAAGTGCAGGCTCAGGCTGGTGTTCATTATCCGCCCTTAAAAACTGAACGCAGCTTTGGCTGCTAACCTCAGCGCCTAGCAGAGTGGCTACACTCCACCAAACAGATTATTTCTCCAAATTTACATGTCAGTCAGGGATAGAGCTGGAGGACACAGTTTGTCACCAAGAGGTTTTAGTTTAGGGTGGGTTTTTTTCTTGCTGCCAAAACACACAAAGTGAGACTGACCAAAACAGGTCATGAAATTGTATTTAATTCAACATAAAATTGTTCTAAAAAGATATTTCCAAGCCCAGCAACAATTAATTTCAACATTTTCAGAATTAAGCTCTTAAAAAAGTGAAAACCCCTTAAAGCTGTTACTCCATGAATTAAGCAAGAGAAAGTGAGTTTTGTTTTGTACAACTTGATTCCAAGTCTCTGCCTCAGCAAATGAAGCAGGACAAGATCAATCACTTCCATTTTACTGCACTCGGCTGACATCACTGGCTGCGCCATGCCAAACAATACCAAGTTACATTTTCATCAGCAATTCACTATGATTCACTGGTTGCTGGCTTTAAACAGTCTATTGATCCTCAGATATATTTTGGAACAGTGATAGCCATTTTAGAAAAAAATATTCTGTCTGGATAAGGACTCACCAAAAAGAGATACTTTTTACTGTAACCTGTGTAGCCATAATTCTGGCTATGCTTTCCATATGTGAAACTAATTCATGGTTGTGCATCCAGGAAAATGCTTCTGAGTTTAGTCTGCGATCAGGATGGAAATAAACTGAGGGAAGTTGGGATCAGCCCTTTTTTTTTTTTTGCAGCCTCACCTGCCCAGGTTTGGATTTGTAAAAAGCTGAAGTCACTTGAGAATTCACATGATTTCTGTGAATTCTGTAGCTTCTGTCCAAAGTGTTGCAGCCCCACCACTATAAGCAGTGATTGCCCGTAGCAGCTCTGCATACCCCACTTCAGCCAGACCTCCCAGACTCACTTTGGTATCTGGCAAGCTTGCAGCTCTAGATGCAGTGTGTTGGCTTGCTCAGATACCTCCAGCCCTGCAGCCTTTTCCTGTTATTTTTCCTCACTACTCTCCCTTGCAGACACATCACCATGTCACCCTGACAACGGACTCTCCCTCACTTCTTTGGCAATTGCCAGAGAGCCCACACCTCCACCTGTCACATTCCTGCCCTTACACATGACTGGGTTATATCTACATTAACTGGCAGTGCAGGCAAGTAGAAGCAGATTTACAGAGTTTAGCAGTTCATGCTGAGGGTGCAATAACTTCTACAATTACACTTCAGAGTGTTTTGCTTTGCTCTAGGTCCAGTCTGGTCCAAAGGACTGCAAGTGCTGAAGCATGTCAGGAGTATTGTGGTATTGGATTTTCTTGTTCAGTTCCAAACAGAAAAAAATTCCCATTTGGGTGCTCTTGTACCCCCTTGGAGTGTCGGGTAGACTCCTCCCCAGAATCCTTCGCAGCACTCTTCCTTCCCGAGAAAGGAGTCAAGACTTAAGCAAAGCCTTGTTCCTCTATGCCAACACTGCAGTATTTAAGCTATTTTTTTTTTAACTAGAAAGAAGCAAAATTTGACAGTTTATTGTTCAGTAAGGAGAGACCTGTGTATGCTGTACTGAAGCTGTATTTGCAATTGAAAGCCCTGTAACTGTCATAAGGTTATTATTCTCATTAAGACAGGAACTGTAGCTCCTTGGAAAAGGCTCTTGATGCACGCACTCCAAACAGGGCTGTCCCCAGTTCAAATTATATTTGTCATGGGGACAGTTGTGCAAAGAATCACTGTGAGGAAAAAAAGTGCATCAGGAAATAGCTTAGAAAGTCACAGTCAAGGACAAATAATTAGGAGAAATTGTGCTGTGTGGTTTTATGTAAGAATTATTCTGTAGTCTCTGCTCTTATAACAAATCAGAGTGTTTTTTTGAGGAAAAAAAAGGAATTCAATAAGCAGCTTGTGCTGTTCCTGCCACATTTGCAGAGACTTTGGCATAGTAAAGAATATATTATTCCTTCCATATTTTTAAAACACATACTAATTTTACTGAAGACTATGGTCCTGTTCTGAGAAACAGATTTCTGAGAAATAGATACCCCTAGTAGTATTGCAAGCTGGTGAGATAACATTTTGTTGTCTGACATGAAAAGCTGTACTAGGAGAAAGAAGCACACCTTTTGCAGTTATGCGGAACAATGCTACTCATCAGTAAAGGCAATGAAACACAATGTGTGTGGGATAGTGATCATGAAGTCCAACTTACTGGGCTGTGCTCCTCATCCTTGCAACTGCCCTACAAACTGGTGGTCTTCTCAGAACCCATCAGCAGAAGACAATTACAGCACAAAGAAATTGGCCACGTCTTTGTCACCAGTGGCAGGGGTCACTTCAAGATGTGGTTTACCTTACCTGAAGATTCGAGGGACTCACTCCAAGTGTTGCATTACTGGCTCCCAAAAAAAGGTGAATATCCTTTTTAAAACAGATGCCCTACATTTAGGGGGGTAAATTTAGGACAGGGTCCCCCCACCCCAAGAGGCAGTGGGGGTGTATGCACGGTAGAAAACCAGAAGAATCATCTAACACTTGTCTTCAGTGCTAATTTGTGAAACCTCTTTTTTTGTGTTTGTTTGTTTGATGAGGCTCATTAAGGGCTAGTTGAAGGCTGCCAGCTCCTTCCACACAGACTGCTGAGCAGGCTTTCAGCTGTGCTGGAGAGGCTAGATTTCAGCCAGCATGATACACACACAGCAAGGCTGCATGTTTACTTCCTTTCATGATGGCTTTGCTTTTTCTAGTTGATTGTGGACTTGATTTTTACAAGTGCTATTGAAAAAAACCAAAACCACATTCTTAATCTCAGCTGCATTCTTGCAGCTGTGAGGAGGGGTGGAGGCAGGGAAGCAAAGACTTCATGTTTTCAAGAGCCAAAAGCTCCTACTCCATAATTTCTGCTGATTGCTGTCTGATACTTAAAGAAGGAGTTAATTAAGGTTCAAACTCAGTTCATTTCCTTTCAAGATACAGCACAGCTATTTTTATTTTATTGTCTACCTGTTTAGTGTCCCATTTGTACTTGCATCAAAGGCTAACCTTTTGTTTCCCAGTAGGAAGCCAAAGTCTTTCTCTTATATATATATGTATGTATGTATGTATGTATGTATATATATGTAAAAGGTTTAGTTTTCAGGTTATAATGACAAGGTGCCCTTGTCAAAGGGCAAGGAACATATGGATCCCAGTTACCCAGTCTTATTTTAGGGGCAATGGGTACATCCACATATGCAAAACGTACAATGTTCCACTGCAGAAGGAAAATTTACACGTGTGTATACACAGATGCCCTCACTGAACTTCTCACAGTGGTTTCCTGGGAGAGATGCCAAAATTTGGCATAATTTTTGAATTATAGAGGACAGAGTGTTTCCCTCATCAGAAACCTTTTTTTTTCAGCCTTCTCCTACCCCTCTGTCATGGGTTCAGCAGCAGCAGACATTTTTCTCCTTCTTGGTAGCTGGTGCAACACTGTGTTTTTGATTTTGGGCCTGGGAGCAGCGCTGATAACACCAGTGTTTATAGTTACTACTTGGTAGTGTTTTGGTCTGGCCAAGGACTTTCTGAGCCTCGTGATCTGCCAGGGAGGAGGGAAGCTGGGAGGAAGCAGAGACAGGACACCTGACCCAAACTGACCAAAGAGGTTATTCCATACCACAGCACGTCATGTCCAGGATGTGAAACCGGAGAGCAGAGACCCGGAAGGGTGTGGTGGTGGAGTGGGGGGTTCACTGCTGGGGGGTGCACTGGCTGGGTAGGGCTTGGTGAACAGTTGTATTCTTTTTCCTTGTGTTTCTCTTGTATTATTATTGATGGTAGCAGTAGTGGATTGTGCTATACCTTAGTTACTAAACTGTTCTTATCTCAACCTGTGGAAGTTGCATTCTTTCGATTCTCCTCCTCATCCCCCCAGGACTGGGGGAAGAAAGAGAGGGACGTGAGTGAGTGAGAAAAACTGCGTGGCTTGGAGGCTTAAACCATGACACCCTCTTTTCTTTCCTGCAGTCTCTCCAGCAACTTTGTACCAGTTTCTAATTTCTGAATTATTCCCCAGCCCTTTTTTTGTTTCTGTCCATCCTTTCTTTTCCCAGGCCCTCACCTACCCTTCTGTCAACACCTTACTTTGCATTTATTTTGCATCTCTCTCTTAGTTTCCATTTCCCCCATCCTCTGCTGGAACTAGTCTGTTTTCTCCGCTTTCCCTCACTGTCAGGCTACCAGCTGCAGGAAGCACTAAAAGCACAGAAGATGCAGTCTCGTCTCACTCCTGGAGCTTGTCACGTGAAGAGCCCCTGAAGGAGAAATAGCCACAGGTTAAAGTTGTGCATTGCTGTAAGATACTCTGTGCACAGTAGTTTTAACCAGTGGATGGGGAGAAACCCTACAGTAGGTTCAACCACCATTTGCAACAAACAAATTCAGCATCAAACTCAACCCTAATAGAGAAGATCATCTAAGAACTCTGGAAGATTAAACCATGGCTAATTTTGCTTGGCTTGTCATGGGAAGGCTAAAAGGTATACTCACAGTATTACATAGGATTACCCCCAAGAAAATCACATTCTCCCCAGATTTTAAATCCTACAAGAATCCTTGGTGCAACTGTTGTACCATTTGGTTTGGTTTCATTTTCAGAAAGGCAAAATTATTCTTTCTTTTGTTTGGAAACACTTGAGTTATTTATACTGAACCTTCTTTGTAAAAATCAGCTTGAGGAGTAGGTTTGTGCAGGCATGGGGAAATATCATCAGAAGCCAACAATTCTGGCAATCGTTTTAAACACTGGAAAAACAGGTAATTTTTTTTTAGCAGCCTTAATGGTGGCCATGGCTCCTTCCATGTCTTACCACAAGGCACAATGAGACTTGGATTTCCCTTAAGTATCTGACTTCTCCCATAGAAACAACTTTTTCTGCAAATTAAATTGATATATCTCTCTTGCTCATACATGGAAATGGAAAAGCCTAGCTCAAGGAATAAGGTGGGACAAAACCTTCTGAATCCCTTTGGAGCAATTAGGTACCATCCTTCATCCCACCTGGTTTGGGAGAGCAAAGAAACCTTGGCTTCTCCAATATTTGGATTTCATTTTGTGGCAGCTGGTAGAGTCCTCTGAAATGAGTTTTTCCAAGAAATATAATAAAGTAAAACTGGAACATTAATAGAAACCGTGAAAAAAATATAAATCTTAAGGCATTGAAAATGCCAATACATTAAATTTTCAATTTAATCAAAGTCATGGGCCATTTAATGCAATATGAATAAAAAAAAATTGGGAAAAGAAATCACAGCAGTTTCTTCTGCTGCAGTTTGTCTAAAAGACTCATATTATATTGACTTTCTGTATATCTCAACTTGTTTTAAACAAGGAGACCCAGTCAATCTAAGGCATGTGAGATTGTTTGGCTGCTGTTAAAAAGCTCCAACAATTAATGGAGCTGTATATATATGTTTACATCAGTGTATGGAGTCCAAAGAGGAAAACATTCTTTAGCATGACCCTAATCTAAACCCCATTAAGCTAAATGTATTTCTGCTGATTTTGGTAGCTGTAGCACTGGCTGTCAATTAATTAAGCTCACAGCAAATGTTTAACCCAGAGGTTAAGACATGGGATTCTTTTGGGCATTCATGAAAGGCATGGGATCACAAATGTGTTCCACTCTTCTGATTCCACCCTCTTTATGCCTTTCTGCCAAAAATAAAATCCTTCTCTAAGAGCTACTTACAAGTCATGAAAAAAGGAGGATAAAGTTGGTGGTTCATGTAAGATCAGACTCTACTAAACTGGACACAAACGTATCTGGATTTTGAACAGGACGGATGTACAATAGAATCCTCCTGCCCCATGTGAAAATCTTTGCATTTATAGTCATAAAATAAATTATGCTTTTTGCTTGTTTGTTTATCCCAACAATAGTGTTCAAACATGTTTCTTATGTGGTTTCCCAGTTTATTTGCTTCCTGTCTGACTGGAGCAAGCCAAACTTACACACTGCACAAGCTCTATGCGGAACTAACTACTCCCAGAAGCCTTCACTCCAGGTGCCAGAAAACTTACTGCGGTCTTTGTTTACCACTTAAATGGAAAAGTCTCATCTCTGCTTACTGCACCTAAAGACAAAATCAAAATGCATTTGATTCTGCCTGTTATAGGGTAACTATTATGACTTTGAAACTGTCACATCAGAAATCACTCATCCACACTGTTGATCCTTTATACCGATGGACAGAAAAATATACTTGGAAAAGTTTTCTTTCCCATATGCTCAACTTAACCATAAACTTGCTATTCTGAGCAATCAATTAAACAAAGATGATAGATAACTTTTTTTTGTTTTATTATTTTCCAGGTTTTTCTCTCCAAGTCTGGCTGTACACTGTAAATTTCAAGCACAGCTATTGTACTAGGTAGTGGTGGAATTCCATGGTTCTGTCCTCCACCATATAATTTAAAGCCTGCTTTAACCCTTATTGAATCTCTCAATTAAAATCCCAAACACAATTTTTCTTGGGTTTTCGTATATCATTCACTAGATAGACCCAAGGGGAGAAACAATCACCTAGAGTTGGTGGTTCATCCCTGCCAAATATATTAGTTACACAGCAAAAAAAAATAAATAAAAAAAAAATGCATGAAAGAAAACCCCAATCCTCCTTCGAATGAGGAAATTCAGAGCCTGCAAGGAGACCAGTCTACATATCCCATTCAGCAGGACAAAGTGACGGGGCATGTAAGCACCTTCTCTTGAAATTGTACCAAGGTCATTTTATACAGGTTAATTAATTACAATTACAATTTTAAGGAAAAAAATGAGGTCATGTAAGATAACATGCAACAGAAATACTCTTTGTTCTTTAATATTTTTGCACATTTGAATCTGATTTGTCACTGTGTTTGTATATAGATGCATTGCTGATTGAGGCACACTGGAGAAGTTAAGTTTCACTTATATGAAAATTCAGGCAAGGTATTAACTTTGTTCTGTAGCTTCTTTTGAGCTGGGGCTTTAATGTTGCTATGTTGTCTGCCATACTGAGAGAGACATAGGTTACAGACAAGATCTGCCAGTACCACTATAAGCAATATTTCTGATTTTGAGTGTGATTGGATTTGGAAGATTAGTTGAAATTTATGAGGTTAGGAAAAGAAAAGTTGTTTTTCAACTGTCTTATTTTCTCAGACATTCACATTTCCAGACTTTCCCATGCATCAAGAAGAGCTAGAAACAGACTTTCTCATGCATTAAAAATGAAAAGCTGAGTTTCCTATGTTCCAGGAGCTTAGGCTTTAAGAAGGACAACAGAATAAATTCTGGGAATTGGCAGTGCTCCGTAATAGAAATGGCTGGTGACAGTTGGAATAGCATCATGTTCCTTTGACTGCATAACTTCGATGCTGAAATTATCTTGCTACATTCACTTCCTTTGAAAAGTAAACCTTATGTCATTGGAAAATAAGAATCTAATATTATAATAGAGTTTCATGATGGCCATTAGCTTGCATCTCCAGTGGAGTTAAATATCTATTATTAGTTCAATCTATCACAGGATGTTGCAGTATTTAGGAAATTCCTTTGCGTCATAATTGTACACTCCTTAAATTGTGACAAACAATGCCTTTTTCCCATGGATGCCCACTGTCTTCCATATCTGTTTGTCTTCCAAAATGTAACAGATATTTTTACGAAGCAGGGAAATTGGTGGTTAATGAATGGTGGAAAAGCTTAATTTATCCTACTAAAGGCCAGTCTTTGTTTCCCATTTCAGTGTCTTTTAGACCTTGTTGATGCAGAAACAGCATGATAAATATTTTATGAACAGGATCCAGCAAACACACAGAAGTATAATGCTGCAGTGATTAAAGGAAGTGTTTAAACTTAGAGATAGATCCTGAGTCCAGCTACTGTGAAGTAATGCTTACTCACAGTGGGACAGGATGTCCAGAAGCCCTGGATAGCCCTGGCATGTACACCAAACCCTTTCCTTGACCTCACCTCCCTGACAAGATCTATCAGATGCCTCTCTGTTTCTCCTTGCAGCTAAGCTAGTCAGGGGACCCACGCCACTGGCAGCAGCAGAATCACCCCAACATTTCCTTCACTGCCTCAGTTGTATACCCCCAACCTACCAGCAATAGCCAGTAACAGTGGTAGATTTGCCAAACAGCATTGTGCAAATCACCCCTGCCAGAAAAATCCTGTACAATTTCTGCTGCTTCCAAATCTTCCCAGTTAGAGCAAAAATTTAACATCCCCCCTGCCCTGCTTCCTTCAAGATCTTCCCACCAGGTCCAGCAAAGACTTTATGATGCCTGGCATGCAGAAAAGCTGGCTGCCTCCTGCTTGCCCAGCAGGACCCTCCTGGCAGTCACCCTCCAGAGAAATACGGCTAATTGCAACAATGAGCTTCCAGCCCAGATTCCTGCCACTAAATGGACCTCCCTGAGCACCACAGTCCTGTCACTTGGCAGCAAAACCATGTCTTTCTCCTGGCACCACCAGCTGACAAAATGGAATAAGGATAGGTAAGCCAAACTGTATGTCCAATGAAATTTTGGAAAAGCAAATTCCATCCCCATCAAATGTGATGGGAACGGAATTATGGTATTGGTGAATAGGAAGATATTTACTTTGAAAAACATGGTGACCGTTCCAATTATCAGGGTGGTTTAGCATCATGAAAGTTAAAAGAAACTTAAACAGCTACATGCCAAGCCAAACAACAGGATAAATCTTAGCTGCTGCAAAATGTGGGGTGAGAAACACTGGACCAGTGGGTGAAGAGGGTAATTCATTTACCCTAGGTGTATGCATGTCTGAGCACCTGCTTTTTGGATGAAGATTGTTGGGTTAAAAAGAAACTCACAGAAACTTGCAGAATGAAAGTTATTCTTAATGCACTTGCTCTTTACGGAAGAATGAAGGCAAGCTACAAACAAGTGGAAGCAGAATCCATTTTGTATACTCTATTAATCACTGGGAGAAGGCCCGGTGTCACTGAGAGGTTAGATATGGATTTGCCTCTTTAAACTGCTCACTCCACAGTCATAGGGTTGGAGCAAGAGCAGTTAACTTCATGCTCTTCAGTGCCTGCCCTGCTGCAGGCTCTCCTCTCCTCCTCCCTCCCGTCCTGCTCAGCACTGTCCCCAGAGCACATTCAGAGACTCCTAAGGAAAAGCACTGTGTCATTTTCCTTTTCTCCCTGATTTTGCAGTTTGTTCAATGTTCAACAGCGAGAAAAACACCAAGAGACAACTTACTTCCTTGCCGCTTGCTCAGAGCCATTTAGAGGAGCCCAGCACAATAACATGCACCAAATGCAATCAGCACAACAGCCAGGCTCTGAAACATGACCTGGGTGTTGCCATTTCCCTCCTCTGTGTATGTAGGCTCATATATGTGTGTGCCTGCATAGCCCAGAAACATTCCCAGAGAAATCTCTGTGACTGCGACTGAATATAGCATTAAACTGCTAATAAAGCCACTGCTGCTGAACAACCTTTCTGATGTCTCCCCTTCCCACGCCAGCCCGGAAGCCCTGATTGCAGAGGCGCTGACTGATGGGAGAGTGTAGAAAAACCTAAACGATTCTGTGAGCAGGGTTCTGATATTGCTGTAAGTGCTGAAAGCCTCGTTGACTGGTCTGATGCTCTCAGGTGGTAATTTTTGTCCTTCAGAAAGGCCATTCTTATACTTTTTTTTCCAGTGATCATACCACATTTATATGGATCAATTTTCTGCAACAGCACATTAATTTGTTGAATTTAAACATTAACTTCTAAGAAAGGGTTAAATTATTTGCAGACAAAATAACACATAAATAGCCTTTTTTTTTTTTTTTAAATACAGTGTGGATCTAAAATAGTGCTTTTTGTTCTAACAGGAAAGTCAAGTGGTCATTAGAAAGCTGAATAGTCAGTGATCAAACTTAGCAAAATCCTAGGAAAACACTGCTACTGGTTTCTTAATTGTTCTCTGTAGTATGTAAAGTACACCTTTATCATGATGTCAGACCCCTGATATGGGCCACCCTTAGGAAAGAGGCTAAGTAGACACAAGGACAACTAGTTTACAGTTCATTATCATGTGTCAGAGCAAGAAATTATGGTTTAAAGTGATTCTTTAATTCTTTAATATATTCTTTAATATTCTTTATTAATAATATTAATATTCTTTAATATTAGACATCAAGATACTCTTGGACCAGAAAAGGCAGAAAGACAGAGTGAAAATAGAAGCAAAATGACAAAAAGTGGGAAAGGAATTTTTATATACTTTGAGAGAAGAGGAAAAAAAAAAGAAAAGAAGGCCAGGGAAATGCAAAGTGAGTTACTGAGGATTTTGTGTCAAGGCAACAGTTGCTCATACTTGGTAACAGAGATCTTGTTTTCTGTTATCACCCTGTAGTCTGGGGAAAGGCTAGATTCCCACTTCAAGCAATTAAATTAATTGGTTTTTTTGCACTTGTTCTTTGTTTCCTTAACTGCACAATGCCATGAATTGGTATCAATGCAAATTGCTTGTATCAGCTCATTCATCAGTAAGGGCCACCAGCTTTTAATCCAGTTCCTTTCCATTCACTGTACTCTGCACTTATGTTTCAAGAATACACATAAATTTATGCTTAGCTAATGTTTGGGTTTTGAAATATGTTTGGACATGTGTGCAGTGTCAATGTTTGCTGAATTTAATCAAGAAATGCAAAGATGGATTTACTGCATGGATCATTAGGATTTTGTGGGTTTTAATCATCAGGTATTTGTACCCACAATACCTTTTTCAAAAATACTTTGTCATCACACAGAGATGATCTAACATGGTTACCAGAACCATGCAGAACAAGGTGGTTCTATCTCTGGGCCCCAATGCAACATCTATGTGGGGTGAAACGAACCAACCTTTCTCTTGTTCTCATGTGCCTGTGCCTTGCTGTATCTGAACAGGGATTTTGGTGTACATGACTTGGGCCTTCAGCAAGCTTCTCTGTCTCTGTGGTTCCTCTCATCCTTCTGGCATGTTTCAAAGATTTTACCCAAGTTCAGAGGTGTCAGTGGTCACTAGATAGTCATGCTGGCAAAAATATTACTTTAGCTTGCTGAAGATGTTAATATAAACACCATCTCCACCCATGCAGGTTGAGTGCCGAAGAAATGTTCTGGGGTATCTCAGAATGTGTCTCCCAGAAAAGACTGGACCTTGTGATTGCTTTAGAACCACCTCCAGACCTTTTGCCGTGAGAGCAAGTGGTAGGAAAGCACATGGAGATAAGGTGGAAAGAATATGAGTTGGAGCTGCTGACACTGAAAGCAATATAGGCAGGAGGCTTTATAACTCTCAAGCTGGAGCAGAATTTGGCCCCTCAATTTGAAAATTTTACCTGCTTCAACAGCAGAGTTACACCTGATGCTTCAGCATCAGCTAAATTCACTGATCCAAAGCCATCACGCCCATGACATTTTTAAGAAGCTATCCCTACCTCTATCTAACCATCTTGTCTTTCAAATATATTTTTGTCGTGGTTTAAGTCTCCAACCCCCCCCCCCCCCCCCCCCCAGTTTTCTCACTCACTTCCCTCTATTTCTTTCCCCAGTCCTGGGGGGATGGGGAGGAGAATCAAAAGAATTCAACTCGCACAGGTTGAGATAAGAACAGTTTAGTAACTAAAGTATAACACAAATCACTACTGCTACCACCAGTAATAATAATGACAGGAGAAGTACAAAGAAAAAGAATACAACTGCTCACTAAGCCCAACCCAGCAGCGAACCCCCCACTACCAAAAACCTGACCATGCCGTGCACTCCCAGTCCACCACCACCACCCTTCCGAGTCTCTGCTCTCCAGTGTTCACATCCTGGACATGATGTGCTGTGGTATGGAATAACCTCTTTGGTCAGTTTGGGTCAGGTGTCCTGTCTCTGCTTCCTCCCGGCTTCCCCTCCTCCCTGGCATAGCATGAGGCTCAGAAAGTCCTTGATCCAGACCAAAACATTACCAAGCAGTAACTGAAAACACTGGTGTTATCAGCGCTGTTCCCAGGCCCAAAATCAAAAAACACAGCACTGCACCAGCTACCAAGAAGGAGAAAAAACGACTGCTGCTGCTGAACCCATGACAATTCTCATCTAGGGAGCTAGAGCTTTTCATCCTTTAAAAAAGGATACTTTAAAAAAAAAAAAAAAAGCTTCATTTAGTTTAAAGCTCAGCCAGGCAAAGATAATACTCAAACTACTTAAAACCTTGTGATCGGTTTTGTTTAAATTCTCAGAGCCTCATATAGAGTTCACACTGCTTTAAACTGTTTAGAGTAATTTAAATCCCCTATAGGCCCACATGATTGGAAACAGCACATATGTGCATTACACATGGCATTAGATCAAGGTCATTGGAAAAATTTACTACTTTAAATTGTTGAATACATTAGTGCATAATTTCAGAGAGATGTATCTTTGAGATGCTTTAAAAAAAAAGTCAGTGAAAAGCTGTGTCACCTAAGTCTCTGCATATGATAGTCCTTTAAGAATACCAACAAAAAAGAATGTAAAAAGATCATAACTTTTAAAGTCTGCACAATACTATTCAATATTCAGCTGAATAAAAGCTATAAGACCTGTCACACTTGGAAGTTCTGTTTTCAACAAATACAGTTCAGAGCTCAAAATTTATTGCCAGAACATGTAGGGAAACTGCAGTACAGAACCTTAATTCTCAGGATTTCTTTCAACCTGTTTTGCTCCTTTAAGAAAGCCTTGGCCTTCAAGTTAAAATCCAGCACAGGGAATTTGAATCTGAATGGAATTTGATGAAAGATGACAGAAGCTAACAGGAATTCTTAAACAGAAGTGTTGCATGAGAGGGTTTGCTACAAGACTCCAAATCCTGTAAATGAGTTGACTATAACAGGGAGCATGTTCCTAAAATAGGCCTTCTCTTTTATGTCATTTTGTTATCTGGTCTATTTATCTAAACAATGTAGCTAATCTTAGCAGCTTTTAGGAGCTTTATTATTTTTTGTCTTGGATCTTAAAAATAACAAAAAACCATCAGCTATGAAACTGAAAAACAAATGTAAATGCCACAACCCATACCCATTTCAGGGCATCCTATGGCATGCACTAAAGGCTTAATGAGTGAAGGTCAAACAAAGCCAGCTGCAGTTCTCCTTGAAAGACCTCTTCTTGCATTGCAGCTTTTCCGTCTGGTATGGGACTGACTTTGTACCATATATGTTAGCTGATTGCTGCTATGCAGATGACATCTAAAGGAAGGAGGAGGAATGAGTAGGAAAAAGAACAGTGGAGAGAAAAATATAATTGTATAGTTATTCTCTTCCTTGCTTTCTTGCTACATGCAGAAAGTAGCAGGAGAACATCTTTATTTCTTCTTGAAGAAATTATGCCAAAACCTGTGCAGCTGTTCTTTAGCCAGGGAATGGTTCAGTCCCGAATAAATCTGAATAAATCAAGGAATTCCTTCTTCTGGGTAACATGCACTATACTTTTTTATTTCAGTTTGAATTTCTTCTCTGAAACCCTGGGATCCTGACTTCTTTTGAGGCTGCTTTGCTTGGAGAACCCTTTTATTCTTCCTGCCTACTGAGCTTTCAGCACCATGGGGGATGTGAGTGCCTCTCTCCAGTTAAGCATGCTCACCTACAAGCCCCCTTGATGTCGGTGGGTCCTGAAGCATGTGATAGCATTAGTCACTGAGGTGGTGCTTGGACCTTGGCACTGTTTAATTTATTAATGCAGATATAGTTATAATGCCCAACTTCAGCAACTACAATTGTCAGCTCACAATGGCTAATAGATATGCATGACCTGTAATGCACAGTGTGATGCTTTCACATTTAATGATATTGTTATCAGTGATCCCTGATGGCCCTCTGTGTACTCAGCCATTAAAATGTATGTGCCAGCAGCGAGAGCCTCCCTGGCTCCTATGAGTTTGCCAACTACCACAAGCAGAAGGCTATTTTATAGACTACAGAACAGCAGTGGAGATTGCAGTTGAACTTTATCTGAGCTGCCTCAAATGTGTCACTTGCTTGGCTTCCCAAGTGAGCATCTCATGCAGCTTGATGAAAGTCAGCCAAACCTATCTGTTTCATATCAAGAGGACAAGGTCTTTTTCTCTCTCATTTCCTCTCCTGGGAACACTTGAAGAATTCTTTAAGAGCCACTTAAGCATAAAATAACTCAAGCCCCACAGAGCATCAAATCTTTGTCTCATGGGATATCTCAGATCCAAACTGTGGTGCTTTCTTCCAAGGTGGTGCTTCCTGTATGGACAGGTGGTGGAAAGGTTTCACCACTTGAAGGGCCATTTCTGTGCAGTGAAAGGCCAGGTCTGCCCCTCCAGAGCCTTCAGCAAAGATATTCAAACAAGCCAGAGACCCAGCTAAGCTTTGGCACATTTGCTTTCCATTTTTCTTCAGTTAGGGTGACAGAAGCAAATGAACAATTACAGTTATTTTTTGTCCAGCTGACAAATTATGCGTTAGCTCAATTTAGCCTAAGCACAATTTCAAAATCAAAGCCAAACCAGAGCGTTCTAAAAACATTTTCTAAAATTCATTAATCTTATTTGTCTTTTTCACCTCTTTAGACTATTACTCTTCCATACCATATCTTAGAAGAGTTTTGGTTTTGTTTGGGTTTTTTTAGGTTTGGTTTGGTTTGTTGTTTTTTTTTTTTTCTCCAAAGGAGTCTATGTTATAAGGGTTATAAATACTTGATTAGAGAATGGAAATTCCACTGACTGATCAAATGCAATTAAGTTATACAGTTCATTTCAAAGTAGGATGTGAATTTAAATAAGGCTCAGCTTTGTGGAAGCTGCCTCCCTCTGATGGACACTTCAGTTTTGGATAAAAAGAATAAGAGACTAATTTCTTACTATTCACTCAACTCTGTTATTAATACTCCAGCTGGAGTCATTGTAAACTGCAGGGAAGTAGGGATGTTTTTCCAAAGCTACAGAATATCAAAAAATGTCACTGAGAATGAAGGAAAAAGAGTGGTATTAACTTAGACGTGTTTTGTTCAAAGACTTACATTGATCCCCAAGGGAACCAATGGAGGATCCAGAGTAATCATCTGTATGAGTGGGGAGGTGCCTAGAGCTAATCATTATACGATACTGTGTGGAGAAGTGTGTTTGAACTTCCAGATTGTTATAGTTTTTAGAAGTTTGAAGTAGGACAACAGGTAGCTGAGATCCCATACCTGGAGCTGTCTGCTGGGAGTGGAAGTTGTATCTGTAACTGGAAAGAATGAATGTTAACTTAAGAAAACTTCAGGTTTTCTTTACAAAGAAACGCACAGCAAAGCCCCTCAAGCATCTCCCTTGATGCTGGCAGGGGTTATTTTTTGGATGAGAATTTTGAACATACTCACCTCTATCCATCTAAACACTATTAAACTCTATCTTCCCCATCCTGAAGTCCTTGATTGGCTGTAGATGTTATTTTTAAAAAGCTAAGATGGTGGTGAGTGACTGGATGTCTGCCTGTGCCTCCACTCTTCCCTCCTCTCAGACCAGTTCCTCACAGATAATATCTTGCAGCTTGTTGAAACACTAGCTTAATCAGTGGGACTGCCACCATTTTCCTAAGACTCAGAAAGTCAGAGAAGATATATTATAATGGTTAGCTCCTGTAGCACATAATTCTCTTCATCTGCAAAGCATGCAGCTAATATCCATACAAAACCAGCAGGATTTATGCAACAAAATTCTGTTTATAGACACTTTTCTAGTCATTGTAGAAAAGACTATTAGCTAAAAACCAATGAGGCATTGGCTCAGCCATTAAACACCTTGTAGATATTTCCTAAACACATAATGGCTGGATTTTTGAGGAAATTGCAGTTCCAACAGTCAAGAGAACATATATTTTCAGGTAGAGTTAATATTACACTTGGCTTTGGAGTCATTCATTTTAGACATGCAATACCCTTTCAGTGTCGATACATCTACATTTAAAACCAGACGCTTTTCAGGTGCAATGTCTCTGACCTCTTTTAGACTTCTGTTTTAGGATTATATAATCCCATCTAAAAAGGCCATATTTCTCTTCACCAACAGACAAGAGTTGTCTGCTTAAATGTAGGAGGTTATGGTTCAATCCAATGCCAGTCGCATTCCTTCCTCTGACATCTAGTGTCAGTGAAGACACAAAAGTACATGTTCATCTTTGTTAGTAAATATAGACCGAAATATCTGATAATATGAATTGCTACGGAGAGTGGCTCTTCACTGTTTGGGTATCATCTTCTATATTTGGGGCTCATTACTGCACAAATTTAAAACGAGTGAGGAAGCTGTAAGATTTAGATTTTAAATTTTCACTTAACACATTAGTTTTGGCAGCTCTGATGACCTGGTTTCCTCTACCTCCCTGTGATTTTGATTCAAAACTCACTGAGCATTTGGGGGAAAAAAAATTCCCTTGGATGAGTCTTCAAATAACTTTGGGTACTTCTGTGTGTTAGTCCACGTTTGTATGAACTCACTCATTTCAGTGAGTACTTGCACAGCTTTAAAAACTTGGGCACAAACTAATTAGGACCAGAGCTGATCTTGGCTCATGAAGTGCTCCAAAACAGACATGAAAGTCAATTGATGTGGTCAATTGATGCAGTGTGATGCAGTCTCATAGAGCACTCAGCAAGCTGAAAAACACAAGAAGCTGAGGGATCCCTAGACCAGTACACCATACTGGTGTAGCTAGATTAAATACAGAACCAAACTAGTCTGTTTACAGATAGTTCAGTCAGGAACAGCAAGAACTGTGCTTGCTTTGTGTCAGTGGTGAAAGAACAGTAGTATCCTGTAGCATTAACAAGATCCAATGAGCATAAGAAACAAGTAAAGGGACTTGGATTGAATTACTAATGAATTATGGCTATTATGATCTTAGAGAAGGAACAGAGATAAAATGGATCATCCTCACAACCAAAGAAAAGGGAAAAAAAAGGCTGTATATTTATCAGAATAGTCAATTTTGTTACTGAGACAATTTTGGTAATGAAAAAAATAAATACCATGAATTGGTAATGAATAAAAGTAAATACCATGAATTATCAAGATAGTTTAATATATCTGACTGCTCTGAACAGAAGAAAGTACAGAGGCATGTCAAAACAGTGGAAAAATTAGCAGCTGAATTTGGCAGCTAGCTGGGAAAGACCATATTCAAGTCATCATGACAGGATATACCAGTAAACAGTTGGAAAGGGTAGAGATGTGGAGGGTAGGTAAGAAACTGAGCACTGGTTTGACGCAGTTAAAGACTGAATGGGTACTTGGTGAAAAAACTACTCAGAAAAATGGGCAGAGAAATGATAGCAATCATGCTCTGAAGAGGCTAGGCGGCATGTGAGCAGACTAACAGAAAGCTGCAGCAGTGTACAAAACATGGGGGCTAGTACTGAGCTCATTGGGGATGGCTGAAATTAAAAGATTAGAAAGGTTTGGGGGTTAAATTTAAGTTTTAACACAAATTCTAATACAATCAGATATTTGCCTCCAAGTTAAATCTTCTGTTTGAGGAATGGTGATTTGCTTCCTCACAAGAGTAATAGCTTGAGTGATTTAAATCCTCTCCTTTGTAAGTAGAGTTTTTGGTTAGACTTCATCCCCATAAGATAACATGATGTTCCCATTTGCAGGTGTTATGCCTCAAAGGAATTGTAAACCAGCCATAGTGGTGACTTCAGGAAGCATCATGTGAGGTTACTGGCCCATTTTTTATATGTGGCACTTTATAACAAACTTATTTTGAGGGTATTCAGTTTTTCAACACTACTTTTAAAATTTATCTCTAAAAGAAACCTTTTCTGGGGAAAATGGCTTTAATCAGAAGACCAGTGAAAAAATTGGTGAAAAAATTTCAGTGTAAATTCTTCAAATATTTCTGAGAAAGAACATGTTAGGTGGGAAATGTCAAAAACTAGGTACTATGAGGTGGAAGGATACTAGAGTCATTGCTAATGGCCAAGTTGTATGGTTGATCAATGATGTGGAAGATGATGGCATCAGTGGAAGCAGGAAAGGAAGGGAAGAGGAGGAGGAAGCTCTATTAGTGAAAACATTTTAATTCATTTTAATGTTTTGGTCATAATCGCTCAGTGTGGCATGAAAATAATTAAACAAAATAAAGAAGTCTTCCAAAGCATATAATTCCCATCTCTCAGCTGTGTTATGCAGTTTAAGGCTTGGTTAAGACCAAGCAAAGTAGTTTGCTAAACATTTCTTTTCTGTATTACAAAATGTGCCCTTTTTCCCCTCATAGAAAAGGGTCATTGTGTCTCTGTCTGTGGGATTCCTTTAAATCTAAACCCTTATTTTATAATACCATTTTTATTCGTAATTGTTGCTATGGGGCCAGGTCCCATTTTCACACTAGGAAAGTGCAGTCAATTTCCATTCAGCCAGTTGTAGTCAGACTTCTGTAAATGAGATTAGAATTGAGCCTAAGTCAAACACAGTAGAGCCAGGAAAAGATTTATTTATATCACTGAACTCTTCAGGTGAGGATTTGTTCCATTAAAATGTATTATCTATTATACTTTGGACAGTATGGCCAATCCAAACTAACACTCCAAGCTGGATCTATGTAATAAAAAAGTTTCTGTTTTCTTCCATCAATACAAATTCTTTTGAGGGCTTTTACTAATATGGGGACCTTTTAAAAACCAAAAGACAATTTTGCAAAGGTCATAGAGACCTGAACCAACATCTTTAGTGAAAGGCCTGGGCTGTGTTACAGAGAAACAAGAGGGCGTTACTCTTCAGGGTGCTGATTTTGAAGCTGCACAGTCTTTTATAGCAATTGGTGCATTGGCTGCAAAATTCATTGCATTCAGGTGATGGGGGGGGGGGGGAGGGAGGAGCAGGTCCTTGTGTTCTCTTCAGGCTTGTGGAAGTTGAACTGCTGAATCTTGGGTTCCTTCTTATCCTTTTCAACAGTAAGTAAAAGAATCCCATTTCTTCAGCTTTAACCAGCCAACATATGCAGTCATAATGACTAGCCTCCTTCACAGGAGTGCATGTCCCCATCTTACCAGAAGCCCAAAACAGTCCAGGACTACTCTTGCAAACTTCCAGCACCATTCCAAATATGTTCTTGGGTGAAACATTAAGAAACATGGTTTCCAATAACTCCAGCTGTATCTGCCAGCTACTTCTACAAAAGATTGCCCAGGAGCAATGTTCTGATTACCAGTCCTCTGTATGAATTTCCTTGTTTGACCTTGAATATTTCACACTCCATCTCTGATGTAGGTGACTGATGTTGCACATCCCACCATTTAGCCTGTGTAATGGGTCTGGACAACCTCAATTTGTGTCTGAAGTATTTAGCATTGATAGGCATCTCAATGCCTGGTGGGATTATTAGTTTTAAAGGACCTTAAGTACCTGTCATGGTTTAACTCCATCGGGCAACTAAGTACCATGCAGCTCCAGTGTCCATACTGGGCATGACGTGCTGTGGTATGGAATACCCCTTTGGCTAGTTTGGGTCAGATGTCCTGTCTCTGCTCCCTCATGGCTTCCCGTGCCATTCCTTACTGGCAGAGCATGAGAGACAGAAAAGTCCTTGATCAGGGTAACTGCTACTGAGCAACAATTAAAACATCCTTGTGTTATCAGCATTGTTTTCAGACTAAAGCCAAAACACAGCACTGCACCAGCTAATAAGAAAAAAAATAACTCCATCCCAGCTGAAACCAAGACAGTATCCAAATATCTTTGAGAGTTTGATAACAAGCTTTTTTCAGTCTTCAGTTAATCTATACCTATATGACTTTATTACTTTCCCTTGTCTTTCCCACTGTTCCTTCCACTTCTTGAGGTTTCTATTGTGCTCTGAATACTTGATCCTGTCTCTCAAAAGACACAAATATCCTGATCCTGTGGATCTCTCTGCATCCTTTGCAGGTCTATTCTGCTTCCACTGAAGTCTTTAAAACTCTTTCTTGTTATACTTTGGCATTCATTTTGAGTACAATAAGAGGATCAGAGAATCACAGAATACTTAGGGTTGGAAAGGACCTTAGGATCATCCAGTTCCAATCTTCCTGCTGTGGGGAGGGATACCTCACCTTAGACCATGTCACCCAAGTCTCTGTTCAACTTGGCCTTGAACACCTTCAGGGATGGGGCAGCCACAGCTTCTCTGGTTAAATTGATCCAGTGCCTCACCACCCTCACTGTAAAGAACTTCTTCCTTATAGATAACTTGAACTTCCCCTAAGTTTAAATCCATTACCCCTTGTCCTATCACTACAGTCCCTGATGAAGAGTCCCTTTTCAACATCCTTGTAGGCTCCCTTCAGACACTTACTAAAACTCTAAGAACATGAAAAGCTGATGTGTTGAAGAAGCAAAATAAACAGAATCACAATACACCTCAACCTAGCCCTTTTAAACTTATATATTGCATTCTATAGATGCCAGCAGTGCAGATAAAAAGAATTCACATCAAGAAATGTGAATCATAACCCCTTTCGAAGGACACCACTGTAATTAGGTTTCCTACCTCTTGGCAGACTCACTAAATAACTGTTGAAAGAAATACTGATGGCATTGGAGTGCAGGGCTGCAGAGACCATGCCACCACAGCACTACAGCCATTCTGCTACCTTACCGCAGGGTCCTGAGGTCACATCATTACACCCATACCCACTCTGAAAGGGAGATATCAGTGTGACATCAGGAATTCTTTTATGGATTTGGGAACAATTTAAGCATTCACTGACCTTGAAGATCTCCAGTAGCTGTGCTAGCAGAGAAATGATAACTGATCATTAGAGCAGTCGTGAATCTATGCGAGTGCCATGTGAAACAGGTTTTATAAAGGAAAGCCAGTCAGTCTTCTCAGTGCCCCTCTCACTCAAGTCAATTAAGAACAATTTTTCAGCACAGGGTAGAAAACCGCTTGTAAGTCTGAACAGGTGAGTGGTGCTAGTCACACCATTTGCTGATCACACAGATCCAACTGAGAGGTATATCTCAGGAATTAGCAATTGCTGGTGTCAACTACACCTTACAGAGCAGCTACATGTTTGCGTAAGCAAATATTCATTATTTGTACTTACTGTAACTTCAAGGTTAGTGCTTTTTAGGCTGCATACAGTGCACATATATAGTATGTATGTAGTGACTTCCAGACAAAAGCTAGAAATCAAGACAGTCAAGAAATGTTGTTAGAAACATCAATGTGCATTACCTGTGTTTAGATAGGATATATTGCAGTATTAGTAGTCATGAAGAACAGTCATATGGCATTTATAAAATCAGTATTTACAAGGATAATTAGTTGCTAGTTTACATTCTAATTTTCAAGTTTATACAAGCAGGTGGTCAGTGTACTGGAAGAAATCTTAGATAATTTACCTGAGTTCAGAGACTACTTTGCAAAGTCTTTCAGTGGATCTGGAAGTAGGAACCTCAGCCTAATCACCAGATCAGTGCAGCACAGAAACCTTCTCTTATTGTTATATCACGTAGTATATGATCATCTGACTGTACAATTATCAGGTGTTCTTTGTTTTAAATTATTTTAATCTGTTAAAAGTAAATAACTGTAGGCATTGGTATTCTAAAAATAGTAAAAAAATATATCTCATGCAAGCAGACTTTCTGATTGGTGTGGGAAAAGCCCTGATCCATTACATATTTTTTAATATTCTTACTTCCCACATTTTCTTATCCTCTTTATTTCTTTATAAGTAACAGCTTTTCATTGACATTTTATTAAGCATTTTTCATATCATTATTTGAATCTTATGCTGCTGAACTCCTGAAGTATAGTAAATGAATAATGTTTAAATGATAGGCTTGATACATCGCAGATGCTTTAGGAAATCGACAGAAGTTGTCCTGTGAAACATAGTTATGAGCATTTAAAGAACACAGAACAAAAGCACAAAACTAGTCTGCTGATCTCCTTCACTGAGGAACGGTTTCACAAATACCTTACGTGGAAGTCTGCAACCAGGCTGGTTGATTTAAAGTAAGACCACGTGGTTCTCCTAGGGCTAAATAGGCAACCTGCATTCATCACCCAGGAGATGAACAATGTAGAGCTCTATTAATCATAATAAGGATTGCAATAAATCATAACAAGGATTCTGTCCTAGCAAAGGAATTAAGCAAACTCTGAATTCAGAGTGAGTGCAAAGACAAGATAATTCATCAGTGAATTGTCAACGAAGAATGTGCCTTAATCTTAATTACTGGTAGACCACCATGTTAGAACCCTGAAACACACCTGAGTGTTAATTCAAAGAGCAAACAAGGTGTCAGCATGGAGTGATGTGCTAATTTCACATCCTGAGGTGATACTGGCTACAAACTGTGATGCTGCTTAGACTCACAGGTATCTTTAGCTCTTGAGCATCCTCTCTATGTGCTACACTGTCCCAGATGTAGAGTATCAGCCAACACCAAAGTCCTCCTCTGCCTTCCATGCTGGAAGCTTGTAGATGACAGGCTGCAAAGGAAATGGTGTCTTTTAGTTTGCCTTTGAGCATGATGGGGGAGAACATGTGACTTTTTGCAGCCGACAAGGTAATCTGTGCAATCTTGGGGTCAGGTCCATGGTGGGATATTAAGGCAAATATAGTTGGCAGTAATGACGATTTTTATATGTGACACACCTCTCTGGATTCTCTTTATAGCAACTCGGAAAGGATTAGATGCTTGCAAGCTGAAATGCATTTCATCCTAAGACAGACATTACATGACTAATTTCTTAAAAGAACTTATTTCTCCCTACTAATTAAGACAGTAATTATGAGAGTGCTGGTAGCACAGATACAGATACCTGCACAGTAAACTTCTAAAGACAGGTGAGAGAATCTCCTCCTGGTTTCTTGAGGATTTGTTGCCTTTGTCAGCAAGTACTGTGCAGTGTATTTATGGGATCAGTAGGGAGACAGATGATATGCACCAGAGTTCCCAGTACAGACCAAGAAGCACAGAGAAATGCCTCTTTCTCTTAATCACTCTTGGGAAGGCAAGACAAATATTTTAGAAGTCACATTCATATGTAGGTTTACATTTTACTTTTGCTGTACAAGATCTGATTTCTCTGTCATTAAAGTGATCCTGGTAGAGGAGGCTTAAAGTCCTCTGTAGCTTTGTCTATGCAAGACATAAACACATTTATTTAGTCCCCATATACCTATTCCTCACCCATTTTTATATCCAGTGCATTAAAGTCACCAAAGTATGATGACTTGGAGGCATCTAGTTATCAGCAAAGCTGATTAGATTTGAGGATAGTTTTTCTTCAAGCAAAAGAGTCTCCATGGTATGTGACAGCTAAATAAAGTTTTGTTATTTATATTTTTATACCAAGACAAAAATCCATGAATTTGTTAATGTTAAGTTCCTCAACTGCCACAGACAGCAGTCAGCACTAATTTCGGATACTGATTTAGGAAGTTTTTGTGAAGAAAGAAGTAATCAGTCAAAAAACTCTGCTTTCTTGGCTTTTTTTGTCTCTAACTAAGCTGTCTTCAGCAAAGTATTGTCAATATCATTTATTTCTTTGCCTAAATGTTATGCAAGAAACTTCTCTATCACTTTGAATTTTCATCTTCAAACATATTCAAGTGATCTGCGAATTGATAAGATTATCTTATCAATTTCTGCTACCATTACACTCCCATATTTTGGACATTAAAGCCTGGAAGCTCATGCAAAGCAATTATTTATCTTTTTCTAACTTGGCAATTTTCATTTGTAGTTTATAGTTCAAAATTTTTCCTCCTTAATGCATCTTATATTGTACAGATGACTGTGAGCTGTTCCTTTCTAAGGTGACCTATATAGGATTTTTATTTTTAATTGGACTTACACTTTGTCTCTTTTTGGTGTACAAAGATATCCCTTCTTTTTGTTTGTTTATACATAGAAATTATTTTTTCTTGTCTATTTCAGGAATGTCATTGCTGGCCTTTTCTGCTTTTCCTGGATTCTACTTTTGAATCTTCCCAAGGACAGTTATTATTAGCTCTTATACTGCAGCTGACTGGATATGGGTGTTGCGAGTTTAATCTGTTATCTCCATAAAATATAATTACTTGTACCCACCAACCTTGAAACGAGCCCATGTTTATATAAAATCCCTAACTATTTCTCAGTGAAAGCAAAATTTACTAGCTACCTCCTATCTTTTGGAAATTTTCTCCAATATACTTATATATATATATCATCTTGACTAAATCTCAGGATTTCTTAATCGATGTACATGTGCCTAAAGCAAAATCTTGCAACTTTCCACTCCCTATTCTATGAAGAAACATGCTGTATCTAATTTCCTTCAAAACTTCCCAAGGAAGATTTCAGTGACACTGAATAGATGCCTAGCTTGCTGTAATCACACTTATCCTAATATTAGTGTTTAAAATTGATCAGGTGAATCAAATCTTAAATGCCTGTTTCTCCTTTTTTGAGTATAAAGAACTGCTAGCTCTTACAGCAATACAATTTGTTAGGTGAGATGCATCCTATGTCTTGTCTCCATCTCCTGTTTCCTTTTACCAATATGTTCCTCTTATCCTTCCTAAGTGAGGCTATATGGTTTATATCAGATCATACAATATGCAATTTGCACCATTGATATTGGCCTCTATGCCGTCAGAAGTAGAATTCAACTTGCATATAACCTTGAAAACTTTGGCATAGATTGACCTTGACACAGAGGGGCTGCATGAAATCCATGACACTGGAACTCTGCAAAACATGTCCAAGAAGTAAATTCTGACAGGGAACGCAGCCTAAGCTGTAATGCACCCAGTTCACAACAATGAAGCATTGCCTAAAGGAAAAGATCACAGCTCCTCATATCTCTGATGCTTACATTTTCCACAGCTGACTTTAAAATCATGGTTACCATTTAGGAGGCATAATTATGTTAAAGTTCTCACTCTCCACATTTATTTTTTGCCTCAATGGATTCTCATCCCTCTCTTTCCACAGTTTGATTTATTATATTGAATAGATCAAGATCCTCTACTCCTTTCTTAACAGGACACCCTCTTCCTCTAATCTTCCTTGTGGATGTTTGTAATTTCTCTTCCTTGGTGATACATGGCTAGGAGAGTATTGTAGGTGAAGCCTTACAGGGACTTTCTGCAGGGCCATTAATAAGAAATCCCTTTCAATGCTTAACTTAGGAAAACAGAGATCACTGAGGGGGAAATATGGAAGACTGTTCCACTCAGTGAAATGTCGCGACTATTGCTTTGTTGCCATTTGCTGGAATAAACAGCAGTTTTGTGTTAAAATAAAGGGATCCACAGCTGAAACACCAGTGTAGTAGTTGTTGAATTGTGTCCTTGCCTGCTGTGGCTGACAAGCTCCATGGCAAAGATGAATGTAAGTTGGCGGAGTTACTGGATCCATATTTTAAGCAAAAAAAATTGAAAACTCACTTCCATGAAGTGCTGACACAGCTATCTGGAAGGATGAACCATTAAGTGCAGTATCCATTCTCCCTTACCTGCTGTTCTGAGTGCTCTGCAAGTTGCTATTTCACATAACAGTTGAAAGAGCCACCTGATGTTGCTAAGCAAATCTGAGAGGAAAAAATACCCTAAAACCAATCAAGGTCAAAAGCTCTATAAGGGACAGTAAGCCAAGAACAAAGGTGTTCTGGGTTGCAGTCTTACATGAGACATGGGTTACGCAATGCACAGCATCAGTCAAACACAAATCAGTTGTCTAAAAATAAGCGTCCAATGTTATCCAGGATGCCCTAAGATTCTGTGTCTGGTCTACAGTTGCTGACTGTAATGAGTGTTCATTAGCTGACTGAAATTAGCTGTTCAATTCCTTATATAAGCAGTAATCCTGATATCAGGTTATTTGGAAATGGCAAACATACTGCACTGTTAAATATCACCTAAAGGAAAGCCCAGAAATGTTCTGGGAATTAATCTAAAGAAGGATCTTGACTAAAGCTTTATGTTGAATTAGAGGGGGTTGGAGCTGTTGGACTAATACAGTGATGATTCTTCAATATTTCTTAAAGCCAGTGCTCCTTTGTGTTGCCTACTAGGTGATTTTTCAGAATTATGTATTATCTTCAGCTGTATTCAATTTACTCCTATATGACTAGTGTCTGACAACAAAAATGTGTGCTCTTAAAAGAGGAGCCATTATGGTATCTTCTTTTATTGTCTCATAGTTGCAGTGTGTTCTATTGCATTACATGAAAAATAGAGACTGTCTCTTCTGCGATTAGATAGAGAGGAAAGATGGGCTCTGTGGTTTGTCAGAATTTACAGCAGCTGATAGGGGTAAATTAATAAAATATTCTGTTAGTGCTTACCTTTTCTTCTCCCTTTGTTGGCTAATGAAATTGCTTCATATTCTTTCCTTTTATATAACAGACATAGCCAAAAGCACATTTTTCTTTTTTTCCTGATCTTCATCATATTTAGTGAATGCTGGAACTGATGGCACTGAATCCAAGTCTTGAAGTAGACGGCTGCTTTCTGAGCGGGCTAGGGTAGGACTTTTCTTGCTCTCCCTGAAATGGGTTGTTTAAATAAAAGGGCTACAACTGATGACTAGTTGACCCTTAAGTCCTATAAAATCATCACCGTCTGAGAACTGTTTCCTCTGCTGCTCTGAGTGGAAGTGGAGAAGTTCTGTAGTGGATAAATCTAAAGCCAAAACCCCAAACTGAAGATTTTTCTTCACAACAGTGAAGACATTTTTCCTAATATCCAATCTAAACCTCTGGGAAACTTGAGGCCATTTCCTCTTGTCCTATCACTTAAAATAACCAAATAGCATCATCTGCAATGATTTGCACGGTTTTTTCCTTCTTTCTTCTTAAAATTTTTTGATTCTCTTCATTTCTGTGATGTCTATAAAAACTTGAGAACACTCAGATTAGGTGGGTGCTGCAAATTACTGTTTGTAACATCATCAGTTTCTTTATGACTGCCTTTTTTGCTCACCTGCGAGAAATTACGTGCTTAAGGAGTTTTGAAGAAAGAATCACTTTTCCTTTTATATTTGTACAGTAGCTGTAGGAATTGCAGTAATATATGTATATTTTAAAGATAGCTTGTATATTTATAACCAAATTACTCAAAACATTTCTAAAAGTGAAGAGCTTAAAAAAAAAAATGCTTTGAAACAGCCAGCTCAATTCTAGTCAAATATCAGAGTAATCTTTTGAGAACCATCCCCAACTTTATTGAAGATAATGACCTTCAAATAAAAGTAAGTCTGAAAACATCTGGAGTCATCCTTCTCTATAAGACTCCAAGCACACATTTTAGATGGATCAGTGTTTACCCCTCATCTTTACCGAGCTGATCATTTATTTTATTCCAGCTTGGTTACTCTACAAAATGAAACTAATGTCTTCTAATAGTGATTTTCACAGAATACTGAGCTACATGAACATGTTTACATGAATTTTACATAAATGAATAAGTAAAGTGATGGTGGCTGTCAGTGCAATATTTATTGTTATTTGCTGAATTGAGAGTGCGTAGCTTAAAGAACATAACTTACTACTAATGAGAACCTGCACAGGTTGCCCTAGTAAATGTAATTTTTTGTGATTTTAGTTTCAGTTGCAACCTAGAGACCGTTGTATTAGCTATAATTCAGTTGTCCAGAAAAGTGTTGTCCTGGTAGAAAACATCTGCAGTCTTACTGCTGTTCAGGGTTGAGTTATTGTGATCCTGTGCCAGAACTAATCCATCAGGGACAACTGAATGAGGACCTTTGGACACCTCCAGGAGGGAGGCATGGGAAGGCACCAGCGTCCCATGGGATCCCTGTCACATCTGCCAGAGCCAGGTGGGTGTTTCAGAGGCTGCAATGTATCTCTAAAGATATTAAAGCTTGTTGTTTAAGCAGCTATGTTGAGTCCCTGACTCATTGTCGTGGTTTAAGTCTTTAAAACTCACGAAAGTCGCTCACTCACTCACTCTCTCTCTTTCTTTCCCCAGTCCTGGGGGGATGGGGAGGAGAATTAAAAGAATTCAACTCGCACAGGTTAAGAACAGTTTAGTAACTAAGGTATAACACAATCCACTACTGCTACCACCAGTAATAATAATGACAGGAGAAGTACAGAGAAAGAGAATACAACTGCTCACCAAGCCTGACCCAGCCAGTGCACCCCCCAGCAGCGAACCCCCCAATACCAAAAACCTGACCATGCCGTGCACCCCCAGTCCACCACCACACCCTTCCGGGTCTCTGCTCTCCGTCTTCACATCCTGGACATGACGTGCTGTGGCATGGAATAACCTCTTTGGTCAGTTTGGGTCAGGTGTCCTGTCTCTGCTTCCTCCCGGCTCCCCCTCCTCCCTGGCATAGCATGAGACTCAGAAAGTCCTTGGCCAGACCAAAACATTACCAAGCAGTAACTGAAAACACTGGTGTTATCAGCGGTGTTCCCAGGCCCAAAATCAAAAACACAGCGCTGCATCAGCTACCAAGAAGGAGAAAAATGACTGCTACTGCTGAACCCATGACACTCATATGTACACATTCTTGTAGACACCTGTAGTTAGATGTGAATCTAGACTGGAATACTATATGAGATGTCTAGACTATGTTAAAATGCACTGACCCATGACTTTTGAGACACAGAGAATGAAATGATCTCTGGACATGCCTTGAAGATATTTGCATCTAGTTGCATCTTGTTTAGTGCTTTGTAACTAGAATAAGAGAGGTGACGTGTCACCCAGAGCCCAGAGTATATGCTTTCAGGACATGATTCATTTTACTAAACTTCTGCTGTCCAACAGTTAGTCAGATAGTCTAAGGTGATTGTCTCAATTTCTACTGCTGTCAGCTTACCTTTGGGAATGGATTTATCAAACTTGTTTTGGCACCTGCCTTTGAATGGAATGAACCCATTCCAGGAGGTGATCCTCTCTCCCTGGTGACCGTGAGCATTACAGACCATACATCCACCATGTGATAGCTGAAGTCAGACTGGATGAACCATACTCTCCGCATAGAAAATCTTAGCAGCTATTGAAGTAGATCTAAAACCAGCATGCAGTCCACTTTGAAGTACATAACTTGAGTTAGGAAGTGATCGATACAGATAAATTTATAATAATATTTCCTTTGGTGTATTTCCAAACTGCACAGCCTGGCATGGTGTAGGATCCCAGTCTTATGATAGGAAGAAACTCCTCTGTTGAGTTACCTTTTCCAATCTCCACACCCTGTAAACCACCACCACTGCATCTGCATTCAGCCTTATTGCTCAGGATTACATTGGCTTACTTAGTGGCATTTATTTGAAGCAAGAATCATGGGAACAGGGTGAATGTACATAATAATTTTTCAAGACTTTTTGTTAATTAAATTCTGAGTTGCCAAACACTGGGAGGAGAGTCATGGATTTTCAAGCAAAATGAGGCGGATATTGTGTTGGAGCTTGGCCTGAGTTCTATTCTCCCACAAGCTACTTTCAATACTAACTCATATAGTTAATAAAACAGGAGAAGGGTTTTAAAGCAGTCTTATCTGAGTGTCCTGTGGTGATGCATGAGAGCAATTTCTTATGCCTGACTAAACTGGAACCATCCCAGCTGTAAGTCAACGACACGTTGGATGCTGGGCTGGTCTCAACTGGTTTCTGAGAGGATGTTTGGACCCATTCAGAGCTTGTTTCATCAAACACAACAAGTCTTTTCTAGAAAAACTGCTATGACTTGGACTTGGTAAGATTTTAGCAGATGCTTCCCTTGTATCAATAGATTTCACAGTGTTGCTTCTTACTTATGAACAAAATTGTCACAACTGTTAGGTTTTGAGCAGTGAGGTTCCCAGCTTTAGTTCGCGCAAGAAATGTTCCTAGAAGAGGATCTAGGTTTGTCACAATTCTCAGAGAGAAGAGATGATGCTAAAAAGGACTGACCCATCAACAGTAATTTTCCTTGCATGCAAAGTGATCTGTTCTCAGTTATCTTACCTGAGAGATCAGATTTAACACGCAGAGACAACGTTTGATTACACAGTTTATCACACCCCTGAGTTTAAATCAGTAGTAACACTCCCATGTGCTTATCATGGCCAACGTGCTGCATATAAAACCTACCAAAACTC
The DNA here is from genome assembly GCA_017639245.1 of Myiopsitta monachus. Taxonomy (NCBI): domain Eukaryota; kingdom Metazoa; phylum Chordata; class Aves; order Psittaciformes; family Psittacidae; genus Myiopsitta; species Myiopsitta monachus. Next base: position 19,930,812 of record CM029922.1, on the reverse strand, counting down.
CTCCTTTGTGAAGGAAATACATGTAAACATCTGCAATTAAAGTGGCAGGCCTAGCTATGCCATAGCACCTAAATTATCTATATATAATTATAGCTAAAATAGCTATATTATATATATACAAATTATATATTAAATGTGTAGTGCAATTTAATTTAAATTTAATTTAATTTAATTTATAATTATATCTATAACATAGCTATATATATGATCACAGACCTATCTATGCAAGAAAGACTATATGGTGTTAGCACATATATTTGTCATCGATAGTAAATCGGGTCTTGCTATGTACCTACTTAAAAGCAGAGTATCTTCACCAGATTTTCTGTTGACTTACCTGCATATTTCCCATATGCTCTGCTCCTGAATGGGCAGCTGTTTTGTTCAGGTATAATTTTCATGGGCTGTAGGGCATGTACTGCTGCATGCAGCAGCTCTCTGCATTTTGGGATTGATATTGGTTATGATTTTCCCTCCAGATAACAGAGAAAAAGATCCTTTTTGAGATTCTCTGACTTCTACTTGTACATGGAGCAGTATTGCTATGCCTATATTTTTCCCAGTGACCCATCAGGCAGCTGCATTCTGTTACACACCTGGATGTTCCACATTATGCAGTGTTCTCTTTAAATAGCTGGGATAAATGATGAGATTCTACTGCTGGAGGAGTAACCTAATTAACATACAAGGTCACATTCAAAAGCTTGAATGTTCCTTCCCAATTAGAGCTATGTATCAGGTAGAATGCAAGAGATTAAATATTGATGATTTTCTTCACTGGCTAGTAATCTTTTTTCAGGGAAGCAGTTACAGTTTCTCGGCTGGTGTCCATGTACCAGACGCATTCTTCCAATAGGCATTTTTTCTTCCCTTTAGTCGGTAAAATAAATCTCAAATAAAATTTGAAAATGTACCCTGCAGTGAAGACAAACTCAGAGGTGGGGTTTTTCCATTACTCACATTGTGGACTGAAATTGCAGATAATTGCCTACATTCTGTTTCCAATTACCCATGTTTCTACTCCACTGATATCGTTAGGGATTGCATAGATGATGTAGAACAGAATTAAGCTCAAATCTCTTCAAGGCAGTAGGTGTTTCCATGTGGTGGGTAGGTTATTCAATGGGAGGGGTTTCTGATATGGGAAGGGTAAGCAAGATCTAGAGGCAGACATGGTGCACTGAAGCAGCTGAATCTGAGCACTGGGGGTGGTGGTGGTGGTGGTGGTGTGGGAACTTTAAGATCCCTTGGATCTTTAAGATCTTTTCCAAGCCAAACTACTCTATGATTCTATGATTGTTTTCTTATTCTTTGGTCCATTACCAATAATTCATTGCCTTCCCTCAGCATCACACATTTTTATCTTAGAAGAACTGTGTGACATTTTTCTGTGAATTTTAAATGCCTTGAACAAAGGCTCCAGAGCTGTTTGAAAGTCTACGTGGAGAGCAATTTTTAGCTACAAATATTGGCATTTATTTGAAACTGCTTGTTTTCAGACTGAAGTAGCTTCTCCCCCCATATAGTAAGTTCCCATATTTTCTGGTCTTATGAAATGTTCTGAAGGAAATGAAAAGGCAAAAACCCCTGAAGATTCATGTCAAGTCCATCTACACTGAAAATATAGCTTAGATAGTCATAAGGCAGTATTTGAACTAAAAATACTTTTTTGTAAGCCCCCATTCTTTGCCTAGACTCTTCTTTTTTGTTGATCGCTGGATTTTCTTGCTATAATAGTTTCTTCATTGTGTAATTAATTTTATTGGTGAGTTCATTCACACATTTATTGCTTCGCATTTTTCAGTAATTAATTCCTTGTAAGCAGGTTCATGTTTTCCGTGTATTTCCCGTATTATTCCTGAATTGTCTTCTCTTTGCTAAGGTGACTGAAAAAATCTTTTTCCCTTATCTCTGTCCTTTTCTTGTTTCTTTTGCTCTGTCATCCAGTCCTCAGTCCTGCAGCACCCTCCAGTCCTCACTTTTGATAGAACAAAACCAACTTTCATTCCTTGCCTCAGGGTGAAATGAAGCCAGTTTCAGGATGCACAAAAAAAGTGGGTGGATGAAGCAGCTACAATGCTTTTTGATCAACGCAAGCTAATGCCTGGTTGGCTCTGGGCATCTTGACATTTGTTAGGTGGTCCCAGGGACAGCAGAGTGGGATGGAAGTGGCCAGTAAAGGTTTGTGAGGTCTGAGGTTAAGGACTGGAAGACTTTAGGACCCTTTATGAGATTCTAAAGACATGGAGTGTGTGAAGAGGCATGAGAGATTTCAAGGTGCCTACTTGGGGGAAACATAGGATGAGACCATTTAGTGGGGTTTCAAAGGGCTTTTGGTTGAAGGTTCTTTATGCCTCCTCAATGTGAAGGTCTGTTGTGGTTTAACCTTCATCTGGCAACTAAGTGCCATGCAGCTGCCTGCTCACAGCTAAAACCAGGACAAGGGTCTCATAATAAATAGAGCAAGTTTGGTGAGCTCACTTCTGGAAGCTGCAGCAAATATCCTTTTTTTTTCTAGATTATAACTCAAGGCTTTGCTCTGAATTTTTGTATTCACAAAGCTCTCATTTTCTTTGCAGGTTGGTTGCTCCTCAGACAGGCTTAATCTCAGGACCCGTTTCTTAATTTCACAGAAAGTGATTATATGCATTGTTACATTTTTTATTGGCTTGTCCCTCATTTGCAGGGCTTGATCAAACAAATCAATGGTAGGGCAACATTTTGTATTATTAGCTTTTTCTGTGTGATACATTATACTGATCACTGTTAATAACTGAATGGCTTTTTTGGTGCAACTTTGGCTTTGCAAAACTGAATGTGACCCTATCCTTTTTTGTCTTGGACAAGAATCATGCCAGTGCTATATGGAGTGGACTTTTAATACTCTTTGGGTGGACAGATCCTCCGCATGGTATCCGGGAAGAATTTAAGTGAATTTGCATGTTTGCATATTTGTGAATTTGTTTTTGCAAATATTTTCTATTTCCCCTAAGCTCATTTTTTTTTCCAAATAAAATTTCCATCACAAAACTTGATTACTCTTTTTGTCCAAAGGAAATGAATAAAAGAATATTAAAAAAGTTAGAGCAACATTATTAGTTGACTCCTTTGGTCAGTCCAAAGGGCACAAACCAAACTTTCTTAATGACTTTATTTTTCTTCGGATTAAGTTTTGACAGTAAAGTTTGGGTTTCAGGCATATTTCTGAAGCATAAGACAGTGTTCAAATCACCATCCCAAAAGAGATCTTTGCTTCAGGGGAAAGCAGTCAGAACACAATTAAAAGATGATGTCTGGATTTGTCGAGCTTATGGAGACTTTTTGTATCAGAGTTGAACTCACATCTTAATGTCAGGGCTCATCTATCTTAAATAGTCCATGATATTCCAAATATTAGGTTGTCAGTTGCTCACCTGAAATATTATCAGTAGCCATCATTCCAAAAATAATATACTCTTTAGGGATTAATCCAAATATCACTGGAGTTCCTAGGAGCTTTACTTTAAATACATTGGATCAGATATACACACAATTAATCTACTTGCAGTCTGCTTGTTTTGTAGCTGATTTCATGGCCTTTTGCAGGCTGGCATGGGTTCATTCAACCCACAATCTGCAGTGGCTAGAAGCTATTAATAATGGCAGCATGACACTGACTTTGAATTGTGATATCTTTTTTTCTCCATATAGCATCAGAGCTGGTTTCTTGCTGATCGAGACTATGCAGCTTCTGTCAGCTTAGTGTGGACACTGAATGAGCTCAGGTCTGCCCACAGAAGCTGCTACAGCACATTGTCTTCCATCAGTGTTGACCCTTAGCAGCAAAACTAAGAGCAAATATTTTAACCTTAGTCATTCAAGTCTCATCCTTTGAAAGGCTCTGGAAGGACAACCTCGTGCCATTAGCGGAGTTCAAAAACAAATAGGATACTTGGTTCTGTTGGAAGCACAAATCCTCTGTTGTTGGAATGCCTTATGCAGGCACAGCCCATCAGGATCAATACATGATCTAAAGATGCTCAGAAAGTCCGCTCTTGTTTATTCCTCATTAAGACAAGATTTAATATGAACTTCATTTGAATGCACTTGCACGCATATATTACCTTTATTCCTTAATATTTTATCATGAGAACGCATAAAGGTGGCTCTACATGGGGACTGAGTCTCTGCAGGAAGAAATAAACCTTTAAAATGCACTCACACAGGATTCGAGCTTTCCCTTATCCCTGCCAGTATAAGGAACTGTTAATAGCATTAAAATAAAATTTATAAACAACTGAGAAGACAGAGGTGCAGTGGGATGTGGTCCCTTGTTATGCAAACAGAAATGAAAAGAAAAAAGAAAAGATTGTGTCACGGTTTAAGCGGTAAATCACGCAGCCCACTCACTCCCTCCCTCCCCTATTTTCCCCCCACTCCGGGGGGGGGGATGTGTGGAAATGGGGAGAAGAATCGAAAGAATGTAACTCTTCTGGGTTCCTGCCCCCAGTTTTTTTACATCCTGGGCATGACATACTGTGGTATGGAATACCTCTTTGGTCAGTTTGGGTCAGGTATCCTGTTTCTGCTTCCTCCCAGCTCCCCATCCTCCCTGGCAGAGCATGAGACTGAGAAAGTCCTTGGTCAGACCAAAACATTCTAAACTGTAACTATAAACGTCAATGTTATCAGCGCTGTTCCCACACCAGAAGTCAAAAACACAGTACTGCACCAGCTACTACGAAGGAGAAAAATGACCGCTGCTGCTGAACCCATGACAAATTATCACTTCATTTCTCAATGAAGTAACAATTCCAAATTGAAAAAGTTATCAATCAGCTTTACAAGACAATTTATTTAAAATTTTCATGCTGGTTTAGGATGAAAACATTTGGGAAAATGGTTTCGAAATCTGTAAATCTCAGTATTTCCCTCAGGATGGAACCTCACATTTGCTATTTGGTTGCAGACTCCACAAATGCTATGTAAAAATACTTACAAAGACTGACCTCCAAAAAAGAAAAGGGAAAATGTTCTTACTTGGTTTAATGTCTTGCTCCAGGCTCAGTGAATACCTGCAACAAATCTTCACCTCCCCAGCATTTCTTTCTTCTTGCTTTTGTGATAACCCATGTCCATCATCCACGGCCTCAGCCTATATCCCTGATGAAGATATCTCTTGTGAGCGTACTTTATTCTGTGAAGCAGTAATTGTACTAATTCTGGCCATTAAAATCAAACCTTGGCATGCAGGAGGTATCATACAAATCAAAAAGATTAAATATGTGTAAACTATGTTTTCCTTAGTTTTTTAGAGAGGCCTTTCAATGAGATTGAAACTATAAACTAATGTACTTGAGAAACTCATATTAACTTCAATATGAGAGGTGTGCAGAGTATGTCTGCTCAGCTATCTTTGTCGTCAGAACTATTAACTTCTGCAGCTGTTGTTGCAGTGTTCATAGGCTCTATAAACTCCTTCCTTCTTAGGAAGGCTACTTCTTAGGAAGGAACCTATAGGCTTGATTATCTTTCCGTTCATCTTCCTGTAAAGGAAAATCATCTTTTCCTCAGCAAATTTGAAGCCATTTAAGTTCCTCAAGAGAATGCAGTTTTCAGCAAAGAATTAGTTTCTTCACTGAAATGGATTTGTATGACAGTCTGTGTCAACACTGATTCCACTTGTTTATATGTTAATTTTAACAAAGCCACATATTCCAAAGGAAAAATTGTTCCCAGTCAAAAATATTGACCAGCTCTGGTAACAGCTGCAGAAATCTACTTTTCTTTTAATTTATGGATGGCTTTCAGGTTAAATTGTTCATTTTAGTAGTAGCTTATTAAGATATTTTTTTAGATGCAAAGAAAAAATGCAGTTTCATACTTTTTGAGATTTTCTCCAATAATTATTTCAAGCAATGATGTTCTCTTCCTTCAATTTTCTTTCTCTCTTGCATCTTTCTCCTCTTAACTGCCATTACAAGACAAATTCATGTGGTTTGTTGCAGTTATGCTCACCACCAAGGTGTGAGAATATATCATGGTTTATATTTTTAGCTAAAATACATAATTTTTCATCTGATGTTTTTTGACATATATCGATCTGTGAGACATGGTGTCAATGCAACTGTCATGCCAAAAACTTTAGAAGAAAGCAGAGACTGGTAGCCTAAGGCTAAATTGCTTTCTTCCACACCCTGCTCCACCAGCTGTGTTTTGCATTATGTATTAGGCACTTTTTGATGCACATAATCTTTAATGTCACTAGAAAATTAAGGAGGAATAAAAGGGAATGTGTTTCAGTGTTGGATAGCAGCCAAAGCTTTTTTGGCAGGTCTGACTTAAGAAAGCAAGAGTGAAGCTTTCAGAATCCTCTTTTGAAGTTAGGTGTTTACCAAGGAAAAAAGGAATAGGAAAAGGAAATCACAAAAGCCCAAAACAAACATATAACAATTGCCTCAGCATATTCAAAACTACCAACAATCTTAGAAATTAAAACCTGACTCCACTGAAATCCTTGGCAAAGCTCCAAGCTGTTTCAATAAGGCAAACATATTTGTTATAAACTTCGTGATCTTGGAGGAATTTGGCTGATGGAAACAATTGCAGACAACTTATTTTGGACTAAGAACAATCAATTAAATGATGAGGGATTGCATAATGTTCAGCAGAGACTGAAGACAGAAGTCTTAACCTCAAAAAAACCAAATATCAAGTCAGGTTTGCTGTACAGAACAGGATTAGCCTTACCTAACCTTTGCTCCTTAATTATCAGGCCTCTCCACTGAGCTTTTCATAGAGGCTGGAATTCATCTTCAGCTTCAACATCTACATGTTGGCACCCACATCTAAGTGGATTCATGAAAGTGTTTAAATTGCCATTATGTTCATGGGGACCTAGTCAATACTGTCAAGCAACCTGCAAAGCAATTTGACTTTTGTTACACTCAGTGTCACGACTGCTGTTTCCAGTCATGGAGAGAAAAATGGTACCTCTGGAGGGAAATTTATCATGTTGATTTTGAGACAAAACAGACCATGCTCCCCCATGGGCCATTTGCCTCTCTACTGACCACAGAGGGAGTCCAGAAAAACCAACTGAGATTAGACCTCTGAATTGCTGTGCAAAATAAAAATACCTTGCAATAAGAGGGTGTCCTGGGTTCAGCAGTAGCAGTCATTTTTCTCCTTCTTAGTAGCTGGTGCAGTGCTGTGGTTTTTGACTTCCAGCCTGGGAACAGCGCTGATAACACCGATGGTTTTAGTTGCTGCTTAGAATGTTTAGCCTGACCAAGAACTTTCTGAGTCTCATGTTCTGTCAGGGAGGAGGGGAAGCTGGGAGGAAGCAGAGAGAGGACACCTGACCCAAACTGACCAAAGAGGTATTCCATACCACAGCACATAGTGCCCAGGATGGAAAAACTGGGGGCAGGGACCCAGAAGGGTTAGATCACTGCTCAGGTCAGGCTGGGTATTGATTGGCAGGTGGTGAGCAGTTGTATTCTCTTCCCTTGTTATTTCCCTTATCATTATTATTATTGGTGGTAGCAGCAGCGGTTTGTGTTCTACCTTAGTTACTGGACTGTTCTTATCTCAACCTGTGGGAGTTACATTCTTTCAATTCTCCTCCCCGTCCCTCCAGGAGTGGGGGTAGGAAGTTGATGGGGGGGGGGGGGGGGCAGGAGCTAACTGGCTGCATGGTTCTGGATTGCTGGCTGGACTTAAACCACAACAGAGGGACTCTTGCAAATGTTTGTGGCAAGTTAACATGCCAATTAAAATTATTCCTAATCATTAGAGGTGCACTACTTGATCCAGTAGCTTCTTGGCAGACAGAGGATGTTGATGGGTTAGTTGCTTGGGGTAAAATTTCTAGCTGAAAAAAATAAAATAAATAAATAATAAATAAATAGCTTAATTGATTAATTAAGTTAGCTATTAATTATGTCAGAAAAACACTGCATTGAAAATTAATAAAATGCCTGAGATTTCTGTGGATAAAATGCACACAAATGTGTATACAAGCCTTGAGCACCATGGTCATGTATCATTATACCTTCTCCATGCAAATAAGCTTTGGAGTATTTTCTTCCCTTGGCATGGGACTTTCTTTGATATCTGACGCCTGCCTAAGAATGACTCCTTTGTGTGCTTCAGAAGAGATGGCTGAAAATAGAAGGAATACTGTGTTAAAAATAGGAATGCTACTAAAGATAGGACACTACAGCTTGAGAAAAAAAAAAAAAGTAGAATATTTTTATAAGTAATGCCTATTTTTTAAAAGACAATTCCATGAGTCTAACATTCACAAGCTCTTCCAATCCCAAACTTAGGAAATGACAGGTATGTGGTGTAGAAAGCTTATGCACTTAGAATTGGAGATAAGGAAAAAATGGAAAATAGATGCTTACCTTGTCACTGAAAAACAGGACAGATATTTATGTCTGTTATATGGTGTCTATATGTAAGTGTTATCTGATATCCACCAAGAACTGTGCGTATTTGTCAGAGCTAGGCACTAGCACAAAGCCCTTAGTGTCAAGCTTTCCCCTCTGAAGCAACAGATAAACAGCTTGGAGGTCGTCAAACAAAACCTGAGGTATTTCAAATTAGAAATGACAGAGGCAAGCATGGCAAGATTGTCATCTTTGCAAGTTGGAAATAGCATGAAACTCTAGAGGGAAGAGACTGTAAAGCTGCCAAATTAATATCTATAGCCTCCTTACCATAGTTGCATATCATATGCTAGAAAATCAGTCTCAGTAGGAATTTAAACCTTCTTAATGAAATTAAAATACTGTTTTTGCATCTAATGAGCATCAAAATGCCAAAGGGAGGGCTTCTGTTCTCCAGATGAAGGCTCACAGGAAGCCTCCATGCTTGGATTATGAAGACTAACAGAAGGAGGAAACTTATGCTACAGGTAAAGCATAAATCAAAGTGGTTAAACGAGAGAAGGAGCAGCCCTGCAAAGCTAGATGTTGGGTTATGAAGGGGTTAGGCATTACTGTATAAGAGCTATAATGCATTTTATAGGTAAAATTGAAATAGATGGTCAAAATGCTGCTACACATTTTCAGCATTGGAAGATTTGATAGCTCACTGTCCTGGGAACTAAGTCTATAAATTATATTAATTGGCTGCAAAAGGCTATGCTTGTTGCTTTTCATGGGTTTCTTTTTATTGCAGTGTGAGAAATCATTAGTTAGGCTAACAAGAAGGATGGTTCTTATAGACCTCTGGATAGAGGATTTATCAGTTCCCATAAACCAGCTTTGAGATATTGAGAAGCTGTCTCTGTAGTTTCTTCCAGGAAGCACATACTTCTTGAGGTGTTAGCAGATTATAAAGAGTGGCTTTTCACTGGATCTACAATTTAATAAGTGCATTCAAAAGATTTTTTTTTCTGTTGTTTGCCACTGCAAACACTACAAAACATTATGGCAGAATGAGCATAATTTTCATGTTGCTTTGGGTTAGTTTTGTCAGCAACGGTATCTGGCCAGTCTTAGAATCTTTTATCTTCATGCAGAAGTAAATGGAAGCAAATTAACACTGGGTTTTGTTTACATTCTATTTTAATATTTCATTACTAGACACATGTTTAGGGTGATAATGCCCCATAAGATGCATGGTATTACCAGGTTATCCTCTTACATTGTTTTCAAGCACGCTAAAAGGATTATTAGAGTCCACTGAGAGGCTGTGATTCTGTGATGATAGTTTGTCCCATGCTCTTTGTGTATGTAGCAAACCTGCTCCAGTGCAAGGAAGGAAATAGGCCTCCTCTCTATCTGATTGACAAGACTTAACCAGGTACCTGAGCTGGTCCATCCCATGAAGCTTAGTGCAGTCCCATCAGCTGTGTGTTCAAGGACCTGCCCTACCTTGCTTTGAGCCTTCAGCAGTGTAAGGCTGGACATTGCATGTCCAGAAGTAAATCCAATATAAAAATTTGCCTAAGAGATAATGTAATGCAAAATGGTTCTGTGACAGGATAACAGTCTCCTGACATAATAAAACTGCCCAAAAAGAAGCCGTGCAGTTTATAAATAGTAAATGTCAAGAAAGAAGTAGATGTTTACTTTCAAAGCATCTCAAGCTTATTATCCTGTCAGACCTTCCTCTTTCAGTTTCTTTATTTCCATTATACTGAATTAATAAAGAATTGTAAGGAATGAGATATCCCACAGACCAATCACAAGCTCATTAATCCTGACAATCTCCAGTAGCACATTAGCTCACATCAACCTATGTCTTTATTGAGGAACTGTATTGCTCTGGATCACTGACACATAAGCTTCAGATGAGCAGAAATCCCTCTATCTCTTCCAGTAGGTGTTTACCTGCTGACCATAAAGTTCTCATTGTTAAATTATCTTCACTTCAGTGGAGAGGGGCACACATGGAAGAAATAAAGAGCAAATATTTGTCCCTGCATTACATTACTGGCATCTGTACCACCTTGGCAGAGATGAGCATTAAAGAGGTCTTTAGATGTGGGCTGTGGGCAGAGTCAAACAGGTATATATTTGTGCAGGTACAATGGTTACAAGCTTCTAGGAGATAATGGGTATTTTCATTTATGTCCACATTGCTAATATGGACATTAAATAAATATAAATTTCATCCTTTATCATGACATATGCTTCTTCAGACAGGCATTTTGCACCATTAACTCATCTTTTGTTGTTGCTGCTGTTGCTATTATTATTAACATTGTAATTATTATTTTACAATAAGTATGCGTTCTTTGGTATGTACTGGTAAAAATTATCTTTACCCTAAAAGATAACACAGCCTGGAAGTGAAATAATTCTTGTATGATGTTGAATAAATTAGAGAAGTGGAAAAGGAGCTGTTAGTGCTTTTGTTAGTTGCTGCATATGAAAAAATTCAGAGCTACTGTAGTGGGCAAGGTATCATGGACAGGTCACGCTGACGTGGGTCAGGACAATAGATCTAAATGGAAGCAAGCAGGAGTATCTGAAGTGGGTGAAAAGAGTGCTTCTGAAGAAAAAAACACTGAGAAGTAAAGACCCTCATGCAAGAAGAATTCTGTGGTGACATTTGGTATCACAAACATTATTTATTTTGTGTGCAGCTTTCCATTCACCAACTAAGTGAAGTCATAAGGCTTTCAGAAAAAGCAGCAGGGCAAAGTAAACTTTTGGCAGCTTTCCTATGCAGAGAATGCCAAGGGCACAATATTAACATTCAAGCTTCCTTCTGGTCCCTTTCTCCTCCTTTGCTGATCCAACTTCTCTTGCGGGAATGGCATGGCATTAACATTTTTTATGACTGGAAGAAAAGCACCCAAGATAGAAACCCTCCACAGAGGAGTGTTCATCTGGAGATGGGCCCTAATATTCCCTGGACAGCATCCCGGACATTAACTCACATACTGCTTAGGAATGCCTAAACACCCAGTGGTAAGCGTGTAGAAATTGCACCTCTAGGGGAAGATTGATCTGGGCACCGATGGGAAGTGCCAGCCACTTGCGATGAGTCTGTTTCAGGATTATCTCATGGTTGATGCAATCCTTTGTGTTTTCTGTGAATTATAATTTCTTCTGTCCACAGAGCCACGTTAATTAACAGGGATACAGAAGGGGGACAGACTTACTAAAACATTCCACAATTTCTGCCCTGAGGGAAATATGCATGCCCTTTCTGACCAGGTTTTTCAGCATCATTGCAAGGAGTAACGTCTTTGGTAGATCATCTGGATGAATGATGGTAGCTCAACGCAAGTGACCCTGATATTTGCTAAGAGTACGTTCATCTTACCTGACTTCAGTTGTCTGAAGGTTAGGTATCTGGGCTGAACTAAACATCAAAGAGCCATCAATAGTCCCTGGAGACAGTCATGTCCAAAGGCTATTTCATCCCCATCTAACAAAAAGTTCTAAAATGGGACTAAGATGAATGTCCTGGTAAAGATGACTTTTTGATGATAATTAAGGGACCTACATAACTAGATGAGAATAGGCACTTAATTTTTAAACGTCTAATATTTAGTGAGTTGTAACTCACCCCATGTGACTTCTTATTGCATATAATTTCAATACTGTAATAGAAAATACATTGTCTAAACTGAAATCACAGGACAAATGGATTGATTATAAAATGCTAAAAATCAATTATAACAGATGAAATTCTGGGATTTTCAATTATGTTTTTACTTCAATAATAAGTGTCCTTAATATTTAATTTTAAATTCTGACACTTCCGTTAATCTACTTAATAAAAGCTAGAACTGAGATATATGGCTACTGCAATTTATATAAATCATTTAAATTGAAAGAATTTCAAGCACTTCAGGAATCTTACCAAAGTTATAAAAATGTGAAACTATTTAACCTGTAAAAAACACTGAGAAACTAGCAGGAAGAGGAATCTGTTAAAGAGCTAAATTAATGCCAGTGTCACTAAGCTCTGTCTCATGCAGAGTATTTTCTGTTTATAGCACCAATACAGTCAACTTGCTTATGTACTAGCACGCTCAAAGTGAAGAAATCAACTGAAACTCAAAGAAGTGGGAAAAATCTTTATTCCTGTCTGGAAGGATTAGATCTGCTATTGTAATGCTGTGGTAGAAGCAATATGTTTAATTCATTTGTACAGATTATAGTTTAAACTCACCCTAGATGAAAAACAACCCAGATGTTAAAAGTTCTCCAACACTGCTTATGCATCTATAACATTTAAGATAATTTTATTTAACTAATAAAGATTATTTTTAAAAACATTGGCTTCTGTACTTCAGTTCTTGGATCCTTGTGAAGCCTATTTTGCACTTAGCATACAGGGGGAAAGAGAAGTTAAATACGTCTTTAGAAAATAAGAAATTTGTCATAACAGTTTTTCAGCAAAAGAGAAATTAAGAAATGAAGACCCTAAATAAGGTTATTCTTGGTTATTCAATGACTCCAATATTCTGCCAACCACTGAAGATTGTAGAATCATGGAATCATCAAAGGGTTTGGGCTGGAAAGGAATTTAAAGATCATCTAGTCATAGCCCCTCTGCCATGGGCAGGGACACCTTCCACTAGAACAGATTGCTCCAAGCCCCATCTTCAACCTAGCCTTGAGCACTACCAGGGATGGGGCAGCCACAGCTTCTCTGGGTAACCTGTGCTAGTGCCTCACTTCCCTACTAGGAAAGAATTTATTCCTAATATCTAATCTAAATCTACCTTCTTTCAGTTTAAAGCCATTCTTCCTTGTCCTATCACTACATGCCCTTGTAAAAGATGAACATAGGAACGCATACATATATTAAAAATATTATTTTTTTCTTTCTCTTCTTGTTTTAGGAAAAGAAAGAAGAAAGGTACCATTCAAGTTTTCATTGCATTTATCCCTTAGAAGGGTGAGATTGGAGAAATATGATCTGATGATGAATTTGCACACATACTCCTTCAGTAGGAGGGATTTCAAAACAAGGACTGCTAGGAAGCTCTTAACAGACTCATAAAATGTTCCAGTGTTAGAGACTGGACAGTTTCTCTAGGCAGTCAGCCCTAGTACTTACCTGTTCTGTTGCGTAACAAGGATTTGGTTCAATATCCAACCACTTGATTGCTGAAGTTTATTAAGCATTGTCGTAGTTACCAAGGGCATACAAAACACAGTAACTCTTTTATATCTGTTTTTTGTACATTTCAAAAAGACAGTCATGTCCTCTTTGTTCCTTCCCTTTGCACATGCATACTGCAAGAAATGCTTTTCTAAAAGGGAGCAGCATACTGTCTCGAGAGGAAAGAAAATAGGTAAAGCATGAAGAATTGAGAAGTTTGCAGAGGGAAGATTTACGATTAGGGAAAAATCTCATAAGTACTTGAGAAGGGGAAGGAGTGTGATGTTTTCATAGCGCCATATCAGATTCAGTAAGTTGGTCCTAATATGCAAAGTTCTTGATTTTGGCATGGCATTCATAGAATCATAGAATCATAGAATAGGGTTGGAAAGGACCTTAAGATCATATAGTTCCAACCCCCCTGCCATGGGCACGGACACCTCACACTAAAACTATGTCACCCAAGGCTCTGTCCAACCTGGCCTTGAACACATCCAGGGATGAAGCATTCACAGCTTCTCTGGGCAACCCATTCCTGTGTCTCACAACCCTCACAGCAAAGAACTTCTTCCTCAGAGCCAATCTAAACTTCCCCTGTTTAAGTTTGAACCCATTACCCCTTTTCCTATCACTACAGTCCCTAACGAAGAGTCCCTCCCCAGCATCCCTGTAGGCCCCCTTCAGATACTGGAAGGCTGCTATGAGGTCTCCACGCAGCCTTCTCTTCTCCACGCTGAACAGCCCCAACTCTCTCAGCCTGTCTTCATATGGGAGGTGCTCCAGCCCCCTGATCATCCTCATGGCCCTCCTCTGCACTTGTTCCAACAGTTCCATGTCCTTTTATGTTGAGGACACCAGAACTGCACACAATACTGCAAGTGAGGTCTCACAAGAGCAGAGGAGAAGGAAGGATCACCTCCCTCGACCTGCTGGCTACACTCCTTTTGACGCAGCCCAGGATACAGTTGGCTTTCTGGGCTGCGAACGCACACTGCAGCCGGCTCATGTTCATTTTCTCATCGAGCAACACCCCCAAGTCCTTCTCCTCAGGGCTGCTCTGAATCTCTTCCCTGCCCATCCTGGAGCTGTGCCTGGGATTGCTCCAACCCAGGTGTAGGACCTTGCACTTGGCATGGTTAAACTTCATCAGGTTGGCATCAGCCCACCTCACAAGCATGTCAAGGTCCCTCTGGATGGCATTCCTTCCCTCCAGTGTATCAACCGAACCACACAGTTTGGTGTCATCGGCAAACTTGCTGAGGGCGTACTCAATCACACTGTTCCTGTCACTGACAAAGATGATGAACAAGACCGGTCCCAACACCAATCCCTGAGGGGCACCACTCATTACTGGTCTCCACCTGGATATTGAGCCATTGAGCACTACTCTTTGCATGCGCCCATCCAGCCAGTTCTTCATCCACTGAATGGTCCACCTATCAAATTGGTATCTCTCCAATTTAGAGACAGGGAAGTTGCGTGGGACAGTGTCGAACATTTTGCACAAGTCCAGGTAGATGACATCAACTGCTCTACCCCTGTCCATCAGTTCCATAGCCCCATCATGAAGGCCACCAGTTTGGTCAGGCAGGATTTCCCCTTAGTGAAGCCATGCTGGCTGTCACCAACCACCTTGTTGTTTTTCATGTGCCTCAGTATGCCTTCCAGGAGAATCTGCTCCAAGATTTTGCCAGGCACAGAGGTGAGACTTGAAAGTGTCAGCGGAAAGATTATGTAACATGTCTTAGAGACACTTCCCATATAATGTTTGGCTATTTTGGAAACTGCCTGATTTTGCTGAAACGTGATTGTGATTCTGTAAAAACTCCTTCCATCAAAAATGTCCTGGGTTCAGCAGCAGCAGTCATTTTTCTCCTTCTTGGTAGCTGGTGCAGCGCTGTGTTTTTTGATTTTGGGCCTGGGAACACCGCTGATAACACCAGTGTTTTCAGTTACTGCTTGGTAGTGTTTTGTCTGGCCAAGGACTTTCTGAGTCTCATGCTATGCCAGGGAGGAGGGGGAGCTGGGAGGAAGCAGAGACAGGACACCTGACCCAAACTGACCAAAGAGGCTATTCCATACCTTAGCACATCATGCCCAGGATGCGAAGATGGAAAGCAGAGCCCCGGAAGGGTGTGGTGGTGCACTGGGGGGTTCGCTGCTGGGGGGTGCACTGGCTGGGTCAGGCTTGGTGAGCAGTTGCATTCTCTTTGTACTTCTCCTGTCATTATTATTATTATTGGTGGTAGCAGCAGTGATTGGTGTTATACATTAGTTACTAAACTGTTCTTATCTCAACCTGTGCGAGTTGCATTTTTTTTTCGATTCTCCTCCCCATCCCCCTGGGACTGGGGGAAGAAAAAGAGGGGAGTGAGTGAGTGAGTAAAACTTCGTGAGGTTTAGAGGCTTAAACCATGACAAAAAAATACCGATTAATCCAGACTTTCAGCATCCTGTCTTAAAGCCATTATGTTCTGAGTGCAGAAATGTGCATTTGGTTGAATTAAACACAAGTTTTAACCCACTTCTAGTCCATTCTCCAGTTCTTTCAGCCCTCACCCCTTTTAATCCCATGTGCAAGTGTAATACTTTTACTTCCTGTTTGATCATCAGCATAATTAAAAATATTTGGTAATACCTGACCAGAGTCTTGAGAAACTTGTCACAGTACATCCATTTGAAAATGACCCATCATAATTACTTTCAGGCAGTGATTCTCTAACCAGTTTTTCGCTCACCTTACTTTAGTTTTATGAAGAATATATTTCTCCAGTTTATTTATGAGAAAATAACGTGAAACAATGTCACTAGACATCCTAAAGTCAAGTATTTAACTACTGATGCTTATCTGTCCTGAAGCTTGCCATAGAAGGAATTGACACTTCTTTTTTCATAACAAAACCTCATTACTGCTTATTTCTCTCTGTGAGCTTTCTGATGGTTAATGTTGCACTACATCTGGCTGGCTGGCTGGTCAGTAGCCTTTGGCCTTGTATTCCTCTTCTTCCTTTTTTAGAAATGTACACTTTATTTGCTGTTTCGTATCTTATAGGACTTCATCTGACTTCTATAAATTCACAGTCACTTGATTATAACACCAAAATATTTCTCCATAATTTATCTGAGAAAACAATTTAAATTGCTTTCTACAATCTCTTTCATTTTTGTTCTACTTTGATTTTTTTTCTTTTTTTGGCATTCACTACTTTAGCCATCTGATTTATTTACACCTGACCCTCTTGCTGAAAATGGAAGAAAAAATACTATAAAACATTCGAACTTTCTTAAGGCTTCTAACAAGTAAGAAAGAAAAGCAGTTTATTAAAGTATCCATCTTGCTGAAGGATCAAGATTATCTAGTCTAAGAAAATATTATGTAGATGTACAGCTGTGGTCATTCCCTCATAGGATGACCTAAACCATCAGAGATTTCCTGTCTCCTGGTCAACAGCACCAGATTCTTGCATCACTGAATGTGTAGCAGGGTGGTCTGAGACGGAAGTTGCAGTGTAAAATTTTCCATGGATAGGTGAAGTTTGTGTCAGGTAATAATTGCCTATGAATCTTCTCACTGTTCTAGCTCTCTGTATTAATTCTCACATTTCAAAACTAATGGGCTTATCAGAGTGGAGCAGTTTTTTTCTGCTGTTGCAGCCTCTCTCCTTTCCTCTGTATTCCTTCCTCATCTTCCATAGAAGTTGCCTGAAATGACCGCCTTGGTTTTGACACAGCTATTCCACACAAACACAAAAGAACTAGAGAGGCAAAGTACTGAAACCACAGGAAAATTTGCAGGCTGAGACAACTTTCATGCCTGAAAGTTTCTAGAAGAGAATTTTCCTGAAGAACAGAATCCAGGGGATGTTCCAAAGGGGCTGATGTGTGTCAGGAATAATAAATGATGGATGAGATCTCCTGGAAAAGCCAGTGTAACATCAAAACAGAACCAACAGAGGAAAAAATAAATTAATTAATAAAGAATTAATAAAGAACAAACAAGTAATAGGGAATAAAATTAATACTAGTCATTAAAATTTTATAGAAAATATGGCTCTCAAAATAAATGTAAATATTTGATGATTTTTCAAAGCTGGCTAATTAAGGTAACAACAAAGATGCAATCTATTTAGATTTCTGTATGGTGTTTGACTTTCTGCTGTGTAATATTTTGATTAAAAAATTGGCTTCACATAATATCAATACGGCACATGTCAAGGAGATTTAGAACAGGGGAGTTAAAAAAAACTGCAGAAGGGTTTGTCAATGGGAAACCATGATGGAGAGAGGATGCTTTTAGGAGGGTTCTGCATAAACTGTTGCTAGGTCTGTTGAGATCTCATATTTCTGGAAGGCAGTTTGAAATCACTGTTGGTAATATTTGCAGGTAACAAAAAGGCTGTCAGTGTGTTAAATAATGCAGAGGATGGTGCAACGGTGCACAAAAATACGCACCACTCAGCAAGTTGATCTCAGACAAGGTTATGTAGCCAATGATAAGGAATGGGGAGGAGGATTCTCAGGGCTTAGCATGTGAATCACTCAACATGAGCCAGGGTGTCAGGAAAGGACCTGCAACCTGTGCAGAGAGCAAGCTAGCAAACAGGGCAGGGAGGCGAGTCTTTGGTGAAGGACATGCTCTTTAACTTTCTCTGTCACTCCAGCACTTGCATGTGGTTTTTCTAATACACCTTTTCCTTAGGAGGGATCCAGTTTGCCTGGGTTGACTTTCTAAGCAGCACCTGCATTTTTGGCTTCTATCAGAGCAGTCCTACAGGAAGTACCTAAGTTGTCAGGCAAACAGTGATGACAAATGCCCTGGAGTCTTTGAAAGGAAGATCTATTTTATCTAATTTAGGTGATTAAATTTAGGCAGGCAAGATTTCTCCTTGGAGGCCTCCAGACCACCCTGCCTACCTCTACTGTCAGGAATTTGAGCTCTTCCGGGAGGAACTTGACACTGAGTCAGATAGATAAACTGGATCACATTCCCTGTTAAGCCACTTGGCCTATATAAATCTATAGTCTCTACTGACAGGGGAATTTGTATTGCTCACTCACAGGTATTGGCTAAACAGCTTCTCTTGCTATTCCATTCATTAAACTAGCCCAGTGCAACAAAAACCTTATACCACATCTGACAATCATATGTGGTTTCACTATATGGTGCAAATACTGCGTCAAAAGTGAAGAGCATGCAGAGTTTTCATTAAGGCCATGATATATCCTAAATTAAATTCATGCTTTGTCAGGAATTTAGGGCATGAAAATTGAATTTCCAGCTGGTGTAAATGGGAACAAGATCACTGAATTCCTGGGTTTATGGAGAAATAATGGTCCTTCCTTTTTCTAATGCTATACTTTTCTCTTTGCCTATCTCCCAGTTCCAGTAATTCATAATCCACTCTTCTATTTTTCTATTTTATAGTCATCCCACAGGAGTAATGTGAAACATAATCAATCAGTATTTGTAAAGCATTCTGAGGCTATCAGGTGGAAGGAAGTGCATAAATGCAAACTGTTATGATTGCTCTTACATTGCTGTCAAGGGACCTGCAAACAGAATCAGGCCCCATATATTCAGATATACACAGAGTTAGTCACATCTTGTGAAAGCAACCATAAGATAAAACCTGAGGGAGTGTAGGAAGACAAAAGTTTAATAAAATATAAGAAAAGATCATTCAGATTTACAAGTTTAAGACTGAATCTTTATTCTGCCACGGACTTTTGCCCAGTTTTGCTTCTAGCGCTGTCTACAAATATCTACATATGGAGTATAATTGCCCTGTGTTGTCTGCATTGATCTACATTTTTCATAATGTAGTGACCTCGTCTTTCTGGTTTTCTCTTATAACTAGTGTTATACAGCTTTTATGGTGTAATCCATGTGACCATTATTAGACATGCACTTAATGATGAGTAGATCTCATATGTTGACAGAAATCATGCCCAAGTGTTTCTCTACATTGACTGCCCATTGTCTGGGTTAGACTCAGACAACTGTCTCAGATGTAGGCATCTATGTTTGATTAGGCAAATCTCTCCCTATAATTACCTCTGTCAGTAGACTGAACAATGCCAGGGAACATTCCCGAACACTGGAATGCAATTATCTATATTCTTCAATTTTTAGAATGGTGCCTGAAATGATTCTGACCCAATACAGCTAGCACTTTCCCAGCACATTCCTGAGTGTGGGCCAGGATCCAGCACCAGCTAAGGACCATTGTGAGCTGTCGGTTTGGATGCATTCACCCTGTTCTGGAGATTGAGATACTTTAATGTTATAGACACAGTCAGGCTGTGCCAGCTGGCCCCAGGGCTAGAAAATGGTCCCTGGCACTGTTTAGTTTACTCGGACAGTCATATCCACAGCTCAACACCCATCACAACTGTGGCTGAAAACGGTCAGCAGTTTGCCAAAACAGACCTGGTGATCCCAAGCTGACAGGAGACTTGCAGCCCTGCTGGATCTAAGCCATTTGAGTATCATCCCATAGGAGCAATGTGGCAGAGGCAGGAACAGGACTAGATTTCCTGCAGGCAGCATTCAAATGCTTGACACTCCTGCAGTCACTGCCCCACTGGTTTTCGTTTGTTTCTTTGGGTTTTGTTTTTGTTGGGGTATTTGTGTTTGGGTTTTTGTTTGTTAGATGGGTTGTGTTTGGTTTTGGGATTGTGGGTTTGGGAGGTTTGGGGGGGGGGGGTTGGTTTGTTTTTTTTTTTTTAATATCTGCATTAGTCTTTAAAGGCAGTTAAGAAAGAAGCCAGACTGAGTCATTTTGCATGGATTCATGACCATGTAGATTTGTTCTTCGTAAAACATGTTCTCTGCTTCCCTGCTATAGTTATCTTAAGTGCAGCTTTTAGAAGGAATAAAATACTTTGAGACTGTTTTCTTAGGTAATAAGTTCATTAGTTTTGATGCTGCTTTTTACCTCTTGTTGAAACCACCTTCATGTCATTAAATAGTCAACACAACCACCACAAGTTTTATTGCATATCTCTTGACTTCATGTCAGCCTAAAGAAAAAAAGTCCTCAAGTTGACTGACTTGCTCCTTCTCATAAGTTTCTGTAGCAGCTTCTCTTACTGCATTCAGCCCTGTCCTCACAGGACTCACAGGAAAGGCCACCTCAAGCCATCTCCAAAAAGGCAGGCTAAGGCTGGCAAAATCAGCAGAGGTAGCTTGCAGTAAAGGAGAAGCAGAAGGCCTCTTAGGAGGATGTTTTAAGAAGGTGGTCAGACCTGTAGTAGTGCCTTTCCACTCTGAGCCCACCTTTGAAAACAGAAAATAACGCTGCTGTATCAAACCACCCTCTGATTTGGGTGCGATAATATACAACAGTACCCTCTGTTCTCAATGAGAAAATGAAATAATGCAAGTCAAGAATCCAATATGTTGTTAGACAAGAATTAATACCATCTATTTTCTTACTGGGGTTCCTGTGCCTAAGAATGTCTTTTCCAGCTTCCTTAGATCTGTAGCATTAAAAATACATTGCAGTATCTTCCCCAGTCAGCTTGAAAGCCCACAGGATAGATAGGGTCTCTGTATAAAGCCCTACAGGAGGACTTGGGCAGCAGGTATAATTTACAGTTCCACAGATCTCCATCCAGAGATGGGTTGTAGCAGACACCTTTGCTTTCAAAGCACTTTTCCAAACAGGCAGGGACATGAAAATAAAGACATATGGTGGTGGAAGGAATGAATATTCATTGTTAGCCTTTTATGATAGTAGGAAGCACAATAATAAGATCTGAAAAGATGTGGCTTAATTTTTGCAGAAGTGATAAGGAGAAACACATGTAGGTGTGCATTTGTTTGATTTTTTCACTCATCTGAGGTAGCTTCCTCAGTCATTTCCATTTTCTCCAGCTGAATCAATATTTTCTCTCCCACAAAAGAAAATAAAACCAGAACTTAACCTCCCCACCCACAGGAAACGTATTACTTAACTGCCTGCTGCTCCCACCTATCTTTGCAAGCTGCCTTCTTTCAGCATTTTAATTTTTCGGTCCTTTCAAGAAATATAATACATTAGTATTATGCATTTTATGATGCTCTTATTTGGCACAGATCTCACAGCTCCTTGCTAACCCCAGAGGCTTTTATCAGGTAACAGTGTGAATTAGCCATAGTTGCTTAGAAAATGACAAGCATATTTTTGCAAGCAAAAAAACAACCAAACAAAAACAGGAGCAAAACTTGTTTATTTCTCTATGAGAAATTTCCAAGAAAGCTTCAAATTTTTGGTGAGAAAATGAAATTCAAAAATATTTGCAAAATTCATCAGAAAAAAAAGTATTTAAAATTTGTTCTCAAAAGCTTTATTTCTGAATTGACTGGTTTTGCTTTTCAAATCTAAAAGAACTTGGGTTTTGTAGGACAGGCAAAGTAATCTGCTAAATGTAGAATAAAACGTTCAGTTTGTGCCCAATCTTTTTCAAATTCTTTACTTATTATGCAAAGACCCTAAATGTGTCCCCCATCCCACTCCTGCCCTCCCTGCCTGGCTCCCATGTACTGCTGGCCCTGCAGTTCAAGGAAGTTCAGTATTAAATGAGAATTCCTCAGGGATTTTCCCTTAAGACTTCATTTCTAAAACTGAACTCAATACACCTGAGCTTTTCTTTCCCAGTTTAAGTTAGAAAATCACATAAGTGTAGGAACATGAACTGCTACTTGGTCTGAATTCTGTTTTATGTACTCTTATACACACAGCTTCTGGGGCTATTCTAATTATTCCTTTGTTTTTCACTGTTCACTGTCTTTTTGTACAGTTAATTTTTACTATATCCACCATGCTATTAATTCATAACAACTTAAAATCACTATGTCAATAGGACTGTTTGTAGCTCTACTTGCTTATGAATCAACATTTGGCAATCTGGCTCTCGGACACAAAACTTTACCTTCTTCAGTCCATAACCAGTGCACCTATGTCAGCCCCTTGAGCCTGTTAATAATTCTTATTTAAACTATTAACAAGTTTACTATGTCTCAGTAGATGACCAAGCTGAACACAGTCCCCTCAGTGCAACCACATCAGAGTCATACAGAGGGATTATTCCCTCCCTGCTTTAGGATATCTCTGCAAGTAAATTTGTATTGCTTTAACTTTCTGCTATGCAATGTTGCTGTTTTTTTTTCCAAAACCATCTCTTT
Source organism: Myiopsitta monachus (assembly GCA_017639245.1). Classification (NCBI taxonomy): domain Eukaryota; kingdom Metazoa; phylum Chordata; class Aves; order Psittaciformes; family Psittacidae; genus Myiopsitta; species Myiopsitta monachus. The sequence goes on along the minus strand of CM029922.1, from coordinate 19,908,080 downwards.
TTCTTTGGGCTGCAAACCATTTTTTATTTTTTCATGCTGAATCATTTGTTCCCAAAGTTGTCTCCTCTCTGGGAGTAGGCAACTCCAATTATTTACCCCAGATACAGTCACATGTTTTCCAAGCTGAATCTTGCTTCAAATATTTCCAAGTCTTTTGAATCTCTCTGTGGTTTGCTGCTTCTCTGGGCTCCAGACTCTGTGAATCATCATTCAGCTCCCACAGTAACATCCCTGACACGTCGGTTATTCCCCTTTAAAAAGGATTCATCGGATGACACCAGGGAGGATATAAATACCAGCATATCCCGACACTGTTCTCAGAAAAGGCGCTGATGCCCTGCTTGTTTCTAAGATGTACTTCAAATTGACTTTTCAGTTCCTCCATGGATTTTGCCATTTGAGATGACCAACGTAATGCATTGGTCACTTTATCATCCACGTTACCTGCGGGGTAACATTTGCAAGCACCTTCAGATCAGCAGTATCTAGGCCACTATATGAAAATAGACAGAATTTGAAAGGCATGATGTACTTGCAGCACTCATTCATATCTAAACATTAAGCCAGTTTTACCAGCACTAATACCGGATTGCACTTCGTTATTGTGTACTGCAAGGGACAGGCAAGGCCAACTGCCAGTGTCCTTTGGCAATATTGATTTATTTTCCTGCTCAGGAAGGAAGCAGAGTGTGCTCAGTTACACTTTTCACTACACATATTTCTCTGCCCTGTTTTTGCATGGTCTGTGCTTCAGCAGTGCTGTGTCTGAATGCTCCACTGCAGCGTCCTGTCAGAAAGAAGTTATCCAAGACTGGGAGAAGATGCAGAAAAACATCCTTTGCCATATGTTATTTAGGCACTAGAGGGACCTGCTCCTCCTAAGGTGGTCCAGACTGCTTGTACTGTGTTCCTGAACTCTTCCGGTGGTCAACAGGAAGGTCTGGCCAACCTCCTGAGCAATGATCAGGTCTGTAGAGGGCTTACTGGGCAAGGCCACAGTAATAAAAAGTGATTAAAGCTTTCTCCTTGCCAGACTAGGTACCAACTCCATATAAACCACAAAAGCAGTAAGTATCCAGGATCCAAAGGCTCCAGGAAGACCTTCTGCCACCTGTGTTGAAGCCCATACTGCTAAGGTATCTCTGCCAATAGCACCTGTAGCTTAGATATGCTGACATACTCTGTCAAAGGCTATTACAAGCCTGCATGCGTAGAAGTTCTGACTTTCTACTCAAGATCTCACTTACATGTGTAAGCACAAAGGCTCAATAAAGCCTTTGCATTTAGAATTTATTCACTGGGAGCACTCAACCTTGAGTGTGTGTCATAAAATAGACAAAGAGCAGTAATTTGTACCCACGCAGCCTAGCATTTCCTGGGGATGTTGAGGCAGATTTCCATCATGGGCAATGCTTTAAGATAAGCAAATAGGAGGCTAATAAGGTCTTTTCTACAGAATTTCCCATCTTCAGCTGCTGCTTCTTGTTGCCTGTAAGAATTCCAGGCCACATTTGCAAGCCCTCCAGTTCAGCAGTATCTAGGCCACTAAACAAAAGCAGCCTGAATTTGAAAGGCATGATGTGCTTGCAGCACCCGGTCAAATATCTAAAAATTAAGCTGGTTTTACCAAGGTAGTTGTGAATCTTAGCCACTTATTTCAGTTAGGTAAGTTTCCAAACCAATACTCCCAGCCTCTCTGTTGCATCCCAGGGAAGAATTTAACGTTTCCAAGCTTCTGCAGGACCTCAGGCTCCCAGTCTGAATCACTGCTTCTGAGGCTTAACATGAACCCTCCAAAGCCCTCAAAGATGGGCTCCTGCTTTGCATGTCCTGCTCATCCACACAGAAGTGTGTGTGGTAGCAGTGTCTGAATATGCTGCTTTTTGCTGAAACACTGATAATTACTTCAAGCTGAGCATTGCCCGCTCCTAGTCTTAGTCCTGGATCAGGCAGTCTGCTGACAGTCTCAAGCTCCTGTTCCCACTCTCCCTCCTCCTGCTTAAGTAAGGGTTTATTATGGAAGAATCTCACCCCCCCCCCAGGCTTTGAACAGCGTCCTTGGTCCCATCCCAAAATAAATCAATATCTGCTTGACAAAATTAAATAAAATACATCAAGAATTCGGTGGAAGGGGAGACACTGAGCAGAGATCTGCATTCTTGGGGTTTTGTTTTAGAATTGTAAGTTAGCAATTTAAGCTTATGTGTTAAGTATAAAGCTCCTGCAAAGCAAGGCTGCCCTTTTTCCTGCCTTGCCTGCAAGGGGCTGTCAGATCTGCCAGGGCTGGATTTGCTGTCCCGGGCAGTCCTGGCTGAAGCTCTTGGAGGAGCATAGCTTGCTACCTGGAGAGTTGGTGGGCAGCTCTCCTACTGCAAATGCATGCATTTCTCTGCTGCTCGCCTTTGGTCCGGGGAGCTGCAGAATTTTTCTCCACTTATGTAATGGTCTGCTGGTGTCTTTGTTTGGAAAACCTCTTTTTCAGCTGAAGGGTGTCAGGAACCCCGTCCTGCCTCTCGTGGGTCACTGCTCCGGGAGCGGCTGGCGGAGGGAGAATGGTGCCGGGCAGAAGGGAGCAGTTCACTCCCCTTTCCTCCCCTTGACCCAAGCCTCTCCCGGAGTCACTCGCAGGAGCAGGAAGGCAAATCCCCCTTTGCGACCTCAGGCTGCAAATGGGGGAAACGGAGAGGTGGCAGTTTGGGCTGGGAGCTTTGCTTGGGGTGGTGCTTGCGTGTCCCCAGGAGCCACAGGGCAGGGCTGGGTGCGGCTGGGGGATACAGCAGCCGTGGGACCGGGACCGGGGCGCGGCAGCCGCGGATGCTGCCGCTTCGGGAAAGCGCTTGGCGAAGTCTCCGCGGGAAGCTCTCCCTTTATCCCTCCGTCCCTCCCTGGCAGCCGGCGTGGAGCAGGAGCACCCGGGGCGTCCACGCTGCTACGGCCGGGGGAGGGGGGCTTGGGGGACGTTAAAATGCAGCATCATCCTCCCACCCCGGCAAATGCCGCGTGTGTGTGTGTGTTTGTGTGTAGGGAGGAAAGCGAGCAGCGATGCTTTACGGCGGCGGATGGGGTGGAGGGTGCGCTGCCGGCGATCGTCGCACCGCCCCGAGAAGTGGAGCCGGCCGTGGGGCTGCGCGGAGCGGTGGCGGGCGAGGAGCGGGCACTGCAGAGCCGGCAGCGCTCCGGGTGCAACGCCCGAGCCTCGCTGGAGAAAGGGGGGCACCGGGGCGGAGAGGGGGGGACGATGCTAGTTGGCTGAGGGGGGGAGGGAGGAGAGAGGGGGAGAAAAAAAGAGAGCGAAAAAAAAAAAGCAAGGACCCCCCACACCCTCCTCCCTCCTCTGCCCGATCCCTTCCAGCCGCGGCACACACACACACACCCGCACACACACACCCCATTGATCAATATTTGGCTGTCTTGCTGCAACTTGCTGCAGTCTTTTAAAGGAGTAGTAGAGAGAGAGGGAGAGAGAAAAGGGAACTGACAGGAAGGGGTAAGGAGCTACACATGTCACATGTGCTTTCTAAGACGGCCAGGAGCATCTGCAGGCTGGATCTGGTGGAGGATGCTGCGGCAGGTGATACACAGAGGGCTCCAGTCGTTTTTCTACAAGCTGGGCTTATTCGTGAGCAGGCATCCGGTGTTTTTCCTCACTGTGCCCGCAGTCCTGACCATCATCTTCGGCTTCAGCCTGCTCAACCGCTTCCAGCCTGACACTGACCTGGAGAGCCTGGTAGCCCCCAGCCACAGCCTGGCCAAGATCGAGAGGAGCTTAGCCAGCAGCCTTTTCTCCCTCGATCAATCCAAAAGCCAGCTCTATTCGGACTTGCACACCCCGGGGAGGTATGGCAGGGTGATTCTCCTCTCCAAACCCGGAGGCAATATTTTGCACCAGGCTGATGTGATCCTGCAGATCCACCGAGCCGTGCTGGAAATGAAGGTGAACTACAAAGGCTATAATTATACTTTTTCCCATCTGTGTGTGTTGAGAAATCAGGATAAGAAATGCGTGCTGGATGATATTATTTCAGTGCTAGAGGATCTGAGGCAGGCTGCCCTCTCCAATAAGACAACAGCCAGGGTGCAAGTGAGCTATCCCAACACTAAATTAAAGGTATGCTCTTACTGCATGCTTTTGCCAATTAAAGAGGCAGCACTTCATTTCTTGTCCTAAACAGCAAAGAGAAATATATCTATATCTCTATCTCTAAATGTGTGTGATCTGGGCTTTCCTCGGGAAGCAGCTGAAACCGGTGCCTTGCTATTGTTCTGTCCGAGGAGGGAGGGAGGGGGAACTCTACGCTAACCATCCAGGAGAAGCAGGGAGTGGAGAACAGCCTCGGAACCGGGAGAGCTTGCAATGCCTTTAAGGGTTAACACATCTGGGAAAGGGGACAGGAGGTCTGTGTGTGTATGAGAACTGGGGGTTTGATATCACCTTTTGCAGCCCCACTGTCGGGTTGGGATAATTTCTCTTTAATGTGGCCAGAAAAGGTTTTCCTCAAATGAACAGTTAGCTCCTGTATCTCCCTGCCTCTGCGAGTGCCGTAGGAGCGGCAGGAGGCTTGGACCAGAAGTGGTTTCAGGTGTCCTGCCTTCTTTTTCTTTACCTGCATGCAAAGAAGGGGAAGGGAGGAGGAAATTTTTCTCTCAGTGTGATAATAATTAACTCTGCCACTGATGGATGGGCTGGAGTTTTGGGATGGAGCCCATCAGCTAGAGGCTTCCAGTGAAGGTGAAACAAGGTAAAAGGTGAAAGAAGTTTCAGCCCTTACAATCAAAAGAAAAAATCATTTTGATCTCAGGAATATTTCTCTGGGACACAAGCACCCATCTGTGTCCCCTTTCATCTGGAGCAATCCAGATCACTGGGAACTAACCTGCTATGAGCAAATAAGGTGCAAAGTTGCAGGTGGCTGCTAAAAGAAGTTTCTATGAATTACAGTATACCATGCGCAGGAGGCAGGATTTATTTAACAGAGTGTAACAGACTCTTTAGCACACTAGTAACTCATAGCTCAGCTTACAGGGAAGACGATATGGTCCTTCTTGGAGCAAAGAGGCTCTTTGGGGTCTCCTGTCCCCTTTTTTTCCCAAGAGTTCCTCAGGGATGAGGGACGTAGTGCCCTTACAAGTACTGTCCAGATCCTAAAGTGTCTTTTTTTCATACTGTTCATATACCAAAAGAAAAAAAGTAAAGCCAGTCCCTGCCCCAAAAGCTAAAGCAGAGACATAGATTGATTTTAATGGTCTTTTTAATTCAGTAAAAGGGCCAGGTGGGACAGATGGAATTTGGTCCCGTTGCTCTAGATGTTACAGTAATTGCTTTGTGCAGAGTTGTGACTGTTTGAGTTGAGTGTGTGTCTCAGTGTGTTGAGTTGAAAAGGTGTCTTTGCTGCTGCAGGAAAGTCCTGAGTGCAAGGAGTGCTCAGAAACACGAGTTATTCTGGGTTACATATACCTGAACAAATTTTATCTTTTAACTTGCTCTGAAGACAACCCTGCTATTAAAGAATTAAAGTGTTTTCTTTATGTTTTGCTTATTTTTAAAGTCAAGATTAAGCCAGTTCAGTGGGCAACACTGATAATCTAGACTAACATCATTATAAACCAGCTTTTTGCAGAAATTGTCATTCTACTCTCTCAATCCAGATTAATTTTCTTGTGTAGAGACACCCTGACTGAGCTTCACAAAACTAGGATGGGATCACTTGTAATGTGGGAGGTCTTACTAGAAGCATGCATACAACTCCTCTTTTTTTAAATATAACAGCAAATGAAAAAATAACATGGTCTAGATTTGTGATTTATTGGAATAAAAGTGATCAGTAGATAATTCACACAGAGAAAGGTTTTAACAAAGCATTGATATCTGACTGTGCGCTGCTGAATACCAGCCTGGCACCTCCAGTTCCCCAAGTAGTTATGTATCATCTTCTGGATGAAGGAATAAATGCACTTAAGTATCTAGGTTTGAAGCTGGACAGAGCAGAGAGCCTTCTACTCACCTCTCAGTGAAGGGAGGTAAAGCCACCAAAATCTGTGAGTGCACTTTAGGAAGAAGTTAACGATAGTGACCCATTTCTGCAGCTAGGGAGAGTCCCTGGTGTTACTGAGGAACACACTTTAACGCAGTCTTTCTTTTCTGGTATGGTAAAGACTCTTTTATGGGAGCAGGGGCAGTCCTGAACCTGGGCTGGCCTTAAGCTACGGTGTGTCCTCAGATACTCACCTCCTCTGGTCTTCTTGGCTCCAGATGCTGGGGATAAATTACTGCTTTGTATAGACTCACTAGGTCAACTACCAAGAGTCAGGAAGCTGTGGACAAACGTCTCTTGCTGTCCTTCAAGCCATGGCCAAAATCCTGGTTTCATCCAGGCTCCCAGGATATTTACTGACCTACCTCCCTCTGCACCTCTGAGCAAAGGCTCTAGAAACCCAGGCCTGTGTTGCTTCTTTTGGGGTATCTAGATGCTTTTAACAAAAAATATCCTGGATGCTGCAGGAACTGGGTTAGAGCACTCTCTGGATGTTCAGCAAAGGGAAACAACCTCTGTGGCTGTAGCTAAGAGGATTTCTTTTTACTTGAGTTGTGACATGAAGAAGTGTTTGTGGTTAAAACTTATGGTATGAAAACAAGAGGGCCAAATCTGCCTTCCCTTTTTCAGCATGGATTGTTCACCAGTCCATGTGCTTGGGAGCTTTCACAGCTGAATGTTCCAGCACTATAAGGACCCACCAAGGTCTTCTAGCTTGCCTCACTTTCTCAAAGGACAAGTTTGTTGGTTAATAGTGGTAGATTTTTCTCTGCTGTATTCTTTTAATAATGGCCTCAGATTGAATAAAATTCTAAGAACACTATGGTGGGTTTACAAGCTGTTAAAGTATCACAGATGTGCTTAGTTTGCAGCTGACATGGGTCAAGTGTCAACCTCTACTGGTTTGGGAATCACAATGACAATGCTGAACTGTTCCAACCCCTCTCCTGCTCCATCTGGAAGCTACAAAAACATCTTCCATTTTTTTCTTTCCCTCAGGCTTTGTGAGGAACTTTCACTTTGTCCCTCTTATCATCTCCTGCTGGAAGCCAAATTAGTTGGATTCTCTCAGGTGTGGCTGGCTACGGATGAGCTCTTGCTAGATCTTTCACAGGAACTTCATGGGAGCTGTATGAGCAGGTTTCAGCAAACTGTTCTGGTTTTGAAACAGCTGATATTGGGCTGCAAAATCTAATGAAACTGCTTGGTTTTTCCTAAGAAAATCTGGCTGTGAAGGGTAATGATTGTTTAATCATTACTTACGGTAGTGTTGCAGGAGCTTATAGCCTTGAATACGTCTTCACTGCCCCTCTCTAAGTTAGGAAGTCTTGGTCTCTTCACTCACCAGAGGAGCAGAGAGAAGGCAGTTACATCCAGAGTGCAGACTGCAGTGTGGTTTCAGATGCCTGAGATGAGTTTAAAATCCACTCTGGCAACAAAGAGGTCACTGTAGATTAGTTTACTCTTCTGAAAGGCCAGGTGAACTAGGCTGTAGGAAAATACCTGCTCCCACTGCTTTGGGGACTCTGTCTAGCCTTTTCATGGTTACTGCTGTGCTACGCTGCAGTCTGCAGCCCAGCCAGAAGAGTGACTTGCCCAAGGTCATGCAGACAGACTGTGGTGGAGAAGGAAAGCAAAGCCGGATGTATGAAGTCTTGATTAAGACTTCTGAGGTAGGTTCTGGAGCAAGATTGCTCATGCATTCCTCAGCCTGGGCCACAGAAACAGTATTCATGTGCTTGTGATCTGGGCAAGTCTATACTAAGCACCGACCACCAGTCACCAAACTGTGAAACTGCAAGTTTTGACAAATTCCAGCATCATTTTTGTCAATTAAGTCTTCTAGGACTGTGCCTAGGCATGACCTGAGAGACAGCATGGAAAAGGGTCCACTGCTGAGTGTATCTACTCTGTTCTGGGAATAACAGTGTGTGTCTGCTTGAAGATGTTGTACCCTGCCCCCAGGGATGGAATATGGTCTGAGGCACATGTTATTTATTCATATAGAGGGAATTATTGATTACATGGGAATTACTTCTTGTGTACTATCTGATATGAGGAAGGAGATTGGGTTTTGCCCCTGATTTGCCAATAACCCCAGAGGAAAAAAAAAAAAAAGCAAAAAAAAATTTTTTTTCCAAGTATTTCACCTTTTTACTGTTTCATGTTTATTTGCATAGTTTGTCTGAGAAAGGATAATAACTTACAACTTATCTTTCTGAGATCAGAACAAATATGACAACTGCTGGTTAAAGGAAGCCTTTGTAAGCAGATTAATTTTTGTAATACTGCCTTCAGTTAATTAAGTATCAGTCATTTATGAACACTTGTCTAAACAGCAGCCAATAAAACAGACATCTCTACTACCACATTTGTGATAAACATATCAGCTGGATATTCAATTCTTTCTTAAGTAGAAAAGTTACTTGCATTCACTTAGCATTTTGAAACCTGTAGTTACAGATATGCTACTGGCCAGATTCTCAGTTTTTCTCACACTAACAGCTATACTTTTAAATGAGTCTTGCTCTCTTTTCTTTCATGAAGATTATTTCCCACTGCTCTAAGATTAATCTCTCCTTAGATGACTGTGAGGATTGGACCACCCCTATGGAACGGAGAGGATATAAAAACAGAGTCCACCTATATCACAGTAGGCATCTGAGTAACAGAATTATCTGCAAACTGATCATTCCTTCAGTAAAGTTGGTTCAAGTATAAGATTACTCTGGCTTCAAGGAGCAGATGTTTCCTTGAGGGCAGTATGGCTCTATACGCTTTTGTGGTACCACATATCCCAGTCCAGACCTGTGGCTCAGGATCCTGTGAAGTGCTCTGTAGCAAGCAAAAGCTGCTAAATAAAAGCAAAATAACAAAACAAAAGCCAGGAGAAAATCAGAGGGGGAAGACTGGAGGCTGCAGATAGTTTTCATCTCAGCCTTTCAGATCAAGACAGACTTGAGCAGGCTGAGCTTGGAGTAGCTGCTCAGCAGCATGAAATCAAGTGAAGGTAAACTTCTTCTGGCTCACAGGTTGGAAAAATTATTTGGAAAAAAAAGAAAAAAAGAATAAAAAGAAAAAAGCCCTCTTGTTCTTCCAGCTGTGTTTTTGTACTGTCCTACAGGACCAGAAAGGGCCTGGAGGGGCTAGTGGAGCTGGTGTCTGTGGCAAGTTAGCTGTGACCTTGCTAGATGTCCCTGCAGCTATCAGCTCTTGAGGACATGATCAGATCGCCTGCCTGCTCCATGTGGGCAAGAAGACAAGTGTGTCCTTGCATTTTTTAGAAAAATTCTCTACTCTTTCCTCTGCTTAGTATACATTAGGAAAGATCTTTTTCTTATGTCAGATAGACCAAGTGTTAAGGTGACGCTCTTGCCTAATAGGAAGGCTTGACTATAAACCCTGACTGTACCACGGACACAAGACCAGATTAACCTGTACCAGGACTAGCTATCCCAACATAAACAAACAACAGAAAGGCAGCAGAAGCTCATCAAAGCAAGGGCGGGGTTTAAGGTACTCTTGTTGCATTGCCATTCTTCAGTTATGAACTCATATCTGTATTAGTCTCTACTGTAAATTCTACCTTCACATCACCAGGATGTAGACATCAGGTTCCTTGTATGTGGGGCTCATTCCTTCCCATCTAGAAGTTGAGAGCAGTGGCCATATCAAAGACTTCAAAGAAAATATTCTCCCCTGATCTCCTAGATGACCTTGATCAGCCACTCCATGCCTTTCCTTCTCAGCTATTCCACTTTTTAGTTTTGTCAGCACTTGCCAGGGGACACGGCCTTTTTTGCTGTGCCAGGCCTTCTGGAGGCCTTGCCATGATGTAACAATAAAGAAACAAATGCAAGATTGGTTGGACAGAGAGAAAAGCAAGATGCAGTTGCTAGCCCTTTCAGTTAGTAATGAATCTTCATCACTGTGGATCTGGGATGGATGTCAACCACCTGCCAAAGGCAGAAAGTCCAGTAGCACTTTGCAATTTTCCTACAATAGCTACTCTTCTGTGGCCAGGAGAAAAAAAAAAAAACACCCCCCAAACATTATTTCCTTTGCTAAATATTCGGTAAATGTGTGGCAGTGTTTCTGTGTGAGCATCTTCTAATCTCAGCATACTTATGCCTTTTCAAACTCTCTTTGGAGCCCTTCAGCCCTGTACTGGCTGTATGAGCTGTTGTAGGGCTCTGAACTTCTCCCTCTGGATTTACAATTGGTGGGTAATCTTGCTATCTGATTGATGAAATGAAAATGAATGGCAAAATGAATAATAACAAAAATGAAATAAGAATAATAATAACAAAAATGAAAACAAATTCAGATACTGCGTGCTAGCAAGGCAAGAGAATGATGAGCCTTAGAAAAGATGTGCCATACTCTCAGACAGAGAAAGATGCTATTATGCAGAAGAGAGGACAGAAAAGGAGAGGAGATCCTTAACCAACATTAACTGATAAAATGTATATTCTGTGGTAGAAGTGGAAGGAACTTTGTAAAGACAAAATTAGATTAATTGTCAAAAATTATGTAATGTCCTTTATGTATATGCAGTATGCATATTACATACATATCTTTCTTAAACAATGATGTAGGTGAGGTTGTGCCATTTGAAAATAGTAAGCTAAGAATAAAACCTGCATTAAATCTTTTAAGCCATTAAAACATAAAATATCCCTATGCAGAGCTCTGTGCAGTTGTTATTACAGAATTCATGGTAAAAAAATCTGCTGCTTGGTTTTCCAAGAAGGGTGAATTGAGTTGGCAAAATCATGATCTTGCGTTTCTAGAGGAAGCCTTTAATTTATACAGCCCCCTAATCTTGCACACTCCTAGCGCAAACAGTGAGGCAATGCTGTGCATGGCTGAGACTTGAACTGAAAAGCAGCTTTAAATACAGATGAAACAAAGCCTTCAATAATATAGGAAAGCAAGTGCTGGGTGTGATGGAAAAGAGAGGGAAAGACAAGGTGAGGCAGAAAAGGAAAGCTGTAAAGTCTTTTATACTTCTGTTTCTCACTGTATTAGCTCTGTGCTCTGTTTTCCTATCTACCAATGTACAAGATTCCCATGCAGAGAACAGACAGAAAAGGAAGTTCTTGGTAGTGGGCCTTTGAAGCATCCTACAAAGGGAGCTAGGAGTGACAGGGCATCTGAGCATTGCAGAAATGATCACCTGCAGCACATTGCCAGAGATTCGCTGGGTGTGAATTAGCTTCACTTTTACACTGGTTAGGCCATTTGGGAGCAGGAGCTTTGGGTGAAGTGCTTGAAGATCTTTGAAGACACTATCAAGTGTGATCTGGTGACAGAGAGAGAGGATTTCCAGCTAAAAAGAATTACAGATCAAATGGGAATAGTTTGTTGATGGGCAGCTCTCGTAAGGCACAGAAATTCTGCTGAAGCACTTTCTAGTCCTTAACCCTGCTCACACGGTGGTGGGTAATCCTTGCACAATGCTAGTTCTGCATGCCCAGCAGCAGCTTGGTGAGACATCGGGCAGCCCTCCCACAACCATGAGTCTACCAGATCAGCTTTTCTCCCTGGTTTTATGTTTTGGCACCAAACATGCCCTCCTCCGACCTACTCTTGCTGCGATCACAGCCAGGGAGCTGCAGGGGGGATCGTGAGTTGTGGGACTGGCATGTCACTACCTGGCAAATGCAGAAAAGTTTTGGTCTGATAATGACCTAAAACTAAGATGGAAAAAGTCAGCACCAGAGGTGTATGGCGTTTCCTGAATATGTATGATGGCAAATGTTTTGGTGTCTGCCAGAATAATTCTTTAAAAATACCAACTGCACAAGTCCTAAAACCTGCTTGTCTGAGAAGACAAAGAGCAGTCCTGCCTATGTGTCCCATACCTTTGAAAGCAAAGCACATTGCAGAGAATTTAGGTTTATTGCAGCCCACCTACGTAGGGCACACAGTTGGGATTAAAGGTCAAGCTCATAATAGGCCAGTCTATCACAACTAATTTCCTTGTGCAGCTGGTGGGAAACCTGGGAGGTGGCACTGAATGTCTCCACAGGGGATCCTGAACACCTAATGTGTATCCTCCCACAACATATAGGGAACATAAATAGCACCTATAGGACTGGTTCATTGGACACCTAAGTATTCCCAGTTATGTACCTAAGCAAGACAGAAAAGTTGCCCATGTGTAAGACAGGGTTTTGCTTTTCTTACACCTTGCATAGTTGTTTCCACCAGCATTATACAAGTGTTGTTGGTCTGATGGGGAGGTGTTCTTCTTACCAGACACATGGAGTATTTTTTCACGTGTCGACTGCTTCACCCTTTATGCGTGCTATGAGTCCAAGGTGGCCATGGAACGTTTTGCTGCTTCTGTGATAAATCACATATTGCCTGTGCTAAGTCATGCACTTACCTATGCTGCATGTAGTGCCAGCCAACAAGATTTCAGCTGAATATTTTTCTATCAGAAGTTACAGTACTCTTGAAATCAAAAGCATCTGTGAAACAATGTCTACTTTGCCCTTAATTTTGCCTTGAAGTTAAAAAAAAGAAGGGCAGTTTCATTTTGGCATGCCCCTAACAAATTTTTTTTTTTATTTGAATGTTTTGAAATTTTAATTTATTTGAAATAATCTTTCTTTCAAAGTATTATTTCAAAATTATTTGCAAAATATTTTGCTCTGACATTATACTTTAGATTAGAAAATAAAGGAGAAAACCAAAAGTTACTTGAAAAGGAAATGTTTTCCATGTTTGAACTTTGGGGAAGGAGACATCACTCTGAAAATCACACAGAAATGAAGTCACCCCAACAGCTCTGCTTGGCAGGATCCTGCATGGCTGAGGACACAGCCCAGATGCCGTGGACACAAAAGCATTCCCCCACAGGGTGCTCTGTCTTTTGTTAATGCCATTTTTCATTGCAGACAATGGGCCAATTGTTAATGGACCAGATCATAGTATCATAGAATCATAGAATAGGGTTGGAAAGGACCTTAAGATCATATAGTTCCACCCCCCCGCCATGGTCAGGGACACCTCACACTAAACCATGTCACACAAGGCCCTGTCCAATCTGGCCTTAAACACATCCAGGGATGAAGCATTCACAGCTTTCTTGGGAAACCCGTTCCAGTGTTTCACAACCCTCACAGCAAAGAACTTCTTCCTTATATCTAACCTAAACTTCCCCTGTTTAAGTTTGAACCCATTACCCCTTTTCCTATCACTAAGGTCCCTACTGAATTGTCCCTCCCCAGCATCCCTGTAGGCCCCCTTCAGATACTGGAAGGCTGCTATGAGGTCTCCAAACAGCCTTCTCTTCTCCATGCTGAACAGCCCCAGCTTTCTCAGCCTAGCTTCATACGGGAGGTGCTCCAGCCCCCTGATCATCCTCATGGCCCTCCTCTGCACTTGTTCCAACAGTTCCATGTCCTTTTATGTTGAGGACACCAGAACTGCACACAATGGTCCAAGTGAGGTCTCAGGAGAGCAGAGTAGAGGGGCAGGATCACCTCCCTCGACCTGCTGGTCACGCTCCTTCTGATGCAGCCCAGGATATGGTTGGCTTTCTGGGCTGCGAATGCACACTTCAGCCAGCTCATGTTCATTTTCCCATTGACCAACACCCCCAAGTCCTTCTCTGCAGGGCTGCTCTGAATCTCTTCCCTGCCCATCCTGAAGCTGTGCCTGGGATTGCTCCAACCCAGCTGTAGGACCTTGCACTTGTCATGGTTAAACTTCATCAGGTTGGCATCAGCCCACCTCACAAGCATGTCAAGGTCCCTCTGGATGGCATTCCTTCCCTCCAACGTATCAACCGAACCACACAGCTTGGTGTCATCAGCAAACTTGCTGAGGGCGTGCTCAATCACACTGTCCATGTCACCGACAAAGATGATGAACAAGACCGGTCCCAACACCGATCCCTGAGGGACACCACTTGTTACTGGTCTCCAGCTAGACATTGAGCCATGAGCACTACTCTTCGCATGCGGCCATCCAGCCAGTTCTTTATCCACCGAGTGGTCCACCTATCAAATTGATGTCTTTCCAATTTAGAGACAAGGATGTCATGCAGGACAATGTCGAACATTTTGCACAAGTCTAGGTAGATGACATCAACTGTTCTAACCCTGTCCATCAGTTCCATAGCCCCATCATGAAGGCCACCAGATTGGTCAGGCAGAATTTCCCCTTAGTGAAGCCATGCTGGCTGTCACCAATCACCTTGGGTTTTTTCATGTGCATTAGCATGCCTTCCAGGAGAATCTGCTCCAAGATTTTGCCAGGCACAGAGGTGAGGCTGGCTGGTCTGTAATTCCCTGTCTCATCCATTTTCTCCTTCTCGCAAATGGGGGTTATATTTCCCTTTTTCCAGTCATCAGTAACTTCATCTGATTGGCATGGTTTTTCAAATATGATGGACAGTGGCTTATCAACTTCATTCACCAGCTCCTTCAGGACCTGTGGGTTGAGTTCATCAGGATCCTCTCTTACAGTTGATCCTCTCTTCCAGTTGATCCTCTCTTCCAGTTTTCCAGACAGGTTTAGTTTATAGACCAATTTGCAATTCATTAAGAAGAAAGCTGCTGTTAGCAGTACTTCATTATGCAATGCAATCTCTAGTGTGATGGGACCTGTGACTCAAATATAAATTACTCTTTTCCTAACTATTTTCCAGGATGGTTTCTTAGAGTAAATTTTGATTCATTAAGAAAAATACATTAACAAATTCAGTACTGAGCAGATGTAACGTAGAAATATTCATATGCATTTTCCTCCTGAAAATCCACACTACAGTTTGCTCATGTTATAATCATAGAATCATAGACTAGTTTGAGGTAAGGAGTAAGGAGGTTCTTGACTCCTGTCCTACTAAATGAGTTTTTATTCACAAATAAATACAAAACATCCTCCAAAAGAGATTGCACCACATAGACTTCTGGAGTCAGATGACAAACTTCTTCAGGTGAGAGAGTATGGTAATAAATGCTCTACCAATATTTGGGGTTTTGTTGGTTTGTTTCGTGTTTTTTTTTTTTTTTTTTTTTTTTTGCTAAGTAACATGAATTTTCCTATCTATAATAGATCTTCCATCCACACATAAAAAACACTGGTCACCCAGTGGATGCACAACAGAGTTATCATTGTAAATTGCATAGAAAGTTGGCACACAGCAAAGAAACATGAGCATTTCTGAATATTTGCAAATGTCTCTCCAGTCCTTTTTTTTCCCCAGGCTTCAAATTAGCACAATGTTAGGCTTTAGGTATACACCCTAACGTAAATTTCATAAGCTTGGCAAGCTTAAGAGCTCCCCTGTTCTCATAAAGCATTTGATGGTTTGTTTTTGAGAAGAATTCCATTTTAAAGAAAAGGTGCTTTTTTTCTTCTAAAGGAGAAAAGGAAAGCTTGTATCCTTAAACCTTTTGCAATCTTCTTGCCTCTAGTATAAGATACTGGAGATGGGAGAAAGAAGAGGGCATAATTGAAGGGAAATTTATGTTATATAAGTGCTAAATACTGTAATTGCTTATGTTCAGTGGTCTTTTGATCAGAATATTCACCTTGAAAGGAAAGTTTAAAACAAGTTTTGACATGACAGGTAATGTCACTACTTAACAGATCAGAAGAAAGCTCCTTTAGGAATGATTCTGATACTACTCTTGTGGAAAACCCAATTACTCTTTGAAGCAGCAAAAATGACAAGGAAAATAAGACAGAATAAGACATTTATCACTTCCTTTAGAACAGCTAAATAAAAGGTAACCAGGACAGAGAACAGTCCAGAATGAAACTCAAAGAAAGTCTTAAACCATTTGAACTGGGTTTTCCTATTGCTTCTTCAATGAGGATACAATGGACAGAAGGGACAATATCTCAGATGCTGTTCTGTGAAGGAGTGGGTTGGGGTGTGGGATGGTGATTTTAGTGCAGGACCACATATATTCAAGAATATTCAAGAATTCATGTTCTGCTCTGTCTCAGATCCTTCTTTTCCCTACATTGATTTTCCTATCATGAAGGAGTGCTGTGGTGCTGCTGGAGAAATTCAATCAGAGAGCTGTTGGACTTTTATGGGCAATTTCATACCTTTTCCGTGTAACATCAAGAGGTCAAAGACATAAAGGGTTTATAAGGTCAGTCTAAACCCATTCCTTGGCCTATGCAGAATTATGAGGAAATCCTAATAGAAAAACTAATTCAGATTGGCTTGAGTTGGTAATCAGTCATGTAGGCTGGAAACTGGCTGAAAGATTGTAAACGAAGAACCATGATAAATGATAATGTAACAAGTTTATAGAAGATATCTTGCAGGGTATCTGGAGAATTTGTGTTAGGTCTGGTCCCCTCTAGCACCTCTATTAATTATTGTGAAGTGGAATTGAATTGCACAGGAATGAAATTCACAGGTAATATTAAACAAGGAGGACATGTCAGCAGCAGCTGAGTCAGAGAATTTACACAGACAGAATCTGAGCAGTTAGAAACCTGAACAGAAAATAAAACCATTTTCTGAAGAGTTTTGATTACATTCCGGTCCTCAAAGGGCAGTCTAGTGTCATCCCTTGAGAGAGATTTAGCTGAGTTTTGTGAATGTCAAATTAAAGATGTAGTGCTTAAATGATATGACCAAAGTCAAAGAAAAGTTGATGTTAAAGTTGAGATTTTTCAACCTGTCCTGGGTTCAGCAGTAACAGTAATTTTTTTCTCCTTCTTGGTAGCTGGTACAGTGCTGTATTTTTGACTTTCGGCCTGGGAACAGCACTGATAACACCAGTGTTTTCAGTTACTGCTTGGTAATGTTTTGGTCTGGCCAAGGACTTTCTCAGTCTCATGCTCTGCCAGGGAGGAGGGGAAGCCGGGAGGAAGCAGAGACGGGACACCTGACCCAAACTGACCAAAGAGGTATTCCATGCCACAGCACATCATGCCCAGGATGTAAAAAACCAGGGGCAGGAACCCGGAAGTCTCTATCTCTCTCTCTTGGCTTAATCGGGTGGTGAGCAGTTGTATCCTCTTCCCTTGTATTTGCCTTGTCATTATTATTATTGGTGGTAGCAGTAGTGATTTGTGTTATACCTCAGTTACTGGACTGTTCTTATCTCAACCTGTGGGAGTTACATTCTTTCGATTCTTCTCCCCATTCCCCCCCCCCCCCTTGGAGGTGGGGGGGAAGAAAGAGGGAGAAGTGAGTGAATGGGCTGCGTGATTTACAGCTTAAATCACAACAAAACCCCAACAGAAAGGGCATTGAGTTTTACTTCTGACTCTGACACTGCTTTGCAAGTATGGACATTTCAATACTTGGTGTTGTCCTGCATCCTTCACCTTCTTGCAGATCTAGTTCTGCAGGTCAAAGACAGCTCCATATGTTGAGTTTGAACAGTGCTTTGGAGGCCGTAGATGATGTGATAAATAACCAGTGAAGCCTTGATAGACTATAGTTTTGTCTTCATCCTTCTGTTATCTTTCTAGAATTAAATCATCCATCTTCCAGAGCTCTGCACTGTGTGAATTTTGGATGGGTCGAACTTGAAGTTGTTTTGCCATGTTTTGCATCATCTGATTGTTCCCCAGCATGTCAAATTTGAATACCTTCAGACCTCTAATTTCACAGATTAGCTCCATTTTATCCCTGTTGAGTACTGTCATTCACTAATTATATTCCGAACGTGCCCGGGGAAAATTCCCATAGCAGACAGTCTTAAACTCAGTTGAGCAGGACAGTTATAAAATATTCAGCTGGATAATTTCTACTGTTTTCAGTCAAACTTGAGTGCGATTGCAGACCAAGTCTCTAGGAACAGGTTGGTGATGTTTGCAAAATGGGTTGTGGAGTTAGGCCACTTTTCCTCCTCTTCTTGACAGACATCTACAGCATCAGGGTATTTGCTGCAGTGAATGTTTCCTAGTCTGGTCTTCAGAGTCAGTCTGCTTCCCTGCCCTGCCACTGAGGGTCCATGATGTAGCAGTTGTGGATGCTTATACAGAAATTCACAATGGGAATACTCATCCAAAAGATGGAGTAGATTTCTTCTCATTTGGGCCCTCGTATATTCAGCACCTCATCAAAACCGGGCCAAATGTGCAATGACAGGAGAGAAGGGTGAACCTCCAGAATCAATGCATTTCGCTTTTTCTAAACAACTACATTAGGAGGGGGTGAACTCACCTTTCAGAGACATCATGGACTGGAGAAAGAATGTTCATATTATGCATTTACCTTTCAGATTAGGCTAGAATTTGGTAAAATTAATCCCAATTATTTCAAATCACATGCTAAAGAAAAAACTAGTTCCATGGAATTTCTGTAAGCAAGGCACTATGCTAAATATGGAAATATTTATAGAAAAGACTCATGTCATGTGAAGCATTTCTAAATGACCTAGGGAATAATCTGCATTTGAACTGACATGAGGAAAAACTTTTCAGAATAATTTCATGGGGAAAATCAAGGCTTCTTCTCAAGTCCTTTGCAGCTTTGCCTCACAGTGAATCTCTTGAATTTTTACAAATTATTACTAGATAGTTGCAAAAGAACTAAAATACATTCATCTGAATAAGGAATTAGCTTCCACTGAAGGAACTGGAATTAAATGCCATCCTCCTGCAAAGTAGATTGCCAGATATTGGCAGTTTATTGCAGCAGTGAGACTGAGATTTTGCAGAGTGCTCAGAAAACAAATGCTATGGTTTTATCATCTGGAAATGCATTACCATCTGATTACTCTGGCTTACTTTATCAGAGTTTTTCCCTAAGTATTTATTTGTTTGAAAGCCAAAGGTGGTTAGATACCATGAGGTCCCACCATCTGCGGTATTTTTGCTTCAAAACTAAAAGTCCAATCCTCCTTTTTCTGCCAGAACCAAACCCTTTCCAAATAGTTTATACTAATAAATATTGAAAAATCACTTTGCACTTCAGGGGATTTTGAAAAGCCTTTTTTAAAACGATGTACTACATTAAAGTAACTGTAAAATACTTATTTGGGAAAAAAAAGTTTGGTGTCTTGCAGGAAAAAGTCTCAGAAAAGCTGAAAAATGCTTGTTACTATTACTATTATTTACAGTTAATACACTACATTTCTCCAGAAGTGTTTATATACAGTAACTAAATATTAATCTTACTTGGTATCTTGAACTCATTTGTAACAATAGCGCTACATTAATATATAAATCTAGAAACACATATAACCTAACCTTGAGCATTTAAGGAAGGTACTTAAATTAGGGTTTGGGACATTGTAGGATTTAGGAGAACTGAAAACAGTAAGAATGAGATTCACTGTACTGAAGATCAAAATCACCCTCAGGAGGGGCCCATTTTTGTCTTCTCCTCAAGCAAGCAGCCTGCTAGTCCTGGCATAGCTAACCTTGTAGGTTTGGTTAAGCATCCTGACTCAGGACCTTAGAGCCTAAATTCTGACTTTTCATGGTTTGTGTCTTCTTCTGGCTGAAGAGGCACACCCAAGTCAGAAATTCTGCTTGAAGTTAGTAGCTACCATGTACTCCCAAAACAGGACAAATTCTTAGCCGTGAAATACAGCCACCTGGAGGATGGAACTATTCAGGTGTTACGTCGCTGACACCACTGCCGGACTTCGGGGCTGGAGCACAGGACTCAAAGGAACCCTCTGCCAGCTGGCACCGAGGAGGGGATTAAATCTTTCTCTTTTTCTTTTTTTTCTTTTTTCCTTTCCACTGAGTTTGTATAAACCTGGATAATTTTCCGATCCATTTCATCACATGCCACAGGAACTGCTGCTCCCAATCTTGGCAGGGAGGAGGTGCAGGCTCAAGAAGGAGGAAACCTCTCCTTTGGAAGCATCACCAGTTCATACTGTGAAATACAGTGACTAAAAAAACTCTAGTGCCAGATGGGAAGATCTTTGGAGCATGGGCAGCTTTCTCCAGCTGTGCGTTTGCACAGCACTTTTCACAGCATTGCCCTGGGCCATGCCAAAACTTCACTGGTGACTGGTGATTATGGTGTGGACTGAGACCTCAGTATCTGCTCTACCTTGTGGCATCTTCCCAGGCTTCTGCAGCACAAAGGCTGCGACAAGATGAATTGTCTCCAGCGTGTGGAGCTTGATCAGTGGCAGTTGGTAGCAATTCCCATAATTTCTAGATTAAGGTTTTGGGCTGATGTGAATTTTTAAGGTTGCTGTGAGCTGTTGTTTAACATTTGTTTACCATTGCAAACATGGTCTGTGCAGACTGAGACAGCATGAAGCACCCTCTCCCACAGAGTACGGTTAAAGAAGCAAAGCTGGCCTTTGTAGTGTAATCAAATTTCCAGTGGGAAAGCTCTCTAGTGATGGGAGGCAATGAGAAGCCCGAAGTGGAGATGATACCATGAGCTTTATTTTTTTGACTGGAATAAGAATTAAAGAAAACTTGTTAGAGAATCACACATGACAGCACCTTCACCTCTGTGGGCGAATAAGAACATAAAATTTTGTCATGAAGAGCACGTGTTACAAGGTGATCTTGAGACAGATTTTGTAAATATAAAAACTACCCTTTGGTGTTCATATATGGGAGTGAAAAATCTCTTTGAACATACTGAATTCAAAAGTACCTTGGGTAGGAGTCAGCTATCTCATATGCAGATCCAGAACCCCAGCTTCTGTTATGTTTTAATGCTTAAGTACAGGCCTACTTAAATGCCTCGTTTCCCAGTTCCCCTTTCCAAATTCTCATTCAACATTATTTAAAAAAAAAAAAAAAAGGACAAAACCATCTGAAACTAGACATTTTTTTGGCTCTCTCCAGCTAACAAATGGCCAAACTCATTAAAAACCAGTGTCTGCTGGATGGAAGAGAGTGATGCTTTAAGGTAGAGAAATAGCTTCACAATGCCAAATTTGAGATTAAAAAAAAAAAAAAAGAAGAGGAAAAACTGACTAATTACCCCTTTAAAAGGAGAAATATTCAGCTGGGAGTGTTAAGTGTCCTTAACTATATCTGTTCTGTTCAGTGACTTGCTGTATCTCATTGAGCGCTGTGAGAGTGGAAGCTCCTGATAGGACTTAGGACTTTGGTAAGAGCACAGCGGCGCCTTGCATCTGTGTAGTGGTTTAAACCCAGCCTGTCACTCAGAAACCATGCAGCCATTCGCTCACTCCTCCCCCTTTCCTTCCCCCCTGCTCCTGGAGGGATGGGGAAGAGAATCGAAAGAATGTAATTCCCACAGGTTGAGATAAGAACAGTCCAGTAACTAAGGTCTAACACAAATCACTGCTGCTACCACCAATAATAATTATGACCACGGAAATACAAGGAAAGAGAATACAGCTGCTCACCATCTGCCAACCAATACCCAGCCTGACCTGAGCAGTGATCTAACCCTTCTGGGTAACTGTCCCCAGTTTATATACTGGGCATGACATGCTGTGCTATGGAATACCTCTTTGGTCAGTTTGGGTCAGGTGTCCCGTCTCTGCTTCTTCCTGGCTTCCCATCCTCCCTGGCAGAGCATGAGACTCAGAAAGTTCTTGGTCAGAGTAAATATTACTTAGCAACAACTAAAAACATCGGTGTTATCCGTGCTGTTCCCAGGCTGGAAGTCAAAACCACAGCACTGCACCAGCTACTAAGCAGGAGAAAAATGACTGCTACTGCTGAACCCAGGACAATCTGAAGGCTGAGCTTAGTTAACCTGCAAACTGCTTAGCTGGAAGTTAACCTCTAAACCACACTAGCCCCAAAATCTTGCCACAGCATGTGTGGCTCCTTGTCTGATTCTCCATTATTTCCTTTCTTCTTGCCTTTGATAAAACATTATTGCAGCATTTCAGTACTTTGGCTGCTGATCCCCAGAGAAACCAAGAAGAACAGAGACAGAAAATTAAAGAGATGTTTGCCAACATAAAACATAATTTAAAAAGAAAAAAGCACCCTTTCCTGTGTCATTATTGAAACTCCAGATTGTAAGAGCTTGAATGATTCTTGTGAATCTACTTTACTCCTCACTTTTTATTCTCTGCTGATTGTTTTTTAACATTTCCTTTAGATAGAGTAATAAAACCAGACAAATCCAACTCTTTTTGCTTCCTGGCAGGCTTTCTTTATAATTCTTGTGTGTATTGGATTTCAAGCGGTGTAGAGAAAACAATTAAAAGAGGTACACAGTGGGATGCAGACAAAGCAAAGCCTACAAACCTTCCAGTGAAAACTTGTGTTCCTTTTCTAGAATCTCCTTTTAGGGACAATTATTGGATCCCATTCTCATTCTGAAAAACCTTCAGCTTCAGCTTAAGAAGTGTGTGGTGAAGTTTTGCAAATAATTTTCTGCATTTCTGCCTTTATTTATTTATCTGTTTATTTATGTATTTTGTTATCATGGGAAGAAGAACAGATAGGAAGTTTTCTTGTTTTCTGTTGTCTTTTTTACTTTAAGAATTAGGTTCTTGTTTAGCCTACAATTTCATGGTCTTCAAAAAAACGGCTTTAGGATTGGTGCCTCACAAGAGACAGAAAGCATTTGTGTGGAATATTGTTCTGTTTACTCACATTTGGAGAAAGCTGTGACCCTCTTGAGATAACAAAACTCCCTTGGATTTCACAGCAGCCCAAGATACCTTTAATTCATTATTCATTCTTGCTTTTTGTTGTTAATTTCATTCAAATCCCTGCGTTTCTGAGAAGGATTTCTTGTTTAAAAATGAGCAGTTGCATTCTTTCTCCCTCTTCCCTGCAGCTCATTTCACCTTTTTGCTTGTTGAAGAGCTGGAAAATCCACAATGACTGTGAGTCTCTCAAAGGCATCTTCCAGCCATATCACAGAAGATACTGTGTTGGTGTGTTGTGGTATAGAAAGGCACAGAGACTGAAAATTGGGTTAAATGGGCCACTGGCCGGCACTGAAAAAGCATTTCTTGTCTTTTCATGCTCTTTGTAATTTTATTCCTTTCCTTTGAAAATTTTTAACACTGAGTTTGAGCTGTGGATGAAATCAGAATTAATATGGAGTATTCATTAATAGGAAGTGTTTGTGCTGAAGATCTCTGGAGTTTACAAAAAATGATAAATAGTAAATGTGTTCTTCATACATATGCCTGCATATATGAGTATGAATGTTTAACTCTATACATCCAAATATTGGTGTTTTGTGCATCTCCCTTGAGGCATTGCTGCCTCCTTAGTGATACCTTTCTACATTTCTTCTTGGCACAAACAAAATCCTTTGGGATGAACAGTAGCTGTACATAAGACCACAGAGACAAGCACATCTGTATTTTAATTGGACTTGGGTATTCTTCATGGCTTAGCACCTGGCAAAGTCCTAGATGTTGTCCCAGTTTGCATAGGTGGAGGGCCATGACCGTACCGTGCAATGCAGGAGCCTGGATTTCCTTTCTAAAGCTATGCGGTACTTCCTTGCTAAAGTCTGTTTAATGCAGGATTTGAATATATGAAAAATATGAATCCTGTCCTGCTTGGTGATGTGAAGTGTGCAGGTACTAGGGACCTGGATGGTTTTGAGGAAATTCCCACACCTCTGTGCAAAGCTCCTGGTTAGCTGAATCAACCCACCATGATCTGGAGCCGGCCTTGCAAATAGTGCAAGTGGGGGAACGTGGCCCCTTTCAAAAATTCCCCATAATCAGGGCATGGTCCTGTGCATGGTGAGAGGAAGCCACTGACTCATAAGCCAATTTCCTGCTCCTTTCTAGATAAGAGACAGAGTTGGAGTTATTCATGCAACTCTCTCCCTTTTCCCCCACTGCTGTAACATGTTGACCTGTTACAGGGCACTGGGGACACCCCAGAGCTGGGGATGGGGTTTGAACCCTCCTGTGCTACATAGTTCCCTATACACAGGGGTAGGGCAACACACTACATCACGCAGTGATTAGAAACCAGATGCCTAGGAGTAGACAGACACCAGCAGGATGAAATAACATATAGGTTACCCTGCCTAAAGTGTCACTTTTGGGGTGAAAATGCTTGAAATATCCTGTTCTTCTGCTGGGGTGTTGAGGGGAAGGTCATTTTAGGGTTGAGTTACTGCAGCTCTGCTCAGTGCTACTGTGTGGCCTGGGGTCCTGCAGAGAGGTGGGAAGGAGAGATGCTGGAGGGGGATGGGAAGGCTGTGACCGCTGAAGCAGGGACTGCAGTGCAGTGACTCCTGAGCAGGGCTGTGCTCATCTGCTGCTATCGGCAAGGCAGCACAGGGTCTGGGAGACACAGGTCTGCTCTTTGCAGCAGGATGTCAAAGCAACTTTGCTTCCACCTGCCTTCTCCTGTCCTCTTTCTGGGTGGTCAGGATGCAATGAGAACTGCTGCTTCATTACCTCTCATCCTGTATTTGCTCCTTCCTCCCTCCTTCCTTTTCACACGTCCAGTCTCTTCAGGGCACTGCATCCCATAACCACATTTTTAAATTACAGTTACAACAAAATTCTTTTGCATCACTGATGACTTGATACACAAATCCCCCCACAAAGCACACTTCCCTCTTGCTTAGTTTGACCGCAGCCATCCCTTGGACAGGAGCCCATTCATGGATGGGCAGAAGAAACTGTTCTGGTCTTCAGTGATTATTTTCACTGTTATCCTTCATCCCAGAGGCTTTAGGGGCTAGATGCAGACTGAAATTTTGTTCTGTAATACCAGAGAATATCCACTGGCAGAGACAGGCTGTGCAAAGCAGAAGGCTGAGCCCAAGGTGGCTGCCTCGAGGGTTTTTGATTCTGGACAGGGCAGAGCACAAACTCTAAGGACAATATACGGTAGGGAGGGAGTGGTAGCTCTGTGACTGCAAGAAACAAGAGGACATCATTATTTTATAACCTAACCTGGCAGATTTATACACCCAGGCTTACCTACAACTTGAAAAGTCCTGCTGACACAAATCTCCTGTGGAACTTGTGTCACTGACAGCAAGTTGTATTGAGCCACACACCTTCCCTTCCTCCTGAGTAAACCATCAAAGCAAACTGTGTTTTGGGACCCATCTCATGGAGCAGAGGTGCAGCCAGCAATTCACCTGCCTGAACTGTCAGTGCCAAAGCTATTTCACTGCTGTGCCTGTGACCTTGCTCCTGATGGAAGGGAGGGAACAGCCAGCTGTGTACCTCCTGTACCTCCCAGTGCTTGTGGTCCTCTGTGCTGTCTGTAACCCCCCAGTCTTCCAGCAATACCCTTCACCACCCAGGGGAGGTGTTTAATCATAGGTAACACAGGTATTACTCGACAGCTTCAAGGATACCTCTGTGTCCTTGGGTGCATGGGTGTCATTTAGGACAGCTGGGAATAAAGCTGGGCTGGGTGTGAGCTGGGCAGTAAATCTATCCCAGAAAGGTAGCCCAGAAAGGTGGTAGAATCCCCACCCCTTGAAGTGTTGAAGGCCAGGTTGGACAGGAGTTTGAGCAACCTGTTCTAGTTGAAGATGTCCCTGCTCATTGCAGGGAGGGGGTCATCTAGGTGACCTTTAAAGGTCCCTTCCAACCCAAACCGTTCTGTGATTTTATGAAAACCTGAGGGGTTAATAATGAAGGAACAAAGTGGGGAGGAATACTCAGAAAGGCAGCATGCTCAGCTCCCTCACAGAGAAGAGCACTATAATAGAAATCACACTTTGCTATTGCACTCTTACGAATTCCTCCATAATTTGATTTACTTGGAAAGAATAGATCTGTGTTGAGAACATTTCTCTTATTCCGTTATTAATCATAGATTATATAAGTCCCTTGAAATACTTTTCTGTTGTTCTTGTCTCTTTTCAAATTGCCAGATCAAAAACCAGAAAAACAAGGCAATAAGGGAAAGGAGCACAGGCCCAAACTCATCAGAAAAAGCTGCAGGATGATTCTGATTGCCTTTTGGGTGCTCTAGGTGCACGTTACATTAGGGATCCTTTATTTTCCTCAGCAAGGAGCTCAAGGTCTGAATATTTCTAACCTGCGGGACATTCCTGTGAAGAGGCCAATGTGAGCCAGGAATGACAGTGACAGATCAGCTAGTTTTGTCTGCATTTGTCACTGAAGGTGGGTTAATAGCTCCTAACTTCTTTGCCTGATAAAAGCTAGGATCAAGTCTTAAGTGATCTTATACCTCTGCTGTAAATGGAGAGGGCAAGTCTGATTTTAACCTGTACCTTAGGATATGGCGGATCATCCTTTAGATGTTCTTGACTCTTTCCACTGACTATAAAACAAATTTTCTTGATCAGCTGGTGAGCTGAACCTCATTATTTCCACATAGCTGGAAATAACTGAATTGTTTCTTATTGCAGCAAAGACCTAGAGGATTATTTCCTGGATAGCCTCTCATGATCACTTTCATACATTTTGTTTTTGCTGAGCGAACAGCCCACATGGTCATTGCTGTATCACTGTTCCCAGAGAGCTGAGGTGCATTTTCACCTCAAATGTGTTGCCCCTGGGGCTCATTTGTGCCAGATTCTCTCTCCATTGCTGACCCATACAGAGTAGCTGCATAGGGACAAGCACAGCAAACAGTCTTATGTGCATGAAAGAGCACCTATGCATCTCAGAGGGCGGAAAACTACTATGCTGTCATGTGCAACCATTTGAAAGAGATTCTTCAGGAATTTTTAGTAATTGGTGGCTGTGTAATAGAGATTGACTGGTATAAGGTCTCCATGGATAACTAAATGAGGGACAGGCACAGAGAAATTTGCTCAGTTGGGGAGAAAAAATCTCCCTTCAAAGTTTTACCGTGCGGCTGAAGGGAGGCAGGAGCAACCCAATGTATTAAACCTGAAAGGAAAGGGGATTTCCATTTTTTTTTTTATTTTTAATTTTGTTTTACCTTGAACACTTGAGGTGAACTAACCCAACCGACTACACCCTAACCTCTGTAGATTTTAGTGTAATACTTTCTGCAACCCACATTTGATAGAGTAGGAATGTCCTTATCGCAGGGACAAACAACTGCATCGATCTCATTAGGATCTTCATCACACAAGGTATTTTGACATTATCCTGGTCGCCCTCTGTTGAACACTAATGTTTTTGAGATAAAACAGAGTTTAACCAGGATTGAATGCTTTATCCTCACATTTCTATAATGCGGCTTGATAGTGATCCATCACTCCAGTTGATAAGAGGTAGCAGTTGAGAAAAATAAAAATAGAGATAAATTTGCTCACAAAGGATCTGCAAATGTACTTGAATGAGAGTGACTTGGCCATAGGATACAAGGCCTCCTCTCCTCCTTGCCAATAATCTGAACTTACTTTTAAACCTTTCACCAGCTATAAACCTACCCTGAGCAGGGTGCTGGGAAGGCAGGAGCCATGCAACCTCAAAAATACCTCAAACCGTCTGTTTTTACCATGAGAGGGAAGTCACTGGAGGCTGGTGCCATTCAAAGCAGGGAGGAGAAGGCATCTTACCCAGGGCTGGTGTGACAGTGAGCAGTGACTACTCAGAAGCCCTGAGATGGGAGTTGGGGGTGAAACAGCCCCACTGAAGTTATTAAGGAAATAAAAATATCC
The DNA here is from genome assembly GCA_017639245.1 of Myiopsitta monachus. Classification (NCBI taxonomy): domain Eukaryota; kingdom Metazoa; phylum Chordata; class Aves; order Psittaciformes; family Psittacidae; genus Myiopsitta; species Myiopsitta monachus. The sequence continues at coordinate 19,880,588 of CM029922.1, read as the reverse complement.
CAGGTAATTTAGTAGTAAATTTAGGAGTACTGCTAGTATCCCTCTGGGCTGTTGTGCATAGAGGATCTATGCCTACATTAACACCAGCAAAAGATATTTAGCTCAGTAGGAGCAGCTGATTTTGTTTAACCTGAGAGCTCCTGCTGTGGAGCAAACCAAACACCCCCATATCATTTGCGCATCCTTCTAGGATACGGAGAGTCCAAACATCCTGAAGAGTTTGTAGCCTGAAATATGGTGCAAGTTTGTTCTTTATCCATCCATTCACCATTAGTGATTTTTATTATGAAATGGACAAGGAGTTTGGATTTTCAACCACATGCAAGGCCAGGTCTGCATAAACACAGGTGTCAAAGGAAAAAGGAGGACAATGTTGGCCCCACATCTCATGCCTCTGAGAGTCTTAGTTCTCATCCTCCTCCTTTCCAAGTCTAAATTTACCAAATGGTCTTAGGACATGTAGGAAAATGGAACACAAAAAACAATTTAATGTTTTCAAGCAAAGCAAAGATTTTTGCTTGGCCCCTGTTCAGATCGAATATCAGATGGTCCAGCAAGTGATCTATATTTCATGCCATTTTTAAAGATGCTCAAATCTGGAGAGAATTAGCTGCCATCAGAATGGACAATGACCCTTTTTGTCCTCCAGGAGAACAGACACTGTGAGGTTTTCATTAGATATTTTAAAAAAAAAGGAAAAGAAAAACACGTAGATACAGCTTGGGAATTGAAACTCAGGCTCCAGCCATGTTAGTGACCTTGCTAAAGACAGTTATGGTCTTGTGTTGTTGATTATCCAGAGGTACATGGGTTTAAAATGGTGTACAACCAATAACTGTTATTGTTACTCTATTTTTTACTTTGCTTTTTTATGTATCGGATCAGAGAGTAGCAACATACCTAAGTAAAATATGTAAGAGATCTGTAGTCTGAAACATGAAATTGTTGTGAAATTGAAAGTATCATCATGTAGGCATATACCAGCAAAGATGTGCTAATTAACAGCACATGTTTTTTTTAGTTGAGGAACTAAGCAGAATGAGGGATCTTGTTGAAAACTTTCCTGGTCTTCAGGTCTCATTTATACAAGTTACTGTGGCCTCATTCCCAAACCTCAGGGTTAGCCCAGGAGCTTAGCCATTCACATCTCCTTCTTTCACCAATGTGGTCCTGGAGGACAACAGAGAACTTGGGATGGTGGATAACTTCCCCAAAGTGCCCATAAGACACCAAGAGGTAATTATGTCCCTGGGTTAGTTGCCCTTAGTTGGTGATGGAAATTATGTTTGCAGCACTGGGTCTTCATTTTCCCACACTTTGGTCTCCAGCTGTAAAATGGGATGAAAGGCAATATTTTTCTTCATCTTTTTTCTGTCTTCCTTGCTAAGATTGTAACCGTTGCAGTGACAGCCCTGCCTAGCACCTTTATCTTTCTTAAAGTATATGGCAAAGACAACACATAAGATGCATTAGAAAAGAGCCCCATTTTCCCAAATGCCATGGCGCCAGGTTCCTGTTTGCATGCTATAGAAGTAGCAAAGGCCGGACCTTTGCATAGATAGGAAGCAATCCGACTTTGGAAAGAAAAGGATGGACAAAATGACTCAAAGCAATTCAGCATCTGTGATTTCCTCAAATTCCATCTGAAAGCTCTCTATTTTGTTGACATATGAGCTGGGTGTCCTATTGTACATCAGTGTAATAAATAGCCATTATCTGCTTTTTCATGGGAGATACAGCAGAACATGATTTATTTGTGCCTGCTCTGGTGCCTCTTTTGAAATGTTGCCTTCATTCAATGCACTTTTTGCAGAGGAAGGCAGATGGTCATCGCAAAGTTTCCCATAACCTCGCTGTATGTGCTGCACAGTGAATCAATGAAACCTGAATTACAGTCCATTGTCAGGGTTTGGAGCTGTGCTGCTAAAGTATCCTGCAGTGGCTGAAAACATTTGAATGTCAACACTGCATCTGTACTGAGGAAATATGACATTTCTCCCTAAAATTTCAAAGCAGTGCCAAAAAGGATTTTTAACTGTGAAGTGTGAGCAGCGACTGCATTGCTCAAACCTTAATTACCAGCTTGGAAATGTACTTTTTGTGAGTGTGTGAGTGTGTGAGTGTGAGGTGTGACCTCTCCTCTCCTTAAAAAAAAGAAAAAAAATAGAAATAATGAATCAAACAGGATTCTAAGCTGAATTACCAGACACAAGGAATTTTTGGAGTCCAAACACCACCAACTGCCCCTCTGTGCTAGACGTCTCTGCTTATATGACACTTGCAATGAGGCTTCAGGTGATTTGAGAAGCTGGTATTAGACACCAAATCACCTTTTATGTCAGCTCGTGCCAGGACACCTTGCCAGAAACCCTAATTTCAGTAGGAAATACAACTGGGAACAGGGAAAAAATGAACTTCTGAAAAGCACTTTGTCACATTCCCTGGGCTGAAAACAGTGAGCACCTCCTATGAAAGCAGGCATAGACAGAAAATTTTCAGTGGGAGGATTACCTCCTTTACATACAGAGACAAGACAAAGTGAGTATACAAAACATTTTCAGCACTCTCTCTCCATTTCTGTTGTTTATTTGCTCTATGAGCAGACATGCCTGAAATATCTATGTTTCATAAAGCCTGCTACCTTGCTTCATTGATTTTTCCTTAGGATGGGAATCATTGCTATGAACAGGTCTGGCATTTTCAGATAATGGCCTGCGTGCAGCATGGGTATTTCTAGAAATGATCAACGTTGAATGTAATAGATGTTAAAAGTGTCTCCCGGAAATGCTTCTGGCCTTTTACAGATGACTGCTTCTGTGTGTGTGCGTGTAGGGCAGAGCATCTCTCAAATTCAAGCTGTCAGTCAGCTCATTCCCATAGCACATCTAGGCAAAGTGTATGATCTCATGTGAACTTGAGGCTGCAATACATTTTTTACATTAACTGGCTTGAGAATTTTATGGCTTTATTAAATAGAAGAGGAAAGAAATCTGCAAACTTACAAAGCAATTTACAGGAAAGAAAAAGGAAAAATGTTGTTACTTGGTGTGCAACAAACATTTAATCAATGGGTTTAAACTTTTTTGATCAGAGATATTGCTTGTGCTAAGAAATTTTTATCAAATCTACCAAGTTTTCTTAGTTTGCAGCTGGGTTTGATCTTCTAATCCACCAAGCTTCCCCTGTCTTGGAAGGGGCACATCACAGCTCTCCTGGAGAACTAAAATAACCAGTGGATTGAAAGCAAGGGCCCTCCTTACAGGACTTTTCTTACTAAACCTTTCTTACAAAATGAAAAAGCATCATCTATATAGGATCAGGACTCTAAGAAAAATATAGTCTGGTCTTGTAAATAGAAAGAGCTGATGCTGCCTGCACCTGATATGTCCTGGTCGTAACAGAGTCATTTATGTCCTAGCATACACTGAAATAAGTGAGACCAGAGCAAGATTTATATTCTTGAAATATAAAAAATCCTGCCTTAATTGAGATGTAAAGTGGATTCTTTTCTCTGTGCCACTGACATAAATCCATGAAATCTCAAACAAATGTTTCAAAAAGTCTGATTTTCATTACATTTTTATAGAGCCAGAGTAGAAATTAAGTTTTTTGGATCTGTCTAAATTTACATCTCTATACTGAGGAACCAGGCCTCATTTTCTGTACATTTCCAACTTCCTAAAAGCATTTCCAAAGTGTCAGGAAATCACAAATCCTCCAGAAATTGATCTTCATTTCAAGCATTTCATACTTCAGTAACTGCAGATTTGTTGTTTTCTGTCAGAGTTAAAAGGTGGAAAAGTGATCCCCTCCTGCAGGTGAGGAGCTTGCATGCTGCATTTCAGTGTCTGCTCATCTGGGGCCGCAGTGTGTGTGTCTGAGCAGTCCCTGAACTGCAGCCCAGAATTGCAAATGAATCTATAATGAGTAGCGAACAGAGCTGTGGCAGCGAACAGGGATGTGTCCCAAAGCCCACTGAAGTGAACGGCACAACTTCTGTTGACTGCAGTGGCCTTTGAGTGGAGCTCTTGGCATGTCTGTGAAAGGAAAGTACAGCCAAATGATATCACTGTATCATATTTCAAGCAGGATAACCACATGTTCACCTTTTTCACTTTCTCTCCCAGGATGGAAGGAGCAGTTTTATTGGCCACCAGCTCGGAGGGGTCATGGAGGTGCCAAACAGCAAGGACCAGAGAGTCAAATCAGCCAGAGCCATCCAAATCACTTACTACCTCCAAACGTATGGCTCTGTCACCCAGGACCTCATTGGGGAGAAGTGGGAGAGTGAATTCTGTAAACTGATGCACAAGATGCAGCTAGATCACCAAGATCTGCAGCTCTACTCACTAGCATCCTTCAGCCTCTGGAAAGACTTCCACCAGACAAGTCTCTTGGCCAGGGGCAAGATTTTGGTGAGCCTGATGTTGATTCTCCTGATTGCTACCCTATCGAGCTCCATGAAGGACTGCCTGCGTAGCAAACCTTTCCTGGGACTCTTGGGAGTACTCACTATCTGTATTTCCAGTGTCACTGCGGCAGGGATATTTTTCATTACTGATGGAAAATATAATTCTACTCTGTTGGGAATCCCTTTCTTCGCTATGGGTAATTATTTATCTTCATAATAATAGGATTAACAGAGTTTAATGACAGGTTTATAAATTACATCCTGGGTTACAAAGTGCAGATTTTACCTTGAGTGAAATTCTAAGTCATTTTCATGTTGTTCAATTGTTCTGTGCCTTGCCAAACAAAACAAAACAAAACAAACAAACAAAAGAAAGGAAAAAGGGAAAAAGAAACAAAGCAAAGCAGTAGCAACAGTAAAGAGTAAATGATGTTGCTGGAATCTCAGCCCATATGAGAGAGGGGCAGTTTTATTGATGTCTTACAAACTGAAGGAGAAATTGTTATCGAAAACTAGTCAGCTCAGCACAGAAAATGGTATGTGTTGACCCAACTTTGATGGGAGCCCAGCTGAAAGAGTAAATTAAAAGAGGAGGGTGCAAAAAAGGAAAGATTTTAGCACCTGTCTGAGGAGGGCTTCTCTTCCAGCTCTGTCTGAGGGGTAATGGGGAATAGATTGGTGTAAGAATAAGATTGACAGACTTTATCTCAGAGAGGAGATTACTGTTGTTGTATTTGTCAGGCTGCAAGCAAAGGGGGCTGTCAGTATTATGTAGCACATAATTCCTTGGTCTGTGAAGTCCCAGATCAGCTGCTGAGATTTTCTATGTGTTGTAGCAGGGCAGGGGAAGGTGCAGATGAAGAACAAATATTAACTTCAGCTCTTTTAACAGAAGAATTGGGTTTGTTCTTTCTGTTCATATTTTTGTTCCAAGCACTTTTAGTGCATCTGTGTGGTTAATGAGTGCTGGGAATGTCCGTTGGAAAGGAAGAGGTAAATATGCCCAAACCAGGCTGCTGAGGCAGTGCTTTCAGTGCAATCGCATCCAAGCTTATTAGAGTTTCACTGTATCATGAGTCTGAACCCAAGCAATGACTCCTTGCAAAATCTTAGCAGTGGCAGCCCAAAGACCCAAAATCCTTCATGCTAGCTTTTTGGTGGCAGAAAATCTTACCTGTGGACAGAACTCTTCATCTTTACAGTTAATTTCTCAAATGCCATTCATGCCTCTAGTACTCAAGCCCGAGTCCTGTGCTTACAGTGATAGAACTAAAAATGCAAAGCCACAAGTTAAAGTCAAGAGTTGAAGAAGGGTCTTATATGTTTCTTTAAAACCTCATCCTCCCAAAACCCTATATTTTCTTTCTCTTACCCTCAAGACAATTCCTGTCATATATACATCCTGCCTCCTATTTTGTCTGTCCCCTGATAATGCATCCATGTCACTAACCAAGGGGACCCTATGCAATCCGTACAGGCCAGGAACATCAATTGAAAGGACAGTAATATTGCACTCAAATTATTCATACCCTACAGCCCAGGATGACACAAGGTTGGGAGTTTCTGAAAGTAGGGTAGCTCAGTTTCCCATCTAGGATGATGGTAATCCAGGAGTTTGTTTGCTGTCTGAGGAAAAGTAATATTTATAACTTTCTGTTGTGTTTTGCGCTGTCATTCTTGTCACAGTCACTGCCAAGAGCAAAAGAAAACAAGAGAAAAAACAACCCCAGCCCTCTCTTGAAGTGAGTTATTTGCAAGGATTGTTTCTGTAACATTATATTGAATGATATATTGAAAAAGAAAACATTTAGGTAGCCCTTCGACAGAAATTTCAGTCAGGAATCCCAAACCAAATTGGCCATCAGCTATCATTAGAGGACGGACTGCAATGCCTGGAATCTGCTGCTGCTGGTTAATATTAGGCAATAGTTTTAGAGTTTGGTGAACTAAAAGCCCGGAATCATGTCTTGCCAAAGTCATACTGGGTTACACCCTGCAAAGTTCCATGTGTCTTTAGCCCCCTAAATGACTGTGCCACTCAATGAGACCTTGCTCTGCCTGTGATATACCCAGGGTGTCACAGACCTGGGCTCCCCACTGGGCAAGGATTTCTATTTAACCTGGTTTACTGTGAACTGATCTGACACCTTAGATTATATACAATGAAGATCCCACGACTGGTAATTCTGTGGGTCAATACATAACTCTGGCCCGTGTTGTACCAGTGTACCTTGTTGCTAGCACAGCAGAAAGCAAACAACACATCACATAATGATTGAATGAATATAGATTAAAAAGTGTGCAAGTGTGGTTTCCCAGAATTGCAAATACCAGATTTGCAAGTCAGCCTTTCAAAGTCGAGTTACTTAGACTAAAAAAAATAAAAGGAAAACCAGGCAATAACAGCTACAATGTGCTTACAAGTGCAATGTACACAGAATACACAGGCAACCTTAATTCTGGAAGATCCTAGCTTTGGAACACTTCAATCTGACATTTGCAAACTGTCCATTGAAAGTATATTTGTTTGGTTAAAAATATACAGTTTTTTCTGACATTCACTTTTCAAAGGATTAATTTTAATGGAAATTCTGTGATGTTCTCCTGCACTTGTCATTTTTCTTGCAGTGATGGCAGGATGTTGCCATCTGAATGACAGGAATAACCCTGGATTGTACAAATGCTTTGTTCCATAATTTCTCTTGCAATGCAGAGCTTCTGTGGGTTTCAGTAGGTGATAGAAGCCTATATAAAAGTGAAATAATATTTTTTATTAATTTGGACTGGATGACCTACACATTAAGTATTTACTGTAGTCCTGCTGTGAGGGAATGGTTTGCTGGGATAAAGTATATCTCTGATATATTAGGGAAAGAGCGTTAGCTCAGATTGGCTTTTCTATTCTTTACCCTGAAAGAGTACAACTTCAGTCTTAAGTTAGGCATGAGGACTGTGGTAGGAAATCCTGCTTGTTCTGACTCCCTCTTCCCACTACCACAGTCTTCTCAGACATCTGCCTCAGGAAATCCAGTTTCCCCAGTACAGTGTCTGCCACTGCTTTTTTGAGTCAGTGAGGAGCAACTCTTCAGAAAGATCCTGTGCAAATATAGTTCTGGCTGCCAGGATCCCCTGCAAACAGGAGCAAGAGGAATTTATTTTTAGCAGTTCATCCCCATGCAAATGGGCAAATGTGGTGAGTTAGGGAAAAGGTTCTTCTTTAGTTTCATGGTTTCTTCCTTTCAGAACTGAACTGAACCTAGACATTTACTTTGGGTTTTTTTTAAGATGGGTTTTAGTAGCCACCATGCGAAATCAGAATATGGGACAGTTCTACCTTGCATTTTTTTTTCTGGGGCAAATATAAATTGCAGTCTTTACTGCAAGTTTGACACCAGCAGAGCTATCACCACTGGTGTGTTTCAGACAGGAGATAGAGGGTCAAATAATTGAGTTTCAGATTTGTCTTAGATATCAGAAATGGTTAGGTTTTCACATCTGCCTTTTGTGTTTGGATTCACAATGCAATTTCAAAGGGATGTTATGTACATGACATAATTATGGTTTCCCAATCCTAATCATCGTTAATTAATATAACCAGAAGGTTAACTACATAATTGAGATATTATTGCTCCCATGATTTGCTTTTTAATGCACAGGAGCCAGACTGATATCATCAGAGAGATAATGATTTAACTCAGCTGAGGATCTGACTGTGTATTTTTAAATGCAGGTACATTAACTATGTCATTTTACACTGTAATTGCTTTTGGCCAGTCCACGAAGTACCTCATTATATAGATTAGTCGAAATCTTGTGTTAAAAATGTAAACACACTGTAATTAGAGCATAATTACGCTTTTTGTACTGTAATGTGTATGTGTTTCTTAGAAGACTGGATTCACAGAAGATGCAAGGTATGTTTCCTGCCCTTTGTTAAGTCCAGACCACAAAGACCTTCATGACAGCAGCTGTTTGTCTTTGAATCTTTAGAGAACATTAAGATCAATGGATGACCTACAACACATTGTACTGTTGTTATTACTACTACCAATAACAATCCTGTTGCTAGCTGTGTAGTAAAGAGATATAAAAACTTTAGGAAGAAACAGGCTTCCTGTTTCCAGGAGTACCTTCACGCCTGATGTAAGAGTGCAAGACGGATGGCAGAGATATGATTTAAAGGGCAGACTTTTGTGTTAAAATTCCCAGTTATTCCTTCCCTTGAGGTATTCAAATGGAAGGAGGAAGCAAAACAAAAGCAGTCAGGACTCCAGGCAGCTATTAGCATTTCAAACAGAAGCCATCTAACCTCTTTCCAATGGCAGTTGTTAAAATACTGGCTGGTGATCACCTCTAAGTAAATTCAAGATGTGGCAGTATTAACATTAGTGGTAGAGTTGTGGGATATTCCAGAAAAATAGCCCTTGTGCAGATAAGGAAACTTTTTTTTTCAAACATCTGAAGACGAACGTGAGTGCTAAAGTGCATGCTATTGCTAGTTTACCTGTACATGAAGTATCACAGTATTTCTAACCTTTGCTTCAAGCAGTGGAATTTCCGATTACAACAGCAACTTAGAAATATTTCAGGAGTGACTCTTTGTCCTTTTGATGCAGCAGTAAAGCAAATCCCACATGAATCTCATGTTATATGATCATCCTCTGTCTGTATGAGAAGCTGATGACCCTTTGGGGCATAAAGACCTACTGACATAAATTCCCACCACTTTATGCCTTACAAATACAGTGGATCTGTCATTTTAGAGGTTAAAGCAGTTCTTGTCCCTACCATGCAGCAGATCATTAAGGTCTTGGAAATACCTTGTCCTTAATTAGAAAATGTCTGTTCTTGTCTCCTACAATGGGAAATAGGAATAACAAAAAAAAAATCATGGGGCAGCAGGAGATATACAAAATGTTTAAAATTACCTATTTGGATGGGCAGATACGAATATGAATTGGTTTAGATATTCTCCATGCTTGTAAGGTTGATTTCCCGATAACCTGGTGACCCTAGCAAGTCTATTTCCAGTTGCAGATGGTTGGTTTTTTTTAATTCCTATAGGAAAGGTTAAACTTCCTAGAACAATCTTTCCTGGATTATGTGCAAAGGACCAAAGTCGTCTGGGATAATCTAATACCCTTGCACCATGCAGTCTGGCCCTACACCTATGTCCTGGTATCTGTCATGATTAGGGAGAGGCAAGAAGCAGCAGGACTGGGGCTGCCCTCCTCAAACACAGACGAGATGAGGATATTTCTGCCTGTGTCCTTTGGGCCTTTGTATGCTCAGGGATGCAAGAAGAAACACAGCCAGTCCTAATGACACAGTTTGTAGCACCCAATTTCAGGTATCCCAAATGGTCCTCTCTTAACTGAAGCGACAGAATCTCAATTTCCTTTGAAGTCAATAGAGAGAACCAAAGACATTTGAATCATCACTTTGTACATATCTGGGATGAGCTATGTTAATCTCTGTAAGGTCTCATCCATCTCTAAGAAAACTGGGATGACTGCTTAAGACCTGAAGACCTAAGGTTATATATATGTAAGCTCTCACAGACACATATACTTATATGTGTATACATATATATAAACTGACTTGAATCCCATACAGATTTATTTCTAGCTCTTCTTTTCCTGGAGAGACTTACCAGAAGGTCTGTTACCAGCTCAAATATCATTATGCCTTATGGCAGTTCTTCAACCCCAGGAGGTGAGTCTGCAAGTCCGCTGGTCATGATTCTGAGGCTCAGATCAGTTTGAAGCATTTATCCTTGGATCATTGCGCAAGCACAGACCATCAGTATAAGATCCTCCATAATGACATGGCAAATATTAAAGACTTTAACTGGGTTTGTTGTTTGAGGACAGTCAGTTAAACTCCTCCTCCTTCTGACTCTAGTGGGAGCTCAACCCATTTGTCAAATGTGAAGCCTTTTATTTAAACAGTTTTTTACTGTTTATATTATTATTAAATCAGCTTCCTTAGTTCTCCGTCTGCAGCTAACAGACTGGTAACTGTCATTTGAGTTGCTTCAAATTTGCTGCAGCTATTTCTACAGTCCTTTGAAAAAAGTTGTTTGATAAGAGAAGAGAGCATGTTTTGAGCTAAAAAAGCCAAAGGCTAAAAGGAATGGTTTTCTTTTGCACTTAAAAATGTATGTTTAGTACTCAATCAACATACAAATTCTGTTCGGACAGCAAAGGATGTTTCCTCTTCAGATGCCTCACACATTTGTATGAGCACCTGTTGCTTTCATTTTTCTACCCTTTTACTGGCAACATTCATTCCTATGACTGCGTTATTTCAGGATCTTTATTGAATGCACATTTTCTGCATATTGGCGTCTTTTAGCAGGAGTTTTGTTCCTTGTACTTAGTATGTATCAATGCACATTACCTTTACATTTGGCTTATTCAGCTGGAAAGGAGCTGCACCATGGCAGAAATGATGTAGCTCCATGTATATCATCCCTAAGAGGGCAATGACAAATACAGCCTTGAAGAGCACCATTGCTAGCAATTCCATAACCTGCCTCAACAGCTTGTTCCAGTGCTTAAACAGCCATACATTTATAAACATATTTCTTAATATTTTCACTGCTGCTTCTTATGCCTATAACTTCTGAGTCTGTCTGGCCTGACTGTGGAGTGTAATTTTGCACAGTATCTATGTATTGCAAATACTTTCAAGATATTTTTTTTTATGTAGGGCTGTGCTTACTTCAGCTTGGGTATAATTTCCTACCGGATCTTTTTTTTCCTAGATATTTCACTGTAGTTTGTGCTTTCTTGTGTGCTCCATCCATACAGGAAGATTTGTGGTGGCTTCTGGTCTTTGCTGGAGCACTGTGGATCTGCAGGACAGAACAAATGTGGAGTATTCCGAGCATGTGTCCTGTGCTCTTTGGTGTGTGGTGGGAAAATACAATCTTCAATTGTCCTTTCTTTTCTGCTGGGCAAGAAAGTTGGGCTGTGATACCTGAGGAAGTGTAGAGTGAACGATCCTATGCTCTGTCAAGCATGCTGACTGCTTGCCTTAGGTACAGTTTTCCTCTGTAGGGAAATCCGAAGTTGTGCCTCTGTTTTTTAAGCAAAAATTAAAAGCAGAAAATCAATTTCCTTTCTCTTAGAATACATCTTGGGTGCAAATAGCCTCTGCAACTCACTGCTCTGAGATAAGATTGTGGCTCAAAATTCAGACTGTTTAGAAAGGGTTGGATTTTTACACAGCTTCATTAGGAACTGTCGTGGTAGGACAAGGGGTAATGGGTTCAAACTTAAACACGGTAAGTTTAGATTGGATATGAGGAAGAAATTCTTTACTGTAAGAGTGGTGAGGCACTGGAATGTGTTGCCCAGGGAAGTTGGGAATGCTCCATTGCTGGAGGTGTTCAAGGCCGGGTTGGACAGAACCTTGGATGGCATGATTTAGTGGGAGGTGTCCCTGCCCATGACAAGGGGGTTGGAACTAGATGATCTTAAGGTCCTTTCCAACCCTAACTATTCTATGATTCTATGATTTTGTTATTATTTTAAATAACACTGCAATGCTAAAACATTATAGTAAGAAAGAAGTATAAAAATTAATGACTATGTTCAAAAGCCCAGTTCAAAAATGGGTACAAAGAAATTTCACTTGTCAAGATATTTTCCCATAGCTGCCCTCTTTGAGTCTGATAATTTTCCCCTGAAGAGTTAAGAAAAGGATACTAAACTCAATAGACCATTTGCCAAATGTTCTACATCAATATTTATCTTCTATATTTGTCTGCAGCGTCAAAAACTTTGCATAGAATCAAAGGCTCAAAGACTCTATTGCAAATACAAAATCAACTAAAAAAACCTTACTTGATATTCTATCATTTATATGTCCTCCTTTGTGCAACCACTAGCCAGTTGAGGTTTTAATAATTCAGTTTTATCCTTCCATAGCTAATCCTCTTTTTCACTCCATTTCTTTCCTATGAAGTAGCTTCTCCTCTTTGGTGGGGTGACTGGCTGCAGTAACATACAGCATGCTGAAGCCACACTGGCTCAGGGCTTGCTGCTCCATGAGTGGTCACAAATGAGAGCAGCAGCCTACATTATTCAAGAAGTGTCTTCCATGCCCTTGGAATAGACTTGTGTTACTACCTTATACAGGTGTTCCAGCTGTGAGTTTCCATGTGTTAGTCCAGCTGGATGTGGCAAAGCAGGTCATGTTTCATTCACACTTGTCTGACTGCAAGATGAAGGACATGATATTTTGGATGCCCAAAGTACTAGGGAGAGCTGCAGCAGCAATAGATGTAGACACAGGGCTGCAAGTGGCACCACCAACTGAATGAGATGAAAACCTCAGGCCTTTGCAGCTTTGGATCACTAAAGATGCTCTTTAATTTTTGTTCTGCAAGAGTGAGCATACTGTTCTCATTATCTTGGATAAATTTCAGTGTGGGTAATTGCATTTCTGCCTTCTTCGTATTCCCCTTGCTGTGCAGGTTAAATACAGCATTGGTGAGCACTGCCTGGCTCAAAGCAGTGTGCAGGTGGTGCTCTTTTAAGCAAAAGCTGTTTTTTAACCAGACATGGCTGTATTTCACTGGCGAATGCAATGACCACATTATGTGGCTCTGCATTCTCTAAAATTATTCTGCATTCCCTGAGAATACGTAGCTGTCTTGGAATCTTGCCATTGCCTTTTCCTGCAGTAATCTGTGGCATTTCAGCAGCAGTGAATTTTTTGCTCATACTCTGTATTCTTAAAGCCCAAGGAAGAAACATTTCTTTATAGCCTCATATGACAGTTACACCTGCCCAACTCATACGTCAATGCATATTCATATTTGCAATGCATATTTGCCAGAGAAATTTTAAAGTGCTGTAGCTTTTCCTGGTGTTATGAACTCCATTGCTGTTGGTATCATGCATATAAAGGAAACTATTTTGCTAGCACGGCCATGAAACCAATCAGTACTATATAATTTTGCAAACTTCACATAAATTCAGGAACTGCAGGTATAATCCTCTAGAGGGAGCACTTGCCTTGCTCCCTCTGTTAAAGGGCCAAATGGCAGGTTACTGAACATCTGGTGAGACCTATGGCAGGCGAAGTTTTCTGTGTTTCTTTAAGTTTCTAGCTGATATTTTTACTTTTACTGTTGAGAAATTATTGTCCTCCAGGGAGTACATGGACTTGCAGAAGCTGAAGGCAAAGAGATGGTCTGCTTACCGAGTGAAGAACAATTAAACCTTTCTTCCTTCTACAGTAACTTAAAATAGTTTAACACAAAGGTTTTCATTAAGGCAATTTAAACTTTCTGAAACTAGACAGGGAGCCCTGGGAACAAAAAGTCCTGTTTGTGCTTCAAGTAGATACCACAGCAAAAGGAATTGCATAAAGAGCAAAGCCAAAACCTTCCTAATGGTCAATCTTCTTATGGGAGTAGCTGAAAGAGTAGACAACCCCAGAGGAGAGATGCTAACTACACCACTGAAAGCATTAACAGAAAGTGCAGTGTTGGAGCTGTATGAGAGAGGAATATATCAGGCAAAAAATCTGGTACAAATATCCCTCCCATCACATTTCAGTCAACTTCAAGGCACTACTTTTAGGAATTAGAGTTGCTGGACTCACCTAGTCATTGGCTTTCTGCAGAAGCACTGCTCAGGAGCTCTTTTAATCCCTTATGTGGGTTTTCAGCATCTATTCTGTCAGTGTTAAGAAACAGTAAGAACTTTATCATGCAGTTAGCCTGCTTTTAAATGAGTAACCTTGGTAGGATATTGAGGGAGAGAAGGATTTGCTAATCATAGATATAGAAGTTCTCTCTTTTTCTTAGGTTATTTGAAGTCAGGCTCTGAGCAATGTGGTTAACGAAGTAAGTCTCAAAAGATGTCTATTATGTGGATTTTGACTTCTACTATACTTATTCTTTCCCTGAGGATAAAGTAATAGAATCTCTTTGCATACCCTTTTTTTAAAAAGGATAGAAATTTATTATGATTGAAATCTTTTCTACTCAGACAACATTCTTGGTCAGGAGGTATGAAAGCAATTGGACAGGCAAACAAACACAAATGCATATACAAACAGAACATTGGGCAAAAGAAGGCAAAAATGACAATTCATTTTTCTTACATACAGAATAAAAGAAAAGTAAAAAATTGCATATGTGGTAAACTGAACTCATGGTTCAGCTTTCACAGCAACAAAATTGTTAAACCTGATCCACTAGGAAGTTTTGTTCACAAGCTGAAAAAGGTTCTTTGTCAGCTTTTAAACTGCAAGAATACTGTCAGTGCTCCAGGAGACCTTTGCTTGTTGCCATATGACTTCCCTAGGACCTGACACTCTATTGCAAAATATCAAATGATGCCTTTGTTATGAAACTTCTTGTTTTATCTAAAATGTTAATTTGAAAATGTGAGGATATCTTTATTTTCATTAGTCAGTGACACAAATATCCCATTTAATGTCTTTTGCTCAAAACATTGCAAGGTTTTTAATTTTTAAAAGGGATTGTTTCACCTGACGTTAGTAAGGGAAAGTGAAAGCATCACAGAAATTGTTGAAAAATGAAGAGGTGGGTTTTTTTTTTGTTTGTTTGTTTTTTTTTTTTTTGTTTTGTTTTTTTTTTTTCCTTCAAATCAGGTTATTTCATGAGTTTTCAGTTAACAGTGTGTGTAACCAGGTCACTGATCCACTGATACCTTATACAGGCAAATGGAGACACAGGTCACAGTTGGAAGTCCCTTATCACCAAGTTTGAGATGAAGTTAAGAATGACTTCTGTTTTCTTATAGAGAGGATAGGTTTAACATTACATGACAAAACAAAGATGACATGTTTCAGGATGATACATTTCAGCTTATTAGCCCTCTCCACAGTTTGGTATATTGAATAATATGTGAAATTGAAAGGAAGGTTTAGGTCATTGAATACAAATTCTTGTGACTGCAAAATCTTCGTCTTAGGATACCTGAAATCTGAAGCTCAGTAGACGAGTATTATTTCAGCTAACTTTAACCTTCTAAAATTTGGGCACTTGTTCTAAGCTTTAGGGTGATTGCTCGTATCATTAAGACAAAGACCCTAAGAATGACTGTGCCAGATCAGACCAAGGTCTCATATAACTGAATAACCTATCTCTGGCAATGCCTGGTAGCAGATACCTTGGAAAGAGCAGCACTTACAGGCTTGAGGCAGCTAGGAAGCCTGTTCCAGTCCAGACCAACCTCTCAGCAAAAAAATGCCAGTCTGAAACTCCAGTCTGAAACTCCCCTGGTGCAGCTTTGGACCATTCCTGTGCACTTTCCCAGGATCCCAAGTGAAAGAGCTCAGCAGCTTCCACCCCACTTCCTCTTCTCAGGAAGCTGTAGAGAGCAATGAGGTTGACCCTCCTACTCCTTTCCCTCAAACTAGAAAAGACTAAAGTCCTTAGCCACTCATCATAGGACATTCCTTCCAGCCTTTTTGCCAGCTTTGTTGCCCTCCTCTGGATGCATTCAATGACCTTCAAGTTTCCAATTCAGGTTTCAGTTCAGGTTTCACCAAAAGTTAGCAAAGTTAGTTATTTCTCACAAATGCCTTTGAAAAGAAATTGCCAAAAATAATGGAGTTTGGTCCACATGTAGGAACCTTTTTATTTCCTGGGTAAAAGAAGTGATAACTGGCTTTGGTTTTCATGATTTTCAAGTTCTTTACTTTCCACTCATAAACATAATTTTATTTTTCCTTGGTTAAAAAGAGAAGTAGAGAGAAAAGTGAAGTAAAAAATCAGGGAATGAGGAAAAAAAGAAAATATCCAGGAGCTCCTTTTGCATTTTAAATTGTAAACATGCATGAAAAAAAGAACACATTTTAGTGGATCGAAGATAAAAGTAAAATAGTTCAAACAACTTTATCTTTGAAAATCTTAAATATTATAGCAAAAAAAGTTTAACACCCTACATCAAATATTTATCTGGGAAAAATAGTAAATATAATTCCATAAAACTACTTTTTAAAATGGTGCTACAATTATTTCCATGATATCATGGAGAATAAGTCTCATGAAATAAACCCGACTTTTAAGAATTATTCTTCAAGTTTATACAAGAAAATAAATCATGCTGGTGTAGTACGTTCAGATAATGGTAATTTGATTTACACCTGAACAACACTTTGACAGATGATTGTATTTGTTCTACATTAAATCACTGTATCTTATATTAAATGCAATAACAGAATATGAATTTGTAATGTGCACTCTTCCTTCTGGGAAGACATCAATGATCATGCAAAAAAAATTATTTTAAGCCATTCAACACCTTTCCCCATGTTCTGGAGTGAAAAAGAAATCAATAGCAGTAAAATTCTCAGATAATGCAAGGTTTGGCAGATAAAAATAATGAAAATGCAGCCCAAGCACATCTTCAGGAAGGTTCATTTTGTCAATATGTGTTTTATCACAGTTAAGTGCTAGATTATGCATCTAGAAAGAAAGAGTGTATTCTTGTTTATCACAGTTAAGTGCTAGATTATGCATCTAGAAAGAAAGAGTGTATTCTTGTTTGCAAGATGAGCAATTGCATCCCCCAAAAGCAAAACCAATGAGATCATAGTAGATAATGCCTTGAATGTGAACTCCTAGTGTGCTGTTGTTGTTAATATGGGTAGATGAAATTCCTTCTCTTAGCAAACGTGATAGATAAAAAATAGGAAGGTGACATCAGTTAGGTGAACCACTTCAGAAAGATGTTAATTGGCATTTTGAGTGGGATTCACTTGATAACAATCAGATATCTATCACATATGCAACATCTCTTTTGCACTGTTGAGCCCTTCCTAGGGTATATTTTAAGATAGATACACCACAAAACTGGAGTGCTTTGCTAGGAGGAATATGGTGTTCATGTTGTTTTCAACAGCCTGCGTTTGTATAGGGCAGGTGGAGGTGAACTAACAAGACCTAATGTTCAGAAGATGCAGTTAAACCAGTTCATACCAGAATAAAAGTGCCATCTTTTACACTGAAAGCAATTAACCATGGTAACAATTTTTTAGGTCTTGATGTCTCTGTATGACTCAAATCTTTCAGACTAAGGCTGCATTTCTTAGCGTACAGGCTATAACTCAAAAAACCGTGATTTTGATGCAGAAAGGATAGGTTACAATGTTTTGGCAAGTGATCACAATAGTTTTTCCTAATCTTAAAACCTATGAAGTTTCTGTTACAGAAGAACACAAATTTTGTCTTCTGTCCGTGTGACAAATCAGTTTTGCTTTTGCTCACCCGAAATTTTCACCTTCTCAGCTTTATCACACTATTCCTATTTTATGCCCACATTCAGTGAACTTCAGATAATTATCTTTATTCGCCAGACTCCTACAAATCTTACTCGGAATAATCTTATGCTTATATCTTTATGTCTTTAATTTTGCAAGACTTCTATAATAAAAAGAGCTGTTATTTAATAGTATTTTATGACTGTCATATTGCAACCAACAAATCCAAAATCCCTTCCAAAATCTTTCTTCTTAGTACAATTTAATAAATGCCCGAGCTCCACTGACCCACCTGATATACACAAATGTTTTACTCTTTTGCTACAATTGTTCTAGAACATTTCTAGCTTTTATGCTCTTCAGGGCAGCTGTGACTCACCTGGCAAACTCTGCTAGACCTACATGTCTTTTTCCTTGTTACTCCAACTCATGTAAAATATACTGGAAAGCTATTATTGTTCCAATGGCTCACTGGCTTTGGATCACATTTTGCTTGTACTCATATAACAGCAGGACTGTGTGAGATGTTGTATCACAAGGATTTTTTCTAAGCAAAACATCTCTTCTGTCAGTTTCGGTTTTCGTATTACTTCCAGCTATGCATTAGTCTTAATAACATTGCTCTTCCATAAACCCTTCCACTGTTTCTACCTTGTGGCTAGTGTGGAGTCCCAACAGAGAGACAGTGAAATACTCATGTATCTATTAAACTGTGTGTTGTCTTTCAGCACAGAGATTAATTTCACTTATTTCCTTTATCTGGTACTTTGTAAATGGTATTCCTCTTTAATACTTATCTTTCCTTTGCCTGTACAAGAAAGCTAGTTTCAGTGGTTATCAATTGCTGTACTCTATATGTACTACATCATGATTAGTTCTTCATGTCTTCAGTCCTTTGGCATCCCTCTTTAAGGCTTTTCAATACAAATTCACAGCAATTCAGTAAAGCTGGTCACAACCATCATTCCCTTCACACTGGTATGGTAGATGGAAAGTCAGAGTATTTTGTCTTCATGAAATGCATTGAAAAAGCAGTCTCAGTATGAGCTGAAATTCAAGCTCTTCCTGGTCCAAGTTGTAGCACTTGCTTCTTAACACACTATCTGGTTCTGTGATAATCACAATCTGGATTTCACAAGTGTGAAGACCATACATAGTGTCTCAGAGTAACACAGGGCAAAAAATAGACTACTTAGAGTTTTCTCTCAGAACAGCTATCCGTTTATGGCTTTCTTTTGGTAGTTTGGATTCCTCAGATCAGTCCTGGATACTGAATTTCCTGTATAAATCATCAAGGCAATACCCAAATAATTTGGGAACCTAGCACTTTCTGTAAATCAGAAACTACTGCTTTCTGCAATCCATGCTTCTAATTACAGCAAAAGGGAGAAATTTGTAAGGGAAATGGAAATAAAACAGGTTTGCTGGTTTGGTTTTTTTTTCCTTTTTATCCCTGTTATGGCAGTTTTAGTTGCTGCTGGCCATCTCCTGGAGACACTGCCATTATCATTTCGCTGCTTCCACAGATCCACCTAATGATACGTATTTCTTCCAGTCTGTATGTGCCTCCTATACTCCAGGCTTCCTGTGGTCCATGTAGTTCATTAAATGTTCTTTCTTCATCCTTTCTTCTCACAACCTTATATGCACTTGACTCTTCAACATTAAACTGTGGTGTTTCTTGTTGCTGTTTCCAGTTATAGCATTTGATTCCTATTTGCATCAAGTGTATGATCATGTGACCATGAACCTCCTCTAACCACTTTGCAGATCTCTTCTTTGATTCCTAAATAAGTCAGCATAACAGTGTTTCCCCACTACCTCTGCTTCTTAGAGGCATCAGCCTTGTAAATCCTTCTGTGCCAGCTGCATGCTGCATGCGCGAATAATCCTTGGATGAGGTGACACTGTTGAACTATAATCCACAGTCTCCTTTTTGCCTCTTCATATTTTCTATCTCCTGTTTTTTAATAGTTAGACACAATAAACTTCCAAGTGACAGCTAAAGCCTCAGCTTATCTGCATGCAGTGGCAGAGGATCAAAGCAGCAAATAAGGCTAGAAGGGGAATTTGCTTCCAGCCCCATCCCAGCAACCCTGCAATATGTGCTGCCTACTCAGCCAGGTGCTGGTTTGTACTGTCTCCCCACATCAGCTTCCAGGATCTGGGAAAACAGATTCCTATGGAGACTGGGAGTGGGACCATAGTAAGGAACAAGGAAGGACCTGACTGACTAGAAGATTCTTGGCTTTCAGCATCCTGGCACCTTTTCCTACATGTTTTCAAATTGTCATATTGCTCTTCAGGAAATGTTTTCATAAAATGATCTAGGCTACACTGTTCATCTGCACTTTACCTTTTGGATTTTGATGGGTGAAAATCTACCATAGGCCACAGTAGCTGTGTTGCTAACTGCGTAAGCAGGGTCTGTTCATGTTCCTTTCAGGCCAAGTCCAGCTCTTAGGTATTACTTGTCTCTCAGACACTCATCTTACTTGATCAGAGGCAGTCAAGTGCCTACAGTAAGGACCTCCATTGACTGGAGGGAGCTCTGAGGAGGCTTGCAATTCCTGCATCAAGAAGGACTTGCTGTTTTGGTCCTGATACGAGCAGGAAACAGGAGCATCAAAACAGAAGAGCTCCTTGTACCAGATTCTTTTGAATGCTTGACTAAGGCGTGTATTTTTCTGCTAAAAAACCCCAAACAACTCCTCCCCCCCCCCCCAAAAAAAAAAACAGAACCAAAAAAAACCACACACACACACAAAAACCCCAAACAAATCCAAACAACAGATAGGATTGGTTTTGTAGTGAGACAAAAATATTTATGTGGCATACCAGAGAAAGGGCTTCTCTGCTTCACCCTTTGTCAATTTTCCCTCTTCCCAAAACTCTTAGTAAATCAGTGTGGAAATGGCAGAAATCATTCACTTTTCTCCCTGGTGTCCCATTGTCATGGCTGAATTCACAGGGTGAGTCCATCAAAATCAATGGAATTGCCTCAGAATTTAATTTGTCTAGGATAGCTTGCAAGCAGATGTGCTTTTGGCTTCTGCTTTTATTATTTCTGCGCTTGTAGTATGGCCCTGTTGTGTGAGATTCATTCCAGGCCCCGAGGACTCTGCAACGTAAACTCACTCCAGAGACTGAGAGAAAGGAAAACAGAAAGATTTGACCAGTGTTACAGAAAAGACTGGGCTTTAGAAATTTAATGTGGCCCTCGTGTCTTCCTTGCATGTCCGACTTTGGACCATGCCACCCAAGCTGATTATAAAGCACAAGTGGGAATTTTCATGGAGGAGGCCAAATGTCTGCTTGGAAAGGTGTCCAGGGTTTGCCATCACTGCGTGAAAAGAGAGAACAAGACACTCAAACTACTTTCTAATTTGATAGTTGTGATTAAAATAGTTTATTTCACTACAAAGCATTTATTTGTGATCGCTGCAACTGAACTCAGCTGGGATCAGGCCAAGAGTTACTTGGATAAGAGGGGTATTGCAGAAAAGATGGAGGTGCATTGCACCACTGGGGTATAGGTGTTTGCTTCATGTTTGGCCATGAGCTACCACCAAACCGTTATCAGTAGGGCTGAGACAGCTGCTGATGCAAGAGTACATAATAATAAGTGATACAATAATTGATTTAATAACTGAATAAATAAGTGATAATAACAAGTGATACAAGAATATCAGCCACAGTGCCAGCAGAATTGCTGCAGGTGTCAGCTTCACTGGAGAAGTAGCAACAGCAAAGGAAAATAATTTGAATAGCTCATATAGTATCCTTCTTTTCAGGTATCTAGCTGAAGTCACAGCATAATTAACCTTGCCTGGTTTGTAAGATCAGCCACATCCTGAAGAGGCACTTGCACTGAAAAAATATGTAGTTATATATGTGAGTAGGAAAATCATATAGAAACCTTACCAGAACCTTTTCATATGGCATTTCACAGCTAAAAATGAGCATTTATAGGAATGATTATGCTAAAGGTGAGATATGAGGCCTGAGCCTTTGTAAGAGAACTCTTTCTGAGTTTCAGAAATAAGTGCATCCAGAGTCACAAATGGGATGAGGCTCAAGTATATACTTTCATGGTTACCAAAGTACTAACTATGTAACTAACTATGGTTATCAAAGTACTATTGATTTGGTGTGTTCTTCCTTAATACCCAGTTCAGTTGTCATGTACTTTCACACCAGAGAAGACACTACTCCCCAGAGAACATCAGCAGGCTGTCTTGCACAGCTGTTCCTGCATTGTGTGGCGATTTATGAAAAGAGTCCCATTTTTTGGCTTAGTGGCTGCCAGCCCATCTGGGATGGGCAAACACTAGCCATCATTGCAAGGCTGTCAATAAGGCTTTATTTTATTTCATCCTCCAGCACTGCAATGAATTTAAGCAACAAAAAGTATTAAAGTTACTAAAGTTACCACTTAAATATGGATTATAGCCAGATTTTCTGCTTTAAACGTGTTTTATTAAGAAGATAAGAAGATTAAAACTTGGGAAATTATTGACTATGTTCTTGATCAAAGAATAGAGCCTGGAACAGAACAAGCAATTGTAAGCACCTTTATTGTCATCCAGTAAAACCTATTGTACAAAATGGAATATCTATCCAATATGTATAAAGTGTGGAGATAAACAATTTAGACTAAAGGGTGTCCTTGACTGAATGAAGAGATTTAAGATTCTTCTCAGGAGAGAAGAAAAAGAAAAAGAAAGAAAAAGAAAGAAAAAAAAAACACCCTAAAAGACACAAACGTGTATCCCAAATCTTTTGTCTATTCTGATGTTTTCATGACTTAAGTTCCTACTTCGTGTTAGTTAAAATATTTTTAATATCTTTCTATAAAAATAAATTTCTACTCTGACAGAAGAAAAGGCATAAGTTATGTGTTCTCAGGAACAGCTCCTACAATTAGCTATTAGAACTCCTACAGTAGCTATGATGAGACAATAACGTAGCTAAATTGATGTTAAGTTTGAGATACTTTTCATGTCCATTTTGTCGTAACTGGCCGTTCCCCTGCATGATGGAGTTATTAATGCTTTTCTCTATTTCATGATTAAAAAGCACAGTTTGTGGCATAGAAGTAGTAAGAAAAGCATTTTAGCCTAAAGCATAATTATTCAGAAGCATCTTGAAAATTACAGTATAATGTTATTACCCTCTACAAGCAGTTTTATATGATGAAGCGTACAACTATGAATGTACTACTGGTAGCTTTTGAAATGATCAGATACTGTACTGGCAGTTCTGATAGGAAGCCTAAGTCAGATATCTTAAAAAATATCTATGGGTCCTCCTTCAGCTGGTGTATCAGCTCCATGGAAGGGTTTTTGCTTAAAAGCTGCAATTCACTCTCCCTTATTTGCTTTAAATAGAATATTTAAACATACAGGTTAGTATACAGTATATGGCTTCTTTGCTCAGATATTTATTTTAATATAATTTTACCTTTAGCTTTCAGTCTTTCCAATATACTCCAGTATAAGTAGGAACACTCTGAAAGTAGGAATTTGACTTTTGAATTAAAATGTGTGTCTGATAATTAATGAACTACAGTACAAACACTGCTGTCTATTTTGAGCCAAATGATATAAAGAGGCTAGGGGGATTCTTTAATAGCAATAAACATGCAACTGTAATTCATTTTTATGCTGTGATCACATACAAAAGATCTAATAAAAATAATTGCATTGAATATTCTGATTTTGGAAAAATGCATAGCTAGTCTTTAGAAAGACTCTTATTGCTCTGATTTACCTATTAATGAAGCAAAACCTAGTTAGTTACCTAATTTGCATGATATTTTGCATCCACATAGATGCTACAATGAGCACTGGGGAGAGGTTTTGCATCAATCCAATTTTAATAAGGTAATGAAGTTGGCTGTGCTGACTCTGCAGATCAAATCATTGAATGTTTTTCTGCTGTTGGACTGAGAATTTGTCAATTAAGGTACAGATCAAACAAGCTTGTGACATGGGGAAGGAAAGAATATTCCTCCTCCACTGCCAAGGTTGTGTAACTGTAGAAGATTTGCAAAGCAGCAAGCTGCTTTAAGTTCCACAATATTGTTCCATGGCCTAGAGTGGAGGTGCTGAAGAAGATAGAGTGGCTTGTATCTTCCTACATCTTGCTTACTTCCCTGTCTATTCCACTGCATTATTGCTCTGAGGCGAGCTATAAACTTGAAAATTACCAGCCAGAGCTGGGTCATCAATATCAAGGCAGAAAGGGGTAGTTCTACTGCTGCTTTTGCTTCCTGTAAAACATCTCGAATTCTGTGCTCCACGGTATTTCTTCCCACTCTTTGTCTGTCACTCCTTTGTTCTCCTGCATCAGAATGCCTTTCTTTCAACCTACCTATGCTCCTGCCAGTGTGTGCTTGATGCTTTGGCACCCCATGTACATGTGAGGAGATTCTGCCTCAAGAAAAAAAACCAAACAAAACAACTTATTCAATTTTCCCTGAGGCCTTCCTACGCCCCTGTGCAGCAGAGGGTCTGATTTGCAATGTAAAGATGATTTTTATGAAAACCGGTCTTCCCTAACGTTAGCTATTCAAAACCAAAGCATCTTTTCTAAGCCAAGTAGTTGTCCAGGCTGAGCCTGTGGTGGCCACACAAAAAGTCCCTCCAGGGAAGGCTTCTTCCCATTCTGTGGTTGAAGTGAGAAATACCTTTGAATCCCCATTGATTTTCTCCTCTCTCTGCTTACAAGAGGGGGAGCCAAGAACAACAAATTTAGATCACACACAAAACTATGCATGACTAAAGTTAGAACATATTCATTTCATCCTTGGGGTCTTCTGAAAGCGTACTCTATGCAAGCACAAGAAGTGCCATGAAATACAAAACCTCATCAAACAAGCTGAATCTTAAAATACAAACATCTGCCATTGCAGAAATGAGGGCATTTAGCAGGAAAGAGCTTCCTGAAGAACAGTCCATAGTTTTCTAATCTTTGCTGCTTCAAGTTACAGCTACATATGAGCCATTTAATACTGAAAAGAGGGCAGACTGTCATCACTGGAGATAAATTACTAGTTCTGGATTCCCATCAATGGCATAAGTAGCAACCAGCTAGAAAAAAAAAAAATTATCCTAATTACACTTGGTCATACATTGAAATATGGCAATTTGGGTACTGAGTCACCAACGGTGCTGAGGAAAAAGTTTGTGCTATAAAACAAAATTGGTGAAGTCTGTGTTTTCTGTTTTTAAAGCCATCATTGGGAATAAGATAAGTAAAACTACATGGGATTTTGATTTTAATCAATGTAATTATGTTCGATTTTCATCCACCGTTATTTTTAATATGTTTGGAGTTTTATTCAGATGATTTACCTTTATGTCTAAGATTAAGTCTAGTAACTAATGTGATATTGAAGCTAAAAGAACAATCTGAAGTCCTTATCCAGGGCAGAAAGGCTGTGGCTATCTCTGGACCCAGTCAAGAGAGGTAGATGCCTACATGAAAGTTCATCTTTGGATCTTAGCTATTCAAAACTTAGGCTTCTGGCCTAATTAGTTGCTTGACTTTTTACAATTGCTAGAGACAAGCAGGTATCCTAGAAAGGTATCAATCCTACATATTTTACTTGCTTAGCTGTCTGTGTCTGTCTCTCTCCACTGATTGTATATGGACTCTGACAGCTAGTTTATATTAGATGCATAACTTCCAGATCTCTAAAATTAGAGAGATGAATCCCACATGTGTAGTAGATAACTTTCCATGTGCTCCTAAGTTTAAAATTGCATTGAATATAGAGCAAGCAAAGGTCATAATTTTTCCCTGATATTGTACAACAGTCCATTCAAAGGTGGGGGACAAGAGGATGGGTGTAATTTATTTCATCTGCTGCTGATGGGGAGTTATGGAATCACAAGTTGCCAAGACAATGAAATTTCTAGCTTTTTGGACATTGACCATATATACTATTGAAAGATAATACCTGCCTGAAAAGGCTTTCAAAAATAAAAAACCTACAGTTTAATGCCAATAGAAGCCAGTAGGAATACTATTAATTTCAGTTAGTATTTGCACCAAGATAGCCATAGCTCAAGGAAATGTCTGATTATGAAAGTACTTAATACTGATGTTAAATATGACAAAAGTAAAACAATCCTGAAGAATATGTTCAGCACATACTTAAAGGCTGTGCAAAACTGAGGCATTTTGGATGACACCAGCGAACAGGAGAATGATTAAATGATCATTCTCATGAAAAGCTGTTGTAGTGCACCAAGTATGTGTCTGAACTACTCCTGCTCATGCAGACTTACTTTTACAGTCAGTGAGGAGAAAGAGGCAGCTACAAAGTGCTTGTAATAACATTCATATCATGCTTTCCTGTTTGGATGGATAGATCCTTCCTCAATAATTTTACCTGGGGTCTTCTGATTTTTAGTTCTGGCAGAGTGTGGACTAAATGACCTGCTGTGAACAGGGCCATTGTTCACCTGAAACTTCTCTGAGAATAATGTGAGTTCTGGGTAGCTCTCATGCTCATGAGATAATCCTCTCATGTGATTCCATGTAAAGCTGATGGCACATAATTCATAAGAGAGAAAGTCTTCCAAATACAGGCCTTTAAAAGTACTGGGTTTCATTGAAAATGTTCTGGCAGCTTCAGTTTCCTTTGCACTGTGCAAGGGAGAGCAAATGCCATCTGGTAATGCAAAAAGAAAAGTCTGAGCTCCATTCTAAGGTAACCAACAACTTCCTCTGTTTCCTAAATACCTCCCTGAGCTTAGTCCAATAATTGTCTGTGGGCACTTTTGAGATTTTGATCTGAATTTCCTAATTGGCAGAAAGACAATTAAGTAGGACTAGGTCATGACAAAAAGGAAAATACAGCCCAACAGATTTCAGTGTTAACCTTACTTCTATTATCATAGCATAGAAAACATAACACAACATTGGGGCCCAGAATTCTGCAGCAATGTTTCCATACCCTCCTTCCTATTTTAAATTCTGATCCTCTTGAGAACCAGTATAAAAATTTCCAGTTTCATTAGGCTAAAAGTTCCAGTTCAGTATAGCACAAAAATGTGTGGTAGGACTAACCTAAGTCAGTCTCAGTCCAATGAAGCTTACAATGAATTAACTTTGCCGTTTTACCCAAGCGTTTTTCTCTGAGCATTATTTTCATTCCTGAGTAATGCACCAGCGGCGCCCATTCTTCACACAGTAGAGGCTCACAGACAAAAGCACATGTAACAGTAGTGTCTGTATTTGAATGATGGCGTGACAACCAAATATTGGTGGGCTATGTTTTCTAACTAATATGCTGGAAAATTACAAAGAAAAAACAGGTAGTAAAACCTTGTTTGTTCCAGAATTTATAAGGAATCAGTTGGTGACTTGAGAAACTTGCTTTCATTAAACAAATTTATGAGAACAAAAAGGAACAGAAAATCATCCCCTAAATCCTTTCCTTTCCTTTATATTTGTTTTTCATAAGAACATCTTTCTCTGGCATCTTAAAATCACTGTAAAAGTCACCTTTGGGAATAATAGTCCAGGCATCCCTGAGCTTAAGTTC
The DNA here is from genome assembly GCA_017639245.1 of Myiopsitta monachus. NCBI lineage: Eukaryota > Metazoa > Chordata > Aves > Psittaciformes > Psittacidae > Myiopsitta > Myiopsitta monachus. The sequence goes on along the minus strand of CM029922.1, from coordinate 19,853,364 downwards.
TGCTTGAGAGCAAAATAATGTAGTACCTCTTTAATTGCCATAAACTTAGCACACTTAGTGCAACTGGATGTCAAAATTTTAAATTCCCTAATCAGGCTGGCATTTACTTGCTCTATCCAATGAGACTGGAAAACGAGCCTAAAATCGAAGTAAGTATATGTGTTTGTATTTCTAAGGATAGAATTAAAGTGTCTTGTTTCATTTGTGAAAGCCTTGCAGTTTTTTATGCAGCTGAATCTGAGGTTTGACAAAGTAGGAATATGCTTTCTGGGCTGTTTAAACGAAGTGAACTTCACAGCCTTGGAAAATGAGGGTTGAGGGTCTCCTGACAGTAATGGTGCATGCTCCACTCCCAAGAGGTGGGAGAAGATTATTTCAGGTTTGCTGAGGGCTTGGGTTTTTATGAAGGGTTTATTGCTGTATTACTCTGAGCTAAGACATAGAATCATAGACTCACAGAACAGTTTGGGTTGGAAGGGAGCTTAAAGTCGTCCAGTACCAATCCCCTGCCATTGGCAGTGACCCCTTCCACTAGACCAGATTGCTCAAAACCCCATCCAACGTGGCCTTGAACACTGCCAGGGATGAGGCAGCCACAGTTTCTCTGGGCAACCTGTGCCAGTGTCCCACCACCCTCACAGGAAGACTTTTGCCTCATGTCTAATCTAAATCTCCCCTCTGCCTGCTTAAAGCCATTCCTTCTTGACCTGGTACTATATACCCTTATAAAAAGTACCTCCCCGGATTTCTTGTAGGCCCCTTCAGGTATTGGAAGACCGTTACTCCCTGGTCCTTTTCTTCTTTAGGCTGAACAAGCCTAGCTCTCTCAGTCTGTCAATCCTTCCTCCATGAGGAAAAGCAGCTGATGTTGGCAGTTTTCAAGTAAAATTCTTTGTAGGACAGAAAAAAATTAGAGACTATTGTATTTTTCTGATGTGACCTCCCTTCCAGGACTGAACAAAAATTCTTATAGTTTTGGAACCAACTGAATGAAGAAAGAAAAGAATAAAGGTCAATGTTCTCTCATCGTCCTTGTGCTGTTATTTACCTTAACTCCATTGAATTGGGTGTGAGCCCCAGATTCATGCCTCTTGAGGAAAGCTTAGAAGATTTTCTCAAGATGGCACCCTAGAATAAGTGGAAATATCTGAAAATGAAAGTTGAAATCTTATTATTCCCCAAGACCACTGCTTTGGGTCCGACAGAAGGAATCATAGAATCATAATAGAGTTAGGGTTGGAAAGGACCTTAAGATCATGCAGTTCCAAACCTCCTGCCATGGACAGGGACACCTCACACTAAACCATGTTACCCAAGGCTTTCTCCAACCTAGCCTTGAACACCGCCAGTGATGGAGCATTCACAGCTTCTCTGGGCAACCCATTCCAGTGCCTCACCACCCTCACAGTAAAGAATTTCTTCCTTATATCCAATCTAAACTTCCCCTGTTTAACTTTTAACCCATTAGCCCTTGTCCTATCACTGCAGTCCCTAACAAAGAGTCCCTCCCCAGCATCCCCATAGGCCTCCTTCGGATACTGGAAGGCTGCTCTGAGGTCTCCACGCAGCCTTCTCTTCACCAGGCTGAACAGCCCCAACTTTATAGAATCATAGAATCATAGAACAGTTAGGGTTGGAAAGGACCTTAAGATCATCTAGTTCCAACCCCTCTGCCATGAGCACGGACACCTCACACTAAACCATGTCACCCAAGGCTCTGTCCCACCTGGCTTTGAGCACCACCAGGGATGGAGCATTCACAACTTCCCTGGGCAACCCATACCAGTGCCTCACCACTCTTACAGTAAAGAATTCTTCCTTATATCCAATCTAAACTTCCCCTGTTTAAGTTTGAACCCATTACCCCTTGTCCTATCACTACAGTCCCTACCAAATTGTCCCTTTCTGGAATCCTTGTAACCCCCCTTCAGATGCTGGAAGGCTGCTATGAGGTCTCCACGCAGCCTTCCCTTCTCCACGCTGAACAGCCCCAACTCTCTCAGCCTATCTTCATACGGGAGGTGCTTCAGTCTCCTCATCATCCTCGTGGCCCTCCTCTGCACTTGTTCCAACAGTTCCATGTCCTTTTTCTGTTGAGGACACCAGAACTGCACACAATACTCCAAGTGAGGTCTCATGAGAGCAGAGGAGAGGGGCAGGATCACCTCCCTCGACCTGCTGGTCACGCTCCTTTTGATGCAGCCCAGGATACAGTTGGCTTTCTGGGCTGCGAAGCGCACACTGCAGCCGGCTCATGTTCATTTTCTCATGGACCAACACCGCCAAGTCCTTCTCCTCAGGGCTGCTCTGAATCTCTTCTCTGCCCAACCTGGAGCTGTGCCTGGGATTGCTCCAACCCAGATGTAGGACCTTGCACTTGGCATGGTTAAACTTCATCAGGTTGGCATCAGCCCACTTCACAAGCATGTCAAGGTCCCTCTGGATGGCGTTCCTTCCCTCCGACGCATCAACCGAACCAGACAGTTTGGTGTCATCAGCAAACTTGCTGAGGGCGTGCTGAATCCCACTGTCCGTGTCACTGACAAAGATGTTGAACAACACCGGTCCCAACACCCATCCCTGAGGGACACCACTCATTACTGGTCTCCATCTGGACATTGAGCCATGAGCACAACTCTTTGCGTGTGGCCATCCAGACAGTTCTTTATCCACCGAGTGGTCCACCTATCAAATTGATGCCTCTCCAATTTAGAGACAAGCACGTCATGTGAGACAGTGTCAAATGCTTTGCACAAGTCCAGGTAGATGACATCAACTGCTCTACCCCTGTCCATCAGTTCCGTAGCCCCATCATAGAAGACCACCACATTGGTCAGGCAGGATTTCCCCTTAGTGAAGCCAAGCTGGCTGTCACCAAGCACCTTGTTGTTTTTCATGTGCCTTAGCATGCCTTCCAGGAGAATGCCTTCATGGAAAACAAGCAATAGTCAAAGAGCAACTGAGAAGGAACCACATATTGAAAAAAGAACACCTCATCATTGTCATCACTGTTTGGATGTTTCCCCACTTCCAGCACTGGTTGATACAAACATCTCCCTTACAGTGCTCTAGAGAGCATGGCTGAGGCTGCTTAACATTCTAGTTATTGCTGGGAAGTATATTTCTTTTTACTATTGTGAGCTCATTTGTCATTCATTCCTATGTGGACAGGTTTACACCTCGTTCCTGTAATAATTACCTAGTCTTTACACAAGCACAAAAAACCCTCTTAAAACAAATACTCCATCATAACACAGGTTAGAAAATAGTGACATTAATTCAGTAGGGTGAAGTTGACATTGTCAAATATTGTTGCTTCCCTGATGTACGTACTCTTCTGGTTTTTATTATTACATTCCTTTTGCCTCATTTTTTATTTTCCTCAGAGAATGATATAGAAACTCCCTCCTTGACTGGGTTTGAAGACAGAAAATTGTCAGGAACTGCTTCTGAATTAGACCCCTTTCTACAATTGAAGATTAGTTGAAATGCGTCACATCTATTTGACACCTTCCTCTGATGCACCCTGAGGCCCCCTCTCCTTTCTCCTACCTTCAGGCACTTATCCAAGATATCTGCTTTTCCAAGGCACTCTCAATAGCCAGAGGAAAGACTGATCTCCAGCAAGGGTTTCTGATCTCAGCAACCTCTCTTCCCAGTGATTATAAGGAAGGCCAGTGAAACTGACTGCTAGTATAGGTACATCTTAGTTGTGAAAAATTAGTTGGGATGAAGCCAGAAAGCAGTATCTAAAAAATGAATGCCATATTCCATGTGGAACCTATACAGACACTGTACCCTCCCCATACCTTAGGGTATTGCTGACCTAAACTGGATGAACCTTTCTTTAAACCGGGCAATACAGAAATCACCTTCTCTATCTGATCTTTTTCAGCATTAACCATCCCTATTTATTCCACCACTACTCACATGAGTATCTGGATCTTGTCTTCCTTTTTTATTAGATCATAATTTTCCTAACAATTTTCTTTGTGACTTTTTTTGTCAATGAAAATAATTCTGTTGAGCTTTGTCAATGGCATTTTTGAGACAGTCAGCTCAGGCTAAGAGCAAACAGGATGAAAAGAGATGATCTCCTTTACAAAGACACAGAGCACCCATCACTCCTGGTAAACTGAAGATGATGTCTTATTCTTCAGTATCTCCAAAACTTTACTTGCTTTATTTTTTAATTACTGAATCATGTGTACAATTGTAAACAATAAAGCTGGAGCCTGGGAGCCTGAAATATGACAGCAAGATCTCATGTAAGTTTTGCAGTAGACTTCTGTGATAATTGCAACTAGCGTCATTCACCACCACCAGGGAACATTCCATGATTTATCATTTTAATCTATTTCTTTGTTGACAGTTTTGGCCAAAAGGAAAAAAAAATCTATGGATTAGCTGTGTGGCTGATGTGAATAGGAATATTTCAGTTAACTCTGTAGGCTTATGTTGTCTAACACCCTATGGTGGATCTGGTGCTATTTGCATCTCATGGAAGAATGTATAAATGGAATGAAATAAAATACACCTTGACACATATGTGGTCTTGTAAGAGCCATGCTTCTGCAAAATTTCTTCCTTACTGCAAAATTACACAGGCTTCTGACTCTCATATAGTCAAAAAACAGTATTAGTAAAGTCACAATCTCCTTTATTTAAAAAAAATTAAATTAAGAAAAAAAAAATGACATACCAGATACTTTAAGGGGCCAAGCAAAAATTTCACATTTACTGAACTGGAAAGTGGATAGAATTAATCATATCACCTAACTGGTCTCACAAAGGAAATTATTTTCTATCTTTTCAGTACTAGTGAGAACTTCCCTTATTTGTGTATTGCTTTAATAGATGAAAAAAAATTAAGAAAGGCAGTCTGTAAAAACATGCGACATCCTTTAAACATCAAGGTGTTGGTGTTTCTCCTAAGAATAAAACAGGCACATAAGTTTATGTTGTTGTAATTTTATAACGGATGTCTCTAGCAGATGACACATTTCAACGAGGTTGAAAAATCCGTATAGGCTCAAAAGAACGGAACATCAGAAACATTTCATAAGGAAGCTAAATCCAATATATTTAAAAAACAAAAGAAGATTTTTTTCAGTAGCCAGCCTATATATTAAATGTTTTTTATCTCAAGGGTCTTTAAATCAAAACAAACCCTATTCATTTTAAACGTGCTTGAAAATCATTTAGGTCTCCTCTAGGATGTTTTTTATAAATGCTTTACCTCTGGTTTCCACCATAGGCATGCTTGAAGCATTCTGTACAGAATTGAAATGCAGGGAGTCTAAATTTCCTGAAGTTTGTGGTATAAAAAATAACCCCTCCCCTTCCCTAATTACCATCAGGACAGCATCATCCTTGGCTTGACTTCTTACATGACTAGAGATTTACTTTGAATAAAATTACGCTGAACCAATGGAGTTCTATTTTACAGAAGTGGATTCAAAGTAATTTAAGGAGTTTTAGCAGATGTGCTTGGGTTTAAGAGAGTATGCTAGAGATGGCAATTCAGAAAAGTATTTAAGCACAGACATAACTCCTTCTCTGTTCATGCCTAGCTTTAAACATGCATTTAAATCCAGTCACTTAAGTACATGGTTAAGTATTTTTCTGAATGGAATATTTTCCCAAATTATAACCTAGAATCTAGAGTGTTGTTCACATTTTATGATGTGCAGTATATTTAGGTAATGTCACACTTAACAAGCACCCTGAATGGGAAACTCAAAGTGGTAGTGATGTTTTAGAACAACCTTACTGTTTATTATGCAAACTTGGCTTGTGGCTCTGTGTTTAAGGCTGCTTTGACTTATTTTTCTACTGAAAAAAAAAAGTTCCTTATTTTTATTCCAGAGAGCTTCAGTTAGTTCATCATTACATTTCAAACTCTTAGTAGGCCTGGACAGCACCATGAAAGATGGTGAGGAATAGCAGGTGATACATACTATATGACGAGTGATGAACATGGAATTTCAAAGCTCTGTTGGCAAACCTTGACAAGTCACAAAAGGTTAACTATTGAGATAGCTGCTATTGTTTCACATCCAAGCATTGACAAAGCTTTCTTTTGAAAACACCCTATGCCTATTTTTTCAATAGACTCTGAAATGAAAGATTTGTGATACTTAAAAATTTCAGATTTTGCTCACCCATCAGTTTTCATGAAGACTCTCGAAATACTAACCTCCTTAAGAAGATCAGTCATTACAGAGAAGAAGATGAGGAACTTCAGAGAAAAAATCTCATTATGTTCCGTGCATTGTTTAGCATGATTAAGTCTTTAGAAATTATTCTAAAATAAATAAACCATAATTATGATCATCAAATCACTTCCTAATATTTCTCAGTAGAAAGAAATACCCATCTTAAGTATCTGAAGGGTGTCCTTTCTCTTCTAGTGTCCAAACAGGGAGCAGAGGTGATCATTTCGACCAGATTCCTTTTAACTTGGCTGAAGATCATCTTGGCAGATGACTCCCAACTACCCTTCGTGTCCATAACACTATCTTCTCTATGGGCTGATCCATTATGGCAGTAAAGGCGTCTCCATTTTCAGGCAATTCTAGATTCTCTGAGGCCACAAGGCAGTAGCTGAGGAAGTCACAATGTGGCATCAATTACTGCATTCCTGCAATCCAGTTTTAGGAATTTGCATTTATGTTTTCTCAGTTTTTCTGTCTAAAATATAACCAATCAGGAAAAGAAATTGTTGAAACCATTCTCAGCTAAAGAATTTCTTCATGGAAGTACATACCTTCCTCCTGGGGCAATGACTGCTTAACGAAAGCAAAAGAAAATTATTGACTCTGCATTTCAGCAAACACTTGTTTCTAGGCAAAAAACCAATATATTTTTACTGGTAAACATCTGGTAGTTTCTGAAACTGGTCAAAAAATCCAGCTACTTGAAACTGGAAATAGTAAAAAAGTTAAGATATCCCTTGAAAAAGCTTAACCAAAAGTTGAGCTTTCTGTAGAAAAATAGCTTGTTTTTTTCTCACTGACTCTGATATTCTGAGCTGTTCTTTATAAGCACAGCTTCTTGAAATGCTGTGTGAATGAGATTTGCAGTAGGTGTGCAGTTAATTTTGTGGAAACATATATACTGTGTTCACCTACATCTATTCAGATATCTTGCATAAGAAAAGAAAGTGGACTGATATTTCCCCACGTTTCAGGCTCTTCATGCTCTCTACACCCTCACATTGTTGAACTTGTACCATTACTGGTGCCACTACCACAACACTGCAGCTAAATGCTCTTGGCTATTTTTACAATTAAGTTTTTGTTTAGATTGATGTAATAGAAAATGAATTCTTCCTTCCCCCACTTTTGAATCCTGTCAAAGGATGTATATTATACTCTGAGTTATAAAGAACCTATGTGTCATGGTTTAAGTCTCTACCCCCCACACGCAGTTTTCTCACTCACTCACCCTTCTCTTCCTTCCCCCAGTCCCGGAGGGATGGGGAGGAGAAACAGAAGAATTCAACTTGCACAGGTTGAGATAAGAACAGTTTAATAACTAAGGTATAACACAAATCACTACTGCTACTACCAGTAATAATAATGACAGGAGAAGTACAAAGAAAGAGAATACAATTGCTCACCAAGCCTGACCCAGACAGTGCACCCCCCAGCAGCGAACCCCCCAATACCAAAAACCTGACCATGCCGTGCACCCCCAGTCCACCACCACACCCTTCTGGGTCTCTGCCCTCCGGTTTCACATCCTGGACATGACGTGCTGTGGTATGGAATAACCTCTTTGGTCAGTTTGGGTCAGGTGTCCTGTCTCTGCTTCCTCCCGGCTCCCCCTCCTCCCTGGCATAGCATGAGACTCAGAAAGTCCTTGGCCAGACCAAAACAAAACCAAGCAGTAACTGAAAACACTGGTGTTATCAGTGGTGTTCCAAGGCCTGAAATCAAAAACACAGTGCTGCACCAGCTACCAAGAAGGAGAAAAAATGACTGCTACTGCTGAACCCATGACACTATGCTAATTCATTTCTAACCTAACAGATGTCTCAGGACAATATTTTAGTAAAGTACATTTACTGCCAAATGGTTTTTCAAACTTAATGGTCCATTGTTAAAAATGGTATCTCATGGTAATTTGAGTTCTTTCTGAATTTAGGACACTGCACTGTACAAGAATATAACCTCAACAGAAAGAAAAATGAATTGAGTAGTGTCCTGCTTTAGTTTCAAGTTTACACTTTCTCACTCAATACAAATAGATCTTTTTTTTGCAAGAGAAACACACAGAGATATAAAAAGCTTTTTAAATCTAAAAAGTGTGATTTCCAAATGCATTTTGATTAAAGCTTGCATTATGCTTTACTGGTATTATATCTGAAAGAGAAATACTTTGAGGCTTCCTCATCTGGTCTTTTTTAAAACATGTTGGCAATCTGATCCAGTAGAGTGGGAAAAGGGAAAAGCACAAGCGAGGCTACAAAGCTTTGTCTGCCTTGTGACGCAATGCATACAGTGCATATGGTTGTATGATAGTTTTGGTAGGACACCCTTTGTCACCTTTCGTTCTCCCAAACTCCAACCCCTCTAGTAAATTCGTGTCTTTTTTTTTGTGATTTGAACTCATGTTAAAGCACACAACCACTGTAAGATGTTGCAAATTTATCTCCAAGCTGAACTACAGAGTTAGATCAAGATAAATGCTTGCAGATGTGAAAAATGGTGTTCCTTCATATCTCCACCAGATCATTGGAAAGATAAGGAGAAAAAATAACATTTAGTCTCTTCTTTGCCAGAGTTACAAAGCAAGCAAAGCCTGAGTTTTCTGCATTAAACTTTTTCATTTATATTTACTCTTTTTTTCTTGATGTGTGCAAGACTCTGCCAATGTTTGCTGACCTCACAGAAAAAAGCTTGTTGAATATTGATTGAAAAACCTAACTTCCAGACATCTTAGTTAATACAGATGCTGGTTTTATAATAAGGTGTACAATACTTTTTTTTTTTTAAAGTCACCTTCGGAGATTGTCATATTGCACTAAGAAATTCTTGCACTGACAGCTTATCCTTAGTCTTTTTTCTACGAAAGAATTTCAGTGAAAAAGTTAATTATAAAAACTAAAGGGCAAGATCGAAGGAAAAAAAGGTGGAGGACGACATTCTTTCTTAGCTTTTGAGCAAAAAGATAGGCCAAATATATTAATTTTCCCTGAGCTGTAACAGTAGAGGAAAACATGTAGCAGTGGGGAACACCATCTATAGGTGGATAAGCTGAAGAAACATCACTGATGAAACCTAGTACCTGCTACTGCTGTTGAGAATTATTTCCAAACATATTCAGAGAGTACCTATAAACCAGTGAGCCTTTGGATCATTCCAGTCTTCTGGAAGCAAAAGATCTAGTTCTTGCCTCCACGATTTTTTAATATGACATAAAACAATGCATGACAAGACAAAAAAAAAAAAATCAAACACACCTTTATTTCCTACTTGACAACTACTGTTATTAACTTCTTATGTACTTTAACTACTGCTATTCTTGGGGCTTTCTCTAGTCATTGTCCTATATTCATCTTACATATTTTCCTCTTTGTAAGTATTAAATTTACACATGGAGATTATATCAGTCAAGTCTGTCATGGCAAACCTGATAAGGATGCTCATACTCCAAATGGGATCTTCCAGGAAGAAGACTTTTCTTTCTTTGAATGATTCTTGATGGTGAAACAAGGTTTACATAGAATTCCATTCTAGCCAGACAATGATAGCTGTATGAGAGCAATCACAAAGACCATTTCTTGACATTGAAAAGAGTCATGGCCAAGAATGGAGGAGAAGGGGGTGAGAAAATGGGGAAAATGAACCATAGAAAGCAAATTCAGGTATTAGATGAAGTTTGCATCTCCCTGGCTCTATCTTAAAGAGTAGCGGACAAGTTTGCCCATTGCAGACTGTTCTTTGCAGAAGAGTTTGCTTGTTTTTTAAATTCTGCCAAGGAGTTATGTCTAAGCTTGCAAAGCTGTTTCCTGTTTGCCCATTCAGGAACATGCCATCAAAATACACAAATAAAAGAAATATCTTCTCTAGGCCTTCAAGTCATAAAGAAAATAACATTCAAGCCAGGAAAGATAATTGAATATGACAAAAGCATAGAACCACAAAAGTACTTAGATAACAGCCATTGATAAGGTGAGAGTTAAGTTCCTGTGCATTTAGAAAATATCAGAGGCTTTTTTATTCATAAAAGACCTCTACCAATCAGTTACAGGGAGAAAAAGCATAGAATCACTGAACTGTGTTAACTATTTATTCTGACACTCTGAACAAGCAATTGAATTGAGACAGTTTGGGAGTCTCAGGTGACTAATAGGGGAGAAATATTCAAGGGCTTAAGAGAAAAGGAATGACTTGAGAGTGAGTGTTTATTAATACATGATTGAATTTCCTACTCCAAGGAGAAGTTTATTAGGGTATTATAGCTCTTTGTTCTCCATTTACAGAAAAGGATAATTTGGAAGAGCTTTGGAATTGTTAGGCAGACTGAATCATAAAATCATTACACCACTAAAAAGTTAGAGGGAAAATCCTGAAGGAGAGCAGATAAATTGTGCATTGATCATTATTCCTAAGCAAAGTGCAAAACTAGACAGAGGAAAGAAATAAGGTAACTGTTTTTTATCTAGCGAAGACTAAAATCAATTACAGAGAATAAAACAAGTCTTATCACAGAAATCCATAAAGAAAACAGACTAATATTGAGCTTTTTTTATTTGTTTTAGGTCTCTTGTTTCAGCATTATGTTGCCAACTAACTTTTGTTTAGCAGTAAAAGTTTTGTTAAAATCCAATTAAAATTCATTTGGAAATCCTGAAACTCACAGAGGCCAGAAGTAAAAGGTGAGCTATGCACAGTATAGCTGTCTGAGTTGGTTCCCTTTGTAATCAATAGGATGAAAAAGGCCATTCTGCTTTAGAACTCCTCTCAGCCAGAAATTAATTTTCCCCTAAAAACATTCTTCTTTCACGGACTAAAAGGAGCGTCTAAACAACTAGCTCAGATTTAGATGTGTTCAGATGACTCCCACTCCAGATGTTTTGTCTATTTGATTCTAAGTAGAATCTATATGTAGCAAAGAAGAAGAAAAAATACTTATTTATAGCTTGGATTCCCATTCTCCTATGTATTTATGCATTTAATAACCACTGGAAGCAATGGCTGTATCCATACCTCTTACTAAGACTGTGCTACTGTTATTTTTTTTTTCCTGAAAGCCAGCTGGCATTATCTGACAACATTCAATTTCTTATTGGCAATGGTTTCTCACCTACATTACATCCTAAACTGCTGGGAACTCCTTGTGAGAATGCTATTTGGCCCAGACCAAACTTGTGCCAGGGATCTCTCTGGCAATCATAAATGTGGCAAACAGATTTTCAGTGCCCATTTCAGGGTGTTGTTTAACATTCTGATATAGAGGTACCAGCTGAAAACAGCTGCAAGAAGTTGGGCTTCAATAACCTGTAGCACACTTCAGTAGAGACAGTGGCAAAAAATTATCTCAGTACATGCTGGGCCCAGCTCCAAATTATCTTGTTTCCATTTCACATAAAATACAAAGAGAAGTTTGGAAGCTACAAAACAAGGTTATAATATAGTGAGTATGAATAACAGCTGGTGCTGATAAAGGGGAATATTTTCTGGGTAACCGAAGTATATATGAATATAAGACTTAGAGTCAATGGGAAACAGTCATTAAAGCGATAACTGGCAAATAACTGAAATTTAAGCTGACCAAAAAAATAGAGAATGTCTCCATGGTTTATTTCTGATCATTTTATATAGTGATATGAAGCAATCACAACAACATAGAGTTAAGCTTACAGCTTATCTTTTAAGTCAAAAAAAGGATAAATCTGGAGTTCCACAATATTACACATTGGTAAATGAGAAGTGAGTGGTTTAGTCTAACAGTGGGTATGTCCTAACAACTCACACTTGATCTCAGTAGGAATAGGCAGAATATGAACCTCATCAGCCATAACACTAACAATATCTAGATGCATCTGAAAACAAAGACTTTCAAGGAGAGTGAAAATGTGATTAAAAGCTAGCTTGGGCTCTTGGGGAACAACAGACAACACCTGGATAGTTACCACCAGGCTTTCCCTAACATCACCATAATTTAAGTAAGCAGTACAATAGGATTAGTACAAAATATTAGCTTTCATGAAGGAATAATATTACAGTAAAAACAATATTTGAAAAATGAAAATAAAAGAAATTATTTTACTTAGGAATAATGGTTGTTTACATATCTTGTGCAAGAGAAGCTGATTCCATTGTTTAAACAACTCTGTCTACTGCTGGCAGCAGTAGAATCACGTTAAGGGACACTGCTTTAGAGACCTATGGGAAACAAATGCTTTTCTTAAATCACAGGTAGAAACCCACTAAGATGTGAAGAGACCCTGTTCTCCCTCCCTTTGCCTGTGTGTTAGGTGCTCAAAGTTATCTAAAATGTCAGCAGATATCTAGTTTTCCACTACTGGATTTCATCACTTGTAAACAGACATAATAAAGATAGCTTTCCAGTTTATCGATTATATTGGTCCACTTCAGGATGTGCTGAATATTTTTATAGATTTCACTGACTTTTGAAAGTGCTTCTACTGGCTACAAGATTATTGATACTTACCTGCCAGGTGCATATCTACACTGCAGACACTGATATTTATGTACTCGAATCTGCATCGGAATCCTTCCCCTTGCAGTGGGTGTCTGAATCAACAAATAAATTCCACTTTCAGGACCCAGTTCAATTTTCTAAGACTATTAATCTTGTCAATCATGTTTGAGTATCTTGAATACTCAAGTCCTGACACCTATGGTTAGGCATCTGAATGGAGTCCTTAGTGATTTAGGCTAACTGTATATTGTCAGGTAAGATAAATGTCTCCAAGCCAGCAAAACCTAATGAAAACTATTTTCTGAAGGTTCAAGAAACTATCGGAAATAATCTTGAAAACTTTAGTAATCATTCCGTTAGAAATTGTAGAAGCCAGGGCAACCCCCAGAAGGGGGGAGTAGGGAAACATAATACTTATCTTTAAACAACGTCAAAAAGAGAAGGATCCAGAAACTTGAAGACTAGGAAACCTAACTGTGAAAGTCAAAAAGATAGAGAAGAAGATTGTTGAGCAATCAACACAGGATGATACAGTGGTAAGAAATAGCTAACACATATTTGTCAAGAACAGGTCACATCTAACCAATCTGCTATCTTTCCCTGATGGAGTTGGAGCAAAAAGTTTAATGTAAGGACATATAAAGCAATTTAATTTAGTCATACTTCTATTTATTTTCATTTTCCCTCAAATAAAGGATGTCAGATGATTAGTCTCTCTTCATGTGCTTTTTATATCTTGCATGTGGCAAATGCCTCTGTTTAATGTGTGATACATTTGCTAGGAAAATGTCATATTGTTAACTGACACTCTGCAGTAATTGCCATACCTTGGCAAGAATTCTATAAGGCATATGTACCGGAATTTGTGATAGAAGTATTGCCACCATGAGAAATTACTCACATCCTTGAGGGATTTCCCCATTTTGAATAACAGTTCTACATCTGCGTCTACCATGGTCAATATTCTCAGTTAATCACATGCTGCATTGATGCTATCAGCCTCATGTCCCCAGTACTTACAGTGATACTTAGAATGCCATGATCATTAAACTACACTGATGTAAAAGAAAAAAGGATCGTGCTCTTGATTTACAGAAACAACTACATTCAAAAGCCATTTTAGAGCAAAAAGGTTTCAGTGAAATTTTCAGTAAATGAAGATTCAAAGTCCTTAGGATTTAATATGCAAATTGACTAGAATTTTCGAAAGCCCAAGGCTTTACTTAATGCTTTTCTGCTACAGGTGTTATAAGGTAAATATCTCTAGTATTCAAATTTCCCCCCTCCCATCCAGTGAACTTTTTAAAACGGACTCCTATTCGTATTTCATCACACAAAACCTGCACTGAATTATAAGTTTGCTTCCAGTAAAGATTTCAGCAGCTACAAAGCTGTATAAATACTTAATAAGCTTGGTGCACTCATCTTTCTCTGTACGTAGATTGTCCCTATTTTTTCAGCTATTTTTTAGTTTAAAATAGTTCTCAGGAAAATTGCTAGGGTGACACGAGTGAAGTTGAGCATAACTCATATTTCAGAAGAGTCTAAGGGAAAAATGACAAATGTTAATGTGTCTACACATTCATACATAGCAGGATTTTAAAAAATGTCTTTGATATAAATGAAACAATTACTTAGACATCTATCAGCCAGTTTAGAGGTCTCCATAAAATTTTTCATTGCCTTTTTAATGTTATGAGTGCCTAAAGTCTCAATGTTGGCTCACTTACAGTTACCAGCCTGAAAACTAGATTTCTAGGCTCTTTCAATAGTCAGTGATGTGAGGCAGATGTCCCCAGAGGACATTCCATCCCATCCCATCCCATCCCATCCCATCCCATCCCATCCCACCTTTTCTGAGATACAATTATCTTTTTTTTTGTTTTCCTAAAGGGGAATCTCAGCTGCCTATCTTTGTCTTGGTGTCTTTGAAAAATAAACAAGTAATATCAGGACATACCATGTACAGCCTTGCAGAGAAAACAGCTAGGGATATGAAGCAAGAGAACAATGGGCTGTTTGCTTCCTTTTTTACTTAATTATGGACTGGAAAATTAATGTGAACAATCTGAGCATGTAACACGTTAAAGTAGGACTGTATATACTAAAGCATCTAAAATTAATATGAAAGTTCTTTGACAGAGAAATTTCTAGATTCTTCTTACAGTCTTCTAAACATTTCTTCAAAGTTATTTTCAAAATTTCTTTGAAGTCTATCAGCTTACATTTAAGCACCTAAATGTTTTCTATAGGTTAATTCTTCATGGATTTGTAAAACTCAGGCTCAAGGTGAGGAGTCTCAATCTGAGAAACTTGCATCTAGCTGTCCATCATTTCCTGGCCAAAATGCTGGAAAAAATGAGTTTGACATAAAATGTTCAGTTCAGCCCAAATTAAAGCACTTTCTTAGACCCTTGGGTAAAAAAAAAAAAAAAAAAAAAAAAAAAAAAAAAAAGAAGGGAAAAAAGGCCGTATTAACAAATGATAAAGAGTGTCCCTTTCTTATCAGTAGACCAATGGAAAAAGCACCTACACTTTTTTAGAGCCGGATTCAGAGTTAATTCCCTTGCATGCCTGAGAGCATCAGTGCCCACCTTGTTTACAGTCCAGCATAGATGTCTACATCACCATGTCACCATGAAATAGGAGCACTGGGGGCAAGATGGTGCCTTGACAGGCACCATTAATCTGCCCTGGCAACATTTGTTGAATCAGTGATTGAATTCAGGTATCACTGGATTCAGTCCCAGATGAGTAATATAATTCCCAAACAAGGAATTCTCTGTTCTCTCATTTTGTCTCAGCTCACTTGTTTTATGCATTTAAAGAGCACTTTTATAGCCAGCTTCTAAGAACAGGGGAGGAAAGAATTATGTGTTTAAAAAAAAAAATCACAAAAAATATTAGTTGGTTACATTTGTACTCTGTAAATTTATAACAAGCCAAAACCAAACTTTATGGTACAAGACAATGAACAGAGTGAGATATAACTGCAACAATTCCATCCTGAAAGAATAATGATAGAAATAAATTCCCACCACAATTCCTGTTTTCCAAATCTTCTCTCAAATAAGCATAAACACTCCTATGGATGCTGAATGCTTACCAACAAGACTAAAGTAATTCTTTTTCTTTAGATGACAGTAAGAGATGGATGGAAATTATTATTGAGACATGATAGGGTATTTCAAGAGCAGTCATTAAACTGCCAAGTATAGCTGCAATAAAAAGGTTTGCAGCTAACTTAGTTTGATTAGCTGCAGTCTTCGAGTAGATATTCAAGTAAATGTGTGTCTGTGCAGGTTAGAATATATCTCCAAGGTTCTTCTTCAAGGGACAGTGTCTGTGGTATAAATTACTGTGTGAACAATTTCCCCAGCTAGCAAACTTGAAACAGTAGCCAAAACAGGACCCTTGCCTTAACTCTTATATATGTGTGTGTTTCAGTTTAGGTTCTTCGCCCTTGTAGCCCAGGAACTTATGATCATTACTTCATTTGGAAAAAAGCTTGTGACTTCCTTCAGAGGTTTGTCTTCAATTTAATGCAAGCTCAGGCTGAGCTTTTTGCATTTACAGGCAAAAGTGGGGGTCATGGAATAAGTGCAGTCATTTACAGCAAGGCTGGGACTGGGTTTCCTGCCACTCTGCAAGAACCACTGCAGTGGAAGTCACCAAGTGCCAGGAAACACTGAACACCCTTCTACCAGTGGATAGTCACTGGAAAAGAAGAAAGTTACACCTGAACAAATAAATCAGTAAAAAGCAATCGCAAAAGGTCTCTCAACCACCTATGTTGAAAGAAAGAGAAGAGGAAAAAGAGATAAAAAGGCCAACATGAGAATGAGTATTTTGTTTTCTGTTCTACTTAGTTCATACCTGAAAGCCCAGGAAGCAAACAGAGAGGAGATATGAATACACCTTGCCTTCATCTGGGCTGCTGGCAAG
This sequence comes from Myiopsitta monachus, assembly GCA_017639245.1. Lineage (NCBI taxonomy): Eukaryota > Metazoa > Chordata > Aves > Psittaciformes > Psittacidae > Myiopsitta > Myiopsitta monachus. Next base: position 19,836,741 of record CM029922.1, on the reverse strand, counting down.
TCTGCTTGGACACACCACCTCCCATTCTGCTGTTCCAGATGTAATAAAATCTGACATCATCATTCTGATAGTGCCAAAAGCAAAGAAGAGTTTTCTGCAGAATGGTTTGTGAGAAAATCAATTGATGACAGGTTTCTTGGCAGTTTGCAACCATAACATTTGTATGATCTGCTGACGCAATGGGTTTATTCCCTGCTAATCAGATATTGCTCTTTACTATACAAGAGCATCTCTTCTACCTATTGTGGAACGGAAAAGGCAAATCTCCAAATAGTAATAATTCAGTTCGTATCAGCACATATTTTTATAAGGTTTCCGAATACTCAGTGAAAACAACTCCAACACGTAACAGCCAAAATGTGACTATCTGCCTGATCACTTTGTGTTGTGGATAGCCAGGTTTTCCAGCCATCTCCTTAGCTCCAGTACCTCACCAAATGAGCCAATTCCTAAGAGATAATTTTGGACTTCATTTACACAAACCTGGACTCATCCCACCTGACATAATTGAGTTGTCTACGAGAGAAGCTCTGTCTTCTCAATCTCCCTCTAGTTAAATGGAAGGAGATAGACACCTGTAGATCTCTAGAAAGACACACAAGGTCATCCTATACTTGAAGGGGAGGGGGAATAATATCAGACCTGAACATGACAAGCTGTAGGACAGGGGTGTTAGGGAGGGCCCTCAGCTTGTAACTCTGAGATGTGCTGGGTAGGCTGGAGCACACTTGAAGTGTAATAAAGATAAGACAGGGATCCTGAGGTAATAGAAGCAAAGAGAAAAACACTGGTGAAATACCTCAGAGGTGACACTGCCCCTCTACTCCACTCTGGTGAGACTCCACCTGGTAATGCTGCATTCAGCTCTGGAATCCTTAGCTCAGGAATGACATGGTCCTGTTGGAATGGGTCCAGAGGAGGGCCACAGAAATAATCAGCATGCCCTTGCAGGAGCTTCTCTCCTGTGAGGACATGGTGAGAGAGTTGTGCCTGTTCAGCCTGAAGAAGCAAAGATGAGAAGAGGTTGAAAGTTTTGTAGCAGAACTCACCCTGAAATCAGCTTTAAATTTCTAAAAGTGGCAAATGGGAAGAGAGGAGAGAAAAATAAAGTAATATTGTGGCTGTTTCCTGCTCTCTTGGGAGCCAGGTGTCAGAATTTGGTGCTTTCTTTGCAGACGATAACTGCAGAAAACTTCGGTTTGCTCATCTGAGGATCAGGATTCTTGCATACTCCTGGAGCTGTTAGAGGAATCCCGGGTGCCACTTCAAACCCTGAGAAAACAGTGCAGGGTTGCAGGTTGTGTATAATGAAAGCACAGCTGCATGAAGCTTTCATCTCCCCATTTACAACGAAAAGATATTAAATATTTTTAAACATTGCCTAGGTAAGAATAAGCTTGTATTTCCAAAGAGGTTCCAAAATGCAGGTTATGTAGTAATTTTTTTGTGGGTAAATATTTGTTTCAGTAGCATACTGCTTCTCTTGAAAAACACACTTTGAAAGACACAGGGTACATCTTGCAGGCCACAGATAATGTAAAAATATTCATTTTAATACTACTTGCTGTTACATTTTTAACTTTGTCCTAATGATCTGGTTTGTATTTAGCAATCTTTTAAGTTTATACAGTGCAGTTGGAGCCTCATGAATGAAAGCACCATTATAGCAATCGTTTATAAGCTTGAGAGACTACAGGCTGAAACTGTACAAGTTTCTGTCTCAGTCTTAAAATGATAACTTATGAAAATAGCTAAAATCACTTTCAGTTCTTTAAAACTGAAGGGAAACAGTAATTTTCAATGTCATAGTTTGGATGAATGGGCAACATTCTCAGAAGCAATCATCTAAATAAACTGATACATAGGCTGCTGGAGGAGGCGAACAATCTTAAAATTGCTTTCTAAAACAAGGTATATCTTTATATTTTGTCCCAGATTTAAATTTCAGTGATTTATATAGATATAGTTTGTTCATTTTACATTTACTGTTATTTGCCTTTCTGAGTAAATTCAATGTACTGAGAGCACATTGTGAAGTGCTACTTACAAAGCTTTGCTGACATAAAAGTAATAAAACGAAGCATGCTGTGAGATCAGTGATTCATTGAGAACAGTCAGCACCTTGCTTCTGGTATAGATTAGAACTTTGTTCTGAGCTGAGCAAGCAAAACCCTCTTTCAGTTACAGACTAACAGGATGCTACTTTCCAGATTTCTCTCAGTTACATCTACCAGGCAATTAAATGTGGTGTGTAGTCTGGGTTCAGGTTATCTCTGCCTTACACCTATTGCTATGACTGACAATGCAATATTTGAAAGTGCATGAAAATCACTAGAAACAGAGAGCTTGAATGAGTTTGATTCAGCAGCTTCCTTATTCCTCCTTTTTCTTTCACAGCGCTGGGCTTCTTAGCCAGGGTAATCTCCTGTTTGTTAGACTTTTTAGAGATGAAGCATACCTGAATCAGCATAATCAGACTGAAAAGAGAGTCAGAGATCATCTCCTCAATTCCTATTACAATTAAAAACTCTCTTGTTTCTGATGGTCAGAGAAATTAATGAATGCGCACAAGAAAGTGAGGTGAGAGTGATGGGCTCAGAACAGACAGGGTTTGATCCTAAAGCTGGCACTAGTGATAAACTATCCTGATTTTGCTGCGTTCATGGCACTTTCCCAAATAATTCCCAGGTGCAAATTAGGCTTTGGATATGGATATCTTATTTTAGAGGCTAAAAAAGTAAAATGTCATGGTGACCCTTAGATTTCACCAGCTGGTCTACTGTGACAGAAAATTAACACTAGAGATATTTAATTCATTAGAATGGATGCAGATTAGGAATCGCCAATGAATTCTGTATGGACCTTTGCACAACAAAAGGTTCATCAGAGAAAGGACTCCCTCTCCAGCCTTCCTTGAGGTATTAGAAAATACAGAAGCAAACTAATTTACTGTTCAAAACTATTTACATCTGAAACTGTGGATATTCGGAATAATAATGGGAAAAGAGTGGCCAGCCAGCTGGCTCACTGCTCCTGAGCCTGAAACACATCCTCCAGAAAAAACATGAAATGTTCCTTATATATTGTTTTAAGCCTATGGTGAGTTTGGCCAGTGTAATAATGAAGTGAAAAGCTTAATTATACCCTCTTGGGACAGACTAGTGAAGGTCAGGTTTCAGATACATTAATGAGCTGCTAGATGCTGCTGACTGGGAAAGGATTTTTTAAGGCTTGCACAAGCCCAGTCATATTTCTAATGCCAGTGCTGGGCATATCAGATATCTGTGGGAGTTTTGACATGAAAAGAAAGCTCATCTTGTCCTTTATGTGCAAGCATTTCACCAGGTTTTATGAGAAGCAACTTGAAGATGAGGGCATGCACCACAAAACTGGGAAAGGGCTTGTTGGCCTAATTCCAGCTCTGCAGGGAGTCTCCTGGCCAGTGATTTAGAGGGAGAATCTGAAATATGCAGGGAAGGAGGCCTTTTCTGGTGGACAGTCTTGCCTCTTGAAAAGGCTGTAAACCAGCAAGGGAAGGAGTCTAGGGCTTGTGGAAAATGCAGCAGTCATTGGGAATTCATTCAGTCATTCAAAATTGGGAAGCAACGTATTTTAACAGATGCCTATTAGCTTACTTCAGTGTCTTGGTCTAATACCCAAGGTATGAATCCCCAGAGTATGACATATGCATATATTGGATGATATCAGGCTTTAAGCATACATTGCAATAAAAGTCCTGGGTTACATGACAACAGCAAGGCCTGGCCAATGCCAAGTGCACACTGATGGATCCCAGTAATATTTTAAAACCAGATTTTCTTTTGCCTCAATTTCCCTGGCAAAAAATTGATGTGATACCCACAACAATATCACAGAGGTCATGATATTCATAAATGTACATAGAGGATGTAGGAATGAATGCAGGCACTGCCATATCACCCATGGCAATATAATTAATTAATCAGTGCTATGTGCAAATGTTATGAGTAAATAGGACCTGTGACCATGCAGTGAATGAGGGAAGTGTTTGTATCAGTTTAAAGACAAGTTTCTGAGTGTTATAACAATAAGAACAAAATTAGTAAAGTCAAAACCACAAGCACCAGAGTTAAGGGTAGGAGGACTTGCAGTTTTAATTCATTCTTCACGTGCATATGGATTTTAATGCAGTCAGCCCCATGAATACAGAGGGACATAAAATCATTCAGACTGATTCAGACCAAAGAGTTTATCTATTTCAGTATCTTATCTCTGGTAGTAGCTAATGGCACGTGCTTTAAAAATGAGGCTTTTGACAGGTTAATTGCACTGTGAAGTCATCCTTTTTCAAAACATTCCCCTTGGCTTCGTCTGCTACTTGGCTTAGTGGCTCTCGCATCCAAATGTGTTGCTTCTGACTTTAATGACCCTTTCCATGCAGTTTTCCTCCATGAACACATGCAAGTCCTCTTAATCTCCTGAATGGTCCGTATTAGTGTTACAGGTCTTTGAACAATTTTCATGCAAGTCTAGCTGTGAGCAGCTGGCACAGCATCAATATGTTTCAGCTGTAATTTTTTAATAGAGCTGCACAAAGAAACATAAGAAATAGGGGGTTATTTCAGTCATTTCAATAAGCCATTTCTTCTGTCTTTAGTTCATATTGCTTTTCACTCTTTGACTAATGAGAGGAAACTCTTAAATCCAAGGATAGCCTTTTGCCCATTCAGAGGCATGCTGAGGACCATTATAACCACTTGGCAACTTGGCTGAATTAATATCTGCCTCTACAGCATTCCCTGGCACTGCTGTTTGATAAATGAAATAAATGAAACTTACACATTCTGGATCAGCAAACTGCAATCTCCAGGCTAGATTTTAGGGACAAACTGAGAATATGGAAGAAGGCTGTTGCTTCCCCACAGCATTACCATGTGAGCAGCGCTGCTTGTGTATTGTAACATAGGACAGCAGTCGCATTGCTACATCAGCTGCTTGGCAGTAGCCAAAAGGGAATTAAATTCCCAGCTTGAGCAGTCCCACTGGTGGGATGACCTGAACCACAGCGGCAGTGCTGCAGCAGGGCACAGGCAGCTCAGCGCTGCAGTGCACAGAACACCTCCTCCCTGGGCTTGACAGGGGCAGAAGAGCAGCCTTCCTCCACATCCTTGTGCAATGCAGAACCTGGGTTTTTGTGGGAGAAAAGGGAGATTTAATACCTATTTTTCAAATTGCTGAATGAGTCCCCCTTATTTCCTTCACTCCCAGCTAACGGAAGCAAAAGCTGAAGTTGCCTCCTGCTCTGCCTTGCTTCCCAAGTAAACAGACGTCAGCAGTCCTGCTCTAACAGCACTGTTAAAAATATCACAGAGTCAGCAGATGGGTCCATTCCCTTTGGTCTAGAGCCAGCTCTTCATTGCTGAAAAGGTGTGGTTTCACATCAAGATATGTAGTTTAGATGGAAACCTCAGTGGCTGCATGAAGAGCAGGCAGTGTTATGCTCTGCACCTTAGTGTTCATCAGCTGGAGTAATTTCCAGACAGAAAATATCAGAGAAGGAGTGGATTTGTCCTGCATTAACTATCAAGGTAGAAGTTAGCCCTGCTTTTCTCAGCTAGAGCCTGGCCCTCGGGTACCAACTGAAAAGGGGCTGCTTCAGCCAAAATGCAGCACTTGTGTAAACCCCATGAACCAAGCTAATCACAAGATCAGATCTTCAGCCACTGGGGAAGAATGGTGCCTCATTAGGCTTCGGGGATGTGTGGGGAATATCAGACAGACAATATCCCTTTCAAAGGGAGATAGATGCCCTCAAAGTTTGGTCGGCCAGATGACTAGTTTCACTGGCAAAGTGAAGGGTGAACTTTTTCCTGCTTATTACTTGTTACACTCTGGCATCCAGATTGCACAAACAATTGCGTCTTGTCACGAAAAGATAAAAGATTTTCCCTTTCCTAACTAGGTCCCACCACTGAAAATGTTATGCACTTCCCTCTTGGGTAATTCCAAAACTTGTCCCACTCTCTTCAAACACTCTTGTGCTCTCTTCATTTGCTCAAACTTACAAATGCACCAGTCATTTTTCAGACACATATACTTTCACAGCTTTTATTTGTTTCTCCACTTCTATTTTCTTCTCCAAATATTAACTGTTTTGTTGGTTTTCTGTGAAGAATCCACAGTTGGTCTCTCTCTGCTAGAAAACAGAAAATGACTAAACTCATTGTTTGTGCAATAATCCAAGTATAGATTATTTTTTCTGAATGACAGAATCCACACCTGATAAAAACATTTTCCTTTTTTTGGGGACTCACTAGTACCTTATTCATCTGATTTTCCTTTGGATGTTACTGGATTACAAATCCAGGTTAAAACCAAAGCGTTCTGATCAGTGTCACAAGTCCATCCTATGCTTTTAGCATCAATGAACATATAATCAGTTCATTAATAGCTTGATCTAAATTAATTCCTTGTCTTCTATATGTCACTTAAAGTCCTATCAATGAATTTCCATATGTGCAGTCCTTGTTTACAATGTTCATTAAAAGGCTTAGATGAGAAACAGCAAAAAAAAGCATTTTAATTCATTGCTAAGCACAGCAGAAAACTAAGCAGGATTCCAACTTTATATACAATTTGCAAGCAGTATATGTGAGCTCAAACATAAATCTCTCATAATGAGGTTTGCAGCCTGATGACTAATGACATCCATTGAAATGTTCTCTGTGTTCAGCTTTGTTTCAATGCATAGGGTGAGGGGTGTTGCTATTTAATATTTCAGTTCCTTCTAATAAGAAAAGAAGCTTCTAGGCATTAAAAACTGTAAAATCTGACCTTGAAATAAACTGTAGCAAACAAGCCTTGAACACAACGTGTATTCAAGTGGTGTCAGTAGGGCTCAGTTAGAAACATTTGCATCTAGACTAGCAGGTCTTTGGCCTGTCTCCAGTGCTTAACTCCAGGCTTCTGCCCAGAGATGCTTCTGGTAAAGCTCTGGAAAGGCCTTGTCAATATGAAAGATCTAAAATTGGATAAGATATAAAATCAGAGATGCCAAATTCATGTTAATATTAACTATTCTTAATTCAAATCAAGATCAAGTTCCCATTACACTGGTCTTTGTGCAAACAGGGATAACAGTGTTTGCCTTGGAGTCTGAAAAATGAGAAACAAACTTGTGGAAGATTGAGGATCTGCCAAAGAATGTGACATGTAAGTGGATGATCACCATGCAGCTTAGCCCAGTTCCCTAGTTGCTTGTTCATGTCTAGGCTTTTCATTTTGCCTGGGGAAAAAAATTATTTTGAGGTGGATGGGAAAGAGTAAAGAGAGAGGCCTGTCAAGAGCTGTGGACCTGATTGCATGAAGAGAGCATGTAAAAGAAAGGAGATCAAAAGAGCAAGTGAACCATTGTTTTTCATCTGTGTTTCTAACAAACTGGCATTAATGTAATTTACAGATTGCAGTTCCTTAGGATCTTAGAAGTCGAATTAACAGTTGTACTCTTCTATGACTGCTACATTGCTACATCATTTTCTTCTTCTACAGGCTTACGTATAGACCCCCTTCTGCAGTGGAAAGATTTAGGAAAACAGTGTGCAGATGAACGATATGATTACTCTTATGCAATTTTAGCAGTCTAAAAGTCAGGCTCCCAGGCTAAAAGTCTCAGCTCTCTTTCCAACAGGTGAAAAGAAAGAGGCATTTTCACAGCTATAGCTGCGCTTGAGAAGTTGGCGTTATTTCATGGGAGTAGTGTCTGGCTGATACTGAGCTCTACTGAAATGCCATTATACAGCAAACACCAGACAGAATCAAATGTTTGCCACTCTCACTGCTTTTTAAGCCTCAAGCACTCACAGGGTTGCTATTTGCCAGGCTGCACTGAAATGCCCATAACCAGACTAACTCTTTTATGTTTTGGTCTTAGCAGCAATTCCCAGAATTATTTAAAAGGATTTTTGAAGTGCTCATGCAAGCAGAAATAAATGCCATCACTTGGAGCACACATAAAGGCATTGGTAATTGTGTGTTTAACAGGAGTGCCCCATGATTCACTTGCTTTTTAATGAGGTTCATGTTGTAATGGGGTGAACCGAAACTTAGGAGCTGAATGCCACTGATGTGCTCAGGCCTGCAGAGTGGCCATAAGCCGGAAGAAATCACATTATGGTTACACAAAATGGTTAGGGTTGGAAGGGATCATCTAGTCCAACCTCCCTGCTGAAGCAGGTTCACATAGAGCTGGTTACACAGGAACAAGTCCAGGTGGGGATTTGAACACCTCCAGGGAGGGAGACTCCACAGGCTCTTTGGGCAGCCTGTTATAGTGCTCTGCAACCCTCAAAGTAAAGAAGTTCTTCCTCATATTCAGATGGAACTTTCAGTTTGCGCCCATTGCCCCTTATCCTGTTGTTGGCCACCACTGAAAAATATCTGACCCCATCCTCTTGACACCCACCCTTATAATACTTGTATGCAAATAGGCTAATCTCTGCTGGTTTTATTCCCCAAGGCATTCATCCTAATTTTTCCAATTTTTCTTTTTAAATTTCCCTGTCCACAGCACAGAGCTAGAACTAGATGATCTTTAAAGGTCCCTTTTAACCTAATTCATACCATGGTTCTATGAAAATATCATGCCCCATTTTAAAACAGATCTCCAGTTTATGCCTCTATCATACTAAAGTAAGCAAAATTATTGCTTCCAAATTCTTTGTTATTACTGTTAATTCAGCTTCTTACATGTTGTAACAGTATGCATTTTACTTATTCTCTTTGAAGGTCCCCATATCCTCTAAACAATCTTCTGTCTCACTTCTCCTTCCCTTTTTATTTCTCACTATGCATTTCTTTCATTTGATTTCCTAGCACAAAGTTTCTTGCATTTATTTTCATTAAATTTCATCTTACCACTTTCTGGCCACTTCTCCAAATTTAAAGCCCTGTTCTACAGAGGGCTTGAATTCCTCTTTAGTATAGCCTCCCACACAAATTCCATAAGCGTCCATATCATAAGTGGAAAATATCAAAAAGAAACAGGCCCAAGATGGACCTTTGATGTAATCTCTTTTAAAATGCCCCTGTGAAAATTGATATATTATTGGCAAGAACATTATATGTGCACACTTTCAATCAGTTGAATATATATTTCCTATGTTTTCCTCTAGACAGTATTCCTCCAATTTGCTTGTCAGAATAAGAAGTACAAATTTTCGAAGTTCTGTAGAAAGGTATTAGAAGGCTTACTAAAACAGATAGCTTCTGTCCTTATTCCCATTAGACTGCTTGCTTTTCAAAGCAGGAAATTAGATTGACTTGAGGTTATTTGGTTTGATAAGTCTATATCAGCTTTTTCTGACTACCTTCCTATCCTCTCAGTGATGGTATTCTGTTATCTTTTGAGACAGATAAGAACTAAGCTGATGGATATTAAGTTCTGCAAGTCATCTTCTTTCTCCTTTTTGAAGATAGATACTATACTTGTTCTCCCTGTTCTTGGACCATCCCATCTACATTCATTCTCTAAGGTGACTGCTAATAGTCCAGGGATTGCTTTGGTTTAGCTTTTAATTGATTCATCTCCCCAGGCTCTTCCAGCTTGAATAAATTTAACTGTATTAGGTGGTCTTTAATCTGTTTTTTCACTCTTCTCATTTCTGTCCTTATCCTCTTCAAACTTATTTTAAGTGTCTGCTCATAAATACCTTTTTGTTTTGAAATGTGAGGCAGAAAAAGTATTATATATTTCTACCTTCTCTGCAGCCTCCCTTACTTGCTCTCAAAACCTCACAAGTAATGGAATAAAATATTCTGTTGTCTCTTTCTTCTTAAGTAGTCATAAACCATTGCCTGTCTGGCAAATAAAAAATTGCTATACTGAATTCATGCCATGTTAGTATTAGGGAAATTTGGCATTTTTGACCCAGAGTCAAAGACCCTGTGAACCTTCCTAGAACTGCTCAGTGAACTTAACTCCACTTTCAATGTTGTCAGTGACATTAGTGATGAAGCTGAAGGAATAGAATTTTGCAGAGCAACTGTGGTGTCTGAATCATCAGAAATGTCAGAAAATGCTCAGAAAAAAATGGATTTGTATCCTTGTTGGGGAAGGGGGATAGACCTGCTTATCTGGGGAGAACAACAAAGACTGTACAGAACATTGGTATTGGAGTAACTATGTGGGAAAACCAGTCACGCAAACATTTTTTCTTGTGACAGCAAGAGAACTCGTGCTCTGTATTTCCTCATTCCAGTATTTGTGTAATAAAGCCGAACTTATCCGTAAAAGGAGGATAAGTGGAAACTTTAAATCTGTGTAATAATAGCGATCATAAAAAATCAGTGCTGATTTTCATGCTTAAAGAAGTTACAATATCAAAATTTTTTTTCTTTAAGAACATTTTCTATTAGAAAAATTCTAGAGTTTGATTGCAGCATTTTAATTTTCAGTACTTACACAAGCTCATATATACACATTAGTGTATAGTCTTGGATAGTCTTTGCATACAAATAATCTTCACAATAAAACCTCTTTCTATTAATCATTACATCCTCCTATGGAATTAGTTGCACCCCATATTCACCACTGAGAATGTGATACACTAAAACTTATAAATTAATAACAATAAAAACATGCCAAAGGTAGAACTATGAATAAAATCTTGCAGGTGGGCAGATAAGTGAGATTGTGGAATAAGAAAAGTCAATATTACTGTAAATTGATAGGGCTGGTAGAGCATTGCTTCACCTAAGGATTCTTTGGAAAGTGCCAGTCCAATGTAACTTAAATCCTTTCTGCAAAAGGACTTATTTTCATAAATTTCCAATCTATAAACCTTACAATGGTCTGCGCTATTTTAACGTTTGCAAAATCTCTTATTTTTTATTTGAGTTTGCCAATAATTTTTAGCTTTGATCTCTAACAAGAAACTCCCACAGTTATGCTCTCTATACATTTACATGTATAACAACAGCCTCCAAAAAATGGACCCATTTCAGTGACATTTAGAATGGGGATAGATATCTCAGACACTACTATAGTCTTGGAAGCTTTGTGAAAATTCATGTCTACAAAGTAGAAAAAAATCCCAGGTTACTACCTCCTAGTCCTAATCTAGGATCTACTTCCTAGTACCTAGGAGGTAGAAGGCAGAACTCAATTATTTTGTATTTTATTGGTAACATCCAGGTGGTAAATTAGCACATGTATCTTAGCCAGCGACGGAACACACACCTAGCTGGTGAACATGTGGTTGAGGACATTTAGATTGGATATTAGGAAAAATTTCTTCACCAAAAGGGTTGTCAAGTGCTGGAATAGACTGCCCAGGAAGGTGGTGGAGTCACTATCTCTGGAGGTATAGCAAATATGTTTATATGTGGTGTTAGGACATGATTTTGTGGTGGACTTGGCAGTTGGACTTGACTATGTTAAAGGTCCTTGCCAACTTAATCGATTCTATAATTCCTATCCCATTATATTTAACCATGCCAGGACATAGACACTGGAAGTGGTGACCAGTCAGCCTTGTCTGCACCCTGCAGGATATTTGCACACTTAAGTATGGTATAGAATTGCATCCAAATCACTGGATTCTGCAGCTTTACTCAGCCCAAGGAGCCAATTCTTTCTTCTTGATGGTGTGAAAGTGACAGTGTGCAAGACAGCCATGCCTTGAGAATTTGAACAGACTGACCCTAAATTTACCAGGGAATTCAAGGCCCCTCCTGAAGCAAGATGCTCATTCATAAGACAGCAGGCTTTTTGCTAACTGAAAGACTTCTGTAATACTGTATGCTTACCTTTCACTGGGGATGCTGATTTGCAGCAAAACAGGTAACATTCACAGAACTTGACAGTTTACGCTGTAATTTTCCCTATCCAGAATGGCTGTCAGGAGTCTTCTTTGGGAGCTGAATGAATCCAAAGAATTAAAATCAAAAGACAAGCTCAACAATCTTTTTGTTCACTCTTATACACTTCATTATTTGCAAATCCCCTGTTGTCATATTTCTGGTTATGTTACAAGAAAATTACCTTTGTGCATGCTGCGTTGCATGCACTTCTTGTACTGCAAAGAATGAAGGCACGCAGAGGCAGAGGCATCTGCAATCTGCTTCTACTTCTTTATTTGCTCAGTACTGTGTTTCCTTACATTGTCCAGAATTTTTTCATGGCTTGATCCAGCAAAGCCCAAATATGTGGTTTTCATTTTTGAGCAGGAGTTTTAGTTGAAAGCCAAACCCTTTTGGGCTGTTTTTTTTTTAATGTCAGTTTTTTGTATTTTCCCCAAAATTGAAATTCTCTGATAGGAAGTAAAAGAATATGGTTGTGTATGTATATATTCAGCATAAAAGTTATATTAAAATGTATACATGAATGGCCTTCACTAACTAAATATTTTCTAGTAAGATTAGTTTCAACTTTATCATTATGCAAAAAAGGTTTAACACCTGTAGACTTCCTGGACTGTGATTATGATGAGTAAAATGAAAGTAAGTTTGTAGTAAGCTTTAATGTATTAAAAAATTATACCCCTAACATACTTCTCAGTTTGGAATACAAAGTAAGAACCTGTCCTGGAGCACTGACCACATCTGACTCTTTTCAGAATATCCTCTCATGGGAGCTAAGGGAATCCCTTTTCATCCAAATGAGCTCTGAATACCTAAGAGAGATGCAGACAGATGGAGACAAAATATGAAAAAAAAAAAACAACACAACTATATGTTTTCTAGACAATCAGTGTAGATCAATGATTTGGCCAGTATTATACTCTCCATCATTACCACCAGCATGTCAAACTACACCGAGTATGGAGAATAGTGTACTATCACTGAGAAGTTCCAATTTCACTCAATAGGTAGAAAACAGTCATATAAACTTTTCCTAGTTATTTGTACTTAATGGCAGTGTATTTTTTCCTTTGTCTATCATGAAGAACTAGGATGTCCCTTTCTTGGTCACACCTGCTCATTTCTCAGATAATGTCTTCAATTTATACTCCCTGGAAGAAATTGTTGTTGCTTGCATTTGCAAGTGTTTGAAATTGAATCTCTTGAAAGATGTAGTAGCATACCACAAGAAATTTCATGAATGAGCCTCAGACTTGAACTAAACTTCATGTTCTTTTATGTCTTATATATGCAGTGCACATGAGAACTAATTCAATGTCCATCAAAATCAAAGAGTGTCTTTTAAAGGCTATTTCATAATTTTATTTCGGAGCATGGAGAGTCTCAGAATATCAGCTGTTAGTTTAAGCAGCTGCATAAGAATTCTGGTATCTAGCTTTAGACAGACACCTCATAATTTTCCATTTGTTTAACTGGTTTAAAAATCATAACAAAATTTAGCTGACAAAATTTTTTGACTCCTGGAGGATGAAAAACCTGCCCAAATCTGGAGGATGGTAGGACCCGCTTTATATATGGTACATGTATGTACTTTGTTTTCTCATTCCAGGTCATGGAACCAAAGGAGTGTTTGAACTTCTTTCAGGATGGCGTCGAACCAGAGAGAATCTGCCATTCAAGGACAGAGTAGCAGATGCCTACTCAGATGTCATGGTCTCATACACAATGACAAGCTCCTTGTATTTCATAGCCTTCGGCATGGGTGCAAGCCCTTTCACCAATATCGAAGCTGTAAAAGTCTTTTGCCAGAACATGTGTGTCTCTATCCTGTTGAACTACTTCTATATCTTCTCCTTCTTTGGCTCCTGCCTGGTCTTTGCTGGACAGTTGGAGCAGAACCGTTATCACAGCATCTTCTGCTGTAAAATCCCTTCAGCAGAATATTTGGACCGAAAACCTGTCTGGTTCCAGACCATGATGAACGATGGCCATCAGCATACTTCTCACCATGAGAGTGACCCATACCAGCATCACTTTATCCAGCATTTTCTCCGAGAGCATTACAATGAGTGGATTACCAACATATATGTCAAGCCATTTGTGGTGATACTTTATCTCATCTATGCCTCTTTCTCCTTTATGGGGTGCTTACAGATTAATGATGGAGCCAACATTATCAACCTTCTTGCCAGTGAATCTCCAAGCGTCTCCTATGCCCTCATACAGCAAAAGTACTTCAGCAACTACAGCCCAGTGATAGGTTTTTACATTTATGAACCTCTTGAGTACTGGAATGGCACTGTGCAAGAAGACCTAAAAACTCTAAGCCAGGGGTTCAATACAGTGTCCTGGATTGAACAGTATTACCAGTACCTTCGTGTGGGTAACATCAGTGCAACCAATAAAAGTGACTTTATCAGCATCCTCCAGAACTCATTTTTAAAAAAGCCAGAATTTCAGCACTTCAAAAATGACATAATTTTCTCCAAAACTGGAGATGAGAACAACATAATTGCTTCTCGTTTGTACCTGGTGGCCAGGACTAGTGAAAACACACAGAGGGAGGCAGTAGAATTGTTGGAGAAGCTGAGACCCCTCTCTCTTATACAGAGCATCAAGTTCATTGTGTTCAATCCTACTTTTGTTTTCATGGACCATTATGGTTTATCAGTAACTATGCCTGTCCTGATTTCTGTTTTTGGCATCCTGCTGATGTTAATACTGACCTTTTTCCTGGTTATCCATCCTCTGGGAAATTTCTGGTTAATTCTCAGTGTCACCTCAATAGAACTGGGTGTACTTGGCTTGATGACCTTATGGAATGTAGACATGGATTGCATTTCTATACTGTGCCTTATCTACACTTTGAATTTTGCCATAGATCACTGTGCACCCCTGCTTTATACATTTGTACTAGCTACTGAGCACACCCGAACTCAGTGTATAAAGAACTCCCTCCAAGAGCATGGGACAGCCATTTTGCAGAACGTTTCTTCTTTCCTTATTGGGTTGGTCCCCCTTCTCTTTGTGCCTTCAAACTTGACCTTCACACTGTTCAAATGCTTGCTGCTTGCTGGCAGTTGCACACTTCTGCACTGTTTTGTTATTTTGCCCGTTTTTCTAACCTTTTTCCCACCTTCCAAAAAGCACCACAAGAAAAAGAAACGGGCCAAAAGGAAGGAACGAGAAGAGATCGAATGCATAGAGATTCAGGAGAACCCTGATCATGTTACAGCAGTCTGAAAGGCTTAGTAAAAATAATAGTATATTCTCTTTTTAAAAACGCATTGCACAGAGATGCAGGATAAATAGAGCAAAGATCTCAGCTGCTTGTGCTGGCCAGGTCTGACAAGGCAAAGGAAGATGAAGAAGGGGTATTCATGACACATCAAGGTGCAAACTTTTTTAACAAAAATAATGAAAGTAAAATTAATCTCAAATGTTTCCTTTGGATCCTCATTCTTCACCAGGGAAGAGTCTGTTAGCCATTAGGTGTTCCTGAATCTCAAACTGTAGTTCTAATGGATATTGCTTGATTTGTCATACTGAAGTAAAGGTGAAAAAAAAAAAAAGTTGCAATTAAGTAAAGAATAGAGGAAAAGGCAGATTTGTTTGATAACATTGTCCAAAAACATTTCAAATGAGAAAAGGGAACAAGTCCAAGAAAGATAAAAAATGCCATGCTATTTTTTTCTTATTTTCTTGAGAAGTTGGTTAAGATGAAACCTATGCACTTGGGAAGTAGATATTTAAAGCAATCTAAGCCAAAGTACTTCCCGATTATAGTATACCATGTATATCTGCAACTCCACAATTAGAGTGCTATTGTGAATATGGATGGCACGGTTACACTGTTTAGGGATAGAGGTACTGCTTATATAAGAGAAGAAATAATCATAGCCATTTGGAAATTTAACATTTAGTTTCTTTAAGTGTAACGCATGACTTTTATCCCACAGTGTTACAGCTGGTAGTTAACACTATGCTTGCATTTTTGGTAATTCTGAATTGTGAAATTCCCCTTGAAATAGCAGATCTCACAAAACTAACACAGGCCTTCGCTACTGCAGCAGTATTTGCAGTTCCTGCAGTGTAACACTTCTGAATTCTAATTTCTCAGTGTTGACATTAAATACCGAATATTAATCAAGCAGGCACTTTACATGTAATGATAGATTGCATATCACAGGCATAACGTGATCATGTAACAGCTGAGTCAGCTCTGGAGCACCTGCGCAATATTATCGTTATATATTTGGTCCAAAGGATGAAGGCTTATGTTTGCTGGTACTTGCAATATGCTGCAGAAAGTGGGATTTTCCCCTTCTTTAAGCAAAACGTCAGTCAAACACCTGCCACACACAAAAAGACCTTGTTCAGGTTTGCATGGGGATGAATCACCTCCTGGTTGTAAAAAGACAGATTGATCCCCTGTGGGAAGGGGGGGTGAAATGTCTTTGTTATTATTAATATTTGAGTGTGGATCATCTGCAACATAAAGCTTTGTTATGGCAGTTGAAATTTCACAGGAGAGTGCAGTAGATCCGCAGTTACTGTGTGACACTAGAAATCATACTGTAAAGAACTATGAATTACTTTCTTTGCTTTGTAAACTATACAGCTTAAAAGCCCAAGATAAGGGTTGAAAACAGATCTAGTGATTTCTGTCTGCTCTTTGACCAGTTCTGCACTGGAGCTTGCCATGTCCATCTCTCCTTTCAGTATTTTAAAAGGGCTTGCATTCTACTCTCTGGAATATGGTACAGCACCACCTACATGAGCAATGTCTTCCTGAACATATAGTATCCATGAGGACACTATGTAAAGATATCACTATATGAAGTGTCTATGTCTACTCTGTATTATTTGTGGGTACTTTTAAAATATGTCTGGAAGCTTTCTGCCTTCCAAAATGTGTATACTTGTCTTTTTGTGGCTGGTTAACTCAGTCTCAAACCTGCAGAATTTGCTGATGAGGGTGTGTACATGTGTTTTACTAAAAATCCCTCTGAAAGAAGTTGATTCATTGTTATGTGACATCTCTTCTCTTCCTACTGTTTCATGGTTAGGGAGAGCCAGAAAAAAATCACATGCAGCACAAAAAAAAAGCCATTTGAATGCCAGTTCTATCATTCATTAACTGCTTCTCTTTCCAAGAAATGCATTTTCCTTCTTCTCTATACTTCCTGTATTTGGCCATTACCATTTGCCAAAAATGACCTCTGTGTTTTAAAAGTGGTCAAAGGTCTTGATTCTTCAAGGAACATTTTGTGTGCAACAAGTCTTAGAGAAAGATAAACTTTCTAGATAAGCAATGCTTACATAGTTTGAATCCAGATCAAAGCTTCAGGTGTAGCTAGATCAAGGCTACTGGTTTGTCCCAAGATGTTCAAGTGCCAGCTGAAAAACTGAGAACTTAAAAGTTTTGTAAGGTTTAGGAGCAGGGGAATTTTTAATGTTGGGTTGTAGCTGAGATGCGTCTCTATCTGGGAGGTATTTACAAACCCTGATCTGCACCTTGAAGGCACTGTGCAATACCCATCATTTTTAGAACAGTTGTTTATGAATGTCAAACTTTCCATATATGCTCTTACGTTTCCTCCACTGCCCATACAAAACGTGGATTGGTGGACTACTGTGACCCTTGGGTATCACTTCTGGATGTGTCACAGCTGAAGATGCTGGTCTTCTCTTGTACTACACAGATGTATCCCAGGGATCTCTGTCATGCACTGTATTGAAAAAAGTTGCATCTTCTAAAGCCATCAAAGCCAGGATTCATCTCACCTAACTTTGCACATTGCAAATGTAGACATTTATACCTGACCTTCCTTTATGACCAAAGGAGAAGGACAGACACTTCTAACCCATCTTACCGTTGCTCATTAGGCATAAACAAGCTGCATCTTAAAAAATGAATATTTTTCTGTCCATCGATGATAAAGGAAGCTCAGCATGATAAGTTCAGACACAGACATCAGCAATAAAGACTCAACCAGATTTGGTGACATTAAACCCACTTAAAACAACCAAATATCAAGTGAAAGAGAGAAAAAATAAAAAATAAACATAGAAACTGGACTCCTAAGCATCTATTTTAGGGATAAATCACAAGAGTGACTCAACTCAGATTTTATGTTTGACTTCTGAAGTTTTTATGTAGAACAGATTGTTTAAAAATTGTCTAGCAGAAAATGATGAGCTAAGTCAGAAGATGTCAATACTGAAGGTGGGCTTACATAAATGAGCTAGAGTTTGATGAGATGTCAAACCAGCTTCTCTCTTAATGTCAATATAATGCATAAGCAGTAACACTTGTGTATACCAGACACATGATATATAGATTACACTCTGGCACTAGAAGTTTTTTATTTCTATGTCAATGCTGGAGTGGAGCAGAAAACAAGCCAGATCTTCTATGGATGCCACTTTATTACTTTATTTATGAACCATTCTCCAAATTCACCAAGAAAGGCTATTGCAGCTGTTACTCCTGCAGATACGTCAGTCTTTTTGGAACAAGGAAAACTTTGATATGAAGCTACAAAAAAGATAATTTTCTTCTATAATTCAGTTCACACTGGTATCATTTGGGGATGGGGAGTTCATATTTTTTCGTTCTTTTTTTATTATTATTTTGTTTTCAGCCTTTTTCAGTAAATTCTACCCTTTTCTTCATCACCTATTCAGTTCAGCTGGAGCTACATAAGCACTGGTGAAGAAAGGACGTAGCCCATGTAAATCAATTTGACACTGTTACACGCTGCATACTGGGTCTTCATTGCATCTTTTTTTTTCCAGTTACCATAAGCCCCCTGGGATACTGAACATAATCTTTTAAAGTCTGGTTTTATATATGATCTACATAATCTGCCAAGAACCCTGTGCGTATTTCCTGCTTGTTTCAGTTTCATTCCCTCAACGTATATTGGTTTGAATACATTGTTGAGATAACTCTGTTGAAGTCAACAGATTTATTACCAGGATATATCTGGCTTTGCATGCTTTCTATCTGGTAAGAAGTGAAATCATGATAAATGAACCTCTTTCTTACATTGTTGATATGACTGTTGAACATTATATCTGTTTATACTCTATAGCCATTGTTGCATGATACATTCAGGAGCCTGTAGTGAATGTATATTTCTGTATTTTTTTCTTTACACTTTCCCATGTGGTCTATTTTAACTTTAATTAATCTATTCCTCCTTCTTTTTCATTAGAGTTAAGTCTTCAACACTGTAGTCCAGTACTTGATGTTTCATAAATTTATTCCTTAAGAAAGCAACATACTTTTTATGGCAAAGATAAGTACGGATGCATGGCACCTTGCATGTATAATTTAAAGACATTATTTTCAGGGTTATTGTTCTCAATGGCTTACTTAAAAAAAAGTCCTTTTTAGGATGTAACCTGCCACATGCTAATATTGATTTGGGTTCGCATCAATAATTCTAGTTTTGAAATTTTCTCCAGTGGGGAGAAACAGAACCAGGGGAGAAGGAAGAAATATGCAGTAAAGTAGTTGTGTAATTAGCATTGTTTTTTCCCAAAAGGCTTTCACTGCTCTATTCTTAAGTAAGTCACACTGAGTAGTGACTCTCGCATAATTAAGATTTATTTCAATGGAGTTACTCCATATTTCACTATGACAAGAGCTTGGCTTATTGTCTTTATGCAAGTACCATGCTAAGTCTCTGTGATTAATTTTTCTGTAATTATAAACTTTAATAAGTTCTTTTTCATTGTAACACTAGGTTTTGAGTACCTCAAGCTCTCATTTGATGTCCTAGGAAACATCAAAAGTAAGCAAAGTTAGGCAGTTTGTGAGCAAGTGACATGTTGTAGTGCTGGGAAGAAGGGATATTTCACAAAGAGGCAGCATATCCTCCAACAGGCTTTAAATAGAAAAATGTGTTAAAGCTATCTCAGAAAATTAAGGTGAAGTGGAAACCAAGCAGAACATGTCTTTTGGGAGGTAGTGTAATCAAATTATAGACAGACAAAACTTTGATTATTCCTCCATACCATCTTACACGAACAAGAAGGAATCTGAACAGGGAAGGACACTGAATATGGGAAGAATCTCATCCATTACCTAAAATGCTTCTTCTCACTGTAGTCTTGTACAAAGCAATCTGTACACATTCACAGACCAAGTGTGTGTAGATTGTCTCACTTCATCATGGGCTTCTCCATGACCTGTTTTCCATTTATAGCAATGTAAGGATCCCATCTTGGGTTTCACACAGCCCTGGGGAGAAGAGGAGGAGATTCAGAGCTGCTTCTTCACCTGAAAAAGCTGTGAATGAGAGCTGAGAGGACCACACTACATTGCAAGCATAGGCGTTGCATGCTCCTGTTGTTCGCTCTCTGCCTTATGAGCAGCAACGTCGCAGTCTCCTGGAGATATGCAGAGGTACTTATCAGGAACTGAGTGCCATAATTCATAATGCCCCCAGAAGTAATCTGGAATTTATGATCACAGTAGTTCACAAGCATACATTTCTGAGCAGGAAGAGTTTAGTTGCTTTTTTTAGAGGTGTTCTTTGAAACATCCCCCTTTGTCATTACAGAGCCCCATACCTCACCGCACCTGACAAACACTGGAGAGGTGCAAGAGCTTCTTCAAAACATCAGTCAGGTAGAAGAAAGTTTTCTGGAAATTTTAACTCTTAACCCTCAAGGCTTTCTTTGCCCCAGCTCTTTCTACCTCCTTCATGGCTTAAAAACAAGGATCCAATGTGAAACTTGGATGCTCCTCCTACTCATAGGATGAAACATCATTGCTTCACCACAATGTTGAGGTAGACTGTGGGTTTTCAGGCCAAACGTGGGGATATGGCCTTCTTTCCCAGTCAGACAATCAACATCCTGCTGAAAACAAATAAATGAGAAGCAGTTTGGAATTTCACCTTTCCTTGCTTGATTTGTTTCCTCTCTGACATGCAGATGTATCCACAACACTGTTCTAATTTTCTTCTTGCTTCTTCATTAAAGAAAATAGAGTTTCTCTTTCCTGCTCCCCGAGGCTATCTTTCCTTTGTAGCTCAAATTATTTTGTACTTTTATCTTCTGTGTGTGTTCTCAACCTCTTCAAAATTTTTCTGTTCATTTTTTAATACTCTGAGAGCATAACCCTGTTGACATAAATTGAAGATGCTTGGATGCAGGCTCTGGTACAGACTTAATTAATTTATAGCAGCACCCAAATAGCTAAAAACGTTCTTCAGAGAGAAAATTGTCTTTAAGGAAACTTAAAAAATATTTAACCCTAAATTTCCATTTTTATACATTTTTTATCTCATAAACTTCTGCTCTTCCTGGTTTTCTTTACTGTAGCCATTGCTTTCTTCTGTATGCTTTTATCACAGAAATGCCTAGATTTTAGCTGCTTTTCTGTCTCAGAAACAAAAATAAATGAGCTTTTGTTCACACCCTCAAAAAGAAAATATTGCCCCTGCTTGGAACATATTGTGCCAAGTTTCTGTTCAGAACACATTTTCCAGGCTGAATTATACAAACCTCTGGAAACCAGTATTTTAGTAGAAATGCTGATACAAGCTTAACTAGAGAAAAATTATTGGTACCTCAACAGTGTCCCGCTTAACTTCAGCCCCTCTACAGCACCCTGATGGATACTCCAGGCAGTATTTCTAAACCAGGTTGATAATAGGCTCCCCATAACTGGCAACACCACTATTCTGGCAATATCAGCTGTGGAGTTCTCTGGAGCACACATCAGACCCTACTCTGATTATGTATGAAAATCATAAACAGATTAACACAGCTTTTGCTGGAGAAGGGATATATCCCAACAGTAAGGTAGTGTGACAGCCCTCTGCTGTAAGTTTGCTTCTCAGTTTCCCAGCTGCATGTTGGATATTGCACTCAATTCCTCTGTAAAGGACAAAAAGCATCCTTTGTTTCAGTAAGCTACTTGAGAATTGGACAAGAAATATTTCAAATTTAGTCATGGATGGAAATTTTTTACATGGGAATTTGTATAGACATTTCACAGAATCACAGAATTATAGAGTGACAGAATGCTTGAGTTTTGAAGGGGCTACCAAAGGTCACCTATCCTAACCTCCCTGCTCAAGCAGAGTCACCTACAGCACGCAACTCAGGATTGTGTTCATTTGGCTCTGGAATATCTCCAGGTAAGGAGGCTCCACAACCTCCCTGGACAACCAATTTCAATGCTCAGCAGCCCTTACAGTAAAGAAGTTATTTCTCAAGTTCAGTCAAGTGAATAGATCTTGATCCAAAGAATTTTTCTTCTATTTCTCTTGAAATTCTGTCATGACACTTCTCTGATCTTATTTCCTTCCATCAACGAGGACTGAATATTTTTTACACTTATCACACTGAACATAATTTCTGAGCTACAAAAACATTTTCTCCACAAAAAGCAGACTTTGGCTTAAAGGAAACTCCATTGGTTTCAACAGCACGTCGAAGGAAATGCTGCAGCATCTGGCACAGCAGTTCCAGTAGCATGTACCTGTTTAGACCACAGGCCTTCATTCCCAACGTGCAGACCCAAATATTAAACATGTAGGACTTGTGGGATGCATGATTCTGTCTCTGCAGGAAGAGAAGAGGTAGTTGCAAAATTCAGTTCTGCTACCAGATCAACTTTTCACCATGACATGCAAAAGAAACGCGTGACCAAGGTGTAAGCTTAGCTGCAGTTATTGTACCTGTGTGAGAACTTCAGAGAGGGCTGAGTTAGCTGTGAAAGCCTAAAATGTGACAGTATCTACCCCTGAAGAAGAATTTGTTCTCTTCTCACTACCTCAGAGAGCCACGTGTATAAAAATAAACTGTTACTGAACAGCACCATGAATCCTGAGCTAAGTCCTGGGCATGATAAAGTCAGTTGAGGCACAGAACTTAGGGTGAATCAAGGCAGTTGCTCTTACAGGTTAATTCAGGTTTTGCAATGACACAGGTATTGGAACTTAATATTCTAAACTATTAAATATCTAGGGATGTCCTTGGCATAGCTTTGGTCCAGAAAACCAGTGCTGGCGTGGTCCAGGGGCCATTCTCACCAAACAGCTTTTTACAGTCCCCCATGTTGTAGACTACAGGAATATTTAATATTATGGGCATTGGCAGCCCATATCAGCATTATTCAGGGTTACAACACAACTCCTGACATTGCTTGGTTTACTAGCAAAGTTATAACTTTAAACACCCATGCAGCCTATATGCATACTGGTATTTCACTTCTGAAGATCTTAATCTGGCAAAGCACTCAAGTAAGTGATTTAGTTTAATCAAATTCTTAAGTCTCACGGACTGGGACATCTTGAAATTTAAGCGTGCATATAAGTAGTGAGCTAAATAAGGATGCACTTATCTCTCTGTGTTTCAACTTAAATTTGAGCTTTGCAGAAAAAAAGGCCTTAAAAGAAAAGGTCTTTTCCCCATAACATACCAAGTCCTGCAATTACAGTAGCAATTTCACAATATGCATAAAGACTGTACCAAGAACATATATTTTTCAGGATTTCAATTTCCCTGATGTGAGACATCTCAGGGACATTTTAGCGATTCGTTACAGTCATACAACACTCAGGCAAGAGCGAAGTTTTGCTGAGCACTTTTCCTGGAAAAAAAAACCCAAGATATTTGTCTCAGAATTAGTATACAGAATTTTATGATGTTAAAGCTTTTTTCTTAAAGAAAAAAAAAATAACATATCATTTAATGTAATTCTTTATTTCTTTTAAATGATATTCTGGAGAAATGCTGGATATGCCTTTAGACTGGAAAAGAGAGGAATTGCTTGATGAAGTTAAATTCAGCTTTGACAATTACCAAAAAAAAAAAAAAAAAAAATAATTTTGAAAGATATCTTTGTGCCCAGCGTAAAACTTGCCAAGGCATCAGCTATTGCTTCTTAATTAAATTAAATGTGAATGGCGGCATGAATGAGGCAGAAGTAAAAAATTCCTCTATACGTATCCTTCTGCTACATCTGGTGAAGAACAGAATATGTAAGAAAGCAAAATCAAGTCCCAGTTCCTGCAAAAACAGAAGCAACTAACAAGCCATAAACACTGATTAATCCCATTGTGTTCACTGGAGCAATCAAGATGTATATAAAAATATGCTTATAAATCTTTGACAGTCTGAGGACTAGGATAAGCAGATATTCTATTCTGGAAAGGAGACAGAGCCTTAGATATTCCCTCAGCATCCTTAAAAAGGTTCAGTGCAATTGATCTCTGTTTCTTACAAGAAAAATGCTTTTTAAAAAACATTGCCCTAAAACATAGGCTAGAAACACAGGCACCATAAGCATTTAAGAGAGTTTAATGAAAAACTGTCTTTTCATGAAATGTCTTCCCCTGTGATGTCTGTAGCCAATGCTTTACTGGAGCACATGATCAGATAGAGAGGGACATGTAAAAATGACATATCAAAGATCCCCCCTCCTAGGCTATAGTCGAACAAGAGAAATAGGTACTGCAATTCATCTAGCTCAGATAGCTACTGCAGGATGAGAGCCCTTGAATGCATCCAATGGCAGCTACCAGAGCTGGAGAACAGTCTAAGATAACTAGTTCATATGCTTGAGAGCATATGTCTAAAGTGGGGTTAGACTAATCCTTCTGAGGTATGTCTGGTCATTGCAACTGCAATGAAAATGTTGAGAAATAATTTTTGGGTGATGAGCAACAATCATTTTGACTGTTCACTTTGTTTATTGGGGGTTAAGATGGTTCATTAGGGATCCAGCGTGGCAACTGAGTGGCTGGAGCACTGCAAACAATGCACCTGAGCAGCTAAGACTCAGTATAAAAGAGACTGAATTAATCAAGTACTGTAGGGAAGATGAAGGTCATTTTTTTTCCCAGTTGTTACTTATGTCTGTTTGCATCCAATTTCAATTTAATGCTTATTTTGGTGTTTGGTTGTTTTGATTTCTTTTAGCCCATAATCAGCTTTTCTAGCTCCCTTGAAACTGCAGAATTTGGTTAACATTTTTTTGTATTAATTTAGCATTAGGTGTTTAATTACTGGGATTTCTCAGGTATGGGCAACTTTAATGTGTTACAAATAAACACAATAGGTCAATATTGATTTTCTTCCCTGTAAAGCTCCCTTGTTGCTAAAAACTGTTAATAATTTTCAAGATTATACCATAACCATATTTGTATAACAAACTTTGCTGATCTTGAAATTCTATACCAAATAGCTCTGTCTTATAAAGACTGAAATCTATAATAAAATATATTATTCTTAAATGTTAGCATTTTCCTTTTCTTTATTAGAAAGATATTCAGTATTAATGTATATTGCAGGACCATTTTGTCAGGTGCCTTTCTCCTTACATTTAGTTTTAAATGAAATGAACAGGGAGTTTTTCAAGAGCAAATGTCGCTGAGACCTTGGGCAGCACCAGAGGCTGGCACCTCCTTCCCCACGAAAGGTACAGGGCATTTCAGGGCTTGGGAAGAGTGGGTCAGAGTCAGGGAACTGGCAACCCTGTGCTGGCATATGGTCCCTCACAGACTATCAGCAGATAAACCAGCTACAAGTGCCCCGAAGCTATGCTAAATGCAACCAAATGTTTAAATTTTCCAGGCAGTGCTGACCAGATAATAGTCTCGACAGGGCATAATCCAGTTCCTTTCTTCGTCAACTGTTCATGCCAACGGCTTCTTTCTTGCCAAGGTCTCTCGCTTTCGCATTCAGGTTTCTCCTCTCTCTCTCCTAAGCCTTGGTAGCTCTTAGCTCTTCTTCCCACAGTGGTAGAGTTGGGAGTTCAAGCCCTAACAGTGAAAGGCATGGGACATGGTTTTCTCATGTTTTCTCTGACCGTCTCTGGGAAGCAGAAGGGAGCCTGCCCACACTGTGCTCAGTACTGCCTCATGGTTATGAGATCTGCCACTGCCTCTGTGCTATCACTTCTCTTGCTCCCGATAATGGAGCTATAAGAATAAGCATCTCTGGCCCTTGAGTAAATAGTGATCTTAGAAAGACACATTAAATTGTGCATTTCACATTTATTCACGTCCCCATAAAATGCAAGTGGTAACATTTTGGTTTTGCCTTGAAGTTTCTGCCTGTATCCTGAAGTCCTGGCTCTCAGTACACTGTCTAGAGGGAACCTACTGGACGAGTACCCAGTCCTTACCCATGGACCTGGTTTTCATTCAGGTGAAAAGGAGGGGATGGTGCAGGATCAGAGGACATAGCCTTGTCAGTCATACTGGAGAAGGCACCTGACCCAGGATGTAGGCCTGTCCATCTTCGTCAGGCTACTTTTCACACACTTATTTTCCATTTCTAAATCAATCATCATTACCACCTAATGGCCCCAAAAGGAACTGAAAATAAGGACAGTGCTCACAAACTTCCTCTCCTTATTGTTGCTGGGGATCTCTTCTTGCTGAAAGTGAGTAGTTGTCATCTCATGTGGTGAAGTAACAACTCTATTGTGTATTGTTTGAGCTGCAAAACATCTCCACTGACAAATATTGGTAATGTCAAGTGCAAAACTCAGATGCTAGTAGAATAATACTGAGGATGTTCAGCTGAATTGCATGAAATTACTTCAGTTGAAATATTTCTGTCATTGGAATTGATTCACTCATGTTGCAAATCAATAGTCATACTAAAGTAATTTACCAATTTTATGCCTAGAAATTCAGGACTATCAAATAGTGGAACCTACACAATAGACACTCAGCTGTAGCTATATATCTGCGCTGGTCCTGTGCCAAGTGCCCTCTTGTCAATCTATTGCACAGGCTTTTCTGAAAATTGGGCTAATTAGCTTATTAGAATGGTTCCTGTATGTACAGCCAGAAATCTCAGCTGATCTAAGTCAGCCTGAATTGTATAGCTGCTAATGAAGCACACTTCTTTACCTGCTGAGGCCTTAGTCCTCAAGTGTCTGTGTCTGATTTAAGGCTGTCATATCATAAATGTTTAACCAACCAATTTATAGCATTGCCATAAGAGCTTCTTTCTTTTTCTGCCATTTCCTCTTCTTATTTAACTAATTTAGTGTAAAGTACACGATTTTCTCCAACCTTCTTCTTCTGAGAGATTTATTTCAAGAGGAAACACAAACGAATTTTCCTTGATTATATCATCGCTACTTATACAGTCTTTCTTGGGACTAGATGTTCACATCAGCCAAAATGAATGAAGCAGAGAGCTACTGTTGCCTCAGAGGCTCTGGCCTTTCCTGAAACCAGAAGTTAACACAGTTTCTCCTGGCTAGAACTAGATGCTACCATTTCTACTTGTGTTTATTCTGTGATAAGTTCACTTTCATAGGGGAGGATGCAGATTTGACCCAAAGTAACAGAGATACCCTAGAGAATTAAAGTGCTTTCTTCACTGTTTTCTAAGGAATACCTTGTCCAGAAACTGCATAGGCTGCTGTGATGAAGAAAAGATAATCCGGAACTGTGGCATAAAATCACCCTCTTCATTGTGAAGAATGTAGAAAAATTTGACACAGCTTTCTGTGCATGTTGCAAATGAAACAATTAGAGCTTCCTTTACACCACCAATTGTACTCTCAACATTGGATCCATATGCATTCAGGTGGGGTATTGATTGATGGACCTAAGATCTGTTATGAGTCGTTGGTTCTTTCCCACACACCTCAGAAATCAGCGTATAGTGAGAAAGATATAGTGTGAAAGATGGCATCTTTACTGCAGCATGCGAAGAAATGAAACAGTGATTGTTAGTATCTGAAGGTTCTATGAGCTCATAGCATCAGGCAACAAAAACATATATATATCGTCCTGCAACTCAAAGATTTGGCATAGTTTCTTAACAGTGACTGAAATGTTTCAGAAAAATCATTGATGTTGCTGCTGTAAGAACCCATCATCTGTAGTGAACTGGTCCTGATTGTGGGGACATGTGGAAGCATTAGAGATTGGGGAAAAAAATAGCATATTTTACTCCGTCCATTTCATTCATGTTCATTTATGGTTTAATAGCCATAACGTACATTGTACTTGGGAATGCTGCAGTTGTACTGATGGCTATTTCTCCATTTCTCATTTAAAGGAGTACAACTACTAAGTACTTTTTCCCCAAGATGCATTGCGGAGATATGACTGCAGCTCATACAAATATACCTGAGTTTTAGAGTATGGAATGCAAATAAAACATTTCTGACAAGCTGAGTAAGTGCCTGAGTGATTGGCTTGGGCAGAAATCCCTGTTAATCTGATTATCAGTAGTAACTCTTCTATTGCTGTTGAAACTAAATTAAACTGTGACTCCCACACATTGCAGCACTCCGGTTTTGTACAGTCAGGACAGATTGTCAAGGCAGGACAGGTCAGCACTCCTGTGGTCTGAATCTGAAGGAGGTAGAGTGATATTCTCTTGCTGAAATCAATGAGAAGCAGGTACTGAATGTGTTAGATGTAAGATCATAGAATCAACTAAGTTGGAAAAGACCTTTAAGATCATCATGTCCAACCTTTATCTCAGGGACTGCAAAGTCCGTCACTAAACCATGTCACTAAGGGCATCAGATCAGTCAAGGCTAAGCAGCTTTTCAACTGCAATTCAATGATCAGAGACCCAGTATGTTATGCCCACAAGATACCACTATATAGAAGTAAGTGGTTTCTTACTTTTTATTATTCTGGGGTGGTAATTTTACCAATCTGTGTCATCTAGACTTTCCTGCAATAGTTTTGAACAAGAACTTGAACAGGACTGTGTGACATCCAGGCAGAAAAATTGCTGTGCAGATCATGGTCACTGAAAGGGTTAATATCTGAAAAAGTTTGCTGGATTTAGTTTGCTTTGCTTTCAGCAGCCAGTTTGGGAAACTGTTTTATGTTGACAGATGCTGTGCCTGGAGGTAGCACTGAAAAAAAGACCCAGGGATGGAAAAATACAAGACCTAATACCACACTAGCAGTTTTATATCTTTTACACAATTGGAGCTGCCCTCGTAATTATCTCAATCTGGGCCAGGTTAATGGGAGCCTTCCCAGCCATGAGTCAGTCTCACACTTTTTCTGCACCTTTGTTAATTAAGAGAATTTTCACCTGTTCTATTTGCTTTAGTATTCAGAGCAGTTTGTCGTGGACTAATTATAATCACTGCCTGATGGTTTTAGAATTTCATGTTCGTGATGACATTTTATCACATTAAATTAGAATCCCATGTTGCTTTTTGAGCTGTGATGGACAAGGTCATCTCTATTCTGGGTGATATCCACTTCATAAATTTGTGCTGATAATGGGCATCTATTATATTTTCATTCAGAACCATTGCAATCTCTTCAACTGAAAAGACTGGAAATCCAACTGATTCTTGACAGAAGAACACAAAAATATTGAGTTCAAAATCAAGGGCACAAGCCCTTTTCTTTCATCCTATAGATGCTCTTGCTTTGTGTGATTTGGGAGAAGTAGATACCAGAGTACTGAGTGACAGAAGGACTCAGGGCAGCATATTCTTCTCATCATTGCTCCTTCGTTTCCAAATCCATGGCACTCTAAGAGCTTAATCACTGACGCAATGTGGAAAGTCTTCACTCCCTTTGAGCCAAAGGGGCAAGCAAAGGAGCTCAGTCTGCAATACAGTCATTGCACCTTGCAATCAGTGCTGTATTGCAGCTTATAGCAGCCTCTCCCCTGTGATCTGCAAAAGCTTCTGCAGTTGCTCTCACAGGAATCCCCTCACTGATGCTTCCCTAGAGTAACTCTTAATAGTTCTGGAATACTTAATAGACTGGAAATAGCCAAATCAGGTCATGAAGTAGAAGAAACACCCCTGTTTAATATAAGCATAGTTTACTTAGAAGCATCTTGCAGTGTGCAAGGAAATATATTTACTGAATTCAAATCTGTGCAAACTTATAGTCTTGCAGAAAGTCTTTCGACACTGAGTACTGTGACAGGTGCTGCAGTGATGAGAGGATGAGAAGACAGGGCAGCTTTGCAAGTATAGATGAGTCAGCATGGCATTGTGCTAGTGCTCATCACTACTACTCAGAAATAAGGCTATCGTGTGTAACATAATACAACTATGCCATTTTCACAACCAAGCTAGTACTTTTATATGGATCTTCTGGAACTATAACTGGTATCTCTAACCTGACATAACTTTACAAGCATAAATATTTACACTTTTGCTCCTATCTTTCAAGTACAGACTCACATCTCGCTGGCATCTGTGGGAGAGAAGCACTTGCTTATAAGCTTTGTTCACTTTGTTCATGCACGATTTGAGGAATTTATTGAACTGTAAGTAGCTGGGTATTTAATTCCTTCTAAGGCAGCAATAAAGACCAGCTGCAAATGGAATTTGTTTTTTCTTGGTTGAGGAAAAAAATTATAAAGCTGAAAATGAAACATAGCAAAGGAAAGAAGCATTCATATCATAACCAGGCTGCCTTTTCTTCTTGGCTTCTTGTTAGAAGACTAAATGTTTCTGGATACAGATGATAAAGTTAAGGAAATAACTCAGAGCAAATCAGAATTTGTTGAAGTGCCTTCTTTTCAGTTCATGTGAGGCTGGATCCTGTTTTACCAGATTTTCAGACAGACTTGAAAATTTGTATCTAAGAGGTTTTTTTTTCAAGGAAATAATGTCAAAGATTGAGTAGTTACAATTGTAAATTTGAAGCTTGTAACATATGACTGATCATATACATCAGGCTCATATTTCTTCCATATACAGATAGAATATGGCTCATATCTCTTGGCCTCTGTTCTGTTTTACTGTAAAGATCACAGTCTGTGCTAGGTAGTTGACAAAACATAATCCCTCGAGTGTGTGTGTGTGTACCTCCTCAAATTTTACCTGACTTGTTTAGTTCCTTCTGTGCCAAACAGCCATGAGATTTTTGGAAGCCAATGCTTTCTTGTGTCATCTTAAAGGAATAAAGAGGAAAAATTGAAGGTAATATTATCAGCAGAGGTTGGCAGAAACAGATTTGAACAAAACTCTTCAAAATACTGCTAAGCATCTGCTTTCTTAGGACTACTCAGTTGCACCTGTGGTAACACAGTACTGCTATTCTAGAAAACCTCTCCAGGCTCTAGCATTTTCAGAATAGGGAGTTTCAGAGCCACACGACATTTTCTATCAAATATTCTTGCAAGTATCTCTCAAAAACTGTCTGGAAGTTCACAGTCCTAGTCATTTTCTCAGAGTGCATCTTTAAAGAGAGCCTCTCCAAAGGAGTCTGCGCCTCTCAGAATATTAGTAAAACTACAACTGTGAAGACAAGGGAAAACACACTCCCTTCCTACAGATGTAATGTGTAGCACCAGTCAAAAAAAAGATTAATAGAAATTGAGAGGAGTAGATCTATTTTTAGAGCTTTAATTATTTTTTTCTTTCCCTTCCTGGCAATTCTCCAAATTTTGGAGGTTGCAGTGATTTCTGTTGGCAGAAGAAATCAATAAAGAATTCAGTTATTACTTCAGTGTCCTCCTCTTTCACCTACAAAACATGCAAAAGACACTGCCTCCAGGCAGGAGGAAGCAGCTTTTCTGACTCACGGAAAGTCCTTTTTCCCAGTTCAAACCAAGGTATTTCCCATAGGCATTTTTCAGAACTATGCTGCCAGACTGGCTGTAGTCTTGGTTATTTTTGTACCTCTGCTTTCCTGGTGTCTTCTACAGCCTACCTATCTACAGAGAGGTTCAAATACCCCAACCAGTCAGGTCACCCCTTCTCACATAGACCCTGAATCCTCTGGATAAGGTAGCAGGCTTGCGATGGATGGAGTTGCACAGGTTGCTTTAAATCTCTGGTTCACTAAGTGAGCTGTACACTTCCTTTTACTGCCTCAGCCTTCTTTTTCCCTTTCCCCCAAGGCATGTCCTATGTGATTGCCTATGCAATACTGTTAGGGTAAGCAGGCAACACCAACAGAATCTCTTAAAGTGCATGACATAATAAATAATGGTTTGGTTCATCCACAACATTGTCCTTGACTTCTAGGTCAATGAAGAGCAGGGCTTGACCTCTAAGAGCTCTAAATTGAACTAAATACAAGGTTTGATATTTACAGACTGTTCAGATCAGAGTTGCATCTGGGAGATAATGTGCTACATCCACCAGGCAAAATAATTAGTGTCTCATTGAAATCCTTTTTCTTGCTATCAGCAATTGCTATTAAGCTATTGCAGTTAAATCAGGATTATAGCTGTGATCATAAAAATGCCATTACACTGGCACATGTTTCCCATCCATATTCAGCTACAGAGATGGCAGACAACTTTGTAAATGAAAAGGTATCAATTTTTATCTATAATTCACTGAAATATTAAAACTCTTCCCTGAATCAATTTGTACATGAATGGAATACAAATGAGGATTACTTCATCACCATTTTTTCTGGCAGCCCTATAATGGAAGAGCCTCGATTTAAAAGGATATAATTCATAAAAACTGACAGCTTGGCAGCATATGATTTTTGTGTGCTTCTGCGTTTTATTATTCTCTTATTTTTCAAGCATTTAATTCACTCCATGGCATTCAGACATAGGTGGTCTTTCCTTCTTTAGGACTTCATTGGGATATTTTATACAGAGGCCTCTAAACAGCACTTTTTTTCCATGTCATCTTGGCCATCCTGTCACATATAGCTCATCTCCTTAGCATAAATTTGCACTTATGTTCTCAATTAGCCAGGTTTCTATTTTTAATTCTTCTGAGGAATTCCCAGAGGAATTGCTTTCTTAAGACTATATAAGTGTGAGAGATCTCCTGCTCATAAAGTCTAACAAGCAGTCCCTTGACAGCCTGTTACTGGAAATGTGATTCCTGTGTCAACTTGCTAAAAATAGATGTGGCTGAACCAAAATAAAGGTTCCAATATAACAGAAACCCCCTTGAAACACTTCCAAAAATAGGAGCAGCCTCTATAAGGCACTAATGACCCATGGTGGCCAACATCTACAAAAGTCAGGAAATTAGGTAGATTTTTTAAAGAGATACCTAAACATGGTGGTTAAATCCAACTGAGACTCACTGCTTAGGAGCTTTTAAAAGCCTAGCAGAAATATTCTTCTATAATTCTGAAGGCTTTGAAAAGCCTGGCTCTACAGCACCTTTGAGATTGCCTCATTAGTGGAGCTCCCCAGACTGGGAGCTTCAAGAGGTCCATTTTTCAGAGCTTGTATTTTTACAACTTTTGTATCAGGAAGGAATATCTAATCAAGGACTTAAAAATCCTTAGATGTGCTTGAAAATCCTGGCCATACTAGTGTTAGTGGGAGAATCCCAAAAATATGAAATTGCCTAGGAATAAAACTGAAAGAGAACAGATAGATTTTATTGCTTTTGAATAAGGAAATGGGGAGCAAAGCCTTAAGAATGTATTTATCTTTTAGAAATTCATTCATTTTTAATAACATAAGGTATCAGTTCAACTGTTGATGTGGGTAAAGTCAATTTGAAAAGGCTTTCTTAAAATCTTGCCAGAATTCCTTTGATTTCTCAACCCTCTGCCTTCACTTAACAGAAAGGAAAAGCTCAGTCCTGTTCCCTCAGTCTAGACAGATACTCCCTGAAATCAGTCACATTATATAGAGCTCTACCCAAGCTGACACACTTGCATGATCAGCTACTCAAAACCAGTAAATCTGTATTCTGGAAGATAAATCCAAGCAAAAATTTAATCCTTACTGCATCATGGTTGAAGTGCTCAAAATGAAAATGCTTTGGGAAATGGACAGAACACATCTGTGGAAGCTGCATATAAGTGGAGACCAGACAAGAGGCATATGTAAGTGAGAAGGAATTCAATTCACATTACAAAAGCCGCTCCTGCATGAGCTAAAGCAGAGAACCTATACAAATTAGGGCTTTTTATTATTCAGGTAGCACATTGTTCTCCTACCCTCTATTTGCAGGTGGCCTGCACTCTCCTGACACACCCTCAGGTCATCAGGGATTTCCTCAGAGATCTCACTGATGTCTTAAGAGCACTTAGCATGCAGCCATAATCCTTGGATTATGCCTTAAAATTACTGAGTTTCTTAACTAAGCAACAAATCCCATCCATACCATCATTTAGGTCATTCCCAAATGGAGACAATCTGGACTTGGGCTTCACTCACTGCAAAGTCTGGGATTAGGTGTAAAAATGTGCCCTCAGATGATTTCTGGTTTAGTTCTGTTCTGAAGTCTGAGAGCAACAGGATCTGAATGCTTGATGTCAGAAGGTAAAAACACATAAAAAAGAGCAGAACAAAAAATGTGCAGTCACTGAGTAACATTTAGCTGAGTAAGCCAAGAAACACGGTAAATTTTTCACTGAGCTCTATAAAGTTTAAGCGCATCAAAGCAAAATAAGATTTTGCTTTCTAATTACATAAAGCAGACAGAAGATAAAATCTAGTTCTGTGTCAACAGCCGTTATCAAGAATATATTTTTACAGGCATCTCTGTCATAACTAACATCATAAATGGAAACCTTTGACGAATGAAGGTTCTGTGCAGACCACACGGATCTAAGAAACTTGATGACATGATAAATTCATATACAACATCGTGAGGAATCGCAGAGAGAAAACATTGTGTATTGCTTTTGGTTTATTACATCCAGATACCATTATTTTTTTCTAAGAACAATAGGAATTAAATAGTATAAAATTTCTCAGCTGTGTGAAGAGGAAGATCTGAGTCTTTGGATAACAGCATATCAGAAATGCCTTTCTCTTATGTGATCTTAGTAACTGTAAAAACTGATGGATTGACAATCCTAGAAACATAATGCCTTCATATAGCTACAGCAGAGATAAAGTCTGCAATGCCAGATAATGCAGTGAAGAGTGGCTTGGGGAGGTGAGGGAAGATACAACAGATAGCAAAAAAGTAGGAGGGTAGATATAGCAACAGAATAAAAGGACATTGTTAGACTGTTAATCTGCATGAACAACTTCTTGAAGGAATTGTACTCAGCGAGCACATGGAATTATTTTGTCCTGTGAGACATTCTGCTTCCTTGAAAGATTTTCATATGCTCCTCAGTGTGCACATCTTGCTGCTTTTGCACATTGCCAATGGTGTTACATTTGCACAAATGCTTTTGCATGGCTGTATGAATACTCTGAAACAAGGTTCTCCTAGATAAAGCAGGTTTGCTTTGGTAGCTGTTGAAAACTTTTTTTTTTTGCAAAGGTACTATTGTCTTAGGTTTTCTCTTGTGACAAGTGGAACTAAAGTGAGCTCAACAGGAAAAAAAAAAAAAGAAAAAAGAAAAAAGAGATAGTAAAAATAGAGGAGCAAGATGCCATTTCTTCACTGCTTGAAAGCCTGAGCAAGGAGTACCATGTGCTTTCCCATCTGTTTTGCTGATTGCTCTGGGTCAGAATTTAAGGAAAGAGGTACACCAGGGATTTTATTTCAGAAAACAGTCTTGCACAGCACAAGCAAGAAAATTTTCAGTGGAATTTTGCATCCCTGTTCTTTTTTGCCACTGCAGGGATAAATAATGGATGAGCAGCCTCATGTTTTATTGCCAAGTGTAAAATAATTATTCATTTATTTTATATGTGTGCATATATATTTAAACAGCTGTTTGTAATCAAATTATGTATTCTACTAGCTCACGACCCAGAGTTTAGTTCATGCTCCATGAGGAAGAAAATTTACAGTATGAATCAGCAAATGGTTCTGTTTTCTCTGCTTTCTCAGCACATTCATTGCAAAGTGTGACATCTCATGCATCATTCAAACAGAATGCAGTGCATGCCATAAAAGAGGAACTCCTCGTTTTCTGTTTCTGTGCTCCAGAATTTCTCAATATTAATTACCACTGAGCATTAAAACATCCAGTGTTTTAATAAAGCCGTTTAGATGATGATCTGAGAAGGGTAGTGTGTCCTAGTGGTTGTTGAACAGCTGTTTGTGAGGCTCTGTAGATGATTTCCTGTCATGACCATCACTAA
Organism: Myiopsitta monachus; assembly: GCA_017639245.1. Taxonomy (NCBI): domain Eukaryota; kingdom Metazoa; phylum Chordata; class Aves; order Psittaciformes; family Psittacidae; genus Myiopsitta; species Myiopsitta monachus. Next base: position 19,800,975 of record CM029922.1, on the reverse strand, counting down.
AGCATAAGAACAGCAAACATTTTGAGACCTTCAAAGCTTATGAGAGGATAAGCTACATGAGATCTCCAAAGACTTGAGTCCTTTGGATGCCAGCCTCCACTTTTCCTCATTCTGTCATGATTTGTATTTCATTTGCTTGCACTGAAGATAGCTCCACAGCTTCCTGAAAGTGTGACTTCAGCCCGTTTTTGCATCAGCTGCAGGGGCAATGTGTGAGCTATTTCCAAAATTGTTGGTATTACTTGACTGAAATATAAGTGACCACAGTCTTGTTTACACAGGTAGATAGACTGGACAGCAATACAAGGACAAATGCTAACATAGTCCCAGGGGAACATCATTTCCATCAGTCTCATATTTTGTAACCAAATCTTTCCCAATATCCATTAACTTATCAATGATATTTTCAGGACAAAGAGGAGATAATGCCATGCTTTATGATCTATTTTATTTTGATCTTTCCTTGTTCTTTTTGAATTTCAGTACACAAATTAGGAAGGGACAGTGTTGCATTTATTACATGAAGTTACCTTCTGAACTCAAAGCTCTTCTATTTTGTGTCTGAAATTGAACACCAGCACAGTGAAACCCAAACTTCAGGGATGCCTCATACTAGAATGTCACCCAAGGCTCTGTCCAACCTGGCCTTGGACACTGCCAAGGATGGAGCACTTACCTCTTCTTAGGCAACCTGTTCCAGTGCCTCACCACCCTCACAGTAAAAAACTCCTTCCTTTTATCCAATCTAAACTCTCTGATCTTAATTTAAACCATTTCCCCTTATCCTATCACTACAGTCCCTGATGAAGAGACTCTCTCTGGCAACCTTATAGGCCCCCTTCAGATACTGGAAGGCTGCTATGAGGTCTCCACGCCGCCTTCCCTTCTCCAGGCTGAACAGCCCCAACTTTCTCACCCTATCTTCATGCAGGAAGTGCTCCAGCTCACTGATCATCCCCATGGCTCTCCTCTAGACTAGCTTCAACAGCTTCATGTCCTTCTTATGTTGAGGACACCAGAACATGCGGAAGAGCTTGAAATACATCCATATGTTTAGCCTGCAAATCATCTGCACACCACAATGTTGATTCTTTCGATGATGATTAGTTAGCAAAAAAAGAGATCCCAATTTCATTCAATTTTCTTGATGGAATCTCTTTTCCAGCTGTATTTCCTTAGCTAAGGCAAATTCATCCTCCAGCAAATCACGTGGTTGGAACCTATGTGTAATTTCCAGGTGGCAGTTTCCAGAAAAGTGTTAAAATCAGACCTTTCAGAATGTTTGAGCTAAACAACCCCACTCGGTTGTGCAGCTAAACTTTACCTGACCTTGATTAGAGTTGACAAGTAGATGGTGAATGCTTTTAAAACTTCACACCCAAGAATATAAGTAGGAACCAAGACTTCAACATGAAAGCCTGGGATTCTTGTCGCCAAAATAAGAACATCTGCAGAGTCCATGTTTGGCCAGGAGGCAGAGACATTTTCTGGCCACAATCTATTGTACGATAACAAAGGTGAAATAAAGGAATTGAACCCTAAAAGTACCTACTCCTTTCTGTTGATGAGCAAGAAAGCCTAGTTGAGTCATAGATGTTGACATTGCAAGGGTGAGGTTAGGTGAATACCCTGTGACTCCGAAGGGATTTTTTTGGAGGATGTCTCCTCTGAAGGTGGCAGTCAACAGCCAGAACAATTGGTACAGCCAAATATCCAGCAAAACTTATTCCAAGGAAGTAGCAGAAAAACAACAAAGATTAAGATGAGGCACATATGAGACCTGTCTGAAGCCTAGCAACAAGAATATTTTTATGAGCATCAGCGGGCTTTGGAGCAAGTCTGCTGAGAGTGAAAACTGAGAATGTGTTGACACACGCACCTCGGAAGGGCATGGATACATACAGGGGAATCAGTAATGAAGTATCTAACAAGAAGAGCTGCGTTATTGCTATATTCATTGCTGATCCTGGCCTTGGGGTGACAACAGTTATTTATTTTCAGTAGGGCTTCTATAAAAATCCAGATTTAAAACTGCATATTTATTTGTTGCTTGGGGGGGGCAGAGATGGCATTACAGAATATTATTTAGACAGTGTCTAAAAGTTGGTAATTTAACAGTGACAATTTTAGTGCAATATACTTACTCAGTCTAGTAATAAATTATGCACAGTTTGCCAAGTAATTTACCTAGTCCTCTTTTCATCATTTCAGCGTCAAAATGCTTGAAATAAACTGTCACATTATGTAAATGAATGTGCATTTATTTAATTGTTTCTCTTAGACACTAACCATGCAAGCAAGAAAATACTGGATATTAAATGGACTATGCAAATAGATACAATATCCCAGACTTTAGATTCTATTCTATTAATTAGATATGAATGATAAACTGTTCATAATTTTACTGAGGAGCACAAGTTAATGTAGATACTGTACATTCATTTTTTCACATGAGATTTCGTTTCATCACTTGTACACTTCTTTCCCAGAAAGCAGTTGCTTTGTAAACATTCTGTAAACAAACTCCGAGGTTTTTTCAAGTACCATTGCATGTCGGTGCATGATTGAGTTAAGTAGTGATCATGTCATTTAGTGCAGTTCTATAAAGCTGTCCAGGTTGCAGTCTTGCACCTTTAGTCAAAGCTTTGTGCCAGTTTCATGTGAATGGAAGCCCTACAGCGTTCCTCTGGAGAGTCCTGATTCATAAGCATGCCCATACCTCGTAGATAGCACAACATACCAGCACAATGTTAGCAGCACCCAGGTGCAAAAACTATATGTAGAATTGCAAGCTTTACTGTGTAATTGATTCCAGTGTTTAAATGATGACACTTGTGTTTTTCTTTTTAAAAATACGGTGTTATATTCGTTAAATTTGACTATGTACTCCCCTACAGATAGTTCTTTTTCAGAGTTCAGAACATTGAAATTCCATGTATGGATTTAGGTCCAAACCTGCTGCATTTCCACTCCATCCAGTCAGAGTCACAAAATTATTAATAAATCATCACATGTTAATAACAACCCTTCAAGTCATAAAAGGCTGCAATATACATCTATGATTTTTAAATAAAAATTGATTACTATAGTCTTTTTTGCAAGAGGTAACACAGTAGGGGGAGAGATAAACAGATGAATGCTGTTATTTATTCTAACTTTTATATTAGGTTCATGGAAAAAATATTCTCTCTATAACCCACCGAGATTTATCAGCCTGTGAAATTTTATAATAACAAAAACTCTGATTTTCTAATTAAAGATTTGTCAAATAAAGAAAATAAGTGTGCATGTATTTTCTGTCTTGGGGGGATAGTCATGTGAAATAAAATGGTTGAGCTGCCTTTGCAAAGTCCTGTGACAATGCATTTCACTGCTCTGTGTAGATCCATTCAAAGTTCTGGGGGTTCAAAACAGTTGTCTATGCATATGTACAAAACACAGAAGAGGGTCATCTCTCTGCGTGCTTAACCTGGAATTAATTTCAAGTTTATCCTACCCATTTTTAGATGCAAGTGCCCAGGGTTCTGAAAGCAGCAGAGCTGTGCCAGGGGATTGTGCAATTGTGTCGTGGTTTATACATCATACTGATGTATGGCAGATGATCCTACACTTCCCTCACTCCACTGGCTACCCAGAAAGACTAGAGAGACAAGGTTTCTGACTTAAGTACTCTTTTTTTTTTCTCTATATGACATTAGATGAATCTTAAGGGAAATTCCTCATCAAGTCCTACCCAAAACACATACATGCTACATAAGCTTAACTCATTGGGGAAGGACTTCTCAACTCCAGCATGACAGAGTGAATGACCACATGTCACTAGGTGGGAATCAGGTACCTGGTATAATTGGATCCTCTTGAATTTAGGCTTCCAAGATCCTTTTAGATGTTGTGATGAAAGGATTTGCTTAATAAATTGGAGCCTTGGGACTTTGGAGTCTTGAGGATGTCAATAATAATGAGCAGTTCTTTGTCAGACCTTCAGGAAAAGAAAAAAGATGTGGTGAAAGGGTGAATCTCAACAAAATAAAGAAAGGAAATATGAATACTAATTCAGTTCTATTGTTAACACCCAAAGTAAAAGCTTCTCCGGACCTTGATTTCAGCAGACACAATCAGTTAGAAATGCAGAATTAGCATCTGGTGGTAATCCAGTGAAGAAGATCTTTTCACATCTTCTTGGCCACTTCAGAGAGGAATATTAGCTGCATGTGATAACTAAAATGTCACTTAGTTAAATTAAATAGCAAATTTTGAACTTTCTGAGACAAGAAAAATGCACAGAATGCTAATAATCTTTGTAACACTTGATCTCTTCTTTTTCTTCCAATTTTCAAAACTTTTGGGCTCAGATTTTCCATCTCTTTGGACATGAAATCCTTTTTTTAATTGTCCTGCCATTCTTCCTTACAGCCATTGTACCCATAAGATAAGAAATATTAAACTTTTTCCATCATGTTGACCAAAATCTACAGGAAGATATTATCTGCCTTCACTGAACGAAACATGGACATTCACTTTGCAGTACCTTGCTAAGACGTAAATGATCAACAAAAATCCCTAATGAGTTCTGTTCCTGGCTCCCTTCCAGCAATTCTTGCTTCATTCATGAACCAGATAATATCTGTGCATCCATGTACTGAATTAAGTCAACACTTTACTGTAAATTGTATTAAATCAGGCCTAAAACAACACATCTTCTCTCAAATGCCATGGAAACCAAAAAAAGTTCGGCTTACAGTACAAAAGCCATCTTGTCTAAATCAAAAGCTACTTCTTTATGTTTGTGTACATTCTTGCCAATACCAGTAGTACATGAGGTTGCTATACTGGCCCACAACAAAGTTGCATCCAACCATATACCCCATCTGAAAAAGTGGCCAAGACAGATATTTATGGAAAGAATATAAGAAAGTGAATCCATATATGGTAAGCTTTTCCTGTGTACACCCTCACAGTTTCTACAAGTACAAGGTTTCTACAAAGAATATGGTCTCCACCTTCCTCATCCCATTACTTATGAACACAAATTCAGATGCCACTTTTACATGGCATATGAAAGATGGTCCTTCTTTAGGCTCCACACTTGTCTAGACCTGTTTGCATCTATCACCATGCAGCAATACTATTTCCCTGTCCACTCAAACAAAACCAGATGCATGCTATTTCTTATTGCAACATCCTTCTTTTTGGTTTTGAGAGACAGTCTTGACCTGCTGTTATCCATCAACAGTTTTCTTCTGAGCTCAACATGTTTTGGATTGACTCTGTAGAACATCCCAGAAATCTGAAAAACTACCACACTGTCTCTGCTTTGGAAACCATTCCTGGTATGGTGCCCATGAAAAAGATTTAGCATTTGCAGGAGTGCTGCTGTGTGGAAACAGAAGCTGCTCGCACTGAGGTTTTAGTGCAAACCTGCCCTCTTTTGCTTGCTTAAAGCCTGCTTCTGTTCAGCCCTTGTCCTTTGCTTTTGTGTTCAGATAATAAGGAGTTTGAGCAGGTTTTGTTCCTGATAAATACAGTATTTAATACAACAGGTTTATGCATTAACACCATTTCATAAATGGCGTAGTACCAATCACAGGTTGTCCCTTTGGCCCTTACACAGGCCAAAGTACAACTCTGTAAATCCATCTGATATTTTTTTAAGTCCAAGCAAAGTCTGTCCCCAAGATTTCTTCATCAAAAGTAATGTGTTCATTTTCTTCATTATCATCAGATCACTAATATATTTAACCAATATTATATCAATTTTTAAACATGAAACACCACTAAGAACGCAACACCTTAGCTATGTTTGACACACTGTACAATAGTAGTTTTGAATTCATCACCTCAGTTTATGATGTCAATAATCTATAACATAGTACTATTACTGCAGCATCTGCTAATATGTTATAACGAGCACCATAGGCTGACTATTACTCCTGGATATATAATTTAAGATTAGATCTTAAGGTCAATTATTCTTTTAGAAATAGAAAGTCTTAGAATTTGGAAACTATATGGAGGGTGCAAAAGGAATGAGAGAATACAAGATTCCCACTGTCTGGATACCCTCTGCAAATCACCCGCAGGCAAAGGAACACTTTGGAACACTTTTGCACCAGACTGGGGTTAAACGCATTAAGGCAGGCTCCAGAGCTGCCCATCCATGTCATGAGACTGCTTGCTTTGGGTTACTGTGTTCTGCTGAGAAGCAGGTGACATAAAAAAAAGCTCTAAAAATAAAGAATAAAAACAGAGTAGACAGAAGTGCAGTAAACTGTCTCCACAATAAAATCTCTTATGGTCTCTTATTATTTAAAGATAAATGTCTGAAAAAACAAGATTTAAACTGCTTTTTTTTTGTTCTTATTTATTAGAATTTCTCTTGATATTCTTGTTATCCTTGGAATTACTGAGTTCCTCTGTGAAGGTCACTATGATCCACATAGAACTGCTGAGAGCACGAATTCCATTGACCATAAATCACATAAATCAGATTCTGCTTCAGAGTGTAAAATTTGCCACTTCTTGATTTCACTGATCTCGTTAGCCTTCTGCTACAGATTTCTTTTTTGCTATCCTAAATCACTCATTGCTATGCATGTTCTTATGTCTCCTCTTATAAGCAGATCTGATATTCTGGCATTAATAAACTATATCAGCAAGTCATCATTTGTTGGTGGGATCATGTGAATATATAAAAAAATAAATATAAACTAAAAATCTCATTCTTTTCTCCCCTTTCACAGGTACAGAAAATTCTCATGACACTCCTGTGACTCCTGAGAAAATGCAATTTTCAGAGAGCACCTATATATTGTAGATGTCTTTGGTACACTTGCATTTTTGTCCTTTCAGATAAAAGTTAATCATGCTGTCTATTTTTTATTTCACTCTCCCTTCCTCTATTCTGCTGTGTGATTCATCTTTGAAATATGCAGGATCACCATCTTGCTAAAGGTAGCTCTTTGCAGACACATCTAGTCCATTAACCCTACTTCGGAAAGCCTACTATATCTCATTTTTCTAAAAGCATAACTAAGCAGCGGTCATATTTCCTGGCCACAGTTTATAACAGCTGCAACATTGAAAATGAGTTTTCTGATGTCCTCTCCAAATTGATACCTTCAAGATAATTACAGCATCCCTAAAAAGTGAGATAATGTTGGAAAATCAGCATTATTTAAACCATTTTTGTGTTACTTAAGCTTCTATTTTGATTATTTCCTGTTCTTGGCTTTGCTTTCACCTGTGTTTTGCAAAAAGGCCATCAATTTTCTCTCATTTTTTTGTCTGGAGACTGGGAACAAAGGTGAGAATTTTTACTGGGATCTCTGTAACGACTGACCTGTGTGGAACAGGAGACATTCTCAAATGATGTGATGAATTCTCTTCTAGGTAGCTGTGCCATGACTGGTGTGTCTGCTCTAGGCTGAAGTTCTCTCTGATGTAGCTCCATACTTGTAGACACCTAGGCAGGAGTCTGAGTATGAAGATGAGTCCTCCTGCAAAATTAGACAAGGAAAAGTATCCAAATAGGGTCAGATTTTAATCATTTGCAGTTTTTTAAGTCATTTGCTTTGCATCATGGTAAGGAAAGATTTTGTGATGGCTACGATCCTGCTTCACCTTTAGTTATCTGGAATGGACATAAGGCCAAGGGACAAGCTAGAGGAACACAGCTACTGTTCAAACCCACCAACCAGATGAGACACTTGTGGAAAAGCATGTTCTTCAAAAATGGGATACCCCCTCATACAGTGTCCTGTATTCTGAATGTACTACTGTCAATATTAGTAAATGCAGAGAAAAATTAATACAAAGCTTTTGGGTTTAGCTCACCAAATCATGCTGTCTTCAGTAATAAGGGTTGCAAATGAAAATCTACTTCAATGAGATTTCTCAGAACAGTTTTCCTGGATGACTAAACTCTCTGGGATACCAAATGATCATAAAAATCCATATTTTCCTCCTATACATTATGTATATATGAATTTCTAAACAAGATATGCACTCTCCTGCTGGTATATAGAGTAGAATTGTCCTGAGTTAGTAAGAAATATCTTTCTTCTCTCTTAAAAATTCAGATTCTTCTCTAGTGGGTCTTAAAATCTTTGTTCCAGGAATTGATCATCCTGTTTTGATGTCAATAGCCAATACTGAAGTTCTTGAGTGCAGCAGTTTTCCATCCAACTCCTTTGTTTTCTATTATGTTTTACAATTAGCTAAAGTTTTAGCAAAAGTATCAACTGGGAAGAAAGACTCTTTATGAGGCATTTCAGATTCATCAGCTGCAGAAGCTACCAAGAAAGGTCAAAACCAAAACCAAAGGTAAGTCTCTGTATTTACATTTAAAACAGGCAGCCCAAACAGCAGAGAGCTCTTTGCATTTGTTAAGCACAAATGAAGCATTCTCAAGTAGTGAAGTGTGAAGGTGACTGATAAATCAACCAACAATGTTTTATGTTAAGTGTTTGCAAAAAGAAGAATTTAGGACAGAAAACACCTTTTTTCTCCTGAGAGTATGCTTATTCATGATTCCACCCTGAAAATGATGGCTCCACATCAAGAAGAAATCTGTCTCAGTATTTTTGTTTCTTTGCTTCTATTGTTTATCTATGCACCAAATTTTCCTTTTATTACATCTTTTTTTTATTATTATTATTTTTTCACCTTAAGACAAACCTTATTTGGTTTTTTTTTGCACTAACTCAGCATTTTCTTTGTGAATCAATAGGTAGAGCTGCACAGGTGATAAACCAGAGCAATGCAATTATTTTCCTCCTTTTTTATATGAATCTCCCCCAAGCTAACTTTTCTGTTAACTTGAAAAATGTGCACAGACCTTTTCTAACACAAGATCAAACTTGCTGACATTCTTCAGTGATCCAAAGTGTGAATGAAAAATGTTTTCATTTTTATTCTCTGTAGTAGCAGCATCTATTGCCTGAACAATTTGCATCATGAGTGTTACATGGCTGTTCACTGTGGGATACATAAAATGGGCTCAGAGTGCAAAGGTGTGAATACTCTGAGATCCTTGGATTTCTGTAGTGAGCACAATCTGAAAACCTGTGGATAAAGCTGTAAATAATAAAATACCAAAACTATGATCTCTAACAAATGGTCACTCTGTCCAATACAAAACAATTCTTATTGAGGGAGGCTTTACTCCAGTAACAGTCCTGCTATACATTTTTTATTTCATCTGCCTTATGTCTTCATTCCAGTGCCAGGGCCATACCTGGCCACCAGAACTCAGCTATCTACACTAAGTGACCTGTTAAAGCAGTCTTTGACATGGTTTTGGCCCAAATTTTGCACTGTAGAGCCCAGTTATATCCCTCCCTCCCCTAGAAAAAGGAAATAGACAAACTGGAGAGATACCAATTGAGGGTCCCTAAGGTGGTCATGGGACTTTCATGACATACATAGACAAGCTGCGAGAGTGGGGTTTCTTCATACTATTAAAAAGAAGGCTACGTGGCAGATATCATAGCAGACTTCTACAGTCTAATTGGGGTTAAAGAACAAAGAGCTTCTCAGAGGTGTAAAATGAAAATGCAAGTGACAATAGGCACAAAATGCTACATCTATAAGGAAAAATTTGATGAGATACAAGGAGAAAAATTTTCCCCGTAAGGGTGGTCAAATACTGAAACAGGTTGTTCTGAGAGCCCATGGAATTGCCATTTTTGGAGACACCCAAACTCAGCTGGACATTGAACTGCCCTCTAAAACCCAAGTGACCTTGAAAATAGCTCTATCTGAGGGCTTTGGATTACCTGACCTCCAGAGGTCATCTTCCTCTTCCTAGCTAAATTAGTCTATGATCCTATGATTTTATATATTTATACCTATTTTAACACTATGGTTCTGTTCAGACTGTGGGAGTTGACTTGTGCAATAGAGAATGGACTCTGTCACTACTCAATTCTGGTAAAAATAGAGCTATTCTGCTCCAAAAATTGGGCTTTGTGTGCCGGAAGTTTCTTATTTTTCCTTCATTGTCTTCTGTGATTATTTACAATGCACTATGTATAGCATTATATACATATATAAGGTATATATCTGCATAAACAAACCTCTGTGGGGAACAGGAAGTGATTTTTATATTATTAGGCAAGGCTTTTTCTATTATTTATTTCTTCATAAGTCTTGTCTTCTATTTTAGGAAAAATTTAAAAGAATTAAAAGAGCAGAATCCCACGCTGTAGTTTTCTTGAATATTCAATACATGCAACCAATTCCTTATCTAGAAAAAGTAATGAAACCTGCCATGTTACTGAGGTCTCAGTTTTAGTTGTATCAGGGCAAGCTAACTTGTAGCAATCAACTAAGATATATCAAACAAATAATATCTAAATTGCATTAAACGCAAAATGTAGTTCCAAGTTATAATAAATCTTTTCTCTACTCCCTTCTGATGCTGTACACAAAATGCTTCTCAGTATTAGAGTGTTCTGAATTGTCTTGCAGATGATCCATTGGCATACAGGCCACATGGTAAGGAAAATAGAGTTCTAAAGACCAGAGAAGTCATCTCCTTCATGGCAAAATCAACTGAGGAGAGAAACCTAATAAAGCATCAGTTTAGGCTAATGCACAAGTTGTATGCAGCTGTTTCCTCATTTTCAACTGACCAGCTTTGAAGATGGCTGTGATAAGCTTCTCCTATGCTCCTCTTTGCTTTTATTGACATCAGTGATAAATTCTCATTGGCTTTCCTAGGAAGAAAGCTGGATCTACCATGTGTGTACCATCTTTGATGCTTGAAGGATCAGTAAGCTCTTATACATATGTACATGAAAAGACACGGACCCAAGTGACCATCCAAGTCTTTTTCTTCATAATTATCTGCATAATAATCTGAATCACTGAAGTAGTTAATATATACAATAACCTTTGTACTGTGCCTTTACCCCAGAGGAACAATGTCTGTGATTCATAATGCTCATTATGTGCTACATTTGGCACATTGTCAACAGTACTACCTTTTAGAAAGCCAGGATTAAGGGTAATGGAATGGAAAATTTCCTTTATCCCATTACTGTGTCAGTCTTGGTGTATGTCATGTATTAGCTTGCAACCAAAAGGCAGTGTGTGTGTCTTCAAATCACGTGTTCTTTGACTTTCTAAAGGGAGTACAACCAACATGAAAGGAGACAAAGTAAAGTATCTTCAGTGACTTGAACGAATTATTTATTTTTATTTTCTTTCCTTTCTTTTTTCTTTTTAGTTGGCATTTCCAGTTTCTTACTAAAAGCATAATTTAGTCAGAAGCTGCTTTCCTGTCTAATGCCTAAATATGTAGGCTGAAAATGACATATTGTCTGGAATTCAGGGATACAGATGAAAATTTTCACCTTCCTCTGAAAATGCAAACAGTGTTTGGCACTAGAAATTGTGTTGATTTCAGAAAGTTTTACAAATTGCTTATGCAAACCCCACCAAATACAAAGGTTTCTTTATTCAATCCTAAATTACTGTTCCATCCAAGCCAACATCGCCATATTCCAGATACTATCTAACAGACCTGAAAAACCCCTTCCCCTCAAATTGCTTGTTTTTCTTAACATGCAAGGCAGTCTAACAACTGTAGTGCCAACTACAGCCACACACAGTTATACTGGTAGGATTATCTCACTTATTACAATTCTTAAGTATTATTAGGAAAAATATTGATATTCAAACTCCTTGCTAGAAGTCATCTTGACTATTACTGGATATAAATTCAAGAAACTGACAAATACCTCCTATTCTTAGAATCATAAAATAGTTAGGGTTGGAAAGGACCTTAAGATCATCTAGTTCCAACACTCCTGCCATCGGCAGGGACACCTCACACTAAGCCATGCCACCCAAGGCTACTGTCCAGCCTAGCCTTGAACACCGCCAGTGAATGGAGCATTCACAGCTTCCCTGGGCAACACATTCCAGTGCCTCACCACCCTCACAGTAAAGAATTTCTTCCTCATAGCCAATCTAAACTTCCCCCATTTAAGTTAGAACCCGTTACCCCTCGTCCTATCACTACAGTCCCTCATGAAGAGTCCCTCCCCAGCATTCCTACAGGCCCCCTTCAGATACTGGAAGGCTGCTATGAGGTCTCCACGCAGCCTCTTCTCCGGGCTCAACAGCCCCAAGTTTCTCAGCCTATCTTCATATGGGAGGTGCTCCAGTCCCCTCATCATCCTCGTGGCCCTCCTCTGCACTTGTTCCAACACTTCCATGTCCTTTTTCTGTTGAGGACACCAGAACTGCACACAATACTCCAAGGGAGGTCTCACAACAGCAGAGCAGAGGGGCAGGATCACCTTCCCTCAACCTGATGGTCATGCTCCTTTTGATGCAGCCCAGGATACAGTTGGCTTTCTGGGCTGTGAGCGCACACTGAAGTTGGCTCATGTTTATTTTCTCATGGACCAACACCCCCAAGTCCTTCTCTGCAGGGCTGCTCTCAATCTGTTCTCTACCCAACCTGGAGCTGTGCCTGGGATTGCTCCAACCCAGATGTAGGACCTTGCACTTGCCATGGTTAAACTTCATCAGGCTGGCATTTGCCCACCTCACAAGCTGTGTCAAGGTCCCTCTGGATGGCATCCCTTCCCTCCAGCATATCAACTGAACCACACAGCTTGATGTCATTGGCAAACTTGCTGAGGGCGTGCCCAATCCCACTGCCCATGTCACCGACAAAGATGTTGAACAAGACCAGTCCCAACATCAATCCCTGAGGGACACCATTCATTACTGGTGTCCAGCTGGACACTGAGTCATTGAGCACAACTCTTTGTGTGTGCTCATCCAGGCCTGTTCTTCACCCACCGAATGGTCCACCTATCAAATTGATGTCCCTTCAACTTAGAGACAAGGATGTCATGTGAGACAGTGTCAAATGTCTTACACATCCAGGTTTCCTCCAAGATAACTGGAAGGTCCTAGATTAGGCAGGGTTGAACAATGTGATCAGTTGTTGCTTTCCAGGATGCAGTAGCTTTAGACAGAAAGTTCAGATCCTTTGTGAGAAAGAGAATTACTGAAAATAAATATTTACAGCAATATCACATTCTAGACAAAACTCACATTTGCAGTTGCTGCATCATGAAAACTGGAGCTGAAGGCTATATGAACACTCTAGTTGTTGGATAGTCACACCAAGAAGTTAATTTCAGGAACCTGTCATTTGCATAAAAGAAATGGTGATGAACAATGATTTATTGAACTCAATGGCAGAAAACAATTGGAAAAAAAAAAATATAAACAGTTTTCATCTGTCAACATTTTTGCTTGAGGAACCATATATTGCACATCATGATAAATGGGATCCAAGTGCTTGCACTTAGTTATTTTCCTTTTAGTTTGTTACATTTGCTACAGGCAGAAGCAAAGTTACCCTATGGAAATCATCACACCCACTCTTCAAGAAATGTTATTCCCTTGTCTTCTCTTAAGCTTTGTGGCAAGTTCCCTGCTGCCTTGTCACTCTAAAATAATGTGCATGGCCTCAGGAATTCTTTCTCTAATTCCTGCTGCATGATAGGTTATATTCCATTCAGATGGCCTGATCTGTATACATTTGGATTATCCACCTAATTAGAATCACAGAATCATAGAATAGTTAGTGTTGGAAAGGACCTTAAGATTATCTAACACTAACCCCCCTGCCATGGGCACAGACACCTTGCACCAGACCATGTCACCCAAGACTCCATCCAACCTGGTCTTGAACACCACCAGGGGTGGAGCATTCCCAACTTCCTTAGGCAACCCATTCCAGTGCCTCACCACCTTCACAGTAAAGAACTTCTTCCTTATATCTAACCTAAACTTCCCCTGTTGAAGTTTAAATCCATTCCCCTTGTCCTGTAGCTATAGTCCCTAACAAAGAGCCCCTCCCTGGCATCCTTATAGGCCACCTTCAGATGCCAGGAAGGCTGCTCTGAGGTCTCCACACAGCCTTCTCTTCTCCAGGCCTGAACAGCCCTAACTTTCTCAGCCTGTCTTCAAATGAGAGGTGCTCCAGCCCCCTTCTCATCCTTGTGGCCTTCCTCTGTGTTCTATTTGTATATTAATTTTATTGTTGCTGGTTTTAAGAGGCTTTTCTTCCTAGGTTTCAGTTTATTTTATTTTATTGCTTTATTCATTTTTTTTATTTAAGTGATTTCTCCCGAAATACTGACTTACAGGAGAAGGAAACAAGACTTTTGTGCTCCTAATCATAACCTCCGGTTTCTGAAACCTTTAAGTTTCCTCATTGCTACTCTTAAAAAGAAGCATTTAAAGCTGTATTGCCTTTCTTGATGTCTTGTAGCAAAATCACGTTTCCACATATAAAAATCCACATGCCTAGGGAATTCGCAGGTTACTCTTGGAATTTAAAATGCTCAATATAAAGCACAGAGGACTTGATGCCATGAGGAATCTTATTCCCCCAAGTGCAACACCATGTCAGCTAGCTTTTGGAAAGGAGCAGGACGTCTGTACCCAAGCAGTGCCCTGTCACCTTCTTAGATCACACCAGCCACTATATAATGGAGGTGCATTCTCACTTGCTCATGCTGCTTGCATAAAAGTTATGGTGTTCTTCTTGTCTAAGTGCTGTGCAAGAAAAAGACCCGAATGGAATGGCTGTTTGATTTGTCTTCCTATTATTCTGTCACACTAATTGATCAAAATAAAATTAAAAAAGCTGATTGGCTTAGAAACACTGAGCTCCAAGTAAGAAATTGGGTTTTGGTATAACTTGTGCCAAATTCATCTCCCTTTGATGCAAACTGCAGTCAGTTGCTCTCCAAGAGATAGCCAGCTGTCTCCATCTGTCCTTCAAAGTCACATTTGCAGAAGCTCATTAGGTTAAGGTAAGGACCACAGTCAGATCATCTGCCTTGGCTTCTTCTATGCCACCACCACGGTGCAACACCCAATTACTCCTACACAGCAGCCCGTAATTTGTATATATGGCTAAACCATTTTTTTTCATAGAATCATTGAATATCTAGATTTGAAAGGGATTCATAAAAATCACTGGGTACATCTCCCAGCTCCTCACCGGACTACCTAAAACTAAATTATTTTCCTTAAAGGCACTCAGGTTTGAACTAAAGACATCCAGGAATGAGTAATCCACCCCTTCACTCCATAATTTGTTTCAACTCTTAATCAAGGTCAGTACTTAAAGCAGATTATCTTTTTTTCTATTATTTATTTACTATTTATGTTCATTCTTGTACTGCAAACCCCGTCTTCTCTGAAATATCTGCCAGACTCAGTAATTGGACACAGTAATTACAGTGATTTTGATGTGGGATAGAGGAAGAGTGCTTATGCTCAGTTGTTGCTGAAAAAGCTGCTCATTGCCACCCTATAGTGAAGTCAGCAGTCAGCTGGCATTGCTTAACCTGCCGCTGTGTCTTGACTGTCTCCCTACACCAGGAGGTAGGTCAGACTTGCTGATGAAGTTTGGCTTACTCAAGCACTCTCAATAGTGGATCCACTATTAGGAGTTTATACTCAGCCCAAAACAGCATTAGACACTGACTCTGATTTTGTGGGCATTGCAGCAAAAGCTCCGAGAGCAGAAATAGCATGATCAGTGAAACCCTGAAAACATGAAATCATAGAATGGTTCAGGTTTTAAGGATCTCAAAGACCATCTAGTTCCAACTTCCTGACATGGGCAGGGGCATCTGCTGGGAACTGATATCACTTCATTTGGAATTTACCCCAGATTTCTAGCAATAGTAGGGCAGACATCCTAAAGGGGTTAATGTTAGTAATTACATGCATATTAAATGTAGGTATTTCAGTTCAGCTTTTGATGCCATCTACATGGTACTAACTTGAATATCCATCTGCTTTAATGAACACTGTCTTCTATGCCTTAAAGTTTATTGATGTTTCCTCTGTTTCTGGCAGACACATGGTACCTATTAACAGCAGAGGAGGAAAGAAATCTATTTGTGGTTGGCAAAGAGATTTTTCTCTGGCCGATAACTTTCAATTCTTAAGCACTTTCAAAGGCTTGAGGATCTATCATTTTCTCTTACAGCAACACTGCTTTTGCAGGTATGCCCCTTTTACTAATACAGATCTGTTGGAGGTTTCACTTTTCCCTACCTTCTGAACTTGACTTTAGAGGAGCATACGCTCATTTGGTATATGGCAACAGAAAAACACCCTGTCCTTCCCTAGCTTCCCCAATACTTGCTTTTCAGTCTGTTGTCATCCTTTAGCAAAGAAGCTTTACATGGAGGTTAGCAAATATAACAAACTGATCTTTTTGAAGACGAATTACACCATTCTTTCTTTTTTATGTTTTTTTTTTGTAATTTTGGAAACCTTGAAGATTGAAATCCTCATAAACATCTCTTCATAAGATATCCACTGTCACTTTTTATTTGTCTGAAACACTTTTTTCCCATTGGTACATTTTTCAGCATTTACCCGGATGAAAAAAAATGCTACTTACTGATATAAGCAAGCTTGCAACATTTTAGCAAATTAGATAAGCTGTTCTACAAAAGCCAGGTTGACAGCAACGCTTCAAAAATGAGACTATAATGTGATAAAAAAACATTATCCTGCCTTGTGTCTGCATGGAGAATAAGAAAATGAATAAAACGTAGCAACAAATGAAGACTGGGAGAAATTTCCAGAGATGGGAAAAACTAAAGTGGAGCTAGAGAAGAATAAAGCAAAACCTTCTGAAAAGGCCTTGTTTGGCTACAAGAATTTATGGCTTCTCATTTTATCTCCATGGACCCTCTGTGAAACCACTTCCCATGCCAAACCAGAATGATTTGTCAGCTGTCCATTAAACCTTTTTTCTTCTAAAGGCTTAACCCCAGTTATGTGCCTATTGCATTTCCACAGAACGGTGTATCCCTGTTTCAAATAAGAGAGTTTAATGCATCCCTGAAAGCATCCTTGTCACTGATGTTAGCAGTAATAAACATGGCAGGCCGAGGATATATTCCCAGAAGGGCTCCGACAGTGCTTAACATAAGTTCCAATAAACCGACCTGTATGGAAATGAATCTGCTACTTGATGATGTCTCTCTCTATTCAGCTGTGCAGGTTAAAACGTTTATCTTGCTGTTATTCCTTAGTGAGATACAACTTTTCTGTAAATAACAATGCAGACTGTTTTCTTGCTTCTGTTCCTTCAGATCTTGAAACAAAAGCTCTGGGTGCAACGGGCTATGGCTAAAGCACCAAAACTGGGTGAGGTTTACACTACTCAGCATAATTTCTATTATGCTGTACTTTGCTTTAGTGTCATGCAACCTTTTGTAGTATTAAGCCCAGCAGCACCTCTGGAGGGTGTTTGCCTTAGCCCAGTGTCTTTGTACAGATGGAAGAAGGATGAGTGATAAGAAGCTGCATAATTACGTAATAACATAGCCAATGTACTGCCCAATCTGGCAATATAAATGACTCAAATTAGCACTGAAACTGAGAGGAAACCTTTGGAATAATAGTAGTTCCCTCCTGATATGGAGAAAATGGCAGCCAACAGAAAAATAGGTGCACTGCGATGCAGCCAGAATATTAGTGTGCTGCAAATATTTTTGCTTTCCTGTCTTTGAGAGTCATTGCAAATTTTTGGAAGGCTTAGCATAGCCATGAAACTGTCCACCCTTCAAGCTATCACCTCTCTTGGAGTATTGTGTATAGTTCTGGTGTCCTTAACGTAAAAAGGACATGGAACTGTTGGAACAAGTGCAGAGGAGGGCCACGAGGATAATAAAGGGGCTGGAGCACCTGTTGTATGAAGGCAGGCTGAGAAAGTTAGGGCTGTTGAGCCTGGAGAAGAGAAGGCTGCTTGGAGACCTCATAGCAGCCTTCCAGTATCTGAAGGGGGCCTATAATCAGGATGCTTCATGAGGGACTGTAGTGATAGGACGAGGGGTAACGGGTTCAAACTTAAACGGGGAAGTTCAGGTTGGATATGAGGAAGAAATTCTTTACTGTGAGGTTGGTGAGGCACTGGAATGTGTTGCCCAGGGAATTTGTGAATGCTCCACCCCTGGCGGTGTTCAAGGCCAGATTGGACAGAGCCTTGGGTGACATGGTCTGGTGTGAGGTGTCCCTGCCGATGGCAGGGGTGTTGGAACTAGATGATCTTAAGGTTGTTTTAACATCTATAAGTAAGCTTTACATGAGCAGAACCTCTTCTTTTTTCAAACCTGATTAAATTCTTTTATTCTCAGCTGCCACTGCAAAAAAAAAAAAAAAAAAAAAGAAAAAAAATAAGCTTACTATAAGCAGAAAGCTCCTCACTAATCTCCAAATCTCCATGGAGAGTGCATCTGTTATGGTGTGCTCTGTGATCTCACAGGTTTCCTAGTGATCTAAAAATAGCTTTTTTTGCTCATAATTTGTTTTACAAAATCTGTTGTGTCTTTTTCAGTATATCAAAGTAATAGCTATGAAATAAAGGCCCCCCAGAAAATCTGCTCATTTATTCTGTCATAGAAGAAAGCCAATAGAAATAACCCAACTCACTCAGAGAATTATTTTTATACCATTTATAAGCACGGCCTTCAAAGAAAGTATAAACGCCTTTAGTGCCTTGAAATACCTGCTGTTGGACCTAAACTTGTATTAATGAAATCAAAAAACAGTGCTGTTTGCTGGACACATACGATGTAGGAAGGAGGATCCCCTCCCCAGGGCTTTTAAAGCAAGCCTGTTCAAGCATCCTTGAACGCTTTGTTGGTTAACATGCTTTGTCTCACCTCTGTGGAAACAGACCCTGCAAGGAAGCGCTCCTGTGGCTCCTAAAGAAAAGTCACTTTGTACCTTTGCCTTTGTATGATCACGGACCGTCTCTCTGAAATCAGCCAGCAGCCCAAATTCTGCTGCAGGATGAGTGCCCCCTGCCACGTAATAATGTGCTGCCAGGACAATGCACATCCTTTCCTTTGCCTCAAGCCTGCTGGTTTACACTGGGATGTTTATTTTGGTGCTTTCCAACTTCTGTGCCATGAAGAAAAACAATAATCTGTTCCTTTCACCCTGTCCATGCTATCTGTGATGTCTGTATATCCCTTTAGTTTTCTCCTCTTCTAAGAAGAGTCTATTTATCCTGTCATTGCTCTGAAGCTGCTCCATGTCTTGTAACAAGGTTTTGCTGCCCTTCATCAGATCTATCCCTCTTCCAATTTCCTCTGATACAGGGTATTAGTGCTGCACATGTACAGCGCCAGAAGCGCAGGCAACAGCTTGGCATTATTTTCCAATTCATCATGCTGTTGACTGTAGCTGAGCTCACCATGGATGCGGAACAAAGTGAGATGGAAGTACTGCCATGTCCACCAATACCACCAGCTTTGTGCTGGTAAAATCTCCTCCAGTTTCTGAGTATTGGTTGGACACATTTATGGATAGATTACTGCTGAAGGGGAGAGGATGATTCTGTGAGGAATCTGCATCCACTCAAATCATGGTGAGACATTTGACTACAGACACATGGCGCTTATGGCTTACGGTTAAATGGATCCAAAAGCTGCCTTGATTTGAAAACATACAACTTCGTAATCAAAACCCAGAGACAAAACAACAGATAACAGCATTGATCCATTCTCTTGCTTTATTTGAAAGCACATTCAGAAAACAAAGTGCAGAAAATAAAGTCTGTGCATGATCCCATCCATCTGGTTGTGTGTTTAGAGGAATAAAAGAGGGCAGAAAAAAATGAAAATAACTAATCTGTTGTTCCAAACCAGTGACAGCAATGTGTCCCCTGGTGTTAAGCACAGTCAGTCAGTTAGGTTCTTTGCTGCTTCATAACACAGTGTTATATATTAACAACATATTAACTCAGCAACACATTTGAGAACTTACACAGTTATTTAAAGGTTCACTCCATAAATTCTTTCTTACATTCTCGATTGCGGTTCTAGGACATTGTACTGAAACACAGTGTATTGGAAACCTTCATATACACTAACAATTGAATTTCGTACTATGACTTACAAAACTGTAGCAGTTTATGAACTCTGCCACCACTCTGACCTCTGAGGTTCATTAGTAACCACACTCAGATCTTCCACAACACTTTGAGTTCCAGTATACTGATAAAATGCAGCAATAAGTATTCTAGAAAGCTCTGCATAAATTTTTTACAGCCATACACAGCTTGGAATATCGCTTGCAACACCAACATGCTATTACTGACACTTCAGCTGTGTATTGCAGTAGGCCACTGGGAAGGTTAAGCACATTTTTAAAAGAATATAATTAAGCAGAATGGGGAGGAAGCTGAACTCAGCAACAAGAACAAAGCCATCATCAGCCTTCCTCACCTTTATGCTGCTGACCAAGGTCATTCCTTTCTGCAGTCAGTACCTCTCCTCAGCAAGAGGGACCTTCTTAGCTCAAAGTCTGGTTGTCTAAGCCAGAGGAGGAGAACTAGCCCCTAAACAGGGGTCAATGTATCTGGCATTTCTTGGGTCCACCTTGCTCCCATAAATCCAAAAAGACACTTTCTCCTTTCATTTCTATCACAGTTTCAGAGCATGGTCATTTCCCTTATTTCAAAGGGTTGTTTCTGATTTATCTCATATCTAATTGAGAGAGAAGCCCTGCTCCTTCCTACTTTCCCTTTTCCCTATGGACCCAGTCCCTTTACTGAAGGTGTTATAAACCAAGTGCAACTCCAGCAAGGCTGGTAAGGCTGCTGTGTGGAAAATGTGCAAGACAAATAGGAAGTGCAAGGTCCATTTTTTACTTTAGAAGCTGGAAATTGATGTAGACCATGGACTTCTAAAGATGTGTGCATCTATTTTCAGCAGGAAAAAATCCAGTCTCCTAAACACGGGAGAAAGCTAGCTAATACGTGTTGATGATTTCTTGCTCTACAAAACTAAGCGTAGACCAGTATCAGGACATTAAATGTAAATAGAATTCTACTGGCAACAAACTGTAAAATAGCACATACACTAAAAATTACATTTGAAATAATTTGTTAATAGGACACATTTTCAGTAGTAGGAATATCTTTCTGTATGATGAATATATACCTATGCTTTGAGATGGCAATCATACTTCAGTTACTTTGAGTCAATATCACTAACAGACTATTGATATATTTGTAAATTTAACTCTATTAGAAATATAATTCCTAAGAATGCAAACACAGATCACAAACCACTAATAAATGCTTTTGCAAATGTAATTGTCTCATGTAATTTCCCTGTGGGTATTTGATTTATTTTAATTTAATCACTTTGAGATTACAGGTTTATTATCATATTCTCAAAAGCTCAATAGCTTGACTGAAAATATTTTATTCCCATAAATAGTCTATGGCAGAAATTACAGCACTTAATTTCAGCTTGAACTGCAAGTGTTGCAGAACGATATGCCACTGAAAAGCTCATCTAATAACTGAGAAAGCAAAGCTACTTCTTTCATAACAAAGTTTAACTTGGCTTTTGTATATGCCACTGAATTACACCAGCTTTGGATTTTGAAACCACACCATTAAAAGCAAAATTCCCCTGTATGACAGGTCTTTTGAAGCTGGTTTCAATGTATATAATTTAGCTGTCAGTACAGCGAGGTCAGCACTCATTTCCCCAGCAGCACAGATAGGTTCTAAGGTGAGATACTACCAACGTTTAAATTTGGAAATTGTTCAGAAAAATCAGATGTCAGAACTAAAAATGGCCATTTAGAAGTACTTCCTGCTGTAAATAATTTCTGCTAGTGGATTAGCTACTCAATTCTTGAATATCTGGTCAGTCATGCCCTATCTTCACCGTCTGAGATTCCTTCCAAAGCCTGATAGCTCGTGTAGTTCAGAAAGTCCCACCTGAGCTTTTCCTGCCTTAGCTTCCAGCTTTGATTTCTGATTTTATCACCTTCTGAATTTACAGAAGATGATAGAATAAGAAATCATTCCCTTCATTTACATTCATTCCCTTCATTTGCATTATTACCTTAAAGCTATTTACAGACTGATTCTCAGACCTTTTCTCTTCTAGGCCAGTTAGCTTAACCCTGCCGTCTTCTCCTTTTAGCTTCAATTCCTTATAGAAGATCTTTTTTTTTTTTTTTTTCCTTACCTGCCAGGCTTCCTCTAAAGCCTTCCTTTGCTCTGGGGACCAGAACTGCAAGCAGACAAGGAGGTTCTCTATGCACTGATCTGTTGAAGATAATGGCTTGTAATTCAGGATCAAGGGTGTTCAGATGCTCCAGAGGAAGACTATTAGGTGCTGTAAATAACCTCCATGAATGCAAAACCCTAAGTTAAGATGACTTTCTTGATATGTTTGACAAGATTTGTGCCGAAAGAGCAAGATTCACATCAGCCTCTGATTTTAGGATGTTAAGCCTCTGTGTAACCCTTTTTACAAACTAAAAAGACCTTTGCATCTCTATTTTCATATCTATTTCCTACACATATATATTTTCTAAATGTTTATTATTTTCATTAATGTAGGATTATGCTTGATGCAATGTATATATTATTCATCATTTAAAATGGATATTTTATCACACTCTATATCTACCATCTATGACTGAAATATATTCTGTGAAACAAATTGGGTTAATGTAATATTTACTTGATATTCCACAAATTTCTTTGTCATTTTACACAAAGACTTAGAGACCTAGTCGCAAAATTGCCTTTAGGTGTGTTAGGTCCAAAATACAGATCAACAGCGTGTGTTGCTGACTCAGGAAACATACAAAACCTTTGCTATTAGTATCTTTCATCCAGATGTTGCAGGTACCAGATTTTATACTGATCTTTCTTAGAACAGATCTTTAATTGCAGGTGCCAGTTTTCTAGGGTTTTATTCTCTGCACACTTGAGACACAAAACTACTGTCAGTGACTTATAAAGGCTTATTATACATAACTAGTGAAGAATGTTTTAAATCCAGAAGTAATGAAAGCATGAAAACCTGTAACTAAACCTCGCATTTCAAAATTGTATTCAAAAGATTTTGTTCTGACCTATAGGTCAAAGACCTGCTCCACCACCTACAAGGTGAAACAAAGGCATAACTGGGCAAGTGAATATCATGCTGGGCAATTACAAAAATAACCTTATCACTGCATGCACCATGTGCAAACTGAAGCGGA
Source organism: Myiopsitta monachus (assembly GCA_017639245.1). Taxonomy (NCBI): domain Eukaryota; kingdom Metazoa; phylum Chordata; class Aves; order Psittaciformes; family Psittacidae; genus Myiopsitta; species Myiopsitta monachus. The sequence goes on along the minus strand of CM029922.1, from coordinate 19,777,881 downwards.
ATACGAGTCATCCTGAAACAGAAAGCATGTAAATTAGAGAAAGGTCAATATGGAATCACAATGGATCAATAACATATGTAAACAGGGTGATGACAATAAAGGCCTCTTCTCTTCATTGTTTAGAAACAGCTCTCCAGAAATTCTGGTTTCAGATGGCCAAATTGAGCTAGAGAACTCAAAAGATTTGTGAAACTCTGAAAGACAAATATGTGTAGGAAACCAATGTAACTGAAAAGATGTCAAAGCAGCTTTCCTGAGGGATGGAGATAGACATGTGAAAGTTCCCTGACAGGAAGAAGAGGTAGAGGCACGGTCGTAAAATTAATCATGTAGAATTAGAGAAGAACTAAGTGCTTGGCTGGTTTAGAGCAATACAGGTTTTTTCTTGTGACTGAGATCACACTGCACACTGGAGATGGATCATCCTCCAGAAGACGCTGTCCATCCAAGAAAAACATTCTATAAGAGAATCCAATTCACTAACATTTGCCTGTCAATTCTCATACTCTCATGCATGTAATCATACTCTCTTCATATGAAGATACATCAATTTTCATTTTCCCTTTGGATGCCACAAAGCCTAAAATGTTATGCAAGGCTGCAATCACACACAGTAGGTGATAAGTATTTTTAACAAGCTACTTGTTGGGTTGGGTTTTTTTTATTATTGCAGGTATAAATTTTGCTATAGCTGCATTCATCTGCATGAGCAAATGGTCTCTACTCTTTTCCCAAATCTCACAAACATAACTTTTGTTTGTTATGCTCTACTTTTTTCAACTTTTCCTGTCATAAAAAGTTTGCATAATTCACCTATTCCAAGTGTCTCTTCAAGCATTTTAAATCTTGATAGTTATACATTGCCAGCAGATTTCCAATTCCGAGAAAAAATGTTACATGAGTTCTTCATCTATGACTAAAAAAGGCCAAATTTAAAGTTTCCATGTACATGTTTTGCATAATTTCACTGTCTGTAACCTAACAATACAGAGTAGTGGCTTACTTTCACTGGGACAATTTCACTGTCCAGGTCCGTCCATTACCTAAATAGAATCTTAACCTGTGGCAGTTATTTCTTTCAAGCCACTGACAGTGAATTCAGATAGTATTTTGCTTCTTGGCAGATCAGTCTGAATGTGCACATAGGATACATAACAAAAGATTAGCATTTATAGCTATTATACTTGATGACACTGTTTTCAATGAAAAACATTTGGTTTAATATTAACACATAAAATGAGGATTTTTCTTAATACAACAAAGAGATTGAAATATTGAAAATGCAATAAAGGAACCTTCCTTCAGAATTGTATCCCTTACTGAGTCATCATAGTGAGTGTGCTTAACTTTGTTGGTGTTTGACTAACTCAGATCCCAAAACAGCAGAAGTTTGAACCCTGCAAAATATGTAGAAGATTTCATGAACAGAAAACAAGAGTTTCACTGTCTTTTGATGACCTCAGACCAAAGTCACATGTCTCAGTTTTATATTAACATTAATTTTGTAGAGCACATGTAGAGGACAAAACTGCCCTGAGTATCACTGGCAAATTATTACCTTTTGAACAACCAGGCTACGATCTTCAATTCCATTCAAACTGGACCTTGAAAATTTAAATCCATGACGAGGCCTCTTATTCCTCTACCACTGTGATCCCAAATAGAGCTCAAATCAACTGTATGATTTGCTTTATACTAGTGGACAACAAGGGTGCTCCAGTTTTATCATTAAATTAAAAGAGATCCCAGAGCTCTCAGGCTCAGATTCCACATTTAAATTGCAGTACTGCATGCTTGAATGTTTATGTCTAGGTTGATTCAGGAAAATATCTTTCACTTGAACACATGCTCAGTATAAGCACATCTCTTAACTCCTGCTCAAATTGAAGCTCTATTGTTTCATACAGAGCAAGATACTATTCATCAGTGGTAAAACTGTGTCTTCAAACAAATATAACTATGGGACTGAATAAAAAATAAGTATATTTAAATAGATCATGTGAAACATTTTTATCATTATTAAGGAAGTTGGTAGTTACAGTTTACTAAACCTCTGAACTATTTAAATAGCACATGCATCTAGTACATTCCCTATAGTGGAATCAAAAAATATTTTACAGTCCTTAAGAATGTAAGGTTCAGCCCCACCACAAGTATGCATCCAGTCCTGGGGTGACCCAACAGGAAAAGAAAGCACCTAATTTAAAAAAAATAAAGAGAAAAGCTTCCCCAATGGAAACTACAAGAAGGGCTCATGCACAAACTGTGAATTGACATAGCCTGAAATCTGGCCAGACTAGTGGGTAACTTCTACAGTCTTACCAGCAGTTCTGCTCCAACTAATCTGTATTCATAGGACCACAGTACATCTGCCTTACATCTGACCATAGTTACAATAGCATCTATATGTACCAACCAAAGTTTGCCCGGGTGATGAAAAGAACAAAAGCTGCAGGATGATGAGGAAAGATTGTTAACAGCTTCATAACCAGATTTTGAAATACTGTGGAACAATTCTTGGCTGAAACTTACAACCATAATCAAGAAATAAACTTATAGACCTTATACTGAATGTTCTACAGAAGGGAAAGTACTCAACTTCTGGGGAAAAAATAACACAAAACATTGTATAGGTAACATGGCAACTCCTTGTACCTCTGTGAGTTCTCCCAGTATTTATTCAAACTTCTTTTTGTAAAATATTGCAGAGAAGGAAACAATATTTCTTCCACTCAGCTTAGGAAATTCAGGAAAATCCAACTTCTACATTGTCTGAATATCATTTGAGAAAATGGCAACTGTTTGCATTGCATAATGGTAGTACTGGGACATGCCAACAAACATTAGAGTATTTTAAACCTTCATGATATTATTGTATAGAACAATATTAACAACACTACAGATCAGCTACAAAAGAAGTTCAGTATGGCAGGGAATACATGATTAAACACAATTGTGAATTAACAGTATGATAAAAAGCACCATTAAATGTTAAATAAGAAAGCAATTGAAACTCTTTCATAAATGCTTTCTCTCCTTAAAGGAGCAAGTCAGCAGAAAAATTCAATCCTTGCAATTTCCTTTTTTCAACAGTGAACACAAATCTGTGTGGGAGACTTTCTGGTGGTATTTTTTTACCATATTATACTTTTTCCCAAATAAATTGCATAAAAACATCAAAATCATTATTTTCATCATTAAAAATCTGCTTATACTGGACTGCTAATTTTGAGTCAGTAGTGATGCCTTAAGGTCTAGAGCAATTTACCTTAAAGTAAATCCAAAAAATAAATATAAGAAAATGGGAATAATTATATCTCAGATCCAACACAACTATTTTGGCTGCCTTATCCTGCAGGTCAAGGCGCATTATTTTTCTGTTGAGGGTATTAGGAACTTACAAGCTCTTTTTAGTAGGACTGTCATTCTAAATCCTTCCTAATCCTTATCCTCTCAGGGCTTAGTGGTTAAAAATTGGAAACAACTGCACTTAAGAAAAATTTCTCTTTTACCTATCCTATAACCTTTCTCATGAATTCCCTAGTTTTGAATCAGGTTTCATGCATAAAACTGAGGAAAGATTTGTCTTTTATATTAGCAAGTAATTTCATGAAAAATGGTGAAAAGTACAATATGAGGTGAAAAAGTCAGTTCCCATTCAAGAAGTCAAACCTGTCTGATTAGTGCCATCACATTCCACTGTAATTTTGGCCAGAGATAAAAAGATGTGCAAACTATTGGCTGGTTCCATTTGGCTTGTATGGAGCTGATTTCATTTAGTTTCTGCTTCTTTATACAAAGTCAATTCATGATTCCAAATTTTTAAATAAAACTAGCATCTGAGCAAGAGATCTTTGCTCTCTCATTCACAAATACCATCTGTGGTGTATGAGTGTGGCACTTCTGGTCTTGCTTTGACTAAACCCAAAATATTTCTGAATACTGAAGAACTGAATTCAAAGTGGTTTTCAAAGTAGCCACTGGAATTGGAGAGATATTCACAGGGGATAATCAATGGGCTAAGGTTTCTTCAGTGGGTGATTTGGAGTCCTGATAACTGAAGCTTCAATTCTGATTTGCTGTCTAAGGGACCCTTTCTCTCACACTCTAGATCTCCAGCAATTGCAGTGGTAATCTAGAGAGTTTAGCTTTAGTAAACTACAGCTAGCCTTTGTGAATACTTCCTTTTCCATGAGGGAAAATATTATCCAAACAATAACTTCTGTTAGTGCTAAAATAAAAAAATAAATAAAAAAAAAAAAAAGTATTTTAAAGCCTCTGAAGTGAATATTATTTTTTTTAATATACAAATGAATCTTTTCTGTTTGTTCTTCCTCTGAGTACTTCAAATATTTACTCAGCAATAATCATGCTATTTTGATCAGAATGGAAAGAACTACATTGTACATAGGACTAGGGAGTAAAATAAAACTGTCATCATGTTTTAATTTATTTACATAAAGAGGATCTTGAGACAGTATGATTGCTTGTCATCAGGTTTTCATTTGCTATATGTGAAATAAGCCTTCATACTTCCAGTTGGGTTTCGTTCACTGCTGTCGAGTCTCTGTGTGCAGATATGGTATACATCCTATAGGAAGGAGAAAGCACAGCAGTTTGCTCATACCAAGATGACAATTAAGTTCCTATTTCTGGGAAACTATTTTTCCAGATAATTTTATTCACTGCACAGGCCTAGGAAAACCAGTTTGCATTCAGCATGAGGGACTGGGTGAAAACGCCTTCCTCCTTCAGCTAAACACAAATGCAGCTACCAAAGATCCACAGAAGGCTACTTTGGAGTTGTCTCCCGTTTGCCCAAAACTGCAGAAGGGTTTTTGGTAAACTAGAAATTCAGCACCTCAAACACTTACAACTGTATATAATCTCTGTATGTTCTGCAGATGAGATAAATCTGAGTGTAAGACTATAGCATAATCTGCTAAGGAAAGCTGTGGGAGCTTGAGATACTGACTCACTGTTTGAACAATACATCAAAACCTGCTGGGATTGGTAAGGGAATCATAGAAATGATGAAATGGGCATTCATGCCTCTAATAAGTGCGTACTGAAGCACATGTTCTAAGCTTTTGAAGCAAATTACTGGAAGTTCTATGGATTCACGCTCACTTATATGTGTTAGCACATTTGTGGCCTTCCTATCAGTCTACACTGTCAGATTAACAGCCACCATTAACTCATTGTTCAATCACAGAAGATTACTTGACTGATATGAGACAGAACTAGAAGCATTTTTCCTTTAAGTGCACAATTAGTGTCTTCAGGAACTCCCATGGTGGTCAGAACCAATTTTACTGGAAAGTTGTAAATAGAAAAAAGGTCTTTTTAGGAGACTTTATTACCCTTCATTTATTTATTTGGGGTTGTGGCTTTGGCTTTGTTTGGTTTTTTTTGTGGTGTTTTTTGTTTTTTGTTTGTTTTTTTTGTATGAGTGGTACCTAAAGGATGAATTAAGGAACTACTGTCTCTCTATGCTAATTCTGTGGCTGAAAGGCATAGTATAAACAGGTTAATTATGTTAGGAATTAACACAATTCTCTCCCTTGTACTTATCTGGCAATGGAGATCATCAGCACTTTCTGGAGGCAACCAGATAGGATGATATGAAAGAAAAGGAACAGGAGTACAGGACTGCTACAAAAACCATTATAACAAATTGAATTTTTCCCAACTGTATTAATGGAGTTACAGCAGGATTTAAAAGTGAAAAAAAATAAAAAAGGCCAAAAAAAAATATTAAAAAACAACAAACAAGTAAAAAACCAACAAAACAAACAAGCAAATAAATAAAACCCAACCATCTCCTTGCTTCACTTTTTACACCTACAGTCACTTTACAAATTTCTATGACAAGAAGTACCCTGAATATTTCATTGTAAAAATCAAGAAAAAAGATTCAGAGAGCTGTGATTTTTGGTAGATCTTAGTTTGGTATTTTTTGGAATATTGTATTCTTAAAGGCACCCTATTTGTCAAAGAAGGAATTACCTTGATTTCTTCAAAGAGCTCTTCTTCAACCCTCCTGATCGGCAACAGGCAAACTTACAATCAATGACCTGGTATATAATTGGGTTGTACATGGCTGCTGACTTTGCAAGCAAAGTTGGTACCACTGAAAACTGAATGGGAACTGAATCCGGCTGCCCAAAGGCTGACCACACAGAGACCACAGCGTAGGGGATCCAGGCAATGAGGAACCCTGCACAGATCAACATTGCCACCTTGTGAGAGGAAAAGAGAAAAGGGAGAGGGTGGTTAGTGTAGCAGTTGACACTAGCAGCGCAGCGCCGAGCCAGGCAGAGTGCAAGGGAGCATCCCCCATGATGGAAAAGAAGAATGATAACTCTTTTCAGGTATTTTTACGATATGAACAAAAGCTGTCACACATTTCTCTATCTAACATCTACTTTTTTTTTCTTTCACCCGATACAGAGCAGTCAGCCTGTTATCACGAACCTTTAAAAATGCTATAAGATCTGGCTAAGCATAAGGAAACTAAATGAGCTCTCAGAAATTAATTTATTTCTTTTTTACATTAAATCTAAATTACTTTATGAGAGTCATTTCAAAACATACAGGCTCTCTTGTTTAGGATAATATATAACAAAGAGCTGTGAAAGTTTTTCAGAATCCTTGAAGCCTTTTAATTTATGGTCTCTTCCAAACAAATGTTCCTCAGAATGTCAAAAAGAAACTCAGCCTCTTTTCTGTTTCCTCCAAGCATGCACTGGGAAAACCAAACCAGATCAAACCAAACCAAACCAATATTGAATAAAAGTCTTCCAGATTCTGGGTTCTTTGAAATCAGATTCCAAAGTTCGTAAAATCAGTCTTTGAAGAAGTTTCCAGGACTGAATTAGGTTCTGATGGTGTGTGAAAGTAGAGGACCCTGAGTGTTTGTAAGTGAGTTTATTTAGGAGGGTAAGCTCTTGTCTATGTCTGCTGTAGCTCCTTCTTCTGTATCACTCAGTACCAGTCACTGAGGCAAAACCAAAGGAAAATAGTAAAATAAAAAAAGATAAGATATTGCGACACCTTGATCTAATGCAGGACTTCTTCCCCTCTGTGGCTGTGCTTATGTCCCACAGAGAAGGCATAAAAACCCAGTAGAACCAAAAACCTGCCACAGGGATGGCAACTGGTAACAGGAGGAAGGAGAAGATTTTGATAAATGAGGTCTATCTTCCGGCAGCACTCATAAGGGGGTCTATGGAATACCTTCAACTGGAAAAATGCCAACCCTTTGAATTCCTTCCAGTACAAACATGGAAAAAGTGAGCATAACATCACTCAATAAGGCATGAGCTGTCAAGACCCTGGGTCCCCCTCCAACAGATAAAAAATTACTGCATTTTCCTGGCTAAGCCAAAATGAAAATACTGGTAATTTGTTTGAGAGTGAGAATGCTAGTACAACAGCTAGGTTTTTTTATTCTAACCTATATCATGGATTTGTATTCCCTTAGAACTCCATTAAAAAGCAAATTACTAAGCATTTAGGTTTCATTCCTGGAATGCAGCAAGAAACAAGAAAAGGACTTCCTTATAAGACGCAGCCAAAGGAATGTTTAGTGTACATATTAAAGGAAAATTGTTTGGGGCCTAAACCTGTGATTTGTATACTTTACCTGAACCAGCCTGTCTGCACGCAGACTGATACCGCTTCAAATGACATCATTCAATAATGCATCCTGAAGAACAGATGCCATTATACTGCTAGCAGTGACAGATTATTACTACATCCAGACTGATAACGATACCTGTGCACTCATTTGGAATAAGGCAATTAGCAGGATTACAACAAGAAATCATCAGAAAGCACAAGGGGTTTAGATATTACATAATCTTTTGTGGAGCTTTTGGTTCCACCTCTTGACCTAGTATTTTTTTCAGGGGAACTTCATTGCTTTATGCTTTTTGTTGTTGTTGTCTGTCACTGAAGAAACAGTGCATGTGAGTCAAGGATCTCAAATGCAGCCTGTTTGTTATAAATTGTGCTGCGGGCTTAAATGACTTATGATGAAGACTCATTTTCCATATTTATATATATCCTGAGATACATTCTCCACTGCAGATCCAAGACAGAAGGGACAACTATTAATGTCTCAACTCAGATCAGACTGAAGTTTTACATGATCCCTCCAGTACAGCAAAAATAAATCTGCAACCTCAGATCACTTTTCATTGCTTTTCAAAGGAAAGGTGCTGAATAACTACAAAACTGCACACATTATAACATTCCTTTTTAAGGGCAAATACATTTTTACCAGCTATATTGGCAGCACTGACCACAGAGGTAGCTAGCTGAGATTCTCCAATATGTTTAGACATAATGCCACTTACTGCCGCGTATTATATAACTCTCAGTTCAACTCCCCAAAAATGTAATAAAATTTGATCGGCCAAGTGGAAGACGCCACTTGTCTCCCTCTTGGCAGGGCTTACGCAGGCTGGTGAATCTTCTACAACTAAGGAATCTGGCTTTATTCATTACAAGTTTTTATTTTGAGAGATTTCCTGGCACAATAACCAGTATCAGTAAGGATCATGTCTGTCACTATTGCCAGCTAGAAAATAGATTCAATCAGAAAGGGAATATAGGACACCATCTGAGATGGAAAATTAGTTTTATCACTTGAGTGCATTTTTATCAGCAGCTTATGGCTGAACCTAGATGATAAACTATTTATATAAAAACAACTGAAATGTCACTGGGGTGACTTTGGTTTATATCTTCATTACCAGAGGAACATAAACTGTCTGAAAGTTTTATTTTGCTTCTACTGTAATCTACTTTTTATCTGTTTTTCCTGTTATAATTCCTCTGCACCTCACATGCTTTAAATAATCATTTATAACTGTTTCTGAAAGCGAAGGGAGATTTACAATTGGGAGCAGGGCCACAGGGAAAAGATACGGGGCATGTAAGGTCACACAAGGAGGTCTGTGGCAGAGCTTTGCAGTGAATCACTATCTCAGGGATTCAGGTACTCCTCTGGAAGCATAAAAACAGTGAAGGACTGCTTGGTACACCTGCTACCAAGAAATAAGCTGTACAACACAACCACAAGGAACAGAAGGTTTGACCACAATCCCAACCAGCAGCACTTGGTATAACAACAGCTAACGAGGTACAAAGACACTTTGATTTCATACCTAAAAGGGGGGTGAGATTTCAAGACCAAATCGTAGGGACAGATGGATGGGTTTGTCCTTCTCACCCTCCCCAGAAGGCACATCTTTCGGTTAGACTCACATGCTTGGCTACCCTGAGAGTTTTGACCAGGGAAAGTAAGTGTGTGATTACAATTCTATTGTTAGTGCTATATAGCTATTCTTCAGTTAATGCATTTATCACTGGCAATCCAGAAGAACTGTATATATTGCATATGAATAAACTGTACTATTTATATGTACTGGTAGAGCCAGTGAACGCAACTGGCTCTTTAAAAGGCAAGTCTAGTCAATAGACTTTCTGTGCAACCACTGTTGGGTCTATAGCTAGCTTTCATTTTTTGCCTACAGTTCACATTTTAATTTTCCTGCAACAGTGCCCTTGTCACAAAATTATGTTTCAACTCCTGTATTTTTCCATCACAACAGTAATGGAGGAGAAAGCTAGAAAAGCTGCCTTCAGAGAATTTTACAACTGCTTAGCATAGCAGAGCATATGGCTGAAGACCTCAAAGCGTGTTTCTACAACCCATCAAGGCAAACTAAGTTAAATCTTCCTACCTACCTTGGTCAGCTTCATTTCAAGTATGTTGCTGTTTTGAATCCTGGTATCATAGTGAGCAACCTCTTTGGTGGATGATTTGACTTTTAAAATTATTTTGACATAAGAAAACACAATCACAGCAGTTGGGAACAGGAGGCAAAAGAAAAGAATGCTCAGAATAAAAGCCTGTCCAGCCACTGAAGCTTGTGCCAGCCACCAGTCCAGAGTGCAGGAAGTGCCAAATGGCTCAGGGGCATAGCTCCCCACACCAGCAAAAGGCACTGTAGCCCAGAAGGTAGCATAGCCCCAGATTACTGCCAGACAGATAAATGCGTGATGTCTCTTAAGCCAGGTACCTGAAAGATAAGTCAAGAGTTACAACTTCAGGTCAATATGTATTTGACACAATTGAACATCTCATTTTACACATACAGTAGGATTTTCTTGGCTGTTTGACAGCAACTTTGTATGGTTCATCTCGCCTCTTTCTAGGTATAGATAGTGACCCCTGAGCTAGCCACCACTGCCGGTATTCTACTGCATGAAGAGGAATGCAGACTCATATGGAGGCTCCACTTGACTGCATTTCAGATCTTTACTTTAGGCTGCAATGATTTACAACCTGGAAGAGTATGCACAAAAGCAATATAAGCAAGTAGCTCAACAGCAATCATGGGAATCTTGTCTAGTAATTTTGAAACTTGCTTTGTGGTCTGTAAAGGTGTATTCATAGCGTGTAGCCAAATGAGAAGGAGTCTCAACCCAAATGAAGGACTGTCTTTAATTCAGCCTTTCATTACTCTGTGTAAAAACTCACTAGCTGAAACTGTATAATGTAACTTAGTTATTTCCTATTCCTCCTGTCATATATTAAGTGACTAAAGTTTTATCTCAGGACTCTTCTCAACATCAATTATTAACCGAAGTGACTGAAAGACAAGGATTTACAGAGGAAATAATATACCAAAGATTTATTTTTATTTTGCCATTCTTTTCCAGTACAATGAATCATCATGTGTGTACTATCAGAAGTATTTGTAATAGGTGTTTTCATGTATTCTTGCCCATTTTTTTTTTCATTTAATGTTATTGTCATGTCTGGAGTTGTAGGGTGGAACATGGTCTCTCTGCTCACCTTGCATACAATTCTAATTCATCTAGAAAAAGCTTCAGTTTACAAGCTTTCCATCATCACTTTTGTTCAACGTGTTAGATTTAGATAGGACTACCAAGTTAAAACCAATGACTCAGGCAGAAACTCAGACGATGGTATTGTAACAGCTCCTTCCACCTTGTAAGCTTTAATCTGTTTTCACTCCCCACCCACTGACTTTGAGGAGCTTTCTTGAAGGTTTGAGAATGACTTAATACAAAGCCAAAGCAAAGAAACAACTGCAGTTTGGATGTGAACAGGGCCCCTTCCCCAGCTGATTTTATATTTCCAGATTGCTAGAAGGAAAGTAAACACTGCATGACAAATTATGCATTTGAGCAGAATGGCTGAGAGACCGAAGGGTGGTTTGCTGTGTTCTGATGTAGAAGAACAAAGCAACAAGGTGGTTTTTATACGTAAAGTCATAATTATTATTATTATTGATTATTCCTTGCATTTTGTTGGGGAGCTAGACCCTTCTAATGCAAAACAAAAAAAAAAAATCTCTAAACTGTGACATCTTTTAACCATAAGAATGAAAAATACAATACATTGTTTTTAAGAGATATAAAATATTAATGGATATAGTGATAACAGCTTTCATTGTTCAATTCATTCCATCCTCTCAGGTTCCATCTCCATATCACATAGGTGATATCACATTATGATCTATTAATAGGCCTTGATAAACACAAAGTGGTTTATATATGAGTGATTACTAAAACTCATGGCTTAAGCAGACAGAAAAAGTGATATTTTTCAACAATACAAATTTATCTGGGATTACTTGGATCATGAAAATATGTTTTTCTTATCTGCATATTCCCCTCTACATTTAAAAATAACTTTCTGAAGAGCTTAAGTATGATTCCAGCCTATAAAACTATTTCACGTAGTATAGATTTTCTATAATTACTTAATACAGTTTTCTTTCTTACCATATGACAAGTGGCAGATTTTTAGGTATCTATCCAGGCTGACAGCTGTCATGGTAATGAGGCTCCCACAACCAAAGAAGAAACCAGCCCATCCATACCAGCGGCAACCCATCCATCCAAACACCCAGCGGTGAGAAAAGAAGGAAATGATACTAAAGGGTTTTCCTACAACTTCAAAAGGAGAAAAGAATGTCAGTTGACTGGTAACATCCATCACTGATAAAAACACCCTTTTTCAAGAAGGGTCTCCTGGTCACAGAGGCTAAAAAGTTTTAAGCATCCCGAAACAGAATGGAAATACCTAACTATTTTGGAGACTGTTCCAGTGCATCTTAGCTTATTTCTCCATTTCTAAGAGAAGGTAGTGCATTATGGAAGAAGTTAAGTCATATGTTGTTCCATTTTCACCTTGTAGAAGATTAGTATTATCCATATTCTTTATAAATATCATGAAAATGGAGAAAGTTTGGAAGTTGTAATTTTCTAGTTGGAAATCTCCATTCCCTGATTTTATTTTCTTTTTGTCTCAGACTGGACAAACAGAAACAAATCAACTTTAATGGAACAGGAAACTCAAAAAAGTACAATCTAGGAACATCAGCACATTTTACAAATCCTTTATTTCTGCTTACCAGACTTACCTGAAATGTCCCACGACACCTGAACAGTTCAACTGCAACATTCAAATAACATTAAATATCGAGCTCCACCTCCTTGTGACTGTATTCCTTCCTGCACAGGAGTTGCCAGAGAGCCTGAAGGATTTGAAAGCAACTCAGCTGCCCTGGGCTGGTTTTCCTGGCTGAATCACACTGTCTGTAATGTCATGGCAGTGCAGTGAATTGGTTTATAAAGTAGTCTTGCAAATTGTAATTCCCACAAGGTAACCTTTTCATAGAAGTCAAGACAAAATTCTCTATTTCGTTGACATGACCTGTAGAAAAATGCATTGGATTGTTCCCCAAAATATTCTATCTCAATGAAAGTGATGAGAAACTAAACATTCGGTTTTCATTCTTAACAGAAAGTTGAAACATTTCTACCAAAACAAAATCTTGAAGAAAGTGGCCTTTGGCCCATGATTGAAAACCCTTCAAAATAAGACTTATTTTTAAACACAATATTTTGGGATTCTTCTCTTTTAGTCTAAGACTGAGCCTTCAGGCTGAGCCTGAAGGTTGAGCTCAGGTCAATGTATTATGTCTGCCTTTATTCAAGCAGAATAAATGTGCTTGAATTTCTCAAGCAAAAGCTCCCCAGTCGAGGCTTCAGAAAAAAACACAAAATATGTAAAGGTCTGGGATATATGCCGAGAGTCAGCAACTTTACCCATGTAAAGCATTGCCAGCTTCAAAAGCCAACACATTTCTTCACACAAAATCAAGTTTCTCTCCAGCAGCACAGAACTCAGAGCAGGGTATCAGTGCAAAATGTGCCTGATGAAGTTTTGAACAAGTGGCTGGTGCCACCCTGTGGAAACCTGCAGGAAGCAGGGCCACGGCAGAACCTGTTTCTTGAACAAGGTGCAAAGACAAGTGTGTGAAATACGATGATTTTGGGAAAAGTCCCATCTTCACTTCAGTCGGAGACAGAACACATCATATTTCTCCAGTTAACATCTTCCATTTAAAAAAAGTAAACTAAAGAGAATAAACAAAAAGCATGCATGGCTATCTACGCCAATCACAGTGACCAAATAGATCATTTTAATGGTGAAACTAGCAGCCCTCATGCTAAGAAGGTTCCCAAATAAGCTGTAGTTTGCATGCCTGGGACATACAACTTACATGGTTAGGAGGTATCTGTTTACATTTAAATATATAGCTTTGGAAATTTTCCTGAAACACTCTATTTCATTGGAGTGACTGTCATCGGAGTCAGATATGAGCCTTATAAAATAAGACAGACTTTTAAGACACAAAGGGAATGGGAGCATCACAGAAGAGGCAAAAACTGGTGTGGGATTTGGTTGGGGTTTTTTTTCACTTCAAATTGCTGCAAGATGGAAGTAGTGTCTGATGGAAATATGTCTGATGGAAATATGGCAGATATGCCAAAGAAATCATTGGGATTTATTTCTGTGGTAGCAGAGCAGAGATCTTTATACTAAAGCCTTTCTTCTGCTGAATTCATCAGTGTCTCCTGCAGAAAACCATGCTTACTGATCACCAAGAGGCATCAAAAGTACTGGAAGCTGAGGCAGGGACATGCGTAGTGACAGCACAATTAGCCTCGATTTTGAGAGCCTGGGAGCCATCATTTTATGTAGTTCAGTGCTATTTTAGGTTTTTGGATAAGGGCAAAAGTATTTGGCAGAGACAAGGGCTGGAAAAAGGTGCAGTGGAGCTAAGGACAGGGATCCTGGTATATGCAACCGTAGGGGACAGATGGCTTTGGGAGCATGGGAACATACTGGCATTTCTATTCCACTGGGGAGATCCCATGGTCATCTGGGTCACATCAGGCTTTTATACACATTAGATAGTCTGCAATCCAAAACATCTTTTTTCTAAAGGACATCCAGTCCTCCCCCAGTATTTGCTTGTAGCCATGAGCAGGGGCATGAGACTCATGTCAAGAGCAAAAAAGAATGATCTCCAGAGGCTCTTGACTGCAAGTTCATATAAAACTTTCCAAAGCTCCCTCTTCTTATGCCAGGACAACCAGGCTACAGGGCTGAAATAAAAATCCCTCCAGTTGGCTGAAGTTGTTATTACTCTATAGACTGACACAAATATTTATTTTCCTGACCCAAAGGTTAAAGAGAACGGTCACTAGAGAAAAAAATTCTTAGCTTTGATAGGCTGATGGCCACTGGCAATTTCTTATTCTTTCCCTTCATGCCCCACCCCACTCATATTTGGCTAAACATGTATTTTTTGAAGCACCTGGATCCATCCTGTTGCACCCTCCAGCAAGAAAATATCATTTTCTTCAACCATAATACCACGATATTCTGTGGTTATTGTGCCAGGCTGCATATGGGAGCTGCCTTTGAAGGCCTGCCCAGTGCTGGGGTAAGCAAGAGTTTTTCCTGATTGATAAAACCATCCCTATTTTTTCCTCTGTACTTTTAATTTCTTCCCATTACATTGTTCAGGAAAGTTGTTTTCTATCCTTCTTTGCTATATACAAATAATAGAGCAGAAATAGCAGCAGCAAAAGGCATTTTGGGCTCTCATGACTTCCAGAGGACTGTGTCTTGCTGTTTCCAGAAAGAATGGTGGGATAGTAAAAAGAAGTGAAAAAAAAGACATGAATTTACCTGAAATGCCCAGATCACACACTGCTAAATTAACAGTCATTATCTCAGCTGGTCTCAACTTCTTTTTTCGCTTTGAGGACATAAAAATAACATAGCCATTTCCCAGAGTTGAAAGAATACCTATAAAAATGGGGAAAAAAAAACCAAATCAAAATAGGATTCTTCTCAAAACTAGCAATATCACATTTTCCTTTCGATATTCCCTGATATTTTTGGCCTGAACCTGTGGTCCCAAGGCTAGGCATTTTATTCTGACACGCGATCATCTCATCTTCATTATGCAGCTCGCAGAGACGTCAGCTGCAGGCATCTACTTCCCACGACAAATGCTATTTTCCCCCTCTGCAGCAGGACACTGCCTTCACCACTTGAGCCTGCACAACTATCAACTAAATGCACATAATAATAGAAATCCCATAATTCCTCTGCTCTGATTAACCCCATTTTTCTCACAAACATTTATACAACCATGAATGAATGGCAGTATTCTGTCATGTAGAAATATTCTGTCATATAAACAGAATGAAATTTTATCTGTCTATAATCAGAAGATCCCAATCTCTGACCAACCTTAATTTTATTACTTACTATAAACAGAGATTGAGGGATAAATTTCTAAAATGATGTAAGTTAATAGAGTAGTATTACATCTTAAATTGTAAAATATATATTTTTATCATAAGAAAGTAAGATTATAAAATATATCTGATTTCAACTTCCAGCTGCAATTCAGTGCGTGAGGAGGGATCCTCTTCATGCTGACTGACACCTTTCCTGCATGTTACCACCCAAGGGCCTGCAGGGACCAACACCGCACATACTTAATCAGGCATGGATTTTATTCACACTGGTACTAAAAGTTGCAGGGTTTAGAGTTTACAGTTCCCTTAAAGAAAATTGTTTGTTTCTTCACTAACTCATGTCTGAAAGAGTTTGAGCCCAGAGTGAATGTTTTGCTGTAGAAACATGGGACATCATCCCTTTCAGGAAGCAAAAGTTACCCCCAAAGGTGAACACACTAAAGGGACCACAGCCCATGCAGGCCTTGGCCATAACAGAGGAGGCAAGTAAGAAGGAGAGAAACACAGAAGAAAAGAAGATCAAAGAGTGACCCTTCCCTACCAAAGGGACCTAGAACAGCAGTGTAGGAGATGATACTGGAATGAAGTTCAGCTTGGGAAAGGATGAGGAAAGGTTTTTTCCCTAACTATTTTGTCATCTTTGTTTCTCACTACCCAAATCAAAAATTAAATGTTAACTTCAATTCCCCATGATGAGCCTGCTTTATCGACAACAGAAACCGGTGATTGATTTCCTGTCTTTACCTTCACTCTGTCGTTATCTCCACTGCTTTTGCTCTTCCAGTTTTCTCCCCCATCCCATTGGGGGGGCTGTAAGCAAGTGGCTGCCCTTGGTGCTTGGCTACCAGCTGAGGTTAACCCTCCACACTGCTATAAAAGTTCATAAATAACCCAAATTCCCTCTGTCAATGAGGCAGCAAAGCAAAGTGGGCATTTATTTACTCTGACCTAGCAATGGAGCACCTACAAGGATGTTCACAAAACCAAGAAACCCAACCTGGGAACACCCCTGAGTCAGACAGAAAAATGGTTCCTAGAGGCTAAAACCAGACTGTTAATCAACAATTGGTGCATCTGTAGAAACAAAAAGTCTATCAAAGCCATGAGAAAAATACTTTGATTTTGAATTTTTCAGTAGTAAATTCAATACTCATCTATCTGGAAACACTTCTTATTTCTTTACTGACAGTATTGCTTTCTGTATCATTTTTAAAAATAAACAAGACAGAAGCTAGCTTATCATTGAATATTAGCTTTTGCAGCAAATTTGATTTATCCTTGATGAATGAAATCTGAAGAACTTCCTATTCTTAGAAGAGCATGTAGTGATAAGAGAGCTAATGGCTTTAAACTGGCAGAGGAGAGATTTAGATTAGATATTAGGAAGAAGCTCTTCACTGTGAGGGTGATGAAGCACTGGCACAGGTTGCCCAAAGATGCTCTGGCTGCCCCACCCCTGGCAGTGTTGAAGGCCAGGTTGGATGGGGCTTGGAGCAACCTGCTCAAGTGGAACGTGTCCTTGCCCATGGCAGGGGGTTGGAACAAGATGATCTTTCAGGTCCCTTCCAACCCAAACTATTCTGTGATTCTCTAATTCTTATGGCTTTAAAAATTTAATCTGAATTATGTGTAGGTTAAAATCAAATTAAATATTTTCTTCCTTGAAGCTAAGTGAATTAATCTCAGCATTTTTCATATACCTTAATCCTTGCCTCTCTTAATGCCATTTGCTGTCTCATTATATTTAGGATACCCAGAGTACCAGCATCCACTTTGAAATACCTTTCAGAAGCACCTGATGTTCTCCTGAATTTCTTTCAAATGGTACTCCAGAGATGCTTTCACCAGACATGACTCTGAAGCAACTACTCATTATTAATAGCAATAGTTCAGAGAGCACCAGGCCACTGACCCTCTGATCATACATCTGGAAGGGGTCCAGTGACAATTTTAGTTGTCTTTTGTCTATACCTGCGTCTGACTGGTTTTGGCTAGGATAGACTTAATTTAATTGCTTATCTGAATTCTTTTCTTAACTCCTTGGTGGTGGAAACTGCAATCTCCCTAGATGAGCCACCTAATACTTCATTTTCTCTATGATTACAAAGATTTTCCCAACAGCTAGCTAAAGTCCTCTCTGGGGCAGGCTTCCAGCTCTGGTAGGTGCTTTCAGACTGTGTGCCTGGATTGGAAACAGGGAAAAAAAGGCTCATCAGGTATAAAATAAAAGCTCTTTTCAAGGAGCAAGCTGTCCATGACACCATAACACTATTACATGTATACTAATGAAGAGCCAAAGATGCAATAGCTAAAAATGTGACACCTACAGAGCCAGGCTCAGACTCACAACCTGCAGTGAAAGGTGAAAGTGTATAAAAGTAGCAATCTGAACAAATAAGGCTCTGATAATAAGACTCTTTTTCTCCAGTCTGACAGCAATGTTAAACCATCAGAGAGAACAAAAAAAAAAAAAAAACCAGTCAGGATTTTGTTTTCAATTAAGCTGTTTCATAATGCACTGTGGAAGAGTGCAGCAACAGTTTGCAAATCAAGAGATACTTGCCATGGGCTTTCAAAGGAGTTGACAGCCAGCGAGTCTCCACTCAGTAGTTAGTCATCCTACCCAAATGTACAGCAAATCACTCAAGTCAGTGATGAAAAAGCTAGCAGGAGAAGTGACAAAGTAAAAAGAATTGGATCATTATAACCATGCGTACTGTTTGATTAAAAAAATACATGTGGAAATGGACTAGTTAGGTGAAAGATCACACGTTCACAGAGAATTTATGGTGGATTGGTTAAGACTCCTGGTTTTCTTAAAAGATGAAAGAATTTTTTTTCATATTTTCAAGCAATAGGGATGCCCCATCCCTGGCAGGGTTCAAGGCCAGGTTGGACAGGTCTTTGACCAAACTGGTCTTAATGGAAGGTGCCCCTGCCCATGGCAGGAGGGTTGGAACTGGGTGAGCTTTAGGATCCCTTTCAACTCAAACCATCCTATGATTCTATGAAACCTCAGTGCTTCAGCTGGACAACCAGCTTGACACTAAAAGCTCTGCTGAGTTTTTTTATAAGATCTCAGCCCTGTCACCCACTGTGTAGCTTCCTCCCACAAAATAAATTTTTGAAATAAATTTTAAACACACTTGAACCTTACGCACATCAAGCACAAGAAGATGCCCAATAGCAATCCTGGCTTCCCACCTCTCCACAGCTAGTCCCTATCTCCACTATCAGGATGTCCATAGAGGACACCCTCAGGAGGGGCCACCATTTCTTGGAAGTGGCCTGCAAAAGAGTAGGGGACACAGTTCAGTGGCAGGTGACAATAGACAAGTTCAGTCTGAACCACCAGTTATGATAAAAAAACACAGACATACCCTCGCTGGGCACGGGAGCTGAATGTTCCAGTTTGGTTTTCTACCTTCTGCAGATTGCAGAGTTTAGAAAGTAAATCTGCAATTATGAAGAGCTACCTCAACACACATCTGTGCCCAAGACATATTTGAGCGCATGGTTTTTGCTTACTGCTTTGGATATCTGGGAGTTGTGGTCAACTATAAAGCTGCCAATTAAAGCAAATTTATATCTTTAGCAAGCCTTTTGAGAGGAATTTGATGTCAGTGAGTAGTTTGACAGAGCAAGGCTTCCTTCTCCATCACCTTAAGATCCACGATCTACCACAAAAAAAAGTCTCTGCATGGCAGTGCTTCATGTCCTAACAGATACGTGGATGTTTTGAACTTCCTGAAATCAGCTTAGTGGAAAGGGAAGTTCAGGGTTAGTTTTGTTTGCAGAAAGCAAAAAAAGTCATTAAGAGATTTACCTGGGAACAAATCCTCATATTCTTTGAAAGCCTGAGATATTATTAAGACATTGCTTTCCACGTAAACATTAATGCGTAATAAAATATGAATCTGCACAATAACAGCAGCTAATAGTGGCATCTCTAGGATGCTAAGCTAGCCCAGGCTTGTAAGGTACAACTCACATGAGAAGCATTAGCCCAAGAAAAACTTGGGAGGGGATGGGGGGGGAGTAAGAAAAATGTGATTAAAGACAACATTACCCCATTTATTCATGAGTACAGATGACCTGACATTGTTCCTTCTGCCAGTTTTCATACCCTCCCTTGGAAATTACATCTCTGAGCTCTGAGGTGCAATTCTGCTTTACTGGTAAAAAGCATAACACTCTCCTTCTTCACACAAACCCCTACAAAAAGAGGGGGTTTCTGTACTTCCCTCAGCCTCTGGCAAATTAATACCCATTTCTTGCTTGCCTAGAAGATGTGAAACCAGTTGTTGTTGAAATAGCTGAGGGCACAACTGACCAGCAGCTAAGCAATGACTGCTTAAAATCATTGCAAAAGGAATTAAAAATACCTGTGCAGGATACCAGTGATATCTTATGCTACAGATGCAAATGCAAGGAAGATGCAAATACAACATTTATATGCACATGGGAAAAGCATACTTGGCTCTAATGAAAGCTGCCACCAATGTGTAATGACCATAAAGGTAAGTAACTAAGTAAAATACAATGAAACATAATCACATAAAAATAAATTAAACCCAGAGCAATATGTAGGTTATGATGTCTAGAGCTAAACACATGTACAGCAAAACTATGGCTTCAAGTTTTCTAGCTTAGGCTGCTGAGTTTAACAAGTCCACCACAGGCTGTTTGATGTCCAGTCCACCCCACCAGGAAGGTGGGAATCTCATTGATAAATCCAAATGATTAATTTGAATTACTGGCCCTTTTTAAACTATAATTTCAGTCTCTGCACATTGCCCATGTAAGTCTGTGCTTTCATGGTTAGTTTTCGGTTTTTCCCTGGAAATAAATTATTTCTGTTCCTTTCCTTAATATATATATTAAGGAAATATATCTAATATATCTCTATATATATATCCAACTATGTTTTTCAAGATGTTTCACATCTGGCAGGGATATTTCTTTGGAATTGGTTAGATCTACACTAAAAAAGCCAACATAACAATGCCTCACAGTGGAAGGACTCATTTCATCTACTCAGACGTATTTCCTGGGATTAAAGGTAAATTTGCATAACCAAGTGAACAAAGACCTGACAGGAGATTGTCTTGGACAGTTCAGTGAAGACATCGGTCTACATAGTCACAGAAAAAATATATGCATGTGAAAAGCTCAGATAAATACAAAACAGGGAAAGAATACCAAGGTATTCTTCACCTGCTGACGCTGCTGCTCTGAACTCCTTTTTTGATAAAGACATAAGCAGAAGACAAAAAAGGAATAAGCATTATTCAAGCCTTTGTGCGACCTCCACTGCAGAAAAGATTTGATTACTTAGATCATTCAGGGGAAAGGCAGTAAGAAAGAGCAGGAAGGAGGGACCTAAAATAATGAATGAAAAGCATGACAGTAGAACTGAGATGTTTGTATTTTTGTGCAGTACTGATAGAACAAGACGATGAATCAAAACTGAAATAAATGTCAAGAAATACACTGTATACCCTGTATTCAGGCTGGTGTTCAGCCGCCTGACACCAAGAACCCAGTTTTGTGTAGCAGTTATGTGTCCTTGGCTGAGCTTTACTGAGAAAATAGCTGTTGAGCTAAAAAATGTGAACTAAAGCCTTAAAACGTAAGGAAACCTAAACCATAGAAAGAAGTGTAAATTTTGAGGCAAGTATTGATGTAAGAAAGATATAACCCTGCCCACCTCCATAAAGTAAAGAAGGCAAATCATCAAGAAGGACCAGTTTAACCTCAGAAGCAATAGAGACCAGTGTTTTCCAGCTGAATGACAACTCCTAGGCGTATGAATACTTAACATAGAAATCAGACCCAACTATCTTCTGTGTGCATTAACCAATAAATAATTGTGTTTGTTCTGCTTGCAAAGTCACTTTGCACACGTTAAAGACTCCAGAACAAAAGGAAGGGGAAGGGGTTAGGCAGAAAATATTGTTCATTGTAATATGTAACAGAGGACAGCTGATGCCAGGAGCCAAGTAAGATTCAAACAAGCACGTCTGATGAGCACATCTGAGGATGTTCTCTTTGCTGTATAAGCAGAGAGAGGCTTTGAAAACAGGTCATAAACCTTAAATGGCATAAGGGCAAAGGGAACAATTAAAACACAAGCTAGTAACCTATCACTAGAGGAAAAAAAAGAGAGAGTATTCCTTCACTTTTTGCTAGAAAGCCCACCACTAGTCACTTTTAGCTACCTGGAGCAGCACTGTCTGTTGATACTAACTGTTGACACCATATTTCTAACACATTCTCTTCTCTCCATCCTGTATTTTTCTTTCTAGTGTGAAGAAATATGCAATTACACATCTAATGCACAGCAGCTTCTGCCTTCTTTGTGAGTGCCTGCAAGGATGCAATGGCTTAGTCATATTTCAAAGATGAATTACAAAATCATTACCAATTACTGTCAAATAAAACCCAGCTATGATGTCAGCTTCTTTAGAAAGCTTTGATGCAAAGGGGTCTTCCTTCTGGAGATAGTGTGGGAGGTATTCTTCTTGGGAGGAAGCATTGTGGTCTGATGCCATCCCGTTCATGTCCAGTTCAGTGTCTGAAAAACAAAGAACAGCGTTTAAAAGAACCAAGTTTGTAATAGATCATGTCTGCCATGAGAAAATGCAGAGACAATTTTGTTCATACACAAGATGCATCCTCCTGTCTTCATTTCTCCTCCGCCACCTCCCAGGGCATTTCAGGATCGAGTTCAAAATTTCATAAAGCATTCTACTAAGACTTCTTTCACGTCTTACTTTAACCCAAGAATGTCATTATTCATATGGCACACAGCACAGTAATCCATCTGAGCAATACATAGGTACCACTGTGTTGTGGCAATCAAGCAAGGGCTCCTGAATCACCTTCTGTGAATATCTTAAGAAGTTTTGTGTTTCCAGCTGGGTGTAAGAGTGACCCAAGACTGAGAATACAGAAAAACCAAGCAGGGTAATTGTTTGTGTCTGAATAGTTTCATTCTTCAATGTGTTTAATGCATACTGAACTTGTCTTTATCTATATACACTGCTCTTGTAATCCCAAGAAACTGGGAATTATCAGTAAGACAGTCTCAGCAATTTCTACATATCCTGAGGGAAACTATGTTTACGCACTGTAGCTCTACAGATTTTACAGTTCAATGAAAAGCTACATCCATATTTTCTCCTTAAGAGTTATTTAGGTGGTAGGGTCTGATGTAAATAAGCTTACATGGCTCTGTTTATAAACAGTAATTGGCTACTACAATTATGAAGAAACAGCAGGAGTATTAAATAATAGCCTCATGTAGGCAAGCTTATTGAGATTTTTTTCCATTCCTTTTTGTGTGGAACTGGGTTATTGAGGTCAAATGTGCTAAGATCAATAAAGTGAACCCTTATATAGGAAAAGACAGACATCCATGAAGTTACTCTTCCAGGACAAACTGAAGAAGTAAAGTGAGGTGCTCTAGCATAAGATATAAACCATTCTTGCGACCTTTGAAACCACCCAGCCGAAAACTATTCAGGACATTTGGTCATCTCAGTTCTCCTTGTCAGTGGGGCAGGAATGGTATGCAGGAACTTGACTCACAGGACTCCCATACTTTTTTGCTGTGGGATCTGGGAAAAGTTATGAAGCTCTAAATTTTTCCCCTCAAGAGTCCAAATTTGCAGGGAGACTATGTGAGGAGAAAAGATGCCTCATTATTTTATCAATTTCCTACCTCTTCTGAACCTTGAAGGGCTGCATTAATAACAGCCCTGTACAGCCAGAAATGTAGCAGATGACACCAACCTATACCTAAAGTACCCACAACCCTCTCCATGCTGCTCCTCTAGCTTCGAAAAGAAGATCTTATTTAAGGGAATCACATCATGAAGACACACTGCCACTCCAGACATTGGAGAAGCCAAAAGGTGTCCCAGGCATATGGCTCCAAGTACCACCAAGAATTTAAAATTTAGCAGTTTCATTGCTTTTATTTTTTTTTCCCGATAAAGGAAAAAGTAAGTGAAGGCTGATTAACTAAAAAAAAAACACCTTAGGTGACTTCCTGAGTACTTTTCTCCTTCCACAGCTGTGCAGAACAAGCACTCAAATTGTTCACTGCTGCAGGTGGCAAGTTTGATTAGGTACCATGATATGGCAGACTGGATATGGACTAAAAAGACTGCCTTGTACAAAAGGGTGGACTAAGGCATGAATCTGGGAAATGAAATAATCAGACTGGTCATCCTTTCTATCCAATTATAGCCTCAGGTTTTGATCCAAACTCCACTTGGCCTTTAAAAAGATCCTGATACTTTTCTCTCCCAGAGCTTATATGGTACCATAACTCTTACATGGCTGAAGGATTTGAGCCATGTGGGTGGATGAAGTGATGCAAATGGAAAAGCACATCTGGGACGTGTCGATATGATTTGGATTTCATATAAATAAGTATCAAAGTGTTTGAGGGCATGTTTCTGTTCCTGAGCCACACTAAAATCTGCCACTCAAGCCAATATTAGGTGGCTCACAAGAACAATACTGCCCAACTTCGAAGCATTTAAAAAAAAAAAAAAAAGGCTTTAAAGGTAAGGTTCCAAAAGAAAAGATTCCAACTTCTGCATATGTTAAGCCCAGCCAGAAGTCCAGTCATTGGAATTTTTAACCTGCCATAGAAGAAAAGGTGCAGGTTTCCCAAGCAAATCGCAGCCATGGGGCAGGAGGAAGCTCTTGCTGATCCAGCTGGACTGCTACAACATGGCAGATTTTGCTGCTTCACTCATTATAAGTAGTTTACCTGCATGCTAATGTTAATGCTATGACAGACTAGTCCTGTCTGGTTGCTGAAAAAGAACTTTACCTTTGTTTTAGGAAAAGAAAGCACATTATTTCTTGAAAAAATTCAACAAAACCAAAGGGAGACTAATGTTCAGCTTCCAAAAAGATAAACAGATTTTCCTCTTTATTTTAAATCATGTCTGACAAATTAAGAATAAATCTCAGTTATAAGAAAATAAAAACCAATTTTGCTTAATTTGTACAAAAAGAGTTACAGTGACATATAATGGAGGACTTTAATACCAGACTATGGATTTAAAAGATGTTAATCATCCTGATTAGGCAGAAATTAATTCTGGCTCCCAAATGAAGCTTTATTCAAGAATCAAATCTCAGTTTTAGAGTGTAAATACCACAAAGTGATGTAAGTTACAAGGCAGAACAGTTATTCCTTTCATAATTCCAAGTCAAGAAAAGCCATAATCCTAATCAGCATGTAGTGCCTAAATGTTGGGTAAAACCATATGGAGAGGGATAATTTTTAACCCATTAAGCAAAGCCTTGAAAGTGTAGGGGATGTGCATTTTCCCAGACGAATTCTTTCCCAAACAAAGATTTGAAAGTCTTATTTATACCTGTGCTTTTTAAGATACCACAGCATTAAATGCCTGATAAAATTCATGAAGGTTCTGATCCACAACTCCTCAAAGTTAATGAGTCAGGGACAGAGACTATAAAATGTTATTTTAATATAAGCTTCAGTGATCCATGCTTGCACCAGCCTTCAGTGTTTGCAAGTTCCTGTGAGCTCCTAAAACACATTGGGAAGCTACAAAGAGAGGAGATGCACTAACCCAGGTTCAAATTATGCTTTCTTCCATATGGCTCAGATAAATGTCAGCAGGTACTGTCAAAACCTGAAATCCTTAACCTAAATTAGTGAGAAAACAATCATGGATGCATTCAGTTTATATAAGAGCAACCAATCTGGTGTGGAGGGGGGAAAGTATTTTTGCGAAAGTATTTTTGTGACTCTGCAGGCAAATGAAGGAAATGTTAATACTAAACATTGAAAAAGAAATTGAAGTGTGTTGAAGCTTAGAGGCAAAAGTTACTTGGTATGAGTGAGAGTGGTATGTAGTATGTGCCACAAGAATTGCAGAAGCTGAGCCACTTTGGTTGCTGCAGAAATTCCTGTGTGAAAGTTACTGAGACAACAAGTGTTATAATGTGCTTGCAAAGAGAGCACAAGGAATGAAATATATTCAGAGTCATATAAGCATTGCAATTATTCATAGAAGCAGATGAATTTATCAAGGGTTAAATGATAGCATAAAACAGATGTCCATGGATCCAGTGCTACCTCATAAGAAGAATTAGTAGAGCTCATTACAAAAGAATTAACGCAGCTGAAGTGATAACATTATCAATTGTGTTAATTAAGAAAATAACTTTCTGCCCACTCCTGATATGTTAAAAACAGTAAAACTATGCGAAACAATAAAATTATGAATAATTTTATCTAGTCAGTAAAAGACAAAAGCTAGAAGGACACATTAGTGCCAAACAACATTGCTATCTTTTTAAGAGGAAAGATGGGAATTATATTTTTCTTTAATTTGCTCAATTACATCTGTTTCCCAGAGTCTCCATAGCAAAGTTAGTTAGGTCTCAGTGTCTGCTGGATCCAAATTCATATTGTCAAGTATCACTTTTATTCTAAACTTCTCCTCTGTATATTGCAGGGCCCGTCACACAAGCATCAGCTGTAGAATTGCCTTGTCCTCCTACACCCATCCTGGCTGCTACACTGGTAACACAGACCATGAGTCCGGCACACCCTGTGACAAACGCTGCCTCACCCTTTAAATACCTGTCTTTCAGTACTCATTCTTCTCCAGCTTGATGATGACAGTCAAAACTCATTTTTATGATACACATCCTTAGCCAACTATTTCCCAGCCGTCCAACTAGCTGCAGTATTTAGCAATGTAAATAACAGTGGCCAGAAAACTTGTCTCAAAATAACCACAGAACACAATAAGAGATTATTTCCTTAAGAAAGGTCTTGATTAAATTTCAGTTTGGGGCTAAAGTCTGAAGGCTCAGGCTATGGACTAGGAATCTGTCTTTTGTCCTTAGTAGACTTGTTTGACCACCAGGTTAAACTGCCTGGTTTTTCAAGGGGATAGTCTCGCACACGTGCTGAAGAGGAATTATCACTTTGAATTCATAAAGTCTAAATTTTAAACTAACATTTCCTGCATTTCAGGTGCAAGTGCTAACTGTGCCTCAGCACATCAGACAGCTGCTTTTGTGCTAATAATGACAGAAAACAGTAAAATTTCACTGCCTCATATTTCCTTATAAGAGAATCAGAAAACTTTTGGAATATCAACTTTTTGATTTTGATACTAGGAGAATACTTTATACCCACCAATCACAGAAGTTCTGCCCAATCAACATAGTGCAACATCATATAGCAACACTGGAAGGACATGGGTAAGAGAGAAACTATGCTCAGGTCTGTGAAAGTAATACAGATCTGAGGTCTGTGTCCCCCATCTCAAGATAAACACCCCGCTGCGAGGTGAAACGTAAATTTTCAATGAAAGCGCTATTTAGGTGCTTCTGTTAACCTTCAGTCTTAAAAGAATGCAGTGAAACGCATTGCTGAGTTTTGAAACAGTGCAATAAGAAATAAATAAGTTAATATAAAAATTCACAAGTGGCATGTGTGTCAGTAGCTACTTTTACATTAGTAAGTGGTGCAGACCTACAGCAGTAGATCTATAGAGCTGTTGATTTTACAGTTATTATACATTTGATTACACAGTTATTATGTTGTTATGCAGCTGCTGTTGAGGACCTTCATTTTCCCAAGGCTGTACATTTTTTGAGCACTAAAAATCAAGAAAAAAAGAAAAAGAAAAAAATGCTAATACATGAAAATAACAAAATAGTGAATGATAACACAAGTCTCATTTTAATTGGGTCCTTGATTCTGATTAATAAGCATAGATTAAAACCAAAGCTTTCAAATGGTATTCTGCAATGTAAGCACTTCATCTAACATGGTCAGCAGTTAGACAAGCTCTGGAAAATAAACCAGTTATCAAGGACAGTTTTCTTCTCGCTTCCTCACAAGACTAAAGGATTCTACTTTGTAATAGGTCTCCAATGACCAAAGTGTGGGAACAGAGAGCACTACACCACAACCTACCATCTAGCTACAGACCATCTTTCCAACACATCCCTTGCTGAAAGGCCCTGAGTGCCTGTAAAAACAGATTTAAAACCATAACGAAAGAAACCGATCTGCTGCTTCCTATTAGAAATGGACTCAAGCTTATTCCTGTGCTGCAAACATTCATATTTAATTAATACAAAAATTTCCACTTTTAAATAATATATTCTTTAAAATGGAACTGTTCCACTATAGCCAACCTCAGTGGATCCAAAATCCTTACTCAGACACTATAAAACAGCAATATCAAGCCTCCAAACTTCTGAGAATAATAATGCAAAAAAAAAAAAAAGCAATTTGAGTATTTTTCTTTGGCATAATCAATGCAGTTTTGCCAGACCTACATCAGTTTTTCCCCCTGCTCCTTCCTCATCTCCTGCTGGGGTGTTTCGCCATGTCCTGTGTTCCTCGGTCAAGTTCTTCTTGCCATGAGGAAGGAAAGGACATGCCATCCCCACCTCTTTCAGGAATGAAGCAGACCACAGAATAGCAGCAACTTTCCTGATCTCTTCTTCCTATAGGGAGGGCTGTGACAGACAGGGAAGAAAAATCTCATTTTTTTCCTGCAGAGCATCAACCACCTGGTGTTTTTCCTAAAGTTTGGACAAATCCAGGGAATTTTCACCTGGGGCTGCCAAAAGCAGCAACCAGAATGTACCTTATAATTACCTGTTATTAATCAGGCCCTGGCATCTGGTTTCAGAGTTTTGTAGACCTCTCCATGGCTGCCACACTCCAGACACAGCACAAGATTTTCTATGCCCCACGCAAACTCCATCATGTGAGGCTAAAGTCACATCTACCTCTGCAACATCATCTGGAGAAGACAGGAGCTTCATGGTAACTGTACCTCAGTGGCTGCAAAGGACTAATGCAGTCTGTCTAGTCTGTGCTTTTGTCCACTTATATTTTGTCACACACCATGACTTTGTACCTGTCTATTTTTGACATCTTTGTCCACCTGTGTTCCCATCCTCTGAAGAGACTCTTACAGTCCCTTACTCTCCAAAGGGAGATGAAAGTTCTGAAGGACCAATGGCAGAACAACCCCCTGGTGCCTGCAGAGTCTCATCGCTTCTTCTACTTGATGGCCAATTTTCAGCAGGTTGCTAAACCTCTTTCCCCAGAAGGAAAACAGAGTGAGTTTGTACCTACAGCAGAGGTGGGCTGGTGGACTAATGTACACCGGTGTAATGGTTCTCAAGCCAGTGATACGAGCTATAATAATGTGCCCCGCTGTTTTGGAAAATTACTATAAGCCACAAGCTGTCCTAAGAGATGTAAAGGCATGCAATGCTTTTATAAAGTAAGAATGAACTTATTAGCTTCAGTAGCTAATGACTATGATTTTGTAGGTGATGTCATACTTGGAGACTTGAAGTTGTTTTTTTACCCAAGATAGCATTTTTGAAGACAACTGATTTATTTATGATGAGATCAAACCCGAAATTTTAGATTCATCTCAGCAGCCTATTTTCAATTATTGATGTGAAAAATCACAAGCATTATATTTTCAAATTGCTGCATTTATATGGTTAGTCCTCAGTGTCCAAAGGGCACATAACACCCACAAGCCTGAAGTCATATGAATTTTACAATTTAATTGTGGGTTTGTTTTCCTATAGCTCAACAAAACAACAAATAATGCTCTCTTGTGGTGTAATGCCTACTAATATCCCTGACAGCAGCCAGATATATGTCTGTGTCCAGGAGCAGAATCTGAAGGTGCTGGGACATGCAAACCACAGAATATTTCCTTCTTCTGAAAACAGCAGTGTTTTTGAGCAAGATAGGTAGAGAAGCAGCCTCCATAACAGCCACCTTTGATTAAGAAGATAAATATTTTACCTATTCACTCTGGCTGCTAATAAACCCCCCTGCATCTGGTTTCCAACAGGTCAGACCCACGATGCTCAATGATAATTTTGCATGGTTGGGTGGTATTCCCAAGAGAGCCAACTGAGTGGTGACTGGGGCTTTATACCCTGCAGAAGGCAGACACTGAGGAACAAAACTGTGGCATATGATCATTACAACCCTTGTGACTGAAAAACAGGCTGGAGACAACATCAAGCAAACATGTACTCCTTATCTGATTTCATAGCAGGATAAATTCCAGTTATGTTGTTACAGATGATTGTCCAGCCTGCTCTTTACAATGGAAATTTCACAGCCTCCTTAAGTAATTTTTTCCTGAGGTTAATTAGAATTCTCAAAAGGAGAAATTTGAGACCACTCAATTTTATACTAACTCGCATCATTATATCAGAGAGACTCATTTTCCCCAGAAATGCTTAATATCGGATATAGGTAGATCCTTTTGGGAAAGAAAAACATTTAGGATAAATGTCAGTATTTTAGGAGTGTAATAACAATAGATTCAATAATCTGCTGAGTTCAGCCTAGATAAAAACTTGGTAATGCAAAGTGGACTATGAGCAGGTTTGTGCACAAAGAAGGACAATTTAAGTGCCTTGAACAGGTAACACACATATGGAGAAGTGCACTTGTATGTTGACTACTGTCCCTGCTTTGGCAAGGATTGGGCATCAACAGTGCTTCTTAGGGACTCAAAAAAGTTGAAAGATAACATGATATTATACCACAAAATAAAATGAATTGCAAGAGATCTAGGTGTAGAAAGGTGAGAGGAAAACAATGGGAGAAAGTCAGCAGAACCTGAATTCAAACTTAAGCCTTATCTGGAAAATAAAGGGTGTTCAAGAAGCACTGAGAAACTCGATTTGAGAATAAAAATTAAAATGAAGAGCCATGTAATTGTTTGCTAAACAACAATATAGATTACCTTCTGCTTGGGTTTTTGTTCATAAAATCAATCTATCTGCAAAGTGTTGTACACACCAACACCACAAGAACACGTTATGCAGCACCTTGCACCTGAGCCAGTGCCTACAGCAGAGGACATTTCACATGCCCTTGGCAAAGGGCATGGGTATGCAGCACCCAAAACATATTCACAGCTTTCCCAAGAAGAACACATATTAAAATATTCATTTCCAGTTTTGATCCCTCAAAGGTCGTCAACCTTGAGAGCTAACATATAGGAAGGAAAAGATCTGTGTTCCCACCACATCCCCTGGGAGCCCTCTGGCACATCAGAATTTCCTCACATCCATGTTTGAGCTCCCACTTTCCAGGCCTCACCTGAAATACTGTGTTCAGTTTTAGTCCTGCTATACAAAAAAGATGTGGACAAGCTTGAGAGAGTCCACAGGAGGGCCACGAGGATGATTCAAGTACTGGGCAGGCACATGGGGAAAGGCTGAGAGTGCTGGGCTTGTTCAACTTTGAGAAAAGAAGGCTCAGGGGAGACCTTGTCACTATGTTCCAGTATTTAAAGGGTGGCTTCAAAGAAGATGAAGACTCCCTTTTCACAAGGAGTCCCATAGAGAACACAAAGTGTGATGGGCACAAGTTACTCCTGGGGATATTCTGGTTGAACACCAGAGGAAAATTTTCACAATGAGAACAATTAGCCACTGGAATAATCTCCCAAGCAAAGAGGTGGACTCCCCAGCACTGGACAGTAAAAATTCAGCTGGACAGGGTGCTGGGACATCTAGTCTAGGTTATGCTTTGCCTAGAAAGGTTGGGCTAGATGATCCTTCAGGTCCCTTACAACCTGGAATTCTGTGATCCTATGATTCACACGGCTTATGAATTTCAGGGCACTCACCTCTGCTCTCACCTAGGGCAGACAGGACTATATTTCCTTGCAATAGCTTTCATGGGAATCCTGGTGGCAAGCAGGTCTTCATCTGTGTGAACCTGCTGCAGCAAAGTAGCACTTACTTAAGCCAAAGATCTGGCTCTATCCCTCTCCTAATCTTGCAGAAAGAATTTGGTTGTATCTATAGATCTGAGCCAAAGCAAACCAAACTAAAACAGAGCAGACATTTCACAGGATCTGAAAAGGCAGCAATCTTTTTATTGAGCATTTCTATAGTTCCTATAGCACAGCAGCAATAAAGCAGGTTTCACACTCCTGCTTTCCTGAGATTGACTTGTGAAAACAGCAAGTGCCACTCAAACACAGGAGCTACATAATCAGTAGAGACCATCCAGAAGAAAAGGAAAAGTAGACACAGTCAAGGCATGGTTTAGAGGAGTCAAAAGTGGGGCTGGGTAACTCAGCAAGTACAATTCTAACAAAAAAAAAAGTACCCCAATAGCAGCACCTCAGGAGAGCAAGCAACAGGGAAATGCTATTAAAAGATTATGAACTAAAGAAGAACAGAAAGGCAATGCCAATTGACAAGAACTTGCAACTTTGGCTTAGGCTCCTGGAACACTTTTAGGTGGAGGTTTTCTATTGCAGAGAAAACTCTATTCCTTTGCTTCATCATCACTGTCCATCTGTCCATTAAGCAAGCGCCCTGGAGACACACAAAAGCATGATCTTATCCCAAGGAGAATCAAGTGGCTTATTGGCAGACCAGCATGTGAAATCTCATCTGTTCCTTTCTCATGTCAAACAATAAGGTCTGGGGTAAATACATGCTTAATGATTTTTTAACTCATAAACTCTAATAGAGTGGCTTAGTGATTTGCATGCAGTCCATTAACAAGTCTGAGGCTGGGAATGTAACTAGGAAATTCTGACTCCCTTCCCCTCACTCTCTTTGCTGGATCCTGTTACACACTGAGAACACTACTAGAATTGTCCTTTTGCTGCCTTTTTACTACCAAAGCAGTAGTTTAGCGTTTCAGACTTCAGTGCAGCCAAACACATGGAGAGGGTGCCTACATCCAGATCAGCACAGAACACATTCAACTGTATGCAAGCACTGGGATTTACTGCTGCCAGACTTTCAGATGAGTACTTCAGAGCTAATTTGCAATTAAATGAAGTTTCAAGTTCTGCTAAATACAAAGAGCTGGTTTTTCTTTGGTGTAAAGTGCCATCACAACACTGTGCTGATTTAGTTTTACAACTCTAGACAATTGCCTTCTCTCTATGAATAAGCAAAGCTGTGAGGAAGGGATATGAAGAGGGGTTCTACAAACACTTTCTCCCCTGTTGTTAGGGAGTGTTTGGGGATATTCACTTTAGTTTTTTACTTTGAAAATAACCCATAATTGCTATCAACAAATCAATGCCAATCAGATAAATAATATCAAATCAATCACAATTTCAGTGATGGCCCAAAGACACAAATGATCAGTTCTCTTCTGAATTAATTCTGCAAGAAAGGTAATGCTAGATGTGTACAGACCTCCCAAAAGACTAAAGGAAATACCAGTCCAAAAAGGACAATATTTATCAAAATGCCATTACACTGCGCAGTACATCATGAAATGCAAGGAGATTAATGCTGGCTATATCACACATGTCTAGAGACCCTAATGCCATCAGAAGGGGTGGAGGAGAGAAAGAAATAAAGGACACTGTGCAAACATTAAATATCAAAACTTTCAGGAAGTTAGGAATACATTTCAGAAGGCTACACCCTAAAATCTGTATTCCTATGTTGAAACATTTTATTCCACAGGAAGGAGAGAAGTGGAATGGCAATTAAGAGGATTCTATGTGAAACAATGTATTAGTGAAGCTAATACGAAGATGTACCTAAATGAAGAATATGGTGAAAATACATAGTGTAAACAGCTAGATGTGCATGGAATTTTGCACATGCAGGTTTTGCATATACACACCTATACTTTCATAATGTTACAAAAACAGAAGGAGAAACAGGACATACCTTATTCATGAACTCTG
This sequence comes from Myiopsitta monachus, assembly GCA_017639245.1. Taxonomy (NCBI): domain Eukaryota; kingdom Metazoa; phylum Chordata; class Aves; order Psittaciformes; family Psittacidae; genus Myiopsitta; species Myiopsitta monachus. The sequence goes on along the minus strand of CM029922.1, from coordinate 19,744,450 downwards.
CACAAAGCATCCCCCTTGGAGCTCCACAGCTGCTTTTATTTCAGTGTCTGGACTAGAGCAATCTGTAAAAGCATGAATCAACAGTGCTCTTGGTGTTTCAAGTTTTTGAATTCAAAAGGAAGAGGGGAAAATCATGCTGGTCATCAATAAAAGGCGATCTCTCTCCTTCCTGACTCAGGCTCCCAGCCTCTGGATGCTGTGCAGTTTCTCCCTCTCTCACTCTTCCCAGTGGTGCTGCTGTCGATCATCCACTTTACCCCACGAAAATCACTCTCCAAAGCATCCTATCCCTATGTCTGTGCTCATCAGCTTTCCAAAGAAGCAGTGACACTTCAGAGAGAGACCCTGGGAGCATACCACTGGTAGAGGAAAGGTCTAAAGCCAGACCCAGCCAAATTCTGTCAAACCACATGTCACATGCTGCTCAATCCCCCCTGCCAGCACAGCTGTAATTCTGTTTGTCATCAGCACCACAAAAGAGAGAATGCTTTTAAACTTGAGGGTTTATGTGCTTTTTTTCTCATCAAGTAATTCTTACTTTCTAGTAAGAGGGAAAAATATCTGCATCCTAAAGGGTGTTTTCACAGAATTAATGAAAGTATCTTTTAACACTGTATTTCACTCTTCTTCACCAGCACCACCAGTCACTTATTAACCTGGTCTGGCTGGTTAGAAGACGTGCGTGCAAACAGTCGCCACTACCCTGAACTCAGCAAATTTTTACACTGCCTGCCCAGACCTGACTTTCAATCCACACTACATTAAAATAAAACTTAAAAAATAAAGCCTGCGAAAGAAGTCTACAAAGATTAAATACCGGAATCAATCCCTAATTTTTTTCTCACCAAGGCACATTTCTGAGTCTGTACAGCTCTGCCCCACAGAATCAGTTTTCTTTCATCAGCTGCCTTGTCAAGAAGCGCTTTCCTGGGTAACACAGAAAAATTAATCCAATCCTGGATATAGAAAGAATATTGCAGGAAACATTTTTAGTTGCTCTGTAACCAGAAGCTAACTCTGCCACCTTTCTGTTAAGGGCTAGGAATTAAGAAGCTGCAGAATTCACTGAAAGATTGTAATAAATAACAACTTCACATGACATTTTAATACCAAAGATCAATATAGACTATGACACTTTGCTTCATTCAAAATAAAATCATCATGAATTTCATCAGTGTCTTTGTGTGCTTGCTAAGAGGTGAAAGGATTGTATTCTACAAGCAAAAGAGAAAAATGTGTACTATCCTACTGGTGGCAAAAGGAGGTTAGAGAAAGTACATGATCTCCAAAAATATGGAGATTCTTCTGAGCCAGGGCAGTCTTACAGTGAGGCTGGATATCACTTCTGATGGTTACATAAAAAAAGCAGCATGTTTTCTCCTTTCCTAATGAAGGGATTGGGAGTAGCCCAGGTTTTGGTTACAGACTGACCTCAGTCAGTTCACGGAGATTCAGCCTTCCTTCCTTGGCACACACACACATCCTGAAGGATCTGAACCCCGCAAGTACAGCACATAAAGAGAGGACTCATGAAACTCCAGAGAGTGACTTTCTAACTGACCCAAAATCCAGGCTACGCCACCAAAAACCTTGTGTGGCAAGCAATCTCAGGACAGTTCACTACAGAATTAACAGGAACACAGTTCTTTATGCTCAATTGATTTGAAGCAGCTTTGCAGAAAATGCTCATCGTTAATGCCATGTTTTATTTACAGGGTGAAGAACCATGGCAGAGAAAGGTGAAAAGCACACCGGTTTCCCAATAGAAAACTTACTCTAGGTAAGATTTTCAGTCTTCCAAACTGTTAGTGTGTTCCAAAACTCATGCAGACATCAGGAAAGCTCTTGAGATGTGAAGTACCAAAGCCTCCGAAACCAGTCCTATGCTGCTACCCTGCAAGCATTGCAAGACCAAGGTAACCCACTGCTCTGTGGATGGTAAGTCCCCGAAGAAAGATGCTACATTGTGTCACATCAATATGGAGCAGAGTGATAAACAGCAGCACTTAGTGAGGGTTAAAGAGAGCAGTGTAGCGCCCATAACATCCTTTAGGAAGGACAAATAATGGGTGAAATAGAGGAAAAAAGAAAAATAGGTGTCATTTACAGCACCAGTCAAAGCCTTTGGCGCTAGGAGAGAACAGGAGCATGGTTCTCCTCCAAAGCAGTAACCAAACTATGGGACTTTCAGGGCTTCCACTGGCACCTCTGACATATACCATTTTTTTTAAGGAAGATTTTTGCATTCGCTATGGACTCAGACACCAGTTGATGTAAAGTAAAAATTGAAGTCCTTCTGGGGCATGTAATTAATTTCTGGGAAGGTGTTTGCTTTCCCTAGTTGCAGATATCATGGCAAAAAAAAAACCAAAACAAACAACTCACGAAAGGCAGCAGTGAAAGACAATTGAGTTTATTCCTCAGTTTATTGCAGGTGGTGTTGGTGATATGATATTGTCACTGCTCGTAACAGACCACTGACTTCAAAACCTCATCTTAGTCCCCATCTTAACTAGTCTTGCCTTGCTTTGCTTGCTCTAGCAGCAAGATAGTCAGGTGACTAAACTCTTAACAGAAAAAAAGTGGTCAGATGATGATTTAACAACAGTCCTTGTTTGGTAGTTTTAAACCTTGGACTTGTTCATATTTAGTAAGGCTGAGTCATAAAATATAGGGCAAAAGTCCAGCAAAGAACCACGTGCGAGTGAAAATCCTAGCATTGTGTGGGATCACAGATCACTGGGAAAGAAGCTCACTAGCAACAACATAAAAACATCCCTACGCAAACAGCAAAACTGAAGAGTATCTAAAGGAGAAACTATTGCCAACAACAGTGATGCTGGCAACCCAGAGCATTGACACCCTTGCCGTGATAGCGCTTGGCCAGCCCCCATAATCACAGGCAACCACACTGGTTGGAAAGCAGCTTGAAGAAAGGAGAAAGCAAGAGGACAATATAGACAGGATATTGCTGTTAATTACATTAGTGATATCACACCTTTCATTTTAACTAAACTATTTGGATTATTGTTGCATGGGTGTTATTTTAGTGGGACTAGTAGCAGCTTTCACTTTATTTTAATTAGACTAGCAATCAATACTGCAAACTGTTTTATGGACTAGTTCAGGCTTAGTGAATATGTCAGACTTAAGGATTCAAAATGTGGAGCATTATTTCAGGAACCTTAGGGGTTCTCTTGGTCTTCTTAAGCTTGGATGAATCCAGGTGGCATGAACCACCAGAAACAGAGAAATAAAAGTCAACAGCAAACATGCTTGCAAGAGCATAAAACCGGATATTTGATTGAGAGGAACTTTTTAGAAACAAAAGTGAAGAAGAAATAAAAAGTATAAGGGGGAAAAGAAAAAATCCTTCTGCATGCCAGTTAATTCATGTATTTTTTTTATATTTTTACAGCAGCCTTTTAACAAATTATTTATTTAATTAAAAAAATCAGAATGGCATTATCTTAATTATTGGTACACCACAGCACTGCAACGTGTCTTTTCGACAAGCAGCATGAAGCACAATGAAGCTCCATCTTAACTGCATACCATTAGCAATAGTATTACTGCAACAGGTAGAACGTTGGTCCAAAGTAAATGTGATCATGTGCCAACTGCAGGTTGTCTTAAATGTCCAGTGTGTTCATTCACAGGGTTATGAAAAAAAAGTGCAACTGGATGTCTAATGGCACACTGATCAACTGAGATAAAACTTAACTAACTCTGTGCTCTGCTTATGCAATTCAGCTTGGCTACACACAATCACTTGAAAGAGCAGAATTTAAGTGCAAGACTTTAATCCATCAGGATGTGTCCACTCAAATTACTCCTATGGCACTTGTACTCTCTCATTAAGACTGAGATGCCAGGACTCATTAGAGGGCAAGGCTGTGTGAACCTCCAAGTTATACAACTTGACATGTGACAGCGTGAATTAATAAAATGACAGCGCAAAGCTTAAGGCACAAAAGAGCTCAGTGGTCATAGATGCCATCCTCTCTAGGGACCTTATCTTCTAGCTGCCAAAATATGTTAACTGAGTCAATTATTATTCTAAAAATCTCAGACTAGCACCATTTTGGATGATATTTTAAATATTAATGCTGGGATTTAACAAGTGGAGCAATTACCCACATTCCCAGGTCTTCCCTGTTGGCATGACACTGCATGAACTCTAGTGCCCTTGCCATTGAGATGTTCTCCACAGTGACCAACCCACTGAAAAAATACTTTGCACAGCAAACGATGGTGATGCAAGTGCATCAGTCCAATGATATAAAAATGAAAGTTCTTGAGAAGTTAGATATTTATGGGTTGGAAGAGCTGTTGAATTTTAAAACAAAGAACAGCAGCTAAGTGGGATAAGGATTTCTATACCTTGGGAAGACGTAGAATTGTAGAATGATTTGGGCTGGAAAGGGCCTTATGATCACCTAGTTCCAACCCCCCTGCCATGGGCAGGGACACCTCACACTAAATCATGTCATCCAAGGCTCTGTCCAACCCGGCCTTGAACACTGCCAGGGATGGGGCATTCACAACTTCCTTGGGCAACCCATTCCAGTGTCTCACCACCCTCACAGTAAAGAACTTCCTCCTTATATCTAACCTGAACTTCCCCTGTTTAAGTTTGAATCCATCACCTTTTGTCCTACCACTACAGTCCCTAATGAAGTGTCCCTTCCCAGCATCCTTGCAGGCCCCCTTCGGATACTGGAAAGCTGGCACACATGGCAAGAAGCTCAGACCTGCATGCTGTTCTTTCATTGCACAGCATGGTGTATATTGACCCTTGGCTGGGAGCCAGGTGCCCACTAAACCTGTTCTTTCACTGCCTTCCTCAGCTGGACAGGGGAGAGAAAATATAACAAAAGGCTTATGGGTTAAATAAGGACAGGGATCTATCACTCACCAGTTACCATCATGGGCAAAACAGACTTGAGTTGTGGAAATTAGTTTAAGTTATTACCAATCAAATCAGATCAGGGGAATGAAGAATAAAATCAAATCTTGTAACACCTTCCCCTGACCCCTCCCTTCTTACCAGGTTTAACTTCACTCCTGAATTCTCTACCTCCTCCACTCAAGCAGCACAGGGGTATGGGGAATGGGGGTTGTGGTTGGTTCATCACACGTTGTGTCTGCCACCGCTTCCTCCTCAGGGAAGGACTCCTCTCTTTCTTCCTCTGCTCCAGTGTGAGTTCCCCTCGTGGTCCTGTGTCCTGCAGCAAACCTGCTCCAGCGTGAGTTGCTCTCTCCAGGGGACCACAGGTCCTGCCAGGAGCCTCCTTCAGCACAGGCTGCTCACAGGGTCACAGCCTCCTTCAGTCATCTTCCTGCTCCAGTGTGGGGTCCTTCATGGGCTCCAGGCGGAGATCTGTTCCACTGTGGACCTCCATGGGCTGCAGAAGCACAATCTGCAGAATGGTATTAGAAGAACCAATGTTTGGTTAAGATGGTCAGAGACTTTCTAAGGACAACGATATAGGTTAACAACTAATAAAAACGAGGGTGCTCTGACTTATGCAGAGCTACTGAGCAGTTCAGCATTTGAGGAAGAGGAATAGAATCTCTTGCATGGACAGCTCAAACTAGGACGAAAGAATAAAACCAATTTTTTGTTTTATATAAAAGCATAAAGAATTTGCATGCTTTACTACCATCTTATTTTGGATGTATTGTCTGGATGTATCGTGGATGGCATTTTTTATCAGGTTTAGAATAGCTCAGCTGATCCAACACTGATCAGTTCACAATCACATTAAGCACGAAATAATTCTTCTACTGGTCTGTTTGCTTGGGCATGTGCACATGTTTGCAGGCAAACAACTCCCTCTTCTGAGGCCCTTCATGGCTGTGCGACTTAACATGACACATAAGGGGGCACAGAGCTGCTAATTACTGTGCCTTAAAAGTTACACAGCCCAATTACTTTGCTGCTGAGTGATCATCAGCAGCTGTTTGACCTTTCCCAACAGCAATGCTCTGTTGCAGAGAAGGTGATAGTCAGGTATGTCTTGAACAAAGTTTGTAATGTAAAGAATATGAATCTTAGTTCCTACACTCACAGAATAAAACAGGGTAAGAAAACAAGGTCCTTATTCTCAGCTCCCAAGCTTTATACCAGCTTCCATCACAAAAATCCTGATCCTACCTTCTCTCCAATGCACTCTCCCCAGCAAGGGGAACCTCCAGATTTCCGGTTTGGAGCACCAAATCACTTCCCTGTGCATCTTTAGCTGGAGATATGTACTTGGGTTTGTACCTGCCATTATTTCAGATACAAACTTCCCTGTTATTTGTGTGTTTTTTTGAACTAATCTAACTTAAGCTAGTGGTTTCAGCAAGCGATTTTGATGAGATTCCACCCAACACATTTCATTCATTTAAACTGCATTTTTTATGGTTCAATGATCTCCAACATCCCCTTTAATGCTTCAGGGTGGTGGCAACCTTCCTTTTCATCTCCCTGTGCAATTCCCTCCCTCAGTCTGCCGGTGAGCCTTGCTTATCCCTTGCCTTTTTTTTTCCTCTTTTCCCACTCTCTTCCCAAGCACAACTACTTCCCTGTGCATGTTACACTTTTTAATCCTTGGACCGCAGTCTCCTCATCTCCCCAGTCCCACAAGTGTCAGGCTGAAGGCTATTTGCTATGCTCTATTTACTTCCAGAGAAAGAAAAACAAGTAGCCATGAGATGTTCTGGGGAATGGTGCTCCTGTTCTGGATTATGTCCATCATGCCTTGTCAATGTGAATTGTACCAGCTGTGCAAGGGCAAGTGTGGTAGCAGGAAAGTCTCCATGCACATCAGAGTGGTAAGCAGACTCTACCATTAAATCAACATTTTCATACTACCAGAAAGCCACCCCTAAACAGCATTACCTTCAATGCAACAAAAGGTGGCAGCAAAGAAAAATTATAAGTTTCTCAAGTAACTCAGAAGGTAATGAAACAACAGAATTGGTGCTTGGAGATGTGAAATATCAGCCTGTTGAGCTAATTGCCATTGCTTCATTTCTGGTGGGTTAATTAAGAAATGAAAGGTGTATTTAAAGAAAAGAAAGATAATCCCAGCAGAAGAATTTGCTTGAACAAGATCATTATTTTTTTGCGGAATATAGTACAAATGGAATTTTCTATTTTGTCTACTTGAATGTGGTTATGATAGATGCAGGTTCAACATAAAATCTTTCGTGGTATCTTCACAGACTTCAAATACAGACAGACAAGTCATACTTTGTATCTTAGGCAGAAATCCAAAACCTTAACCACTGTTGGTTTTCGTACCAGTACACCAGTACTTAGCCATTTTTCAACACTTGAAGCAAAATATAAACAGAAAAGCAGGGAAACCTTCCCAGCTGGGAGGAGAAACCAAGGAGATACCCTGAGGATCAGGAAGTTATGCAGAGAATTGGACTTAATTGTTACTAAACTGAAAACCACAAGAAAGGAGAAAAGGGCAAGGGACAAATCAATAACACTTGCAAACTGTTGAGTGTAAGAGGCAACAAAATTAGAGTTTGACATAACTAACTTTTTACATTCTTCAATTTCTGAGACCTAAAGACTGCTCCGTCTGCACCTATGTAACATGCGTTTGGAACACGAGCACAAAGCTTCATTTAATGGGGTTGTAATATCTACTTCTGCTTCCTTGTATGCTCACAGCTTTTGTGACTTTCCTGGAGATCACTAAATGTAAATCCAAGGCACCGTGTGTTTATGAGTAAGGATGGATGTGAGAGATTTCTCCCTGTACATGGTCCAGCACAAAAAACAGGATGGAATCACCTTCCTCAAAAATAAACTCACTTTTTCTCTTACTGCTTTACACCTTTGCAAAATGTGTGACATGCAATAGCTATAGTTGGTTCCTGAGGTGATTCCACTTTGCTGTCATCTCTGTCATGGTGACTGTCCCCAGAGCGCCAGGACTTTCTGACCGGTTCTGCAAAAGTGGTGCCATGTTTTGATGTTGAAACTCTACTGTCACTCTGAGAGCTCCCTGATACAGCATTTATTTCCCCTGTGTATTACAGGAACCAATATAATTTCATTTTATATGATATAATTTTGCCACCCAAATAAAAGAAGTATCTTCAGTTTCTTCATGAAGAGAGATACCCCACTTCTCAGATCTCAGTTACTCTTAGGATTGTGTTGGTTTATCCGCCTATTTGATATGAGATACTACACCCTAAGTGTGTTTTTATATAAATCACATACTTAGAGGATTCAGCCTCCCTGTGTTTTTGAAAAACTTCTGTAATACAATTTAGGAGACAATTCAGCTTTTTGAGTACAGTGGAATGAGGGTCTATGTTGGGCCCATGAAGGGATAACCTTTGACATTATGATAAGCTGAGCTCTGGATATAACATAAGAGTAGCTCCCGTTGCTACTTCCTAGGGGTTTATCTTCTGCTTGGTACATATCTGCCTCACCCTATTTCCACTTATTTCAGACTTCAGCATGACATTTAAGTGGTCAAGTCACCAGGAAATTGTTCTTTGCTGCTGAATGTTTGGCCACATTTTTGTCCAAGACATATCAGCACCCTACCCACAAATCCCAACCATCGGCCAGGAACCATTTGTAAAAGTTAACTTGAATGCAGCCACACCATTCTGGAAGCCAAAGGACTTCATAGTATTGAAATACCAGCTGGCATCAGGGCCAAAGAGCTAGCTGTGATCCTTCCAATGTTACTAGTGCCAATGCATCCAGCGCACACTCTTTTAATCTTCTCTTAATTAAGCACGACCACTGAGAATGGGTACAGACCTGGTTTGTTGCTGATGGTTTAAATCAGTGAAAAGCAGTATATTTGCCTTTGGACTAGAAAAAGATAAGTAGTAATTTTTATTTGTATTGAGAGGCTTCTGAAAATCGACTATTCATCATATCTAGCTACAAACTATAGCAATAAAATCATAGGACTGTCACAATTCTGAAAACAGGAAGTGCATGACCTTTGAAAGAATACAACTTGCACAATGGAGACCATATAGCGTTAGCAAAAATGAGCATTTTGTGCCTTTAAATACAAAAAAAAAAAAAAAAAAAAAAACAAAAAAAAACACATACACAAAAAAAATCTGACTATTTTCTTTTTTCCTTTTTTTTATTTTTTAATTCTTTAAGATAGTAATTAAAATAATATTCATACGTAATCATGAGTGGCATTTTTGTGTCACCCCAAAGCGATAGCCTGGAGAAGAGAAGGCTGTGTGGAGACCTCATAGCAGCCTTCCAGTATCTCAAGGGGGCCTATAGGGATGATGGGGAGGGACTCTTCATTAGGGACTGTAGTGAGAGGAAAAGGGGTAACGGGTTCAAACTTAAACAGGGGAAGTTTAGATTGGATATGAGGAAGAAATTCTTTACTGTAAGGGTGGTGAGGCACTGGAATGGGTTGCCCAGGGAAGTTGTGAATGCTCCATTTATGGCGGTGTTCAAGTCCGGGTTGGACATAGCCTTGGATGGCATGGTATATTGTGAGGTGTCCCTGCCCATGGCAGGGGGGTTGGAGCTAGATGATCTTAAGGTCCTTTCCAACCCTAACTATTCTATGATTCTATGATACCACACAAGATGCTATGGGTAGTTAAAGGTATTAGTTTCCACAAAAAAAGATTCTCATTCTTTGACTAGTAATCACGCTATTGATGCATTTGTATCAGGAGTTACTCCACTTCTTGCTGAAGGAAGTAACTCCAAGAACTTTTGAAGTCAGGAAAAAAAAAAAAAAAGCTGTCTAAACGTTATGAATAAGCACAAAGTGGATATTAAGGATTTTTTTTATCATAAAAAATAAGAAACAAATACCTATCTGTTCCTATAGAAGATATGTCCTAACAGCAACAAAAAACCCCATTGCCTAATTCTTAAACCAGACATTATATTAATTATACCTTTTCTCCACAAAGGATTACCTTTTAATTACTAATTCTTATTAATACTCCACACATATTGCAAAGATAGTGCTGTTGTTGTCCTCAGACTGTGCGCTATCATTAAAACCAAAATGCTTTTATGTAAATCAGTGTGGTGGGGATTTAATTACTTCAACGTGCATAGAAGCAAAGCATCTACTTCCCAATTTTATATCTAAGATATTGAGCAGATGTTAAGCATAAGAATGTTCAGTGTTTTTTTAAATCATTTTACTATAATGCATACATTTAAAGAGATGATTGAAGTTCTGACTCCAAAGTAGATTGATTGGGAGATGACAAAATGATGAGATTAAGAATTACATAGTAAATAAAATCAAATGAGACATTAGAAATATTTAAGATACTCAGATTATATTCACTAAGGGACATAAACCAAAGAAGAGGCAGAGCATTGATTGACCGCAGCATGGAGAGGTGAAGATGGAACCAGAACTCAAAGCCATGGCATACATCTAAGCCTGGTTTAAGTCTTGTAAAAGTCAATGAGAAAAGTTCCAATTTTTTTTTTTCTAAACCCTTCTTTTGTGATATTTTAACTGGAGCATAGACCATCCCAATAGAGGGATGAAGAAAACTCCTGTGTAAGTAGAAGGGCCCTCTTCACTCAGTGGATTGTTTTTACAGTCTTCACACTATGATATCCTAATGCCCCACATGGCAACAGAGTAAAGTTCCAGTAAAAAATGTGTAAACTGAAGTGTTATCCTCTAAAATATTTTTATCCTAAAGGAATAAAAGATTTTAAAAACATGCAAACCCATAATGGTGGATAAGCCTTCACCTCAACCATTCCAAGGGTTCAGAAGACCTATATTTATTTATTTTAAATCCCTTGTTGTTCACAGTCTCTCTCTCTAAATGGTGGCACATGAATGTTATGATCTCCACTGGAATACTGGGAGCTCCCAGTTAGAGGGCTGGACCTTATAACATGAACTGGATCTTGAAAATAAAGTCTATCCAAAATGCAGAAAATGCTTTAACAAACAAACTTTGTAATTGCAAACACATCATTTCAACATACTGTTCTCTGGAAGGCACAGAAGGAAAAAAAATAGTTATTGGAACTCTAGCTGAAGTTCTAACTTTGGGAGCAATCTCTTGAGGAATTCCTATTGAAGTAAAGAGATCTTTCAAAAAGACTGAGGCATATGATGACAGGGAATCACACACTAACCAGCCACTGCTGAACTTGCTTAGACTATTTCAAGGGCATCAGCATTAATTATATATACCCTTCACATCTGCACACAAATATGCTGGTAGGAGTCGTTGCAGTGCACATTTCCAAGGTCACCGAGCTCTTCTCTAGGAAGAAATGTATTGCCATTCATGTTTGGAGTGAAAAAGAAAGACACCATGAGTAAATTCTCTCATCGTTTCAAAGTGGGATCCATTTCTGTTTCATGTAATGCATCCAGTCCACAGTAGTCCCTAAATTCCACAGATAAGAATGACACATAGTTACCTCCAGGCTGAAGTTCCATCTCAACTTTACATGGAAGAACCCAGAGATATCCCATGGAGAGGGCTTCTCCCAAGAACATTAAAGTTCATAAATAAAGTACTATTACAGAGGAGACCTTTGGACAATCTTGCAAGGAATTCACCCATTCAAAATAAAGGAATTCGTTGCTTTTGTCACACAAGTGCATTTCTTGCTTCACAAACTCATTATCTAGGAGGCAGGCACTTATACAACAATGAGTATGCATAGGAATTTCACTGAAGTATTCTTATCCATGTTTTCATAAGGTCCCTAATCCTTCTGTGCCATGAAAAGAAAATGGATTTACTTTTGCACTGTCACAAACACAGTTCAGCCATTAAACCATCCCTACCAGGCCAGTCCATTTAACTCGCTACCTGCCACTTACACATACCAGCACTGAAAGCTGTAGCCTGTAATGCGTCACTGGAAACATGTCCATCTGCCTTCACATGCACAATGCAAAAGGTATTATAATTTTACTTTGATCCATTATTGCTCTATGGTCCTCTAAACTACCAGTAAAATGAAGGTCTATTTAAGCTTGGAAAGGTCTTCTAGCTAGAGTCTATGGCATGTCAACTACATGATGTTGAGATGTGTAATATTATTTGTTTCTAAATCACTTATGATGACATTATGAGGCTTGTTTCTTACTTCAGATTGCAAACCTAAAGAGACCACTCCTAAACTCTTCGGGGCAGAAAGATGCAGGTAAGTTTTTCTCTCTTGTTCTCACACAGCTGTACTACTCAATTAAAGGCTCACAGATATTACACAGAAATATTTTCTCATTACACCCTAAAATAATTTAAAAATTATTTAAGTAATAATTTTCTATCTCTATGATACCATCCATGCAATTAGAAGTGCTTCCTTCCCATTCAATCTCCTGGAGATTTTTGGAGTCCTGAAATAGAGCTAAAATATTTCTAGGTTTCCAAGATTACTATTCCCAAGTCATCACAGAGAAAAGTAAAGAGACACTTGTCTATATCATTGTGATTGGCTTTTCAGTTTTGCTAAACATAATTAGGGTTTGTTTAATTAACAATTTGCCAACAATATTAGTGCATGTAGAATTTATGCTGAAGTTCAAGACAATCAGTACATATGGGTGATTCTTCTGTGAAAAGTTCACAGTCAGAAATTGCCTCAAGATTGTTAATTTAATCAAGTCACACTGACATTTTTCCCCTAAAGAGAAACCAGATAATAATAGGAAAAGTCACATCACCTTGTGTTTCCAATGAAAACAAATAAAGCATTTCTAATGTATCTCAGTACAAGAGACATGCAATACCAAAAGCATAAAATGTGTAGCTGATGCAGGCATTTTGCACGTGCAAAAGTGAAACATGCATCAACTTGGTATGAAAAACGGTGTTTCCATTATTTTCCCTAAAGAATTTCTTAAAGATTTTTCCCTAATACACAATTACATCTTATGCCACAAGAGACAGACCTGATTTCAGAGGATTTCATAAAAACCCAAATAGAACAGAAAATCTAGGAAACTAGCTGAGAGAAGGTGGTATCCTGAGAGCATATTTAGCGCCAGAGGCAAGTCTGCAAAGTCGTATCTCGATACTAAGAGAAACAAGAAGAATGTGTGAAGCTTGGAGAGGAGGAAGATTGTAGATTAACTCAAAAGTGTGCGTTAGGCACTTTTTTAGATCAGAACACACTTTGACTAAATTTGAGTTAAACCTTCAGTCACACAGGTACCAAATCGGTATCAGTTATTCCATGTGAAAAAGAACTGGAATAAATACAGGTGTCAAAGAAAAAAAAAACAGAGCAAGAGAGGAGTAACCAGCTATCTAAAACTTGTGCCTATAAATGCTCATAATGCAGGAAGCAGAACTAGAGATGACATTTGTTATTTGTGTTACATCTACAATCTCTGGTAAAACTGTGTTGCTAAATTCATCAAATTGTCTCTGGGCATTAATCAAAAGCAGCCAAATTGACACTAGTGAAATGCTCAGCAGAACATATGCAACTTGAGTTCTGGTAGCAAGTAAATCAGAAAATGAATGCTTCCATATGGACACTGCAGGCTTTCATAGAGTTACAAATTGAAGAGAACCCCAACTTTTTCCACAAAATGTTGGTGAAATTCAGAATAAAATTCCAGTTTTACTCAAACTCTCTGTTCTGTCATTTTTAAAATTTTAATCATCAGTCAGAATATAGAAATAAGACTCATGGCTCATACGAGACAACATCCGCACCAAAAAATAACATCTATGTACTGACTGTATAACTTCTTGAGCAGATGATCCAGGACTTCCTCCTTTCTTCTCCCTGTCCATCATCAGGCCCATACCCGCGGTACCAGCAGATATGCATAGTGCACACAACTGCCCCTGGGAGAAAAATGCAGTTATGCCCTGGAGCACCACCAGGCTTATCCGGCAGTAGGGCAATACAGACATGCATTTTTTCCAGTGCAATTGCATTTTGCTCATATAATGCTGCACAGTCAGTCATAGAGCTGAGGAAGCGCCAAAAGTCTGTAAACCCTGCAAACTCCCCAGTTCAGCTGGGCTTTGGTCCTTTTCTGTACAAGGCGAGTTTTCTGTACAACACTGTGAAATAAATACACTATTTTAAGGTAAGTGGCTTAATGTTGTCAGGTTATACCTTTTGGTTCACAAAGAAGTTTTTTTCTGTCCAATGGTAAAGACAAGAAGAACTGCTGTAGGTGCTGCTAAATCATTTCTACAAGGGGATGGTACTAGTTAGTGTTATCTCCAGTATATTCAGGTAGTGTAGGAGATGGTTAGCAGTGAGCATGGATTGTCACCCTGCGTACAGACAGACAAGATGATGACAATAAGTTATTAAAGATGGGCTATATTTAATAATCTCATTCATGTTTTCCAGTACACTCTCCCTGTGAAGAGTTAGGCTTGGCAAGATCGAGAATTGTTTTACTGGGCAGAATACACATTCCCTGTGTTTTTCTTACAGAATTCCATGGTTATATGGCTGACATGAATAACTGGGATCAGATCTGAAACTAAGTTGATCTCAAATATTTCTCCAGAACTGTTATTATCTGGATAGAATATTTGAGGCTATGCCATGGTCCCAGGGGTGAAAAAACTGTTATTTTGGTTTAGGATCTGGTCAATAAAGAGGACAAGTTTGGGTCTTTGTGTGTATTATAGTGCTTCAAATATGCATTTTTAATTAAAAAAAAAAAAAACACACGAAAAAAAAACCAAACAAACACCCCCCCTCCAAAAAAAAAAAAAAAAAACCAACAGAAAAACAAACAAACAAACAAAAAGAAACCCCTCTTTTGGACTTCCATTGTGCAGATAACTCTGCTTGATAAATGAGGTGCTTCATAGGATGGAGAGCTCAGACCTCACACTGCAAATTCCCCACGGGTCTGTGCTAACACTGATGAAAAAGGAAGAAAATCTATGACATTAAAATGACAGATTCCATTCTATTTGCACCTTCAGTGGCTGTCTGGTCAGGAAAAAGAAAGTGTGAATGTGCTGAGCAAGATGACTTTGACTTTTAAAATAGCTTTATCAAGGTCACACAAACGGCCAAACTTTTAATAGGGCACTGCTCCCTTACCACAGGAATGCCCACCCTGCCCTTGGCTCATCTTGGGCTTTACATGGGAGTAAGGGCACAGCTTCAGCCAGGTGCTTTCAATGTGATGGAGAGTCAGACTGGTCATTTCCAAAGGTGGCCAGCTCACAGCCCAGTAGGAAAAAGTGCTTCAGAGATGAGTGTTAGTGCTGTATTGAGCACACTCATGTAAATAAGCTGAGAACTGTGAAAAAAACTATAAACACAAATCATCCTGAAAGTGTATCAGGAAGTTCCTGCAGTGGCAAAAGTAGCCAGTAAAAAAGGGCAAGAAAACCTGTTATTGGGCTCACACTACAGACAGGAAATACCGAATGAGGGTTCAAAGTCAGAATTTCATCTCAAATTCAGCAGTGTCAAAGAACACACAGGAGTGCTTTTCATGTTCTCTCATAATGAAGTCCCTTTCAATTCTTTTGGTAGACCATTTCAAAGGGGGTAGAAGTTCCTCCTGATCCTCCAGAAATATTGCCTCTTTTGTTCTTAATCACAAACCTCAAACATTCAGGGTTTTAATCGAAAGTTATGATTTCTTCGTAAGCAAACTCTTTGGGGGTTTCTTCACTATTTTTTATTTTCCCCATGTCATTTCTGTATTTTAATTCTTCCACATGGTTTCTACTTTCAAACTCCTTCAGTCAGCCTTTAGGGAAAAATTATTCCTTTCCCTGTAGCCTCTCTGAGAAGCTGCTGTCTGCATCTTTGATGATAAAAAATTAGAACAAGGAAATTAATTCATGTTTTCCCTCATCTTTGTGTTAGATAAGTGCAGGCAACAAACAAACACATTATTCCACAGCCCCAGCCATGCATGCTCTAAGAGATATCACATCTTTGCTACTGGAGACAAATTGGCAAATTTTAATCCTATAAGAGATATTTCACTTCATAGTTTTTCAATAGTTTAATAGATTTTTTAATAGTTCTACATATCCAAAGGCCTATAAATATGCTAACAAATGAAAGAATTTATTACATGACAGCTTCTACTGGTATGCATAGACAGCTTTATTTTTTCCTGCGTGTAGAAAGGCTTCGTAATGAGTTTTAATACATGCACACAGGTACACACACCTTTCAGTCTGGTGATAAAGCCAAAGAAATATCTTTATTCCACAAATAAATATATCACTTCCTATCTTTACAGCTTCTTAGTAAAACCTGAAAACCTTAGTAAAACCTCAGTAAACTGAAAGTGTGTTGCTTAAGAAAATAAAATTATAAACTTAATTCAAAATATACTACAGAGGTATGAAACATGAGACACCATTGATAGTTTTGTATTGAGGGTTACTTTGGGGGGAAAAAGCCTTAAAGTACCACTCGGTGAGTCTGTTGACAGAATCATCGAATCATAGAATAGTTAGGGTTGGAAAGGACCGTAAGATCATCTAGTTCCAACCTCTCCCCGCCATGGGCAGGGACACCTCACACTAAACCATGCCACCCAAGGCTATGTCCAACCTGGCCATGACCACCGCCAGCAATGGAGCATTTGCAACTTCCCTGGGCAAGCCCATTCCAGTGCCTCACCACCCATACAGTAAAGAATTTCTTCCTCATATCCAATCTAAACTTCCGCTGTTTAAGTTTGAACCCGTTACCCCTTGTCCTATCACTACAGTCCCTCATGATGAGCCCCTGTCTGGCATCATTATAGGCCCCCTTGAGATACTGGAAGGCTGCTATGAGGTCTCCACGCAGCCTTCTCTTCTCCAGGCTCAATAGCCCCAACTTTCTCAGCCTGTCTTCATACAGGAGGTTCTCCAGTCCCCTGATCATCCTTCAGTGGCCCTCCTCTGCACTTGTTCCAACAGTTCCATGTCCTTTTTCTGTTGAGGACACCAGAACTGCACACAAGACTCCAAGTGAGGTCTCACGAGAGCAGAGTTAGAGGGGCAGGATCACCTCCTTTGACCTGCTGGTCACTCTCCTTCTGATGCAGCCCAGGATACGGTTGGCTTTCTGGGCTGCGAGCACACACTGAAGCCGGCTCATGTTCATTTTCTCATGGACCAACACCCCCAAGTCCTTCTCCTCAGGGCTGCTCTGAATCTCTTCCCTGCCCAACCTGGAGCTATGCCTGGGATTGCTTCGACCCAGATGTAGGACCTTGCACTTGCCATGGTTAAACTTCATCAGGTTGGCATCAGCCCACCTCACAAGCATGTCAAGGTCCCTCTGGATGGCATTCCTTCCCTCCAGCGTATCAACAGAACCACACAGCTTGGTGTCATTGGCAAACTTACTGAGAGCGCACTCAATCCCACTGTCCATGTCACCGACAAAGATGTTGAACAAGACCAGTCACAACACCCATCCCTGAGGGACACCACTCGTTACTGGTCTCCATCTGGACATTGAGCCATTGAGCACAGCTCTTTGTGTGCACCCATTCCAGCCAGTTCTTTACCCACTGAGTGGTCCACCTATCAAATTCATGTCCCTCCAACTTAGAGACAAGGATGTCATGTGAGACAGTGTCAAACGCTTTGCACAAGTCCAATTGCTTCAACTGCTCTACCCCTGTCCATCAGTTCTGTAGCCCCATCATAGAAGGCCACCAAATTGGTCAGGCAGGATTTGCCCTTAGTGAAGCCATGCTGGCTGTCACCAACCACCTTGCTGTTTTTTTCATGTGCCTCAGCATGCCTTCCAGGAGAATCTGCTCCAAGATTTTGCCAGGCACAGAAGTGAGACTGACTGGTCTGTAGTTCCCTGGGTCATCCATTTTCCCCTTCTTGAAAATGGGAGTTATATTTCCCTTTTTCCAGTCATTGGGAACTTCACCTGACTGCCACGATTTTTCAAATATGATGGACAGTGGCTTAGCAACTTCATTTGCCAGCTCCTACAGAACTTGTGGATGGATTTTACCAGGTCCCATGGACTTGTATATGTTCAGGTTTCTAAGATGGTCTCGAACCAGATCCTCTCCTACAGTGGGCCCAAGATCTTCATTCTCACTGTCCCTGTGTCCCCTGTGTCTGCCTTCCAAGACTTGGGTGGTGTGGTCAGAACATTTGCCAGTGAAGACTGAGGAAAAGAAGTCATTAAGAACCTCAGCCTTCTCCAGATCCAGGGTAGCCAGTTCTCCCGATAGCTTCCAGTGAGGGCCCACACTGTCCCTAGCCTGCCTTTTATTTGCAATGTACCTATAGAATCCCTTCCTGTTATTCTTAACATCCCTAGACAAGTTCAATTCTAAGTGGGCCTTAGCTTTCCTAACCTGGTCCCTAGCTTTCCAGACATTATCCCTGTATTCTTCCCAAGCCGCCTGTCCTTGCTTCCATCTTTTATAAGCCTCTTTTTTCTTTCAAATTTTCCTCAGCATCTCCTTATCCATCCAAGGAGGTCTCCTGGCCTTCCTGCAGCATGTTGCAGAATTGCAACACTCCTGAGCTTGCAGCAGATGATCCTTGAATATCAGCCAACAGTCTTGGGCCCCCCTGCCCTCCAGGACTATATCCCATGGAACCTTACTGAGCAGCTTCCTGAAGAGGCCAAAGTCTACTCTCTTGAAGTGCAGGGCAGTGAGCTCGCTGCATGCTCTTCTCACTGTCCTGAGGATCTCGTATGCAACCATCTCATGATCACTGCAATCAAGGCTGCCCTGGAGCGTCACATTTCCAACCATCCTTTCCCTGTTGGTGAGGACGAGGTCAAGCATGGCACCTCTCCTTGTCGGCTCCTCTATTACTTGCAGAAGGAAGTTGTCTTCCACACAGTCGAGGAACTTCCTGGATTGCTTGTGCCGGGCCATACCATCCCTCCAACAGATATCAGGGTGGTTGAAGTCCCCCATGAGAACAAGGGCCTGCGAGAGTGAGGCTGTTGTTCATCAATCTTCCTATCACATTGGCTCAGAGGCGAACATCCAGTGCGCATAAGAACTGACCCTGCCCAAAATAATTCACGGGCAAGGCCTTCCTCAAAACTAGAAGTTACCTTTCAACAGAGAAGCCACACAGCCAGAGCAATGCAAAATTATTACACTAATAACTGTGCAAGAAAGGCTTCAGGCTCACTGAACAGCCAAGGAAGCGATCAGCAGAAAGCTCAAGTTCAGATGTCATTTGCCTCAAATGCTATTTTCCAAATAGGTATTTTCTTGCACTGGTGCTTTCTTCATTCCTAACTTGTCCAGAAACTGGGCTGAATTAGATGCCAAGATGATCTTGATGTAAAAGCAAGACAATTAAAGTTTCAGACTTCTTCACATTAGAGCAAAGGAAATGTTCAACAAGTGCCGCAGTTGCTCCTTCAAACTTTCAGCTTTTATTTACTTAGGATAATTGTGCTGTTGTATACAAAAACTCAGCAAAGCCCATTACATTTGTTTTCTATTTTTGTTTGCATGGTTTATCTTTACTGAACCAATAAAATAACTTTGGTCTGAGAACATCAATGAAGCATCGTGGAAGTTACGGGTTTACTCTGAAGAAATAACCCAATAATTTGTTTTATACTACTTGTTTTTGTTTGTGTTGTTATAGATCTATCTCTAAGCCACATGGCTTGTTTGTATTTCCTGAAGCAATCAACGATTTAGTTATGTCAAATCATATCCAGCTAACTGGAGTTCAAGCCCAGAATTCACCAGTGGAATATGATACAATTTTTAACATAGTTTCTTTCATAGACACAGCGTGACTCCATATGTGATATCTGTAGGATACCCTTTTCCCCCATATCAGCAAAATTAGCATTTCAGACTTCGGGGAAGTAATTGTAATCACCCACAGTTAATTGTTAATGCCCTTAGTGGAAGATTACTTATGCTACTGAATCACAACACCTCTACCTAGAACTGCACAGAGCAATGACTGCTGTTTAGCAGGGATATGTTTGTAAATATTTCTCTTACCTGTCAGCAACATATTTCAGAGTGTATTTTCAGAAACACAAATCATTCCCGTAGCAAGGCATTAGTACTTTCAAATGTGGATCTACCTAAATGTTTTTTACATATGATTGTATCTTTCAACTCTACATGTATTTTTAAAGAATTTAAAAAAACAATCACATATATTTTCATACGGAATGATTAGATTAAGTAAAGCATTAAGATTCTGTATGTGTTTAGTACAAGGATTGTCCCAGTCCCGATTACACTTATCTGATGTGGCCAGCACAGGATCAGTAAAACCTTTGTTTTCTTTCTGAACCTCTGTATTCTGACCAGGGAATTATACAGCAAGACTGGACCTGCAAACAAGTATTGGAGCCTTCCTTATGGCAAACTTCTTTTTTTCCCCTCTGTAAAGAGCTGGACACTGTTTTCAGCAGCTCTTTCTGTGACCATTTCTGCTTCAGGGCTGGTGCTCATATCCAATCCATCCAGTGCTGGATTATGCACTCAGACTCCCCATGAATCTCCTCCACAGAGGATGCTATTCTTAGGTACAATTATCTATACTGAATTTAAGAAAGGATTCAGGCTTATGTCACACTCACTTCTTGAGTTTCCCCAAGAGAATTTGCACACTGGGAGAAATTAGGACTGACTGACAGCGGTTCAGCTAATCTCTGGAGAGAGATGATTATTCCGTCATCAGAACAATTATATTTTAGGCACATTTCAGCTGGAAGTCATTCTCATTTGATTTACACAGCTTTCCTTCACATTTTTTTCACCTCACCATAAGCTAGCATGCATCTAAAAGCTGGAAGCAACAACAGTGTTTCTCATTCAGCCCATCTCCTTTCTGGTCTCTGTCCCTAAATTCCATTTCTGCAAAGTATTGTAATTTTAATAATCTTAAGGTAACTCAAGTGATCAAGAACTTACGCCAGCAACTGTTCATCCTTGTAATTCAAGTAATTTAGGATTGTGACCAGCAAAAAATGATGTTTCTTTGGAAAGAGAGAGTCATGTATTCATCAGGATCATCCCCTTTTGCATGCTTATTCCTTATAAACCCTGTAAAGTGTCCTACATAGAGGTTGCCTTCCCTTGCTGCTAAACAACTGCAGAGCTCCAGATTACTTGGGAAAACAATCTTAGTACATCTCATCACCTTCTGCATCACCCACCACCCTTTGTTTTCAGTTTCAGGCATCTGCCATCTCCCGTCACCACTCACTGAACCCCAGGATACCCCAAATGCCTTAGGAGAAAGCTCCCCCATGCAAAGGTCTCCATGGTAGTACCAGCTAATGGACTTCCCACCTCTGCCCCACATCGTGCTTCCTTTTCTTTACAGCATTGTATATGTTATGTGGGCCTCACCATGAAATGGATCTGGTGCAAATTAGAGCTGATGAACTCAAAAAGAGCCCCACGACACAATGTAAGGCTGCACAACAGTATGCACTCTATTGAAGCAGCCAGATGGACAAAACCCTGCATCCAGCTACAGTCTGGTTATCACAGCAGGTCCCAGATGGGTTTTCAAGGGCTGGTTGCTGAAGCATAAAGCCTCCCATGAGCTAGTCAAAAACCTAAAGACTTTCAGCTCTTTTCTTTGACAATATTGTGATTGAGTTGTCTTACTGTTGCTGGTTTCAGATATCAACCACTGATTCTTGTGAGTTTTATTCCTCTATTTGCAGCTTAAGTCTCAATAACCAAAAACTTTGTCTCGACTCTCCTTTTTTCTTGTAGGTTTTCACACACATTCATTACAGGACGAAGACCCATATTCCTTATAGTTTAACACAGCTTGTAACCTGAAGGATGCATTTGTGTACTAAATTAATTCTTCTGTCTGCTAGCAAAAATGGAAATCAATACAAGTTCAACACAACAACTTGTCTTTTGAAAGGAAAAAAGACAGTTCATCTACCTAGCTTGCCCAAGAGAAGGCTGAATGGTGGTTTATCACATCTGCGAGAAGGCAGCTCTGGTTAATCTCAACAGTTCCTTCTGGTCTAAAAAATAAAAACTTAAAAAAATAATGTATCAGTGAACCTTTTCCCAAAAGCATACTTTCTCATGACAGTTTATGGCTTGGCAGTTCCTTTTAAAGTCAGTGGGAATTTTACCACTAATCAGCACACTTCAAAGTCAGCCTTCAAGTCTTGTCTTCAATAGATCTTTTGGCAGGTTCTGACACACATTATGCTCTAGTAGTTTTACAGTTTACTGATATAAAGGTCAAAATTCTCTAGTCTACTAGCCTATTCTTGTTATGCCCAGCAGCTCCTACGCTTGCAGAGATAACGAGATTTCTGCTGTACCTCTCCAGCTGGCCAGATGAATAGCCTAGGCTCTGCAGCAAGCACAGATTAAGATAACATTTTGTAATAATGCAGGAGCTAAGCTAGAAAACCAGACAGTCCCACAGCTCCCGAGCCAACCATCTCACCAACGTGGGAGATCTTCAGCTACAGCATGGCAGAAACAAAGGCTGTATGAATAAATCTCATTGCCCAGAAAAAGTGAATCCTTTACTGTGGAAATAGCAATCGCTCAGAGGCACACAGCAGTGTGATGGATCTGACACAATTTAAATGTGTGAGAGTCCCATTCTGCTCTCTTGTACCATGAGAAGCCAAGATTAACTACTGATGCCAAGGGAGCGTTTCTGGAGGAAAACCACTCTTTTTTCATACGGAATGATTAGATTAAGTAAAGCATTAAGATTCTGTATGTTTAGTACAAGGATTGTCCCAGTCCTGATTACACTTACCTGATGTGACCAGCACAGGATCAGTAAAAGCATTTGCATCAGTAAATCAAATAGTGGGGATTATTAAAAAGGTTGGCACCAGTGTAAGTATACTGATGCAATTTCTTCACCTTCCTTTTCTTTACAATTGCCACCAAAGAGCCAGCTAAAGCAGAGAGCTCTGTCTGCGGTGGCCACCCATAGTACTAGAAATTCACATTTGGCTACTGATAGCAAAATACTACAATAGAAAGAAAGGCCTGAGATAGTTATTGACTGTTAAGGCCAGAAGGGACTGTTTCACAGGCAGGAGAACTGCTTTCACACCACTGTACACATCCCAGTAACTTAGTGCTTCCTGGAAGCCTTGCTTAGCAACACCAGAGAAAGGAAAACACACTGCTTCTCAAAACACTTGTTCTCCTACTAACTTATCCTTCTTAAGGAAGGGTATTTAAATCTGGACAAATTCAAGCTAAATATAGTTCAATCTTCCAAAAGACCAGTAATTGTAATAGTCTGCCTGTTCTGTGACCAGAGATGTTGCGGCATGAAGAAGTAGTAAATTACAAAACTCAGCTTGCACTCCCCAAGGGTTGGAATGATCATTATAATCAATCTGGTGTTCAACACTTAATCTCCAAACAGCCCAAACAGGTGATTTATTACTAGTCTCAATCTGAAACAAAAGCACCCAAGGGGTACAGGTACATCTTTCATGTGGACTGAAGAGCTATAATTTAACATAGATGCTTAAGCAAGCAGAAGAGCACTGCTGAGCAAATAGAAGTGCAATTCCATTTACCAGTTGCAGCTAAGTAAATAAATTGACCTAAGGTGACTTTTCCCAGTTGTGAAAAGAGTGACTTTTTGACCTTAGCACATGGCTCCAGTAATTAGGAGCAGATGAATACTGTTTATAAAATCAGGAGAGGCATTCCCCTTTTCCCAAAGCGTGAACAAGCCTCAAGGCATCACTAAATACAGCTTGGGTTTCAGACACAGTGGGAACCTGAGGGGCCTGAAGGAACACAGCATCCAAATAAGTTTGACCAGAAAAGTAGACTGTGAGTAAACAAGTTTGCACATTTTACACCATTAGAAAGGTTTCTCCGTTACACCCAGACAGAACCTGCTCAAGAAAGCTACCTCCGGCTACAGTGCTTAGAGCAAAACCTTGGAAAGACATAATTACATCAAAAGGCAATAGGAAGGTTCAAATTATAAACAATTCAAATAGCATTTGATATTGATTATATCTCGGGAGAACTGAAGCAAAGAAAGAAATCGGGATAATAGTGCAGAATATGTTAGAAATCATAAACTAAGTCATCAGCATTGCAATGCCTACACAAACGGGACATCTGACCTGAAGGTCAACGAAGGAGAAAACTGTTGGTTTTATATATTTATATTGTTAATTTTATGTATTTATATTTATATGTTGGTCTAAATTGGAGAGACATCAATTTGATAGTTGGACCACTCAGTGGGTAAAGAACTGGCTGGATAGCCGCACGCAAAGAGTTGTGCTCAATGGCTCAATGTCCAGATGGAGACCAGTAACGAGTGGTGTCCCTCAGGGATTGGTGTTGGGACCAGTCTTGTTCAACATCTTTGTCTGCGACATGGACAGTGGGATTGAGTGCACCCTCAGCAAGTTTGCCAATGACACCAAGCTGTGTGGTTCTGTTGATATGCTGGGGGGAAGGAATGCCATCCAGAGGGACCTTGACATGCTTGTGAGGAGGGCTGATGCCAACCTGATGAAGTTTAACCATGGCAAGTGTAAGGTCCTACACCTGGGTCAGGGCAATCTTGGGCACAGCTCCAGGTTGGGCAGGGAAGAGATTCAGAGCAGCCCTGAGGAGAAGGACCTGGGGGTGTTGGTTGATGAGAAAATGAACATGAACTGGCTTCAGTGTGCGCTCGCAGCCCAGAAAGTCAACCGTATCCTGGGCTGCATCAAAAGGAGAGTGACCAGCAGGTCAAAGGGAGGTGATCCTGACCCTCTGCTCTGCTCTCATGAGACCTCACTTAGAGTATTGTGTGCAGTTCTGGTGTCCTCAACAGAAAAAGGACATGGAACTGTTGGAACAAGTGCAGAGGAGGGCCACGAAGATGATCAGGGAAGTGGAGAACCTCCCGTATGAAGACAGGCTGAGAAAGTTGGGGCTGTTCAGCCTGGAGAAGAGAAGGCTGCATGGAGACCTCAGAGCAGCCTTCCAGTATCTCAAGGGGGCTATAGGGATACTGGGGAGGGACTCTTCATGAGGGACTGTAGTGATAAGACAAGGGGTAATGGGTTCAAACTTAAACAGGGGAAGTTTAGATTGGATATAAGGAAGAAATTCTTTACTGTGAGGTTGGTGAGGCAGTGGAATGGGTTGCCCAGGGAAGTTGTGAATGCTCCATTGCTGGCAGTGGTCATGGCCAGGTTGGACATAGCCTTGGATGGCATGGTTTAGTGTGAGCTGTCCCTGCCCATGGCAGGGGGGTTGGAAGTAGATAACCTTAAGGTCCTTTCCAACCTTAACTATTCTATGATTCCATGAGTCTAAAATTTTGACCTGATTACATTTACAGATGTGCTAAAAATATATTCACATGGTACTATTAGCCTAATCAAAAAGTTTGAATCAGGAGTCAGAGAAGGAGGTTGAGCTTCCAAAGGGCTCTTCTCTTGGAAGCACATTCACCAAAGATATTAGCCACATCTTCACTGTGGGGCCAGAGATGAAAGGGTGCTGCATATCTGAAACTGCTTTCCCCTATATCCCAAAATGAGATTTAACTCCTGGAGCAGCATTATCTTACAAGCCCTGAATGTCTAGCAACATGTACCATTTACACCTAAAATTAAACAGACTGACCACAGGGCATCAGACGCTTCTCAACAAGGCAAAGCAGCAGCCAGACCCAGAGCCACTCAGTGCTTTTATGAAGGACCACATGTCAAGCACCCACTTGCTCTCAGAGCCACGGGCAGCAGGTTCGAAGCAGGCCCAGAGCAGGCTGTGCCAAGCCTTGTGGTGTAGGCAAGCATCTACCATAAGCACCTCTTATGGGGCAGAGAAAAGAGGATAAACTGCATGGCTCTGGAAAGGTGACATGAAACTCGCACGATTTGAGGTAAAGTAACTTGTTTCAGTGTCAACCTTGACACAAAAAATTCAGTTTTACCTGCCTGGCCAAGGAGCTCTGACATCTCTGTATGCTTGGCCATATAAGCAAAGCAGTAAGCCTGCAGAAAAAGCATGGGTCAGCCCATTAATTGTGACATCTTGTGAAGAGCACTTTGGATTTTCAAGTCTGACCACTTTGGCAGGGAGAGCGGAACAAGCTCCTGCATATAAAGGGGTCTGACACGTTCAACACTGACATTAAGCTGTTGCTACACTGATGATTTGGGAAACTGGCAGAATTCTAACTCCAGTGATTTTCTTTGGGGTTTTTTGCTAGCTGCAATTACAACTGGGCTATCAGCCCACAACATTTAAAGAAATACCAGTTCACAACAGTTTTCACCACTCAAAAACATTTATTCATTAAATGCTCCAGGTCAGTTTAATTTTGGGGTATTAAAAATAATGCTTCAGTGCTCATCCACATCCCATATAATTAACTGGTTCTCTGTAAGCTCTCAATCATTCTCAAATACTTAAATGATCATAAAACACAGGGTGAAACACTGTGCTGTGTGCCAGGTTCTGAAAATAAGCACTATACTTCAAACACTGATAAATAGCTTGGATGCATTCTCAGCAAACTGCAGATGAAACATTCCTGGGAAAGACCCTACTGAATTTTCTGGTATTTTGGAGAGGTTGTGTATAACATGGAAAGCCTCATCTGAGACTGTCTACAGATGCACAGTAAAGTACTGCAGTTCAACACACACGTGTGCACACACGAGAGAAGAGTAAGGTGTTAGGCTGAGGTGTTATCAGAAAAATACCAACATTTCATTACTAAAGGCTCATAGTTAACAGTAAAACTAACAAATAAGTTAATAATAAACAAATTAAATGTGGTCCTAAAAGTGGTGGGAAATGGGGGTATTTTTGAATACATTGCAACAAATTCAGGTGCAGAGCAGTTGTTTTCTCCATGCTGCAAACTTCACAAGATGGTTCCTTTCCTTCAGAGGTTACAGAAGTATCTGGGCAAGGTTCACAGCTGCAAAAGACGCACTCTAAACACTGACCAACATCTTCACCTCATACCACACATCCTGTGCCAGTCCTTGAACCATTCTGTAAAATGCAGTAGCTAATTCATAAATCCGGTTTACAATACTGCAGTGAAACAAACAAACAACCCCCCTCCATGCACAAGAGGCACGTAGCTGTGATACTACATTGAAAAAGGTCATGCAGGAAGTTGGAGGAGATGCCACTGATGCTGGAAAGGGTTTAACAGAGACAACTCCAAGATACATGTACCTTATTAAAGGAGGGGGAAGGAAAGAAAAAAATGCTCTCAGCACTTCAAGAAGGAAGCTAAAGTGCAGAGGAGGCTGCTTGAAACTAAGAAGCAGACTTTGGGGTAATGGTCTTTTAAAATTTGTTGCAGAAGCATATAAGCCCCATTTGTCTCTATTTGATCCAAGCTCTCCAATGTACAAATGTGCTATATAAAAGGAGCAGGGATAGTCTCTTGCAACAAGACTATAGTCTATGAGGAAAGAAATAAGGGAGGAAGACAGGAGGAAGCAAGACATTCCTAAGGACAAGAACTGTCTCATGGCCCAGGGCAGAGCTCTGCCCCCCAGATCATCCCACCACAGACTCTGCTTCTCCCAAAACATCTGACTATGGGTTTTTCCATAGTACATATCCACATGTCACACATCCTTCAGTTCATTTGCCAAGGTATTTTTCTCCCTCTTCAGTGTGACACTAAACAGTATTATTTTGATTAAATCTTCTATATTATAGCCACAGACAGGTAAGTGATTTCTGACTTGAGTAAAACCAGCTAATATTAAAGGGCATTTATCTACTTTTTTTGTTAGAGGAGGATAAGGACCACTTATTATAGAAACAGTGACAAAATTGCAACTTTATTTCCATTTGTGAGCACTGAATTGTCCTGACAAGAGGCAATACATTTCTATCACAGCTTTCCTTAAAGAAGGGTTTCTCAGATCATGGAATGATTTTCTAATGGAACTAAATACACCATTTCACATGGATGAACCATTTCCTTTGTTAGCACACTGCACAGGATGAGGGAGATCTTCAACCTCTTGATTCAACTCTGAAGCATACTCACAGCTTGCTTCCCCACATCTAAAGAGGGAAGCTAATTATTTGCAGAGTGCTCTTTCTTGTTTCTCTCTGTCATTGTCTTGCAGGACTGGAAAGGGAATGAAAATTCTGTCCTACCAAAAAGGGGCTTTTTACAATTCCTCTGTCAGACAAGTACTGAGATGGAGAGAACAAATACTGAAGTGGAGAGAGCAGCTGCAATGCAGAAATAGAATTACGCTGTCCATCAGTCTGGGGGGACAAATGGAAATTATGAATACAGTGCCACCTAATAGAATCACTTTTTATCAAAGACAGCCAAAACCAGCTAGGTAACACTTAACATAAGTACATCACATAAAACATTAAATCTTCTTAGAATAGTTCCATATGCTGTACAGCTCCTTGCTGCACTGACATGCGAAAAACAGAAATGAAGCACTGAAATTGCAAACGAGGACAAACTCTCCTCATAGCAGTTTTCATGAAGGTAAGAAACATCCTTTATATATCAGCATGTTTTCTCCAAGGGTTGCAGCAACACTGATGGTTTCCTGCTCTTGACAGCAGGGTCAGGGCCTTTTCTCTTCTGGTTTTCACAATGCTTCCTGTGGCTGTGCTCCAAGAGAGTGCTGTCCATGCTCCGAGCTGGTAAGCCACTTCGGCTCATCTCAAACCAGGATCTTTGCGTAAGAAGTGCTCCTTTTTTCTCCCACTGTTCAAATCCACTGAAGACAACTGTCCACTGCTAGGACTAGGG
Organism: Myiopsitta monachus; assembly: GCA_017639245.1. NCBI lineage: Eukaryota > Metazoa > Chordata > Aves > Psittaciformes > Psittacidae > Myiopsitta > Myiopsitta monachus. The sequence continues at coordinate 19,715,746 of CM029922.1, read as the reverse complement.
GAAAAGAAACCAGCAGGTTATATTAGAGATACCATCCATAAAGATGGAGGCTCTATTTCAAACAGGAGGTGCCTCAAGGTCTTGCAAAGAAATGCCACTAGAAGGTAACCTTAAAATCTGATTCAGAAGAAAGGTTTTTATGTGTCTGGAGAAACTAGGAAACCTGAAGCAAGCATCCACATAACCCTTCTAGATGTTTTACATAATCACCTTTAAGCCCTCAGATACACAGCCCCATTCTGAAGCTCTCCAAACCCAGATATTTTCATTTTGTATTTTTTACAATCGTTTTAGATGTGACAAACTTTTCCAGCTGTCATGAGTCGAATTCCTTATTAACATGAATGGTTGCAAAACTGGATGACTAACATTTTCCTCCTCTCTGTTATGCAATGGTAAACACCTACATATGGCTTCTTCCACCCAGGTGAGTGACAACGTTGATTCGAGTTCTTACACATATGCAGCCATGCAGTCACATCAAGTTTTGCCCAATGAGATCAGTACATACCCTAAGCAAATATTGCTGAGTCATGGGTTTAGTCAAATTTCCAACTGCTGTTTCCCAAATGCCAAATTGGTGGTGACTTGAGAATTTTAACTTTCAAACTGTTAACCCTCACCTAAAGCCTAGTAAGATGTGAAACATCTTCACTGTTATTTGGATCCTGGATCTGTAAAAGCAAGACTTGTAATCTCAGTTTATTAAATATGGAGCAGTTGCAAGCACTTTCTTTCTCTTTTTCCTCAGTAGGTAGAAAATAGTTTATTGTAGCAGAAGTTTGGGGGTTGGTCTTTTTGTTTGTTATTGGGTTTTGGGGTTTGTTTTGTTACTTGGGTTTTTTTGGTTGGTTTTGTTTTTTTTTTAAAGAGAGGACCTTTTGCACTGCATTTAAACTTAGCTTGCAACAGAAGTGCTGGATGAAACTGAAAACTAAATTCAAGAAGAAAGATGCAAAGAGGAGTCAGAAGTTGCACAAACAGGCAGCTTCTCTTGAGCCAGATGACCCAAAGCACACCAGGCAATGATGATCGCAGAAGGGAGGTATAGTTCCTTTAACCCCCCTTTTTTACCCTTATAAGCCATATACAGGGTATATGCTGCCACTGAAAGACACTGCAGCTTTCAGTACTAAAATCAGAGATAGTAGTCTGAAGAAAAGCAAGGAACTAATTTTTCCAAAGTCCAAACTGAACTGACAGTTTCATTTGGTAGACAGCAGGATCACTGCAGGTGATTCTTCATAAACAGCTAAAGGGTATTCCCTTGTGTAAGCACAGCATGAAACTGTTAAAGCTGGTACCAGCCGGCACCAAAAAAAAAATCTAATAGCAGATAACAGTTTTCCAGCAGAGGTAGGACACATCCAGTGATATCAACACATCAATTCTGCCAATGTTTTCCTAGGAAGCTGCCGAAAAGCAGTTTATTTTATTAAGGTTTAAACATTTGCTTTCAATGCATTGCACTGATATTTATAAAAACCTCAAGCGCTTATGAGTATGCAGCACTGATTAGCACTAAACACACTGGCTGGGTTTCCATCCTAAGCTCATATTCTGCTAGGTACCTCTATTTCCTTCATCAAACAATTGCCCTAGAAAAGTGTGAAAGCTAGGTAAGATCTACTGGCTGGTTTTTTTCTTTCTGTGTACAGATCAGAAGGTAACTTGGTAAATTAAGAGATTAAGGGGAAAGAACATAAAAAAGTCTTTACCTTCGCTAGACTACACTTCCGCCTTGATGAAAGGCAGTTCATCCTCAAGGCTTCTCTCGTCTGTAGATTTTAAAACACACATTAAAGCAACAGTTTCTCAGAGTGCAGAAAATAACCCAGAATAAGGGCTGAAGTGACCCAAGTACCTTTCTGTCCAGAAGTGTTCCAAACAACAGGATGAAGAATCCCTAAAAAATGGCAAAACAGATAAACAGAAACAGCATGACCATGTGATGTTCTTTAAATGCTTCTAGACCGTACTTTATATTTTATATAGATATTGATCTCACCACTGACTTAGGTAACAACAATGTGCAAAATGAGTTTATCCACCCAGGTCACACGGGCTCTCTGGGAATGTCAGGAATGGATATCTAACCCATGCTAATTCTCATTAGGAACTGGACTGATGGGTTACATACCAGGATTTTCTCAACTCACTCGGTAGTAGTATTAGCTAAGAAGAGCTAAGAAAGCGTGGGCATACAACAGTACATTATGTAAGAATGGATGCTTATGCTTATGAGTTAACCAAAGCCATCTTCAATGCCAGTGAGAATTTTTTGCATACTTGTTAATTGAGAAGGACGAGACATCTTTGCAGTTACTGGACATTAACCAGTGTATTTTAGGTTTAACATGAATTCATAGTCTTAATTCTTCATCACGTTTCACACCAACTAGTTTGTTCCGTTACCCACCTGAATTTACTCTGTCAGTGCAGCATGCCTACTGCACGCACCTCATAAAATAGTTGAGTCAAAAAGAAAGCTTAGATCTCATTTTACATGCATTATGAATGCTGCCAGACCCATTTTGATCTGCTACCTTTTCCCCAGGCTCAAAATCTAGACACATATTTATGGTTTAAGCCCAGCTAGTAACTAACTCCCAACACTATTCCCAGTCTCAGAGAGTTTACCTGGAAGGCATTCAGTAGTGCAAACGTAACATGGAATGCCAGAGAGCGACTGTCGACAATTGTTGCTAATCCAAACCCCCAGGTAAGACCCAGAAGAGGTGTCAGAAGGGCAACATTTTTGCTAATTCTGATCATGCTGCTCAAATCTTGTGACTTGCAGCCTTCTCCAACAGAGGATCGCCCAGTCTTCACCACAACCACTACCACCACCACCACATTCACAGTAATGATACTCAGAGCAGGTACAACAAAGGCCAAAAGGGCTTTTGTCTCATACCAATTCAGCCAGCAGGCTCCACTCCTTAAATACCCATTTTTTGGTTCAGTAATAGCAACAGTGAGGATAGATATGACCAAGGGACACCCGTATCCAATAAAGAATGCTGTAGCTATGAATGCAGATTTTGTTATCTTAAAAAAAATGAATAATAATCCATAGAGAATCAAGAGGCCTAGGGTAAACATCCAAAAAAACAAGGCAAGATAAAAAAAGTGAAGGAAAAAAGTGGCTGCTACACACAACTTGTAGTTTAGAGCTGTATTGTGCACAATAGCTGCCAAGATGAACAAAACATCAGCAACAAGAAGCGATGTAGCAATGTTGACCAAACAAAAATGGCGCATGTAGGTTATTTCAGTTTTTGTTACATGATGCCAGACAACAGTCTCGATGATAAGGCAGAGAACCAAGCTGAAAATAGAAAGGCCTAACCCTACACGTGTAATGTAATCCAGCACTGCATTTCGCAGCATGGTGGGGGACATCAAAATGGAGAAGGATTTGAATGTCCGATGGTGATGCTTGCAGATGCAAACAACATTGCTGATGTTGTCAGACTTAATTTTGCATGCCCTGTTATCCCATCTCCTTTCAGTAGAGTGCCACCCAACACACACAGCCTTGACATTCTCCAGTTTATTCATCTTTTCAAATGTGAGCAAAATGTGCCGGAGCTCTTCTGGCAGAGACACAGATAACACCATTCCATTCACAGAAACAGGGTCCAACCGGCTGGTTTCTATAATGGCTCCAAGTGTTGGAAATGCAATGCTGATGGCTTTGGAAGTCTTGGGTAACTTGAAAAGCTCTTCTTCTGGAATGACCACCTGCCCAGTGATATTGGCTGTGTTGTTAAACTCCATAGAGAAATCAAAGCTCTTTCCTGAAGAATTTTTATGTACACTGTAGCCTTTTGTGGAGATGAAGTGTTCCTGTATGCTTTCCGACCCATTCCTTAGAAGAAGTTTCCCAGCAAATAAATTCACCGAGTCCAGTAATATCGAACTGGCATTTCTATCCTTTACAAAAGCCCAGTTGGAAATGACGGAGCTGTTCAGAATATGGTTTGCTATTCTGCTATAGCTCTGAAACAAACAAGAAAAAATAAGTTATATTTTATATTAAAATAAAGTGACTACTACTCTAGTGGCAGTCTCCAGAAAGGCTCTTTTAATTTGAAGGTTTTAATTCAAATTTTTATAAAGGTAATCATTTTCTTTGACAATGATCCATCCTTGTCAAACTGAAACATCTTATTGGTTTAAACACTAGCAGAATTGTCCTAGCCTGTTCATATCATAGTTCAAAAGGTGATTGGAGAAGCAAGTATAAAGCAGGTGATCTTCATGTGACTTGCAGCCACCACTTCATTGGATATTGATATAAGGACAAAACACCGCATGGATGCTCTGGCAAGCTCAGAAACACCTCCTGAAAGCCCACAAAAGTAAATACCTGCATTTTTCCTCTATCAACATTCATTGATAAGAGCAAGGATATCTTCTTTAGCAATACCACTATATCAGCAATATTTCCTGGAATGGCTGGTGAAGACAGGATATCTGGGATGATGCACGAAAAATCAGCTTGGCAGTTACTATTTCCAAGGTCATCAGAACCAAAATATTTTCCTGCATCTCCAGGCTTCCCATACACTGGCTTTCCTTTCCCTACAATGGGAAGGTGTCCTCCAGAGCTTGGAAGGAGATCACGCACAGAAATTCTCTGGAGGGAAGAAAACAAATTTGAGGAGAATTAATGAACTGAGTGAAAATGAAGCTACATTTATTTTGCAGCTAAACATTAGGTGCTTTCTTACTAGCACCTAAATATTTGTACATTTATTTTGTTCATTTCAACAACCAGGCAAGAGGTACCGTGCTGGGGCATGCAGTAACTGTGCCAGGTGGCCTGAAACTCACCCAGAGACAAAGCTCACCCAAGAAGAACGTTTTGTACAAGACACATGAAGGAAGGTGCTAGAACTAAACAGTGCCTCAGCCTTGAAGTGACTTGAATAAAGTTCTTTATTTTGTTGTTGAGGAGAATTTGCCATGAATCATCTGATTATTACAGGTGTTGGTGTTTCTCTCTTCTCAGGTTCATCATATCTTATCATTCTCTTGGTTTAGATCCCCATGAAGAACATCAGCCAAGTGAACAAGGCAACTTCACTTCTGAATTCAGTTTTCACACAAGGGTTTCCCAAATTTATTTCCTATTTCTCGATTTAAGATGAAGTCAAAGCTTCTTATCAAAGTAATCTGTGTTTTAGGATTCCCTCCCTTCTTCCCTTTGCTTAGGGCTGACACTGTATAGAGGGAGGGACTATCTTTCCAAGAAATTATGAGCATAGGCCAAAGTAGATGCATAACAGTTACCTAACCTGAAAAAGGGACTGAACATCCAGGTTTGCACAGGCATCTGTGAACATTTGCCACTTTCTGTCTTCACAGACAAAGCGTGTCTCTCCATGGAAGGAGGGAGAACAAGGCTGAATACAAATAGCTCCATTATCTTTGCAGGGAATAAGATTTATACAGTCTTCTGAAAAACAAATCAAGCAGATGTTGTTATAAGGTGTAAGACAGCATATCATGGTCTATGAGGTATCAGCAGCATAAAGTATTGCTAACAGATAATACCTCACAGAGAGCTAACAAAGACACATAGCTATTCACTGTACCTTGCTGATTATCAGTCTTTGATTCTTTACTGAGAACCTGAAAAATAAGAAGTAGAACAAAGACTGAATGTTAAAATAAATATGTAAAAGATGACTCATTGACACAAGCCAGAAAGGAATTTCCAAGGGAAAAATAGTCCTTTTGGGGTTCAGAAGTCTTTTCAAGGTCCAGAATGCAGAGCTCATGGCTCTTTGCTAGTAAAGACCAACTGACAACTCTCTATTAACAGTTTGTCTCTATATATTAAGCTTTCAGTTGCACTCTTCTACTGTGAAGTGACATACTTGGCTAGTGGATAGGGTCACACATGCCTCCAGCAGTTATTCCTTCATCAGAAAGCCTGTATTAGGTGCAAGTTCTCCAGTTATTTCTCATGTTAATAAGAATGTGACTTGTTGGTGAGAATATGCAATCTATATGACTTTTGCCATAACATAAAGATACAATTCTACAAATGCACATACAGGCAGGACCACTTACTGGAACTGTATGTCATACAGTCAGGCACAAGCCAGAACAGGTTCCATCACTGCTTGCTCAAATGGTCTATCATCTACAACCAGCCAAACCTTGCCAGTCTGGAAACAAAGCTTGGCTATGCAATGCTTGGGAATCACACTGTTATTGCTGGGTAAAGCAAGCTGAATAGCAGATTTCTAACATTACAAGAGTTGTGCTGGAAGTTCCTTGGCATATTGAACATATTGACAACCTCAAATGTATTTTCTCCTGGAGTAGCAGGACAAGGCGGAATGGCTTTAAACTGAAAGACGGGAAATTTAGATTAGATATAAAAAAGGAATTCCTTCCCTGTGAGGGTGGTGAGGCACTGGCTCAGGTTGCTCAGAGAAGCTGTGTCTGCCCCATCCCTGGCAGTGTTCAAGATCAGGTTAGATGGGGCTTTGATCAACCAGGTCTAATGAAGCTTACCCTGAGAGCAGTGCGTGATGCAGTTGGGAAGAAGTGCGTGGCCCAGAGGAGCAGGCAGTGGGCTACCCACACATCCATCACCTCACATTTACTGCTTTGCCCCTGGAAGAAAGATATGTAAAAGAAGCTTAGACACCTCTGTTTTCACTTTTGAACAGACTCTGATTGCTAGTAAGAAAGCACCAAAACCCATCTCAAAGACTGCCCTTACTGGGCTTGCAAGGTAATTTTCAGACATTTATCATTTATTAATTTTTTTACTGAGAATGATTTGTGAAACTTTCATTGGAAAAAAAAAAATCTATCTAACACTGGAAGTTACTGCATTAATAGTTTACTGCATTACTGCAAGATAGAGAGCTTCTTATAGCCATTCAACCCGCAGGGTCATTCTGAAGTAATTTAAGACAACCTCTCTCTACTGGGTTGAACACCACCTACTCTCTCCAGGCAGTTCCTGATGAAATCAGCCATGTGAGGTAGGAAGCTGGAGCCATTAGGGCTCAGATATCAAAATCTAAGAAAGAAAGACCAGGCTGAAATAAAGCATTATTTGCTTTGCAGAAGGATTCAGGTCTCCGCTCCCACCATCAATTTTCCCATGGTCCTCAGTAAAATCTTAATATTCTGGGATGCAACTTTTTACAGGCATATTTGCTTCAGGGAAACAATCCAGTAAAGGGAATGAAGGAAAAATAACACATCACAGCAAATCTGATTATTAGATGCTTTATGTGTCCAAGGCAAGCGCAACAGCTCCTGGGATTCAGAAGTAGATTAAACCATGTACTTAAAACAAAAAAAAGAAGCAGTGAGCTACAACACTAAAGCAAGAAACAAATGCAAAGTGGCAAAAGCAGAACAATGGATGGATTTCAGGAAATGCACGCATGAAAACACTCATCACATCACCTTTCCTTGGTAAGACCCAGTGAATTTTCCCCCTCAATACATACTGATCAGCATAGATGATGCTGAAATACAGGGGGCATGCAGTGACAAAGCAAAAATGTGTTTTCCTAACCAGGAAACTCCAAGCTCTCAGCATCTGACAGCATGAAAGGGCCAGGCGGACAGCTGGCTGCCCTTCATCTGTGGCATTTGTTCCCCTTATTATATTTTTAGATCTTCAGGTTTATTACTTATGAAAAGATCATAAATGGAAGAGCTAGATCAATGCACTGAATTTCTCTGCTAGCTCTAAATAAAAGCCTCATGCCAGCCTCTTGAATTCAACTGGAATTAGTAAAAGCATATTCTGGGTTTAACCTAGCAAACATTAGCTCTTCTAAGGTAATGAAGTGGATAAGAAGTGAACTGAAATACTCTGATTAATATTGCTTAAGAACAGGAGGTGGCTGGGAATCACCTACAGGTTTGAAGCAAAGCATTGTATCAAATCATTTTCCAGTTTCTGCAGCCATTAAATGTTTACTGTGTGCTTGTAGCCCTGATCCCATTTCACAGCTGGGAATCCTTGAGCTCATCGTGTTTCATCATTAATACATATTCAATTTGTATTTAATCGCTGATGTAACTCCACCTAGGGCTGTTACCTATACCTGAAGTAGAAATCTGGGACAACTCAAGGTATTTAAGGCTCACCAAGTTACTGGCCTATGTTACCAGTGAAACACTGATCTCGCCCAGTTACATTGCTTGACTCAGTGTGGAAATCACTTGGCCTCACCACCACAAGAACGTGGCAAGGTAACTACAGCACAGCAACAGAAACTTAGAGCAAAACCAGTATTACAGCAGCAAGTCACTGTCACTTCAGGGAAAAAATACATGGATTTACTGACATAAGGCCACGTGAAAGCATACACAGCTGTTTCTCTCCCTCCAAAACATCCAATTATAGTACTTTATACATATATATCATCATCCCTCTAATCATAAACTACTGCTATTGATGTCTCCCTTTTTAAAAAGCTGTAAACACATTACTCCTCTCTCCCAGAGATTTCTGTTCTATCAGGACAGAGGCACATAAGCATCTGAGTTGCCAAAACCCTCTCACATGGAAGGGACTTTCTAGCAAGGGAACACTTCCATACCCTCAGATATATCCCACTCAATTCAGGAGACTGTCACCAGCTGCCCATCCTCCTTCCCCAGCTCATTGCATTTGGTCACAGTCCCCCAGGTGGGCAAAGCCCTTAACAAGAGTGAAAGAGTGAGGCAGTGCAGCTAGGCAGTGGTGAGAGAGCAAAAAGCCTCATAAACCAGTCAAAAATAGTAAAACGATCATGTATTTGAAAAGTAATCCTAATGTTGGTTAACATATCACAGCCTTAAATTCGGAGACCTTACTCCATGACTTCTGTCGGTTTAAAATCAAAGTGTTTTGTATCACACCACAAAACTATCCCTCCTTTTCCTCTACCCTAAGCACTTTCTTGTCTTTAATTCCCAGTTTAATTCACAGTTCTGAGAGTGATCTTTACAGTAACTTTAGCTATGAGAAAATTTGCTTAAAAGTGACAACACTGTGATTAGAGACCAATTACAAAATGACAAGCAAAAAGATCAGAGGATAATTAAGATAGCTAATTATTTCCACAGACAAAAGAATACAGAACTGAAAAAAATAAATCTAAAGTAAATACAACCCAAGAAATTGAGTACATTTTCCATTATGAATGAATCAATTTCACAGAGCACTGATATATTTCAAGCCGTTCTGGAAGAATGTTGTTTTGGGATAGTACTCACTGTTTTGAGAAGTCTGGGTTGTACTGCAAGCAAAATTAACGCAGCCAGAGATCCTCAAGATATCCCCTGCAAGCATCTAACCATTCATCCACTGCCATCGCGATCCAGCCTCGCTCTCATGGTCTTACCCAGCATGGCCTGGGTGCCCTGATTCATTTAATTTTCCATGAAGAAATAACCTTGAGCATCAGCCTACTTCTTTTCTTGCCCGACTGGACTAACACTGAGGAACCTGCATATGACAATACAGGTATTGCACTGCAAAATGACAAAACAAGTTACAAACACACCCACAAAGCTGCCGAATCACTGTCTTTGCCAGGAGTCCACACAGATGAATCACACCTATGTGGTTTGTACCTTTCCTCCTGGTGGAGGCCACACCTTCTACTCTTCTGTATTCAACAGATCATAGAATCACAGAATGGTTTGGTTTGAAAGGGACCTTAAAGATCATCTAGCTTCAATCCCCCTGCCACTGAGGAAGGGACACCTTCCACTAGACCTGGTTGCTCCAAGCCCCATCAAACCTGGCCTCAAACACCTTCAAGGATGGAGCAGCCACAGCTTCTCTGAGCAACCCATTCCAGTGCCTCATCACCCTCACAGTAAAGAACTTCCTAATGCCTAATCTAAGTATCTCTCTCTCAGTTTAAAGCCATTCCCCCATTGTCCTGTCACTACTTGTTCTCATAAAAAGTCCCTTTCCTTCTAAAGACAAAAAAAATTTCATTATCAAAATCTGGTCAAGTTAACATATTACCCTTCGTAAACCAAAGATGACATTATTGACAATATCTTGCCCAGCTAAAAAGCTCAAGGAGCAAGTAATTTTGTTTAGGGGCTGCACCAATCATAAGGGGTGAGATTTGTCTGCTGAACCTTGTGCTATGTTCGCTGTCAGCTTGCTTAATACTGACCTCTAATAGGCACATTTCCAGTTATCAGGAATTTACAGCAAATTGTTTATCCTAACAGAAGAGCAATTCTGAACATTCTTTCTACTCATAGGGCTGCTTTGGAAAAAGCTTTGGTCACTAATGCTTCCACAGTCCTGCAATGTGTTTGTCATGAGTTTACAGGATACCCTGAGATAACACCCACCAGTCCCTCAGACACAAGGTAGGTCTCTGCTGTCAGCTCAAAGGTAGTTATTTACTGTTCTGGTTTGATACAGCCAGAAACAAGATGCATCGCACATTGGTATCAAGTAGGAGTTAAGCCAAGCGCAACTAGGCACAGCCAAAGCAACCTGGAATAGGATATGTGATCTGCACTTGAAACAATACTGGGTAGAGATGAATTAAAAGGTGGCACTTCAGAAATTTTTTAAGAAGGGTGAAAGACCAGATCATGCCAAGGTATGGATACCTGTTTAAAAGGCTTCTTCCCTAAACACCTGGGTTTGTGCTTCTATACAGCCCCTGAACCTTTGCTACAATGGCAAGACTGAATACCCCACTATTCTCAAACAACTCCTCAACCTAAACAATAGTTCCCGGAAGGACATGAAGGCTGGCATGCTTCAAAACTCAGAGGCATCCCAGAAGGAAGATGTGTGAATCTGTGCTCCCCAGGGGGCTTAGAAAGAGATTCAAACCATGACTTCCAGCAAGCAACTCTAAACCTGGAATCCAGCACCAGCAGCCTCAAGCTTTGCAAGCTGTGGAAGCAGTTTGCACTGGTTACGGTGGAGATATCTGCCTGGGCACCCAAAGGAGTGGTATGTCTTCTCAGCTCTTGCAAAATCTGATTACCCAAGGTATATGACCAGCTCCTTTGTCACTGCTCTGAGAAAGCACTCAGCAAGCAGGAACATCCCAGATAATTTCAATAGCAGCTAAAAGTAAGGCAGCTGTGAATGATTTTATCATTTCCTTTGAAAAGCATTAACAGACTCCTGCTAATTTATGACTTTAATGAATACAAGGTATGTATTTACAAGCTTAACAGCTACTTTGCTACACAACTTAAAGTCAAACCTTGCTATGTATGCTACAGGTTTCCATCAGAAACTTCATTCCCCTGAAGCAACATTAATGAAAAATGTTATCTGCATGGTGACTGTTTAAACAGATTAAAAAAAAAATTAATAAGTAAACCTGGAGGATGGGAATTTTTTTCTCCCCAAAAGAAAAACAAAACAAAAAATGTACTTTATATGCAAACAAAAGCTTTTTATGGAATGTTATAAAGATTGAATAAAAAAACCTTGCAGTTTATAGATGCTCCATTGTTCTATTCTTCATTTTTCGTTTCCTTCACCCATACCCCTTTTAAATATGCCTAAGAGTCTTCAGTTCTTCACCACATATTTAAGAAGCAAATCAAACATGCATTTATCCATGTTAGTCAGTGGAAATGGGGATCTTAAAAACAGGCTCTGAAGATGCAGAGTAAGGGTAGTTCAGTAAGACCAACAATGGAAAGAAGTAAAAAGGAATAAAGAGATAGTTAACTGAGTTAACTAAGGCATTAAGATTCCCAGTTACACTTGCAAAGAAAATGAGTAAGCCTGCCAGGATCCTAACCCATCCTGACAGTAAAGAACTAGAGCAGTCCAGTGAATAAATTAAAATCCAAAAGACTCAAAGGAGGACTATATAAATAACAATATACGTTGCTTCTACCCCTCAAACTCCTGCAAAGTATTTAACAACATAAGAATGGTTCCTGAACAGAACTGAGCAGACATTTCAACAGATTTTTAAACTTATTTTATTTGCTGAGTTTGGATAGCATGCATTATTTTACAGCACCGGTAAACAAGTCAGTGAAGCATACTGCTTTTACGATCTTGTCCTGTGGAATGTCTTCAAAACCATTGCCCTTTACACCCCTCTACTCTAGTACATAACACTAGCTGAAGACAAGACAGACATATCTGAGCAACTTCCTTATGGCTAAAAATACTCATAGCAGCGACTTCTAAAGGAGGGTTTTATTAAATCAAGTCATTGCACTTGGGTCATTTATTGCTATAGCGAACAAAGGCCATTAAATAACAAACATCTTTCATTTGTGGTTTTAACTGATTGTCTTGCTCTGTTTGCCTGCTAGAAGCTTACACACAGACACAATTTCTGTACGGCAATCCATTCCAAGATTTATTTCATTCTCTAATCAATCACAGTGAAGAACTTGTATAACAAAAATGGCTATTCCATTAGGCTCAATTCTTGCTTTTCATCACTTGACTTAGAGGCATGAATTCTAAGAGTTTAGTGTCTGACAAGAAGCATTACTGCTGCACATTATTCCTCAATATAAAAGATCTGGCTCAAGTCTTCACTTATGATGCATTGCTGCAATTAAAAGCATTAATATTGAATCAGCTTATTAGCAAAGTGACTAGCAAATATTACTTAATACCTGCATAGTACATGAATCAAATTTTATGAATAATTTAAATTAATAACTGACAAACATCATGCAATTGCCTTTTTGATGTTTGTATTTTAGGATGCATCAACTGTGGAAAAATATACTCTCAAGTAGTAATACTTCCATGTCACAGCTCAAGTGATGTGCTAAATAATTACTATATTTATTACTATTCCCATTAATAGAAACATAATTACTTCACTTCTTACTGGTGAATTTGCCAAACTATGTGGCATGGTTTTGTCCTTTAAATTCTAGTAGACCAAAAGGAGATAAGGTGATTATTAACCAAAGTAATGCATTTGACTGGCTTTCTAAAGCTGTATGTTTTTTTATTCTTTAATGACATGAACACAGCAATAAATATTATTGTCCTCCATCACCTTTTTCTTTTTTTCATATTGTTCTGGTGCACAGTGTTGAGCTCAGGGGTTAAAGATAATGGCAATCCACAAGATTTCAACAGTTTTCCATAAAATGTGAAAGACACTGTCTTGGATGCTAGCACAATGCTGTCAAAGCAATTGTTCAGTCACTCATTAAAATACAAAGATGTTATTAAATTTAGAGGTACACTATACTGAGAAAGTTTATGGCATAAATATATAAATATTGAGACATTTTGAGAGTATAAAAGTTCCAAACAGATTTATTTGGAGACATACTATAAACAAAACCTGACTATTGTAAAAACAGATCATGATACATATTTAACCACTAGAAAGACTGATGACTTCAGTTTAGACATACAGAAGCACAGACATAACTTAAGGTTAACTTTCATGCTGTATGCTGCAATATTTTAGGCACAACAGGTTGAGTTAAGACTGGATTCTAGGCTTGTTTCTGTATTTCTTGCATTTTTAAGGTTTTAAACGTTAGTTTTGTCATAACTTCATGATTCAGTTCTATATCCCTTTTTAATCCAATAGTGCAAGTGACAAAACGTTTTGCTAAACTACTCAGATTACATCATTCATTCTTACTACAATGCATAGGCAGTTTCACCTGCTTAATTGCATTAACAAATTCCTATTTCATTACTCAACATATAAACAGCATATTATTAATATTCTTACTGCAGACAGGCACAACAGCATAACCCTGGGTAAGACTGCCAAAATTATACAAACACCATATATTCCCTTTTGCATGTAGGGGAAAAGTAGTGACTACAATTATAATGCAGTTATTCAATCCCTTCCAATAGGCTATTTTACAGATTAGTTGTAAAGATAGATCACCCTATTTATCGTATAGATCTCTTTAAAAATTAAGCTACAGGTATTCAATAAAAATCTATTAAGAATTCCCTCTTCTTTCTATACAGATTCAGTAGTATTTTCTAGCAAACCAAAAAATAAGGTCTGCAATTCCAGCACAGTAAGAAATAAGGCCTCTTTATATTGGCAAAAAAATTACAGCATTATTCTTCTTTGTTTTCTTAATCTCTCTGAATAAAAGACTATATTCCTTTTTTTACTGTTTTTTTTTTTCTTGGAGATTGTAAACCACCAGCATTCATTATTACGAAATAAGAGTCAGTTCTCCTTGTGTTCAGCTTTGAATTCCTGGCGAGTTAAAAACATTGAGTCCATAGCTGTCTCATGTAGACATCACTGCTTTCTTCAATTTTTCTATTTCAAGCTGGAAAATGGACATTTTGAAAAGAGAGAGACATATTAAAATAATAATGATCTAAAGTTTTCAGAGCTTTCAACAAAATTGCAACCTGTACATTTCAAGGACATTTAAGCAAATGAAATTGTAACAAAAAAGCATTTGACAGGTTGATATTCACAGCTGATTTTATATTATTATATTGCTAAATAGACAAGAATTTAAAATCGTTAGAAGTTTGCCTATAGTTCCAGCTCACCAGATAAAGACACTCTGAATATAACAGTCAAAGTTGGGTTGTGGAATCACTTGATATAAACCCCACATGTTACTGCATCATCACCTCAGACTAATTTCCTAAAGCAGCCTTCATGCAAAATACCGTGCCATGATTAATTTGCATTTCTTCAAATGGGTTTAGAGGATACATAGAAGCTACCTCCTTTCCATTCCCAGTGTGTATTTAAGGCAACTTCACTGGTGGCTTTAGAGATGCATTAAAAAGAGGACTCACCAGAAGTTCTTTGCAAGTTTAGAAAGTAACTTTGTAGTCAATAGGAAGTACTATTTCACAAACAAAAATTACTTTTTTTACCAAACTGAACTAATTTTCTACAATGAGCTCATCCTACTAACTACTTAATGGCATCATATTGCAGTGCAGGTAGATCAATAAATTGAGATGAGTGGTGCTCATTCACAAAGAAATTTTTCAGAGGCATGCTGTTCTTTTGGCAAATTATCCACCTAATAGTTATATAGTTCATAAGAAAAAAAAATCAGGAAAGTTTATTTTTTTCCTGTTTTTCTTTTATTACATAAACTAAATTTGCCCTTCAGTTCTACAAAAGCAAAGTATTGTATTAATCTTCTCTCTTGGAACATATCCAGTTGGACATATTTCTAGCAAAGGGCAAAATCCAGCAACACTAAACTGATCTCACATCCCAACATCCATACATATATTGCCAAAAATAATTTTCCATATAAAGAAAGCTGAACTAAAATGAACTATGAATCTCCTGCATACATTCGACTGGCTCATGAGGAATTCATTCAACTACACACTAACACAGCAAAGCAAACATATTGAGCAGGTTGGTTAAGACTGTCCTGTGAACCAAATTCCAGAACACTGCCTACCTATTTCTAAATCTCTTTTCCCACCCCACTCCCCAAATTGCTAACATTACCTCCAGATTACTTCGCAACTGCTTCTCTTCTTCCAAATCCTTCTTTAGTTTTTCCAGTTCTCTCCTAACAGTAAAGGCAACAGAAATACAATTAGAAGGGTGAAAAACTTCCACGTTACTGAGAATAGGAAGCACAGGCCTTCTATGAATTAGACTTGTAAAAATCAACTGTCTGATGTTTCATCTTATAAATAAAACCTACATATAAGTACCTGCCCACTAATGGACTAGTACTCAGATCTATTGGACCACCAGCTTCCACTAACTCTCAACACTTCTTGCCTATCACTATGCACCTATCCTTAATTTACAGTCACAATTTTAAGTAGGCTACTTAAAAATTTGTTTTGCCATTTTACTTGGTGAATTGAATTTAAGCTCAAATAACCTGACAACTTCTACATCATGAACAGACCTTCTTTAGAATAGAAGGTTCCTAAAATCCCTAATATGTTTTATTTCATAACTATGTTCAGTCAAGAAAGTGCTAAGAATTATCATCAAGTCACTGAAGAAAATCCAGAACACATAATTTACTAGTTTGCTCTAGAGACCAACTGATCCTGGCTTTTATAACTTCTGAAGAGGTAAGTATCTCTAAAAGCTGGCTGGTTAGCACTAGTTATCATTTAAATAGCAAAATGAATGTGTGTGCTGTAAAACAAAATCAGAAAAGGTAAAATTTCCCCCAGATTGGTCTTTGCTGTTTTCTCAAATACCAATTACATTTTTATTCCATAAACATAACCCAACAGACACATACAAAGATGTTGAGGCCACCATGATCACAAGATAGAAAAGCGCAATTACTTATGTGCAGTGTTAGATAAGGCCGGTGCATATACTTTCACTTTATACCACAAAAATTATCTACTTTTCATTACAGGGAAATAATACTGTTTAAGAAGTATTTTCAAAAAGCTGTAATGAATGCAGGAGCACAAAATAGGAAGGCAAAAATGTATGAAACTTCCACAAAGACTTTGACATCAAATTTGTACTTATTTAGGACATTTAGTTGGATCAACTTCTAAAGAAAGAAGTTCTGAATTAACATTAATATAGAATAGCTTTTTTTGTTTTGAAGTTTGGCATTAAATACCTTTAGATTTCCATATATCTCTTTGCAGATTAAGAAGAAAATATTTACCCATGTTCTTTCCTCAGTGCATCTACTAAACCCATCAACTCATTAATCTGAGTCCTGAGCTCTTCCACAGAAATTTTTTCATCATCTGTTTCTCCTTTAAGTTGTATGTCTCCAGAAAAAACGTTGAGTATAGCAGAACTTGGTGTCTGAGATGAAGGTGGAGTTGATGAACTGAATGCAGGTGGCTGAAAACACAGATCAGTAGAAGGCTAAGAACTGATATCTTTATAACTGAACACTTATAGCATACAGATTGTACTGGTATGGGATCTATGTGTGCACAAATTTCCCTCATTTTCCACCCAAAAGGTAAAAAAGAATGTCCAGTTCCAAGGGACTATTGTAGTATAGAAGAGTATTTTATGCAGCTTTCTATTAAGCATTTCCCTAAGGTTCCTGTAGTCACACTGCAGTTCTTTATGCTTTCAAACAATCTGTGATTTAATGGAGCCCAGCAGTTCATTATGAACATTATTTTGTGCACCTTTCTTATCTACCCAGTTGTTCTGTCTGTCAGGAGACTAAAGGCTGAGCTGACATAAAGCTTATTTGAGAAATACCACCGTAGTTTCACGGTATCTTATACAGTTGTTCTTATAAGAACTGATGCACTTTAATTATAAATGAGCTTTATACTAAAATTTCTATTATGAACTTTAGACTAAATGATATGGCTCACTTGCATTTAAAGACAATCATTTGTATTTAGATGGTTGCATTAATCTAAACTGGAAATACAAGCAAGATGAACATCCAGTTGCCTGGTACTTCTCTAGCTCCTTGGTATCATACCTTTTTTGTTTCAACTGGCTTTGGTTTGGCACATTCTTCTTCTTTCTGCACCTTCAAAATTTTTTCTGGATTTTGACTTGCCTGGTGAACCATTCATAAAAAATGAAAAGGTTTTCAGACTTTTTAAAAAAGTGAATTAAAAAAAAAGCCCTCTCAGATGTTTCTAAAGATGCAATAGTTTAAAAGCAACCAAACTCCACAAACAAAACAAAACCACCCCAAAACAAGATAAACAAAAAGCCCAACAAAAAATCCCCCTCCAAAATAAAACCAAACTTAAGTGGCTAGACTATCAGAGTCGTCTTTCCCCAAAAGTCAGCACTTTCCTTCCCTGCAATACTCATTCAGCTGAGTTTAAATCTAACATAGGAATCCAGGGCAGGATTTCAAGCATCTCTCCAGTACTTAAGTCCTTGATGCCTTTGTAAGTCTGTAAGTGCTTCCATAAAATATTAACAAGGTTAATTAAGTGGCATGACTGAACTGTATAACATCCCATGATATAAACTGATTTCAAGAACTCTGCACTACTTGGTTCTCATGGTCTGACAATCTCACACCTTAGGACATGAGAACCCAAGTCCCACATTACAAGCAACATTAAATTACAAATTTGTTGCGGCCAAAGACAATATACATTGTTAGGCTTGTAAGGCACTGAAGGTACTTTCAGAGCTGTATGCACACAAAACACCTGTTTCATTATCTGTAATGCTAAAAGAACTGAGTACTTGCTGCAGCAATACCCCAAAGAACAGAACAGAAAAACTCCTTCAGCTGCAACACAGCCACATTACTTCTCTTTGTTACACCTCCCTCCTGAGAATGGATACATTCCTGTAGACACAGTCTGTAGGAACTGAACCTTATTTTTCACTCAGCAAATGGTTCATAAGACTTTCCCAGTGCAATCCTGTTTCCTGGGAAGTTAGTTTTTAGTTCGCTACTAGGAAAACCCACCCATTATACTCACAGGACTACTGCAATTGAACCTTGAAGGTAACCTCCTACCAGGCATCTTGGGCCGGTTTGCAGTAGGGTGTGATAGATTATCTGAGGTAGCTATTACATCATCAAAGCTTAACAGATCTAGAAAAAGATGAAAACACAGACCACCATCAAGACCAGACAGTTTTCTGGAGTTATTCTTTATTCATTTGTTTCTTAATACAAAAAAATAAGAAAAAAAAAAAAAAACCAACAACAACAAAAAAAAAAAAACCCACAAACCTGAATTCCTGAATTCTAAGACAATCAGAATTGTTTCAAATATTTTTACTGTTTCTAATTGTTTCAGCATAGTCAACATGAGCCATACAAAACAACTACATGACTTTGACATATATGGGAAACCATATCTTCCCCCTTGATACAATTCCCTTGAAAAAAGTTTTAAATTCATGTTCTCACAGAAAAATGCTGTAGTAACATGACAGCATAAAACAGACCTAATAAATACATGCAGAAAAATATGACTGTTTGAGAGATGCTGTATTCAACTATTTCAGGGAGCGTATGTTCTTGTCACTAAACTTGCATGATAAGCATGAAAATCCAAGTTTTGGCTAAGACAAAAATAAAGCAACATGGTAAAGTACATGTTCACACATTGGTGAAAGTAAGTTAAGACGACATGAACAGCAAATATTCCTGCGCAGGGTAGTTTTTCTACTTTCAGTACTTAGTCTAAAGAAAATACACGACTTCATAAATTTTATAATAAATATTTCTGAACTCCATTCTTATACTGTATTAAAACATATAGAGCTCTTTGCTCATTAGTCGCCCTATGCTCATAGCTCTAGGGAAAATCTCTCTTATATCAGTAGAAGTTTTTTATGTTAAATGGGAAAAGGCAACATTAGGAAAAAAAATATCAATAGGAAGAATAGAACACACCTACTTAACAACAGAAGTACTTCACCTAGTTAACAACTGGACTTTTTAACTGTTTCTCCACAAAAAATA
The DNA here is from genome assembly GCA_017639245.1 of Myiopsitta monachus. Taxonomy (NCBI): domain Eukaryota; kingdom Metazoa; phylum Chordata; class Aves; order Psittaciformes; family Psittacidae; genus Myiopsitta; species Myiopsitta monachus. The sequence goes on along the minus strand of CM029922.1, from coordinate 19,696,384 downwards.
ATACTTACCTCCCAGCAGTTGTGTAATGAGATAGGTTTTTCTATTTAAGCATCAAAATTACAGTTTTTATACATAATTTTAAAACACCAATTCATTAGATTTGTTCTGAAGACTCCAAATGTTTAACTACAATGCCACACAGCATTTACTATGGGCATCAGAAATGACATTGAAGGGTTTGGGTTTTGCCTTGGGGTTGGTTTTTTTTGACGACCCGTTATTTTTCAGGACACTGTGATTTATCAAATAGAAGCTAAGACACTTATTTCTCTATTTTCACATTTATTTTGAAGCTGGAGCAAGAGGTCAGGTAAGTAAAAAAAAAAAAAGCAGCCCTAAGAAAACTGAGCCAGATCATTCATCACTTCAGTATTTGGATGACTTAAAATCATCTGATTAATCCAAGTTTTAATCACGTATTGTTAAAGATGTATTTTTACCTGTAGGAACTAAGTTTTCCACTGAATGTTTTAACAGATTTTATGTCTTCTACTCTTCCATACTATCCTTGAAGTCCTTAACATACTCACATCTTTCAGATGTCCCTGAACATACCTACTTTGCCATCTGTTGCCTTATTGAAGTGCAAGCACTTATAACACTTCCTGTTAATCAGTTTTGCTGCTTTTTAATCTTATTGCAGAGAATGTAAAGATAGTCTTTTGTAAACATGCAATCATATTTGCAATTAAAAAAAGCAGGGAAGGAAAACAAAGAAGGAAGTAACAGAAGAGTGAATGAATGGGAAGCGGCTGACGGAAAAAGAGGATGAAGGAGAAATAGCTATGAAGGTATTTCTGTTGTAGCCTGAGCCAAAAATATTTAACTTATTAGAAGCCAAGCAACAGTAACCAAGGGGTAAATTTTCATGTTTTTTTACTCAGTCATCAGTAATCCCACAGCACTAACCCATGCCAAAATATACAACAGGGTTTACATAAGTTAGTTACTATTGAAAGGTTAACAAGAAGGCAGGAAATGCGCCTTTTCCCCCACCTCAGTAATTCTGGCCTGTAAACAGCCCTCCTTTTGTCATTCTGCAGAAATGGCAAATCATTTGGCATTACATTTAAATAAGAATTGTAAGTGTAGTTGCTATTATGATTGTAATGCCAGTCCTGCCTCCTGTCTCCATGAACAAAGTGAACATCAGGCATGTTAAGAATATTAAGAACATATTAAGAATAACGTACTTGTGAAAAAAAAAAAAAGAAACAAAAACAAAAAACAAACAAACAAAAAAAAACCACACAGACTTCGACAAGGCTTGAAGATGAAGACTTCTACAGTCTCGAATTGTATACGGTTTAAATATAGATAGTGGGATGACACTAAAGTCCAGGTTTGCATTTGTTATCTGTAAGAGCTTCTAAAGGAAATTGCTACTACACTTGAGGCAATTGCTCAGCATTAAAATATTATCACCCCATTACATTCAAAGGGAATTCTAACTGCACTTGCATTTTCCCTTTTACCTTTCCATTTTGTTGCTCTGGCATGAGGAAGAAATTAAAACCAGGCTGGTGGGGATTAGGGCTTGTGAGTTTGGTGGTGGTATTATTTGTTTGTGGGTTTAGGGGGTTTGTCTTTCTTTTAAAACAGCATTCTTTGTTGATTTAGGAGAAATCTTGGCCCCACTGAAACCAAATAGAGATACTGACAAAACCCACTGAAGGTTTACAATTTACACCCATTTCAATCAGTAAAAGTGATTTGTCAATTCACTTCCTCACAGACAGTCTGTGAGTAATTGTCAAAGGAAATCCCATCAGGGTGCCAAAAGAGCAATACCATACACCTGGGGATTAATTTTAGTTAAAAATATTTTAAGGCTGAGCAAAAGCACCTTTCTAGAAAGATGAGCTAAGCTTAAACAGTTACTAGGACAGGCTATTAGAAATGTCTCTTCTGCAAGTTTAACACTGATCCATAACAGAACTGTTAGGAGCTTTAACAGATACAATTAGGTGAGAGGTTTTATTAAGATTTGTGAATGCTTCACATGTATTCAAAGCAGTTTGGCTTAAAAAAAAATTTCTTCACAAGAAGTAGCAAAGCTGAAGCCATGTCTAAAGAAATTGTGGTTCCGAAAACTGATGTGGCTGGGATTTAAAAACCTATGATAGAAATGAAACATATCCAATATTTTAGAAGACAAGACCTTCAATTACTCTGTAGAATAAGAGAAGATGGCAATTCTTTTTCCTATTACTCTTCTTGCTGAGATTTCACTCCAAAAAATTAGGGGACAGATGTAAACTTTAGAGTATTTGAATTTGTAGTAAGCTATTAGTAAGGTTTTTGCTACAATTAAGCACATGCCTAACAATGTAATCTTCAAGAACACTATTTTTCAAGACTCATGATACTAAATAGTCAACGTTGGTGGATTCAGTGCCCAAAGATTTCTTAAGAGCATAATTTGTGTGTACAGAAAGATAAAGCCATTCAATCTCCATGCACCAGAAGTGCTATTGAACACATTTCCCTATAAACATTAGGTTTGGCTTATCAATAACTGGACTGTAAAGTTTTTCTTTCTTATTTTATCCCCACAGATTCCTAATTGAAAAGCATACTTAAAGTAACCTCTTCTGTAACAGCTAAGGAAAGCAGGCATTAAACAAACAAACAAAACAAAAAAAGGCATTTTAAATTGAAACCCAAAAATTGTAGTATCATTGCAACTGAAAACTATGCTTATGAAGTTAAGAAGAGGCTATGTGTATGGCATAAAGCATTTGGAATTCCTTATAGATCGTTATCTTACCAAAATGGAGAAGGGTAGGGTAATTTCCTGACACGTAAGAAGGGAAACATGGCAAACAGGATAGGAAACAAAATCTGGAAAGAAAAGTCAAGGAGAGGAATGTCTAGAAAAAGATTCTGAACAAAAAAAAAAATTATTTTACAAAGCAGGAAAAAGAAACATTTGTAGAAGAAACAGAATCGCTTTACATGTTCAGCATGCCAGTAGTACAGCTTTAGTCTTTTACAATACTTTCATTCTAATTGAACAGAGAAACATTTATGCAACTTTTCAAATAAAGGTTCAAGAGGAGGTATTTCAACATTATCAATATTTCTGAATGGTTTTGAGTATTTGTCCTTATCCGATGGCTAAGTGCCTTATTTTGGTGTGGGTGCTTTATTTTCCTACAGATACAGAATAGGTACATCAACTCCTTAGGCTAAATTAAAAGTGATTCAACCTACATCATGCTTCATGGGCAAATAAGCTGAAAAAAAAAAAACCCTGACAAATTAAAAAGAAAAAAGATCTGTTTTCCAAAAATTCATTCACTTCAGAACCTCAGCCTAAAGGGAGAGTGGGGAAGTAGACTGGTAATAGAGTTGCCATACATTTTCCCCCATGTTTAAATATCTTAGTTCTTGTAAGATTAAGCAATCTTAAACTTTATATAAGGACTCATCTTTGGAACTTTATACAGCTGCTGCATGAAGTATTACGTCTTTAGCAGCAGAATGCATACAGAGACATGATCATTATGTTTTACTGGCAGGAGTTTGGACTATAGTCTCTTTTCATAACAGTAGTAAAACTACAGGTGACTCAGGCAGATCGTTTTAAACAAGGGCAGTTTTGTGTAACAGAGAATTTTTGAAGTTTTCTGTAAAAATCAGCTCAACACTGTCAGTGCTGCATCCCTGCATTGACTGCCTGAGCCTCCTTTGCTGCTTTGCACCAAACAAGGACCCTTGAACAGACCTCACCCACTTTCTTGTTATGCACCCCTGTCCCCTGCCTCATCTAGGTATCAAAATATTGAATTTCTCCATAAGCCTGTAAAATCTTATGTTAGCAAATCAGAATTCATAGATATTTTTATTCTAGATATGTAGAAAATTAGGGGGCTTTTATATATATATATATATATATGAATACCAAATATCACAGCTAGTATGTTGCCACTCTGGTTATTAAAAGTAGCCAAGATAATTGCATCTAAAAGAGGAAAAAAGTAGTTACATTTATTTTCATGGGGAGTGTTTTCCTGTGGAAAAATGATACAATGCTATACAGAAACATATCTAGCAAAAACTGAGAGAGAAACATCTGGGTAGCAGAACAAGGCTTACATTTTTAAGGCTAGGTTGTGCGTTGCCCTTTAATCTCTCAGCTTACTTTCGCCTAAAAGTGTTTCTTCTGTACACTCATTCAAACTCATCTTTAAATAGAGGCGAAAGTTAAACTGTCATTTCAAAAACGTTTTAGAAAGGCATTTCAAGCACATGCATAGATTTTACTGGGGAATGAAAAAAAAACCCCAAACACATAAACATTGTAAGAAAACACTGACAGTATTTGTAACCTTTCCAGGATATTAAAATACCTGCTGAAGTCCAGCTTTTTGTGGCTGAGAAAAATGTAATTTCCATATTAAAGCCATATATGAAGTAACCTTTCCTTAAACAAAGTATTCAAGCTTAGAAGCACATTTAACAGTGCTTAATGGAAGAATTAGGATTATTCTTTTATATTCAGAAACTGCTTTAATTTTTTAATGCATTATTTTTATCTCCCACATTATTTTATTACACTTTACGGACCAACTATTCTACAAATTGGACATAATAGTTGGCCTAAAATAATACATCAAATTAGAATATTTCAAAATCTATTCTAAGCCAAAACCTTTTCTGAGATGAAAGGGTTGCGTTTGAGATGTGCAAGCCAAACATTGCACATGAAGTTCACTAAAGCTTTTTCTACAGTGGTTAATCATACAAGGGAAATAATTTAGAGTTTAATAAAAATATGCCCACAACAGATGATTTCTGCATAAAAGAGGCACACACAGGGCTAAAACCAGTTGTGCTGTCAGTAAAGGACAAAAGATGCAATAGCTATGTAATAGCTCAGAGAACGTGACCATCATTGTGGGTAGGTCAACCTGTATCAAGGTTTTTAATGGACAAATTTAGATTCAAAAAGATGCTAGATATGGCTCAAGTTGCATTAAGCAAAGCCATAAGCATGAAATTCCCATGTGCAATGCTCCACGCTGGCTCAATTTTAAGGCATGATAAAGTCACAACCTAGAATAGCTATGAACTTAATCACAGGACACTGAAGGCAACAGCATTACTAAAAATATGCAAGTTAGCTAGAAAAGCAAAAGTTATCTGAAGTGCGAGAGCAGAACAGAACCAGTCAGTAAGGAAAACAATTTCATAAAAATGCAAGACAAAAGTGGCAGCAAAAAACATGCTTTCAAATCAGAGGAACAAACCGTTACCTACATTTCTCCCTTCCTGTCACCTATTACAACACATAGCTCATTGACTACCTCCCAACAGCCTACTTACATCTACTCATTGCTTGATAAGCTCTTACCGTCAGCTACCTACAGAAGTTCTAAAACCTCTACTTTCCACTGAACAGGCATAATTTCACTTTGTGGCATTTTAAGTAAATTACTTATAAAACACTGCAATCCAAAACAGAAAGACCAAAAAAAGTACTGGGTTTGGGTTTTGTTTTTCTTTTCTTACCTGATTCTTTAGAGCTCTTTGCCACAAGTGAATCTACCTCTACTGATTTTGGTCTAAGTGGCAATGGTTCAGACTCTAACTTTGGTTTTCCAACTGGCTCAACTTCAGATTTTGGTCGAAGACAAACAATTTCTCCATTAGATCTGTAGTAAGAAAAAAAAAAAAAACAACCCAACATATACCTAGTCAATGGATTAAATAGTTACAACTGAAACATAAACAACAATTAGAAGTAAACTAAAAACTTTCAGTATATCCTATCATATTCTAAAGACTTGCTTAGAAATAGAGTCTTCTGGAGACCAACTCTAATTTTTTAAGAGCCAATTCTTCTGTTCCAGCTCTCCCAGTTTTGTCCAACATGCACAATCCCCTTGTAAAACCAGTACAAAACTTTTATTACAGGGCATATTTTGGCACTTAAATCTAAAATAGTACACTGCATTGCCACAGAAATATAATATCTTGTGAAATGTCAAAAAGTCTGGGTAATTTTTCTGAACATCAAAGTCTTCCTGCAAAGAAAAAAAGCTGCCAAGTTATTTCTTCCTAGGCATAGAAGAAAGTAGCTTGTACACTTGGCTTTTATTCTATTGTGCATTCTCTGCATGTCCAGTCACATTATCCAGGGAAAAATAAACCCACCAAAACATACATATAAAAAAAGATTATATTTTCCTTTACAATTCTTGCCATAATTTATGCTACAATACGAAAAAAAAAAAAAATCTCTAAATTTTTACTTTGGAAACCCTCCAAAATACCAAGTGATATAACACAATTACATACTGAAAACCTAAACAGAAGTAATGCGGCAATGGTCTATTTTCTTCAGTCAGGCACCCAGTATTCCCAGGGCTGTACAGATAGGATCAGAGGCAGCTAATCCCTGTTGGAATCAACCATTCAAAGTGTGTGCCTTCCTCACACTCCCTTTCCCTACTGCTCTCCTCCTTGCTCTCATCTCTTTAGGTATCCTTCCTTGTGGTTCTACTACACATGACCTGCTGTTAAAAAAGGATAAACCCTGAGAAATGCTTGCTGCCGCCCTATATCTTGGTTTGTATTTAAGGTGCAAGCTCTTTGATGTAGCAGTTTTCTGCTCCTTTATTTGTACAAGGCCAAGTGCATCATGACATTATTTTTTCATGATTCTCTCAAGTTAACTAAGCAACCCAAATAAACAGTTAACCATCAGCAGTTTATTTACAGTTTGGGGTAAGGAGCTAGCAATTACTTTGATGGAGACAGAAAGTAAAACTCTGAGTGGGGGACTGTATTGATGCAAAATTAGTCCTAGTGAAACACCATAAGTAAAATGTTTCAAACTCATGAGAAAAAAAAGTGGGTCTAAAAGAAATGGTGACCCATTACTTGCTATTACCCTCCCTATTTGCCCAGTAACTCAATTCAGAACACTCAATGATAGAGTATGGAGACTGGATGTGGTTCTGTGTAAGTGCTTTCATCCCAAGAAGAGCACATAAGCAACATAGGGTGCCTCTAGCAAGGGTACTAACTGTGCTCAACTCTTCCTTTCCATCTATCTTACTCTATTTGAAGTGCTGAAACACTGAATATTGATGTAGCTCAAATCCTCATGTTTTCTTCCAACACAATAATTCTGAAGTGCCATGTCCACAGATTCTTTTACACCATGCTACTGCTGTAGCTACAACTTCATAATAGAGCAGGCTTAAAGCAAAGCAGCCCATAGATAACTTCATCTGCCTCACAGTTAGCTATACTGAAATATTCACTGAGATGGATTTAATGTCTCAAAGAATTAGAAAGTGATAAATGCACACTGATAAAGACTTGGAGAACCAAGACTCTAGTAGGTGTAGGGCAAAACTTATCCTTGCATCCTTTTCACCTTTAAAATACAAGTTTCTTCCCACCTTGTCCATGAGGAAAGACTGAACAACAAACCAAATAAAATATATTCAATGTATACAATATAAATTATACTGACTTGGATACAGATGATGGTAAAAGAGGTTTATCTGGACGTTTTGGGTGCAAAAGCCCTCCTCTCAGTAATCTGTTAGTCTTGCTTGGAGGAACAGGCTTCTTGGGTGGTACTTGAGGAGCTTGTGGCTTCAAAGGCTTCTGATCCAAAGCGCCTTTTTCATCTGATAAAATAAGTCACCACAACACCTTAAAACCCCACATTATCTAGAATTTTTAAAATGCTAATCAATTATAAAGCAACTGTTGTCAGAAATACTTTCTTTGAAGATCGATGTGAAAAGTAGATTTGCAAGTGTCTTAAGTGATGCCTTATCAAAACACACAAACTACTTACCTGAACTTAAAAAAACCCACATTAAAGTAAGCAAAACTTCTTACTGCTATTTCAGTGTCAGTAGAAAGACATTATTGCTTCACATTATTGCACTACAAATGACAGCTAAGAACCTAGAATCTCTCTAGACTGCTATTGCTTTCTCTTTTCTATGAATCCAACTTCTCTTAAAAAGATAGGGTTTGGGTTTTTTATTTAACTAGATTTCTTCCATATACACAAGCAGCATAATTTATCTATGCACAAAGAAGGCAGATAGGGGAGAATATTTATCTGAATAACTGATTTTTTTTAGATAAAGTCCACCTTCCTACAAATTCAGGATACAAATTAAGTATGGATAATCAAACAAACAAGTTACATTTATTGTTTAATGACTGCTTGACCTAATCAGATACTGTCCAGAAGAGCTGGAGCTATATAACTAATAGGACATGGAAAAATTCAAGCTACTTCACAACCATTAGTTGAATAGTCTTCAATCTACATTCCCTCATCACAGCCTTTGGGATATCTGGAGAAAACCTTCTACTTTCCTTGTAAAACTACGCTATAGCCCCATTGGGCATACATAAAGCACTGAGAACTTAAAAGATTTTTGTTAGGTTGCTGTAAGGAAGTTGGTCCTTTACAGTTACTACAGTAAATCAGTTAACTGGGATGGAGAGACTTTGATTCTCCCCACGCTTCCCTCCTATAACTTTTCTTTAAACTTTTCTTTTTTTTTTTTTTCTTTATAAGTATTAGTCTAACGTAAAATACTTATATATGCTATAAATTTAAGGGTTGGATTGGAAATTTGCTTCAGCTCCATTCCAGCAAAGTGGCTGATCTGCCAGTTCTATGTCTGACTTCCTCTGGAAAACTTCTCCAGCTGCTGAGTGTCAACCCTGCAACTCTAAAATGGGAAAACACTGATTTTCTTTCACATGAATACTCAGAAATAAACAGACTGTAGAGATAATTCTGGGGGAAAAAAAAAAAAAAAAGTATGATCCAGGTCAGATCATCTTTCTGCTTTGGGACATCTGACATGTAGGAGGAGACATGAACAAAATAAGCCTCAACTGTTTGACATTCCCTTCTAATCTTTCAGTATTGAGATAAAAAAATAGAACACTGAAGTAGTGGAAGAATTTTGCCACATGGTGGTGCTGACTGCCTAATGTATGACAACCTGTTAACAGCGCTAGCCACTTCTGCCTACGGATCCCATATGCAGGACTTTAAATGCCCAGTAGGAGTTACCACTAACTGAAGTTCAATTAGCTTTATTTTAGCTATGCTGAACACAAGCTGAGAATTATGCTTTTTGTTTTTAGGAATAAGTGAGTTCATTAACAAGACAGAAAAACTGCTGTCATCAAATCTTATTCCTGAATTGTCATCTATCAGTTTTCTCTTCAATTACTCCCACTCAGAATCTGAATATAAAAACCCTCCACAGCTAAGTAGGAAAAGTTAATACCAAAGTTCAAGATTCACCATGAGCTCAGAAACAGGACAATTTTGCTGGACAAAATGGCATGTCTCTTTTTTTTGGCTTTTGTTCTGCAATGAGAGATGAGGTTTGGCTAAAAATAAGCAGTTTAGTAATGGAAATAAAAAATATTAATCTGAAGATATTTACAGTGAACAAAAAGTTCTACATTATACCACTAAGTGCCCTTTGCTGTAAATAAGCACTTCTAGGAGCATTGCTTGCAATTTTTGATCACAATTCAAGGCAGATATCTTAGTTTCCAAATAGGCATTAAAAAAATTACATAGTTTGATATTTTGTGATTAGAGCTGCTCAATTATTTTTCTTTTTGAAAATTATAGTACAATTTCATAGTTAGATTTAATCACTAGTATCAACATAGTTATTTTTCCATAAGTATATCTGCACTGATAAATGGGCAATTCTAGTAAAACACTACTGCTATCTATACATGCAACTTGTAAGACCTGACCTTCAACAGAATGCAAAACAAACTCTTCCACCATCATTTTCTCAACACAGTAAAGGACAGTTCTCTGCCTTACCTAATTATTCAGAAGCTTTCATGTTCCTAAGCATTTTGGATGGTGTTCTCAGTAGGCCTTTTTTCCACCCCCCCATATTCCTTCAAGAACTGTTGAACTCAACCATGCAAAGGTTAACACCACAGTACAAACAGAACCAATCTAAAATTAAACCTACATCAGGTTAAGTAAACTTAAACTTACAAAGAGCCGAGTGATCAAACTTTCTAGAACCATACAGCTGATCTCAATTCACATCTGAAGATACTGTTCCAACAGCTAAAAATAATAATTTGCTTGCTCACATGCAGAGGAAACATAGCTGATTTCAGCAAGTATCCTTCAAATGAAACACCTGAGAATGCGCTTTGTTTAAAATGTGATTTGTAAAATCTGCCCAAGGAAGCCACATAACTCACTGAGCAAGCTTACTTGTCAAAAAGCCATGGTCAGCCACAGGTCACTACTCAGAGAACAGAGTATGTTTTTGTAATATGGTTAAGCTGCAGTAGCATCTGAATTTCTTCTCTAAGACCCAGCAAACATGTTTGTTTAAGCTTCTGACTTTTAAACACAATCAAAACAGTTTGATGGGGAATACCTCCAAATTCCATGGGACAGGAAAACATGGAATATAGCAAGAATTAACAGGAAAAAAAACCTGTTTCTGAGCATTGCCACTGTAACATCTGTCAAAGGAGTGCTGTAACTGTTCTTTGTATTTCTTTCAAAAATATTTTCCATTAGAGACTGGCTTTAGCCAAAACATTCAGATGCAGCGGCAAATGTTTCCATTTCCAGTAACTTACTATTGCTATTCAGAGCTGCAATACTATCATAGAACTATCTTTAAATCAATTCAATAGTAACTATGTCATTACGCAGTGCAATATATATTTTTTAGAAGGTAACGCGATTACAAGAAATTTAGTTACTGTTCTCATCACTCTAAAGATGTTTCCAGAATATCACAGGCACAACGACTTCAGTAGATGGTATCAAGGGAATCTGTATGTCATCTTCTAAACAGGTACCTACTGCTCAGAGAAGCCAAGCTAAAAACTAACTCATTTACAAGACCTTGGTCTGAAATTCTCAATGAAGAAAATTGTTCTCACCTTTTTCCTCAGGCCTCAAAGAAGGTAATTTCTTCTCTCCAGTTGGCAATTCAGGCTTTGGAGCTGAATGCAAAAAGAAACCACAGACATTTCTCAAAAGCTTTAATTATCTCCATCACTAACTAAAAATACAACATACAGCAATTTGTGTTTATATTCTCTCCTTTGCAAGGAGTGATATACTATTCATAAACACTCATTTGAGCTCAGAAAAGAGTAGGCCTACTTTTCCAATGTAGGCTTCATCATATTTTGAAAAATATTTAGCAGCAGCATACTACCTGAAGCATAAGAAGTAACCTCAGGCTGTGACTATGGGTGGTTGGATCAGTAGGAAATACAAAGTTACTTCTGATTTTTCTTTTGAAGTCATGCATGGCTTCCAATTTAATATTTCCTCAAATATGTACCACTCTTCATACACTACGTACCTGGACTTTTAACTGGAGGTGGAGGTTTCTTTGGTTTCTAAAACAAAAAAAAAAAGAATAAATAAAATCAGTACTCAAACAGATATTGCCCATTGAAGACAGACTCAGTGTTTTGTTTTGCATACGGTAATGTCTACCTTGTTTACTAGCTGATTTAAAAGTATTTCACAAAGGAGGAAATCTATTCATAGACAGTAAACAGAACCAGAGTAATTCCTCTGATATCTCCTAGCCAGCCAGTTGCAAAACCAAAATGCAAATCAGATCAAAATCTTCAAATCAGATCAGTGTTTCATAAATGTGTATAAGCAATAAGGGAACAAAGAACTAAAAACTAAGAATTACATCTTTTTTAGTGCAAAGAATTGTTCTGATGGCAACCATTTTAATCTCGTTATGGAAACCTCAATCTTAGTAAAATGCAATTTTAAAAATAATCAGGTAAATTTTTGAACTAAAATTGGTCACTTTCACAGAAAAAAAAAAAAAAAGTTCTACATTAAGTATCAGAAGAACTATTTCAATCAACTGATTCCTAAATTTAATTTGTAAGGAAACAAATTAAAGTAGCAGCCTTTGCAATATAAACACCGCAGGTTTTAAATACTATTTTGAGCTTCCTTATCATTGCATATTTAAGTGGGAAAGGTGGACAAACTACATTAGCCTTTAAAACTGTACAAAGTATTACAGTGCCATAGTCTTTGGCTTGCGCTCCGTGTGGTCATTACTACGCTGTATATTGAAACTAACTTTAAATTGCAGTCACTCATCACTTTCCTTAAACTGGTAACATTTATTTTAAATCTCTCCTGTTCAAGGAGAACTGACATCTCTCAGTACAGGCATCTCAAGCCATCTCTTCCTCAGAATGCAATTAATGAAAATGCTCTAGAAGAGGTATCTTTGTGGCTGTACTAAGGACAAGATCCACTGACAAAGCAATCACAAAAGCCTACAAAAATACCCTCTTCTTTATACAAACACTGCTGAAACCATATGGGCTTAGTCTAATATAGCCCCTCCAAAAACACCTTGCAGTAGGTATTTTTGAAACAGTTGCTATGGGCGGATTTCACTTTTGTGCCCCTACCACTACTGAATAAGCTGCTCTTAATGCAGAAAGATTTTATCCTGATAGGCAAAATGTAATTAAGCAAGCACAAAAAAAAATATTAAATTTCTTCCTCTAATTTCAGGGAACACAAACGCTGTTGAACTGAAGTAACAAGACCATATTTTCTTTCTTTCCCCCAGAAATAAATGAATTATCCAGCTGTGTAGCATTTCTGCTTATATCAAAACCAATTATGCTGAGAGCTCAGCATCACCCTGCCACTACATGATTCTGATCTGTGTTTTTATTATGTCAGCATCAAATAGCTGATTATAATAATCAGCCATTCAATGCTTTGAACTTCAAAGCTGCTCAGTGCAAGGTGAATCCCTGTACTGAGACACTATAAAAAGCAGAATAAAGGATCGAAGCAAGGTTTGTCTACAAGAGACACTGTTTATGGTAAAAGAACAATTTCTTTTCCCTTTCTCAAAGGCAATTCTGTATTGCAAAACAGCAATATTTCCCACCCACCCCTCAAATCATGTCAGCTGTATATTAAAGCATTTATGCCATTCTTGCAAAGCTGAGAATCAAGTTAAGAAGGAAATTCTGACTTGGAATAACTAGATTTTCTGCGTAGGTTAAGTAACTAAGGCTAAATGTTATGTTAATAACTATGAGGCTGTACCTAGCAATTCTCTGTGAATGTCTCCAATTCCAGACCAAATGGCACTAAATCACTATGAAACTCATTGTTCTGCTGAGATACAGGCTTCGGCATTTAGATCTTCTGATCTGGACCTGAATCCATCCCATCTGGAGATGGTGTACATTTGTGAATTAGTGCAACCATCTTTGCTACACAATCTTGTCACAACCAAAACACCACACTAATCTCAACAAGAAGATTATAAAATAAGAACCAAAATTACAAGATCAAGGAGTACCACATGAAACCATGTATTGGATTGCCCAGGGAAGTTGTTAATGCTCCATCGCTGGTGGTGTTCAAGGCTGGATTTGACATAGCCTTGGGTGGCATGGTTTAGTGGGAGATGCCCCTGCCCATGGCAGGGGGGTTGGAACTAGATCATCTTAAGGTTTTTTCCAACCCTGACTATTCTATGATTCTACAATTTGGCACATGAGATGGTGGAAAAAAGATATTTCCAGATCCCATCCAAAGATTCATGCACTGCAGCCTACAGGCAAGTCTGAGCATGGAAAAATCCCAGTCGGTCTTAGAGGGGCCATTCTGTGTTTTGCAATTATAGTTACTTACAGGACAACAGATGGAGAAGACCAACTGCTTATATATCCTTTCAAAACAGTAAGGATTTAATGCAGTAATCAGTTACATGTTATAGCATGTTACCAGACCTATATCCTTTTCTACATGGCCTAATCATCCTCACTAATACAGTGAATATCAAAAAGCATGCCTCCATTTAACATTTCAGAAGTTTAAAGATAAGCATTAACTTTTAAATCTTTCTACTTTGATATAGCTAATTCAAGATAAAGTTAAAACTGCTACAATTGTAATAATGTTTTAAGCAGCTTAATATGCTATGAAGAATTTTATTGTTTGCATTTCCATCTATTTTTTTTATTCTAAATGATACACATAAGAACTTACAGGGAAGTCTTTATCAGACTCTTGTATTTGAATAGCAAAATTTTCTGGGAAGACTCCTTCTTTACCATTGAGTTCTCCTTTCCACCAGCCTGGCTCTCCAGTGTCCTAAAATAAACAACAGGACATTTCAATCAGGATTTACTCCTTCCCCAGAAGGGATACAGTTACAGGAACATTTTTCCTTTTATCCACAATATAAAATAATTGTTTGTCTGAAATACCACATTTATAAGGGGAATACTTTAGCCACCTTTCCAAGGGGAAACAGCTACAGATGAGGTTTGGTCACTTTTTGTTTTGTTTTCTAAAAAGCAGGAGATATATATTACAGTATATATAAGATAAAGGTATAAGGATAAGATCTGCAAAAGAAAAGAAAGTACATAAATCCAGTTATGACCCAACACACAGTATTCAATATACTCAGCTTCCTTAACTGGCAGCTTCTTCAAATAAATACTTCAAGTGGTATTAGTGTAACACAGAATTCTACGCGACAAAAGTGATTCTGATGTGATGGATCAGATCCACTGGTCTGAAAAGGGTGAAGAAGCAAGAAGATATACTCTACCAAGTGAAAATTAACCACATTAAGGTATAAGTTAAAATTAAAGAGGGGCAGAGGGAGGGAGAATTAATTCAGTTGCATAAAAATCAATTCAGTTGCATAAAAATCCATTACATGATCTTACTGGATCAAGGCCTTAGTTTATCCATAACAGAAAGTATGATGTTATTTGAATATTTTGGTAGCATAAATAACAGCTTTCCTCTGTTCCTCAGATCCAAAATATTGCAGATGTCACCCCTGCATGCAGCTCCAAGTGGATTACTGATGATATGTGCCACTGTTAACAGCACCAAGTAGCTCCTTCCAAAGTTCAGTACACAACAAGAATAATTCAGTACTCAGTTTGGCTGGGACACAGAATAGATAAGAGGAGAGGGGGGAAAAAGGTTTTTAAAAAATCTCACCCTACATTAAACTAAAGGAGGAATCAGCAAGAAAAACATGAATAGGTGATAAGTGCTAAGAGTAAAAGTTTGGCAAAGTTTTCTCCCATTTCTCCTTCTGTCACCCTTTCAATCAAGTACTTTAGAGTCCAGCTTCTGAGCAGTCATGAATGGGAAAAGCCATCTACTGCTAAACTTCATTTAGCCAGTGCTGAGGGTATGCTAGGAAGTCAGAGACAACTCCATGGCAAATGATCATGTGTAACACAACAGAAAATAAATGGCCAATAGGGACAGGCTTTACAAATATGTACGTGCTAAAAGAAAAATGCCTTCACACATGACAGATCAAAACCCCAGACTGGGGCTGCCACCTTAAAGTTACATTAATATACTCAGACTTCAGAAGATGGTTTTAGAGGGAGAGCTCTGCTCTGGATAACTCTGCTTTGCTCCCATTTGGACCAGCATATGCTTTGGATAAACTTGGGGTAAATTTAAAAGGGACAGGGAGACAAGAGTTTCAGTGAAGACAGAGCAAGAGCTGTCATGTTTCAAAAAGTGGTTTCCATAAATACTCTTTTTCACTGTAATTATAGTCAATAATACTGATTATATCAATTTTCTTGTTAAGAAAAGCAGGTAGCTTTTCCATAAACTCAAAATCCTCTGGGGGGGGGGGGGGGGGGAAGAGTATTACTTTTCTTCTGCAACTGTGTGAAAGCTGAATACAAAAAAGAAGAAAAAAAAAACAAAACAAAACAAAACAAGAATTTTCACTTTTTTTTTTTTATCCAAGTCATTATTCCTTCATATAAAATCATAGAATAGTTAGGGTTGGAAAGGATCTTAAAATCATCCAGTTCCAACCCCCCTGCCATGGGCAGGGACACTTCCCACTAGACCAGGTTGCTCAAAGCCCTGTCCAACCAGGCCTTGGACACCATCAGGGATGGAGCATTCACAAATTCCTGGTGCCGCACCACCTTCACAAGTAAAGAACTTCTTCCTTATATCTAACCTGAACTTACCCCATTTAAGTTTAAACCCATTACCCCTTGTCCTATCAATACAGTGCCTAACAAAGAGTCCCTCTCCAGCATCCTTATAGCCCCCATTCAGATACTGGAAGGCTGCTATGAGGTCTCCACAGCAGCCTTCTCTCTCCACGCTGAACAGCCCCAACTTTCTCAGCCTGTCTTCATATGGGAGGCCTCCAGCCTCCTGATCATCCTCGTGGCCCTCCTCTAGACTTGTTCCAACAGTTCCATGTCCTTTTTATGTTGAGGACATATAGCAGCATATAAACTAAAGAAAGAATGCAGAGTACTGGAGGGATGTAAAGTATGGATAGATTCCTTTGTTGTTTAAAACCATCTCTGCAACAAGATGCCCTTTCAGAAAGGAGTTTTAAATATTCAGCACAAATAAGAACATTCAATTAAATAACCTGGACTTCATTCTCCTACTGAAAATACTTGCACAGTTTTTTTCATAATACCTAGACCAAAATCTAAGTACTGATCCCAATTTATCTTATGACACATAATAGTTTCCAACCGCCAGCTCTAGGTCAGCCTGATCTATCACCAAAGAAAAAGTACAAGTTCTGAAAGTAAAAGGGCTCTTTGCAAAGCTTTTCCAACTTGCTCTCTAAAAAGTCATTTGTACTGGGTGTACACTGATCTGACTGGCCTTTGAGGAATCTAAGATAACTTCCTACTCCAGAACAATCTTTAAGGACATCTGTATCTCCACCAAGTACAGAAGAGTTGACTCTCACACAAGACAAATCACTCTGCAGGATTATCTACTTCAACAGACCCTCCGGCTTTCATATTTTACACATGATCTACCTGTGCAAAACTCACAAAAGCTACATAAATGGTTAAAGCAGACTGAACATCTTACCTTACTGATTATTTGAATGATCTCGCCTTCTTTAAAGCTCAGTTCATCATTTGAGCCTTCATAGGAAAATATTGTCCTGCAATATTCCTTGGCTGAAACAAAGCAGCACCATTAACCACATTTGCTTTCCATGAGTAGTAACATACATGACACAAGCTCACTTCTGCTGCCCAAAAGGAGAGCTCAGAAATCAACACTATAATCATACTTCCCTCCTAGATGAGCCATCTGGGACAGCTTCACATGTTCACTACATACCCATATCACAAGAAAAATAAGAGTATATATTTACAGAACAATGGAGATAAATCTTTGTCAAGAGTTTAAGCTCTAAAAAACTTTTTTCCGCAACAGCAACTTAATTCAAGTATTCTGACTTCAGAGGGAGAAAAGCCTACCGAGTTAAATTATAACAGCCTCTCTAAACCTCTCCATAGCATTATATATTCTGGTTTGAGCTACTTAAGACAAAAATTGTTTGGAGCATTTTATTGACAGCTTTATGATTTTTTTTTCTTTTTTTTTTTTAAATTTGATCTAAATTTCAGATTTGCAATCCTAATTAAATACATTCAAACATTTCAAGGTGACATCATCTTTTATTAACATGTACAATTACAGAAACATCAAACACCTAGCAAGTGTGCCAAAATTCTGCTGTAAAAACAAGTAACTGAAGCAAAGGAATTCCTTGGCTAAGCACCTGAAACCAGAGCTCATCCGAGTGATCAGCTCACAGCCTCTTCTGCAAAAGAAGACAGAATAATTCCTTTGTTTCCATTTGCTATAGTTCAATAACTAATCCATTTAAAATTGTGATAAGGTTTTCAGGTGAAAAACCAGGAGGATTCATTTTCCTTTCCCACACTAGAACAAAAACAATATGAAAAAGGCCAAAATACATTAATATAGAAGGCTTGATTGCAACACAATCCCTTTTGCACCCTTTTTAACCCTGGCACATTTAAAATAATTTAGCATATAAAAAGAATATATTTCTGTATCTGACAGATTAAGGAAAAGGAAGCAAACAAAAGACTACTGTGCTGCCATAACCTAAACACGCATTTGGCGCTGACAACACACACAGGTGAGCAGCTGCAACAGCCCCCAGTTAGAGAGCAGCACACCACCAAGTCATCATGAGGATCCTCTGCAATTCTTGATGATTGCCTGCTGCTGGATGGTGAGAAAAGAAATGAACTGCAGTTGAACCTTGTTGTCATTGTTGTATTTGTTTAATCAAGACAAATTTTTAGTTAAAAAAAAATGCACAAATTCTGTTAATTAAAAATCTACCTTGGTGAGCAGCAACCACTATGTTAAAATGCAAAAGTATGCCAAGATTAAGAGATAGATCTATCTATATAGATAGATATAGATATGTAACCACATGAGTAATCCCAAATACAAGAACTTGCGTTATTTTACTGCCTTATCTAGTGATCAAAAATGCCCAACTGTAGATTGACTATATTGTGGTTTATGAAGAATTACAGAACCATAGGAAGAACCATGTCAGAGATGAATGCTTAATCTAGGTCCAAAAATAAAACCACACTGATGAAAATAAGTTTCAACAGA
This sequence comes from Myiopsitta monachus, assembly GCA_017639245.1. Classification (NCBI taxonomy): domain Eukaryota; kingdom Metazoa; phylum Chordata; class Aves; order Psittaciformes; family Psittacidae; genus Myiopsitta; species Myiopsitta monachus. The sequence continues at coordinate 19,677,855 of CM029922.1, read as the reverse complement.
TACACTACAAATATCTATCAAATTTGGGGATTTTATTCATTAGTAATGAGTAAATACAAAATGAGCATGATACATTTCTATACATTCTATAAATATATATATGCATTTCCTTACTGCCTGGGGATTTGGTCAGTACAGAAGAACTACAAAATTGTCCTTTTCTCCTCAATTCCTCCATGCACTTCTCCCCTCCTCATGTACACCAAGCCCCAGAAACAACTCCAGAAAGGGGACCTTTTGCTCGGCTCCAGCTGCCAGGGAGGCTGGGCACAGGATGCCCTTCACCCTGAAGACCCACAAGGCTGCCACACGTCAGGCTGTGAGCCCCAGCAGTCACCACCAGCTGAGAAACCCAGCCACATACATTAAGAGTATGTACAACTTGCCACTTCAGAACCTTAGTTTGTAAGCCTGATATTCTGCCAGTAGTTACAGATGAAGAAAATAGTCCAGTTTAGACTTCTGAGCATTTAAATCTAAAATGGTATTTACAAAATAGCAAATCCAAACTTCAATAAATATTTTTAATAAAAGGTAGTTTGAATTTTTTCCAAGACTTGCCACTACAAATACAGTAGCAACAATCACAAAAGTTGTATTCTAACATAATGAGGGGAAAGAGGGGTCAAATTGATGATTATTATTTTTTTAAAACAAACTTTTTACATACTTGCTCCAGAGGCCAAAACAAGCTTCACAGAAATAGCAGAGCCACACCACAAAATAAGCTACACTAGTCTAAACACTTTGGAGATCTCCGTTCATTTGCTAACATGCTGAACATAGTTTATTTTAAATTCACTCTATCAAAACAGAGAATTATATATATAAACTATACAATAGTAGATGTTGAAACAAAAAGAAAACCAAGTTTTCTTCAAAAGGTTGCAAGACATTCTTAAATGGTGCCTATCTACTGATGTTCTCCTACAGCATCTATTACTATCATATTTAAGTTCCTATCTGACATTTCTTTCTCAGGGGAGCAGACACCCCGCATAGCTACTGGATTAATCCAACTTCTGTGTTTTTAACATGAGATGCATCTGGAATTATGCAAAGAGCTAAATACTTAATGATCAGTATTCAGTACTGAATGTTCAGATTTTTTAGGTAGAGTTGTGCTCAGGGTTGCACATTGTCTTGGTGCACTTACAGCAGTAGCACTGGAATGGTATAAAAGCAAGATCAGAAGATTATCCCAATTTTGATGTTTAGGAAAGATTTCAAAGTCACAACTTAGCAGAAACTTCCATTGAATTATTTGTATCATAAGCAAGCTTTTGATGTATGCTTCGTAATGGCAAAACATAAATATTAACTGCTCTCAACCCATTGCATCAAACACTTCTTGACAGTAATCATCTGTTTGGAAACACGGTCATACTATTTATAGCTATCCAAGTCAGCAAAGCCAGAATATGGCTAGAAAAGCATGGGTAACCTTGGACACTGTTAAAGCTACAAATAATCAGGGCTCTGATGAACAAACATGCTGTTTCAAGTGCCCTGTTGTGCTACATCACACAACTCCTGGGCATAACTAAAGTCAATTGTTTGTTGCAGTTTTCCTATTTCTGCAAATTATGCATTCCATCTAAACAACTCACTTGCACCAAAATAAAGTATTTCCACATAAAACAAAAATATACTTGAAATTATAATACAGAATCAAAAAAAAAAAAAGTCTGCTCTGGAACCAGGCAAAATGAGCTGTCTACACATCATATAATTGAAGTTAATTTTTTATATGGCATTGGCACTCCCACAACATGTTTTGGTTGGCTTAAAAATATCCCTTTATTTAAAACTATGCAATTTGGTAGTTAAATGAAGTCATAAATTCTTAGAGATAATAAAAAAGACAAAACCAAAAAGTTATAAACAGAATCACAATGGAACTGGATTATCTAGGGAATAGACTTCAACAAAACATCAATGCCAACTTTCTGATGCAAGCAACTTCACAGTTTGACAGTTATGAGAGCGCACTAGCAACTCCATGGTAAACCCTAACCCTAGAAAGTGACTTCTATAATCTAGTGACAGAAACCAAGTTAAAGGACTGTTCCATAGCAATAGGTTTTCAGCATTCCATCTGAACACTAAAAGCTAGGCAGACAGTAAGTCTGTGCAGATGAAGATAGCAAATTAATGCAACAAGACTGCTGTAATAAAACTTCTTACCCCAGCTTGATTTTGTTTTGGGGGACAACCCTACAAATACTTTGATTCATTTTCCACAGAAATGCAAGTAAAGATTTTTTTAGACTCTTTTGCATTTGCAGAACTCCTGAAAGGTACAGAACACCGTTTTTGACTATACTGGATTTTTGTGTAAGACTTAACACAAAAAATGTGACAACCAAATACTCCTCTAGAGAGAGCTACCAAGTAATAAATGTAAATTTCCAGCCTTACCAGGTTTACTTTCAGCTTCTGCTTTTGTTACTTCTGACGAGTTCTCAGTTTTTGTTGTACTGGGAAAATGAAGTAGCTTTGTTCCAGGGGGATAGTTAGGTAATGGCTGTATAAACAAAAGAGCACTTTGTTAGCAAAAATTCTTTATGAGGGTTTGTTCCCCCCCACCCCATTTTTTTATTAGGCTACAGAACATACTCAGGTTTTCATTAGCTGACATGATGCAAATGACCGTCTGTAAGAGATTCAATAAGCTTTCCCATTAAGTACTTCACTTACTGTAGTTACTTCATTACAGCTACAGTGATTAGAATTTTGCTTACTGACTAAAGATAGAGCACAGATTTTAAACTGTAAGCCAATCTCAAAACATTGCCAGATATACTTTTGCAATTGTATTTCAGCAATTCCAAGTGTTACTTTTCCATTAGCCTGAAAATTGTCTCCTCCAGCAAAGAGCAGAAGCAGTTCTTTAACAGATTTACTGAAAGTAACTCACTGACAATGCTTACTGTGCTCTGGAATAAAGCAGTAATACTCATTAGCCATACACCACCTCAGCTAAAGAGGCAAACAGTTTAACTACTCAGACAAAAGTAAAATCAAATGAAAAAACATCCTGCCTTCCCTTCACTCTTAGCAATTCATACAGAACAGGTAAGTGTCACTAGAAATTTCTCCTGAACCAAGGTAACAGAAAGGCATTGCAACCAGTAACAAGTTTCAAAGGTAACCTCTAACCAAAATAAGTGTTCTAATGTGGATTTTTTCCCCCTACCCAGAAGACTTACTGAGCTGACAGGAAGATTCAGGCAGCTTCAGCTGCATCCAGTTCTTCACAGATTTGAGCTACAAACACAGAATATGATCTTATAGCCAGTACTTACCTGCGCAGCCCTAATAGCATTACTGATGTGAAAACTCTCATTGCCTTTAGTTATTCTGTTCATTTTCCTTTATGGTTGAACTTTGCAGAATTTCTACTGCCAAAGAAACTAGATTTACTCCTTAAAACCAGGTAATGCCTGTGCACTGGTGTTTGGTACCTCTGATACATTATAGAGGAAGCCACCATCATCCATGATGTTCTTGGAGTACATATGCAATTTAACTTACTTCATATAGCATTCTGGAGCAAGCACTAAAATAACCCACCTGTGAGATTAAACAAGTCCAACATGGAAATAGTTCTCTATGTTTCCCTCTTCCAAAATAGGATGTAATTAGGGATATGAAAGGAAGTTTAGGCAAGCAGGGTATAAATAGCTTGAGCCCAGGCAGGATGCTGGGACCAGCTGAAACTCCCTCCTGCAGAACCATATATACTCTAGAGCACTTCAGATACATCAGAGCTCAGTTTTCCTGTGCTGAGCAGGCTCCGAATTCCCCAAGTTAAAAAAAGCCCTGTCTACAGTTTCCTGATGACAGTTTTTTTCCTTACTGGCTTACAGACTGAGAATAGCCTTCCAGCATCTCTCCATCTAGCTCCAAAGTGAGTTGAGCACAGATCCAAAGAAGTCATCCATTTTTGCAAAACCTCCATGAGAATTATCTTCCTAAGGCTCTCTATGTTGTTTTGTAAGTCGGTCCACCTTTGGGATGACCTTGGCAACAAGAGCAAATGGAATATTAAGTGCTAAACTCAACTGTTTATTTCATTGTCTTTAAGCTATGCAAAACTGGTTTTGAACTTCATTTCCCTCTTGCTGAGAGATGGCCTATAACAACTTCCCAGACAAGCCAACCAAAAACAGAGCAACAACATATTTCAGTGTTTATACACAGGCAAATAACACAATTCAAAATGTCTGAGCAGACTTCATATTAATTGAAAATACTTTAGTTTCGCTCTTTATACTCCCAAGTTACAAGGTAGAAAGTAGGGAAACATGGTTTTGAATGATAAATCTCACGACAAGAAAGCAAACTGAAAGCTGGGTCCTGACAGCCTAAACTAACAGCACTCATGAAGGGATGTAGTGATCCCACAGAATCCTGCTGCAAGGTACAATGCCCAGGGAGAACTGAGAAAAATCACTGCACCTTCATAGAATCACAGAATGGTTTGGGTTGGACCTTAAAGCTCATCCAGTTCCAACCCCCTGCCATGCGGGGCACCTTCCACTAGACCAGGTTACTCAAAGCCCCATCCAACCCAGCCTTGAACACTGTCAGGGATAATGCAGCCACAGCTTCTCTGGGTAATCTGTGCCAGCGCCTCACCACCCTTACAGAGCAGAATTTCTTCCTCATGTACAATCTAAACCTACCCTCCTTCAATTTAAAACCACTGTTCCTTGTTCTGTCACTACAGACCTTGGTAAAAAGCCTCCCTCCATCCATATACTGAAAGGACTCTGAAGCTGAGCAACACCTTCTTTAGGAGATAACATTCCCTGAGCCTTAAATAGAAGGCAACACACTTGTAACTTTCATTTTCTAAATCACCTGATGTTTTGACAGGATCAGAAACAAAGAGAACATACATGTCTATAGGTGGATGAGCACTGCTCTTCCCACTGCTACTAATGGAAAACACAGTCAAGGGAGTCTCTGTCTCTACCCTCTCCCTAGGGACTCATGCCACATTTTGCCCTACACCATTACAATTATTTCTGTAGCAGCAGAGGAAAGCAAATCAGTCAACAAACAGCATTAATGACCATAAACCACAGCAAAAAAAAAAAAAAAAAAAAACAGAAAGAAATTGTCCAAGGTTTTAAGAGCTTTCTTTCATTGACCACCTGAGTAAAAACTGAAACAGTGGATTATCTCCACTGCCTTTAATTTATCAAGAGCTGCAACTCCATATAGAAGCTCATGGCATAAACAATGCCTAAGTTCAAAATAAAGGACTGTGTATTGTTATTGTGCTTCCAATGGGCAACAGTGCTCTCAGATCCAGACCAAAACAAAACTCAAACTAAAGCAATTCCACTATTGTCACATTATCTCCTGTCTCCTAAGCTTTAAGTTCAATATAAACAACAAAAGTGCCTTTTCCCCTGCCCCACTCATAAAAAAAGGGGAAAAGAGGATGTAAATTGTAGAACAGCATTTTGCTTACACAATCACCAGCTCATGTAGCTCATTAACCTAAGACATCACTAAAGCCAAAAGCTTGGGTTACTGAAGGACATTTACACTGGTAATGACGGTTGACACCTAGAACACTGATCACAACATCCACCAAAAATTGGGGGGGGGGAGGCGGGACAACAAAGCAACAACAAAACAAAGAAACAGAATAAACCCAAAAAACCCACCAAGCATTGCTTGTTTTAAATGACAAGTTTAACTTGTATGGAAAGACTTTACCATACTGTAGATGTAAGACACAATAACTTCTCAAACACATCACACCTTTTTAAAATGACAATTTTTGTATCGGCTTTGTTTTCCCTCTCTGATGCTTCAAATACCAAAACATTTAAACAGACCTTTTGGAATCAATGCTAAATATAAATTACTATGAAATAAGTTTGAGGGATTTTTTTTTGTTTTATAGGCAAGTGCCCCATAAGAAGAATATGGCCTGATTATGGAGCCATGTTGACAAATTTTAAATAGCCAGTGCATTCAGCAGCTGCAAGATACACTGTCTTCAGAGCCAAGACTTCTAAGTTATTTATATAGGAACCCTCTCCTCCTCCCAAAACAAAAAAAGAAGCCAAACCCAATATGAATCACTACGAACCTTATCTTGCTTTTTATCTTCTGATTCATTACTTGATAATCTTGTCTTAAGTTTCACTGAGCCTTCTTTAAAGATATCTCCAAACCCAACACCTCGAACTTTCTTTGGCTGTGCTGGTCCAGATGCAGGTTCAGTCCCATTTCCTGGAGAGGCCACAGGTGAGGTAGGACCACTGAAAACAGACTCTGAAAGACAGAAAAACAAAATAAAAAAATGTTGGTCTAAGATTGGAAATAATTTGCTCTTCTTGAAGAAAAAAAAAAGTGGGAATAACACAACTGCATGCACTGGTCTTGCTAAACATCATTTCTAGGAGCATTATTGTAGCTATAATACCTCACATTTGTTCCTTTTGCATATTTAACTTAAGCCCATTTGAAATGACACCAGTATTGCACTAAATACTCTGGGCTACTAAGTCATTAGATTGCTCGTATTGCTTGCTATTTCAATTATCACTCAGGCTCCACAGTCTGTTAACATCAATGTTTTCCATTAGTTTTAAGAAACACTGCTTATGCATTCTCTAAAGACATGGGTTTAGTCCAGCATTTAAAAGCTTGTCATTTGCACAGCTATAGCTGCTGAAAGTGATAATCAATAAAGGTCCATAATGAGCCCTACCATGTTTCAGCAGCCACAGGAAAAAAAAACAAAACCAAAAACAAATGTATTTCAGCACATCATCTGGTGTTTCAGTGACCAAATGATGCCTCTCAGAGCATCACAGTGAAATTTGCCTTTTGCTCAAAATGCACTAGCAGAAATAACTGAAAAGTTTAACTACATTTTTGCAGTGAATTTGCGGTAAAGAGCTTTTAAGCTCTTCTAAGACATCTGTATCCCCACCACCAGCCCCCCCCCCCCAACCTTTTTTCCATCCTTTTTTCTTTTTTCGGTTTGGTTGCTTGGTTGGGTTTTAGTATTTTTCCTTCCCTTCTATTTTTACCTTCAAGTTGCAATCAAATCTGTTAAAACCTACAAAACCAGTATTTGTGGGCAATCTATTTCCACATGCAGAATGCCAGGAGATGGTAATGTGAAAATAGAGAGCTTTTAGAAACCAAATTCAAAATAGTCTCCACATCTTTTAGTTTTTCAGTTAAGTTATTTTCTGGAAATTGCAATAAAGATTAAAGCCTCTTCCCTCCACCAGAAATTTATGGGGTTTTCATAATACTGTGAAGTTACATGGCTCTTGAATTCAGTATCTCACTTTTTCTCAATCGAGTTACTGCTCACTTAGTTATATCCCTCTTACATACCTAAAAGGAAAGCTAGGTATTTCATTGATAAGAAAAGGTTGCACTTTTGAAAGATCATAGCCCAGTGAACAGAACATTTACTGTTTCTCAGTAGTAAGGAGAGAACTAGCAGATACTTGAAATCTGTGAACACACTGAAAGTTAAATATAACCTCTGGGAGTGTGAGGGGCTGAAAATCATAACTATGAAAATCATAACTTTCTGTCACTAACAGTGGCAGAAAAATGCAATTACTTGAAATTACTGTTCTGTCCCACTGATCTGTGTATTCAGGAATTAAGACCAACACATATCCATTTGTAAATTCATCTCTCCAGACCCCACTACTTCAAGGAACTTGACCTCCAAGGAGACAGCAGCTGAGCTATTTGGGGCTGCTTAAGTGAAACAGCTCTTGTTTTATGCTACTGCAATTATTTCCACAATTTAGCAATAAAAAGAATATCCAAGCCCAACTTTTTTCCCCCTACCTCTGAACACACCCTTGTTAGAAACAATCAATACTGAACATCTTGTAAATGAGAGTGTGCATTACTGGAAAAAAAAAATAATGAAAATTACTTTTCCCCTTGAACATTACGCAGCCGTCTTCAAGCATCGATCAACTTGCATTAAGATGTTGATCCTGAAGAACACTGCCATTCTAGCAGTATCATATCACAAGTCCCCAGACTTCAAACAGGTCTTCATAGACAGAATGCCTCTAAGGTGCAGTTTCAATGGAACAAAGAACTGCCTGAAAGCATGTATCTGCCTGGCACCATTCAGCACTCACAGACTGTTTCTGCCCAAGCTATAGAGCCACAGCCACGAAGGAATGGCTAAATGTAAACACTGCCTTAAAAACATTTTATTGTTAGATTAAAACAGTGAAAAACCAGGGACCACTTCTCAGGATTATTTTAAGTTGAATCAGAACAGTATAGAGGGCCTCAATTCAAGTTTCAATTCTCAACTGACAGCGCTAAACACTGAAGTTCTGTGTTAAAGAATTCATGTCTGTGAAAATAAGATTGAGAAAAATACTAAATGAAAGAATAATTTTATATTTATTATTATTTATAAATGCAGAATATACACTTGCAAGACCAACACCTCAACTGCAATTTTACTCAAAGTGCATTAGGAGAAGGACAGATATCTTCATAGCTAGCATGGGTATCTTCTAGAATTAAATTCAACACTTCCTTATTGAAAGGAATGAAGCTTGACTTCTTATGAAGCTTGACTTCTTTACATCTTTTATTGTAATACAACCATTATACTCCAAATTACACCTGAGATCCAAAATGACTTTAAGGGTTTACAACAGAATACCACCTGTGTCATCCAGAGAGTCCTGTGTTTCTCCATCATCAGCCACTTCTAATTCTTTCACAAAGTTCGAAGGAAACAACCCTGTCCTGCCATTTAGTGTGCCACTCCACCAGCCTTCTTCTACCTGTGTAGAAATATTTGGCACATTACTAATAAAGCAAAAGGAAATTCTTATAAATTCCACCCATGCTTCGTTTATAAAACTCTACAAACAACTTTGGAGAAGTTCAAATGACCATGAGTTCTCTTTAAAGAAGCCTCACAAAGATGTAGAAACAATAGGCAAAAAGAAGAGCAAGAAAACAGTTTACTGTCACTTCATCAATGATCCTAAAACATGAGACTAGCCCCTGCCAATTAATCTAGGCAGCAGCAAAATGTCCATCAACTTTCTCAATGTAAGACACCAGAACAGGCATTACACATCTAACAGAAGAAGAAAATATCACTGTTTAAGAAATAAAAGATGCAACTTTTAATCTGGCTTTTTAAGGAAATTTTTATGGATTCTTGCTGTCCATCTGTCTTTTCCTCTGTCTGTAGTTTCTACCAGAGCTACTCCCACTGGCCTCATCCCCATTAAACAGTTTCAAACAATTTTGATCAAAAGACCCAAGTTTCAAAGATAATTCACACCGGTAATGTTGGAGAGAACAGAGAAAAGTTCTTCACGACATCACAGAGTAACATAAAACTAAGCTGTCCATTCTTTCTAGTAGGAGGCAACTGGCTGAATAGCACACACCGACTCTAGTTGGGTCAGAAGGTACAGACACTTTCACATCGGAGCTGGCCAGCTGCCGACAGTAAAAAAAGATACATGATGATTCTGTGGTGGCAAACAGCAGTCCTAAGGACAGAGGTCAACTGGATGCCAAATTTTGTTGGCTTTCCTATTCACAAAACCACTCATTTTTGCACTGAAAAGAAACCTATTCAGGAATTAGGGAACATAATGATTCTAGTGCTCAGTTGTGTGCTTGGATTCCTGTAATTTACGCTGCGTCATTTACATTGCAATACTTCAAATTTAATGGAACATTTATCAGGAATACCCCATGGTCCAAAGCAGAACACAAAACATTTGGGCATACACAGGTGACAGTGTAAAACAGGGCCAGAAAACTGAGTAAGAATTGTGCTTTTCAAATTTATGAACACTTTTCAAAGTGTCTTAAATAAATCAAATGTATCTGCCTACTGAGCACTATTTAAAAACTATAATTAACATAAATTTTCAAAATATTTCATTTTGATTGCTATGTCAGGGCCGGAAAGCTGTTTTTAGACAAGAAAGAAAAGCAACAAGAGGAAAAAAAAAAAAAAAAAGAAAAAGGCAAACAGCAGTTGTTTACATTATCCTTTTTTAGCCTGGTTTAGTAGGTCACTACGCCTGACACACAGGCACAGTTTAGACACCAGCCTACCCCCAGGCAAGCAGAATGCATGCAAAACCTGGCAGCTACAGAGACAGGAGATGGAAAGAGCACTGTTATTTCTGAAGACTTCCTGGTGCCGAAATATACCTTAGCTGTGGATGGTTCAAATTCAGAGTCTGGTCTTCTGAAACAAATTTTTAGCACAGATTACCTACAAGCGCTGACTAGCCTCCTGATCGTGCTTTACATATATAGAAAATTAAAATTCAAATGCCTTGACTCACCCATCCTACCCCCAAGAGCCACGAGAAAGGGACTTTCAATGCTAAAGATACAGAAAGCAACTGAAGTATCCACTTATTCTTCTGCCAAGAAGTAAGTTCAGCAAAGCACTTCACAGACTTGCAAGGCAAAGTGATGCCAGTTCAGAGAGTATCAGTAATAAAACAAGAATTTCTTGAGCATACATGCTCCAGCTTCCTAACCACTTTTAAAAAAAATTTACTATAGACAAGCTGTGTTACCAGAAAAAGCTATCATTAAAATATAAGTTTAAAAAGTTCTATATGCTTTGGTGGAGAATATCTCTGCATCTCTGTCATCTGTGTGGCTAAAGTCCAATTTCACAACTCATATCTTCCATTTCAAAATCTTACTACGTGATACAATTTCCACAAGAGGGAGTTACAGCTTTGGTGTACACACCAGTACTTTAGTGTGAGTTCAATCAACTTACTTGTGTAAAGTAATGAAAACTCTGACTTCTAAACAAAAAGAGGAGAAAAAAAAAGTAAAACAAGCAGTTCTGCAGAACTCTACTAATGGAGTCGTGAATTTTGAGTATGCTTGATAACACAGCATGCAAATACTAGAAAAATAAATCTGTTATTTAGGACTGCATCTGACACAAGAGGGAGGAAAATGGAGAAATAAAGGTTTTACAGCAATGATACATTTATCATGTACACTTTGCGCACATAACTTGCTCTTAAACCCCACGTTCTTATTTTCCTCATTTAAAAAAGTGACCAAATGATCTTTGCTTGATGTAACAGTTACACATTATCTGCGTATAAATTGCTCCTTTTAGACATAAATGGAATTGAATCGTCTCATATCAGTGAAGACAGATAGCCAAGATGAGGTATCCCAGCATACTGCACAACCGATAGAATGTATTTTCTACCTTTTTTCCCCATTTCTGTTTTATCAGTATACAGTTTTGTGAAGCAGGCCTAAGCTACACCTGTCAGGTCTATTCTATACCATCATAAAAACAGCATGCAAATAGCATAAAAACTACGAGTTAGCTACAGTATTTTTTTCTACCTGGTAGGATTTGGGGGGGGGGGGGGAGAGAGGGGAGACTAAAATAAAACCCATGTTCCTTTAAGAAACCAGATGAGGAAATGCTTTGATCTTTTTATTCTGTTTGACTCTTTGGTCATCTGTACTGCATCACACTGAACACTCCTCCCAAAATCATTCCAGATGTTGACACCTGTGACCTGAAACAGCAGCTTCCGCAACAGCTTACTGCACGCACTGCCTCTCACAAATGCTTCCGTTGGACCATCTGAAGTCATGACTGCTGCGTACAGGCACTACTGACAAATTAAACTGGTGAGGTTATCCAGAAGCACTCAGCTACAAAACACCCACTCACAATGGTCCTTATGAATCTGTGATTTTAATGAGAAGGTTTTACAAGTCACTCGCTCCGTTTATTCAATTCCATAAACTATTAGCGCAAATGCATCTAAAGGCATAACTTCCTCCTTGTAAGGAGAATGGAAGAGTCCTTCCTGGTAAGTGTCAGGATCCTGAAGAATTAGTACTCTTTTCAAAAGAGATCATGCATATGAAAAGCAGTCTCATAAAGCTACTTACAAAGGACCCCCAGACACATTGCCTGGAAGAAACCTTCCTCAGACCCTAAGGAAGGTAGTGAGAAGAGATGGTGCAGTGAAAGTCAGAGCATGCCATGCAGAAGCTTTCCATCTAGTTCTGAAAATGTTCCTTCCACACTCGCTCTGCTCTCTTCCGGAGGCTCCCTGACAGATTTCACTCTTGTAAGAGGCACTTCCTCCCACATATTCAAAAGCTTCCCACAACACAAGTTGCTATTGAATAGAACAAGTTGCTATTGAAAGGAACAGGTACCAAGGAAGCTCGTAGGCTGGAAAAGAAACTTCCACCCTAAACCCCTACTCAAATACAGAGGGCCATTACCATCACAGTCTGAACATCAAGGTACATCTTTAACTGTATATCTTACCCAGCGAAAAAGGAAGGCAGTAGAAAAATAACATGTTGTTGACTGCATTTGTATGCTCCATATTTTTGCGCAAGTGGCTAATGTATATCACATTACAGGTACAGGCTTATGCGCTGAATACTGTTACTACATCAGTTCAAAGCTTCAGTGAATTTGCAAGAAAGCATGAGATTGGAAAAATCAGGTCAAATAACATTTTTCACTTAAACTGAGTTAAGAGTATGTCAACTTAAAGGAACAGTTTTAGCATAAGCATCCTAAAAAACAGGATGCCAAACAAGGCCAAAGAATTGTAAAAGTCCTTCGAAGAAGGAAACGGTGTAACAGATCATAATTTATTGCTGTGATGATCAAATGCTTCTCCTAACATCTAGCATTCATTGATTCAGGATCTAGATCCTAAAAGAACTCCTAAATATAGCTTCAAAACCACAAATTCCCATGTTATTTTTCTAACGTTCTTGTAATTCATTTAATCAAAGAAGCAATTTGACTTTTGGCCATATAAAGAGACTATCAGCTCTGTAAAACAGCTTACCTCTTCATTGATGTCAATCACATCCCCCAGGTTGAGTTCCAGTTCATCCTCGTTCTGTGGGACATATTCGAAGAGCACTTTACACTGCCGCTTCTTGGACCCTGAATCAAAGGAAATGGCAAAAGTAAGAACTCTTGCAAAGGAAAACTAGATTTCTTCAGCTCTTGAGGATCGCATCTGACCAAAAGACCCACAAAACAATCTGAACAGCTATGCAGATTTTGCTGCTGGTTTTCCAGTTTGCCTGTGTCACTTTAGGCTAGCAAGCCATATCTTAGAACTTGAAAATCATGGAGCTTCACAGACTGCCGATTACAAACTGACACTAAGCTGCCAACTACAAACATGATATAGAAAACATGTTCACACAAGCAAGTCAGATAAACCCCCACTACAGGTGGCTTCAAGCTGTTTCCTGAGCTTCTGCAGGAATGACAACCACTGCCAGCTGCAGTGTTAGCACCTGCTTGGAAGAAAATGTGCAAATTTGAGCCTCCAGTCTTAAGCAATCCTGAAAGAAGTAATATGTTTTGTTCTGCACCACAGGGAAATGCAAACAGCCTTCCTCTCCTTTAACAAAGACTCCTGCTAACTACAGCTCTGAGGTAATGCGAACATTTGTTCAGCTCATATTTCAAAATCCAAACTCATTTTTATCTGTCAGTGCAAAACCCCTCCCTTTTCTCAGTACCAGGACGGAGTTGAGAATTTCAACCTAAGCTTCAATTAGCAGTGCTTGACAAAGGCAAAATTAAAATACAGAGCAGTCTTTAGATGTTTACTACATAACATTAAAGCTTCACAGGCAGCAAAAAGCCAAAGTGACATCCCAAGAAGGAAGAGCATTGATGTGGCTTCCAACAACCCCTGCAGCCAGAGTGGTGTGAACCTACCATTGCCCAATTACTCTTCACATACCCTGGAGCAATGCTACTGCTGAACCCAGAGAGTTCTCCTTCAAACAAGCAGCCATGACTTCAGAGTTTTCCACAACAGAACAGCCAGCACGATTTTGAAGGCAACTGTCATTCTGTACTATGACCCACACAGGATCTCTAAACTCCTTAAAAATAAATCTGCCACAGTTTAAGTGACTATATGAAACAAATGCTTGAAGTAGATAAACTTAAGCTTGTAGAAGATGTATAGTTTCCATACTCTCTTATACTTTGCCCTCCTTCCATACTCAAGCTTCAGCAATTAACTGGGTAAAAACATTTCAGAACACAAATACTGCCTCCAAGATTGATCCTTGTCTTATAACAGCAGCATTGAAAGTCCAAAGTCATTCAGAAGAACTGCCTTACCCAGCATCCTCAGTACAAAACACATCAGGCATCTGAATAACTATTCAGCATCTAAAATTTCTGGCAGAGGGCTCACCAAATGAAGAATTTTCTACATGCTGGTATATGGTCTGCTCTCTAAAGAACATAAAAGGGGCAGGAAGCAAATAAACCAGGAGAATGAAGCTCTATGGGTTATTTCTAGTAACACATAATTGCCCACCTAATACAGCCTTCTTTTAACTCCATTGAAACTCATACATAAGCCCAGAAGGATTGTTAGGTTACAGTAATTGCAGTAAATGGTTCACTGGCCTTTACTACCTCCTACGGTGCTTTCAGAGCTCCTCCTTTGTACGAGATTAACTGATACCAGAGAAAAAGACAAATAAAGAAGTCATGGCCATTTGATATAAATCTGATCTCAGCATTCCTTTTCATATTGTAATTCTACCTACAAGGGGAAGAAGGGGAAAAAAACAAACCCACATATGCATTTCACCTGTAGAACTTGCTCTCACCCAACGCCTGACTTCAGTGATATGTAGTTCAGGAAGTACAGCCTTCCAGTTTTGAAAATCCCTAGACTAATCTAGAAAGATAATCAATCTGCTTGGAAAACACCACTCCAGCTTCACATGGTGCTGCAGAACTACTGGGCTGCAAGTCCTTAAGCAACTGTTTCCAAAACAACTTTTCTGGCTTCAGGTTTTATTTTGTATGGAGGAAACCAAATTCAGCCCTTTCTTGCGGTAATTTAACACACCTTCTGTATTTTTCTTTTAGTGAATAAAGGCGTCCATCTAACTGATAGGAATAGAGCCTGCAGCTTACTTACTCAGCTGATATAAAATACCCCAGAGAGCAGCACATGAGAAGAAAAAAACACATGGGATGCTCCAGGCAGAGACAACCTACCTCACTGCACACTGGCAACTTGCTATCAAAGAAGCTTAACTTAGTTTTTAACATTGTAAGCCTAATTTCCCCAGGTTAAAAACCAGAAACAGGAAGACAACAAAGCACTGGGAACCTTTCGAAGGGAGAGAATGATTGCCCAGGCACAGAGCAAACAGGGTCTGCAGGAGCTGTTTAAACAGTCTTCAAGGAAAGAGTGAACAGCAAGTAAAATGGAAATGCAGAGACTGTCATTGCACCAAGTAAACAGTTGTGTGCTTAAAGGAAGGTACTTGAACACCATTTTCTTTTAGGAGAATGAGACTAGCCAGAGTTTGAGACCCAAGTTTTACCTGCTACCCTGGTCACAGCCACCAGCACAAGACATGCTGTATATGAGATCATTCCAGGGTTTCAGAGACAAGCAGAATGAGTAGGCAACCTCTGAACTAGAATCAGATCATCTTCATAGAATCACAGAATCCTAGTTGGAAGGACCAATAAGGATCATGTTGATTCCCTTTCAGAGCTTTGTTGCATTAATCTAGGAACAGCATTAATCTTTCAGGGTAGATTTTTAAAAGCCTGATGCTGCAAACATGTAACAGGCACTTAAGTGCTGTTATAAATATGCAGAGACCAGAGTCACATGATTTTTAAGTTAACATTCTTAGTTGTCTAGAAGATGGTTTCAACAAATTTGTTAATCTGGTGGTACCATTTCAGGGCTTTAAAAGACAACTAGTGGTTCTTCTCCTTTTATGAGCAAAACTTCAAAGTATAAACATACCAGAAACAGTAAGTTCTGAATTCTTTCTTTTAAAGAAAGCTTAAAACATAAATGCTTGCAATCCGTTGTAAGAGAAAGGAAGCCAGAGTATTTTAAAGCAGTGTCTCTTTTAAGACTGAAGTGTCCAAATACAAATAACAGGTAAATTTTCTGGACGCAAGGAACACTAAGTTTTCTGCTCTAGGTTTTAGTCACCTTGATTTAAATATGGGCATTAAAATGTAGAAGACCATGTGTAGAGAGGCATTAAGTCTGTACTCCTGACCATCCTGAGGGCTGCAGTTACAATCAAAGGAAGGCCACCTCAATTTTTCTTACACACCACCAACTCCACCTTATTTCACACTAAAAGCAAGCCTATCAAACAGCAGGAACCTGAACTGCAGAATGCTTCCTTATCACAAACCCCTAAATTCCCAGCAAAACTTATGTTTAAAAGAAATGTCCACAGGAAGATTTTTGATTATCGTGAGGAGACCTTCAGTTCTCATTCAGGTACCTGACACAATACAAGCACAGCTCAAATGAAGTTACAGATCAAGTCTCTGGAATGTGGAAAGGACTAAATCCTGTTCCCAGGAAAATTCACCCTTATTGTTGCTGTTGAGAAGTACATATAAGGTTTCTGCCCATGCATCCAGAAGAAGAATTTGGCTTAGGATCAAAGCTTTTCCTCCTATGTCTCTATTTTTCCATTACAATCTTAAACTAAGTCAGACATTAAATAATTCAAGTTTATTGAAAGAAAAAAAAAAATGCACATCAGCAGTTTACACAACTGAAGGAATTGGAGAGACTACATACTCTTCTTGAAGCTTTTGGATGGGGGATGAGGCTGAAATCCTCCTGCTGGAAGCCCATAGGTGCTCATACGCTGCACAAGGCTGGCTACATTGCCAGCTTTCTCTCTCCTGACTGGTACGGCATCATCCTTGGGTTCTACATCCTTCTTAACTTCCTGAAACAAGATATTTAGAAGACTGAGACACCACTGAAATTACCTAATAGGTCAATGTTTTTAGACAGGCACTCCATAGGCTAACAGATTTCAGGTACTTACCATCTGGTGTGTACTGATGTCTTATACTCAAAAATCATGGCATCCTGTACCTAAACATGCTAAAGGCCTTAAAATAAACTTAACCCTTCCATACAATCATGTTAGTAAATAAGTAAGCTAAAGTGCTGAGAAAACTGAGAAACAGGTAGTATTTTAGCCATCCACTCCAACCCTAAGCAGCCTTGAGAAAAAAAGTCTCTTATTACAACTCTTAAGTCACAGCTCCTATTTGAAAACTTTTTAAAAATATAAAGATTACTTCGATGAGAGACCCATAAGACACAGCACTAAATAAAATATTGTAATATATAGAACTGTATTAGGTGGTTAGGTGGTCAGTCTCTGCTTCAGAAAGCTCTAAGGTTTTTGTTACAGCAAAGATGCAATCGTACTGCTGAAAGACATGAGTGTAAAAAAGCAAGATACAAGAAGCAGAGTGGGAGGAACTGAGGGGAAAGTTGTAGAAGGAAAGTAACAGACAATTTTTCTCATAATTGTCTCCCACCTTCCTATCTTTCTAAATGAAGGTGTTAGGATTGGAACTGAATATGCTAACCAAGACTAACAAGCCTAAAAACAAGCACCAGTTCTTGACAGAAAAGGCACTGTACACAGCACTTACTCTGCTGCATCAGCTTGTTAAATGAGATTCCACCAGAGAACTGATTCTCTGAAAGAAGGAAGTCATCACTTTGCACAAGAAGAAACCCATTAAATCAGATCAATGGCCCGTGCTCTAGCACGGCAGCTCTCAGCAGCTGCAATCCCAGACAATCTTTAGAGAGCTGGCCTGCAACCCAGACCCTCCCACGTTCCCAGAGTATCCATAAGGGTTTCATTAAGGAGATACATC
Organism: Myiopsitta monachus; assembly: GCA_017639245.1. Taxonomy (NCBI): domain Eukaryota; kingdom Metazoa; phylum Chordata; class Aves; order Psittaciformes; family Psittacidae; genus Myiopsitta; species Myiopsitta monachus. The sequence goes on along the minus strand of CM029922.1, from coordinate 19,660,073 downwards.
CTCTCCTTTCTCCCTTTCAGGTCTGCAGATGAAGCTGTCTAATCCCTTTTTGCACCCACAGTCCGGTCTGCCTCCGCAGCTTCCTTCACCCTCTGTTACTTAGAGAAGCTCTTCTCATCTGTGTTAAACTACCACTTTACTAGTCACAATGCACGCTCCCCATCAGTGCATTTAGTTTATCACTATCTTCATGGCTGTGTAAACCTTGGTCATATTCCACCTTGGCTTCACCCTGTCAACTTCAGAGTCCTAGTGTTGTCAGCCCCTATCCCTCCAGGCAGCTGCTCCACCCCCTTAACAACTTTCTAGCTGCTTGTCCCCATACTGGTCTCAGCAGATCAGATGACACCTGCATCCTGCTGGTGTTTTGGGCTGTCATCACACATTGTTCTTTCAATTCTCCTCTTCATCCTTCCAGAAGCAGGGGAGGAAGAAGGGGGGGAGTGAGCAAGCGGCTGCATGGTTCTGAGTTACCAGCTGGGCTTAAAGCACAACATTGCTGAACAAAGCTGATACCACAACTGGCTCCTGCAGGATCCCATTGCTGACCCTTCTCTACCCTGACACATAAGTGATAACTCCTTTGCTGTTTATTCTTTAAGTATCTTTCAATCCATTAAAAAAAGAAATAAGTTTCTTTCTTTAATTCCACAGCAACTTCATTCCTTCAGTAACTTGGAGAGCTTTATCAAAGACTTGCTGAAAACCCAACTGTGTTACGTCCACTGAATCTCATGCGCCTGTGTGCTTAGCAAGACCCTCAAAGCCCATCAGCTTTTCCACTGCAGCAGTACAGTGTCTTGAGGAAATCAAACACCCATAAGAACGTTTTCTGATCCACTTCAGAACAATTCTTGCATCCACCAGCAGTCACTGGTTAACAACTCCACTGGTTACTGCAGCTGTAGCTGCAATAAAATAATATTTGAAAACAATATTGTCAATGCATATATACATATATATATGCTTACTAGTGTTATGTGAAATATCTATGAAATGCCAAAAACGTGAGAAACATTCACCAGGACCTATATGGTGCTCTCTGGAACATTAAACCCCAGGTTACTTATAGCAGCTGCCCATCTGAAAAACTCAGCAGTCTGGAAAGGTACTGATGCTTTCAAACTTACGACAAACCTCTAGCGAAACAGCCCAAAGCATCTTCCTATTTCCCAAAAGAGTAGAGCAAGTAGAATAAGCAAGACTACAGGGAGCACAATTTTAACTCCCACCCACCTACGTTACATAAAGAAGCTTTTCAGAAAACGTGAGTAGTGCCTGCTGTTACGCGTCATCTCCAGGACTTCTACCCTGGAGATCTTAGCTCTGCTGAGATCCCATCTTCCAAATCAAGCTCCCTCCCCCCTCCCCAAAACACCAGGAAAGCACAGCATCTGGTCTACCTCCCATTTAAAGTAGACATTTTACATTTCAAAGACATTGTCATTCTCAGTCTTACTGTTGTCTATTATTTGCAAGTCTGACAAACAGCTGAAAGTGTTCCACCTCGAAAACACCCTTCAAGCTGCCTTACTGCAAAGACCATTCTGCTCAACTGGAAAACATATTGACGCTTGAAAACTTGCCGAGAATGGTTCTGTCCCTGAATTTTCTAAATTATAATCTTTTGCCATGCAATTTATATGGCCTCCAAAAGCTTCCAGCTGCTCCAGGAGCTAATGCTTCCCCACTTAATCAGTTTCTTAGTCATAACACTTGCTGGTGAGGAGTCAGCTCCAGGCTCCTTCCCCAGGTCTGCACTTCACACAAGACTTCAGAAACAGCTGCTTCAATAACTCAGTGAAAAACAAATAAATGCAAAAGGGAAATGGGGATGGCATGCACAGGCAGTCTGGTGAAAAATATCACCTCCCTCTTTATACATTAGAAGAAAAAAAAATACAAAACAACAAACCAACACCACACATCACTTCCAAGTGTTAGAACAAGCTGTAAGGTAAACATCACCTTCACCAATAATTTGAAGTAAACAGGCAACACACTTTTAAGTCCAGAGGTAGTATCAAGGGCAGCAAAGTAACTGACAGGTTACAAACAACAGGGAACGATTTGAGATAAAAGCAGTGATCACTACAAAAGACTGAAGACCAAAAATGGACAGAGAGACGTTTGAGCAAAAATCTTTTTTTGCAGGCTTAAGTCAGTAATCAAAGTAGTGATGGGGAGCAAACTCTCAGAAGCTTAGCACAAGACTAGCAATGGCAAATTTGAACAGAAAATATAGATTAAAAAGTAAGATCTAAAATAATTCTGTGAGCAATCTTGCAGTCAGATTCAAAGGCTGAAAACTTACTGATGAAGAATTTTACCAGTAGAAGACAGAATGATCAGACACAGAGAGACTGGTAGCAACAGACTTTATGAAAGTTGAACACTTGAATATGCAGCTAAGAGAAATCATCCTAATCTGAGACATATAAAACAAAAGAGGATGCAAGGAAAAGATCAAGGTGACTACAGCAGCAGAGCTGCAAATCAATCAGACTTACAATGAACAGACCTGGCTAATGGACAGATATCAGCTTTGCTTGAATCAGAGAAAAGTGACATTTTGCTTCCTTTATCAGAAAGCACTCTGACTGTAGCATCACAAAAAGGTGCCTTGCAGCAAGGAGAGGCAAAACAGCCACACAGGAGTCTACTGCTGCAGCAGCTAGTGACAATTCTAGTTTTGACAAAGAACTACAGCAGAAGGGGTTAGGAAGCAGTGCAGTGGGTAAGCCAGCAACTGCATTTTCCGTATTTAACCTACTACTTTTAGAACACCCTTGTAATGCAAGCAATACTTCACACACACACACAAGTTCAAGAGGAACTACAGCATTAATTATCCTTCCTCAGGACATTAAAAACCACATTATAGCCAAACCAAGTTAAAGCAAATTCAGGAATCCCTGGTCTCCATACTTACATGTGGTCCACTATACCGCCACCTGTACGTCACATCAGTCCTCAAACAGTAAGAAACTGCTCTAAGATACACTTTAAAAAGCACCCATCACCGCAGCCAGCAGCTTCACCCTGACCATCACTTATGACTCTGAGCTTTTGGACACATTAATATTTCACAAAAGACGTAATTTTAAAACAAGACATCATTTTGGATCTCTGAAAACTGGCACTAATTGATGCAAACATTAATAAATGCCCCATTCATTACAGAATCACAGAATGATTTTGGTTGCAAGGGACCTCCAAGATCATCTAGTTCCAACCGCCTGCCACAGGCAGGGACATCTTCCACTAGACCAGGTTGCTCAAATCCTATTCAACCTGGCCAACCTGCACCAGTGTTTCACCACTCTCACAGGGGAGAATTTTCTCCTAATATCCAATCTAAATCTACCACCTTTCAGCTTAAAACCATTCTCCCAGTAATAAGAGTCTACAATTAACACTAGATGTTAATAAGAGACTGCAATTCTTACGTCTCTGTCCAAACAGGCGGCTTGATTTTCAGTGGTTGGCAAATGACACTGCCCACAGGTCTAATCTCCCAGGTACCACTATAACCAACCTGAACATGCCCAAGACTCCTATTCATTGGTTTCACGGGTAAAGCATTTTTCTTTCTTTGTTTTTGTTAGGTTTTATGTCAGTCTCATATATACAAAACTAGCAGAGAGAGACTGTGCTAGGATAGGTTTTATGTCAGTCTCATATACCCAAAACTAGCAGAGAGAGACTGTGCTATGACAATACCAACAAAAAAACCTCCAGGGCACTTGAGCTTGTTCTGAGATGAGGCCACAACCAGCTGTCACCCAGCAAAACCGAAGTGAAAATCTGACATTAACTGCAGCTGGAAGTTTCAATATTTTTATGATGCGAGTCCACTGCAGTTCAAGCCTTGTCAGTGTTTCCATTAAGCAACACAGATTTCATGCATTTATGACTTGGCAGTAGAAGGTCACTACAGACTGTCTCTTGGCATAAGACACACTCAACTGGGAAGTAACCACCCACTCCTTCTGTTGCAAACTACAGCACAAGTCAAAGGCTTGAAGTTTTCATAATCTCCACGAGACACATTTCACAACACTTTTGCCGAAATCGCTACAGGCTGAAATACAAAAATGTATACAAAAAACCCATTGTGCTGATCTTTAAGGCATTAAAATCATTTTAATTGTACCTGTCACAGTTTAGTGATTTCTCAGGGATATTTATATATTTATATAGAAAATCTCAAAATCATTGAGATACAGCAATATGAAACAAAAATTATTCTTCCTTACATGCAGACAAAACCTAACATCTACACCCTCATGATGCCTTTTAAAACAAAAAAAATAAGCAGGCATTCCTGACCTACTTCAAGCAAGCAAGCAAGCAGCCTTTCCACCATCAGCTGCTTGCCCACACAAGGCTCCAGCAGGCATGGCAGGATCCTCCCTTCCTCCCTCACCAGAAGTGAAGAGCACTAAAATCAGCAGGGCAGTGAAGAAGACGAAAGCAGGTCAGATCACCTGGAAGGACATGAGGAATAAATAGATGGTTGTGAATATGAAGTCTATTCCTGAATTACAAGGCAAAGCAAAATCCATTATCCAGCAAACCTAAATTCTTAGCTAGATTCTTCAAGCATAAATATTAAAGACTTAAGTTGGCATCTCCTCCTATATTATACCAAGAATAAATCTGTAGACTTTTTACATTAGTTCCACTGTAAACTAGGAAACATCAGCTTGTACAAAAACAATGTGCATTTCTACTACTGACCGAGTATACTTTAAAGCAAAATCAAGCAGCAGAAAATGGTCTCAATCTCTAAAAGCTGTTGAGATGAAGAATGTACAGAGGTAAATGACTGAGCCCCCACATATGAATCTCATCTCCTTTCACATCAGAAAAGCAATAAAGAACCTATGGACTGGCAAATTAAGTTTATAATTATTTTTTTTACTGGAAAGAAGGAAATCAGAATTGAACTTGTCACTATTTCAGGGGAGAGAGGAATTGGAAGCTTGCAATAGATCTATAGGCCATAGTTTTGTGTATACAAGTGTATCTCTTCCCCTCACAGCCTGCAAAACTAAAAAGCTTGTCACTGAAAAGTAACATGTGTGTGCAACTGTATATAAATACATATAAAAATCTGTACAGCTGCATACAGATAAGAGTCATCCATAACCTGTTCAAGTGCAGTGAAACAAAAATATTCACAAAGCTAATTATTTAAGCGCCAGTTACTTCTCACATTTACAATCTTAGTTACACCAGGGCACAGGAAGGCACGGTGCAGCTTTAACGGCTCCAGTTTATTAAACCTAAGGTATCCCACATCCTTTCATTTCACCAGTCAACTCCTTGAATAGAAAACTTGTTTTCTCATCCTCAAGACAGGTGCCCACAGAGGCAAAATATTTAATAAAGGCAAAGAAAGAAATATTAATAATTTGCAGCTATTCCTTCTGCCCCATTCCTTTGCCACACTTGCCCTGAACTAAAGGGACATCAAGAAAACTTTTGAATCAAAATAGCTGTGAAGATCCTGAGCTCTTTCCCTGAAGCATTCAGGAGGTCACAGCAGGTTCTACCTCTCAACAGGAAAGCTCAGCTGGGAGAGGTCACAAGCTAACCCTGATTCCCCAGAGAATTAAACATTATTCCTGAAAATAGAAACAAATCACTTTAAAGATGAAACTAGTTACCATTTGAAGAACAGTAACTTGTCTTGGTTTGAAAGACAAATTACCTCCTGGGCAGATTAACATGTGTCATGGGCTGATTTTTTTTGGCCTGATTTATGGCCAAAGTATGGACTCATTAACAGTAAACCACTGGGTTTATTTTTAAGTGCTGACCCATGCTCAGGCTGAAGCAACAGTAAAGTAGCATCATGCCTCATATCTTTGCCTCTTTGAAAACCGAAATTGCTTCATATACTGACTTTTGCATGCCCCTGCCAAAGGCATTTCTGTTCAAGGCTAAGGTTAGGAAAAAGGCTTCCAGCTGACATCAATCCCCAGCAGTTTTCACAGTAGATACAGAAACTTACTGCTATGGGAGAAATTTTGCTATAGTTCCTCCATACAGCACACCATTTCCTCAAAGGCCATTATCAGCTGAGCACAGCTTTGGGAATTCCCCTAAATGTTTCTTATAAGAGTTTTACACGGAGCTATCCATTTTTCCATGCTTAAAGTGAAAGAGTACATAAAGCAAGGATGCAGAGTCCTCATGGATAAACCTCACTGCCACCAGCCAATGCCAGAAAACATCTGTGAACGCTCTGCATAGCACAATTTCATAAATGGCTGGACAAATATTCTCAGAAAGTTGATTTATTAATATTCATGCATGCTGCAGATTCAAATCATAATTTCTTCTAATTTCTTAACCCCAAGAATAAAATATAACTAGCTGCAGAAGAACTGAACCCAAGCTAGGCTCACACTTCTCCACTTTGCAGACAGAATCCCAGCATTTCCTTCTATTAAATCACTCTCACATCACATCATACAACCATAGAAACATAGAACAGTTAGGGTTGGAAAGGACCTTAAGATCATCTAGTTCCAACCCCCCTGCCATGGGCAGGGACACCTCACACCTAAACCATGCCAGTCAAGGCTATGTCCAATCCGGCCTCGAACACCGCCAGCAAGGGAGCATTCACAACTCCCCTGGAAACTCATTCCAGTGCATCATCACCCTCACAGTAAAGAATTTCTTCCTCATAGCCAATCTACACTACTCCTGTTTAAGTTTGAACCCGTTACCCCTTGTCCTATCACTACTGTCCCTCATGAAGAGTCCCTCCCCAGCATCCCTATAGGCCCCCTTCAGATACTGGAAGGCTGCTATGAGGTCTCCATGCAGCCTTCTCTTCTCCAGGCTCAACAGCCCCGACTTTCTCAGCCTGTCTTCATATGGGAGCTGCTCCAGTCCCCTGATCATCCTCGTGGCCCTCCTCTGCACTTGTTCCAACACTTCCATGTCCTTTTTATGTTGAGGACACCAGAACTGCACACAAGACTCCAAGGGAGGTCTCAGGAGAGCAGAGCAGAGGGGCAGGATCACCTCCCTCGACCTGCTGGTCACTCTCCTTCTGATGCAGCCCAGGATACGGTTGGCTTTCTGGGCTGCAAGCGCACACTGCAACCAGCTCATGTTCAATTTCTTATTGAACAATACCCCCAAGTCCTTCTCCTCAGGGCTGCTCTCAATCTCTTCTCTGCCCAACCTGGAGCTGTGCCTGGGATTGCTCCGACCCAGCTGTAGGACCTTGCACTTGGCATGGTTAAACATCATCAGGTTGGCATCAGCCCACCTCACAAGTGCGTCAAGGTCCCTCTGGATGGCATTCCTTCTCTCCAGCGTATCAACCGAACCACACAGCTTGGTGTCATTGGCAAACTTGCTGAGGGCGCACTCAATCCCACTGTCCATGTCACCAACAGGGATGCTGAACAAGACCGGTCACAACACCCATCCCTGAGGGACACCACTCGTTCCGGGTCTCCATCTGGACATTGAGCCATTGACCACAACTCTTTGCGTACAGCCATCCAGCCAGTTCTTTATCCACCGAGTGGTCCAACTATCAAATTGATGTCTCTCCAACTTAGAGACAAGGATGTCATGTGAGACAGTGTCAAACACTTTGCACAAGTCCAGGTAGATGACATCAACTGCTCTACCCTGTCCGTCAGTTCTGTAGCCCCATCATAGAAGGCCACCAAATTGGTCAGGCAGGATTTCCCCTTAGTGAAGCCATGCTGGCTGTCACCAACCACCTTGCTGTTTTTCATGTGCTTCAGCATGCCTTCCAGAAGAATCTGCTCCAAGATTTTGCCAGGCACAGGGGTGAGGCTGACTGGTCTGTAGTTCCCCGGCTCATCCATTTTCCCCTTCTTGAAAATGGGGGTTATATTTCCCTTTTTCCAGTCATTGGGAACTTCACCTGACTGCCATGATTTTTCAAATAGGATGGACACTGGCTTAGCAACTTCATTTGCCAGCTCCTTCAGGACCCACAGATGGATTGCATCAGGTCTCATGGACTTGTATATGTTCAGGTTCCTAAGATGTTCTCTAACCAGATCCTCTCCTACAGTGGGCCCAGGATCTTCATTCTCACTGTCCCTGCGTCTGCCTTCTAAGACTTGGGTGGTATGGTCAGAGCATTTGCCAGTGAAGACAGAGGAAAAGAAGTTATTAAGAACCTCAGCCTTCTCCAGATCCAGGGTAGCCAGTTCTCCCTGATAGCTTCCAGAGGGCGCCCACATTGTCCCTAGCCTGCCTCTTATTTGCAAGGTGCCTATAGAATCCCTTCCTGTTATTCTTAATATCCCTAGCCAAGTCTAATTCTAAGTGGGCCTTAACTTTCCTAACCTGATCCCTAGCTTCCCGGACTACATCCCTGTATTCTTCCCAGGCCACCTGCCCTTGCTTCCATCTTTTATAAGCCTTTTTTTTTCCCTTCAGATTTTCCTCAGCAGCTCCTTATCCATCCAAGGAGGTCTCCTGCCCTCCTGCAGCACTTCCTTCTAGTAGGGATGTATCACTCCTGAGATATCATTGGTTTCTTGTTAAATTCAGCATAAGTTTAACAAGTTACCAATATTTTACTTATATTATGATTTATGCTAAATATAGAAACATTTTGGTTGGAAAAGACCTTTGAGATCATCGAGTCCAACCACAAACCTGATGCTGGAAAGCTGACCAAAAGAAGCGATGCTGGTGACCAATCAAACTGCCTCTCTGTTAGGAAAAAAGGCATCATTAGGCAAGGTATCACTTCTTTCTCACAATGCATAAATATATGGAATAAGTACGAGCTCTGGGAAGCGTAAAAAAAAGGAGTTAGTTATTTCAAACTTACACACTAAACCTTGAGCCATTGAATTAATGTATTATTTGAAGGTGAAGAACAGGTAAACAACTGGACTTCCCTAAATATAGAACACAGGGGGAATGTAGAAGCAGGCTTGGAATTTCAGATCCTGTTACAGGTTATATATGTGTGTGCATGTATATATGTTATTATACATGCATAGATTTTATTCTACATATATATGTAAACAAATTTTTTTATTGTGGAGAAATGGATACCTGTAAAGCTCATGCCAAACAAATGTCAAAGATTCTGATCTGAGGGCTGTTAGCATTGGCAAAATATAAGAGACCTAGAAACATGTAGTGGTTTAGTACCCTAAGCAGGTTTTGCCAATGTTAAAAAGATTCTTTTCACCTGCTTTTAACAAGGACCTGACCCCAAATGCAGAAAAGCACAGCAATCAGATGACCAGGCATACCAACAGTGGAGCAAAGCATCCTCTATCAACGGGAGTAACTAAAGGAAGGACAGATGTTTACATCAGTGTTTCCCAACCACTTAATTAAGAAAAAAGTCTCTTAAAATACTTCTAAAAATAATACCGAAGTATTTGATGGTGCTGCCACATTCACAACCAGATAAAAACTTATCTTAAAATGTTAACTGAATTTTTTCTATTTTAATTGCTTATACCTATGAAAATTTAATTAGATTTCTTGTAATTGTTTTATAGACTAGCAGTTAATGTCCTGCCAAACACTGGCCACAAAAGTAGTGCTTTAGATCGATGAAACCAAAAATATCACATGGCAGAGGACAGAGACTTTGATACAGCTTCCCCAGCACGTGGTGTTTCATCAAGCTTCCCCTGCAAGGGAAGTCAGGAAGACACATTTCTTCTTCTCCCAGTTAAGCATCTATTGCTGGTCCAGAGAAACAGTGTCATCCATTAACCACTACAGGTCCAATTTCATGTTTAATTCAGAACATCCCTTGCTCTTTCTCACCATCATCTTGCCTTCCTGCAGGATGTTGTACTCTGCTTTCTTCTTCCCTGCATCCCTTTTCCAGGGCATCCACCTCTTTCCATTCCCTGTAAAACCTCCAGCACCTGTGGCCACCTCTTCACGAAGCTTAAAGCAAGCTAAAACATTACCATGTCTGTGTCCCACTATAACTCTTGCCCAAAATACAGAATTAAGTGCTTAAGAGGTTTGCTGAATAAAGGTTAAAAACATAAATCTCAACATCTCAGTGTTTTAAAGTTGAACTTTCGAAGATTCACATGTTAATTAACATTTTAAACTGAAAATGCATCTTGCTTTCTGCTCCTGTTTTGTAAGCAGATAGGTGACAGGGCAACTGCACTTCATCATCACTTTCTAGTAGTCTGAAAGCTTATTACACAAAATACAAATGAACTCTCAACACATTCACCAGAATAATATTTTCAGGAAGAGGAATATTCAAAAGGCTGTTAAGCCTTGAAAACATTTACCACATCTAACTTCTAGATCAGCTCATATTATGAGATAGAGCCCAAGAAAACATACATTCAAAAATAAATTTAATACTGAAAACATGACAGTAGAGGAAAGCTAACTTCCTCCCTCCAAAACAATGGCCCATCCAAACAAGAAGAAAACAGAATTCTCAAGTGGTACAAATGTTCTGGGATTACAGGACAGACGAGCTAGCCTCACACAATAAGTTTCAAGTTCACAAGTAGATTACTTCATTCAGCCTCCTAAAAAAAGCAAAAGAACAGATTTAATATTAACTGTGCTGGGTGTACACACACGTTGATTTATTAGACATACGACTAAGTACTAAAAACACAGCTCTGGAATGCATGCCCAGAGCCTCCAGGATGTAGCAAACATTGTATCTTACAGTACCTGGATAACCGAACTTTTCGGTATTATTTCTGAATGATCTGCTAATTCCAGAATACATATTTACAGCTGTATCTTAGACTTCTATATACAGTGAAGGTCCAAACTTAAAAGTAAGTTTTCTCCACAAGCCCAGTCAATTGTCACTGATGAAGACACTGGCAATGCTTCGTGGAGTTTACTCGATGGTTGCAAATGCCATCTGATGGAACACACCCTGTTTGCAAGCTTCCAGCTAGGGAATGTTTACCTTTCTCCCATGCTCAGAGAAGAAGTTATAAAACTAAACAAAAAAAAATTATTTGTGTTTATTTAAACCTAAATAAGGATGGGCAAAAGAGCAGATGTTTCATGTGGTTAAACAAATAACTACTTGCACATACCTGCTGCTTCTTCTGGACTAGCTTGTGCAACAAAACCTTACACCCAAACCAAGCAGCACTACGGGTACCCAGGACTATGCAGATACAGCAGAGCAACATCCCAAACTGATACACCATTTAGGAAAGCAAAAGGCACATGTACAATCAAGGAACTTGAATAAGTAAAATCAGAGAGTTATTAGCATTTAAGAAGGATTCACATAAGTCATTAATTACATTTTATCCTCCATCCTTCAGAACACTATTTCAAGTTCCCTTCCATACCAGTACTGCCTCTGAGGCAAAATGAAGGAGCTATTTTCATTTCTCACATGCTCTTGGAAGCACAGTATTTATAGACTCCCTATTTCCAAATATATTTTAAAATTCTAAATATTAAAAGCACCACAAGTGTTTTCTTTATTCTGTGTCCACATTCAACCACAGAAGACTTTACAATGCTACAGACTTTTGCAGTGAAACAGCAGTTTTCAAATGCAAACTGAAACCTTCTTGACAGGTGATTTTTTTAAAGCATGCGCTCATGTAGAAAAAGGCCAGGGCCACATTTTCTTCACTGAAACAGTTAACTTAAGGCAAGAATCTGAGGCATTTCAGATCTAATACTCCATCAAGATACACAATTCACATAACCACATAACTTTCTCATGTCATATCTTCCTAATCACCATACCTACACTGCTTTGGATTATGCAATAATTCACACATCCGAAACCGACACAATAAGGCAATAAAATCGCAGTGCCATATCACCCTATCATAGAGATGACACAAAAAGACAACCTGGCACACAGGTGTCCACAAGCTGTGTTAGTAGTAGCAGCTGTACAGAGCAAAGTTTCAGACCATCTGCAAACTCAAACCAACCTCAAGACTTTGTTTTTCCTCTCTTCATGCCAGACACAGGCAGTTTATGGAACTCACAGGGTCAGGGTCCGACTGATCCAAGCAGTCAACTCAGCAATTCGATTGCAAATGTCACAGGAAAAAGAATCATCCATGATGAGCCAAAAACTCTTATGTAAGACTTTACACCTACATATCAGTGCCTTGAGTACATCTGACAAGATTTTCAGCTGGATTTCTGGGGTTATTTTAGTATTAATTTTAGACACAATGGTAGCCCCCATCATAAGCAAGGCTCACCCAAGCCATTTATCCTGACATTCTGGTTGGAAGAAAGCAGTTTCCTTGTTTATTCAGGACAAAATAGCTGGCTAGTAGAGATCTGTCTTTTGCCTCACAAGCACATGAATAATTATCACCATTCCTGCAAATCCCAGGCATGTACCAATGGATGGGATTAGCAGAAGCAGCTTAGGCAAATCCACATGACACCCCCTGATAACACACTCTGCAGTGGCACTATTTTCTCCGAAAGCCAGAAGGAATAATTATTTGCACCATCCTATCAGCAACAGGCCTTAAAGCACCAGCCTGAATACTCAGCTTCATTCCTTGCCAGGAAAAGAGCCACCTTACACCTATCGTTTCTCTCATGTACTTGGCACTGAAACCAAAATTGCTTAATATGGCTTTCAATCTTCCATGTTATCTTCGTTTCTGAAAAACAAGAACTGCCAGCTTTGAAGCAAGTGTTACCTTCTTACCAGCAGGGCTGCCTACCTCTCTCTCTGGGAAGCCAACAACACCTTCAAGCTCCTCAATCTCACCACCCTATGCAAGCCACTGTGACTAAACTTTCCTCAGAACAACAATAAAGCAATGGAAAAAGCTGTATAAAACTATCACGTGACTGACAGTAATTGATAAATAAATGCATATCTAATTTTCTCCAAACTTTACCTGGATGCAAAAAATTCAGACAGGACACCTAGCAGAGGAACAAACCCCAGAGTTCTGGACATAGATGTGTGTTTTATTCCATGTTATAGACATCCCAATTACTTCAAACTAGATGCGTACAGCTTATATATGTTATTTAAAGACTTAGTCATAATTACATGCCTTATTAACATTCAGAATGAACCAGAAGAGAGGAGAGTGACACTGTCCCACCCACAATCCCACCCAACACCATGACTCCTGTTTAAAGTTCTGGACAAGGTCAATTTTCTATTTTTGAAAAGGAATTACAGAAGGCACTACGCTCGAAGGAGTTCTCAGCCAAAACTAATTCTCCAGTTTACAGCATGATCAGTGCTTAACAGCATCCCACCAGCAAGAATGTAGGAAGGAGGCAGCAAAAACAGCCTTAAGAAGGTAAGTCAGCAGTTCTAATATGTAGTCCTGGTGTAGGGAGGCTCTAAAGGGAAAGAAAAGGGGATTGGATTTTGTTTTCTTCACATAGACAAACACAGAGACCAGGAAGTCGAACAAGAAAGTATCCCTTAGAATAAAATCACCCTTTTTAAAAAAACTTCATGCAAACACCCTAGTGGTCTGCAAATTTTAAGAGTCTCTATACACTACAGCGGGGTAGGTAAGCTAAACCAAACCCAAGTAATTTTATTACACAACCAACTCTAAGGCTAAGAATTCACACAGTATATTAAATAAAATCTAAAACTTATACTGCAGCCACAATTTTCACATTTGCATTGCTGTTCATGTTCATTACCATGAAACGCAAAGTCTGCTTATGATATTTGCTGTTAAGAACGTATGGAAAAATAAAGCAAGCTTACCACTTCCAGGGACATATTTGTTTGAACACACCCAGTGTTGCAGGGCTTTTTTATTCTGGAGGAGGAAGAAAAATGTCACAGAGAACAAAGTTCACATGTTAACCTGAGGAGGACTTAGGCTCTGCGCTGAGCTAAGTGGGAGCAGCTGCACACACCTGCACAGGCAAAAAGTTTTCTCTGAACCAGCTCTAGAGTAGACACATCCTCAGCTGAGGAGACAGCTGAAGAGATGCATCCCAAACATGCTTGCTGAAGCGTCCAGTTTGCTCACCAGAGTGCCCCCAAAGCCCACTAGCAAACTTGTCTACCTTAAGTGATGAAAGCTACTAATCAATCTACCTGCTGCTCCTCCCTCCTTCAAGTTACTGCCTTGAACTTATGATAGAACTGGTTTCACTGCTGTGAAAAGCTATATTACTCATAGTATAGCTAGTTACAAAACTAATATAGCAATGAATAAAATTAAACAAGGAACTTTGGTGATAACATTCTCAGCTGTGGAGACAAACTTCAGAAATGAACAGAAGGACAAACGCCAAATCATCACTTCCAGCTGATCAACACAATAGTTGGCTTGAAAGTGAAGAGAGCTACTCAAATATATACATAAGCAATCGAGAAAATAGAAACAAAAAAAAAAAAAAAAAAAAACAACCCACAACCCAAAAAAACTTCCATATCCCATACACCTTCACATCTCCAAAAAGCTCACACATTCAACCCAGCAGCATTATTGTGCTGCTCTATCATACAATGGAGATGAATGTGTGTGTGCACATCCCATGCTGTGATGAATTTTAGGAAGGAAAAGCCACTCTCAAAGAAAACAATACAAGTTTGCTAGGTTTCCACTGCTAATTCCTTTCAGGAATTTATTAAGTTGTTGATTTTAAATTGCACATACAGGAAGAGGGGAAAAAATGGTGATAATAATGTCAGAAACAAGAACTCTAATTCGAATATTTCAACCGCACTAAAAGCACACTTGCACATGGTTCAAAGAGGAAATTTCAAATCAGGTTTGGTTAACAAAATTGGATATTTATGCACCCCAAATGCAACACTTCATTACAGGAAGAAAATCTTTAAAAGGCCTACTGCTGAAAAGTGAATTCAAGGAAATCAGCTTTACATGTAGGCAGTGTAATTGCTTGTACTTCCTTTTTTTTTTGTCACCTACTTGTTTTCAGCTACAGTCACCACAAGCTTCACCACCACCCTCCACCCCCCACCCACCCAACGCCCCGAGCTCTGGTTTCAGAACTACTTTGGACATCCCACCTCAACTTCTCTCCCAGCCTTTACAATATCCCTGCTTTCCATCCAAGGCATTGTCACTCTAGTATCCAAGGGTGTTTTGGGGGCTTTATGGGCTCCCCTGAATTAAGTCCACCTGTTCTCTTTCTTTTAATGTAAAACAGTGCAATTGGAAGTCAGCACCAAGAACTGCACCTTTTGGGACGGACAATCTCAGGATGCTGGTTAAGCAAACAAGTGATGAGCTTGCAGAAAACCCTGGGTCCCAGTCGGCACTAGGAGCCAGGCAGCACCAAGCTCTGATCGTTCTTCAGAATCTCACCACCAATGGGCAAAAAGTTTGGGTAGAAGCCAAAAAAAACCCAACCAAAAACTAACCAGCAGATGTTATAATGTGCCAAGCGTCACAGCAGCATCCAAAGCAAACTTCCATACACTCCCTTCTGTATTGAGTACTTCAAAGTCATAGAGTGCTCAGCTTACCTACTTGCCTGTGCAACAAATTAACCCATTTGAAAACACAGTGTCAGCTTCCTTTGCTGCACCTTTAACAGCAAAGATCCAATATCTACTACGACACAAAATATAAACCCCTACCACCACATGCAACTATTTTGCAATATTTGGAAGGCTTGAGAAAGAGAGAGAGACATAATCAAAAGGTAAATCCTGCATGACTAACAATTCCAAATGAAGTTCATAGCACTTGTTCAAAAGAAAAGACACATTTGTCAAAGCATGCAAAAGTCAAAGTATGATAAGTAGTGTAAAATGTCAGTAAATCCTATGCATTAGCAGACCCAGAAAGAGGAAACAGAAGGGGTGGTGATAAGAGTCTGAATCTGGGACACCCAACACACCCAGGCAGCATGAAGTGATAATCCTCCTGTTGACATTTTGGTTGTCCTTCAAACAGGCAAGAAACTGCTGCCTGGCAGCCAAGAACAGTCTGCATCTTGCCACAAAGGCAACAAACTCTTTTCCTGCTCTTGGACAAGATGAAGAGAAACTAACAAAATTAGTGAAAACCAAACTAGCTGGAATTAGCACTTCTCCCCCTCCCACACCTCCCAATTCTCCTGCAGTTGCTTGATGGAAATCAAAGACTTCTTTGAAAGAGCTCATTTATCTTCTCTAAAAACATCTATCACTTCAAAAAGAAAACATGCCCATCTTCACCTTGTTTAATCTGTCATATATTTGTTATGCTTTTAAATACTTTGTACTTGAAAAAGCCAGGGAGATCTAGTGGATAACACCATGTGCTTTCAGCTTCAAAAACTAATCTCTTTCAGATCAGCACAGATTATAATATACCATCCAAATTCTGCAAGGAGAGGTTATACTGTGGCCTCAGTTCAATTCTTAATAAACCAGCATGTACATACCACAAAGCCCCCAGATTTATCCATATAACGAATTCAGGACAGATCCTCATCTAATGCATGAAATTACACTCATAACAAGAGAATAAGAAGATTGTTTTAGTAAGGAATATTCAAGTACATTCTCAGATATTTGCATCCAAATATGCAAACCTTGGAGCAACTTTTGGTTCTGTCCACAACAATTTGCTCTTTCCAGTCACATTTCTACTGACCCGACCCAATACATCTACCCCATGCGCCCAAGCTTCCCCCAGCCCTTGCAGCCTAGTGTCATTCCAGATCTTTGCATCTCACTGCATCTTTCAGATCCTTAGCCTCCTTTCCCTGTCCTGTGCATCCTAAGAAATTAGTAATATGTCCTTCTTCCACATCCTTCTTGTCATTACCCTTCCAATGAACTTGCTACACTTCTCTACTCTTAAGCCTGAAAGCTCTTGCAGGAGCCGTTCCTACTTCAATTGGCAAGACACCCCTTCTCACAGAAAGCTCAGAAGCACAAAGGCCACCACCTCCTGGTGATGCTGAGCTACTGGGTAAGGCAGTAAATGAGTAAATCCAGTTCTCAAAGGGACTTTCCTCATTCACAAGGCCAAAGTACAACCTTGCTTCAGCTTATTTTCACATTCTTCCTGAAGTTCACCCACAACCTGCAGGTGTTAACACTGTGCCTGGTCAAGCTGAAGCATTTGAGTTCAGTTGTTGAGGCCTGGTATTAGCACCAGCCTGGTCATAGTGGTGTTTCATAGATTCTGGCCATTCAACAACCTACAGTACCACAAAGTGAGCTCATTTGAAGGGGAGGCAGAAAAACCCCACTTCCCCAGAAATGGTCTCTCAAACTATCACTACCTGTAAATTAACTTTTAAGAAGAAACTATAGTCAAATTGGCCATGAAAAAAAAAACACAGCTTTAACGTCCCTAACAATTAATGCTTTCCCATCCTATCATCACTGCATGACAGTCTTCCAGCCTATGCACGCCATCCTAAAAGTTCCCAAAAATCAGCCTCATAACTGCACTCAACTCCACACCAAGAAGATAAGTTATCCCCTGCGGTCATGAAACAAAAGGGATAATTTTACTCTACACAATTTCCATTCCACTTCTCCAAATCCCTATGCCACCTAGAAAACTAACTGCCCCTTGTAATTCAGGATATCCGACCATGCCATACACACACTGAACACCTGTGTAGTTAAAAATACCTGGAGCTGAGGTGCACAAAGACTTTTCAGGATGAAATAATTTGAAATGAAGTTCATAAAAGCCACAGCTGCAGGTGGGCAGGAAAACACCCAACAAGTTTAGTATTTAACATGGAAACAAGCCACAACTGACCTTTCTTTGTTGTTCATTACCAAGCAGACGATCTTAATGACACAAGAACCAGGGAAAAGCTGTGTTGGATGCTTTCTTCCCATACAGCACTTGAGTGCTAATTAAATATATCATCAACACAGTGATCACTGAAACACCACTTTAGGTAAAATTATTATTTATACAGGATTCAAATCCAAAATGGATTTTGAATTAAAATATGAACAACAAAAAAAAAATAAGACAAGTGAAAGGCATTCATAAAAATTCTCCTTGGTAACAGGCCCTGAGAACAACTGGATTATTCCCATCAGTTTTAAAAGGTAGATACTTAAAGTTCTCTGCATTAAATAAAAAATGACTAATTTGCATTTTCAGGCAGATGAACAGAAAAGTTGTCAGATTTAATGTATACAGTGTAAAGCAGTGTTTATAGTACTGGACAGACTTTCCCTTAGGTTTAACAATATCAAAGATAACAGATCCATCAAATAGTTCTATTTTGCAAAGACTTAGTTTAATTTTAAAAGAAACAGAAATATCTAAATTCTCTTTGATTTTATAGATGCTACAGTAAGGACTCTTTGGAAGCTTCTAAAAACTCAGCATAAAGAAGCAAAACCTAACATCTCTTCAACACTTGCATAGTTTAGATGAGAAAATATCTGCAGCTCAGCAGACTCTGAATTTCAGAGTAGAATAGCACACTTAGCTACTTTGAAGGCTTCTTCATTGTAAGCAACTAATAAATAGGCGCATACTCAATATTACTTTAGAAAATCTGCAGAGAAAACAGGAAAAAACTTTGACAATACAAAAAAGAATTTCAATTAAAATTAGGACACAAACACAGAAGGTGCTATAAAAGGTTAAATAAAAGGTTTGAGAAGCAATATCTCACAGCAGAAAATTAGCGTAGAGTTTGTCACACAGCACTGGGTGAGATAGAGCTCCCAGAGAAGAGGCTCATCTTCAGTAAGATGATGACTAACCCAAAGAGACACAACAGTGCTACAACCCAGCAGAGGACTGTTTCAGATACTTGCTGCTGACAAACGGGGAGCCCAGACAAGAAACCAAACAAGCTGAAAGCCAACCTGATTCCATAGTTACCTTTCAGCTGGGTACATTCCCTGCCCTGTCCCTTTGCATGATCACAAATAGGCAGTGTCAGCAGTGGGGTGTCCAGGGTAGGGCAGAATTGCTCCTTCAAACAAAGCAGCTTAATCCAGGCTCAAGTACCCACACAACTGTAGCTGGAGGATGCAGTTTTCCATTATAGCTGAGCTGACTGGGCTGTGACTCCGCTTTCCCAGCTCTCTCATGACTTCCTGTCTTCTGTAAGGGTACCCTTGGAGGTTTTTTGTGGGTTTGGTTTCTTAATCAGTTCATCTCACTAAATCAGGTAACTGTGACTACAGAGAACTGTTAGTGCACTGCAGCAGTAGGAGGGAGACAGAACATACAGCACAAGGGTACAGACCAAAAGAACTGCTGAAGTGAATGAAAAGAGCAAAACTTAAAAACAGCTGTAAGTTTTTGGTTTCTTTAGTATTAAACCGCATACTAAAAAAAAAAGTAATAATTTAAAAGGTCATGCAGTTAAAAAATCATCTTGTTACAAATGTAACAGATGTGTGTGCTAGCCGTTTCAACATAGTTTCAATAGTAACTAATCTGCTGTGCAATCACAGCAAAACCAAGTCAGTGCAGAAAACTCACCTTGACAAAATTGTCAGGGAACATGCCCCTTTTGCCATTTAGCTCCCCTTCTAACCATCCTTCTTCTTCCAGCTTTTTCACATTCTTGATGATTTCCCCGACTCGGATTGTTAACTCATCATCATGTACTGCATCATAGTCATACTCCACAATATAGTCCACTAAAAAGAAACAAAAAAAAAAAAAAAAACCCACAATGAATGCAGCTCAGACATGGAAACACAACTTGAAAGCCATGCATGTACAGATTGGCAGACCTAGCAACAAATGCTAAGAACAAGTGTTTTCACTACAGCACCTCTCATCTGGGAATTGTAATGTTCCAAACTGTTTTGGAGAGGAGAAGAAAACTGGACAGTCACCTACTCGAATAAAGTAAATTTCAGAATATGACAGCAGATCCTATGTTGACAGTGGTGGGTAGGATTTTGGACATGTGTGATGGAAGGGATTGCTGGCAGTGTTTTTTTTTTTTCCCCTGCCTCCTAAGTCGCCTAAGTCCCAGTCTAAGATTTACCAATTGTGAATCACTGCCCATAGGGCAATCATTTGTTTCTCAATGCATATCTGGGGCCAAGGAAGGAGAAAGGTTCAAGCTGCACACGTATGGTACATACATGCAATGGTTTTTTAATTCTCATACTTGCAACTGCTATTACATCTGCAAAAAACTGGTTGCTGCACACAGAATCGTTTTGCCCTATTGAACCAAGAAATGTAACATAGCCCAAAGGTGTCCAATTGACAGCATCATACAAATTAAATTGCACAGACATAAAAAGGCACCCTCCTTCAGATGTATCTGGTTTTGAATGAAAAAAGAATAAACAAGCAAACTTGAATTTTGATATAAGAAAGTTTACTCAGAGGAACATAGCAATATATTTACAGACTTGCCTATCTGTTGCACAAAATCCATGAGAGTTGCTTACTGACAGCTTAAGTCTTGCTTGGCAATAAAGGCTTGTTTGTTCATCAAGAAATTCCGTCTATGCCAGAGATTTCCAAGGACCTGCAGCAATCAAATTATCTTCCCTCACTAAAATCCAGTTAGGATAGCCAGGCACTACCAAACATAACACTGTGCTCACTGAAATCTCCCTCTGCTCTGCACATCACAACAAGCATGCAAAGATGAGAGCACAACACGGTTAAAAGACAGAAGTCCTGAATGGTAATAAAAACTTTTTCCCAGGTTACTCTTTATTCTATCAGTGCATAATAATATCCAACAATTAATTTGCAAATTAAAGAATCAAATCAAAGAAAGTTATTATTTCCTGGTACTGAATTTACAGCTGCATTACATCTGTGTATAATTCTGCTCTGTGAACAGTTTTGATCAAAGTGTTCCTGCATGCATGTTGTGATATATCCTTTGTCCCCCTGTTGCCTACAGATGAAGTCAGAAAACCCTAAGTAAAAAAAAAAAAAAACAGAACTACATCATGGTGCCATGAATACAAGAGAAGTCAGAATGATTTGTCCTGGCAAACTATTTTCTGAATACACCCATTGACAAAGGAGCCAGTTGAATATAAACATGTAGACTTAGTTTTGATTTTTTTTTTCTTTAAGAAAGCAAAATTTTTCTTCATCATGAACAGAAATCATCACTAGATATCTGCTCATGATACACATTCTGGAACTCCCTAACACACACTTTTTGTACTGTATATATTTGCTTTTTGTACTGCATACGTTTATTCTTGCCAAATGTATTCTCTGAGCTTACTTCAAAGTATGATTTCCCCATTACTGCCTGCAGCAAGCATAGTAGTTTTGTCTTGCTTCTGCACTGTCTTTGGAGTTGCTGACATGAAATATCACCTAGGTAGAAAATTCTGGCAGCCACAGGTCATAAAGACAACAGTCATTCATCACCTACAGTCTGGAAATAAAAAAGTCATCTTCTAACCAACTCAACCCGAGCATTTTAGAAACCTACAACATGCATAAAAATGCAAGAAATCGCCATGTTATGTATTTCTCTCATGATAAACTCTGGTTTTAAGCATATTTCAGTATCACACTACAGGACAGTTTTACAAATTTAAACATGGAAAATGGCCCAGAACACATTGTCAGTCATGGCAAATGCTTACAGCATTGCAGGCTATGACTCAAACTGCCAAACACCTGTTTTTTTTCCACAGAAGCAGTAGGTAACCATACCCACACTATGTCATCATGAACTAATTATTTTGATAGCTCCTTTATTTTCTCTGGGGAACATTTCTATATTTGTGCTTGAAATGCACAACACGTTCATTTTGGTCACATCACCTTTGCTGACTGTAAAACCTTGACTTGGTCATGCCAACAGCAAAAGAAGGATCTCAAGAAACTCCCAGTCATCATCTATGTCTCTTTTCATTCCAAAGACAAGTAAATTAATATCAGCTTTTTATGTCTGAAATTTAGGTTCTCTATTTCCTCTTATCAGTGCTACTCAAACCACACTCACTCTCATGGACACGTATACAAAACGGATCTAAACTTTGTTGTCTCCCCTGTAAATTGGAAGGGTCATGGGAAATGTTAAGATAGTTTTATCCCATACTTTTTTACAATGTGGTAATAAAAACAGCAAGAAACTACACATACCATTACTATGTGGTGCTCAAGAGGAACGCTTACAAGTTTTAGCAAGTAGCACTGAATTAACTGTCCAGGTAATTTGGACTGCAGTGTGATGGGCAAAAACCTATTCTAGTATCAAAACAGTCCAGATTAAATAAGCCTCTGAAAAGTCATCAAGTATAATATTTACCCAAGTGAAAACAGTGCCCAGTGGTGACAGAAAGTGCTTCTAAGGAATCACATTCCTTACAATAACAATAATTAGGAATCATGGCAGCCCACAGATTATACTTCTGAATGCTTTAAGTAGTTCTGAATGCTCCTGAATTATACCTCTGAATGCTTCAAGTTCTTGCTTAAAAGTTTTACTCAAGAACAGATGTGACACTAAAATCAGACATCAGTAAGTTGGACTGCAGTAATATAAGCTGGTCAAAACATTCAAAAAATCAGAAAGTCTCAACTGGTTGAAGGTGCAGCAGAAAACCTCAGCAACACAAATTGCCAAACACAGCTATCTTACCTCCCCTCTGCTTTTTACATGGCTTTCTCAATTTTAAACCCAATTCAGAGCCATTATCTGTTGCTTAAAAGCCTATAATGACCAAGTACTGGATAGAAAATAATCTTCTCAAGCTTAAGTATGAACACCAAGAGGTTAACCGTGCTTTGTTTGCACAGCCAGCAGGACCAAAACTCACCTGAGGAAAACAACATTCTTTCAGTTTCTCACAGGCAGCATGGGCCATCCCAAACCATTTCCTTGGTCTTTTTTTGCCTTTATGCTAGATCTCTAGCAAGTGGCAACCTTGTTTTGGCAAGAATTCAAACATAAATACAAGACAGCACCTGGCACATGCTTCCAATCAAAGGAAGAGGAAGGAAACAAAACCAACCGAACAAACAAACACACACAAAACAAACCAGAATCAGGTCAATTAGGGTATCATAAAAAATAGATTGTAACAGATTAAGACCTGACAGAACATATTTAGAAACACAGGACCACTACCTTCAGTGCTCTGGTAGCAATCTTTTAGTGCCCTTGTAGCAGTCAAGGGGCTGGAAGCTCTGTTCAATGAGACAGAGACAGCTAGGCCAGCGCCACCAAAGAGTACCAGGGTGGTAATAGTGAGAATCAGCAAAGCTTTATGAAGAGAAAATTATGCCTGACCAAACTGACAGACTTCCACAATGAATGACTATTTCACTGGATGACGGAAAAGCAAGGGATGCTATCTCCCATAACATTCTCATATACAAACTGATGGAGTACAGGCCAGAAAAGTGTAAAGTAAAATGGACTGAAAACTGTCCGAAATGCCAGGCTCAAAGGGTTGTGATCAATGACACCCAGTCCAGCTCAGGAGTCACCAGAGCTGTGCCCCAGGAGTCAGTGCTGAGTTGT
This sequence comes from Myiopsitta monachus, assembly GCA_017639245.1. Taxonomy (NCBI): domain Eukaryota; kingdom Metazoa; phylum Chordata; class Aves; order Psittaciformes; family Psittacidae; genus Myiopsitta; species Myiopsitta monachus. Next base: position 19,636,661 of record CM029922.1, on the reverse strand, counting down.
TCAGTATCTCCATCAATGACCTGGATGCACCCTCAGCAAGACTGCAGATGATTAAAAAAATACATATAGAGTGGCTGACAGAGCAGATGGGTGTGCTGCTATTCAGAGGTACCTCAAGAGGCTGAGCAAACTGGACAACAGGAAGTTCAAAAGGAAATGCCAAGTCCTGCCCCTGGGGAGGAACAACCCCATGCACCAGTACTGGCTGTGGACTGCTTGGCTGGAAAGCAGCTTGGCAGAGAAGCACCTGATGGACATCAGCCAGCAATGCACCCTTGCAGGAAAAGGCAGCCAACAGCATCTTGGGCTACATTAGGAGTACCACCACCAAGGGGGGAGATTCCTCCCCTCTGCTCAGGTCTGGTGAGACCCACCTGGAGTGCTGGGTCCTGTTCTGGGCTCCCCAGGAAAAGACAGACAAACATACTGAAGTGAGCCCAACAGAATGTCACAAAGATGACTAAGGGACTAGAATGTCTTTATGAAAGGAAAGGTTGAAAGGGCTAGGAGAAGGATCAAAGTGATCTTATTGATAAAGAAGGAGTGGAGAAGACTGAGCACTGCACAGCAAAAGCATGAGAAGCAGAAGGCACTAGCTAAAACAGAACAAACTTCACTTATGTGTGTGTGTGTATATATATATATACTTCAGTACACGCACACAGAGTGTGATCAAACAATGGAACAGTCTGTTCTGAGGGGGCTGCATAGTCTTAGAGATGCTTAAAACCCAACTGGACATGGTCCTGAGCAACCTGCTGTAGCTGACTGCTGCTAGAGGAGAGTGGACAAGATCATCTCAAAGGTGCCTTCCAGCCTTAGCGATTATGTGACTGATTTGAGCCAAAGATATACCTTAGGTGGCAACTTTCTGCCATCCAGCCATCACAGCTTTCCAACATAACCTGAAAACACCCCAGGCAGTGATTTCTGAAGGTTTTGACCCATTTTCAGGGGCAGGGGATTGATATTAAATCAACAGTGTTAAGCAAAAAAAGTACCAATTAACATCTTTCAGAGAAATGTTGTTATAGCAGACTTTATGGGAGTGGTCTGTTCAGCTCAAGGTTTTGAATAAGATGACAACTTGACTAATGAAACAATAAAGCAGAACAAACACATCAAAGCCAGTCAGCCCTGTCAACAACTACAGACTATGCTGTTCCCCATGGCAAAGACAAAAAGCATCCTAACAGAACAGAACTGCCTCTTTGGCAGAAGAGCTCCCACTGTTAGCCAACACAGCAACGCTGCCTGCACAAGGCATTCAGTCACTGCTGGCACAGGTGGACTCTGCTTCTCCAAAACTGACATAACCGGCTTTTCTGCCAACCACATCCCCATGCCAAAGCAGAGGGCAAGCCTCCTGATAAGCATGGCTGCACAACACCCACCTTCACTGATTTTAAACAAAGGAAGTCTTCAGCTACTCAGACTCTTTCTGAAGGTGGCTGTTATAGGTAACTAAGGCTCTCTGGAGCCCTCCAAAAAGAAATCTATAAATAAATGAAGGAAAAGCAGAAACAAACCAAAATTCTAGCACATCTGTGTCTTCAATAAAAATAACCAAGTGTCAGAGACTCATCCAGCAAAGAGCACAATTTCACATTCTTGGTACTTTGTTTAGGATATTACAATACTATTAGAATCCAGTGCCTTTGTGTGGAAGCCAGAAAAAGATACAAACCAGATACAAAATAAAACCCATGAAAAACCACATTTAATAGCTTATAAAATGAAAAAGAATTAAAATTGTGGTATAACTGAAATCCTTGCATATAACTCTCAAGCTATTCAAGAAGCCTTGCTGAAACTTGCTGCATACCTGGAAGGACAGAGTCCGACATTAAGCAGCAAAAGGAACTTGAGGTGGCTGCCATGCTTTATAAAGGTCTCTTCAGGGAGGTTTTCGGTCAGTTCATATTCAAAGTCATTTATTGGAACATGAACTCTGGAAAGTTGTGTGGCCTCCAGATGCATCTTGCCAGCAGAACTGCAGTTACACTAGAAACTAAGATTTTGCTTTTCCAATTTATCATAACAGACAGTTGCTAGATGCCCAAACCAAACTTTATTAGTACTGTTATTTCCACTTATCCATCACAAAAATACCCCAACAGTTTAGACCCCTATAAAACCATTCTAACCGTTTTGTTATTATGTATGAATACATAGAGTTACTAAGGTATTTAGTTTTATAGAAAATAGCAAGCTTACTGTGGACACAAAAAACAACAGAAGATACAATCTTGTCCTTGCAACTATTCTCTTCACAGCTATCTCAAAATCAGATGTTGGTCTGAAGGAGAAAGCTCCTTCCAATTATTTTCCCCCAGAAACATTCCTACAATTTGTGAGGTATAAGTGTTCCAGCTGTTTTAATAGCAGTACCATAGTATACATTTGGCCACTGAAGACGGATCTTAACAATGAAAAAGTAGTTCAGGTGTTTAAATGCTGAACAATGGAAACACCTCCAGAAGTGTTAAACATAAGTAGTGGTCATATGAATGTTTTTTCCTCCACTTCAACACCACATAATTAATCATATTAGCCTGATCTGAGTCACTGGTGACAACCCATACGTTCAAATAAACAAACCTGGTGGACTCTCATTGTCCTTACAATTCTAGACCCTACTTCCAAACCTGCCTGAGTTTTGCCCTTGCAAAGCTCTCCTGGTAATACATGGGCACAAGGTGAGCACCAGGGTTTGGCAATCAAAGATAAATCTCTCCTGGCCAAGAGCCTCCACTTCTCTGAAGCCAAATTCTTTTGCTCTGCATCAGCTCTTGTGATTCACTCTCTTGTTTACACAATGACCCACAATGGCCACAATAATCAGTTCTCCAAAAATCAAAGTATGCATTTGGGGTACAGATATGGGTTTGGTCTTCCTCACACTGAGTAGACAAGCGCCTCACGTCTACCACTATTAGGAAAACCAGTGACCACTAGTCTTGAAGATGTTTCTTTCCTTCCTTTCATGTTCCAATAGCCATAAGCATAAGCAGCAGCCCACAGACTAAACCCTGAACAGATGGAAATGTACAGTATTTCCTGCTTACCCTTTCATGGCTTGCCCAATACAGCTATATCATCAACTCAAAGTGGGAAACCTGTAAAGTTGTACTTCCAAGACAACTTAACCCAAGAATGCTGTGATCCCACCCCCTCTTCTGTGTGCATTCCCATGGTCCCTTCCCCCTGCTCTACGTTAAATTAGTACTTATTTATACTCCTGTTGAATCAGTTTAAGAAAACTATTCAGTGCCAACTTTCTGCAAGTTTACCTCCCAAGGATGCTTGCTCACTGCAGGGTCAGAGATGCAGGACTGCATCGAACCCAACTTAGATCAACATCTACATCACTGCCACAGTCCAGACCAGGAGCATGCTTCTTAATGAAACTTCAATCCATTCTCATCTATTGTGCTTCAGCTTGATGTTTGATCATGACGTTTGAGATGCTTGAGCAGTCTCGCATCAAGAAATCTGGATTTACTTTCATTGAAAGTAAATCAAAGATATGCAGCCCAGAAACACTCAATGCACACTGATCTTTAACTGGTGTTAAAGTCCATGGGATGAGACTAGAATTACAAGGATATAAAATTGTCCAAAACACACACCATGAATGCTAAGTCCCTAACACCAGCAGTTTCTTCCTATGGTTCCACTCATCTCACCCCCCAGCACTTGCTGCTTTGCACCTAGCTGGAATCTACCATGAAATCACATGCTAACATAATGCATAAACAACATGAGGTCAATGGATTCCTGTCAACTCCAATGGTAGGGCTGCAGTTCCAAGATATTAAGAAATTAAACAAGGAAGGAGTATATTTAACTAGCAGATACCATACAGTCTACATATATTTTATAGCACAGCTCACCACAGCCTCCATTAAGTCAATAGTTTTAAGTCACACTATACAGAAGAGCAGACGCTTAACCAAGCTGAGCCATGTGGAATCATCAAATTTATGTTCCACGTGGAGGAAGTACACAAGAGTTGCGTTACAAGGACTACAGAAAGCATTAAGCATCACAAGTAAGATGTTCCACCCTCGCAAGTAGCTCAGGAGGAGGTCAAGTGCCTCCTGCTTGGCATCAGAAAAGCAGTGACACATAGCACAGCCATTTCTACCTGTCCCTACTCCCACATGAGCCATACCAGTTGTGCCAGCTCCAGCCCTGACAAACAGCTCTGTACCAAGGCAGGCACATTACTTCCAGCTCCTAAAGCTTTGATTCCCTGTATGCTAGGCAAACAAACTGCTGCTGCCACAAGGAAGGGATGTGGCAGAGGAGGGACTCTGCAGTTTGCGATGATGCCAACCTCATATACCAAATATTGACTTTAGGTCTTGTTTTAAGCAAAGTGCCCTGAGCCATCAGGGTTCCTGCATTAGTTCATAACATAACAACATACTGCCAGTGGAACTGAGAGATTTCCATGCTATTCCATGTACATTTTCTTTTAAGCATATACAAATATTTCCCAATCTGATGTAAATTGATTATTCCTGTAGTGTATTATTTCATCTATTGGCAGATTATTTCAGAGTCAGAGAACCTAAATCTGTAGAATTTATTAGCTCAGGTGCTGGGCAAACGAACCTTGCTTTCAAGCACTAAAGACACCTTCAATATGAACAAACACACACTGTTGGACCCAAGCTGATTCTACATAAAACCAGATCAGCCATGTCCACTCAAACTCAGGGAGCACCACAAACACCCTGCTGGCATGCAGCAGCAACTTGGTTTTCATCCCAACAGGATTTGCTCCATTTGAAGCAACAGCCTTCATACAATTAACAAGACATCCCACATCTCAAGTTTTCTAGGTTCAGTGTGGCATTAGATGAGCAATGGCAATCCATCTCTACCCTACAGAGTCAAGACAGGTTACCAGCAAGCCCCTTTCCACTTAACCAGCATAAGAGCTGATCAGAGACCTGTCCCCGCCTGAGCTCACAGTCATGCAGTGCTGTGCTGGAACAGCTCAGCCTTCCAGTCCCTGCCCTCCTTCCACTATCAGATTAAAAACCCAATCTTTTTAGAAGGGAGTTTAAGAAACCGACTCTTTCCAATCAACCAGTTTTTCTTGGTTATCAAGAAAATATATCATTCTTCTAGAATACGGTGTATCTTTTCTATCACAATTCACCAATATAAAGCTGCTGGATATATGTGATAGTTTATGATATAGTAAACTTAATGAGTATTTTCCACTGTTTACAGTAAAAGTATTTTAAACTGTTACAAAGATAGCCTCTTTTTTTTGGGGGGGAGGGGGGGTGTAAAAATAAACGCATATGGGGAACCCCCCCAAAAAACAGCAACAAAACCACTTTCAATCATTGTTTAAAATTCACAGCATTCAATATCTCATTTGGGACTTGCCCAAACATAAGCATCAGCAGCCCAGTAACCATCATCTTCGTATTTTGATTAAATACTACAAGCTTAAAGGGAAAGAAAAAACTACCATCGCAAGAGGGGAAAAAAAAAACTGGAATAAAAAGTAGTTCTGTTATTTTCTCTGAAGTATGGGGTCCCACCATATTTTGTACTTCCTAATGATAATGGAGACCTTATTGCCCCCTTTCGGTACATAAAGCAGGCTTCTAAGAGAGATGGAGAGATACTTTTTACAAGGGTATGTGACAGGAGAAGGGGGAATGGTTTTAAACTGACAGAGGGAAGATTTAGTTGAAAAGAACTGTCATGGTTTAAGCCCAGCCGGCAACCCAGACTGTCTTCCCCAGCAAAATCTTTGTGTGCACCAAAGGAACTTTATCCCCTTCTACAGTATGTAAAAGTTCCGACTGGGCTGGGCCAGCCCTGTAGGCAGATCCTCTGGTGTTGATCAACTAGGTGGCCTTTGGTAAAGGTGTATCCCAGTGTTTGAAAGTCCCACCACCCACTGCTCTCAGTGAGTTTTTAACAGCCCATTGTACTGTTTAGCCTGCTTAATTGCAGCACGTTTCACACTCATGAATAACTTGGGCAATAGTGTCCACTGTTAACTCCACCTCTCAATCACGAGCCCATCTGCATGTTGCCTCTCTGCCCTGATGGGTTGAACTGTCATGAGCCCACCGGGCCAAAAATAAGTCACCCTTATATTGCCAATGTAAGTCCATCTGAGCCACTTAAATCTTAGCAGCTTTATCCACTTGTTGGTTGAGATACTGGTGCTGCCATAGTTCTCTACTGTGAGGGTGGTAAGGCACTGGCACAGGCTGCCCAGAGAAGCCACCCCATTTCTGGCAGTGTTCAAGGCCAGGTTGGATGGGGCTTGGATCAACCTGGTCCAGTGGAAGGTGTCCCTGCCCATATTCTCTTTCAGGATGTTTCACAAGAGACATTCCATGACTTTCACAGATTTCTTGTGATCCACAAGATCTGTCAGATCCCTCATTAAAGTTTTTCATATTTACAATTTTACATCTGCAGCTGACAGGCAAGTCTGCAGAATTTGGCCAAACTAAAATTAATTTCGGCCACTGAACACTCCTCCCAAAAAATACCTTTTTCGCTTGACACCCCAATCACAAGTCCTCAGGCAGTACAATCGCAAGCCAGCTTCAGCTACAGTCAAAGTCAGTGGTAAGGCAATTTGAGTAAATTTTGGTTTTTTTCTTCTTTATTTTCCTTTCTACCATGCAGTGCCTGCTATTTTTCCTCACTCTTTTTGTAACTTGCTCTATGCTGCATCACCCCTTTCTAGCACAAACATTCTCCGCTTAGAACAATAATCCCTCTACATCAATAGCTTGCCTTAAAAAAAGGAAAAGAAAACCAAAAATAGCAATATACTCACAAGACTGTCTAAAGGCAGGAGCCTTGCTTCTGTCAGCACAGAACTGGTCCATCTGAAAGCTGTCCTGGATCCATCTGGCATTTTTAGATTGGGCCACTCAATGGTGCATTCTTCAAGAAATGACTCACCACAAATTCTTAATGAAATATTATGTCTAATTTTATAGCCCAGTAAGACTGGCTGAAATAATTAGGAAAATGAACAACTAAAAACTGTGAATGTATACTTTTTCTCCAAAACTGTTTAAAGTATTGAGAAACTATTGCATTCTAACAGTAACCGTCTCAAACACCAGCTTCTCAAGCTGACTCCTGCACAATTAGTAAGATACTTTTCGAAGGAAATTAAACAGTGTAGCAGAAATCCTACCCAGCAGCCTGCCCTGAAGCATTAGAGATGTCAGCCAAGCATGTCTCATTTTTCTGCTTCAGGCTCCCATAATTGTTTAGACTGCATTTGAGTGGTTACCACTGTGTATAATAGAACACACTTAAAAAATTAAATATATGTCAATTTTCGCTTCCCTAAAGCAAATCATCTCCTCATAATTTTACAACACACCCTCATAATTTTACAGCTGTATCCTGCAGATAAGTCATCATTACTAGCCAGCTGGAAAACAAAACATTTTAGTGATACATTCCCCACTGCAGGTATATTAAACCAACTTTAGAATCAGCGTCTGATCAAGTTTTCACCAACATTATCAGAAATACTTGTCTCAAACTTAGTTGCAAACTTGCTAAATATTAGAATTGCAGATTTTATTTACCCTTTGCTTTTAGGAGCAGGAATTGCCAGACTCCTTCCTTCACAGCAAAAGGCAACATGAAATAGGAAGAATTAGAGTAATATCTCTGCCACATACAGCTATTTAGTACTACCTTGTAAGGACAGAAGAGGACAAAATGTTTTTTACCTGGGAAGTTATGCTAGGAAGTTAACCAGAAAGTGATGTTTTGTGCATCTCCTTCAGTGTGATTAGAGCTCACTGCAAGAAACCAGCCTGGAAATGAGAGCTGAGACCCGCAGGAAAGATAGCAGATGTCTTCACAAAAGGTGAAACACTGCTATCAATTTAATATGCAGAGAAAACCAGGAATCTTAGAGGGCACAGGGGAATGTGTGTCAAAAAAAAAAAAAAAAAGCACACTACATTTTCTGAAGTCATGACTCAGACACTGCTACATATGTAGATTTACACCTCTTCCTCTCTTCCTTCAAGTCGATTTTATAACATCTATTTGGCAAAACAGTCAAGGTGCGTCACAAAACACCAAATTACAAAAGCTGCTAAACCAAAGCCACACCAAAAAGCTCTGAAAAACAAAATACCATACCTCATTCAGATTTAGTTCAAATCCAAAGCACTAAATAAGCAATAAAAGTGCCACAGGGTCAGCACCTATTCACAGGCTTTTCCCTTAAAATCTCTAATAGACAAACATCTAAAGATGTTTGAAGCTGAAGACTCTGTGGCTTATCTTAGTTAGAATTCTTTTTACAAAGTCACACTCAAAAAGAACCCAACCACACAGACAACCAAACAACTGTATTTGAATCATATAAAAGTTTCTCTCCTTGGATATCAGGACCTCATGATACCACAAAAGCTTCAAGTCATCCTGCAGGTTTTTTTCAGGACTCTTTTAGCCAAAAATGACAGCATAATCATAGCTCCAGGTTACAAATCCACAAGTAATAAAAACAAGAAAGTCTTTGAAAGCTTTGGGTTTAAATCAAAAGAAAACTCCTTTCACTCTCATAAAGAAAAAGGGGGGGGGGGGAGGAGGAAGAGGAAGCGGGTTTGATAGATGGCCTACAATTTGGTACATATCTAATTCAGAATGACAATTAGTATTTCTGCAAACATGGCAACAATCTGACTTTGAAATAAATTTATGGAAACTTAAAAGCATCATTGGGAGCATGCACAAAATGTTCCCTTCATCTTTGAAAACAGACATGATGCAATAGTCTGAATGGTCCCAGATTGGGATCTTGCAAAAACCACAGAATATGTTTAGCATTAAAAAAGGGACAAGTGTTTCTATCCAACTTCATGCTGCCAGCACAGTCCATGCAAATTATGGCATTAATAAATTTAATTTACTTTTTAATGTGGACATTTTAGTCAATAAAAAAAAAAATAATTGACTACTGAAAATCATAGACACAAATCCTTATGCAGTGGATTTTTACAAAAGCCATTGCAATGGCAAATATTCAAGGGCATCCTACAATCTCATTCACATAGTTTTAAGAAGATAAAATAACTTCATTAGCTCAATTATGTCCTAAAAGTTTAGAGATCAAGTCCTCTAGACATCCATTTGTAACTTGAATTTAGAAGGATTTAAGCATATTTTGAGATGATGATTTAAACCAACATGGCTCACAATACTTCAAATCACAATAAAACAAGATCTGATAGCGAAGACACTTTCTCTAGGTTATTTAGTCCAAACTGGTCAGAGCAAGGCTAACCTCAGATTCAAATCAGCTCACTGAAGACACTGCCTACCTTAAGTTTTGAAAGTCTTCAAAGAATGGAAATAAAACAACCACCCTGAGCACCTTTTCTGCTACTCAACACTCATAGTAAACTTTCCCCATTATATCCAATAGAAATTACCATTGTCCTAATTTGCAGCCACTGATTTATATTTTTTTACTTTGCCTCCAACGAAAGCGTGTCTTTCTCTTCTCCAAGCTAAATAAACTCCTTGCTCACTATATTCACTAGCCTCCTAACCACACTCAACTCTGTACTTTGTTGACATCCCTTTTGCATTTGATTGGAGGGAGAAGCAAAACCAGACACTGAGTTTTAGAGACAGCCTTGTGAGTGCCAGGTAGTGGGGAATACTCACTTCTCATGACCTGCTAGCTACTATCCTGCTTGTGCCAGCTAGTAGACAATGAGGTTATTCTTTTCTGGATGCTGGATTATGCATTTGTCTTCTTGGAATTGCAGGTTCCTGTTGGCCCATTCCTCCAGTACTACTGCAGCACCTCAACTATTCCCTCCTCATTCACTGTGAGGTTTTTTTCAGGTACTTGACCATAAAGTTGAGCACTTGAAACTAGGCTCCATGAGTGTCCATATCAGGCTATCCTCCTGCTTCGCTCCCAATAATTCTTCCTCTGTACTTCCATTTGGTTGAAACATGCCAGAAGAGCAGCATCTCCAAAATAAAAGCTGTACTACTTTTTTTGCAGAGTCAGCACTGAAACATCCAAATAGCAGTCCTCCCTAAGCAAAAGATGTGAGGACTGCCCCAATACTCTCACTCATTTAACCTGATGGTTGGCTAATCACCAAATAGGCAGCTTAGAAACAGCTACAGAATGTGCTGTGTCTGGCAGAGCTAATTGATAATAACACAGAACAATCGATATTTGAAGAATTCAGGAAGGGAGTAGAGACCTTATGAGGGGTTATGAAAAGCTGTCTGGGGCAAGGGATACCAATGGCTGTGAAAAGAAGACAAAGTACCTGAACTTCATAAAAAGTTCAGTACCTGAAGTTCATAAAAAGCTAACCATACCTCCACCATTCTCAACCCATTCACTTGAATTAGTAGTTTGGATTTCAGAAACATGAAGGAAATCTTTTTGACTGTCCCCAAATATTTCACAACTACCAGGCATAACACTGGAGATCCAACTATCCAGATAAAAAGTAAAATCAAGAGGAGAGAAAAATCAGCACTATAACCTCAGCTTTTTAAAAAACACAGGTCAGGGTTTACTGCTTCAATCACTGCTCAGAACTGCAAAAGCATGATACAGCAGCACACAGCAAGACCCAGCAGCTGTGTCTTGATAGAAAAATCAACACAGTCGTCTTGCTGCATGGAGATGGCAGGCTGTGTCTTATTCTACTGTCACCACATCTCATTTCATAAAGAGATTTATTTCATCTGGTGAAAAACCAGAATGATTTATTTCATTTGCTCTGCATCCAGCCTGAGGCTTTCTGTTACTAGGTATCTACCAGGGCAGGCTTTCTTCTACTCCCTTACATTAGAAGCCATTTACATTACAATCCATATATATATTTTATGATTCACTCTCAGTAAGGGTGCAGCATTAAGGTTGAAAGAGCAAAACCTCTTCCCACAAAATGAGCATCTAGTAAGATGATGAATACATCAAAATTAAAGGAAGCTATTTTATGCACTCTCAGTTGTGCTTTTACTTAGAAGAACCATGCTGTTAATTCACACACAGCCCTATAGCTCATGCAGCTACAAGAAATGCCTTCAAGCTCTCTTCAATCTGCAAATGGCTGCACCCAAGACTGTTTCTAATTTCCCCACTCCCAGGCACCACACCTTCATGTCTACAGGAGACTTACTCCCCTCAGCACTTCCACTGCCCCCACTTCAGAATGGCATCTCATTTTACTGGGCTTCAGAACAGCACCAGCTACAATAAACGCAAAAAGAAGTGTTGCTTGGGACACTGAGGTTTTAAACAGTCCATAGCCCTCTCTTCAGATAGTCATCTGAAACTCTGCCAGCGCTCCTAGGCACCTTGCAAATCTAGCTAAATTTGTATGAAGTCTTGTACTAGAAACTCTGAACCAAAGAATATTGTTCACTTAACCACTTTGGAAACCAAACAGATGGGCTCTGCTTTTCAGGAATGGTTGTTTTAGTCATTTACAGAAAATAGAGTTTCTTATAGCAATTCCAACAGGCTGGGGATGAAGGAATGACCCTGCATGCTCCCTCCCTACTCATTCCCATACCACTGCCTCTTCCCTTCTGCTCACAGCTATGCTGCTCCAGGGTGTGCCTGTTTAGTTTGCTGCCAAATTAGCCAGCTGGTTCCCTTCCAGTTGAATTCAACTCTGGCCAGTGTCTTGAACTAGATCATCCCATGGACACATGATCACTAAATCTGCCAAAAGGGAAGATTAAAGAACGCAATGAAATAGGCATCATCCAGGGGACTGACCATATCAAGAAATGATGGATCTAGCACTTCCCCTGGCAGTTTGTTTTAGTAGTTAATAACTTCCCCAACAGAAATATTTAGATATTAAGATGGTGCAAACAGCAATATAATTTACCTCATGTTTTAGGCAAGCTTATTCTAGATAATCTTGCATTTATTGATTCATGACAGTACTAAGACAAACTCCATAAAAGCCTTCAAGTGATGGGAACATTAAAGTCCAGCCCAACTGCATAAAATCAGGAAGGATAGAGGCATATTTTTTACATATTGTGTTCAATTGTCTTCTCAAAGAATACACATTCCTGAGGATAGCCAAAACCCACAGAAATACAAAAAGCACCTCAATAACAAGTTCTAGCTGTATAGAGACTATTTTCTTTATAAAGGTTTCATTATACCAATTAAAAAAAATAATAATAATTTAGAGGCACAATTTAAAAAGGACACTTGGCTGGCTTAAAATGGATGGGGGAGGATGACAATGAGGTTTACAGAAGCATTTTAAAAATCAGGAACAAGAAAGCTGTGAAATAGTCAGTTTGCTGGATCCTAAACACTTACGGGGAGCAGTTAACAGACAGAAGAAACTTAAAAAAAAAAAAAAAATCTCAGTTTCAATCTAATGCAAGGTAACAGCAGGCTAAAATGGAATAGAAGCAGCACCCTCCATTCCCTGGCTCATGAAATAAAGTCCACTCTCTTGCACAGGAGCTAATGTCTGTACAGATTAAGGTCATTCAGACTACTGACATGATGGCAAACCTGGTACAAGGGCTTCTTCCACACTAACCAGTTTGTCAGCTTTTACCATGGACTCATGACCCCTAGAGCATAGAAAACCAGGAAAAGGCACCACAAAGCTCAGGCGCTTTTTGGCAGCAGCCAAAAGTTATTTCTGCTGAAGCACAGGGTGAAACTGCACCATAGGATGACTTCAGGAGAAGAGAGATTACCTGCAAAGCAGGCTCAAAAATTCTGTTATAACTAAAGATAGAAGTTCAGAGTTGAGTGATGCTATTCTTCTTTACTAGAGAGTGAAAACTTCATGAAACTAGTGGTTTCATTTCTTCAAGCAGCAAAGATGGAGACTTTTCTCCCCTTAGCCCCAAAGATGCATTAAATGGAAATTACTTGAACATTCGGAGAAGTTTGCTTATTGTTCTGTTTTTGTATTTTCCTGAAATGAAGAAAAAATGCAGCTTGGAGGAGGGTAGTGGGGGAGGATAAGTAGAATTAAGGTAAACTGGTTTGTTTCTTACAAACCCGCAATTGAACTAAAGAGCTGAAATTGGAAGACAATAATTTCTATAGGGCAGGACTTTAAGACTGCTGCTAATGTGCTGTGGCTGACACTGCAGTAAGAAGCATCCTCATCTTTTTCCTGCTTCTATTCACTCTTCTTACAACCATGAGCTTAGCCTCATTTCTGGAGAGCCAGCCTGGCTACAAAACAACCCAAGAAGATGGGAAAGTTTTGAAAGATTCAGTTCGTAGAAGCAAGGGACGAGGACAACACTCACTAGCCAGAGGTGAAGGGTGAGACTTTATTTCCTCACCAGCTTAAGTAGATCAAGCTATATATACAGTCAAAAACATCTGACTAAGACTGACCACTTAGTAATTCTATCCAAGAGGTAGAAACTGGGGACTTCAGAGTCTTCTTTAAATGGTAAGTCAGGCAAGTTTCCAGGAACTTAGGCAAAACTGCCTTTCTTAAAACTAAAATAAGGATCACTAATAAGTCCAGTCCACAAAAATCTATTCACAGCAGCCAAGACTCAGCTGCTAAAGAAGAAAAAACAAACAAACAAAAAAAACAAAAACAAAAACAAAACAAATTAGATTACTTAGTGCTGCTTAACTCAACCATTCACATATTCATCCATTGTCAAAAAGTATCACGTTTATCGCCCTTCAGGTCCTATTAAGAAAAGAGCTTAAGTCATTTAAATAATTAAAAATAATACTTTATCCATTTGAAGCAATAAAGATTATAAAATTAATTTTGAGTTTCTTTCACAATAACGTCAAATTTAAAAATCAAAGTTTATAATCACAAAGCTCTCCAGGACTAAGGCACACAAGCAGATGAAGCTCTGCTTCCTTCTACAGAGATCAGCGGAGAGCTCCAACTGCAACCCATCACAAGTCAGCACTGTCCACATTGCTGAAATGGTTCAATTTTTTTAATAATTCAAAATATTATATTCTAATGTTTTCCACTGACAGAAATCCTGCCTAATACCTTGAGCATGTTATAGGCAATATATATTTCTTTAAGAAAAGTTAACTTCATATACTAAATGACCTCATATTATATTCTCTCCACTATAAATCCCCCCAAAAGGGGAAAGATTTAACTCATCTGGCAGACAGACACATACTATGACTTCTCCTACAGCCTGATTTAGGACTCTGGTAGTGGCAGGTCTTAAATTTTTCAGGAAATGCAGATACACTGTTCAAAAGTATCTACAGCGCTTTGTTCTCTTCATTCAAGATTTCTGAAAAAGCAATATTTCATACTGATTTTATATAAAGAAAGTCAATTCTGCATACAGCTAAAGCAATAAAACATAAACCCACCTAAAAAGACTTGCTGTCATTAGTGAAAGTAAACAGCCGTGCTGACACCACAGCATTATTCAAATGAATTCAAGTTTACACTAAGAAACACAGAATAACTTAGGTAGAGAGGAACATACAGAGGCCATCTAGGTGAACATCCTCCTTACAGCAAAGCCACCATCAAAATTAAATCTTTGGTATGCTTTTATTTAACATAGCAAGGGAACCCTCTAGAAAAGAGGTGACTGAACAGGTAGTTTTAGGTTCAGTCCTGTTAACAAGCACTGTGACAGGACAGCCAAGGGTGATGCACAAGCAGGGTTACACTCACACCATCATGGCAACAAAGTTAAGTAAAATTATTTCTCATCACTGCATGTTCAAGACAATAAGGGATAGCAGGGTATATGTGTTCCCTTCACAGTAAGCAGGGCACATCCTAGATACTTAGTAAATTCACAATTCAGAATAGAATCTAAGAACCTAAGTCACTTCAAGCACCTTCGTGGCCGCTCTTTCTTAACAAATAATCATTAAGCAACTAGGTTAGGGAAATACCAGACAAGCAGTCACATGTGACAGGATCTCCAAGGAAGCAATATGGATGGGAAGAATAGAGCAATGACAAACAGACCAGGACAGACCAGGAAGCCGCCTCACTTAACCCCAGACAGTTCAGTGCTCTGGACCACATGTTTCCTGTGTTTATGCAACAAAAGCTCACTAAGGGACAAAAAAAAAAAAAAAAAAAAAAAAACACAAAAAAAAAAAAACAAACAAACAAAAAAAAAAAAAAAAACCAACAAACCTAAGGCAGGCAGAGCGCAGAATGCCAGTGAAGGTGGAAAGATTTAAAAGACCCTACCTAGCTGAAACAAAAACTCTAAGAACCGTTAGGACAACAAAAGAAGTCAAGACAGCAAATTAAATTATACACCTGTGTAGTGTTGAGTCTTCAATAACATGCAGAGTCCTGAACAATTCTCCACAGCAAAAGGAAAGTGCTGAGAAAATGAAGACTACCATACAGTAAAAGTGACCAGCACTCAGAATGGCTGGCACAGGAGGAACGTAGAGTCTTTCAGCTTGAAGCCACCAATCATCCATCATTTCTCAATAAGCAAAGGAGTTGGGCAGAACAAGCAGCAGCTTTTGAGAAAGAAAAAAAAAAATCATGCTGAAAAGACATATTTCCCACACACTCCCAATTCATGCTAAAGAGACTCTCACTACCACAGGTAGTTGTAGAGGGTGAGAGCCACATTTTTCTTTGTCCCCCTTTGTACAACCCCCTAATGGTCTATATCCATCCATAAACAGGCCTAGAGAAGCCATAAACACCTTTGAGCGTGTCCATTAATTGTTAATTACCAGACCATGTTTTTTAATTTTACATATAAAGCAAGAACGTTCCATGGTGGGTCTGCTTTCCATATCATTTTCCTCCCTACCTGCATCACAGACAGGACTCTCAGCCCAGAAGCTCTTACATTCTTGGAAAAAATATAAAAAACCAGAGCTGAGCCAACAGAATCTCTCCACCTTTTCATGGGATTTCTCCTCTACCTTAACCCAAACCTAGTATCCATCAACTGCTCCCAGTTATCGTAATTTGGTTTCCCAGCAGCTTAGGCACCTCTCCTCCAGAGGTCAACTTTCCATCACCTCTTCCCTTAGCGTTTTGTCTAGAATTGAAAAAAATGTTAAGAAAGCACTTTGCTCACCATTGCCTGTACAAGAACAGCTAGTATGTCAACATTAGGCTCATCAAGTACCCTGGTGCAGAAGGGTTGCAGTAACTTCTACTTCTGATAAGTAATTTTTTTTTATTTTTTTTTTTGGTAATTTACTGTGAATAAAGATCAATATACATCATATCTTACCTATTTCTTGGTAAAAACAGTAGTGGAAGGACCCTTCATCTATCCTATCCCATTTGTTTGAGAATGTTTGGAGTGGATTGTTTTGGGGCATTGCAGGTTTGTTTCAGTTTTGTTGTTCTTGTTGGTTTGTGCTTTTTTGTTGTTGTTTTGGTTTGGTTTTAATCAGTAAAACTCGAAGTAACATTTTAACTGGATCTTGTAACACTGCTTGTGGAAACTGAAACAATGTGTCACTACCTCTGTAACATGCAAAAAGTATCCAGTCTGCTTCTGAAAACATTGTAGACCTCTATAAATGAAGGTGAAGAAAGGAAAAAGCTTCACACAAACTTCACAATGAACTTGCTAAGTAGTTTCTATAGACCTAAGGTATTTGCATATATTTACACTCATTCTGTTAGCAATGAAGAAATGTGTGGCTTCTTAAAAGTACTTCAAAGTTATAACATTTTCTAAAGATAAAATGAAGCAAATTCAAGCATACTAGCTCATGGGAACCGCAAATCAAAGCTTGCACAAATTTTTGGAAATTAAGAAAAAGTGGGGGCAGCAAATGCATATAGCTAAGAAGATACTATCAGAAGCCTGGTAGATTTCAGTGTACCAATGTGGAAATTTATCAACTGTTGCTGGGATATTTCATTTTTAGCTGTGAAGCCATACAAAAAACTAGCTGAACACTGCAAATTTAGCCCAACCTTCCTGTTAACATGCAAGTTGTTTAAGTCAAACAGTTTCTCAAGTATAATTCGGAAAATTAGCTGCTATTGAGCCATAAAAGTAAACCAAACAGGCACTACAAAGCACCAATACATGGAACTCTACCTCCTCTAATTGGATATCAATCCCCAAGACAGCAAAAAAAATATTTCAGTCAAATAATTTTTCCAGAACAACAGAATATTTTTTCCTTCAATTTATCCATTATTCAATAGGATTATGATTTTTCAATGTACAGCCATTTATTGAATCCACAGGATTAATCTAGTACAGAATGAAAGAATTAAAATGACTGAGCTTAAGCATGTAACTGGGTATTACTAATACCTTTATACTGCCTAGTGTTTGTCACCTCCAATATCTTCATCATCCTTTAAGCACCTGAATGACAAGTGCGCTTGCAATGTTAATTTCCAGCTACTACAAAAACATAAAAGAAGCCACTCCAAAGCATTTTGCACTTCTGCCTTTCCCCTTTTGGTTCCTCTGGAGTCATATTGCTCTGTTCTTACTTCTCTGTAGATCTCAGAAACCCTTCAGTTTGCCAGATACCTTGACAGTTCCCCCAAGCCGCCTCTTGCATGTGGAATATATTCCATGAGCTGACATTAAAGACAAAAAAACAACTCTTACCAAGAGCTGGCTCTACCATGATGTCAGTAATAAAATAATCAAATAACGACTTGTCAAGGTAAACGCGAGGCCATCACTAAATATAGTGAGTGTAGTGCGAGCTAAACTTCGCTTTTTCCACTTTTATTTTCAGAGCTGTTTTACTGTACATTCCTCCCCACATTCAACCACAAGAGAGTAACACTTAAAGATCTGAACAAAGGATGAAGCCTTCATAGAAAACCTATTTCAAAGGCTCTGGGAGCATTCTGCAGTTGTTCATAGAGGTTTGCCAGCGCTCTGGCGGAAGCAGTTCTGTAGCTGCACATGCACACAAATTGTCATGGTATTAACCACCCATGCAATAACAATATTTGACACAGAGCGCATGCACCCACTCACTTCACTCACCTCTGGAGCAGTATTAACATGCTCACTACTGTGATCAAAAGAGAAAGAAGCCACTCATAGGGATAGGAAATGTGAGGAAAAAAATGCATAAAACAATGTAATATAGCAATCATCAGTCATAAACAGGACTTGGTCCTTTATTGACAGTCTTACACTGTATTCCTAATTGTTTACTGATAATTCGAATAACCCAGACATACCACTTGTTAATCCTCAGGTATTTCACATTTCAGCATTACAGGGTCCAAGTTCAAAATGTTTAATTAGCACATTAAACCTTTACACTTTAGGAACTACCATCACAGGGCACCACAGTGACCTGGATAGACACTTCTTCCTCACAAGTAAGAGAATGCAGGTCCCAGAAGAAAAAAAAAAAAAAAAAAAAAAAAAAAAAGAAAGAAAACCAAAAAGACTGTAATTCTTACCTATTCAAAACACTCACAAGCACCATCAAAAAGTGAGGGGGTTAGTTTATATCAGAACCTAAACCACCGATTTCGCTTTATATTTTCAGACTTCATTTTAACTGCACTTTGTCCACATAAGACACCTTTCAGTGAAATCAAGACATGTATTTACAATCAGGAAGAGTGTTCAGCACTTCATTTAAGCGATAGCTTGATCTGCACAGCACGCACTTCTTCCCTTCTTAGGCCAAGAGGGAGGAAGCCAAGCTATCTGAAACCCAGGTATCCTTCCACTTAAAAAGCTTAAATCACACCCAAATGTGGCACGTTTGCACACAGCAGCATCAGCACACACACACACACACCCCAGCACAATATACAAAAGCCACTGTCACACATTCTTGCACACACCCCTCCAGAAGTACAGGACAGCAGAGCTCAGGATGCAATACAAGTGAAAATAAGAGGCAGATGAAATGGTCAGTGGACCTTTTTGGACCACAGTGGGGGAGCTCTGTGTAAGAAAAAAGTGGTGTTTGAGTCATTTGCTCATACTTCCCTATGCAGACTCTCTTACTTCAAAATCAGACCCAGCACAACTAATTGTTTCAAGTGTAAACCCGAACTGGAACATTATCACAGAATCACAGAATGGTTTGAGTTGGAAGGGACCTTAAAGCTCATCTGGTTCCAACCCCCCTGCACGTGCAGGAACACCTTTCACTAGACAAGGTTGCTCGAAGCCCTGTCCGCAGGAATACTTTGAGTAGCTGTACGCTTGCGTTTAAGCCAACAGCTTGGTGGAGAAACGCATGAAGACGCAGCTCAGACTGAAGCTGGGTAATAAAAAAGGCTGACTTCCATCAGCAAAACTTTTACTTCTCATCGCCGCTCCAATCAAGCTCCCTCCAACCAGCAGAGCATCAGCGCTCACTATGCGTCTGGAAGCCACGTTCTCCCCACCGAAAAACACATAACCCCCGGCGCTGCACCCCGCCGCCTCCCGCCCCGGGTCCCCACCGCAGCACTCAGGTCAGGCCGGTCGGGAGACAGCGACCCCGGCCTCTCCCAGCCCCGCCGCCGCTCCTCGTCCCGCCGAGGAGCCGGCGTTCACCCAAGCACCTGCAGGCACCTGCGGGCACCTGCCGCCGCCCGCCGCCACTCCTCCAGCCCCAGCACCGGCCGCCGCCTCCTGCCACAGCACCAGGTACCAGCCACACTCCTGCCCCAGGGTCTGCCCGAAGCGGCGCTTCCCGGCGCCGAGGGTCCGCGACCTCCGTTTCAGACAAAGGGCAGCGGAGATGGCCCTGGGGGAGCGGGAAACGAGGACCCGTCTCGCCGCAGCGGTAAGCCCTTCCCCACTGCGCTCACCCATGCTGCGTCCGCCCGGGCTCGGCGGAGCGGCCCCAGGTCCCACCGACGCGCTCAAGCCGGGCACGGCAGCTCCATCTGTGCCGCTTCGGACACGAAGGGGACTCCTCCGAGCCGCCAGCAACCCGGGGCAGGGCTGCCGTAGACCTGCCCGTCACACCCCGCCGCAGCCGCGCCTCGCCTCAAGCAAGCTCCGGCACCGGCAGCCCCGCCCGCAGCGGGGGTCGCCAAATCCCGCGAGAGCAGAGCGCCACCGCCCCCACGCCGCGCCGCCGTTGCCAGGCGCGATGACGTCACCACCTATCTCTCCGCCCCGCCGCCGGTGTGCTGGGCGCTGCCGCGGCTCGGTGGGTGCCGTGGTTCGTGCTCAGGCGATACTGAGGAGGCACCCTGCCTTAGAGCGGCCATCCCCTGCACTCATGGGGTGTCCTTAGCCCGGGTACCCCAGCTCCCCTTCGGCAGAGCCCCGACCTGCCCTGTGCAGCGGGCAGCTTTTGCAGTAGTCTCCTAGCTCTATCCCGTACCCGAAAACACCCGCCCTGGGGTCGTTCCGGAGGGCCCCCTTTGGGCAGTGAAGACACGAGGACGGGGCCGGTTATGGCGGAAGAATCAGGCCGTGCTTCCTGGTCCCGGGAAGGTGGCAGGGTGCGTGGTGGGAGGCCCGGGGAGGGAAGCGGGTGCGTCCCCTTGGTCGTCGAGGGTGATAACCTCCTGTGGGCTTGTGCATAGCTCTCGGAGAGTCTGTAGGACAGAAGTATGTGGTTGTTAGGTTGCTTGTTTTTACTTAAGAGGAAAGTGTTCAAAGATGTATCGGCCTGCCACTGGTTAGGGTTTTGTGGGAAACAGTAATGAGTGGAAACGACTACTTAGAACTAAACTGGTTTAAAGACAAAACAGTGACCCCGAGGACAAAAGGACAAGCAAACATGGTCTGGCTTTGATGAAAATCAGGGAGTATAAAGCAGCAGGCCTCTCTGAAATGAAAATACTCTGCCTTCCCTGCTGCAGACATCCTTTTATGAGTGGTTCAAAATGAGCCATTGCAGCCAAGCTCAGGACAAAATTAGCCTAAAAAGAATGTCAAGTATTTCCAAGAGTCAGCTTTTAGTTAGCATCTTTCTCATGGCATATCAACAGAAAATGAGTCAGACAAGGAGTACTGAAGACAAAATGCGCAGTCCGAGGGAATAAACAAGCATATAATGTGTTGTATATTTTATAGTATGATATTTTATCTCCACTGTACTTTGAGGCAGACTCTGCTTCTGTATTTTCATACAACAGAACTGTACAAGTAGTACTCAGAATTTCTTTGAGGCAGGTATAGTGTTTAACACTGGTAAATGGCCTCCTGATACTGCCCTTAAAAGGAGAATTTATTTTCAATAAAAATACAACCTCCCTGCAGCCCCAGATTTACAATAGTTAACAGCAAGGGGAGTTTTGGGACAGAAAAGGAACATCCTTGGAGTCTGAAGTCACTCCCAGCAAAAGAATTATCCTCATCTGTCTTCCCTGTATTTTTTTCCACTTCCTCTGAAGAGCTACATGCTGGAAAAAAAGGGTAAAGGATGAGAGAAATTACAGATTTGACCTTATGCAGCAAATTATGTCCTTTTAAACCCTGCAACAAGGCTAAGTACGCATGAAAAAGAGGTGAGAAATAGAATGTTCATAGTGTACACCTTTACAGGGGGTTGAAGGAGCATCAAGTAGCCTTCTTTCAGGAAGCTGGTCTGGACTAGAGCAAAAGCACATTAATTAACTTTTCAAAATGCTTATTTGAGCAACATTGCTACCACTGGATGATCTCTGATGCTGACTTAAAGCTGCCTCTGCTCTCTTCTTCAATCTGGAACATGCTGGAGAGCAAAGCACTGGTTCTCAGTTCCTGTGCTGAGGACTAATAAGATGTTGGTGCTCTCAAATTCTCTTTTTTATTTCTACATGTCTTGCTGACTGTGGCCAAGGCTGACTCAAAGCTTCTCAGCTGTCTGAGTACAAAACCTTAATCGTATTTAGAGCCCATATGCTGTGGTGATAGTGCACCAGCATATAGCCAGTCCTGTGCTTTAGCCTTCATCTCTGTTTCAGTACCAGCGTGGCTGAAATGGGATGGTTCCTGAGGGAGCCCAGAAGTGCTTTTCTCTCTGGATGACTGGCTACAATGCTGCTGTCTGCAGCCCTGTACAATTTTCTGTTTTGCCTATGTCGTCTTTAGGGCTTTGGTCCAAGAGTTATGTAGCACTGAATGGCTGTATATCTCAGAGCAGCACAGGGACCTGTTTTAGCATTCTTATACTAGTTGGCCATTATAATACATATAAAGAAAATATGTCTGGGCTAGGTTATTAAATATTAACTATTATGGCTCAACCGTTTAGCCATGCAACTACTTCGTTTCTTTTCCATATGCTCTATGTCTGATGTCATGTGCTAAATGCTTATTTACCAGTCATTACCTTCTGAATCACCTACAATGAGTTCCTTCCTCACTTTCCACTTTAAGTAAAAGGTGAAAACAGTTAGCTACTTTCACTTGGATGTTATGCAATAACTGCTGTCCATGTGTTCCTTTGAAAACATAACCTAGCTGTTATACTGATAGGGATACAGGGAACTCCAGAACTTGCTTTTTATTCAGTCATATCTTTTAGTTCAAGCAGAGTGTAGAGCATCAATATTCTGATTCTCTAGAACTATAAGGAAGAGGTTTTTCCCTGTGAAGGTGCTGAAGCACTAGCACAGGTTTCCCTGAGAAGCTGTGGCTGCCCCATCCGTGACAGGTTGGACGGGGCTTTGAGCAACCTGGTCTAGTAGAAGGTGTCCCTGCTCATGGCCGGGTGATTGGAAATGAATAACCTATAAGGTCCTTTCCAACTCCAACATTCTATAAATCTATAGCAGTGCATGTTTGTTTCAGGGTGTCTTCAAATCCAATTAGGTTCTGCAGAATAACTGATAATTTTCCCTTGGGGTGGAATTTTTCAACAAAACATTTAAAGCTGAAAGATTGGCATTTTAAGTGCATTATAATTGTGCTTAATGGAATATCTGAATTTCTGGATTGATTTTGAGAGAAGAAGAGTTGTGATGTGTTCACAGAAAATATTCACTGTTAACGTCAGTAACTGCTATCATTTCATTTTAGAAGAGATATCATTGTAGAGAGCCTGCTATGTAGGTTTACAGCATATGATAAGTTTGTCACTTCTGGAGATGCTTTTTAATTCTTCTCACACACACACACGCAAAATAAAAAAGGAATAATTATGAACTCCCTTCCTAGTAGTGCTACAGTGAGCATTTCACTTGAACTTTTTTGCCACTGTGTTAGTCTTAAAATTACTCTGTTACTTCCAAATAAAGAAACCTAAACCCAGAACTTTCAAAACTTCTCCCTAGAGCACAAATAATAAAGGAACTGCCTTTTTTTTTTTTTTTTGCCAAGTTATGGTTTCATGCACACTTGAGTGGCGCGTGTAGTGCGATCATTGTACGTTCCCCTTTAGCCAAATAGTTTGCTCCTGAACACTCCAGATGAGTCAACTTTTCATGCTTTTAATACTCTATTGCATTTTTCACAACAACTTCTTGCACAATAATACCCGTAAAAATTGACTGGAGACATACAGCCTCCAGCACTAAGGAGTTAAAACAGTCTTGGCTGTAAAATTTCACCTTTTGTTTTCAGTAGCAGTTCCTACCAGGTAACAAAGCATTGCTAAAAAAAGAAAAGGCAGGTTTGTGTTTCGGAAGTTAAAATATTAAGTTTCTGAAGTTAAAAGATGAGAAAACTCCCTCTGCTGGTTTGAGGAAGCAGCAGATACATTTCCTTTTAAAAGAAACACAAAGTGTGGGAAAATATTCCGCACACACAGTGTTTTTCCCTTCGCTTGCATAGTGGACAGTGAATCTGCTTATTCCACAGAATGAGTTAGAGAGAAAATATAGGAAGAGCAGTTGTGTATCAAAATGTAGATTTTCAAGGAGGAAGCAAGTTGAGCTTGCACACTTAATTAACTTTAATCCTGTTATTTCTTTTAACTGTTTGGGAGGGTGGAGGTTGGAGTATTTTAAGAAGCAAAACCAATTTTGTCTTTCTTGTCTTCCTGTTCCCATACAGACTCTACATTATGCCGCACCTTAACAGCTATGCAGGGCCAGAACCTTTGCAAATACAGCACAGATCCCTCCATTCAGGCTCAGAGCAGCAGTCACAGTCTTTCTCGCAGCTTATTACTGGAGGAGGATTAGATACTGTGTCACTACAGACAGCTGATGATACTTGGGGTGCCACTTTTCAGGCTATTGAAAGGATCATACACTACTGCCCTGTTTTTCAAACTGGGGACTGTGGGTCAGGTATGATTTATGAGAACTTAGGAGCTAGTCTGCAAAATAATTGAAAATGGCTTTGTAAACTAACTACACTTGCATTCTTACCCATTGAGAAAGCAAGCAGCTGAAATGAGGGAAATAATATGGACACTGGAGTTTATCCTGATTTTATTTGCCTTTACCTGGAAATTGTTGTGGCAATACCACAAAAATTGTTTGTTGTTTTTTGGTTAAGTTCTTGGTTGAAAAGGTTGAGGAAAATGAGCTAGTGGAAGCAAATTCCTCTGTCCTTTGTTTCAAGTTTAACCACTCTCAATCTACTTCCTCAACTAGTATCAACCTCTAATCAATCTCATTCTTTTCTCATAATCAATTCTAGCCTTGACTGGCATGTACTGTTTTTTTTTCCCTTGCCTTATTCCTTTGCCTAATGCCAAAAACTCCTATGCCTTACTCCTTTTTTGCTGGGCTGAGCACAAGACAGGGAGCCAGGACAAATTTCAGTTGTGTGGCCACGGGTTTTTTTTTTATAAAACAATGTCCTTCAAATGGACACCTTTAATGGTGATTAAAACATTATTGTAGATGACAGCTTGTCCAGTACTAAATACTTTTCAAGTCCTGATTGAAGTATTAGAAATGTTACTTCTGTTGCACAGGGATGAAATAAAGTAACTTGTAACTGTTGAATCTTGAAAGAAAAGAATTGAGGAAGAGGGAGAGGTATCTGAAATTGGGGCTTAGTATAGGCAACAATTAATCATGTTTCTGCCATAAGGCCATTATAACTGTAGCCTGAAAGCATAGTTACCTACCCTGATGGCGGCTATTATGTTTATTCTTTGACATCTCTTCTGATGATTTAATTTGTTTATACTGAGCTCTTACAACTAATTAATTCAAAGCGGCAAACAGCAGGGAGTTTGTGGAGAAACTCTGTTCACACTGTGCTGATAAAAAGCATTTCATGTCGTCATTAACGGTATAACCATCTGTGTGACCATACAGGTAGTTTTAAAGATACTCCATTTGATTTAAATACAGGGGAGTTTTCATCTCCACAGCTTGGTTGTAGTACATCACACTACTTAAGAAGAAGCAGAAGAAAAAGCAAATTGTGCTTTTCACTTTTTTTTTTTTTTTTTTTTTTTGTAATAAACAATCACCTTCCTGCTTCCCTTTTAGGTATGTTTGGTATTTTGCATTTGTATTAAGTCCCTTTGGCAGCCACTGTTTCGGATTTCCTTATATTAACATCTAGCACAAAGAAATCTCATCTTCAGGGTCCAATGGACTAATGGTTTCCTTCAGCATCTGAATAGATCAACAGCTGTGGCCTTCAGCCATTTTGTCTTACCAAAAGAAGAGTAACGCATAAACGGCTTGTTGTTGTAACAGTTCTCACACA
Organism: Myiopsitta monachus; assembly: GCA_017639245.1. Taxonomy (NCBI): domain Eukaryota; kingdom Metazoa; phylum Chordata; class Aves; order Psittaciformes; family Psittacidae; genus Myiopsitta; species Myiopsitta monachus. The sequence continues at coordinate 19,611,131 of CM029922.1, read as the reverse complement.
TGCTCCGGGAGGGGGATAAGAAGCCTTTTCTTTGCACAGATGACTTCACACAAAATGTACAGTATTAGCAATGTAATTTTCCCCTCGCTCCATCAGTAACAGCAATGTAGTCCAAAATGTAATCATCTAAAGACACAAAGTTTGCTCAAAAGGTAGTAAGTTTTATTAAAGCATTTGATACATCATAATAAATACTTCTATCACTGTAATGCACATGCATTATATATTAGGGTGCGTTTCTGTGCCACAGTTAAGTCCATGGTGTCAACTGTAAGTGCTTTTATATTCAGTGGCAGTCACCGATACCTGTACAGCCCCTTTGTGCTGTAAGTGTGGTGCCAAAAGCAGCTGAGTCACTGTCATGGCAATTGAGAAGTGTCAGGCTTTGACACTGAACTTCTGTTTCTGGCTCTCGCTAGTTCTAGTGCTTATCCAATGGTTTTGCTTAGTCAGTTCACCTTCCAGATCCAGCAGGAAACTTCTAAATCAGGGAATCACCAAGTCTTCAGAGCAGTTTGGACTTGTAGTTAAACTGTGTTCAACTGTAATTTTAGGAATTTCAAATAAAAACAGTCTATCACCAGAAAGACTGCCCAGGTGCAGAAACTATGCACGTGTTACTTGCGCTCAGGGAGGTATTTTGAGTATGATTGCCTTAGGGGCTTTTTGTGGGTTTATTGTGGTGTTGAGTTCTTTTTTAATGAAAGTACAGTAAAGCCACGCCCTGCAAGCCTCACGACATGAGGACACAATATTCTCTGTAGTGACCTGTGACAGGGGACTCTTGAAGCCTTTTGGAGAAAGGGGTATGGAGTTATCTGTATGTTTACATTTTCCTGTAGTAATTTTTCTAAGCTGACATGCAGTGACTAGTGCATATTCATCAATATCACAGCCTTAGAGAGGTCAAGACAAAAGAGTGCAAACATACTTGTCTATCGCTTCATGCTTTAAGCTTAACACAATGCCTCGTCTCTTCATTCCCAAGCAATGTGAGGTTGTAATTAATTTTCTTGAAACTGGAGCCTTTTTGTGAGTGTTGCTCAGCCGCTTTTGAGTTTATAAATAGCATTCCCAAGGGGCAGTCTGTACATCTGTGGAATCACCAGAGTTGACCAAATACCCACTGTTTAGAAAATTAATATAATAAATAATATTAATATTAATAAATAATATGCACTGTATAAAAATTAATAAAATATTACTTCTCCTGACAGTTACACACCCTAACCTTCAGTTATACTAACTGAACAATAGGATGTGTTGCCATACTCTGTAGATGCTCCTGAAAGGTTTATAACTATTTCCAGCAAGCTACTAAACTTTACAAGAAAGTTGGTTTACTGCATTTTCAATTCTGAAAGTTATCAAGTAAATTACAACTGACAAAACCATTAGGCATTACTGCTGAGAAAATATTGCCCAGATCAAGAAAGGACACACATTTCTCCCTCCCCACCCACAGACAAACCAAACTCAGTCAATTTTGGTTGTTAAAAAAGTCAGAATTTTGATTGGATTTAATAAATATGAAATATTTTCAGTTAGAAGTGTTAGCTCTCAGTAAGGTACTCGTGACTTCGAAGAAGGGCCCCTTGGCAGAACTTTGAGGCTTTCACTGATTATTTTTTTGTTGTCATGCAGAGTAAGAACTTAGATATTTATCTACATTCCTGCAGGCTTGTATATCCTCTCCCTTGGGGCATTGATGCCTGCTGCCAGCAATGCACATCAGGTTTTCTAGACAGACAGCAAGCTAAGCCTAACAACAGACTGAGCACTTCAGAAGCACCTGATAGTTTTATATTTTCCCTCCTTTAACTTTAAAGAAGTTGAAGTATTGGGGTTTATTCATTTTACCAGAGCATATTCCCACAAAAACAGCAGAAGATGAGTTTTCTGTTACATTCACTGAGTATAAGTGGAAATTTTTACTCTATTTCCCCTTTTTATAGTTATCAACATTTCAGCCTCAAGGAGGAAAAGCAGCTTTTATTCTGCTTGCAGAGATAATGAAGTTAAAGAGACAAACAGAAGGTTGGATTTATGTCTCGACAAGTAAAATGTTTTTCGGTTCCCATTTTAGTTCGGGCAGTGAGCTGAGTTTGTTTCTACTTTTCCAGATGAAAGTGCAAAGAATTGTAGGCTTTTAGTGTGCAGTCAGAGGAAAGCACTACAGACAGATTAATTACCCAGAATAGTTTGGTGCATAGTTTGGACTTGCATTTTCCCACCTGAAAGTGCACAGAGGGATGTGTGACAGAAAAGGGAAGTGTGCTCTAGCAATAGTATCTGTGTTGCCGAATGGATATCACCAAATACATTCACAAGCCTGAGTGTTTTTCTAAGGAAGCAACATTTAGCTAACTAATGAGCTGCTGTGTGACTTAATTAACCATAGACATGAGCATGGATAATTCATACTCTTCCTACCAAAAGTAGGCACCCTCCCCAAAACACCCACTCAGAGAACAATGCAGACATGATGTTTTCTATTCTATTTCACTTCTCCATCTGTGTTATTTCTAGCCCAGTCTACTGGAAATGTCAGTATCCCTTCTTGAATTTAATTAATCCTTATGACTTGGCCCTTCACATCAAATTCTTTCCTTTTTAGAAATTCCAGTTTATAATTGTTCCAGAGTTCCTGCTGTATTCAGGAACTCCCAGTCTCTCTTCATGACCTTTTGTCACAAACAACAGCAAAACCAATAGTTTTATTTAGACACACCAGACTGCTGAAAGACCGTATATTTTTCCGAGTGAGCACTTGGAAAACAGGATCAGTCTGAGATAAGGACAGATAGTAACATCGGATTGGTCAGAGACAATTTCCCATCTCAGCCATTTTCTACACCAACTAATCACAAATCTCTCATGGGAAATCAGAATTCCAAAACTTATTCTTGTTCCAATTTGAAAACGCAGTAATTCTTGCAATGAACGTTCCAGAAAACACTTGCTTCTGGAAACAAAAAGTGGTTTAAACATCCTGTGTTTTTCTTTCAGTGTTTATATTTGTCTCACAGCATGTTGGTAATGACCAGATTCAGTGAGTTTAGTCCTTTTAAACAGTTCTCTGACACCCCAGGTGACTGATCCATTTTCTTCTCAGAGCATGAAAAATCCAAGTGCCAAAGCCTCAGCGTTTTTAATTCTTGCTGATTAGCTCTACTCCTGTGTTATACAGGAACATTTTGTTACTGTAGAGCTAGTGGCCGAAAGGGACACAGGAATACCCATGCATGAAATCCATCCTTGTTATAATACTGAGAGAAGAGCTAATGTAATTCTAGAAAAGTGCAGCATGATATATTTCATGTATTCAGACATTTCAGTCACTGACTGGAATATTCTTTTGAATCTTTAGATAAACAGTGAAGCTCATTTCACCCGATTTTAGCTGCATGTTTCAGTTACTCTGCTGATGCAGATTTGTTTGATAATCTTCGGAAAGAAAGAAGCAGGTACTGACTGGAAACAGTTCATCAGATCCTAAGGTAAGTGCCTAAGATATGAGTGATAAAAGCCCTGGAGAGGTGCCAGCAACCTTCTGATGGCTGTAGAGGGAATCCATACAACTAGCATAGACTTTGATGACTAAAGTTTGATAAAGTGATGGATGGATTACATGGACATATACTCCTCCTACAATATGTCTGTATTATTTTTCCCTTTACATTCTACTAGTAAAATGTTTCCCTTGAAAACAAAATCAACAGTGCATTTTGGACAATCTAGAATTAGATTTAGTGCATGTTTCTGGAGATTGCTTCATATAGCCAAAAAAGTGAGACAAGACGTAGACACAGCTGCTTAAAGAGGAAGTCTCGAAGTGGAAAGTAATAAAATACTGGTCTAATCCAACTGTGCTCTTGCTATTTTTGAGCCTCTTGGGGTGAAAGATAACCATTCAAACTGCAAGGTCCTGCACTGGTCCTGCATTTAAGCCAATGGTGAGGAGTTGTTCAAAAGGAAAGGTATTGAAGATTAAAATCAGGGTATACTCACATGATGCAGCCATAAAAATGACAAATGTGGTTCTTCAGTTTATCGGGAGAGATGTTTCCTTTATGCTGATGCCATTATTTAATTAGTAAGACCTACTCTTGAAAAAGGAATGCAAAGCCATTAAGAAAAGTAGGTTCAACTTGGAATAGGTACAGAAAAGGTCCTTGAACCACATTGGAGTGTGAGCAGTCTAAAAGAGCTTCTTTAGTCTCACAAAACAAAGACTGAGATGGGGGTATTTGCTCTCTGTAAATGCATCTGTGGGCAGATCTGAGGGAGAGGAAATGGCTACAGTTTACAAGCAGCACTGCTCAGAATCAGTGGATGCAATATGGTGGTAATTGTGCTTAGACTGGAATTTAGAAAGGAAATATTACTGCAGAGCATAGCCATGATATTCTGAAACAATATTCCCACAGAGTTTGGAGAGAAGTTACATTAAAGGTTCCCAGGATGAACCTTGCTCATTTTATGTAATGGATTATTATCATGCAATTTGCTTTACTAGCAGGAAAAAGGATTTTGTCACATTACTTCCTAAGGTCTTGTGTACACACACACATATATATAATGTATCTTTGTGTGTATGAGTACATGTGCTGTATGTACGTATACATATATCATAGAATCATAGAGTGGTTTGGGTTGGAAGAGACATTAAAGCTCATCCAGTTCCAAACCCCTGCCACAGGCAGGGACACCTTCCACTAGACCAGGTTGCTCCAAGCCCTATCCAACCTGGGCTTGAACACTGCCAGGGACAGGGCAGCCACAGTTTCTCTGGACAGCCTGTGCCAGAGCCTCACTGAAAAGAACTTCTTCCTAATATCTGATCTAAATCTACCCTCTTCAGCTTGAAGCCATTCCCCCTTGTCCTGTCACTATATTCCTTTGTTAAAAGTCCCTCTGCATCTTTCTTGTCAGCCCCTTTATGTACCAGAAGGCTGCTATAATGCCTCCTCAGAGCCTTCTCTTCTCCAGGCTGAAAAACCCCAAGTCTCTCAGCCTGTATATTTATTTTTCAAAAATTCTATACACAAGAGTCAAGTTCTTACCATTCCATGGGAAGCAGAGTGCAAAGGCACCTATATTATAGGTTGGTACAGTGCTTTGTAGGACATGGACTTCACTATTACCATTTTGCCTTTGACATCCAGATATTCAGGAGTGGCTGCAAAATAGCACACAGATGCCAGAGCCGTCTTAGCATCACCAAGTCTGCTTACTGGTGACAGCAGTCAGTATTAAGATCACAATGAGCTAGGTAGCTCTGCTGTCTCCAGTGGGTTATCATGGTCCCATCTGCATTCTGTGTCTCTCTTTTTCAGGACAGACAGTCTTCAGATTGCAGAAGGGCGTCCCTAAAGCGGCAGGCAGAGGTGCGGACTTACAGTAATAAGGAATGAAACTATCACTCCTTCCCTAAAAAAAAATAAAATACTGAAATAAAGAACTGAAATCTTGTATCAGCTTTGGCTGTGCTCCCATACATGAACCAGGTGAGTTACCATGCCAGCCCAGAAGTGTTTAAACAGTTCTATCTGACAGCTGCTGATTAACCTGCATAGTCTAGCAGCAAAGTGGGGGGTGCCATACAGAAGCCAGGTGCTTGAACTGTCACCACTTGTGCAAGCTGGTGACCTGTAGTATCTGTTTCTGTGGGGCTGCCAGTCCAGCATCTGTCACAAGCATCTAGTTCTAGAGAGGAAACAAAGGGAAGCCCGAGTGATACATCTTCCAGCTGCAATCCCAAGGAAGTGTCATAGGAGGGCAATAGAATGCCTCTTCTGCAATGAATGAGTGGGTATTATTACAAGGCACATAAAATATTCACAAGGTGGAATTTTACCTCTACCAAAGACAGCAAACACCAAATTTGTTTAACTGAAGGAAGCTCTGCAGTTTTGCTCTTGAAGGTCCTTGAAGAGAGCTGTAGTAGGATGTCATGGCTACATGTGATAACAGTGTTGTAACTTCCATTAGGCATGATAATGAACACGATGTAGTAATATCATTCTTCTGTACTCCCATGCTGTATTTTCAGAGAGAGAGATAGAAAAAAAAACAAGAGTCATGACATCATTTTTACATGGTAACTGCTTGCCTTAGAACAGAAGATAATTTTTCTTTCCATTTACTTATTTTTTGTAAGTACAACAGCACTGCCCTATGCAGTTCACCATCTCCTGTCCCTCTACTTTGTCTCCTTTCATGTGTATTTGTTGGGATATTTTTAACAGACCTTATTCTCCCTTGGCCTGCACCACTTTTTCTCCTTGTCCTCACCTCCACACACCGTTTATTCTTGTTTAAATTATTTATTAATTTTATTTAATTCTGTAAGGCCATTTGCAAAAGAGATAGTGTTTAATCCACAGGTTTGTTCTGTATATCTTGCTTGTAAAAGACGCTGATAAACTTCTTTGTAATAGGCTTTAAGATGAGGATTGTAACTACATGATCTTTAAGGTCCCTTCCAACCCAAGCCATTCTATGATTCTATAGTACTTGTTTCTGGAGCACTAGCTATATACCTGTTGCCTTAAAAATCTCAAATAATTTCCCTAAAGCAGTTATAACAGTTACGAATATATATTAGTTGCCTCTGGTTTTGCCTGCCTAATTTGTTATTTTATGAATCACCTAGGTTTCATATAGTAACTTCCACAGCCAATTTAAGACAATCCAGACATCAGAGCCCAGTCTGATCAAAGCAGCAGAAGGGCAATACCAGAGCAGGAGAGTAGGAAGCCCATGGCCTGGGAAGGCAAATTAGCTCCAGGCACAGTGGTAAACCAGAGAGAAGATGAAAAGACAGGAGCCTGAAGTTAGAGGGAGGAGAAGGCTGATGAGGAGTTGCAGGCAATACAGCAGACACAGGCCAGGCAAACAAATGTCTTTTCCAGGAAATGAGCACAAGCGTTCAGGAGGAAACTTACCTCATACATAGTCTTTGTATCAGATACATCTGACCTAAACCTCTGAGCTATAAGCCTAATGATTGAGTTCTAAGGGAGAAGGGGAACCCCATCCAGAAATCATTAAGAGGATGGCTGCTCGGAAGAAGGGAGCAAACAGCTGGAATCTGGTAGCAGGGAAGGGACCTAAGGAAATAGATTAACAGTCATGTTTGGGGCAGGCATCTGAAAGATACTGGATTTTCATTTAAGTTTTTCATGTGTGGAGCATATATAGTAAAAGAGCCCACAAAATAGAACAAAACAAAATCCCAGGCCTGTGAAAGAGAGAAATTACACAGTTACTATAACATAAGAAAAACCTGAGCAAATCAACCAAGCCAAAACAGGCCTAAAGTGACTGGTCTGTCTGATCTCTCACATAGCTTGTAGCTTTAGTCCATGAAAGTACATATTAAAAACGGAGAAAGAAGGAACAATAGTTAAGAGGATCCTTTGGGAAAATTGAGTCTTGGGGAGAAAGTCACCGATGAAGAGGAATAATGGTCAAAAAGGTACAGCTTGCTAGAGAAACCAGAAAAGAGAAATAGCTCAGCATGGCTGAAGGGTAGTTCAGACTTGAGGCATCAGCTTTTTTATCCTGGAAGGAGAGGCAAGGCTCACAGGCTGCCAGTGGGGTGTTAGTCCTGGAGACACAAACCAGCCTGCAGTTTGTTTGCCATGAAATTATAGAGGAAAACTTCAAATTGGTTTACTTTGTTTATTGCTTGACATAGTGGAAGGTGCACTCAGTCACTACGTGCTATTGTGTTTACTTTTTCTTCACCTTTAATAAGCTACTACCATTCTAAACACTGACTCATTATTGTGATAGGAAAGGAAATTTTCCCAGGTGTCTGGGCTGGGGCTTAAACCAATCTTCACAACAGATCTTCAGAGATCATCGAAGCCAGCCCTTACGGCTGCCAGCCAGGGTCTTCCAACAGTATTGCAGAAAAGCTCACAGTACTTATGATTGATTTGGCTGTTGTCAAAAGGCTGTAGCTGTGCTAATTGCTGTGAGAGCAGCACCTGTCCCCAAAAAACATTGAGTCCAGATTTTGGGAAATGACTTGGGGCCACCATTCTGCCCAGGACCAAAAATATTCCAAGTACAAGGAAACAGTGCTAATTCAACCCAAGTAGAGAACCAAAATGACTTAATGAAATAAGAGGAATCCAGCCACAGGCAGATGTTAGAAAAGCAAAGTTTAGCCCAGTAGGATCTGGAGGCTGTAGGCTTCTCCTTCAACATGTAAACCAACAGCCTCAGAGTGCAGTTCTTGCAAAGTCTAATAACATTATTTTGCTATGACTGTGTACCGTTTTTCTGACAAAGCTGCTCTTGTGTCCCTGTGCTTTTTCTACAACAGATATTTATAGAAACTGTAGTCACAAAGCTGCCAAAAGCACTTCCTGTAAATTACATAAAGTGTCTGTCTCCCTTTCAGTATCACGAGGACCTACTCAGAAACTTCCCATTACTTTCAAGACCTTTATTTTGCAAGATAGAAGAGCTCTGGCGGTTACCATATGCTATATATGCACTCAAAGAAAACACTGGTGATAAGAGAGGACTGAGGACTGAGTAACTGGAATAGTGACAGTGTTCATGTTGTCACAGGAGTTTTTGTTGGTGGGGTTTTATCAGATCTATAAAATGTTTTCTTGAGCAGATTTTTCCTCTGAATGCTTAATCAGATTCACCAACATGCCATGTATTGTATTGCTGATGTGTCCCAGGGCAGAAGTGCCTGTGACTGTAACCTCTCTTTAGTATCTATCAAAATAGTGTATGCTCCCTCCACACCCAGTATCTTCACAATAAACGAGGTGCACATTTTCCCCAGTTAGATCTGGGCTATGTACACCTTTATGGGTGAGGAGGTCCTGGTGTATTCCCAGTAATAAGAGGTAGTTTAAAATACACGACATTCTGAAATAAAGCTAATTTGCCTGGGTTAGTTTTACATCCAAGTGAGCATAAAATGGTTGATTATAGTGTTCGAGAGGAAAGCATGAGATTAAAGAATTGATCTAATCTGCATTGTAGTTAGTAAGAAAACATCCACTTATTTTAGTGGGAATGAGTTTGGGCCTAAATGTGCACACTTCTTGGAGTTCAAAAGAAAATGTGATCCAAGCAAAAGGTATAAGAAATGTGGAGATCATGTTACATAGTAAACAATCCCATGAGCCCATGCTGTGTCCTTTCTTTGCCTGCCTTTGATGCTGGAGCTCCCATTTTATTCATACAGACTTGATCCTGCTACCTTTGAATTTAGTGGAAAAATCTCTCACTGACTTTGTGCAAAAACTGACTTTATATACTTACATGGCTTTTATAAAGAATGAAGAAGTTTTGTACTTTCATTGTGTGATAGGATCCTAAGTTCCCCCACCGGAGGAAGGAAACAACCAGGGTTGTATTATTTGCATCAGCTTTCAGCTCTGGGCAGGCCCAGGGACTGCAGAGGACCCACACCCCCATTTTCCATCTGCTGTCCTTTTTCCTCTCTTCAGCAAAATGCCAAAGCAGGCCAGAACAATGATGCAAAAAGGGATTAGGGGACGCGCAAGCAGGGGAAGGAGCAAAGGAAAGATGGAAGGAGAGGGCTGTACAGAGGGATGTAGAACTGTAGGATCATAGAATAATGGTTTGGGTTGAAAGAAACCTTAAAGATCACCTAATTCCTGCCATGGGCAGGGACACCTTCCACTAGACCAGGTTGCTCAAAGCCCCATCTAACCAGGCCTTGAATGGGTTGGGCCATCTACCACTTCTCTGAGCAGCCTGTTCCAGGGGCTCACCACCCTCACAGTGAAGAATTCCTCTCTAATATCTAAACTAAATCTTCTTTCTGTCAGTTTAAAGCCATTGCCCCTTCCACTGTCACTACAGACCTTTGTAAAAAGTCCCTCTCCATGTTTCTTGTCAGCCCCTTTAGGCACTGGAAGCTGCTGTAAGATCTGAATAAGGAGCTTTCTCTTCTCCAGGCTGAAGAAGCCATGGCAGAGGCGCTCCAGCCCTCTGAGCATCTTTATGGCCTCCTCTGGCCTTGCTCCAAAAACTCCAAGTCCCTTTTATGTGCGGGGTGCCCAGAGCTGGATACAGTACTGCAGGTGGCATCTCATGAGAATGGAGTGGAAGGGCAGGATTACCTCTCTTGACCTGCTGGTCATGCTCCTCTTGATGCAGCCCAAGATACAGTTGGCTTCTGGGCTGCAAATGCATATTGCTGGGTCATGCTGAGTTTCTTGTCAACCAACATGCTCAAGGCTCTGCTGCTTTCAATCCAGTCTCTGCCCAGCTTATATTTGTGCTCGTAACCCAGGTTCCTGCCAGCAGCCACCTGCAATGGTAGCCTCCACCAAATGAGCAATCACTTTTATAACAGCCTGGGGCAATGATTAACAGAGGATAAAATCCTGCTGAGCCACTCGCTGAGACTAGTCCTAGTCTGTACAGCTCATTTTTTTTGTGTAATATTTGCAGCACTATAGCAAGGGTTAGGAAGTGCCAGTGGAGGCTGTCATGTCCCAGCCCCAGCGCTGGCTGCTGCTGTTGTTGTCCCACAGGAGATGGAAAGGTCCTGGCTGTGGAGTGAACAGTAGGCTGCAGGCTCCAGGGAATGGTAACTGATAGTGGAGGGCACTCAGCGGGAGAGGAGCAGAGGGGCTGTGAGCATTACACAGCTCATTATGGCTTTGGGATTTCCTGGCAACATCACACTGTTCTAATTTAGTTTGGAATTAAGGTGATTTCCCAACACGATGTTTTGCTCTTAAAACCTCTCTCTTAACTCCCCTTGTGTTAATTTATTAACAAATTAGGGTGTTTTCTGTAGCAGATGAAGCTACTTGCATTCACAATTGCACAACAGTGGTTTAAAAATAGTAGCAAGTAATTTAATAGCTCAAACACCGGGTGTCTACTTGGAGAATAAACATGTCTCCATGTTAGCTCAGCTCTTCAAACAAACTAATAATTGCTTCCAGAGATAAAATATTTGCAAGCTATTACTACAGAGCTCTTTCACTAAAGCGAAGGAGGCACACTTGTCTCTTTGGAGCAGGCAAATGGCAACAGAGAAAGTTGTGCTCCATAATCAGGCTTCAAGAACCATCACGTACCTGTATCTCTGACAGCTCAACATTAAAACCATATAGGTGGAGCATTCATCCATGCTGCTGTTTCCCAGGCCACCCAAAAGAGATTGTGAATTTGTTAATTAATTTCTAAAAAACACTGTGTTTCTGTCCCTGAAAGCAAATAGCCCAGGGAGATGTAAAATGTGTTGAACAGAGAACAAGAGCCTGCAAGGGATTTAATCATCTGAATATTTTGTATTCTTCAAAAGCAGTGGAAGAGGAGGGAAATGGAAGTGTCAGCTCGTGTCTTCACACAGAGACGTGTATTTTCTTGCAAGTGGCTGTTTCGCTTCAAAGCATCTGACCCTGCAGCTGCTAAAACTAACAGCCAGTGAAGCTGCTTCTTCATGCCAGGGCAGGTTGGTTTGGGGACTGTCTGAAAATAACAGAGGTAGTACATTGCTTTCTAGAGACTTCTTTAGGGTTATACAGTACAACGTATCACTGGCTCTTGTTTACAGAAACATCCCTCATTCCAACAACAGCAGCATTTCAGATCACAGTTTTAGTTCAGCTTTTCCCATTCTCGACATAATTTGGAACAATTTCATACTAAAAATAACCTGGCAGGAAAAAAATAATCAAAACAAAGAACTCAAGTCATAAATCTGTATTGTTTCCCTCTCAAGGGATAATAATATTGTGATATGGCAATAGGCCACAGCAGTAAATTGCCCCATATCTACACTGGACACCTGCTGCATCAGAATGGCACATTTCTGTTCATAGTGACACAATCCAAAATTAACTTGCCCTAGCAAGCTCACTTAAATTATGATGTTTAAAAAATGGAGACCCTCACTAGCATTGAGGAGGACATGTGAAGTACATAAACTGCTTCTGAGCTTTGAGCATCTTCAGTGGGAACCTGGTACGTGTAAATCCCAGGACTGCTCACATGTTTTGCAGTAAACATTTGTCTTAATTAAACCTCTGTGGACTGAATTTTTGGCCAAGGGGCTACTTAAAATTTAGAAATTAGGCAAGCCTTGGCAGGGCAGATTCTCTCCAGCCATGTAACATAAACTAGTGTTGTGTTCCCCCATATACAGCTAAAGGCAATGCCTGACTGTTGTTAGAACCGTACTGCCCTACTGCCCAGATCTCTTGCCCAGGAGGAATACTTCATATTTCAGTTGCAGGTTTTTCCTGAACTGCTTTGAATTCCCACCTTACTGTACTCTAATTAACTAGATCACCTCAGCAGAGATTCCTCCTCCACTCCTTATGGGCCCATAAACACACACTAAATGCAACCAAAACACTTTTTGTGACTGGAGGGGGGTGTCTTTATTTGGGACTGGGGAGCCTTAGGGAACTGCCTCCCACTTTTTACTTGAATCTATAAAGCCACCATTTGGTAAAGAACAGAGACCGTCAGGCAGCTCCTACTATCGTTGTGAGCATCCTGCTTGTGGTTACCATCCTAACATTGATCTGGAAACCTCACACAAAGAATTTAGGCATTGTGTATTCAGCTCCTGCAGCATCAGTTTTTCAGCAAAACCTGCCTTTGCAGATCTGTCTTAGGAACATTCCACAGATGGTAGAGCCCTTGTAGTATGGTTATCCTGGTTCTGTACCTCTGTTATTCAGAAGGAGCCTCTGTACATAGGAAGGAAGTTTTAAAATGATAGTCTGTGAGGATTTCCAGCAATCAGAACTCATGATCCATGGGGATTATTTGTAGTTTATTGTGAACCGTGTCTCATTTGTCCTCCTGAAGAGGAAGCTCAATGACTCACTGTTTGAGGTAAAACATAATGATTTTTGCCAGATAACTTCCAACAAAGGAGAGCATTTAGTGTAAACTAATCAGTTATTGTACAGCAGGTCTCTGACTAGTTTGCAGTGAGACAGAGGACAGAATTTAATACGCTAAACACAAGTTGGAATGGTTCATTCATTTGGGACTTCAAAACACTAGTGCAAGTGGACTTCTGTAATTCAAGCTGATTATTTTATGTCCTTTTGCAATATGCAGAAAAAAAATCAAGTTCTTTTCCTCTTTTCAGAATTATTTTTGCATATATAAAGGCTGTTGCAAACTTCAACATTCATTCTTTTTTCTAGAATTGTCTAGAAGTTTGTAGAAATGGATTAATTGTCTACACCTTAAGTGTTTTTCCCAAACTAAGCACACTTACTCTGTTTGCAGCCTTAGCAGTGTTATCTAGACTGGAAGGATCATTTCAACATCTTACATTCCATAGGCTAGTTAAACAAATCGATTCTTTACAAGTCTGCCTTGCCTATTGTTAATTAGATGTTTCCTGCATTTTACAAACACTGTTTTGATATATTCTCATAAATGCAGTGAGACTGATTGGTCACAGTTCCTGTGTACCTCCCTTCCTTTTTTTTAAACCATACTAACCGTGCATGCTCTTCTCAACTGCCCTCAAACCTCATCTGTCCTCACCACCTTCTCAAGGATGATCACTAACATCTCATCCTGCTACAACAGCTACCTCAGCATTTTAAATAAACTTCATTTTTCTTAAGTGACTACTGAAGGAAAGAAGGCATTAAGCCTATCAGCCATTATTATTCTTCCCTTCCCATCACATAACTCCATAACTCTTTCGTATGTCATGACTTTGGATAATGTCCTCATGTTATTCTTCATTCAGTTTCCTTTCTGTATCTTATTCTGATCTTAATTTCCTCCCCCCCCCCCCCCCCTGATTATACTGGTCATAGAAATTCAACCACTATCTACATTATGTAAAAATCCATTTGATACAGGACTTAAGTGCAGTAACTTAGCTTTTGCCTGTTACGTAATAGTAAGCAAATACTGCTTAAGCAAAATGCCACAGATTTTTACAATCAAGTCACTTTTATATTCAAGGGGACAACTATGCCTGTTCCCCTCAAGCTCCTGATGAAACTCCTCCTTGCACCCAGGAAGGTGAAGGTGTTATCCCGAGCCTCAGTAAAATTTTGTGAGCATTTCTCTCTCACACAGTGAAATCGCCAACTATTTTCAGCATGTGCAAAATCAGCAGGTAGATGGCAGGTACATGCAGTAAAAGGAGAAGTAATATTGCAGCTACTGTTGTACTTAGCTGTTGAAAGAAAATAAAAGACTCAAGGTTAAAGGCCAATGGTGAAAGCAGTACTTTGCTCAAAGATTATTAATAAACATGCAAAAGAGGAACATTTTGACCATTTAAAGCCATACTTTTAGTCTTTTTGAATACCTGAAACTGAACAATATGTTTAAAGAGCTGCTGTGGCTGAGGTTGAATAAACCCAAATCCCAGGTATTTTCTGAATGTTTGTCTGTTTCCCACACTAACCAGGAAGCAGTATTTTGACAGTTCTGAATTCTGAAGTGTTTCTTCAATGCTGTTTTTCTCTGGTTTTGAGTTTTGTTGTTTTGTTTTTTTTTTATTTCTACTGTTTAAAGTGTTTTTGTTTAAACAGAACTGAGAGATTTAACAGTAATTTTTGTAACATTTCTCTAATCATTGATCAAAACACGAAGTGAGCCTGTTCTAATGTATTTTTACTAGTGAGCAAAAACATGAAAAGCCCAGATGCCTGGCTGCCTATGTGAGCTGAGGGCAAAGTTTGAGCAGCCTGGTATTTACTCACAACCAACTTTAATACTGTACACTTCCCATCTTTAAAATCCCCTTCAATCATTAACTGATCCCTCACAGTTCAGCAATGCAGGTAGATTAATTTCTTCCTGTCTTGCAGACAAAGTGATACAGTGAGTTGAAAAACCACAGAGGGAGTTGCCGTCAGTGCCCCCATTCAGAACATGATTTAATTAATCTTTAGATGATGGTAAAAATGGCTGTGTTTTCCCTTTCACTCAGTGTGTCATCCACCTTGCTCACATTTTCCCATCTTTATTACACACTTGTCTCCCCTTGCTTTTCACAAAAGAAATTCTGTTTCTTTTTTTCCATCTCCTTGGTCTCTTCTTTCCCCATGAAAGCTCTGGCCCAGGGGAAAGGATCCTCTGTCTTGCTTTTGGATAATCTCTTCATTTCTTGGCAGACAGTCAGGTGAAAAGCAAAGCAGAGAGCTTTGGCACAAACCAGAGGCTGAGTGTTTGGTTGTTTGGGAGAATTTTTTAATTGTTTCTAGGAGATTTTTTTTCCCCATCTCTTCTTGGGAATGTTTCACATAAGCTGCCCTTTAGTCCAGGGAGAGAATAAGAACCCATTATATTAAAGGCTGAAGTTTGATGTTGCAGCTATTCACAGGAAAGTGGGACTTTCCTTTTATTGTTCACAACAAACATTTTCCTTTATGAGAAGCATAATAGAAAGGCAGGTCTGAAGCTTAGGGAAAAAGATGTTTTGCCCAACTTTAATCAGATATGAATTGCTTGTGAAGTTTTACGAGAAGCATATTGTTTGAGCTTATGAACACCGCCTGATACTTCCTTTTCTTCTTGGATGCATCATTACAAAATAAATACGGGAAAAGATAAAGTGTAACTATTCTAATGTTTCACAAAAAAAAATCCTGTTAAAAAATAACTGGTGATAAGCTGCTGGATCCCTGCACATGGTCTGACTGCTCTGAGTGAGCTGTTCCTGAGTCTGTAGCACCTCTGTGTGGGCTGAGCCAAGAAAAGTGATTCCTCCTCTCTGGTTGCAGGATTCACTGCTAGCCATCGATCATTTCTCACCTGGCATGAAACATCTTAGAGGTGTCCTTGCTAACTCTTTAACTGCCAGATTTCCATTTGATGGAAATAAATCCCTGTGCTTTTTGAAATCAAACACGACCTGGACATTCCAATTTTAACACTTTCCAAGCCTTGAGTTCTATTAATCACAGACAAAACTTACCTCATGAGTCCCCATCCACTACCAACATGCAGCCCATCCTTGAATTCACCACAGAGAAGAATGGCTGTTTTCTCATCCTGACACAATCAGCTTTGACTGACAATGAGGACCTCCTGAGATGGAGAAATGATGCAGAAGGAGCAGGAAAATCCTGGGCTCCTCATGCCCCTACTCCAATCTCTGGCTCCTTCTTCACCCACTGCTGTGGGGCAGCTAGTAAGAGTAGCTGAGCTTTGTTTTCTATCTACAACTACTAATTGTGGATCAGCATCACAAAGCCGATGTCTCCAGTAGGACATAGTCCAGTCTTAGAGGGTGAGATGCTCTCAGTGTGGCTCTTTCTGTATCGTGGCTAGCTGATGGCATTAGTGGTTGTATCTGTGGGGAAAAAGAACTGTTCAGTCATGCTAGAATTAGTCTTACATGTACAGGTACTTAAGCACACAAACACTGCAGGTGCTGTATGGAACTGTTCCTCCTTTCTGGTAGAATCCATATGCCTGCATGATGCTCATATAGGGTTTGCAACAGCTGGAGTTCATAGGATTGTTGAGCTTTGGCTGACAAATGTTGAGTCCCTTGGCAGCAGCTGTAACCTTAATAGTCTTTAGATTCCAAATTCAGTGATTGTCAGTCATGATCTCTGTAAAATAGGTATTTTCTAAGTTATACAAAGTAAGTGTGCTCTCTTTTTCTACATTCCCCATGTCTGTATAATATGTCCGTGAAGCACAAGGCACAGTCTTTTCAGCAAATGTTGCGGTTTACCTTCACGCAAGCTTACTCTGAAATAATTACGTCAGTGTTCTTACAAGTTCCTTATTACTTCAGGGAAAGGTCTATGAATGTGCATGTTTCTTTCAGAGTAAACTGAACTGTCAGCCAACAAAAGAAATACCCTGTATGGGAAGGTTGCTAGAGGGGAAGAATAAAGCTGATCTAATTTAGGCAGATTCGGAAAGGTAAAGTCTGGAGGCGTGAAGAGCTAAAGCCTACTGCATTCCTGGAAAACCTCTACTGGAGCAAAGTTCATGGGGAATTACATAACTAATGAATGATGTGCTGGAGAGGGCAGAACTAAAAGGATGAATTGACTCTGTGTGTCCATAAGGAAAAAAAACTAGCCAGTGTTCGGATTAAACCAGTTTTGAACTATGCTCACTGCAGTCCCCTGTATTTCTTCAGGAGATGTTGTCAGGTTGAATTCTGATTCATTTCAGCAGCACAGTTGAAATCATGAGTTTATTGCATAAGGGCAAAAAGGGAGAAAATAATTTCAATAAATAAATTGTATCAAACTTTGGCCTTGTTTTTCCTCACCAAATGCCAAAGTGAAATTTCACAAGACCCATTTTTTGATTGAAATTGCATGGCTGTTCTCCAGCCATGTATTGGACATTTCTGTCATAAGGGGTAAAAACACCAGTAAAATTCTTGGTTTAAGGATTAGATGATATAAAAAAACCCCATCTGTTATTCATACAATCTACATACACCAGTGGTGCGGAAGGGTTTGGGCTGTGCTGACAGCTAATGGTAATGTTTGCATCATATATGATTTTAGTGTAAATGCTTGCATGTACAAATGCACTTATAGAAATTCAATTTTACAAGTTCATATATATATTTTGCTATAATTCAGTCAAGTAAAACTGGAAGAAAGTGACTCAAAATAACATGGAAAATGTTTTTTATTTTTTATAATCAAAATAATTTTCCTATTCAGAATGATTTAATAAACTCATACCACAGATTAAATTGCTTGAAGAACATAACTTGTGAAATTAAACATTTTAACCATCATATAATTAATGCTGACATGCACAACCCTTAATTAACCACAAGGTTTTTACAGAACCTGATGTTTTCAGTGGGAAATTTCTATTAAAATTTCTCTAATATATAAAAGCCCACGTTTGAAGGAAATGCATGAATAATTTGCCTTCCAGCACACCTCTCTCTCTAGAGAGATGTGTTTCTCTCTGTGCATCCTTTCTTTTGTGTAAATACTGGGGAAACTCTCCAAGCAAAACTGGATGCAGAGTTAGCCTTATGCCGAAATGTCTTTCCATGTTATTACAGCCCCTTTTACAAAGATACTTGGACACTTTTGCACATCAATCAGACCGAGCAGGAGGGCTGGTCCATGAAGCCCAGTCTTGTCATTGTCCAAGGTGCTGTAGCATTAATTCAGTCAAACTTAAGATCTCACAAGGACACCCCTGAGGAAGGAAGCATTTGGCAAAAAATCCCCCATATTTTTCCTTGGTTTCTTGGTCATGGCATTCATTCAGAAGGGATTTTAGATGGAGAAGCTGCCTGGAATATGATCTTTGAAAAATCAAAATAGTTGTACTTATTATACCAAGGTTCACTCTAGCTCTTGAGTGTGAAGGACAGGGAGTCTCAGGAAGCATTCACCTTTTCATGTTCCCCACAGGCCTGTCACTTTGATGAATCAAGCAGGAGAGCATCCCACATTTGATTTCCCCTTGAGCTCTGCACACTGTCTATCTCACAGCCTCTATCCAAGTATGTGAAACCAAGTGCCAAGCACTTTGGTTAGGTCAACATTTTTACCTGCCTACATTCTGTCCAGGCAAGATATACCCAGAGATAAGGAGGATCTTCTCTAGATGCTGCCTAACCCCATAGTGCTTTTGCTGAAGCATTGGCCAAAGGCACTACATATATCCCTTGGCCCCTAGTTTAACAGTTGGACTTCACTGATCTCAAAGATCTTTTCTTAACTAAACAATTCAATGATTCTATACTTATACTTCTGTGTGGCACTGCACATTATCACCCCCCTCCCTGTTTCAAGGCTGCTGTGGAAAACCTGATGCATCCCACCATGTAGAACTGTCAAGTTTGCACAGGTCTCTGTAGACTATAACCAGCTGATTTTTGTGGGTCAGGGCCAAAAGGAATCTGATATTGCTGATGGTTGTGCTGAGGTGCTGCAGACTAACTGGGGGAGACTGAGTGAATGTCACCAGGAAAACGGAGGGCTTGCTGTCCATATACATCTAAAACGAAAGCTGAATGGGGCTGGCTGCAAACAGATATGTAGGAGGGTGCTTGGAAGGATGTCCTGTGCTTCCCACACTGACTAACACTTGCATCTTGTAATCTTGGTGTTCTCCACTGCATTCTGTCAGAGAGACAAAGAAGAGGCAGGAGGCTCAAGCTGATTGACAGCAAATATCACTGCAGCCTGTGGTGACCCAGTTTGCAATGCTTTCTGCTTTTCTGTGAACGCAGGAAGGTCCCCACAGAGATGAAGAGAAGCTGGTGATTCTACCAAGTGTTTGTCCTCTCCTGCCCCTGACATGCATCAGTTATGTGGCAAGGGGGTCAAGTGAAAATTGGAAACAAGTCTGTATTCACAATTCAGATGAAGCTGGTGCAGAGCAGATTGAGACAGGTGCAGCTCAGAGTGATGCACAGGCTTCCTAGGAAAGGGGTTGAGTCACCGTCCCTGGAGGTAGTTAAAAGACATGTAGATGTGGCACATGATTTAGTGGTGGACTTGGCAGTGCTAACAGTTGAACTCGATGAACTTAAAGGTCTTTTCCAACCTAAACAATTTTTTGATTCTATGATCCGCTGTCTGACTTGCTCCAGTGTTTTTCTGATAATAGTTCTTTACCACCTCCACCTTCTCCTTAGCCATACAGGCCCCTCCAGAAGGGGATTATGGGTTGTTCTCATCCTCCAGCAAAGGAGGGTACCTTTTCACCTGCAGCTTCATGTTCCTTTGGGTGCATCCCACTGGCAGCATGCTGAGAACAGCACTCTTACAGAGTGCGTGTTCTTAGACAGTATATGTCTCTGACTGGTATCTGGTCTTCAATGTAGCACCAAATAAGACAATAAAACCTTAGAGGGAATGTGGTGCAAAAGAGCTGTGTCACAAATCACAGTCAGGCAGGTAAGGCACTCATGTGACAGCTGCCTTAACCAAGATGCTGCAGAGGCAAGTTTCAGCCCAGGCTTAATAAGGGACCATAAACCCACAAACTAAACCCAAACAAATAAAAAGTTATAAGTGAGTAAACATTACACGTTGGTCTTGAGATGCAAAGTAAGCACACATAATGATGGTGCATTGCAATATGATGGGCAGAGATAAGGCTCTTTTTGGGAGTATGTAGCATGCCATATTTCACATGTGGTTGATTTTTTTAGAGGGAATTTATGTTCATTATTTATGTACTATATAGCACCTGGCCCTTCCTATCAGGGATCTCATATTTGCACTGAACAAATACGGAACTGAAGTATTTCATTTGTGTTTTACATACAGCCCTGTCCATGGAACTGTAGATATGTCAGTGTCAGGGAAAGGGCATCTAATGTCTGCTCTGTGCCACGGGGACAGCTTTTGTGTCAGGAGTGTCATGATCGCGTTTCACCTTTTCTGCATATTCTAATGAGCAAGCAGCACTCTTCCCCTTTGCACCACACTGGGCAAAACATTCCTGCGTCGTGTGCAGGAGCCAGGCTATACCGGCCACACCGCGCACAGTGTTCTTCAAGTAATCTCTCAATCGCTCGGACTAAGCTGGAAAACCCTACACATTGGGGGAAACAATTCCTTGTCCCTCATAGTTTGGTCGGCAGGTGGCTCTGCAAGCCTTGGAGTTGCACAGTGGGGATGAGGGGGAGCCTGGCTGCGTGCCCTTATGCAGTTGCTGCTTTCTGCCCAAAACCTGCAAACCGCCACGGGTTTGTCTAACCTTTGTTCTCTCCGACATCTTTCCCACCCTGACCTTGTTCCTTTCTGACAGACGTCCATTCACCCCATCCTGTTCTCCCTGGAGTTCCAGCCGCATGATAAGCACACAGTCATTCAATCACACCCCATTGCAGCTGTGCTATGATGTTTTTAGCTGAACACCGATGACATTAGCTGGGTGAGTACATTAGTGTGACAGCTCCTGCAGCTGCAGTGGGCCTGTGCAGGCAGCACTGCAGCACTGTCCTCCTGCCTGCAGCATTGGGATACTTCACACATATTTACTATGCTGCATCATGTCTCTGCCAGTATTGGAGATAGAATCATAGAACCACACAATGGTTTTGATTGGAAAGGACCTTAAGATCATCTAGTTTCACACCCGTGCCATGAGCAGGGATGCCTCACACTAGATCAGATTGTTCAAGACCCTGTCCAGCCTGGCCTTGAGCACTGCCAGGGATGGTGCATTTACCACTTCCCTGGGCAACCCATTCCAGTGCCTCACCACCCTCACAGTAAAGAACTTCTTCCTTATATCCAATCTAAACTTCCCCTGTTCAAGTTTGAACCCGTTACCCCTTGTCCTCTCACTACAGTCCCTCATGAAGAGTCCCTCCCCAGCATCCCTATAGGTCCCCTTCAGATACTGGAAGGCTGCTATGAGGTCTCCACGCAGCCTTCTCTTCTCCAGGCTGAACAGTCCCAACTTTCTCAGCCTGTCTTCATACGGGAGGTGCTCCAGTCCCCTGATCATCCTCATGGCCCTCCTCTGGACTTGCTCCAACAAAGATACAGCTGTTAGCTGAGGTGCACTCTCTGGCACTGAATAGGTTAAATCAGCAGCTGCTATCTAACATATTACAGAAGATACAACTCATAATAGTATTTTGTCGTATTTTTCCATGCCTGATGCTGGAAGTCCCTAGAGGTCCAATCTGCTTGACATTTATTCCTATCTGGCAACTCAATTTTACTGGCCATGCACAGTCAAGAATTGCATTTTATAGATAATTCATTTAGGTTGGGGATGCAAGCCAATTTAAAAAGCACTTATGCAAATCTGAATAACACAGGCTTGGAATAGGCATTGAAAAAAGTGCATCCTTTCCAGCTGGAGGCCTTTGCAGCAGATTGCTATGGAGATATCAGGAAGATTTGTCATGGGTGGCAGAAGTTTTTCACGTAAACAGAACATTACCAACACAGTAACATCCAGGACTGGCAAAAAGGGTTACAGCTTTACCTGGTACCTAAAAAGATGGGCTTGTTCTCTAAAACAAGAATCATGTAATTGTTTAGGTTTTAAAAGACCTTTAAGGTCATCAAGTCCAAGTTAACCCAGCACTGCTGAGTCCACCACTAAACCGTGTCCCTAAGCATCTCATCTACATGTGGGATGGTGATTCCACCACTTCCCTGGGCAGCCTGTTCCAATGCTTCACAATGCTTTCAGTGAAGACATTTTTCCTAATATCCAATCTAAACCTCCCCTGGTGTAACTTGAGGACATCTCATCCTATTACTTCCTACTTGGGAGAAGAAACCAACACCCACCTCACTACAACCTCCTTTCAGGAGCAGCAATGCTGAGTTTTGGCTCCCTTGTCAAATTCCAGGCAAATCAGGGCAAGAGCATGCTCATTTGGCCAGAGAGTGTTTTCCTGGCTGAAAGCCATTCCTTCAGGGAAGCTGGCAGAGCCCACCCAGCACGCAGAACAAACCACACTTTGCCTATTCCCACCTGCCCAACTCAGCCCAGCATTCAGCAGGGTCAGCTTCCCCTGCAGATGTCTCACAGGCACTGCGTAGCACAATGTGGAAGGGAAATGTAAAAAGCTCCAGTTCAGATGCATTAACGAAGATGTCTGCATCCATCTACAGAGTCCTTGCCCTGCTTTTCAACCTAGTCCCATGTTCCTCACTCAGCTACAGCTCCCCAGATGGATCTGACCATGCAGAACCTGTGTCCACACTGTGGCTGGGCCAGGACTGCAGTACAGGCTTCCTAGTGCAAACACACCTTCACAGACCAGTTTGGTGGAAATGCTGTGGCCTAGAGCAAGAAAGGCACCAGGGGCCTTCCCTTCTGTCCCACCTGCTCTGCTCTTGCAGGAGCCATGGTCACAGTGGGGAGTCACAAGTCAGGCATCACGGCTGGAAATGGCAGAGCTTGTGTGTCACAAGAGCCCAGATTGCAGGATATGTCCCTTGGGGGTCCGACCCCTAACTGCAGTCACCACTTGGTCAAGTCACCTATGTCAGCAATCACCAGCTGGCTTCAGTGGCTGCTCAGGTTTCTAGCTTTCACCATGCAATTTGCAGAAGGCCTCAACGTCTCTGGAGCAGCCACACAGCTCTGAGAGGGCCACCCAAGGTATGTGCAACCTGCTGCTGCAGGGGCTGCTCAGGGTTGTCAGCACCCTGCAGACCTTTCCATGCCTCACTTCTTCATCTCTGAGTACAAGCAAGGAGACATCCTTGCACCATTCAGTCAGGCTGTGTGGGAAGTATAAGACAGGGCTCAGCAGCCCTGTGACTCAAACCAGGACAGCACTGTAGAGTGCTAGGGCAGTGCTTTAGTGGATAGTAGCCTTAGGAAAGAACAGCAGTTACTCCTTCCCTGTCCATCTCCTCAGCTGTCTTTCCACATGTCCTTCAGTCACTCTTTTTCTCTGGTTCCTGTTTCCTTCTCAATGAGCTGAGCTGCAAACCACTGTTTTGACTTTGCAGGCTCCAGACTGACACCAGGACTAAAATCTGCCATGGGGCTCTTCTCCTCTGTCTCAGCCATGTTAATTGAAAATAACAGCAAACAGAAACTGGACTCCTTGTTGGGTTTCATCATTACTCATCAGTTTGGGCAGGATGGGACAGGGTGATTGTTGCTCAAGGATGATGCTTGATGCCATAATGGCCTCAAGCTGCGGCAGGGGAAGTTTAGACTGGATATTATGAAAAGTTTCTTCACAGAGAAGGTGCTCCGGCATTGGGACAGGCTCCCCAGCAAAGTGGTGAAGTCGCAGTTCCTGGAAGTGTTAAAAAAAACACGTGAATGAGGCCCTCAGTGACAGGTTTAGTGGCGGATTTGGCAGAGATGGGGTAAAGGTTGGACTTGATGATCTTAAAGGTCTTTTCCAACCTAGTTGATTCTATGATTCTATGTAAAGGGCCAACCTGGGGGACTAAAATATTTGGAGGATCCACTGCCTAAGGATGCCTTCACAACTCATGGCAGCACAAGGGAGTCTTGCTCTCAGTATTCGGGTCTGGGGTGGCATTCAAAGTCATCGCAGAGTATCTTCGGCTGGGCTGACCAGTAACTAGCAAAGCTTCTCAGTCATTTTTGAATGAAAAATGTGTTTATGATGAAGCTTTAACCTATTAACAGCTTTACCGTGCTGTGCAATGGGTTCCACCACTTTAGAATTCTGATCTTTATTAGCCCCCAAGAGGTGTTTCAAAGCAGCCCTACAGGATAATGGTCTGTGTCTAAAAACCTTGACATAGCGATTTGTCTCAGGACCCTGATTGCATTATCACTCAGGGGCTGAAATCTGTAATCAGAAGCTCAGCTGAGCCTCCACTTTCCTTAAAACATTTCCCTCCTTGAGCATCATCAACACATCAGCCTGATGGTACAAAGCAGCAGCTCCTTCATCACTGAGCAGCACCAGCACAGCTATGCATGGTTGCGATCTTAAGTTCCAATATGGATGCATCAAGGGCCTTTGGAGCTGCTTTTCTCAGCAGTAAACCCCTGTCCCTATTAACCAGTGACATTTACTCCTGGCAGTGGCCTCCAGCCCCAAATTACCATTGGGATACCGTAAACAAGCAGCAGAGGCAGGGCTGGTGGCATGCAGTGTGGAGCTGGATTTTGGGTCTGTGCTCATGTAACTACTGCACACGTGCTGGATGGTCGGAACAAGGCACATCTCAAGACACCCTCAGCAGCAAGGGGAGTGATGTGGGTGGGGGGTTTCTGGCTGCCCATGAGTGAAAGAATGGAAGGGAAATGCCGTTTGTTTGTTTCTCCATTCAAGTCTCATTCTCAGCCTCGTCTGCACCTATGTGTTTGCCAGCCTCATAATAATTTGAGGTGGGTCTAGCTCAGTCCCCCTGAAAGGTATGAAATTGGTTATTCCCTTTCCTACTAGCCCTCCCTCCCCTCTCAATGACCTCCATCAAAATCTGATGTCAAATTCAGAGGCTTTCTTTAATAAGATAACAAACCCCAGCAATCAGTAACAAGTTTCCACATACCTATTGTATTGAATGTAGGCATCTGCCATGACTTATCCTGGCAGCTCCCCCTCCCTGAGCAGCCCTGAAATCCCTGGAGTCTGCTTTCTTTTATCCAGTGCTGCCAGGTATCTTGGAAGCCAGATTTGTCTTCAAAACTGTCTGTGTTTCCAAAACAAAACTGCAGTATTCTGGTTTCACTAATGTTGTTTGAGGTTTCCTTCTAATTCCTCATGAAAATAATTCTGCAAATTAAGGAAATTGGGCTTCCTGGTCTGCTCTGGCATTGTGAGCCCTCTTACCTCCCTACTGTCATGTCTCCAGTTGCTGAGACATGGAGGGATCACTGTACTGGATTTACGGAACACTGTGCCCATTTTCCAGAGCGCCAAGAAGCAAGGTTGTAGGAGGGAACAACAAGGTCTTACACTAAGCCAAAGCCCACGACTTTCCATATTCTTCTATTGCATTGCTCCCAGCAGCTTCCTTCCCTTCAATAAAAGAAGGGCTTTTCTTGAGGTCTGCCCATGTAGGGGCTACTATATGGCAGTAGCCCACATGTCGGAGCCTCTCAGGGTATAGGATAATCCAGGCTTAACATAAGGAATGACCTGTGCAACACTAACTTAGCCTGAAATGGTTCAGATAGCTCCAAGCAAAACAAAATACTTGGTTTCCTTAACTGGGAACTGGAGGGAGAGCTGCTAATTCCTGCACTGCTCAACTCTGCCACTAGGATGAGGGCAAAACCAAAGAACACTGCTGGTAAAAAGCTGGGGATCGCAGAAAGCTTAGTGAGATAATCAGTAACTGCAGTGACAGAGCAGATGTACTGCGGCTTGATTCTCTTCCAACAGCGTAGGATGAATAGCACTCCATGCAGTGGGATAGAGTGGGGAAAGGACACAAGCAATGCCTATAGCATGGGGACTCAATGTGTCTCAAAAAGAATTTGAAGGATTTAGAGGCATCATCTATACCAGCTCACAGTGTGATGTTGCAGCAAAAAGGACTGAGGCTGAAGAACAGATGGGAAATCTGTGCTTTAGTCAAACACAAGCTGTTGAACTGAACAGAAGGAGCTGGTTACATGTTATAATTCAGTGTCAAACAAGAAATCAAACTAGATGTGCCAACAGAATATAAGTTGATGATCTGTCAAGGGTCACACATGGTGTTTATCATAAAAAAGAAACTTGAAGACATGTCTTTGAAGCCCCATGGCCAATGCCATCCTCTGAATCTCTCTTCCTTACATGAGAAATAATAAACAGTTTTCATCCTTTTCCCTTCCTTCCACTTTCCTTTGATAAGGAGTGGGCTGGCTGACAAAGCTATGGTTGTCTAAGGCTGCACCCAGTGCTGTTAGCAGGAAAGCTGCTTTTGAGCAGAAATTCTGATTACAGCCCAACCTTATTGTCCTGCTGCACCTTGTGCTCAATCCTGCTTGGATTCTACAGTTGGAATCTTCTGCAGATCCTGCTGCTGTGGCCACCCAGTGCCATGTGAAACAAAGGGTCCAAGGATTTGATCCAAAGTTTCTCCTGTTCCCAACTAAAATTGCCTTGGGTCTCATGTAGTTTGCTCTACAATAATGGTGGGTCGCTGCTTCTAAGGGGCTCGGAGCTAGCATTCGGTTTGGAATGGCATGCTCCTGGCATGCTGGCAGCACTTGTTCGCTTCATGTCAGAGCAGCTACTCCGGAGACGTGGGAAGTGACATGTGGTTCATCTGGGAAGCTTGGCAGTACTTTCACCGCAAGCGGTTCAGCTGTGCTCCTCAGGGAGAGAGTAGGAAGTGTCCTCATTTCCCCAGGAGCACGAGGCACAGAGTACTTTTAGCATGTGTCCATGACAGCCATACCTTCACCTGGCTACTGCGACCAAAGGACATTCCCTTCCCTTGCACAGAACCACATCACAAGGGACACACAGTAGTAATACACAAGAGATCAAAGATGGTTTTTGCTGGAGGGCTGGGAAGAGAAGGGTTATAAGGTCCTTTCCCATCCAAGCCTTTGGGAATTCTGCTGGAGTTGCAGAGAGAGTCTATGTGTTCCCGCTGGCCAAGAGCTGAGCTGCCTCAGAGGGACAGGAGGAGCTTCATAGAGGAGTGCTCTGGACTGCATTGCCAGCAGGCTCCCTGTGGTGTGAGATAGAGCCTGAAGAGCAGCAGGGAAACCATGTGAGTCACCAGGTTTGCCTCCTCAGTCACAGCTGCCTTCAGGTTCTCAGCTGTAGGAAACATCTTTCCACGTCTTTTCACACCCATCTCTTGATGGCAAAGCCTAATGTCACCACAAATACAAGGAAAGCCCAGACAGCTGTGGCTCTCTGTGGTAAGATCTCCACGCTGGCCTGCTTTGGTACCCAAAGGGGATACTTGGTTGCTACTCCCCAGGAGAATACTGAGAGATTTCCACTGCTTTACGTTCCAGGACAAGGTGGGACAAGCCGGTTAGTCCACTGGTCCCCAAAGGACACCCTGCTGCAGCCACTGCTACAGCCATGCCCCCAACCTGGGCACTTGCAAAGCTGTTGCTCTGTCTGGGCAGCTCTTTGCTCCCTGAGCATTTTGTTCTCCAATATTCTCTCTAACACACGCATTTTTGGCATTACTGATGCTCATTCATTTTTAACGCTGGATACACTTTTCCTGCGCAAAGCTTTTCCTAAACATCACCTAATGAAGCCTCCACACTCCCCTTGGAGACTGGCATCAGACATGATTATTCCCATGGCAGGGATTTGGCCATGAGCATGAAACAGGTCAGCTCCAGAGCTGGATTTAAGCCTGGAGCTAGACAGCACCAGGGCTGTGTCCAGACCAAACATATACATCTGGAAGGTCTAAAACCATATACTGTATAAGGGATAAGAAGGGTTGTCCTTTCTGTACTAAACCTTGTCAGCTACCATTGCAGAGATGCCTCGTTCACAGCAGAGACCATGCTGTAAGCAGTTATCATCCAGTTTAAGGCTATAAACAGCAGTTCCTCAGTGAAGGATATTAGCCCCAAAGCCTCTGCATCTGAAGGGTAAAATCATTCACCAGCCTGTCCAGGTTCCTGTTGTCGGCATGTGCCTGGCCCAGGGTGCTTCCCAGACCTAAGGAGCTACTTTCATCTAAGCACTAACTGCCTTCAGCAGTATTGTTATTATTATTATTATTGGTTTTATTGTTGTCTCCTGTGTCTGCCTGCAGCTTCCTAGAAATTTCAAGTCATTAAAGCAGAACTGGAGGGGGTGGGGGAGCACCTCCATGCAAAACTGTTCACTGCTTTCCAGACATCAGATTTGCTTGCAAGTGGCAGCCAGATCACATAAGTCAAAACTGAAGAGCAGGAGCCACTTTGGTCTGCAGCATGGAGCTGGTGCACCTCACCACTGCAGCCCAGAAGGTATTGGGGATGGCTTGGCACAGAGGGATGGGTGCCAGTGCCTGCAGGCTGCCTTGCACATTCCGGTCAGTTCCACTGAAGGATGCCTCACTCTTTATGTCAAGCTATTTCTTCATGTGTCTTCTTTACTGGGTGGCATGTCAAGGAATATATAAATGTCGCTGGCATATTAAATGAAGGACAGATGAAATATGGTGAAAGGCCCATAAAAATGAAATGTGTGCATGCCTCATGCTGCCTCTTTTCTAACTCACATTTTTCTTTCTTTGCATTTACAGCAGAGCAGCCACAGTAGGAGTAAAACCAGCAAGGATGGAACTGGGCAGAAGTGGGCTGGGAACAGGGGATGTCAAGTCATTTGCCTAAGCCTAAAAAACCTATAAATTAGAGTGGCAAAGTGCTAAATTCAGTGCCAGCATGACCCTGTTATAAAGTCTGCTTTATTATCAGCAGCAGATCCAAACTGTTCTCTCCCCTTCAGTGTAGGATATGCGGGGACTAGCCATTCCTGCAGCTCCTTGCTGCAGCCCCTTCACTGCAGCCCCATACATCTCCCTGGTGATCCCACCGCCAAGGGACTGCATCCCTCAGTCCCATGTATAATGAGGGGTAGCAGAGATGCTGCATGTGTTTGCCATGGTCCTTCAGCAGCAGGAATGCTGTAACTATTGCTCCCAGTCCTGTCCTGTTGTTTTGCTTTCTAGGTCAGGAGGAGCAAACCTGCCCTGCACCTGAGGCCACAGGGATGTATGCCAGGGCTTGGGCTGCTTAAAATCCTTCTGAATGGGATGCTGCAGGGCAATGTCAGCTCTGATGCTGATGCTCTTAATTACTCCACCAGTCCTACCAATGCCTTGAGTCACGCCATTTATTTGGAGTGTCAATGAGAAGAAATAGGGCTTTCTTTGGTAAGGCCTATATAGGCACTGCAGTACTGGGAGATGCTGTTATGGAGAAGTGCATACCCACAGTTTTAGCTGGCTTTTATTTGAAAACCAAACACACAAACAAAAGGGTGCAGTAGATATTTAGTGTTTAGATGATGTGTAATGATGCAGAGTTATGTGTGCGCCTGGGGAAGCTAGAGAGGGGTCGGCAGCTTTACTTTCCTAGACCATATGTTACCCCAGATTTCTAGAGAAACACAGCAGCATGCAGGAATGGACACACTTGGAAGACAACATTTATTCCCTGAGGCCTCATCTCACCCTGAAGGATTATGCCTGATAATCCCAGGATGATAATGGCAGTGAGTTTTGCTTCATCACCGTCTTTGCTTCAGCCTTGCAGGAGGGGAGTGGTTGTGTCACATCCTGACCTTAGCAGAGAAGGAACGCTTCTGTTCTCAGTCATATACACAGAAATGGTTTTCTAGGGTTTTTTTTGGCTTTGATTTTCATCTTTTTGGCCTGAGATTGATCTTACTGCAACGAGCCACTGAGTGCAGGCATAAGAGATAATACTTGGCTAAATGTACAGAGGAGCAAAAAGAAACATTAAAATATGAC
Organism: Myiopsitta monachus; assembly: GCA_017639245.1. Lineage (NCBI taxonomy): Eukaryota > Metazoa > Chordata > Aves > Psittaciformes > Psittacidae > Myiopsitta > Myiopsitta monachus. The sequence goes on along the minus strand of CM029922.1, from coordinate 19,581,297 downwards.
AGAAACCAATAAATTTATGCCAGTTTGCACTCCTGGTGATTTCAGCCTGTTCATCAAGCCAAAGTTGGGTTTAGTTTCTCCACTTTGTACATGAGCATCTATAAAACTGACATGTACAACCTATAAACAAGTATATGTGAGCATATTTCTGCACCTCCACAATTTACTACCTCCCTGAAATTGTCCCTCTGTGAGTACAGAACAGATGTCGACGTTACATGTCTAATAAATTCATCAACCACTCAGTTCCGCATGCAGACACACTGTAATCTTTTAAAAATGGGATGGAATACAGAAAGAGAAAAGAATTAGTTATCAACAGCACCCTCCAAAATGAGGGAGTGTGTGAACAGCCAGAAGGCAAAGCGGAGGTGGGAATCTGGTGTCTTGGAAAGTCTGCAAGCAGTTTTATGTGTAAATCATATTTTACTGTCTTGTCCACTGTGTCATGAATCTCTTTCCAAATCTGCACGTAAAAATGCCACCACCAAATTATTAGCTATGAATTAAAAGCTGGATTCAAGTGAGAATTACCATAATGTGCCACAGCATCCATAAATATGAGATTCAACAGGGGCATAATGGCCTTTTGTTTCCCTCTGCAGAATTGCATGCATGACCCAGTTTTTTCTAATACTGCAGTGGCAGGAGAGACATAGCATTGTTAGTTCAACACAAAATGGAGAAGGAGGAAGGGCTCGATTTTGGGATATACGGTAAATAAAATCTTGGACTGCAGAATAAAACCAGAGAAAAGGTGCTCAAATCCCTTGCTTCAGCCAGCAATATTTGCAGCAGCATCTCACAGTTACTTATAACACTTTCTGGAGCTGTTTGTGGCCCATCTCAGAATCCAATTTTCATTTTAAATACTCCTCTTTTACATCCTGGATCTCTTGCTTGCATTGCACGGTTGGCTTGACCTTCTGGTTTGGGTGGAAGATGAAATCTGAGCCCCAGACCTTGGTGCTGGTGGGATTTGGAGGTGCTCAGGGCTCCTCAGGATGGCAATGGAAGTGAAGAGGGCTCAGTGCTTAGGCTGGGACATCAGTGGGACATCAAAGCTGGGAGGTGAGTGGTCCTCATCCCTGACAGACAGCACTCAACCTTCAGCCTCCATGGTCATTGGGACAAGCAGTGTGAGACATGCTGGCTAGCTCTGGTTGGGGATGAAGATTCTGGTGGCTGAATTTTCACAGCTGAGAACCCCCTGCTCTGGGCAGAGGTACATAAATATGGGAGATAGGGGGAGGATCCACTTTTCTTGGAGAAATTACTGTGCTGGTTTGAGAGAGAGATGACAAAGAGAAAAAGGCAACAGAGCGATTATCTACTAATGTCTCTACAACATCCCCCAAGAACCTAGGGAATAAATAAGTACAACGTGAATTCCTAAGGCACAGACACAATGGTGACATTATGCACAACGAACTCACAGCACAGAAACCTACTTATGCCCTTACAGAGGTAATCTGGGAAAAGCAGAGGAAAGGAAGGCCATGCTGGGAGGGCATGTGGCTGTGCCCGGGATGCGGCCATGGCAGGAGATGTGAGGAGGACGTAGAAGATGTTCTTCCAATTATCACACAATCAGAGTGAAAGACGTTATTTTAATTACCCATAACTGGAAATGCGACAGGCAGAAACACAGTCCACCACATCCCTCGGCTGCTGGGGATAAAGTTTCAGCTCAGATGGACAAACAACTACATGGATTGGACTGTGACCGCGAGCTGATGCTGGGAACTGGACAGGAGAGTGATTTTTGGGACAGTGATCACAGAGTGGCAGAATTCATTCTTCTCACAAACAGGAAGAGGCCAGAGCAAGGGCAGAGGGACACTGAACCCAAACTGTCTGATTTCAACACAAGCGGGGAAGCCATGTGTAGCTCCTGGTGAAGCAGGAGGGTCGGCACAGCAGGGGGGAGCCCTAAGGGTACTGGGAGGTTTATCCTGCCAGGAGGAAGGCAGAAAACACAACCACAGACCTCAATGCCAGTGGTACTGCTGCAAACCCAGGGCAGAGGGAGTGGAACTGTGGAAGTTCATTACGTATTTCCAGCCAAAACCACACTATTGCGAAACCATGTGAGAAGGCATGAATGAGTTTCGGTGGAACAAGGGTGGGAAGGCAGTAGAAGGATCTATAAACACGTCAGAAGGAAAAGAAAGAGGAAAGAGTAACCAACGGATGACTCAGAAAGGGCCAGTGCTTTGTTCACAAAAAAAAGTCCTTGTCACCAGCTGAATCACTGCTAATTACCTGTTAATCAAAGAGGTGGAGGTGAGCAGAGAAAGCAATTGTGATGCTTTTCCCAGATACCCTGAGCTATGGAAAGTCCTGAGGGGCAGAAAAGGGCAAGAACAATCTCTCTCTTTAAGGAGTGGGAATAATACAGCTTAAAAAGCTTAACTTTGAGCCTTGGAAAACTTCCAGAATAAATGATTAAACAAACAGTTGATACAAAGTCAGAGGAGAATATGGGGATAAGAAGAGAAGGTGAATTTGTCAGAAATAAAATGTTTAACCCAAAGTAATGCTCAGCTCAGGTTCCCTCTTGGGCAGCTGAAAAGTGCTGAGATTTAGGTAAGGCTTTTGAAATAGTCCCACCTGACATTTCACAAGGTCTCTTAAATTAAGGAACAATTGAATAAAAGCCACTTGGAGTCACTGCTGATGGTTTTCAGCCAGGCAAGGAGGAGATTCTGAGCAGTGTCCTCCTGGATAGGGCATAAAGGAGCTTCTATTCAATATTTTAAACTTACTGACTTGAATGATAGCCTGCGGAATGCATGTCTGAAATATGCAGCTCATGCTGGACATAAGCACCCAGGGGGACTGGATGAGAATTCAAAATTATCTCGAAAAACTGTAGAAAAAATCTGAATTAAACAAGATGAAATCCAATAAATAACAGCACAAACTATGGCCCTTAGAGGAAGGATATCAAATGTGCAGCTCCCACTGGGGAGCTCTTACCAGGTGACAGTATAGAAGGCAGAGAGAAGGTATAGCAAGTCACAAAGGATGGGGATGAGAAATCTGTCATTTGGAAAACACCAGCAGAAGCAGCAAATCTCTTTCTAGGATGCAATAACAAGACTGCTGTGTGTAAGCCAGAGGAGGTAGTTATTTAACTTTCTGCCATGCTGATAAGGTCTCGGCTGCACTAAGTCTCCTACTTAGGATACACTTTGAAAAAGACGTTAATTGATTAAAAAAGATTAAGATATGAAAAAGTAGAAAGGTCAAAGGATTTAACTTTGTTTTGCCAGGAAGGACAAGCTGTGATAAAAGCTCTATAATACAGCCAACTCTTACAAACAGCAGATATTTGAGTGTTGCAAAAGGAAATCACATTAGATTGCAGCAGGGCAGCCGCTCCATCCTCATTAACCATCCAGCTGCCTTTTCCTGTCCCTTTTTCACCCCAGCACATCTGCTTTGGGGTGTAGAGTCTGGAGCAGCACACGGTGCTCACTATGTGGGTTTAATATTCCTGAGCACAGAAGCAGGGGAGAGCAGCCATGGCTCTTGAAATGAATTAAGCTGGAGGGGGCTGGAGCTGGATGGTCCAGTTTAAACAGCAGATCACTGGTGTGTGGCCGCCCTTGGAGTGGGTCTTCTAGCCCTCTGCCTCAGCCTCTTTGGACTCTAAGATGTTTCAAGCTGTTGGATGCACATCAGTTGAAAATAAGCCCAGCTGTAATTAAAACACTGCAGTGCCTTTTGCTTTGGGGTGAGTAAGAAAGAAAAAGAAATCTGATTGGGTTTTGGTCTGGTTTTCCCCACTTTTTTTACACAAAAAACAATTCTCCTTAATTACAATTGTCCTATGTTCCCGCTCATGTTCCTCGCTTGTTTTAATGTGAGGATTTAAATACACCATTTAGAACTGACATGGGCCAATGAACTCATGGTTACACTCACACTCCCAGACTGGAAGGAGGATGCATGATTCTATGACAAGCAATTAAAAATCCTATTATGGGACTGTAGAATAAGAAGTAGATGATACACAAAAACAAGGAGTATGTTTAATTTATAAATCCAAGTTATTGCATGCTGTGAAGTGCTAGGGAGAGAAATTAATAAAGAAAGGGCTTTTTACTGTTGCTCACTATTAAGTATTTCAAACAGCAATATATGTCTGGACTTCAGGGCCTCCCAGGAGCTTTGCATCTCAGGCAGCCTTCTGCCTCCACTTCCCCAGGGGCAAATTGTTTCCTGCTTTTCCAAATCCAGTGAGAATTTTTGTTTCATTAGGCAAAGAAACCCTCACCTCATCATTAGAGACTCTTATGCTGGCAACCTGGCCTTGGGGCCGGGGTGTAAAGTGGAATTATACAGTTTCTCTATTAAAATTCAGCCCTGGTAATTAAAGTTAATACTAAAGACCAGCTCAGCATGCAGATGCTGCAGGGGTGAATTTCTTGGGTGTGCTGCTCTCCCTTGTGTGCCTGGTGCAGTGGCCCGAGGCACCACTCTCCTGGCAGATGACCACTCCCCATTTAATTTTCAGAGGGAAAGCGGGAGGTATATTGTGCAAAACACACATAATTGCATGGATGGCAATTGGATGGACTGCTTCATCTTTCTGAGAAGGACTGATGAAGTGGGGTGCAGCCCTGATGTGAAAACCCCTCCAAGGAGGGCTGTCAGGCCAGACTGAGGGCCTGGAGAAGTGCCTGAGCCCACCTCCCTCTCTGGATGGGAAGGCTGAGGTTCCTCCATGGGTCTATGCTCTGCAAGTATGTGTTTCAGTGGTAGGTTATCCTCTGTGGAGCAGTGACTCCAGCCAGAGCAGCTCTGCTATGAGGGATGCTAGCCCAGGGTGACTGAAGCTCAGCGGCTTGCTGTAGGGGGTCAGAGGAAATCCCAGAGAAAAGAAGTCAGGGTGAGAGATAACACAAAGGCAAGACAGATCTGACCTGCAGGGAGGGCTGGGAGAGGAAATGGTCCATTAGCAGCTCTCAGTCTGGAAGAATCAAAGAGCCCTTGTGCACTGGTCTCTGCATCCAGCTTTCTCAGCATGTTTCCACCCCCCTGGGGACAGTGCTCCAGCCTCTCACCTACTTCTTACGTCAATGCGTTTCCCAGCAGATTTCCCCATCTGTTTATCATCTCTGGTGGTGAAGGATCTCATTGGGAGCTCTGCCTGCTCTGCATCTGCTCTTGTGACAGGCTCTGCTCTGTCTCCGGGAGATGAATGAGCAGCCCTGGGGTGGGGAAATCCTGGGAATAAAAACTCTGGTCTGAGGGGGACCTTTCTCTGGTGAGGGTGAAACCCTGCACTGCTGCTGTGGTAAGCTGGGGAAGAATGGGAGCTCCCTGTCAAAGGAGCCAAGGGGGTCTTTGTCTTCATCCACAGAAAACAAATGGTATCTTCCTACATGTCTCATTTCATATGGCCTTTAAAGACACTGTCATTCCTTGGGTTAGTGGAGAAGAACGTTATTCTGCCTTGCCTCAACCAAAGGTGATGACCATTTCCCAATACACTTGCAGGTGGCAAAGAAACATGACTGACAAACAGATCCTGGGCCAAACACACCCCACACCAAACTGGCTTTGAGGCTCTGCTTGGCCCTGTATAACAAGGGGAATCAACCAGCAAGCAAGGGCAGAGAAGTCCAGACCACCAGAAGCCCAGCTCTTTGCCACACACAAGCATGTCCCCCACCAGACTCCTCAGAAAGGCTGCACAAACAAGGCGTGTGTTGAGGAGTATCCCACCAGGCTAGCCAAATGGATCCCCAGGGCCTGAAAGGACAGTTTCCCTTCCCTCCTGTCAGTACTATGGCCATCAGAGAGAAGCCCCTGACTCCTGAGGGTTTTGCAATGAAGCACTGTCAGGAAAAGTCCTGTCTGACATCCCCAGTGCTCCCACAAGTTTTCTCCCTGCACTGGGTGGTGTAAAAGTTTTCCTTGTGAGATACAATTCTGCTGCTCTTGGTTATTTTACTGGCCTACGCTGCATCAACTGCCTGAGCTTCCAGCCACCATCACATCCGTAAATAAGCAGACCCCCTAAGACACAGGTAGGTCCTGGAAGGAACTTTCCAAACCATTTCAGAGCAAAAATCCATGTGACTAGGGCAAGCGTATGAGGCACCTGCTGGCTGGTCACACTCTCCTTGACTTCATACTTCAAGGGTATTTGCGAACTTCATCAAGGACAAATACCAATTCCAGCAGAAAGAACTGAGGGTCTCGGTGGACACCAGGTTGACCATTAGCCAGCACTGCATCATTATAGCAAAGAAGGCCAAAGTCCCTGGGGCTCCATTAGTCATAGCATTGACAGCAGGTTGAGGGAGAGGATTCTTCCCCACTGCTCAGCCCTGATGACAGCACGCCTGGATCTTGCATCCGGGTTTCAGCCCCTAATACAAGAGAGACAGGAACACGTGGGAGTGAGTCCAGTGAAGGGCCACCAAGATGGTCATGGCACTGGAGCACATGGCCTGGGAGGGGAGGCTGAGGGTCCAGGGTTGGAGAAGGGAGAACTTTGGTGGGGATCTGATAATGACCTCCACTACTTGCAAGGAAGATATGAGGATACCGATGAAGGCAGGCTCTACACAGTGGCACATGAGAGGAGAACAGACATAAGCTGGAACAAGGGAGGTTCAGACTAGATATGAGGAAACACATTCCAGTATGAGGACAGTTCAGCACTGATGCCAGAGAGGCTGTGCTGCCTCCAACCTCAGATTCCCAAGACCTGACTGAGTAGCCTGGTCTGACCCCAGAGCTGGCCTTGCATAAGCAGGAGGTTGGGCTGGAGACCTCCTGCAGTTCCTTCCCACATGAGCTATCCTGTGATCCTACAGTGCCCAAAGGCACCCTGTGCCCAAGACACACAGTGCATCTGGGGCTGAGTCACTGCCAAACGCTGGCCTTCCTGTCTAGGAACAGGACTGGTGACTGATCCTTCTCCCTTGCTGTGGGACCTCCACCAAACCCACAGCTACCAGATGGCTAAAAGCTGCCTCCCCCCAGCCCTAGCAGAGACAGGGGGAGCAGGGAGCCTCCCAGCGCTCTCCCAGGCATCCCTAACCACAATATATTGTTCTGGGCATCGCACAATAACCCCAGACAGAGCAGGACGTCGTGGGGGGGGTGGGATCCACAGTCATGTCCAGGATGCTGCGTATCACCCTTAGGAATAAAGCCTTGTGGGAGAGGGCAGGGGGCTGTGCCTGCCACCCCTCCCTGCCTAGTGCGGGCTGCAGGAGGGGCGAGGAGCACAGCCCTCTTCCCTCTTTCGCAATCAGCATTTGATTATCCAAAACCAGCAGTTGTAAATGTCCCCCACTCATCTGGTAACAATAATGAGCCGGGGAACAGCTCGTCCCTTGCCTGGCACCACGTCACTCATCAGGCGATGTGGCCAGAAGTGCATGTCCCCATGTTCATGCTCTGAGCCTCTCCTCTGCCACACTTGCTTGAACACAAAGTGAACCTGGCAATAGAAAACTGGAAGTCCACAAGCGCTCCTGTTCCTGGGTCACATTCCTCTCACTCCATGACCTTAAGACCTTAGCTCAACACAAATGCTATTATATATTGTGCATTAAAAATGGGCTACTCTTAGGTTTTATCTTTATTTAGGAAGTCTTCTTCTAAGAGAGGACAATATTGGGTTCCTGCAAAGGGCATCACTGAATAGCTGATGATGAGAAGTGAATGGATGGGTGCATGGATGGGTGGATGGATGGGTGGATGGACGAATGGATATGTGGATGGATATAGAATCACAGAATTATAGAATGGTTTGGGTTGGAAAGGACCTTAAGATCATCCAGTTCCACATAACTGCCATGGGCAGGGATGCCTCACACTAAACCAAGGCTTTGTCCAGTCTGGCCTTGAACACTGCCAGGGATAGAGCATTTACCATTTATTTGGGCAAACCATTCCAGTGCCTCACCACCCTCACAGTAAAGAATTTCTTCCTTATATCCAATCTAAACTTACCCTGTTTAAGTTTGAACCCGTTACCCCTTGTCCTCTCACTACAGTCCCTCATGAAGAGTCCCTCCCCAGCACCCTTATAGGCCTCCTTCAGATACTGGAAGGCTGCTCTGAGGTCTCCACGCAGCCTTCTCTTCTCCCGGCTGAACAACCCCAACTTTCTCAGCCTATCTTCATACGGGAGCTGCTCCAGTCCCCTGATCATCCTCGTGGCCCTCCTCTGGACTTGTTCCAAGAGCTCCATGTCCTTCTTTATGTTGAGGACAACAGAACCGCACACAGTGCTCTGAATGGGGTCTCATGAGAGCACAGTAGAGGGGCTGCTGCTTGGGAGAAATGCATAGCCTGAGGCTTGAGAACAGTGAACTGAGCTCAGTGCAATGCTACAGGATGGAGGCAATAGCCAGCTTTCCTAGGGGCCCCAGAAAAGCAAAGAGAGCTGAACATTTCTCTGTGTACTTTGGATGTATGGTTGTTTATTGTTGTATCATCTGCTTTCCTGTTTCTCTTGCCTCTCTTCCTTTCAGGGAAGCACTGCTCTCTTAAGTCTCTCTGTTCACAAGTGGGGAAGAACAGCTGGGAAGGGAAGTAGGGGAAGGTGAGCTGGAGCATGGCAGTGGGGAAGAAGACCAGAGGCAGAATGGTGGGGAAAGGCTTGCAGGGCAGGATAGTTCCTTGACTGCCTAGGCTCATTTGACTAAATTTTCCCAGGTTTCTGGCCAGAAACTAGTGTTGTGTTTGCAAGGATCCTTAGAAATAAGGGGTTTCTTAACTACTCTTTTGCTGCTGCAAGAAAGATTGCATTTATTACAGTATTACCCCTAGACAGGGCAGCATCTAGAGCTTTTAGAGCTGTGACCTGTCATTTCCAAGGACAGCTTGCTCCATAGACACTTCAGAGCTTAAAGAGGAAGTTCACAAAGGTGAAATGGAAAGAACTGGTCTAAAAGCAGGAAAGTGGTAGCTACATGGCTAGCCCTGTACTACCTCTAAGCAGGCTTATCCCATAGGCATGGAATTGGGTATCCAACCATCCTCCTGCTACCCAAACAGCAAGTGCCCCACAGTGATGGGGCAGAGCGCAGGCTGAAATGAGCTGTGTTCAGCAAACTCTTAGGTTGGTTCAAGATGAACTGTTTAAGCCATGGCTGAAGGTGATTTGAGCTCAGAGGGTGGGACTTATCCTCTGTTCTCCCTCTTATACAGCCTGAGTTTACCTGCAGTGGCAAACAGATCAGAAACCACCACAGGAGAGGGTCTGAGTGCTGCCAAAGGAACAGAGAAGTGCCTAGTCTCTAGGAAGGAGCTGGTAAGATGGGAAGGATACATTCTTTATGTGATCTGGCCTGTGACCCAGGTGCTGCTTTACACATCAAGCCCTGAAAAGGGGTGTTACTCTCTCCAGCAATAACCTGCACTAAAGGTGCTGTCTTCCAGAGTAGTTTAGCACCAGCGCTAATTCTAAATTTCCTGGAGGAGGATTTGCAAGCAGTGGACATGTGTGAAGGCAGGAGAGTGCCAGACTGCAGGGAGTTTCCTGATGGCTATTCTTGCCTCCTAAACTGGTGCTTAATGCAAGGCTTGGGCTCCCTTGTGCTCAAGGTCTTGCTGCCTGGGTCTTTGTCTCCATTGGAAGCTTATCATGGCGTAACCAGCTCCTTATACAGCCCACCAAGTTACTCTAAACGACATTAAGTCTACAAATTTGTCTTCAAACTACGTCTGCTTATGTGATGATTAAATAGCCTGAAGTGATTTAAATCATCCAGACTTGGGCAAGGCTTTTAAATGGTTGTGCAGGACTGCAGGAGCTCACGGAAGACTTGAGCATCTCATTACCTCCAAGCCACTTTGCCCTGCTCCCCATGGTGCTGAGGACACCCAGCCACCACTTGGACCCCAGGCAGCTGCCTACAGCCACAGCAGGCTGCTCCATGCATGCTCTCCACCGCTGCCGGCACTGGGGGAAATGCTGCCTCAGCACTCAGGCAATGTGGCTGGGAACACCCATTACTGCCAGGGCTGAGGTTGCACAAATCCCAGTGATTCAGAAACCTGGCATGTTCCCAGGCTCTGTTACCTACGTATGCAGTGAGTGGTACGTTGCGAATTTCCCCATTGGCTTTCTCTGTATCACCCGTGACTTCATGTCATGGCCTCATGTCCCCATCCTACAGCACCCGCTGAGCCCCCCCAAACCGGAGGCTCCTCCATACCCATCACCATCCGCATAGATGCAGGGGAGGTTGTTTGTCTTCCTTGCTCACCACTGTGGTATGATCAGATATCCAGGGGAGCCTCTGAAAGGCTTTGGTACCTCATTCCTGGGTGGCAGTAGCCCACGTGGAGGAAGTCCTTGCCCCTTTCAAGGACACTACGTTTTACATGTGCTTGTATTACCTGCTTAGGTGTTATTTTAAGCTCTTTGCATCTCTTTGCTATTACCCTTAATGATCACCCTGGGTAAGCCTGTACTCTGTGCACACACATCAATTACAATGTATAGTGCAGGGCCAGAAGAGCCCTGGTGGGTTACTTCTCACCCTGACCATTCTCCCCCCATGAGCGCCGTTACCTGGTGACTATAACCTCCTTGGCACAGACACCATAGCCCTGTGCACCCTCAGCCCCAGGACAACAGAGCAGAGGGGTGTTCCTTACATCAGGGGAGTGGAGGAGACCTTAAGCAGTGACTAAGATCACTCAGCAATGAGATCTGCTCTGCTGGGGGCAGCTAGGGTGTCTGAGCCAAGGTCACCTGGGAAGAAATTTTGTCCTGAGGCCCCAAATACAGCCCCAAGGCTGCATACCTGTCTTTGAGCTCACGCTCAAGCAAAAAAGTGCTGTGCTGAGCAGAATGAAGCCTGCTGGATTAGAGGTGGTAGGAGTTAGTTTCTGGTTCATCTCCGTACCAGGAGGGTTTAGGCTGGATTAAGCAGTCGTTACCCGTGCCACTACGAAGGTCCTTCTGCAGGCAGTACTAAGCATAAAGCTAGCAGCATCATGAATGCCAGGTAGTCAGACACAACAGGGATCTTGCATCCACAGCTGACATGAATCACAGATTTGCAAGGGGGGGTGTTGGGTGTCTTTTTGTGATGTTGAATATATAAGAGTGCACAATCCTCACAGGAAAGCAGCTGGCTTTGGGAAACTCCTACTGAGTTTCGCAGTGCTATCCCAAAGCTCTGCAAACCAACCCATCACCCTTGCCACTTCCCCATCCCATTCAGGCAGGAATCAAAGGAGCAAGACAACATGTTGTCTTCTACTTAATGTGAAGCTCTTGGCTTTGCTGCTAACTCTCTGATAATAGCTATGATGCCTAATTTGCTGCTTTGATTTCTCCAGTGTAAGCTTAGGGACACTGCAAGACTTTCAGATACATGCATAAAAATGATCCTCATCATTTTCATTTCCAACTCCATGACCACCAAGATGCCCCAGCAAAGGGCAAGGCTCAGGTTTGTGAGGCACTGTTCAACCCTCAGTTGCAGATCACTAGCATCCAAGGAGAAGTAGGAAGTATATGAGATGCCCAGAGTCATAGTGGTTTTGGTGAGGTTGAGATAAGGCTCCAGGCTTCAAAACCTGGGCCTTGCTCCCAAGCTGAACTGAAGGACCTCCTGCAAAACAAAGCTTCATATAATTAAAGGGATAACCCTTCCCTGAGAGAAGCATTAACTTTACATAGGTTCATTATTTTTCCTCTGAAAGGTGCAGATGTGACTGCTGGGCTTGCTCCACCTGCACTGAACTTGGCATGCAATCAGATGGAAATAAACTGTTCTGCTTTACAGCACTTGCGTTGCTATAACTGCTCTGGGGGCAGAAAGGAAATGTCTTTACGAGTCACTGACCTAGAAAGGATTTGCTGTGCTAGCCCCATGTGCCCTTCTCCCCTTTGTCACCAGGGGCGAAGATGCAGTGCCAGCTGTGCTGCATGTGCAGCCTCAAGTCCCCACCTCACCTGCTGGTTATCTCACAGTCATTACCCTGGGCACTGGGTTAAAGTGGTGTTTATGCACTCACTCTTGCCTTCTCCTTTCTTGAGGTCCTCTGAGAAAACAGCTCTCCAGCTGTGCACTGACGTTTTCCAGAAAAGAGATAAGCTCAGGAACAATGGTGACCAAACCTGGAAACAGCACAGCATTTCATTTCCCAGCTACCACCCCCAGCTCCTTGCTCATGGGCTACCTAGGCAGAACATCCATCAGTTATAACACACCTCTCTCCTTCAAGATACTTCTCAGTCAATGGAATCAATATAATACACAAAGAAGACTTGCTGCTGGCAAAAGAAATTAAGGTAGGGACTAGAGTCTTTATAGGGAGACCCAGGCTCGTCTGAGCTCTGTACTGGAGACTATGATTTTGTTTTCCCACAGTGTAAGGTGAGAAAAGCTCATTTACTAAGGAGATGGCAAGAAGTACACTCTGTCTCAGTCTGGACAAATGGCCATGGGGGAGCTGCTCTGTCTGCTGATCTGGAGGATGTTCTCATGCTCTTTCTCGGTTGCTGTTGCACACTGGAAGACCAATGTTTTCTCATCTCCCCTCAACCACCCAAAAGACCTTCCTGCAGACAACCCTATTTGCCGTGGATCTTGCTAAAAACCACTGTGTTTGTATATGTGTGTGTATATATATCTCTATACATTCCTGCTGGGACCATCTGCTCTTGGTAGACGTTTCCCTCCCCAGTTTCCTGGAGATCATAAGGAGGGCCAGAAGGGCGAGAACTCCCACCCAAACTATTCTTTCCCTCACCCACGGAAGTCTACGGGCTGTGTTGGTTTAACTTCCCAATTTATGTTAATGCAAGTGATAACTGTAGTTTCTGTATGAATCGGAGCTGCAAATTTTCCCACACAGTGGCTGCTTTCCCATAACAGCAACAGAACATAGAAATGTTCTGTTTCTACAGGACATGTGGAAGCAATGGTCCATGTGCAGAGAACGAGAAAGTCCAAAAGTAAATTAGGTCTGTCCCATTAGCCTACCTTCTTCTATTCCAAATAAGAGGTGAGAAATCACTTCCCAGAATGCTTCTGGTTTCTAAAAACTTAAGCAAGTGATGGTGCTGTTGCGAATTCTTTAACATCTTCCCCAAAACTTCTTTCGGTGAAACAATTCCTCCCATCTCATGAACATGCTTTAAACAGCCTCAGATGATGGAGCAGGACCACTGGGTTTTCCTTGTGAGAGAGGAGGGCTTGCCATCGAAGAGACGATGGTATCTGGTGGCAAACCAGGTTGGTGAATGTCCTTCCATCACTCACTCAGACTCCTGCCACCATCTTAGCAAAAACCAAGGAGTCTCTGGTCAACACGAGCAGCGAGGTTCACCAACTCTGATTAAAAATACCCTCCTTGTTCATTTTAACAGAGTCACCAGTACACTGACCCGGCTGATCCTGGAGGCCTGTGTGTGCATTATTCATAGGGTGGCACAAGGAGGGAAAAAAGGAACCAAATGCAGGGAGGCGAGGAGGAACTTCTTGAGCTGCTGTTGCCAGCAAAAACGCAACATGAAACTCCAACCTCAGTCATTTGCTTCCCTATTTTCCTTTCAAAGGGTGAGAAAAGTGGAGATGCAGCAAGCTGGATGTTAATAAGCAATTTATGTCGCAGCCAGTATGAACCAGTCTAGGCAGTGTGACTGGTGTTTGTCATTACAAGGGCTGTGACGGGGGGGGGGAGTTAAGGGAGATTTACAGATCAGCCCACGCATTTTGGGATAATCTGTGACTGCCTTTAGGTTCTGTATAAATAATAGTAATTGAAAGCGGATGTAACTAATTGGAAACCATTCCACGGCAGTAACGTGATCCATCTTATTGCCAGTCCCCTGAGTCATTCCATCCTCCAGATGATTATTTTTCTGCTTTTCCCTAATACAATCTGAACACTGCCTTTCACATTGCTGGTGGATCCACTGTGCATTAGTGCTGCTGGGGAATTTCAAACCCTCTTCTAGCCTGGACACAACCATCCTGGTTAGCTCTGCACCAGTGGAGCAAGATTTTCCCTATGTTTAATAAGGAAGCTGTACATTTTCCAACTTAAAATCCCCTTCAGCATCCCAAAATCTGGTGTTACCTGTTATGTTATCGCCTATTATTTGCCCAATTTCTTTTGAATTAAAACCAGCAATGGGCATCCCTTGTTTCCTTCTGAGCAACCTTACTGGGTCTTGCTTTGCACCATGATCTCTATTTGGGACGAGGCTCCCCTTCCCTGACCTCTTGGGAAGAGCATGCTGTTCCCGGGTTTGGTGGCCCCAGGGGAAGGCAAAGCTCGAAGCAGGGCTCTGCAGCACTTAAACAGCAGCACAGCCAGCTGTGGAGGAAGGTCCTCTCCCTCTACACATGATACAGTCTGTCTTATCACCCCCTGGGAACAGCAGTCTGCCACTGCAATCCCAGCTCTGGGAGGAAAGCTCTTCCACAGGCTCATTCCCAGGCTCCAGAGGGTTGTTGCTCCCTTCCAGGATTAGATATTGGGAAAGCACAGAGAGAAAAAGTCCACCTTGGCTGGGAGAGGAGCCTCCTAGCTTGATTCAAACCTCCCTGAAACCAGGAGGCGGCTTCTTGTGAGCTCCAGATAGGTTTGGATGAAACCTGCACTCCTGTAGAGCAAGAACATCATTTTTATGTCCTCTTTTTATTTTTTTTATTTTTTGGGGGGGACGGGGGAGGAAGGAGACTTTCTGTCATTCATGGGGGTTCTGTGCTGCTCACTTTGGTGTGACACTGAAATCCTCCCTTACTTCATCTGACTTTAGGATGCCTCCAGAAGGTCACTGTTGGCCAAAAGGATTTCTGCAGCCTCTGGAAATAAGGCATTTGAATGTTTTCCTCCATAGGCAACCAGCAATGCAGAGTCACGTAATGCCTTGATTTGGTGCCCTTATAAGCCTTCAAGGCCCTGATCAGCCTTACTCTGGGCTTTGCCCACCCCTGGCTGGGTCTCCTGATTGGACCTTGGAGCCGCCCTGAAGCCTCATCTCTGTTTCTGTCTCCTGGAAGGACCTTGGACTTTCATTGGAGCCCTTCCAGTCCTGTCTCTGGCCGCATCTCCTGCTCCTCTTGGCTCCCTGGATAGACCCGGACCTGTTTCCCTCACTTGCCATGGTCATCAACAGACGTTGTGACCAGCACCCTGTTCTGCCCACCCTGTTCAGGTACTGCAGGATGGTCCGTGAGGGCACTGTCTCTGAGGCAGCCACTCTCAAATTCCAGCTAAGCCTCACTCAAGCAGGGATGTGTCTGCTCCCTGACACTTCCCTCAATCACAGGGAATGGGCTACATGTTCATAGAATCATGAAATGGTTTGGGTTGGAAGGGACCTTAAAGCTCATCCAGTTCCAACCCCCTGCCAAGGGCAGGGACACCTTCCACTAGACCAGGTTGCACAAAACCCAATCCAGCCTGGTCTTGAACACTGCCAGGGATGGGGCGTCTGCAGCTTTTCTGGGCAATCTGTGTCAGTGTTTCATGACCCCTGTCATGAGAAATTTCTTCCTTATATCTGGTCAGACATTGGAGAACAAAGAAAAAAAATAACACCACAACCCCAAATGGGATGGTGTTGAACACGCACCACCCTGCAGCTTCTACGTGGTCGCCCAAGCAAAACTTCACTGAGGAAAAGAAACTATGCCTACCTCATTTATAGAGAGGATGATGGAGGGAGATGCTAAAGCAACACACAGCAGAGCTGGAGCAAGTGCATTTCCTACACAGGGTTTCCATCCCTTGGGTCCCAGGTGGGTGCGATATGGTCATCCTTCTGTGGAAGTCCAGGCAATGGAGGCAACGACACTGCGTAGGGCCCTATTTTTATTAAGAAGGGATAGTACAAGGGGAATGGCTCTAAACTGAAAGAGGGGAGATTTAGACTAGATACTAGGAACAAGTTCTTCCCTGTGAGGGTGGTGAGGCACTGGCACAGGTTGCCCAGAGAAGATGCGGCTGCCCCATCCCTGGCAATGCTCAAGGCCAGGCTGGACGGGGCTTGGAGCAACCTGGTCTAGTGGAAGGTGTCCCTGCCCATGGCAGGGGGTTGGAACTGGATGAGCTTTAAGGTCCAACCCAAACCATCCTGTGATTCCGTGATTTTCCATACACCCAGTGTGCGGATGCTTGGCACAACGGTAATTTGGGCTGGCAGGGCAGGGCAGGGCTATCTCCCCAGTGGAGCTCTGTGCACATTGCCCCCAGCCCCGAGGGACGGCGGGTCGCCGGGGTAAACAAGCCGGGGGGCCCCAGCGCGAAGCGGCGCTGCGTTAATACCCCCGGCAGAGCCGGGCGCGAGGTTCCGCCGGCGCGGAGAGCCGCGCAGGCCGCGGGGAGAAAGGCGACGACGGAGCCCCTCACCGCAGGGCCGCGGCCGCGCACGAAACACGGCGGGGTGGGGCGGGGTGCGCGGCGCTGCGCGGGGGGGCGCCCTTGCGCGCGGTCTTGCGCGGGCGGGTGACGCCGAAAGCGCCCCGCCCCGCCGCGCCGCACCACGTGCGCGCCGCCCCGCCGCGGCAGTGCGCAGCCGGCGGCCCCGCAGGCAGGTGGGAGCGCGGCGGGCGGCAGGGCCCCCGCCCCGCCCGGCCCCCGCCCCGGCCCCGCCATGGGCGCCTGCCCGCGCCGGCCGCCGCTGGCACCGCGACCCGCCGCTTGAGGCAGCCCCGCGGCGCGGTGGACCCGGCCCCGGCCGCCACCATGGGGGCCGCCGCGGCGTGCCCGAGCGCCGCCGCGTTCGCCGGCTTCCTCACGGTGAGTGGAGCGGGGCTGCCGTGGCCCTCCGTGCCTGCGCTCTCCGCGGGTGCAGCGGCGCCGCCGGCGCAAGATCCGCGTGTCCGCGGGGTGGGGACGTGCTGCAGTGCGGGGCTGCCGCCCGCTCTCCTGGCCGGGGATGGGTGTGGGGAGTGCTGCCTGGCTGCGGGGGGAGGTAGGCAGAGGCTTGTTTGGGGGTATGCAGGTATTTGGGTGTCTCACCGTCTCTCTTTCCGCGGGCCGTGCGGTGCGGGTGCTCCCCTGTGCTTTCCCTGGGGGATGCTGCCGTCCCCAGCCCTGCGGCGGGCACTGGCTTGGTGCGACGTCCCCTGCTCCATCCTCGTCGTCCCCTGCAGGCGGGCGAAGGGCAGCATCCTTCCCGCAGCCTTCACCCAGGGCTGCGCCCCGCCTTGAGATCTGAGCAGCTCTGTGGTTTGCCCCCGTGTCCCTCTCCCACTGCTTGTTACTGGGCTGGGATCCGTCCATCCATCCCTCATTGCTGCTTTTCTCCACCTTTTGGACAGGCAGCAAAATTCGCAGCCGCTGGCTGCAGGCATTTGTCCTGACTTAACATAGGAATATTTTCCGGCAGCTTCACCTCCAGGTTTACCTGCCCAGGTAGGGCCCTTCCCAATCGAGTGTTCTATGGCTACATCCCGTCTCTTTGGGAAGAGATGGTAATTCTGTGTGTCAGGCACACGCCGCAGCTGCTGTGGCTGGGTTGTGTAACCGAGGAGTGCACTTGCTCTTGAACTCAAGGTGGATCTTAGCAAGCCTGGTGCTGGCTTGACAGGAGTCTGTGTAAATAGAAAATAATCTAAAGCTGGGAGAGCATTAGCAGGGAAACAGCCAGGAAATCAGTCGTGGGGCAGTCAGGGTCCGTGCACGGTGCTGGCTGGGTGCTCCCGACTGCTGGTTTCCTGCTGGGAGAGTGCTGCTGCACGTCTGGAAGATGAGATGCTGATGGAGAGCTTGAGATACAGAGCTCCAGCTGGGATCCTGGAGGTCTGTCGGGAATGGCTGGTATGGAGGGAAGGGTGGGGGGGCAGCTAAGGAAACGTGACATAAAGGCGCAGGGAAATACAGCGGCAATTTTGCAGAGTGAATCCGAGACTGAGCAGGCAAGCACGAATCTTATTTGTGCACGGGTGTACTCAAATCTCTGTG